>CM066046.1:24276048-26776048 GCA_033557465.1 Ichthyophis bannanicus | reverse complement strand
GTGTGTTCTGGTGGCTCCTCATCCTCTCCTACCCCACTCCCAGTTGGTGTACCCCAAGGGTCTGTCTTGGGTCCGCTCCTTTTCTCTCTCTATACCCAGTCCCTGGGTGCGCTCATCTCTTCCCATGGCTTTCAGTACCATCTGTATGCTGAGTCCCCCCAGATCTACCTCCCTACGCCGGATCTCTCTCCTGCAATCCAGACCTGGATCTCTGCTTGCCTTTCTGATATTGCTGCCTGGATGTCTCACCGCTGCTTGAAATTGAACATGGCCAAGACTGAACTTCTTATCTTTCCCCCTAAAACCTCCCCTCCTCCCTCAGTCTCTGTGGATGGCTCTGTACTCTTTCCTGTTTCCTCAGCCCGCAATCTGGGGGTTATCTTTGACTCCTCTCTCTTTCTCCACACATATACATCTTGTAGCTAAGACCTGCTGTTTCTTTCTCTACAACATAAAGAACATAAACATAAGAACATAAAATATGCCATACTGGGTCAGACCAAGGTCCATCAAGCCCAGTATCCTGTTTCCAACAGTGGCCAATCTAGGTCATACGTACCTAGCAGTTTCCCCAAAAGAAACAGATTCTGCAATGCTTGTACTGGGTCAAGCATTGATATCCTGGGTTCCTTCTTAATACCGTGTTTCCCCGAAAGTAAGCCCTACCCTGAAAATAAGCCCTAGCACGTTTTCCTGTAATATAAGCCCTACCCTGAAAATAAGCCCTAGTGCAGATCATGGAGGAGGGCTGCCTGTGTGTGTTCTTGAGGTAGGGGAATGCATTCTCTCCAAAGGGCTGTGGAGTTCCTTTCAATTCATTTGGGGCTGCCCCTTTAAAAAAAAATCATTAATTAGGGAAGAGCCCTCAAGGAATCAGCAAAGCTTTGTGTTAGTGCCGTTCTCTGCCTGTCTCGTCTCGGACTGCAGGCTCTCTTGTCAGATCTCTCCCCCTAGACAGCACGGGGGAGAGCCCTGGAACTGATCACAGGGGCATTTACTGCCTAGAGAAGAGCCGCGGCAGTATCAGATGGTGGGGGCACAAGGACGAGAGGCTCGCCGATGGTGCTGCTCTGCTTAAAGCAGTACCGCGGGCTAGAGCCCTTTGAAGACCCGTAAGTTTGGCAAAGGCTGGTTATTTTGGGTCTTTTGTTTGGCGGCTATAAAATTCTTGGGCGTCGGAGGTGTGGAAGCCATCCCCCGAGCCTTGTATCCTGCACTGCTTTTGGCGCCCGTTGTTTCTGGCAGGCTCTGGTGGCGGCGGCCATTTTGAACTACAGGAGCTGCGTGTTGTAAAGCGCCGGGCAGCTTTTTTAGGCGACATTGCTTGCTGTGGGCTCGGCGTGAGCATTTTGGCGCGAGGAAAAGGCCCTGCTCAGCTTTTAAATCCGCAGTTTTAATTTTAAACCGCCGTGGTTTCGGGGGGGGGGGGGGCGGGGCCTGACCTGTTGGGGGTTGAGCAGTCCAAGGTTCACAGAGCTCTCCCAGAGGGCCACTTGGTTTGGTTTTTCATTTTTCATGTTTAATTTTTCATTTTCCCTTTTGTGCGCTCTGTGGTAACACTTCACTGATTGGCTGAAAAAAACATAAGCCCTACCCTGAAAATAAGCCCTAGTGCATCTTTTGGAGCAAAAATAAATATAAGACCAGGTCTTATTTTCGGGGAAACACGGTAATGGTTTATGGACCTTTCCTCCAGGAACTTGTCCAAACCTTTTTTAAACCCAGCTACACTAACAGCCTTTACTACATCCTCCGGTAACAAATTACAGAGTTTGATTACACGTTGAGTGAAAAAATATTTTCTTTTATTAGTCCTAAATAGTTTACCCTGTAGCTTCATTGTATGTCCCCTAGTATTTCTATATTCTGATAACGTAAACAATCGATCTACGTTTACCCGTTCCACTCCGTTCATTAATTTATAGACTTCTATCATATCTCCCCTCAGCCGTCTCTTTTCCAGGTTAAAGAGCCCTAACCTTTTTAGCCTTTCTTCATAGGAGTATCCTTCCATCCCCTTTACCATTTTGGTGACTCTTCTCTGAACCTTTTCTAATAACGCTATATCCTTTTTAAGATACGGTGACCAGAATTGCACAGAATATTCAAGGTGCGGTCTCACCATGGAACGGTATAGAGGCATTATAATATCTTTTGTTTTATTTTCCATTCCTTTCCTTATGATACCTAGCATTCTATTTGCTCTCTTGTCTGCCGCTGCACACTGGGCCGAGGGTTTTAACATGTTATCCACAATAACGCCTAAATCTTTTTCCTGGGTGGTGGTTCCTAATGTGGAACCTTGCATCGTGTAACCATAGTTTGGGTTGTTCTTCCCTAGGTGCATAGCTTTGCACTTGTCCACATTAAATTTCATCTGCCATTTTGATGCCCAGTCTTCCAATTTATCAAGATCCTCTTGCAATTTTCCACAATCCTCTTGGGTTTTAACAATTTTAAATAGTTTTGTGTCATCTGCAAATTTGATAACCTCACTCGTTATTCCACTTTCCAGGTCATTTATGAATATATCAAAAAGCAGCGGACCCAGCACAGATCCCTGGGGTACACCACTATTCACCTTTCTCCATTGGGAAAATTGGCCATTTAGCCCAACCCTCTGCTTTCTATCTTTTAACCAGTTCCTGATCCACAGTAGTACACTGCCTCCTATCCCATGACTCTTTAGTTTTGCCAAAAGTCTCTGATGAGGGACCTTGTCAAAGGCTTTCTGAAAGTCTAGATACACTATATCAACCGACTCACCTTTGTCCACCTGTTTATTCACACTTTCAAAAAAACATAACAGATTAGTAAGACAAGATCTTCCTTGTCTAAAGCCATGTGGGCTGTCTCCCATTAGGCCATGACTATCTACATGCTGAATAATTTTATTCTTTATGATAGTTTCTACCATTTTTCCCGGTACTGACATGAGGCTCACCGGTCTGTAGTTTCCTGGATCACCCCTGGAACCCTTTTTAAAAATTGGCGTTACAATGGTGAACCTCCAATCTTCAGGTGTTAGAGATGATTTTAATGATAGTTCACAGATTACTAATAGCAGGTCTGCAATCTCATATTTCAGTTCTTTCAACACCCTTGGATGTATACCATCCGGCCCAGGTGATTTGCTACTCTTTAGTTTATCTAATAGTTGTAATACATCTTCCCGATGTATCGATATTTCCTTCAATTCTTCCGCACCTTTAAATACCATTTCAGTCATGGGTAACATCCCTACATCTTCCTCAGTAAAGACTGAAGCAAAGAATTCATTCAGTCTCTCCGCTATCGCCTTGTCACCTCTTAGTGCCCCTTTAACTGCTCTATCATCTAATGGACCAACTGACTCTCTCACAGGTTTTTTGCTACGAATGTACTTGAAAAAATCTTTATTTCGTGTTTTTGCTTCCGCAGCAAACTTCTTCTCAAATTCTCCCTTTACCTGCTTTATCAATGCCTTGCATTTGACCTGCCAGTGCTTGTGCTGTTTCCAGGTTTTTTCAACAACACCCAAGCTTGATGTAAGTCTTTAACCTTTGCAACTGCTCCTTTTAAGTTTTTTCTTAACTGTTTTCCTCATTTTATCATAGTCTCCCTTTCGAAAGTTAAAAGGTAGTACTGTGGATTTCCTTACTATCCCTCCTCCACTAATTAAATCAAAGGCGATCATGCTATGATCACTATTGCCAAGTGGTCCCAACACTCGTATCTCTTGCACTAGATCTGGTGTTCCACTAAGGACTAGGTCTAATATGGCTTCCCCTCTGGTCGGTTCATGAACCAGCTGCTCCAAAAAGCAGTCATTTATTTCATCTAGGAACTTTATCTCCCTAGCATGTCCTGCCGTGACACTGACCCAGTCGATACCGGGGTAATTGAAATCACCCATTATTATTACCGCGCTGTAACTTTTGTTAGCTTCCTTGATTTCTTTGAGCATTTCATCATCCATTTGTTCATTCTGGCCAGGCGGTCGATAGTACACCCCCACTGCCATTGCCTTCCCCTTTTTACATGGAATTTCAATCCATAGAGATTCTACAGCAAATTTTGTTTCCTGCAAAACTTTAATCCTTTCTGACTCAATGCCCTCTCTAACATAGAGCGCAACCCCTCCACCAATTTGATCAGCTCTATCATTACGATATAGTTTGTACCCAGGTATCAGTGTCCCACTGGTTGTCCTCTTTCCACCGTGTCTCTGATATTCCAATCATATCTAACCTCTCATTTAGTGCTATATATTCTAACTCTCCCATCTTATTTTTTAGACTTCTAGCATTTGCATACAAGCATTTTAGAGACTGTATTTTATTCATATTAATTTGGCTATTGGTAGACATGGGTAATTTGGGATCTTTAAGCTCTGTCTGCTCCATACTCGAGGGCATTTGGGCTACTTTACTCTTTTTTTGGAACTTCTGTGCTTTTGGTAGTATCCTTCAAGGATACATTCTTCCGAACCATCCGCTCTTGGGCGACTGTCGGCTTTCCCCTATTATCTAGTTTAAAAGCTGCTCTATCTCCTTTTTAAAGGTTAATGCCAGCAGCCTGGTTCCATCCTGGTTAAGGTGAAGCCCATCCCTTCGGAAGAGCCCCTCCTTTCCCCAGAATGTTCCCCAGTTCCTAACAAATCCAAACCCCTCATCTCTGCACCATTGTCTCATCCACGCATTGAGACTCCGGAGCTCTGCTTGCCTTTTGGGCCCTGCACGTGGAATGGGAAGCATTTCGGAAAACGCTACCCTGGAAGTTCTGGATTTCAACTTCCTACCTAAAAGCCTAAATTTAGCCTCCAGAACCTCCCTACCACATTTTTCTATGTCATTGGTACCGACATGTACCAAGACAGCAGACTCCTCCCCAGCACTATCTAAGACCTTATCTGGGTGGCGCATGAGGTCCGCTACCTTTGCACCAGGCAGGCATGTTACCAGGCGATCCTCACGTCCACCAGCCACCCAGCTATCTACATGCCTAATGATCGAATCACCAACTATAACGGCTGTCCTAAGCCTTCCCTCATGAAAAGCTTCCTCAGTGCGAGAGGGTTTTACATCACCTGGAGGACAGGTCCTAGTTACAGGATCACTTCCTGCCACACCAGAGTGATGCTCTCCTGTCACGTGACCTCTCTCCTCCATGGCAACAGGGATGCTGCCAGACTGGAGGTGGGACTTCAGGACTATATCCCTGTAGGTCTCGTCTATGTACCTCTCTGTCTTTCTTATGTTTTCCAAATCTGCTACTCTAGCCTCTAGAGAACGGACTTGTTCCCTGAGAGCAAAGAGCTCCTTGCACCTAGTGCACACGTAAGATCTCTCACCAACTGGGAGAAAATCATACATGTGACACTCAATGCAAAAGACTGGAAAGCCCCCATCTCGCTGCTGGACTGCTGTCTGCATCTTAGCTTTTAATTTTTTGTTTAGATCTTTAAGTTCTTTACTTACTAAGGGTTGCTATGGATATTTATACCAATAAAAACTGTACCTAATACGTTTAATATACCTTGTTCACCTGAAGCTTAATTGATCTCAGGTCCTTAGTGTATGACTGATTTGGGTAATGAGCTTCACCTGAGAGCACCTCTTGTCTTTTAAGATGTGTAAGTACCTATAAAGCTACGATTATCCCAGGGGTGGGTGGGTGTGGGGAGGGGAAATAACACTTATGAAAAGAGGGCTGCTACACAGTACCCTGTCCTGTGCTGCTGAGGTAAGCTATATTCTTATTTGATTTAAATTATAGCTCTTTGCTGCTGCTAGGCTCTAACTTATTATGAAATTTAAACTACAAGCTCTCTGCTGGGTTCTAAATTTAACCAGAAAGCTCTCTTCTGTGTTTTAAATTTAAACTAAAAGTACTTTGCTGATACTAGGCCCTGAGTGACTATTAAATTAAAATTACAAGCTCTCGGCTGGGTATGAAATGTAACCAGAAAGCTCTCTTCTGTGTTTTAAATTTAAACTAAAAGTACTTTGCTGATACTAGGCCCTGAGTGACTATTAAATTAAAATTACAAGCTCTCTGCTGGGTATGAAATGTAACCAGAAAGCTCTCTTCTGTGTTTTAAATTTAAACTTAAACTGCTGCTACTAGGCCCTGACTGATTTAACAAAAAAAACATTAGCAAAATCCGCCCCTTCCTCTCTGAGAACACTACTAAAATGCTAATCCACTCATTGATCACCTCCCATCTTGACTACTGTAGCCTACTCCTTGCTGGTCTCCCTCTGAATCATCTCTCTCCCCTTCAATCTGTCCAGCACTCTGCTGCGAGACTAACCGCTCTGATATGTAAGTAAAGGGCGGTATATCAAATGCCTAAACCATAACCATAATCTTCCGCCAGCCTTGTCATGCCCATATTACTCCTCTTCTCAAGTCACTTCACTGGCTCCCTATCCTTTACCGCATCCAGTTCAAACTTCTCCTGCTGACCTATAAATAAATGCATTCACTCTGCGGCTCCTCAATATTTTTCCTCTCTTGTCTCCCCCTACAACCCCCCTCGGGACCTCCGCTCTTCTGGCCAACTGCTTCTTTCTGTGCCCTTCTCTCGTACTGTCAACTCCAGACTTTGCTCCTTTCACCTTGCTGCACCCTACGCCTGGAACAGTCTACCTGCACCCTACGCCAGACACCTTCTCCAACCCTCTTCAAATCCAGGTTGAAAGCTCATCTCTTCGCCACCGCTTTTGACTCTCCTAATCTTTCCCTTCCCTTGATCTACCCCTGTGTACACCTCTGTGTTTGTTTTGACCAGATTGTTTTATTTTTGACTAGATTGTAAGCACTGACGAGCAGGGACTGTCTCTTATTATGTCTGTACAGCGCTGCGTACAATTGGTAGTGCTTTATAAATGCTGAGTAGTAGTAGTTAAATTTCAATGCCAGTATTTAGATTAAATCCATTTCTTTTATTTTAGTTGTTTTGGGATTCTTTTGACATTTATTGCAGTCTTGCAGTCTAGGAGTTTAAATAAAAAAAAACCACAGGCTCTGGTTATTTTCAGTGAGCTTTCACTGACTGAAAGATACTTATTGGAGTCAGTAACTAATGCCTTCACGTCCCCAGTGCTTGTTGTGTGGTACTTGCAGAGGCGTGGTTTCAGAAGCCGAGGTCTGCTGGGGCTGTGCAGCGACTTCCACCACAATGGAGCAGGAAATTCAGGAGAAAGCGGTTGAGGGGACACTGTCTCTGTCGGCTAGGACTGAAGGTGCAGCGCTGTTGGAGGTTCAGTCTGGGCCCCTTCTGGATGACCAAGCAGGACCAGTTAGGTCGGTGGCGTCGACAGCGTCTAGGGCAGCTCTGGGAGTTTTTTCCCCGGATTTTGTGCTGATAATGCATCAAGCGTATTGCTTGCTGCAGCAGGGGACCGGCACAGATCCCATGTTGCTAACGGCTACGGTACAGCAAGGCGGGCCAGAAATGGTTGGTCTGGGGAGGCCTCTTAAGAGGGCGTGTCCTCTCGAGGATCAACCCTTGGATACGTTCTGGCTCGATGCAGAACAGGTAGAGTTCGAACCTGAATCTGGAATGGAGGAACTTGAAGAAGGAGAAATTCTGGAACCGGAGGATCAGGCGAGAATCATTCAAGTGTTCCAAAAGGAAGAGCTTATGGCACTCATTACGGAGTCCCTTCAGGCACTTAACTTGGCCTCAACCCCGCCGTCAGAGGAAGAAGGGCTGGAAGATCCTCTCATTCAGGCAGTGCGCCAAACGTAGGCAGTTTTTCTGATTCACCGGGTAGTGGACCGGATGATTCAGGATGAGTGGGATT
Organism: Ichthyophis bannanicus; assembly: GCA_033557465.1. Taxonomy (NCBI): domain Eukaryota; kingdom Metazoa; phylum Chordata; class Amphibia; order Gymnophiona; family Ichthyophiidae; genus Ichthyophis; species Ichthyophis bannanicus. The sequence goes on along the minus strand of CM066046.1, from coordinate 26,768,255 downwards.
TGCCAGAAGCGGGCTTATAGGCATTATGGCTATGAATAGACTATACCCCTTAGCTGACAAGGAGAACAACAGGTTTTGTTCTCTGTGAATAGACACAGCTGTTTTGGCAGTCACAGAAAAGACGACTATTCTGGTGGAAAGCAGCACGGCCTTGAAGGATGCGCAAGACAGGAAAGTGGACGGTTTGTTGAAGGAAGCCTTTGAGGTTAATGCTCTATCCTTGCAGGCTTCCATTTGCGGGGCTTCGGTGGTGAGAGCTTGCCTCCGTTGGCCCAACGGTTGCAGCAGCCTGCTTTTCAGGCACAGGAGTACTTAATGGACGTAACACGGCTGGAATCAGGTTCGGCATATCTGGCAGATGTCCACTATGATTTAATTAGGGCATTGGCAAATAATATGGCTTCCTTAGTAGCCACACGCCTTTATCTCTGGCTGAGAAATTGGATGGCGGATGGTTCTTCTAAGTTGTGTCTCAGTAAGCTCCTTTTCAAAAGAAAGTTGTTGTTCGGAGAAGATCTAGATAAGTTGGTTAAGGATTTGGGAAATCCAAAGGTGGTAGACTGCCGGAAGACAAACCTAAGCAGGGTAGGCCTCTCCTGGCCTCGAGTGGCCAGTTTAGAGATTTCAGAAGATTTTGTACCTCTCGGTTGGGAGGTTTTCAAAGAGGACGATTCGCTTCAAGAGCCCAAGGGTTTTGAGGAGCAGATAGAGGCTTTGCAGCTTCCGCAGCCGCGTCCGCCCGTAAGCCACAATGAAGCGAGGCGGGCCCAGGTAGGAGTTCAGCCGATTGGGGGTCGACTTCGGGAGTTTCTTCCTGCCTGGGTCCAAATAACATCCGATCAATGGGTGCTAGAGGTAATATGTGAAGGTTATGCTCTCGAATTTGCTCTCCAATCCTAGATTTGTTTGTGCTTTCGCCTTGCAGAGGGCTGCAGAGACCGCAGGCAGTACAACAAACTGTTGATCAGCTATTACAGTTACGAGCTGTGGTGCCAGTTCCGCAGGATAGTTATGGCATCGGTCGTTACTCCATTTATTTTGTGGTCCCAAAGAAGGACGGATCGCTTTACCCTATTCTGGATCTAAAAGGGGTGAATCGCTGTCTTCGAGTGCCTCACTTTCGAATGGAAACATTACGTTCGGTAATAGTGGCAGTTCGGCAGGGAGAGTTCTTGATTTCCCAAGATCTTACCGAGGTGTATTTACACATCCCTATCAAATCGAGTCATCAGAGGTTTCTAAGGTTTGCTCTTCATTGGGGTCATTATCAGTTTCAAACATTGCCCTTTGGTTTGGCGACGGCTCCGCACACTTTTAACAAGGTTATGATGGTGGTAGCGGCAGCGTTGCGAAAGGAAGGTATTTTAGTTCCCCTTATCTCGACGATTGGTTGATTCGGGCAAAGTTGAGAGCAGGCAGGTGACAGACAAGGCTGTGAAGTTCCTGTAGGGTCTCAGATGGGTGATTAACTTGGCCAAGAGCCGTTTAGTGCCGTCCCAGGTTATAGAGTACTTAGGGGTGCGCTTCGACACGAGAGTAGGAGCAGTGTTTCTGCTGGATCGGCGAGCTCAAGCTCTATGACATCTAGTGCGCAAGTTCATGTCGACTCCGGCTCCGTTGGCGTGGAGCTATCTTCGCATGCTAGGAACAATGGCGGCATTCCTGGAGGTAGTTCCATGGGCCAGAGCACACATGAGGCCGTTGCAGAAGTCATTACTCTGGTGATGGTCACATCAGAATGATTCTCTGAACAAACGTCTTTCCTGTCCTCTTCTAGTCTGGCGGTCTCTTCAGTGGTGGCTTTGCCCAGGAAATCTGGCAGCAGGATCGCCACTGGAACAGCCGCAGTGGCTCCCGGTGTTGACAGATGCGAGTCTCGCAGGTTGGGGAGCGCATTGCGGGGATCTCTTCGCACAGTGACCAGGAGGTCCAGTGGTCAATCAACCTCCTCAAACTGCGAGCAGTGGTCCTAGCACTTTGGACGTTCGAAACTGCAGTGAAAGGTCAGGCAGTGCAAGTGCTTTTGGACAATTCAGCAATGGTAGCTTACATCAATCGGCAGGGTGGAACGGGAAGCGCGGCCATGAAAGAGGAAGCAGCGCAGTTGTTTGCCTGGGTGGAGCCTCGGCTGCAAGCGATCTTGGTGGCACACATTGCGGGAATGGACAATGTGATGGCAGATTTCCTCAGCAGAGTCTGGGTGGATGCTGGAGAATGGGAGCTTCATCCGGAATGTTTTGCGCATAGTCCGCAGATGGGGCCCTCCGGTTATGGATCTAATGTTTCGGTCGGCCACGGCGAGTCGCTTTTACAGCAGGAGACGAGAGAGGATGTCGGAAGGGATCGATGCTCTGATGCAACATTGGCCATCGACCGGGCTCCTCTGTTTTCCTACCGTGGGCACTCATAGAACAAGTGGTTCAACGCATCAAAGCTCATCGGGGAAGAGTGCTGCTAGTGGTACCAGATTGGCCGAGACGTCCGTGGTATGCCGATCTTGTCCAGCTCCTCGACGGGGAGCCTTGGAGATTACCGACAACGGAGAATTTTTTGATTCAAGGTCCACTTCGAATGCCTCAGGTGGATCGGTTCTCGCTTACGACTTGGCCATTGAAAGGGCGAGGTTAAGGAAAAAAGGTTATTCTGGAGCGGTAATTGCAACCTTGCTTCAGGCCAGAAAGAGGTCCACTTCTCTAACATATGTGCGAATATGGCGTATATTTGAGGACTGGTGCTCACGGCGGCAGGTCCATACGTCCACAGTTTCCATCCCCATGGTATTAATTTTTTTGCAGGACGGTTTTGATAAAGGTTTGGCAGCCAGCTCTTTAAGGGTCCAGCTGGTGGCTCTGTCTTGTTATAGAGGTAAAGTCCAGGGGGGTGGCCTTGGGTTCTCATATTGACGTGAGTCATTTTCTAAAGGCAATATCGAGGCTGCACCCTTCTCGCAGAATAGTGCTGCCCCCGTGGGATCTCAACCTGGTTCTGGGGGCGTTGTCTAGGGAGCCTTTCGAACCCTTGCACCAAGCTTCAATAAAGGATTTGACCTTAAAGACAGTGTTCTTAGTGGCCATCTGTTTGGCACGTCGGGTTTCGGAGTTGCTGGCCTTATCCTGTCGAGAGCCGTTTTTGTCCTTTTCTAGATAAAAAGTAGTGCTGCAGCCCATACCGTCTTTTCTGCCTAAGGTAGTTTCTCCCTTTCACATAAACCAATCGGTTTCGTTGCCAGGATCGGCGGAGGAGTCCTCCTCGGACCGTAGTCTACGTCGCTTGGACATAAAGAGAACTCTGCGTCAATATTTAAAGGTTTCAGAAGCCTTTCGTAAGTCAGCAGCTAAAGCTTCAATTTCCAGATGGATCCAGGAAGCAATAGCATCTGCATATATTTTGCAGGGTCAGCAGGTGCCCGTAGGGTTATGGGCTCACTCTACGAGAGCGCAAGCGACGTCTTGGGCGGAGCACAGTTTGGTTCCGTCAGTACAGATTTGCAGAGCGGCTACTTGGTTCTCTCTCCATACCTTCAGTAAACACTATCGCCTGGATGTTCAGGCAGCGAATGATGCCTGTTTCGGGTTGGCGGTGTTGCGATCCGGGTGGACAGGTCCCTCCCACTGATTACTGCTCTGTTACATCCCAGAGGTGCAGGACTGAACTGGAGAAACGATAAGGAAAGAGAAATTAGACTTACCTGCTAATTGTAGTTCCTTGAGGAACTCCAGTTCAGTCCTGATTCCCGCCCGGGGATGGTTAGGGTAGAAGCTGTTTTTCAGTCTGGGGGGAGTACCAGTCTCAAGGTGTGTAAATGCCTTTCTGTTTTTGGGATCGCTGTGTTCTTCTACTCTGCCTTTACCTTTCTTTCTGCCTTTCCTATTCTGTTATGGAAGTAAGAGAAAGTGAAGGAAGACGTTTCCCCCTTATTTAAGGGGATTTTAGTTTACTGTTTAAAGTTGAATTTAATGCCATAGCTACTTATTTGTTGCTCCTTTGAGTCTGCTTTGTCAATAGTTCACTGGGGCTGATGGGAGAGACCAGCAGGGTATATCCAGTGATGTCACAGTTTTGACATGCCCAGCCTCCACGCTGCAGGAGAAGGTACACTACCCAGAGGTGCAGGATTGAACTGGAGTTCCTCAAGGAACTACAGCAGGAAAATCTAATTTCTCTTTAAGCCCCAGATACTTTAATCTGTATTAGCAGCAGTTCATTTAAAAGAAAACAGGCCTTTATTTTCCAGAATACATTTAATGTGCTAATGCCAAATGGTAAGGCTTGCCCTTTTAAAAGCTAAGAAATGCATGGTTTGTAGTGTTCTCCTAGGACAAGCAGGATGAAGTCATCCACACCAGGTGACGTCATCCGACGGCGCCAAGACGGAAGTACTCTCTCTCTAGCCCAGAAGGCGTTTCCCTTCTGGGCCTGCTCCACCCTGGCCCTACCCCCAGGTCCGCCCCTAGCCAGCCACTTTTTCGTCTTCCGCCTTGCCAGCAAGACGGATGCTACCTCTCTCCAAACATCTTAAAGAAAATACAGCTACTGAAGAAAATACAACCTCTCCAAGAACTTCGGGGTCAAGATGCCTAAGCCGGGTTTTAAGAAATGCCCATGCTGTGCTAGGAAGATGAACTCCACTGACCTGCATGATCGCTGCCTCCAGTGCCTGGGTATCTCCCACCGGGTTGAGGATTGTGCACACTGTGCAAGGATGTCGCCGCGAGCTATAAAATCCCGCAAGAATGCACTTAAAGAACTGTTTCCAGCTCCTCCAGTCGGGCCTCAGCTGTTCACATCTCCATCGGCAGTCCCCTCCGGTTCAGGAGCTCAGGGCAGTAACGTGGACAACGGGACCTCATCAGCTCCACCGCTGCCTCTTATGACTCTGGGTGTGCCCATAGGGGCCTCCTCCCACAGCCTTGCTAATTCGGGATCTGCTTCTGCTCCAGAGGCACTTCCCTCCTCTGTCCGGCTGCCCCAAACAGAACAGCTTCTCTGCAGCCACGAGGCTCCCATGGCGGTGGCCATGTTTGATGACATCAGCGCCTCTAACTCCTCCCCCCACGGCACCATTGGTCCGCGCGGAAGACCACATCACAGCAGGAGGAGGAGCCGCTCCCACGGGCACACCCACCACCGGAGCTCTCACTCGGCACGGAGGCATCGCGCCGACACGCGCCGTCGATCCAGCCACCGGTGCAAACATTGGAGAGGCACAAGGAGCAGCAGTAGTAGTAGAAGCAGGTCTGCCCAGCACCACAGAAGGAGCAGTTCATCGCAGCACCGTAAAAAACATCGTCGGATCAACAGGGGCAGCTACAGAAGGGACTCCACATCTGACAGCAGCCAAGCCAGCATCAGGTACAGCAGCCAACGCGATCTCTCCCCACTCCTGACTTTTGCTGCCTCTCCAGCCTCCCCGGGACCCCAGGAACAACTCCTAATCTCCGGGGATCCATCTTGCCCTTCTCCCGGACTGCCTGAAGCACCTGAGTCACGCGCTCAGTTCTTCAACTTTCTTTCTGATCTCTTTGCTCAATGGACTTCCACTGCTCAAATCCCTACTACAGGAAACCCTCTCAGCGCTCCTCTTCCTACCCCTCCCAAGGTCACATACCCAGCCTCTGCAACCTGTGACGCCGCTGAGGTGAGCGCTGCTCACATATCTTCAGGAGATCCCCCTCCTCCGTGGATCTTAAGTCCTCAGCACCGTCAGCTGAGGTCCCGGCCAGCAGCCTAGAGGACTTAACCTACCCCAAGTTCCTCCTGAAGGTTGCCAATGCGCTAAACCTCTCCAGTCCCTGCGCCTCGTCCGATCAGCACCCTGAGACCCAAGCAGCCAGGAAGTTCCTGGAGACACCTCGACCAACTGCGCATATCCCGGTGCACCCTCTTCTTAAGGAGAACCTCCTCTCCCTTTGGCAGAACCCTACCTGTGGGGCAGCCGTCTCACGGAAGCTGGATGCCAAGTACCAAGTCCAGGCCTCTCCGGGCTTCATCAAAACCCAGCTTCCTCACAACTCCATAGTGGTGGAGTCTGCGCTCAAGCGCTCTAGGTCCAACAGGACCAACAATAACTACCCCCCCCCCCCCGGAAAGAACCTCAAACTCCTGGATGAGGTTGGCCGCAAGACGTTCCAAGGGGCAATGCTTTGCTCCAGAATCTCCGCACACCAGTTGCAACAGGCTCTTTACCAGGACACCCTTTGGAGCAGTTAAAGTCATCCCTCTCCACCTTCAGCCCGGAGGCACAGACAGCTACCGCCGCCACCATCGCGGATCTACAGGAATGCATCAAACACCAGGTGCGAGCATCCTTCGATGCGTTTGATGCAGCGGCTCGCACGGCGGCTTCCTCTATTTCTGCTCATCGGCAAGCCTGGCTCAGAGCTTCTGGCCTGCGGGAAGACACCCACGACTGCATCGCTGACGCACCCTGCACAGGAGATACCCTGTTCGGTGAAACAGTCAACGACACCGTTAATGCCATGAAGGACCGCTGCACTACACTGCAGACCCTCGCCGACGAGGGCATGGAGCGGCCCAACCGCAGAAGCTCCTACCAGCACAAGCCCTACTCCTTTTCTTCGTCAAAACGCCTATACGGATACTATCGAAAATGGCAACAACCTCACTATAAATCACAGCCTCACCCTTCGCAGTCGGCCTACAGGCAAAAGCCCCGCCAGCATGACAGGAAACAACCTCAGAAAAGCTCACAACCGGGACAGGGGAAAGCAAACCAGCCCTTTTGACGCCGAGCCTGGGGCCAACGCTCCTACGGGGGGGTCGCTTGGCCATGTTTCTACCAGCCTGGGAGTCTATCACTACGGACAAGTGGGTCCTAGCTATCATCTCCAACGGATACCGGATAAAATTCCTGTCACCCCCGCTACAGCGGGCGATTCCAGCCTACAAAGAAACTACCTCATCTTTAGAGAAAGAGATCTCGTCTCTCCTAGCGTCCAGGGCCATCGAACCTGTCCCAGAAGCGGAGCGGAACACTGGATTCTACTCCAGATACTTTCTAGTTCCCAAGAAGTCTGGCGGCATGCGTCCTATCCTCGACCTCCGCAAGCTCAACCTATTCATCGCAAAGGAGAAATTCAGGATGCACTCCCTCAGATCCATCCTGCCTCTTATCCAGCTCAAGGAGTGGCTCACATCCCTGGATCTCCTGGATGCATACACGCATGTCCCCATACACAAGGACCACAGACAATTCCTTCGTTTTCAAGCCGCGGGGCAACACTTCCAGTACAAAGTCCTTCCGTTTGGCCTGTCACCCGCTCCACGGGTGTTCACGAAGTGTGTCGCGGTGGCAGCTGCACACCTCCGCAAACAGGGGATCTGCGTTTTCCCCTACCTGGACGACTGGTTGATCTCCGCCTCCTCCTCGAGGGATTCCAAGCGCTCAACTCAGGCAACCATCAACCTGCTGACTTCCCTCGGGTTTCTGGTGAACTATCCGAAATCGCAACTCCACCCCTCACAGCGGCTGGAATTCATCGGAGCGCTGATAGATACTGTCCGCTTGAAAGCCTTCCTTCCCCGGACACGAGTGTACAATGTCAAGGAACTGACACAGCTTGTGCGAGCAGAACGATCCCCTACGGCCAGGGTACTCCTTCGCCTCCTGGGTCACATGGCGTCGGCTACTCAGACGGTTCCCCTGGCGAAGCTCCACATGCGCTGCCTTCAATGGCACCTACGGGCTCACTGGTCCCAACACTCACAACCTCTGGAAACTACTACCTTGTCCAGGGGAAGAGTAATCTCCTCCCTCGCTTGGTGGACCCGCGAAAGAACCTATCATGCGGAAGACCCCTCTCCCAACCAGTGCATCAACTGACTATCACCACTGATGCCTCTCCAATGGGCTGGGGGGCACATTACCTTCACCTCCGGACCCAAGGAGCCTGGTCGCAACAGGAACATCAACACCACATAAACTTCCTCGAGCTCAGAGCCATGAGGTATGCTCTGGAAGCCTTCCAAGACATGATCAATGACAAAACTGTCCTACTACAGACGGACAGCCAAGTAGCCATGTTCTATATCGTCAAACAGGGTGGCACGGGGTCACGCACTCTTTGCCGAGAAGCCCTTCGGATCTGGGCCTTCGCAATCTCTCATCGCTGCACGCTCCAGGCCTCCTACCTCCCCGGTCTGCAGAATGCATTAGCGGACAGACTCAGCCGACATCTCAACCCACACGAGTGGTCCCTCAAACCACAAGTGGCCCACTCTCTCTTCCAGGAATGGGGCCAACCAGCAGTCGACCTCTTCGCTACAGAAGTGAACACAAAATGCAAGATCTTCTGCTCGAAACGCCCCTTAGCTCTGAGTCATGCAGCGGATGCATTCGATGTGTCATGGGGGGAGTGATCTCTTGTGTACGCTTTCCCCCCCATCCCGCTGATCTCCAGAACCATCCAACGCATCATTTCCGACAAGGCGCAGGCCATCCTAGTGGCCCCGAACTGGCCACGCCAAGGGTGGTTCCCGCTTCTCCTCCGATCCGGCTCCCCCTGATGCCGGACCTTCTCTCACAGGACGACGGGAATACCCTCCACCCCAGCATACGAACACTGGCCCTAACAGCCTGGAAGCTGAGCGGATAGCCCTGTCCCCTTTTCACCTCCCTCATGAGGTCGAACAAGTGATCCTCGCATCCCGCCGCCCCTCAACTAGAAAATCATACAGTCTCAAGTGGCGGCACTTCACCTCCTGGTGCTCCCCCCCAAGGTCTGGATCCTTTCTCCTGCACCATACCGAATATCCTACAGTACCTGATTTCCTTAGCCCAACAAGGCCTACAGACACAGTCCATCCGTGTCCACCTAGCAGCCATTGCGGCCTTCCACGATCGGCCAGGAGACAGCTCCGTTGCACAGCTCCCCATCGTTACTCGCTTCATGAAGGGCCTCTCCAATCTTCGTCCACCAATCAGGAAGCCCGTTCCACACTGGGACCTCAATGCGGTTTTCCACCAGCTAACCCTACCTCCGTTCGAGCCCATGCAGTCGGCTGACATCAAGTTTGTCTCCTGGAAGACCCTTTTCTTGATCGCCATCACTTCGGCCAGGCGCATCAGCGAACTCCAGGCCTTGGTGGCGCACCCACCATACACACAGCTCTCTGAGGACTGTGCTTCCCTTCGGATACATCCTAGATTCGTTCCGAAGGTAGCTTCGGCTTTCCACATTAACCAGACTATAGAACTTCCTACCTTCCACCCGGAGCCTCATGCTTCTCCCGAGGAGGAGCGGCTTCACAAGCTGGATTGTGTCAGAGCCTTGCGCCTCTACCTTCTCAGGACTGCGGCCCAAAGACGAGGCACACAACTCTTTGTCTCCTATGACCAAAACAAGCCGGGCCGCCCGGTCACCAAGCGCACCTTATCCCTATGGATCTCCGCCTGCATCTCCTTCTGCCTGGACCAAGCCAGCACAGGGCTCTCACCACCTGCAAACGCGCACCTGCTGAGGGCGCTCGCAACTTCCATTGCCAATCTACGCTCGGTACCGGTGGCCGACATATGCAAAGCGGCTACCTGGTCCTCCCTCCAAACCTTCCAGAGACACTACTGCCTTGACCTGCAGATGGGTTCCTTCGGACGGGCGGTCCTGATGGCCGCCACCAGACCACCCACTCCTTGAACCATTGAACTTGTTACATGAGCTTGTACCTGGACACAGTGGTGTTCGCACAACTGCTACTTTCACACGCATTCTTGTTGCACATGTCGTTGATTTACTATGCTTTCTTGAGTATTGATATGCACATTTTGCACATATTATTATTGATTGCACATGTTGTGGTTTTACCTTGCACATCTCGCATTTATTTTGCACATATATGTTGATGTTTTTACCTTGCACATCTCGCATTTAATTTGCATATATATATTGTTATTTTTACCTTGCACATCTGCGTTTACTTCACGCATTTTGCACATGTTGTTGCTCTTTCTGACCAGCAATTAAAGCCTTGTCAAAACCCACCAGGCTTCTGTTTTTATATCCCGACAGGGCCCCTTCCACCTCAGCCATTCATAGCTAGGGAGGCACCTGGTGTGGATGATTTCATCCTGCTTGTCCTAGGAGAAATCAGAGTTACTTACCTGTAACAGGAGTTCTCCGTGGACAGCAGGATAAGTCATCCACACTTTCCCTCCCTTCCTCCCCTGAAAGGGGCCCTGCCTCGGTCCTGGCCCTCTCGCCCCTAGCATCTGGCTAGCTCGAGACACAGTGGCTGGCTAGGGGTGGACCTGGGGGTAGGGCCAGGGTGGAGCAGGCCCAGAAGGGAAACGCCTTCTGGGCTAGAGAGAGAGTACTTCCGTCTCGGCGCCGTCGGATGACGTCACCTGGTGTGGATGACTTATCCTGCTGTCCACGGAGAACTCCTGTTACAGGTAAGTAACTCCGATTTCTCCTCAGTTAGGGACTCATTTTTTCTTAGAAGATAAGGAAACATTTGAGAAATTAATTGGGCATTTCCAGTAGGTTTACCAGATTTTTTTAAAGGCAAATCTAGGACACATCCAAAATGTTGGGGAGGGGTGAGGAAGGGACATCTTCATTTCAGGTTTGAGCAACAAGGCGTTGAGGAGGGAAGAGAAGTCATTACTCTGCCCTCCCATCCCTTCCATGATAGCAGCAATATCACTCCCAATCAAACAAATCAATAGAGAAATAGAAACAGTGAAGCATTTCCCTCCTACTATGCAAAATATAAAGATAATGGATGTAAATTCTAAAAACTGATATATTCAAACCACTAAATTGAAAATACATTTTTTTTTACCCCCTCTGTCCCCATTGTTGGAATCGGGGACAGGAGGCTGCCAAACAGGTGGGAGTCGGGGACAGAGCTCTAAAATCGGGAACATCTGGTAACCTTAGTTTCCAGGCATCAGGTATGCTGTAACAGCAGAGCCTAGACTCGATAAGTTCACTGTTCTTTTTAAATGTTAAAGAGCTACTTTAATATTCTGTCAAAGAAATTTTTATATGCTTTCACCCCACCTGTGTTTGTCTGTTCCCTGCTAATAATTTTCCTATTTGTCGTGCTATTGACACTAGGGACATGTTTACTAAAGATTAAAGCATGTTAATGAACGTTAATCACGCTGGACTCCACTGCACCCATTTATTTTTATGGACACAGAGGTATTTAGCACATCTTAATGTTCATTAATACACATTAACCTTTAGTAAACAGGCTTCCAAAAGAGGAGTTGGACATGTTTTTCTTTCTGTAGCCACATTCTATGAATTCAGTTGTTGTTTCCTAATAACGTTTAACTTTTAACTTTTTTTGCATCCACATCAAATTTTTATGACATGCGAGGGTAGAGGGGCATGAGGATTCTGACAGGGTATGCTTTTGTTCCATTTATTACACAGACACAATTATGCCATCTAATAACATGTTTAGTTTCGATTCAGTGCACACCAAGGTGTATGTTTACTAAACAGCGGTAGCAGCTTCCGTGTGATATCGGAGCAACGGCCCCATTGAGTGCTCTGACATTGCCTTCAATGGGGCCACGGCTCTGATATCGCATGGAAGCCGCTACTGCTGTTTAGTAAACATACCCCTAAGTTTACATAACATGTCAAAGCATTTGAGGAGCGCGACAGGGATGATTTTATTTTGTGCAATCTATCTATTTTGTGAATACACATATACAGTTATGCTGCCTAATAGCCTTTTGATTTTGCATCCAGTCTACACCAAATTTTCAGTAGAGATCAGGTGGGGTGATGAGGATCTCAACTGGGTTTATTCTCGGTCTGCGTGTATGTATATTCCATTAATATCCAAGTGTAATTATGCCACCTAACAATTTTTTTGGTCGGCATCTGATCCAAAATAAATTTTCCAGAGATGTCAAGGAGATCAAGAGGAGTCGGACAAACGTTTTTCCAGATCCACATTGGTGTACACACATGTCCTGAAAAATAGGTGACATTAGTTCTATGTGAAACTTCTAGTTTTATTACCTGATCTGAAGATTTATTATATGTACGAAAGCTTAAAATTGTATATATTTTTTCCATTGACAAGCAGGATTGAGTTGGACACAGAAATATGTGGTGTCATCTGACGGTGCTGGGGTGCAATGCTTTCCCACAGTTCAGAACTTTAGTGTAAAGTTCTGAGTATGCACAGCCCTTCCTGTGTGTAACAGTCCCCTCACCTCCTAATTTTTTTTCTGTTCTATCAAATGGACACAAATCAAAGCCCTCCCATCTTTTATTATTTTTTCATGTTGTCAACAAATTTCCCAAATGTAGACAACAATTTCAGAATTTTGATGGGCTTTGTTCTGACCCAGTATGGCACTTCTTATGTTCATTTGAAGTGCCTTTTCTGGGTCTGGACCATAACCAGAGGGACTGCCCATATTATACTTGGATGGCTTCATGAGTGAGAACGGATCGTTTAAATCATCTTTGAACATTTTTTTTAACTTAGTTATTTTTGGAAGCATAATGTACAACCATGCCAGTATTCTAACAGTCCCAAACAGTTCACTCACTGAAGAACATTGATACTTCTGAAAAAGCCCTTCATAATTTCATAAAACATTTAATATTTGTTATATATGTATCCGCCCTCTTACTTCTTCTGCTACGATACCCCTCCCTCCTTTCCTCTCCCACTTCTGCTAAAACTGTTTATTGAGCTGAGAGAAATACATATGTAAACATCAGAACACACAGATAAGCAAATCCCCAGGTCAAAGAAGGCCAAACAACACAATAAGAAAACAGAAAAAGTGAAGTTACTTACCATAAAGCGAGGTTACTTACCTTTAATGGGAGTTCTCCGAGGACAGCAGGATAAGTCAGCCACACCTGGTGACGTCATCCAACGGCGCCGTAGAAGAAAACTACTCTCCTTAGCTCAGAAAGGCAAAGCCTTTCTGAGCATGAGTTGGTAGGCCCAGCCCACCAGCCCGCCTCTAGCCAGCCAGTACGTCCCTAGCTGAGATATTGCTGCTAGGCGGCAGGTGTGCAGCTGCGGAGCCAACTGCTTCCACGGGAGGTGGGTGGGTATGTGTGGCTGACTTATCCTGCTGTCCTTGGAGAACTCCCATTACAGGTAAGTAACCTCGCTTTCTCCAAGGACAAGCAGTATGAGTCAGCTACACCTGCTGCCTCCCCAGCTACATGTGTGTGCTGTAGTGGATGCTTGGATGGAAGGAAGGGAGCCTTGGTTTCGTTAAAAGGCTTTATTGTGCATGGAACCAACAGTAATAGTACAACCTGGTATAGCGCAATGGTGAGGTGGCAGCTAGTGCACATAGTTACCAAACCCATTGTGCAACACAGTAACACTGTGCAAGTAACAGTACATTGTGCAAGTAACAGTAACACTGTGCAAGAACTTGAACCTTGTGCAAACCAGACAACTTGTGCAAAACAATAACATGTGCAAACCGACAATATTGTGCAAAAAGTCACATCATGCATAAAACATGTGTGGACAACACCTGCACCCTTGGCTTAAGTCAATGACAGCAATAGAAGATTAAGCAGAGTCATTGAACAGGCCCTATGGCCGCTGTCCGGTTGTGTGTGCAGGGTGCGCCACTATGCTATGAGCTGAGTCCAGGACCACTCATCCAAACGCGGCATCTGACCATGCCTTGAGATCGAGGCAGTAGTGTTGTTGGAATGTATGGATGGAGGACCAGGTGGCCGCCTTACGGATGTTCATCACTGGCACAGAACGCAGGTTGGCAATGGTTGTGGCCATTGCCCGTAGCCTGTGTGCATTCGCTAGTGGTGCATCATGGGCCCCCGCCTGGTCTAGGCAGAAGGCGATGCAGCTGGAGATCCATAGGGACAGAATCCGCTTGGTGACGGGCATCCCGGTCTGTTGGGCTCATAAGAGACAAAAAGCTGGGTCCCCCCATCGGTCGCGTTCCATCCTGTTCAGGTGGATATGGAGGGCTCTGACACAGTCCAGGGTGTGGAGCCTCCTTTCTTCCACAGAGGCGTGAGGTGCTGGGTGGAAGGATGGCACTTCGATGGTCTGGTTGAGATGAAAAATGGATGACACCTTTGGGACAAACTTGGGGTTCGTTTTGGAGGGCGGCTTGGTCCTGGTAGAGTTGTGTATACAGCGTGTGTGCCACTAGCGCCTGCGGTTCGTTGATCCTTCTGGCGGAGGTGATGGCCACCAGGAAGAAAGTTCTCCAGGCAATGTATCTCATGTCCGCTGAGTGCAGTGGCTCGAAGGGCTCGCCGATCAGCTGGTTGAGGATGATGTTGAGGTCCCAGGGGGGCACCGGGGACCGAGTTGTGGGTCACAGGTTTCCCAGGCACCTCAGGAAGCACGTGACCAGCAGGAGCGTGGCAATAGAGCCACCCCCGATGTGGTCATGGAAAGCGGAGACACCCATATTGACTGTATCTTCAACCCACTAACGAAGAGTGAGGTGAGGTATTGCAGGATCTGAGCCACCAGGTAGGCAAAGGGGTCCAGCCATCGGGCCGTGCACCAGATGTCGAAAAGGTTTCAATTCAAGCCGTAGGACTTTCTGATGAATGGGTATCTGGCCACCAGCATGACTTCTTGCACCTCTGCGGGCAGATAGAGGGATGCCAGGGTTAACCTCTTGGCCGCCATGCTGTCAGCATGAGGGCTGGAAAGTTGGGGTGCAGGGTTGCCCTGTCATCCTGTGTGATGAGATCTGGGTGCAGATGAAAGCATATGGGGGGCTCCAGGGTTAAGCGGCGGAGGAGCGAGAACCACATCTACCTGGGCCAGTGCAGGACAATGAGAATGGCATCTGCGTTGTCCTGGATGATCCGCTGTAGTATCATCGAAATGAGCGATATGGGGGGAAAGGCGTATATGAGTGACTACTCCCCCCACAACACGTCGAATGCATCCATGGCCAGACTGCAGGTCAAAGGGCACTTCGAGCAGAAGTGGGGACACTTCGTGTTCTCTTCTATTGTGAATAGGTTGACCTGGGGGTGTCCTCACTAGAGCAAGAGGGAGATTGTCTCCATTGTGTTGAGTGTTCACTCGTGAGGGTCTAGCTGCGACTGAGCCGGTCAGCTAGCTGGATCTATGCCCCAGAAGATAGGAGATCTGTAGTAGACACTGTTTGGAGAGAGCAAAGGCCCAGATCTTGACTGCCTCCCTGCGTTGGGAGTGTGAGCCTGTTCCCCCTTGTTTGTTGATGTAGAACATGGCCACCTGGTTGTCTGTCTGGATGAGCATCGTCATGGTGGTGATATGGTTGTGGAAGGCGCTGAGTGTGTAGTGTATTGCACGGAGCTCCAGCAAGTTGATGTGACAAGTGCATTCTTATGCCATCCAGGCCCCTTGGGTGTGGAATTGTTTGCAGTGAGCCCCCCAGCCCACCGGTGAGGTGGTGTGGGGGTGTTTGCAGGGGCCTGCCCTGGAGCACGTTCCTGTGGTGGGCCCACCACCGGAGGGACACCTTGATTTCCTTGTCCAATGGGATCAACGTGGATAGAGGTTGTGAATGTTGGTTCCAGTGACTGCGGAGGTGCCATTGGAGACGGTGCATGTGCAGCTTCACCAGAGGGAGTACCTGTGTGGTTGCAGCCATGTGGCCCAGAAGGCACAGCAGGGGTTCATGCAGGAGTCTATTGGGTTGAGCAGATGGACTTGTTTAATGACGTGATGGAGTGCGCCCGGATTTCTGGGAGGAAGGCCATTGCCGTTGTCAAGTCTATGTCCGCCCCGATGAATTCGAGCTGCTGGGCAAGGCAGAGTTGCGACTTCTGTCGGTTCACCAGGAAGCCCAGTGAAGGCAGGAGTTTGATGGTCTTGGTACCTGCTTCCTGGGTGCGTTGATGGGACAGGGGAGAAATTTAGCCAATCATCGAGGTAGGGGAATACCGAGATCCCCTGCTTGTGGAGGTGTGCTGTTGGCACTGCAACACACTTGATGAATACCTGTGGGGCTGGGGATAAGCCAAAAGGCAAGACCTTGTATTGGTAATGGTTCCCCAAGACTTGGAAGTGCAGATACTTCTGGTGTTCTGGATGGATGGGCACATGTGTGTATGCATCCTGCAGGCCCAAGGAAGCTAACTATTCTCTGGCCTGTAGCAGAGGCAGATGGATCCCAGGGAGTACATTCTGAATTTCTCCCTGTAGATAAATTTATTGCACTTCCTGAGGTCGAGGATGGGTCGGACACCTCCCGACTTCTTGGGGATCAGGAAGTAGCTGGAGTAGAAGCCATCACAGGTTTTGTGCAATGGTACCTGCTCTATTGCCCAGGACATCAGCAGTGTCAGGATCTCCTCGGTGATGGTAGAGATTAGATGAGGTGGGGTGGTGCTGGAGGGTTGGGATCGTTGCCAAGGGGTAGAGGAGAAACGGATTCGGTAACCTTGCGTTATAATTTTCAGGACCCACTTGTCCGTTGTGATGGCACTCCAGGAGGCGGAGAAGGCCGCCAGTCTGCCACCTACTGGTAGACTGGCCCAGGTGTGTTTGTCAGAAAGATGGGTTAGGCCTCCCCCCGGCTAAGGCAGTCGCTTTGTTGCTTGCGCTCTTTTTAGCGTGACTTGGAGCGATTATGTGGGTTCGTATGATTGATGTTTATATTTTGGCGCCTGCCACTTGCAGTAAGAGATGAATCTTAGCTGTGGGTTGGATTTCGGGTGGTAGTACCTTTTCCAGTTGGCACTTGTACATTCGATCCCCTCCTCCGCCAGAGTCTGGAGGGTGTTGCAGTGGTCCTTGAGGTCATTGACCGTGTCTTCGACCTTGTTGCCAAAGAGTGAATCCCCCTCGCTAGGGGCATCTGCTATGCGGTCATGGGTGTCCTCATGAAATCCTGATGCTCGCAGCCACACTAGACAGTGAGCGGAGATGGCAGTTCTGGCAGCGAAGTAGAAGGCTGCCCTGACCTGGTGGTTGGTGCACTCTCCCAGGTCATCCAGGGCAGTGGTGATGCTTGCTGATGTCGAAGTTCCCAAAAGGCTCTCTTTGATAGCTTAGACGAGCACATCTTGGTATAGGGCATGCTGTAGTTGGTGGGAAGCAATCCTAGCACTCAACATGGCTCCCTGGAATGCCCTCTTGCCTATGTCGTGCAGAAGCTTGAGATCACGGCCCGACAGGACCTGTGTCTTTTTAAGGCAGACTCGACCACGATGGAGTGGTGCGGCATCTGAGTCTTTTCGAACCCTGTGTTTGGCTGGACCTGGTACTTATTTTCCAGTTTGTGTGAGCAGGCTGGGTTGGATGGTGGGATCTGCCAGAGTCTAGCCAGGTCATCCCACACTAGTTGGTGGATGGGCAGGAGGTGAGGGTCTTGGGTGCCTCGAGGAATTTTAAGACTGATTGGACTTTGCCCCTCAGGTCTGGGATGTCCCTGGTGCTGAGCGACAGAGCAGATGCAATCCTGCGTAAGAATTTTGGGTAGGTGATGTCCTTTGGTGGCATGGGTTGGGGGTTCTCCGTGGTCTGTTCCTGTGTGGAGGAGGTGGTGAAGGTGTCCCCTCCTTCTGGGTTTTCCAGTGCTGCTGCCTCTTCACCCCCGCTTGCCACTGAGGGCTGTGGCGGAGACAGAGGGGGGGGGGCAGGAGCCGGTGCTTCTGCTGCATTGGGGGGCACCCGTGGCTGTTCAGGTGTAGCAGTGGGAGCAGTTCCCCGGGGCGCATTGGGCCACACTTGTAGGAGGCGAGAGACAAGCTGGTGAAACTCAACCAGATAGGATTCAGTGCTCTGGACAGGCAGGGGTTTTTCTCCCTCCCGGATTGGGCTCTGAGGGGACTCAGGAGGGGAAAGGCTGTCTGTGGAATACCTGGCTCTCCTGAGGTCTACTGGACTGAGTACCTGATTCTCCTGATATTTGCTGGGCTGGAGTATCTGTGTCTCCTGAGGTCTGCTGGGCTGCTTGAGTCTGTGCTGCGCTGTCTCCTTCTGTATCTTCCACCACTCATGCCATGCCTCTTGCTGTCTGCTCTGTGACGCTCCTGGTGCGGTGCGAGTGCCTGCATCTGCGCCATGCATCAAGGCTGCTGGAGGAGCTGCGATGTCTGCGGGCATGTCTCCGCCATCGGGGCTGGAGGCGTGGCTTCTGTGCCATTCAACAGGAGAGCAGGAGGCGGGCCTATGGCACAGATGATGCTGTCTGTGAGCTGCTGAGGCTGTTTCTCTGCTCCGGGCTGTTGACGCCATGGCTGGAGGGGCAGGGCCTCACCAGGAAGGCAGAGCAGCATGGCTAGAAGAGCTGGGCAGCTGTGGTGGAACATGGCCGAGGGTCCACGTGGAGAAAGCCTCTGTAGTGGGGCAGCCTGAGTCCTGAGGAGCAGCAGTAGCTGCAGGAGTGTTCCCAGGTGCAGGGAGAGAAGTGGAGTCTCATGCGAGCACATCCTTCGCTGAATCGGAGATACCTCCACTAGGAGGAGGAGCAGCATCGTTGAGGGTCTCCGCATGGTCAGAGCTCCTTAGGAAGTCCTGTAGGGCATGTCCTCTGGATTTTCATGCCCGTAGATATATCCAGGTGCAGGCTGAACTGTCCTTGACTTTGTGGTCTTTTCCCAGACAGTGGAGGCAGCACTCTTGGGCATCGGAGTTGCTCATCTTCTGGGCACACCAGCTGCATTTTTTAAAACCTGATTTGGGCATTGCAGGTCAGCCTGATCTTCTGTTTCTTCTTGTTGTAGTCTTATTTATTTATTTATTTATTTTATATCCTGAGCAGTTTTTGGAATGTGAATTGGAGAGTAAAGGGATCCATCTTGTAGGCAAGGCAGAAGTGGAGAAACTGGCTGGCTAGGGGCAGGCCGGTGGGTTGGGCCTACCAACTCATGCTTTGAAAGGCTTTGCCTTTCTGAGCTAAAGAGAGTAGCTTCCATGCACAGTGCCGTTGGATGACGTCACCAGATGTGGCTGACTCATCCTGCTTGTCCTTGGAGAACAGGGGTTTTCTGTGGACAGCAAGATGAGTCCGCCGCGCATAGGTGTGTCATCTGCAGGGACCGAATTAGCTCTCACATAGCTCGGAGGAATCCTCCTCTTTTTTTTTTTTTTTTAATTCCTCTGATCATGCTCTCTCCCCTTCCTTCCCCCTTCCCTGCCCTTCCTGCCTCAGTCTTTCCAAAGCCTGGTAGGCTCATCCAAAAGGGATGGCGTGGCTGATTCATCCTGCTGTCCACAGTGAACTCCTGTTATGGTAAGTAATCTCACTTTCTCCATGGACAAGCAGACTGAGTGAGCCATGCCTAAGTGATGCCCGAGCTGGGATGTGGTGGGTTGTTAGTGTAGCGTCTATGTTGTGCCCCTCCCCTTCCACATGCTAGTGAATGCTGTGGTAGGATGAAGCTGCGCGGTGCTCAGAACGTAACAAAGTGGACGCAGAGGCTGTCAAGTCCTGAACATGTTGTGTATTTTATTGAAATGTGCTTATTTTTTTTGTGGGCTTTTTTTTTTTTTTTAACAGAACAGGTCTCTTATTTCTTGACAGGCCATAAACAACTGGAAACAATGAAACCCCCCTCTTGTTCCCCCCTCTTTTTCCTGTCTTATTTTTTTTCTGTATGTGGTCCCGTTATATAGGACTGTCCTTCAGGTCTGCTGCTTGTAGTACTGCTCACTCGAAGGAGGCGGTGGCACAGATGGGACGGTAGAAACATAGAAACATAGAAACATAGAAACATAGAAATATGACGACAGAAAAAGACCACATGGCCTATCTAGTCTGTCCTTCCATAACAACTACAACAGTCCACTTTTTGCCTTTAGAGATCCTCTGTGTTGGTCCCATGCTTTCTTGAATTCAGTTACTGTCCTCATCTCTACCACCTCCACTGGGAGACTATTCCACGGATCCACTACTCTTTCCGTAAAGAAATATTTCCGCATATCACTCCTGAATCTATCTCCCTTCACCCTCATCCCATGTCCCCTCGTAGCAGAACTTGCTTTCAATTGAAAGAGGCTCTCTCCCTGAACATTTATGCCACGGAGGTATTTAAACATCTCAATCATATCACCTCTATCCCGCCTTTCCTCTAAGGTGTACATATTAAGATCCTTAAGTCTGTCCTCATATGCTTTATAATGAAGCCCATTAATCATTTTGGTAGCAACCCTCTGCACCGACTCCATCCTGTTCACATCCTTTTGAAGGTGCGGTCTCCAGAATTGCACACCATACTCCAAATGAGGTCGCACCAAAGACTTATACAGAGGCATTATCACCTCCTTTTTTCTGCTAGCCATTCCTCTCCGTATGCACCCAAGCATCCTTCTAGCTTTTGCTGTCGCCTTTTCCACCTGTTTAGCTACTTTAAGATCATCAGACACAACCACGCCTAGGTCCCGCTCTTCTTTAGTGGACAAAAGTACTTCACCTCCTATACTGTATTGCTCCCTTGGATTGCTGCAGCCCAAATGCATGACCTTACATTTTTTAACATTAAATCCCAGCTGCCAAATTCTAGACCATTCTTCAAGCTTCTAGACCATTCTTCAAGCTGGTAGAGGCAGTAGTGTTTTGATGAAGGTATGGATGGAAGCCCATGTGGCCGCAATGCAGATGTCTGTAGGAGATGTGGTGTGTAGGTGGGCCATGGTGGTAACTATCGCCCATAGTTCGTGTACTCATGCTCTTTCCGCTGGGCACATGCCGGCCTGTATGTAGCAAAATGCAATGCAGTCTGATAGCCAGCAGGATAGCGTGTGTTTCATCACTGGGATACCCAGTCTGTTAGGATTGTAAGCAAGGAACAATTGTGATGCTTTTCTGGTGAGTGTTGTCCTGTCAATGTTGGTCCGGAGGGCACGGGTGCAGTCCAAATTGTGCAGGTGACGCTCTTCCTGTTGCTCCAGATAGAAGCTGGGGAGCACAATGGCCTGGTTGATGTGGAAGGCCGACATGACCGTTGGAGGAATTTTGGATGTGTCCTGAGGATAGCCCGGTCCTGGTGGAGCTGGGTGTAGGGCATGTAGTCCACTAGGCCTGAAATATGCTGATGCATCTCGCTAAAGTGATCATGACTAGAAAGAGAGTCTTCCACATGAGGAATTTTTCAAGTGCACCCCTTCCAGGGGTTCAAATGGGTGACTTGCCAGTTGTTGGAGGACGATGTTGAGGTCCCACTCTGGGACAGGTAGTTTGATGGGAGGATGGAGGTGGTTGAGGCTTCTCATAAATTGCATGATGAGGGGGTGCACGGAGATTGACTTTCCCATGTGGTTATGGCACTCAAGTGGGTCCTGATAGATGTTGGTTTTAGTCCCACCTTTGATAGGGTCAGGAGGTATTGTAATAGCGCTGGGATGTGGCAGGTGGATGGGTTGTGCTGTTCAGTGCTGCACCACATCCTGAACCTTTCCTATTTTGTGGGGTAGGAGTGTTGTGTTGCTGGGTGTCTGGCTACTAGGAGAGTTTTTTCATGATGCTCTGTGATAGGTGGAGCAGTGTCAGAGTGCCTAATCTATATTCATACGGTCAAGGCCAGGATTTCCAGGTTGGGGTGAAGTGTGCATCCGCCATCCTGTTTGATGAGCTCCAGACAGTCTGGGAGGCATAGGTGCTGTATATAAGGGAACCACAATTGCCTCAGCCAGCAGGGTGCTATGAAGATCACCCTCACCCTGTTGTGTATGATCTTCTGGAGGGACTTGGCTATGAGCAGAGTTGGCGAATAGGTGTAGCAGAGCTGTGGGCCCCAGCTGATTGAGAGCGCATCTGCAGCTATCTGCAAGAGGATCTTGATAAATTGGAAGACTGGGCATCAAAATGGCAGATGAAATTTAATGTGGACAAGTGCAAGGTTATGCACCTAGGGAAGAACAACCCAAACTATGGTTACACGATGCAAGGTTCCACATTAGGAACCACCACCCAGGAAAAAGATTTAGGCGTCATTGTGGATACCATGTTAAAACCCTCGACCCAGTGTGCAGCGGCGGCCAAGAGAGCAAATAGAATGCTAGGTATGATAAGGAAAGGAATGGAAAATAAAACAAAAGATGTTATAATGCCTCTATATCGTTCCATGGTGAGACCGCACCTTGAATATTGTGTGCAATTCTGGTCGCCGTATCTTAAAAAGGATATAGCGATTTTAGAAAAGGTTCAGAGAAGAGCCACCAAAATGGTAAAGGGGATGGAAGGATACTCCTATGAAGAAAGGCTAAAAAGGTTGGGGCTCTTTAACCTGGAAAAGAGACGGCTGAGGGGAAATATGATAGAAGTCTATAAATTAATGAACGGAGTGGAACGGTAAACGTAGATCGATTGTTTACCTTATCAGAATATAGAAAGACTAGGGGACATGCAATGAAGCTACAGGGTAAACTATTTAAGACTAATAAAAGAAAATATTTTTTCACTCAACGTGTAATCAAACTCTGTAATTTGTTACCGGAGGATGTAGTAAAGGCTGTTAGTGTAGCTGGGTTTAAAAAAGGTTTGGACAAGTTCCTGGAGGAAAGGTCCATAAACCATTATTAAGAAGGGACCCAGGATATCAATGCTTGAACCAATACAAGCATTGTGGAACCTGTGTCCCTTGGGGAAACTGCTAGGTACGTATGACCTAGATTGGCCACTGTTGGAAACAGAATACTGGACTTGATGGACCTTGGTCTGACCCATTATGGCATATCTTATGTTCTTATGTATCCTGAGGGAGGAGGGTCATCTGGAGCAAAACCTCTGACACTCTGCATTGTCCTCACAGGAAAAGAGGTCCACTGTGGGGGTACCCCATCGCTGGAACAGGTAGGAGGTGATGGAGCATTTGAACGACCACTGAAATAGTGCAAGTTGCCAGCTCAAGGCATCCACCAGTATCTTGCTGTCCCCCAGTAGGTATGAGGCCTGGAGATGGGTTTCCAGGGAGGTGACAAAGGCTCAGATCTGATAGGTCTCTTTGCACAGTTTGTGTGAGCCTGTGCCACCTTGTGCGAAGGTAGCGGACCTCACGCTCCACCTAGACAAGGTCTTAGATAGTGCTGAGGAGGAGTCTGCTGTCTAGGTACATGTTGGCACCAATGACATAGGAAAATGTGGTAGGGAAGTTCCTGAGGCTAAATTTAGGCTTTTAGGTAGGAAGGTGAAATCCAGAACTTCCAGAGTAGTGTTCTCTGAAATGCTTCCCGTTCCATGCGCAGGACCCAAAAGGTAGGCAGAGCTCTGGAGTCTCAATGCGTGACTGAGACGATGGTGAAAGGATGAGGGGTTTGGATTTGTTTGGAACTGGGGAACATTCTGGGAAAAGGAGGGGCTCTTCCGAAAGGATGGGCTTCACCTTAACCGGGATGGAACCAGGCTGCTGGCATTAGCCTTTAAAAAGGAAATAGAGCAGCTTTTAAACTAGATAATAGGGGAGAGCCGACAGTCGCCCAAGAGCGCATGGTTCGGAACAATGTATCCTTGAAGGATACTACAAAAAAAATTAAGTTAGGGCACATCAGCAGAGAAGTTCCAATAAAGACAGAGGTAGCCTAAATGCCCTTGAGTACAGAGCAGACAGAGCTTAAAAATTCCAAATTACCCCTGCCTACCAATAACCAGATTAATATGAATAATATACAGTCTCTAAAATGCTTGTATACAAATGCTAGAAGTCTAAAAAATAAGATGGGAGAGTTAGAATATATAGCACTAAATGAGAAGTTAGACATGATTAGTATCTCAGAGGCATGGTGGAAGGACGACAACCAGTGGGACACTGTGATTCCTGGGTACAAACTATATCGTAATGATAGAGCTGATCAAATTGGTGGAGGGGCTGAGATCTGTTTTAGAGAGGGCATTGAGTCATAAAGGATTAAAGCTTTGCAGGAAACAAAATTTTCTATAGAATCTCTATGGATTGAAATTCCATGTAAAAAGGGTAAGACAATGGCAGTGGGGTTGTACTATCGACCGCCTGGCCAGAATGAACAAATGGATGATGGAATGCTCAAAGAAACCAGGGAAGCTAACAGAAGTTACAGAACAGTAATAATAATGGGTGATTTCAATTACCCCGGTATTGACTTGGTCAGTGCCACTCCAGGACATGCTACGGAGATGAAATAAATGACTGCTTCTTGGAGCAGCTGGTTCATGAACCGACCAGAGGGGAAGCCATTTTGGACTTAGTCCTTAGTGAAACACCAGATCTGGTGCAAGAGATAAGAGTGTTGGGGCCACTTGGCAATAGTGATCATAGCATGATTGTGTTTGATTTAATTAATGGAGGAGGGATGGTAAGGAAATCCACAGAACTACCTTTTAACTTTCAAAAGGAAGCCTATGATAAAATGAGGAAAATAGTTAAGAAAAAACTAAAAGGAGCAGTTGCAAAGGTTAAAGACTTACATCAAGCTTGGGTGTTGTTTAAAAATACTATCTTGGAAGCCAAGACCAGCTGTATGCCACACTTTATGAAAAGTGGAAGGAAGTCCAAAAACCTGCCAGCATGGTTTAAATGTGAGGTCAGAGAGGCTGTTGCCAAAAAAAACATCTTTCAGGAAATGGAAAAAAAGAGCCAAATGACGAAAACTGGAAAAAGCACAAGCACTGGCAAGTTAAATGCAAGACATTGATAAGGCAAGCAAAGAGAGAATTTGAGAAGAAACTTGCTGTGGAAGCAAAAACATGTAATAAAGACTTTATCAAGTACATTCGTAGAAAAAAACCTGTGAGAGAGTCAGTTGGACTATTAGATGATAGAGGGGTAAAAGGGGCAGTAAGAGGGGACAAGGCTATAACGGAGAGACTGAATGAATTCTTTGCTTCGGTCTTTACTGAGGAAGATGTAGTGATGTTACCCATGACTGAAGTGTTATTTAAAGGTGATACTGCGGAAGAATTGAAAGAAATATCGATATACTAGGAAGATGTATTACAACTATTTGATAAATTGAAGAGTAGCAAATCACCTGGACTGGATGGTATACATCCAAGGGTGTTGAAAGAACTGAAATATGAGATTGCAGACCTGCTATCAGTAATCTGTGAACTATCATTCAAATCATCTCTAATACCTGGAGATTGGAGGATGGCCAATGTACCACCAATTTTTAAAAAGGGTTCCAGGGGTGATCCGGGAAACTACAGACAGGTGAGCCTGACGTCAGTACCGGGAAAAATGGTAGAAACCATCATAAAGAATACAATTACTCAGCATGTAGATAGTCATGGCCTAATGGGAGACAGCCAACATGGCTTTAGACAAGGAAGATCTTGCCTTACTAATGTTTTTTTGAAGGTGTGAAGAAACTGGTAGTCAAAGGTGAGTCGGTTGATATAGTGTATCTGGACTTTCAGAAAGCCTTTGACAAGGTCCCTCATCAGAGACTTTTGGCAAAACTAAAAAGTCATGGGATAGGAGGCAGTGTACTATTGTGGATCAGGAACTGGTTAAAAGATAGAAAGCAGAGGGTAGGGATAAAGGACCAATTTTCCCAATGGAAAAAGGTGAATAGTGGAGTACCCCAGGGATCTGTGCTGGGTCTGCTGCTTTTAGACATATTAATAAATGACCTGGAAAGTGGAATAACAAGTGAGATTAGCAAATTTGCAGATTATACAAAACTATTTAAAGTTGTTAAAACCCAAGAGGATTCTGGAAAATTGAAAGAGGATCTTGATAAATTGGAAGACTGGGCATCCAAATGGCAGATGAAATTTAATGTGGATAAATGCAAAGTTATGCACCTAGGAAAGAACAATTCAAATTATGGTTACATGATGCAAGGTTCCACATTAGGAACCACCACCCAGGAAAAAGATTTAGGTGTCATCGTGGATAACATGTTAAATCCCTCTGCCCAGTGTGCAGCGGCGGCCAAGAGAGCAAATAGAATGCTAGGTATCATAAAGAAAGGAATGGAAAATAAAACAAAGGATATTATAATGCCTCTGTATTGTTCCATGGTGCAACCGCACCTTGAATATTGTGTGCAATTCTGGTAGCCGTATCTTAAAAAGGATATAGTGTTATTAGAAAAGGTACAGAGAAGAGCCACCAAAATGGTAAAGTGGATGGAAGGATACTCCCATGAAGAGCAGCTAAAAAGGTTAGGGCTCTTCAACCTGGAAAAGAGACGACTGAGGGGGAGATATGATAGCGGTCTATAAATTAATGAATGGAATGGAACAGGTAAACCTAGATCGATTGTTTACATCATCATAATATAAAAAGACTAGGGGTCATGCAATGAAGCTACAGGGTAACCTATTTAAGACTAATAAGAGAAAATATTTTTTCACTCAACGTGTAATCAAACTCTGGAATTTGTTATTGGAGGATGTAGTAAAAGCTGTTAGTGTAGCTGGGTTTAAAAAAGGTTTTGACAAGTTCCTAGAGGAAAGGTCCATAAACCATTATAAAAGCGACCCAGGATATCATTGCTTGACCCAATACAAGCATTGAGGAACCTGTGTCTTTTGGGGAGACTGCTAGTACTTATGACCTAGATTGGCCACTTTTGGAAACAGGATACTGGGCTTGATGGACATTGGTCTGACCCAGTATGGTATATCTTATGTTCTTATGTTGATGTAAAACATGGCTACTCGGTTGTCCCTCTGGATGTGGATGGTTTTTCCCCTGATCCATGGGCTGAAGGCCCATAATGTATTCCCTATTGCCGTGAACTCGAGGAGGTTGATGTGGAGGCGGGTCTCGGAGTGGGACCAAATGCTGCTGGTGCCAAGATCGAGCAGTTGTGCTCCCCAGCCGCACTTTGATGCATCCGTGGTCAGAGTCAATTGTGCCTGGGGGGCCCGGAGTTGTCTGTCCTCGTGATTTCTACCAGCTGAGGGTTCTCCAAGTAGTATGGTCCATAGGCAGCAGAAAGGAGTGGGCCACAGGGGCCATGGCCCCACCGATTGTTTGCCCAACACAGCATCAGGAATAGAGAGCTTGGGGGAAGGGCTGGAAATTAGTTTGTTTAGCCTCTCTGACCAAAAGGTGTTTCGCTACCCCTGGTGTGGTCTCTGGGAATCTTGTGATGCAGGGATTGTGGTATGCTGGCTCCAGGATCTTCTCAGGTGCCACTGGAGCTGAAGCATTTGGAGTCTGGCGTATGGCCCAGGCATCAGAGGCAGCGATTGCGGGCATCATTAGTGTTCATCTTTCTGGAGCAGCATGGGCATTTTTTGAAATCAGGTTTTTCCATCTTGAAGGTGGGTTTCTGGTTGGTTTTGCTGTGGAAATTGTTTGGAGAGCTGAAGAAGCTGTCCATCTGGGAAGGTGGATGGAAAAAACTGAAGCAGGAAGGGAAGGGGGAAGGAAGGGAAGGAGCATGCTCAAAGGAATTAAAAAAAAAAAGGGGGGATTCCTCTGAGCTATGGAAGAGCTAATCTGGTTCCTGCAAATGACACTCCTAGGTGTGGCTGACTCAGCCTGCTTGCCCATGAAGAAAGGCAGATATCTTACCTTCCCTACCCCAGGGGAGTTCAATGCCTTCCGCCTAGCCCAAAATCTAACCCAGATGATGTTGTATACATCAGTATTGTCCTTAAGCAAATAAGATAGTTTTTGCAAGAGTGCAATCTCAAAAACATAAGCATACCAATAATCTATTGAAGGAGCCACCTTCCAAAATGTGGCCACAGTATAGCGGGTCACATGTATCATATGATTAACTAATTCCTTTTCCCTGGAAGACAATACCACCCTTTCCCAATAACTCAACAAACAGCAGCAGTAAACTCAACAGTCTTGCCCAGAGTGGCCCTTACCTCTCTACTCACCCGCTCCCTAAACTCCTGAACCTTTGCACAAAATTACCACATGTGCAAATGGTCCCCATAACCCCACAATCTTGCCAGGGCCTGCCCAAGCTTATCTGATGCCTTAGGTGCACTTTTAGTCATGTGCCCCCCCTTTCCTGCAGCATCTCGCCTTACCTAGCTTACATCCCCTTTGGGACCCTAGCATCTCCTCTTTTCTTTCTTCCAGCATCTCTTCTTCCCTTCCCTACCTCACTTCTCCAGGTATCCAACATCCCTCCTTCTTTCCCTAACTCCCCCAGTAGTTCAGCATCCTCCCTTGTCTTCCTTAACCCTTTTCCAGTGGCCCAGGATCCCTCCAGTACTACTACTATTACTATTAATCATTTATATAGTGCTATAAGGCATATGCAGCGCTGTACAAGAACATATATAAGATGGGCCCTGCTGGTTAGAGCTTGCAATCTAATCAATACAGACAGTACAATATAAGAGAAACAAGGGGTTCAAATAGGGAAAAGAGACACAAGGAAAACAAGGGAATTAGGATCCAAAAGCAGCCTCAAAGAGGTGAGCTTTTAGCATGGATTTGAAAAGTAGTCATGAATCTCTCTTCTCTTCCCTTCCCACTGCTGCTATCCTACCTCAGTTGTCCAGGACTACAGCTGCAAGTACATTCAGCACAGCAACAAGCCTGTCCAAACAGGAGCTCTACAGGTCAACCAACAGTAAGGATTTGAGGGTTTATTTTTATTAAATTGCTAGCTCTCTGACTGGGAGCTCTTAAAAGGGTTTTTGTATTTTTAAAGCAAGGCTACTTTCTTTTTGGTGCTTTAGTGGAAATTTCCTTGAGCAGAGTAGGTTGTTGAACTCTAGTAACCTCCTCAGCTTTGGGAATTGCTGACACCTAATCAGGAGTTAGTTCCCTCCCTCCCACCCCGACTCCCACCCACCCCTAGTGAGCAGTCTTGCTTTATAGGGCAACCCCCCACCATTTAACAAAGCACAGAGACTTGGACCAGCACATTTTGAATATAATTAGAGATTTAACTGCTTTTTCTCTGAAAGGACAGCTGGGAAACCGGCTGGTACTTGGTAGATCTCTCTCTTTTGCTTTAACAGATACCTAAGCTCCACGAACAGAACAATGGCTGGGAACAATCGTATCGCTAAAGCTGTTGCCCCTGTTACAGCTTCTGCCTCGGTCCAGACAGAGGTCCTAATGCCAGTTGAAGGACCAGTTCCATGTGCAGGGTGCCTGCATGCTGAAGCTCTGAGGAAACAAGTGGAGGAACTCAGAAAGGAGATGGCGAGGCTGAGGAGCATTCAAGACAGTAAGAAGTACATTGATGAGATGCTTCTTGCAGCAACCAAGCTCTCCAGCAGAGGAGAAGATGGGTGCCAACAGAATGTCAATGGTTGGACACAAGTCACCATGGCCTGCAAAATCACCAATCCAACTTCTCCAGCCATTGAACT
Source organism: Ichthyophis bannanicus (assembly GCA_033557465.1). Lineage (NCBI taxonomy): Eukaryota > Metazoa > Chordata > Amphibia > Gymnophiona > Ichthyophiidae > Ichthyophis > Ichthyophis bannanicus. Next base: position 26,739,082 of record CM066046.1, on the reverse strand, counting down.
GAACAACCATTATGCAGCCCTGGAAGTGGAGGAGATGAAAGCATCCCTGGAAATGGAAGAACCAGAGCTCAAGTACCCCAAAGTTGCAGAATCAGTGACCACAAGGAAACAAAGGGTAGTGGTGGTTGGTGACTCTCTTCTGAAGGGTACTGAGGTATCCATCTGCTGACCAGACTTGATGTCCAGAGAGGTACAAGATGTTACGGAGAGTTTGCCGAGACTCATCAAGCCCACTGACTATTACCCAATGTTACTAATCCATGTTGGAACAAATGATACTGCCAGCTATACCTTGAAACGTATCAAAAGTGACTTCATGGCTCTGGGACAGAGGGTGAAGCAGTTAGGTGCACAGGTGGTGTTCTCTTCAATCCTCCCTGTTGAGGGTAAAGGCCAAGGCAGAGAGGCTCGCATCCTGGAGATGAATGCATGGCTGCGTGGATGGTGTCATCGAGAGCGTTTTGGTTTCCTAGACCATGGGATGCTGTTCCAAGGGTTGCAGAGCAGAGATGGCATCCATCTGTCCAAGAAAGGTCAACGCGTCTTCGGTAGTAGACTGGCTAATCTACTGAAGAGGGCTTAAACTAGATTTGTTGGGGACTGGTGAAGAAAGCCCCCAGGTAGGTGAAAGCCCCCAGGCAGGTGATACATTAAATACCTTTATGGAAATGGGTAACAGGGGTAACATATGGAAAGCAGTGTGTATAAATGCCCGTAGCATGGGAAATAAGATCCTTGATGTTGAAGCTTTGGTGGGAGTGGCCGACTTGGATTTAGTGGAAGTTACAGAAACATGGTTCACAGAAAACCATGATTGGGATGTAACTTGTCACACCTCATCCGCCCCAGCCGTGACCCCTGGTATTGTTGGGCTTTTATGAGGGTGGTAGTTGTGCCTTGCTTCTATATATAAATCACACAGAAGAACTTTCTTTTCTTTTAGGGTTTTATTCCCCGTCCCTTGAGGTTTCTTCTTTTTAAACAACAGAAATTAACAGCTCACTTGGCTTCAAACAAAAGATAACTGTGTAACAAAAGTAGCTTCCTTTAGCTGATAACTTTAAACCAAAAGTAAATAATAAACAGCCTAACTGACTGCTTGGCTTGGAGAGAGGGAGAGAGTTGCAGCTCTGCCACTTGTATACTGGAATTTAAGGTTACACAAATCACATTTACCTTAATGATATCTCTGGCTCTATCACAGAGAAAGAACAGTCCATCAATTCTGTATCTGTTAATACTTCAGAATTCTCATATTCCATTATTTCTTGCTCATTGGTATCTCCACTATCCACTTCCAACGTGGAATAAAAATATGGAAGGCTTGCCTCGTCAGTCAAGAAGTTTCTCTTCCTGTGAGCTGCACTGCCTCTCTGGGGAGTATCACCAAACTCTGAGTGATGTCTTTCAGAGCCCTGCCCCCGCTGGTGCCTCAATGCATAGCTCAGATCCTTGTTTGGCCTGCTAGCTGGGTAATTTTGATAGGGTCCCTGCCGGGTCTGCCCTAGCTTTCCAGGCCCAACTGTGCCTGATTGCAACCGGGGTAACGGTGTTTCCTTAGAAGCTGGGAATTCACCGTGAGAAGGGATTTCTTCAGCTTTTCTAAGTAAGTGAAGCCCTCTTCTTTTAACACTTCTATAATCAGGAGAAAAGCTATTATTAGCCTCTGAATATCTGGGCTTTATATGGCTATTTCTAAGCCTCCAGGGCCCTTCCCTTTCAAATGGCAAATAGCCCTTGTATCTACTCTTTGCCCCTGTACCTGCTGTTGCAGTCTTCCTGTATTCTTCTTGCTTTCCAAACACATTCACGTTGTCAGGGTGTTGCCTTCTCCCAGAACCACACAGGTCTCTGGACTCTTTCCAACATTCACACCGGCTCCCCTGTTGCCTTTCAGCTTGTGACCTCTGCTGCTTTAATTCCTCTCTCCAGGATTCCCTCCTTGGCTCCTCTCTCCAGGATTCCCTCCTTCTCAAAGGTTCCCTATCTCCAAATGTTTGGTAGTCTGTTTTATCTGTGTATTTCCTGACTCCACCTTCCCTCAGGTGCACTCTATTAGGTAAAGCAGACTCCCTTGCTTTGCTCTCTGGGTGTGTCTTTCTGGGCTCTGTGCACATGTGCTTAGGTTGTCGCTGGCAACCAATAAACATTCTCCTGTTTATTCTGTCACTTTCACCGTGATCATTCACACTGCTCTGCACCTTCTCAGGCTGCCCTATGTCCACCCTGTGACAAACTATACCTGGCTATACTTTATTCAGAAAGGACAGGGTAGGAAGAAGGGGAGGAGGAGTGGCACTATATGTAAAAACTACTATAAAGCTTTGGAATTACAGAGCTTAAAAGGGAGAGAGGAGACATTGTGGGTTAAACTAGAAAGAGGGAAAGAGAAATCTATTTGCATTAGTGTGATATACAGACCTCCCTCACAAGAGGAAGAGGTGGACAGAGAGTTAATTGAAGACATACGCAGCATTGCTAGGAAAGGGGAAGTGCTACTGAAAGGAGATTTCAATATGCCAGATATTGATTGGCACATTCCTGCTGCAGTATCATCTAGAAGTAAGGAGATCCTGGATTCTCTACAGTGAGAACTATTCAGGCAATTGGTAACAGACCCCACACGTGAAGGGGCCATACTGGACTTGGTGCTTACCAATGGTGAAAGTGTTTCTGATGTAGTGGGAGATCATTTTGCATCCAGTGATCACCAGATGGTGTGGTTCAGTATTAGTACTAGGGCTGTTAGAATCCATTCAAAGGTGAGGATCTTAGACTTTAGGAAGACTAACTTTGCCAAGATGGGCAAATACCTCAGGGAGTCGTTAGTGGGATGGGAACAGCTGGGGGATGTTGAAAAACAGTGGGCAAAACTGAAAGGGGATATTTTAAGGGCAACCAACCTATTTGTTAAAATGGTAAATAAAGGTAAAAGGAAAAGGAGACTGCTATGGTTTTCGAAAGAAGTAGCTGAAAAAGTGAAGAAAAAGAGGGAGGCCTTCATGAAATACAAGAGATCACAGAGAGAGGAAGACAGGCATCTGTATTTGGAAAAACTTAGAGAAGCTAGCAAAGTAGTCAGGAAGGCAAAGATTCGAAAGGAGGAGGAAATAGCCAATGTAATAAAATGGGGGGATAAGACATTTTTCAGATATATTAGTGAGAAGAGGAAGGGCAAAAGTGGTATTGTCAGACTCAAGTGTGCAGGGGAGGAATATGTAAAAGCTGATAAGGATAAAGCAGAATTGCTTAACAAATATTTCTGTTCTGTGTTCACAGATAAAGAACCAGGAGCAGGACCTCAGAAAACACCCACAAACAGGAACAGAAGCGAGGGACATCTTGAACAATTTTCAGAAGACTGTGTTCGTGAGAAACTAGCTCACCTTAAAGTAGACAAAGCGATGGGACCGGATGGGATACACCCTAGAATACTGAGGGAACTTGGGGACGTTCTAGCAGCTCCACTGACTGACCTTTTCAATGCCTCGTTGGAGTCAGGAGTGGTGCCAAATGACTGGATAGAGGCTCGTATGGTGCCTTTACACAAAAGCAGATGTAAGGATGTGGTTGAAAACTACAGGCCGGTTAGTTTAACTTCGGTGGTGAGTAAATTATTGGAAACGCTGCTGAAAGAGAAAATAGTGAGTTTTCTGGAGGCCAGAGGATTACAGGATCCGAGGCAGTATGGATTCACCAGAGGCAGGTCTTGTCAGACAAATCTGATTGATTTCTTTGACTGGGTGACCAGGGAGTTGGACCGAGGGAGAGCCCTAGATGTGGTGTATTTAGATTTCAGTGAAGCCTTTGACACTGTTCCTCACAGGCGACTTATAAACAAACTGATCACCCGAAGATCACGTGATGCGGCCAAGGTAGTGGTCGCGTTCTGAGAGCGCTCCGCTCCCCCTATCTCAAGCCGGCAAAATTGGACCGTTTAAAACCCGTGAAGCCCAGCTACTCTCCCGAATATTTCGGTGGCTAAGCACCAGCGCTATCTCAGGAGCCAGTGCGGACGGAGATCAGCATGGCCACAGCTGTAAAAGCAGCTCGACGGGACAAGGAGCGCATGGCGGGCACAAGTAAGATGGCAGACTTGACGGGGGCTCCGGCATCACCAAAATCACCTGCATTTCTCGACGAAGTGTCTGCAGAAGTAGCGATGGCACTATCGTCGCAGTTTGCGGCGTTGCATGAAAAAATGGACGGGCTGCAGACTTCAGTCGACTCCCTGGGCAGTCGCCTGCGGGAGGCCGAGGATCGAATTAGGCAGGCCGAAGGGAGCGTGGAGGCCCTGGTGCAGGAGGTGGCTGGCCTCAAATCGCAAGTTGAATTGCAAGCTGCCAAACTTGACGACCTAGAAAATCGCTCCCGCCGGAATAATTTACGGATTATGGGAATACCGGAAGCTGTGACCGATAAAGACCTCCAAAAATATCTGGAAGCACTGCTGCATCACTTGCTGGACGGCAAAGTGGCGGGAGAGTCCATCTGTATTGAGAGGGCCCATCGTGTGGGGAATACTCAAACGCGAGATCACAGGCCCCGGATCGTGCTTGTTAAATTTTTGAGATACCCACTGAAGGATCAGATCCTTCGGGCGGCCCACCAGAAGGGTGACTTTACATATGACAATGTGCATATTCGTGTAGCGCAGGATTATTCAGCTGTTTTGAGCCGTCAGCGACGGGATTATGCCCCGCTATGTGAAAAACTAATTCGGGCAAAAATACGCTTTTCAGTGCAATACCCTGCCAAGTTACACATTATTTATAATGGCGCGCATCGAGTATTTGACTCTGCAGCTGCAGCTGGGCCCTACGTGGATCAAGTTGCATGCCAGGCGGGAGTGGTGCAGCCGTCTACGTGATAAGCGGAGAGAGCACTGGATCCAGTCATACGAAGGACTTAAGGCAACAATGGACTTTCAAAATTGGACTGCCCCGTCCTGTTATCTGGGGGCGCTCTGACCGGAGATTGGGGCCGGGAAGGCCGTATAATTTACCTGGCTGGGGGAGATCCCTGGAAGCCATTTAGGCTAGTTGGGAGAGCTTGGCCTTGCCGCTCTTCAGGTGAGGTCTGTCTGAGAGGCCCCTGGTCTACGGCTGTAGACAGCACACGACGCTGAGATGGCGATGCATGCTGTCATACTTGCTGGAACAGTTATCGTGACTTCGGTCTCGATGGCTTCTTCCTATCTGTTTTTGACTGCTCTTAACGTTGTGATTTTTTTTCTCTTTCTTTTACCTGTGTGCAATCGTTGTTATGGGGCTGACTGTTGTAATTGCTGGGTGGGAGTTATGGTGGGTGGAAGGGGTTGACTCAATGTGTGTTGTGGGTAGGGGTCTGTTTGAGTGGGTGAGCTTAGCTAGGGTTGACTGGAGAAGGGCTGTTACTTTGATGGGGGGGGGGAAGGGAAGAATGTTTTTCCATCCCTTTCTCATTGGGTCATAATGTATTGGGGAGCTCAGGGGGATCTCAGTTAGTTCTCTCAGGATAGGGGAGGGGAGAGAGCTCTGACTAGAGGTGTGGGGGGGATAGAAGGGAGGGCTGCAGTAGGGTAAGGTCAGATGGTGGAAGGGGTTGGGGAAAGAAGGGGAGGGCAGGGGGGGGTTGGGGGAATAGAGTTTAGGATTCCAGAGGGAGTGATCATCCTTAATGTTTGTGCGGCCCTTGATTGGGGTGCCAGGAGGAATGGAGGGGGAGACCCTAGGCTGGGGGGGCTTTCTCTTGTACATAGTAATTTACACAGGCAGACTGGTCAAGAGATAATGCTATTGCGGTGAAGATTATTACATGGAATGTCTGTGGTCTGGGTAATCCCATTAAGAGATATAAAGTGCTTAAAGCGTTAGCCAGACAGCGGTGTGACATTGCGCTATTGCAGGAAACTCATCAATCGGCGGAGGAACATGCTAAGCTGGCTCGTCACTGGGTGGGCCAGATCTGGGGAGCCCCGGCAGTTGGAAAAAAGGGTGGAGTTGCTATTTTGATGCACAAGAAAATCCGGTTTACGCTGCTACATCAGGTATCGGACCCGCAAGGACGATTTTTGTTGTTGCATGGTATGTTGGAAGACCGGGAGGTTATTCTGGGTGATCTCTATGGGCCTAACACGTCAGATCCAGGCTTTTTTAATCGGATTGCAGCACAGGTAGAACAATTGCCGGACGTGCCACTGGTGGTTGGTGGAGACTTTAATGGAGTGTTTGAGGTAGGTCTCGATACTTCAAAAGATATGGGAACTCGCGAGAGACAGAGTCTATCTCGGACGTTGCAAGGGTGGCGGAATAGATTAGGCGTGGTCGATCCCTGGCGCTTGTTGCACCCAACTGAAAAGGATTTTACTCATGTTTCGCGGGCACATAACACTAGTGCCTGTTTGGATTACCTCTTAATATCGGCAAATCATTTTGCGGGCATTGAAGATGCACAGATAGGCCTGTTGGAGGTCTCTGACCATGCCATGGTTTGGATAGACTGGTTGTGTGGTGGGGGACAGGGATCGACGCGTATATGGCGGTTTCCCCTGGGAATGTATCGAGACGTGCCCTTTCGACAATTTTTAGCGCAGCGTTGGAGGGAGTTTGAGATGAATCACCAGGGACATAAAGACGATCCAGAATTGATGTGGGAAACTGCTAAGGTGGTCTTACGGGGAGATATAATTGGCTATGTAGCATGGAAGCGCAAGATGCTGGCAGCGCAAATTGTTCGGCTTGAGCAGCGGGTGGCTTGTGCGCGACGTCTTAATGGGCGGGCCCCTACGTCCCAAAACCGACAGAGACTGTGGGAACTTCAGGTAGCATTGAATGAGCTGCTCCATCAACGGGCTAAGAAATCGGCACTGTACTATAAGTACAAGTTATACTGTTTTGGAGACAAGCCTGGTAAATTACTGGGGAGGTGCCTGAGAGGTCAGAGGGGCTCACGGTTGGTGGCAGTTCTTTGAGATGATCAGGGGAAGCTGCATAGTAGCAAGGCAGCGATTAGTGCGATATTTAAAGGATTTTTTCAAAATCTCTATACCGCGGAAGACCATGCCCCCGTCTGTACGGAATAATATTTTCAAAACCTAGCTTTGCCACAGGTGACGGAGGATCAGCGGGCCATGCTAGGACAACCCATAACTTTACAGGAGGTGCAGCAGGTGATATCTACTGCGAGTTGTTGCAAAGCTCCAGGACCGGATGGTTATGGGGCTGAATTTTATAAGATACTCCTGGCGGAGGTGGGCCCTCTTCTGATGGAGACCTATCAGAGACGTGCAGAGCAAGAGGGTATGCGCTGGGGGGATAACCAGGCATATATAACTTTGATTCCTAAACCGGGAAAAGACCCCCTATGGGCAGCTTCTTACTGACCGATCTCTTTATTAAACGTCGATATGAAGTTGCTGGCCAAAATTTTGGCAAACCGGTTGACGGGTGTCTTAAGTGACCCGGTGCATGACTCGCAGGTTGGGTTTGTGCGGGGGCAATACGCAGTACGTAATCTTCGTAAAATTATAACATCTCTGGAGTGGGTGCATTTGCACCTCGTCCCCTCTCTCCTGGTGAGCTTTGATGCTGAAAAAGCATTTGACAGAGTTAGTTGGCACTACCTTCACTTTTTGTTGCCTCGTTATGGGTTGGGGGCCTCCTTCTGTGAGATGGTACGAAGCCTCTATGTGCGGCCTACGGCCCAGGTGTGGTGTAATGGAGTCCTGTCGGACTCGTTCCCTTTATCTCGGGGGACCCGGCAGGGCTGCCCTTTGTCTCCTTTACTGTTTGTCCTGGCCCTGGATCCTTTAATTAGTCGTATTGAAGCTGATGGGGAGATACGGGGGGTGAAAGTGGGGGGCCATGAGTTTAAAATCTCGGCCTTTGCGGACGATATGCTAGTACACTTGCTCGCCCCACAGCAGTCTATGGAGAGATTAATGACGGAATTCGCGATTTATGGCAGATTTGCCGGCTTGCGTATTAATGTGGATAAGTCGGAGGCTATCGATGTGTCAGGTCGACTGCGGGGAAGTTGGTCTTGGGACTTCCCGTTGAAATGGGCAGACCAGAAATTTGTGTATCTAGGTATCATTTTGACTCGGTTGCCTCATGATTTATATGGTGTTAACTTTGAGAAAATTCTGAAGGCCGCAAGGAATCAGTTGCGAGCATGGAGTCCCCTGCCTCTGTCTCTGCTGGGGAGAGTGGCTGCGGTTAAGATGGTGATTCTACCCCAAGTTTTGTATTGGTTGCAGACTCTGCCAGTTTGGTTATGGCGCCGCGATTTGCGTCGCTTGGAGACTGAGATTCAGCACTTTCTGTGGAGGGGGAATAGGGCTCGTATCCCGCTGAACCGTATGATTGGTCCCTGGCGGAGTGGTGTTATTGGCTTGCCGGATTTATGGTTGTATGCCTTGGCCTGCCAGGCTCGTCATGTGGGTGACTGGCTGGGTGAGACCGACGTTTATACACCTAGACCAGGAATGGGCAAACTACGGCCCGCCGGACCTTTTAATCCGGCCCGTGGAGCGCTAGCTAATTTATTCATTTGTACCGCATCACCGCTGTATCACTCTGAGCGTGGCTTAGACCGTATCGTCACTGTGTTTGACTCCGAGTGAGGCTTGCAGCGCATCACCGCTGTATCTGATTCGGAGCGAGGCTTGCACCGCATCACGACTGTGTCTGACGTGTTGACTTCTGACGTGAACGTCGCTTCCGGCTTCCGTTTTGAGCGCCGGGAGGAGATGTCCAATGCTGGCCGGAGGTCTGGCGGTTGGGGCCGCGCTTCTTCCCGTGCTGATCGGAGGAGCGGGAGGAAGTGCCGGGCGAGGACGGCTATGGCGAGATGGAAGGGAACGAAGAAACGGCAGATCCGGCAGCAGTACCGGGAGCTCATCAGCTCGGTGCAGCGTGAGTCTCCGAGGGGGGGGCAGCAACCTTGTGACCGGACTCCAGTTTCCTCACATCGGGGCACTTCACGGTGGCGGAATAAATGGCTTTTGGCAAGTGCCTGTGAAGAGCTTCCGCGGCTTCGGGTCACGGCCTAATGGTTAACCCCCAGCCCAGAAAGGGAGATGCCATAGGGCAGTGGCTGCTCCGGATTATGTCATGTGTTGATTTGAAAAGGGCCAGAGAAGGTGCCCGACCTACAGGCTCAGGTAGGTTCAGCCTTAGCCTGTCCCTGGGAAATACCTGTAGGAGTCCAGGTTCTTTGTCCCCTCCCCTCCCCTTTCTTTTCCTTTCCCTCTCCCATGGAGGGGAATACCTGGGGGAGGAGGGGAGTCCAGGTGTCTCCCTTGCTCTGGCTTTCTCCTCCATGGCCCTCCCTTGCCAGGTTGACCTTGGGAGAGGAAGAGGACAGAATGGATCCTTCCCTTCCTTTCTGGCTTAAATAAATAAATAAAAGAAAACAAACAGAAACAAAATACCTAAAGCAATTTAAGAAAACACTGTATATATATCTGTGCTGAAGTTAGGGGAATTCTTTACCAGAGGAGATAGGTCATTGGTTGAGTGGGGGCACTTTTACAGCAGGGAGGGAGCTGCAGCACAGTTTCTGGCTGTAAGGAAGAGTGGTCTAGGGACTTGATGTGGCACCAGACTTGGTGCAGGCTAAGAGTGGCAGAGCCTGTCTAGTGCGGCTCCTACAGCTGTGATCTACTCTTGGTCCGGCCCCCGGGTCCAATATATGAACCCATTGCGGCCCTCGAGTCAAAAAGTTTGCCCACCCCTGACCTAGACACTTAGAAATGGCGGCTGTGGCCCCCTTTTCCTTATTGGGAGTCCTACACACGGAGAGTACCCAATTGCCTGCCCATATTAAACGCAGTATGATTATATCCTCAGCGCGACATACTTGGCAACAATTAAATGCCTATTGGAAGCGCGATTGGCGGACTTCGAGTTGGCTGCCCATATGGGGTAATGTGAATTTCACGCCGGGCACGGAATCCTCAGGATTTCGGTCTTGGCGGGATCAGGGAATACGTACCTTAGGTCATGTCGTTGAATTAACTGGTGTTTGTAAGTCGTTTACGGAATTACATGCCGAATATGAATTGCGGCCTCAGCAGCTTTTTACATACTTACAGCTTTCTCACTATGTGGCCTCTTTGTCTAGGGCGGACCTTGCGGAGGATTGATCAGCGCAGATTATTGCTTTCTTTGGACTTGGGGAAGATTCCCCCCCGTCCATTGCAGGTTTGAAAGCCCGACTCAATTGTACTCGACCATTGCCAGACAATAGTGGGGTGGAGCAGACATGGGCAAAGGAATTGGGCTCGGTAGTCCCAGGTGGGACGCTTAAGCGGGCATTGGGGTGGATCACCTCATTAGCTGATGGAGCTCGGTGGAGAGAACTTCAATATAAAGCCTTGCTTCGTGTGCATTTCTCGCCTAAGCGGGCCTTGCGTAGTCATATCACTCAAGACGGATCTTGCCCTAGATGTATGGAGCCTTTTGCTAACTTGGCTCACATGTGGTGGACCTGTAGGCGTATTCGCCCTTATTGGGGCCGTATCAGTAATTACATCGCTAGTCTGCTTCAGCAGCGTTTTCCCTGGTCAGGGTCCTTGGTAGTGTTGGACCAGCTGAACCAGTCCTGTCTGAGTGGGAAGGGTCCGGGCTGTTGGTGCGTAAGGCATGTTTGGTGGGGAAAGGTCCCATTTTGCACCGATGGCTCCAGCAGCTCCCGCCGACTTTCCTGGAATGGCGCAATAGTTTTCACCAATTGATGTTGGCAGAGCGTTGGAACGCAAAGAGTCATGTCAAAAAATGGACTAACTTTATGCTTGTATGGGAGCCCTATATTCAGAGCTTGGGGCCTCATTGTCATAGTGAAATACTCAATGTGGGCCCATAGAGTACTAGTGGAGGAGTGGCGGTGGATATAGGGGAGGATTGATGGCACCCCCCTTGTGCTTCTTACTCTCTCTGAGTAGAATGAGGCTGCTATTTGTGGTGAGGTGGGAGGGGTGGGGGGGGGGTAGGGGGAGTGGGGGGGGTGTGGGGGGTGGGTGGAAGGGTTTCCTTCTTGGGGTGTGCTGAGATGGACAAATAATTTCAAAATTGGTTCATTTTTATTTAAGCTAAGGCTTGTTTGACATGTAAGCTGATCACCCATCTGTTTGCCCTACGGCGGGGATAAGAGTACACCCGGCCGAGGGCTTGTTACTTGTTGTTGTACTGGCTATTCTTTGGTGTTTGAACCATAAATAAAGTTTTAAAAAAACAAACAAACTGAGCACCCTAGGGATGGACCCTAAAGTTAATGCTTGGGTTAGAAATTGGTTGGGTGGGAGGCGACAAAGAGTACAAGTAAATGGAGCTCACTCTGAGGAGAAGGATGTTACCAGTGGTGTTTCCCAGGGATCTGTCCTTAGTCTGATTCTTTTTAACATCTTTGTTAGTGATATAGCGGAAGGGCTGTCGGGTAAGGTTTGCCTCTTTGCGGATGATACCAAAATCTGCAATAGAGTAGATACCCAGGAAGGTGTAGATAACATGAAGAGGGATGTAGCTAAGCTTGAAAAATGGTCTAGAATTTGGCAGCTGGGATTTAATGTTAAAAAATGTAAGGTCATGCATTTGGGCTACAGCAATCCAAGGGAGCAATATAGTATAGGAGGTGAAGTACTTTTGTCCACTAAAGAAGAGCGGGACCTAGGCGTGGTTGTGTCTGATGTTCTTAAAGTAGCTAAACAGGTAGAAAAGGCAACGGCAAAAGCTAGAAGGATGCTTGGGTGCATACGGAGAGGAATGGCTAGCAGAAAAAAGGAGGTGATAATGCCTCTGTATAAGTCTTTGATGTGACCTCAATTTGGAGTAGTGTGCAATTCTGGAGACCGCACCTTCAAAAGGATGTGAACAGGATGGAGTTGGTGTAGAGGGTGGCTACTAAAATGATTAGTGGTCTTCATTATAAAGCATATGAGGACCAATGTTCCCTCTAATTTTCTGTAGGCTGTGTGCGCATAAAATATCAGCTGTGTGCAGCTTTTGAAGGAAGGTTAAATTTTTGTGCGCCACATAACGACACTCGGAGTTATATACTTTAAAATTTGACTACACGTCAGAATACAGTATGTACACCACATTGATTTTAATCAAAGTAAATGAAAATAGACGATTACTAAATGAAGCGGGAAATTTCTAGTAATTACAATCATAACTTTTAAATTTTCAGATGTCTGTGTTGTTTTCTATCAGAATCAGAGCCGTAATTTTTGTGTGCTCTGTTGTAAAGTATGTGCGCTCGCTCAGCGAGGTGTGTGCGCGCGCACACGCGCACAGCTTAGAGGGAACAGTGATGAGGACAGACTTAAGGATCTTAATATGTACAACTTAGAGGAAAGGCGGGATAGAGGTGATATGATTGAGATGTTTAAATACCTCCGTAGCATAAACGTTCAGGGAGAGAGCCTCTTTCAATTGAAAGCAAGTTCTGCTACGAGGGGACATGGGATGAGGGTGAAGGGAGATAGATCAGGAGTGATATGCGGAAATATTTTTTTACGGAAAGAGTGGTGAGCTGTGTGGTGTTGATGTGGGGGGGGGGGTTTGGGCACTCATTTTTAATTTGGGTTCCAAAGTGGATGGTGAATAGGTGGGTTTTTAGTTGTTTTCAGAACATTTTGAGATCTTTTATATCTCTTATGTGATCTGGGAGCGCATTACAGAGGGTAGGTGCGTTGTGGGAGAATACTTTGTTGTTTGTTGTCTTCGTCGATTTCCTGAAGTCTGGTGGAATAGAGATTCTGTTCTTATTGCAGTTTCGTTGTGTTTGGTCTTGAGTAAGGTGGCTCATTGTTGACAGACTGGTACCCGTAGCTGCTGTTATTGTATCAATCCATCTCATTGCTGGCCTTCCTCTTTTGCGTTGACCTTCTACCTTGCCAAGCATGATGTCTTTCTCTAATGATCTCTCTCTTCGCATGATGTGTCCAAAGTATGGAAGTTGAAGTCTTGTCATCTGAGCTTCTAAAGAAAGCTTAGGTTTGATCTCCTCTAGTACTGACTGGTTTGTACTTCGGGCAGTCCATGGTATACGCAGTATTCGCCGCCAGCACCATAATTCAAAGGCATCAATTTTCTTCCTGTCTATCTTTTTCACTGTCCAGCTTTCACATCCATATGCTGTTATTGAAAATACCATGGCTTGAACAAGTAGAATCTTTGTATGGAGAGAGACATCTCTGCTCTTGAGAATCTTATCTAGGTGTTTCATAGCCATTCTGCCAAGAGCAATGCGTTGTCTGATTTCTTGACTGCTTGTTGCTTCTTTATTGATAGTTGATCCAAGTAGGTTAAAGTTGTTCACGATTTCAATTTCTTTCCTTCAACGATGAACCTGTTGATTATGCCAGTTGTCATGATCTTTGTCTTCTTTACATTAAGGTGCAGGCCCATTTTGAGACTATGTTCTTTGATTGTGAGAAGCAAATGTTTCAGATCATCTTCACTTTCAGCCAGTAATGTGGTATCATCAGCATAGCGAAGGTTGTTGATGAGTCATCCACCAATCTTCACACCTCTGTTGTCTTCATACAATCCTGCTTCTTCGATGATTTGTTCCGCATATAAATTAAAGAGGTAGGGGGAAAGTATGCAGCTTTGTCTTACACCTTTGCTTATTTTAAACCATTCTGTTTCTCCTTGTTCCGTTCGAACTGTTGCTTCTTGATCAATGTACAGATTGTGCAAGAGTACGATCAGGTGTTCTGGTATACCCATGCTTCTTAATGTGGCCCAGAGTTTCTCATGGTTTACATAGTCAAAAGCTTTGCTGTAGTCAATAAAGCACAAATAGATATCCTTTTGGTATTCTTTAGTCTTTTCAAGGATCCATCGCACATCCACAATGTCGTCTCTCGTTCCTCGCCCTTTCCTCAACCCTGCTTGCACTTCAGGTAGTTCTTGTTCCAGGTATGGTTTTAGTCTCTTGTGAATAATATTCAGAAGAATCTTGCTGGCATGTGGGATCAGAGCGATTGTGCGATAATTTCCACAGTCAGTTGGATCACCTTTCTTTAGTATTGGTATAAACACAGATCTTTTCCAGTCAGTTGGCTATGATGTTGTCTTCCATATTTCTTGGCAGAGCCTTGTAAGTACGGTAACAGCTGCATCAGATTGCTGTAATACTTCTATGGGAATGCTATCAATGCCTGGTGCTTTGTACTTTGATAAGGCTTTCAATGCTGCTTCAACTTCTTTTTTCATCACCAATGGTTCCCGATCATAAGATACAGGTTGAAACGGCTGTTGGCCCACTTGATCTTTATCATATAAAAACTCTGTATATTCCTTCCATCTTTTCTTGATCTTCTCAGCATCATTCAACATAGAACCTTGAGCATCATGTAACATTCCAATTCGAGGCTGGAACTTTTTCTTTAACTCTCGTAGCTTTAGGAAAGCTGATCTTGTTCTTCCTCTAATAGTTTCTGCTTCTATTTCCTTGCATGCGTCATTGTAGTACTTTTCCTTGTCCTGTCTTGCTGCACGTTGGAAATCTCTGAGTTCTGTGATTGTTTTTCTTTCTCCTCTGGCTTTAGCTTCTCTGCATTTCTGGGCAATTTTCAGAGTTTCTTCCGTCATCCATTTTGGCCGTTTTTTCTTTTTCACCTTTTGTAGAGACTTCTCGCTTTCTTCCAACACAACCTTCTTGATGTCATTCCATAGCTCTTCTGGAGCTCTGTCATTTGTATCTAAAGCAGCAAATCAATTTTGCAGGCAGTTTTTAAATTTCAGTGGTATATTTTCAAGGTCATATTTTGCTGCATTCATGAGTGGTTTGCTCTTTTTCAACTTTAGCTTGAGTTTGCATACTAGTAATTGATGATCTGTACCATAGTCAGCTCCAGGTTTGTCTTTGTTGATGTTATAGAGCTTTTCCATCGTTGACTTCCACAGATGTAGTCAATTTGATTTTTATACAATCCATTGGGTGAAGTCCATTTGCACAGTCTCCGCTTGTGTTGCTGGAAGAAGGTGTTTGAGATGAATAGATCGTTAGTCTTGCAGAATTCTATCGGTCTTTCTCCAGCTTAATTTCTGTTGCCAAGTCCATATTTTCCAACTACCTTGTCTTCTTCTTTGTTGCCAACGTTTGCGTTCCAGTCACCCATGACTATCAGGATATCCTGTTTGCATGTTCTGTCAATTTCAGCTTGTACTTGTTCATAGAACTCTTCAATTTCATTATCGTCTGCAGCTGTTGTTGGGGCATATACTTGAATTATAGTTGTTGATAGGTATTCCTCGTAGACGAATAGAGATTAAGCATTCGCTGACTGCATTGTATTTCATTACAGTTCTTGCAACTTTCTTCTTTATTATAAATGCAACACCATTTCTTCTTTGTCTTTCATTCCCAGCATAGTAGATTATGTGATCATCTGATGCAAAGTGCCCGATGCCAGTCCATTTTAGTTTGCTGACACCCAACAGATCAAGTTGTACACGTTCCATTTCATTCTTGACCACCTCCAACTTCCCTTGGTTCATGCTTCGTACGTTCCATGTTCCAATGTGTAAGACATTTTACAGCTTCTGACTCTCATTTCATGCTCAGCTACATCAGCAGTCAGACATCCCGAGGGCTTTGATCCAACCACATCATAAATGCTGGCTGAAAAGTCTTCAGCTCTTCACAAGCTCTCACAGCACAACAAGCTGCAAACCAAATGAGGGGGAGATATGATAAAGGTCTATAAATTAATGAATGGCGTGGAATGGGTAAACGTAGATCTATTGTTTATGCCATCAAAACGTAGAAAAACTAGGGGACATGCAATGAAGCTACAGTCTAACCCATTTAAGACTAATAAGAAATAACATTTTTTCACTCAACGTGTAATCAAACTCTGGACTTCGTTACCGGAGGATGTAGTAAAAGCTGTTGGTTTAGCAGGGTGTAAAAAAGGTTTGGACAAGTTCCTGCAGGAAAAGTCCATAAACCATTATTAAAGAGGACCCGGGAAATCCACTGCTTGCCCCAATACAAACATTGTGGAACACGTGTGTCTTTTTGGGTAACTGCCAGGTGACCTGGATTATCCACAGTTGGAAACAAGATACTGGGCTTGATGGACCTTGGTCTGACCCAGTATGGCAGTTCTTATGTTCAATGTTCCCTTTGGTCCCCAACTGGCATATAAACCAGAACTCATAGTGCTCCCATTGTACCATATCCAGGGAAAAAAGTGCAGAAGGAAATCTTAAGGTTCTAAACCAGAGGTGCAATAGGAGACAAACCCCCATGTTCAGTATTTAAAAGTTTATATACCTAACGCCATACACACAAAGAGTGGGCAAAAATAGGGTATCACCTAGAGAGACTCCACACTGCCAAGGCATTGACCACTAGATTAGCCAGGAGAAGCAATGTAAACCCACCTATCTGGTAGCCTCCAATTGGACCCAGCTCTCTTTCTTATCCCCCTTTAAGTAAGTTGCAAGCCTCAGCAGCTGAGTGGCCTAATAGTACTGTCCCAAGCTACATAATCCTATACCAACAACCACTTTAGGCCTTCACAAAGTATTAAACCCTATATGGGGTGGGGGGCACCAAACAAAACTCAACAACTTCTTACTGAGGTACCAAAAAAGAAAGACAGGAAAGCAAACTGGGGAGGTGTTGAAACACATACAAAAAATGGGGAAGAATGTTCATCTTAATCAAGTTAATTTTGTTCCCCAGGAAACAGGTAAAGAAGTCCACACTCACAAAGCCTCAGAAAGGTTACTTAAGACTGCTTCAGGGTATCATTGATAATAAGATAATATTCATCTCAGTTGTGATTATCCTGCAAATCCAGTCCATATTCATTCTGTCTAAGATCGGGGAACTCCAAGCACCATTTCTTGTCAGGAGCTCCTGAGATCCTTTCTGATGATCCTACTGGTTCGTTACCATTACAAGTAGAAGATCTGGTGATGTATGGATATGCTCAAGGATATTTAACTCAGAAAGAATTCCCGTTTCTTATAAATAAACATCCTTTGGTCCTGATTTTTTTATACAGTGCCTAAGATTCATAGTCCATTTCAGTTCGCTGACACCCAACAGATCAAGTTGTACACGTTCCATTTCATTCTTGACCACCTCCAACTTCCCTTGGTTCATGCTTCATACGTTCCATGTTCCAATGTGTAAGACATCTTTACAGCTTCTGACTCATTTCATGCGTAGCTACATCAGCAGTCAGACTTCCCGAGGGCTTTGATCCAACCACATCATAAATGCTGGCTTTACTCTGAAAAGTCTTCAGCTATTCCCCAATAGCTTGTTGAGTGCCTTCTGACCTGGGGGTCTCATCTTCCAGCACCATAGCACAATTTGTTTTGTTGTAAGAAAAGAAGAAATGGTGTTGCATTTATAATAAAGAAGAAACTTGCAAGAACTGTAATGAAATACAATGCAGTCAGCGAACACTTAATCTCTATTCGTCTACGAGGATTGCCTATCAACACAACTATAATTCAAGTATATGCCCCAACAACAGCTGCTGAAGAGAATGAAATTGAAGAGTTCTATGAACAAGTACAAGCTGAAATTGACAGAACATGCAAACAGGATATCCTGATAGTCATGGGTGACTGGAACGCAAAAGTTGGCAACAAAGAAGAAGGCAAAGTAGTTGGAAAATATGGACTTGGCAACAGAAATGAAGCTGGAGAAAGACTGATAGAATTCTGCAAGATCAATGATCTATTCATCTCAAACACCTTCTTCCAGCAACACAAGCGGCGACTGTACACATGGACTTCACCGAATGGATTATATAAAAATCAAATTGACTAAATATGTGGAAGTCAACGATGGAAAAGCTCTGTAACATCAACAAAGGCAAAACCTGGAGCTGACTGTGGTACAGATCATCAACTACTAGTATGCAAACTCAAGCTAAAGTTGAAAAAGAGCAAACCACTCATGAATGCAGCAAAATATGACCTTGAGAATATATCACTGGAATTTAAAGACTGCCTGCAAAATCGATTTGCTGCATTCGATGCAAATGACAGAGCTCCGGAAGAGTTATGGAATGACATCAAGAAGGTTGTGTTGGAAGAAAGCGAGAAGTCTCTACAAAAGGTGAAAAAGCAAAAACGGCCAAAATGGATGACGGAAGAAACTCTGAAAATTGCCCAGAAACGCAGAGAAGCTAAAGCCAGAGAAGAAAGAAAGACAATCACAGAACTCAACAGAGATTTCCAACGTGCAGCAAGACAGGACAAGGAAAAGTACTACAATGACACTTGCAAGGAAATAGAAGCAGAAACTATTAGAGGAAGAACAAGATCGGCTTTCCTAAAGCTACGAGAGTTAAAGAAAAAGTTCCAGCCTCGAATTGGAATGTTACAAGATGCTCAAGGTTCTATGTTGAATGATGCTGAGAAGATCAAGAAAAGGTGGAAGGAATATACAGAGTTTTTATATGATAAAGATCAAGTGGACCAACAGCCGTTTCAACCTGTACCTTATGATCGGGAACCATTGGTGATGAAAGAAGAAGTTGAAGCAGCATTGAAAGCCTTATCAAAGAACAAAGCACCAGGCATTGATAGCATTCCCCTAGAAGTATTGCAGCAATCTGATGCAGCTGTTACCGTACTTACAAGGCTCTGCCAAGAAATATGGAAGACAACATCATGGCCAACTGACTGGAAAAGATCTGTGTTTATACCAATACTAAAGAAAGGTGATCCAACTGACTGTGGAAATTATCGCACAATCGCTCTGATCCCACATGCCAGCAAGATTCTACTGAAGATTATTCAAAAGAGACTACAACCATACCTGGAACAAGAACTACCTGAAGTGCAAGCAGGGTTCAGGAAAGGGCGAGGAATGAGAGACATCATTGCGGATGTGAGATGGATCCTTGAAAAGACTAAAGAATACCAAAAGGATATCTATTTGTGCTTTATCGACTATAGCAAGGCTTTTGACTGTGTAAACCATGAGAAACTCTGGGCCACATTAAGAAGCATAGGTATACCAGAACACCTGATCGTTCTATTGCGCAATCTGTACATTGATCAAGAAGCAACAGTTCGAATGGAACAAGGAGAAACAGAATGGTTTAAAATAAGCAAAGGTGTAAGACAAGGCTGCATACTTTCCCCCCTACCTGTTTAATTTATATGCAGAACAAATCATCAGAGAAGCAGGATTGTATGAAGACAACAGAGGTGTGAAGATTGGTGGAAGACTCATCAACAACCTTCGCTATGCTGATGATACCACATTACTGGCTGAAAGTGAAGATGATCTGAAACATTTGCTTCTCACAATCAAAGAACATAGTCTCAAAATGGGCCTGCATCTTAATGTAAAGAAGACAAAGATCATGACAACTGGCATAATCAACAGGTTCATCGTTGAAGGAGAAGAAATTGAAATTGTGAACAACTTTAACCTACTTGGATCAACGATCAATAAAGAAGCAACAAGCAGTCAAGAAATCAGACGACGCATTGCTCTTGGCAGAATGGCTATGAAAGACCTAGATAAGATTCTCAAGAGCAGAGATGTCTCTCTCTATACAAAGATTCGACTTGTTCAAGCCATGTATTTTCATTAACATCATATGGATGTGAAAGCTGGACAGTGAAAAAGATAGACAGGAAGAAAATTGATGCCTTTGAATTATGGTGCTGGCGGCAAATACTGTGTATACCATGGACTGCCCGAAGAACAAACCAGTCGGTACTAGAGGAGATCAAACCTAAGCTTTCTTTAGAAGCTCAGATGACAGGACTTCGACTTTCATACTTTGGACACATCATGCGAAGAGAGAGATCATTAGAGAAAGACATTATGCTTGGCAAGATAGAAGGTTAACGCAAAAGAGGAAGGCCAGCAATCAGATGGATCGATACAATAACAGCAGCTACGGGTACCAGTCTGTCAACAATGAGCCACCTGACTGAAGACCGAACACAATTTAGGATAGCTATCCAGAGGGTCGCCATGAGTCGACTCCGACTCGACGGCACTTAACAACAACAAGATTCATAAGCAATAATACCTCAAGGACCCTCACACCTAGGAGTAAGCCACTACTACAACAATTCTCACAAACTCCCAAAGAAATATAACCAAGGCTTAGAACCAACAGAGTACAATAACCTCACAGCTTATAAACATGCAGTCATATTAAAACATGGACAAATAACCACGAACACAGAAACCATCAGAAACGCTAGGGATTCACCAAACAGAAATACCTGTATATCTTTTAAATCCCAGCAATATCATTCCCAGGTCTCATCTGAATGTGTAATATACTCATAAATTGTCCATTATTACACAGAACATAGACTCTAGTCACAATCTCCAACATGATATCACGTTTCAGACAAATATATCTTGCTTCAGGGAGATATCCGAACAAAATATAACTGCACAAAAAGCTAGCTCAAAGGCTAGTATCTTCCAAATAGCCACAGCCCAATATAAAGCCTATTTGCACTTCAGGTAGTTCTTGTTCCAGGTATGGTTGTAGTCTCTGTTTTAATAATCTTTAGTAGAATCTTGCTGGCATGTGGGATCAGAGTGACTGACTGTGCAATAATTTCCACTGTCAGTTGGATCACCTTTCTTTAGTATTGGTATAAACACAGATCTTTTCCAGTGGCAGGAGGCGTTGGAATATGAGCTTTCCCATCATTGACTTCCACAGAGGTAGTCAATTTGATTTTTGTACAATCCATTGGGTGAAGTCCATGTGAACAGTCGCCGCTTGTGTTGCTGGAAGAAGGTGTTTGAGATGAATAGATCGTTAGTCTTGCAGAATTCTATCGGTCTTTCTCCAGCTTCATTTCTGTTGCCAAGTCCATATTTTCCAACTACCTTGTCTTCTTCTTTGTTGCCAACGTTTGCGTTCCAGTCACCCATAACTATAAGGATATCATGTTTGCATGTTCTGTCATTTTCAGCTTGTACTTGTTCATATAACTCATCAATTTCATCCTTTTCTGCAGCTTTTGTTGGGGCATATACTTAAATTATAGTTGTGTTGATAGGAATTCCTCGTAGACTAATTGAGATAAAGTGTTCACAGACTGCATTGTATTTCATTACAGTTCTTGCAAGTTTTTTCTTTATTATAAATGCAACACCATTTCTTCTTTGTCTTTTAATTTCCAGCATAGTAGACCATGTGATCATCTGATGTAAAGTGCCCGATGCCAGTCCATTTCAGTTCGCTGACACCCAACAGATCAAGTTGTACACATTCCATTTCATACTTGACCACCTCCATCTTCCCTTGGTTCATGCTTCGTACGTTCCATGTTCCAATGTGTAAGACATCTTTACAGCTTCTGACTCTCATTTCATGCGCAGCTACATCAGCAGTCAGACTTCCCGAGGGCTTTGATCCAACCACATCATAAATGCTGGCTTTACTCTGAAACGTCTTCAGCTCTTCCCCAGTAGCTAGTTGAATACCTTCCAACCTGGGGGTCTCATTTTCTAGCACTATAGTGCAATTTCTTTTGTTGTGACTATCCATTGGGTTTTCATGGCAAGATACAGAAGTAGATTGCCAGGCCTTTCCTCCGTGCAGTTTAAGTTTAGTGTTGTTACCGTTGTCACAGAAATTTGATCCTCCACCACCAATACCATCCCATTCTGCTGGTGCCGAGATGGGTTTTCATGGCAAGATACAGAAATAGTTTGCCAGGCCTTTCCTCCGTGCAGTTTAAGTTTAGTGTTGCTGTTGTCACAGAAATGTGATGCTCTGTCGCCAACACTGTCCCATTCTGCTGCTACCCAGATGGGTGGTTTGTCTTGGTCTGGCACCTCAGCTGAGACCTGACCATCTTGGAAGACCCTGCCAGTAGTTAAACTTCCAATAGCTTAGCTCTCAGCATCACTGATGCACACAAGCCCTCACAGCATGACAAGCTGCAAACCAAGTGAGGGGTTTTAATATGACTGCATGTTTATAAGCTGTGACGTTATTGTACTCTGTTGGTTCTAAGCCTTGGTTATATTTCTTTGGGAGTTTATTAGAATTATTGTTAAGATTTATAAGTGGCTGAATGATCCTCCAGGTCGTTCAGTAGGAGCCGGGAATAATTCTGCATTGGAACCGTTGTCAGTATTTGTAGATCGACTTCTTAATCCTTTAGCTACAAAGGCTTGTTCATATTTGAAAGATACCACACATATTTTGAATGTTCTAGCCGAGATTAAAGGTCTGAGTGGTGAAATTTGGTTGTTGACATTTGATGTCAATTCTTTGTATACCAACATAGACCAGCAAGAAGCATTACAAATAATTTCTCAATTGAACTGGTCAGATATTCTACCTTCACATTTTCAAAAACAGTTTGTTATGGCTTTGTTGCAACTAGTCTTGTGTAAGAATTATTTTTGCTTTAATGGTACTTTCTACCATCAAAAATATGGGGTTGCAGTGGGAACTACAGTTGCTCCCACTGTTGCAACCCTGTATGAGGCAGCATTTGAAGAAGA
The DNA here is from genome assembly GCA_033557465.1 of Ichthyophis bannanicus. Classification (NCBI taxonomy): domain Eukaryota; kingdom Metazoa; phylum Chordata; class Amphibia; order Gymnophiona; family Ichthyophiidae; genus Ichthyophis; species Ichthyophis bannanicus. The sequence goes on along the minus strand of CM066046.1, from coordinate 26,716,603 downwards.
GGTTCTTTATAAATCAACATGGATGAATTAGATCCGGCTTTGGAGACTATATTTAGATGATATTTTTTGTCTCTGGCAGGGTGATCTTGTCTCTTTACAAACCTTTATAGTCTGGTTGAATGGTAGAAAATCCAATTAACAATTTGAATGTACCTACAATCAGCAAACTATTGCATTGTTCAATTTATGGATAATGCAGTCTGGCACAAATTTGAAGACTACATTGTATCAAAAGCATGTTACTAGGAATAATTTGTTGCACTTTTTGAGCCACCATCTTAAGAGATTGAAGACAAGATTGCCTATGAGCCAATTTCGGAAGCTCCATAGAATTTGTACCAATAAAGAGGATTATAGTTATCAAGTGAAATTGTTATTTCAGAGATATTTACGAAGACTGAGGTGCAACATGAATTGCTTTTGCAATCTACAGTTTCTTCCTTAAAGAAAGATAAAACACCTTTAGTCTATGTGTTGCCTTTCTCGACTAGAGCACCTAATGTGGCTTCTATTCTATATAAACACTGGCAAATTTTGCAAGTACATACTTGTTTCCTTGAATCTCTATTGTAGCGTATTGTCAGGGTAAAAACATCACTAATTTTGTAAGCTGGTCTATAACATGGGATCAAGATGATTATAATCCATCTAAGTTAGTTGGACATTCTTCTTGTGGAACTTGTGAATTCTGCTTATCTACTTTGGAGGGAGATGTTTGGTGTGATCCTGTTACTGATAAATCAGTGTGATCAAAAAGCTTTACCATCTGTCAAACTATATATGTTGTATATAAAATAATTTGTCCATGCAAGAACATATATGCAGGACATACTAAATGTACCGTGGTGAAACGGTTTGAAGATCACCATTCTCATCTTAATATTCAGAATAAAAATGCTCCGATTGTAGAACATTGCCTTCGATATGGCCATTCTTTTGACCTACTACACTGGCGTGTTATTGATCATGTTTCTTTTTGTTGAAGGAGGCAATCGTGAAGCTTATTTAAATTCCAAAGAGCAATTTTGGATTTCTTCTCAACAGATTGAATGGTATTCTTTGCTTTAAGCTTATGGATGCTGTTTCTCCTTTAAGATTTTCCCTGGGGTGGAGTTTTGTAAGATAAAAAGATGCCACGGCTATCTTTTAATCAAAAGCCTTGGAAGCTCCTGACAAGAAATGGTGCATGGAGTTCCCCGATCTTAGATGGGATGAATATGGACTGGATTTGCAGATGATAATCACAGTTGAGATGAGTATTATCTTATAATTAATGATACCCTGAAGCAGAATTTAGCCTTGCAAGTTTGAAATGTGACAGTGTGTTGGTTATTCACATTGATAATTTTTATATTTTTGCATGATCACTAAAAAGAATAAAAAGGACTAAGATGTGAGACAGCGGTTTTATAGCCACCTTTTTTTAATATAGTCCATCAAAAATAATTGTTTTGAAAAAGTGGGCTTTCTATGTATGGGATTTTGGTGGAATCACTTGTGGAATTTTGATCCCAATACTCAATTCAGTCACAATGGATCAGTACTATCTAGACAACTGACCCTTGATAAAGCCAGTCTGATCTGGATCGACTAAATATGGTATCAGTCCCTCTGGCTGCTGCTTAAGCACCTTAACCCATATTTTAATATCCTTATTCAGCAAAGAAATGGGATGATAGTAATTAATATCCAGAGCATCCTTGTTTTTCTTATGCAGTGGAGGGTTAAGTAATTTGTCCAAGGCTACAAGCTTAATTATGAGCTTCTGGTCTCAGAGAGGGTGTCCACTCTAAGTTGGCAGATGTCCCTTGTATAGAGGAGTTCCAATTCAGCTCACCTCCTCTTTCCATTTCCTTGGAGTCATCTTTGACTCCACACTTTCATTTCACGAACATCTCAGATGGATTACCCAATGCTCCCTCTACTCTCTCCGCCGTATCAGGGCTGTCTGATCTCTCCTATCTGTCCCAGCCCTTATCACCCTTGTCTTGTCTCGCATTGATTATTGTAATTCAGCACTTTCCGGTCTCCCTCAATATTCCCTGAAACAGCTTCAACTTATACAGAATACTGCAGCCAGACTTGTATTTCATGCTTCTTGTTATGATCATATAACTCCTTTATTCACACATCTTCACTGTCTTCCCATATCATTTCGTATTCACTATAAGATTCTTATTCAGGTTCACAAGTCTCTTCATATCGGCTCCCCTCATCCTCAATGGACCTCAGCGTTCTCTCCGGTCTATACACTTGATATGTCTCTTCATACCCTTCCCTCACTGGCACATCTCGATTCAACATGTCACTCTGCCTTTTATTTTCTTGGTCCCAGGTTTTGAAACAACCTCCCTCCTTCCCTTAGGCTAGAATCCCCCCTCTGTAAGTTCAAAGCCCAACTCAAGACACACTTATTTAGTATTGCCTATGACAGCGATGGCGAACCTATGGCACGCGTGCCAGCTGTGGCACGCGAAGGCCTTGCAGCTGGCACGCGGGCCATAGGTCCGCAAAAAAAAGAAAAAGCTGTCTCTGACTGCGGACGCGGCAAGGGCAGAATGCAGCGTCCCGCGGGGCCCCCTCCGCCCGCTAAGCCCCTCTGCAAGAGCTTTCAGATTCGCGAGGGAGAGCGTCTCCCTCGCGTCTCTGTTAAGCCCGCAGGGGCTAATGGGAAATTTCCCATCAGCCCCTTTAGACGCGAGGGACTGATGGGAAATTTCCCATTAGCCCCTGCGGGCTTAACAGAGACGCGAGGGAGACGCTCTCCCTCGCGAATCTGAAAGCCCTTGCAGAGGGGCTTAGCGGGCGGAGGGGGCCCCGCGGGACATTGCAATCTGCCGCGGCAGCAGCCAGAGCCTGCTTTTTTTTTAAAAAAATTTGCCGGGGGGGTTAGGACTGCTAATGGGCAGGGGGGGGGGGGTTAGGACAGCTAATGGGCAGGAGGAGGGGGGGGGGTTAGGACTGCTAATGGGCCGGCGGAGGGGGGGTTAGGACTGCTAATGGGCAGGAGGGGGGGTTAGGACTGCTAATGGGCAGGGGGGGAGGTTAGGACTGCTAATGGGCGGGAGGGGGGGGTTAGGACTGCTAATGGGCAGGAGGGGGGTTAGGACTGCTAATGGGCAGGGGGGGGAGGTTAGGACTGCTAATGGGCAGGAGGGGGGGTTAGGACTGCTAATGGGCAGGAGGAGGGGGGCTTAGGACTGCAAATGGGCAGGAGGGGGGGTGTTAGGACTGCTAATGGGCAGGGGGGGGTTAGGACTGCTAATGGGCAGGAGGGGGGGGTTAGGACTGCTAATGGGCAGGAGGGGGGGGTTAGGACTGCTAATGGGCAGGAGGGGGGGGGTGTTAGGACTGCTAATGGGCAGGAGGGGGGGGTGTTAGGACTGCTAATGGGCGGGCGGGCGGGGGGGGTAGGACTGCTAATGGGCTGGGGGGGTAGGACTGCTAATGGGCTGTGGGCTGATGGGGGCTGTCTGGAAATGGGGTGATGGGGGTTTAGGGCTGGAAGTGAGTTGATGGGGGGGCTAGGACTGGTATTGGGTTGGGGGGTTGCTAGGACTGGAAATGGGCTGATGCAGGGACTAGAAGGGAATGGATGCTGGGTGAGGCTGGAACTAGAAGGGAGCTGATGTTGGGGGAGGATTAGAATGGGATGGGGCTGGGAGAGTAAAATGGAGAGGGGAAAAATATTTTGTGTGGGAGGGATAAAAAATCTACAATTGGCCGGGTATTGGGAGAGTAAGTGGGGATTGAGGATGGAGGGGTAAAATTTGAGTGGATGAAATAGGAATGAGGAAAGAGCAAAAGGAGAAAGATTAGTATGTTAAAGCGGATGTAGAGAGAGAGAATGGAAAAAAAAACTAGAAGAGAGAAGAAAGGACAAATGGACAGCAGATGATGGAGAGTTAGCAGAAAACATGAAGAAACCAGAAGAAAGTGGCTGGAGCAATTGCAACTGTGTAACTGAGCTGAGGTATTCTGTTTATGTAATTCCTTTTTGACATTGCCACTTGTTCTCTTTCCCCAGTAGGTCATGTATTGTTATTGTCTGAAATGTATTGGTTTAATATTTGCAGTGTTGCCTTTTGATAGGTATGGTGTGGTGCTTTGTGAGTCCTGGTAGTGCTGTTAGGATACGGCGGGTTTGCTATTGGTTCTAAATGGGCAGTGTTTGTAGTAGTTCCTAATGTGCCTGGCGGTTGGCACTGGATTATAGTAATGTAGAAATCTTTTAGTCTGTCTATCCATACACTCATTAAGAGACATGTTTACTAAAAGTTAGTGTATGTTAGCATTATGCAAATATTTATGCAAATTGACGTGCTGGCACTTTGAGGAAATTCTTTGGTTTTGTGCGGCAGTTTGGGCACTCGGGCTCAAAAAGGTTAGCCATCACTGGCCTATGACATTGACTTACCCCCTGATCCACCTGGCTACTGATTTTCCTCTATGTTCCTTTGCTGTCCTTTTCTGAGAGCTTTCCTGTCTAACCAATTGGCATTCTTTTCTGAGTTTTCTTATTTCTTATTTTTATTGTTAACCATTCTGCTGTCCCCACTTAGGGCGGTATATCAAGTTCTAATAAATGAAATGAAATTTGCTTTTTGGAGCAAAAGTAAAAGAAACAGTTGACATGATCAAACATTACGACTGTTACTACTTATCGTTTCTGTAGCACTACCAGACATACGCTCCATGGTCCGGAGCGAGGTATGGAGCAATAGCCTCTGTTCAGGGACAGACTCAAGCACCCTGCTTCTCACAGACGCCAACAAACTGCTGTTAACCGCAACTACACTGGAAATGTGATCTCCAGGAACAAGCAGGAATATAGTCTTCACATATGGGTATCGTTGGTACCGATGGAGCCTGCGTGGGAACTCTCCCCAGCGTCCAATTAGGAAGCTTTTGGGAGCATCCCACAGCGCCTGCGTGCTGCCTTCCCGCCTTTCCCAACTGCCTCTCTCCAGTTCTTCGTTTTCCACGGAGCCAGCAGGTCATGTTCCTGTCACCGCAGAAAATTGTATTCTTCATTCTTTATTTTTTTGTGGTCGCATCTGCCTTCTCCGACGCTATACCGGTACGACGGTTCTTCTTTCTTTCTTTCTTTTCAAAAGATATTATTAATAATATTCCTTTTTTTCCAAACTTTTTCAGGTGCGCGCCATTTTGGGCCTTAGGCCCAATATTTCCTCCACTATGGAGAAACCCGCCTCGGGTTTTAAAAAAGGCACCAAGTGTGGCAGTACCATCTCCGTCACCGTCACCCACGAGTGGTGTCTTAAATGTTTAGGTTCTGACCACGCCATCTCCGAGTGCATGGCTTGTGCCATGATGTCCAAAAGGGGTCGACAGAACCGAGCTGCCAATGCAGCTTCGGTGGCATCAACGTCTTCGTCTTCCTCCCATGGATCTCAGGTAACTAAACATAAGTCTAGCCGGTCCTCAAAGGGTAGATCTCCTTCCAAGCATCGAGATGCCTCTGGTGTTGCCCTTGAGGGTTCCATACCAGCAAAATTGCCCAGGCGGGAGGCTTCTGATTCCAAAGCATTATCAGGGCCTCATCCTCAGCAGAACTACTGGTGCCATGCTCTGGGGTACCGGTTGCGTCCGGTACCGACACCCAGGCATCGGCAGCATCGATAGACCAGAGGTTCCTGGCTATTGAGCGCAGTCTGGAGGCTCTCCTTGTGGCATCGACGCCCTCGGAACCGTGTCAGATGATTCAATCGGTACCGGTATCGATAGCATCGGTATTGGCTTTGCCGGTACCCAGTCATGCGATGCCGTCCGGTGCCGATACACCGGTACCGATTACCCCCGGTACCAACTTCGGTTGGTACGGGTATCGGGCTCTTCAAGAGCATCCAGACAGAGGGTACTTCGAATCCTCGGAGGACTCCGAGGATTCTGATAGCTCTGCCGGTACTTGGATACTTCTCCCGGAGGAGCCTTCCTCCCCTAAACGTAGGATGTCTCCTCCAGAGGATATCTCCTTTCAGGATTTCATCAGAGAGGTGGCTCGTAGGTTGTCCATTACTGTGACTCCTGAAACAGAGCCCAGAGCTAAGGAGTTGGAGATTTTACAATATCCCAAAGCTCCTAAGGAGGCGGCTACCTTGCCTATCCATGAGATTTTACATGATCTCATGCTGAGAATGTGGGAGACACCTCTTACCACCTTTCCTCACTCTCGCAGACTGGATACTATGTATCGAGTCCCTCCTTGTCCTGGCTTCCAAAAAACTCAGCTTCCTCACCACTCCATTGTTGTGGAGTCAGCTATGAGAAGGATCAGGAGTGCAAAGAGGCATGCTTCTAATCCTCCAGGACGTGAGTGTAGAACTTTGGATGCCTTCCAGGCTTCCATGCTATCTGCCAGGATCAGTTCCTATATTTTATACATGGGAATGTTCCTTAAAGAGGTCACAGGAGATTTAGAGGTTTTGAGCCCTCTTCTTCCTTAGGACAAAAGGCAGGATTATCTCACACTGGTTAAGCATGATGTTTCGAAGTTTGTCAATCGTGCAGCTTTTGACTGTTTTGAGTACATAAGCAGAACCTCTGCCATTGCCATAGGTGCACGGAGAATTGCCTGGCTCCAGGCATCCGATTTGGAGCTCTGGGTGCAGGACAAACTGGGAAGTATCCCTTGTACAGGTGAAAACCTATTCGGCAAGAATTGGCAAGAAAAGGCCAATGAGATGGATGCTGACAACTCTATCTTGGATAGGTTGTCCAAAGGCACAGCTGATCCTGCCAGAAAGAAATCTTTCAAGAAGCCTTTCTTCTCGAAAAAGAAGAGGCTTTATCCCTCTTATTCCTAGCAGGGAAGTTCTGCAGGTCAGCTTGTCCGAAAGGGTCAGCAACCACCTAAACAGAGGAAAGCAAATACTGCCAAGCCTCAAACATCTCAGCAGTCTCAGCCTCCACAAGGCCTTTGACTTTCATCTAGAGAACTTAGCTTTCCTGGCCCTCAAGGGTCCAGAGCCTTCCACCATTCCAGGTAGGTTATGTCACTTTGCCCCCAGATGGGGGCAGATAACAGCAGAGCATTGGACACTCTCCATTATAAAATAGGGGTACAAGCTTCACTTTCTGTGCATGCCCCCTCACACAATGGTAAGACAGTTCAATTCTCAGACCTCTCTTATCAACCTGTTAGATCAAGAGGTCACTATGCTTCTTGCCCAAGGGGCAATAGAAGAAGTACCCATTCATCAACAGGGTACAGGGTTTTACTCCCCCTATTTCCTTATCCCAAAGAAAACAGGAGGATACAGACCTCTCTTAGACCTCAGAGAATTGAACAAATTCCTGTTCAAAGAGAAATTCAAGATGATTTCTCTAGGAACTCTGCTGCCATACTTTTAGAGTCAGGACTGGCTTTGTTCTCTAGAACTCAAGGATGCGTACACTCATGTTCTCATCCATCCAACCCACAGAATGTTCCTTTGGTTCCTTTTTCAAGGAAAGCACTACCAATACAGGGTGCTTCCTTTTGGCCTGGCCTCAGTACCAAGGGTGTTCATGAAATGCATGGCTGTAGTAGCAGCATTTCTCCGCACTCTAGGGATATTCGTCTTCCCTTACTTAGACGACTGGCTCATTCGAGCCCCATCAGAGTCAGAGGCCAGGACTTCTCTATCTTGCACAATGCGCATCCTTCAGTATTTGGGTCTGGTCATAAACATCCCAAAATCCTGTCTAACTCCTACTCAGTCTCTAGAGTTCATAGGAGCTTTGCTGGATACCAGAAAACCAAGGGCCTATCTTCCCCAGGCCCGTTGCCTTCGCATGGTGCAGTTAGCTTCTCAAGCAGTGCTAAAGCCTCATCTCACTGCTCGAGAAATGCTACAACTTCTAGGCCACATGGCATCTACTGTGCATGTGGTTCCTTATGCTCGCCTCCATATGAGAGCGGCCCAGTGGACTTTATCCACTCAGTGGACCCACGCATCAGGGTGCCTGTCAGACAAAATAGCAAACACAAATCATCTCCAGTGGTGGCAGTCCACTCAGAACCTGTTGCTGGGGTCCCCGTTTCAACAGCCTTTACCCCAGGCAATTCTCACAACAGATGCTTCACTGGTGGGTTGGGGAGCTCATCTGCAAGACCTCTCCACCCAGGGCACTTGGTCTCCACAGGAGACTCATCTACATATCAATCTCCTAGAACTCAGAGCAATCTTCCTTGCTCTTTGAGTGTTCCATACACTGCTCAGCTACAAGACAGTCCTCATCCACATGGACAATCAAGTAGCCATGTTCTACATGAACAAGCAGGGAGGAACAGGTTCTCTGTCGCTTTGCAACGAAGCTTTGCAACTATGGGCCCTCGCCAGAGAGCATCAGATTCATCTCCTGGCAGTGTATCTTCCAGGCATACAGAACTCTTGGGCAGACAGACTCAGTCGAGTTCTGCTTCCACACGAATGTTCTCTGCATGCAGACCAGGTGGTCAAGATCTTTCAAATTTGGGGAACCCCGGACATAGACCTCTTTGCAAGTCCGTTGAATGCCAAACTTCCCCAGTTCTGTTCCAGAACTTCGGCTCAGGGCTCTCGGGCCAGGGATGCTTTCCTCCTTCACTGGGGGCAAGACTTCCTTTATGCCTTTCCACCCATTCCCCTAATTCCCAAAACCTTGAGTCCATTTGAGTGCTATTGCAGCTTCTTTCAAGCCTCTAAATGGACAACCTATTTCCTCCCATCCTCTTGTAGCAAGATTTATGAGAGGCCTTCTTCTTACTAAGCCTCCCATTAGGCCACCACCGGTGGCATGGGACTTAAACCTGGTTCTTGTTCAGCTCATGAAGCCACCTTTCGAACCCTTAGCTACTACCTCTTTGAAATTCCTTTCTTGGAAAGTTATCTTTCTCATTGCAATCACATCAGCACGTCACATCAGTGAGTTGCAAGCACTGGTGGCTGATCCACCTTATACAAGGTTTCATCATGACAAGGTAGTCCTTAGGACTCATCCACACTTTATGCCAAAAGTGGTCTCGCCTTTTCATCTTAACCAAGCGGTCTACCTGCCTGTGTTCTTTCCAAGACCTCATGCATCAAGTGCAGAAAGGAATCTTCACACTTGGGACTGTAAAAGAGCTTTAGCCTTTTACTTGCAAAGAACTCAGTAACATAGAAAGTCCTCTCAACTCTTTGTTGCTTTTGATTCTTCTCATTTGGGACTTCCAGTCTCCAAGAGAACACTGTCCAACTGGATTGCACAGTGCATTTCCTTTACCTATCAGTGTAAGAATCTTCCTCTGGAGGGCCATGTCACAGCTCACAATGTGAGAGCCATGGCAGCTTCAATGGCTCATCTGCACATCTGTCGAGCAGCCACTTGGGCCTCGGTTCATACCTTCACAGCCCATTACTGCTTGGACAAGGACTCCCGCCGGGATGCCTTGTTTGGTCAGGCTGTTCTCCAACACCTGTTCCATACCTAATCAACTCCTACCCGCCATCCCAGGTTGGATGCTAGAGATCCATGGGGGGAAGAGGAGCCCTGTCTCAGGGACACACAACTTCTGGGGTCTCTCCCTGGCATCTAAAGCTAGGGAGTCCCCATATGTGAAGGCTACATTCCTGCTTGTTTCTGGAGATAGCATAGTTACTCACCTATAACAGGTGATCTCCGGGAACAGCAGGAATTTATCTTCACAACCCACCCACCTCCCCTAGGAGTTGTATCTCTCTATCTATCTCTTTCTCTTTCCCTCTCTCTCTCTTTGTCTCAGCTTTAAACTCAACTGGAGAGAGGCAGTTGGGAAAGGCGGGAAGGCAGCACGCAGGCGCTGTGGGATGCTCCCAAAAGCTTCCTAATTGGACGCTGGGGAGCGTTCCCACGCAGGCTCCGTCGGTACCGACGATACCCATATGTGAAGACTAAATTCCTGCTGTTCCCGGAGATCACCTGTTACAGGTGAGTAAGTATGCTTTCTAGCGCTGAACAGAACGCCTTTCTCCATATTTTATTTATTTATTAGCTTTTATATACCGCCCTATTTAGTATCAGAGCGGTTTATAGTAAACGTGAACAGTCAAGCAACTTTACATAGAACAGGCATAAACAGGCATAGAAACATAGAAATATGACGACAGAAAGAGACCACATGGCCTATCTAGTCTGTCCTTCCATATCAACAACTACAACAGTCCCCTTTTTACCTTTAGAGATCCTCTGTGTTTGTCCCATGCGTTTTTGAATTAAGTTACTGTCCTCATCTCTACCACCTCCACTGGGAGACTATTCCACGGATCCACTACTCTTTCCGTAAAGAAATATTTCCACATATCACTCCTGAATCTATCTCCCTTCACCTTCATCCCATGTCCCCTCGTAGCAGAACTTGCTTTCAATTGAAAGAGGCTCTCTCCCTGAACATTTATGCCATGGAGGTATTTAAACATCTCAATCATATCACCTCTATCCCGCCTTTCCTCTGAGGTGTACATATTAAGATCCTTCAGTCTGTCCTCATATGCTTTATAATGATGACCACTAATCATTTTAGTAGCCACCCTCTGCACCGACTCCATCCTGTTCACATCCTTTTGAAGGTGCGGTCTCCAGAATTGCACACCATACTCCAAATGAGGTCGCACCAAAGACTTATACAGAGGCATTATCACCTCCTTTTTTCTGCCAGCCATTCCTCTCTGTATGCACCCAAGCATCCTTCTAGCTTTTGCCGTTGCCTTTTCTACTTGTTTATCTACTTTAAGATCATCATACACAACCACGCCTAGGTCCCGCTCTTCTTTAGTGGACAAAAGTACTTCACCCCCTATACTATATTGCTCCCTTGGATTGCTGCAGCCCAAATGCATGACCTTACATTTTTTAACATTAAATCCCAGCTGCCAGATTCTAGACCATTCTTGAAGCTTAGCTAGATCCCTCCAAATGTTATCTACACCTTCCTGGGTGTCTACTCTATTGCAGATTTTGGTATCATCCGCAAAGAGGCAAACCTTACCCGACAGCCCTTCCGCTATATCACTAAAAAAGATGTTAAAAAGAATCGGACCAAGGACAGATCACTGGGGCACACCACTGATAACATCCTTCTCCTCAGAGTGAGCTCCATTTACTTGTACTCTTTGTCGCCTCCCACCCAACCAATTTCTAACCCAAGCAGTAACTTTAGGGTCCATCCGTAGGGTGCTCAGTTTGTTTATAAGTCGCCTGTGAGGAACAGTACAAAGGCTTTACTGAAATCTAAATACACTACATCTAGGGCTCTCCCTCGGTCCAACTCCTTGACACACATGACTTTAGATTGGTTGTTAATACACTCATCACCCCCCATTTTGACTATTGCAACAGTCTCCTAATTGGTCTACCACAAAAAAACACATACCTATTACAAAGAGCCCAGAACATCTGCGCAAAAGTAATTACTAAAGCTCGCCTAACAGACCATGTGACCCCTATACTGCTAGAACTACATTGGCTCCCTATAAACAGCCGAATCAGATATAAAATTCTCCTAAGAACATTCAAGCTCCTAAACGACATCGCCCCCTCACACCTATCCACACTACTACATGCCCCATCCGAATCAAGAGCTCGCAGACAAAACGCAGCCCACTCACTTGATATGCCAAAAACATTCACGAAGACTAAAAAATCCACAAGTGCCGGAGCCTTCACGTTCACTGCCCCCATGCTCTGGAATGATCTCCCAATAGACCTCCGTATCATAAAAGACCTCTCCCAATTTAGGAAAGAACTCAAAACCTACCTATTCTCCGAACACTTCGAAATCCCCTACCCCCCAAGTCCTGTCCCACAGCATCCACAGACACACAAACTCAAAACTCCCAAAATCACAATTCGCTAACCCCACACAGACCTCCCACACACACACAAAAAACTTATGATTAAAAAAAAAAAAAATGGAAATAAATTCCACCACTTACGCATGACCAATGAATATTCTGTAACACATTGTATATAACCATTTGTAAATAATCAATGTAAATAGTTTGGACAGTTTACCGCATTTATTATCTGTAAAAAGTTAGAAATTTTCTGTTCAATGTAAATGTATACTGAAGTATACAAAATTGTTATCTTGTTCCATGTAAACCGCCCTTGATCTCTGGAAGGGGCGGTATAGAAGAAATAGATAAATAAATAAAATAAAATAAATAAATAAACTCCCTGGTCACCCAGTCAAAGAAATCAATCAGATTTGTCTGACAAGACCTGCCTCTGGTGAATCCATGCTGCCTCGAATCCTGCAATCCGCTGGATTCCAGAAACCTCACTATTTTCTCTTTCAGAAGCGTTTCCAATAATTTACTCACCACTGAAGTTAAACTAACTGGCTTGTAGTTTTCAACCACATCCTTACTTCCGCTTTTGTGTAAAGGCACCACATGAGCCTCTCTCCAGTCCTTTGGCATCACTCCCGACTCCAACGAGGCATTGAAAAGGTCAGTCAGTGGAGCTGCTAGAACGTCCCCAAGTTCCCTCAGTATTCTAGGGTGTATCCCCCATCCGGTCCCATCGCTTTGTCTACTTTAAGTTGAGCTAGTTTCTCACAAACACAATCTTCTGAAAATTGTTCAAGATGTCCCTCGCTTCTTTTCCTGTTTGTGGGTGTTTTCTGAGGTCCTGCTCCTGGTTCTTCATCTGTGAACACAGAACAAAAATATTTGTTAAGCAATTCCGCTTTATCCTTATCAGCTTTTACATATTCCTCCCCTGCACCCTTGAGTCTGACAATACCACTTTTGCCCTTCCTCTTCTCACTAATATATCTGAAAAATGTCATCTCCAGGAATAAGCAGGAATGTAGTCCTCACATATGGGTATCGTCGATACCGACGGAGCCTGCACGGGAAGGCTCCCCAGTGTCCAATTAGGAAGCTTTTGGGAGCATCCCACCGTGCCTGCGTGCTGCCTTCCCGCCTTTCCCAACTGCCTCTCTCCAGTTCTTCATTTTCCGCGGAGCCAGCAGGTCGTGTTCCTGTCACCGCAGAAAATTATTTTTCCTTATTCTTCTTTTTTGTGGTCGCGTCTGCCTTCCTCGACGCTACACTGGTACCGCCGGTTCTTCTTTCTTTCTTTTAAATAAAAAAATATATACTATTCTTTTTTTCCAAACTTTTTTTTTCCAGGTGCACGCACCATTTTGGGCCTTAGGCCCAAAATTTCCTCCACCATGGAGAAACCCGCCTTGGGTTTTAAAAAATGCACCGTGTGGCGGTACCATCTCCGTCACCGACACCCACGAGTGGTGTCTTAAATGTTTAGGTCCTGACCACTCCATCTCCGAGTGCATGGCTTGTGCCATGATGTCCAAAAGGGGTCGACAGAACTGAGCTGCCAAGCTCAGTGCCCTTTTTCCCTCTGATGCAGTTTCGGTGGCATTGACGTATTCCAGGGCTTCGTCTTCCTCCCATGGATCTCAGGGAACTAAATATAAGTCCAGCCGGTCCTCAAAGGGTAGATCTCCTTCCAAGCATTGAGATGGCTCTGGCGTTGCCCTTGAGGGTTTCATACCGGCAAAGTTGCCCCGACGGGAGGCTTCGGCTTCCAAAGCATTATCGGGGATCCAGGTTGTTCTCGAGGCCTCGACCTCGGCAGAACTACTGGTGCCATGCTCTGGGGTACCAGCTCTTTCTGGAACCAACATCCAGGCATCGGCAGCGTCGATAGACCAGAGGTTCCTGGCTATTGAACGAAGTCTGGCGGCTCTCCTTGCAGCATCGACGCCCTTGGAACCGCATCAGACGATTCAACCAGTACCGGCACCGATGCCGGTACCGGTACCGATAGCATCGACATCAGTATCGGCACCAATGCCGGTGCCGGTACCGATAGCATCGACATCAGTATGGGCTTTGCCAGCACCCAGTCATGCGATGTCTTCTGGTGCCGATACACCGGTACCGATTACCCCCAGTAACCCCCCAGACTTCGGTTGGTACGGGTGTCGGGCTCTTCAAGAGCACCCGGACAGACGATACTTCGAGGACTCCGAGGATTCTGATAGCTCTGCCGGTACCGGGATACTTCTCCCAGAGGAGCCTTCCTCTCCTAAACGTAGGATATCTCCTCCAGAAGATATCTCCTTTCAAGATTTCATCAGGGAGGTGGCTCATGGGTTGTCCATTACTGTGACTCCTGAGACAGAGCCCAGAGCTAAGGAGTTGGAGATTTTACAATATCCAAAAGCTCCTAAGGAGGCAGCTACCTTGCCTATCCATGAGATTTTACATGATCTCATGTTGAGAATGTGGGAGACACCTCTCACCACCTCTCCTCACTCTCGCAGACTGGATACCATGTATCGAGTCCCTCCTTGTCCTGGCTTCCAGAAAACTCAGCTTCCTCACCACTCTGTTGTAGTGGAATCAGCTATGAGAAGGATCAGAAGTGCAAAGAGGCATGCCTCTAATCCTCCAGGACGTGAGTGTAGAACTTTGGATGCCTTTGGACGTCGTATCTTCCAGGCTTCCATGCTTTCTGCCAGGATCAGTTCCTATATTTTATATATGGGAATGTTCCTTAAAGAAGTCACAGGAGATTTAGAGGTTTTGAGCCCTCTTCTTCCTGAGGATAGAAGGCAGGATTTTCTCACACTGGTCAAACATGCCCAGGATGTGTCTAAGTTTGTCAACTGTGCAGCTTTTGACTGTTTTGAGTGCATAAGCAGAACCTCTGCCATTGCCATAGGTGCACGTAGAATTGCCTGGCTCCAGGCATCCGATTTGGAGCTCTGGGTGCAGGACAAACTGGGCAATATCCATTGTACAGGTGAGAATCTGTTTGGCAAAAATTAGCAAGAAAAAGCCAATGAATTAGATGCTGACAACTCCACTTTGGCTAGGCTATCCAAAGCCATAGCTGATCCTGCGAGAAAGGCTTTTTGAAAGATTTCTTTCTTCTCAAAAAAGAAGAGGTTTTATCCCTCTTATTCCCAGCAGGGACGTTCTGCAGGTCAGCCTACATGGAAAGGTCAGCAACCACCTAAACAAAGGAAAGCAAAGACTGCTAAGCCTCAATAGAGGGAGGAGTAGCCTAGTGGTTGGGGCATGGTACTTCAGGCCGGAAGGTCGGGGGTTCAAATCCCACTAGAGGACAGCAACCTTGGGCCGGAAGGACTGGGGTTTCTAGTCCCACAGATGCTCCTTGTGGTCTTGGGCAAGCCACTTAACCCTCCATTGCCCATGTTCCCTGTAAGTATTAGTGTATGTGTCTCATATCCCTGCGTGTTAAATGTATCCCCCAATTGTGTTGTGACCGCTTTGATTGAAGGATAAGGCGGTATACAAAACTGTCTAAATAAATAAATCGTCTCAGCCTCCACAAGGCCTTTGACTTTCATCTAGAGAACTTAGCCTTCCTGGCTCTCAACGGACCACAGCCTTCCACCATTCCAGGAAAGTTATGTTACTTTGCCCCCAGGTGGGAGCAGATAACAGCAGAGCATTGGACACTCTCCATTATAAGAGAGGGGTACAAGCTGCACTTTCTGTGCATGCCCCCTCGCACAATGGTAAAACAGTTCAATTCTCAGACCTCTCTCATCAATTTGTTAGATCAAGAGGTCACTATGCTTTTTGCCTAAGGGGCAATAGAAGAAGTACCCATTCATCAACAGGGTATAGGGTTTGACTCCCCCTATTTCCTTATCCCAAAGAAAACAGGGGTATTCAGACCTATTTTGGACCTCAGAGAATTGAACAAATTCCTGTTCAAAGAGAAATTCAAGATGATTTATTTATTTTTATTTATTTATTTATTTACATTCTCTTATATACTGCGCTATTCTGCATCAGTGCGGTTTACATTGAACAAACTGAAATTACATTTAACAGGGCATTATAACTTGGAGATAACTATTTTACAGGGAACATGGGCTATGGAGGGTTAAGTGGCTTGCCAAGACCACAAGGAGCACCTGTGGAATTAGAAACCCCAGTCCTTCCGGCCCAAGGTTGCTGTCCTCTAGTGGGATTTGAACCCCCGACCTTCCGGCCTGAAGTACCTTGCCCCAACCACTAGGCCACTCCTCCACTCCTCTCTAGGAACTCTGCTGCCATAGGATTTCTCTAGGAACTCTGCTGCCATACCTTCAGTGTCCGGATTGGCTTTGTTCTCTAGATCTCAAGGATGCGTACACCCATGTTCTCATCCATCCAACTCACAGAAAGATACTTCGGTTCCTTTTTCAAGGAAAGCACTACCAATACAGGGTGCTTCCTTTTGGCCTGGCCTCAGCACCAAGAGCGTTCATGAAATGCATGGCTGTAATACCGTAGCAGCATTTCTCTGCACTCTAGAGATATTCGTCTTCCCTTGCTTAGACGACTGGCTCATTCGAGCCCCATCAGAGTCAGAGGCCAGGACTTCTTTATCTTGCACAATGCGTATCCTTCAGTATTTGGGTCATGTCATAAACATCCCAAAATCCAGTCTAAGTCTCTAGAGTTCATAGGAGCTTTGCTGGATACCAGAAAAGCAAAGGCCTATCTTCCCCAGGCCCGTTGCCTTCGCATGGTGCAGTTAGCTTCTCAAGCAGTGCTGAAGCCCCATCTCACTGCTCGAGAAATGCTACAACTACTAGGCCACATGGCATCTACCGTGCATGTGGTTCCTTATGCTCGCCTCCATATGAGAGCAGCCCAGTGGACTTTATCCACTCAGTGGACCCAGGCATCAGGGTGCCTGTCAGACAATATAGCAAACACAAATCGCCTTATTTTGTCCCTCCAATGGTGGCAGTCCACTCAAAACCTGTTGCTGGGGTCCCCATTTCAACAACCCTTACCCCAGGCAACTCTCACAACAGATGCTTCTCCGATGGGTTGGGGGGCTCATCTGCAAGACCTCTCCACCCAAGGCACCTGGACTCCACAGGAGACTCATCTACATATCAATCTCTTGGAGCTCAGAGCAATCTTCCTTGCTCTTCGAGTGTTCCACACCCTGCTCAGCTACAAGACAGTCCTCATTCATACGGACAATCAAGTAGCCATGTTCTACATGAACAAGCAGGGAGGAACAGGCTCTCTGTCGCTTTGCAACGAAGCTTTGCGACTATGGGCCCTCGCCAGAGAGCATCAGATTCATCTCTTGGCAGTGTATCTTCCAAGCATATAAAACTCTTGGGCAGACAGACTCAGTCGAGTTCTGCTTCCACATGAATGGTCTCTACATTCAAATTTGGGGAACCCCGGACATAGACATCTTTGCAAGTCCGTTGAATGCCAAACTTCCCCGGTTCTGTTCCAGAATTCCGGTTCAGCGCTCTCAGGCAAGGGATGCTTTCCTCCTTCACTGGGGTCAAGACTCCCACCCATTCCCCTGATTCCCAAAACCCTGTTCAAGCTTCAGAGAGACAGAGGCCGTATGATTAGAACATAAGAACATAAGCTATGCCATACTGGGTCAGACCAAGGTCCATCAAGCCCAGTATTCTGTTTCCAACAGTGGCCAATCTAGGTCACATGTACCTAGCAGTTTCCCCAAGAGACACAAGTTCCACAATGCTTGTACTGGGTCAAGCATTGATATCTTCGGTCACTTCTTAATAATGGTTTATGGACCTTTCCTCCAGGAACTTGTCCAAACCTTTTTT
Organism: Ichthyophis bannanicus; assembly: GCA_033557465.1. Lineage (NCBI taxonomy): Eukaryota > Metazoa > Chordata > Amphibia > Gymnophiona > Ichthyophiidae > Ichthyophis > Ichthyophis bannanicus. The sequence goes on along the minus strand of CM066046.1, from coordinate 26,698,992 downwards.
AAACCCAGCTACACTAACAGCCTTTACTACATCCTCCGGTAACAAATTCCAGAGTTTAATTACACGTTGAGTGAAAAAATATTTTCTTTTATTAGTCTTAAATAGTTTACCCTGTAGCTTCATTGCATGTCCCCTAGTCTTTCTATATTCTGATAAGGTAAACAATCGATCTACGTTTACCCGTTCCACTCTGTTCATTAATTTATAGACTTCTATCATATCTCCCCTCAGCCGTCTCTTTTCCAGGTTAAAGAGCCCTAACCTTTTTAGCCTCTCTTCATAGGAGTATCCTTCCATCCCCTTTACCATTTTGGTGTCTCTTCTCATAGCTCCACATTGGCCACGGCAAGTGTGGTACCCTCTGCTTCTACATCTCCCTCAAGCTCCCTCCCTGGCGTTAGGGTCTGCTCCAGATCTTCTGTCCCAGGAGAACAGAATGTTATGGCATCCCAATCCGCAGTCTCTGCATCTCAGGGCTTGGTTGCTGAAGGCCTAGATCTTCATGATCTTAACCTCCCTCAGCAAGTAAAGGATATCCTTTATGCTTCCAGGAAGCCTTCCACAAGACGCTCTTATGCTTTCAAGTGGAAAAGGTTTACCATAATGGTGCTCGCAGAAGGGTCTCAACCCCCTTGCGATACCTTTGGAGTCATTACTGGAGTATATCCTTCATTTATCCAATGCAGGACTTAAGACTAACTCAGTAAGAGTCCATTTGAGTGCTATTGCAGCTTCTTTCAAGCCTCTAAATGGACAGCCTATTTCCTCCCATCCTCTTGTAGCAAGATTTATGAGAGGCCTTCTTCTAACTAAGCCTCCCATTAGGCCACCACCTGTGGCATGGGACTTAAACCTGGTTCTTGGTCAGCTTATGAAGCCACCTTTTGAACCCTTAGCTACTACCTCATTGAAATTTCTTTCTTGGAAGGTTATCTTTCTCATTGCAATCACATCAGCGCGTTGCATCAGTGAGTTGCAGGCACTAGTAGCTGATCCACCTTATACAAGGTTTCATCATGACAAGGTAGTCCTTAGGACTCATCCACACTTTATGCCAAAGGTGGTCTCGCCTTTTCATCTAAACCAGGCGGTCTACCTGCCTGTGTTTTTTCCAAGGCCTCATGCATCTAACGCAGAAAGATCTTCATACTTTGGACTGTAAAAGAGCTTTAGCCTTTTACTTACAAAGAACACAGCAACATAGAAAATCCTCTCAACTCTTTGTTGCTTTCGATCCTTCTAATTTGGGACTTCCAGTCTCCAAGAGGACACTGTCTAACTGGATTGCTCAGTGTATTTCCTTTGCCTATCAGAGTAAGAATCTTCCTCTGGAGGGCCATGTCACAGCTCACAATATGAGAGCCATGGCAGCTTCAATGGCTCATCTGCACTCTGTGTCTATCGACGACATCTGTCGAACAGCCACCTGGGCCTCGGTTCATACCTTCACAGCCCATTACTGCTTGAAGAAGGACTCCCGCCGGGATGCCTTGTTTGGTCAGGCTGTTCTCCTACACCTGTTCCATACCTAATCAACTCCTACCCACCATCCCTGGTTGGATGCCAGAGATCCATGGGGGGAAGTGGAGCCCTTTCACAGGAGCACTCAACTTCTGGGGTCTCTCCCTGGCATCTAAAACTAGGGAGTCCCCATATGTGAGGACTACATTCCTGCTTGTTCCTGGAGATAGCATAGTTACTCACCTGTAACAGGTGATCTCTGGGAACAGCAGGAATTTAGTCCTCACAACCCACCTCCCCTAGGAGTTGTATCTCCCTATCTCTCTCTTTCTCTTTCCCTCTCTCTCTCTTTGTCTCAGCTTTAAACTCAACTGGAGAGAGGCAGTTGGGAAAGGCGGGAAGGCAGCACGCAAGCGCTGTGGGATGCTCCCAAAAGCTTCCTAATTGGACGGTGGGGAGCGTTCCCGCGCAGGCTCCGTTGGTACCGACGATACCCATATGTGAGGACTAAATTCCTGCTGTTCCCACAGATCACCTGTTACAGGTGAGTAACTATGCTTTATCCCCCCATTTTATTGCATTGGCTATTTCCTCCTCCTTTTGAATCTTTGCCTTCCTGACTACTTTGCTAGCTTCTCTAGGTTTTTCCAAATGCAGATGCCTGTCTTCCTCTGACTGTGATCTCTTGTATTTCATGAAGGCCTCCCACTTTTTCTTCACTTTTTCAGCTACTTCTTTCGAAAACCATAGCGGTCTCTTTTTCCTTTTACCTTTATTTACCATTTTAAGAAAAAGGTTGGTTGCCCCTAAAATATCCCCTTTCAGTTTTGCCCACTGTTTTTCTGCATCCCCCAGCTGTTCCTATCGCACTAACGACTCCCTGAGGTATTGGCCCATCTTGGTAAATTTAGTCTTCCTAAAATCTAAGATCCTCACCTTTGAATGGATTCTAACAGCCCTAGTCCTAATACTGAACCACACCATCTGGTGATCACTGGATGCAAAATTATCTCCCACTACAACATCAGAAACACTTTCACCATTGGTAAGCACCAAGTCCAGTATGGCCCCTTCACGTGTGGGGTCTGTTACCAATTGCCTGACTAGTTCTCCCTGTAGAGAATCCAGGATCTCCTTACTTCTAGATGATACTGCAGCAGAAATGTGCCAATCGACATCTGGCATATTGAAATCTCCTATCAGTAGCACTTCCCCTTTCCTAGCAATGCTGCGTATGTCTTCAATTAACTCTCTGTCCACCTCTTCCTCTTGTGAGGGAGGTCTGTATATCACACCAATGCAAATAGATTTCTCTTTCCCTCTTTCTAGTTTAACCCACAATGCCTCCTCTCTCCCATTTATGCTCTGTAATTCCAAAGCTTTAATAGTAGTTTTTACATATAGTGCCACTCCTCCTCCCCTTCTTCCTACCCTGTCCTTTCTGAATAAAGTATAGCCAGGTATAGTTACATCCTAATCATGGTTTTCTGTGAACCATGTTTCTGTAACTGCCACTAAATCCAAGTCAGTCACTCCCACCAAAGCTTCAACATCAGGGATCTTATTTCCCATGCTACGGGCATTTATACACACTACTTTCCATATGTTACCCCTGTTACCCATTTCCATAAAGGTATTTAATGTATCACCTACCTGGGGGTTTCTTCACCCATCCCCAACGAATCTAGTTTAAAGCCCTCTTCAGTAGATTAGCCAGTCTACTACTGAAGACGCGTCGACCTTTCTTGGACAGATGGATGCCATCTCTGCTCTGCAAACCTTGGAACAGCATCCCATGGTCTAGGAAAACAAAACTCTCTCGATGACACTATCCACGCAGCCATGCATTCATCTCCAGGATGCGAGCCTCTCTGCCTTGGCTTTTACCCTCAACAGGGAGGATTGAAGAGAACACCACCTATGCACCTAACTGCTTCACCCTCTGTCCCAGAGCCATGAAGTCACTTTTGATACGTTCCGAGGTATACCTGGCAGTATCATTTGTTCCAACATGGATTAGCAACATTGGGTAATAGTTAGTGGGCTTGATGAGTCTTGGCAAACTCTCCTTAGCATCTTGGATTTTGGCACCAGGCAGACAGCATACCTCTCTGGACATAAAACGTCAAAAAGCTGAACTTAGCAACTTTACATCGAATAAAGTCAACAAGGGGAAGGGGTGAGAGGGAGGAAGGAGGAGAGGGAAGGGGGAGGATAGAGGCAAGGGAAATGGGAGGGGAAGGGAGAACTAATTACATATTGCACAGCCGGGTCTCAGGTAGAGTCTTTATGAGTGTAGTGTCCAGCAATGGTAGAGCCATTCAAGGTTATGTTTATTTATTTATTTACATTCTCTTATATACCGCGCTATTCCGCATCAGTGCGGTTTACATTGAACAAACTGAAATTACATTGAACAGGGCATTATATCTTGGAGATAACTATCGTACAGGGAACATGTTGTCATAGGCCAGCTGGAAGAGGTGAGTCTTTAATGCCTTTCTGAATGTAGAATGGTCCATAATAACTCGAACTGAAGCAGGAAGGGCATTCCAGAGAGTCGGTGCGTATAACGAGAAGGCACGGTTTCTGACGGCCTTTGTACAGGTCCTTATTGCTGAGGGAGTGATCAGGGTGTTGTCAAGGTGACTGCACCGCTACTCCATTCATGCTTTATTCACTAGGTAAGCCTCTAGCACTAAGCATCCCCTCTCCTCTTGCCCTCCTAATTGCATGCAATCTCTGATCAATCACCCAATGCCTCAAGTACACTTAAATACACCGAGGAGCCCTCCTAATGTACACACAGAGTACACATCCTCAACTCATATAAGTATCTTTAACTTCTCAGCTAGCCCTACACAATACCGTGGTGTCTCACATTCATGTTGCACCTTCTCTGCCTAGCCAAACTTATTTCATGGGCAGAATCATTCACGCAACATCATGGCCTAATCCCTACCGTGCAAATCCTGGAACATAGAGGCCATTATGATACTTCCCACACCAGAAGACTACCCCCTACTGCACACCATCGCTGGCTGATACACATAATCTGCCAACCACTTGGAAAAAACATATAGACGCAAATCTCCACGCTTGGAAAACCTGAACCTGCATGCTTATAAATGCTCGATTCATCCGTAACAAATGGCCTGTCCTCACTGAGACATGGCTGACACAGACACTGTACTCACTAACCAGCTAAGGCTACCTGGTTATGACCTCTTTAACTGTCCTAGAACGAACCGGAGAGGTGGTAGAATCCTCATAATAGCTAGAAGTAATCTCCACTTGATTCTATCCTTATCGCAAACAAGTTCCTAGCAGCTTGTCTCCTTTACTGTCCACCATCTTCAAGCGCTGATGAGTTGGCCACAATCCTTGACCTAGCATGCAACTGCAATAAGCAATGGAAACCGCTCTGGCTTCTAGGAGACTTTAATCTCCCATCACCCCCTACCAAGCACTCCACAGCTTTCCTTGATGCAATGACTGCACTAAATTATCATCAACTTATACACACACACACACACAAGAGGTAACACCCTGGACTCATTTTTGCCCCTCTACCCTCACACACTTTGTGTAACCAAACCTCACTGCTTGTCCTCCCGGTCCCCTGGTCCGACCATAATGCCATACTTTTCCACATACCGATTGACTTAGAAGAACAGCTGTCCTCCATATCCAGTCCTCCTGTCTTCTGCCACTTCAGATACTTCAACAAAGAAACATTCCTCAGTGACACTCTGCAGGATCTCAACTCTGATACCAATGATCTGGACAAGTTAATAGAGGTATGGAACAACAGCCTAGCCAGACCTTCACTCCTACCGCCCTCCATGAAGCCTACCTGCAAGAACCATGCAGCTGTGTGGTTTACTGCCGATTTGCGTGAATTATTACCTCAGAAAGCTTGAGTGAAGCTGGTGACACTCTAGGCATGTCAACGACCATATAGCATACCTGAACAAATTACAGGAACATCGCAAAGCAATCAACCACAAAAAAAGGAATACTATACTAACACCCTCATATGCTCCCTTAACAAGCCCTGGGAGCTCTTCAGTCTCATTAAATCCCTCACAAAGGATGCATCAATGAATGATCTGATCTGTACTCCTAGCCCAGAGACCTTTGCCTCATATTTCCAAAGCAAAACAAATTTGACTCTGAGATGACCGACTCTGAAAATCCACTCATGAACCTCCCTCCTCCTGGAGACACACTCATACCAACGCTAGATGCCTTTTACCCATACTTTCCTGAGCAAATAGAGAAGATCATTTGTGAGATTAACACCACCTCCTCCCAAGCTGATCTATGCCCAGCATTCTGGATTAAGCAAGCGAGATCCAACCAAGTGCAACTATTACCAAAATCGCTTACCTCTCCCTGTCTACAGGCATTCTCCCACTGCCCCTTAAAACTGCCTCCATCAGACCATTGCTAAAGAATAACAAACTAGATCCACTAGATCAGCTCCTACAGGCCCATATCCAGCCTCCCCCTTCCTGACTAAGATATTAGAAAAAATCATCCAGCAACAAATCCAGGACCACATTGACTCCCATGTCCCTCTTGTCCCACAGCAGCATGCGTTCTGCCAACAGCATGGGGTGGAAACCTTCCTGGCAACTCTCCTGGACAGACTACATGACAAGACAAGACAAGAAGAAACAAGGATTCATCCTGATATTCATGGATATTGATTCTGCCTTTGATAACAACAGTCATAGTCTTCTACTCACCTGCTTGCATCAAAAAGGGATAAGGAACTTAGCCCTCAACTGGTGTAAATCATACCTGACTGGTCGCCATCAACAATATGCATAGGAGCCCAGTCATCGAGTACATTCCAGCAAACGCAAGGAGTCCTACAGGGCTCATCCCTCTCAACCCTGCTCTTCAACATCTATGTATAACCGAACTGTGCCATTATACATTCCTTCAATATTTTCTACCACATTTATGATGATGAAGTCTTGCTCTACACCCCTATCTCCATAGACAGCCTTGACTATTCCACCATCATAGAATGCTTCAATATGGTCTCAGATTGGCTCTCTACACACAACTATATGGTTAACTGCAAAAAGTTGGAGGTCTTATTTATAACCATCTTAATTCAGCTACACTGGCTCCCTATAACAAACCTTCTGATTTACAAAGTCCTTCTACTTACATTCAAGATTCTTCACGGCATGTCTGCGACCTCCCTCGCAGCACTCATACAACATACCCCTGACAACAGAATGAGATCATGCATGGAAAACACACCGGTCACCCCTTCATCAAAAAGGACATGCACCCAGGCTACTAAGAATCGTGCCTTTTCCTTATACACACCAATCCTATAGAACGCCCTACCTGCAGCAATCCGAGCCATCTCCAACTAGTCATCCTTTAGGAAGGCCTTAAAGACAAGCTTGTTTCAGCTAGTTTACGACCATATACCTTAGTTAGGGCATGAATGTTAGATTCTACTGTCCAGCTTGTAATTAGTTCTCCCACTTGCACATTCCAAGTTCATGTCCCCACTTAATATTTAATGTTTTAGCCGCCTGTTCTGTTTAATACCTGCTCTTTGTAAAATACCTGTTCCATGTAAAATTGTTTCTACTGTTCATGTTATATGTAAACCGCGCTGATTTTGAAAGTGTATGGTATATAAAAGTAAATAAATAAATATTTACGCATAAGAGTTAGTCCCTGCCCCACAGACCTAATAACCCTACAATTTTCTCAGCTGTCTAGCCCTCATCATCTACCTCTTTATCAAGATGAACCTAGTTTTAACTAATACAGGTGAAGTTATTACTGTCAAAGACCCTGTGACAGCCACAAACAGCCTCAACAAACTGAAAAGCCTGTTTCTATCAAATCTCACCAACAAGACAGATCTTAACCGAAGCAGGTCACCCCTGTTCAATAAAATCAACAGCCCTGTTTTTGACCATCCGCAATCATCCCTCTCCCTGCAGGATAGGTTCAGCCTGAAAGGTGATCACTGCAGACTCATGGGACCATTCCATCATACATCAGGGCTACCTGCTCCTCTTCCTCAGCCATCCTCTTTTTATCTTGGACAAAACCACTTGCAGATTACTTGAGTCTTTTGCAAGAAATTATTCTTCTCTTGCTCCAGGCCCATGCCATAGAGTCTGTTTCCTCAGAGGAAATAAACAGGGATTTTACTCCAGTTCTTTCCTAACTGCAAAACAGAATGGAGGATTGCAACCAGTCCTAGATCTCAGGAAGCTCAATCATTTTCTCCTTCAGAAAAATTCAACATGACTAAAATACCATCCATTCTTCCCTTGACTCAAGAATGCCTATACTCGCATCCCAATACCCTTGGTACAAAATATGCTTAAGATTTGTTCATCAGCCCAGTCATTACCAGAACAGAGTAATCCCATTTAGTCTTTCATTCACTGAGGGTGTTTTCCAAATGCCTCGTAGTAGCAGCGGTGAGCTTCCACAAAGACATTTGATCTTCCCTTACCTGGACAATTGGTTGCTAGCAGCTTCAGCACAATCTCAAGTAGTACTACTCCTACAAAATACCATTGTTTTCTTTCAGTCTCTGGGATTTTCATCAACTTCCAGATATCCATACTCTCTTCTGTCAATGTCATTTCCTTTATAGGGGTGATTTTGGACATGTTTCACTCCAGAGCCTTCCTTCCAGAAGACAGGATTCGAACAGTCATCTCTCAAAAGTTGTGTTCCATCCAAAGGGCACCCAAGGTAACAAGTCAAACTTATCTACAAATGTTGGGCCACATAGGGGACATGAACTGCCACTGCTAATTAGCTTGATTAAAAATATAAAGATCACAGTGGTATCTGAAATTCCAGACTTCATATCAATCATCTCAAGCTCAAAGCAGTATTCTTTTTAGAAATATTTTATTGCGACCTTGATGAGAAGTCCACATGCACATCCACATCCACATATCCAACAACATCAGAGCAACAATTTGCATGATATAACCATCATACAATAGTACCCAGATATAGTGGAATAGAAAACAAATAAGAACATTGCAAAGAACAATACCATATCCGGGTGCTAGAAATAAAAGCAATATTCTGTGCTCTCAGAGTATTCATGCACAGACTTAAGGATTCTTCTGCAGCAATATTTCTCTGGGAACAAGCAGGAAGTCAGTCCTTACACATGGGTGACGTTGGCACCGACGGAACCTGCGCACAAGCATCTCCCCAGCTTTGAAAGAAAGCCTTTGGGAGATGCATCACGCATGCGTGGTCCCCTTCCCAGCCAAGGGTGCCATCTTGCCTTATTCTCCTTTTTTCCATGGAGCCCTCTGGATGTCTGTCCAGTTTGCCCCAGAAAAAGTGTGTTTTTTGATACCTTTTTGTCCGGTTTGCATACCAGTTCCTTTCCCGCTCCCGAGCCAGCTTGCCTCAGTGTCGCTCCTCTGGTTCGTTCCTTCATTTTTGCTTTTTTCTTTGAGGTATCCCTCAACCAGTGTTTGCATCTGTTTTTCAGCCGAAGGCCTTGGACCCCTTCCAGGTGGCAGGGCCCCATTTTTTCCAATGGCTTTCAACGTCTTCAAGAAATGCGATCAGTGCACCAAGATGATGTCCCTCACCAATCTGCATGACTGCTGCCTCTGGTGCCTTGGCATGGAACATAGCAACTCAGATTGCAAGCTTTTCAGGACCATGGACCTCAAAAGGCCCATAAGAGCCATCATCAGCAGCAAGAAAAAGTTTTCCAAAAATCTGACTCCATGCTGGAGTATCCAGCAACACCCCGCTCCAGGGTCCCCTCCAGTGCCCCGCGAAATCTGGGTCACCTCGGAGTTCCGCAGCCACAGTTCCTCCAAGAGAAAATCCTCAGAGGTGGAACGCATGAAGTCAAAGTACTTGAAGACCTCCTCGGAGACCGGATCTGGGAAGATGGGAAAATCCTACTCTAAGCCCCGCAGCCTCCGCCTGAGTTGGAAGAGTCGGAGCAGGAGTGGCCTCTCAAGCTGCCCCAGAAGGAGTCATCTGTACTCACCGACCGGCCTCGGACATCCAAGGTGATCATCGTCAAGGACTCCCCCTCGGTGGAACCGACGCTGGACCTGAAATCTTTGGAGTCTGCATCGAAGGCTGCGAAGCCAACTGGCATGGAGACCAGGATGGTGGCCTTAGAGTGCAGTATTTTTGCCCTCGTGGCCCAGCAGTAGGCGTACATGTCTAGTTCATCTACCCCAACAACAGGACCCTCAACATCAAGGGTCTCCCCGGACGTCGAGCTGATCCTCGAGCGCCACAGGCCTTGAGAGAGCCATTGGCACTGGACAAGGTCCCAGTCTCATCCTCGGGTCACCATTCCTCTCTGGCAAGCTCACGTGGCTTGGACTGCAGGTCCCCTGAAGGCCCTGGGCCCCTCAGCTTGGACCTCGACCGTGGTGACCGCAAAGCCTCTTTATCTTTATTAAAACATTTAATAGACTGCCCATCAGGAGCCATCTGGGCAGTTTACAATAACAATAATATATAATAAAAGCCAGAAACAGACAAGGAACTACAATTCCAGACAGGAACGTGCACACCCATACAGGACTAAAGAGAAAAAGAGCCTAAGTGGAAGGAGAGGAGGAAACAGAGGGGTCAGGGAAAGGTCATAGGCAGTACAAAAGAGGTGGGTTTTCAGGAGAGACTTGAATTTGGGAAATTATTCTTCTTGGCGGATTAGGGAAGGAAGAGAATTCCACAGTGATGGGGCTAGAATAAAGAAGGTGGAATGCCGGGTTGCTCCAGTCGGGCATGGGCAGGAGAGGGGAGGTCAAGGAGGATGGTTTGCAGGGACTGAAGGCTACAAGATACTGTACAAAAGTGTATTGAGTCTGCAAGATACTGAGGGGTGTGCTGATGCAGGGCCCTGTGTGTTAGGATTAGGAATTTGAAGGTAATGCGGTAGGAGAAGGGGAGCCAGTGCAGGTGGATCAAGGAGCGAGTGATGTGATTGAAGCGAGGCGTATGAGTGAGGAGACGAGCAGTGGTGTTCTGAATTAGCTGCAGACGGTGAAGCTGCTGGTGGGGGATACCAGCAAAAACAACATAACAATAATCAAGATGCGAAATTACTAGAGAGAGAAGAGTTGTGAGGGATGCTGGCGAGAGCAAAGGACTGATGGCTCGAATCTGACAGAAAAAAGTGGGAGCGGCGCACAAGGGAGGAGATATAAGTGTGGAAGGAGAGGTCAGGATCCAGGATAACCCCCAGATACCAGAGTGAGGTTACAAGGGGGATTGGGGCATCTAAAAGAAGAGGGGAGAGGGCCGGTTGAGGACCACCTTGCATGAACCACATTGCAGACGTTTTGACTGGGTTGAAGTGGCATAAATTAGAAGATAGCCAGGTGGTGACAAGTGAGAGACAGGCATTGAGGGGGGGAGGGAGAGATCCAGATTTGCAGGGGAAGTGTGGTGTAGAAGAATAATATCATCAGCATAGTAGTAAGCCGAGATCCCAGATTGTTGCACCAGGAGGGTGAGGGGAACCAGGAAAATGTTAAATAGAAGTGGGGCCAGAACAGAACCCTGGGGATTTGGGGAACCCCACAACTAAGTGGTAAAGGAGAGGAGGTGTGGGCATTAGAAACCACAGAGAAGGAGCGGGAATAGAGTGGAACCATCGGAAAACCGTACCCCGAAGACCTGCAGTTCTGAGGCATGAGAGGAGAACGGAATGATTGACAAGATCAAAAGCAGCAGTGAGATCCAGAGAGACAGCTAGAGAAATGTCACCATGGTCGTGAGAGATGTGGAGTTCGTTGAGGAAGGACAGAAGGATGGTCTCGGTACTATGGCCCAAACGGAAACTGGACTGACGAGGATGCAGGAAATGAATGGAGTCCAGGTGAGCGGAGAGTTGTGCAAAGACGGCCTTTTCAAGGAGTTTGGAGTTGGAATGGAAGGTGAGAAACTGGACGGTAACCGGCTGGGGAAAGGATTATTAGTGATGGGACTCACTGGTGCATCTTCCAGGATGATGGAACAACCCCAGCAGCGAGAGAGGAGTTGAGCATGGTGAGCAGGACTGGGAGAAGTGCAGGAGAAGGTTCCGGCAGCCAGTTGGAAGGGACCGGATCCAGGGTGCAAGTGTTTTTATGAAAAGAGGTGACCAGTTTGACAAGTTCAGTGGCAGAGACAGGCTGGAAGGCAAACCAGATATGGGAGAGAGATGAGGATAGGGAGGGGGAGAAGAGGGGGGAGGTGAAGTAAACGGTGGAGGATTGATACTAAAGAAGATATGAAGTCCCTGATCTTTAGCAGCAAAGAAAGAGGCAAGACAGGAAGAACTGGGCTCTGGGTAGTTTCCCCACGAGTAGGGGGAAGATGCAATGAGGAAAGGGATTTAAGGAATTATACAACTGACAGGTGGAGTTGGATGCAGAAGAGATAGCAGAGGAAAAATGAGATTGCTTTGCCTCTAGTATGAGGGACTGATAGTAAGTGTGACAACTTTGGAAATGGTAAAAGGACTCAATCTCTCTTTCTTCTCCAGATGCATTCTGCGCAGTGGAATTGTGCCTGTTGCAGGCGAAGTCCTCGGAATCTACCTCGGACTTCCAGTCCGATTGGGAGATCGAGGATGAGGAGTCCCCTAACACTCGGCACTACTGAGACATTCCTTCAGACCTGTCCTCATGCTGCTTTCCACCAGAGGATGTTGCCTTCCTCGACTTTATGCATGACATGGCTAGGGTGCTTGCCATCGAGACTGAGGCGGAGGAGGATCTGCGCACGGAGGAACTGGAGATCCTCCAGTATGAGGCCCCTCTGAAGGAAGCCCTCATGCTGCCCGTTCCTCTGATCCTATAATGCCTCCTTCTCCGCATGTGGGAGACACTGGCATTGGTGCCCATTGTCAGCAGGTGACTCGACTCCATGTACCAAGTCCACCAAGGCCCTGGGTTCCAGAAAGCCCAACTTCCCCACAATTCAATGGTCACTGAGTCCACCATGCACATACTGTCATCAACCCCCTCTGGTGGCCAGTGGCTGTAAGGGTAGGTTGAGCATATTATTATTTTCTGGGAGTAGAGGGCTCTTTTAAGGCCAAGGGTATCTTGGTCTTTGTAGTCCTGCTCCTTATGTGAATAAATTGTGTATGCCAAGTAGAGGGTAAATAAGGCTTTTATTTCCCTTTTAACGCAAAAGGTTCACTGGGATACAGAAATACAGAAAGTCCTTCTTTTCAGGCTTCCACCACAACATAAATAAAGAGGTAAACTGTTACAAACTTCACAGTTGCTTGTAGGATTTAACCAAGGATTCTTTCAAACTTTAGAGCAAAACAAAGGAATGAACATTCCTCTTTCATTCAGCACAAACATGAGTATTCTCAAAGCAATGTCTGTATAACTCACAGTTCAGGGAGTGATTCAAAACTGCCCGCAATACAAATGGAGCAATCCATTAATTCGTCTTGAGATAAGGGAATAGAATCCTCAAACTCTATCTGCATGGGCTCTGAGTCATTGTTATCTCCCTCGGAGTTGGAGCTTTCCCTGGCCGCTATAGTTTGCCAGTCACTGTTTCTGTTCCCTTGTTTCCAGTAAGGCTGTTCTAAGGCTCTCAAATAAGCATGGCCTGTTCCTATGCCCTTATGTCCTGGCTTATAAAACTCTGGCCTGCTTCTTTTCCTTTCAAACTGGATATCTGCTTTACAAGAGCTTCTAGGAGCTGAGCTTCTCTTTATGAATAAAGTGTCACCATACCTGGGCTTCCTGTAACCGGTATAACTGGAGTTTTCCTTCTCAGGCACTTCTCTCAGTACACAGTCTCTTTGGCAGACTTTCTCTTGGAAGCTTCTGGGCACTGCTTGAGCATTCTGTAGCCTAGGAAAACCTGGTGAGGAATCCAGACTTCCTTGCTTCCTGGTATAGGTAACTCTGCTATCAGTACCTTTCCTTCTGGAGCCTTTCAATCCTGTTTCAGAGCCTTCTGGTAAGCGTAGGCCTCTCTCCAGGTATGGCTCTCTCCCTCTGAGCTCTTTACCTCTGAGGTCTCTTGCTACCAAGTCTTTCTCCGGACTGACTCTCCACGGCCCGTCTTTCTCTCTGGCTCTTTCTGCTCCTCTTCCAGCTCCTGCTGTCCTTGTCGTGCTGCTTGTCTTGGCTGCACTGCTTGACCTGGCTGGGCTGCTGTTCCTGGCTGTCCCAGCTCCCCTTCTCCTCCTTCTCTCTTGCTTCTGCACTAGCTCTCTGCTTATAAAGGCATTCTACCTTTGAATTCCCCGGGCTACTTTTCAGGTGCAGCTGATTAACTCCTGCAGAATCATTAGCTGGGTGTGTTAACTCAGCCTCTGTAAGTTTTCGCCTGCTCCCTCTGGCTGCGCTGCAAGGCAATTGCATCTTCTGCACATCATTTGTTTTGTAAAAGACAGTGTTTTTTCTAAGTCTTCACTTTCATTAGCTTCCGCTCTATGACAATACTCAAGAGCCAAATGACCCACTCTTCGGTGCCCCCCAGCAGGGAGACCCGGACCCTTGACACCCTCAACTGGAAGGCCTTTCAGGGCTCGATGCTGACATGCCGAGTCCAGTCTTACCAGCTCTACATCAGCATGCACTTCAAAGAGCTGTCAAAAGAATTTGGTGGGTTCTCGGCAGGCTTCGAGAGGGAACCCCTCCAGAGGTTCAAGTCACTGGCTTCGGCGGTCAAAAAGTGCTCAAACTTCCTGTCTTGAGTAGCTTAAGATGGCTTTGAGTCAGCATCCAGGATGGCCGCAGCTGGCATCGGGGCCCAATGCTAGGCATGGCTGCAATCATCTGACCTCAAACAGTAGGTTCAGGACAAACTTATTGATGTCCCCTGCATTGGAAGTAACCTCTTCGGGAAACCCATGGCGGACAAAGCAGCAGGGTTGAGACTGAGTTCTTCACGAGGGCCAGACTCTCAAAAAAGACTTTGGTGCAGCCCCGAAAGAAGGCCCCAGGAAAAAATCCCTTCTTCCTGAGGAAAAAGGGTGGCTTTGGCAGTGCCTCACAGTTCCAAGTCTTCTCGGCCCCTCAGCACAGTCAACAACACAAGCGACAGGGGCACGGCCCCCTTAAGCAAAAGACCCCCACGTCCCAGGGGCTGGCCCTGGCTCAGCCTGAGGGGAGCTTTTGACTCCCTGGGTGTGACCTCCTCTCCCCCAAGAGGTCCCCTACAGCCCACAGAGGGGCAGCTGGCCCTGTTTGCCCACAGGTGGTCCATCATCACCACCAATACCTGGGTCCTACAAATAGTCAAGGAGGGCTATCTCCTCCACCTACAGCAGACGCCACCCTCATACTTTCCAGGGGAGCCCGTAAGACCACTCCTCCACCAGACCCTGCTCCTCAACGAGCTTGCAGGTGGAGCCAGTGCTGAAACATCTCTGGGGCACCGGCTTCTACTCCAGGTACTTCCTCGTCTCCAAGAGAACAGGAGGCCTCAGGCCCATCCTGGCCCTGTGGGATCTGAACAAGTTTCTGATAAGGGAAAAGTTCAAAATGCTCTCCCTTGGAACACTGATGCATTCATCCAGCAGAGAGATTGGCTACACTCCTTAGACTTAAAGGATGCCTACACACACATCCTGATTCATCTCAGCCACAGAAAATACCTCCGGTTCATGGTGGGAGGAGAGCACTACCAATACAGGGTGCTGCCCTTCGGGCTGGCCTCATGGCCAAGGGTCTTCACCAAGTGACTTGCGGTGGTCGCAGCCCATTTCCATCTCCAAGGGGTCTTCGTCATTCCCTACCTTGATGACAGGCTCATAAGAGGAGGCACAGCTGCAGGGATGCAATGTGCCACAGGGTGCACCATCAACTCCCTGCAGCTTCTGTGGTTTATCATCAACTACCCCAACTCCCATCTCTCTCCAGCTCAACGCCTAGAGTTTATAGAGGTTCAGCTAGATACCCTCCAGGCCAAGGCTTTCCTCCCTCGCCTCAGGGGACTAGCTGCAGCGGTACAGTGATGCTGGTTGCTATCTGCCCGGCTTCTTCTCCGCCTGCTGGGCCACATGGCCTCCATGGTTCATGTGACCACATGCATCCAACTACATATGAAAGCAGCCCAGTGGTGCCTCTGCTCTCAGTGGACACAAGCCACAGACAGGCTCTGGGACAGAGTGAGAGTGACCCACCAGCTGGCAGACTCACTTGGATGGTGGCAGATCCCTTGTTTCCTTCAGGCTGGAATGCCCTTCCAGGCACCCATCCCCCAGAGGGTTCTCACCACAGATATCTCCTTACTGGGTTGGAGATCGCATTGCGAGGACCTCCAGATGCAAGGCAGCGGGTCCCAGACAGAATCCCAGATGCAAATCAATTTGCTGGAGCTCCAGGCTATATTTCTGGCTCTCCAAGCCTTTCACCAATGGCTGCAGCACCAAGTCACAATGTTCTACGTGAATGAACAAGGGGCACGAAGTCATACTCTCTCTGCCAGAAGGTGGTAGTCTCTGCTCCTATGCGACATGCAGTGGGATGCTTCTAAGAGTGGTCTACCTCTCGGGCCAAGACAATGCCCTGGCAGACAAGCTGAGCAGAGTTCTCCTGCATAAGTGGCACCTAGATCCTGAAATGGCCCTCCTGGCTGTTTCAACTTTGGGGTGTCTCCGTGGTGGACCTGTTCGCCAGTCCACACAACATGCAATTGCCCCACTTCTGCTCCTGCCCCACTTCACTCCATGGATGGAAGGCCTTCTTTATGCTTTCCCGCCGACACCACTGGTCGCCAAGATCCTTTTCAAGGTCCAGCGTGACAAACCATCACTAATACTGATAGCTCCCAGGTGGCCCAGGCAACCTTGGTTCCCATTGCTCCTCTCCCTGTTGGTGGCATCACCGATTCCCCTGGGCTGAGTCCCAGGACTACTTTCACAGGAGCAAGGCTCTCTCCAACACCCCAACCTGGGGTCCCGGTCACTCATGGCTTGGCTGCCGAAAGGGTAGCGTTAGCTCCCTTCAGCCTCCCATGGGACATGGAAGAGTTTTTCAGGCCTCTCGTAAGACTTCCACAAGAAGGGCGCATGCCTTCGAGTGGCACCAGTTCTCGGTGTGGTGCACTGAAAGATGGGCGATCCTGTTCTCCTGCTCAGTACAGGTGGTACTCCAGTACCTGCTCCGTCTGTCATGGGTGGGACTAAAGTCCAACTCAATCAGAGTGCACGAGTGCTATCACAGTGCACCACCATTCATTTGAGAGCAAGCCCCTCTCGGCTCAGCCCCTTGTCTCTCGGTTCTTGCGGGGGCCTCATGCTATCCAAAACCCCCTGTCCACTCTTCAGCGGTGGAGTGGGTTCTTAATGTGGTGCTCTCACAGCTCTCTAAGCCACTGTTTTGACCCCCTGGCTACCTGCCACTTGTGGTACCTCTCCTGGAAGGTCGTTTTCCTTGTGGCATTCACATCAGCTCAGAGGGTCAGCGAGCTCCAGGCTCTGATGGCAGAGCCGTCCTACATGAGGTTCTACAAGAACAGGGTGGTGCTCCATACACACCTCAAGTTTCTGCCGAAGGTGGTGTCCCCATTCCACCTCAATCAGGAGGTGGTGCTCCCCACCTTCTGACCGAGGCCTCATGCCGGCAGGTAGAGACCATTCTCCATACTTTGAATTGTAAAAGGGCTCTGTCCTTCTATCTGCAACTGACTCAGGGCCACTGCAAAGCACCACATCTTTTTGTATCCTATGACCCCAGTCATCTGGGGCTCCCAGTGACTAAGCAAACTCTGTCCGCTTGGGTGGCGGACTGCATTACTCTTGCTTATGAGCAGGCGGGGATCTCACGGCACCAAAGGGTCACAGCACACTGCGTCTGGGCCATGGCTACTTCCGTGGCAAAACTGCGTTCCAATCCTGTGATGGAAATCTGCTGGGCCATACCTTCGCAGCTCACTACTGCCCGGAGAGGGAGTCCTGACGGGAGAGCATCTTCGGCCAAGCCGTATTCCGTAATCTGTTCGGGATAGAGACAACTCCTGGCCTTCAACCCTTCTGTGTTCAGGCTATCGAAGTGCTGGTTCCCCGTCGGACACTTGGGTCTTGCGAGAGTCTCTCAGTAGGGACGAAACTGCTGCTGCTTATGGCTCACCCTTTCCAGGTTGCCATGGTGTTTTTACAGATTCTCGATAGCGTGTACCTGGGGAGTCCCATATGTGAGGATTGACTTACTGCTTCTTTCTGGAGAAAGCGTAGTTACTCACCTGTAATAGGTGTTCTCCGAGGGCAACAGGAATCAGTCCTCACAACCTGCCCTCCTCCCCTTGGAGTTGCTTCCTTACCACAATCAAATGTATTTTTAGATTTGTGAACCCCAATTCAATGTACAAAGTATCTAATCACTATTTCCTGTGTTATGTAAATCATTGCTCAATCAAAATGTGTATTTTAAAAATCACTGTATTGTACGATACATTATGATTCTGTAAAGTAAACCGCTGCTGATCGTAGGAAGCAGCGGTATACAAATGTTTACTAAATAAATAAAATAAATAAATACCATATTTTAATTTTTGCCGTCTTAGCTATATCATTAAACTGAGGCAAGATAGCACTCTTGGGCAGGAAGGGGTCCATGCATGCATAGTGCATCTCCCAAAGGCTTTCTTTGAAAGCTGGAGAGATACTTCTGCACAGGTTCCGTCACTGCCAACATTTCCCATAAACGAGGACTGATTCCTCCTGTCCCTGGAGAACACCTGTTACAGGTGAGTAACTACATTTTAATGGTCAAGCAACAAAAGGTTGATGCGGGTTCTCTCTGAGAGACATTCAGGATTTTGGATTTTGCCATAGTAAAATTGCATTCAGATACAGCAGGCATGTCCAATTTCGAACAGGTCATGATCTGCTTTTTCCGGCCAAAAGTGCCGGTGATCTACCACCATGAAAATTAAGTTTCAAATTAGTTTTAAATTAAATTTTAACCCAATAAAGTTGGAGGATCCCCCCCCCAATTTTTAATGAACCTTCTGTCATTTACTTGGATGTGATCAGCTGTTAAGCAAATTAAGCAAAAACAAAACAGAGAGACGAAGATCCAGTAAGAACTGCGAGGGGAAATGGAAAGTACATTTTTTCTTAAAGTTTTATTGAGTAATTTGTGTTAAATTTAGGTCAAGTATTGATCCAGGCTGATCTTGCACAATCTTTAATATTTCGCCCTTGCTCATTAGTGAGACGTCTGAACCTGCATTTCATCCACCAGCTTTTTGAAGTTGGGTGAATATTACGTGAGGGCCAGTCTCAGGGAATCCTGGAGATGTTCATCTGTCATGTTGGAATGTTGTATACTCTGTCATTTTCAGATGGGAAAATGCAGATTCACACAAATAAGTTGAATCGAAACAGGAGTGTACAACTTCACTGCATCTTCTCAAGTTGGGAAATTTGCCTCTAGGCACTAGCTTCCAAAACGATTCTTGCTCAGCACGGGTCTTGAGAAAAATGTTATTTTTAAGGGTTAATATTTTGTTTTCAAGAGATGGCTTGTTCAATGAGTAATTTTTACTGATAGCAGCTGCAGTTTCTTTAATGTCCACATCTACTTTGAATGGGTATGACAAGTACTCCACAACTGTTCCAATTTTTTTGGAAGTCACAGACTCTATTTTCAAATTCCTGGATAACAGAACAGATTTCTGTCACATACTTCTCGTTCTGAAAAACAAAATTTGGATATTGTCCCAGATGGTCCTGCGTATTAGGAAAATGATCAAAAGTGTTGTTTGCAAGGTCAGTCATCATTAGCTCAAATTTGCTCTTGTAAGATGAAACTGTACTCATCATCTCACCAATGCATTTGTTTTTACCTTGTAGTTCAAGGTTCATATCACTTAGTTCGCCTGTAAAGTCAACAAGAAATGCCAGATCACATAACCACTCATCTTCCAACTCTGCTTGGTCATCTCCCCTCTCCTTCAAAAAACTTCTTATTTCATTCAGCAAATCACGAAATCTTTGCAGAAATTTGTGCCTACTTAGCCACCTTACATCTGTGTACAAAATGATTTCTGCTGCTCTTTCATCAAGAGTAAGATTGAAAAGCAGTCTTTGAAATGATCTTCCACAAACTGAATTTACAATTTTAAAAGTGATGTCCATGACAGTCTTTGTATTGAGTCTCTTGCTTGCCAAAACTTGCTGGTGAATGATGCAGTGGTAAGAAAGGAAATCTGGGAAGTCGTCATGCTGTCTACAGAGGGCTATGAAACCATTAACCTCACCTGTCATTGCTCTTGCTCCATCAGTAGTGATGGAAACAAGTTTATGCAATGGAAGATTACACTTTGTCACAAAAGAATGGAAAGAACTGAATATTTCCTGACCGGTAATTCGCCCTTTTAAAGAAATCATTCCAAGTAGTTCTTCTTTAACACTGAAGTCTTCAAAAACCATCTGGATAAAGACTAGAAACTGGGCTATGTCTCTTATATCTGTAGATTCATCCAGTTGGAGTGAGAAAGCAACACAATTTGAAACATCCTCCAGCAATTGTTCAGTTGTGTCTCCACACATCTTTTCTATTCGCTGCCCGGCGGTGTTTCTTGATAATTGTACATCTTGAATAGCAGCTATGATCTTTCTTATTTTTAAATCCTTCAAAAGGATTGTCAGCTGCTTCAAGAAAACAATCTTTTACAAATTCCCCTTCAGTGAAAGGTTTGCATTTCTTTGCGATCAGGTTGCTGACCTTGAAGGATGCTATGGTTGCATTGACTGAATGTGACCTTGGCTTCGCCATCAACTGTTGCTGAGTAGCCAATTTCAATTTAAGTTCTTTGAGCTTCAGTTTACGAATTTCACTTTTGGGTGGAAATTCAGCATCAAACTTATTGCTATGCAGAGCCTTATAATGACGTGCCAGATTACCCTTTTTGGGAAAGGATGCTGGGGTGTTACAAATTAGACAACACTACTTGTCTTTCACCATGATGAAGAAGTAGTCCATTTCCCATTCATCATGAAAGTGGTAGGTTTTGCTCTTCCTTGGAATACTCATCTTCGTTATACTGGGGTGGCTGGATGTAAGAAGGCCAAATCTGCTAAGTTAGTATGAACACTGGCTGAATCTGTTCCAAAACTGTCACTGTCCCAAAGTATTAAAGATCAACAGGAACTGAAAACCTCTGGATGATGTGCAATACAAGGACTGGAGATGCCAAAACCACACATGCAGTTCTAAAAGTAAAAATAAGAATTCATCCTATTGGCACCAATAATCAAATACCACCAAACAATCATCAAAAAAACACAAACACCTGTCCAGCAAACCAGATAAAATCAAATACCGCCAAACAAGTTTAAATACCACCACACGTGATTTAATAAATTCTGCACACAGTGTAGAATCAATGCAAAGGCAAGGCAAAATAAAATTGCAGTGTAGAATTAACACAAAGGCTAGGCAAAATAAAATTGCAGAGTCAAGCAAAAGTCACAGTGGTTTGAACCAATTCAAAGGCAAGGCATAGGCAAGTTAGAACAAAATTGGAAAAGCCCGCCAAAATCACCAAATTCTTGATACTTTGTTGTGTCTGCCCGAAAACGTTAAATGAAGGCAAACTATAAAGCGACCAATGACCAGCACACGACACAACTAATACGGTAAGTGTATTCAGGTAAAGCCCGGGCAAATGGATATCACCTGGTATATAACACACTTCTAAGGGGTGTTGAGGCGGGGGCAGGAATAGGTGATTCTGAGAGGCAGGAGACCAGGTATGACGCAGGGCCTGTGGCGTCTCGTTATGGGGCATGGGCAATGGCCCCCTGGGGTACCCACAAACTATTGGCACGAAAACAACAAGCACCCCCAATACACCCGCAGGCAAAATTCCCACAGGCAGGGAAAAAAGGCAGGCAAAGGATCAGCAGCGGCAGCAAGCCCTCGGCAAATGACCTGCCAACACAAGCTCTCTCCTAGCGATGGGGCGAGCTGCTGGAGAGATGGAGCCAGGTGGGGTTGGCGATCTACCTCTGACCCCTCTGCGATCTACAGGTAGATTGCGATCTACCTGTTGGACATGCCTGAGATACAGGCTATCTACATTCCAGGCCCCCCTAACTAGCCGACCAGCTGAGCAGGATAATGCATTCTCACAAACAGACTCTCAATCCAATCATGTTATAGTTTCTGTTTCAGGAATGGGGAGTTCCTCAAATTGACTTCTTTGCCATAGAGAAGAGTACAAAGTTTCCTATCCCTTCTACTCCATCCTATCATCGACTCACAATAGCACTGGATGCTTTAGCAATTCAATGGATTTGGACTTTTCTTTACACTTATTGTCCATTTCTTCTTGTCTCAAGAGTTCTTCATAAATGCCAACAAAGCCAAGCCACCATGATTCCAATAATGCCTTATTGGTTTCATCAGAATTGATTTCCTTTTTTTTTTTTTTGGAGATTGGCAATCCTTCTTCTTCGCAAGCTACACCATTTCCCAAAATTGATATTTCAACAAGAGGGCCAACTCTTTCATCCATAATAGCCCTTACAGCCTAGAAATTGAAAAGTCCTTAATATCGGTGCTTGATATTCAAGAGCCTATTCAGGAGCTGCCATAAAGCCCTCCACTAGAAGAACATATGCTTTCAAATGGAAGCTTTCAGTATAGTTATCTGCTAATGGCCACGGCCCCATCTCATGCCCATATCACAATATTTTTACAATTTATACTGTCTTGGTCTTCAAACTTCCTTGATAAAGAGTACATCTCAGTGCCTTGTCAACTTAGAAACATAGGGGCCAGATATTCGAAAGGCATTTACATGGTTTACAGCCTACTAAACCATGTAAATGCCTTAAACGGGGATATTCAATGGTATCTACACAGGTAATTAATATGAAATCACTGCCTAAAGGGTAAATAACAACAAAACACACACAGCACCACCCTTTATAACCTCTATAACAGCAAACTCTTCAATAATTAAATACCTTCAACTTAAACTCTAAACAGACTTCACTTTGGGTGCATAAAGACCTCAGAAGAAGCTCACTCCATTCATTTGGCGAACAGAGTCACCATAGGACAGAGCTTAGAACTCACACATCATAGGCCTCACCCTTTAAACTTTAATATAATTATATCAACCAATAAAGCTATATCCAGAAAAAGTACTTTTTAAGGATTCGAACATCAATTAAAACCTGAAATTTTAATAATAATATAGAAAATATCTTTTTGATTTTTTAAAGAAACATCTTTTTGATTTTTTAAAAAAAAGAGCAGTTTCGTTCTACTCGCACTGAGGAAGCCCGGTGGGGTGAAACAAAAGCTTTTGTCGGATCTGGATTGCATAAGCACCAAGTGCCTGCTCGGGGTCTTTTCGACTAGCTGCAGCGGCGTTTGACTTCTGAGGCAGAGCTTCTGAAAAGTAGAGATTGTTGGAGACTGTAGCGGCTGAGATGCGGGATAACCGTCTGAAGCTGATTGTTCAGATAAGTAACGTATTACTACTTGAATAGCAAGGAGAAAGTGTCTTTACCATCTGGACTCTCTTTTTCTATTCTTCTAGGTGTTAAGCCGACTATAGCGGGTGAAGGTGATTTTATCTTCAGTGCGAGTAGAACGAAACTGCTCTTTTTTTTAAAAATCAAAAAGATGTTTCTTTAAAAAATCAAAAAGATATTTTCTATATTATTATTAAAATTTCAGGTTTTAATTGATGTTCGAATCCTTAAAAAGTACTTTTTCTGGATATAGCTTTATTGGTCGATATAATTATATTAAAGTTTAAAGGGTGAGGCCTATGATGTCTGAGTTCTAAGCTCTGCCCTATGGTGACTCTGTTCGCCAAATGAATGGAATGAGTTTCTTCTGAGGTCTTTATGCACCCAAAGTGAAGTCTGTTTAGAGTTTAAGTTGAAGGTATTTAATTATTGAAGAGTTTGCTGTTATAGAGGTTATAAAGGGTGGTGCTGTGTGTGTTTTGTTATCTACACAGGTAATGCCATTGAATATCCTCGTCTATGTTCCCTACGTTCCCCGATGTGATCAGGTTAGCATCAGGGCCTGTTGGGGGCATTCCTTGGTGGAGTGGAGGCGGAGATTGCTGCTACCCAATTAGCGATCCATGGCTAAAACAAGGCTAGTTTTTTTGCTGGCCTAGTTTTACCCGTGGATGCTAGCCAGGTAGCCGTGCAATTTCACCACTACCCGGTTAGGCTCTGTAGCAGTGCCTGCTTTGCGCCGAACCTGGCTATTCAATGCCATCAATGCTAGTGGTGCATAGCCTACCCAGTTGAATTTAGGGGCCATAGAAAACACAGAAACTTGACAGCAGATAAAGACCAAATAAATGACCTATCCGCTCTGCCCTTCCATACCAACTACTAAGCTCTACGGTCCCTTTTCTTTCCTTTAGAGATCTTCTGTGTTTGTCTCATGCTTTCTTGAATTCAGATACAGTCTTATTGTGATTCAGTATGGTTTATGGTTTATTAACTTAATATACCGCTAAACGCAATGTACATCATAGCGGTTTACAGAGTTCAAATCGAAACAGTCACCAAAAGGTGGGAAGAGAAAGGAAAAGAAGTTACATCAATTGATAGGAAAGCAAACTAGGCAGATTCATACAACAGGACAGTAGAAAGGAAAGTGAGGGGAGGGGGAGGGGAAGACAAATCATGTGGGAGGTTCAGGAAGGTCGAAGGCAAGGGTAAAGAGGTGAGTTTTAAGGCGGGTCTTAAAGGTGGCATGGTCCTGTTCGAGGCGGATAGAAGAGGGGAGAGAGTTCCACAGGGCGGGAGCAAGGAAGAAGAATGCAGAGGAACGGGTGGATTGGAGGCAAGCACAAGTGGGTGAGGGGAGATGCAGACGATTTAGGTGAAAGGAGCGTAGGGAACGGGTTGGGTTATGGAAGTGAACCAGGTCAGCTAGATACTGAGGGGAGTGGGTGTGGAGGACACGGTGGAGAAGGACCAGAATCTTGAAATGACTGCGGAACTTGACAGGGAGCCAGTGGAGACGGATGAGGAGAGGAGTGATATGATCACGGATAGATGCATGAAAGATGAGCCGGGCAGCTGTGTTTTGGATGCGTTGGAGGCGTTGTAGTTGGGAGGCAGGGAGACCAGACATGACGGAATTGCAAAAATCGATGCGAGATATAACCAGGGAGAGGAGGAGGGTAGAAAGAGCCTGTGGAGAGAGAAAGGGACAAATAGCACGGATCTGACGTAGAAAATAGAATGAGGTCTTAGAGATGTGAGCAATGTGATCCCGAAAGGTGAGGCCAGGGTCAAAAAGGACACCCAAGTAACGGAAGGAGGAGAATAAGGGAATGGGGGAGCCAGAAAAGGAGGGGGAAACCAAGGGAGGGGTACCGTCACGTGTAGATAACCTTCCAGTGGCACAACTGCATATCCTTTCCCTGTTAATGAAAGGTCTTCTTCATGCCAAACCTCCTCTCAGAAACTGCTGTTCCATGGGATTTAAATTTGGTGCTTGCTGCTCTTGTGAAGTCTCCTTTCAAACCTTTGGAATCTATTTTTGCTCACGTTCCTCTTCCTGGTGGGCATCACTTCAGCTAGAAGGGTGAGTGAATATCAGGCTTTGGTGATGGATGAGCTTTACACAGTTCTCTCATCATAAGATTGTACTTCAGACAGAGGCTAAGATTTTACCTAAAGCAATCATTCTTTTTCATCTGAATGAGGAAATAGTTTTTCCAACTTTCTGTCTGAAACCTCATGCAAATTCTGGTGCAAAACGTCCTTCATACTCTAGACTGTAAACAGGCTTTGGCATATTACTTGAAAAGGACTGAATCTATTTGGAAAACTACTCAGCTTTTCATCTGCTTTGATCCTAACAAACTAGGTAAACCAGTTGCCAAAAGAAAATGCTCCTGCAGCTGTTCTAAAGTCCGGTGCCGAACCTGTTTTCAAGGGTACACAGCACTTCTATATACCTTTGAAAACACGCCAGCATTGGACTCTAGCACAGCTGTGAGAGCAAACGGAAGTGCTCCTGCGGCTCTGTTGCCACTACTACTACTCCTCCTCAGCATTTCTATAGTGCTACCAGTCATACGCCGCGCTGTACAGTATAGACATGTAAGAGACAGTCCCTGCTCATCAGAGCTTAAAATCTAATCCGTGATTGAGCTGCTGGTGAGTCGGGGAGGGGGTTAGTTGGGGGCAGGAAAAGGGTTATTGATGAGTCGGGGGGTTGCTGGGGGCAGGAGAAGAACTGTGGTGAGTAGGGAGGGGGCTGGGGACAGGAGAAGGGCTGATGAGTTGGGGGGGTTGAATTGGGGAGGTTTCTGGGGCTGGAGATTGGCTGCTGGTGTTTTGGAGGTGGTTTGGGCAGAAGAAGTGCTGCTGGTGAGTCAGGGTGTTGCTGGGGCTGAAGATGGGCTGCTGGTGAGTCGGGGGGGGGGGGAGGGAGGGTGGGTGGGTGTTTGGGGCTAGAAGTTAAAGGGAAAGAAAACAGGGGACAAGGATGGATTGGGGTCAGAGCTGTGATTGGAGCAAGAGAGCTAAGGAGAAAAAAGACAAAGGAAATTTCAGGTCTAGAGGAGGAGTTAAGCTTTCTGATGGGGGAATTCTGTGCTAAAATTTACTAATAAAGCATGTAAAATTTTGCAGAATTTTAAAACACTGCATCCAGAATTTTCAAAATTTTTGAGCAGAATTTTTACATTTTTTGATGCAGAATTCCCCCAAGTGTAACAGATTTGCCTCATATATACAATTCTGTTATGGACAATCTTATGACCCTTTCAGCTCTAGAGTTATGTCTGACCATATTACAGCCACTGCAGCAGTAGTGGCTCTTGAAATCTGCCTCAGTAGAGACCATATATAAAGCAGCTACTTGGTCTTGGCTTCACACCTTCATGGCTCATTATTGTCTGGATCAAGAATCAAAAACTGACAGTGCTTTTGGTCAGACCGTACTGGGCAGTCTGTCCAGTTCTCCAAGCAACTTTTGCAATTTAACTGTGAGTGTTGTTCTACAGACTCAGTAAGAGGTAAACAATAAAAGCAGCCCTAAGCTTGGGATTCACCCAATTATGTGTCTGACTCAGTCCTGCTTATTGATGGAAAAAGTCATGTTGCTCAGCTGTAACAGATGTTTTCCATAGACAGCAGGATTGATAAGGCACATAATCCCTCCCACCTCCCCAGGAGTTGCATTTTCCTTGTTCTTTGTAACCAACTGAGGAGCTGAGGGGACCACTGCTCAAGGGAAGAGCCATGCATGCTCAGAATTTCACACTAAAGTTCCGAGCTGCAGGAAAGCAGTTCTATCCTGATGATATCAGCTGCTGTCACCCACTTGTGTTCTTTATCAGTCCTGCTGTCTATGGAAAACACCTGTTACAGGTGAGCAGCACTGCTTTATAAATGCTTTCTCTCATTCTTAGGTCACAGACTAACAACTTGTAGTGTTGCCCATTTATGGCCTGTTTTATGTGGCATGTTTGGTCTTTTCTGAAGGCGATGTTGGACTTTGTATTTGTTAGTATTTCACATGCAGGAAATGCTGCCATCAGATCTAACGACTTTCCCCACTGTCTGCTAGATGAGAGCATGGCAGGATATCAACTTTGGTCACCATGGACACCACTAGATGAGAGCTTCCAGTGGTTGCGGCGCACGACCCCCCGACCTTCCACCAGACACCCCTTCAGGGCAGCACAGTGTTTCCAGCCCAACACATCAGACCTGGAAGTGCAGCTGCGCTTCCAGGAACTTGCAGGTGTCATTGACAGCACATCCCTAGAACTGAACTGCAGACTGCCTGGGTCATCCTCTGAGCAGAGAGCAATCAAAAACAAAAAGGATATCATTAAACCAGAGCCAGTCAGATTAAGTGGGGTGGACTCTGTGTTTGGGAGAATCATCACAGCTCAAGCCCCCAAATGGACTGGGACATTCAGGGTCTCAGACAAATCTGCTTTTTCTAAAATCATCAGCCGTGAGCATAAGTGGCCCATGGGACTGAAAGAGCCACAGATTCAAATGACAATAGCAATGTGCAAACAGTTGTTGCGCTCCATTCTTTTACTTTACGCCACATACAAGAAATGCACTTTTGCGTTAGAGCATTCAAAATAAAAGTTGTAGGATTGCCTTCTGATTCTTTTCAATCTGACGAAATGAAAGCTGGAATCCAGCCCACCAGGCCAGAGCACTGTCTGTGATGGGGATTCTAGTCCCAGTACCCTACTAAGAACATTATTTAGCTCAGAGACAATTAAAAGCATCTAATCAAACATGTTAATGACCTTCAAGATGCTACTGTCTTTAGTAAGAGGCAGCTCTCATAATGATAAGCAGAACTCATTTCTGTTGAAGTGAAATAAAGGTTATAAAATGAATTTTAGAATGCTGTTTAACAAACAGAATGGAGATTCCTTGATTATTCTATTACACTGCTGCCATTATTCCTTGCCGTTACAATAAGGGGTTATTAGGCTTTTTCAGCTAATATGTCAAAAAAGTGCAGATAGTGATAGCTGCAAAAGCTGTGCATTATCTCTTGGGGGTGTGCACAGATTTTCCCTAGGAGATAATGCACCCACAGTCAGGGGCGGCCCAAGGGGGGTGCGGGGCCATGTGCGGAGACTCGGTGCGGGGCCTCATTTGCATAAGTGGCCTTATTTGCATAAATATTTGCATAATGTTACCATACACTAACTTTTAGTAAACATGTCTCTTAATGAGTGTATGGATAAAGAAAGACTAAAAGATTTCTACATTACTATAATCCAGTGCCAACCGCCAGGCACATTAGGAACTACTACAAACGCTGCCCATTTAGAACCAATAGCAAACCCGCCGTATCCTAACAGCATTACCAGGACTCACAAAGTACCATACTCTACCTATCAAAAGGCAACACTGCAAATATTAAACCAGTACATTTCAGAGAATACTGGGGAAAGAGAACAAGTGGCAATGTCAAATAGGAATTACATAAATAGAATACCTCAGCTCAGTTACACATGCAGAACATAGACCATCACCAAACAAGGAATCACAATTTAGAAACAGGAAGGCAAATTAAACTGGGAACCCCAAAAGCCAAACTTGGAATGTACAACAACACTGTAGAAATAAAACTATAAATTAATTTCCTCTTGTACCAAACAAAGCGCAGACGTTAATGATGCACATTTCCCAGAGCTTTCATATTCCAGTTAATAAATTCAAAATAAAGAGATATCTTTCTACCTTTTGTGCATTTTTTTCAGTTGCAATTGCTCCAGCCACTTTCTTCTGGTTTCTTCATGTTTTCTGCTAACTGTCCATCATCTGCTGTCCATTTGTTCTTTCTTCTCTCTTCTAGTTTTTTTTTCCATTCTCTCTCTCTACATCTGCTTTAACATACTAATCTTTCTCCTTTTGCTCTTTCCTCATTCCTATTTCATCCACACAAATTTTACCCCTCCATCCTCAATCCCCACTTACTCTCCCAATACCCGGCCAATTGTAGATTTTTCATCCCTCCCACACAAAATATTTTTCCCCTCTCCATTTTACTCTCCCAGCCCCATCCCATTCTAATCCTCCCCCAACATCAGCTCCCTTCTAGTTCCAGTCTCACCCAGCATCCATTCCCTTCTAGTCCCTGCATCAGCCCATTTCCAGTCCTAGCCCCCCATCAACCCATTTCCAGTCCTAGCTCCCCCATCCATTTTCTGTCTGAGTCCCTTCATCAGCTCATTTCCAATCCTAGCCCCCATCAGCCCATTTCTAGTCATTTCCTAGCCCCACCATCAGCCCATGTCAAATCCTAGCTCCCCTCCACTCAGCCCAATTCCAGTCCAAGCCCCCCATGAGCCTACTTCCAGTTCTAGCCCCTCCATGAGTCCATTTCAATTCAAGCCCCCACCACAGCCCATTTCCAATCTTAGCTCCCCCAACAGCCCATTTCCAGTCCTATCCTAGCTGCTCCATCAGCCCATTTTCAGTCCTAGCTCCCTTCCCTCACAGCCCATTTCCATTCCAAGCTCCCTCCCCATCAGCTATTTGCAGTTCAAGCCTCCCCTTCCACTCAGCCCATTTCCAGTCATAGCAACCCCCCAACCCATTACCAGTCCTAGCCCCCCATCAACCCACTTCCAGTCCTAACCCCCCATCACTCCATTTTCAGTTTAAGCCCCCCTATAACCCATTACCAGTCCTAACCCCCCATCAGCCCACTTCCCGTCTTAACCCCATCAGCCCATTTCCAGTCAGCCCCCCATAGCTCATTGCCAGTCCTAACCCCCCCATCAGCCCACAGCCCATTACCAGTCCTAACCACATCAGTCCACCTCAATCCTAACCCCTCCCCATCAGCCCATTTCCTGTCCTAGCCCCCCATAGCCCATTATCAGTCCTAACCCCCCATAGCCCATTAGCAGCAGTCCTAACCCCCATCACCTCATTTCCAGACAGCCCCCATCAGCCCACAGCTCATTACCATCTTAACCCCCCCCAGCAGCCCACAGCCCATTACGTCCTAACCCTCCCCCCATCAGCCCATTTTCTGTCCTAGCCCGCCCCCATAGCCCATTATCAGTCCTAACCCCCCATAGCCCCATTTCCAGACAGCCCCCAGCCCATTGCCAGTCTTGACCCCCCCCCAGCCCAGCCCAGCCCAGCGCCAGTCTTAACCCCCCCCCAGCCCAGCCCAGCCCATTGCCAGACCTAACCCCCCCAGCCCAGCCCAGCCCAGCGCCAGTCTTAACCCCCCCCAGCCCAGCCCATTGCCAGTCTTAACCCCCCCCAGCCCAGCCCAGCGCCAGTCTTAACCCCCCCAGCCCAGCCCATTGCCAGTCTTAACCCCAGCCCAGCCCAGCCCATTGCCAGTCTTAACCCCCCCCAGCCCAGCCCATTGCCAGTCTTAACCCCCCCCAGCCCAGCCCAGCCCATTGCCAGTCTTAACCCCCCCAGCCCAGCCCAGCCCATCCCATTGCCAGTCTTAACCCCCCCCAGCCCAGCCCAGCCCAGCCCAGCCCATCCCATTGCCAGTCTTAACCCCCCCCCAGCCCAGCCCAGCCCAGCCCATTGCAGTCTTAACCCCCCCCGCCCAGCCCAGCCCAGCCCATTGCCAGTCTTAACCCCCCAGCCCAGCCCAGCCCAGCCCAGCGCCAGTCTTAACCCCCCCAGCCCAGCCCAGCCCAGCCCATTGCCAGTCTTAACCCCCCCAGCCCAGCCCAGACCAGCACCAGTCTTAACCCCCCCCAGCCCAGCCCAGCCCATTGCCAGTCTTAACCCCCCCCAGCCCAGCCCAGCCCAGCCCATTACCACTCTTAACCCCCCCTCAGCCCAGCCCAGCCCAGCCCAGCCCATTGCCAGTCTTAACCCCCCCAGCCCAGCCCAGCCCAGCGCCAGTCGTTACGCCCCTCCGTGCCAGTCTTAACCTCCCCCAGCCCCCCATAGCCCATCAGCACTCCTAACCCCCCCCGCCCATCAGCACTCCTAACCCCCCCCCGCCCATCAGCACTCCTAACCCCCCAGCCCCCCATAGCCCATCAGCACTCCTAACCCCCCCAGCCCATCAGCATTCCTACCCCCCAGCCCCCCCCATAGACCATCAGCATTCCTAACCCCCCCCAGCCCATCAGCATTCCTAACCCCCCCCAGCCCCCCGCCCATCAGCATTCCTAAGCCCCCAGCCCAGTCCAGCCGAGGGAATTTTTTTTCTTTTTAAAGCTGTCTTCTCCGCTGCCGGGGCCGCCGCGGCAGAATCGAGTGTGCCGCGGGGCCCCCCCCTGCCCAGCACAGCCTGCCCTCCCCCTCTATCCGTTCTCTCGTTCAGCTCACAGTCACCCCGCGCCGGCTTTCAGAGCGCGAAGGGACTAGTTTCCCTTTCGCGGCTCTGTTAAGCCCGCGGGGGCTGATGGGAACTTCCCATCAGCCCCCGCGGGCTCAACAGAGCAGCGAGGGAGAAACTCTTCCCTCGCGCTCTGAAAGCCGGCGCGGGGTGGACTGTGAGCTGAACGAGAGAACGGATAGAGGGGGAGGGCAGGCTGTGCTGGGCAGGGGGGGCCCCGCGGCACACTCGATTCTGCCGCGGCGGCCCCGGCAGCGGAGAAGAGAAGACAGTTTTGTTTTGTTTTTTAATTTTACTTTAGTAGGATCAGAATGTTTTTTGCGCGGGGCCCCCTGAAACGCGGGGCCCTGTGCAAAAAACATTCTCGCTCAATGGACGGGCCGGCCCTGCCCACAGTTCAGAGAATGTGATTGGACAGCATCATGGATGCAGCCACCACTTATTGAGATGCACCGGTATTGTCTGAAAATCCAAGTTACTGCATGTTGTTGATGTCTGCGGTAACCGTGTGTTGCAGACACACCCGCTCTTCACCCATATCCTGCACACATCTGCAGATAACATGCATAATGCAAAAGTGCAGAAATTGCTGCGTAATATGCAGTTGCCCTGCAGTAGCTGCTACCGTGGCCAGATAGCATGCTGTATCTGCCACGTTAGTAGTTAATGCAGTTTAGTGAACCTGTCCCTAAGATTTAACAGAGCAGTGCTATGGACTGAATCCTTATGGCTTTAATACATCAGTCATGGTCATTGTGTTATTAGTGTCTGGGTGATCAGAGGAGAAGCACTGTTTGCACAGATTTCATATAATAGGCTGATCTTTGCAGTTTCCCAGGTCATGCTGCATCTTTGTAACTGGAACTTTGTACTGTGGCTCTCTTCAGGGCGAAGTGGTTAAGCAGTGGTTGTCTCTTCTTTTATATAGTAGTCCTCAAACCAGATTGGTGGGATTGTGACAGGAAATTTGAATTTTGGCAGGAAAGTCTGTTGGAGAAAGGCTGGAGACTTCTCTTTTCCCATAGATTGGAAGGTTCCCTGTGGAGTTTATTTGTGTGTTCTCTTGGGCTTCCACAATTACGAAGACATGACTTGCCCTGTAAAACTGCAAAGATCAGCATATTATATGAAATCTGTGCAAATAGTGCTTCTGCTTGGATCACTCAGACACTAATAATACAATGACTATGACTGATGTATTAAACCACAAGGATTCGGTCCATAGCACTGCTCTGCTAAATCATAGGGGCAGCTGCGGAAGCCCAAGAGAACATTTAAAGAAACTCCACAGGAAGAACATCTTTAAACTCGCCAGAGAACCTTCCAAAGAGAAGTCTCCAGCCTTTCTCCAACAGACTTTCCCACCAAAATTCAAATTTCCCACCTTAATCTCACCAATGCAGTTTGAGGATTACTATATAAAAGAAGAGACATCCACTGCTTAACCAATTCACCCTGACGAAAGCCGCAGTATGGTGGCTGAAACAGATCCAGTTATGAAAACTGCAAAGATCTTCATACTAGCTGCGGAAGCCCCAGTGTTCATATAATATGCTCCTTATTTTTGTAGACACTACAGATTTTATTTCTGCCGAGTGTTATTAAGTTGCAAGTGAACCAACATTGCAACCATACTATGTTAACTGCAAATGAATAGGCCTTTTTTTAACAAAGTGTTCTTTAAAGGACTAATGACAACCTTATTCTCTTCCTCTCCTAGTTGCTGAACCTTTCCCTTGATCTGGTCCTTGCCAGCTACTTGCTAACTCTGGTTCCTGAAACTGTCTACTCCAGAGTACCTCACAATTACTCTGATTCCTGAGAATGGAACCATCTAGTATCTGTTACTTGCTGGTTCTTCAAGGCTGGTGTGACCCACTTGCATGGAGCGGCAGCCCTGGGAGGGTGGTACAGTTGGCACAGTGAGCTGACCAGGTTCAGCTGTGAACAGCGGGCAGCACAGTTGACTGGCAGTAAAACTATCAGCACGGGGCTTTGAAACCCATGTGTGCATTGCATGTCTGACATGCAGCTCATTCATGAGCAAAGCCAAGTGCTGATTTTTAGGTGCCTTTAAGTGGTCAGCAGCACCGGAATGCCGATTGACTCTCTGAATGGTGGAACCGTGGAAGTAGGAAATTTGCAAAGATCTTCATACTAGCTGCGGAAGCCCCAGTGTTCATATATATGCTCCTTATTTTTGTAGACACTACAGATTTTATTTCTGCCGAGTGTTATTAAGTTGCAAGTGAACCAACATTGCAACCATACTATGTTAACTGCAAATGAATAGGCCTTTTTTTAACAAAGTGTTCTTTAAAGGACTAATGACAACCTTATTCTCTTCCTCTCCTAGTTGCTGAACCTTTCCCTTGATCTGGTCCTTGCCAGCTACTTGCTAACTCTGGTTCCTGAAACTGTCTACTCCAGAGTAAGCGTAGTTACTCACCTGTAACAGGTGTTCTCCAGGAGCAGCAGGAATCAGTCCTCACATATGGGTGATGTCGGCGCCGACGGAGCCCTCGCGGAGCAATTTTCCCCAGCTTTCAAAGAAAGCCTTTGGGAATTGCAGCGCGCATGCGCGGTCCTCTTCCCGCCCAAGGGTGCCATCTTGCTCAGTCAGATGACATAGCTAAAAGACAGCAAAAATTAGCAAAATCGAAAGCTAAAACTGCAACTCCAAGGGGAGGAGGGAGGGTTGTGAGGACTGATTCCTGCTGCTCCTGGAGAACACCTGTTACAGGTGAGTAACTACGCTTTCTCCAGGACCAAGCAGGAAGTCAGTCCTCACATATGGGACTCCCAAGCTTAAGGCTACCGGAGACCCTAAGCACAAAAATGAGCTCCCTCTAGCTCAGCAGCACAGAAGGAAGGAATCTTCTCTGAATATGTCTCCAACCGGTAGCCCAACATCCGGGATGGAGGGTAGGAGTAGCCTATACCTCAAAGGGGTTACGGAGGACTGCCTGTCCGAAAGCACTGTCCCTGCGGGACTCCCTCTCCAGGCAGTAATGGGCTGCAAAAGTCTGGCTTGAAGACCAAGTAGCGGCCCGGCAGATGTCTGCCAACGGAACAGAGCGGAGGTAAGCCACTGACGTAGCCTTCGCCCGAACACGATGAGCGGTGACTCTACCTTCCAGCACGAGGCCTGCAGCCTCGTAAGCCCAAGCGATGCAGTCCGCAATCCAGATGGACAGAGTACGCTTGGAGACAGGGAGCCCCAACTTGTTGGGGTCATAAGACACGAAGAGCTGAACAGCCCTTCGGTGCTCCCGCGTACGGTCAAGGTAGAAGTTCAGCGCCCTTCTACAGTCCAGGGTATGCAGGACCATTTCAGCTCGGCTGGAGTGTGGCCTGGGAAAGTAGGTCGGAAGTACCACCTCCTGGTTGATGTGAAAAGGGGAAACCACTTTAGGAAGAAACTTAGGGTGAGTCCGTAGGACTACCCGGTTCTTGTAGAACCTAGTGTAAGGAGGATCAGATACCAGGGCCTGCAGCTCACTAACGCGTCTAGCAGAAGTGAGGGCCACCAAGAACAAGGTTTTCCAGGAAAGAAAACGAAGAGGACAGGTAGCCATAGGCTCAAAAGGCGGACAGGTAATCCGCTGTAAAACCACATTGAGATCCCAGTTCGGGGCTGGCGGGCGCAAAGGTGGTTTAAGGAGTAGGAGGCCCCTGAGAAAACGAGCCACCAGAGGGTGGCTGGAAAGAGGTCTACCATCCACCGGTAGGTGATGCGCAGAAATAGCACTGAGGTGGACCTTGACCGAGTTGGACTTAAGTCCAAGATTGGAAAGGGAAAGCAAGTACTGCAAGACCACTGATGTTGAACAGGAGAAGGGGTCTTGCGACTGCTGAGTACACCAGACGGAGAACCGACGCCACTTAAGAGCGTAGGACTTCCGGGTGGAAGGCCTCCTGGAGGCCAAGACGACCTCTTCCACATCTGGAGGTAGCTGGAGAGGAGCAAGGACTACCCTTTCAGCAGCCAGGCCATCAGATGAAGGGACCGAAGGTTGGGGTGCAGGAGCGTCCCCTGATCCTGCGAGAGGAGGTCGGGCTGAAAGCCCAGAGGAAGAGGGGTGTCCACCGCCAGCTGCATCAGAAGCGGGAACCAAGGTTGTCTCGGCCACCGGGGAGCCACTAGGATCACCGACGCCTTGTCTCTGAGAACTTTGAAGAGCGTCCGAGACACCAGAGGCATGGGTAGAAAGGCATACAAGAGGCCTGTGGACCATGGAATCAGAAAAGCATCCGCCGCTACCCGGAGAGGATGCGGCTGTTGAGAGCAGAATCTGGGAAGCTGCCGGTTCAGAGGACTGGCGAAAAGATCCATGGTGGGGAGGCCCCACTGGAGAAAGACCCGCTGAACCACAAGCGGATCCAATCTCCACTCGTGCGGTTGGAGGATCCTGCTCAGTTTGTCTGCCAGGTAGTTTTCTTGACCTGGGAGACAGACAGCTTTGAGGACGATGTTGTGATGGACAGCCCAAGAGCAGAGCTTCTGTGCTTCCTGACAGAGAAGGAAGGAGCCGGTTCCGCCTTGTTTGTTCACGTAGAACATGGCAACCTGATTGTCTGTCTGGACAAGTACCGACTGGTGAGAAATCAGGTGAGAGAAGGCTTTGAGCGCTAGGCGGATGGCTCTGAGCTCCAGGAAGTTGATCTGCTGAGCGGACTCCCAAGGAGTCCAGAGACCCTGAGTACAAGTTCCTTGGCAATGTGCTCCCCAACCCTGGAGAGAAGCATCGGTCGTCAGAACCCGAGAATGTGTAGAGGGCTGAAAAGTCACCCCCAGCACTAGGTTTGGTAGATGAAGCCACCATCGCAGAGATGAGACCAGCTGGTCGGAGATCTGTACGGAGTCCGCTAGGCTCCCAGTGGCCTGATGCCATTGTTTGCGAAGGCACCATTGAGCAGGTCGCATGTTCAGGCGGGCATTGGGGGTTACATGGACCGTGGAAGCCATATGGCCGAGCAGTCTCAGAAATTGCCTGGCAGAGACCAGGGAATTGCTGTGAAAGCGGCTGGCGAGATCCATGAGCCTTTGGGCCCTGTCCAGAGGCAGGAAGGCCCGCGCCTGAAGAGTGTCCAACCTGGCGCCAATGAATTCTAGATCTTGAGAGGGGAGCAAAGTGGACTTTGCGAAGTTTATGACAAATCCCAAGTGCTGGAGCAGAGTCACAGTGCGATGAGTAGCCTGAGTGGCTTCTTGGGCAGACTGGGCCCTGATGAGCCAGTCGTCCAGGTATGGGAACACAAAGAGACCTTGAAGTCTCAGATAGGCCGCCACCACTGCTAGGCATTTGGTGAACACTCTGGGGGCGGAGGATAGGCCGAAAGGCAGTACTCTGTACTGGTAATGGTTTCCTCCCACAACAAACCTGAGGTATTGTCTGTGGTCCGGATGAATAAGGATATGAGTATATGCATCCTTTAGATCTAAGGAGCATAGCCAGTCTCCCTGCTGGAGGTAGGGCAGCAGGATTCCAAGGGTAAGCATTTTGAACTTTTCCTTTGCAAGGAACTTGTTGAGGTTTCGCAAGTCCAGGATGGGTCTGAGGCCTCCTGTTCTTTTTGGAACCAGGAAGTACCTGGAGTAAAACCCTTGACCCTTCAGGTGGTGGGGCACCGGTTCCACGGCTTGTTCCTGAACAAGACTTGCTAACTCCTGAAGGAGTAAGTCCCTGTGCAGAGGGAGTCTGGAAGGCTCCCCTGGAAAGTAGGAGGGAGGTACCTGGTGAAAATAAAGAAGATAGCCCTTTTGAACTATCTGAAGCACCCAGGTATCTGTGGTGATGTTGGACCACCTGTGGGCAAAGTGGACCAGCCGGCCTCCTGTGCTGAGAGAAACCAGCTGAGGGGGAGAGGCTATGCTGAGAAAGTCAAAAACCTCCACCCTGCTGAGCAGGGGCCGGTGGTGCAGGCTTGGGGGCTTGCTGCCTACGGGACCCATTACCCCGTCCCTTGGCCTGCTTTCCCTGTGGGGGAGCTGGTGAGGCCTGATACTGAGGGTAGTATTTATAGGCAGCACCTTTCCTCGGGTAAAAGGGCTTTTTCCCCGAGGCCTTCTTCTGTTGAGAAGGGGCAGAGGTCTCCCTTGAGAGACGAGTCCTGGTGAGAGTCTCCGTCTCGATTTGTGCAGCCTTCTCATCCATGGGCTTGCCAAAGAGGTTATCACCTCGGCAGGGGACATCGACCAACTTGTCCTGTACCCAGGGCTCGAGGTCGGACGTCTGAAGCCAAGCCTGGCGGCGTCCACCGATGCCGGCCGCGGCTACTCGAGCCGAAGCCTCAAAACCATCATAGGCTGCTCGAGAGATAAACTTGGAGCACTCCCGAATACCAGTAGACAAGGATTGGAACCTCTGCAAAGGTTCGTCGGAGAGACCAGCAGAGAACCCGGCTATTTCCTTAGCCAGGTCTCGGAGATACATGCCCATGTAGAGCTAGTATGTCTGGACTCGACAAGCAAGCATAGAGCCCTGGAAGCACTTCCTACCGAGGGCATCCAGGCTTCGGGCTTCCCTACCAGGGGGCACCGAGGAGTGCATTTTTTGACTCTTCAGTCTATGCATGGCCGATTCCACCACCATGGAATGGTGTGGTAGTTGTGCCTTTTGGAACCCGGGGCTCTTGCGGACTCGATAAATGGAATCGACCCGCTTGTTTAACACCGGCGACGCCGCCGGGCTCTCCCACATGCAGAAGAGAAGCCGTTCCAGCATGGGAGGAACCGGTACAATAAAGGCCTCCTTCGGGGGAGAGTCATATTGGAGGGCATCGAGTTCTTCGACTCGACGCTCCTCCTCGGGATCCGCAGGGAAGGCCAAGGCTTTGGCCATATCCCTCACGAAGTCCGAGAACCGGGTATCCTCCGGGGGGGGACCGTCTCCGAGGTTCGGACTCGGGGGAGTCCGAAGGGACACACCGAGTCCGAAAGGACCCAGGTGACTCTTCGTCCTCAGATTCCCAGGCCGACTCCTCGGAGGAGGAGTCGACCGGCTCCGGTCGGGCGGGCACTGATGCCATCCGCCCCGACGCCGAGGGAGTCGGCGTCGACGACCTCGGTCCCGAACGGGAGGCCGAAGGAGACCTCGACCAAGGATCGACTCGAGCCCTCATGGACTCGAGGATCGGCTCGGTCTCCGGGGTCGATTTGGAGGTCGACGTCCCGGCGGTCAGGGCAGAAGCGCCAGCGAGGCCAGCGATCAATGCCCGCTGCTGGTCCAAGAAGGCAGACAAACTGCACTCCAAGGCCGTCAACCTGAGTCCGAGCTCAGGAGACCCAGCAGCCCCCGACTCGGGCCCCGACGGCGGGTCCTTCGGAGGCGAGTCCACGAGGACAACAGTACTTACGTGAGCGGGCAAGTCCACCTCGAGTCGAGGATGTTTTGACGGCCTCTCCGACTCCAAGGACCCGGGACGGGAATCGGGGCTATGCGACCTGGCCCTCGAGGAACCAGGAGCGTCCACCGATCCCGCCCTCGCAGGTTTCTTCTTCCGATGATGCTCCCGGGTAGGAGACCCCCTTTCAGAGGAACTCCGACGATGCTCAGGACCAGAGTCCCGAGACGTCGAAGCCTCTGACGAGGTCCGAGCCCGGCCGGAGTCAGAGAAGATACGCTCCCGCTGGTGCTGCCGACTCCTCAATGCTTTTGAGGACATTTTGCCGCATGGCCGCAGATCATGGGGTCATGATCTGGGCCGAGGCAGCGGAGGCAGAAGTCATGAGTGTCTGTAAGAGACATAAGTTTCTTACAGAGGTCACACTTTTTGAAACCACTGGCCGCCATCGGGGGAAAAAGGGCCCCTGCGAGGTCGAACGACCGGTCAGCCAGGGAAAAAGGAAAAAAAAAAAAAGCGCGAAATCTGTCACGAAGGACAAAAAAACGAAAAATAAAAGACGGACTCGCAACCAGCGTCGCGAGTCCGGGCAGGAAAAGAACCGGCGTCGAACCGAAGAAAAAACAGAGAAAAAATAGAGAAAAATCAACTTTTCTGCGGGGATTCACAGGCAACGTCTGTAGGGCTCCGTGGAAAAAAGAAGACTGAGCAAGATGGCACCCTTGGGCGGGAAGAGGACCGCGCATGCGCGCTGCAATTCCCAAAGGCTTTCTTTGAAAGCTGGGGAAAATTGCTCCGCGAGGGCTCCGTCGGCGCCGACGTCACCCATATGTGAGGACTGACTTCCTGCTTGGTCCTGGAGAACCTCACAATTACTCTGATTCCTGAGAATGGAACCATCTAGTATCTGTTACTTGCTGGTTCTTCAAGGCTGGTGTGACCCACTTGCATGGAGCGGCAGCCCTGGGAGGGTGGTACAGTTGGCACAGTGAGCTGACCAGGTTCAGCTGTGAACAGAGGGCAGCACAGTTGACTGGCAGTAAAACTATCAGCACGGGCTTTGAAACCCATGTGTGCATTGCATGTCTGACATGCAGCTCATTCATGAGCAAAGCCAAGTGCTGATTTTTAGGTGCCTTTAAGTGGTCAGCAGCACCGGAATGCCGATTGACTCTCTGAATGGTGGAACCGTGGAAGTAGGAAATTTGCACTGAGCTTGCTGTTTGAGAGATCAGCCGGAGCTTCCTGTACCACATGGTTCCACCATTCAGAGAGCTGATTGTGAGTGCAAGAAGCTGCTGACCGCGGTGATCTGGAGGAGCACAATGGGTAAGAGGATGCTGGGGGAAAAGGGGAATGAGAGAATGAAAAATACATGCTGGAGGAAGGTTGGGGAGTTACGAAAGAGAGAGAGACTACGAAATCTAGTTGAAGTTATCAGAGAGACATTGGATGAAACCTGATGGGGCCTTTAGGGAGAGAGATATAGGCTAGGGGGAAGGCTGGAGGATTATGAGAATGAGAGAGAGAAAAAGGCTGGGGGATTATGTGAGTGAGAAAGACTGC
This sequence comes from Ichthyophis bannanicus, assembly GCA_033557465.1. NCBI lineage: Eukaryota > Metazoa > Chordata > Amphibia > Gymnophiona > Ichthyophiidae > Ichthyophis > Ichthyophis bannanicus. The sequence goes on along the minus strand of CM066046.1, from coordinate 26,658,820 downwards.
AGGAAACCTGTGAGGGGGTCATGAGAGATAGACATACACACACATAGCCTCTGACACACATGCAGATGTGCACACAAACAGCCTCTGATGTATGATTGAGAGATTATCAAAAACACATTGCAATTATCAACTCATCAGACTTAAAAAGACCAAATTCAGAAAAATTCCCACTGTAAATAGAACATTTACTGAACTGAACGAGTTCAGTAAATGTTCTATTTACAGTGGGAATTTTTCTGAATTTGGTCTTTTTAAGTCTGATGAGTTGATAATAATTGCAATGTGTTTTTGATAATTGGATTGTATTTGCAATTTGGTGGTTCTATTTGTGTTTATAGTATGACTGAGAGACACAGAACACTCCCTATGACATTTATACAGTCCACAAAACTTCCCTTGTCATACACATACACACACAACTGCATGACGCCCTTGAGGTTCCCCATGACATACACATGCATACAGCCCCTCGACATGCCCCTTGACACACACGCATGCATGAAGCCCTCAACACTCCCCATGAAACACATGCATGAAGCCACAACACTCCCCTATAACATATGCATGCACACATATTTACACATCCTCCGGCATGCACTATGACACATGGAGATACTGGGGGCATTCTCCAAATGGGTTGGTTTTGCACATACAGTAACACTCATTTCTAAGCCAGGGTATGCGGAGTATGATCTCAGGCTCTCAAATTCACTGCTAATGCTCAATGTAGTACTTGCATCATTTATTTTTATTTTTTTATTTATTTAGCCAACACAGCACCCTAGCATTCAGGGTCAAAGTAGTTTACATTAAACAACAAGAGATACATCGAACTGATCTTAACATATTTACAGGGGTTATACATTCAACTTGGTCTCAACTTCTTTACAGTCCCGATCGGGTAAGCATTGGGATTTCCTAACTTATTTAAAATTCTTCTTCATATCTCGGCCACAAATTTATCTTGTGTACAACATAATCATGCGTTCATTGGGTGTTGCTGGGGTCTGTGACAGTGTTCTCTGAATAAGTGGGTCTTTATTTCCAAAACCACGCCAATTAGAGCTTCTTTCTGCAGTCCATAAGATGTAACATGTATAGGTAGTTCTCCAAGGACAAGCAGGATGAGTCAGCCACACCTGGTGACGTCATCCGACGGCGCCGAGACGGAAGTACTCTCCATAGCTCAGAAGGGCTTTTGCCCTTCTGAGCATGGGCCAACTGGCCCTGCCCCCCGGCCCGCCCCTAGCTAGCCAGTTTCAGTTCTTCCGCCTTGCCAGCAAGACGGTTTTTCCTACTCTCCAACTGAAAATTGCAATGGAAGCTACTAAAACAACAAGAAGAGTAAGTCTCACCTTGCTTTCCTATGTATTAAAACTGCATTAATGCTTGGTTTAGATCTGTTCCAGTGTTCTCACTTCTGACCAGCCTTATGCTTGAACCACGCTCAAGAGATCAGATGCAGCGCTGCTCATCCCTAAGTGCTGGCTTTGCTCCGGATGTGCCTCGGGGCCTCCATCCGCAGCCGTGAGCTCCCAGTTGCCTAGGCAGCTCAAGGGATTCGGGACTCCTGATGTTTCTGCCCTCCTGTGGCCGCTGCCTTGGTCCCAGGCCTGCATCGTGCTAGCGGATGCGCTGATCGAGGTCTGATCTCCGAGAGGCGTGCCATTCCAGAGAGGCCCGGCAGCCCAGGACGCGCCTACGCCGTCCCCGGCCAGCCGCAGCTCCGGTGCCCGACTGATCGAGGACCTTAAACTCCGGACTTCGGGAGCCACTCCAGAAAGGCGGGCCTGTCCAGAGAGACTCGGCAGCCCAGGACGCGCCTACGGGCCTCCGTCCCCGGCCAGCCGCAGCTCCGGCGCCCTGACTGATTGAGGACCTTAAACTCCGGACTTGGGGAGCCGCTCCAGAGAGGCGGGCCTGTCCAGAGAGACTCGGCAGCCCAGGACGCGCCTACGGGCCTCTGTCCGGCCAGCTGCAGCTCCGGCGCATCCCTCCTCTACCCTGAAACACGTGGGGAACCATGGAGGCAGCCATCTTGATCTGACATGCGGTCCTGCAAGTCACCGCCCCCTCTGCTGAGATCCAACCCATTGGCCAATCCGGCCCGCCTGCGACGTCATTGGCTCTGTCCCCGGACCAGCCTTCTCTGCCTCTGCCGACGCTCCCGGTATCTCCTCTGCAGGATTGGACAGACTCGACAGTCCCCACGGCGCCATTGGCTAGAGCCACGCCAATGGACGGCGCCGCAAACAGCCAGCACTCTGCATCTGCGCTGCCAATACCTCCGTGCCTAGGTGGGGACAAGCCCCCACGGCGCCATTGGCTAGAAACACACCAATGGATGCCGCCGCAGCATAAGCTCCCTATGTAGGAGCGTCCCTGTGCCGAATCGCACGGAGGACACTGAGTCTGCCGACCCCGGGTCCACGACTACAGTTCAGTCTGAGAGCTCCACTCCACTCTCCCTATGCCGCGCCGTTTAAGTTTATGCGCTGCCGCCTCCTTAAGGATGATGCAACAAGCACCTGACTTGTTCCCTATGCCACTCGGGACTCAGGCGGTAGCAAGAATCTATCCGGCTCTCCATTATAACTTCATCTCTCGGTCCTTATCCGTCCCCATTGAGGCAGCAGGCAAGTTCACCACAGGTTGACATGGACGGGCTACCCCTTGAGCCGAGTGCCTCGCCTCCCTTTGCGGTCAATCTTAGGCTTCAGCAGGACTGCACGCAGACTGGGCTCCTCTATTCGGACCGGTCTCAACCCTCATCTTGCTGAGGAATGAAAAATTAATGAAGGCCCCAGCTTCGGGGCAGCCTCCTACACCATCCCGGAACGGGTTCAGTGCAGCTCCCTGCTCCATCACATCCAGGTGATCTCCACAATCAGTACACCACTCCTTGCCCGAGAGAGGTCGAGCTACCCATAAGGGATTATCCCCTCCTGGACCAGGTTCTATTCAAGTGGTGCAGCCACATGAAACTAAATGAGCACTGATATCGTCTGCATTTCAAGAGCTGCTGGTGGTGGAGGATACTGCGCGCTGTAACCCCGCTTGGACGCCCTCTACACTGAGGTCACCACGGACATGGAAGTTTAATCCTGTTCCAGTTAGAAATCTGAACTTCGCATCCATGTGCTGCGGTGCAACAACCTGGAGTTCGACAGGGCGCTAGTGGTGCTCTGCCCAGCCTCCCTCCCGATACCCTATGCGGGGGAGACGAAACCCAACAGTCACTGACCGCTGATTCCGTATGCTCTCTCCCACCCAGGTACTGTGACCATCATGTTACTCCAGTGGCCTCAGTGTGGTGCAGTACACACAGACAGTGTGTTCAACAGCGGAAGGTCACAGGCTCAAGTCCCAGCTATGGCTCCGGCCAACCCAGTCTTCATACGCTTGACTGCCTAGATGTAAGTGGTGATATGAAGCTGCGAGAACGGAAGTTGCTCGCCCATTCAGACACTGAGGTGAAAAGCCTGCTAGGTGAGATCTCCCGCCTTCTTCCTGTAATTTCCCGGTCTGAGAGACCCATTGCGTAGGGGAGGCCAGAGCAAAGATACGCATTCTGCTTGTCCTAGGAGAATACGCACTAAGGAACGAGTTTCTCTTCCTTGGGGCGAGGTGCTCACTGCAGTTGCGCTGGTCACCAACCTTTCGTAACCTTGTCCTCGTGGCGCCGCTAGGCACAAAGATGTCAGTAGTGAGTCCAGAGGCTGTTCCTCATGTCCATTCGGGCCCAGACTGCACGAACCCAAAGTGCAAGTTCCATTGGCGATCTGAGTGATACCGCCAGCTAATTCTTCTCTCCACCCAGATCGGTTTGTACATGGGTACCTCCTGCCCATAGCACTAATTAGTTAATTGTCCTTTGCAACAAACTCCCATCCACTCAATCTCCGTTCCAATTCGAATCTCATCTAGGCATACCTGCTCCTCCTAACACCATCTTGTGAAGGTTTACATGGACTGCTGAACCTGGAGTCATGAGTTTGATTCCCCAGATTACTAGTAAGGCTGTCTAAGGCCTTATCCTTAGAACAGTCCTGAGGAACAGCAAATGCACTTCCTGGAAACCCTGCAATCTGAGGAAGTGCCAAGGGCGCAGTGCCAGAAGGCTTTCACGCTCCCTCCTGAGTTCGCTACCGCTCCTGCTCGAGAATGGAATCACAGACGGTGGCAGAGGGTCTTTGTCTTCCCCTATCTGGATCTCTGGTAATGGCCAGCACAGCCGCCGAAGCACAACAAGCGACAGGACGCACTATCCTTGTCCTGGAACGCGAGTTCGTAGGGGGCAACCAGACACCATCAAGGCTGAGGCATCTTGCATGGGACAGAGCCCTGTGTCTCCAGGGGCTTGCAGAGTGCTCTCCAGGCACTGTCGCCCAGCATCTGCCCAACACATGTTTTTCTACCAGGACATGTGGCATCAGTGGTAAACATCACCCCGGACGTCTGCCTATGTGGGTAGCCCAGTGGGTGCTTTCTCTCAGTGGTCCCGGTCCATAGGGTCCCTGCAAGACTGGGTGATTGTCAACAGTTCCCTGGCAAACAACAACATCATCAACACTCGGCTTGTACCGACTGGGACTCCTTTCCAGACCCCTACACCGTAGGGGACCCTCACAACGGATACCTCCACTTTGGGTGGGGGAGACCATTGTGGTGACCCCTGCACATGGGACAGTTGGGCACCAGCGAAGAATGGCCAAAAAAAAAATTTACCTTTTAGAGCTCCAGGCTATGGCGGACGTCCCCCGAGCTTCTTGCCACCTCCGGCCCCTACACAGGCCCACCAGGGAAATCTGTGGCCCGGGGCACAAGAGTCCTACAGCACTGGACTCAAGTCTGTGGCCCTTGGTGCAAGGCGTCAGAGTCCTGTGGTGCTAAACCCAGGTTTCTGTGGGCATGGGTGCAAGGTGGTGAGGTCCAGCCCAGTCATGGGATCACCATTGCATAAAAGATCACATATTCAATACTGGACTGCAGTTCCGATTTGAAATGCGAGCACACGGCCACAGCGCAGCTATGACTCTGCACACTAAGGCCATGCACACACATACTCAGCAAGGCAGCAGTAGTCACGCTCCTCCACAGAAGGGAACAGGTTCCCTCTTCCCTGAAAGAAGGACTCAACCCCATCCACCCAGGCGGGCTCCCGACTCTACTGCAAGAGTGCAGGAGTAGCCTAGTAGTAAGAGACCAAGGTCCAATCCCACTAATGCTCCTTGGGGACTTGGACTGGTTTTCATCCTTTACTAACCTGCAGGTGCGAAATCACAACCCTTGACCATCAGATTCCCTCTCCCATCGGTGGACTGACCAGGGCTCCCGACTCGACTGCAGGAGCGGAGGAGTAGCCTAGTAGTTAAGAGACCAAGGACAAATCCCACTCTCCTTCTCCCATCGGTGGGCTGCCACAAGCGCCCTGCCCGCCTTGCCGGAAGGGCAACTGTTCCAAACAGTCAGAGCCGGGCCATCAGCGCCAGTGCGTTTTTTCCCTAACTTATGGCCCTAGGAACCCTGGGTACCCTTTTCCACCAAGTGCGGGTGGGCAAGTAGTAACTCCAGAGGCTGACACTGTCGGCAACTACCGATTCACACCTGACTTGTCGTCTCCTTCTCGGATAATAATGGAAATCAATCCTGCGAGGCTTACGCAAGCCTCTGGAACCAGACAGGGCAGCCACACTTACACAAGCCTGCAACGGCGGCCACGCTTAGACAAGCCTGCAACCGGACAAGGCGGTCGTGGCCCCCGATGAGTACCTACCACTCATAGAGCCGCCATTACCCCAGCCTGAAGCATCATCACACCCCTGCTCAGCTCTTGCCCAGGAACAGCAAAGGGACCAACCCGTCATCACAGGTGACCTCAAATAATCCTAGCCAACCGGTCACGCTGTCCTCCCCGGTCACGCTGTCCTCCACCCTCTGGTAAATCCACAATGCCCCACCATAGGAGGAACGGTCAGGGCACAAGCAGAGGCTCAAACCATGCAAAGGGCAAGCACAGGTCTCTAGCTGTGCCAAAGGATCCACCGACAGCCTGTCAAAGGATGCATCGGCCCGGACGCTCCTAACCAAGTCATTAAAATTAGTCATGTCTCATGCCCTGGACGGTGTCAATACTCTAATTGAAGCACTCTGGCAGTATTGCACTCTGGTAGCACGGTGATACTGCTGCTGGTCCTAGCCCGGCCGCAGCGACCTCCTCACTGCCATAGCTGCATCAAGACATCAGTCTCGCGCCACTCTTGCCGCGCTCCCAGCGTTGATACCGTGGTTATCCCCACTCACAGTGGGCAACTCAGCATTCGGGGACACCTTCTGCTGCAGCATCTCTGCCATTAGACCTTCTCGACAGCTGCCCATTGAAGACCATAGTCCCTCACAACCACCGCTGTCGCATAGGCGCGAAGTGGGACTGCACGTACACACGTTCAGTATTACTAGCTCACTTCTAATGGGTGCACACCCATTAGCACTACACACTGCACATTGTTCTGTGTACACATTGCAGGTTGGCACATAGCGCGCTGACGCCGCCACCAGGTGTTCAGGGCACATCTTAAAACATCCGGCCCTGATATCGTGTCTTCTGAACCTGATCTCGGCCTCCCCCTTTCCACCGCATCGCATTACAGCTTGGGAGGCACCAGGTGTGGCTGACTCATCCTGCTTGTCCTTGGAGAAAGCGGAGTTACTTACCTGTAACAGGAGTTCTCCGAGGACAGCAGGATAAGTCAGCCACACATACCCGCCCTCCTCCCCTGGAAAAGGTCTCGGCCTCTATCCAATGCCCGCCTCCTAGCGGCTAAGGCTCAGCTAGTGACGAACTGGCTAGCTAGGGGCGGGCCGGGGGGCAGGGCCAGTTGGCCCATGCTCAGAAGGGCAAAAGCCCTTCTGAGCTATGGAGAGTACTTCCGTCTCGGCGCCGTCGGATGACGTCACCAGGTGTGGCTGACTTATCCTGCTGTCCTCGGAGAACTCCTGTTACAGGTAAGTAACTCCGCTTTTCTCAAGATGTGCTTGGAAATTCTTCTTTATCAATCCTATGGCTCCCAACACAATGGGAAATATTTCTGTATCTTTCTGCCACATTTTCTTGGTCTCTGACTGCGTTTCTTGGTTCTTTAGGATCTTCTGCCTCTCCACGTAATTCAGACTAACTACGTGGAATTGACACCTCTATTATCAATGTCATTCTGGTGTTTTGCTCCTTTTCCACTATGTCGGGTTTCTTATCTTTTGGAATGGGAATGTCCCAAGTGATCATGCTGGACTATGAGGGGATTAGAGATGGTGAGCTCTGAGGGATGGACAGAGAGGAAAATGCTGGACTCTGTGTGGTGGACAGAGAGAGTGAGGGGTGGACAGATGGTAAAATTTGAGTGGATAGGAAGGTGGTAAAATAAAACATGGAGGAAGAAGCTAGAAGGGAAAGATTATTGTGTCAGACACAGACATAGAGAGGGAATGGAAGATGACAGACGGAGCAAGAAGAAATGCAAATGGACAGCAGACACTGGAAAGAAGGTTAAGAGAAGACCGAGTGGCAGAAGAGAGACTGGAGCCATTGTGACTGAAAAAATAAAATGACCAGACAGCAACAGTAGAAAAAGTATTTTATTTTGCATTTATTAACTGGAATATGAAACATGCATTGCTGATTCTGTTTTTGTTCAGTACAAGAGAAAATGCATTTATATTTTTATTTCTTCAGTGTTGCTATAAATGCAGAGTTTGACATCTTGGGGTTCCCAATTCAATTATTGTCTCTCTGTTTCTCATTTGTGGTCCTTTGTTTCATATTTGGTGAGGGTCTGTCTGTGATTTACTGTATGTCCATGGCTGAGGTACGGCCTTCAGTTAGCATGTAGTTTCTGTGTAGAGATCCCATTAAGAAAGGTAGTAGTGTTCTTGGCATGCACACACACCAAACATGTATTGGTTTAATATTTGTAATACTGGTGCTGTGTGACTACTGGGATTATGGCAGATTTGCTATGGACTCTGACTGGTCTTTTAGCAGGGTTTTAAAGTACTTCCTCATGGAGGGAAGTCATGTAGAAATCTAGTAGCCTCTCTCTAACCTCACTGCACATGTAAACGATGTTCAGACACTCATACACTTATTATTGTTGGGACAAAAATGATAGAAAGAGATGGCACCTTATAGATGGACCAAGTTATTGAGATATGAGCCTTAATAGATTGGTTAGGCTATAAAGTGTCATCTGCCTCTGTCATTTTTACTACTTGGGACTAACACAGCTAGCCCTTGGAAAATTTTCATTATGTCGGGACAAAAGAAGGGCTTGTGAAGAGCTTATGGTTGCTAACTGGCTGGTTTTAGAGCGGCCCAACTGGTTTTGCATGTTGGAGGTTGACAGAACGGTAAAACTGGCCAGTGAAGCACCGGTTTTCTGCTGACTGCCAGCACTGATCACTCCTATGTCTGCCCGCAGGCAGATGTGCAGAAATGGCTGAAGTCGTGGCTGGGAGAGCCCCTGGCTGCCTGCTGGGATCCAAAAGAAGTGCTAAAGATCGAAGAAGATTGTGGCCAGGAGAGTTAGTGACTGCCTGCAGGGGTTGGGATCCTTGTGGGCACTCACTGGCTCCCCCAACCGCAATCCATGACTACACAGCCAGCCTGACAAAAAAAATAAGACAGGTAACCACGTTTGTTGCACAGACTGAATAAATTAAATTTATTCAGCAGTCTATGCAGCAAACTTGTTCACCTTTTTCTTTTCTTTTTTTTTTGCAGGCTGTGCAGTCACTGGCTCTCCTGGCTGCCTCAGCACGCCTGAGAATGGAGGGCAGAAGTGAGTGCAAGGAGGGGAGGTTGAAGGATAGTAGGGGAGGGACAGCAGGAGAGGAGGGAAGGGATGAATGTATAAGAAGTACAGGGCACAATGTGTATGTGCAAAGGTGCACCCCTCTCCTGCCACACACCCACAGAGACACCCAATCTCTGCACTAACACATACACGGGGGTGGGGGGGGGAAGGAGGGGCATGCACCATGACCTAAGTTGCAGCAGCCAGCTCTTAGATTTTTAAGCTGCCTCCTAGATTCCAAGAAACTTTGTGCATGCTGAGACGGCTCTGCCATGTCCCCTCCCCCTCTAACATCAGATGGGACAGGATGTGGCAGAGCTATCTCAGCACACACATGGTCTAATGCAGGCCCAGCACAGTGCTCTTACATTTTCTTGTGCTGGGTATATGGGATACACAAGGAGAGATGCTAGACATGAAATAGGCAGAAGGGGGTTGCTGAGCATGGAGGAAATTTATTTATTTATATTCTCTTATATACCGCGCTATTCTGCATCAGTGCGGTTTACATTGAACAAACTGAAATTACATTGAACAAGGCATTATAACTTGGAGATAACTATTTTACAGGGAACATGAGCTATGGAGGGTTAAGTGGCTTGCCCAAGACCACAAGGAGCACCTGTGGGACTAGAAACCCCAGTCCTTCCGGCCCAAGGTTGCTGTCCTCTAGTGGGATTTGAACCCCCGACCTTCCGGCCTGAAGTACCTTGCCCCAACCACTAGGCCACTCCTCCACTCCAAATTGAGGACCTGCCATGTCCAGTTTGCCCTAGGCACTGAAGACAGTCTGAAGGGTCAAGGGACCACTTGTGCAAGTCCAGTTGGTAACTTAGCTTGTCGGCGAGCTCATTTAGGGACCCCGGTAGGTATGTTGCCTGAAGAGTTGTCCAAGGCAGAGGGCAAAGGCCTAGAGGCCTAGAACTTTGTGATAGAGCTGAAGTGACCCTGCACTTCCTTGCTTGTTGATGTTGTAAACCATGGAGACTTGATTGTCGCTGTGTACAAGAACCATCTTTTTGGCATCCAGTGAGAAAAGATAGTGAGAGCATAATTTTCTTTTCGTTCTATGTAAACTGCCGTGACTAGTAGATACAGCAGTAAAAAAGAATTGTTAAATAAATAAATAGGCAACTTATAAATACACTGAGTATCCCTGGGATGGACTCTATTGTGACTGACTGATGGGTTAGAAACTGGTTGAATAGGAGGTGACAAAGGGCAGTGGTAAATAGAACTCACTCAGGAGGATAAGGAAGTTACTAGTCTTGTGCTACAGGGATTGATCCTTTATGTGATTCTTTTAACATTTTTATAAGTGATATTATGTAAGGGTTGTTGGGTAAGGTTTGCCTTTTGGCAAATGATACCAAAATCTGCAATAAAGTAGGACACCTTGGAAGGTGAAGGTAAAATGAGAAAGGATCTAACAGGTAGAAAAAGCAATAACAAAAGCCACAAGAATGCTAGGGGGCATAGGGAGAGGAGTGGCCAGTAGGAATGAGAAGATGATAGTGCCTCTGTATAAGTCTCTGGCGAGACCTCATTTGGAGTAGTGGGTGCAATTCTGGAGATCACAGTTTCAAATGGATATAAACAGGATGAGTTGGTGCAGAGGGTGGCTACCAAATGGTTCATGGTCTTTGTCATAAAGCATATGAGGGCAGACTTAAAGATCTCAATATATATTCTTTGGAAGAAAGGCAGGAGAAGGAAGATATGACAGAGACATTGAAATACCTCTTTTGGATAAATGCACAGGAGAACCTCTTTCAATTGAAAGAGAGCTCTGGAATGAGAGGCCATAGGATAAGGGTGAAAGGGGATAGAGTGGAGTAATCTGAGGAAATATTTCTTTACAGAAAGAATAGTGGATGTGTTGAACAGTCTTCCCAGTGGAGATGGTGAAGACTGCATTTGAATTCAAGGTGTCCAGGACAAGCACAGAGGATCTCTAAAGTAAAGAAGGGGATTATAGAGCTTAGTAGTTGGTATGGAATCTGAAGAGCAACATACAGCAAATCCTTCTAGCTTCTAGAAGATCCTCCACTAGATTATCTTATGATTTTTTTTTCTTCCAATTCTTTATTTTGCAGGAAATCAACATACTCAAATACAACACAACAACAACTTGGTTCCTGAATAACCCCCCCTCCCTCTTCCCCCCCCGTACTCAATTTACTCAGTATAGGAGGTCATCACACTTCAACACCAACACATCTTTATCATCCATAAGCCGGAGCTTTTAACAATGAGGCCCGTTCTGCACCCAGCTCCATCGCCCTCCACACTAGCCTCTAACTATGCACACATGGAAAAGAAACATTAATAGTGATATTAATCACTAAACACTAAACAACCGCCGCCACCCAGAACCATCATCCCAGGTCCCCCAACTCCCCCCTCTACCTCCCTTATCTCCCATCCCCCCTCCAGTTGAGGTACGGACCCCAGGTCCTTTGAAAGTGAAACAGGGAATTTTGATGCAGTGCTGCGAGGCGATACATCAAGGACAGGTGCTCCACTTTCATCTGAACCTCTACAAGGGTAGGCACTGTGAGAGACCTCCACCGCCGTGCTATTAATTGCCTAGCTGCAGTGCACACCACTCCACTCCATCCCTTACCTTCCTTCCCACACTCCTCCTCTTCCACATTAAGTAATGCCAGGCAAGGCCCCACCCGTCTATCCTCACCATACACCTCTGACAGCCAATCCCCCACTCCATGCCAAAGGGGGCTCAGTAGAGGGCACCCCCACCAAATATGGAGAGAGGAGCCGACTTGCCCACACCCTCTCCAGCACTCCGCCATCCCCCCTTCCATTTCTGCATCCGTTGAGGCGTCATATACCATCGGTACAACATTTTATAATTATGCTCCATAATACCGCTGGATATCACCCCCTTGAACAGGCCCTTACACACTCTCCCCCATTGCGTTTCATCCCAACTCTGGTTAAGATCCATCGCCCACGCTCTCCGATGAGCCCACTCACCCCCGCCCTCTCTCCCCATCGCCCTATACAATTGGGATACGAGGCCCTTAATTTCTCTCTTATCCACGATCCCATCAATATCTTCACCCTTTGGCCCATTCCCTCTCCGCGCTACCTCTTTACTGTAATGCAGAGCTTGTACAAATTGGAACCTATCCGTCTCAGACAATTGAAACTCCTCTTGCAGCTCCTCAAAACTCACCCATTCACCATCCCTTTTAAACTGTCCTACCCAACACAACCCCCTCACTGCCCATCGCCGAAAAGTGGGGTCTTCCCTGCCCGGCGCAAACTCATGGTTCCCCACCAACGGAAAAAATTTAGATACCCCCCTACCACCATACCACTTCATCTGCCACTTCCGCCAGTGTCTCAGGGTTAGGGCAACGTACGGATTCTCTAGTGGGCCATAGAGAAGGGCCCCCCCTTTTATCCAAACCTTCCCATCCAAAACCTCACCTGCGGGCAACCCCTCCCCCTCCAACCGCACCCATTCCGCTGATCTTCTCAGTAACCATTCAAACACCGCCCGGACCCTTGCTGCTTCATAGTATCTGGGCAACATAGGGACTCCCATACCCCCTTCCTCTTTGCCAGCACAAAGTATATTTTGTGCCACTCTGGGCCTGCGGCTCTTCCAAATGTACTTCATCACCCTAGCCTGCAACTGCCGTAAGTACCCTCTTGGTACTGCCACCGGGAGGTTCATGAACAAGTACAGCAACCGGGGAAGTATTGTCATCTTAACCAGGTCCCTCCGCCCTAACCAGGAGATCTCATAGGACCCCCAATCCTCCAACGCCCTAAACATTTTTACCCGAGCTACCTCATAGTTTTCTCGGAACAATGCCTCACGCTTTGAGGTAAGCTGTACTCCCAAGTAGCGAATGCTACCATGAGCCCATCGAAATGGGAGATCCCGTCTCATCCTGCTCTCTTCCTCCTTACCAATAGTCAAGTTCAATATGTCAGACTTGGTGGCATTCATACGGAAACCAGAGATTTCTCCATACTCTTTGAGTTCTTCTTGAATGGCCGCTAACGTCCTATATGGTTCTGTAATAAAAAACAACACATCATCTGCAAACAGAGAGATCTTATGAGTATCCTGCCCTACACTCACCCCCCTTACGTCCCCTCTATCTCGAATCCGTTGCACCATCGGTTCCATTGCCAAAATAAACAACAGGGGTGAAAGTGGGCACCCCTGCCGTGTACCCCGAAATAGTTCAAAACCCTTGGATATGGCACCGTTTATCTTCAGGCAAGCCATGGGTGCCTGATATAAGGTCCTAACCCAGTTCAGAAACGCCCCCTTTATCCCTACCTTCTCAAGCACCTTAAATAAAAACTCCCAATTCACCCTATCAAAGGCCTTCTCAGCATCCACCGCTAATAGGGCCATTTCTTCTCCCCGCTCCACTCCTCTCCACATCACATTCAGTGCTCTCCGAATATTATCCGACGTGTACCTCCCTTGGATAAATCCCGACTGATTGGGGTGTATTAACCGCCCCAGATGAGGCCCCAGCCGGTTCGCCAGGACCCTCTTAAAAATATTTAAGTCCCCCCCCCAGTAGGGAGATTGGACGATATGAGCTGCATTCCGCCGGGTCTTTCCCTTCCTTATGCAATATGCTAATTCCTGCCAAGCGCAGCGATGCTGGCATCGGCCCCACTGTACTGAAAGAATTATACATGCGAGCCAACGGCCCTACCAAAACCGCAGCAAACACCTTATAAAATTTGTTTGAAAATCCATCTAACCCCGGTGCCTTGTGTCCCCGCAGTCCCTTAATCACTGACAATACTTCAGATTCCCTAATGGGCGCGGACAATGCCATACATTCTTCCTCCTCAAGATGAGCCATCGTAACAGCATCCAAATAATCTTTTATTTTCTCCTCAGCTACCCCTTCTTCTGGTGTATATAACTTCTGATAAAATTGTACAAATCTCTCTTCTATATCGGCTCCATTCCAGAGATCTTTCCCCCCTGCATCCCTAACTCTTACTATTGTATTTCTCGCTTTCCTCCTTTGTATTTTGCGTGCCAGCATCCTCCCTGCCTTATTGCTAAACTCAAAACTCTTTTGTTGCAACATGGAGATTTTATACCGGATCTCCTGCATATTCAATTCATTCAGTTCCTGTTGTAGTGTCCTAAGCTCCTTAGACACTTGCACATCACTCGGGCTCTTTTTCAATTTGCCTTCCGCCTCTCCAATCCCTGCTAACAGAAAAGCCTGCTGCTGCAACTTCATCTTCTTCCGATGTGTTCCTACTGCAATAAGTTTGCCCCGTACTACTGCCTTCAGGCAGTCCCAAACCGTCCCCGGTGCGCAATCTCCCGTCTCATTCAACAACAGATATTCCGCTATACTTTCAGTAATCTGCCGCACCACCTCTTTATCCTCTATCAGGGATTCATTTAGCTTCCACCACCCCCTCTTGCTTCCCGGGCCCCCATATGCATGGCACAAAGCACTGGAGCATGGTCCGACCACGTGCGCTCTTTGATCTCACATTTCTGTACCGCCGCCACCAGTGAGCGGTCCACCAAAAGCACATCAATGCGAGAGTAAACCCCATGCACCGCTGAGAAAAACGAGTAATCCCGCTGCCCACTGTGTAATTCCCTCCATAGGTCAACCAGATCAAGGCTTACCATAAGCTTTTTCAAACTAGCCCTATGTTGCTTGGACAATGAGGATGATCCCCTGGACGTATCTACTCGGGGGTCTAAGGTCACGTTAAGGTCTCCACCCAGGATTAGCCGACCCTCCGCCACCCCAATGAGTTTGCGCTGGAGCTCCTGGAAGAAATAGCACTGTTTAGTATTCGGGGCATACACATTTACCAGGGTATATAATTGCTGGTCCCAACGTAATTTAACAATCACAAAGCGTCCCTTTTTATCTCTAATTATTTCCCCCACTTGTCCTTGAATTCGCGCTGATAACAGGATCCCCACCCCTCCTTTCTTTCTCTCCACTCTATTTGATGCAAAAAACTGTTGTGGATACTGGGGGTGACTCACCCGGCTCTCATCCTTAAATAGAAGATGGGTCTCCTGAATAAAAACAATATCTCCATGCAGCCGTTTACACTCTTTCATTAACAATTGACGCTTTGTAAAGGAATTGAGGCCTCTAACATTCATTGACATAACATTTATCTCCGGCATCCTGACACTTTGCCCCCCCTACTCAGCCTCCCTCCCTCCCTTAAGCTATATCCCCTCTCCCCCCCCCCTCCTCCTCCCCAACCCCCCCCTCTCCCTAGTCCCCCGCCCATCCCCTTCCCCCCTCCCATCACCACCCACACCCCCTAGCTCCACTGGGAGCCCTTCCATCTGACCGTCCGCCCACCACCCCTCCCTGCCTATTACTCAATATTACCCCCCCCTTCTCCACTCCTACCCATCACCATGAGCAACAAGATCTTATTCCTCCCCCCAGTCTCCTCCCCCACACCCCCCAGTCCCCTGCAAACCATTCAGTACCCTTCTCCACACTTCCAATCAAGACATAGACACCACCATGCCCCCCACCCCAATTATCTATACCAACATGCAATCATACATTATTACAGTCCTCATTTTTGCATTCGTTGGCGTCGCAAACTTCTGGTTCCTCCAGGCATCCGGCTCCATTGGTGCTGTGTCTCTTGCCCCCGGCCTCTCTTATCCGGCTGGTCTTGGTGATTAGGTGCCATTACGGGGAGGTCAGCCCACCCCGCTTGCTTCATGCCCGCCACTGCCGCTTCCACCGAGTGGGCAATCGTTGTTTTTGTATTAATTGTGAACTGTAGGCCCACCGGAAACAGCCAGCGGTACCTTACATTCTCATCTCTCAGTCTCTTGGTCACCGCTTGATAGTCCCTGCGCTTCTTGATGGTGAGGCTCAAGATATCAGCAAATACCTCCACCTCTGCCCCTTGCCACTTAATTTTGCCCAACTGCCTGGAGGCTTTCAGCACCAGTTCTTTGGATCTGAATTCGTGCAGGCATATGACCACGTCTCGTGCCTTATTCTCTCTCCTTGGCCCCAGGGCTCTGTGGGCTCTGTCAACTTTAAGACAGACGCCCTCGACATCCATATCTGCCGCTTTGAGGGCCACCCCACAAAACTCCTCTGCTAGGGCCACATAATCCGCACCGCCTTCACTCTCTGGAAGTCCTCTTATCCGCAGATTTGAACGCCTTGATCTGTTTTCCAAATCTTCCACTTTCTGCCACAGATCTTCCTGCGCTTCACCGAGAGTCTCTACCCGCTGTTCGTGGGGGGCCCATTTCCCTTCTTGCTCTTCCAGCCGGTTTTCCACTTCTTCCATTCTGGACCCCAAGGATGCCATTTCCTCCCTCATCTCCTGTATCCAGCCGTGTACCTCCTTCCTCATCGATCCCAGCTCTTGTCTCAGGGAGTCCATCCACTCTCTTAAATCAGCTCTCAATGCCTGAATTTCACTTGCCGGGAATCCCACTGCTGTCCCCTCATCCTGGTCCTTTTGCTCACTGCTAGTCGTTGCCGCTTTCGCCCCGGTGCTTTTAGCATTCCCGGTACTCTTAAAAGAGTAGGCTTTGAGGTCCATAGTAGACTTTCTTGCCGCCATGTGCTCCCGTTGACCCCCAGAGGCTCTTCTCTGCGGCCCACACCGGGGAGGAAGGAGGAGAGGGGGGGGGGGTCCTCCTCTCAGGGCCTCTCTCCACCCAGGCTCGGCTACTGCCCCACCAGTCCCGTACTCACTCTTCAATCCGTTCGGGGGGGGGGGGGAGACCTAGTGGCTGCTGGTTTGGCGCAGCTCTTGCTGCTCTGCACTACAATCAGCCAGATGAGTCGGTCCCCTCTCCTGCAGTTGCCACGTGCTCAGCCAGCCACTCTGGCCCTGCTCACTCCCACACTGCTACGTCCGGTCAGGGTACCCCCTCCGCTCACTCTCCACTCCGCTGATCTGCCTTCTTTAGGGCAGTCCTGTCTGGGCAGTCTCTACTCACGCCAGCATCTACGGGCGACTCTCTCTCTCTCTTGCCCGGTGTTCACTCTGGGCCCGCACGGCTCTGATTCCCCGGCTCCACTAGCGTTCAAGGTACTGCCGCCTCCTTCATTAACTTCGTGGGGGGGGGGAAGGTATAGCTTAACCCCCCATGCGCTACTTCGCGCTGCTCGGCACTCCGGAGGGCTCTGTCGTGTCGGAGAACGGGTGGCTACGGCGGAGCTCGATCAGCGCGCCGCCATTCCCTCGGTCAGCGTCACCGGAAGTCCATCTTATGATTTTAAGTGGGAAAGGTTTGCTGTATGGTGTGATGGAAAGGCCCTAGCCCTTTTTCTTGTCCAACATTAAAACTGCTTAAATACCTTTTACATCTTTGAGTCAGGTTTAAAAATAAACTATTAGGGTTTACCTTGGTAGTGATAAACACCGGTCACACTATGTATAAAATAAATCCATCTCAGTACAGCCTCTGTTTGCTTTTCGTGGGGTTTACTTCTACTGAAGCCTCCCATCAAACCATCCTTGGATCTTGGGTCCTCAACTTTGTACTAACCCAGCTAATGAACGTTTCCTTCAAGCTACTAGACTCTTATGACCTGAAGTATCTGACCTGGAAGGTCTTATTTGTAGTGTCAGATACTTCAGTGCGCAGGTTGAGAGAATTTCAGGCTTTAGTGGCTGACCAAACATATTGCAATTTTTTTCATCAATAGGGTGGGTCTGTGTACTTATCCAAAGTTCCTTTCTAAGGTGGTGTTTGATTTCAACTAATCAACTGCCTTTCTAACATTTTTCCCAGGCCACATACCTACAATGGTAAATGTGTCTTACACATTTTGGATTGCTAAAGAGCCTTAGCCTTCTGCTAAGCGCAGACTAAAACCTATAGGATGTCCACCTAGCTTTTTGTCTCGAGTCCATTAAATCTGGGTCATTACCAAAGAAACATTACCCAGTTAGCCTTCAGACTGGATCTGCTCCACTTATGTCCAAATAGGCCTGATTCTCCAGGAACAAGTAGGAAATCAGTCCTCACATATGGATGACATCAGCGCTGACGGAGCCCGTGTGGAGCATTTCCCCAACTTTCAAAGAAAGCCTTTGGGAATGCTACTATGCATGTGTGGTCCCCTTCCTGCCATAAGGGTGCCATCTTGCTCAGTCTCCTTTTTTCCATGGAGCCAAATGGACGCATATCCTGTGTCCCCGGAAAAATTCCTTAAAAATTATCCTCTTAGTGAGTTTTACTCTGTTTGCATACTGTTTCCTCTTCCCTCCTCGAGCCACCACCATCCCTGGCTCTGTTCTCAACTCCTTTCTCTTTTTTCATCGAGGCTTACCTCGACTGGTGTTCTTGCCCTTTTTTGCCTTGGGGGGGGGGGGGGGTCATCGACCCCATCTGGGTGTGATCCACCATGTCTCCTGGTGGCTTTAAAATGTGTGATCGTTGTAGTCAAATTATGTCTGTCACAGACACCCACAATTGCTGCTTGCACTTCTTTAGCCCGGACCACGACAGTACCTCCTGCGACCTGTGTCATGCCAAGACCCCTCAGACCAATAAGAAACGGTCAGAGTTGAAGGAGAAGTGTCTGGCTCTGCTCTGGCTTCCCTGACACTCAGTCTGAAGCTGAACACCTCCTGTAAGGCCTGGGTGACTTTGGAGTCCCGCAGCGGCAGCTTCTCTGGAAAGACGTCTGACCCTAGAAAGAAAAAGAAAAAAATCCTCAAAATCAGTTTCCACTGGGGAAACCTGGTAAGGTCCTGCAGTGGGCAACTCCGAGCAGCGCCTTCCTCTAGGAAGGAGTCCTTGATCGGCGGTGACTGTGCGAGGCTCCACAAGGCCACAGTCCTCATAGAGGATATGCTCGCCAGAGCACCAGTGGCAGGCCCGAAACCCTCGGTGCCTGCACCGAAAGCTGCGGAGCCTTCTGACATCAAGGCCAGAATGGGGTCCTAGAACAGAGTATTTCTGCTATCCTGACCATGCAGCAGGCGATGATGTCAGGTTTGTCCGCAGCAGGTGATGATATCAGGTTTGTCCGCATCATCTCCCCCGACAACCGGGCCCCTGACTGCAGTGGCGTCCCCGGGCATTGAGCCAGGCCCCGAGCACTATCGGCTTCGGGCCAGCCCTCGGCACTGATCGAGGTCCTAGTCCCGATCTTCGGGTGTCCGGTCCTCCCTGGCTAGTTTCCGGGAGACTGGTCAGAGGGTCTCGATTCCCCGACACAGGCCTTGAGGCGTGGGAGCTCCAAGCCTCGGACTCCTCGATGCCCTCGGAGTCAGACCTGAACAAGTTCCTGGTGAGGGAGAAGTTCAAAATGCTCTCCCTTGGGGCACTGATGCCCTACCTCCACCAGGGAGATTGGCTTTGCTCCTTGGACCTAAAGGATGCCTACACACACATCCTGGTCCACCCATCGCCCATCTCACCAGCAATACCTGAGATTCATGGTAGGGGGGAGGCCATTACCAATACAGGGTACTTCCCCTTCGGCCTGGCCTCCTTGCCAAGAGTGTTCACAAAGTGTCTAGCAGTGGTGGCCACCCATCTGCGCCTTCAAGGGATGTTCGTCTTCCCCTACTTGGATGACTGGCTTATCAAGGGCGACACAGCCACAGAGGCCAGTCAGGGCACGAATGTACCATCCTCCTCCTGCAGCACCTGGGGTCTGTCATCAACTACCCCAAATCACATCTCTCTCTGGTGCAGGACCTAGAGCTCATCAGTGCTCAGCTGAACATGGTGCGGGCCAGAGCATCTCTTCCTCAGGACAGGGCAGAACGCCTCAAGCAGCTGGCAGGGGAGGTCCAGCACTACACAACGGTGCCAGCTCGCCTTCTCTTCTGTCTGCTGGGACACATGGCCTCCACGGTCCATGTCACACCCCTAGCCTACCTGCACATGCGGACAGCCCAGTGTTGCCTGCGTTCTCAGTGGACCCAGGCTATGGGCTAACTCCGGGACAGAGTCAGAGTCTCCCGCCAACTGGCGAGATCCCTCAACTGGTGGCAGAACCAGGGCCTTCTTCAGGCAGGAATACTCTTCCAGGTGCCCCCAGCGCAGTGTACCCTGACCACGATGCCTCTTTCCAGGGCTGGGGAGCTCACAGTGGAATTCACCGCACTCAGGGCTGCTGGTCCAGGGAGGAGTCTCTACTACAGATCAACCTCCTGGAAGTCTGGGCGGTATTCCTCACTCTATGCTCATTCTGCACCCTTTTGTGGAACAAACCTGTGCTGGTCCAGACGGACAACCAGGTTGCAATGTTCTATATAAACAAGCATGGGGGCACGGTTGTGTACTTCTTCTGCCGGAGGCTGTAGCTCTCCTCGGCTTTGCAGTGCGCAATGGCATGCTCCTGTTAGTGGTCTACTTCCCGGGCCAGGAGAACTACCTGGCAGACAGACTTAGCAGAGTCTTCCACTCTTATGAGTGCCGTCTCAACCCTGCAGTGGCGAAGAAACTCTTCCGCCTTTGGGGCTGGCCCGATGGACCTCTTTGCCTCTCCAGACAACATGCAGCTGGCTCGCTTCTGCTCCAGGCAGCCGCACCCACAGAGGGTAGCAGCAGATGCGTTCCTGATCTCATGGTCCGAGGGACTGCTGTATGCATTCCCACTGACTCCCATGGTCGCCAAGACTGTTCAAAATTCAGAACGAGAGGGCATCGGTGATACTGATCACCCTTAGGTGGCCCAGGCAACCCTGGTTCTCACTACTGCTCTTGCTGGCGGCGACACTCCCAGTACCCCTGGGCTGAGCCCTGGACCTCCTGACACAGGAGGGCGGCTCCCTTCTGCACCCCAATGTGGGGTCGTTGACTCTAACGGCCTGGCTGCTGAGAGAGTAGCCTTGGCCCCCTCAACCTACCACAAGAGGGTGAGAAAATCCTATTAACCTCCAGGAAGTCCTTCACGAGGAGGGCTTATCTTTATCTTTCTTTCTTTATTTATTAAACACTTTATATACCACCCTTGTTGAAACATGAGGGCGGTTTACAATAAAATATAGATGCTAGCGTCAGAGAAGAAAGGAACTCCATCAAATAAAGAGAAAGAAGGGCCGAAGGGGCCACCAAAGACAAAACAGTAAATCCAAAACAATAATCAGACAAATCAGAAGTCAACAGAAGACAGACAAACGAAAGACTAACAATAATCAAACAATAATCAAACAAATCGGTAAGTCAACAGAAAACAGACAAACGAAAGACTATACAGGATGCCTAGGAGGGAGGTCAAATGCCTGTTGGAATAAATGGGTTTTTAGTAGTGTTTTGAAATTCTGGTAAGAGGGTTCTAACCGGAGGGAGGGTGGTAGTGAATTCCAAAGAGAGGGTCCCAGAAAAAAGAAAGCAGCGTGATGTGTCTGTTCTAGATGAGCTTGTGCAGGAGAAGGAAGAGATAGGCGATTAGCATGCAAGGTGCGAAGCTGTCGGTAGGGAGTATGAAGAGAGATCAAATTTGCTAAATAATGAGGGTTGGAGGAATAAATGACTCTATGTGTTAATATGAGGAACTTATATCTGAACCGGAAACGCAGAGGAAGCCAGTGAAGGTGATACAGAAGAGGGGTGACATGATCGGATCTACGGGCAGAGGTAACAAGTCGGGCAGCTGTATTTTGTAAAAGCTGCAAGCGTTGGAGCTGGTAGGCTGGGAGATTCGCGTAGACCACGTTGCAATAATCCAGTCTTGACATAACCAAAGCAAGTACAAGGGTGATAAGTGAATTAGTGGGCAGAATAGAACGGACTGATCGGAGCTGTCGCAATACAAAGAATGAACGACGGGAAAGATTGGAGATGTGTTCATGGAAAGACATTGAGGAGTCCAGGATTACTCCCAGATATCAGAATGAAGAGGTAAGTAGAACGGGAACAGAATTTATTTGAGGTGTGATGTTTGGACAAGAGGTACTCAACGAGACCCACATGGCTGTGGATTTGGATGGATTCAAATGAAGAAAGTTGGAAGAAAGCCAGTTTGCAACATGGGTGAGACAAGTGTTAAGTGGGGAGATGTCAATATTGACCGGAGAGGTATGGAAGAGGAGGACTATATCATCCGCATAAATATAGATGGAAACTGGGAACTGTTGGACTAAGAGGGGGAGGGGGGTGAGAAAGATGTTAAAAAGTAGGGGAGATAAGACCGATCCCTGGGGTACCCCACAGGACAGGGGAGTAAATGGGGAGGATTGATGATTGGCACAGACAACAAAGGAACGGGCAGTAAGGAAAGAACGGAACCAGCTTAATACTGAACCCCTTAAACCAATGTCAAACAAGCGTGAGAGAAGGGTACGATGGTCAATTAAATCAAAGGCTGCTGACAGATCTAGTGAAACCAAGAGTGAGATATTTCCACGGTCATGCGCGACGTGAAGCTCGTTTAGCAAGGCCAGGACGACGGTCTCGGTACTGTGCCCTGCCCGAAAACCTGCTTGTCGAGGATGAAGAGAATTAGTAGCTTCAGCATGAGAGGATAACTGCAGAAAGACAAAATGTTCCAGCACCTTTGCTAAGAATGGAAGGTTAGAAACCGGACGCCAATGGGAAAGCACTGAGCGATCAAGAGAGGGCTGCTTCAGGAGAGGATGAACTATGGCCGATTTCCATGGGGAGGGGAAATGGCCGGAGGATAGACTAGAGTTAAACATAGCAGTAATGAGAGTTATCAGCTGTAAAGAGGGTTCTATCAACCAGGCTGAAGGGATAGGATCTAATGAACAGGTGGTTTTCCGAGCCTTAGAGAGATCCAAGAGTACTTCTGCAGTAGTAAGGGAGTGGAAGGTGGACCAAGTATGTGATAAGGCTCTATTTGAGATATCTGAGTCAACAGTGGACTCCTTGGGGAGAGATAATCTGCCGGGAGTCAGAGGGGGGGAGCAAGGCGGGGACAGGGGTAAGGGGGGGGGGGAATACTGAAAGAGGAACGGAGGTTCTGTACCTTCTCGGAGAAGAAAGTAGCTAACGAAGAAGGGGCTGGAACAGCGGCCTGGGGAGCAGAGGGTGATGTAATAGAAGAGAGCTGCCGCAGGATTAAGTGAAGTTGTCTGGACGAGTGAGCAGCATTAGAAATTTGTGAAGCATAGAAGGAGCGTTTGGCAATCTGGACTGCAGAGTGATAATCCGAATACAGGGATTTAAATCGTGCCTTTAAATGGCGCAGTTTCGCTCTGCTGTGCGCAGATAAGAAGGAGAACCTGTTCTCCAACCACGTCCAGCTGGTACTCCAATACCTAGTGCATCTGTCGCATACAGGGCTGAAATCTAACAGTCCAGGTGCATCTGAGCGCCATAGCCGCCCACCACCACTCAGTGGGGGTGGGGGAAAGCTCTTATCTAGCCAGCCTCTGGTTTTCCCATCTCCTACGGGGCCTTCTGCTTTCCAAGCCCCCTGTCTGCCCTCCGGCAGCAGAATGGGACCTCAACGTAGTGCTGTCCCAGCTCACTAGGCCACCATTCGAGCCACTGGCCACCTGCCACCTCAGATACCTATGCTGGAAGGTGGACTTCCTGGTGGCCCTGACTTCAGACTTCAGCTCACAGAGTCAGCGAGTTTCAAGCGCTGGTGGTGGACCCCCTGTACACCAGGTTCTTCAAGAACAAGGTAGTGCTCCACACTCATCCTAAGTTCCTCGCGAAAGTGGTATCCGTTTCACCTCAACTAGGAGGTGGTGCTCCCCACCTTCTGCCCGCGGCCTCATGCCGGCTGGGAGGAGCTCATATGCCATTCACTGGACTGTAAATGGGCCTGTCCTATCTGCAGCGGACCCAAGACCACCACAAGGCTCCTCAGCTTTTTATGTCCTATGACCCCAGCAGACTGGGGCTCCCTGTAATCAAGAGTATCCTATCTTCTTGGGTGGTGGACTGCATTGCCCTCGCCTATGAGCGGGCGGGCGGTCCAGATCACAGTGCATTGTGTGAGGGTGATAGTCATGTGGTGGTCCACCTCCGTTTTGTGCTGGTGACATAAATTTTAGAGCCGCCACTTGGTCATCCATTCACAACACACTACTGCCTGGAAAGCGAATCCCATAGGGACAGTGCCTTTGGTCAGGCAATGCTGCATAATATTCTTGACGTGTAAGCAACTCCCCCTCTCCAATCCTCTGTGTTCAGGCTACCGGAGTGATAGTGTTGCTGGACACTAGGGTCTTGCAGAGTCTCTCAGCGGGGACTCACCTTCTGCAACTCACAGCCACCCAACCTGTCACCGTTGGTACTGTTGTGATTCAGTCCACAGCAGCCTGGAGCTAGGGAGTCCCATATGTGAGGACTGACTTTCTGCTTGTTCCTGGAGAAAGCGTAGTTATTCACCTGTAACAGATGTTCTACAGGAACAACAGGAATCAGTCCGCACAACCCTCCCTACTCCACTGGAAATTGCCTCCACATTATTTTAGTTTTACTGCCATCTTAGCTATGTCATCTGACTGAGCAAGATAGTATTGTTGGGTGGGAAGGGGATCATGCATGCATGGTAGCATTTCCAAACAGGGCCGGCCCGTCCATTGAGCGAGAATGTTTTTTGCACAGGGCCCCGCGTTTCAGGGGGCCCCGCGCAAAAAACATTCTAATCCTAAAGTAAAATTTTTAAAAAGAAAAAAGAAGTTGTCTTCTCCGGCAGCCGGGGCCGCCGCGGCAGAATCGAGTGTGCCGCGGGGCCCCCCCTGGCCCAGCAGAGTCCTGCCCTCCCCTTTATCACCTGTCTTCGCAGCTCTAATCAAACGCGCGGCTTTCAGAGCGCGAGGGAGAGTTTTCTCCCTCGCTGCTCTATTAAGCCCGCGGGGGCTGATGGGAAGTTCCCATCAGCCCACGCGGGCTTAACAGAGCCGCGAAAGGGAAAACTAGCCCTTTCGCGCTCTGAAAGCCGGCGCGTTTGATTAGAGCTGCGAAGACAGGTGATATAAGGGGAGGGCAGGCTCGGGAGGGCAGGCTCTGCTGGGCAGGGGGGGCCCCCGCGGCACACTCGATTCGGCGGCGGCGGCCCCGGCTGCGGGAGAAGACAACTTCTTTTTTTCAAAAAATTTCCCGGGGCGGGGCTGGGCATTAGGTGGGGTGATGGGCTATGGGGGGCTGGGGGGGGGGGTTAGGAGTGGTGATGGGCTATGGGGGGCTGGGGGGGGGGTTAGGAGTGGTGATGGGCTATGGGGGGCTGGGGGAGGGTTTAAGAGTGGTGATGGGCTGGGGGGGGTTAAGAGTGGTGATGGGCTATGGGGGGGCTGGGGGGGGGTAAGAGTGGTGATGGGCTATGGGGGGGCTGGGGGGGTTAAGAGTGGTGATGGGCTGGGGGGTTAAGAGTGGTGATGGGCTTATGGGGGGGCTGGGGGGGTTAGGTGTGGTGATGGGGCTATGGGGGGCTGGGGGGGTTTAAGAGTGGTGATGGGCTTATGGGGGGCTGGGGGGGTTAGGAGTGGTGATGGGCTATGGGGGCTGGGGGGGTTTTAAGAGTGGTGATGGGCTATGGGGGGTTAGGAGTGGTGATGGGCTATGGGGGCTGGGGGGGTTTAAGAGTGGTGATGGGCTATGGGAGGACTGGGGGGGTAGGAGTGGGTGATGGGCTATGGGGGCCTGGGGGGAGTTAGGAGTGGTGATGGGCTATGGGGGGGCTGGGGGGGGTTTAAGAGTGGTGATGGGTATATGGGGGGGCTGGGGGGGTAGGAGTGGTGATGGGCTATGGGGGCTGGGGGGGTTTTAAGAGTGGGAGGGGCTATGGGGGTGGACTGGGGGGGGGGTAGGAGTGGTGATGGGCTATGGGGGCCTGGGGGGGGGGGGTTAGGAGTGGTGATGGGCTAGGGGGGGGCCTGGGGGGGGTTAGGAGTGGTGATGGGCTATGGGGGGTGCTGGGGGGGTTAGGAGTGGTGATGGGCTATGGGGGCGCTAAGGCTGTATATGTGCTGATGGGATCAGGACTGAAAGAGAGTTTATGGGGAGGTTAGGACTGGGAATGGGGTATGTGAGGGCTTAAAACTGAAAATTGGTGAGGGGATTAGGACTGGAAATGGGCTGGTGGGATTAGGACTGGGAGTGGGCTGGTGGGATAGGACTGGGATGGGCTATGGGGGGCTAGGATGGTAATGGGTTGGAGGGGTTGCTAGGACGGAAATGGGCTGGGGGAATTAAGACTGGAGGTGGGCTGATGGGGTTAGGGACTAGTAATGGGCTGTGGGCTGTTGGGGGGGGGTTAGGACTGGTAATGGGCTATGGGGGGCCTAGGACACGAAATGTGCTGATGGGGGGGTTTAACACTGGAGGTGGGCTGATGGGCTTAGGACTGGTAATGGGCTGGTGGATTAGGACTGGGGAGTTAGGCTATGGGGGGCTAGGACTGGTAATGGGTTTGGGGGTTGCTAGGCATGGAAATGGGCTGGGGGGATTAAGACTGGAGGTGGGCTGATGGAGTTCGGACTGGTAATGGGCTGTGGGCTGTTGGGGGGGGGTTAGGACTGGCAATGGGCTATGGGGACTGACTGGAAATGGGCTGATGGGGGGCTAGGACTGGAAATGGGCTGAGGGGGGGGTTAGGACTGGAAGTGGTTGATGGGGGGGGGGGGCTAGGACTGTATTGGGTTGGGGGGTTGCTAGGACTGGACAGGGGCTGATGGCGGCCAGGACTGGAAATGGGCTGATGCAGGGACAAGAAGGGAATGGATGCTGGGTGAGACTGGAACTAGAAGGGAGCTGATGTTGGGGGAGGATTAGGGGAGGATTAGAATGGGATGGGGCTGGGAGAGTAAAATGGAGAGGGGAAAAATATTTTGTGTGGTAGGGGTAAAAAATCTACACTTAGCTGGGTATTGGGGAGAGTAAGTGGGGATTGAGATGGAGGGTTAAAATGTGAGTGGATGAAATAGGAATGAGGAAAGAGCAAAAAGGAGAAAGATTAGTATGTTAAAGCAGATGTAGAGAGAGAGAGGAATGGAAAAAAACTAGAAGAGAGCAGAGACAGCAGATGATGGAGAGTTAGCAGAAAACATGAAGAAACCAGAAGAAAGTGGCTGGAGCAATTGCAACCGGAAAAAAAATGCACAAAAGGTAGAAAGATATCTCTTTATTTTGAATTTATTAACTGGAATATGAAAGCTCTGGGAAATGTGCATCATTAACGTCTGCGCTTTGTTTTGGTACAAGAGGAAATTAATTTATAGTTTTAGTTTATTTCTACAGTTTGTTGTACATTCCAAGTTGGCTTTTGGGGTTCCCAGTTTAAACAAAATTATTGCCTTCCTGTTT
This sequence comes from Ichthyophis bannanicus, assembly GCA_033557465.1. Taxonomy (NCBI): domain Eukaryota; kingdom Metazoa; phylum Chordata; class Amphibia; order Gymnophiona; family Ichthyophiidae; genus Ichthyophis; species Ichthyophis bannanicus. The sequence goes on along the minus strand of CM066046.1, from coordinate 26,631,730 downwards.
CTAAATTGTGATTCCTTGTTTGGTGATGGTCTATGTTCTGCATGTGTAACTGAGCTGAGGTATTCTGTTTATGTAATTTCCTATTTTGACATTGCCACTTGTTCTCTTTCCCCAAGTAGGTCATGTATTTTTTTTTCTCTGAAATGTATTGGTTTAATATTTGCAGTGTTGCCTTTTGATAGGTAGGGTATGGTGCTTTGTGAGTTCTGGTAGTGCTGTTAGGATACGGCGGGTTTGCTATGGGTTCTAAATGGGCAGTGTTTGTAGTAGTTCCTAATGTGCCTGGCGGTTGGCACTGGATTATAGTAATGTAGAAATCTTTTAGGCTGTCTTTATCCATACACACTAACTTTTAGTAAACATGTCTCTTAATGAATGTTAGCATTATGCAAATATTTATGCAAATAAGGCCACTTATGCAAATGAGGCCCCACACCGAGTCTCCGCACATGGCCCCGCACCCCCCTTGGGCCGCCCCTGTTTCCAAAGGCTTTCTTTGAAAGCTGGGGAAATGCTCCGCATGGGCTCCATCAGCGCAGACATCACCCATATTTGAGGACAGATTCCTGGTGTTCCCAGAGAAGTCTTCACATATGGGTATCGTCGGTACCGACAAAGCCTGAGCGGGAACGCTTCCCACTGCGCCTGTGTTGCTGCCTTCCCGCCTTTCCAACTCTCCCTTTTCAGTTTTTCGTTTTCCTCGGAACCGACAGGCAGCAAACCCTGCCACCGCAGAAAATTTTCTTTTTGTGGTTGCGTCTGCCTTCAGCGTTGACGCCTATACCAGTACCACCAGTCTTTTCTTCATTTTCTTACTTCCTTTTCCTAAAAAAAAAAAAGAAATTAAAATTCTTCTTTTTGAGGTCTGTCCCCTCTAGGTGCCAGGCGCCATTTTGGGCACTAGGCCCTCTTTTCTTCTAAAATGGAGAAACCATCTAGTGGTTTCAAAAAATGTTCAAAGTGTAGCGGTACCATTTCTGCTACCGACACCCATGTCTGGTGTCTTAAATGTTTAGGTCCTGACCATTTACCATCGGAGTGTCTCCTCTGTAGAAAGATGACCAAGAGAGGCCTGCAGAACAGAGCTGCAAAACTCAGCACCCTCTTTGCCGCAGATGCGATGTCCGTTGCATCAACGTCTTCCAGGGCTTCATCTTCCTCCCATGGATCTCAGGTAACTAAACCCGGGTCTTCCAAGACTGGCCGGTCCTCAAAGGGTAGATCTCCTTCGAAGCATCGAGATGCTACTAGCGTTGCCCTCGAGGAAAACATACTGGCAAAGCAGCCCTGGTGGGAGGCCCCACCTCCAAAGTACTAATGAGGCTCCAGGATGTTCCCGAAGCTTCCACATCGGGGGAACTCCTGGTGCCATGCTCTGGTGTTGTGGCCTGTTCCACCGGTACCGACATCCAGGCATCGGCAGGGGCTATGGATCAGTGCATCCTGGCCATCTAACGCAGTCTAGCGGCTCTCTTAGCAGCATTGGTACTGCTAAGACCGCTTCAGACGGTTCCACAGTCATCGGTACCAGTACCGACTGCACCTGCTTTAACCGATGTGCTTCCCCCCATACCAGCTCTTGAATCAATATCTGGTATCGAGGGCCCGATATCGAGGCAGTCCGATGTCGACTTCGATTGATACTGACGTCAAGCAATGCAAGAGCACTCGGCACGGAGATACTTTGAGTCCTCTGATTCCGATGACTCCACTGGTACCAGGGTGATTTTACCAGAGGATCCCTCTCCTTCTCCTCAACGTAGGATGTCTCCTCTAGAGGACATGTCTTTTCAGGATTTCATAAGTGATGTAGCCCGAGGACTTTCAATCACAGTGACCCCTGAGAAGGAACTAAGAGCAGAAGAATTAGAAATTCTTCAGTACCCAGCAGCTCCTAAAGAAGCTGCTACCCTTCCCATTTACCAAATCTTGCATGACCTCATGCTAAGGATGTGGGAAGCTCCTTTAATGGTGTCTCCACACTCTTGGAGACTCGATACCATGTACCAAGTTCCACAATGCTCTGGTTTTCAGAAGACACAATTACCACACCATTCAATGGTAGTGGAATCGGAGATGCGTAGGATTAAGATTACTAAGATGCATTCTTCCAATCCTCCAGGCCGTGAAGCGAGGACATTCGATGCCTTTGGGCGTCGATGCTTTCAGTCCTCGATGCTATCAACCAGGATCAGCTCGTACATTCTCTATATGGGAATGTTTCATAAGGAGGTTGCAAGGGATCTAGAGCTCATGGCTCCACTTCTCCCTAATGATAAAAGAACAGACTTCCTCACTCTGGTCAAACATGCCCAGAATGTGTCTAATTTCATGAATCATGCAACCTTTGATTGCTTTGAGTGCATTAGCAGAACCTCGGCTATATCCATTGGTGCATGTCGCATTGCCTGGCTTCAGGCATCAGATTTAGAACAATGGGTGCAATATAAGCTAGGGAATATTCCTTGCACAGAAGAAAATCTCTTTGGCAAGGATTGGCAAGACAAAGCTAATCAGCTTGAGTCTGAAAATACCACCTTGAACAGATTATCAAGGGTTACAGCCAACCTAGCAAAGAAAAAGTCAATTAAGAAACCCTTTTTCAACAAGAAAAAGAAACTCTACCCATCTTACACCCAGGCTGTCCATTGTCCAGTTCATGCTCCCCAGAAGGGGCAACAGCAACCCAGACAGCAAAGGAAGGCCCAAGTCCCCAGAGCTCAACCAGCTCAGCAGACACAGCCTCCTCAGGGGGCTTTGACTCCTTTCTAGAAAACTTAGTCATCCTGCCCCTGAAAGATCCAGAGCCTCTCTCCATCCCCGGCAGACTTTGTCATTTTGCCAAAAGATGGCAACAAATAACATCAGAACACTGGACTCTTTCCATTGTAAGAGAGGGGTACAAACTCCATTTTCACAATATGCCCCCTCCCACCATCACAACACAGTTCAAGTCTCAAGGCCCTTCCACCACACTCTTGTGTCAAGAGGTCACCTCACTACTTGCTCAAGGAGCAATAGAGGAGGTACCCATATCCCAACAGGGCATGGGTTTCTACTCCCCCTACTTCCTCATTTCCAAAGAAGACAGGGGGATACAGACCCAAACTGGACCTCAGAAAGTTGAACAAGTATCTATTCCAAGAAAAATTCAAGATGGTCTCCCTCGGAACAATTCTTCCTTACATTCATAGTCAGGATTGGCTATGTTCTCTAGATCTAAAGGATGCATACATGCATATCCTCATCCATACAGATCATAGAAGGTTTCTTCGATTCCTTTTTCAGGAAGACATTACCAGTAGAGGCTTGTCTTCACATAAACCTCCTGGAACTCAGAGCCATCTTTTATGCTCTTCAAGTATTTCAGGCAAACCTCAGCTACTAGACAGTTCTGGTCCAGACCGACAATCAAGTAGCCATGTTCTATGTGAACAAACAGGGTGGGACGGGGTCTCTATCGTTGTGCAACGAGGCTCTTCAAATCCACTTACTAGCGGTGTATCTTCCAGGCATGCAAAATCTCTTGGCAGACAAACTCAGTCGAGTACTGCTGCCACACAAGTGGTCTCTTCATCCAGAGCAAATTGCTCGAATTTTTCAGATCTGGGGAACTCCAGATATAGACCTCTTTGCAAGTCCTCAGAATGCCAAACTTCCCCGGTTCTGTTCCAGAATCCCGGCTCAGAACTGTCAGGCAAGGGATGCCTTCCACCTCCACTGGGGTCAGGACTTCCTCTATGCCTTCCAACCCATTCCCCTCATTCCCAAAACTCTGTTCAAGCTTCAGAGAGACAGGGGCCATATGATTCTCATAGCCCCGCGCTGGCCACGACAAACGTGGTATCCTCTGCTTCTACGTCTCTCTCAAGCCAAACCTCTGGAGTTGGGATGTGCTCCAGATCTTCTTTCCCAAGAGAACGGGATGCTATTGCACCCGAATCCTCAGTCTCTACACCTCAGGGCATGGCTCCTTGATCCTAGAATTCCAGGATATCAACCTTTCTCAACAGATAAAGGATATCCTTTTGGCTTCAAGAAAACTTTCCACAAGGCAGGCCTACGCCTTTAAGTGGAAAAGGTTCTCTATCTGGTGTTCAAAAAAGGAACTGAATCCCTTTTCAGTGCCAGTGGAGGTGTTACTGGAGTATCTCCTCCATCTATCATCCTCTGGTCTTAAGACCTATTCAGTAAGGGTACATTTTAGTGCCATTGCAGCTTTCCACAAGCCCTTGGATGGACAACTTGTTTCCTCTCAACCACTTGTAGCAAGATTTAGGAGAGATCTACTCTTAACTAAACCTCTTATTAAGCCACCACCCATGCCATGGGATTTGAATCTTGTCCTTGGGCAGCTCATGAAACCGCCCTTCGAACCCTTAGCCACTACATCTCTAAAGTTTCTTTCTTGGAAAGTGATCTTCCTAATTGCTCTTACTTCTGCAAGACGCATTAGTGAGCTACAGGCTTTAGTGGCTGATCCTCCTTATACAAGGTTCCACCATGATAAAGTAGTTCTTAGAACTCACCCTCACTTTATGCCAAAGGTGGTTTCGCCTTTTCATTTAAACCAATCGGTTTACCTTCCTGTATTCTTCCCTAGGCCTCATGCCTCCAATGCAGAAAGGAATCTTCACACTCTAGATCAGTGATTCCCAAACTAGTCCTTGGGTACCCCCAGGCTAGTCAGGTTTTCAGGGTATACACAATAAATATGCATGAGATAGATCTGCATATAATGGAAACAGTGCATGCAGATTCATCTCATGCATATTTATTGTGGATACCCTGAAAACCTGACTGGCCTGGGGGTACCTGAGGACTGGGTTGGGAACCACGGCTCTAGATTGTAAAAGAGCCTTGGCTTTTTACCTTCAGAGAACTAAGCAACATAGGTGGGTCTTCCCAGCTTTTTGTTGCCTTTGACTCTAATCATCTTGGACTACCAGTTTCCAAGAGAACTTTGTCTAAATGGATTGCGAATTGCATATCCTTTGCATATGAGAGTAAGGGATTTTCTCTCAAAGGTTATGTCACAGCTCACAATGTGAGAGCATGGCAGCCTCTATGGCTAACCGTCACTCTGTGTCCATTGACGACATTTGTAGAGCAGCCACTTGGGCTTTGGTATACATCTTTGCAGCCCACTACTGCTTAGACAAGGACTCCCATCGGGATGCCTCATTTGGCCAGGCTGTTCTCCAGCATCTCTTTCAGACTTAGAACAACTCCTACCCACCGTCCCGGGTTTCGATGCCAGAGATCCATGGGAGGAAGCATGACCCACCTCAACCTGGGTTTTGCAGCTTTCTGGGGTCATCTCCCTGGCATCTCTCAGCTGGGGGAGTCCCCATATGTGAAGACTACATTCCTGCTTGTTCCTGGAGATAGCGTAGTTACTCACCTGTAACAGGTGATCTCCGGGTACAGCAGGAATTAAGTCTTCACAACCCATCCACCTCCCCCCTTGGAGTTGTCTATCTCTCTCTCTTTCTTCTCTCCTTTGTCTCAGTTATAAACTCAACTGAAGAGGGAGAGTTGGAAGGGCGGGAAGGCAGCAACGCAGGCGCAGTGGGATGCTCCCAAAAGCTTTTCTATTGGATGCTGTGGAGCGTTCCCGCGCAGGCTCCGTCGGTACCGACGATATCCATATGTGAAGACTTAATTCCTGCTGTTCCCGGAGCTAGCCTGTTACAGGTGAGTAACTACGCTTTCTGAAGGGTCATGTCAAGATTCATAATGCTCAAACCATAGCTGCCTCGGTAGCCTAGTTGAGATCAACCTCTATGGAGAAGAAATGCAGAGCTGAAACATGGACGTTAGTCCATACATTCAAATCAGAATATTGTTTGGAAATGGATTTCTGATGTGATAGCAGGTTTGGCCAGTCTGTACTCTTGAAACTCTTTGTGGTTTAGAATCCAACTCCATACATTCTAAAGTTTATTTTCTTAATTTCCAGGCTGCTTTTATAAAAACAAAATAAAACAAGTCTAAAACCCCTCAGTTTTGGTGCCTACCAACTGTCAATGTCTTTTTATGCATTTTCCCTGATGGAATCCATTGCAAGCTAGGTAATAATACTCTGCCTGAAAGCTCTCAAAAGGGGTTTGGCATTCATTTTTAAAAAGTCTTGTTTTCTGTACTGAAAAGGGGGAATATTTTGTTTCTTTGTGGAGTTGGGCAAAGCTCTGTCAGAGTTTATTGTCTTTGTTCCAGCTACCCATTCACAGCTAACCTCATCAGATGTTAAATCCTCCCTACCCACCCCATATGATCATTCTTGCATTATAGGGCCACTCCCCAATTAGCTACACACAGGCACATAGAACAGCGTTGTTAGAACACACTGCTTTTTCTCTTAAAGGACAGCTAAGGAAGAGGTAGAGACTTTGGTAGATCTGTCTCTTTTACTTCAATAGGTACCAAAGTTCCATCAACTAAACAATGGCTGGGAAAACCTGTATTGCTAAAGCTGTAGCCCTTGTTACAGCTTCTGCCTCTGTCCAGAAAGAGATCCCAATGCTAGTTGAAGGACCGGTTCCATGTGCAGAATGCCTGCGTGCTGAGGTTCTCAGGAAAGAAGTGGAGGAGCTCAGGAACGAGATGGCAAAACTGAGAAGCATTCGAGACAGTGAGAAGTACATTGATGAGATGCTTCTTGAAACATCCAGTCTCTCCTACAAAGGTGAAGATGGGAGGGTACAGAATGGATGTGAGTCACCAGAGTCTGCATTATCAATACTCCAACTCCTCCAGCCCTTGAATTGAAGAACCAGTGTGCAGCCCTTTAAGTGGAGGAGGTGTTAGCATCTGAAGAAAGGGAAGAATCACAGCTCGAGCATCCCAAAGTTTCAGAATTAGTCACCACAAGGAAGAGAAAGGTGGTGGTGGTTGGTGACTCTCTTCTGAGTGGTACTGAGGTGTCCATTTGCTGACCAGACTTGCTGTCCAGAGAGGTGTGCTGTCTGCCAAGTGCCAAAATCTGAGATGTTACAGAGAGTTTGCCAAGACTCATCAAGCCTACTGACTATTATCTGATGTTGTTCATCCATATTGGCACAAATGATACTGCTAGCTATCCCTCTGAGCATATCAAAAGTGACTTTGTGGCTCTGGGATACAGGGTGAAGCAGACAGGTGCGCAGATGGTGTTCTCTTCAATTCTCCCTGTTGAGATTAAAGGCCGAGGCGGAGAAGCTCGCAACCTGGAGATGAATGCATGGCTGCGTGGATGGTGTCATTGAGAGCGTTTTGGTTTCCTAGATCATGGGATGATGTTCCAAGGGCTGCAGAACAGAGATGGTGTCCATCTGTCCAAGAAGGGTCAAAGTGTCTTCAGCAGCAGACTGCCTAACCTACTGAACCTACTTCAAACTAGATTCATTGGGGATGGATGAAGAAAGCCCCTGTAGAAATGGGTAAAAGGGGCAACATCTGGAAAGAGTAGTTACTCACCTGTAACAGGTGTTCTCCAGGAGCAGCAGGAATCAGTCCTCACATATGGGTATCATCGGCGCCGATGAAGCCCCAGCGGAGCATTTCCCCAGCTTTCTATGAAAGCGTTTGGGAATGCAGGCACGCATGCGCGGTTCCCTTCCCGCCTAAAGGTGCCATCTTTCCTCAGTCAAATGACATAGCTAAGAACAGCACACAAAAAAAGAAAAAATAAACTATGTACAACTGCAACTCCAAGGGAAGGAGGGAGGGTTGTGAGGACTGATTCCTGCTGCTCCTGGAGAACACCTGTTACAGGTGAGTAACTACTCTTTCTCCAGGACCAAGCAGGAAGTCAGTCCTCACATATGGGTGACTCCCTAGCTCTGGGCTACCAGGAACCCAGGCTGAACAAGAGGACTCCCTCTAGTCCCAGCTGCACAGAAAGGCTTTTCACTGACACAACCTCCACCGGTAGCCCAACAGAGGGCAGGAGGGCAGGAGTTGCCTAAACCTCAAAGAGATTCCGGAGTACTGCTTGGCCAAAAGCACTGTCCCTACGGGACTCCCTCTCCAGACAGTAATGGGTCGCAAACGTCTGGCTTGAAGACCAAGTTGCAGCCCTGCAGATGTCTACCAAGGGCACAGAGCGAAGATGAGCCACTGAGGCAGCCATTGCCCTGACACGGTGGGCCGTAACCCGACCCTGAAAAGGAAGGTCAGCCGCCCTGTAAGCCCAGGTGATACAGTCAACCACCCAGATGGACAAGGTACGCTTGGACACAGCTAACCCCAAGTTATTAGGGTCAAAATAAATGAAGAGCTGAGTAGCCCTTCCGTGCCCTTGCGTACAGTCAAGGTAGAAGGATAAAGCCCTCCTACAGTCCAGGGTATGCAAGACTGCTTCAGCCTGGCTTACATGAGGCCTAGGGAAGAATGTTGGAAGAACCACCTCCTGATTGAGGTGGAAAGAGGAGACAACCTTTGGGAGGAACTTTGGATGAGTCCTGAGGACCACCCTGTTCCTATAAATCCTAGTGTAAGGCCTATCACAGACCAGGGCCTGAAGCTCACTCACTCGCCTAGCCGAAGTAAGGGCTATCAGAAAGAGTGTCTTCCAAGAGAGGAAGCGCAGTGGGCAACTAGCCATCGGCTCAAAAGGTGGGCGAGTCAGTTGCTGCAAGATCACATTCAACTCCCACTCAGGGGCAGGAGGACGGATTGGAGGCTTGAGCAAAAGCAAGCCCCTGAGAAAGCGGGACACCAAGGGGTGAACCGACAGAGAATGTCCTTCCACCAGTGAGTGGTGAGCTGCTAGAGCTGAGGGGTGGACCCGAACAGAATTGGACTTGAGTCCCTGATTGGACAAGTGCAGTAGGTACTGAAGCACCACTGGTACAGTACAGGAGAAAGGATCCTCTGTACGTAGCTGACACCACACAGAAAACCTTTTCCACTTAAGGGCATAGGTCTTTCTAGTGGACTGTTTTCTAGAGGCTAGGACAACCTCCTCAACTTCCCGAGGTAGGCCCCAGGGAGCCAAAACTACCCTTGCAGCCTCCAGGCCATCAAATTGAGAGCTTTGAGATTGGGGTGCAGAAGGGAACCCTGATCCTGAGAGAGAAGGTCGGGTTGCAACCCCAGAGGCAGTGGGGAATCCACCACCAGCTGAAGCAGTAGTGGGAACCAAGGTTGCCTCGGCCACCTGGGCGCCACCAGCAGAATTGAGGCCTTGTCCTGAAGAATCTTGAAGAGAGTCCGGACCACCAAGGGCGTGGGAGGAAACGCATATAGGAGGCCCTGAGACCATGGAATCAGAAAAGCATCGGCCGCCAGCCGCAGAGGATGCGGTTGCCTGGAGCAAAACCGTGGCAGTTGCTTATTCAGTGGACTGACAAAGAGGTTTATCGAAGGGAGACCCCATTTCAGGAAGATCTTCTGAACTACCAAGGGATGCAGCTGCCACTCGTGGGGCTGCAAGATTCTGCTCAACCGGTCGGCCAGGTAGTTTTCCTGGCCTGGAAGGTACATAGCCCTGAGGAGCATGTTGTGCTTGAGGGCAAATGAACAAAGGTCCTGAGCCTCCCGACAAAGGAGTCTGGACCCTGTCCCGCCTTGTTTGTTCACATAAAACATGGCTACCTGGTTGTCTGTCTGAACCAGGACAAATTGATGAGCCAGGGCAGGAGAGAAAGCTTTGAGAGCTAGGTGAATAGCCCTGAGTTCCAGGAGATTGATCTGCTGTGCCGCCTCCCAGGGAGACCACAGGCCCTGGGTGCACTTGTCTCGACAATGAGCTCCCCAGCCCTGCAGGGAGGCGTCGGTGGTCAGTACCACTGTGTACCCAGGAATTTGAAAGGGCACGCCTTTGAGGAGATTGGGTGGGTGCAGCCATCAGCTGAGGGAGTTCAGAAATGGTCTGGACACCCTTATCCTGTCTCTGAGACTGCCTGTGGCCTGTGACCACTGAGTCCGAAGGCACCACTGCGCAGGCCTCATATGGAGCCGGGCATTGGGGGTCACATGTACTGTCGAAGCCATGTGGCCAAGCAGCCTCAGGGAGAGCCTGGCGGAGACCAGAGACCTGCAGAGAAACTGGTTGGCTAAGTTTATCAGTCTCTGGGCTCTGTCTGCTGGCAAGAAAGCCTTTGCCAGCAGGGAGTCCAGCCTTGCCCCTATGAACTCCAAGTTCTGGGAGGGCAGCAAAGTCGACTTTGCGAAGTTTATGACGAACCCCAGGCTTTGAAGAAGAGCAATCGTTCTGAGGGTGGCTTGTCTGGCCTCCTGGCATGTCTGACCCCTGATGAGCCAGTCGTCCAGATAGGGGAAGACAAAGATACCCTGATTCCTCAGGTAGACTGCTACCACAGCCAGGCACTTGGTAAAGACCCTGGGAGCAGAGGTGAGGCCGAAGGGCAGCACTCTGTACTGATAATGGTTTCCTCCCACAATGAACCTGAGGTACTTTCTGTGGTCTGGATGAATGAGGATGTGGGTATACGCATCCTTTAGATCTAAGGAGCATAGCCAATCTCCCTGCTGGAGGTAGGGCAGAAGTGTTCCAAAGGTAAGCATCTTGAACTTTTCTTTCTCTAGGAACCTGTTGAGGTTCCTGAGGTCCAGAATGGGTCGAAGGCCACCGGTTCATTTGGGCACTAGGAAATACCTGGAGTAGAACCTGTGACCTTGCAAGTGGGGAGGCACAGGCTCCACCGCCCTGTCCACCAACAGACCTTGGAGCTCTTGAAGAAGAAGGTCTGTGTGTAGGGGAGGCCTTGGAGGCTCCCCTGGAAAGTATGGAGGAGGCAGTTGGTGAAAATGCAGTGCATAGCCCCTGTGGACTATGTCCAACACCCAAATGTCCCCGGTGATAAGGGGCCACTGGTGGGCAAAGAGGGCGAGGCGACCTCCTGTGCAGGGTTGGGATAGCAGGGACGGAGAGGCTACGCTCAAGGAGTCAAAACCCCCCACCCTGCTGAGTGGGAGCAGGGGCCGGAGGCTTGGGGGTCCTCTGCCTACAGGGCCCATTACCCTGCCCCTTGGCTTGCTGACCCTGGGGTGCAGCTTGGGCAGCCTGATATTGAGGGTACTGTTTGTAGGCAGTGCCCTTCCTCGGGTAAAAGGGCTTTCTACCCGGGCCCTTCTTTTTATGAGAAGGGACAGAAGTCTTTCTAGACAGCCTTGTCCGTGTAAGGTGCTCGGTTTCGAGCTGGGCAGCCTTCTCGGTCATGGGCTTGCCAAAAAGGTTTTCACCTCGGCAAGGGACATCGACCAACTTGTCCTGAACCCATGGCTCGAGGTCCGATGACTGCAGCCATGCCTGGCGTCGAGCTGCGATGCCGGCTGCCGCTACTCGGGCCAAGGCCTCGAAGCCATCGTAGGCGGCGCAGGACATGAACTTCGAGCAATCCCGAATCCCCGAGGACAAGGACTTGAATCTCTGCAAGGGTTCCCCAGAGAGTCCAGCAGAGAACCCGGCCAACTCCTTGGCCAAGTCCCGCAAGTACATGCCCATGTACAGCTGGTAAGACTGGACACGGCAAGCAAGCATCGAGCCCTGAAAGCACTTTCTACCGACGCCATCGAGCTTCCGGGCCTCCCTGCCGGGGGGCACCGCGGAATGCATCTTCTGGCTCTTCAGACGATGCATGGCCGATTCCACAACCATGGAATGGTGTGGTAGCTGTGCCTTTTGAAAGCCAGGGCTCTTTCGGAGTCGATTCGCTTGCTGAGAACCGGCGCCGAGGCCGGTGTTTCCCACATCCGGAAGAGGAGCCGTTCCAGCTTCGGAGGAACCGGGACAGTAAAGGCCTCCTTCGGAGGAGAGTCATACTGCAGGGCCTCGAGCTTTTCAGCTCGAGGCTCTTCCTCGGGGTTTACGTTTATGTTTATTAAAACTTGTTATACCGCCCAACACCATAGGCACCTGAGCGGTTTACAATAAAACTTAAAACAAATTAAAAATGAGGCTGTCGGAGAAGGAAAAAAGGAACGCCATTAAAATAATAGGAAAGAGAGAGAGAGGAAAGAAGAGATAAAGTAATACAATGCAGCAGTTACAACACAACATCATGGGACGGGGGGAAGGGGGGAAAAAGAGGATGGAAGGTCAAACGCTAGGTTAAAGAGGTGGGTTTTGAGTTGAGTTTTGAAAGATTGATAAGATTCTTCTGCACGGAGCGAGGGGGGGAGCGAGTTCCAGAGGCTCGGGGCCAAAAAATAGAAGGCAGAGGAGCGGGTAGAAACAAGGAGAGCCTGAGAGGGGGAGGGAAGAGACATACGATTCATGTGGATAGAATGAAGCAGACGGTGGGGGGTACGGAAGTGTATCTGATCAGCAAGATAGGAAGGGATGCCAGTGCGAACAGCCTTATGCGTAAGGATAAGAATTTTGTACGGAACACGAAAAGGGACAGGTAACCAGTGGTGATGAAGAAGAGGGGTGACATGATCGAAACGAGAGGCATAAGTTAAAAGGTGAATAGCAGTGTTTTGGACACGCTGAAGACGAGACAGTTGAGATTGGGGCAGACCAGCTAGGGAAACGTTACAGTAATCCAGACGAGACATCACAAGAGAAAGAAGAAGAGTAGCCAGAGCAGAAGAAGAAAGGAAAGGGCGGACAGCTCGGAGTTGCCTAAGAGAGAAAAAAGAACGCTGAACGACGGAAGAAATATGCTCCTTGAAAGAAAGGGAAGAATCAAGAATAACACTCAAATAACGGAGTAAGGAGACAAGAGGAATAGACTGCGAGGAAAGGGAAGGGGCACAAGTGGGGGAGGGACTCCCGAGCGTAAACCAGATAGCGAAAGATTTAGCGGGATTAACGTGAAGGAAATTGGAGGAAAACCAAGAGGCGACGGCAGTAAGACAGTGATTAAGAGGGGTAATGTCAGGAGAGAGAGAGTCCGTGTGAAAAAGGAGAAAAATGTTGTCTGCATAATAATACGCAGAGACGCCTAACTGTTGGATTAACAGAGCAAGAGGGGCCAAGAAAACATTAAAGAGAAGGGGAGAAGGGGTCCGCCGGAATAGCCAAGCAGTGGCCATATCCCGGACGAACTCCGAGAACCTAGTATCCTCCGGAGGGGATCTACTCCGGGGCTCAGACTGCGGTGAGTCCGACGGGACGCACCGAGTCTTGAACGTATCGGGGGACTCCTCGTCCTCCGTCTCCCAGGCGGACTCGTCCGACGAGGAGTGGGGGTCCGATCCCGCGAGGCCCTGGAGCACCCGCCCCGACGGAGGCACCGGTGTCGACGCCCTCGGTCCCGAACGGGAGGTCGAGGGAGACCGCGACCGAGGTCAACTTCGAGCTATGATGGACTCGAGTATCGGCTCGGTCTCCGGGGTCGACTTCAAAGTCGATGTCCCGGTGGTCGGGGCAGATGCGCCAGACAGGCTGGCCATCAGTGCACGCTGCTGCTCCATGAAGGCAGACAATCTGCTCTCCAAGGCTGTCATCCTGAGACTCAGCTCGGGAGATGCAGCAGCCACCGACTCGGGCCCCAGTGGCGCCGGGCCCGACGTCGGCTCTCTGGGAGGAGAGTCCTTGAGGACCAAAGGGCTTACGTGTCCAGCAGACTCCGGCTCCACACGAGGAACCTTGGCAGGCTTCTCCTGTTCCACGGGCCCGGGGTGACGGTCGGGGGTCTTAGACCTGGCCCTCGAGGAGCCAGGGACCTCCTCCGACGACGCCTTCGCGAGCCTCTTCTTCCTCTTAAGTTCCCGGTCGGGGGACCCCCCTGTCCGAGGAGCTTCGACAGCGCTCGGGATCGGAATCCCGAGATGTCGAGGCCTCAGACGAGGTCCGGGCCTGCCCGGAGGCAGAGTCTGAGAAAAGCCTTTCTGCTGCTGGCTACTTCGAAGTGCCTTGGAAGACATCTTCCCACATGGTCCACACGTCTTAGGGTCGTGATCAGGACCGAGGCACCGAAGGCAGCAGTCGTGTGTGTCGGTGAGAGACATTAATTTCTTACACCGATCACACTTCTTGAAACCACTGGAAGCCATCGGGGAAAAAAAGAGTCCCCGCGAGGTCAAAAGACCGGCCTTCCAGGGAAAAGGAAAAAAAGGGCACGAACGCCAGCCACGAAGGGCAAAAACCGAAAAGAAGGAACGGGCTCGATACTGGTGTACCGACCCGGCGGGAGGGGAACCGGCGTCGAACCGGGAGAAAAAACAGCGAGGATCGCCGAAGAAAAAAATCACTTTTATCCGGGATGACAGGACACACGTCCGTTGGGCTTCTCGGAAAAAAAGAGACTGAGGTAAGATGGCACCTTTAGGCGGGAAGGGAACCGCGCATGCGTGACTGCATTCCCAAAGGCTTTCATAGAAAGCTGGGGAAATGCTCTGCTGGGGCTTCATCGGCACCGATGATACCCATATGTGAGGACTGACTTCCTGCTTGGTCCTGGAGAAAGAGGTGTTTATAAATGCCTATAGCATGGGAAATAAGACCCCAGATGTTGAGGCTTTAATGGAAGAGGCTTTGACTTGGATTTAGTGGCCATTACGGAGACATGGTCCATGGAAAACCATGACTGGAATGTAATTATACTGGGCTATACCTTATTCAGGAAGGACAGGTTAGGAAGAAGGGGAGGTGGGGCGGCACTATATGTAAAAAATAATATTAAAGCTATAAAATTGCAGGGCTAAAAAAGGAAGAGAGAAGGCACTGTGGGTTAAACTAGAAAGAGGGAAAGGGAAATCCATTTGTATTAGAGTTTTTTCCGGTCCCCCTCACAAAGAGTAGAAGTAGATGAAGATTTAATAGAAGACGTACGCAGTATTGCCATGAAAGGAGAAGTGCTTCTGAATCGTGATTTCAATATGCCGGATGTGGATTGGCATATCCTTGCTGCAGTGTCATCTAGAAGTAAGGAGGTTCCTGGATTCTCTACAGGGAGAATTATTCAGGCAACTGGTAACAAACCCACATGTGATAGGGCCATACTGGACTTAGTACTTACCAATGGGGAAATTGTTTCTGATATTACAGGAGGAGATCGTATCACATCCAGTGATTACCAGATGGTATGGGTTCAGTATTTAGGACTCAGGCTGATAAAATCCATTAAAAAGCGAGCGTCCTAGACTTTAGGAAAACTAACTTTGCCAGGATGGGACAATACCTCCAAGAGTTGTTAGCAGGATGGGAACAGTTGGAGGATGTAGAAAAACAGTGGGCAAAACTGAACGGGGATATTTTAAGGGTAACAGGTTAGAAAGGTATATAAATGTAAAAGGAAAAGGAGGCTGCTATGGTTCTCAAAAGAAGCAGCTGAAAAAACAGAGAAAGTGGTATTGTCAGACTCAAGAGTGAAGGGGAGGAATATGCAAAACAGATGAGGATAAAGCGGAATTGCTTAACAAATATTTCTGTTCTGTGTTCACAGGAGAAGGACCTCAGAAAACACCCACAAATAGGAACAGAAGCAACGGGGATCTCGAACAATTTTCAGAAGACTGTATTCGTGAGAAACTAGCTAAACTAAAAATAGACAAAGCAGTGGGTCTGGATGGAATATATCCAAGAATACTGGGGGATGTTCTAGTGGCTCTACTGTCTGACCATTTCAATGCTTCTTTGGAGTCGGGAGTGGTGGCAGAGGACTGTAGAAGGGCACATGTGGTCCCTTTAGACAAAAGAAGACATAAGGATGAGAACTACAGGCCGGTTAGTCTAACCTTTGTGGTTAGTATATTATTGGAAAGGCTACTAAAAAGAGAATAGTGAGGTTTCTGGAGTCCAATGGATTGCAGGATCTAAGGCAGCATGCTTTTACCAGAGGCAGGTCTTGTCAGACAAATCTGATTGATTTCTTTGACTGGCTGACCAGGGAGTTGGACTGAGGGAGAGCCCTAGATGTGGTGTACTTAGATTTCAGTAAAGGCTTTGACACCGTTCTGCATAGGCAACTTATGAACAAACTGAGCACCCTAGGGATGGACCCTAAAATTGATTGGGTTTAGAAATTGGTCGAGTGGGAGGCGACAAAGGGTACAGGTAAATGGAGCTCACTCTGAGGAGGAGGTGGTTACCAGTAGTGTGCCGCAATGATCTGTCCTTGGTCCGATTTTTTAAAATATCTTTGTTAGTGATATTGCAGAAGGGCTGTCAAATAAGGTTTACTTGTTTGTGGATGATACCAAAATCTGCAATAGAGTAGACACCCAGGAAGAATTAGATAACATGAGGAGGGATCTAGCTATGCTTGAAGAATGGTCTAGAATTTAGCAGCTGAAATGTAATGCTAAAAAAATGCAGGGTCATGCATTTGGGCTGCAAAAATCCAAAGAAGTGGTACAATATAGAGGGTGAGGTACTTCTGTCCATGAAAGAAGAGCAGGGCCAGGGCGTAATTGTGTCTATCTTAAAGTAGCTAAAAGGGTAGAAAAGGTGACTGCGAAAGCCAGAAGGATGCTTGGGTCTATAGGGAGAGGAATGGCCAGCAGAAAAAAAAGAGGTGATAATGCCTCTGTATATGTCTCTGATGCGACCTCATTTGGAGTATTGTGTGCAATTCTGGAGACAGCACCTTCAAAATGATATATGCAGATTGGAGTCGGTGCAGAGGGTGGCTACTAAAACGGTTAGTGGCCTTCATTATGAAGCATAAAGATCTTAATATGTTTATTAATATGTATATTCACCCTCTCCAGGAGGAAGCTTACCTTCAGAACTCTCCCCTGCGCACAGCCAATATGACAGACTGGAGTGTCTCCAATATGAAACCGGGGACACTGGTTCCCATACTTTAGGTCAAAAATGGGCCGGCAGGAGCTTTCCTTTTTGGGCAACACAAAATAAATGGAGTATTGATCGCTGTCGCACTGGTCCCGGGGCACTCGTTCCAAGGCCTCCAGCTGGATAATCTGCTCCAAGGTGTCTCGTAACGCCAGCGCCTTGCCCCGAGCTTTGCAGAGAGATTATATGCCCCAGGGAACAAGATGTGTTGCAAACTCAAGCACATAGCTCTCCATTATCACCTCTAAGACGCATTGGTTAGATGTTATCCGGGCCCAGACCGGGTAGAAGTCACGTAGCTGGCTCCCATGGGTCTCCGCCTGGGTCTGCCTCACTTTATTGTGCTTTTTTTGCATTGGGGGAAGCAGAGGCTGAATAGTATCCTTGTCCAGCCCCTCGAAACCCCCAAAAGGCTTGTCCTCAAGAGGGAAAAGACTCCTCTGGTACGGCGCCAAATGCATGGTATGGAAACACTAAAAATCCTGTGTTTGCCTCGCGCTGGAACCACGGAGCACTCCTGCTTATCCTCTGGGAGACGTTCTCCTTTTGACTCCCCCAAGTCCTTAACTAACTTATCCAATGCTTCTCTGAACCAGAGTTTATCTTTGAAGGGTAGCTTACTTAACTGTGACTTAAGAAAAAACATCCGCTGACCAATTCCTCAGCCAGAAACACCTGCACACTGCCATCACCAAGGCCATGCTCTTAGAGAGGCCCTCTATTGAGATCATAAAAGGTGTCCACCAGATACACATACCCCCGATTGAAGCTTTGCTGCTGCTGCAGAGGGCTCCAGGGACTCCTCTGCTGGCTCCAAAATGCCCCGCGTCCACTGCAGGCAAGCTCTAGCCACAAATGCCCCACATCCTGATGGCTGTAGGGGCAGAGCATTAATATTAAATGCCTGCTTAAACAATGTATCTTTCTGTCCTGTCCATCCCTAAGCGCGATACTTCCTTCCACTGGAAGAGTGGTCTTGTTCTCCAGGAACAAGCAGGAAGTCAGTCCTCACTTATGGGTGACGGAGTGGAACGGGTAAACGTAGATCGATTGTTTATGTTATCAGAATATAGAAAGACTAGGGGACATGCAATGAAGCTACAAGGTAAATTATTTAAGACTGATAAAAGAATTTTTTTTTTCACTCAACGTGTAATCAAACTCTGGAATTTGTTACCGGAGGATGTAGTAAAGGCTATTAGTGTAGCTGGGTTTAAAAAAGGTTTGGACAAGTTCCTGGAGGAAAGGTCCATAAACCATTATTAAGAAGGGACCCAGAATATCAATGCTTGACCCAGTACAAGCATTGTGGAGCCTGTGTCTTTTGGGGAAACTGCTAGGTACGTATGACCTAGATTGGCCACTGTTGGAAACAGGATACTGGGCTTGATGGACCTTGGTCTGACCCAGTATGGCATATCTTATGTTCTTATGTTGGCACCGACGGAGCCCGCGCAGAGCAATTCCCCAGCTTTCAAAGAAAGCCTTTGGGATTGCTGCCATGCATGCATGGTTCTCTTCCCGCCCAAAGGTGCCATCTTGCTCAGTCTCCCTTTTTCCGCGGAGCCCTTCGGATGCACGTCCTCGTCCTTCGGAAAGAGTGTTTCGTTTTCAGCCTCTGGCCTGTGTTTTTTCCAGTAACATCAGTCCTCTTCTTGTTCTCCCCTGCTCTGCTTTTTCCCTTGAGCGAGGGGACATCCTTTTTAATAAAGGTTTTCCCTCAACTGCTGGCCGTAAAAATCTTCGACCTAGCGGGGGCCTTTTTTGCCCCAATGGCCACCGGGTTTAAGAAATGTGACAGATGCTCTAAAAACATGACGCTCACGGACACCCACGACTGCTGTCTTTGGTGTCTTGGGGCCGACCATGACCCGGAGCTCTGCTCTCTTTGCAAGAAAATGTCCTCCAAAGTCCTGCTAAATCGTAAGCAGAAGTCCGATGACATTTTCTGGAAGGTAGCCCTAGAATCCCTGGCGGCACCCTCGGTCATCCCTCCACCGATGGGATCCTCAACTTCAGCCCCGCACTCTCGGCAGCACTCCAACCAGGGATCCTCTGAAGTGTAGAGGCGTAAGAAGAAGACGACCTCGAAGTTACCGTCAGGGGCCCCAGACAATCGCGAGCGCTCCCGTGCTCGGTTGCTCAGCCCCCACTGGCGTTCCTGAGAGTCGGACAAGGAGCAGCCTCGAAAGGTACCTCATGCGGATACATAGGCCTCCGGCGATGGCACCCGCTCTCCTGAGGACCCCCTCTCCTCCTTCACGCCAGACCCGGTAACCCCAGTGTCCGTGTCGCAGGGACTCACGTCTGCGTGGGAGTCCCATATGTTGGCATTAGAGTGCAGCGTTTCTGCCTTCTTAGCTGCCCAGCAGGCGCTCATGCCCAACCTGGCTGGCCTGCGCCTCGAGACCGAGGTTCCCTTGAGAGGGACTCCAAAACCCACCATGGAAACCCCCAAGAGCCATGGGCCTCATGAGGGTCCTCAGCATCAGTCTCGCTCGCCTTCCCGGTCTTCGGTAGCGAGATCCTCCCAGGCCTCTGGCTCCAAGCGGGCTTCGGCCTCTGTTTGGGGCAACCAACTCGAGTTGGACTCCTTCTTGGACCTCTCGAACTGGGAGTCGGACGGGGATACCTCCCTGGAAACCCGTGCCCACAGGGACCTCCCTTCGGACCCTGCCCTGCCTGCCTCTCGTTGGCGTTCACCGCCTGAGGACACATCCTTCCTAGTATTCATGCGGGACATGGCACGGGCCCTCAACCTGGCTACGCAGGCTGAAGAGCTTGATATTCTGCAGTATGAGTCCCTGCCACAGGATTCTCTTACTGTTCCAGTTCCTCCCATTTTGTTAAGGCTGCTCCTCTGCATGTGGGACACACCTGCTTCGGTCCCCATAGTGAGCAAGCGCCTTGACGCCATGTACAGGGTCCAACGTGGGCCGGAGTTCCGGAAGACCCAGCTTCCACACACCTCCATGGTAGTGGAGTCCGCGATGCAGAAGCAAAAGAGCCCGAAGTCACACTCTTCGGTCCCCCCGGGCAGAGAGTCGAGAGCTCTCAGCCTATCAGGGGTCCATGCTTACATGCCACATTCAGGCATATCAACTGTATATGGGCATGTTCCTGTGTGATCTTGCCTAAGAGCTCAGCGGATTCTCCGCAGGCCTCGGGGGCAAACTCCTTCTCAGGTTCCAAGCCCTCCTGAGATCAGCCATGGAGTGCTCGAAGTACCTCTCCCGTGCCGTGTATGACGGGTTTGAGTCCTCCGCCCGAATGGCAGCAGCCAGCATCGAGGCCTGACTCAGGCATGGCTCCAATCCTTTGACCTGGAGCAGTGGGTCCAGGAGAAGCTCCTGGACGTCCCCTGCCTCGGCAAGCAGCTGTTTGGTAAACCTATGGAGGATAAGGCCGCTGACATAGAAACGGAGTTCATCACTCAAACTCGTCTCTTGTGTAAGACCTTCTCTCTCCCTCGGAAGAAGCAGCAAACAAAGAAGCCATTCTTCCAAAGAAAGGGGCTCCCCTAAAAGGGTTATCCATCTTTCCCACCCACCCCCGCACCGGCTCCTGGCACGCAGGGGAAGGGAGGTGTGCATAGCCACCCCAAGCCTAAAGGGCCTAAGGCCCAGCAACTGGCGCCACCCCAACCTGCGCAGGGTTTTTGACACAGACAGCAGAGCTTCTTGCCCCCCAGCAGCACTTCTGCCGGTGGGGAGATGCCTGTCCCTATTCGCCACAGTGGGCGTTGATCACGTTGGACACCTGGGTCCTCTGAGTGGTTGGGGATGAATATTGTCTCCGCCTGGACAAGCGCCCTCCTCCCTTCTTGCCAGCGGAGCCTACTTGGCTTCTTGCGCACCAGGCCTTCTTGCAGCAGGAGCTGTCCAAGGCCGTGGGTTCTACTCCTGTTACTTTCTCGTTCCGAAAAAGATGGGGGGCCTAGGCCCCATCCTCAATCTCCAGAACCTAAACAAGTTCCTGGTGTGGGAGAAGTTCAAAATGTTATCGCTTGGCATCCTACTGCCCTTTCTTCAGCAGGGCGATTGACTATGCTCCTTGGACCTCAAGGACACTTACGCCCACATCCTAATCCACCCTTAACACAGGCAATATCTACGCTTCAGGGTACAGGGGGAACACTACCAATACAGAGTGCTCCCATTCAGGCTTGCGTCTGCACCGCAAGTTTTCACAAAGTGTCTCTCTGCGGCAAGGTATACCCGTCTTCCCCTACCTTGACAAATGGCTCGTCATGGGGACCTCAAGCGATGAAGCCTGCCTAGCGGCATCACACACAATCCGCCTCCTCCCTCCCCTTTAAGGGAGGGAGTAGCCTAGTGGTTGGGGCAAGGTAGTTCAGGCCGGAAGGTCGGGGGTTCAAATCTCACTAGAGGACAGCAACCTTGGGCCGGAAGGACTGGTGTTTCTAGTCCCACAGATGCTCCTTGTGGTCTTGGGCAAGCCACGTAACCCTCCATTGCCCATGTTCCCTGTAAGTATTAGTGTATGTGTCTCATATCCCTTTGTGTTAAATGTATCCCCCAATTGTGTTGTGACCGCTTTGATTGAAGGATAAGGCGGTATACAAAACTGTCTAAATAAATAAATAAATGGCTCGGCTTCATGGTCAACTACTCCAAATCCCACCTCGAGCCGGTGTGGGTCCTGGAGTTCATCGGCACCCACCTCGACACGGATCGAGCGACTGCCTTTCTCCCCGTGGACAGGGTGGACCGGCTCCGGGCTGTGGCGGCCCAGGTCCAGAGCAGGGCTTGGGGTACAGCATGAGCCATGCTGTGCCTTCTAGGACACATGGCCTCCACCGTCCATGTGGTCCCCCATGCCCACATGCACATGTGGACAGCCCCATGGTGCCTCAGGGCACAATGGAGCCAGACCTTTGGCCATCTCAGAGAACCTATCCACAACTCCCGCAGTCTCCACAACTTCCTGGGTTTGGGCGGGAGTCTTGAAGGACTATGAAAGGGGACTGCTACTTCTGGAGAGAGAGATCTGCAATTGTAAGTATTACTTCTCGGAATTTTTTTAAATCTTGGGGGAAAAGGAATTCTTTAGATTAAAGCTGATTAATCTGTGAACACAGTGTATTTGTTAAATCGCTCAGGGCCTAGTAGCAGCAAAGAGTTTTCAGTTTAAATTTAAAACACAGGGGAGAGCTTTCTGGTTAAATTTAGAACCCAGCAGAGCGCTTCCAGTTTAAATTTAATACTCAGTCAGGGCCTAGATTAAATTTAAAACACAGAGAGCAGCTTTCTGGTTAAATTTAGAACCCAAGACTCCCTCTATCCAAGCAAGGGCTATGGGACTCCCATGGAGATTGGTCACAGATTACCTTAGAAGCAAAGGACAGGGTACTGTATAGCAGCCAGCTTTTAATAAATCTGAGATTAATTAAATTTCAGGTGAACAAAGTACATTAAACGTATTAGGTATTGTTTTATTAGCAACCCTTAGTAAATAAAGAACTTAAATATCTAAACACAACCTTAAAATGAAGATGCAGACAGCAGTCCAGCAGCGAGATGGGGGCGTTCCAGTCCTTTGCACTGAGAGTCACATGTGTGATTTTCTCCCAGTTGGTGACGGGTCTTACATGTGCACAAGGTGCAAGGAGCTCTTTGCTCTCAGGGAACAAGTCCAATCTCTGGAGGCAAGAGTAGCAGACTTGGAAGACATAAGGAAGACAGAGAGGTACATACACGAGACATACAGGTATATAGTCCTGAAGTTCCATCTCCAGTCTGGCAGTATCCCTGTTGCCATGGAGGAGAGAGGTTATGTGACAGGAGAGCTTTACCCTAGTGTGGCAGGAAGTGATCTTATAGCTAGGACCTGTCCTCCAGGTGATGTACAACCCTCTTGCACCGAGGAAGTTTCTCCAGGGCCATATGCCCATGAGGGAGGGGTTAGGACAGCCGTTATAGTTGGTGATTTGATTATTAGGCATGTAGATAGCTGGGTAGACGTGAGGATCGCTTGGTAACATGCCTGCCTGGTGCGAAGGTAGTGGACTTCATGCGCCACCTAAACAAGGTCTTAGATAGTGCTGGGGAGGAGTCTGCTGTCTTGGAACATGTCGGTACCAATGACATAGGAAAATGTGGTAGGGAGGTTCTGGAGGCTAAATTTAGGCTTTTAGGTAGGAAGTTGAAATTGAGAACTTCCAGGGTAGTGTTCTCCGAAATGCTTCCCGTTCCACGTGCAGGACCCACAAAAGGCATGTAGAGCTCCGGAGTCTCAATGCGTGGATAAGACAATGGTGCAAGGATGAGGGTTTTGGATATGTTATGAACTGGGGAACATTCTGGGGAAAGGAGGGGCTCTTCCAAAGGAATGGGCTTCAACTTAACCGGGATGGAACCAGGCTGCTGGCATTAACCTTTAAAAAGGAGAGAGAGCAGCTTTTAAACTAGATAATAGGGGAGAGCCGACAGTCGCCCAAGAGCGCATGGTTCGGAACAATTTATCCTTGAAGGATACTACCAAGAAAATGAAGTTAGGGCATATCAGCAGAGAGGTTCCAATAAAGACAAAAGTAGCCCAAATGCCCTTGAGTACAGAGCAGACAGAGCTTTAAAGATTCCAAATTACCCCTGCCTACCGATAGCCAGATTAATATGAATAAAATAGAGTCTCTAAAATGCTTGTATGCAAATGCAAGAAGTCTAAAAAATAAGATGGGAGAATTAGAATATATTATAGCACTAAATGAGAAGTTAGATATGATTGGTATCTCAGAAACATGGTGGAAGGAGGACAACCAGTGGGACACTGTGATACTTGGGTACAAACTATATCGTAATGATAGAGCTGATCAAATTGGTGGAGGGGTTGCGCTCTATGTTAGAGAGGGCATTGATTCACAAAGGATTAAAGTTCTACAGGAAACAAAATTCGCTATAGAATCTCTATTGATTGAAATTCCATGTAAAAACGGAAAGGAAATGGCAGTGGGGGTGTACTATAGACCACCTGGCCAGAATGAACAAATGGATGATGAAATGCTCAAAGAAATCAGGGAAGCTAACAAAAGTTACAGAACGATAATAATAATGGGTGATTTCAATTACTCTGGTACTGATTGGGTCATTGTCAAGGCAGGACATGCTAGGGAGATAAAGTTTCTAGGTGAAATAAATGACTGATTCGTGGAACAGCTGATTCATGAACCGACCAGAGGAGAAGCCATTTTGGACTTAGTCCTTACTGGAATACCAGATCTGGTGCAAGAGATAAGGGTGTTGGGGCCACGTGGCAATAGTGATCATAGCATGATCACATTTGATTTAATTAATGGAGGAGGGATGGTAAGGAAATCCACATTACTACCTTTTAACTTTCGAAAGGGAGACTATGATAAAATGAGGAGAATAGTTAAGAAAAAAACTAAGAGGAGCAGTTGCAAAGGTAAAAGCCTTACATAAAGCTTGGGTGTTGTTTAAAAATACTATTTTGGAAGCCTAGACCAGCCGTATTCCACGCTTTAAGAAAAATGGAAAAAAGTCCAAAAAACTGCCAGCATGATTTAAAGGTGAGGTCAGAGAGGCTATTGTTGCCAAAAAAACATCTTTCAGAAAATGGAAAAAAGAGCCAAATGATGAAAATTGGAAACAGCACAAGCACTGGCAAGTTAAATGCAAGGCATTGATAAGGCAGGCAAAGAGAGAATTTGAGAAGAAACTTGCTGTGTAAGGAAAAACGCAAAATAAAGACTTTTTCAAGTACATTCATAGCAAAAACCCCGTGAGGGAGTCAGTTGGACCATTAGATGATAGAGGGGTAAAAGGAGCAGTAAGAGGGGACAGGGCTATAATGGAGAGACTGAATGAATTCTTTGCTTCAGTCTTTACTGAGGAAGATGTAGGGATGTTACCCATGACTGAAGTGGTATTTAAAGGTGATGTAGCGATATTTCTTTCAATTCTTCTGCAGCACCGGGAAGACGTATTAGAACTATTTGTTCAACTGAAGAGTAGCAAATCACCTGGACCAGATGATATACATCCAAGGGCATTGAAAGAACTGAAATATGAGATTGCAGACCTGCTATTAGTAATCTGTGAACTATCATTAAAATCATCTGTAATAACTGAAGATTGGAGGATCGCCAATGTAACATCAATTTTTAAAAAGGGTTCCAGGGGTGATCCGGGAAACTACAGACCGGTGAGCCTGACATCAGTACCGGGAAAAATGGTAGAAATTATCATAAAGAACAAAATTACTCAGCATGTAGATAGTCATGGCTTAATGGGTGACAGCCAACATGGCTTTAGACAAGGAAGATCTTGTCTTACTGATCTGTTATGTCTTTTTGAAAGTGTGAATAAACAGGTAGACAAAGGTGAGTCGGTTGACATAGTGTATCTGGACTTTCAGAAAGCCTTTGACAAGGTCCCTCACCAGAGACTTTTGGCAAAACTAAAAAGTAATGGGATAGGAGGTGATATAGTATTATGGATTAGGAACTGGTTTAAATATAGAAAAAAAGAGGGTAGGGCTAAATGGCCAATTTTCCCAGTGGAAAAAAGTGAAAGAGTAGTTACTCACCTGTAACAGGTGTTCTCCAGGAGCAGCAGGAATCAGTCCTCACATATGGGTGTCATCGGCGCCGATGAAGCCCCAGCGGAGCATTTCCCCAGCTTTCTATGAAAGCCTTTGGGAATGCAGGCACACATGCGCAGTTCCCTTCCCGCCTAAAGGTGCCATCTTACCTCAGTCAAATGACATAGCTAAGAACAGCACACAAAAATGAAAAATAAACTATGTACAACTGCAACTCCAAGGGGAGGAGGGAGGGTTGTGAGGACTGATTCCTGCTGCTCCTGGAGAACACCTGTTACAGGTGAGTAACTACTCTTTCTCCAGGACCAAGCAGGAAGTCAGTCCTCACATATGGGTGACTCCCAAGCTCTGGGCTACCGAGGAAGCCAGGCTGAACAAGAGTACTCCCTCTAGTCTCAGCAGCAAAGAAAGGCATTTCAAGAACACGACCTCCACCGGTAGCCCAACAGAGGGCAGGAGTTGCCTAAACCTCAAAGAGATTCCGGAGTACTGCTTGGCCAAAAGCACTGTCCCTACGGGACTCCCTCTCCAGGCAGTAATGGGCCGCAAACGTCTGGCTTGAAGACCAAGTTGCAGCCCTTCAGATGTCTATCAAGGGCACAGAGCGGAGATGAGCCACTGAGGCAGCCATTGCCCTGACTCGGTGGGCCGTAACCCCACCCTGCAAAGGAAGGTCAGCCGCCTTATAAGCCCAGGTGATACAGTCAGCTACCCAGATGGACAAGGTACGCTTGGACACAGCCAACCCCAACTTATTGGGGTCAAAGGAGACGAAGAGCTGTGTAGCCCTTCTATGCCCCTGCGTACGGTCAAGGTAGAAGGATAAGGCCCTCCTACAGTCCAGGGTATGCAGGACTGCTTCAGCCTGGCTTGCATGAGGCCAAGGGAAGAATGTTGGAAGAACCACCTCCTGGTTGAGGTGGATAGAGGAGACAACCTTAGGGAGGAACTTGGGATGAGTCTTAAGGACTACCCTGTTCCTGTAAATCCTGGTGTAAGGCCTATCACAGACTAGGGCCTGAAGCTCACTTACTCGCCTAGCTGAGGTAAGGGCTATCTGGAAGAGTGTCTTCCAGGAGAGGAAGCGTAGTGGACAAGTAGCCATCGGCTCAAAAGGTGGGTGAGTCAGCTGCTGTAAGACCACATTCAGCTCCCACTCAGGGGCAGGACGGATGGGAGGCTTGAGCAAAAGTAAGCCCCTAAGAAAGCGGGACACCAAGGGGTGACCAGATAGAGAATGTCCCTCCACCAGAGAGTGGTGAGCTGCTAGAGCTGAGAGGTGGACCCGAACAGAATTGGATTTAAGGCCTTGATTTGACAAGTGCAGTAAGTACTGAAGGACTACTGGCACAGTACAGGGGAAAGGATCAACTGTACGTAGCTGACACCACACAGAAAACCTTTTCCATTTGAGAGCATAGGTTTTCCTAGTGGACTGTTTCCTAGAGGCTAGGACAACCTCCTCAACATCCTGAGGCAGGCCCCAGGGAGCCAAGACTATGCTCAAATGCTCAATTCTTTGAAATGCTCAAAGAAATCAAGGAAGCTAACAAAAGTTACAGCACAGTAATAATAATGGGTGATTTCAACTACCCCGGTATCGACTGGGTCAGTGTCACGTCAGGACATGCTAGGGAGATAAAGTTCCTAGATGATATAAATGACTGCTTCTTGGAGCAGCTGGTTCATGAACCGACCAGAGGGGAAGCCATATTAGACCTAATCCTTAGTGGAACACCAGATCTAGTGCAAGAGATAAGGTTGTTGGGGCCACTTGGCAATAGTGATCATAGCATGATCGCCTTTGATTTAATTAGTGGAGGAGGGATAGTAAGGAAATCCACAGTACTACCTTTTAACTTTCGAAAGGGAGACTATGATAAAATGAGGAAAACAGTCAAGAAAAAACTAAAAGGAGCAGTTGCAAAGGTTAAAGACGTACATCAGGCTTGGCTGTTGTTGAAAAATACTATCTTGGAAGCCCAGACCAGCTGTATTCCATGCTTTAAGAAAAGTGGAAAGAAGTCCAAAAAACTGCCAGCATGGTTTAAAGTTGAGGTCAGAGAGGCTGTTGTTGCCAAAAAAGCATCTTTCAGGAAATGGAAAAAAGAGCCAAACGACGAAACCTGGAAACAGCACAAGCACTGGCAAGTCAAATGCAAGGCATTGATAAGGCAGGCAAAGGGAGAATTTGAGAAGAAGCTTGCTGCAGAAGCAAAAATGCGAAGTAAAGACCTTTTCAAGTACATTCGTAGCAAAAAACCTGTGAGAGAGTCAGTTGGTCCATTAGATGATAAAGGGGTTAAAGGAGCACTAAGAGGCGACAAGGCGATAGCAGAGAGACTGAACGAATTCTTTGCTTCAGTCTTTACTGAGGAAGATGTAGGGATGTTACCCATGACTGAAGTGGTATTTAAGGGTGCAGAAGAATTGAAGGAAATATCGATACATCAAGAAGATGTATTACAACTATTAGATAAGCTGAAGAGTAGCAAATCACCTGGGCCGGATGGTATACATCCAAGGATATTGAAAGAACTGAAATATGAGATTGCAGACCTGCTATTAGTAATCTGTGAACTATCATTAAAATCATCTCTAATACCTGAAGATTGGAGGATCGCCAATGTAACACCAATTTTTAAAAAGGGTTCCAGGGGCGATCCGGGAAACTACAGACCGGTGAGCCTGACGTCAATACCAGGAAAAATGATAGAAACCATCATAAAGAATAAAATTACTCTGCATGTAGATAGTCATGAACTAATGAGAGACAGCCAACATGGCTTTAGACAACGAAGATCTTGTCTTACTAATCTGTTATGTTTTTTTGAAGGAGTGAATAATCAGGTGGACAAAGGTGAGTCGGTTGATATTGTGTATCTGGACTTTCAGAAAGCCTTTGACAAGGTCCCTCATGAGAGACTTTTGGCAAAACTAAAGAGTCATGGGATAGGAGGCAGTGTACTATTGTGGATCAGGAACTGGTTAAAAGATAGAAAGCAGAGGGTAGGGCTAAATGGCCAATTTTCCCAATGGAGAAAGATGAATAGTGGTGTACCCCAGGGATCTGTGCTGGGTCCGCTGCTTTTTGACATATTCATAAATGACCTGGAAAGTGGAATAACGAGTGAGGTTATCAAATTTGCAGATGACACAAAACTATTTAAAGTTGTTAAAACCCAAGAGGATTGTGGAAAATTGCAAGAGGATCTTGATAAATTGGAAGACTGGGCATCAAAATGGCAGATGAAATTTAATGTGGACAAGTGCAAGGTTATGCACCTAGGGAAGAACAACCCAAACTATGGTTACACGATGCAAGGTTCCACATTAGGAACCACCACCCAAGAAAAAGATTTAGGCGTCATTGTGGATACCATGTTAAAACCCTCGGCCCAGTGTGCAGCGGCGGCCAAGAGAGCAAATAGAATGCTAGGTATGATAAGGAAAGGAATGGAAAATAAAACAAAGGATATTATAATGCCTCTATATCGTTCCATGGTGAGACCGCACCTTGAATATTGTGTGCAATTCTGGTCGCCGTATCTTAAAAAGGATATAGAGTTATTAGAAAAGGTTCAGAGAAGAGCCACCAAAATGGTAAAGGGGATGGAAGGATACTCCTATGAAGAAAGGCTAAAAAGGTTAGGGCTCTTTAACCTGGAAAAGAGACGGCTGAGGGGAGATATGATAGAAGTCTATAAATTAATGAGCGGAGTGGAACGGGTAAACGTAGATCGATTGTTTACCTTATCAGAATATAGAAAGACTAGGGGACATGCAATGAAGCTACAGGGTAAACTATTTAAGACTAATAAGAGAAAATATTTTTTCACTCAACGTGTAATCAAACTCTGGAATTTGTTACCGGAGGATGTAGTAAAGGCTGTTAGTGTAGCTGGGTTTAAAAAAGGTTTGGACAAGTTCCTGGAGGAAAGGTCCATAAGCCATTATTAAGAAGGGACCCAGGATATCAATGCTTGAACCAATACAAGCATTGTGGAACCTGTGTCCCTTGGGGAAACTGCTAGGTACATATGACCTAGATTGGCCACTGTTGGAAACAGAATACTGGGCTTGATGGACCTTGGTCTGACCCAGTATGGCATATCTTATGTTCTTATGACTACCCTTGCAGCCTCCAGGCCATCAAATTGAGAGCTTTGAGATTGGGGTGTAGAAGGGAACCCTGCTCCTGGGAGAGAAGGTCGGGTTGCAACCCCAGAAGTAGTGGAGGATCCACCGCCACTTGAAGCAGAAGAGGAAACCAAGGCTGTCTCGGCCACCTGGGAGCCACCAGCAGGACCGAGGCCTTGTCCTGAAGAATCTTGAAGAGAGTTCGGGCCACCAAGGGCGTGGGAGGAAACGCATACAGGAGGCCCTGAGACCAGGATATCAGAAAAGCATCCTCCCCGGTTGCCTGGAGCAGAACCTTGGCAGTTGCTTGATCAGGGGGCTGGCAAAGAGATCTATCAAAAGAGACCCCATTTCAGGAAGATCTTCTGAACTACTGAAGGATGCAGCTGCCACTCGTGGGGCTGCAGTATTCTGCTTAATCTGTCTGCCAGGTAGTTGTCCTGGCCTGGAAGGTACACAGCCTTGAGGAGCATGTTGTGCTTGAGGGCAAAAGAACAAAGGTCCTGAGCCTCCCGACAAAGGATCCTGGACCCAGTTCCGCCCTGTTTGTTCACATAAAACATGGCAACTTGGTGAACCAGGGTAGGAGTGAAAGCTTTGAGTGCTAATCGAATAGCTTTGAGTTCGAGGAGATTGATTTGCTGTGCAGCTTCCCAGGGAGACCACAGGCCCTGGGTGCACTTGCCCAGACAATGAGCTCCCCAGCCTTGCAGGGAGGCGTCTGTGGTCACCACTACTGTGTACCCTGGAATCTGAAAAGGCACCCTCTTCAGAAG
This sequence comes from Ichthyophis bannanicus, assembly GCA_033557465.1. Taxonomy (NCBI): domain Eukaryota; kingdom Metazoa; phylum Chordata; class Amphibia; order Gymnophiona; family Ichthyophiidae; genus Ichthyophis; species Ichthyophis bannanicus. Next base: position 26,601,538 of record CM066046.1, on the reverse strand, counting down.
ATTGGGTGGGTGAAGCCACCAGGTGAGGGAGTGCAGAAATGATCTAGACACCCTTATCCTGTCTCTGAGGCTGCCTGTGACCACTGAGCCCGAAGGCACCACTGTGCAGGCCTCATATGGAGCCTGGCATTGGGGGTCACTTGTACTGTCGAAGCCATGTGGCCTAGAAGCCTCAGACAGAGTCTGGCGGAGACCAGGGACCTGCTGAGAAACTGATTTGCCAAGGCCATCAACCTTTGGGCCCTGTCTACTGGCAAGAAAGCCTTTGCCAGCAGAGAGTCCAGCCTTGCCCCTATGAACTCCAAGTTCTGGGAGGGCAGCAAAGTGGACTTTGCGAAGTTTATGACAAACCCCAGGCTTTGTAGAAGAGCAATAGTCCTGAAGGTGGCTCGTTTGGCCTCCTGGCACGTCTGACCCCTGATGAGCCAGTCGTCCAGATAGGGAAGACAAAGATACCCTGATTTCTCAGGTAGGCCGCCACCACTGCTAGGCACGTTGTGAAGACTCTGGGGGCGGAGGTGAGGCCGAAAGGCAGCACTCTGTACTGATAATGGTTTCCTCCCACAATGAACCTGAGGTACTTTCTGTGGTCTGGATGAATGAGGATGTGAGTGTACGCATCCTTTAGATCTAAGAAGCACAGCCAATCTCCCTGCTGGAGGTAGGGCAGAAGTGTCCCAAGAGTAAGCATCTTGAACTTCTCCTTCACTAGGAACTTGTTGAGGTTCCTGAGGTCCAGAATGGGTCGAAGGCCACCGGTTCTTTTGGGCACCAGGAAATACCTGGAGTAGAAACCGTGACCTTGCAAGTGGGGAGGCACAGGCTCCATTGCCCTGTCCACCAACAGACCATGAAGCTCTTGTAGAAGAAGGTCTGTGTGCAGGGGAGGCCTTGGAGGCTGTGACCCCGATTCTGTAGTGCCCCCCAGCAAGAGCAGGTAGGGTTTAAGCGGGTTGTTTTCTTCCTGAACAGCTATTCTACAAGTTCCTAAAGCAAAGCCTCTTGGGATATGTAGTTTCTTTCACTGCCCAAGGAAGAGTAGTGTGACTTCAAAAAGTGGTTAAAGCAACAAGGATTTATTTCCCCTCCCGGGGCGGTTTTTCAGCAAGGAAATAAAGGTAACAAAACCAGATACCTCTGGCAAAAAGACAAAGTAAAGTTCCAACATAAATAGCTTACTTCAGCACAAAACATTTGCTTCTCAGCAATCATTGTGAAACAGCTCTGTTTTCTCAGCTCTGTACTTTTTATCTCAATACCTCTGTACTTCTCTGCAAGGCATACATTCAGCGCAGGGATAATACTTCATCAGATATTGTAATCGTACAGTCCATCATTTCTTCAGAGACACCTTCAAAACCTGGCTCTATTTCCATTAAGTCCTCCTGAGAGGCAGGAAATGTTTGTACCGTCGTTTCTTGGGCTCCGCCCTTCCTCTCTGTTTTAAGCTCTGTATTATATTCTTGAATCATGTATTGCTTTAAACAGTCATTTTCATTACAGTCATTATAATCAATGCCCCAACCTTCTGGGTAAGTAGAATCACCTTGATTATAAAAATCCCAGCCTTTGGGCTTACCTCTGTGCCTGGCTGAAAATGGTTTTCTCTGGGCTTTAGACCCGGCTGTGGATTCTCCACCTACTTTGTGCAAGGAGTGTTGAAACTGCCTTCCTGGCTTTCTCTCCTCTTGGTAATCCCCAGGATATTGCAGACAGCCTGGCTTGCTTCTGCCGTATCCTTTTCTTGAATAAAGCTTTGTAAACGGTTCTCCTTTTACCTTTGAAGTTGGCTCTGGCCCTAGGCTTGGAACCTGGACTCTTCCCTGGTCCTCCCCCTGGGTTGTTAGCTGGCCTCTCACCGGAACCCTCAGCTGGCCTTGTAAGTAAACTCCCCGCTGAGCCTGTGCTGGAACTTTCTCTGGAACTCCTAATCGAGAACCCACTCCAGCTGATAATGGAGACTCTCTTCCGGCTTCTAATGGAGCTTCCCTTCCAGCTTCCAATGGAGCTTCCCTTCCAGCTTTTAATGGACACCCTCTTCCTGCTTCTTTATGTATCTGCCCTTTAGGGTAGTGCCTGACTCCTCCCCCTAGCAGGTGCTCTGAATCAGCTCTTGACTCCTGAGCTAACTGGCAGCAAGGGCGTGTTTTTTTCTCCTGTGTCTGGTTTCCTTGGTAACTACCAGCCATGTGCTTTTGTTTATACTCCAGCACTGCCTCTGATTCCTCCTTTTTGGCTCTTTCTACATGGCTGGAGGAATCCACCATGTCACAAGGCTCCCCTGGAAAATATGGTGGAGGCAGTTGGTGAAAATGGAGGGCATAGCCCTTGTGGACTATCTCCAGCACTCAACTGTCCCCGGTGATAAGGGGCCACTGGTGGGCAAAGAGGGCGAGGCGACCTCCTGTGCAGGGTTGGGAGAGCAGTGGAGGAGAGGCTACGCTCAAGGAGTCAAAAACGCCCACCCTGCTGAGTGGTAGCAGAGGTCTGAGGCTTGGGGGTCCTCTGCCTAGGGGGCCATTACCCTGGCCCTTGGCTTGCTGACCCTGGGGGGCAGCTTGGGCAGCCTGATATTGCGGGTACTGTTTGTAGGCAGTGCCCTTCCTCGGGTAAAAGGGCTTTTTACCAGAGCCCTTCTTTTTATGAGAAGGGGCAGAGGTCTTCCTCGACAGCCTTGCCCGTGTGAGGTGCTCAGTTTCGAGCTGAGAGGCCTTCTCGGTCATGGGCTTGCCAAAAAGGTTTTCACCTCAGCAAGGGACATCGACCAACTTGTCCTTAACACATGGCTCGAGGTCCGATGACTGTAGCCATGCCTGGCGTCGAGCTGCAATGCCGGCTGCCGCAACTCGGGCCGAAGCCTCGAAGCCATCGTAGGCGGCGCGGGACATGAACTTCGAGCAGTCCCGAATCCCCGAGGACAAGGACTTAAATCTCTGCAAGGGTTCCCCGGAGAGACCAGCAGAGAACCCGGCCAATTCCTTGGCCAGATCCCGCAAGTACATGCCCATGTACAGCTGGTAGGACTGGACACGGCAAGCAAGCATCGAGCCCTGGAAGCACTTTCTACCGATGCCATCGAGGTTCCGGGCCTCCCTGCCAGGGGGCACCGCGGAGTGCATCTTCTGGCTCTTCAGATGATGCATGGCTGATTCCACAACCATAGAATGGTGTGGTAGCTGTGCCTTCTGAAAAGCAGGGCTCTTTCGGAGTCGATAGATGAAATCGACTCGCTTGCTGAGAACTGGCGCCGAGGCTGGTGCCTTCCACATACGGAAGAGGAGCCGTTCCAGCATCAGAGGAACCGCAACAGTAAAGGCCTCTTTCGGAGGAAAGTCATACTGTAGGGCCTCGAGCTCTTCAGCTCGAGGCTCCTCCTCGGGGTCCGCCGGAATAGCCAAGGCAGCGGCCATATCCCGGACGAACTCCGAGAACAGAGTATCCTCCGGGGGTGGGGGGGGACCTACTCCGGGGCTCAGACTGCGTTGAGTCCGAAGGGACGCACCGAGTCTTGAAGGTATCAGGAGACTCCTCGTCCTCCATCTTCCAAGCTGACTCGTCTGAGGAGGAGTCAGGGTACGACTCCGCGGGGCCCTGGAGCACCCACCCCGACGCCGGAGGCACCGGCGTCTACGCCCTCGGTCCCGAACGGGAGGTCGAGGGAGACCGCGACCGAGGTCGACTCCGAGCCACGATGGACTCGAGTATCGGCTCGGTCTCCGGGGTCGACTTCGAAGTCGATGTCCCGGTGGTCGGGGCAGATGTGCCAGACAGGCTGGCCATCAGTGCCCGCTGCTGCTCCATAAAGGCAGACAATCTGCTAGCCAAGGCTGTCATCCTGAGACTCAGCTCGGGAGACGAAGCAGCCACCGACTCGGGCCCCGGCAGCGCCGGGCCCGACGTCGGCTCCCTGGGAGGAGAGTCGAGGACTACGGGGCTTACGTGTCCAGCAGACTCCGGCTCCACGCGAGGAACATTTGCAGGCTTCTCGTGTTCCACGGGCCCGGGGCGACGGTCGGGGGTCTTAGACCTGGCCCTCGAGGAGCCAGGGACCTCCTCCTCCGACGGCCTCGCGAGCCGCTTCTTCCTCTTGCGTTCCCGGTCAGGGGACCCCCTGTCCGAGGAGCTTCGACGGCGCTCGGGATCAGAATCCCGAGATGTCGAGGCCTCAGACGAGGTCTGGGCCCGGCCGGAGGCTGAGTCTGAGAAAAGCCTTTCTTTTTGCTGCTATCGACTTCGGAGTGCCTTGGAAGACATCTTTCCACATGGCCCGGATGACTTAGGGTCGTGGTCAGGTCCGAGGCACCGAAGGCAGCAGTCATGTGTGTTGGTGAGAGACATCAATTTCTTACACCGATCATACTTTTTATAAACGCTGGAAGCCATCGGGGAAAAAAAGAGTCCCCGCGAGGTCAAAGGACCGGCCTTCCAGGGAAAAATGGAAAAAAGGGCGCGAACGCCAGCCACGAAGGGCAAAAACCGAAAAAGAAGAATCGGGCTCGATACCGGTGTACCGAACCCGGCGGGAGGGGAACCGGCGTCGAACCGGGAGAAAAAATAGCGAAAATCGCCGAAAAAAATCTAATTTTAACCGGGAGAACAGGACACACGTCCGGTGGGCTTCACGGAAAAAAAGAGACTGAGGTAAGATGGCACCTTTAGGTGGGAAGGGAACCGCGCATGCGTGCCTGCATTCCCAAAGGCTTTCATAGAAAGCTGGGGAAATGCTCCGCTGGGGCTTCATCGGCGCTGATGACACCCATATGTGAGGACTGACTTCCTGCTTGGTCCTGGAGAATAGTGGAGTACCCCAAGGATCTGTGCTGGGTCCGCTGGCTTTTTAACATATTCATAAATGACCTGGAAAAGGGAATAACGAGTGAGGTTATCAAATTTGCAAATGACGCAAAACTATTTAAAGTTGTTAAAACCCAAGAGGATTGTGGAAAATTGCAAGAGGATCTTGATAAATTGGAAGACTGGCATCCAAATGGCAGATGAAATTTAATGTGGAGAAGTGCAAAGTTATGTACCTAGGAAAGAACAACCAAAACTATGGTTACAGGATGCAAGGTTCCCACATTGGGAACCACCACCCAGGAAAAAGATTTAGGCATCATCATGGAGAACATGTTAAAACCCTCCACCCAGTGTGCAGTGGTGGCCAAGAGAGCAAATAGGATGCTAGGTATCATAAGGAAAAGAATGGAAAATAAAACAAAGGATATTATAATGCCTCTGTATCGTTCCATGGTGCGATTGTACCTTGAATATTGTGTGCAATTCTGGTTGCCATATCTTTAAAAAGATATAGCGTTATTAGAAAAGGTAGAGAGAAGAGCCACCGAAATGATAAAGGGGATGGAAGGATACTCCTATGAAGAGAGGCTAAAAAGGTTAGGGCTCTTCAACCTGGAAAAGAGATGGCTGAGGGGAGATATGATAGAGGTCTATAAATTAATGAATGGAGTGGAACGGGTAACGTAGATCAATTGTTTACGACATCAGAATACAAAAAGACTAGGGGACATGCAATAAAGCTACTGGGTAAACCTATTTAAGACTAATAAGAGAAAATATTTTTTCATTCAACGTGTAATCAAACTCTGGAATTTGTTACCGGAGAATGCAGTAAAAGTTGTTAGTGTAGCTGGGTTTAAACAAGGTTTGGACAAGTTCCTGGAAGAAAGTTCCATAAAGCGTAGTTACTCACCTGTAACAGGTGTTCTCCAGGAGCAGCAGGAATCAGTCCTCACATTTGGGTGACGTCGGCGCCGACGGAGCCCTCGCGGAGCAATTTTCCCCAGCTTTCAAAGAAAGCCTTTGGGAATTGCAGCGCGCATGCGCGGTCCTCTTCCCGCCCAAGGGTGCCATCCTGCTCAGTCAGATGACATAGCTAAAAGACAGCAAAAACGAAAGCATATAACTGCAACTCCAAGGGGAGGAGGGAGGGTTGTGAGGACTGATTCCTGATGCTCCTGGAGAACACCTGTTACAGGTGAGTAACTACGCTTTCTCCAGGACCAAGCAGGAAGTCAGTCCTCACATATGGGACTCCCAAGCTTAAGGCTACCGGAGACCCTAAGCACAAAAATGAGCTCCCTCAAGGTCAGTAGCACAGAAGGAAGGAATCTTCTCTGAATATGTCTCCAACCGGTAGCCCAACAACCGGGACGGAGGGTAGGAGTTGCCTATACCTCGAAGAGGTTACGGAGGACTGCCTGTCCGAAAGCACTGTCCCTGCGGGACTCCCTCTCCAGGCAGTAATGGGCTGCAAAAGTCTGGCTTGAAGACCAAGTAGCGGCCCGGCAGATGTCTGCCAATGGAACAGAGTGGAGGTAAGCTACCGACGTAGCCTTCGCCCGAACACGATGAGCTGTGACTCTACCTTCCAGCACGAGGCCGGCTGCCTCGTAAGCCCAAGCGATACAGTCCGCAATCCAGATGGACAGAGTACGCTTGGAGACAGGGAGCCCCAACCTGTTGGGGTCATAAGACATGAAGAGTTGAACAGCCTTTCGGTGCTCCCGCGTACGGTCAAGGTAGAAGGTCAACGCCCTTCTACAGTCCAGGGTATGCAGGACCATTTCAGCTCGGCTGGAGTGTGGCCTGGGAAAGTAGGTCGGAAGTACCACCACCTGGTTGATGTGAAAAGGGGAAACCACTTTGGGAAGAAATTTAGGGTGAGTCCGTAGGACTACCCGGTTCTTCTAGAACCTAGTGTAAGGAGGATCAGAAACCAGGGCCTGCAGCTCACTAACGCGTCTAGCAGAAGTGAGGGCTACCAAGAACAAGGTTTTCCAAGAAAGAAAACGTAGTGGACAGGTAGCCATAGGCTCAAAAGGCGGACAGGTAATCCGCTGCAACACCACATTAAGGTCCCAGTCCGGGGCTGGCGGGCGCAAAGGTGGCTTAAGGAGAAGGAGGCCTCTGAGAAACCGAGCCACCAGAGGGTGGCTGGAAAGAGGCCTACCATCCACCGACATGTGATGGGCAGAAAGAGCACTGAGGTGGACCTTTACCGAGTTGGACTTTAGTCCAAGGTTGGAGAGAGAGAGCAAGTACTGCAAGACCACTGATGCTGAACAGGAGAAAGGATCTTGAGACTGCTGAGTACACCAGACGGAGAACCGACGCCACTTGAGAGCGTAGGTCTTGCGGGTGGAGGGCCTCCTGGAGGCCAAGACGACCTCTTCCACATCTGGAGGTAGCTGCAGAGGAGCAAGGACTACCCTTTCAGCAGCCAGGCCATCAGATGAAGGGACCGGAGATTGGGGTGTAGGAGAGTCCCCTGATCCTGCGACAGGAGGTCGGGCTGAAATCCCAGTGGAAGAGGAGTGTCTACCGCTAGCTGCATCAGAAGCGGGAACCAAGGTTGTCTCGGCCACCGGGGAGCCACGAGGATCATCGATGCTTTGTCTCTGAGAACCTTGAAGAGCGTCCGAGACACCAGTGGCATGGGAGGAAAGGCATACAAGAGGCCGGTAGACCATGGAATTAGAAAAGCATCCGCCGCTACCTGGAGAGGATGCGGCTGCCGAGAGCAGAATCTGGGCAGCTGCCGGTTCAGAGGACTGGCAAACAGATCCATGGTGGGGAGGCCCCACTTGAGAAAGATCCGCTGAACCACCAGCGGATCCAACCTCCACTCGTGTGGCTGGAGGATCCTGCTGAGCTTGTCGGCCAGGTAATTTTCTTGACCTGGGAGATAGACAGCCTTGAGGATGAGGTCGTGGTGGACTGCCCAAGAGCATAGCTTTTGGGCCTCCTGACAGAGAAGGAAGGAGCCTGTTCCGCCTTGTTTGTTCACATAGAACATTGCCACCTGATTGTCTGTCTGTATCAGCACCGACTGGTGAGAAACCAGGTGAGAGAATGCTTTGAGCGCTAGGCGGATGGCTCTGAGCTCCAGGAAGTTTATCTGCTGAGCAGACTCCCAAGGAGTCCAGAGGCCTTGAGTACATGTCCCTTGGCAATGTGCTCCCCAACCCAGGAGAGAAGCATCGGTCGTCAGGACCTGAGAATGCGTAGGGGGCTGAAAAGTCACTCCTAGTACCAGGTTTGGCAGATGAAGCCACCATTGTAGAGAAGAGACCAGCTGGTCGGAGATCCGGACGGAGTCCGCTAGGCTCCCGGTGGCCTGATGCCATTGATTGCGAAGGCACCACTGAGCAGGACGCATGTTCAGTCGGGCATTGGGGGTCACATGGACCGTGGAAGCCATATGGCCGAGCAGTCGCAGAAAATGCCTGGCTGAGACCAGTGCATTGCTGTGAAAGTGGCTGGCGAGATCCATGAGCCGCTTGGCCCTGTCCAGTGGGAGGAAGGCCCGCGCCTGAAGTGTGTCCAACCGGGCGCCGATGAACTCGAGATTTTGAGAGGGGAGCAAAGTGGACTTTGCGAAGTTTATGACAAAACCCAAATGCTGGAGCAGAGCCACAGTGCGATGAGTGGCTTGAGTGGCCTCCTGGGAAGACTGGGCTCTGATGAGCCAGTCGTCCAGGTAGGGGAACACAAACAGACCTTGAAGTCTCAGATAAGCTGCCACCACTGTGAGGCATTTGGTGAACACCCTGCGTGCGGAGGATAGGCCAAAGGGCAGCACTCTGTACTGGTAATGATTTCCTCCCACAACAAATCTGAGATATTGTCTGTGGTCCGGATGAATGAGGATATGAGTATATGCATCTTTCAGATCCAAGGAGCATAGCCAGTCGCCCTGCTGGAGGTAGGGCAGCAGGATTCCAAGGGTAAGCATCTTGAACTTTTCCTTTGCAAGGAACTTGTTGAGGTTTCGCAAGTCCAGGATGGGTCTGAGGCCTCCTGTTCTTTTTGGAATCAGGAAGTACCTGGAGTAAAACCCTTGACCCTTCAGATGGTGGGGTACCGGTTCCACGGCTTGTTCCTGAACGAGACTTGCTAACTCCTGAAGGAGTAAGTCCCTGTGCAAAGGGAGTCTGGGAGGCTCCCCTGGAAAGTAGGAGGGAGGTACCTGGTGAAAGTGAAGAAGATAGCCCTTTTGAACTATGTGAAGTACCCAGGTATCTGTGGTGATGTTGGACCACCTTTGGGCAAAGTGGACCAGCCGGCCTCCTGTGCTGAGAGAAACCAGCTGAGGGGGACAGGCTATGCTGAGGAAGTCAAAAACCCCCACCCTGCTGAGCAGGGGCCGGTGGTGCAGGCTTGGGGGCTTGCTGCCTACGGGACCCATTACCCGTCCCTTGGCCTGCTTTCCCTGTGGGGGAGCTGCTGAGGCCTGATACTGAGGGTAGTATTTATAGGCAGCACCTTTCCTCGGGTAAAAGGGCTTTTTCCCAGAGGCCTTCTTCTTTTGAGAAGGGGCAGAGGTCTTCCTTGAGAGACGAGTCCTGGTGAGAGTCTCCGTCTCGATTTGTGCAGCCTTCTCATCCATAGGCTTGCCAAAGAGGTTATCACCTCGGCAGGGGACATCGACCAACTTGTCCTGTACCCAGGGCTCGAGGTCGGACGTCTGAAGCCAAGCCAGGCGGCGTCCACCGATGCCGGCCGCAGCTACTCGAGCCGAAGCCTCAAAACCATCATAGGCTGCTCGAGATATAAACTTGGAGCACTCCCGAATACCAGGACAAGGATTGGAACCTCTGCAAAGGTTCATCGGAGAGACCAGCAGAGAACCCGGCTATTTCCTTAGCCAGGTCTCGGAGATACATGCCCATGTAAAGCTGGTATGTCTGGACTCGACAAGCAAGCATAGAGCCCTGGAAGCACTTTCTACCGAGGGCATCCAGGCTTCGGGCTTCCCTACCAGGGGGCACTGAGGAGTGCATTTTTTGACTCTTAAGTCTATGCATGGCCGATTCCACCACCATGGAATGGTGCGGTAGTTGTGCCTTCTGGAAGCCGGGGCTCTTGCGGACTCGATAAATGGAATCGACCCGCTTGCTTAATACCGGCGACGCCGCCGGGCTCTCCCACATGCAGAAGAGAAGTCGTTCCAGCATCGGAGGAACCGGTACAATAAAGGCCTCCTTCGGGGGAGAGTCATATTGGAGGGCATCGAGTTCTTCGAATCGAGGCTCCTCCTCGGGATCCGCGGGGAAGGCCAGAGCCTTGGCCATATCCCTCACGAAGTCCGAGAACCGGGTATCCTCCGGGGGGGACCGTCTCCGAGGTTCGGAATCGGGGGAGTCCGAAGGGACACACCGAGTCCGAAAGGAACCAGGTGACTCTTCGTCCTCCGATTCCCAGGCCGACTCCTCGGAGGAGGAGTCGAGCGGCTCCGGGCGGGCAGCGATGCTATCCGCTCCGACGCCGAGAGAGTCGGTGTCGACGACCTCGGTCCCGAATGGGAGGCCGAAGGAGACCTCGACCGAGGATCGACTCGAGCCCTCATGGACTCGAGGATCGGCTCGGTCTCCGGGGTCGATTTGGAGGTCGACGTCCCGGTGGTCAGGGCAGAAGCACCGGCGAGGCCAGCGATCAATACCCGCTGCTGGTCCAAGAAGGCAGTCAGACTGCTCTCCAAGGCCGTCAACCTGAGTCCGAGCTCAGGAGACCCAGCAGCTCCCGACTCGGGCCCCGACGGCGTCGGGCCCTTCGGAGGCGAGTCAATGAGGACAACAGTACTCACGTGAGCGGGTAAGTCCACCTCGAGTCGAGGATGTTTTGACGGCCTCTCCATCTCCGAGGACCCGGGACGGGAGTCGGGGCTATGCGACCTGGCCCTCGAGGAACCAGGAGCGTCCACCGATCCCGCCCTCGCGGGTTTCTTCTTCCGATGATGTTCCCGGGTAGGAGACCCCCTCTCAGAGGAACTTCGACGATGCTCAGGACCAGAGTCCCGAGACGTCGAAGCCTCTGACGAGGTCCGAGCCCGGCCGGAGTCAGAGAAGATACGCTCCCGCTGATGCTGCCGACTCCTCAAAGCTTTTGAGGACATTTTGCCGCAGGGCACACAGATCAGGGAATCATGATCTGGGCCGAGGCAGCGGAGGCAGAAGTCATGAGTGTCTGTAAGAGACATAAGTTTCTTACAGAGATCACACTTTTTAAAGCCGCTGGCAGCCATCGGGGGAAAAAGGGCCCCTGCGAGGTCGAATGACCGGGCTGCCAGGGAAAAAGGCGCGAAATCTGTCACGAAGGACAAAAAAACCGAAAAATAAGGGACGGACTCGCAACCGGCGTCGTGAGTCCGGGCGGGAAAAGAAACCGGCGTCGAACCGAAGAAAAAAGAGAAAAATAGAGAAAAAATCAACTTTTCTGCGGGGATTCACAGGCAACGTCTGTAGGGCTCCGCGGAAAAAAGAAGACTGAGCAGGATGGCACCCTTGGGCGGGAAGAGGACCGCGCATGCGCGCTGCAATTCACAAAGGCTTTCTTTGAAAGCTGGGGAAAATTGCTCCGCGAGGGCTCCGTCGGCGCCGACGTCACCCATATGTGAGGACTGACTTCCTGCTTGGTCCTGGAGAAACCATTATTAAAAGGGACACGGGATATCACTGCTTGACCCAATACAAGCATTGAGGAACCTGTGTCTTTTGAGGAAACTGCTAGGTACTTATGACCTAGATTGGCCACTGTTGGAAATAGGATATTGGGCTTGATGGACCTTGGTCTGAACCAGTATGGCATATCTTATGTTCTTATGACTCCCAAAGTCTCCTTCGAAGAATGCACTTCCAGACCCCACAGCACGAGCTCGTCCTAATGACTAATGCTTCCCTGCTGGGGTGGGGAGCCTACTGCGGCGCCTTGTGCACCCAGGGACAATGGTCGCCGGCAGCAGATCAACCTGCTCGAGCTTCGGGCAGTTCGATGGGCCCTGAAGGCCTCCGAGGGCTATCTGAGGGGGAAGTCGGTGCTCGTGCAGACTGACAACAGGGTAGCCATGTTTTACATAAACAAGGATGGGGGAACCGGATGATGCCTTCTCTGCCAAGAGGTGATCCTTCTTTGTGTTTCACCGGGGGGATGACCCTGCGAGCAGTCTGCCTCCCAGGCCAGGAGAATGTCCTCGTGGACAAACTCAGAAGGATCCTCCACCCATACGAGTGGCGTCTGGATCCGGAGGTCTCCAGCTTCTTGTTCCATCGGTGGGGGATCCCATCCATGGACCTGGTTTGCCAGCCCTGTGAAAGCGCAGCTTCCCCGCTTCTGCGGCCCAATTCCGCATCCGAGCAGGGTGGCCCCAGACGCGTTCCTCTTGGAATGGTCCTTCAGCCTTCTTTACGCATTCCCGCGCACTCCTCTCATTTTGAGAACCTTCCACAAGGTTCAGCGGGCCCAAGCTTCGGTGATCCTCGTGGCCTCGACAGCCTTGGTTCCCGCTTCTGCTCCAGCTCTCATCCGAGCCTCCAGTCACCCTGGGCTGTGCCCCGGGCTTGTTGACAGAGGACGGAGGTCGGGTGTTCCACCCAATCCTGGCCTCGCTGTCCCTTACAGCCTGGTAGCTGAACGGGTTGCCTTAGCTCCACTGCACCCCACAGAAGAGGTCGATGAGGTTCTCCTCACGTCGAGGAAGGACTCAACGAGACGGGTGTATGCCTTTAAGTGGTGATGCTTCTCGGCCTGGTGCTCCGGGCTCCAGATCGACCCGTTCTCATGCTCCATCCGGTGGATCCTCCAGTATCTCCTCCACCTCTCGAAGGCAGGGTTGAAATCCAATTCGGCCAGGGTTCACCTGAGTGCCAAACCGGCAAATGACCTCCCTGTCGAGGGGAAACCCCTCTCGGGGAGCCCTTGGTCTCCCGCTTCATGCGAGGTCTTTTACTTTCCAAGTCTCCCATCCAGACTCCTCCGGGAGAGTGGGACCTCAACGTGCTGCTGATGCAGCTCATGCGAGCACCCTTCGAGCCGATGATGACGTGTTCACTTTGACATCTCTCCTGGAAGATAGTCTTCCTGATGGCTTTGACTTCGGTCCGCCGAGTCAGCGAACTTCAGGCCCTCATGGCTGAGGCTCCATGCACCAGGTTCTACGGGAACAGGGTGGTCCGCCGCACCCATCCCAAGTTCCTACTGAAGGTGGTCTTGGACTTTCAACTCAATCAGGAGATAGTCTTGCTGACCTTCTTCCTGAGACCTCATGCCGACCAGGCATCAGCGGTGTTGCATACACTTGACTGCAAGAGGGCTCTCGCCTTCTACCTGCAGCGTACCCACGTTCATTGCAAGTCCGACCGGCTCTTTATCGCCTACAATCCCAATTGTCTGGGGCAGGCAGTCACCAAATGCACCATTTCCATCTGGGTGGCAGACTGCATTGCCTTCGCCCAAGCAAAGGCGGGCATCCCACTGGATCGATGGTGTCTGAGCCAAAGAGGCCTTGGTGGCTTCGTTGCGCTCAGTGCCTCTAATGGACATCTGCCAGGCTGCGACCTGGTCTTCAGCGGATACATTTGCTGTACACTACTGCCTGGAGAGGAAGTCCCACCGGGACAGCGTTTTCTGCCAGGCTGTACTCTGTAATCTGTTCGGGGTATAAGCAACTCCTGCCTCCAACCCTTCTTCAACGGCTACCGAGAGCTTCGGCCTTGGGAGCTAGGCTTCTTTGGGCATTAACTTCTACTCACAGCCTCACGGAGGAGTTTTTGGGTTACAGGCTCCGTAGCCTGTAGCTGGGGAGTCCCATAAGTGAGGACTGACTTCCTGCTTGTTCCTGGAGAAAGTGTATTTACTCACCTGTAACAGGTATTCTCCAGGGATAGCAGGAATCAGTCCTCACTACCTTCCCATCTCCCCTGAAGAGATGCTATTTTTGTCCTTCCCTTGCCATCTGCTTAGTAGGGCTCTAGCTAGGGGACCTGACTGAGAAAGATAGCACCTTTGGGCAGGAAGAGGACCATGCATGCGTGGCAGCAATCCCAAAGGCTTTCTTTGAAAGCTGGGGAATTGCTCCGCATGGGCTCCGTCGGTGCTGACATCACCCATAAGTGAGAACTGATTCCTACTGTCCCTGGAGAATACCTGTTACAGGTGAGTAACTACACTATGACAGCCGACACCGCAGCATCCACCTTTGGGGAACGCAGAAGCTCACGCTTCTGTTCCAGGAGCAGGTAAAGCCGAGCCATGGTCCTAGCTCCCCTAGGCCTGGCCTCTCGGAGGTCCCACTCTTCCTGGATCATCTGCTTAAACACCTGATTTAAACAAATGAGATAGCAGGGTGGCCAATTTCTCCCGTCAGAAGCTGCGGACCATGCGTGATTCCTCTTTCAGTGGGATTTCACTTTCTTCCAGCTCCCCCAATACTCCATCACATCCTTCGAGTGAAGGGAGCCCTTCTCCTCACTTGGCTCCTCCTCAATGCTGCGCTTGATCAAGGCCAGCTATTCATCCAGCAAGGACTTTTACTATTGCTGCTCTCTCCATCCCCTTACCAAAGCAGAGGGAAGGGGAGAGAGGCAGTTTCCCATTGCTTCATGCTTGCGCATGAGGTGGACAAACTCATGGGAAAAACCCTCCCTGTGGTAACTCCCCCAATGGCATTTGCGATGTGGAAGGCATAGGAGAAGGGTGCTCCATACCATAATGTTCCAACACTGGAGGGGCAGAAGTGGTTCCCTCCTAATGGCTAGCCAACACCACCGCCCCAAAGGAGGGTAAACCCCTGCCTCTCTTGGACTGTAAGCCTCCTTCAAACCTTCCTGAGGAGCCCGCTTGCACCAAACTGTTGAACAGCGCTTGAACAGCGCTGTCAGTCATTCGGTTGTCTGCCTTACAGCTGTGGCATGTGCTCATGGCTGAGACTATGCTCCTTCGCTCCCCACATGTCAAACATGTGGCCTGCGCTGGCATGGCTAGGCCCAAAGGCGGCCTTTCATGCCCCTTCTACCTCTCTTGCCACTTCCTTACTAGCTTCACCTGGGTTCCTTTGCTTTAACCAAAAAAATCAGCAGCCAGTCACCAGAAATAAAAAACAAAAACAAAAAGAAGCAGAAAAGTGAAAATAAAAAAACACGGAGGAACAGCCACAGAGTCCAAGTAGACTCTCCCTCCCCCGCAATTTTCCCATGATGACTGGCTGAGAGAAAAAAGAAATGGTGCCTTTTCCCCCGTTACTGCTTTGAGAGACATTCGCCTCGTGGTCCTGTGTGCCGAGCCGGAGCTGCGATTAAAATGAAAACCCCCCCTGCTATTCTGCCTGCAGGGCATTTAGCTACCAGTCTCACCTGTCGCTCTTGATCTCTGCTCTGTTCGCTGCTCTCCCTGTCCCGCGCTCAGCCCAACCGAGCAGCTTCGGCGCTGAGGCAGGAGCCAGCTTGCAGGACTGCAAATGTGACTGGCCTTGTTTTTGTCAGTAGTTCCTCACAAGATGATGAGTTTGGGAGCCACGGCAGCCATTAGAGAGCCTGGATCAGCCCCTTTCCTCTGCAGAGAAAGTCCTCTGCCCTTAAAGCTGCCACTCTTGAAGATTTGTTTTTTTAAGAACTACACACAGCCTGTTGAAGGAGAAATAGATTAGCCAAATCAGCAGAAAAAATGAACTTTTAAGTTAAATTAAAATCTCCTTAGTTGTCCCTTCAGTGAGCCCAGACCCTGGGATCACGTGTTCCAGCTGCTTGGAGACTGAGCTTCCTGGGGGCTGGTGAGTGGTGCCAGCTACCTAAGTACACTGATGTCATCAAAAAGATGACATGCCCAGTCTCCAAGCTGCTAGTGGAGATTGACTACCAGAGGTTGGGACTGGACTAGAGGGATGATAAAGAATTGGGGCTTTCCAAACCAGGAAAACCGTCCCACTGTGTAAGTAGCAGTGCTGAATATACGTATTATGTGGTGGTGATGCCAGCACTATCCGTTTAGTTTAGCTTTCCTATTTGGCAGGCCAAACCAAAACAGATAACATCTGTTTAGTGGCTGAATATCGACATTAAATAGATAATTTGTAGTGATGTCCTGATATTATATGTATAATTTTTAAAAATACAGTTTTGTGTTTGATACTCTCTGGCAAACCCACTGAATATCAGTTTTTTTTTAATTTTGAATCAGAACAAGTAAGAATAGCAGGCAGAGCTTAGCTCATGAGCTTCTTTCCAGTCCCTGCCTGTTGGGTTGGTGCATGTGCATATCTGACAATTTTCAGTCTCCATATATAATTTCTTTACAACATTCTATTGAGTTGTAATGAAAAATGAAACCAAGTGTGCAGTTTATCTAGACATTAGATGTCACGGTCAATAGATTCTGTAGCTGCTGCAATTGCCTCTCCCACAGAAATTCATTGTGCCTTTTTTTGGGGACTTTATTTCTCCATAACTCTTGATTTGATCTGGCCCATTTTCAAACACGATATATTTTGCCCCATTTCTTTCCACACCATATTTTGCACCATTCCATTCATATTTTGATTATTTTACTCCTAAACAGACAGACAGATGCTCTAGCCCCTATGTATAATTTCTTTCCAGAATTCTGTTGGATTGGAATTAAAAAAAAGCTCCTGTACCAGTAGTTTTATTCAAATAAACTAATCAAGTTTAATGTTTTGAATTCCTTATGAGCATTTTCATTAAATTCAGAGAATTATTTTTCATTTTATTTCAATTATCTTCATAAATTATGCAAATAACTATAGTTTTTGGACAAAACAAAATATTTAGATACATCTTAGGGGCATGTTTACTAAAGGTTAATGCATGTTAAATGCTGCCACTGCCCATTCATGTCCATTGCAGCACCTAACATGCATTAACCTTTAGTAAACATGCCCCTTAGTATATATTATTTTAATGTGAATACCCTTATGTACTGAAGTGCCTCACAATGCATACAGTATATATGTAGCTTTATGACTATATCCCTTTTGCTCTTAGCCTTTTTGAAATTAATGTATTATATAATATTATGGAAGAACTAAATGGAATGTAAGGAATTGATTTGTTATTTGGCCAGCAATGTGTAAATACTTCTTTATTCCTTTCTGGACACTTACATCTATCTATTGATTCTTTCCAAAACTTGGCACACACCGTAGCAGTTTCAGAAAGAGGTTTACAATTATAAAGAGTCTGGTGAGCAGTAAATGATTTCTTATTGGCTGAGAGAATCCATTGCATTAAGCACAGAACAGTGCAGTGCAGTTGCAAAGTCCGGTTCTAGTGTCTCCATCTAGTCATCCAGGAAGAGGAAAAGTCCTTTTGGTCAGATAAACTGTCCGTCCAAATGACCAAACCTCCCAGCACAGTCATTTAATTTTCTTTCAGCAACCATCTTGGAAAGGCAACTGAGTTATGAAATAGATGGTTTTTATATTTGTTACAGTATTTATACCGTTTTCATTTTCACAGGTTTGTGGGAATTGAGAGCTTAAGAATTTTAAAGTAACTTTTGGATGCCTTCAATAGTAGTCTGAGCCATCTTGGGATCCTGATATCTTGGGAACTCATAAAATGAGTTGAATGGGACAATCCGGAAAACAGGTGGAATAACTGCTGCCCTGCAACTCTGGCACTCTCCTCCCTCTCTCTCTGTTTATTCCAAACATGAAATTTCTTTGTTCTTTGACGAATTATATTTCATTATTGTCCAAAATAAACAAAGAGAAACTAGGTTCTGGCATTATGTACTGTATGAACTTTGTCAACAGCTCTATGAGATTACAGGAAGCAGAAACAACATAGGATATTAAAACAAGCTTTCCATTCCTAGCGTTTTTACTTTAGTGCCCGCATTTTGGCTGATTATATGCTCTAATGTGGATAGCTGAGATTTGCACAATTGGTTTAAGATTAAACAAAAATGTTACTCCCAGGCCTTTTTAAGCCTCAGACTGCAGTAGACCCTGGCTGTTGGTACACAGATGGGACATCTCTTGCTGGCCTGGTGACTGAAGTATTGCACAATTAACAGCAATAGTTTGATTTTGGTGTGTATCTGTGTTAGAGGAAACTCTGAATGATTCTACTGGTTTTAAGTTGAATCTTCCTCACTCTCTTCATTTTCTCCTGCTTCATTATCTGCTCCATCTTCATCTTCCTCCTCCTCCTATTAAAAAGAAAAGGACATTGAGATTGTTGCTACTGAGGGGCCACTGTTGCACCCATCACAATTCCATGTGTTTGTAGATAAAAATTCCCTTCATACCAAAAATAGTTTCTAGTTAACACTATTCTTTGTAAATCCACGGAAAATGCTTTTGGTTTAAAATCCTCCAATGGAAGGTTCTATATTATCTGGATTGTTTCTTATTGTTCTAGATTAGAAGCCATGCTGTGTCTGTAACCTCCGTGACTTGTAATCTATTTAACATATGGGTGGTATCTTTTATGAAAGATCTATTCTGCCTGACAATTGGATTCAAAACTTTATCCAGAAATAAGGAGAGTGGTTCATGAAACTACTGGTCACCCTGGGGGGATACCAAGTCATTTGCGAACCTTTAGAACTGTACAGGGAGGAGTGGCCTAGTGGTTGGGGCAAGTTACCTCAGGCTGGAAGGTCAGGGGTTCAAATCCCACTAGAGGACAGCAACCTTGGGCCAGAAGGACTGGGGTTTCTAGTTCCACAGGTGCTCGTTGTGGTCTTGGGCAAGCCACTTAAACCTCCATTTATTTATTTAGCTGTATTTATATCCCGCTTTTCACCGGGTCAAAGCGGTCAACTGGGGGATACATTTAACACGAGGGGATATGAGACACATACGCTAATACTTACAGGGAACATGGGCAATGGAGAGTTAAGTGGCTTGCCCAAGACCACAAGGAGTGCCTATAGGACTAGAAATCCCAGTCCCTCCGGCCTGAGATTGCTGTCCCCAGGTGGGACTTGAACCCCTGGCCCTCTGGCCTGAAGTACCTTGTCCTAACCACTAGACCACTCCTCCCTATGCCTATGTTCCCTGTAAAATGCCTATGTTCCCTGTAAAATAGTTATCTCCAAGTTATAATGCCCTGTTCAATGTAATTTCAGTTTGTTCAATGTAAACCGCCTTGATATCATGAAAGGCAGTATAAAAGAAATGTTAATAAATAAATAAATACAGAATACCGGAATCTGTGGATATTACTATTATATTTCAAATTAAAAACAGTTCTTTTCAGTACAATAGATGCTCATCACCAGCATCACTGACGCGGTTGTCTATTGAAGTGTGATGCAATATTATGTACAAAAAGGATTAGTATACATCAGGGATTCTCAACCCAGTCTTCAGAACATACTTAGCAAGTCACGTTTTCAGGATAACCACAATGAATATACATGAGAGAGATTTGCATGTCCTCCATTCTATGCAAATTTCTAGCATGCCTATTCATTGTGGTTATCCTGAAAACCTGACTTGCTAGGTGTGTCCTAAGGAGTGGGTTAAGAATCCCTGATATATATGAAACTGGAAAGACCGGATATAGGAAATAAGGATGCCATATCCGCCACCGAGATGAGTGGGAATGACGCTGAGGGGTAAGGGTAAGGAATGAAAATTTGAAATGCGAATGCCAGCACTAGACACAGAAAAGAGTGATTTTCATTCTCTGATGCAGGACGATTAAATGTGGTATCGTCCAAAACATAGTGCTGTGTCAGACTTTGATGGATTAATGGAAGATTGATTGATACAAGATTGTATAAAAATTTTGGATAGGAAGCCTTATAAAGAATTTTAAACTATCCAATGAAATGTACTCGGGCAGCTTAAAAACACAACTGGTATATCATTGGTGATTCTGAGCGGTCTGACAAAAAATTTATTATTAACATTAATAGAATATATGCTCTGATATGTTACAATAGTTGATGTGAAGTGACTTGATTGTCCCCAATAGTTGAGACCACTACTAAAAAGGAGCTCTGCCAAGAGTTTCAGAAGTTCTATTCTACCCTTTATAACTTGGAAGGCTCGGGAGAGCCTTAAGCTTTCTAAAATGAAGGATGAAGATACAGAAATGGTAGTTACTCACCTATAGCTGGTGATATTTATTTATTTAATAGTTTTTATATACTGTCTTTCTTCGATTCAAGACGGTTTACAATGAACATAATGTAACAGTGTGCCACAACTGTTTCACCACTGTTTTACAGAGAACAGAACATTTGAACATGAGTATGTATGGTTGAGACAAGAACTTTGCCAAGTGTATATATGGCTCAAACAAGGAACTATTTACAAATTTACAAGTTATCAGGAGGGGTCATCAGGGTAAATAGAAAGGTGGAGGTATTAGGGGTGAGTGGAGCAGGGGGAACTAAGGACATTGGGAGCAAAGGGCATTGAGGGGGAAAGTTAAGGTGGCAGGGAATAGTGTTCCTGGAAGAGATGGGTTTTGAGTCTCTTCCGGAATTCAGCATGGTCAGAGCAGTTCTGTAATTCTCCTGGGAGTGCGTTCCATAATGAAGGGGCATAAAGGGAGAAGCTCCTGTTACAGGTGGTTTGCTTGTAGGTTTCTTTAGTGATGGTATGTTCAGCAGGTTTTTAGTATTAGTTCTAGTATTATTGGGATTGGATAGAAGCGGTGAAAGGCATGGGGCAGATTCATTATGAATGATTTTATGAATGAGAGTGATTGCTTTAAATTTTATTCTATATATTATGGGGAGCCAATGGAGATCATGGAGGATTGGAGTTATGTGTGACCGCCTAGGGTTATTTGTGATTAGCCGGACTATTGTGTTTTGTGCCATTTGGAGGGGATGTATACTGTTTTTGGAAAGGCCCTGATAAATGAGATTACAGTATTCAAGGGTAGGTGTGGTGAGGGCTTTGCAGACAGTACGAAAAGAGTCAGGGTTTAAGAGCGGTTGGAGGTTTCTAAGAGTTCGTAATTTGGTGTATATTGTGTTTGAAGTTCTTATCTGTTCACAGAATGTGACGTTCTGGTCAAGAATAAGGCCAAGATATTTGATTTGACTTTTTATGGGGAGGGTGAAATCGCCAAGAGTGAGGGTAGTCGGTGGGGTATTAGAGGAATTGCTGAATATTTGAAGAGCTTCTGTTTTTGATTGGTTTATTAATAGATTGTGATGATTGAGCCAAATCCTTAAATTTGTAAGGCATTTACTTATAATCATGAAGTCATGGTTTGTTATATTGAAAGGAGTGAAGAACATGGTGTCATCTGCGTATATTGGTAATGGATTCCGTGGTTTTGGAAAATCTTGCATATAGGTTGAAGGAAGATGTTAAACAGGAGAGCGGATAGGCTGGATCCCTGGGGAACTTCCTGTTTTAGAATGAACATTTGGGATGTGTTGTTACCTATGCGAACCTGTTGTGTTCTATTTTCTAAATAAGAGTGGAATCAATTCAGAGTTGTGTCCAATTTCATAGAGTCTATCTAAGAGTTGGTGGTGGGGAAGTGAGTCAAAGGCTGAGGATATGTCGAGAAATATGAGTAGACATCCCTGAGGGGATTCTGGGTGTATAAGGTCACAGTGTCTAAAAGTGATGTTATAAAGGTTTCAACTCCGTGGTTCTTTTTGAAACCATGTTGGAATGTGTCAAGGGGTAAATGATTGTCTATGAAGTTCTGAAGTCGGGGTTGGACTATTTTTTTCGGCTATCTTTGCGAGGAAGGGGATGCTTGAGATAGATCTGTAAGAAGTAGGTATGGTGGGGTCAAGTTTCAATCCTTTTAGGATGGGGGGATTGAGGCACATTTAAGAGGTGTTGGGACAAAGCCAGTTTGGAGGAAGGCTTGTACTATGTGAAGTATGTAAGGGCTGATGGAGCCTTTTGTGGTCTTCAGCCAGGATACAGGACATGGATCTAGAGCAGAGGTTGAGGCATTTAGCTCTTTGATGACCTTGGTTGTGTTCTCCAGTGTGAGGGGATCAAATTCATTTCCAGGTATCTGAAGGGGATGCAATATTTAGACACCTAGCGTAAATAAGAATGTTGATAGACCCTGCCTAAAGTAGGTACCAGTGTAAATAAGATGTAGATAGTTTCCCCAGTTACTTCCAAGTTGATCTCCCCGTTCATTGTAAATACAACTCAGAGTGCCTGCGTTGTATAGTTGATGTTGAATGTAAACCACGCTGATCTAAAATAGCGCGGTATAGAAGAAATGTAAAATAAATAAATAAATAAATATAGTGATAATATATTGGTTGGGGGTTAGTTAATAGTAGGGGTGGGTGGAATTTTGAGCTATGGTTTGTGGGGTTATTTTAGGTATCTGGTCCTGTTGAAGAGGTTCATTTATTAGTGATGGAAAAGAGCTCTCTGGGTTTATTTAGGGAACGCTCAATTGTATTTTCATTATATTCTCTCGAGTCTGAGTGTTTCTGAGCAATAAAATTGAAGTTTTTCTGTATAGTTAGTATGTGTGTTTGGGTCACGGGAACATCTCCAGCGACATTCTAGTCATCTGAGTTCTCTTCTTAGGTCTCTTAGTTTGGTAGAATACCAAGGAGCTTTTTTGCATTGCTTTTGTGGGTGTTGTTTGGGAGGCAGCAGAGCAGCAGTGTTAAGGATTTCATTCCATCATTGATGTGGGAGTCGAGGTTCGTTTGCTTGTTGTTGAGTAGCTCCAATGAAGGAATGACTTGTTCAAAGAAGGTGTCAGCATTGAATTGTTTGAATTTGTTTATGTTTATGTTTATGTTTAATTAAAATTTGATATACCGCCCAACACCGGAGGCACCTGAGCGGTTTACAATAAAACAATATAAAACAAATTAAAAACAGGCTGCATGAAAAAGAAAGGAACGCCATAAAATAGATAGGACAGAGAAGAAAAGGAAAACACTGAAAGAACAATAATTACAATGCAACGGTAGGGGATTGCAACATCATGAGGGGAGGGGAGGGGGAATAACGGAGGGGGAGGGGGAAACCAGGGTGGGAAGGTTAAACGCTAAACTGAAGAGATGGGTCTTGAGTTGTGACTTGAATGAAAGATACGATTCTTCCGCACGAAGCGGGGGGGGGAAGGGAATTCCATAAGCTAGGAGCTAGAAAATAAAAGGTAGAAGAACGAGTAGAAACAAGATGGGCCTGGGAAGGGGAGGGAAGAGACAGGCGATTTGTATGGATAGCACGGAGCAAACGGTGGGGAGGGCGAAAGTAGATCAGATCCGCAAGATAGGAGGGGGAGCCAGTGCGGACAGCTTTGTGGGTGAGAATAAGAATTTTATACTGGACACGAAAGGAGATAGGCAACCAGTGGTGTTGAAGAAGGAGTGGGGTAACGTGATCAAAGCGAGAAGCATGAGCTAGAAGACGAATAGCAGAGTTCTGAACACGTTGAAGACGAGGACAATTGGGAAAGAGGCAAACCAGCAAGGGACACATTACAATAATCAAGACGAGACAACACAAGAGAACAAAGGAGAGTGGCCAGGGCAGAAGGGGAGAGAAAAGGACGGACCGAACGAAGTTGCCTAAGGGAAAAAAAGGAACGTTGGACAAGAGAAGAAATGTGATCCTTAAAGGAAAGGGAAGAATCAAGAGTGACACCCAAATAACGGAGGGAAGAAACAAGAGGGATAGGTTGTGCAGAAAAGAAGGGGGCACAAGTGGGGGAAGGAGCTCCAAACGTAAACCAAATAGCATGTGATTTAGAAGGATTCACATGAAGGAAGTTGGAAGAGAACCAGGAGGCAATAGCAGCAAGACAGTGATTGAGAGGGGTAATATCCGGTGAGAGGGAGTCGGTATGAAGGAGAAGAAAGATATCGTCCGCATAGTAATATGCGGAGATACTAAACTGTTGGATCTGGAGGGCAAGAGGAGCTAAGAAGACATTGAAAAGAAGCGGTGCAAGGACAGACCCTTGGGGAACCCCACAGGTGAGGGGAGTAGGGGCAGAGGTGGAGGATCCAGAAACAACAGAGAAAGAACGACCGGAAAGAAAAGAGTGAAACCACCGAAGAACGGTACCAGAGAGACCCGCATCCTGAAGACGAGTGAGAAGGGTGCGATGATCCACAAGATCAATTTGCGGGTATGTTGGGCTGGGGTGGTTTGTGGTCTTTTATGTGGGGGGTAGGGCAAAGTAAAGAGGATGAGTGAGTGGTCTGACCATGGTATTGGGTGGATGGTGTGTAAGATCTGCCAGTTGGTTAATGTATGCTGTGGAATGAATATTAGGTCAAGAATGTTGCCTTTGGTGTGAGTGGATGATTTTAGGATCTGACAAAAGTGTAGGGCATCCATCGCTTGGAGGAATGCGGTGGCTTGTTTCTGAGAGGTTGAGGTTTCCTAAGATTTTGAGCTGTCGTGAGTTGGGTTGGACAGCAAGAAAAATCCTCAGGTATGGGTGATGTCATACAATGGAGCCCACTGGAGAGTAATCCTCAGATATTTCTAGAAGCTTCTGGGAGCCTCCTCTGTGCATGCGTGCCATCTTCCCGCTTGTCGCCGTGGTGCCATATTATCTCAGTCTAATACTACTGCAATAGTATAATAGATACCCTAGGGGAAGTGGAAGGGTTGTGAGAACTTTTCCCGTTGTCCACAGAGAACACCTGTAAAAGGTGAGTAACTACCTTTTTTCCAAGGACAAGTAGGAAAAAAAAGTCCTCTACGGGATAATCTAGCTACAGGCTACCTTAAAACAAAAAAGGAGACTACAAGTTTCACCCAACAGGGGCAAGCCAATGTTGTTGTTTTTGTTGGCAACATGCCTTTTGCATTTTATAATGTTTTTTTTAAAGGTAGCTTGAACAGAAAATAATGGGTTTAGGGGGGATGAAGTTAAGTTCTACTCCCCAAACAGATTCAGAAGTATTGCTTGGCTGAAGTTGCTGTCACATCAGGAATCCCTCTCCAGACAGTAGTGAGATGTGAATATATGAACTAATGTCCACGTTGCAGCCTTGCAAATCTCTTCCATGGAGACTGAGTGCAAGTGGGCTACTGACGCTGCCATGGCCCTAACATTATGAGCCATGACATGACCCTCAAAGGCTTAGGCCTGCTTGGGCATACGTGAAAGAGATGCAGTCTGCTACCCAAATCGAAAGTGAGTGTTTGGAGACAGCAACCCCTATGTTACTGGGGTCAAAAGAAAGAAAAAGCTGAATGGACTTTCTGTGGGTTTTTATCTGCTTCAAGTAGAAAGCTAAGGCTCATTTGCAATTCAACATGTGCAGCGTAGTTTCTCCTCTGTGAGCATGAGATTTTGGGAAAAATGCTGGTAGAACAATTGACTGATTAAGATAGAAATCTGAAACAACTTTTGGAAAGAATTTAGGATGAATATGGATGATCACTCTATTATGATGGAATTTGGTGTTAAGGGGGATGAGCTATTAAAGCCTGAAGCTCGCTTACCCTGCGTGCTGAAGTGACTGCTACTAAAACCAAAACTTTCCAGGTCAAAAACTTCAGAGGACAGAAAATCTGTGGCTGAAAAGGAGCTTTTATTAACTGCACAAGAATCACGCTGAGGTCCCATGACACTGCGGGTGGTTTATAGGGAGGCATAAAGTGAACAACTAAAGGCTGTACAGAGATGGGTCCTTCCCTCTACAACTCAATGGTAAGTTCCAGTTGCCCTGAGGTGAACCCTAACTGAGTTGACGGTCCTTATACCAGATAGCAAACCTCTTCTATTTGCATGACTAAAATTTACTTGTTCAGGTCCTCCTGGAGGCCAAAAGGACTTCGGTTGCACCGGCCGGCAGGTTAAAGGTCGGACAGTAGCCTTTCAGCATCCAAGCTGTGAGGGTCAAGGACTTGATGTTGGGATGTAACATTAGTCCGTTCTTCTGTGATATCAAATCCGGTGCGTGGTCCAATTGAATTGGTTTCCGACTAGATAGTTGTAGCAGAAGAGGAAACCAAGGTTGTTTGGGCCAGTAGAGAGCAATGAAAATCATTGAGCCTTTGTCGGTTTTGAACTTAATTTATTTATTTAAAAGCTTTTCTATATCGCCCCTTCCAGAGATCAAGGGTGATTTACAATGAATAAAACAGATACTTTAAACTTTAAACATAAACATGGGTGTAACATGAGAACTGATCATAAAATATTTACAGAGAAGGTCTTTGCAATGAGAGGTATTGGAAGATATGCATACAGAAAACTCTTCCTCCAAACTAGGAAGAAAGCATCCAAAGCTAGTCTGTTGTGCAACCTTACTCTGGAGCAGAACTAATCCACCTGGGCATTCTGAGTCGCAAAGAGATCTTTTGAGGGGGTGCCCCACACCCGAAAGATGTGGTTTTCAATCTCGCTGTCTAAGGTTCATTCGTGCGGTTGAAGGAATCGACTCAGTCTGTCTGCCAAAGCATTTTGCTCGCTTGATAGGCTCTTAATTCCATCCTGTGGGGGATAACAAAGTTCCATATCCTGTTTCCCAACACAGGAGGTACGAGCTTGTTCTTCCCTGCTTGTTGATGTAGAATATCGCTGCTTGATTGTCTTGTCTGTATTAGGAAAATTGGTTGGCTAACCGATCTTTGAATGCCTTTAGAGCATTTGCTATGGCTCTAAGAAGTTGATCTGGTGGAGGCTCTCTTGGATGGATCAATAGCTCCGAATGTGAAACCTATCGAGATGAGCGCCCCAACTCAGTTTGCATGCATCTGCTGGCAAAACCTTTTGTGGTGGAGCAATTTGGAAAAGGAGACCTTTGAGTAAATTGTGATGAATTGTCCATCACTGTAAAGACCGAATAAATGGGTTGGTGATGCACAGATGATCCCCGAGTCTCCCTGTGGCCTGGGTCCACTGGACTCTCAAAGTCCACTGAGACTGCCTCATTTGGAGGCATGCCAAGGGTGTTACATGTAGTATGGAAGCCATGTGTCCCAGAACAGTTAACATCTTGTGAGCTGTTATCTGCTGACTCATTTAAGTCTCTCGTACTATGGTTGTCAATCTTTGAAGTCTGTCGTGTGGGAGAGAGGCTTGTGCCTGATTTGTATCGAGCAGAACTCCTGTGAATTCCAATTGTTGTGAGGGTTGTAGGTGGAATTTTGTGTAATTTATGACAGTCTCTAGCAATTCCAGCAGCCGCATGGTTAACTGTGTTGATTCTCACACTCCTTTTTGAGTGGTACTCTTGATCAATCAATTGTCCAAGTAGAGGAAAACAAACACTCCCAATGTCTGAAGGGAAGCTGCTACTACTGCGAGACATTTCTTAAAGACCCAAGGTGCTGAGGCTTGGCCAAAAGGCAAAACTCGGTACTGGAAGTGGTGTTCCCCTAGAACAAATCTGAAATATTTCCTGTGAGATGGATGTATCTATATGTGATATATCTATGCCCCATCCCTCTGGAACTCTCTACCAAACCACATCAGAAACAACGATGACATCACATCATTCAAGAAACAGCTGAAAACAATCCTATTCCGTGAACACCTTTGATCAGAATTTCCACCCTATCCACACGATCTAATACCTAGAATCAGCAGAAGTGTACATGTCTATGTCCACCCAAATCATTAATTGTTGTCCCTGGTGATGGCCCCGCCCTGTAAAATACTACCCCCCTCGTGTTATGTGTTACACCGCTTTGACCCGGTGAAAAGCGGTATATAAATGCAGTTAAATAAATAAATAAATAAATGTGAGTATATGCATCCCATAGATTCAGGGAGCATAGTCAATCTCCTTTTTAAGATAAGGAAGTAGTGTGCCCAGAGAAATCACTCAGGACTTTTTTTTATTATTTATTTATTTTTATTTATTACAATCTTTTATATACCGCGCTATTTGATATCAGCGCGGTTCACATACAACATCATCAACAGAATAACAGGCTATTCCGTGTTTACAGCAAACAGGTATATAAACTTGGGTAACATAAGGTTAACTTATTACAAACATGATTATATAAAAGGTATCATGACAACACAAAAGTCCTAGTAATCTTACTGAGAAAGTGGGAGAGGCTATTTGAAGATAAGGTGTATCTCTTATTTGGGGGGGCTTTTGCTGGGGGTAGTGTTTGGTGGGTAGTATATGAGGAAAAGGTGATATTTAATTTTTTCTGACTACGTAAGTGTTCAGATCTCTTAGATCTAGGATGGGACAGTATCCCCGCGCCCCCTGTTTTTTTTGGGGGAGGGGATTAGGAAATACCTGAAATAAAACCCCCGCCCTCTTTGCTCTCGTGGCACGAGCTCAATCGTGAGATCTGACAAGAGGGTAGTGATTTCTCTCTGAAGTAGTTCCTGATGCTGAGGGCTCATGGCATGATCCCTTGGTGGACAATTTGGAGGCATGTTGAATAGATGTAATTTGTAACCACTTTGGATAATTTGCAGAACCAAGGTTTTTGAGGTTATAAAGGGCCACCTTTGGGCAAAAAGAGTGAGCCTCCCTTCGACAGCAGAGTTCTTCATTGTAGTTACAGGTAGAAAAGCTATGCCCTTCAGGAATCAGTCAAACCCCAGATTTTGGCCGAGGTGGAGGCTAGGCCGCCTGAGACATCTCTCACTTTACTTGTGCTCAAGGAGCCAACTTTGATTGGGAACACGGGGAACCAGGAAAGCACCTACGCCTGCAGGAATAATAGGCTTTTGCTAGTTACCACTCTGAAACCTCCTGCAATAGGAGGCCTGTTCGGACGTGTGCCTGGAGAGATTATGAAGGGTGACATGCTGCTTTTCAATGAAGCCAGCCTTCTCTTTGACTTTTTCTCTGAAGAGATTATCTCTGTGGCACGGCACATCAGCAAGCTTGTCCTGCACTGATTGTTTGAGATCTGAGGATTGGAGCCAGGTGAGTCTCCAGGCGCCAATACCTACTGCAGAAGCTCTCGATGCCGTTTCGAAGATATCATAGGTCGCTCGGACCATGAACGTCAAGCAGTCCTTACCGTGTTTTACAAGGGAATGATACTGTTCCAGTCTCTCTGGGGGGGAAGATACTGAGACAGATCAACTAGGCCTCTCATGATGTCCTTCAAAAACATGCCCATATAGAGCCAGTAAGAGGCCATGTGGACTATAAGCATGGAACTATGGAAAAACCTTCTCTCAAGAGTCCAAAGTTTGAGCTTCCCTTCCTGAGGGCACCATAGAGTGAGTCTTGGAAGTTTTGGATCTCTTAAGGGTGGATTCAACCACAAAGAAATGATGAGGAAGCTGGGGCATCTCGAATCCAGGAGCCTTTTCAACTCTATACATGGAGTCAAGCTTTGTACTAACAGGAGGTACAGTGAGGGGATTTTCCTACTTTGTCATCTGTACTCTCTGAAGGATACGGTGCACAGGCACTGTCACCACCTCCCTTAGGGGCTGAGGAGTATTGAAGAATCTTCAATTCTTCTGTGCTGGGCTCATCTTCATTCTCCAAAGAAAATGGTATAGCCTTAGCCATATCCCTAATAAAATCCTGGAAAATCATATCCTCAGGAGGTGACTTGCGCTTCTCATGAGGAGGAGAAGGGTCTGTTGGAAGTTCTGAGGACCTGTCCTCCGACAAGTCATCCCATTCCACATCGATGACCCAGCTTTCTGAGTCAAACTCATAGAGGAAATCTAAGTACTTCTCAGTCTCAGCCTGGATCACTCTCCTTTCCTTTGGGAATCAGAAGCTCTTTTTGGAGTGGTGATGCACCGATGACTTCTTAGGCCCTGGGGGAGCATCGGACCCTGATGCACTAGAAAGATATCAGCATGGCAGGCTCCGGCATCAGGGCACTTCGATGCCCTGATGTTGATGCTTTTCTCACAGGCAAGCTATACTTCTCAAAGACCGTCTGGACTGCTGTTGATATCAATGTAACAGACAAC
This sequence comes from Ichthyophis bannanicus, assembly GCA_033557465.1. Classification (NCBI taxonomy): domain Eukaryota; kingdom Metazoa; phylum Chordata; class Amphibia; order Gymnophiona; family Ichthyophiidae; genus Ichthyophis; species Ichthyophis bannanicus. Next base: position 26,571,923 of record CM066046.1, on the reverse strand, counting down.
GAGGCACTGATATGCTGCATGACAAACAGCATTGTGATATGTTCCTTGAGAGCCCTCAGAGGGTGCTTCTCCATGGCTTCTGTTTCTGAACACTGTGGGGCCTCAGCAACATTGGTCAATATTCCTGGAATCTGAGAGGGGGTATCGGTTGCTTGGTTTTGGCATACAGATGGCTGGCTCTGCCCCTCCAATGTCCTGGAGGATGAGCTCTCCTCTCTTCGAGGTTGCTTAGAGAGGCACTCTGGAGAACCCTCTTTGCTCTTGACCCTATGCCTCGGAGGGCTTCAACGTCAATGTACCAGAACCTCTACTCAATGTTCGGCGTGATCACCCTTTGGCGTCTATGAAGATGAATTCTTTTTCACCTTCAAGTGGACAATCAATCAATGGCCAATGCTCCTGGCTATAAAGGTTCTTGACTCTATGTGCGCGAGTGGTCCTTGATGTCAGTGCACTACCAGCATTGATGCAGCCTTCAATTCCATTGCCCATGGATCGAACTTATGAGGCGCCAAAAATTCACGCTGCTTTTTTGACCTTTGAACCCTCTTTTTGTTATCTGCAAACACAAATTACAAGAAGAGGGAGGATGATCAGGTTCTAGTACTGAAGTTACCAACTATGGGTATCAATGGCGGATATGGTCCTTGAGCACCTGGAACAGTTCTTAAACCTGCTAGTAAGGTTTTGTGACATACTGGTTGGAAAAATAGCTGCAAGAAATCAAACAGCTCAATTTTGAAAAAGAGAAAGATGAATTCCCAGCCAAAGTACCTACGCATAAGGAGGCAACGGTGCTGAGGGAAATAAAGGAAATCTTAAAAGGTTGAAAAATCTAACTAAGGAGTTAAAAAGGAAACAAAAAAAAGGCATGATGGCAAGTGGGTAGTGAAAAAGCCGAAAAAGCTGAAAATGGCTGAAAGAAACACTTGAGAGAGTTATTGACTGAAACTTAATCAGACATGTCCGCTGAGCTCTGTGAAAAGATGAAGATTGAGATTATATGGCACCACGGTGGCAGGTGAGAAGATAACATGCATGCATAGAAGAGGCTCCTAAAAGCTTCTAGAAGTAGCTGGGGATTATTCCCGCGCAGGCTCGGTTGGATGACGTCACCCATACATGAGAACTTTTTTTCCTGCTTGCCCATGGAGAATTTATTAATCACCTGAAAAGAGTTAGAATAAGTAGAAATGATTATTAAGATGCTACCAAAGAGGAAGACGTTGGGAAAGGATGGCTTTCTGGTGGAATTCTATAAGCTCCTGAAAGAGGGGATCTCCCTGATTTTGACAAAAATATTTAATCAGGTCTAGGTTGAGTTGACTCTCCCTGATTCTGTGTATCATGCTAACATCATGGTTATCCATTATGGAAAACTGCTGGAGCAATGTGGAAATTATAGGCCGATTGCTCTCCTTAACTGTGATGCAAAGATATTTGCCAAGATTTTAGCAAGGCAAATTGAGACTCTACTGTCTTTGATAGTTCACCCTGATCAATCATTATTATGGGTAGCGCATGTCAGATAATGTGTATAGGGTAGTTAATCTGTTTCAGATTTAGAAAGTTAGAGAGAAAGCTGCCCTTTGTGTGGTCTTGGATGCTAAAAGGCCTTTGACAGAGTGGAGTGGCAGTTATTACTACTACTACTAGTGATCATTTGTATAGTGCTACAAGGCGCACGCAGTACTGCACACACACATGTAAAAGATGGTCCCTGCTCATCAGAGCTTACAATCTAGTCAAAAGAAACACCACAATAGCTAGGGAAAAGGATGTGTCCAGTGGAATGGTAAAAAAACAGTCTGAGATCAGGAGACAAAGCGAATCAGAATCCAAAAGCGGCCTCAAAGAGGTGAGTTTTCAGCCTGGATTTGAAAAGGACCAGAGATAAAGTCTGATGTACAGATTCAGGTAGTTTGTTCCAGGCATAAGGAGCAGCAAGCTGAAAGGATCGAAGTCTGGAGGCAGTAGAAGAGAAGGGCACAGATAGAAGTGATCTGCCAGAAAAGCGAAGTTCCCAAGGAGGGGTGTAGGGAGAGATAAGAGAGGAAAGGTAGTGAGGTGCAACAGAATGAGTGCACTTAGAGGTCAGTAGGAGAAGTTTGAAATGGATATGGAAATGGATAGAGAGCCAATGAAGCGACTTGTGAAGAGTTGTTATATGAGCATATTGAGGCTGGTGGAAGATTAGCCATGCAGCTGAGTTTTGAACAGACTGAAGGGGAGAGAAATGATTCAGAGGAAGACCAGCAAGGAGGAGGTTGTAATAGTCTAGATGGGAGGGACTAAAGAGTGGATAAGGGTCTTAGTAGTATGTTCAGAAAGGAAGGGGCAAATTTTGCTGATGTTTTCATTTCCACTGAGTGCATTCTAGTGGCTTCTGAAATATGGTGTTGATATAAGACATGCACACATATACTCTTATACCTGACAGAGAGACTTGGCAGAATTTTGGCAAATCATGCCTACGTCAAGGTTCTTAAGCTCCTTTTAAGAATAATAGAGTCCCAGCCATGGTCATTCTCCATTTGTGGTGCCTTTTTGCGGTCTGCATTGGTTTGTTATGGAGTTACCCTTCCCCCCTGTATTCCTTTTATAAAGAAAGAAACAGGTTTTAGCTATCAGTTGGATGTGTTTGGAGAAGAAGAGTCAAAGATGACCCCAAGACTACGAGCCAAGGAATAAGGGAAGTGTAGAGCATTATCCAAAGAGATAGAGAAAAAAAGAAAGAAGGAAGGAGGGATGTGGATTTAGGGGGAAAGATAAGAAGCTTGGTTTTGGCCACGCTCAGTTTCAAACAGGCAGCAATATCAGATAGGCAAGCAGAGAACCGGGCCTGGATTGCCAGAGAGATTTCAGGTGTAAAGAGGTAGATCTGAAAATCATCATCATAAAGATGGTACTGAAAACCATGGGAGGAGATGAGTGCACCAAGGGACTGGGTATAGAGAGCGAAAAGGAGTGTATACAAGATAGACCTTGGGGTACACCAACTGAGAGTGAGATAGAAGTAGAGGAGGATCCACCAGAACAAACACTATAAGTGCGGTGGGAGAGATAAGAAGAGAACCAGACTAGCACAGAGCCCCTTAAAACTAAGCGAGGACAAGGTATCAAGGAGAAGGTGGTTAACAGTATCAAAAATAGCAGAAAGGTCAAGAAGGTTGAGGGTTGAGTAAAGGCCCTTGGATATGGCCAGGAATAGGTCGCTGGAGACTTTGGCAAAAGCACTTTCAGTAGCATGTAAAGGACGAAAGCTAGATTGCAATGGAACCAGAAGAGTTTGAGACAGTCAAGGCAACGGCGGTGAACCACACATTTAAGTAGTTTAGAAATGAAGGGGAGGAGGGAGATGGGTCGATAATTAGAAGGAAAGGTAGGGTCTAGTGAGGGTTTTTTTGAGGAGAGGTGTAACCAGAACATGCTTGAAGGCTGCAGGAGCAGTTGCAGTGGAAACTATATGAACTTTCAACAGAATTCTCTTCATGGATTTGGACCTTGTATTTGAAGCCAAAGGTTAACATTATTTATTTTATTTAACAGAGTTTTTATATTGCTTTATCATTTCAGTCAAAGCGATTTACACTGTAACTTAGACTTGGTAATGTACATTAAACAGAAACATTGATAACTTGGAATTTTCTGAGGCAATAGAGGGTTAAAGTGACTTCCCCAAGGCCACAAGGAGTGCTAGTGGGAATTCAACACCGGTCTCTTCGTTCCTAAGCCAGTGCTTTAACCATTAGGCTACTCCTCCACTCCAATTATGGTCACAATAGGTGTATGCCTGAAGAATCTGAATTGCATCAGTGGACCAGTCAGGGATACCGGCTATTGCCTATGCTGTTTGTATTGGTGGTGAAGGCTTTTGCTGATAGGATGCAGCAGAATGATAATATTAAAGGGATTGAAATTGGCCAGAGGAGCATAAAATTTGTTATATGCTGATGATACTTTAATTTTTCACATTTACTGATAGGTATACTTAATAGATATTTCAGTAAATGGGAGCAATGTTTTAACTGTTTTATTTGGAGGAGAAAGAGGGCTCAGATCAGATGGAAGAAGTTTGGCTGAAGGAGTAGGGTGGGGTGGGTTACCCAAATTTAAGGAGTTATTATAAAGTTGCAGTCATGAGGACATTCCAGTATCATTATCTTAGACCGAATGAGGCTCACTGGATTGCCATAGAAAGGTATTATTTTGGTGCTCCACTCCATTATAGAGTTAGTTGTACTGGGGGATAGTTAGCCAAGGCAATAAAATAGGGGGATAAGACATTTTTCAGATATGTTAGTAAAGGAGGAAAGACAAAAATGGTATTGTCGGACTCAAGGGTGAAGGGAAGGAATATGTAGACGTTAATGAGGATAAAGCAGAATTGCTTAACAAATATTTCTGTTCTGTGTTTACAGATGAAGGGCCAGGAGCAGAAAACAACCACAAACAGGAACAGAAGTGACGGGGATCTTGAATGATTTTCAGAAGACTGTGTTAATGAGAAACTAGCTAAATTAAAAGTAAACAAAGCGCTAGGACCAGATGGGATTCATCCAAGAATACTGAAGGAACTTGGGGACATTCTAGAGGCTCCACTAACTGACTTTTTCAATGCTTCTTTGGAGTTGGGAGTGGTGCCAGAGGACTGGAGAAAGGCACATGTGGTCCTTTTACACAAAAGCGGAAGCAAGGATGAGATTGAAAACTACTGGCCAGTTAGTACTCTCTATGGTGAGTAAATTATTGGAAATATTACTAAAAGAGAGAATTCCTGGAGTTCAATGGTTTGCAGGATCTGAGGCAGCATGGGTACCTCCAGGAACAAGCAGGAATGTAGTCTTCACATATGGGTATCGTCGGTACCGACGGAGCCTGCACGGGAACGCTCCCCAGCGTCCAATAGGAAAGCTTTTGGGAGCATCCCACAGCGCCTGAGTGCTGCCTTTCCCAACAGTCCCTCTCCAGTTTTTCGTTTTCCGCGGAGCCGACAGGTCGCACATCCTGTCACCGCAGAAAATTCCCTTCTTATACTTCTTTTTTGTGGTCACGTCTGCTTTCCCTCGACACTATACCGGTACCGCCGGTTCTTCTTTTCTTTTTTCTGAAGAAAAAAAAAAAAACCCTTTGTTTCTGGAGTCTTTCTTCAGTAACTTTCTTCTGTGGTGCCATGCGCCATTTTGGGCACTAGGCCCAATTTCTTTTCCTTAAAATGGAAAAACCCGCTTCGGGTTTTAAAAAGTGTTCTAAATGTGGCTGTACCATCTCCGTCACCGACACCCATGAGTGGTGCCTCAAATGTTTAGGTCCTGACCACTCTATCTCAGAGTGCCTCGCCTGTGGAATGATGTCAAAAAGGGACCGGCAAACCGGGCTGCTAAACTAAGCACCCTTTTTCCCTCCAATGCAGCGTCCGTGGCACCGACGTCCTCCAGGGCTTCATCTTCCTCCCATGGATCTCAGGTAACTAAACATAAATCTAGCCGGTCCTCAAAGGGTAGATCTCCTTCTAAGCATCGAGATGCCTCTGGCGTTGCCCTTGAGGGACTTTCACCGGCAAAGTTGCCCCAGTGGGAGGCTTTGGCGTTCAAAGCACTAACGGGGCTCCAGGATGTTCTCGAGGCTTCAACCTCGGCAGAACTACTGGTGCCATGCTCTGGGGTTCCGGCCGCTTTAACCGGCACCGATACCCAAGCATCAGCAGCATCAATAGACTAGAGATTCTTGGCTATTGAACGCAGTCTGGTGGTTCTTACGGCCTCAATGCCCCTGAAACCGCTTTAGACAATTCAACCGGTACCGGCACCGACATCGGCAGGTATTCTACCGGGACCGAGTCATACGTCTCTATCTGGCATCGACAAGTCGGTACCGGACCACTCCGATACCGACTTTGATCGGTACCGGTACTGTGCCTTGCATGATCACCCAGATTGGAGATACTTTGAATTCTCGGATGAGTCTGAAGACTCCAAAGACTCTGCCAGTACCAGAGTACTTCTTCCTGAGGATTCCTCTTCTCCTCAGCGTAGGATGTCTCCGTCAGAGGATATGTCCTTTCAGGATTTTATCCGAGATGTGGCCCGATGTCTTTCCATCACAGTGGCTCCTGAAAAAGAGCCTAGGGCAAAGGAATTGGAAATCCTACAGTACCCTAAAGCTACCAAGGAGGCAGCTACCTTACCTATTCATGAGATCTTGCATGATCTTATGTTAAGGATATGGAAAACACCTCTAACCACATCTCCTCATTCTCGAAACCATGTTCCTCCTTGTCCTGGGTTTCAAAAGACTCAGTTATCACACCATTCCATAGTGGTGGAATCAGCCATGAGACGGATGAAGAGTGCAAAAAGGCATGCATCTAATCCTCCAGGACGTGAGTGTAGGACTCTTGACTCCTTTGGACATCGATCCTTCCATGCTTTCTGCTAGGATCAGTTCCTATATTTTATATATGGGAATGTTCCTTAAGGAAGTCATAGGAGACGTACAGCTTATGAGCCCTCTTCTTCCTGATGATAGAGGCAAGATTATCTTGCTCTTGTTAAACACGCTCAGGATGTTTCCAAGTTCGTGAATCGTGCAGCCTTTGACTGCATAAGCAGAACCTCTGCTATTGCCATAGGTGCACGTAGAATTGCCTGGCTCCAGTATTTCACACCCAGCTCAGCTACAAGACAGTCCTAGTTCAAACGGACAATCAGGTAGCCATGTTCTATGTGAACAAGCAGGGCGGAACAGGCTCTCTGTCGCTATGCAACGAAGCTTTGCAACTATGGGCCCTCGCCAGAGAGCATCAGATTCATCTCCTTGCGGTGTATCTTCCAGGCATTCAAAACTCTTGGGCAGACAAACTCAGTCGAGTTCTGCTTCCAAACGAATGGTCTCTCCATGCAGACCAAGTGGCCAAAATTTTTCAAATTTGGGGAACCCCGGACATAGACCTCTTTGCAAATCCGCTGAATGCTAAACTTCCCTGGTTCTGTTCCAGAATTCCAGCTTGAGGTTGTCAGGCCAGGGATGCTTTCCTCCTTCATTGGAGTCAGCACTTCCTGTATGCCTTTCTACCCATTCCCCTAATTCTCAAAACCCTGTTCAAGCTTTAGAGAGACAGAGGTCATATGATTCTCATAGCTCCACGTTGGCCACGGCAAGTGTGGTACCCTCTGCTCCTACATCTCTCTCAAGCTCTGCCTCTGGAGTTAGGATCTGCTCCAGATCTTCTCTCACAAGAGGACGGGATGCTGTGGCATCCCAATCCCCAGTCTCTGCATCTCAGGGCCTGGTTGCTGAAAGCCTAGAACGTCAGGGCCTTAACCTTTCCCAGCAGGTAAAGGATATCCTTCATGCTTCCAGGAAACCCTCCACAAGACGCTCTTATGCATTTAAGTGCAAAGCGTAGTTACTCATTTGTAACAGGTGATCTCTGGGAACAGCAGGAATTTAGTCCTCACATATGCGTATCGACGGTACTGACGGAGCCCGCGCGGGAACGCTCCCCAGCGTCCAATAGGAACGCTTTTGGGAGCATCCCTCTGCACATGCACACTGCCTTCCCGCCTTTCCAACTGTCCCTCTTCAGTTAAGTTTGTAGCTGAGTGAAAGGATAGAGGGAGAGAGGAAAGAGACAAAGAGAGAGAGAGACAACTCCTAGGGGAGGTGGGTGGGTTGTGAGGACTAAATTCCTGCTGTTCCCAGATATCACCTGTTACAAGTGAGTAACTACGCTATCTCCAGGAACAAGCAGGAATGTAGTCCTCACATATGGGGACTCCCTAGCTGAAGATGCCAGGGAGATAGCCCCAGGAAGGTGCCACCGTCGAAGGTGAGAATCCTTCCTCCCATGGATCTCTGACATCCCACCAGGGTTGGTGGGTAGGAGCTGGTTTAAGTTTGAAAGAGATTTTGAAGAACAGCTTGGCCAAAGAAGGCATCCCGACGGGAGGCTGTATCTAGGCAGTAGGCTGTGAAGGTGTGTACCGAAGCCCAGGTGGCTGCTCGACAAATGTCATCGATAGACACAGAGTGGAGATTAGACATAGAAGCTGCCATGGCTCTCATATTATGAGCTGTGACATGGTCATGAAGAGGAAGACCCTTACTCTCATAAGCAAAGGATATGCATTGGGCAATCCATTTAGATAAAGTTCTTTTGGAGACTAGAAGTCCCAAATGACTAGGGTCAAAAGCTACAAAAGGTTGCGAGGACTTTCTATTTTATTTATTTAATTTACATTCTCTTATATACTGCGCTATTCTACATCAGTGCGGTTTACATTGAACAAACTGAAATTACATTGAACAGGGCATTATAACTTGGAGATAACTATTTTACAGGGAACATGGGCTATGGAGTGTTAAGTGGCTTGCCCAAGACCACAAGGAGCACCTGTGGGACTAGAAACCCCAGTCCTTCCGGCCCAAGGTTGCTGTCCTCTAGTGGGATTTGAACCCCCGACCTTCCGGCCTGAAGTACCTTGCCCCAACCACTAGGCCACTCCTCCTCTCCTCTATGTTGCTGTGTTTTTTGTATGTAAAAGGCTAAGGCCTTTTAACAATCCAAAGTATGAAGGTTTCTTTCTGCATTAGAGGCGTGAGGCCTCGGAAAAAATACAGGAAGATAAATTGATTGGTTTAAATGAAAAGGCGAAACCACCTTTGGCATAAAGTGTGGGTGAGTTTGAAGAACAACCTTATCATGATGAAATCTAGTATAAGGAGGATCTGCCACTAAAGCTTGCAATTCACTAATGTGATGGGCAGAGGTGACTGCAATTAGGAAGATGACCTTCCAAGTCAAAAACGTAAGGGCTGTAGTGGCCAAAGGTTCAAAAGGCGGCTTCATGAGCTGCCTGAGAACTAGATTTAGATCCCATGCCACTGGTGGTGGCTTGATGGGAGGTTTAGTTAATAAAAGGCCTCTCATAAATCTTGATAGGAGTGCATGAGAGGATGAGAGGAAATTGGTTGTCCATTTAGAGGCTTATAAGAAGCTGCAATTGCACTAAGATGGACTCTTACCGAATTGGTCTTTAACCCCGAATTCGATAAGTGAAGAAGATACTCTAGTATCGATTCTAAGGGTAAGAGGGGGGTTTAATCCCCTCTTGGAGCACCATATAGTAAAATGTTTCCACTTGAAGGCATACGATATTCTTGTGGAAAGTTTCCTGGAAGCCTGAAGGATATCCTTTACCTGCTGGGACAGGTTGAAATCCTGGAGATCTAAGCCTTCAGCAACCAGGCCGTGAGGTGCAGGGACTGGGGATTCAGGTGCCATAGCGTCCCGTTCTCCCGGGAAAGGAGATCTGGAGCATGCCCTAACTCCAGAGGTGCCGCTTGAGAGAGATGCAGAAGCATGGAATACCATGTTTGGCGTGGCCATCGTGGTGCTACGGGAATCACGCGACCCCTGTCTCTCTGAAGCTTGATGAATGTTTTGGGGATGAGGGGAATGGGTGGGAAGGCATAAAGGAAGTCCTGACCCCAGTGAAGGAAGAAGGCATCCCTTGCCTGACAGTTGTGCGCCGGAATCCTGGAACAGAACCGGGGAAGTTTGGCATTCAGTGGACTTGCAAAGAGGTCTATGTCTGGAGTGCCCCAGAGATGAAATATCTTTGCCACCTGGTCTAGGTGGAGTGACCACTCGTGAGGTAGCAGTACTCGATTGAGTTTGTCTGCCCGAAGGTTTTGAATGCCTGGAAGATATACCACTAGAAGGTGAATTTGATGCTCTCTGGCAAGGGCCCAGTCATAAAGCTTTGTGGCATAACAGAGAGCCTGTCCCGCCCTGCTTGTTCACATAGAACATGGCTACCTGATTGTCCGTCTGGACCAGGACTGTCTTGTAGCTGAGCTGGGCGTGGAACACTCGAAGAGCTAAATAAATTGCTCTTAATTCCAGGAGGTTTATGTGTAAACCAACCTCCTGTGGAGTCCAGGTGCCCTGGGTAGAGATGATTCAGGTGTGCTCCCCAACCCACCTGTGATGCATCTGTTGTTAGGGTGGCTTGAAAGAGGGGTTGATGGAAAGGAGACCCCCACTGTCAGATTTTCTAGTGATTGCCACCATTTGAGGGACAAAATTAGTCGTTGAGAGATTGTTATTTTGACCGACAAATGACCCGTGGCCTGTGTCCACTGTGTGGAGAGGGTCCACTGAGCTGCTTGCATGTGGAGGCGAGCATATGGGACTACATGAACTGTGGATGCCATGTGTCCCAGTAACTGTAGTAGCTCCCAAGCAGTGAGGGAGGATTTGCCTGCTGCTTGGGAAGCTAGCTGTATTATGCGAAGACACCGGGCTTGTGGAAGGAAAGCCCTTGCCTGTCTGGTATCCAGACAGGCTCCTATGAATTCTAGGCATTGGGAAGGAACTAGTTGAGATTTCGGGAAGTTTATTACCAACCCCAAGTATTGGAGAATTCGCATTGTACGGGACAGTGCAGTGCTGGCCTCTGCCACTGTGGAGGTTCAAATGAGCCAGTCGTCTAAGTAAGGGAAGACGAAAATCCCCAGGTTTCGTAGAAATGCAGCTACTACTGCCATGCATTTCGTGAATACCCTTGGTGCTGAAGCCAGACCAAAAGGAAGAACTCTGTACTGGAAATGTCTTCCCCTGAAAAGGAAACGTAAAAATTTTCTGTGATCTGGATGGATGAGAATGTGAGTGTATGTATCCTTTAAGTCTAGAGAGCAAAGCCAGTCCTGGCTTTGAAGGTATGGCAGAAGAGTTCCCAGAGAAATCACTTTGAATTTCTCTCGGAACAGATATTTGTTCAATTCTCTGAAGTCTAGAATGAGTCTGTGTCCTCCTGTTTTCTTTGGAATAAGAAAATAGGGGGAATAGAACCCTGCACTCTGTTGAAGAATGGGTACTTCCTCTATTTCCCCTTGGGCAAGAAGTGTGGAGACCTTGTGATCTAGCAGATTGTCTGCAGAGGTTTGTGAATAGAATTGCTTTAGAACTGTAGGAGGGGGCAAGCTGTGAAAATGAAATTTGTACCCCTCTCCTACAATGGACAAAGTCCAATCTTCTGCTGTTATCTGATGCCATCTGTTGACAAAGTGCCATAACCTGCCCGGAATATTGGGGGGTTGAGGACCCCTCAGAGGCAGGAAGGCAAAGCTCTCTAGGAAGGAGTCAAAGCCCTTGAGGGGGCTGAACCTGGAGAGCTGCTTGGGCTCTCGGGCCTTTTGGTTTCTTTTGCTGTCTAGTTTGTCCCTTTTGGGCAACCTGACCTGGAGTCTGACTCTGCTGGGTATAGGAAGGATAAAACTTCCTCTTTTTGCTAAAAGGTTTTTTTTATAAGGCTTCCTTTTGGCTGGAGTGGCTGTAGATTTTGACAATCTATCTAAGTTAGAATTGTCAGCATCTAACTCGTTAGCCTTCTCCTGCCAGTTCTTGCCAAAGGGATTCTCTCCCGTGCAAGGAATGTTGCTTAACTTGTCCTGTACCCAAGTCTCCAAGTCTGATGCCTGTAGCCAGGCAATCCGTCGTGCGCCAATGGCAATAGCAGAAGTTCTGCTGATGCATTCGAAGCAGTCAAAGGCTGCATGATTGACAAACTTGGAGACAATCTGAGCATGCTTAACTAGAGTAAGGAAATCTTGTCTCTTATCATCTGGGAGAAATAGGCTCATAAGTTCCAAGTCTCCTGTGACTTCTTTGAGGAACATTCCCATATGTTTATGTTTATGTTTATTTTAAATCTGATATACCGCCCAGGCCAGAAGGCATTAGAGCGCTTTACAATACTATATCATTCGAGGAAATAAGAAAAGAACGCCATTTATATGATAGGACAGAATAGAGGACAGAGACAGTCAAACAGAATAGAGAAAGGGAGAACACGGAACAGCAAGTTACCACAATATATAAGCACAACAACCCAGTCCATGCAGTCAGTGTAAACTCCAGCAACAGATGCCACGGACCAACGCCTAAGGGCCCTCTGGCGAGGCCCTCAGGAACGGGCGCGCCCCTGCAACGGCGGTTCTTGTGCCGTTAGTCATGGCTGCTGATTGGCGGGCTTAGGGGAGGAAGGGGGAGCTCCTGCTCTCACCCCCGTCAAGATCACTGCTCTCCTCGCATATATATTCCCATATATAGGATATATGAACTGATCCTAGCTGAAAGCATGAAAGCTTGAAAAGTTCTACGTCCAAAAGCATCCAGAGTCCTGCATTCACTACCTGGAGGATTGGATGCATGCCTCTTTGCACTTTTCATCCTACGCTATGCTTTACCAGAGGTCAGACAAATCTGATTGATTTCTTTGACTGGGTGACCACGGAGTTGGACCAAGAAACCTAGATATGGTGTACTTAGATTTCAGTAAAGCATAGTTACTCACCTGTAAAAGGTGATCTCCGGTACCGACGGAGCCTGCGCAGGCCCGGAACGCTCCCAAGCGTCCAATTAGAAAGCTTTTGGGAGCATCCCACAGCGCCTGCGTGCTGCCTTCCCACCTTTCCCAACTGCCTCTCTCCAGTTGAGTTTAAAGCTGAGACAAAGAGAGAGAGAGAGAGAGGGAAAGAGAAAGAGATAGATAGAGAGATACAACTCCTAGGGGAGGTGGATGGGTTGTGAAGACTAAATTCTTGCTGTTCCCGGAGATCACCTGTTACAGGTGAGTAACTATGCTATCTCCAGGAACAAGCAGGAATGTAGTCTTCACATATGGGGACTCCCTAGCTTTAGATGCCAGGGAGAGACCCCAGAAGTTGTGTGTCCCTGTGAAAGGGCTCCACTTCCCCCCATGGATCTCTGGCATCCAACCAGGGATGGTGGGTAGGAGTTGATTAGGTATGGAACAGGTGTTGGAGAACAGCCTGACCAAACAAGGCATCCCAGCGGGAGTCCTTGTCCAAGCAGTAATGGGCTGTGAAGGTATGAACCGAGGCCCAAGTGGCTGCTCAACAGATGTCGTCGATAGACACAGAGTGCAGATGAACCACTGAAGCTGCCATGGCTCTCACATTGTGAGCTGTGACATGGCCCTCCAGAGGAAGATTCTTACTCTGATAGGCAAATGAAATACACTGTGCAATCCAGTTGGACATTGTTTTCTTGGAGACTGGAAGTACCAAATGAGAAGGATCAAAAGCAACAAAGAGTTGAGAGGACATTCTATGTGGCTGTGTCCAAAGTATGAAGATTCCTTTCTGCATTTGATGCATGAGGCCTTGGAAAAGACACAGGCAGGTAGACCGCTTGGTTAAGATGAAAAAGCAAGACCACCTTTGGCATAAAGTGTGGATGAGTCCTAAGGACTACCTTGTCATGATGGAACCTTGTATAAGGTGGATCAGCCACTAGTGCCTGCAACTCACTGATGCGACGTGCTGATGTGATTGCAATGAGAAAGATAACTTTCCAGGAAAGGAATTTCAACGAGGTAGTAGCTAAGGGTTCAAAAGGTGGCTTCATGAGCTGGCCAAGAACCAGGTTTAAGTCCCATGCCACCGGTGGAGGCTTAATGGGAGGCTTAGTTAGAAGAAGGCCTCTCATAAATCTTGCTATGAGAGGATGGGAGGAAATAGGTTGTCCATTTAAAGGCTTGAGAAAAGCCACAATAGCACTTAAATGGACTGTTACTGAGTCCTGCATTGGATAAATGAAGGAGATATTCCAGTAATGATTCCAGAGGTATTGCAAGGGGGTTAAGACCCTTCTGCGAGCACCATATGGTAAACCTTTTCCACTTGAAAGCACAAAAGCGTCTTGTGGAAGGTTTTCTAGAAGCATAAAGGATATCCTTTACTTGCTGAGGAAGGTTAAGATCCTGAAGATCTAGGCCTTCAAGCAACCAAACCCTGAGATGCAGAGACTGGGGAATGGGATGCCATAACATTCCGTCCTCCTGAGACAGGAGATCTGGAGCAGAGCCTAACTCCAGAGAGGGAGCTTGAGAGAGATGTAGAAGCAGAGGGTACCACACTTGCCGTGGCCAATGTGGAGCTATGAGAATCATACGGCCTCTGTCTCTCTGAAGCTTGAACAGGGTTTTGGGAATCAGGGGAATGGGTGGAAAGGCATACAGGAAGTCTTGACCCCAGTGGAGGAAAGCATCCCTAGCCTGAGAGCCCTGAGCCGGAATTCTGGAACAAAACCGGGGAAGTTTGGCATTCAATGGACTTGCAAAGAGGTCTATGTCCGGGGTTCCCCAAATTTGAAAAATTATGGCCACTTGGTCTGCATGTAGAGACCATTCGTGTGGAAGCAGAGCTCGACAGAGTCTGTCTGCCCAAGAGTTTTGGATACCTGGAAGATACACTGCCAGGAGATGAATCTGATGCTCTCTGGCAAGGGCCCATAGTCGCAAAGCTTCGTTGCAAAGCGACAGAGAGCCTGTTCCCCCCCTGCTTGTTCACGTAGAACATGGCTACTTGATTGTCCGTCTGAATGAGGACTATCTTGTAGCTGAGCAGGGTGTGGAACACTCGCAGAGCAAGAAAGATTGCTCTGAGCTCCAAGAGATTGATGTGTAGATGAGTCTCCTGTGGAGTCCAAGTGCCTTGGGTGGAGAGGTCTTGCAGATGAGCTCCCCAAACCACTGGAGAAGCATCTGTTGTGAGAGTTGCCTGGGGTAAAGGTTGTTGAAATGGGGACCCCAGCAACAGGTTTTGAGTGGACTGCCACCATTGGAGGGACAAAATAAGGCGATTTGTGTTTGCTATTTTGTCTGACAGGCACCCTGAAGCCTGGATCCATTGAGTGGATAAAGTCCACTGGGCTGCTCTCATATGGAGGCGAGCATAAGGAACCACATGCACGGTAGATGCCATGTGGCCTAGTAGTTGTAACATTTCTCAAGCAGTGAGATTAGGCTTTAGCACTGCTTGAGAAGCTAACTGCACCATGCAAAGGCAACGGGCCTGGGGAAGATAGGCCCTTGCTTTTCTGGTATCCAGCAAAGCTCCTATGAACTCTAGAGACTGAGTGGGAGTTAGACTGGATTTTGGGATGTTTATGACCAGACCCAAATATTGAAGGATACACATTGTGCAAGATAGAGAAATCCTGGCCTCTGACTCTGATGGGGCTCGAATGAGCCAGTCGTCTAAGTAGGGGAAGACAAATATTCCTAGAGTGCGAAGAAATGCTTCTACCACAGCCATGCATTTCGTGAACACCCTGGGTGCTGAGGCCAGGTCAAAAGGAAGCACCCTGTATTGGTAGTGCTTTCCTTGGACAAGGAACCGAAGGAACTTTCTGTGAGTTGGATGGATGAGAACATGAGTGTACGCATCCTAGAGAACAAAGCCAATCCTGACTCTGAAGGTATGGCAGCAGAGTTCCCAGAAAAATCATCTTGAATTTCTCTTTGAGCAGGAATTTGTTCAATTCTCTAAGGTCTAAAATAGGTCTGTGTCCCCCTGTTTTCTTTGGGATAAGGAAATAGGGGGAGTAAAACCCTGTACCCTGTTGAGGAATGGGTACCTCTTCTATTGCCCCTTGGGCAGGAAGCGTAGTGACCTCTTGATCTAACAGATTGATGAGAGAGGTTTGAGAATTGAACTGTCTTACTATTGTGGGAGGGGGAATGCAAATAAAATGAAGCTTGTACCCCTCTTTTATAATGGAGAGAGTCCAATGTTCTGCTGTTATCTGCCCCCATCTGGGGGCAAAGTGACACAACCTTCCTGGAATGGTGGAAGGCTCTGGTCCATTGAGAGCCAAGAAGGCTAAGTTCTCTAGATGAAAGTCAAAGGCCGTGTGGAGGCTGAGACTGCTGGGACGGTTGAGGCTTAGCAGTCTTTGCTTTCCTTTGTTTAGATAGTTGCTGACCCTTCCGGGCAGGCTGACCTGCGGAACGTCCCTGCTGGGAATAAGAACGGTAAAACCTCTTCTTTTTTGAGAAGAATGGTTTCTTGAAAGATTTCTTCCTTGCAGGATCAGCTGTGGCTTTGGATAACCTATCCCAAGTGGAGTTGTCAGCATCCATCTCATTGGCTTTCTCTTGCCAATTTTTGCCGAATAGATTCTCACCTGTACAAGGGATATTGCCCAGTTTGTCCTGTACCCAGAGCTCCAAATCGGATGCCTGGAGCCAGGCAATTCTACGTGCACCTATGGCAATTGCAGAGGTTCTGCTTATGTACTCAAAACAGTCAAAAGCTGCAAGATTGACAAATTTTGAAACATCCTGGGCATGTTTAACGAGAGTGAGAAAAACCTGCCTCTTATCTTCAGGAAGAAGAGGGCTCAGAACCTCTAAATCTCCTGTGACTTATTTAAAGAACATTCCCATATATAAAATATAGGAACTGATCCTGGCAGAAAGCATGGAAGCCTGGAAAGTACGACGTCCAAAGGCATCCAAGGTTCTACACTCACGTCCTGGAGGATTAGAGGCATGCCTCTTTGCACTCCTGATCCTTCTCATGGCTGATTCCACTACCATAGAGTGGTGATGAAGCCAAGTCTTCTGGAAACCAGGACAAGGAGGGACTTGATACATAGTATCCAGTCTACGAGAGTGAGGGGAGGTGGTAAGAGGTGTTTCCCACATTCTTAGCATGAGATCATGTAAGATCTCATGGATAGGCAAAGTAGCTGCCTCCTTAGGAGCTTTGGGATGTTGAAGAATTCCAACTCCTTTGCTCTGGGCTCTGTTTCGGGAGCCACAGTAATGGAAAGACCTCAAGCCACCTCCCTGATAAAATCCTGAAAGGAGATATCTTCTGGCGGAGACATCCTACGTTTAGGAGAGGAAGGCTCCTCCGGGAGAAGTATTCCGGTACCGACAAAATCGTCAGAATCCTCAGACTCCTCCGAGGATTCAAAGTACCTTCTGTCCGGATGCTCTTTTAGAGCACGATACCCGTACCGACCGAAGTCGGTACCGGGGGGAATCGGTACCGGTGTATCGGTACCGGAAGGCATAACATGACTGGGTGCCGGAAAAGCAGACACCGATGCCGATGGTACCGGTACCGGAGTTGATGCCAGTACCGGTGGAACTGTCTGACGCGGTTCCGAGGGTGTCGATGCCGCAAGGAGAGCCGCCAGACTGCGTTCAATAGCCAGGAACCTCTGGTCTATTGATGCTGCTGATGCCTGGGTGTTGGTACCGGAGAAAGCAGCCGGTACCCCAGAGTATGGCACCCGTAGTTCTGCCGAGGTTGAGGCCTCGAGAACATCCTGGAGCCCCGATAATGCTTTGGAAGCCGAAGCCTCCCGCCGGGGCAATTTTGCCGGTACAGAACCCTCAAGGGCAACGCCAGAGGCATCTTGATGCTTAGAAGGAGATCTACCCTTTGAGGACCGGCTAGACTTATGTTTAGTTACCTGAGATCCATGGGAGGAAGACGAAGCCCTGGAAGACGTCGATGCCACAGAAGCTGCATCGGAGGGAAAAAGGGCGCTGAGCTTAGCAGCTCGGTTTTGTCGACCCCTCTTGGACATCATGGCACAAGCCATACACTCCGAGATGGAGTGGTCGGGACCTAAACATTTAAGACACCACTCATGGGTGTCGATGACGGAGATGGTACCGCCACACTTGGTGCACTTTTTGAAACCCGAAGTGGGTTTTTCCATGGTAAAGGAAATTTGGGGCCTAAGGCCCAAAATGGCGCGTGCGTCTAGAAAAGAAAAGTTTGTGGAAAAAAACACTAAATATTTTTTTTTTTTAGAAAGAAAGAAAGAAAGAAGGCAGAACCGGCAGTATCGGTATAGCGTCGAGGAAGGCAGACGCGACCACAAAAAAGGAGAATAAGGAAAACAGATTTTCTGCGGCGACAGAAACAACGACCTGCTGGCTTCGTGGAAAACGAAGAACTGGAGAGAGGCAGTTGGTAAAGGCGGGAAGGCAGCATGCAGGCGCTGTGGGATGCTCCCAAAAGCTTTCTAATTGGACGCTGGGGAGCGTTCCTGTGCAGGCTCCGTCGGTACCGACGATACCCATATGTGAAGACTACATTCCTGCTTGTTCCTGGAGATAGCCTTTGACACTGTTCCACATAGGCGACTTATTAATAAATTGAGCACCTTAGAGATGGACCCTAAAGTGACTGAGTGACTGGGTTAGAAACTGGTTAGGTGGACGGCGACAAAGGGTTCAGGTAAATGGAGCTCACTCTGAGGAGAAGGAAGTTACCAGTGGTGTGCCGCAGGGATCTGTCCTTGGTCCAATTCTTTTTAACATATTTATTAGTAATATTGCGGAAGGGCTCTCAGGTAAGGTTTGCCTGTTAGCAGATGATACAAAAATCTTCAACAGAGTGGACATCCAGGAAGGAGTAGACAACACGAGGAGGGATCTAGCTAAGCTTGAAGAATGGTCAACAATTTGGCAGCTGAGATTTAATGCTAAAAATCGCAGGGTCATGACCTTTGGCTGCAAAAATCCAAGGGAATGGTACAGTGTAGGGGGCGAAGTACTTCTGTCCATGAAAGAGGAGCGGGACCTGGGCATAATTGTTTCTGATGATCTTAAAGTGGCTAAACAGATAGAAAAAGTGACGCCGAAAGCCTGAAGGATGCTTGGTTGCATAGGGAGAGGAATGGCCAGCAGAAAAAAAGGAGGTGATAGTGCCTCTGTATAGGTCTCTGGTGTGACCTCATTTGGAGTATTGTGTGCAATTCTGGAAACCACACCTTCAAAAGGATATAAACAGGATGGAGTTGGTGCAGAGGATGGCTACTAAAATGGTTAGTGATCTTCCTTATAAAGCACATGAGGAGACTTCAAGATCTTAATATGCATATGCTAGAGGAAAGGCGAGATAGAGAAAATATGATAGAGATGTTTAAATACCTCCACAGCATAAATGTACAAAAGAGCCTCTTTCAATTGAAAGCAAGCTCCGCCTTGAGGGGACATAGGATGAGGGTGAAAGGGGATAGAGTCAGAAGTAATATGCAAAAATATTTCTTTACAGAGGGGTGGAGGTAATAGAGACGAGGACAGTATCTGAATTCAAAAAAGCACGGGACCAACACAGAAGATCTCTAAAGGAAAAAAGGGGACTATTGTAGTTGATATAGAAGGGCAGACTAGATAGCCCATGTGGTCTTTTTCTGCCATCATGTTTCTAGTATTTTTCCAGTTGTGACACTAAAGGAGATGTCTCAATATGAAAGCTTATTACAGCAGCACTTAGGTCACATAAGTTTAGTTTTGTTTAGCAGTAATGTGGAACTTTCCCATACAGAAAAACTTGAGGATGATTTTCAAGTTTCAAAATGGCGGTGGCCAGGCACTAGTGTGGAAGCTGCTTTTTCTATGGGGAAAAAGCAGAAAGTTAAAGGAGGTGTGAAGCCCTCTCAACCCCAGGACACTTATTCGCCATTACCTGCGTTGTTTGGACCAGTGGATAGCTTCTTTTCTCCGCCTCTGTGGTGTCTGGCGAATACAAGGAAGGTAAATCTGGCTGTAGTTTCGCTTAAGTCATAGAGCTCAGAGACTGCTTCAGGTTTGTCAGCTTTCTCCCCATAGGCACAGTGTATGCCAAAAGCCTTGCGCACCCATCAATCTCCTCTAGTAAGCCTGCAGCAAGACTCTCTTCTGACGGGGAATGGATCTTTCTTGTTGGGAGGAGCAGGCTTGGGTGCGAGTAGTGCGATAGCCTCGCATATACCGGAAGAGCTTCAGAGTGCGACATCTTCGGCCGGTAGGAGATTTGGCAGCAGGAGTAGCTGCTGTGGGCGGCGGTAAGTCTGTCAGTGTTCAGATGGGAGGAGAATTAACTTCTGTTGCTGGTCCTACTTCATTTTCATTGACTCTACCTGTGAACTTCACCTTAGAATCGATACGGACTGCGATAGTGGTTTTAGATGAGACTTTGGTTTCCCAGTTTTCTGCTTTATCAACAAAAATGAATTTAAATACTATTGCAACTGAACAGAATGCTAATAAGATCGTAGCAGTACAGACTGAGTGTGCTGAGATTCAAACGAGGTTGACTTCATTGGAGGTTCAATCAGAAGCTTATATGAAGAATTTTGCAGTGATTAATGTCCAAATAGAAAAGCTGGAAAATCTGTCCCGAGTTTGTAATTTAAAGTTAATACATTTCCCTCGGGTTCAGTTTGTGTCTGCATGGAATATGTTTAAAGCTTATTTAACAGAGATTCTGGCTGTGCCATGGATTTCCATCCTCCGGTAGTGAGAGTGCATTACCTCCCACCGGATTAGAAGACTTCTACTAGTGATGCTGTGGGGACTCGGCATTCTGATAGTTTAAATATCTCAGAATTGTTGGAAAGATCGCAAGACAGACTGTATTGCCTTCAATGTTGATTGTGACTTTTGCAGTTTTGTCAGATAGGGAGTGGTTGTTGAGAATGTTTTTTCGTAAAATAAACTTTTTGTTCAAAGGTTTATTGGTTCGCACTTATCCGGACCTTGCTAAGGATATACAACGGCCACATAGAGAATTTCTTCTCTTCCGTCCAGGAGCCCAGCAACTGGGAGCGATCTTTTTCTTAAAGCATCCTTGCAAATGCTTGGTGAAATATTGTGCTATTTCCTATATTTTTTATGTGCCCTCCCAGCTGCTGGCCTTCATGAATGCCTGGTGCCTTGAAGCTGCAATTGAGACTCTTATGGATGGTGTCTGTGAAATGTAAATGCTGGTCACTCGCCTGATTGTTTTTTTTTTGCTCTTTCTATAATTTGTATCATATTTTCCATATTTCTCCTCCCCCAGTGTGGGCTTGGAAGAGCAAGCAGTGTTGTGCATATATTGTGCTTTGGTGGCTTATTTTTTATTTGTAATTTTATATTGTCTTGCTCTATTTCTTTTCAAGTGTTTAAATAATTCTTGTAATAAGTTGTATAATTGCATAAAAAAATATTGTACCACCTAATCAAGATGGAACATTTCACAAGAGAACTTTTTATTTATTAGTTATCTTTCACTTTAAATGTCTCTAACCATGATGAACCTCCCTCCCCCAAGTACTGTAGGATAGAGTAATACCTCTTCTGCATCTTCCACAGGTAGCTGGGACCTTTGTTCCTCTTCAGTTTCACTTTCATGGGAAACCTGTGACAGGATCTCCTCTCCCTGAATATAAGACACAGTTGTTAGTAAAATTATTTGGACGATGCTGGTCAGTTAGTGGTGTAATGAGATAGTTTGGAAATGGGTCTCTGCTTGCTCTTCCTGTTTTAGGCCCTGTGCTGACTGCTACCACTGCTGTCACAGAGCTCAGGATGGACCCCAACAACTTCTGCTTTATAAATAATGGGGGGGGGGGAGGGGAGGGGAGGGGCGTGGCTAAGAGGGGCTGGAGCTCTGCAGTTTTTCATGGATTGCGGTCTGGGGCAGCTGCACTGCACATCTCACCTTAGCTATGCACAAATAGATTTCTATAGCAGGTAGACTGTATATGCAGACATGTAACAGTGGGATGAGAGAGCTCCCAGGTTGTTTGACCCAAACGTTTGGCACGACGAGTATACAATGTTATTCTAAGGACAGAAAACATGCTCTACAAATGGAAGGTTATAGATTGCCTGTAAGTGGTGCTCTCTCACTTCTTTCACATACTTATCAAGTTTACTAGATGGGGAAAAAAAAATCACATTTTATGCAGTTTGTTCTGCTCAGTGAAAAGGAATTGTGGAGCTTCAGTTCTTTGCTAATGATATCCTTGGACAATTTGTTATTGTCAAATGGAGTTTCATACGATAATTGATTGCTGCCACTGCCCATTAATTTCTATGGGCAATTACAGCACTTAACATGCATTAACCTTTAGTAAACTTGCCCTGAGGTATAGTGCTATCTAACTTGCTGATGGTTTAGGAAAAAGATTAAGGTTTACCTCTTTCCAGCGAAAGAAGTAGTTAAGTTTAGTGAGTTCTAACCCTCTAATGGCAGTAGGTTGTATTTAATTATGTTTCTATTGTACTACACTAAAATTAACAAACATGCTATTTTTTTTTAACTACAGTCCTAAAAGTGAAGTAAGTTTTTAATTTCTATTCAATTCAATGCAAGTAGATGACATTTAAAAAAATATACACAAACATGGACTCCTCAAGCTGGAGACTCTGGAGACAGACAGACACTGGGCTGAAGCCCTTAAGCAGACACTCGAGAATGACTTATCCATCACTGCACTACCCTCCTACCCTTTAAGTCCCCATCTTAATGCACCCCACTTTCTTATGTTTAGCCTAGCTACAAACTGTTATTTGGCTGATACCTTAAGCATTTCAGCAAACTGAACACTTGGATGTTTTTTAATTTGTGAACATAAGATATGCCATACTGGATCAGACCAAGGTCCATCAAGCCCAGTGTCCTATTTCCAACAGTGGCCAATCTAGATCATAAGTACTTAGCAGTTTCCCCAAAAGACACAGTTCCACAATTCTTGTTTTGGGTCAAGCAGTGATATCCTGGGCACCTTTTAATAATGGTTTATGGACCTTTCCTCCAGGAACTTGTCCAAACCTTTTTTAAACCCAGCTACACTAACAGCTTTTACTACATCCTCCGGTAACAAATTCCAGAGTTTGATTACACGTTGAGTGAAAAAATATTTTATTTTATTAGTCTTAAATAGGTTACCCTGTAGTTTCATTGCATGTCCCCTAGTCTTTCTATATTCTGATGACGTAAACAATCTATCTACGTTTACCCGTTCTACTCCATTCATTAATTTACAGACCTCTATCATATCTCCCCTCAGCCGCCTCTTTTCCAGGTTGAAGAGCCCTAACCTTTTTAGCCTCTTTTCATAGGGGTATCCTTCCATCCCCTTTACCATTTTGGTGGCTCTTCTCTGTACCTTTTCTAATAACGCTATATCCTTTTTAAGATACTGCGACCAGAATTGCACACAATATTCAAGGTGCGGTTGCACCATGGAACGATACAGAGGCATTATAATATCCTTTGTTTTATTTTCCATTCCTTTCCTTATGATACCTAGCATTCTATTTGCTCTCTTGGCCATCGCTGCACACTGGGCGGAGGGTTTTAACATGTTATAAACAATGATGCCTATATCTTTTTCCTGGGTGGTGGCTCCTATTGTGGAACCTTGCATCGTGTAACCATAGTTTGGGTTGTTCTTTCCTAGGTGCATAACTTTGCACTTGTCCACATTAAATTTCATCTGCCATTTGGATGCCCAGTCTTCAATTTATCAAGACCCTCTTACAATTTTCCACAATCCTCATGGGTTTTAACAACTTTAAATAGTTTTGTGTCATCTGCAAATTCGATAACCTCACTTATTATTCCCATTTCTAGGTCATTTATGAATATGTTAAAAAGCAGTAGACCCAGCACAGATCCCTGGGGTACTCTACTATTCACCTTTCTCCATTGGAAAAATTAGCCATTTAGCCCTACTCGCTGCTTTCTATCTTTTAACCAGTTCTTGATCCACAATAGTACACTGCTTCCTATCCCAAGACTTTTTAGGTTTGCCAAAAGTCTCTGATGAGAGACCTTGTCAAAGGCTTTCTGAAAGTCTAGATACACTATATCAACCAACTCACCTTTGTCTACCTGTTTATTCACACCTTCAAAAAAACATAACAGATTAGTAAGACAAGATCTTCCTCGTCTGAAGCCATGTTGGCTGTCTCCCATTAAGCCATGACTATCTACATGTTCAGTAATTTTGTTCTTTATGATGGTTTCTACCATTTTACCTGGTACTGACATCAGGCTCACTGGTCTGTAGTTTCCCGGATCATCCCTGGAATCCTTTTTAAAAATTGGTGGTACACTGGTCACCCTCCAATCTCCAGGTATTACAGATGATTTTAATGACAGTTCACAGATTACTAATCGCAGGTCTGCAATCTCACATTTCAGTTCTTTCAACACCCTTGGATGTATACCATCCGGGCCAGGTAATTTTCTACTCTTCAGTTTATCAAATAGTTGTAATACATCTTCCCGGTGTATCGATATTTCTTTCAATTCTTCCACAGTATCACCTTTAAATACCACTTCAGTCATGGGTAACATATCTACATCTTCCTCAGTAAAGACCGAAGCAAAGAATTCATTCAGTCTCTCCGCTATGGCCTTGTCCCCTCTTAGTTTCCCTTTTACCCCTCTGTCATCTAATGGTCCAACTGACTCTCCCACAGGTATTTTGCTACAAATGTAATTGAAAAAGTCTTTATAATGCGTTTTTGCTTCCTCAGCAAGCTTCTTCTCAAATTCTCTCTTTGTCTGCCTTATCAATGCCTCGCAACTAACTTGCCAGTGCTTGTACTGTTCCCAGTTATCATTTGGCTCTTTTTTGCATTTCCTGAAAGATGCTTTTTTGGCAACAACAGCCTCTCTGACCTTACCTTTAAACCATGCTGGCATGTTTTTGGACTTCCTTCCTCTTTTCTTAAAGCGTGGAATACAGCTGATCTGGGCTTCCAAGACAGTATTTTTAACCACCATCCAAGCTTGATGTAAGTCTTTAAACTTTGCAATTGCTCCTTTTAGTTTTTTCTTAATTATTTTCCTCATTTTATCATAGTCTCCCTTTCAAAAGTTAAAAGGTAGTACTGTCGATTTCCTTACCATCCCTCCTCCATTAATTAAATCAAAAGCGATCATGCTATGATCACTATTGCCAAGTGGCCCCAACACCCTTATCTTTTGCACCAGATCTGGTGTTCCACTAAGGACTAGGTCTAAAATGGCTTCCCCTCTGGTTGGTTCATGAACCAGCTGCTCTAAGAAGCAGTCATTTATTTCATCTACAAAATTTATCTCCCTAGCATGTCCTTCTGTGACACTGACCCAGTCAATACCAGGGTAATTGAAATCACCCATTATTATTACTGTGCTGTAACTTTTGTTAGCTTCCCTGATTTCTTTGAGTATTTCATCATCCATTTGTTCATTCTGGCCAGGTGGTTGATAGGACAACCCCACTGCCATCGCCTTTCCCTTTCTACATGGAATTTCAATCCATAGAGATTCTACAGCAAATTGTGTTTCCTGCAAAACTTTAATCCTTTCTGACTCCATGCCCTCTTTATCATAGAGCACAACCCTTCCACCAATTTGATCAGCTCTATCATTACGTTATAGTTTGTACCCAGATATTACAGTGTCCCACTGGTTGTCCTCCTTCCACCATGTCTCTGAAATACCAATCATATCTAGCCTCTCATTTAGTGCTATATATTCTAACTCGCCCATCTTATTTTTTAGACGTCTAGCATTTCCATACAAGCATTTTAGAGACTGTATTTTATTCATATTAATCCGGCTATCGGTAGGCAGGGGTAATTTGGAATCTTTAAAGCTCTGTCTGTTCCGTACTCAAGGGCATTTGGGCTACTTTTGTCTTTATTGGAACCTCTCTGCTGATATGCCCTAACTTCATTTTCTTGGTAGTATCCTTCAAGGATACATTGCTCCGAACCATGTGCTCTTGTGCGACTGTTGGCTCTCCCCTGTTATCTAGTTTAAAAGCTGCTCTATCTCCTTTTTAAAGGTTAATGCCAGCAGCCTGGTTCCATCCCGGTTAAGGTGAAGCCCATCCCTTCAGAAGAGCCCCTCCTTTCCCCAGAATGTTCCCCAGTTCCTAACAAATCCAAAACCCTCATCCTTGCACCATCGTCTCATCCATGCATTAAGACTCTGGAGCTCTGCCTCCCTTTTTGGTCCTGCGTGTGGAACGGGAAGCATTTCAGAGAATGCTACCCTGGAAGTTCTGGATTTCAATTTCCTACCTAAAAGCCTAAATTTAGCCTTCAGAACCTCCCTACTACATTTTTCTATGTCGTAATCTGTTAAGTTAGTCTAACTTGTGGTTAGACTAACTTAACAGATGTGCTTAACTTCCAAACAGATGTGCTTAACTTCCATGTCTAGCTAGCTGGTGCAGAAGTATTAATCTTTTTAAAGCCCTCAGAGAATGACGTGTGTGTTTGTGTGTGTGTATGTATGTATGTGTGATGGTTGGGGAGGGGTGGCTCTATTTGGGCACAACAGAGTGGCCTAGGGTGATTTAAGGTGAAGTACCACAACACCTCAGATCACCCTTATGCTCCCTCTACTCCAGATGAAAAGATTCAGCACTAGGAATAGAGTAAAAAAATGCATTAGATCTTAGTGTACATTTTTACATCTGGAGCAATTTTTTTATTCAGTGATTTGCATGTGCTTTGCATGCTGATTGTGCTACCCTTCTGGGCAGTGGTTTTACACTGATTTTCCTGCACTAAAATTTCTTACTGCATCAAGAATAAGATTTGTGTGGGAGAATCAGGAGTAAACTGCTGCTTTAAAGGACAGTACATGTTACTACATTGTGATTTTAGACATGTAAATCCTCTAGGGACAGGAAAAATAACTACTGTACCCAAATATAACTCATTTTGAGCTAAATACAAAATCCCTTACCATTCTCCTTTTCCTTACCTCTGGAGCTAAGGGGTGATATAACAGAGATAAACTGGGGCAAGGCAGTGCTTAAGTGAATCTCACCCCTCATTGTCTAGGTTCAGTGAATACATGGAAGAGTGCATTTTTAGAGTTGCCAGTATCTTTCAATAGCAATAAATTCACTAAAAATAAAGAGAATAAAATGTGACCAAAATATTCACCTGGAGATCCCTGTTCTTGAGGTTGCCCAACCAGAAAGCTTCCTGGCAGTTGTTGAGGGTCAGCATGGCTTTTACGCGGTATACAAAGAGCTCAAGGGACTTTTTCAGCAGTGGGACGTGAGTGGTGAGTCCCATATCCTGGTTAATCTAAGGATCATAAGTACAATCACAGTGTCAGTCTTGCTGGCAGTGCAGAAATAAATCTCTCTAGCACAGGCATTAAAAAATTCTATAGCCACCTGAATCTGCTCCAAAGAGTTATATTTCCTTCATCTCTGATGATTGACCAGGCAAATTCAAGAATGGTTTTAAGTGAGAGTGTTGAAAAATTATCAGTAAATTTAACAAACTGATTAGACAGAAAAGTGAAATTAGACTTACCTGCTAATTGTTGTTCCTTGAGGAACTCCAGTCCAGTCCTGCATCTCTGGTTAGTGTACCCCATCCAGCAGCATGGAGACTGAGCATGTCAACTTCTGAAGCCACCCGTACTAATACCACTGGCACTGCCCTTTCTGCTCCCAGTAATCTACTGACAAAGCAGACTCAAGGAAGCAACAAATAAGCTTTTAAATAGGCAAAGAGCAAAGGCAACTCCAGCCTAACTAAACCGACTGACTACCCCAAAACAGAAAAACCTCCCTGGGAACTCCCGGTCCACACCTAGAAACCTAGAAACATGACGACAGAAAAAGACCACAAGGCCCATCTAGTCTGTCCTTCCATAACAACAACTACAACAGTCCACTTTTTACCTTTAGAGATCCTCTGTGTTGGTCCCATGCTTTTTTGAATTCAGTTACTGTCCTCATCTCCACCACCTCCACTGGGAGACTATTCCACGGATCCACTACTCTTTCCGTAAAGAAATATTTCCGCATATCACTCCTGAATCTATCTCCCTTCACCCTCATCCCATGTCCCCTCGTAGCAGAACTTGCTTTCAATTGAAAGAGGCTCTCTCCCTGAACATTTATGCCACGGAGGTATTTAAACATCTCAATCATATCACCTCTATCCCGCCTTTCCTCTAAGGTGTACATATTAAGATCCTTAAGTCTGTCCTCATATGCTTTATAATGAAGCCCATTAGTCATTTTAGTAGCAACCCTCTGCACCGACTCCATCCTGTTCACATCCTTTTGAAGGTGCGGTCTCCAGAATTGCACACCATACTCCAAATGAGGTCGCACCAAAGACTTATACAGAGGCATTATCACCTCCTTTTTTCTGCTAGCCATTCCTCTCCGTATGCACCCAAGCATCCTTCTAGCTTTTGCCGTCGCCTTTTCTACCTGTTTAGCTACTTTAAGATCATCAGACACAACCACGCCTAGGTCCCGCTCTTCTTTAGTGGACAAAAGTACTTCACCTCCTATACTGTATTGCTCCCTTGGATTGCTGCAGCCCAAATGCATGACCTTACATTTTTTAACAGGACTAAAGGAGGACTGCTACACCTCCACCCTCCGGGACAGGGAAGTAAAAAGAGGCCGACCTGAGGGATCCCTGAACCAGACCAGCAACCAGCCAGCGATCAAGAAACCCCGATCCACCCCCGGATGCTGAAGCGCCCGAGAACCCTGAGAAATCAGGGCACATCAAAACCAACAGAAGAGAGTTAACAGAAAAATCCCGGGTGGGATCCAGGTCTGGACTGGAGTTCCTCAAGGAATAACCATTAGCAGGTAAGTCTAATTTCACTTTCCTTATCAACCCTCCAGTCCAGTCCCACACCTCTGGGATGTAACAGAGCAGTTACTTTAATGGGAGGGACCTGCTAGACCGGCACGCAGCACAGCCAATCCAAAACAGGCATCCTTCTCAGTCTGGATGTCCAGGCGATAATGTTTACTAAATGTATGCAGGGAAGACCAGGTAGCTGCCCTGCAGATTTCCACTGGAGGCACTAGACCAAATTCGGCCCATGAAGTTGCCTGAGCCCTTGTGGAATGGGCCTGCAACCCCTCTGATGCCTGATGACCCTGGAAGAGATACGCTGAGCCTATCGCCTCCCAGATCCATCTGGAGATGGAAGCCTTTGCAGCGCCTTCCCTCTGCACTGACCTTCATCTTAAAACTCCAGCACAAATTAATGATCTGACTTGCGAAAATCCACGGTTGCTTTCAAATAACGCTTGAGGGTCTGGTGTACATTCAACAATCATAGACAGAGAGACGGCATCATCCCCTGTGCTCTCCAGGACTGGGAGGGATACAGGCTGATTCACATGAAAGGCAGAAACGAAGGAACCGGCCGCAAGACCACCTTCTCCCGTGAGGAGGAGAGGAATGGCTCCCGACAGGACAAGGCTTGTAATTCCGAGATCCGGCGCGAGGAGCAAATTGCCACTAGGAAAACGGTCTTCAGAATTAAATCTTTCAGTGAGGCTCGGCTCACAGGTTCAAAAGGTTCCTTAGTCAAAGCCGTCAGGATCAAGTTAAGATCCCATGGTGGGGCCACTGCTCTTCGCGGAGGATGTAAATGGACCACTGCTTGCAGGAAGTGTAACACATCTGGATGAGCCCCCAGCGGCACCTTTTGAACCTTACCCCAATAACACACAATCGCTGTAAGTTGCACTTGCAATGAGCTAGTTACTAGACCCTTCTCAAAACTGCAATGAGCTAGCTGCTAGACCCTTCTCAAAACCATGGAGGGAGGAGTGGCATAGGGGCTGGGGCAAGTTACCTCAGGCCGGAAGTTCGGGGGTTCAAATCCCACTAGAGGACAGCAACCTTGGGCCGGAAGGACTGGGGTTGCTAGTCCCACAGGTGCTCGTTGTGGTCTTGGGCAAGCCACTTAACCTTCCATTGCTCATGTTCCCTGTAAGTATTAGTGTATGTGTCTCATATCCCCTCGTGTTAAATGTATCCCCCAATTGAAACTGTCTAAATAAAAAAATAAATTCTATTAAAAGGCTAAGACCTCTGGAATGGAAGCCATGCCCGGCCGTACCTGGCTTTCTGCACACCAAGCCTCAAATATACGCCAAATACGGATGTAGGCAAGAGAGGTAGAGCACTTCCGCGCCTTCAACAAAGTTGAGATGATGAGACCCGAATAGCCCTTCTTCCTCAATGGCCAGGCTGTAAGCGAGAACCAATCCACCTGAGGCATGCGCGCACTGGCCCCTGCACGAGAAGATCCACCCAAGCAGGCAGCTGCCATGGGTGATCCTCCAGAAGCTGCACCAAGTCAGCATATCAGGGGCGACGCGGCCAATCTGGAGCGATCAAAATAACCCGCCCCTGATGTGCCTCTATCCACTGCACCACTCGGCCTATGTGAGCCCACAGAGGAAAGACATACAGGAGACCCTCCGTGGGCCAGGGCCCCTGTGCTCCCCTTCCTAAAAGCCTGTTAGCCTTTCATTCTCTTTTTTTTTTTTTTTTTTTTTTTTTTGAGTGCAGCGTCTCCTGTTCCTGAAACCCCCTTAAGAAAAAACAAAAGGGCCCTGAGGAGAACTTGCCGCGCGTGTACTAAGTTAAAATGGCCAACCGGGCTCCCCCTCCTTCAACAGGAGAAAAGACGCAGGAAGAAATAAGCAGCCTTCGTTTCCCGAGGTGCTGCAACCGTCGACGCCACCAGGAACCAGGCCTTCCTCCCCAGCCACGGGTTCTCTCTGTGTCTAGCCCCACATATCTTTTGTGAAGGGGAGATGAGCTGCAATGCCCCGGCCACGTATAGCCACCTCCGCTGAGGAATCCACATGCCTCGTGCTCAGCCAGTAAATGGCTTCGGCGCCGAGGGGGGAAGAGAGAGTCCCAAACCGCTGCTACTGCTACAAGACGACAGCTCCTCACCCGATCATGGGATCGGGAGCTGCCGAAGCACCGGAATGCCTGCATGCACCAACATTATTTATTTATTTATTTATTTAATTTTATTTTACAATTCTTATATACCGCACTATTTGCAATCAGCGCGGTTTACATGTAACAAAAAAACATCCGACAAAATGCATATGTCTGGTCATTACATTGAACAGGGAATGGGATTTGGAGAACAAGTATCAACTATATAAAGGAACTTGGAGAACAAAGGTGAACTATATACATAAGAAGTTCAATGGAAAAGGCTCCTGTGTGGTGTTTTACCATTTTGGGGACGAACTATATGAGAGTGGCTGGGGTTCAGGGCTGTAAGTGAGGTATTTGATAAAGAGGAAATGTTTCAGGGCCTTCCTGAACTGGCTCAGGTTGGGGATTGCTCTGATGTGTGGTGGTAGGGTGTTCCATAGACTTGGGGCGCAAATACTAAAGGCTCGGTTGGATGTTGTTTTGGTGCAGTTTGTTGTTTCCTTCGGTATAGATAACATATTGGTCTCTGCAGTTCTTCTTAGTCTTTCTTAGCTTTCCCCCTCCCCCCCCCAACATACAAAGGGAAGGGAGGGGGAAAGCGGAAGAAATCCTCCAAAGGAA
This sequence comes from Ichthyophis bannanicus, assembly GCA_033557465.1. Lineage (NCBI taxonomy): Eukaryota > Metazoa > Chordata > Amphibia > Gymnophiona > Ichthyophiidae > Ichthyophis > Ichthyophis bannanicus. The sequence continues at coordinate 26,540,946 of CM066046.1, read as the reverse complement.
CGGAGCAGCTTGCTACAATTCCTCTTGTGTCTCAGTTTTCTTTTTTAACTATATCCAAACCAGATCAAAGATCCACCAAAAATAACCCAAAAACCTGACTATCTCCTTAGTTGACCCTCAGTGAGCCGTGCACCCTGGCTCACACCACCTCCAGCTGCTTGGAGACTGAGCATACTGGGAGCTGAAGGGCGGTGCCAGTGGTATTAGTACTGGTGGCTTCAGAAGTTGACATGCTCAGTCTCCATGCTGTTGGAGGGGGTGCACTACCCAGAGGTGCGGGACTGGACTGGAGGGACGATAAGGAAGCACAATTATGGAGACAAAAGGCAATTTGAGTATTCTCTCAGCAGCTACTCCTATCAATCTCAAACTGCCAAGGCTGGTTATCCTCTCCGCAATCCAAGTAGGACCTCGCAGTATCAAAATGCAAGGAATTGTCACCATCTTAAAACTCCAGCTCCACCTGGCTGTAATCGCATCGCACCTGGCAATCTCAATGGGCTCTAAATTCCACTCTGCCCCTGCATACCTTCCACCACTGCTATTCACACATCTCCCATCCACATCGATATACCAAATCCATGAGAGCTACCATACGAAGAGCACACAATGTAATCCACCTATGACACATACACCATATTCAAACCACACACACAAATTCCATCGTGGTCTCCCCCATTAAATGTGTCCTAACCAATGCAAGATCTATCAGAAATAAACCAGACATCATCTATGCAAACCCACAAAATAGACATCATTTGCATCATGGAGACGTGGCTAACGAACACTGATCAGGTTATCCTCAATCAAATACCACCACCTGACTTCACAGCATTCAACTGCCCCCAGTCGCACAAAAGAGGAGGTGGCATTCTAATACTGGCAAGAAAGGACTACAGATTCAGTACCTCATCCACCACAGATTCTACAGAGATCAACTCTTTTACCATTTCCAACAAATACCGGAGCATTTGCCTTATCTACAGACCATCAAATACTAAAACCAAGGATCTTTCTCCCATCTTGGACACAATCTGCTCACATAGCTCGTATCACAAGCCACTTGTCACCCTCGGAGACTTCAACCTATGCTCCTCATCTGGTAAGGAAGCCAACTCATTCCTCAGGGCAATGGAGGCTCTTAAATACACCCAAATAGTAGGCACACGCATGCATCAGCACGGAACAAAACCAGACCTAGTCTTCATACTGAATCAACTCATGGAGCAAGATCAGGTTTCAGCACCAACAATCACCCCTGTTCCCTGGTCTGACCACCACACTATAACATTCTCAATGATCATTAAGGGCCCCAAACATCTCCAGGAAGCATGGCACCCAAAAAGAAAATTCAGGTCCTTCAACAAGGAAACATTCCTACAGGACATAACTCCAAAGCTCCAGCAGAACACCCAAGACCTGGACAATATCATTGAAAACTGGAACACTACCATCTCAACAGCTGCAGCAATCACAAACCCAAAACACACACACCCTTGTAAAAGGCCCATTGCACCTTGGTACTCGGATAACATCAGAGAAGCTAAAGGAGCTCTAAGGAAACTTGAAAGAAAATGGAGGTGCAACAAGACACAGGACTCACTTCTACAATACAGACACAAGCAGCAAAAGGAATACAACAATATAATCAATGAAAGTAAACAACAATACTACACCAACACCATCATGAAGGCAGCAAATAGACCCAGAGAACTCTTCAGTATCGTGCGGCAGCTCACCAAAGACTCTACACAACAGGTCATACACATTGTCGACCCCCAACTTTAGGCAAACATCCTAACCAGCAGACACGCAACCCCTCCCAAAACCAGGCACCTACAACTGCTAAACCTATAACCAATGCGCATAAGACAAACTGGGATAACTTCACTATCCCCTCCCTTACACAGATTGAGCACATCATGGAAGTGCTTAATACTACAACCTCAATTGACCCCTGCCCTGTGGCATGGATCAAGGCCTCAAAAGACCAGCTTGGCAAGCACCTTCAAAAAATGGTAGAACTGTCCCTCCAACAGGGCTACATGCCATCTGCCCTCAAGCAAGCTGCTATATGGCCGGCTCTCAAGAATATCTCCTTGATCCAGAAGACCCGAAATCCTACAGACCAATCTCCAGTCTGCCATTCATTGCAAAAGTAATCGAAAATTCCGTACAGATGCAACTGCAAGTCCACATTGATCTAAACGCACCATTGGACCCACACCAACAAGGATTCAGGCCACAGCACGGCGTTGAAACCCTTCTAACCTCCCTATCTGACAACCTCATTAGGGGCATTGATAACGCCAATAAAGGATTTATACTAATATTCATGGACATCTCCACCGCCTTTGACACCATATCTCACTCCATATTGATACAATGACTATAAGAAATCGGTCTATGTAGCAATACCATAAAATGGTTCTGCTCCTACCTCAACGACCACTCAACAGGTCACATGTGGCGAAAACAAGTCAGCAAATTTCAACGTACCACACGGCATCCCTCAAGGCTCTGCATTATCCTCCATTCTATTCAACATATACATACAGCCCATCTGCAACATAATCAGATGCCACAAGATGCATTACCACCTATACACGGATGACATTATGGTCTACATCCTCCTCAACATACACAACCCAGACCTGACTCCCATAACCAGGTGCCTAGAAGACATGATTACTTGGTTCACCAACAATGCACTCTGTGAACTGCGACAAGATGGATGCAATGTTTATCATCAGAAGCTCCTCCTCCTCGCTACAGCAAACAATCACCATCCATGACAAATCCATAACTATAAAAAAAAGTAGTAAAATACCTAGGCGTTACTCTGGACAAAAACCCGACTCTACGGACTCACATAAGCAAAACTGCCTCCAAAGCACATCACAGACTAAAACTCATCCGACGACTCAAACCTATCCTGAACAATGAACACTTCCGGCTCGGTGTGCCAAGCAATAATCACCCCCCCATCCTGGACTATGCAAATTCACTCTACCAAGGACTACAGACATGATCCCTCTACCCTCTCCAACTGGTTCAAAACACAGCTGCCAGGATTATCACAAATACACCCAGAAAAAAACACATCACTCCAATTCTTCAACAGCTTCACTGGCTACCCATCCTTTCATGTGCACAATACAAAGCAACTCTAAACATCTACCAGATATATCACAATACCTCTGCTACAGCCCTTCAAAGCTTGGTAATCAAGGACCCCAGCACAAGGCCCAGGCACAGCAACATGATAAGCTCATTACAATTGCTGAATTCCAACGCTCCAATCAGTCTACAGCTAGAAGAGCCCCATCACTCCCTGCACCCACCATATGGAACTCTCTACCTGAACAGATTAGATCCACAAAGGACATTAAGGACTTTCACAAGATGTTAAAAACACTTCTGTTTGCTGAACACTATGGTCCCTCCCAGTGCTCATAATCCACTGTCAACAAGCCCTCCTTTTTCTCCCCTTTTACCCCTTACATAAATTGTAAATAACTCCCAATGTAAACCACTTTGATTGAAGGAAAAGGTGGTATATAAATCTGGATAAATAAAATAAAAACAAAATAAAAAAGGATATAAACAGGATGGAGTTGGTCCAAACAGCGGCTACTAAAATGAAAACTGGTCTTTGACATAAGGTATATAGGGATAGACTTAAAGATCTTAATAGCTATACTTTGAAGGCAGGAGAGGGGTGATATGATATAAATCTCTCTGTGGTACAAATGTTATTACCCTGAAAAAGTCCTTGGTGCTTTGAAACCATTGGGCAGGTCAGGGTGAACGTTTTGAGTATTATTCTACAGTTCATCCAAATCGTAATGGAGAACATAGTGTAGTTACTTTTAACAAATGTTCTCTGGGGACAGCAGGAATTCGTCCTTACATATGGGTGAATTAAACAAGATGGATTACTGTTTTGTTATAACTCAGCATTAAAATTTGCAGATAAAGTAATTCTGCCAATTTAGCTGACTACGTGCAGAAGAACATTGCTGAGATGTTCATTATTCTAGCATTTGCAACAATTTGCACCTCAGCAACTTTAGCAAAATGAATGTTTGTTTGCAGAAGGACCACCTATTAGTTGTTACCGGATTTGCTGAAGATGTCATACAGGGTTCGAGTCCAGCCAATAACCAGCTCTTCAGGACAAGAATTATACAGATGTACACCAGAACCCAGATCTCAGAAGAGAACCAGAAAGAACTCAGAAGCACCCAAGCATCCTTCTAGCTTTTGTTGTTGCCTAAACAGGTAGAAAAGGCAACAGCAAAAGGATGCATGGGTGCATAGGGAGACGTATGGCTAGCAGAAAAAAGGAAGTGATAGTGCCTCTGTACAATTCTTTGGTGCGACCACATTTAGAGTATTGTGTGCAATTCTGGAGACCTGCACCTTCAAAAGGATATAAACAGGACGGAGTCGGTACAGAGGGTGGCTACTAAAATGGTTAGTGGTCTTCATTATAAAGCATATGAGGACAGACTTAAGGATCTTAATATGTACACCTTAGAGGAAAGGCGGGATAGAGGTGATATGACTGAGACGTTTAAAGACCTCCGTGACATAAATGCACAGGGGGAGAGCCTCTTTCGATTGAAAGCAAGTTCTGCTATGAGGGGACATTGGATGAGGGTGAAAGGGGATAGATTCAGTAGTGATATGCGGAAATATTTCTTTATGGAAAGAGTGGTGGATTCGTGGAATAGTCTCCCAGTGGAGGTGGTAGAGATGAGGACAGTATCTGAATTAAAAAAAGCATGGGACAAACACAGAGGATCTCTAAAGGAAAAATGGGGACTGTTGTAGTTGTTGATATGGAAGGACAGACTAGATAGGCCATGTGGTCTTTTTCTGTCGTCATTTTTCTATGTTTCTAAGAACTCAAAGAGAATGCAGACAGATGCTGCCCAGCAAACACCTTTGCAGTATTCTGAAACATATATAAGCTGGCAGAACACCTGGGAACTAACTTCTGATACAGAAGTTGCGCTCTATGTTAGAGAGGGCATTGAGTCAGAAAGGATTAAAGTTTTCCAGGAAACAAAATTTACTGTAGAATCTCTATGGATTGAAATTCCATGTAAAAAGGGGAAAGTGATGGCGGGGGGGGGGGGGGGTGTAATATCGACCGCCTGGCCAGAATGAACAAATGGATGATGAAATGCTCAAAGAAATCAAGGAAGCTAACAAATGTTAATGCACAGTAATAATAATGGGTGATTTCAATTACCCTGGTATTGACTGGGTCAGTGTCACGGCAGGACATGCTAGGAAGATAAAGTTCCTAGATGAAATAAATGACTGCTTCTTGGAGCAGCTGGTTCATGAACCGACCAGAGGAGAAGCCATATTGGACCTAGTCCTTAGTGGAACACCAGATCTGGTGCAAGAGATAAGGGTGTTGAGGCCACTTGGCAATAGTGATCATAGCATGATCGCGTTTGATTTAATTAATGAGGGGGGATGGTAAGGAAATCCACAGTACTACCTTTTAACTTTCGAAAGGGAAACTATGATAAAATGAGGAAAATAGTTAAGAAAAAACTAAAAGGAGCAGTTGCAAAGGTTAAAGACTTACATCAAGCTTGGGTGTTTAAAAATATTATCTTGGAAGCCCAGACCAGATGTATTCCATGCTTTAAGAAAAGTGGAAGGAAGTCCAAAAACCTGCCAGCATGGTTTAAAGGTGAGGTCAGAGAGGCTGTTGTTGCCAAAAAAGCATTTTTCAGGAAATGGAAAAAAAGAGCCAAATGACGAAAACTGGAAACAGGACAAGCACTGGCAAGTTAAATGCAAGGCACTGATAAGGCAGGCAAAGAGAGAATTTGAGAAGAAACTAACTGTGGAAGCAAAAACGCATAATAAAGACTTTTTCAAGTACATTTGCAGCAAAAAACCTGTGAGAGAGTCAGTTGGTCCATTAGATGATAGAGGGGACAAAGCTATAGCAGAGAGACTGAATGAATTCTTTGCTTCAGTCTTTACTGAAGAAGATGTAGGGATGTTACCTATGACTGAAGTGGTATTTAAAGGTGATACTGCAGAAGAATTGAAAGAAATATCGCTACACTGGGAAGATGTATTACAACTATTTGATAAACTGAAGAGTAGCAATCACCTGGACCAGATGGTATACTTCCAAGGATGTTGAAAGAACTGAAATGTGAGTTGCAGACCTGCTATTAGTAATCTGTGAACTATCATTAAAATCATCTGTAATACCTGAAGATTGGAGGATCGCCAATGTAACGCCAATTTTTAAAAGGGTTCCAGGGGTGATACGGGAAACTACAGACCGGTGAGCCTGACGCCAGTACCGGGAAAAATGGTAGATGCCATCATAAAGAACAAAATTACTCAACATGTAGATAGTCATGACCTAATGGGAGACAGCCAACATGGCTTTAGACAAGGAAGATCTTGTCTTACTAATCTGTTATATTTTTTTGAAGGTGTGAATAAACAGGTGAGTCAGTTGATATAGTGTATTTGGTGTATGAGTCGGTTGATATAGTGTATTTGGACTTTCAGAAAGCCTTTGACAAAGTCCCTCATCACAGACTTTTGGCAAAACTAAAGAGTCATGGGATAGGAGGCAGTGTACTATTGTGGATCAGGAACTGGTTAAAAGATAGAAAGCAGAGGGTAGGGCTAAATGGCCAGTTTTCCCAATGAAGAAAGGTGAATAGTGGTGTACCCCAAGGATCTGTGCTGGGTCCACTGCTTTTTGACATATTCATAAATGACCTGGAAAAGGGAATAACGAGTGAGGTTATCAAATTTGCAGATGACACAAAACTATTTAAAGTTGTTAAAACCCATGAGGATTATGGAAATTTGCAAGAGGATCTTGATAAATTGGAAGACTGGGCATCGAAATGGCAGATGAAATTTAATGTGGACAAGTGCAAAGTTATGCACCTAGGGAAGAACAACCCAAACTATAGTTACACGATACAAGGTTCCACATTAGGAACTACCACCCAGGAAAAAGATTTAGGTGTCATTGTGGATAACATGTTAAAACCCTCTGCCCAGTATGCAGCGGTGGCCAAGAGAGCAAATAGAATGCTAGGTATCATAAGGAAAGGAATGGAAAATAAAACAAAGGATATTATAATGCCTCTGTAGCATTCCATTGTGCGACCGCACCTTGAATACTGTGTGCAATTCTGGTCGCTGTATCTGAAAAAGGATACAGCGTTATTAGAAAAGGTTCAGAGAAGAGTCACCAAAATGGTAAAGGGGATGGAAGGATACCCCTATGAAGAAAGGCTAAAAAGGTTAGGGCTCTTTAACCTGGAAAAGAGACGGCTGAGGGGAGATATGATAGAAGTCTATAAATTAATGAACGGAGTGGAATGGGTAAACGTAGATCAATTGTTTACGTTATCAGAATAAAGGAAGACTAGGGGACATGCAATGAAGCTACAGTGTAAACTATTTAAGACTAATAAGAGAAAGCACAGTTACTTACCTGTAACAGGTGATCTCTGGGAACAGCAGGAATAAGTCTTCACATATGGGTACGTCGGTACCGACAGAGCCTGCGCGGGAACGCTCCCCAGCTTCCCAAAAAGGAAAGCCTTTGGGAGCATCCCACAGCGCCTGCGCGCTGCCTTCCCGCCTTTCCTAACCGCCTCTCCTCAGTTCGAGTTTTAAAGCTGAGACAAAAGAGAGAGAGAGGAAAGGAAAGACAGATAGAGAGATACAACTCCTAGGGGAGGTGAGAGGGTTGTGAAGACTTATTCCTGCTGTTCCCAGAGATCACCTGTTACAGGTAAGTAGCTGTGCTATCTCCAGGAACAAGCAGGAATGAGTCTTCACATATGGGGACTCCCTAGCTAAAGATGCCTGGGAGATCCCCAAGGATATGAGACCCTGGGAAGGGTTCTACCTCCTCCTATGGATCTCAGGCATCCATCCAGGGAAGGAGGGTAGGAGTTGATTAAGAATGGAACAGGTGTTTGAGGACAGCCTGACCAAACAAGGCATCCCGGCGGGAGTCCTTGTCCAAGCAGTAATGGGCTGTGAAGGTATGAACCGAGGCCCAGGTGGCTGCTCGACAGATGTGGTCGATGGACACAGAATTTAAATGAGCCATAGAGGTGGCCATGGCCCTCACATTATGAGCTGTGACATGGCTCTCCAGAGAAAGGTTCTTACTCTGGTAGGCGAAAGAAATACACTGAGCAATCCAATTGGACAGTGTCCTTTTAGAGACTGGAAGTCCCAAATGAGAGGGATCAAAAGTAACAAAGAGCTGGGAAGACTTTATTTATTTTATTTATTTATTTAACATCTCTTATATACCGCACTATTATCATCAGCGCGGTTTACATGGAACCAAACATATACATACAGAAAAACTGTAGTGCATTTTACAAGTAACAGGAATTTGAACTTGGTAATAAAGGGAAACTATGTACATTATGTAACTATATACAGTAGTCTATACACATTGGTCACAGTTGAAGTTGTCTTGACCTGAGTATGGATGTAGTATTTCTCTTGTGCAAAACTAAATCTATGTTGCTGTGTCCTTTGTAAGTAAAAGGCAAGAGCTCTTTTACAATCCAGAGTATGAAGACTCTTCTCTGCACTTGATGCATGAGGAGCTGGAAAAAAGACAGGTAAATATACCTCTTGATTAAGATGAAAAGGTGAGACCACTTTAGGCATAAAGTGTGGATTGGTCCTAAGGACTACCTTGTCATGATGGAACCTTGTATAAGGTGGATTAGCCACTAAGGCCTGCAGCTCACTGATGCGGCGAGCTGAGGTGACTGCAATGAGGAAAATAACCTTCCAGGAAAGGAATTTCAAGGAGGTGGTGGCTAAGGGTTCAAAAGGAGGCTTCATAAGCTGACCAAGAACCAGATTTAAATCCCATACCACCGGAGGAGGCCTAATGGGAGGTTTAGTTAAAGTTAGGCCTCTCATGAATCTTGCAATAAGAGGATGAGAGGAAATAGGCTGTCCATTGATAGGCTTAAGGGATGCTGCAATAGCACTCAAATGGACCCTTACTGAATTCGTCTTAAGGCCTGCATTGGAAAGATGCAGGAGGTATTCCAATAGAGAATTCAAAGGTAGTGCTAGAGGGTTGAGACCCTTTTGAGCACACCAAATGGAGAATCTTTTCCATTTAAAAGCATAGGAACGCCTAGTGGAAGGTTTTCTGGAAGCATGGAGGATATCCTTCACTTGTTGAGAAAGATTCAAGGCTTGAAGGTCTAGGCCTTCAGTAACCAAGCTCTGAGGTGAAGGGACTTGGGGTTTGGGTGCCATAAAGTCCCCTCCTCCTGGGACAGAAGGTCTGGAGCAGCTCCCAAGTCCAGGGAGGGGGCTTGGGAGAGATGCAGAAGTAGAGGGTACCACACTTGGCATGGCCAGCGTGGAGCTATGAGGATCATAGATCCTTGATCCCTCTGAAGTTTGAACAGAGTCTTGGGAATCAAGGGAATGGGTGGAAAGGCATACAGGAAGCCCTGACCCCAATGAAGGAGGAAGGCATCCTTGGCCTGAACTCCCTGACACGGAATTCTGGAACAGAACCAGGAAGTTTGGCATTCCACGGACTTGCAAAGAGGTCTATGTCCGGGGTTCCCCACTCTTGGAAGATTCTGAGTACCTGATCCATGTGCAGGGACCATTCGTGTGGGAGCAGAACTCGAATGAGTCTGTCTGCCCAAGAGTTTTGGATTCCTGGGAGGTATACTGCCAGGAGATGGATCTGATGCTGTCTGGCGAAGGCCCACAATCTTAAAGCTTCGTTGCAAAGCGACAGAGAGCCAGTTCCTCCTTGCTTGTTTATGTAAAACATGGCTACTTGATTGTCCGTATGAATGAGGACTGTCTTGTAGCTGAGCAAGGTATGAAAGACCTTGAGAGCTAGAAAGACTGCTCGAAGCTCCAAGTGGTTTATATGAAGAAAGGTCTCCTGTGAGGACCAAGTGCCTTGGGTGGAGAGGTCTTGTAGATGAGCTCCCCAACCTGTTTGGGAGGCATCTGTTGTGAGGGTTGCTTGGGGCAACAACTGTTGGAAGGGGACCCCAGCAACAGATTTTGAGTGGACATCCACCATTGGAGAGACCAAAAGAGACGTTTGGAGGTTGCTATTTGGTCTGAGAGAGCTCCTGATGCTTGAGTCCACTGGGTGGACAGAGTCCATTGGGCTGCTCTCATGTGTAGGCGAGCATAGGGTACCACATGCACTGTGGAAGCCATGTGGCCTAGCAGTTGTAGCATCTCCCGGGCAATTAAGTGGCTCTCTGACTGAATCTGGGAGGCTAACTGCACTAGACGTTGGCAACGGGCCTGAGGAAGGTAGGCCCTTGCAGTGGTAGTATCCAACCAGGCCCCTATGAATTCTAGGGACTGAGTAGGGGTGAGCTGAGACTTTGGGAGGTTTACCACAAGTCCCAGATACTACAGAATGTGTCTTGTGCGGTCCAGGGAAATCTGGGCCTCTGACTGAGATGGAGCTCGGATGAGCCAGTCATCCAGGTATGGGAATACAAATATTCCCAGAGTGCGTAGAAATGCAGCTACTGTTGCCATGCATTTGGTGAACACTCTTGGAGCAGAGGCCAGACCAAAAGGAAGCACCCTGTATTGATAATGTTTTCCTTGGAAAAGAAAACGGAGGAATCTTCTGTGAGATGGATGGATGAGGACATGTGTGTACGCATCCTTGAGATCTAGAGAACAAAGCCAATCCTGACTTTGAAGGTATGGAAGGAGAGTGCCCAGAGAAAGCATCTTGAACTTCTCCTTGCATAGAAATTTGTTCAATTCCCTGAGATCTAATATGGGTCTGTATCCCCCTGTCTTCTTTGGAATGGGAAAATAGGGGGAGTAAAACCCTGACCCTTGTTGAAGAAGGGGAACTTCTTCTATTGCCCCTTGGGCAAGAAGGGTAGCCACCTCTTGACCTAGAAGGTCGAGAAGAGATGTGGGAGAATTGAAGTGTCTCACCATGGTGTGGGGAGGAAGGTCTGAGAAATGAAGTTTGTAGCCCTCTCTTATGATGGAGAGGGTCCACTGCTCTGATGTAATCTGCTCCCATCTGTGAGCAAAAAGAGCTAACCTTCCTGGAATGGTGAGAGGTTCTGGCTGTTTTAAAGCCAAAAAGGCTAAGTTCTCTAGCATCAAGTTAAAAACCCTGAGGAGGTTGGGTCTGCTGAGTTGCAGCAGCCCCTGTAATCTTAGGCCTGGCCTGTTTAGGTTGCTGACGCTTAGTAGCAAAGCGACCTGTAGAGGATTGTTGGCCAGAAGCAGAAGGGAATCTGCTCTTTTTGAAAAAAGACTTCTTGTAGGGTTTTTTCTTGGCAGGAATGGAGGTTGACTTTGAAAGTCTATCCAGAGCAGAACTTTCTGCATCCATTTGAGTGGCTTTTATTTGCCATTCTTTGCCAAACAGGTTTTCACCTGTACAGGGGAGATTTCCTAAGCTATCTTGGACCCAGGGTTCTAAATCAGAAGCTTGGAGCCAAGCAATTCTGCGAGCAGCTATGGCAATGCCAGACGCTCTGCTGGCACCTTCAAAGGAGTCAAAGGCTGCCCGGTTGGAAAACTTTGAAATGTCTTGAGTATGCTTAAGCCAAATGAGGAATTCATCCCTTTTATTCTCTGGTAGAAAAGGGAGGAAAGTGTGCAGTTTATCTGCAACCTCCTTTAGAAACATACCCATGTAAAGACTATAGGAGTTGATTCTGGCAATGAGCATACTGGCTTGGAAGATTTTCCTACCAAAAGCATCCAAGGTCCTGCATTCTCTTCCTGGAGGAGCAGAAGAGTGTCTCTTTGTACTCTTTATCCTCTTCATAGCTGACTGCACCACAATGGAATGGTGAGGAAGCTGTGTTTTATGAAAACGAGGACAGGGAGGGACACAATACCTAGTGTCTAATCTGCGAGAATGAGGAGAGATAGTGAGAGGAGTCTCCCATAAATCAATCATGTGTTCATAAAGAATCTCATGAATTGGTAAGGTGACTGCCTCTTTAGGAGCCTTAGAATAACCCAAAATATCTAATTTTTTTGCTCTAGGCTCTGATTCAGAGGTTACTCAAATAGAAAGTCCTTTAGCTACTTCTCTTATGAAGTCTTGAAAGGACAAGTCCTCTGGAGGAGACGTTCTTCTTTTTGGAGAAGGCGGCTCTTCAGGAAGGGTTATGGATACTTCAGCAGACTCCTCTGATGTATCAGAATCACCAGAGGAATCAAAGTACCGTCTGTCAGGGTGCTCTTCTAACGCTCGGTACGCGTATCAAGCAGTATCGACATCGGGCGTCATTGGTACCGAATCGGTACCGATGAGCAGCCCTGGACAAGGAACTGCTGCAGTCGGCATCCTGGTCGATGTCGATGCAGTCGGTACCAGTATCGGTGCTGGTGCCGGTACCCGAGTCGATACCGACAACGGAGTTTGTTGTGGTATCAACGGCGTCGCAGCTTGAATGAAGGCATTGATAGCCTGCTGCATGGACAGAACGTTCTGATCCATCAACGCCATGAATGCCTGGAACTCAGTACCGGAAGGTTGTGCCGGTACCCCAGAGCATTCTAACAGGTGATCGGTCGAGGCCGTGCCATCGATGTCAACCTGTAACCCCATAGGTGGAGCTTTGGAAGCCGGAGCTTCCCGCCGGGGTTGTTTTGCCGGTGCAGGATCCTTGAGGGCAAGCCCGGAGGCATCTCGATGCTTAGAGGGAGATCTACCCTTCGAGGACCGGCTGGATTTATGTTTGGTTACCTGAGATCCATTGGGGGAAGAAGCAGCCCTGGAAGGCGTCGATGCCACCGAAGCTGCATCAGCGGGAAACAGCACATGGAGCTTAGCTGCTCGGTTCTGTAAACCCCGTTTAGACATCAAAGAGCAGGACGGACAATCCGAAATGGAGTGTTCAGGACCCAAACATTTAAGACACCATTCATGGGTGTCGGTAACAGAAATAGTACCGCTGCACTTAGTGCATTTTTTAAACCCGGAGGCAGGTTTTTCCATGAGGAAAAATCTCTTGTGAGGCCTAAGGCCCAAAGAGAAAAATACACTAAGTGAGGGAAAAAATATATAGTTTTTTTTTTTTAAAGAAAAGAAAGAAAAGACCGGCGGTACCGGTCCGGAGTCAGGGGAGGCAGACACGCGACCAAAGAAATAAAATAAAACAAAGAACTTCTTCAGCGGTGACAGGGCTCGACCTGCTGGCTCCACGGCAAAGAAGAACCGAGGAGAGGCGGTTAGGAAAGGCGGTTAGGCTATCTGAAAGATATTTCGTCAATTTCTTATCGCTTGGAATGTTTGGAAAACCACCAGCGTGCTAGGAACCTTCGTTTCTTAAACTTTCCGTCTACCCACTTGCTTTCTCCTGAGATTTTATTAAGAAAATATTTGACTGAAATTTTGCATTTGGATGACTCTGTTGAAGTTGTGCAAATGTATTCCTTTTTTCCTAAGGTTGGGGCTTCTGATCAGGCCAAGGAAGTTTCTCTCTTGGTTGATTCAGTCTGCCCTAACCTTACAGAGGTTTTGCAAGATTCACTTGATATCATCCCAAAGCGGTGTACTTTGGTGGTGACTTTCGGGTCAGAATCACTTAAATTGAGAATTATTCGTGCTTATTTCAAGTACAAACATGTGGTATTTTGTGGATATAAACTTCAGGTTTTTCCTGATGTGGGCAAGGTTACCCAGGCTCGCCGGAAACAGTTTCTTGAGCTTAGAGCTCGAGTGATTGCATTGGGGGCTTCCTTTTTTTGTAAGTTCCCTTGCCGTTGTTTGATAACTTATGAAGGTCATGATTATGTCTAGGTTGATGTGGCTTCACTTAATCAGTTTCTTGTTGATAAGGAGGGCGCTGATAGACAGGAGGATGTTTAGGTGGGATGGTTTCTATATTTTCGGCTCCCAGATTGGAGTTTTCATTAACTCTCATTTACTTCTATTGGTATTGTAATCCTTATGGGATTTAGTGCAGTTTTCTCTCCTTGATGTGTATTGTATGGATATGAAGTTTGTTCTTGAATGTCTTATTTATTGTGAGCAAGTATTTTTGTACTTTTCCTGCATTTGAGAAAATTTAAATAAATAATTAAAAAAAAAAAAAAAAAAAAGGAAAGGCGGGAAGGCAGCACGCAGGCGCTGTGGGATGCTCCCAAAGGCTTTCCTTTTTGGGAAGCTGGGGAGCGTTCCCGCGCAGGCTCCGTTGGTACCGACGTACCCATATGTGAAGACTCATTCCTGCTTGTTCCTGGAGATAATATGTTTTCACTCAACGTGTAATCAAACTCTGGAATTTGTTACCGGAGAATGTAGTAAAAGCTGTTAGTGTCTCTGGGCTTAAAAAAGGTTTGGACAAGTTCCTGGAGGAAAGGTCCATAAACCATTATTAAAAAGGGACCCAGGATATCACTGCTTGACCCAATACAAGCATTGTGGAACCTGTGTCTTTTGGGGGAACTGCTAGGTGCGTATGACCTAGATAAGCCACTGTTGGAAACAGGATACTGGGCTTGATGGACCTTGGTCTGACCCAGTATGGCATATCTTATGTTCTTATGTTTTTATGACTGTTTGCTTGCCCTCTCTCTCTGGCTGGTTAGTCAGATAGTGTTCAAGGTCAAAGCCTCGAGACAGTGAATTTCTCCCACAGACCGGCAGCTCAGTATGTGACCATGCAGTTCATTTCAGCTAACGTTGGACCTCTGCCATACCTTGACTTCATTCCATTCCTGAGATCCGGACCACAGCCACAGATGTTTTGGCATGAGCTAAGGTACTGGTCTTTAATTTCCAGAGGTTGGGACTAGCCTAGACAGACAGATTGGCCACTGTGCGAATCAGTGACAATGGTTTCTAAAACAGAGATTAGGTCTCTTGGTGAGATCATTAGAGAATGACATCATTCTTGGCAAGATAGAAGGTCAATGCAAAAAAGGAAGGCCAGCAATGAGATGGATCGATACAACAACAGCAGCTACTGGTACCAGTCTGTCAACAATGAGCCACCTGACTGAAGACTGAACACAATTTAAGACAACTATCCAGAGGGTCGCCATGAATCGAGACAGGCTCAATGGTACTTAACAACAACAACAACAGGTCTCTTGATAATTGTAACATAAAGTTGAATAACATACTACCTCAGAAAGCTAATTTATTCTAATATTTTCTCTATTTTTGCTATCAGAAATAAAGTCTAATTTTCATACAAACAGGGCTGGTTCTTGTTTTATCACGTAGTTTGTTTGCCAGATGGTCCTATGGAGTCCTGGAAAAAGGAGGGCAGCAGTTCTTACCTAGACAGACTGTGTATTTATCTGCTACTGGTAATATCGCCTCCAAGTCCCCTTCCCCCCCAAGGGTGCCATCTTCCCTCAGATGAGATAGCTAAAGACGGCAAAAATAATAAGAAGCAACTCCATGGGGAGGAGGGAGAGTTGTAAGGATTGATTCCTGTTGTCCCCGGAGAACACGCTTTCTCCGGGAACAAGCAGGAAGTCAGTCCTCACATATGGGACTCCCTAGCTACAGGCTACCGAAAGCTTGAAGAAAAACATGGATGCCCCCAAGAGTAGCCGTAAATAGCAGCAATTGAGTCCAAGGATACAGACTCCAGAAGGACCCGTGTGTCCAGTGAGGAACCAACGCTCCAGTAGCTTGAACACAGAAGGGTCGGAGGTTAGGAATTGCCTAAAACCTGAACATATTTCGGCGTATGGCCTGTCCCATCAGTACTCCCTGTCCAGGCAGCAGTGAGCTGTGAAGGTATGGTCTGAAGACTAGGTAGGGGCCTAGCAGATGTCCATCATCGGGATGGAACCCAGGCTTGCCACAGAGGCCGCCATGGCCCTGACGCTGTGCGCCGTGATGCAGTGCTCCAGCAAGAACCCAGCCTGTCCGCCACTCAGGTGGACAGTCCACTTGGTCATAAACCACAGTATGGAGGACAGCCTCCGCCCTGCTGTCGTGAGGCCGCAGAAAGAAGGTGGGGAGTATCACTTCATGATTCAGGGGGAATGGGAACACCACCTTCGGGAGCAATTTGGGGTGCATGCAGAGGACAACCCTGTTTTTGTAGAACCTGGTGTAGGGCGGCTCTGCCACCAAGGCCTGGAGCTCGCTGACCCTGTGAGTGAATATGAGCGCCACCAGGAAGATGACTTTCCATGAGAGATACCTCAGATGGCAGGTAGCCAGGGGATTGAATGGCAGCCCAGGGAGCTGCGCTAGCCCCACATTGAGGTCCCACTCCACTGCTGTTGTCCAGATGGGGGGCTTAGACAATAGGAGATCCCACAGGAAGCAGGCCATAAGAGGTTGCACTGAGAGGGGCTTGCTCTCAATAGGATGGTGGTGCACTGCAAGAGCACTCAGGTGTACCCTGACAGAATTGGATTTGAGCCTGGATTGCGACAAATGAAGTAGGTATTGCAGCACCAGCTGCACTGAGCACAAGAACAGGTTCACCTGTCGCTCCGCACATCACACTGAAAACCTGTGCCACTTGAAGGCATAGGCTCGTCTGGTGGCGGTCTTACTGGAGGCCAAAAGGACGACCTCTACCTCCCCAGAGAGGCTGAAAGGGGCCAAAGCTACCCTCTCAGCAGCCAAGCTGCCAGATAGGGATCCCAGATTGGGGTGTGGGAGGGAGCCATCCTCCTGAGATAATAACCCCGGGGCATTCCGCAGGGGGATAGGGGCCTCCGCTGTCAAGTGGAGAAGCAGCGGGAACCACGGTAGCGAAGAGCCCTGCGAAGAGCCCTGAAGAGAGTCTTGGCAATCAACAGCTTGGGCAGGAAAGCGTACAGGAGGCCCTCCAGCCACGGGATGAGGAATGCATCTGCAGCCACCCGGGATGGGTGGGACTGCTGGGAGCAGAAGCATATGAAATAACGTTGAACAACGAAGATAAGCACTTTTTGTTTTTGTGGGGATCCCTAATAGATAAGACATTAAATATCATGTGTGAATTGTTTTAAGAGGTCGTTGATGCAAGTATGGCATTGGCATAGTTGAAGTGGTGCATAATCAATGTCGATATTAGTCTGAGACCTACACACACACACACACACGAGAGTTGTAAGATCTAGCGGGTCCCCTTATTATAGAATAAACGTCATCTGATATAAGGGAGATAGATTCAGGAGTGATATGCGGAAATATTTCTTTACAGAAAGAGTAGCGGATCCATGGAATAGTCTCCCAGTGAAGGTGGTAGAGATGAGGACAGTAACTGAATTCAAAAAAGCATGGGACCAACACAGAGGATCTCTAAAGGTAAAACGTGGACTGTTGTAGTTGTTGTTATGGAAGGACAGACTAGATAGGCCATGTGGTCTTTTTCTGTCATCATGTTTCTATGTTTCTATAACATTTGCCTTGAGGAAAAATTGGAGGAATTTACAAGTAGTTGGGAACAGAAGCAAGGCAACTGGGAGTTGTCCGGGCTGGCAAAGAGATCTACTAGTGGGGTTCCCCAGAGCTGGAAGAGTCGATTAGCCTCTCTGGGGTCCAGCTGCCATTCGTGTGGCTGGAGGACCCTGCTCAGTCTGTCCGACAGGGTGTTGTCCTGGCTGGCAGGTACACCTCCTGCAGGAGCATCTCTTGGCGGATCGCATAGGAGCAGAGAGTCACAGCTTCATGGCAGAGGGTGCACGACCCCGTGTCCCCTTGTTTGTTTACATAGAACATTGCCACTTGATTGTCCATTTGGACCAGCACTGACTGGTGCTGCAGACGGTGGCGGAAGGCCCAAAGAGTCAAGTGTATGGCTCAGAACCCCAGGAGATTGAACTGCTGCTGGCCTTTCCACCTCGGACCAACTGCCCTGAGTGCAGAGTTCCTCGCAATGTGCTTCCCTACCCAGCAAGGAGGTGTCCTTCGTGAGGTCCCTCGGGGGGGGGGGGGGTCTGAAAGGGTATCCCATTTGAAGATGCTGTGTGTTCTGCCACCAGTTCAGGGACTCTGCCAGCTGGTGGTTCACTGACACACTGTGTCGCCCATAGCCTGTGCCCACTGGGCCACCCTCATATGAAGGTGAGCATATGGGGTAACAGGAGGCGAGTGGACACAGAGGATTGGTGCTGTACGCCTGCAGCCACTGCCCTGAGACGGTCCGCCCTGTAAAGTGGGAGGAAGGCTCTGGCTTGAACCGTGTCCAGCCTTGGCCCGATGAACTCCAGACATTGTGTCGGGAGGAGGTGAGACTTGGGACGGTTTATCACGAATCCCAGATGTTACAGGATGTAGATGGTGCGAGACATGGCCAGCTGCACCTCGGCGGCTGTGTCCCCCTTTATGAGCCAGTCATCCAGGTAGGGAAAGATGAAGACCCCTTGGAGACAGAGGTAGGCAGTGACTACCACCAGGCATCTGGTTAAGAATCTGGGAACAGAGGCCAGGCTGAAGAGTAGTATCCTGTACTGATAGTGGCTGCCCCCCAACATGAACAAGTTCCTGGAGGAAAGGCCCATAAACCATTATTAAAAAGGACCCATGATATCACTGCTTGACCCAATACAAGCATTGTGGAACCTGTGTCTTTTGGGGAAACCGCTAGGTACTGTCGCGTACCGCCCCTGGTGGCCAGTGGTCATAGGGGTAGGTTGGACACAAAGATAGTTTTATATGAGAGGAGGTTCCTTTAAGAGCCAGGTGCAGCCTGGTCTTAGTAGTTCAGCTCCTATTAAGAAGTAAATTGTGAATGCAGAGTAGAGGGATAACATAGGCTTTTATTTCCCTTTACGCAAAAGATTCAGGTGGGTCACAACATAGAGGAAAATGTCCTTTACTTCAGGAATGAAACAAACTCATGGTAAAGAAAAACTGTTATGCTTCACAGTTGTAACAAGGATTAATTAAGGCTTCCTAGAGTAACTCACTCTCACTTGGTTTGCAGCTTGTCGTGCTGTGAGGGCTTGCGTGCATCAGTGATGCTGAGAGCTAAACTATCGGTAGTTTAACTACTGGCAGGGTCTCCCAAGATGGACAGGTCTCAGCTGAGGTGCCAGACCAAGACAAACCACCCATCTGGGCAGCAGCAGAATGGGACAGTGTTGACGGCGGAGGATCACATTTTTGTGACAACGGCAACACCACCAAACTTAAACTGCGCGGAAGAAAGGCCCGGCAATCTACTTCTGTATCTTGCCATGAAAACCCAATGGATAGTTACAACAAAACAAATTGTGCTATGGTGCTGGAAGATGAGACCCCCAGGTCAGAAGGCACTCAACTAGCTACTGGGGAAGAGCTGAAGACTTTTCAGAGTAAAGCCAGCATTTATGATGTGGTTGGATCAAAGCCCTCGGGAAGTCTGACTGCTGATGTAGCTGCGCATGAAATGAGAGTCAGAAGCTGTAAAGATGTCTTACACATTGAAACATGGAACGTACGAAGCATGAACCAAGGGAAGTTGGAGGTGGTCAAGAATGAAATGGAACGTGTACAACTTGATCTGTTGGGTGTCAGCGAACTGAAATGGACTGGCATGGGGCACTTTGCATCAGATGATCACATGGTCTACTATGCTGGAAATGAAAGACAAAGAAGAAATGGTGTTGCATTTATAATAAAGAAGAAACTTGCAAGAACTGTAATGAAATACAATGCAGTCAGCGAACGCTTAATCTCTATTCGTCTACGAGGATTGCCTATCAACACAACTATAATTCAAGTATATGCCCCAACAACAGCTGCTGAAGAGAATGAAATTGAAGAGTTCTATGAACCAAGTACAAGCTGAAATTGACAGAACATGCAAACAGGATATCCTGATAGTCATGGGTGACTGGAACGCAAAGGTTGGCAACAAAGAAGGCGGCAAAGTAGTTGGAAAATATGGACTTGGCAACAGAAATGAAGCTGGAGAAAGACTGATAGAATTCTGCAAGACCAATGATCTATTCATCTCAAACACCTTCTTCCAGCAACACAAGCGGCGACTGTACACATGGACTTCACCGAATGGATTACATAAAAATCAAATTGACTACATATGTGGAAGTCAACGATGGAAAAGCTCTGTAACATCAACAAAGACAAAACCTGGAGCTGACTGTGGTACAGATCATCAACTACTAGTATGCAAACTCAAGCTAAAGTTGAAAAAGAGCAAACCACTCATGAATGCGGCAAAATATGACCTTGAGAATATACCACTGGAATTTAAAGACTGCCTGCAAAATCGATTTGCTGCTTTAGATACAAATGACAGAGCTCCGGAAGAGTTATGGAATGACATCAAGAAGGTTGTGTTGGAAGAAAGTGAGAAGTCTCTACAAAAGGTGAAAAAGCAAAAACGGCCAAAATGGATGACGGAAGAAACTCTGAAAATTGCCCAGAAACGCAGAGAAGCTAAAGCCAGAGGAGAAAGAAAGACAATCGCAGAACTCAACAGAGATTTCCAACGTGCAGCAAGATAGGACAAGGAAAAGTACTACAATGACACTTGCAAGGAAATAGAAGCAGAAACTATTAGAGGAAGAACAAGATCGGCTTTCCTAAAGCTACGAGAGTTAAAGAAAAAGTTCCAGCCTCGAATTGGAATGTTACAAGATGCTCAAGGTTCTATGTTGAATGATGCTGGAAAGATCAAGAAAAGGTGGAAGGAATATACAGAGTTTTTATATGATAAAGATCAAGTGGACCAACAGCCGTTTCAACCTGTACCTTATGATCGGGAACCATTGGTGATGAAAGAAGAAGTTGAAGCAGCATTGAAAGACTTATCAAAGAACAAAGCACCAGGCATTGATAGCATTCCCATAGAAGTATTGCAGCAATCTGATGCAGCTGTTACCGTACTCACAAGGCTCTGCCAAGAAATATGGAAGACAACATCATGGCCAACTGACTGGAAAAGATCTGTGTTTATACCAATACTAAAGAAAGGTGATCCAACTGACTGTGGAAATTATCGCACAATCGCTCTGATCCCACATGCCAGCAATATTCTACTGAAGATTATTCAAAAGAGACTACAACCATACCTGGAACAAGAACTACCTGAAGTGCAAGCAGGGTTCAGGAAAGGGCGAGGAACGAGAGACATCATTGCGGATGTGAGATGGATCCTTGAAAAGACTAAAGAATACCAAAAGGATATCTATTTGTGCTTTATCGACTATAGCAAGGCTTTTGACTGTGTAAACCATGAGAAACTCTGGGCCACATTAAGAAGCATGGGTATACCAGAACACCTGATCGTTCTCTTGCGCAATCTGTACATTGATCAAGAAGCAACAGTTCGAACGGAACAAGGAGAAACAGAATGGTTTAAAATAAGCAAAGGTGTAAGACAAGGCTGCATACTTTCTCCCTACCTGTTTAATTTATATGCAGAACAAATCATCAGAGAAGCAGGATTGTATGAAGACAACAGAGGTGTGAAGATTGGTGGAAGACTCATCAACAACCTTCGCTATGCTGATGATACATTACTGGCTGAAAGTGAAGATGATCTGAAACATTTGCTTCTCACAATCAAAGAACATAGTCTCAAAATGGGCCTGCACCTTAATGTAAAGAAGACAAAGATCATGACAACTGGCATAATCAAGAGGTTCATCGTTGAAGGAGAAGAAATTGAAATTGTGAACAACTTTAACCTACTTGGATCAACTATCAATAAAGAAGCAACAAGCAGTCAAGAAATCAGACGAGGCATTGCTCTTGGCAGAATGGCTATGAAAGACCTAGATAAGATTCTCAAGAGCAGAGATGTCTCTCTCCATACAAAGATTTGACTTGTTCAAGCCATGGTATTTTCAATAACATCATATGGATGTGAAAGCTGGACAGTGAAAAAGATAGACAGGAAGAAAATTGATGCCTTTGAATTATGGTGCTGGCGGCGAATACTGTGTATACCATGGACTGCCCGAAGAACAAATCAGTCGGTACTAGAGGAGATCAAACCTAAGCTTTCTTTAGAAGCTCAGATGACAAGACTTCGACTTTCATACTTTGGACACATCATGCGAAGAGAGAGATCATTAGAGAAAGACATTATGCTTGGCAAGATAAAAGGTCAACGCAAAAGAGGAAGGCCAGCAATGAGATGGACCGATACAATAACAGCAGCTACGGGTACCAGTCTGTCAACAATGAGCCGCCTGACTGAAGACCGAACACAATTTAGGATAGCTATCCAGAGGGTCGCCATGAGTCGACTCCGACTCGACGGCACTTAACAACAACAACAGAGTAACTCAAGCGTTTCAATACTCTTCTTCCTTTTAGCATACAAGTAACACTCTGGAGACAGCATATATTATTTACAAGTCTAGCAGTGATTCTATACTGCTTGTAACGCATAGAGAACAGTCCATCTCCTCTTGAGACAAAAGACTAGGCTCCACAAATTCCACTTGCATCGGCTCTGAGTCAGAGTTATCCCTTTCTGTATCTGGGGTTTCTCTGGCTATTGGAACTGGCCAGTCGCTATTCTTATTCTCTGGGTGTTTGTAGAGCTCTTCTAAGGTTCGCCAGTGAGCGTGGCCTACCTTTGTGCTTTTACAATCTGGGTTATACAAGGTAGGTTTACTTTCCTTTCTTGTAAAACGAGCATTGCTTTTAAAAGGGCACTTATAAGGTGAGCTTTTTCTCTTAAAAACAGAGTCAGCATACCTTGGCTTCCAACAGCATGTAGAACAGGAACTTTCTCCTTCCAGTAGTTCTCCTGGGATACAATCCTTGTGCCAGTCTTTTCCCTGAAAGCTCTTGTTACCTTTCAGTCTGGTCACTGGTTCCTCCGGTAAGCGCAGGCCTCTGTCCAAGCCTATCTTCTGGCTTCTTCCTTCAGCACTGCTCTGCTTCCCAAAGTGACTGTTCCTTTGCTCAGCATTGCTTTCCCATTCACTCCAAGGGCTTAGCTCAATGCTCCTGATGCTTCCTTCTTCTTGGCCCTTGCTCGTGATGCATTTCTCTGGCATGGCTTTGCTCCTGGAGCTTCTCTCCGGTCCACCTCTATCTCCACCTCTTTTCCAGTCTCCAGCCTCTTGCTTATAAAGCTCTCCTGTGTTTGAGCTTTCTGGGCTGCTTGTCAGGTGGTGTCGATTAGCTAGGTGTGTCCGGTCAGCCTCTGTGAGTGCACGCCTGCTCCCTCTAGCTGCTCTGTGCGGGAATTGCATCCCGTGCACATCTTTTATATTGTGAAAAACAGCTTCTTTTCTTGCATTTTTGCTTCCATCAGCTCCTGCTGCATGACAGTACTTGTGACCTAGATTGGCCACTGTTGGAAACAGGATACTGGGCTTGATGGACCTTGGTCTCACCCAGTATGGCATATCTTATGTTCTTATGCATCAGCGTTTCTATTTCTCAGATGTTGCATTGCATGTGGAGTCTGGGCTCTTGGGGTTTCAGTTTAATTTTTGTGGTTGCTTATTCTATACTTGAAGAGGGTGTCTGGGGAGATCCTGATTGTGGGGGCCATGAACGATCCTAAGAGAAAAGGGCAAACCATCTCTCTCAAGGAGGTACCCAGGCTTCACATGTCCCATGGCCAACATGCTCCTGTACCTCTCAGCCCGGCCCTCCTCCAATAGGAACGATCAAGGTGCTGTGGTGCTGGTGATCCTGTGCTTACTCATCTTATATTCGCCCGGACCCAACTGGCACTCCCGATTGACTGTTTGCTTTCACTAACTTTGCACCATCCTTTTTTGCAGAACATGTAGTTTGGATAGTGAGTCACTCCTTCGTCTGCCGGGCATCTGAAAGAGCATCCATGTGGCCGCTAGGAATCCACCTGGGCCTTTGCGAGCCTGGTGTGTGCCTCTTTTGGCTGGGTTTCCCAGACATGGGGAGGTGGCACTGTGGCCCTTTTTACACCAGTGGATAGACACTCATGCCCCACCTGCGGCCCTGATAGTTCACCTTGGGGGGGAACAACCGTAAAATAAACTCCGGCAAGAACCTCACTGACCAGATCAGAACGGACCTCTCCTGGGTGGCACAAGGCTTCCCCCGCAAGCTCTTCATCTGGTCCGACCTCATTCTTTGCCTCAGGTGGGTGGGGCAGGGAGCTCAAAAAGGTCAACAGGCAGATCAGCCCCGGCGTACTGCGTGCTGGGGGGGGAAGGTAAATCCAACATGAATGGACACACTCCCTATTGCCTGGATATTTCAATGGGGACCTGCTTCAGCTAACTGACATTGGACTGGACGTTCATTAATGATTTTCATGAGACCTTGGAGGCTGTCCTTTGGGCCAGTACCCAGCAGGGGATAGTTGCTCTAAGCTCTGGGGAGAGATTCCCTAAGTGGGGGGTATGTGAAAGGTGAGCTTCCACATACCCATGGCAGTTACCCGAGTTAGGTCACAAGTGCACGTAGAGTATGAGCAAATGGGGTAGGGTACTTTAGCTGCTACCAAGGCAGGGCGCCCTGGCGAGTTCCCATACACGACTGCCATCTGGCACAGGCAGTCCTCTGAGGCAGCACAGCAAGGCCCCTCATACGGGAGTAGGCCCAGCTCAGTTTGGCAAGGCAGGCTCGGCAGCAATTGAGGAGAGCATGTTGCATACTGGCTCGTGTGCCTAGATCGGGAACCTTGCCCCACGCTACATATGTTTCATGCATATATATTTGTACTGATTATGTTGAGTTAGCAATAAAGCTGCGGCCATGTTTTACCCATAAGTATTGAGTAAGGTGTTCATTGGGCTTACGGAAAGAAGGGCAAAGAGATTATGTTTGGGGGAGGGGTGGATGGAGGTCCCATCTGCCTATGTTATATGACTTGCTAAAAGATTAGATTGAGGATCCTGAAAATAGATTGCGCTGCTGCAATATCTGAATAAGAGAAGTGCCCCAGTAGGATAAACACACGCAGGCAGGTGCTAGCACATCGAACCCTAGGGACCCCCCCTGGGAATAAACCATATAGCATGCTTCTCATGATTCGGAGAGAATAAACAGATAATGAAGGTAGCAAACATAAAAGGCCGCTTTAAATGGGACAACTGTCATATAGAGTAGTTACTCACCTGTAACAGGTGTTCTCCAGGAGCAACAGGAATCAGTCCTCACATATGGGTGACATCGGTGCCGACGGAGCCCCCGTGTGGAGCATTTCCCCAGCTTTCAAAGAAAGCCTTTGGGAATGCAGCGTGCATGCGCGGTCCCCTTCCTGCCCCAGGGTGCCATGTTGCTCAGTCTGATGACATAGCTAAAACAGTAAAAAATCTAAATGAAGTATATGACTGCAACTCCAGGGGAGGAGGGAGGGTCATGAGGACTGATTCCTGCTGCTCCTGGAGAACACCCGTTACAGGTGAGTAACTACTCTTTCTCCAGGACCAAGCAGGAAGTCAGTCCTCACATATGGGACTCCCCAGCTCTAGGCTACCGGAAAGCCAAGCTGACAAAAATGGCTCCCTCTGAAGAGCCTCAGCATCCGTGAGAAGAATTTTCTCTGAGAACGCCCCCGTACGGTAGCCCAACACAAGGGCCGGAGGGTAGGAGTTGCCTAAACCTCAAAGAGATTACGGAGTACTGCCTGTCCGACAGCATTCTCCCTCCGGGACTCTCTCTCCAGGCAGTAATGGGCTGCAAAAGTCTGACTTGAAGACCAAGTTGCGGCCTGGCAGATGTCTGAGATGAACAGAGCGGAGATGAGCTACTGACGCGGCTTTTGCCCTGATATGGTGGGCCGTGACTCGACCCTACAAGGGGAGGTCGGCTGCCCTATACGCCCAGGCGATACAATCTGCTACATAAGTGGACAACGTACGCTTGGAGACAGGTAACCGCATCTTATTAGGGTCAAAGGAGACGAAGAGCTGAGCAGCCCTTCGATGCTCTCGCGTATGTTTTATATAAAAGGACAACGCCCTCTTATAGTCCAGGGTATGCAAGACTGTCTCAGCCCGGCTGGCATGCGGCCTGGGAAAAAAGGTCAGAAGAACCACCTCTTGAATGAGGTGGAAAGAGGAGAACACTTTAGGGAGGAACTTGGGATGGGTCCGTAGGACCACCCTGTTCCTATAGAACCGTGTGTACGGTCTATCAGAAACCAGAGCTTGTAGCTCACTCACACGTCTGGCTGATGTAAGAGCTACCAGTAAGAGCACTTTCTAAGAGAGGAAGCGCAAATGGCAAGTAGCCATTGGCTCAAACGGTGGGCGAGTAAGTTGTTGCATGTTCAAATCCCACTCAGTCGCCGGTGGATGAACCAGAGGCTTGAGTAGAAGCAGACCTCTGAGAAATCTGGACACCAAGGGGTGTACCAACAGAGACTGTCCCTCCACCGGTGAGTGGTGCGCTGACAAAGCACTGAGGTGGATCTGAACAGAGTTAGACTTAAGACCTAAGTCTGAAAGGTGAAGTAAGTACTACTGGCACAAGGCAAGAGAAAGGATCTTCACTGTGCTGAGCATATCACAGTGTAAACCTACGCCACTTGAGGGCATAGGATTTTCTTGTGGACTGCCTCCTAGAGGCCAATATCACCTCTTCATCTTCTTTAGGCAGAAGTAAGGGAGCTAGCACTACCCTTTCAGCAGCCAGGCCATCAGGTTGAGGGACCTGAGATTGGGGTGCAGAAGGGAACCCTGCTCTTAAGACAGATCATCGTGTTGCAACCCCAGAGGGAACGGAGTTTCCACCGCCAACTGCAGCAGAAGTGGAAACCATGGCTGTCTCAGCCATCTGGGGGCTACCAGAATCACAGAGGCCTTGTCCCAGAGAATCCTGAACAGAGTTTGGGCCACCAGGGGTGTGGGAGGAAATGCATACAGGAGGCCTATAGACCATGAGATCAGAAAAGCATCTGCAGCCATCCTCAGGGGATGCGGCTGTCTGGAGCAGAACCTGGGCAGCTGATGGTTTAGTGGACTTGCAAAGAGATCAATGGATAGAAATTCCCAGCGGAGGAAGATCTGCTGGACCACCAATGGATTCAACTGCCATTCGTGAGGCTGGAGAATCCTGCTTAGCTTGTCTGCCAGGAAATTCTCCTGACCAGGTAGGTAAACTGCTTTGAGAAACAT
Organism: Ichthyophis bannanicus; assembly: GCA_033557465.1. Taxonomy (NCBI): domain Eukaryota; kingdom Metazoa; phylum Chordata; class Amphibia; order Gymnophiona; family Ichthyophiidae; genus Ichthyophis; species Ichthyophis bannanicus. Next base: position 26,513,910 of record CM066046.1, on the reverse strand, counting down.
ACCCTTTTTGACCGCAAAGGAGCAGAGGTCCAGTGCTTCCTGACATAGGAGCCTGGATCCCGTGCCCCCTTGTTTGTTCACGTAGAACATTGCCACTTGATTGTCCATCTGAACTAGGACAGACTGGTGAGAGAGGGCATGAGAAAATGTTTGCAGAGCTAAGCAAATTGCTCGCAGCTCCAGAAGATTGATTTGCTACATGGCCTCTCGAGGAGACCACAGGCCTTGTGCACATGCCCTGGCAATGTGCCCCCCAGCCCTTCAAGGAAGCATCGGTCGTCAGCTCCCTTGTGTGTGCTGGAGCCTGAAAAGGTACCCCCTGAGGTGGTTTGGGAGATGTAGCCACCACTGTAAGGAGTCCAAAAGTGGTTTGGACACCTTTACTCTGTCTTGGAGGTCGCCTGTGTCCACTGAGCTCTGAGGCACCACTGAGCAGCCCGCATGTGCAGACGGGCATTTGGAGTCACATGTACAGTGGATGCCATGTGACCCAGGAGCCGCAGGCAGTGCCTGGCGGAAACATGAGAACTGTTTTGGAACTGGTTGGTCAAGTCCATCAGTCTGTGGGCCCTGTCTTTGGGCAGGTAAGCCCTTGCTTGAAGGGTGTCCAATCTTGCCCCTATAAACTCTAGGTTTTGAGAGGGGAGCAGTCAGTCAGGCTGCATATGAGGACGCCAACCCAGATGGGCAAGCTACATATGCAGCTGTGAAGACTGCCATACTGGAGCGGGCCAGCTGTACCCCACAGGCCTATTGACAGCAATTCAGAAAGGGGGAGTTTTAGATAAGAGAGCCCTCGGAGGATCCTCTGTTGATTAAAGGATCTCATATGGAAGTGGCTGCAACCAGAGGGACAGATAGAGCCCGAGATAGCCAAGACTGTGTAATTGGAGCAGTTTTTGGAGGGCTTGACCGCCCCAATGAAACAGCACCTCAAGCTTACACTGGAGAGGGCACTGGAAATAGCCAAAGGATACCATGAAAAATATATAGGTCAAGTCGTAGAGCAATCAGAGTGATCAAAAATGCAGAAAATTACTCTATTAGCAACATATCTTAGTGAAGATTCTTAAGAAGGGAGCAAACACATTATATCTGTAGAACAAGCTCAGGGATGTCTCAGACCAGCGGCTTAAAACAAAGGCACAAAAGTGTCTTAGAATGCCGTCATAGCATCAATGACTGTCCCTTAGCCAATAATTTATCACAAAAATTCTACAATTGAATAGTTTCAAAGCTCCTATCAAAAATATCCAAAAACAGTGCTGAAAAGTAGCTTGAAGATCAGTACTTAACTTAAGAGTACCCCAACGCCAGCTATCATAGCGCCAATCAATGCGTTTCACTCAATTGGACTGAGTTTCTTCAGGGGGATTTCAAACTGAAAAAAACAAAAGTCAGGTATAAAACACTGTTGTAATAAAATCTCCAATAGATTGAAAAATTATTTAAAACTCCTTAAACAGCTAATACACATACCTATAGGTATAGGCCGCTGCTGCCCACGTTTCCCACAAGGAGCTGAACTTAACCAAGAACAGTGCTCACAAAAACACCACGCATGCGGACTAAGAGCAAAGACACTTTTTAAATAGCAAGCGTGACGTAATTCACTTGAGCCATGGTAAGGATGTATGTAAAAACTAGTAACTAGTTACTAGTAACTAGTAACTTCTTAAGAATCTTCACTAAGATATGTTGCTAATAGAGTAATTTTCTGCATTTTTGATCACTCTGATTGCTCTACGACTTGACCTATATATTTTTTGTGTGATTACAACAATGGAGGGTCATGCCATTGGAAAGACACTAAGTTTTTCTCAGTCCCATATAGCAGATTTATGCAAGGAAAGAACGTTGTTTGCATTGGATGGAGCTTCTGCAACCAGTTCTGATGCCCAATGGGATATGTTGTTTAAAAAGAAGAAGCAGATAGTTCGGTCTGATCTGCATCGGTTATCTATGATAGAGTATGTGAACAGACAGCATATCCCTAGAGGTTTGCGGGTATACAAGGAACCCCGGATGTTTACAGCTGATCCTGAATTCGTGGCAAACTGGAATCGGGTCCTTAACAAATGCTCCCTTGATCTGATGATCTTGATTACAGGTGCTACACAAACAGCTTTGGGAGGATTTCAAAAAGAGGCAGATTCCCTGCTTGCCGAATTGAAATTAAAAGAAACTGAGGATCGATTTACATCCAAGACCCTTGAACTCCAAAAAAAAGTCGATGCTCTCCAACAAGAAGTGCACACATTAAAGGTGAATAAATTGAAGCGTGATTATGAAGATTATCATATTGGTTTTGTCTATCCATGGATGGACCTCAAGAGGAAATCTTGCCAAGCCCGTAAGCAAGTTAATTTTGAAGTTACATCAGATGATGCTAGTTCAGTTGAATCAGCTAGATCCTCGCGGGAGGATTTTTTGGATGCCGAAGACAAGAAGAAGAAGAAAAAGAAAAAGAAGAAGGAGGGAGTAAAACGGCGCCCACAGTGAGTTTAGTTTTGGGGCCGTTTGATGAATTTAATATTATTCCTTCTACTGTGACCAATGATCTAGTTATTAATATTTCAGGGAAGCCTCTTACATCTGCTCAAATTTCAGTGCTGAATAAGGGGTTAACGTTTGTACCAACCACTTTTTATGATCCCTTCAAGTTTCGAATTGATTTTGAAAGTTTATTGCGGAAAATTAATTTGAAGGTTTTTTTTGCTGATAAACCTTCATTTGTTGATTGTGGCGAGTCTGCATCTGATTCTCGCTGTACACGTTTGCCTTTTAAATCAACTTGGATTCCTCCAGGACCCACACATCCAGCTGTAGCCATCTTTAAGGATTTGGTCCTTAAAGATTTGACTGAATTGGAGAAGACTCATCGTAGATCCTATTGTGCTCTGCCTGCTGTTGAGCGGTTGGCCTTGAAGGAATTGGAAACTCGGACTGATATAGTGATCCGCCGCGCCGACAAAGGTGACGCGGTAGTAGTCCAGAGCAGAGGATATTATCTCGAGGAAGCCTTTTGACAGTTGTCTGATGTAGCCACTTACCAGATTATGTCAAATGACCCTACAACATTTCTTCGGGGCAAGATCAAAGAGCTGACAAAGCAAGCATTAGATGCTCATGTGATTACAGCTAAAGAGCATACGTTTTTAAATGTGTCAACTTCCACAATGTCTCGGTTTTACTTAGTTCCAAAAATTCACAAAAACTTGGAACGGCCTCCTGGAAGGCCTATAGTATCCACTACTGGTACTATATTAGAACCACTGTCTTTGTTTGTGGATTCTTATTTGCAGCCTTTATTAAAGGATATTCCTTCATATATCCGTGATACTTCTCATTTTTTAGATGTTTTGTCCCATCATTCACCGTTGGCAGTTGAATCAGATACACTTTTGGTAACCCTTGACATCATTGCTTTATATACAAGTATCCCTCAAGCACAAGCTTTATCCACGGTTGAATATGCTTTGGAGCAAAGAGGAGATCTGTCAGAAGAACAACTCTCTTTTTTGTCACGAATGACAGAACTGGTCATCCATCATAACTATTTTAGTTTTGAGAAGCAAATTTACCATCAGATCTCTGGAGTTGCTATGGGGGCCTCTTGTGCCCCCTCTATAGCTAATCTTTTCATGGGGTTTTTCGAACATCGTTGGATTGAGTCTTCCCCTTATCAGAATCATGTCAGATTGTGGTTGCGATTTATTGACGACGTCTTTTTGATTTGGGCAGGGTCTAAACATTCCTTAGACACTTTTTTGGAGTGGCTTAATGGACTTGATCGACATATTCAGTTTACATCTACATCAGATGAGTCCACAATAGCTTTTTTGGATGTTCAAGTGTCTCGAAGTTCTGTTGGATGGCGGACATCCTTATTCAGAAAACCAGTGGACAGAAACACTTTTTCGCATTATACTAGCGCTCATCCTTTGCGTTTGAAGGAAGGTTTGCCCACCTCCCAATTTCTCAGATATCGTCGTAATTGTTCCGAAGTGCATGATTATAAGATACAAGCTACTAAGCTGATTAAAGATTTCACTGCACGAGGCTATCCTTCAAGAGTAGTTCATCAAGCATATCGACGTGCCCTGTTTAATGATCGCACACAATTGTTACAACCTCGGGCAATATCCGATTCCCAATGTTTAGATACTGATTGTATCAACCTCATCACTGGGTACTCACCTTTGAGTTTTAAGATTCAAAAAATAGTTCGAAAACATATGAATGTATTGAGCTCTGTTCCAGGGTTAGCCACTAAGAGGATCCGCTGCGTGTGGCAGCGTGGTCGCAATCCTAAAGAGCGACTGAGCCCTGCTGTTTTGCCAATTATAGATTCATCTACTACAGTGGAGATAGTGAAGGGCCATAAGAAGTGTGGCCGTTGTAGTATTTGCGCCATTACCTGGGAGACTGATCATTTTATTTACCATGGACATACTTATCAGTTGAAAGGACATACTTCTTGTGTCACCAGTAATGCCATCTATGCCATTCGTTGTGCTTGCAATTTGTTGTACATCGGGAAGACGACTCGACCTTTAAAGGTCCGTATACAAGAACATAAAAGCCGTTTGAAACATGGCATTTTGACGGCACCGATTGTCCATCATTGTAAATCACAGGGACATGTGTTTGATAGTCTCCAATGTTTCTGTGTTGAAGAAATAACAAGCGGTGCGATGGGCAAATCGCAGGAAGATTTTTTGTCCTACCGAGAACAATGGTGGATTTTCACATTACAATCTATATCTCCTGGTGGACTTAATGCAGCCATTGATTGGGGCACATGTATTTGAGTTACTAGTTTTTACATACATCCTTACCATGGCTCAAGTGACCTACGTCACGCTTGCTATTTAAAAAGTGTCTTTGCTCTTAGTCCGCATGCGCGGCGTTTTTGTGAGCACTGTTCTTGGTTAAGTTCAGCTCCTTGTGGGAAACGTGGGCAGCAGCGGTCTATACCTATAGGTATGTGTATTAGCTGTTTAAGGAGTTTTAAATAATTTTTCAATCTATTGGAGATTTTATTACAACAGTGTTTTATACTTGACTTTTGTTTTTTCAGTTTGAAATCCCCCTGAAGAAACTCAGTCCAATTGAGTGAAACACATTGATTGGCGCTATGATAGCTGGTGTTGGGGTACTCTTAAGTTAAGTACTGATCTTTAAGCTACTTTTCAGCACTGTTTTTGGATATTTTTGATAGGAGCTTTGAAACCATTCAATTGTAGAATTTTTGTGATAAATTATTGGCTAAGGGACAGTCATTGATGCTATGACGGCATTCTAAGACACTTTTGTGCCTTTGTTTTAAGCCGCTGGTCTGAGACATCCCTGAGCTTGTTCTACAGATATAATGTGTTTGTTCCCTTCTTAAGAATCTTCACTAAGATATGTTGCTAATAGAGTAATTTTCTGCATAAAGGATACCATGAAGCCAAGCTGATGACTGGAGCGGACAGCGAAAAGGGGAAGGTGTCACCTGTTAGCCCAGGAGGATGGAAGGGGAAGCCAGAGTGGATGTTTGCTCCCGTGTTCTGACCCCCCCAGTCACCTCCTAGGCAAGGACATGGCCCTGGCCATGAACCCTTCACCTGTTTTAGGTGTGGAGCCCGGGGGCACTTTGCTCGGGAATGTCCCCTGGGTACAAAGGAACCCATAAATGTCAGCCTAGCCACCCCTCACATCTGCACTTTTGTGGACACACTATCCAGGAGCACAGAATTTTGTGATTCCAGTGCAGCTCGAGGGAACATGCCTCCTGAAGTGTGTGGACTCTCATTCGCCAGGAAACAATAACCTGATTTCAAATTGACTATGCAAAGACTGTAACACTGGCCTATGTGCATGGAGACCAGAGGCAGTATCCAACAGCACAGGCTTCACTCAAAACTCCAGCACGGCAAGCCACGTTTGAGGCCCTAGTACTGCCCTGGCTCCCGTATTCAGTGGTGATCAGCCGAGATAACCTAAACTTCAGAGCGATTTAGGCCCAGCAAACTGGTGGCTCCGCTAAGTCGGACCAGGATGATTTAGAATCATGACGGCAAAAAAAGACCACATGGCCTATTTAGTCTGCCCTTCCATATCAACTATAATAGTCCCCTTTTTTCCTTTGGAGATTCTCTGTGTTTGTCCCATGCTTTTTTGAATTCAGCTACTGTCCTCGTCTCTACCTCCTCCACTGGGAGACTATTCCACACATCTACTATTCTTTCCATAAAGAAATATTTCTGCATATTACTCCTGAGTCTATCCCCTTTCACCCTCATCCAATGTCCCCTCGTAGCAGAACTTGATTTCAATCAAAAGAGGCTCTCCTCTTGTGCATTTATGCCATGGATGTATTTAAACGTCTCTATCATATCTCCTCTGTCCCGCCTTTCCTCTAACATGCATATTAAGATCTTTAAGTCTGTCCTCATATGCTTTATAACAAAGATCACTAATCATTATAGTAAACACCCTCTGCACTGACTCCATCCGGTTTATAGAAACAGAGAAATATGACGACAGAAAAAGACCACATGGCCTATCTAGTCTGTCCTTCCATATCAATAACTACAACAGTCCCCTTTTTTCCTTTAGAGATCCTCTGTGTTTGTCCCATGCTTTTTTATTTATTTATTTTATTTATTTAATATTTCTTATATACTGCGCTATTTATCATCAGTGCGGGTCACAGTGTAACAATAAAACACATAGGTCAGATGACTGGCCTTCGTTTACAGACAACAGGGAGAGTTTAGTCCTCCACCTCTGGGTTGTGCACTTCCTTCTGCAGCTTGGAGACTAGACATGTCAAAGTCGTGACATCACTGGATATAGCCTGCTGGTATCTCCCATCAGCCCCCAGTGTACTATTGACAAAGCAAACTCAAAGGAACAACAAATAAGTAACTATACCATAGCTTTAAATAACTCTCCATTCCTCAACTTGAGGAACCTTTTTAACCTTATCAGTCTTATATTTTCTTTTTTTTAACTTTACATTCACGTCTCCCCTATGCAAACACGTTTCCTATACCATCCCCTTGTTTAACTAAGAGAGAAGGAAGAAACAACAGAGAGGGATACTCACTGCGATCTAGAATCTGAAAGAATCTGTCTACTCCTTGAGATTGATGTTCCACTCCGCCTGAAAATTAACTCTGAAGAAATCACACCCCTGGGCGGGAATGAGGACTAAATTGTCGTCACTCAAGGAACGACAATTACCAGGTAAGTGTAATTTCTATTTCCTTATCGTTCCTCCAGTTTAGTCCTCCACCTCTGGGATGTAACAGAGCAGTAATCATTGGGAGGGACCTATCCAGCCAACTCACCACACCGTCGACCCGGAACAGGCATCCTTTACTGCCAGAACATTCAGGCAGCAGTGGTTACTGAGGGAATGAAGAGACGACCTGGAAGCTGCTCTACCAATCCCCCCTGGTGGAATGACACAGTGATCCACCCATGAAGCTGCTTGCACCCTGGTAGCAAGAGTCAGAAAGCCCCCCGGAATCGTACAACCTCGCCACCAGAATGCTGAGGCAACCACCGCCTTAACCCAGTGCATTTCGCTGTCTTCGCTGCTGCTTCCCCTTCGCGGGGACCTCCAACCAACACACAAAAACAAAGAAACGAACACCGCACCCTGCATTTTATGTTTCCTATCGGCGTAAGCTATGAATAAAAACCTCCCCGTCCAGAAAAACCGAGAACTGGAAGAGAAACCAATAGGCTCAGGAGAAAAATCAGATACCACCTTTTGGAAGGACGACAGGACTGGTCGCAAACACCACCCTCTATCCAGAAAGGGTGAAGACGGCTCATTACATGACAATGCCTGAAACTCCGAAACTCGTCGCGCCGAACAAAGAGCTATCAAAGCCACTGTCTATAACAGCAAATCCTTTACCGACGCCTGGAGTAAAGAATCAAAGGGCTCTTTAGTTAACGCCTCTAAGGCCCAATCGGGATCCCATGGTGGCACCCAAACTCTCCTTGAGGAGCGCAGTCGGGTCCCAACTTAAGGAAACGCCACACATTGATCCGAACACCTAGCGCTATTCCCTCCACAGAACCTCTACAGCCGTAAACAGTCGCCAGCTGGACCCTCTAAGGAACTGGCCGCTAGTTCCTTCAGACACTGTCCTGCAGAGAACTCAGACCAAGGATACAGACACCTTTGTCGCCCGGACTTGCCGCCGTGAACAGTAGCCTTCAAAAAGGTGCTAAGCACGGACCTATGTACCAGACGCAGCCTGCCTCCTTGCTCTCAACAAGGTGGTGAAGACTGCCGCAGAATAACCCTTCTTCTTCAGCCCCGCCCATTCAAAGGCCAAACCATAGGCAGGCACCGATCCACCTGAGACATTCGCCGCAGACCTAGACGCAGCAGAACTAATAATGTTAAAAAATGAACTAAAAGCAAAAAAACTACAATCACACTTACCCACAAACATTGACACAATCATTATGAAAATTGGCAACATAAAAATCTGTCTAATTTATAGACCACCAGACCAACAATCAGAAAACCTGGACCCCTTAATTGAATTCCTAAGCTCCTCCACTGACCAAAATCCAATACTAATGGCTTGGTGACTTTAACCTCCCCTCCTTACCAGCGTCATATGCATCCCTCTTTTTAGAATCCACCACAGATATGGATTTTCACCAAATAGTAAATGCCAGCACACACAGTAAAGGTAATATACTTGACTTGGTTCTACTGCCAGAAGTACTTTACAGATCTTATAACCCCAACTCCCTCAAATGTACCTCAACCCCTTGGTCAGACCATCATCTCATTAACTTTAAAATTGCAATCAATAACACAACAGTTAAACGAATCCCAACCAATGTTCCACCATACAGATTTTAAAAATATAACGAAGAGGCGTTCCTAGACATGATAATTCCCAAATTATCTAATTCACCACAAAATCTTGATGTAGCAGTAACTAACTGGCACGAAATCATTAACAACGCAGCTGCTAATAAGCAAGCCACTAAGAAAAACACTCATTCTAAAACTGATAAAGCCCCCTGGTACAACAACACACTAAACCTAATGAAAAGAAATCTAAGGAAAGCTGAATCCAAATGGAGAAAAAATAAAAACCCCATTAATAAAGATTCATATATCACTCTCCTTAACTCATACAAAGATGCACTTAACAATGCCAAGAAAAATTACCATGCCTCAATACTAAACAATGCAATAAACAGACCTAGATAACTATTCTCAATAGCCCAAAAGCTAACGAATAACACCCACAACTCCAGCAATGAAATTACAGAAATCTCCCCACAGGACTTGGCAAACTACTACGTGAACAAAATCATGTCCCAACCCCACTTACCAAAATCTAAACACCTATCTCAAACCCTTTATGCAGATGAATGGACTGACTTCCAACCACTATCTAACGTTGCACTCAAGAACATAATAACAAACATTAATACAACAACCTCACTCCTTGAGCCTTGTCCAGTAACATGGATAAAGAACTCTCTACCTATCCTCTCACAATTCATCCTCCCCATAATAAATCTTTCGCTAAAAAATGGGTACCTACCCCCTTCACTAAAACATGCACAGATTCGCCCAATCTTAAAAAACCCTACCCTTGACAAATCATCACCTAAATCCTACAGACCCATATCAAGCATCCCGTTTATGGCTAAACTAATCGAAAAAGCAGTACAAATTCAGACCCAAGAATACATTGATAGTTCAGCCCCCCTTGATGATCAACAGTATGGGTTTCGCCCTCATCACGGGGTGGAGTCACTACTAACAGTTCTAATTGATACCCTTGTAAGAGGTATTGATAATTCAAAACAGGCATTCCTACTCATATTCATTGACATCTCTGCAGCCTTTGACAGTGTTCACCACTCAACAATGATTAGTAAACTAAGACAAATAGGAATAAAATCCACGGTTCTTAACTGGTTTTCCTCTTACCTAAGTGATCGAACTCAAACGGTAAGAATTGGTAACCTCACTTCAAAAACTTACAATCAGGAACTAGGCCTCCCCCAGGGCTCTGCACTGTCAGCGCTACTATTTAATATTTACTTAAAACACATCTGTCAAATATTTAAAAAATTCAGTGTTCTCTATCACCTTTATGCGGACGACATAATGATGTATGTCCCATTCACAATACCTAATATTCCTACACTACTTATTAATACCTGCCTCAAAGAAATAAACAATTGGCTAAATGAAAACAACTTATTCATTAATCACGCTAAAACAGAGGCCCTAATAGTAACTAAAAACACAACTTTCATTCCCCCATCACACATTACATTGCAAAATAATGCTATCAAAATAAAAACTGAAATACGTTACCTAGGCGTAATACTAGACAAACACCTCAGTATGGAGACACATATACGAAATATAAAAAAAAAAGTTTATTTTAAACTTAAAGTGTGGTAGGCGAAGGCCTATGATCCATGCTGCTTGAACTAAACAGACAGGTCTAAGCAGCTTGACCTGTAAATGAAGCCTGTGGTTAGGCCCAGAGGAATGAAAACCCCCCTGAAAGCTGCCTCCATAGAATCAAAACTTAAGCATAACCAAGCATAGCTAAGCAGAATCGAAACTTAGAAAAGATAGAAAAACAAGCTTTAATTGGTACTGATAAGAGTGTGAAAGCTTCTGTGAACTAATTAATTCTGCTGAGAGAAGGGTTACAGTGCCCTGCTTTCCCACATGTTCTAGTCAGCTAGTGACCTTGGAGGAGAATTGTATCAAGAGTCTAAGAACTGTCCATTGTAATGGGGACTGTAAGGGGGGCAACCAGGTGCTGAGCCCAGACCAAGGTCCTCATTGGATGACTACGTAATGGTACCGGGACCAATAGATGGGATAGAAGGGGTTACTGGGACCAATGAAAAGTTTGCCTACATACAGAATGGAGAAGAAAGGTACAAAAGTTGTTGTTTTGCTAGAAACCATTGCTCAGCCATTTTGAATGTGATTCTGCTTGAGTCTTGTGCACAATAAATGATTTGGACCTTCTGAACAGACTCCTGGTATTATTGGATTGTTTGCGCTCTGCCGCTACATATTCTTGGTGCGTTGGCCCGGAACGTGTGGTGAGTAGAGGGTATACGAGCTGATAGACTTTCCGCCTCTATAGGTTTGGTCCTGCCGGGCTCGTGCCCTTCCGACGTGGGCTCGGCTCCCAGGCGCCACCGGTCCAGTTGCATCGGAGGGAGCTGGGCCAGGCCTCGGCGGGTGCTGGACCCGGTCGGAGCCAACACCTCGAACACGTGAGGGGAGTCCGAGGTCCAACTCATGCGCTTGCTTGGGAACGGGGACCGGATCCGGTGAGTATAGTGTTTGGAATGTCTAGACAGATGAGTCAGAACTGCAGTTTGTAACTTGGAACTTGGAATTTTGGTAAGAGAGCATGATCACCTCTCAAGGCGGTCCTATTAACCTTGCATAGTGTATTCGCGGGGTGAAACTACCGTCTTCTTGGAATAACTTGGAAAAGCCGGCATAACTTGTATAACTTTGGTATAGCCTAATCAGAAGAGACAGGCTTGGGCTCTTGGGAAATGCTAGCATGTTGGTCGTTCTGTGTGTCTTTGTTTTTTGGTATTTGTTGAAACCACGAGTTTCCCTTCTAGTATAATGTAAGATTATATTCGGTTGGGTAAACGCCTAGAGTCACTGTAAAATCAAGAACATGTCTCACTCATTCAGCCTCCTTCCTACAGCACAGCGTGAGACTGACAAGGGGCGTGTCTGTGCAGAGGTGCTTTTAACCCTATGAAGGCATGTTTTCAACGTTCTGCTGCTGGGCTAATTGGAGCTTATTTTAGGACAATTATACCTGTTTTTATTTACTTTGTTTTAATAGTGATGTTCATTCTACTATGGTCATGTATTATATACCATTCGATAGGAATATTTAGGCAGAATTTTAGTTTTGAAGGTCGTATTAACCTCATCGGAGCTCCGTAAACTGTTTTTAGTTATATTCTCTGCTCTGTCTGTATTTTTACGTCAACTGCTCCTGTTATATTATTGTTACCTTTCAGAACTATCCAGGAGGTGAAGGGTCTAGTTCAGTTTTAGTGTGCAGGGTGAGATTACTTACTCTGGTCAGATAGGCTGCTAGGTATCATTCATACATTTGTGGGCTTAGCTTTGCCCTGTGTTTTATGGTTCGAACAGAAATGATAGAGAAACTAAGCAAACTGTTTTTTGGTTTTTTTTTCCTTTGACCTACAAAGTAATTATTAGATCACGACTTGACACTGATTTAAATTATTCTTGCTAGCATGTCTCTGTGTGCCTGTGAAACGAAGTTGTTTCATTTCGTTTCCAGTGAGCGAAGGGGTGTGGCTTTCACACAGCTTGCTAGGAGGAAAAAAAATGAGACAGCAGCTCCCGATTGAACAGTCTCTTGCTTGTTTAAAATAAAGGACTCATTCAATCAAAGTGTGATAGGAGATGAATTTATAATTAGTTTTCTAGTTATTACTTTACAGCTGTGATAACTACAGTGACTCAGAAGTTCTTTTGTTTTTGAAGTATATCTGTCGTTTCAAAAACTAACTGACACGGACAAGAGAGAGTAAATAAAGTGTTTTTCCTTTGACCCTTAGAGGTTAAGAACCTTGGGGGACGGTGCAGCCTTCTGGGTTGGAAGTGTACCAGATTGCAACCTGAGAATGAATGGTTTAAATTCTGAGTGAATAAGAAATTGTGTTAGGATTTTATCTATGAAATCTGAAAGTTTAAAAAAAAAAAAAATGAGAAGAGTTTATCTTGCGGAGTGTTTGCATTCCAGATATTCACCAACCTTTTTATGAACAAGTATAAGTCATTTGAATGCATGCTTCCCCATACTGTAAGATTTAAGGTGATTACTTTGAATTGTTAAACTCTGTACTAGTGACTAATGAAGACCTTTACAATTTAAGATAAATTCATTTGTTTTTCTGTATTTGAATTTTGTGTGTCCGTGTCCAGAGGATAAGGGGGTATTTTGTTTTTTTGAGTCTTTTTTTTTTTTTTTTGATTTTAAAAATTTTTTATTTAGAAAATCTGAGGCAAATACAGATAGTTTCCATAACCATATCTTCAACTATAACAAATATATATCATTCCCCAAAAACTAGCCCACAAAATTTGGAGCGCATTCATAAAAGCGAGACTGAAAAAACAATCCTGAGCAAGAGCGGAGAAACTATATAACCCCTTTTAACTTACCAAGAACCGGACAACTAAAACTAATGACGATACATCTTCATCCTGACTTATGTAAGAAAGTCTCTAATTGCGAAGAATCATAAAAAACAAACGAGTTACCCTGAAAGGAAACAAGACATTTACAAGGATATTTAAGCTGGAAGGAAGCTCCCATTGCAAGTACCCGAGGGCGTAATGCAAGGAAAGCTTTCCTCCGCAATTGAGTAGCTCGACATACATCCTGACCAAAAAATTTATCACGTCGATGTTTAAAATAAGCTTGAAAAATCTTATCTTTATCTTTCTCCAAGGAGAAAGAGACTAACAACGTAGCACGAACTGAAATCTCCTCTAGGGAGGTTTCCAAATAAGTAGATAGATCCAAACTTTGAACTGAGAGATGGTCCATTTCCCCCGCCTCAGTATTAGTGGCCCCAGATTCAGGATCCGGATTAACTTGAATTCCAGAGGGTAGATAATAAATTTTTGATAAAGGAATAGAATCCGGATCAAGGATCTTAAGGACATCACTTAAATATTTAGAAAAAAGAATAGCTGGGGAAAGAAAATGAGTACGGGGGAAATTCAATAAACGAAGATTCTTCATGCGTATAACATTCTCTAGCATTTCATCACGACGATGTAGAAGTAATGAGTCCTGAACAGAAGACGTCAAGGCCTGCTGAATCGACGTAATTTGGCCAACCACTTTAGTATTCTGGGATTCAAGAGAAACGTCTTTTAAATTTCAAGACGTTATTTCCTGATATACTGTAGCAAGCACCTGATAGAAGACATATTTATTGTTAAAAAAGAGGGTGTATATGCATTCTAGATATCCACCAACACTATGGAAAAGTATCCATTTCATATCTCTTGAATACCTGCTTTCTGAACTGTAAGATTTAATAAAAATAAAATAATAATTTCTTTTACAGAGACATGCCGACTACGGCTGGCAGTTAGTTTCCATGCTAAGTAATTTCATTCCAGTTATACGTAACAGATAGCTATAGTTCTCTCTATAAGAATAGATGTTATAACATGTTGCAAAATAATAGTTTTATATTTTAAGAACTGTATCTAAATTGTCCCTGTTTGGAAAAAAGTTGCAATAAGCCTAATGGATGTCTGTACTCAATCTAAGCTTATGTTTTCTGCCTGCCCTATGTTTACAGTAATAATAAGGTTTTTTTAATAAGTTTTTTTCAAGTATGATCAAAAAGCAGCTCCCTAAGAAGCCCCGGCTCTGTTCAGAATGCTTAAGGGGGGGGGGAGGGGGCCCAGTCCACCGATGATGCCACCCCCGGTAGGCGTGAACTAATGTGCCCACAGCAGAGAAAAGAAAAAAAAAGAAAAAAAAAACCCTCCCGGATAGAGCGTTGCTAGGAGAAACAGTGTGGGCCTAGGGCAAGGGGGGGGGGGGGACTCCTCCCTGTAGATTCCCAAGTAGTTTGCCAGCCAGTCAGCTGACCAGACTTGTTTAGGTGCCTTTCCCTCTGCCACTGATTTACTGAACTGAAAGCTTTAGGATTTAATTGAACTAATGAACAGTATTATTCAAACCCATCAGTCTCGATAACCCCAAGTGGAATCCAAATAGTGCAGGCAGCCCTCACTATATGCCCCAATGGATCCAGCAGCCCAGGAGAATTTGCATTTTTGTCAGTCAGTCCCAGAGAGATATAAAACAGAAATTACAGAAACTGGATGGATTTGCGGGCATGATAGTTAATGGAAGTTGATCAGAAAGTATGTGAATTGTTGAATGTGACAGAGAAAGTAAGTGTAAAGATGGAGAAGAGAACAGATCTTCTTGCTGATACTTTAGTTGAATGATGTGGAGGAGGTTATCCTGATCGAAGGAGCAGAGGAAGTAAAAACTGGGTGCGAGTCAGTGCGCCCATTGCAGAGAAGGACATTAGAGAAGTGAATGCCCGTATCTTGACTCCACCCAGGGGGGAGGAGGGAGTACTTGATTTAAAAAATAATATTAAACCGAGCACAGTGTTCTAGCAAGAAAGAGAAGCAGCTATAGAGTAAGTGGCAGCCGGAGAGGGCTCCCCTGTCATCGTCACCCTCAAGCCAGATGCGGAACTAGTGCATGTGAAGCAGTATCCTCTTCCCTGACCAGCCATTGCAGGAATCCACTGTCATTTAATGAAACTGCTGAAGGATGGACTTCTCAAGGAATGTCAGTCACCTTGGAACACTCCCCTTCTTCCTGTTAAGAAGCCTGGGACAGGTGATTACCGCCCAGTGCAGGATCTAAGAAGAATGAATGATGCAGCTGAAACTATACACCCAGTGGTACCAAAATCCTTATATTCTCTTGGGACTGATCTCTGCTGAAGCTACACACATTTCACCATTCTGGACTCAAAAGATGTTTTTTTCCTGCATATGCTTAGCCCAAGACCCCACTACAGGAAGGCGGGGCCAACTCACTTGGACAAGATTACCTCAAGGATTCAAGAACTCGTCTCACTCAGCAAAAGATTTAGTGTAGTTACTCACCTGTAACAGGTGTTCTCCAGGAGCAGCAGGAATCAGTCCTCACATATGGGTGATGTCGGCGCCGACGGAGCCCTCGCGGAGCAATTTTCCCCAGCTTTCAAAGAAAGCCTTTGGGAATTGCAGCGCGCATGCGCGGTCTCCTTCCCGCCCAAGGGTGCCATCTTAGCCAGTCAGATGACATAGCTAAAAGACAGCGTAAAAATTTGCAAAAAAACTAAAGCAGATAATCGCAACTCCAAGGGGAGGAGGGAGGGTTGTGAGGACTGATTCCTGCTGCTCCTGGAGAACACCTGTTACAGGTGAGTAACTACGCTTTCTCCAGGACCAAGCAGGAAGTCAGTCCTCACATATGGGACTCCCAAGCTTAAGGCTACCGGAGACCCTAAGCACAAAAATGAGCTCCCTCGAGCTCAGCAGCACCGAAGGAAGGAATCTTCACTGAATTATTACCCACCGGTAGCCCCCATCCGGGATGGAGGGTAGGAGTTGCTCAAACCTCAAAGAGATTTCGGAGGACTGCCTGTCCGAAAGCACTGTCCCTGCGGGACTCCCTCTCGAGACAGTAATGGACCGCAAAAGTCTGGCTCGAAGACCAAGTAGCGGCCCGGCAGATGTCTGCCAGCGGAACAGAGCGGAGGTAAGCCACTGACGTAGCCTTCGCCCAAACACAATGAGCCGTGACTCGACTTTCTAACGAGAGTCCGGCTGCCCCATAAGCCCAAGCGATACAGTCAGCAACCCAGATGGACAGAGTACGCTTGGAGACCGGGAGCCCCAATTTATTGGGGTCAAAAGACACAAAAAGCTGAGCAGCTTTACGGTGCTCCCGCGTACGGTCAAGGTAGAAGTTCAATGCCCTTCTACAGTCCAGGGTATGCAGGACCATTTCAGCTCGGCTGGAGTGAGGCCTGGGAAAGAAGGTCGGAAGTACCACCTCCTGATTGATGTGAAAAGGGGAGACCACTTTCGGAAGAAATTTAGGGTGAGTCCGTAGGACTACTCTATTTTTGTAGAACCGAGTGTAAGGAGGATCAGACACGAGGGCCTGCAATTCACTTACGCGTCTAGCGGAAGTGAGGGCTATCAGGAATAAAGTTTTCCAAGAAAGGAAACGGAGAGAACAGGTAGCCATAGGTTCAAAAGGCGGACAGGTGATCCGCTGTAAAACCACATTCAGATCCCAGTCAGGAGCTGGCGGGCGCAGAGGTGGTTTAAGTAGAAGGAGACCTCGGAGAAACCTCGCTACGAGAGGGTCGCTGGAAAGAGGTCTGCCGTCCACCGGCACATGATGTGCTGAAAGAGCACTGAGGTGAACTTTGACGGAGTTGGACTTAAGTCCCAGATTAGAGAGGTAGAGCAAGTACTGCAAGATCACCGACACCGAGCAGGAGAAGGGATCCTGAGACTGCTTGGCACACCAAACGGAAAAGCGACGCCATTTAAGGGCGTAGCGTTTGCGGGTAGAAGGTCGCCGCGAAGCTAGGACGACCTCCTCCACCTCTGCCGGCAGGAGAAGGGGAGCAAGGACTACCCTTTCAGCAGCCAGGCCATTAGATTGAGAGATCTGAGGTTGGGGTGTAGCAGGGATCCCTGATCCTGTGTTAGGAGATCCGGTTGAAACCCCAGAGGGAACGGATCCGCTACCGCTAATTGCAGCAGGAGTGGAAACCACGGCTGTCTGGGCCAGCGAGGAGCCACCAGGATCATGGAAGCTTTGTCTCGGAGAACCTTGAAAAGAGTTCGAGAGACTAGCGGGATGGGAGGAAAAGCATACAGAAGGCACTCCGACCATGAGAGTAGAAACGCATCTGCCGCTACTCGAAGGGGATGCGGCTGACGAGAGCAGAAGCGAGGAAGTTGCCGGTTGAGAGGACTGGCAAAGAGATCCATCGTGGGGAGTCCCCACTTCAGAAAAAGTTTCTGAACTACCAAGGGATCCAGACGCCACTCGTGCGGCTGGAGTATCCTGCTGAGTTTGTCCGCCAAGCAATTTTCTTGACCTGGGAGATAAACTGCTTTGAGAAGAATGCCGTGACTGACGGCCCAAGAGCAGAGCTTCTGAGCTTCTCGGCAGAGAAGGAAGGAGCCCGTGCCCCCGTTTGTTCACGTAGAACATGGCAACTTGATTGTCCGTCTGGACAAGGACGGACTGGTGAGAAGTCAGGTGGGAGAAAGCCTTGAGCGCCAGACGAATTGCTCTGAGCTCCAGGAAGTTGATCTGCTGAGCAGACTCCCACGCGGTCCAGAGACCTTGAGTACATGCTCCTTGACAATGTGCTCCCCAACCCAGGAGGGAAGCATCGGTCGTCAGCACTTGAGCCGGCTGAGGTGACTGAAAAGGCATTCCGAGCACCAGGTTCGGCCGATGAAGCCACCACTGTAGAGAAGAGGCCAGCGGCCCGGAGATGCGTACTAAGTCGGCCAGTCCGCCGGTGGCTTGTTGCCACTGCTTGCGAAGGCACCATTGAGCGGGCCGCATATTCAGGCGGGCATTGGGGGTCACGTGGACGGTGGAAGCCATATGGCTGAGTAGTCTCAGGAAGCGCCTGGCGGAGACCAGGGACTGGCTGCGAAAACGGCCGGCTAGGTCCATGAGCCGTTGAGCCCTGTCGAGAGGCAGGAAAGCTCGCGCCTGAGGAGTGTGCAGTCTTGCGCCGATGAACTCGAGATCCTGTGAGGGGAGCAAAGTGGACTTTGCGAAGTTTATGACAAAGCCCAAGTACTGCAGAAGAGTCACCGTGCGGTGTGTGGCATTGGTGACTTCCGGAGAGGACGATGCTCTGATGAGCCAGTCGTCAAGGTACGGAAAGACATAGAGGCCGTGAAGCCGGAGATAGGCCGCCACCACCGCGAGACATTTTGTGAAGACTCGCGGTGCGGAGGATAGGCCAAAGGGCAGTACTCTGTACTGGTAATGATTTCCTGCCACCACAAACCTTAGGTATTGGCGGTGGCTTGGGTGGATGAGGATGTGCGTGTAGGCATCCTTTAGATCCAAGGAGCATAGCCAATCTCCCTGCTGGAGGTAGGACAGAAGGATTCCAAGGGTAAGCATCTTGAACTTTTCCCGCACGAGGAACTTGTTGAGATTGCGCAAGTCCAGGATGGGTCTGAGGCCTCCTGTCCTTTTTGGTATTAGGAAATACCTGGAATAAAAGCCTTGACCTCTCAGGTGGTGGGGCA
This sequence comes from Ichthyophis bannanicus, assembly GCA_033557465.1. Taxonomy (NCBI): domain Eukaryota; kingdom Metazoa; phylum Chordata; class Amphibia; order Gymnophiona; family Ichthyophiidae; genus Ichthyophis; species Ichthyophis bannanicus. The sequence continues at coordinate 26,494,976 of CM066046.1, read as the reverse complement.
CTGGTTCCACAGCCTGTTCCTGAAGAAGACTTGCTAACTCCTGAAGGAGTAAGTCCCTGTGCAGAGGGAGTCGTGGAGGATTTCCCGGGAAATAAGAGGGCGGGACCTGGTGGAAGTGGAGAAGATAGCCTTCTCTTACGACTTGAAGCACCCAGGCATCTGAAGTGATGTTGGACCACCTGTGGGCGAAGTGAACCAGCCGGCCTCCGGTGCTGGGAGGAGCCAGGTGAGGGGGAGAGGCTATGCTGATGAAGTCAAAAACCCCCACCCTGCTGAGCAGGGGCTGGTGGTGCAGGCTTGGGGGCTTGCTGCCTACGGGACCCGTTACCCCGTCCCTTGGCATGCTGGCCCTGTTGGGGAGCTGCGGAGGCCTGATATTGAGGGTAGTGTTTATAGGCAGCCGCCTTTCTCGGGTAAAAGGACTTCTTTCCCGAGCCCTTCTTTTTCTGGGAAGGGGCGGAGGTCTTCCTAGAAAGCCTAGTCCTGGTGAGAGAGTCTCCGTCTCGATTTGTGCAGCCTTTTCAGCCATGGGCTTGCCAAAGAGGTTTTCACCTCGGCAGGGGACATCGGCCAACTTGTCCTGCACCCAGGGTTCGAGGTCAGACGACTGAAGCCAAGCCTGTCGGCGGGCACCGATGCCGGCTGCGGCCACTCGAGCCGATGCTTCAAAGCCATCATAGGCTGCTCGGGACATGAATTTGGAGCATTCCCGAATACCAGTTGTCAAGGCCAGGAACCTCCACAAAGGTTCCTCGGACAGTCCAGCGGAGAATCCGGCTATCTCTTTAGCCAGGTCTCGGAGATACATGCCCATGTATAGCTGGTAGGTCTGGACACGACAAGCAAGCATAGAGCCCTGGAAACACTTCTTACCAAGGCCATCCAGGTTACGGGCCTCCCTGCCAGGAGGCACCGAGGAGTGCATCTTTTGGCTCTTAAGCCTATGCATGGCCGATTCCACTACCATGGAATGGTGCGGCAGCTGTGCTTTTTGGAAGCCAGGACTCTTGCGGACTCGATAGATGGAATCGACCCGCTTGCTTAATACCGGCGACGAGGCCGGACTCTCCCACATGCGGAAGAGTAGTCGTTCCAGCATGGGAGGAACCGGTACAGTAAAGTGTTCCCTGGCGGGAGAGTCATACTGAAGGGCGTCGAGCTCTTCGGCTCGAGGCTCCTCCTCGGGATCCGCAGGGAAGGCCAAAACCTTGGCCATATCCCTGACGAAGTCCGAGAACCGGGCATCCTCCGGAGGGGACTGCTTCCGAGGTTCGGACTCAGGTGAGTCCGAGGGAACACACCGAGTCCGAAACGAATCAGGTGACTCTTCCTCTTCAGACTCCCAGGCCGACTCCGAGGAGGAATTGGTGGGGTCGGCTCGGGCAGGCGGAGGCGTCGGCCGCCCCGACACCGAGGGAGTCGGTGTCGACGACCTCGGTCCCGAACGGGAGGCCAAGGGTGACCTCGACCGAAGATCGACTCGAGATCGCATGGACTCGAGGATCGGCTCGGTCTCCGGGGTCGACTTAGACGTCGACGTCCCGGCGGTCGGGGCAGTGGCGCCAGCGAGGCTAGCGATCAGTGCCCGCTGCTGGTCCATGAAGGCAGATAGTCTGCTCTCCAAGGCCGTCAACCTGAGTCCGACCTCAGGTGACCCAGCAGCCCCCGACTCGGGCCCCGACGGCGTCGGGCCCGACGTCGGACCTCTCGGAGGCGAGTCCAGGAGGACTACAGGACTTACCCGAGCAGGCAACTCCGACTCCAGACGAGGTCGCTTCGGGAGGTGCTCCTTCTCCAAAGACCCGGGACGGCTATCGGGGCTATGCGACCTGGCCCTCGCGGAGCCAGGAGCGTCCACCGACGCCGCCCTCGCGGGTTTTACCTTCCGTCGATGGTCCCCGGAGGGAGAACCCCTGTCGGAGGAGCTTCGGCGATGGTCAGAGCTGGAACCTCTGGACGCCAAGGCCTCCGACGAGGTCCGGGTACGGCCGGGGTCAGCGAAGATTCTTTCCCGCTGGTGCCGCCGACTCCTTAACGCTTTGGAGGACATTTTGCCACAGGCCCCACAGATCAGTTCTTCGTGATCCGGGCCCAGGCAGCGGAGGCAATTATCGTGTGTGTCAGTGAGTGACATATTTCTGTCACACTGAACACACCGCTTGAAACCACTGGCAGCCATCGGGGGAAAAAGGGCCCCTGCAAGGTCAAAGGACCGGGCTGCCAGCGAAAAACCGAAAACGAAACTCATCAAAACTCAGAAAAACCGAAAAATAAGAGGAGGACTCGCAACGGCGTCGCGAGTCTGGGCAGGAAAAAGACCGGCGTCGAACCGAAGGAAAAAAGAGAAATAAATCACTAAAATCAACTTTTTCAGCGGGGACACGACGGGTACGTCTGTAGGGCTCCGTGGAAAAAAGAAGACTGGCTAAGATGGCACCCTTGGGCGGGAAGGAGACCACGCATGCGCGCTGCAATTCCCAAAGGCTTTCTTTGAAAGCTGGGGAAAATTGCTCCGCGAGGGCTCCGTCGGCGCCGACGTCACCCATATATGAGGACTGACTTCCTGCTTGGTCCTGGAGAAGACAAGTTATCCAGTAATTCCAGGAGAAAGAATTCTACTTCAATATGTGGACAATTTGCTCATAACCACCAACTCAGAAAGTGAATGTCTACAGGCCACCAGTGAACTCTTGCACCTTTTTAATGAGGCTGGATACAAAGTCTCAAGAGCCAAGGCGCAATTATGTCAAACCAGTTAAATACCTAGGATTCCCGTTGTCCAATGGAATTCGACACCTGGGACCCTTACCAGAACGCAAAGAAGCTGTATGCAGTATTCCTACTCCAAACACCAGGAGGCAAGTGAGAGCCTTCTTGGGTGCCACAGAGTATGTTGTATATGGATCCCCAATTTTGCGCTGCTAGCAAAACCATTGTATCAAGCTACCAAAAGAATGGAAAAGTCTCCATTGGAATGGGGACTTGAACAGGATGCAGCCTTTTGATCTTTGGAAACTACTCTGATGTTGTCACCAATTCTGGGTCTACCAGATGTCCAGAAAACCTTTCAGTCTCTATGTTCATGAGTCACAAGGAAATGTTCTAGGAGTATTGACTCAAACTCTTGGACCTTATTTGAGAAGCTGTTACAGCTACAGCCCTCCTAGTGAGCAAAACTAACAAGATCACTTTGAGACAGAATCTTCCAGTTACTGTACCACACTCTGTTCTAACCAATATGAAATACAAAGGAAACTACTAGCTAACAAATCTACGAATGTTGAAGTATCAGAGTATGTTGCGTGAAAACCCCCAGATACAACTGAAGGTCAGTCAAGCTTTGAATCCTGCTATGTTGTTACCAGTTGGTCTTGATCCCCTGATCATGACTGTTTAGAAATTATGGACACTGTATTCTCAAGCCGCCTGGATTTCACTGATGTCCCTCTGGAGAACCCTGAACAGACTTTCTTTGTGGCTGAAGGCAGTTTCATCATCAATGGACACTGTTGTGCTAGATATGCAGTGGTGACCCCTGATTTGGTAGTTGAGTCCTCAGCCCTGGCCCCAGAAACTTGACCACAGAAAGCTGAACTGATAGCCCTCACTAGAGCACTAACAATAGGAAAAGGGCTCTGTCTAAATGTGTACCCAGATTCCAAGTATGCCCTTACAACCTTGCATGCACATGGGACCCTGTACAAATAATGAGGGTGGATAACCTTAGGAAGCAAGTCCATTAAGTTTATTATTGCTTTATTTCGGCAGCAGCCTTGGGGTGCTTTGAAATGACTTTTGCTTTACCTCCCTGTGCAGCCTGTATAAGTACCACGCGAACTGGGCTGAAGGTTCCTCATGCCTCCCAGAACTTGTTTCTTGAACTTGCCGAAGCAGTAGCATCTAGTCTCCACATTTATGACTGTTTCTTTGTGGAGGAACCAAGATGGGAGATCAGTGGCCCTGGGAGGCTCAAGAACTGAATTATTCCATCCCCTACAATCAGACTGATTTACATAATACTACTAGTGAGTGGGTATTGGCCCACCCCATTGTTGACAGTTTGTGTTTTGTTCGCACCGGACCACAATTTGCTATGAAGATTGGACAGCTGGACTGTCTAAATCAGATGTTTTACAACAGCACAACAAAGAAGACATCTTGGTGGTCCGGCATAAATGCTCCTGAACCTTCTACTCCTTTAGTTCTTTTTCCCACTCTTGCCAAACTATGGACTCTGACTATCTGCTTGTTGCTCCCTTGTTTCTTGCCACTTTGCTTGCGAATGATAACTTCCGTTATTAATAACACTGTAGAGCGCAAGGCAGCTACAAAGATACTAGCTATGTGAAACTACTACCCTTTACCAGAGTGATACCTTTACCTAGTATTATGTGATTTGATTCTCACCCTTTCTCACTTGCAGGTGACAATAATCAAAGGGGGGAATGTGGTAGGCGAAGGCCTATGATCCATGCTGCTTGAACTAAACAGACAGGTCTAAGCAGCTTGACCTGTAAATGAAGCCTGTGGTTAGGCCCAGAGGAATGAAAACCCCCCTGAAAGCTGCCTCCATAGAATCAAAACTTAACTAAGCATAACCAAGCATAGCTAAGCAGAATCAAAACTTAGAAAAGATAGAAAAACAAGCTTTAATTGGTACTGATAAGAGTGTGAAAGCTTCTGTGAACTAATTAATTCTGCTGAGAGAAGGGTTACAGTGCCCTGCTTTCCCACATGTTCTAGTCAGCTAGTGACCTTGGAGGAGAATTGTATCAAGAGTCTAAGAACTGTCCATTGTAATGGGGACTGTAAGGGGGGCAACCAGGTGCTGAGCCCAGACCAAGGTCCTCATTGGATGACTACGTAATGGTACCGGGACCAACAGATGGGATAGAAGGGGTTACTGGGACCAATGAAAAGTTTGCCTATGTACAGAATGGAGAAGAAAGGTATAAAAGTTGTTTTTTTGCTAGAAACCATTGCTCAGCCATTTTGAATGTGATTCTGCTTGAGTCTTGTGCACAATAAATGATTTGGACCTTCTGAACAGACTCCTGGTATTATTGGATTGTTTGCGCTCTGCCGCTACAAAAGTATTAAAACAACTCCGCCCCCTAATGCACCTACAGGATTTTCAACGTATAATACAAGCTATAATAACTCCCCATTTCGACTTTGCGAACTTAGCCCTACTAGGCGTAACAAAGCATAATTTTAAAAAACTTCAACTAGCACAAAATGCAGCAGCCAGGACTATCATGAATGCCCCACCATTCCACCATATAACACCTATTTTAGAATATTTACACTGGCTCCCGATTCAATGCCGGATTCAGTATAAAACTCTTAACTACTTACAAAGTCCTAAATAACACAGCACCTCTTACTTTAAATAACCTTATCAATAAAGAACCCAATCATAATCTTCAAAGACGAGACCAACTAAATAAACTAACACCACCAAAGGAATTTATAAAGGCCAAAAAATCAACAAACAAGAAAGCATTCTCTCATGCTGCCCCTATAACTTGGAACAACATTCCTTCGGAATTAAGATCCTTACCTCAAATCATGGAGTTCAGGAAAAAACTTAAAACACATTTATTCGCAACATACTACGGATCCTTGTCGAACTCACCTTTTCAACAAGAAAAAGGATAGTTTCACCAGCTGACATAACCCATCTCTGAACCGAAATAAGTGCTAAAACCCCAAACTGATGTTTTTGAAAACATACATACCTTGTACATAGTTATAATCCGGTTCTTTGTATATGGTTTACAACTGTTAATTGTAAGATTGAACTTCTGGTAGTTTCACATTGTTATATGTAAAAACAGCATTGCCTTGTTTACTGTTGTTCCATGTAAACCGCAACTGATCAATGGAAGGTGCGGTATATAAAAACTCGCTAATTAAATTAAATTAAACATCCGCTACCGGCAACTTCTAGGAAATGCCCGTCGAGTAGGTGAATGAGATCAGCCTAGTACGACCGTCTCGTCCAACCGGGCGCTACCAAGAGTACCTTTCCCCGAAAGCCTCGATACGCTACTTGCCCTATGAGAGCCCACGGGGAAAGGACAAGACAAAGACTTTTAACTGGGAGCTTACTGAGCCTCGACTTGGACGAACCATCAGCCGCCCCATTCCTCCACCAGAGAGACCTCTGGGTGAACCCCAAGGAAGCCAATAATATTAGCTAGCGCTCTAATTAAACCATAATGCACATTTGCCACATAAAGCAAATCAAGCCCTAGTCGATTCAACTCCCTGATCCTTTCCTGTTCCAGGCGAGTAGACTGCCGTCAACACTGCGACCACCTGAAGCATGCTCTCGCCCCCCCCCAGGCTCCACAAATAGGAGCTTGTAAGGACAGAGCATTGCCCCCAACGATCGCTTCAGTGAACCATCTACTTTCCTATCTTGCGCTAAAGAAGATTGCTAGGGCTCTCTTCCCCTGGTAGTGCAAGGTGAGCACCCACCCACGTAGTACCCAGGCCTGCCCCTGCTTAGCCTCAAAATGTCAATCAAGAACAGGCGAATTCAGGACAGCTGAATACTTTTTTTTTTCCCCCCACAAAGACATCTCTTAACCAAAAATTCCTTCAGCATATGTTAGGAGAAGCTCTTTCCATGCCAACAATATGAAGTAGAAAGAACTCCCAATCACAGGCATACTAATCCATGGCCTTCCTGCTAGAGTAACGCCCCATTCTGTCTGACTGCACAAAGATGGACTTTATATTTTAAGTTCAACTAGCACCTGGTGTTAGGAAATACAGCTTTCTCATGCCACAGAGGCAATTGAGTCAGCAATGAAGAAGCCGAGAAAATGCAGACAAGTTCCCATTATACCACCTGGTAAAGACTCCACTTTTAGACCACTGAAGCAAAATGGCATGCGAGAGTGCATTGTGTCCTGCCAGTAGCTGATCGAATTTAAATAATTCAGTGTATGCAGGGCATTTTCCAGAGAACGCAAGGTCCCTCATCCAGGCTGCCTCCACATTCACAGTCTAAACCGGCAGCCATCTTGGCTGATGCCGATCAGCGTGGAAGCCATCTTGTAAGCCCAGCATATGATGTATGCCTACTAGAATCTGAGCTGCTGCTATTGCTGCTAGAGAACTAGCCTGGCTGCGTGCTTCTGGCCCCCATTAAGGCATTCGCTGAACACTAGCAGATACTCTCCGTACTGGAGAACCTCTGATAAATGAAATGGGAGCATAGATAGCTTCAAAGGCCAGAGTTCTATTTTGCAACCTCTCTCCGCTGAGCTGCCTTTTCCATATGTAAAATTAAACCACATATAGCCAAAATTAAGACATTACAAATCTACCGTAAAATCTTATAATTTGGGCAAAGCCAAACTAAACGGGAATATTTTCCATTAAGAAACCACACAACTATAAAACCCCTCTCATGACATAATGCTTATGGCAGAGCATTTCACATCTGTGGACTGGCAATGGCGCTCACCCAAGCACCTGTTACAACTGTCCAAGAGAGTTATCATCACAATTCCTTTTGACTTGAATATGTTTACAGCGGATCATAGCGCTATATCACAACAGCTAAGCCAAAATATTACCCTGCCATATAAACCGACTTTAACGCTTTATAGGACCTTCTATGGCTAGCGGAAGGAGATTCTTGTAAATCAACATAGCTATGCCCTTTTTTTTTCTTTTTTAAAGTATAGGACTCCAAAAACCAAGTTTCCGCCAACTCCAATGAAATCAAAGCAGATCAGCTAAAATTACCCGAACTGCTCCTATAGCTTTGCAAGAAGCTACCAGCCCCCTCTGCACCCAGCTTTCTTTCCCCCTTATCCTGAGGGATTCAGTGTTGCAGGACGCGTTGCGCACCCCCTGCCAGCCTGCTGCGTCTGCCAGGGAGCTGAAGAGCGAAATAGAAAGTAGAACCCCTGGAAGCAAACAGTGTCCCGACCTTGGGGTTCAGGACGCAAAAGGCCACCGAATAAATCAACAGTGTTAGCTAAAAATGAACAAGGCTATCTCTCATTAAAGAGAGTTTCTTTTTTCTTTTTGAAATCCCACCGAAGTCCGTGGGACCCAAGCCTTCAAACACAGCCCCTTAACGCTGTGCATTAACCATAACCAGAGAAATGAAATGAAATGAAATCCTGTTCTAGAAATAGATGAGAATTTCCTGGGAAGGGCATGCTAAGTGGAGCTATGAAACACACAGGCATCCCCCCCTGGCCTTCCTGCAGTCAGAGAAATAGCAGTGGGATACACCGACAACCTTGCTAATGGAGGTCTTAGAGGTTGCTGCCTGTGTGAACCTGATGAGTAATACGATTTTGTATTTTACCACCCCCCCCAGGTATGGGAGCACTGAATACTACATGTGATTCATGAGCAGCGCTGCCATCCAGTGGCCTTTAGGGCACCAGAGCCCGACAAACGATACAGAAGTTAAGAGCTTTAAATCTTGGTCATATAATCTTGATTTGCAGAACATTACAGTTGCTTGTTTAGTCACTAACCCCTGAGAGCCCATGAGGTGGCCCTGTGGTTATTTCTTCCCTGACTTGCAGAGAATGATCAATCTGATATGGCTGCATACACACGGTCACAGAAAGGCACTATTGAGTGTACCAGCTGCCCTCTGGTGGCCATAGACCATAGCACAGGCACTTCTTGGTTGACAGTTAACTGTTATATACTTTTTTACATCCTAAGGTTTCTTAAACCTGTCCCTGTGAAACCACAGGCATTTGGGCAACTTTCACTATAGAATACACAAAGGCACACTTCCAGCCTGTCCCTCCTTCCAACTACAAGTTAGGGCTCTGCTCTTGAACCTAAAAGCTGGCAATTTGCCTAATATCCCAGGACTTAACATATGCTCCTCAGAGACATGATTAGGAGGGAAAGAACATGTGGTATCAGAGATCAATGCCAAAACTGCTGTCCTATAAAACTAAGAATAAACTTAAAAATAAAGAGGGCTGACAACAGCCCCCTTAAGGCTGAGGAACCCCCCGAGCCTCAAAAAACCTACAAACAAAAGAAAGAAACACTAGGCCCAAAAATCTAGCTATTGTGCCTGTCGTCTTCCTCACACAGGCAGCTCCCTGCAACTCTGGCCATGCGGTCCAAATACCTAGAGAGAAAATGGCCGTCCCTTCGCCAATGAATTTTGGCGCCAAGAACAGCAGCCGCTGCAAAAAGGAGGCCTCAGCAGACTGACAGAGCCCGATGGCCTTACCTGCAGGGCCGAAAACCACGCAGCCTGCTCCTACCGCCTTGAATTCATCCGAGCCTCAAGTCACGCTGATGCGCCTGTCAGCCGCGGCAAGGACCGCTCAGCCGGTTCCACAGAGTAAAATTAAAATCACGCAGCAACGGAGAGGCTCCGTCTCACACAGCTTCAGTGTGGCTGTACGGGTCCCGGAGCTCTCTCCCGTACCGTCCAGGGAGAGAGATCCGCACCGGCGAATGCCTGCAGCAAGTGAAAATAACTGACAAGGAGGGAAGGCGAGAGCTGCTACTAATTTAAAGAACCAGGCTCAAATTTAAAATTACTGTAAATATAAGGAAATTTGTTCCTAATAACTAAAGGGAACTAATTCCTGATTGCCAATAAACCAAAGGTAACTGAATTAAAAGTAAAATTAAAAGTAAAAATCAAAGGAAAATCAGAATAGAATTTGTCACACTAAATGCTTCTTATCTGTTCCCCCCAAGTGAGCCCAGAAGCTAGGCTCACAATGTCCTCCTGCTGCATGGAGACTGGACAAACTGGGGGCTGATGGGAGATACCAGTCGGCTATATCCAGTGATGTCACGACTTTGACATGTCCAGTCTCCAAGCTGCAGAAGGAGGTGCACAACCCAGAGGTGGAGGACTAAACTGGAGGAACGATAAGGAACATAAGGAAAGAAATGGAGACTAAAACCAAGGATATTATAATGTCTCTGTATGCAGGGGCGGCCCAAGGGGGGTGCGGGGCCATGTGCGGAGACTCGGTGCGGGGCCTCATTTGCATAAGTGGTCTTATTTGCATAAATATTTGCATAATGTTACCATTCACTAACTTTTAGTAAACATGTCTCTTAATGAGTGTATGGATAAAGAAAGACTAAAAGATTTCTACATTACTATAATCCAGTGCCAACCGCCAGGCACATTAGGAACTACTACAAACGCTGCCCATTTAGAACCCATAGCAAACCTGCTGTATCCTGATAGCATTACCAGGACTCACAAAGCACCAGACCCTACCTATCAAAAGGAAACACTGCAAATATTAAACCAGTACATTTCAGAGAATACTGGGGAAAGAGAACAAGTGGCAATGTCAAATAGGAATTACATAAACAGAATACCTCAGCTCAGTTACACATGCAGAACATAGACCATCACCAAACAAGGAATCGCAATTTAGAAACAGGAAGGCAATAATTAAACTGGGAACCCCAAAAGCCAAACTTGGAATGTACAACAACACTGTAGAAATAAAACTATAAATCAATTTCCTCTTGTACCAAACAAAGCGCAGACGTTAATGATGCACATTTCCCAGAGCTTTCATATTCCAGTTAATAAATTCAAAATAAAGAGATATCTTTCTACCTTTGGTGCATTTTTTTTCAGTTGCAATTGCTCCAGCCACTTTCTTCTGGTTTCTTCATGTTTTCTGCTAACTCTCCATCGTCTGCTGTCCATTTGTCCTTTCTTCTCTCTTCTAGTTTTCTTTCCATCCTCTCTCTCTACATCTGCTTTAACATACTAATCTTTCTCCTTTTGCTCTTTCCTCATTCTTATTTCATCCACACAAATTTTACCCCTCCATCCTCAATCCCCACTTACTCTCCCAATACCCGGCCAATTGTAGATTTTTCATCCCTCCCACACAAAATATTTTTCCCCTCTCCATTTTACTCTCCCAGCCCCATCCCATTCTAATCCTCCCCCAACATCAGCTCCCTTCTAGTTCCAGTCTCACCCAGCATCCATTCCCTTCTAGTCCCTGCATCAGCCCATTTCCAGTCCTAGCCCCCCATCAACCCATTTCCAGTCCTAGCTCCCCCATCCATTTTCAGTCTGAGTGCCTTCATCAGCTCATTTCCAATCCTAGCCCCCCATCAGCCCATTTCTAGTCATTTCCTAGCCCCACCATCAGCCCATGTCAAATCCTAGCTCCCCTCCACTCAGCCCAATTCTAGTCCAAGCCCCCCATGAGCCTACTTCCAGTTCTAGCCCCTCCATGAGTCCATTTCAATTCAAGCCCCCACCACAGCCCATTTCCAATCTTAGCTCCCCCCCAACAGCCCATTTCCAGTCCTATCCTAGCTGCTCCATCAGCCCATTTTCAGTCCTAGCTCCCTTCCCTCACAGCCCATTTCCATTCCAAGCTCCCTCCCCATCAGCTATTTGCAGTTCAAGCCTCCCCGTCCACTCAGTCCATTTCCAGTCATAGCAATCCCCCAACCCATTACCAGTCCTAGCCCCCCATCAACCCATTTTCAGTTTAAGCCCCCCCTATAACCCATTACCAGTCCTAACCCCCCCATCAGCCCACTTCCAGTCTTAACCCCATCAGCCCATTTCCAGTCAGCCCCCCATAGCCCATTGCCAGTCCTAACCCCCCCATCAGCCCACAGCCCATTACGAGTCCTAACCACATCAGCCCACCTCGTCCTAACCCCTCCCCATCAGCCCATTTCCTGTCCTAGCGCCCCCATAGCCCGTTAGCAGTCCTAACCCCCCCATAGCCCATTAGCAATCCTAACCCCCCATCACCCTATTTCCAGACAGCCCCCATCAGCCCACAGCCCATTACCAGTCTTAACCACCCCCCCAGCCCATTTCCAGTCCTAACCCCCCATCACCCCATTTCCAGTCAGCCTCCATCAACCCCCAGCCCATTACCAGTCTTAACCCCCCCTAGCCCATTTCCAGTCCTAACCCCCCCACCCCATTTCCAGTCAGCCTCCATCAGCCCCAGCCCATTAGCAGTCTTAACCCCCCCCAGCCCATTTCCAGTCCTAACCCCCCCCAGCCCATTTCCAGTCAGCCTCCATCAGCCCCAGCCCATTAGCAGTCCTAACCCCCCCCAGCCCATTTCCAGTCCTAACCCCCCCAGCACATTTCCAGTCCTAACCCCCCCCAGCACATTTCCAGACAGCCTCCATCAGCCCCCCAGCCCATTACCAGTCTTAAACCACCCCCCTCCCTTCCCTTCCCTTCTGGCAAATTAAAAAAAAAAAAAAACCTGGCTCTAGCTGCTGCCGCGTCCGTCGCAGCAGCGGCAGAATGGAGTGTCCCGCGGGGCCCCCTCTCCTCGTTGAGCCCTCTGCAAGGGCTTTCAGATTCGCGAAGGGAGAGTGCTCCCTCGCGTCTCTGTAAAGTCCGCAGGGGCTAATGGGAAATTTCCCATCTGCCCCTTTAGACGCGAGGGGCTGATGGGAAATTTCCCATTAGCCCCTGCGGGCTTTTCAGAGACGCGAGGGAGCACTCTCCCTTCGCGAATCTGAAAGCCCTTGCAGAGGGCTCTACGAGGAGAAGGGGCCCCGCGGGACACTCCATTCTGCCGCTGCTGCGACGGACGCGGCAGCGGCAGCAGCCAGAGACAGGGTTTTTTTTAAAATGTAATTTAAAAAAAAAAAAAAGCAGAATGTTCTTTGCGCGGGGCCCCCTGAAACGCGGGGCCCTGTGCAAAAAACATTCTTGCTCAATGGACGGGCCGGCCCTGTCTGTATGGTTCCATGGCTCGACTGCACCTTGAATATCGTGTGCAATTCTGGTCACCATATCTTAAAAGGATATAGCGGAATTAGAAAAGATATTGAAAAGAGCCACCAAAATGGTAAAGGGTATGGAAGGACACCCCCAAGGGGAAAGGCTAAAAAGATTAGGGCTCTTCAACTTGGAAAAGATAAGGCTGAGGAGAGATATGATAGAAGTCTATAAATTAATGAATGGAGTGGAACTGGTTAATGTAGATTTGTTGTTTACACCATCAAAAATTAGAAAGACTAGAGGAAACACAATGAAGTTACAATGTAAACCATATAAGACTAAGAGAAAATATTTTTTCACTCAACGCATAATCAAACTGTGGAATTTGTTACCGGAGGATGTAGTAAAAGCTGTTAGTGTATCTGGGTTTAAAAAAGGTTTGGACAAGTTCCTGGAGGAAAGGTCCATAAACCATTATTAAAGAGGACCTGGGAAATCCATTACTTACCCAAGGACAAGCTCTGTGAAAGCTGTGGACTTTGGGTATCTGCCAGGTACTTGTGACTTGGACTGGCCACTGTTGGAAACAGGACACTGGGCTTGATGGACCTTGGTCTGACCCAGTATGGCATTTCTTATGTTCTTATGTTGGAGGGGTGGGCTCTATGTTAGAGAGGACATTGCGTTACACAAGGAAGATCTTGTCTTACTAATCTGATATGTTTCTTTGAAGGTGTGCATAAACAGGTAGACAAAGGTGAGTCGGTTGATATAGTGTATCTGGACTTCCAGAAAGCTTTTGACAAGGTCCCCCATCAGAGACTTTTGGCAAAGCTAAAAAGTCATGGGATAGGAGGCAGTGTACTATTGTGGATCGGGAACTGGTTAAAAGATAGAAAGCAGAGGGTAGGGCTAAATGGCCAATATTCCCAATGGAAAAAAGTGAATAGTGGAGTACCCCAGGGATCTGTACTGGGTCCGCTACTTTTTGACATATTCATAAATGACCTGGAAAAGGGAATAGCTAGTCAGGTTATCAAATTTGCAGATGACACAAAACTGTTTAAAGTTGTTAAAACCCAAGAGGATTGTGGAAAACTGCAGGAGGATCTGGATAAATTGGAAGACTGGGCATCCAAATGGCAGATGAAATTTAATGTGGACAAATGCAAAGTTATGCACCTAGGAAAGAACAACCCACACTATAGTTACACGATGCAAGGCTCCACATTAGAAACCACCACCCAGGAAAAGGACTTAGGAGTCATCGTGGATAACATGTTAAAACCCCCCGCCCAGTGTGCAGCGGCGGCCAAGAAAGCAAATAGAATGCTAGGTATCATAAAGAAAGGGATGGAGAATAAAACAAAGGATATTATAATGCCTCTGTATCGCTCCATGGTACGACCGCACCTTGAATATTGTGTGCAATTCTGGTCGCCATATCTTAAAAAGGACATAGTGTTATTAGAAAAAGTACAGAGAAGAGCCACCAAATTGGTGAAGGGGATGGAAGGCTACTCCTATGAAGAGAGGCTAAAAAGGTTAGGGCTCTTTAACCTGGAAAAGAGACGGCTGAGGGGAGATATGATAGAGGTCTATAAATTAATGAATGGAGTGGAACGGATAAACGTGGATCAATTGTTTACGCTATCAGAATATAGAAAGACTAGGGGACATGTAATGAAGCTACAGGGTAAACTATTTAAGACAAATAAGAGAAAATATTTTTTCACTCAACGTGTAATCAAACTCTGGAATCTGTTACCGGAGGATGTAGTAAGGGCTGTTAGTATAGCTGGGTTTAAAAAAGGTTTGGACAAGTTCCTGGAGGAAAGGTCCATAAACCACTATTAAAAAGGGACCCAGGATATCAATGCTTGACCCAGTACAAGCATTGTGGAACCTGTGTCTTTTGGGGATATTGCTAGGTACGTAGGACCTAGATTGGCCACTGTTGGAAACAGGATACTGGGCTTGATGGACCTCGGTCTGACCCAGTATGGCATGTCTTATGTTCTTATGTTCTTAAGATTAAAATTTCACAGAAAACAAAATACACTGTAGAATCTGTATGGACTGAAATCCTATTTAGAAAGGTGAAGGCGATGGCAGTGGGGGTTTACTATTGACTACCTGGCCAGAATGAACAAATAGATGATGAAATGCTCAAAAAAATCAGGGTAGCTAACAAAAGCAACAGCACAATAATAATAATGGGTGATTTCAATTACCCTGATGTTGACTGGGTCAGTATCACAGCAGGACATATTATGGAGACAAAGTTTCTAGATGAAATAAATGACTGCTTCTTGGAGCAACTGGTTCATGAACCAACAACAGGGGAAGCCATTGTGGTCCTAGTCCTTTGTGGAACACAAGATCTAGTGCAAGAGATAAGGGTGTTGGGGCCACTTGGCAATAGTGATCATAGCATGATCGCGTTTGATTTAATAAATGCAGGAAGAATGGCAAGGAAATCCACAGTACTACCTTTTAACTTTCAAAAGGGAGACTATGGATAAAATGAGGAAAATAATTAAGAAAAATTAAAAGGAGCACCTGTAAAGATTAAAGATTTACATCAAGCATGGGTGTTGTTTAAAAATACTATCTTGGAAGCTCAGACCAGCTGTATTCCACACTATGAAAAGTGAAAGGAAGTCCAAAAAACTGCCAGCATGGTTTAAAGGAGAGGTCAAAGAGGCTGTTGTAATAAAAAAAAGCATCTTTCAGGAAATAGAAAAAGGAGCCAAATGACAAAAAGTGGAAACAACATAAGCAGTGGCAATTTAGAAGCAAGGCAATGGTAAGGCTGGCTAAGAGAGAATTTGGAAAAAAAGCTTGCTGTAGAAGCAAAAATGCATAATAAAAACTTTTTCAAGAACATTTGTAGCAAAAAAACCTGTGAGAGTCAGTTGGACCATTAGATGATAGAGGGGTAAAGGGAGCACTAAGAGGGGACAAGGCCATAGTGGAGAGACTGAATGAACTCTTTGCTTTGGTCTTTACTGAGGAAGATGTAGAGATGTAACCCATGATTGAAATGGTATTTAAAGGTGATGCTGCAGAAGAATTAAAAGAAATATCGATGCACTGGGAAGATGTATTACAATTACTTGATAAATTGAACAATAGCAAATTACCTGGTTTGGACAGTATACATTCAAGGGTGTTGAAAGAACCGATCTATGAGATTGCAGACTGTAATCTGTGAACTATCATTAAAATCATCTGTAATACCTGAAGATTGGAAAATGGCCAGCATAATGCCAATCTTTAAAAAGGGTTCTAGGGGTGATCCGGGAAACCACAGACTTTTGAGTCTGATGTCAGTACTGGGAAAAATGGTAGAAACCATTATAAAGAACAAAATTACTGAACATGTAGATAGTCATGACTTAATGGGAGACAGTCAACATGTCTTTCTAATCTATTATGTTTTTTTGAAGGTGTGAATTTTAGAGGTAGACAAAGGTGTGTCAGTTGATATAGTGTATCTAGATTTTCAAAAAACCTTTGACAAGGTCCCTTATAAGGTCGCATCAGAGGGGGGAGCGACCAGTCAAAGACCCGTGTTTGAATGGCTGGCCAGGTCCCTCTCTCCTCTGACGCAACCTAAATCCAAGAAGGGAAGGAAGGACCTGATCTGTCTACAAACTCGGGTCTGCCTCACTGCTGCTGCCGCTTCCGAGAAAACAAAAAGTGGCAGTGGCAGCAGGGCAATGCAGAGGAGGGGGGGGGGGCAGGGCGGGGCGGGCTGGGGCCAGCAGCTTGACATGCACCCCTAATCCTTTTGCGCCCTGTGCAGCTGCACTGCTTGCACAGGGCTAGGTACGGTACTGGACCCAGTAAGGCAAATCTTAAATTCTTATGTTCTAATCTGCTAAGAGGCCATGTTAATCAGTAGTATAATATAATATTAGGCCTGAATTCCTTGTTGTCACTTTATTGGAAAGGGACTCAAAATGGAATACTGGGCTCTCTGAAAGGTTCAGAAATATGGAGAGTGAGAATGGCTTGGAATTTTGCTGACAGCCTCAAGCTTGATCTCTAACAGTTTAGCAGTGTATGTGCAGAAGGAGAAATTAGACCTTACCTGCTAATTGTCTTTCCTTGAGTTGTCTCCGGGCCAGTCCAGACCAATGGGTAGTCAATCTCTCTCCTCTAGCAGCTGAGGACTGAATACTGAATCTTGTTGCCAGGTTACCCAGCCCCCCCCCCCTTGGAGGCAGCAAGGCAGTCTTAATGTATCAAGCAAGTAGAAAAAACAAACATGTCGAAGAAGACACGAAAACCATGGAAGAGGTACACAGAAGACTACTGACCACGCACTGTAACTGCTAACAAGCACGGTAGCAAGAGTGAGAGCAAGCACCGGCTGCATCTAGACCGGGCAAGACAGACGCTCGAGTGAGCTGTCCTGCCACGGATAGCGCCACCAAATATCAAATAGTGCTGGCTTTATATCTATATTTTTTTTTTTTTCAATTTTAGATATCCCTCTAAACGAAGCACAAACCCCGAGACAAACGCGAAATGGACGTCACTGAGAAAATTTGCACGGACTCCCTTAGGGCGGGGTCTGGACTGGCCCGGAGACAACTCAAGGAAAGACAATTAGCAGGTAAGGTCTAATTTCTCCTTCCTTATCGTGTCTCCGGGCCAGTCCAGACCAATGGGTAGTACCAAAGCAGTAACTAACCCTGGGAGGGACCTGTGAGCCCCGCGATGACGGCAGAAGCCCCCACCGATGCATCCTGACGCGCAAGCACATCCAAACGATAATGACGCGAAAAAGCATGCAGAGAAGACCAGGCCGCCGCCCGACAAATGTCTACGGGAGGAACCAACACCGACTCCGCCCACGAAGTCGCTTGACCCCTGGTCGAATGAGCTCGAAGACCGACAGGCACAGGTTTACCTCTGGACTCATACGTGACTCTAATGGCCTGCTTCACCCAACGCGCGATGGAAGCTTTGGAGGCTGCCTTCCCTTTGGACGGCCCCCCATAGAGCACGAACAAGCAATCGGACTGTCGAAACGAGTCCGTCTCCTTAAGATACCGACGGAGCACACGCCCCAAATCCAATCTCTTCAGAGAACGATCCAAAGAAGCTTCGGCCCCCGTCGCTACAAATGTAGGCAGAGTAACGGTCTGGTTGACATGGAAGGCAGACAGTACCTTAGGCAGAAAAGATGGAACCGGACGCAGAACCACTTTCTCCACAGAAAACTGCAGAAAGGGCAGGCGACACGAAAGTGCCTGCAAATCTGAAATGCGACGAGCCGAACACAAGGCTACCAAAAAAGCCGTCTTCCAAGAAAACTCCCGGAGAGAACCGGAGGAACGCAGCTCAAAAGGAGAACCAGTGAGGGCATCGAGTACGAGATTCAAGTCCCAAGGAGGAACCACCTGACGAACAGGACGAACGAATATGCCGCGCCGCTCTAAGAAAGCGAAGAACATCGGGATGGGAGGAGAGACGGGATCCGCGAATCGGACCCCGAAAAACCGCTAGTGCTGCCAACTGCACCTTAAGGGTGCTGAGAGCAAGGCCCTTCTCCAGCCCGCTCTGCAGAAAAGCGAGAATATCCGGAATAGCAGACCCCCAGGCCCGCAGGGAGCGATCAGCACACCAGGCTTCGAACACGCGCCACACGCGGATATAAGCCAAGGACGTGGACCGCTTACGCGACTGTAGCAAGGTAGAGATCACTGTGGCCGAATAACCCTTGCGGCGTAACCTATCCCGCTCAAGAGCCATGCCGTAAGCGAAAATTGATCCACCTGAGGCATCGGCACGGGACCCTGATGCAGTAAGTCTGTTCGAGTGGGCAAACGCCATGGCGGCTCTACCAGAAGCCGCATCAGATCCGCGTACCAAGGACGCCTGGGACAATCCGGAGCAATCAGGATCACTTGCCCGTCGTGAGAGGCTGCCCTGTGCACCACTGGACCGACTAACGGCCATGGCGGAAACACATAGAGAAGCTGCCCCGACGGCCAGGGCTGCACGAGACCGTCGAGCCCCTCCGACATATGCTCTCTGCGCCGGCTGTAAAAACGCCCTGTCTTGGCATTGCGAAGAGTGGCCATCAAATCCATGACGGGGTGACCCCAACGCAAGGTGATCTCGTGAAATACCTCCGCATGGAGCTCCTACTCTCCCAGATCCAACAGATGGCGACTGAGATAGTCGGCTTGGACATTGCTCTTTCCTGCCACATGAGACGCGGACAGCGCCGTGAGGTGCAACTCCGCCCACTGAAACAAGCGTTGACTCTCTTCCAGGAGAGGTGTACTCCTGGTGCCGCCCTGGCGATTGATGTAGGAGACTGTCACGAGATTGTCGGAAAAGACGCGAACGGGCTTCCCCTCCAGAAGCTCGGCAAAAGCTAGCAGCGCTAGATAGACCGTTCGGAGTTCCAGACGATTGATGGACCACAGCGTCTCCTCCGGCGACCAGACTCCCTGCGCTATTTGCGCCAAACAATGTGCCCCCCAACCCGTCAGACTGGTATCGGTAGTGACTAAAACCCACTCCGGTATGGAGAGCGGCACGCCCGCCAGAAGATGGTCCGGATCCGACCACCACCGAAGACTAAGCCTGACGGGATCGGGACAGCTCAAGCGCCGGGAGAGGGGATGACGCTGCGGAGACCACCGTGATAGCAGCGCATGCTGAAGCGGCCGCATGTGCGCTCGTGCCCAAGGCACCAAATCCAAGGCGGCCGCCATCAGACCTAGCAACTGTAAGTACTTCCAAGCCGTTGGTGCGAGAAGCCGCAAAAATCCCGACACGTGAGCGAGAAGCTTCCGAACATGCTCCGGAGGCAAGAGAACGAGCCCCCTGTCCGTGGCGAAAATCGCCCCCAGATAAGGAAGCCGCTGAACTGGTTGCAGACGACTTTTGGCCTGGTTTATAACCCATCCGAGATTCTCGAGACAAGAAACCACCCGAGCTGTTGCCGTGAGCGAGACTGCTCTCGACGACGCCCGAATTAACCAGTCGTCCAAATAGGGATGAACCTGGACACCGTCCCTGCGAAGCGCCGCCGCCACGACCACCATCACCTTGGTGAAGGTGCGGGGTGCCGTTGCTAGACCGAAAGGCAAAGCTCGAAACTGGAAATGGCCCATGGGAACCGCAAAACGAAGGAAGCGCTGATGCTCCGGCTTGATAGGAATGTGAAGGTAGGCCTCTGTCAAATCGATGGAAGAGAGAAACTCCCCCGGTCGCACAGAGCGAATCACGGACCGCAAAGTTTCCATTCGGAAATGAGAGACTCGCAGACAGCGATTGACATGCTTCAGATCCAAAATGGGCCGAAAAGAGCCCTCCTTTTTGGGAACCACGAAATAAATCGAGTATCGACCGAAGCCGCACTGGTCCGGTGGCACGGGCACCACGGCTTGGAGCTGCAATAAGCGCAGCAACGTGTCGTGCACCGCTCTTCGTTTGACCAGCGGACCGCAAGGAGAGAAAACGAAGGCGTCCGTCAGAGGACAAGCGAACTCGAGGGAATAGCCCTCTCGGACAATCTGAAGTACCTGTTGGTGGTAATGGCGGTCCAAGCGGAGACAAACGCCTGCAAGCGACCCCCTACTGGAAGCTCCGCCTGGACCGGCCTCGCTTCATTGTGGCTTCTTAAGAGTAGGGGAAGCGGTTCCGAAGTAGCCCCTTCCGGAACCACGAGTGCCCCGAAAGGACTGCCCCCGAGACTGAAAACGACCCCGCTGATAAGGAGCAAAGCGCGCCCCTCTAAACCGGCGAAAATCACGACCCTGACCTCGCAAAAAAGAGGACTGCTTAAGCGGATGAGGACGGTCCTCGGGAAGGCGTCCGCCCTTGGAGTCACCTAAATCCTTAACAATCTTCTCCAACGCTTCACCAAAGAGCAGCTTACCCTTATAAGGCAGTTTACTGAGACGGGCTTTGGAAGAAGCATCCGCTGCCCAACTGCGTAACCAAAGAAAACGTCGAGCAGCAACCATAGAAGCCATAGCTTTTGCGGAAATACGAACCAATCATAAAAGGCATCCGCGAGATAAGCCGCCGCCGACTCTAGTTGAGCACTTTGGATAGGCGGAGAAGAGTCTCCCTCGGGCGCCGAAGTCTGCTGACTCCACCTAATAGAAGCCCGCGAGACGTAGGCCACGCACACGGAAGCCTGCAGCGCCAAGGCGCTGGCCTCAAAAGTTTGCTTTAAAAGTGCCTCCAGCCGACGATCTTGCATATCTTTAAGGGCCGTAGCCCCTTCCACGGGAATGGTGGTTTTCTTGGTGACGGCAGACACCAGAGCATCCACCTTAGGCAGACGCAGAAGCTCCCGTTCCTCCGAAGGCACAGGATACAAATGAGCCATCGTCCGAGCTCCCCGCAAGGAAGCCTCCGGAAATTCCCATTCAGAGTCTATCATCTGCTTTATGACTCTGTGGAAGGGAAAACATTTCTGCTCAGACCGGACCCCCTGCAACAAGGGATCCTCCAAAGGTTCCTGCTGCGCCACCGGAGGAAGAAGACTGAGAGCAGACAGAGACGGCGCGATCAAGGCCGACAATTCATCTCTTCTAAAGACTCTAAAAACATTAGGGTCCTCCCCTGGCCCCAACTCACCTTCTTCTAACTCGGTGGGCCAGGAATCGCCCTCCGGATCTGGTAGGAGCTCTCCCTCCTCCGGCCCCAGAACCTCTGCGGCCAGAGAACCAGTATCCAGCTTAGAATCACTAATAGGCAAAGAAGAGATCCCCTCTGTAAGACCTGCCCTGCAAGCAACCTCAGCCTGAGGCGCCAGGAGAGAATCTGCCACCACTGGCACAGCAGACTGAGCCTTCTGAAGCAAATAAGCCTTGTGAAATGCTAGAATAAAGTCCGGAGAAAGAAAGGAATCAGGAATCTGAGGCATGGCTGTCCCCACAGGCTGAACCGGTTCTACCGCGGTATGCTTGGATTTGGATTTTCGCTTTGCCGGCTTAACAATAGGGGCTGAAGAAACGGCAGAAGCACCTAAGATGGCCGCCGTTCCTGCGCATTTCTCGGAGGGCTGAACTGAGGAGATACGGTCCCTTTGTTCCCCTACGGAATCTTGCATTGTCCGGCCGAAAGTGCAGCACCGAGATACCGAATCCCCCAGCCAAAACTGCGAAGTACAGCGCCTGCTAAAATCGCCCGCGGGAAGAACGAAGGAAGCCCGCGACGAGCCGAACACATCAAAGGAAACGGCGTTCAGTAACAAAAATACCTGCACACTGTCCGACTGAGAGAAACAGCTCCGGAGATCCCGACAACAGCTGCTAGTGGGGAGAAGGGCCGGAGAGACAGCGGAGAAGACACCAGAATCTGAGGCCCCCAGGTCTGGTCCCACAATCGGCCCTAACAGAGCAGAGGAGACAGGCTCTGCCTCATGCCCCGAAATGAGCAGACTTGGCAGTAGCGCCACGAGAGAATAGCCAGTCTGAAATTTTAAGCAGTGCTAATATACCCAGCTAGGGCAAGCACTAAGCCTAATGTGACACTCTTCCTTACAAAATAAAGTAACTAAGAAATTAAAGAAAGACACACAGGATCTTTGTGGGGAGCCAATCTCCACACTTCCAGTCCAGCTGCTGAGGACAATAAGACTGCCTTGCTGCCTCCAAGGGGGGGGGGGGCTGGGTAACCTGGCAACAAGATTCAGTATTCAGTCCTCAGCTGCTAGAGGAGGGAGATTGACTACCCATTGGTCTGGACTGGTCCGGAGACACGATAAGGAAGTTTGTATTTTGCAGAAGCAGCTTGACCTTCATTGAAACATGTAGGGCCTGATTCTGTCCTGGACGTAGATCCCCTCTGTGCATCCGGTCTGAACTGGACGTACAGAGGGATCACAATTCTGATCTTGCGGGACACATCTAGTTCCGAGGGATCAGAATCGCGAACAAGCATGTAGGTGCAGGGCAGGACTGCGATTCAGTCCCGGCCTGCACATACATTAGTAACCCTGCTAACTCAGTCAGGGCTTTTTACATGGAGCCGTGGTGCCATGGCGTCATGTTGCCATGGCACTGCGGCTCCATTTAAAAGCGACGATGCCAGCCGCCCAGTTAAAGTGTTTATTCCCTGCAGCTAGACCCCCGATCCAGCCTCCTAAGGCCAGGGTTGGGTTGCGAGGAATAAACCCTTGTCCCATGCGTGCCCCAGCAGCTTAAAAAAAAACCGTCCAGGGAAGTTATTCCACCTTGGAGGTGGAATAACTACCCCGGACATTTCGCAGGCCCTGGCCGTACAGGGCCGACATAAGAATGTTTATGTTTATGTAAAACTTATTATATCGCCCATAACGTAAACGTCTGAGCAGTTTACAATCAAAAAATTAAAAGCTGCGGAGAAATAGAAAAGAACGCCATTTTAAAATTTAGAATAGGATAGAGAAAATAAAAAAAATAAAAGCTTAAAGAAACAAATAATAACCATGAGCATCAGTGAGGAGGAGGGGAAAGGGGTGAAGAGGGAGGGGGGAGGTCATACGCAAGACAAAAGAGGTGGGTTTTTAATTTGGTCTTCAAGGACTTAAATGATGGTTCTAGGCGGAGGGTGGGGGGGGAGCAAGTTCCAGAGCCTTGGGCCAAGAAAAAAAAAGGCAGATGAACGGGTAGATTCCAAGTGAGCTTGTGAGGGGGAGGGGAGGGACATACGATTGATATGAATAGATCGAAGTGAACGGTGAGGGGTCTGGAGACGGACCTGGTCAGCAAGGTAAAGGGGGGTGCCTGTGTAAATTGACCTGTGAACAAAGATAGAGTAGTTACTCACCTGTAACAGATGTTCTCCAGGAGCAGCAGGAATCAGTCCTCACATATGGGTGACATCGATGCCGATGGAGCCCCTGCGGAGCATTTCCCCAGCTTTCTATGAAAGCCTTTGGGAATACTGCACACATGCGTGGTCCCCTTCCCGCCTAAAGGTGCCATCTTGCTCAGTCAAATGACATAGCTAAAAAACAGCACACAAAAATGTAAAATAAACTGTGTACAACTGCAACTCCCAGGGGAGGAGGGAGGGTTGTGAGGACTGATTCCTGCTGCTCCTGGAGAACACCTGTTACAGGTGAGTAACTACTCTTTCTCCAGGACCAAGCAGGAAGTCAGTTCTCACATATGGGTGACTCCCTAGCTCTGGGCTACCAGGGAACCCAGGCTGAACAAGAGAACTCCCTCTAGTCCCAGCATCAAAGAAAGGCGTTTCACTGAAAGAACCTCCACCGGTAGCCCAACGGAGGGCTGGAGGGCAGGAGTTGCCTAAACCTCAAAGAGATTCCGGAGTACTGCCTGGCCAAAAGCACTGTCCCTACGGGACTCCCTCTCCGGGCAGTAATGGGCCGCAAAAGTCTGGCTTGAGGACCACGTTGCAGCCCTGGAGATGTCTGCAACGGTACAGAGCGGAGATGCGCTACTGAGGCAGCCATTGCCCTGACACGATGGGCCGTGACCCGACCCTGCAAGGGAAGGTCAGCCACCTTGTAAGCCCAGGTGATACAGTCAGCCACCGAAATGGACAAGGTACGCTTGGACACAGCTAACCCCAAATTACTAGGGTCAAAAGATATGAAGAGCTGAGTAGCCCTTCTATGCCCCTGCGTACGATCAAGGTAGAAGGATAAGGCCCTCCTACAGTCCAGGGTATGCAGGACTGCTTCAGCTTGGCTTGCATGAGGCCTAGGGAATAATGTTGGAAGAACCACCTCCTGGTTGAGGTGGAAAGAGGAGACAACCTTTGGAAGGGAACTTTGGATGAGTCCTAAGGACTACCCTGTTTCTATAGAAGCGAGTGTAAGGCTTGTCACAGACCAGGGCCTGAAGCTCACTTACTCCCCTGGCCGAGGTTAGGGCTACCAGGAAGAGTGTCTTCCAGGATAGGAAGCGGAGAGGACATGTAGCCATCGGCTCAAAAGGTGGGCGAGTCAGTTGCTGCAAGACCACATTCAACTCCCACTCAGGGGCTGGAGGACGGACTGGAGGCTTGAGCAAGAGCAAACCTCTGAGAAACCGGGACACTAAGGGGTGAACCGACAGAGAGTGTCCTTCCACCAGTGAGTGGTGAGCTGCTAGAGATGAGAGGTGGACCAGAACAGAATTGGACTTAAGGCCCTGATGGGATAAGTGCAGCAGGTACTGAAGCACCACTGGTACAGCACAGGAGAAAGGATCTTCTGTACGCAGCTGACACCACACAGAAAACCTCTTCCATTTCAGGGCATAGGTTTTTCTAGTGGACTGCTTTCTAGAGGCCAGGACGACCTCCTCAACTTCTGGAGGGAGGCCCCAGGGAGCCAAAACTACCCTTGCAGCTTCCAGGCCATCAAATTGAGAGCTTTGAGATTGGGGTGAAGAAGAGAACCCTGGTCCTGAGAGAGAAGGTCGGGCTGCAACCCCAGAGGTAGTAGAGTGTCCACTGCCAGTTGAAGCAGAAGTGGGAACCAAGGTTGCCTCGGTCACCTGGGGGCTACCAGAAGGACCGAGGCCTTGTCCTGTAGAATCTTGAACAGGGTTCGGGCCACCAGAGGCGTGGGAGGAAACGCATACAGGAGGTCCTGGGACCAGGAGATGAGAAAAGCATCTGCTGCTAGCCGCAGAGGATGCGGTTGCCTGGAGCAGAACCTGGGCAGCTGTTTGTTCAGGGGACTGGCAAACAGATCTATGGAGGGAAGTCCCCATTTCAGGAAAATCTTCTGAACCACTAAGGGATGGAGCTACCATTCGTGGGGCTGCAGAATCCTGCTCAACCTGTCTGCTAGGTAATTTTCCTGGCCAGGAAGATAAACAGCCTTGAGAAACATGTGGCGCTTGAGCGCAAACAAGCAAAGGTCTTGTGCCTCCTGACAAAGGAGCCTGGACCCAGTGCCGCCCTGTTTGTTCACATAAAACATGGCTACCTGATTGTCTGTTTGTACTAAGACAGACTGGTGAGCCAGGGTGTGAGAGAAAGTCCTGAGGGCTAAGCGAATAGCCCATAGTTCCAGCAGATTGATTTGCTGCCTGGCCTCCCAGGGAGACCACAGGCCCTGGGTGCACTTGCCCAGACAATGTGCACCCCAGCCCTGCAGGGAGGCATCGGTGGTCACCACCACTGTGAACCGAGGCATCTGAAAGGGCACCCCTTGCAGTAGGTTGGGGGGGGGGGGTGCAGCCACCATTGCAGGGAGTTCAAGAATGGTCTGGACACCCTTACTCTGTCTCTGAGGCTCCCTGTGGCCTGTGTCCACTGAGTTCTGAGGCACCACTGTGCAGGCCTCATGTGGAGCCTGGCATTGGGAGTCACATGTACTGTTGAAGCCATGTGGCCGAGAAGCCTCAGGCAGAGTCTGGTGGAAACCAGTGGCCTGTGGAGAAACTGGTTTGCCAAATCTATCAGTCTTTGGGCTCTGTCTTCTGGCAAGTAAGCCTTTGCTTGCAGAGAGTCTAGCCTTGCCCCTATGAACTCTAGGTTCTGGGAGGGGAGCAAAGTGGACTTTGTGAAGTTTATGACAAAACCCAGGTGTTGAAGGAGAGAAATATTTCGGAGGGTGGCTTGCCTGGCCTCCTGGCACGTCTGACCCCTGATGAGCCAGTCGTCCAGATAGGGGAAGACAAAGATACCCTGATTTCTCAAGTAGGCCGCCACCACTGCCAGGCATTTGGTAAAGACCCTGGGAGCGGAGGTGAGGCTGAAAGGCAGCACTCTGTACTGATAATGGTTTCCTCCCACAATGAACCCAAGGTACTTTCTGTGGTCTGGATGAATGAGGATGTGAGTGTACGCATCCTTTAGATCTAAAGAGCATAGCCAATCTCCCTGCTGGAGGTAGGGCAGAAGTGTTCCAAGAGTAAGCATCTTGAACTTTTCCTTCTGTAAGAACTCGTTGAGATTTCTGAGGTCGAGAATAGGCCTGAGGTCCCCTGTTCTCTTTGGTACTAGGAAGTACCTGGAGTAGAAACCATGACCTTGTAGGTGGGGAGGCACAGGATCCA
The DNA here is from genome assembly GCA_033557465.1 of Ichthyophis bannanicus. Classification (NCBI taxonomy): domain Eukaryota; kingdom Metazoa; phylum Chordata; class Amphibia; order Gymnophiona; family Ichthyophiidae; genus Ichthyophis; species Ichthyophis bannanicus. The sequence goes on along the minus strand of CM066046.1, from coordinate 26,468,267 downwards.
CCGCCTTGTCTTGCAACAGACCCTGAAGCTCCTGCAGGAGGAGGGCGGTATGGAGAGGAGGCCTTGGAGCCTCTCCTGGAAAGTAGGGAGGAGGCAACTGGTGAAAATGAAGCATGTAGCCCTTGTGGACTATGCTTAAGACCCAATTGTCTCCTGTAATGGGTGGCCACCGGTGGGCAAACAGGGCTAGTCGACCTCCTGTACTGGGATGGGACAGCAGAGACGGGGAGGCTATGCCTTGGGAGCCAGAAACCCACACCCTGCTGAGTGGGAGCAGAAGCCGGAGGCTTGGGGGCCTTCTGCCTACGGAGCCCATGTCCCTGCCCCTTGGCCTGCTGACCCTGTTGGGGAGCGGGGGAGGCCTGGTAAGGTGGGAACGGTTTGTAAGCAGTCGCCTTCCTCGGGTAAAAGGACTTCTTACCCGAGCCCTTCTTCTTATGTGAAGGGGCAGAAGTCTTTCTAGACAGCCTTGTCCTCGTGAGGTGCTCGGTTTCGAGCTCAGCAGCCTTCTCGGCCATGGGCTTGCCAAAAAGGTTCTCACCTCGGCAAGGGACATCGACCAACATGTCTTGCACCCATGGCTCGAGGTCCGATGACTGCAGCCATGCCTGGCGTTGAGCCGCAATGCCGGCTGCCGCAACAAGGGCCGAGGCCTTGAAGCCATCGTAGGCTGCTTGGGACATGAACTTAGAGCATTCCCGGATCCCTGAAGACAAGGACGTGAACCTCTGCAAAGGTTCCCCGGAGAGACCAGCAGAGAACCGGCAAGCCCCTTTGCCAGGTCCCGCAAGTACATGCCCATGTACAGCTGGTAAGACTGGACACGGCAAGCAAGCATCGAGCCCTGGAAGCACTTTCTACCAAACGCATCCAGGTTCCGGGCCTCCCGGCCGGGGGGCACCATGGAGTGCATCTTCTGGCTTTTCAGACGATGCATGACCGATTCCACCACCATGGAATGGTGCGGTAGCTGCGCCTTTTGAAAACCAGGGCTCTTATGGAGTCGATAAATGGAATCGACCCGCTTGCTTAGAACCGGCGCCGAGGCCGGTGCCTCCCACATCCGGAAGAGGAGCCGTTCCAGCATCGGAGGAACCGGCACAGTAAAGGCCTTCTTCAGAGGAGAGTCATACTGGAGGGCCTTGAGCTCTTTGGCTCAAGGCTCCTCATCGGGGTCCGCCGGGATCACCAAAGCAATGGCCATATCCCGAACAAACTCCGAGAACCGGGTATCCTCCGGAGGGGATCTACTCCGGGGCTCAGACTGCGGTGAGTCCGACGGGACGCACCGAGTCTTGAAGGTATCGGGGGACTCCTCGTCCTCCGTTTCCCAGGTGGACTCATCCGAAGAGTCGTCGGGCTCCGACCACGCGGGGCCCGGCAGCACCCGCCCTGACGCCAAAGGCACCGGCATCGACGCTCTCGGTCCCGACCGGGAGGTCGAGGGTGACCGTGACCGAGGACAACCTCGAGCCTTCATGGTCTCGAGTATCGGCTCGGTCTCCGGGGTCGACTTCGACGTCGATGTCCCGGTGGTCGGGGCAGATGCACCAGCGAGGCTGGCCATCAGCACCCGCTGCTGATCCATGAAGGCAGACAGTCTGCACTCCAAGGCTGTCAGCCTGAGACCCAGCTCAGGAGACTCAGCAGCCACCGACTCGGGCCCCGGTGGCGCCGGGCCCGACGTCGGCTCCCTGGGAGGAGAGTCCTCGAGGACAACAGGACTTGTGTCCAGCAGACTCCGGCTCCACACGAGGTACTTTTGACAGCTTCTCTTGTTCCATGGGCCCGGGACGGCAGTCGGGGGTCCGAGACCTAGGCCTCGAGGAGCCAGGGACCTCCTCCGATGCCGCCCTCGCGAGCCGCTTCTTCCTCTTTCGCTCCCGCTCGGGGGACCCCCTGTCTGAGGAACCCCGACGATGCTCGGGGTCAGACTCCCGAGACGTCGAGGCCTCAGACGAGGTCTGGGCCCAGCCGGAGGCCGAATCAGAGAAAAGCCTTTCCTTTTGGTGCTGACGACTTCGCAGTGCCTTAGTGGACATTTTCCCCACACTGTTCACAGATCTTAGGATCATGATCAGGACCGAGGCACCGAAGGCAGCAGTCGTGTGTCGGTGAGAGACATTAGTTTCTTGCACCGATCACACTTCTTAAAACCACTGGAAGCCATCGAGGAAAAAAGAACCCCCGCGAGGTCAAAGGATTGGCCTTCCAGGGAAAAAGAAAAAAAGGGCGTGAACTCCAGCCACCAAGGGCAAAAACTGAAAAAATAAGATCGGACTCAATACCGGTGTACCGAACCCGGCGAGAAGGGGAACTGGCGTCGAACCGGAGAAAAAAACGCAAAGAAATCACAGAGATTTGAAGAAAAAATCTAACTATTTTCCGGGTGAACTAGGACAAACGTCCGCCGGGCTCCACGGAAAAAGAGAGACTGGGCAAGATGGCACCTTTAGGCGGGAAGGGGACTGCGCATGCGTGCAGTATTCCCAAAGGCTTTCATAGAAAGCTGGGGAAATGCTCCGCATGGGCTCCATCAGCGTCGATGTCACCCATATATGAGGACTGATTCCTGCTTGGTCCTGGAGAAAAGAAACTTATACTGGATACGAAAGGAAATAGGGAGCCAGTGAAGACGAAGAAAGAGGGGAGTGACTTGGTCAAAGCGAGAAGTGCGAGTTAAGATATGAATGGCGGTATTTTGAACGCTTTGGAGACGGGTGAGCTGAGACTGGGGAAGACCGGCCAGGGAAACATTACAATACTCGAGGCAGGATACAACAAGAGAAAGAAGCAGGGTGGTCAGAGCAGAAGGGGAAAGAAAGGACAGACAGCACGTAGTTGTTTTAGAGAGAAGAAAGAACGCTGAACAACCGAGGAAATATGTTCTTTGAAGGAGAGAGAAGAAAGAGTAGTTACTCACCTGTAACAAGTGTTCTCCAAGAGCAGCAGGAATCAGTCCTCACATATGGGTGACGTCGGCGCCGACGGAGCCCCCGTGCGGAGCATTTCCCCAGCTTTCAAAGAAAGCCTTTGGGAATTGCAGCGCGCATGCGCGGTCCCCTTCCCACCCAAGGGTGCCATCTTGCTCAGTCTGATGACATAGCTAAAAGACAGCAAAAAATTAGCAAAAATAAATCAAATGACTGCAACTCCAAGGGGAGGAGGGAGGGTTGTGAGGACTGATTCCTGCTGTTCCTGGAGAACACCTGTTACAGGTAACTACTCTTTTTCCAGGACCAAGCAGGAAGTCAGTCCTCACATATGGGACTCCCCAGCTTAAGGCTACCGGAGGCCCCAAGCTCAAAAAATGAGCTCCCTCTAGAGCGTCAGAACGTAAGGAAGGAAAGTTCTCTGAGAACGCCCCTGACCGGTAGCCCAACATCAGGGCTGGAGGGAAGGAGTTGCCTAGACCCCAAAGAGATTATGGAGTACTTGCCTGTCCGAAAGCACTGTCCCTGCGGGACTCCCTCTCAAGGCAGTATTGGGCCGCAAAAGTCTGGCTTGAGGACCAAGTAGCGGCCCGGCAGATGTCTGCCAACGGAACAGAGCGGAGATGAGCCACTGACGCAGCCTTCACCCTGACACGATGAGCCGTGACTCAACCCTCCAACGAGAGGCCGGCTGCCCCATAAGCCCAGGCGATACAGTCAGCGACCCATTTGGACAAAGTACGCTTGGAGACAGGTAACCCCAACTTATTGGGGTCAAAAGAAATGAAGAGCTGAAGAGCTGAACAGCCCTCCGATGCTCCCGCGTACGGTCAAGGTAGAAGGATAACGCCCTCCTACGTCCAGGGTATGCAGAACCATCTCAGCCCAGCTGGCATGTGGCCTGGGAAAGAAGGTCGGAAGAACCACCTCCTGACTGAGGTGGAAAGAGGAGACAACCTTAGGGAGAAACTTAGGGTGAGTCCGTAAGACTACCCTATTCTTGTAAAACCTAGTGTAAGGGGGATCAGACACTAGCGCCTGAAGTTTACTTACTCGCCTAGCAGAGGTAAGAGCTACCAGAAACAAGGTTTTCCAGGAGAGAAAACGGAGAGGACAGATAGCCATAGGTTCGAATGGCGGACAAGTAATCCGTTGTAAGATCACATTTAAATCCCACTCAGGGGCAGGTGGACGTAAAGGAGGCTTAAGCAGGAGGAGGCCTCTGAGGAAACGAGCCACCAAAGGGTGGTTGGAAAGAGGCTGCCCGTCCACCGGCGAGTGGTGCGCTGAGAGAGCACTGAGGTGAACCCTGACAGAATTGGACTTAAGGCCTAAATTGGAGAGGTAAAGCAAATATAGCAATACTACCGCTACCAAGCACGAGAAGGAATTCTCGCTGTGCTGAGCACACCATGCGGAGAATCTATGCGTAGGATTTCCTTGTGGATTGCCGTCTAGAGGTTAAGACTACGTCTTCCACCTCTTGTCACAGGGTAGACCCAACAGAGCCTATACAGATGGAGATCAGCATGGAAGATCAGGGAGAATCTGACAGCATAAACAAAAACCTGTCAGGCAGTTGCTATAAGCAACTAGGACACACGTGGTCAAGGGCTAAGAAGACACACTCAGGTAGCAGGGGAATGGAAATTTCATTACCTGATGCGGATCAGCTGGGAGGAGGTGGAGCCCAGAGACACGTACATAAGGCATGCTCACAAACAGAGGAAGAAAGGGAAAGAAGGAAAAAGAGAGAGAGACGGGTAATCAGTCTCATACCCAGAACCAAGACCGGTGGCAGAGAGAGAATGAACAATTGTGTCAGCGTGAAAACCAACAGGAGAGTCTGAGTGAGTCCCAGGACCTGTTTGATACGTATGGAAGTCAGCAGCTGGACGCTGAATGTGTGAATGAAAGTCACGAGAGATGTGGGAAGACTCTTACAGAAGGTAACAGAGCAGTAAATACAGAGAGAGGCTGTTTCCTACCTGAATGGGTAAAACCCAGAGTTATTAGGAAAAGCCAACCAGGAACAAGTTTAAAGGAAGCAGAGGGTAACTTCTTTCCTTGTGCTAGCAGCAACAGGAGAAAGGAAGGTTTCTTACCTACAGGAGCTTGTAACTCTGCTAGCAATCTTAAATACCAAGCTTTTAACAAAGTGCCGTCTCGAGCAGTGCAATCACACACAGCTGTGCAGAGGGAGCTAAGCCCTACCAGGCTCAAAGCCTATCACGAACATTCTAATAGCAGAACCAGTGAATGTTTTCAGTTTCCCTTTAACCACCAGCAGGGAAAGAGCTTCTATAAGCCATTCACAGAGGCATACGGTAACCCCCAGCAGGGCATTTGCTCAGAGAAGAGAGGAGATTTCCTGTTAGACGGAGCAAGCCAACTTCACTCTAGTGAACCAGCTGATCAAACTAACGTATGTACAAAAGGTTATGAACAGATGCAGTGTGATACTTCTGATATACAAGTGAGTCCAGAAGATATGGATTGTTCTTTATCAACTGCTGACCACATGTTCTCTCTAAGATAAAGTAATGAGTTTAACCAGAAGTTAAAGCAACAATATATTTTGTTGATAAAGGTTTCTCAGTTAAGCAGTAAAACTAGGCTGTAGTAAAGCAGCAAAAGGAAAGTCTGTTTGCTAACAGAAGGACTATTTAAATACCTTTCTTTTGCTAGATTTAAAGGCTGAAGTAAAGCTATTTCTGTTCTACTCTATTCTTTTGTTATATGCCCGGAGAGGCTTTGTTATTTGTGTTGCCACGTTGAGAAAAACCTTGTGGACGGGGAAATAAAGCCCTTGTTTGAAACCTTACCTGTGTGCACAACTAATTCTTATCAGAGAAGGCATAAACTACAACTCCCAGAGGGCCAGGCAGGGCTGTCTGCATCTTCATACAGAGCCAGGAGAGGAATCATCGTGTGATACCTGACCCCACTAGTAGGGCCCGCTGAGGGTGTGACACTCTCTAGGCAGTAGTAGGGGAGCCAGAACTACCCTTTCAGCAGCCAGGCCATCAGATGAAGGGACTGGAGGTTGGGGTGCAAGAGAGATCCCTGTTCCTGAGACAGGAAATCGTGTTGAATCCCCAGAAGAATAGGAGTGTCCACCGCCAGTCGCAGCAGAAGTGGGAACCACGGTTGCCTCGGCCACCTGGGGGCTATCAGAATCATTGAGGTCCCGTCGTTGAGGACTTTGAACAGTGTCCTGGACACTAGTGGCGTGAGAGGAAACGCATACAGTAGGCCTTTGGACCACGGGATCAGAAACGCATCCGCTGCTACTCTGAGAGGATGCGGTTGTCTGGAACAGAATCTCGGGAGTTGCCGGTTCAGAGGACTGGCGAAAAGATCCATAGTGGGGAGGCCCCACCTGAGAAAGATCTGCTGAACCACCAAGGGTTTCAATCTCCATTCGTGTGGTTGCAGGATCCTGTTCAGTCTGTCCGCCAGGTAATTTTCTTGACCTGGTAGGTAGACTGCCTTGAGAAGGATGCTGTGATTGACAGCCCAGGAGCACAGCCGTTGTGCTTCTTGACATAGAAGGAAGGAGCCTGTGCCTCCTTGCTTGTTCACGTAAAACATGGCAACTTGATTGTCCATCTGGACCAGTACAGACTGGTGAGACGTGAGATGGGAGAAGGCTCTCAGAGCTAGGCGTATCGCCCGTAGCTCCAGGAAGTTTATCTGCTGAGCAGCCTCCCAAGGGGTCCAGAGACCTTGAGTACATGCCCCTTGGCAATGCGCTCCCCAACCTTGGAGAGAAGCATCTGTCGTGAGCACCTGAGAATGCGGAGGGGATTGAAAAACCACTCCGAGTACCAGATTCAGAAGATGAAGCCACCACTGTAGAGAGGAGACAAGCAGTGGGGATATTCTTACTGAGTCCGCAAGGCTCCCTGTGGCCTGATGCCACTGAGTGCGAAGGCTCCACTGAGCAGGCCGCATAGGCAGGCGGGCATTGGGGGATACATGAACCGTGGAAGCCATATGGCCGAGAAGTCTCAGGAATACCTGGCGGAGACCAGGGAATTGCTGTGAAACTGCCTGGCTAGATCCATCAATCTGTGGGCTCTGTCCACAGGCAGAAAAGCCTTCGCCTGAAGAGTGTCCAGTCTTGCTCCTATGAATTCCAAGTTCTGGGACGGGAGCAAAGTGGACTTTGCGAAGTTTATGACAAACCCCAAGTGCTGAAGCAGAGCACAGTGCGAAGGGTGGCGTGACTGGCCTCCTGGGAAGATTGGCCCCTTATGAGCCAGTCGTCCAGGTATGGGAACACAAAAAGACCTTGAAGCCTCAGGTAGGCCGCCACCACCGCCAGGCACTTGGTGAACACCCTGGGGGCGGAGGTTAGGCCAAAGGGTAGTACTCTGTACTGGTAGTGGTTTCCTCCCACAACAAATCTGAGATATTGTCTGTGGTCTGGATGAATAAGGATGTGAGTATAAGCATCCTTTAGATCCAAGGAGCATAGCCAATCTCCCTGCTGGAGGTAGGGCAGCAGGATTCCAAGGGTAAGCATCTTGAACTTTTCCCTCTCCAGGAACTTGTTCAGATTTCGCAAGTCTAGGATGGGTCTGAGGCCTCCTGTTTTTTTTGGTACCAGAACGTACCTGGAATAAAAGCCGTGACCTCTCAGGTGGTGGGGCACCGGTTCCACAGTCTGGTCCTTTAGCAGACTTGCTAACTCCTGAAGGAGTAGGTCCCTGTGCAGAGGGGGTCTTGGAGGCTCCCCTGGAAAATAGGAGGGAGGTACCTGGTGAAAATGGAGAAGATAGCCCTTTTGGACTATATGGAGCACCCAGGTATCTGATATGACGGCTGATCACTTGTGGGCAAAGTGGGCCAGCCGGCCTCCTGTGCTGATATGAGCCAGCTGAGGAGAAGAGGCTATGCTTTCTGAGCCAAAAACCCCCACCCTGCTGAGCAGGGGCAGATGTTGGTGGCTTGGGGGCCTTCTGCCTACGGGGCCCATGACCCTGCCCCTTGGCCTGCTGACCCTGTTGGGGAGCTGCAGAGGCCTGATAATGAGGGTATTGTTTATAGGCAGATGACTTCCTCGGGTAAAAGGACTTTTTTCCCAAGCCCTTCTTTTTCTGAGAAGGAGCAGAGGTTTTTCTGGACAGCCTAGTCCTGGTGAGAGAGTCTCTGTCTCGTGCTCAGCAGCCTTTTCAGCCATGGGTTTGCTGAAAAGGTTTTCACCCTGGCAGAGGACATCGACCAACTTGTCATGTACCCATGGCGCGAGGTCAGATGACTGTAGCCAAGCCTGTCGGCGGGCACCGATGCTGGCCCCGGCTACTCGGGCCGAAGCCTCGAAGCCATCGTAGGCTGCTCGAGAGATCAACTTCGAGCACTCCCGAATATCAGTGGACAAGGCCTGGAACCTCTGCAAAGGTTCCTCGAAGAGACCAGCAGAGAACCCGGCAATCTCCTTTGCCAGGTCCCGGAGGTACATGCCCATGTAGAGCTGGTATGTCTGGACACGGCAAGCAAGCATAGAGCCCTGGAAGCACTTCTTACCGAGGGCATCCAGGTTCCAGGCCTCCCGGCCGGGAGGCACCAAGGAGTACATCTTCTGACTTTTCAGTCGATGCATGGCCGATTCCACAACCATGGAGTGGTGCGGTAATTGTGCCTTTTGGAACCCGGGGCTCTTGCGGACTCGATAGATAGAATCGACCCGCTTGCTTAACACCGGTGCCGAGGCCGGGGTCTCCCACATGCGGAAGAGCAGCTGCTCCAGCATCGGAGGAACCGGAACAGTAAAGGCCTCCTTCAGGGGAAAGTCATACTGGAGGGCCTCGAGCTCTTCGGCTCCTCCTCGGGATCCGCGGGGAAGGCCAAGCCCTTGGCCATATCCTGCACGAAGTCCAAGAACCGGGTATCCTCCGGTGGGGATCGTCTCTGAGGTTCGGACTCCGATGAGTCCGATGGGACACACCGAGTCCGATGGGACACACCGAGTCCGATAGGTGTCGGGTGACTCTTCATCCTCCGTCTCCCAGCCCAACTCCTCGGAGGAGGAATTGAGCGGCTCCGGTCGGGTGGGCACCGATGCCCTCCGCCCCGACGCCTAGGGTACCGGCGTCGACGACCTCGGTCCCGAACGGGAGGCCGAGGGAGACCACGGCCGAGGATCGACTCGAGCCCGCATGGACTCGAGGATCAGCTCGGCCTCCGGGGTCGACTTGGACATCGAGGTCCCGGTGGTCGGGGCAGATGCACCAGTGAGACCAGTGATCAATGCCCGCTGCTGTTCCTCGGCGAAAAACGAACTACGTCCGTCGGGCTCCGCGGAAAAAAGACGACTGAACAAGATGGCACCCTTGGGCGGGAAGGGGACCGCACATGTGCGTTGCAATTCCCAAAGGCTTTCTTTGAAAGCTGGGGAAATGCTCCGCACGGGGGCTCCATCGGCACCGACGTCACCCATATGTGAGGACTGACTTCCTGCTTGGTCCTGGAGAATCAAGAATGACACCTAAATATCGGAGAGAGGGGACAAGAGGGATAGGCAGGGAGGAAAGTGACGGAGCAAGAATGGGGGGAGGACTCCCAAAAGTGAACCAAATAGCAGAGGTCTTAGAGAGATTGACATGTAGAAAATTAGATGAAAGCCAGGAAGCCACAGCGGACAGACAGATATTGAGGGGGGTGATAGCAGGGGTGGAAGAGTCGGTGTGATGAAGGAGAAATATGTCATCTGCGTAGTAATACACAGAGATGCCGTGTTGTTGGACCAGAAGGGCAAGAGGGGCAAGGAAGACATTAAATAGGAGTGGAGCGAGAACAGATCCTTGAGGGACACCACAGGGAAGAGGAGTGAGGGAAGAGGAAGAAGACCCAGAGATAACTGAGAAAGACCGACAGGAAAGAAAAGAACAAAACCATTGCAATACCATGCCGGAGAGGCCAGCTTCCTGAAGACGAGTTAAAAGAGTGCGGTGGTCTACCAGATCGAAAGCAGCAGAGAGATCAAGAGAAACAGCAAGAGTGAAAAAGCCATGATAGTCCAAAGTGTGAAGGATCGTCTCCGCCTAACTTGAGTGAGGTCTTGGAAAGGTGGTTTGGAAGCACCGCTTCCTAGTTAAGATAGAAGGGCGACACTACCTTCAGCAGGAATTTGGGGTGCGTGCGAAGCACCACTCTGTTCTTGCAGAACCTGGTATAAGGCACCTCTGCCAAGAAAGGTAGCTAAGTTGGCAGGTAGCCAGAGGCTCTAAGGGCAGGCAAGTGAGCTGCCCAAAAACCACATTGAGGTCCCATTCAGTTGCCGACCGGCGACCCGGGGCTTCGATAAGAGTGGGCCCCGAAGGAAACGGGTCATCAACGGCTGGACCGAGAGGGGCTTACCATTCACTGGATGGTGGTGTGCTGCCAGGGAACTGAGATGCACTCGATGAAGTTAGACTTGAGCCCGGACTGAGAGAGGTGGAGAAGGTACTGTAACACCAGAGCCACTGGGCAGAAGAAAGTGTCAGCTCCATATATGGCACCAGAGAACCTGCGCCAATTGAGGGCGTAAGCCTTTCTAGTAGAGGCCTTGCGAGAGGCTAGCAGAATGCCCTCCACTTCTACCAGAAGGTTGAAAGGGGCCAAAATTACCCTCTCAGCAGCCACGCTGTCAGTGACAGGAACCCCAGGTTGAGGTGCAGAAGAGAGCCCTCCTCCTGAGATAGGAGTCCCGGGGCGGTCCCTAAAGGGATGGGTGCCTCCACCATGAACTGTAGAAGAAGAGGGAACCACGGCTGCCTGGGCCATCGAGAAGCTATCAGGATGAGCGAGGCCATGTCGCGGAGGGTCCTGAACAAGGTCTTGGTGATCAGTGGCGTCGGAGGGAAGGCATACATGAGGCCTTCCGACCATGAGAATAGGAACGTGTCTGCTGCCACCCTGGAGGGGTGAGCCTGCCGGGAGCAGAAGCGGGGCAACTGAAAGTTGTCCGGACAGGCGAACAGGTCCATCACGGGCTCCACCCCAGAGCCGGAAAAGCCAACCGACTACCCTGAGGGTCCAGCTGCCCGCAGGTACACTGCCCGCAGGAGGATATTCTGTCGGATTGCGTACGAGCAGAGTATCAGAGCCTCCCGACAAAGGGTCCGGGACCCAGTGCCCCCCTGTTTGTTCATATTTATTTATTTTATTTATTTACATTCTCTTATATACCACGCTATTCCGCATGAGTGTGGTTTACTTTGAACAAACTGAAATTACATTGAACAGGGCATTATAACTTGGAGATAACTATTTTACAGGGAACATGGGCTATGGAGGGTTAAGTGGCTTGCCCAAGACCACAAGGAGCACCTGTGGGACTAGAAACCCCAGTCCTTCCGGCCCAAGGTTGCTGCCCTCTAGTGGGATTTGAACCCCCGACCTTCCGGCCTGAAGTACCTTGCCCCAACCACTAGGCCACTCCTCCACATAGAACATAATCACCTGGTTGTCCGTCTGGACCTGGACCGGCTGGTGATGCAGGTGGTGACGGTAGACCCTCAGGACTAGGTATATGGCTCGGAGCTCCAAGAGGTTATCTGCTGGGTGCTTTTGTAGTGTGACCAGTTGCCCTGGGCACGGAGATCTCTGCAGTGGGCTCCCCAGCCAAGCAAGGAGGGGTCCGTGGTGAGGACCCTTGAGGGGCTTGGAGTCTGAAAAAGCACGTCTGCCTCGAGATGCTGAGTCGACAGCCACCAGAAGAGGGAGTCTGCCAACTGGCGGGTCACAGAAACTCTGTCTCGGAGGCGGCATGTGGCCTGGAACCACTGGTCCCGGAGACACCACTGAGCCTCCCTCATGTTGAGGCGAGAGTATGGGGTGACATGAGTCTTGAAGGACTACAAAAGGGGACTGCTACTTCTGGAGAGAGATCTGCAATAATGAGTATATACTTCTGGGAATTTTCCTGAAGGGAATTCTTTGGATTAAAGCTGATTAATCTGTGAACTCAGCATATTTGTTAAATCAGTCAGGGTCTAGTAGCAGCAGTTTAAGTTTAAATTTAAAACACAGAAGAGAGCTTTCTTGTTAAATTTAGAACCCAGCAGAGAGCTTCTAGTTTAAATTTCATACTAAGTCAGAGCCTAGCAGCAGCAAAGAGCTTTAATTTAAATCAAAACAGAATATAACTTAGCATAAAAGGCAAAACAGGGTCAGTATTCTTTGAGCAATAAATAAGTCTTCTAGAGACCTTTACAAAGAGACCTTCTACCTAGGGGGCAAGAGACCTGTGAAACTTTTTAAATAGGTGTTAAAGCAAAGCCTGAAGTACCTTGCCCCAACCACTAGGCCACTCCTCCACTCCACCCTTGAGGTGGTGGGGCACCAGTTCTACCAGTTTGTCCTCGAGAAGACCTGCCATCTCCTTCAGAAGGTGGTCCCGGAGGAGAAGAAAACCGAGGGGCTCTCCCGGGAAATAAGGGGGAGGTATTTGAGTCAGGTGGAGGAGGTAACCCTCCCCAACTACCCTTAGTGCTCAGGAATCGGTGGTGAAGGTCACCCTCCTCTGGGCATAGAGGGCCAGATGTCCCCCTGTGGGCTGCTGATCTCCCTGGGGGTAGAGAGGCTATGCTCAAGGAGTCAAAAGCTCCCCCCTGGCTGGGCTGGAGCTGCTGCCTGGAATTTTGGAGGCTTCTGCTTACATGGGCCATGCCCATGTCCTTTGGCCTGCTGACCCTGTTGGGGAGCTGGAAGAGGCCTGATAAGGTGGGTAGCTTCTGTAAGCAGCACCCGTCCTCGGGTAGAAGGGCTTTTTACTCGAGCCCTTCCGTCGGGGAGGGGCAGCGGTCTTTTTTGAGAGCCTGGTCCTTGTTATGAACTCGGTTTCTTCAGCTCTGCAGTCTTGTCGGTCATGGATTTGCCAAAGAGGTTCTCTCCTTGGCAGGGGACATCGACCAATTTGTCTTGAACCCACTGCTCGAGGTCGGATGACTGTAGCCATGCTTGGAGGTGTGCACTGATATCAGCCGCCACTACTCGAGCCGCCAAACTTGAACCCATCATAGACCACCAGACATGAATTTGGATCATCCACGGACTGCTCTGGCCAGGTTCTTGAACCGCTGCAAAGGTTCCTTGGAGAGACCAGCCGAGAACCTGGCGAGTTCCTTCGCCAGGTCTCTCAGGTACATGCCCATGTACAGCTGGTAAGCCTGGATGCGGCTGATGAGCATCGAGCCCTGGTAGCACTTCCTGCCGAGGGCGTTCAGGGTGCGGGCCTCCGTGCCGGGGGGCACCGAGGAGTGTGTCTTCTGACTTTTCAGTTGTGACTTCTGGAAGCTGGGGCTCCAGCGGACTTGATACATCGAGTCAAGCCATTTGCTCACCACCGGCACCAAAGCCGGTGTCTCGAACATTCGGAGCATCAGCTGTTCCAGGATGGGAGGAATGGGCACTGTGAGTGATTCCCGTGGAGGGGCCTCATACTGGAGGATTTCCAATTCATCCACCCGAGGATCCTCCTCCGACTCGGTCGGGAATACCAGGGCCTTGGACATGTCCTTGACAAAATCAAGGAAGCCCATATCCTCGGGTGGAGACCTCCATCGAGGCTCCGAGAAGGGAGAGTGAGATGGGATGTTGCGGTGGCGATGGGTATCGGGGGACTCCTCATCCTCCATCTCCCACTTGGAGTAGTCCGTCGAGGACTCGTAGGAGGGCTGCTCCGCAGACTTCGGAGCTCCTGATGCCCTACGGCTGGTGCCCAGCAGACTTGCCGGGGATGATGACAGTCCCACTGAGCAGGACTCAGAATGCAACCTCGGCTGAGGATTGACTCAAGGCCGAAGGACCTCGAGGATTGGCTCAGCCTCCGGGGATGTCTTGGATGTCGAAGGCCCGGTGGTCGGGGCAGATGAGCCAGTCGTGCCGGACAACAGAGCCCACTGCTCGTCCATGAAGGCAGACAAACTGCGCTCTAGGGCTGCCATTATGGCAGGCCGGCAGCCTTCGGCGTGGGCACCAAGGGACTCGGGCCTGACGCTGGCTCCCCCAAAGGAGAATCTTTGACGAGGATAGTGTCTGTGGACTGAGGCCGTTCCGAGGTCAGATCCTTCCGGGGGACCTTCGCAAGCTGCTCATTCTCCGACGCCTCAGACGAATGTCTCAGACTGTGGGACCAGGCCCGGAAAGCCCCTGGCCGGTGGGAACCATCCAAGGACGCTGCCTTTGAGGGTTTCTTTTTCTTCCTGGGTTTCCTCGAGGGAGGCCCCCTTTTTGAGGACCCCCGATGAGGCTCAGGTTTGGAGCGCTCCATCCGAGATGTCAGGGCCTCAGACGAGATCCTGGCCTTCGCAGGCACCAGGGACTCAGGGAAAAACTTATCGTGCTGCTGCTGGCAGCTCTTGAGGACCTTACTGGACATCCTCTTCCTCTTGCAGAGACCGCAGGCTGCTGGATAGTGATCAGCAGTCGTGTGTCTCGGTCAAGGACATCATTTTGGAGCACCGATCACACATCTTAAAGCCACTGGTAGCCATGGGGAAAGAAATACCCTTGCGAGGTCGAAGACTCTCCAGGCTGCAGCAGGAGAAAAAAGGCACGAAGACGCTGGGAAAAGAAAGGAACGAAAAAGCTACAAAAATGAATCCAACTCGACACCGTGGCAATGAGGTCAGCAGGCGGGAAGAGTAGTGGTGTGATACCGGAGGCGTGTATGAAACTTAGAAAAAAAAATCAACTTTTTTCAGGGACAAACCAGACAGTGTCTGAAGGGCTCTGCGGAAAAAAGGAGATTGAGCAAGATTGGTCCCTTGGGCGGGAAGGGGACCATGCATGCGTGGTGGCATCTCCTAAAGGCTTTCCTTGAAAGCTGGGGGGATGCTTCTGTGAGGGCTCCATTGGTGCTGACGTCACTCATATGAGGACTGACTTCCTGTTTGTTCCCGGAGAAACAGTTGGTACTGTGACATGGATCTCTCTTTTCTTCATTCAAGGAAGGCAGGGAGGACAGAGGATTTTGAGTATTAAGTACAGACAGACTCAATATGTCACGGGCTTTAGTGTTTAAGAGAGGCAGTCTGTCTTATTGTATGTGTGTAAACCTGGTGATATTGCAAAACCGTGAAGAACGATGGTACTCAATGACTAGTGGTCCCCTTTAGGAGGGACTTTTTCAGAGGAGCTTCAATGTTTGAAATATGAAATGGCAGTCAATGATTTAGGGGGACTGCATACTAGACCTGAGGGGGGTCGTCCTTACATGGTGGGAAACAATGGTATATGAAAAGTCTCAAGAAACAACATAAGTTGTCTGTATTATTTATTTATTTAACAGTTTTTATATACCGCACTATTTATCATCAGTGCGGTTTACATCAAACAACATACTACCTAGACAGAATAAAACTGACATAGGTTTACAGATAACAGGGAATATAAACTGGGTATGAACAGGGGAAAACTATATACATTAGAAGAGAAGGTGTATAATGATTCATTTGTTTGTTTTTCTGCTGTTGTGTTTTAAAAGGATAAACATTTTCTGGTTGTAAAATATTTAAACAGTCTGGCTTTAACTTTGTAATTAGTTGTGTTTTCATATGCTGATTTTCTTCTTTAGTAAGTCAAAGCCGTATTTTGCCAGACACGCAAGTTGATATTTGAAATGTCTGTTTTTTATCACTGTTAGTCGGTATGTGTAAAGACTATGTAGATTTGTTTTTTTTGTTTCACTCTTGAGTCTTAAGCTAATTTAAATTGTTTTTCTGTATTTGAGTTGTGTTTTGGTTTCCAGACAAGAGGTGCATTTTATTTTGAAAGCTTTCCTGATCTAAGTGGAAAAAGTCAGATTTATTTGCAGCACTGTGATTTTCGTATATGCTGATTTTTATTTTTGTTTTGGTAATCCTTAGTTTAAGTAATCATTTCAGTATTGTGATTTTCCTTATTTCCTTATATAGCAGATTCAAATTGGTTTCTTTCTGGCTCAGGTACGTCTTCTGAAGTTATGGAAAGTGCTTTGTTTCCTGATATTATTAGTTTTCAATTTGTTGTACTTCTTGCCATTCCTATTGAGATTTTTGTTATAAAATGTGTGAAAAAATAATTTTCATGTCGTAAAGACTTTAGTTTTATTGAATGTTTAATGCTAATTAGGACATATGTAGAGAGTTGTCATTTGGAATGAGCAGAAATAAATTTATATCTTCCCCTGCAGTTCATTTAAAAGTAGCAGTAAATTTTAATAGTTGTTTGATGTTTCTAGAAGCTTTAGTCTATAAGGATTAGTATGGTATGAAAGTCTATGCATGTATGTAGTTTGTATGAGAACGTATGTAGTTGGTGGTATTATGCAAGTAATTAGAAGATATTGAGTCTAGTGAGATTTGATATTTATACTTTGATTTTTTGATGGACAGTAAACTGGTGAGGGTGGTCATTGATACGAAGTGATGTGTCAGTTTAATGCATATGTAAAGGGAGATGAGATTTTATGATTGATCTGCAGTGATAATGTGCTTGCACAGTTAGAGATTTTTCTTCTGTTATCTACTACTACTACTATTAAACATTTATAAAGTGCTACAAAGCATACTGAGTGCTGTACAAACACAGATAAAGACAGCTAAAGCTTACAATCTAATCAAGACAAACGTTAGAAATGAGGATAGAGTAGGGAAGGGTAAGAAGACACAAGGAACAAGGGTTCAGGATCCAAAAGCAGTCTCAAAGAGGTGAACCTTTAGCATAGATTTGAAAAGGGGCAAAGATGAAGCCTGACATACAGACTCAGGAAATTTGTTCCAGGTATAAGGAGCAGCAAGGTGAAAGGACCGAAGTCCGGAGTTAGGAGAGGAAGAAAAGGGCAAAGAGAGGAGCAAGCCAGTAGAAGAGAAAAGTTCACGAGGAGGGGTGTAGAGGGAGAGGAGAGATAGTGAGGAGCAGTAGAATGAATGCATTTAAAAGTCAGAGTTTGAATTGGATACAGAAATGGAAGGGTTTGTACTGTTATATGAAGTGGATTCTCTGATTCAATGGATTGAGAAGAGGAATGTATTGTATACTGCAGTAATAGCTGGATAGAAATACACAGCAGAGATAACAATCTGGAGGAACAGCTTGGTAGGACTGTATGTTTATACTAACTCTTTTTTTTTTTAAGTGCTGTCCTGTCACTGCTGACTCCTGGCGACCCAGCTGCCTCTGGGTTTTCTTTGCAATGTATCACCAGAAGTAGATTGCGAGCCTTTTCTTCCGAGGCAATGGAGGGTACAGTGACTTGCCCAAGGTCACAAGGCCATACTAGCTCTACATGGATTAAAATTTACAAAAATTATTGCTGACCCTCAGAGTCTCCTCAAACAATATTATTAACCTTATCTATATCACTTCTCATCGCAGTCCATCTACATCACTAGGCTCTCCAGAGCTATTCTGCAATTGCCCCAGACATTCCCCTTGAACAGTGCTCCCCTTGTTTTCACTTTTATAATGAAACCATTCCATGCTTCATTCCAAGCCACACTCAAATTCCATACAATCTCACCCTTCTTAAGTCCCCACCCCATCTTGATGGTGAGCACTGAAACCATGCCATGACTGTTTATACTTTAGCCACTCTGGCTTTGTATTGTAATGGTAAGTTATGGATTCATACTGGGCTATTTCCTTCATCAATCCTATCCAACACTGTAGTGGGGGCTCATCCTTCTTAATCCATTACTTTATAGTCACTTTTTAAACTAACAGTAGGGCTAGGTGGGTAAATTTCCTGTCACATTTTGGTAAGGCCTTTTCCCTACCAAATGGGGGCCTCATTGCTTAGCATCAGTAGGCCATATGCCCATTCTAAGCTAGTCCCAATAACCTCCTCTATTGCCAAAAAGGCCAACTCCACAGGGTTTTCAGTTTCACACAATCCAACACCTGCACCCAACACTTCATACATGTGTCATCAAGCCACATCTTTAGTTTCGTTCCCCTCATTTTCTTATATACGTTCTATGTATAATTTTACAATGCATTTCTTGCAAAGCCATATTTATCGCAATGTTCTTGCTTTGGACAAATAACTTCCATAATCCCTTGATGTCTAATCCTTCTACCCCACCCTGCACCCACACTCTTACCAGTCCAGCGAGGTAAGTATCATCTAATTCCTTTTTGTACCATCTAGTCAATATAGTGACTTGTCTGCTAGGTGAAGAAAGGTTAACTGTAGCCACCCTTCTCTGCCTTATGTATCAACTCAGTGTAGAAGTACCATATATTTGTAGGTAATGCAAAAAGTGCAAGTTAGGTATAGCCCATTTGTCTTTAATTTGTGTGAAAGTAGGAAATCCTTCTTCAACAAGCTCTAATAGATGCCCTAGATCTCTACATCCTTTTGTCTGCCACGTTAGGCATCGTATTTTTCCTTGCGCCAATGGAAACTGTACTGTTAACCAGGGGAACCACCATATTTAACCCATCACCATTTCCAGGTTTTCACAAAGGTTAATAGTAGATGACAGAAAGAAAACAGATGCCTTTGAATTATGATGCTGGCGAAGAATACTGTGTATACCATGGACTGTTCAAAGAACAAACCAGTCGGTACTAGAGTACTACTATTACTACTACTACTGAGCATTTGTATAGCGCTATCAGTCGTACGCAGCGCTGCACAGACATGTAAGAGACAGTTGCTCTAACCACTAGGCTAAAAGATATTTGAATGCCTCTATATCGTTCCATGGTGAGACCGCACCTTGAATATTGTGTGCAATTCTGGTCGCCGTATCTTAAAAAGGATATAGCGTTATTAGAAAAGGTTCAGAGAAGAGCCACCAAAATGGTAAAGGGGATGGAAGGATACTCCTATGAAGAAAGGCTAAAAAGGTTAGGGCTCTTTAACCTGGAAAAGAGACGGCTGAGGGGAGATATGATAGAAGTCTATAAATTAATGAATGGAGTGGAACGGGTAAACGTAGATTGATTGTTTACGTTATCAGAATATAGAAAGCCTAGGGGACATGCAATGAAGCTACAGGGTAACCTATTTAAGACTAATAAAAGAAAATATTTCTTCACTCAACGTGTAATCAAACTCTGGAATTTGTTACCGGAAGATGTAGTAAAGGCTGTTAGTGTAGCTGGGTTTAAAAAAGGTTTGGACAAGTTCCTGGCGGAAAGGTCCATAAACCATTATTAAGAAGGGACCCAG
This sequence comes from Ichthyophis bannanicus, assembly GCA_033557465.1. Classification (NCBI taxonomy): domain Eukaryota; kingdom Metazoa; phylum Chordata; class Amphibia; order Gymnophiona; family Ichthyophiidae; genus Ichthyophis; species Ichthyophis bannanicus. The sequence goes on along the minus strand of CM066046.1, from coordinate 26,449,181 downwards.
GATATCAATGCTTGACCCAGTACAAGCATTGTGGAACCTGTGTCTTTTGGGGAAACTGCTAGGTACATATGACCTAGATTGGCCACTGTTGGAAACAGGATACTGGGCTTGATGGACCTTGGTCTGACCCAGTATGGCATCTCTTATGTTCTTAGACAATCCCTGCTCATCAGAGCTTACAATCTAGTCAAGACAAAACACAAAAGGTGTAAGCAGGGTTAAAACAAGGGAAAGAAAAGGAGATTAGATGAGTCAAGATCCAAAAGCGGCAGCGAAGAGATGGGCTTTCAACCTGGATTTGATGTGAGAGTTAGAGAAAGTGCCTGGCGTACAGACACAGATAGTTTGTTCCAGGCGTAGGGTGCAGCAAGGTGAAAGAAATGAAGTCTGGCGTAGAAGAGAAGGGCACAGATAGAAGCAGTTGGCTAGAAGAGCGGAGTTCCTGAGAGGGGTTGTAAGAGAAGGTAAGAGAAGAAAGGTACTGAGGAGCCGCAGAGTGAATGCATTTATAGGTCAGCAGGAGGCGTTTGAACTGGATGCCGAAACGGATAGGGAGCCAGTGAAGTGACTTGAGAAGAGGAGTAATATGGGCATGACGAGGCAGGCGGAAGATTAGCCGTGCAGCGGAGTGTTGAACAGATTGAAGCGGAGAGAGATGATTCAAAGGGAGACCAGCAAGGAGTAGGTTACAGTAGTCAAGACATGATTAAGGAGTGGATTAGTGTTTTAGTAGTGTGTTCAGAAAGGAAGGGTCGGATTTTGCTAATGTTATAGAGAAAGAAACGGCAGGTCTTAGCTACAAGATGGATATGTGTGGAGAAAAAGAGAGAAGAGTCAAAGACAACCCCCAGATTGTGGGCTGAGGAAACAGGAAGGAGTACACAGCTATCCACAGAGACTGAGAAAGGAGGAAGAGGAGGGGAGGTTTTAGGGGGAAAGATAAGCAGCTCAGTCTTGGTTGGCCATGTTCAGTTTCAAGTGGCGGTGAGATATCCAGGCAGCAATACCAGAAAGGCAAGCAGAGATCCGGGTCTGGATTGCCGGAGAGAGTTCAGGTGTAGAGAGGTAGATCTGGGAGTCATCAGCATACAGATGGTACTGAAATCCATGGGAAGAGATAAGCGCACCAAGGGACTGGGTGTAGAGAGAGAAAAGGAGCGGACCCAAGACAGATCCTTGGGGTACACCAACTGGGAGCGGGGTAGCAGAGGAGGAGCAGCCACCAGAACACACACTGAAGGAGCAATGGGAGAGAAAGAAGGAGAACCAGGATAGTACATAGCCCTTAAAGCCAAGCGAGGACAGGGTATCGAGGAGAGGTCTGTGGTCAATGGTGTCGAAAGCAGCAGAGAGGTCAAGAAGGATGAGGACAGAGTACAGGCCCTTGGATTTTGCCAGGAACAAGTCACTGGAGACTTTGACAAGAGCCGTTTCAGTAGAGTGTAAAGGACGAAAGCCAGACTGTAAGGGATCCAGGAGGGCATGAGAGGAGAGGAAGTCGAGTCAGCAGTGGTGAACCACATGTTCAAGTAGTTTAGAAATGAATGGAAGGAGAGAGATGGGTCAATAATTAGAAGGACAGGTGGGATCAAGTGAGGGCTTCCTGGGGAGAGGTGTGACCACAGCATGCTTGAAGTCTGCAGGGACAGTTGCAGTGGAGAGCGAAAGGTTGAGAATATGAGAGATGGAAGGAGATCATCAAATCTAAGCTTTCTTTAGAAGCTCAGATGACAGGACTTCGACTTTCACACTTCGGACACATCATACAAAGAGAGAGATTGCTAGAGAAAGACATCATGGTTGGCAAGGTAGAAGATCAATGCAAAATAGGAAGGCCAACAATGAGATGGATCGATACAGTAACAGTAGCTATGGCACCATTCTATCAGCAATGAGCCACCTGACTGAAGATCGAACACTGTTTAGGACAACTATCCAGAAGATCATCATGAGTTGATACAGACTTGAAGGCATTTAACAACAATCTATCTCCCAGACTCAGGTGCCGTCCTCTCCATGTATAAAGCATATTTATGAATGTGAAAAATCACACCAACTAGCGATTAAGCCCTCAGGACAATCCAGCAACCGGGAAGCTTCCTGGCAAGACTTGGGCCTCCATTTGTGGAGGAAGAAGTTGCCATCAGACCCTTAAGAGAAAGGGAGTAGTCAGAAGGTTGCACGTTCGAGTCCAAGGTCTGGAGGTCATCCTTTCTCGAGGCCATGTCTGCTGCTTGCTGCAGTGAAGACAATAAGGCTAAAGAATCCATATCCTTTACTGCAAGAGGGCAGACAGTCCCTCCAATGGCTCATCCGAAGCTTCCATGAAAAAAACGCAGAAACCAGAATCTAGTGACAAAACTCTCTGCTTTCCGCAGACCAAGCAGCACTTCTTAGAAACAGGCATGTGGCTGTGTCAACAATGAGAGGCTGAGACACCGCCAACAGTATGCACAGGCTTAGAGCGCCCTATAATGTGTGCTGTGGCCGTAAGGGCACCATTACCTTGCGCTGTGGCCGCAAGGACACTAACACTGCGCACACAGAAGAGAGCGTACTTAACGTACTGCATAGTAAGGCACATACATAGCACGAAAAGCACAGTTACTATGTGCAGGCAGCACACTGAAGTGGGAAAAATGGTGGGAAGCCAGTGCTGCACCAACAGATGCAGCAGCAGATAAGGTCAGGTAGCCCTCACAAAAAAAATCAGACAGAAAAAGCAGAGTTTGGTACTCACCCCCGGGGAGCCCAAGGCAAAAAAAACCATGCTGGGCTCAGGCAACTCCTCCCGCTGCTGTCAGGGCCTGCAGACATATACCTCTGAAAAACCTTTTTGTAATCTTCAGGAGAGCGCCAGTGGGGGGAGGAGGGAGGGGGCAGAGAGGCTGTGTGACTTGAAGAATCCTTTTCCAAATCCTTTCCAAATTTCTGGCTGCTCAACATGCACTTAGCAATATAAGAATGAGGAGTTGAAACAATTTCCTTCCTCCGTATGGCAATGCCCAAAACAGCACTGGTTTTAAGGGTGACGCTAGTGGAGCCTTCAGCGCTGCGCTCAAGTGAGACAGTCACCCTAAGGATAGTGAAACTAGAGCAAATTCAGTCTCTCTTGTATCCTTTTTCAGATTTCATCAGAGATATAAAAACTTGCATCCACCATCTGTTGGAGACAGAAAATACTGAGGTGTGTGCTGACTGTTAATTGGCATAATGACATCATAAGAAGCCTATGGAATATTTCTGTTTCTACATCTGCTGGTAGGAGAACAAAGACAGTTTGTCTGGACTAGTCTAGTAGCACGATATTAAAGATTTTTTTGTAAGCAAGCCTCACTCTTGCTGGAAATTATAAGGTGAAGCATATGCATCTCTTGTAAAGCTCTGTAAAGTAAGGAGACATTGACATCGCCCATCATTGTATGATTCTTTTGATTTTGATAGTTTTTGTTTGTTCTATTATGGAAATATGTTGGCTGTACAAATTAATATGTATGTAACATTCCATTACATATATTTTTATGAATTATGATTTGTCATGCCGTATTTTGTTGCATATGATTTTTGTATTTTCATTTGTATAATCTATACGCTACGCAAGCGTAGTGCGCTGCAACATGGTAGTGTCGGGTCCTTTTAATGTTTTCAATAAATTTACTTCAGTGCAAATCCTCTTTGCCCCTTCATTTTTTGGTTCTTTGCTTCTGATGATTTGGGGTACCGTTCGTCAATTTTTGTTTTGCCAGTTCTTATGCTGGTCTGATAAAGCATAGTTACTTACCTGTAACAACAACAACAGGTGTTCTCCGGGAACAGCAGGAATCAGTCCTCACATATGGAGGCACCAACAGAGCCTTCGCGGAAGCATCCCCCCAGCTTTCAAAGAAAGCCTTTGGGAGATGCTACCACGCATGCATGGTCTCCTTCCCGCCCAAGGGTGCCATCTTGCTCAGTCAGATGACATAGTTAAAACAGCAAAATATAAAAGATGGTAAAGGAGCAACTCCAAGGGGAGGAGGGAGGGTTGTGAGGACAGATTCCTGCTGTCCCCGGACAACACCTATTACAGGTGAGTAACTACGCTTTCTCCAGGAAGTCAGTCCTCACATATGGGACTCCCCAGCTACAGGCTACTGAAAGCCCAAAGCGAAATAGGGCTCCCCTATGGGGAGCTGCAAGCAGCAGCAAATGAGCCCATGTCCATAGACCACAGTAGGACCACTGTGTCCGATGAAACCAGCACTCCGGTAGCCTGAACACAGAAGGGTCAGAGGGTTGGAGTTGCCTAGGCCTGTAAAGGTTATGGAGCACAGCCTGTCCGAAGGCACGGTCCCATCGAGACTCCCTTTCCAGGCAGTAATGGGCTGCGAAGGTATGAACTGAAGATCAGGTGGCGGCCCGGCAGATGTCCACCATCAGGACAGTGCAAGTTTGCCACCAAAGCCGCCATGGCCCTCACACGAAGCGTCATGACGCAGCCTTCCAGTGGGAGCATCGCCTGCTCGTAAGCAAGGGCAAGACAGTCCGCTACTCATGTGGACAGCGTACGCTTTATCACCACCTCCCACAGCCTACTGGGGTCGTAGGAGATGAAAAGCTGAGCAGCTTTGCAGTGTCCCTGAGTGCGTTGGATATAGAAAAACAAAGCACTCCTACAGTCCAAGGAGTGAAGGACCACCTCCGCCTGACTGTAGTGAGGTCTTGGGAAGAAGGTAGGAAGCACCACTTCCTGGTTAAGATGGAAGGGTGACACTATCTTCGGCAGGAATTTGGGGTGCGTGCGAAGCACCACTCTGTTCTTGTAGAACCTTGTATAAGGCGCCTCAGCCACAGGGGCTTGGAGCTCGCTAACTCTGCGAGCAGAGGTGAGCGCAACCAGGAAAACCACCTTCCAAAAAAGGTAGCGAAGGTGGCAGGTAGCCAGAGGCTCGAAGGTTGAGTTGAGTGAGCTGCCCCCAAACCACATTGAGGTCACATTCGGTTTCCGGGGGGCAAACCGGAGGTTTCGATAAGAGCAGGCCCCAGAGGAAACCGGTCAACATAGGTTGGACCAAGAGGGGCTTACCATCCACCGGATGGTGGTGCACTGCCAGGGCACTCAGGCGCACTCGGACAGAGTTAGACTTGAGCCCGAACTCAGAGAGGTGGAGAAGGTACTGTAACACCATAGCCACCAGGCAGGAGAAAGTCAGCCCAATGTCTGGCGCACCAAGCAGAGAACCTGCACCATTTGAGGGCGTAAGCCTTCCTAGTAGAGGCCTTGTGAGAAGCCAGCAGAATGTCCTCCACCTCAGCCAGAAGGTTGAAAGGGGCCAGAGTCACCCTCTCAGCAGCCACGCTGTCAGTGACAGAGACCCCAGGTTGGGGTGCAGGAGAGAGCCCCCCTCCTGAGAGGAGTCCCAGGGTGGTCCCCCAAGGGGATGGGGGCCTCCACGGTCAGCTGCAGAGGAGTTATCAGGATGAGCGAGGCCCTGTTGCAGAGGGTCCTGAATTAGGTTTTGGTGATCTGCGGCGGCGGCGGAGGGAAGGCGTAAAATGAGGCCTTCTGACCATGAGACTAGAAACGTGTCCGCTGACAGCCTGCCACCCTGGAGGGGTGGGCCTGCCAGGAGCAGAAGCGGTAATTAAAGGCGTATTCACAGAGCATATGCTAATGAATCATTAAATCAATTTTGCGCTCCAAATTTTATACCCCTATAATTCAAAAACTTTCCTCAATATAACTGTTCAACATAAATTTGGCTAGGTCTCAGACTTCCCGGCGCTTTCTTGGCAATCTGTCAGTCAACCAACAGAGCCGCGCCAACTAGCATCAACGACCTGCCAAAATTGTGACCAGTTTACAATGCAATTGAAGACTTTCAAAAACACCTAAAACATATTGTAGTGAAAATCGTATCAATTATATCTTAACCATCACCCTACCAAAGTGTGTACATAAACACCGTTTGAAAAATTAACATTTATAGAAAACATTTATAGAAATAACTTTTAAAATAGTCTGAAAAAATATATCCTCAAAGTCCCAATGTATCTTCTCAAAATCCAAACAGTCCCAATGTATATTCTCTGAGTCCAAAGAAATGTTCCCAACGCTGTCTTAGTTGCGCTGCCACGCGTTTCTCCCACTCGGGATTCTTCAGGGGAAATTTAAGCAAAGTGCTTTATGGGAGATATCAAGTCACTTTTTTCAGGGAAGATATCAATCTGTCTTCACAAAAGATATTAATGTAGCTCTTATTTCGAAACCACTGGCTCCGCCAGTCTGAATCATAGAGAAAAGATCCTACTTCTCGTGGCCCCCTATAAACGAAAAACAAAACAACAGCCAATCTTCTTAACATTGATCAATTCAAAAAACAAAGCCCTCATTATCCTAAAAGAAAGCTACCACCTATATTGTAAAACTATAGTACTGATCAGTTGGTTTCTACAAAAGTGATGCTGCCCGCGTCCTCAAGGAGTGATCCTCTCTTTCTAAAAAACGCCACGCATGCGCTCCTACCCCAGCTGTAGAATTTTATAGGAGGAGTCTGGATTGAATATTGATTCCACCCTCTACCACATCCTATCTTATTGCATACATGCTCGCCACTCAATCATGTTGTTTAGCCCCATGGGTTCCATCGACTTTAAAGTGAAAATCCATCGCTGTTCGCAAAATGTCAAGGTTTGTTCACGCGTTAAACCTCCTCTCCCCCGATGAATTTGCTCAATCACAAAACATTTAAAATCTTCAAAGGAATGGCCCAAAGATAAGCTATGTTGTACTATTGGGGCTTGTATCACTTTACACTTCAAACGACTTTTGTGCTCACCCAGTCGCACACGTAAAGCTCGTGTAGTCTTACCTATATATATTAAATGACACGGGCATCGAAGTGCATAAATCACATGGGTGGAATCGCAAGAAGTAAGACCCCTCAAAGTATATGTCATATCATGATAAGTAAAGCAATCAATTTGTAAATTCACGCCACACATCCCACAGTGGCCACAGGGAAAATGTCCCCGCCGTTCTCCAGTGGAAATTACTTTTTTGCAAAGTGGACGTAGCTGTGTTGGACTGACTAGTTCTTTTAAGTTAGCTTGTCTCTGCCATACACATCTAATGCGATAGCTCGAGAGCCCCTCCACACTCTGTAATATATTTGAATGCTTCCTCAAGATTTTTTGTACTGAATAGCTTAACGGAGAAAATTTTGTGATAAAATTAACAACTGTATCTTCTGATGTCACCTTTGGCCGAGCGGCTAATAAAGATGCCCGATAATTATACTTAGCCCGACGGTAAGCTCGATTTATAACTTGCTTTGGATACCCCCTAATTTGAAAGCAGGTCTTAAGTTCTCGAGCCTGTGTCAAAAAATCATCTTCATGCGAACAGTTACGTTGGAATCGAATAAACTGTGAAAAAGGTAACCCGTCTTTTAAATTACGGGGATGGGCACTATTGTAGTGCAACAGTGTGTTTCGATCAGTTGGTTTTCTGTAAACCCTTGTTTTCCAACCCGTAACATTGCGACTGATTCGTACATCCAAAAAAGTAATAACCTCTGTATGGCAAGTGCTAGTAAATTGTATGTGGGGGTCTAAGTGGTTAAGCCATAAAAGAAAATCCTGCAGGTCTCCCTCTCCCCCCTGCCATATTACGAAAATATCGTTGATATAGCGACGCCATAACCAGATGTGGGTCCAAAAGGGGCAAGACTCCTGTAGCCAAGTTACTTCAAAGTCTCTCATGAACAGATTGGCCACTGAAGGGGCGCATGTAGCGCCCATTGCCACACCGGAAATCTGCTGAAAAATTTCTCCATCGAACTGAAAGTAGTTGTTCCGAATAGCTAAACCAGCCAACTGCATCAAAAAACCTATGAAACTAGCTGAAAGATCCCCTCTAGATTGAAGTGCCATCTGTATTGTATCTAACGCTGCTTCCTGAGGAATACTGGTATATAATGCGGCTACGTCCAATGTGACTAATAATGTATCATTTTCAAGGGCAAGATGTCGATGATTATCCAAAATGTTCAAAAAATGAGCAGTATCTTTTACATAAGATGAAATAGTCAACATCAGAGGCCGCAAAAAAGTATCTAAAAAAATTGACAGCGGTTCCAAATTGGAACCTCGCGTGGACACGATGGGACGTCCAGGGGGGTTATGTAATGTTTTATGTATCTTTGGTACAAGATAAAAATTAGCCACAGTAGGCGAGCGAGCATTAAGATACTGCCATTCTTTTTGTAAAATGAGTTTATCTTTCAAAGCTCGTGTCGTTATGTCCTTAATCTTTGTACTGATTTCCATAGTAGGGTCATAAGCTAACTTAAGGTAGGCAGTCCCATCTGATAACTGACGATAAGCCTCTCTTAGGTATTGTTGGCGGCTAAGAACCACTACGGCTCCCCCCTTATCTGCCCTCCGTATCACTAGCTCAGATTGAGTTTGAAGGAAACGAAGAGCTTGTTTCTCAGCTGAAGTTAACACCGTACAGCATTGATGATACCAAGGGGTCCGTGCTTCCATTTGAGCCAGATCTTTCAAAACCAGTGTACGAAAAATTATAAGACCTGGAGGCAGTGGAAGTGGGGGGGACCAGGTAGATCTTATAGGCAGAGAAAATCTAGGCGGAGTGGGGGTTAAAACATGAGTCTGCTCATCCACAAGCGATGGATTTTCCACTATGGAGGCATTAGTCTGCTCATCCACAGGCGATGTATTTTCCACTATAGAGACATTGGCAAAATAATGTTTCAAATGTAATTTTCGCATCAGTTGTTCAAAGCCAACACGGGTTTGAAAAGAATCATATTTTAATTTAGGGACAAAGGAAAGACCTTTTTCCAATACCTGGATTTGTGCTGACGTCAATGCTATGCCCGAAAGATTCACTACTAACTGAGAGGGGCTGTCAGGATTTACTATGTTGACCCCCCCCGAGATGATGATTTCCCTCTGCCCTTCCCTCCTTTCTTCTTTTTCTGATCTTCAATGGGACTGTGGAGGAGATTTAACGCGTGAACAAACCTTGACATTTTGCGAACAGCGATGGATTTTCACTTTAAAGTCGGTGGAACCCATGGAGCTAAACAACATGATTGAGTGGCGAGCATGTATGCAATAAGATAGGATGTGGTAGAGGGTGGAATCAATATTCAATCCAGACTCCTCCTATAAAATTCTACAGCTGGGGTAGGAGCGCATGCGCGGCGTTTTTTAGAAAGAGAGGATCACTCCTTGAGGACGCGGGCAGCATCACTTTTGTAGAAACCAACTGGTCAGTACTATAGTTTTACAATATAGGTGGTAGCTTTCTTTTAGGATAATGAGGGCTTTGTTTTTTGAATTGATCAATGTTAAGAAGATTGGCTGTTGTTTTGTTTTTCGTTTATAGGGGGCCACGAGAAGTAGGATCTTTTCTCTATGATTCAGACTGGCGGAGCCAGTGGTTTCAAAATAAGAGCTACATTAATATCTTTTGTGAAGACAGATTGATATCTTCCCTGAAAAAAGTGACTTGATATCTCCCATAAAGCACTTTGCTTAAATTTCCCCTGAAGTGTCCCGAGTGGGAGAAACGCATGGGAGCGCGACTAAGACAGCGTTGGGAACATTTCTTTGGACTCTGAGAATATACATTGGGACTGTTTGGATTTTGAGAAGATACATTGGGACTTTGAGGATATAGTTTTTCAGACTATTTAAAAGTTATTTCTATAAATGTTTTCTATAAATGTTAATTTTTCAAACGGTGTTTATGTACACATTTTGGTAGGGTGATGGTTAAGATATAATTGATACGATTTTCACTACAATATGTTTTAAGTGTTTTTGAAAGTCTTCAATTGCATTGTAAACTGGTCACAATTTTGGCAGGTCATTGATGCTAGTTGGCGCGGCTCTGTTGGTTGACTGACAGATTGCCAAGAAAGCACCGGGAAGTCTGAGACCTAGCCAAATTTATGTTGAACAGTTATATTGAGGAAAGTTTTTGAATTATAGGGGTATAAAATTTGGAGCGCAAAATTGATTTAATGATTCAGGAGCAGAAGCGGGGCAACTGAAAGTTGTCCAGACTGGCTAACAAGTCCATCAAGGTTTCCCCCCAGAGCTGGAAAAGCCGACTGGCTACCCTCGGGTCCAGCTGCCACTCGTGTGGCTGGAGAACCCTGCTGAGTCTGTCGGCCAGCAGGTTGCTCTGGCCTGGCAGGTACACTGCCCGCAGGAGGATACCCTATTGGATTGCGTACGAGCAGAGGACCAGGGCCTCCTGGCAAAGGGCCCAGGACCTTGTGCCCCCCTGTTTGTTCATGTAGAACATCGCCACCTGGTTATCCTTCTGGACTAGCACCAGCTTGTGACACCGGCTGGTGACAGAAGACCCTCAGGGCTAAGTCTATGGCTCAGAGCTCCAGGAGGTTGATCTGCTGGGTGCTCTCGTCTGGTGACCAGTTGTCCTGAGTGCGGAGATCTCCACAGTGGGCTGCCCAGCCAAGCAGGGAGGAATCCGTAGTGAGGACCCTCGAGTGGCTTGTGGCCTGAAAAGGCATGCCCACTTTGAGGATGCTGGGGCGAATGCCACCAGACCAGGGACTCCGCCAACTGGCGGGTCACCGAAATCCTGTCTCAGAGGTGGCCTGTGGCCTGAGACCACTGGTCCTGGAGACACCACTGCACCGTCCTCATGTGGAGGCGAGCATCTGGGGTAATGTGGACCGTGGAGGCCATGTGCCCGAGGAGGCGCAGAAGCAGCCGGGCAGGCCCCGAGAGACGGTGCTGCACATCCCGAGCTAGAGATCTGAGATGATTGGCTCAGTCCTTCGGCAAGAAGGCCTTCGACTGGTGAGTGTCGATCTTTGCCACGATGAACTCCAGGCACTGTGTCGGGAGGAGGTGAGACTTGGGGTAGTTTATGACAAAGCCCAAGTGTTGCAGAACCTGGATGTGCGTGCGGTGGCCTGCTGCACCTCGGAGGCTGTGCCTCCCTTTAAGAGCCAGTCGTCCAGGTATGGAAAAATGAAGAGCCCCTGGAGCTGGAGGAAGGCAACCACAACTGCCAGGCATTTTGTGAAGACCCTTAGGGCAGAAGCCAGGCCAAAGGGGAGACCCTGTATTGAAAGTGCCTGCCCCCTATTACAAACTGCAGGTGTCTCCCACATGTGGAGCATGAGCTGTTCCAGGATGCTGGGGATGGGCACCGTGAGCGATTCCTGTTGAGGGGCCTCGTACTGGAGGATCTCTAACTCATCTGCCTGAGGGTCCTCATCCGACTCGGTCGGGAATGTCTGTGGTTGGGGTGGATGAGGATGTGAGTATAAGCATCCTTGAAGTCTAAGGAGCATAATCAGTCTCCCTGATGGAGGTACAGCAGCAATGTTCTAAAAGAGAGCATCTTGAACTTCTCCATCACCAGGAATTTGTTGAGATTGCGCAGGTCTAGGATGCGCCTTAGGACCACTGTCCTCTTTTGCACGAGGAAGTATCTGGAGTAGAACCCCTTGCCCTTAAGGTGGTGGGGCACCAGTTCCACCACTTTGTCCACGAGAAGACTTGCCATCTCCTTCAGGTGGTGGTCCCGGTGGAGGGGAAAACTGAGGGGCTCTCCAGAGAAATAAGGGGGAGGTGTCAGAGTCAGGTGAATGAGGTACTCCTCCCTGACTACCCTTAGTGCCCAGGAATCGGTGTTGAGGGTCACCCTCTCCTGGGCATAGAGGGCCAGATGTCCCCCTGTGCGCTGCTGATCTCCTTGGGATCTGAAGCGGAGGATGAGCAGCTTGTGAAGGTCCCCCAGAAGGATCCGACCTTGGACCAGCCTCGGTCCACAGACACTATCCTCGTCATGAACTCGGTCCAGCTCGGCAGCCTTGTCAGTCAAGGGTTTGACAAAGAGGTTCTCTCCTTGGCATGGGACATTGACCAATTTGTCCTGAACTCATTGCTCGAGATCAGACGACTGAAGCCAAGCTTGGTGGCGTGAACCAATGCCCGCTGCGGCTACCCAGGCCACCGACTCGAACCCATGATAGGCTGCTCGAGACTTGAATTTGGAGAACTCATGGACAGCCTTGGCCAGGTTCTTGAATCGCTGCAAAGGTTCCTCGGAAAGATCAGCCGAGAACCCAGCGAGCACCTTCGCCAGGTCTCTCAAGTACATGCCCATGTACAGCTGGTAGGCCTGGATGTGTCAGAGGAGCATCAAGACCTGGTAGCACTTTCTGCTGAGAGTGTCCAAGGTACGGGCTTCCCTACCAGGGGGCACTGAGGAGTGTCTCTTCTGTTTTTTCAGCCAATGCATGGCCGACTCCACCACCATGGAGTTATGCAACAGCTGTGACTTATGGAAGTCCAGGTCCAGTGGACTCACTACATCGGCGGTGTATCCCACATGCGAAGCATGAGCCGTTTCAGGATGTGAGGGATGGGCACCGTGAGTGATTCCAGTTGAGGGGCCTCGTACTGGAGGATCTCTAACTTATCTGCCTGAGGGTCCTCATCCAACTCGGTTGGGAATGCCAGGGCCTTATAGATATCCTTGACAAGATCCAGGTATCCCATGTCCTTGGGCGGGGATGACCGAAGAAGTTCTGAGACAGGAGAATCCAAAGGAACATTGCGGTGATGACGGGTATCGGGGGACTCCTCATCCTCCATCTTCCACTCAGAGTAGTCCGTGGAGGACTCGTAGAAGGGTTGCTCCGCATGCCTCGAGGGGCCCGATGCCCTGTGGTTGGCACCCAGTAAACTTGCCGGGGATGACTGCGGTCCCATCGAGCAGGACCCAGAAAGCAACCTCAGCCGAGGATCAGCTCGGACTCCGGGGACGTTTTGGACATCGAGGGCCCGGTGGTCGGGGCAGATGAACCGGTCATGCCGGAGAACAGCACCCACTGCTGGTCCATGAAGGCAGACAAACTACACTCCAGGGCCGCCATTCTGGACTCCAGACCAGAAGGCTTCGCAGCCTTTGGCGCGGGCACCAAGGGACTCGAGCCCGACGCCGGCTCCCATGAGAGGGAATCCTTGACGAGGATGGTGTCTGGGGACCAAGGCCGGTCTGCAGCCAGATCCTTCCGGGGGACCTTCACAGGTCGCTCCTTCTCCGACGTCTCAGACAAGCGTCTCCGACTGCGGGACCAGGCAGCTCCTGGCCGGTTGGAACCATCCAAGGATGCTGCCTTCGAGGGTTTCTTCTTCTTTCTTGGTTCCCTCGAGGGAGACCCCCTTTCTGAGGACCCACGACGAGGCTTGGTTTCGGAGAGTTCCGCCCGAGACGTTGGGGCCTCAGATGAGGCCCTGGCTTTCAAAGGCATCGGGGACTCGGGTAAGAACTTATCGTGCTGCTGCTGGCGGCTCTTGAGGGCCTTGCTGGACATCCTCTTGCAGATGTCACAGGCCGCTGGGTTGTGGTCTGGCCCGAAGCAACAAAGACAGCAGTCATGTGTGTTGGTCAAAGACATGATTTTGGAGCACCAATCACATTTCTTAAAAACACTGGTAGCCATGGGGGGAAAAAGTACCTCTGCGAGTTCGAAGACTCTCCAGGCTGCCAGCAGGAGAAAAAAGGTGCGAAAGGCGCCAGGAATAGAAAATAACAAAAAGACTACAAAAATGAAAGCAAGCCCAATGCCGAGGCACTGAGATCAGTAGGCGGGAAGAGTACCGGTGGAATACTGTAGACGAGTTGGGAACTCGAGAAACAAAATAATCAACTTTTTTCGGGGACAAGCCAATGTCTGAAGCGCTCCACAGAAAAAAGGAGACTGAGCAAGATGGCACCCTTGGGTGGGAAGGGGACCATGCATGTGTGATGGCATCCCCGAAAGGCTTTCTTTGAAAGCTGGGGGAATGCTTCTGCGAGGGCTCCATCGGTGCCGGTGTCACCCATATGTGAGGACTGACTTTCCTGCTTGTTCCCGGAGAAGAAGTGTTAACTGTAAAGTGAAGAGATAATTGGAATGAAGGGATGGTCGGCTCAGGTCTGCTTTATATGTTTGCCTTATGACTGCATATATGTTTTCCTTATGATTGCACTCTTGCCTATTTGAAATATACACAGCAACATATGAATGGCACAAGACGATACAAAGCACTGGACTACAAGAAAAAAGTACATGAGGCCTACTATAGAATCTGGGGAACCAAACTTTGGACAGAAAATGTGCAAAGGCTGGACCTAGACAAAAGGTCAGGCTAGGAATTCAACAAATGCTCTTGCCCTGAAGGTTTCAATTAGTGCCAGGAGATGGAAAAATACAGGAAGGGGCAGAGGTCACAAGTCATGTATAGATAAGCAGACCTTGATAAGCAGATCCAGATGTATAAACATAAGAGGGTCCTGGGAAAGAGCTTTGCAGGAAGCCTGCAAACACCTAAGAATTTATGCTGAATTTGCTGAAACTATCTGGAATTTGAAGCAGAGAGAGATCTATATAAGAGAGCAGCTGCATAATATCGGGGGTGACTTTCTTTCTCACCACTAAGGGGTAGGAAGAACATCATCTGCACTCAGATCTCAGAGACAAACGCTTGTGTGTATCTGTGCTTCTAGCTTTTTGCTTGGATCACAATTAAAGAGTTTTGCTGACAAGTGACTGTGATCTGAGTTCTTTATTTTTCCTGGTGCACGGCTCCCATGTGCTCAGGCAATCTTGATGATAATTAGGGATCTTTTGTAGGTGGCCCGTATGGGGATCTGAGTTTTAAACTCCTAAATTTCTAAATTGCCCAGTATTCCTCTGACGGCGCTTTTGGCTGCGTTTTTTCTGTCAGAGAGTCAGGATACCTCCTGTACATTAAGAAAACAGGGGATGAGCATGCCGTCTAGACGAGAGAAAACAAGAATACCATCCATACCGTTCCATGAGGGAACGAGAGATACCTCCTGCCAGTTCAGGGGATGCGGATGCCGTCCTGGACGAGAGAAAACTGGTACTGTGCTTGGATATCCTAGAAAGACTTCAGTGGTGAGTATTCCCTTCTGCCCATCATGGACAGGAGATTTAACCGGTTTAGCTAGTGGGTGAGCAGTGAATTCACACCTGTATATAAGCTATGTCCTGTTATGCAGAAAATATTAGAGTATTTCATTATCTCGCTGTAAATATTAGGGAAAGAAAGGTTAATTGCCCCTGTCCCCAAACAGTGAAAACACCAGGTTTACAGATCATAGAAAGAGGGACAGCTAAGGAGAATATTTAGAGAAATCCAATGAGGGGGAGATAGTATAAAAGGAGCCGAGTCCGGCCCTAACCCCATAGATTTCAAGATCAAATTGATAAAGGGAAAAGACTGCAGCTGGATTCTGCAGCCGAGGAAAAATAGCTCTAAAAGTTAAGAAAACCTGTTTAGGAAAATATGTAACCTTGTGATGCAAAGATGTTTAGTTCAGTGCTTTAAATCTATCCTGTAGAGTTAGTATTAAATTGTTGGAGAAAATCCTTATAAGATTATGAAGAAAAGACTTTTTACTTGTTTTTTTAAGGTCCCTGATTTTCTCAAGCTGTTAAAGCATGCTGCTTTTCAGAACTACCCAAGGGGGGAGGGTTTAGTGAAGTTCCTCAGGAAAGCCTCCCTATTCTGATCAGATGGGTTGCGGTGCTTAAAAACTGATAGCCTTGTGTTTAAATGTTTTAGTCTACTGTTTTCATTGTCGGCTGTTCAAGTGCCCCTGGATGTTAGATCAAACAAACAAGGCATGACATTAAGGAAACTGCTTCTGGTTTTCCTTAAGAGCCCTGACAGGACAATGGGCCATCCCGAGCCAGTAGTTACCAGATTGCACCTTGGAAATGATTTAAATCCTGAGTGAATGAGAAGTCAATCATGCTTGAATTTTATCTCTGATATATACATATTTATCTCTGGCATATATATATATATATATATATATATATTTGATTTTGACTGCATATGCTATCGAGCAAAATTAAAAGTAAAACGGGATTTTATATATTGTGGCAAGCACCTCATAAAGAACATGATTATTGTTTATAAATTACCAAAAAAAGAAGAGTTGTAACTATGTTTCCAGCTGCATGGTAATTTGCAGTTGCCTTGAAGGTCAGAAAGGAGACCTACTCTTTAATTTGCTGTGTTGAAGATAACATCACTTTTGGCTGTCAGTTCAGTTTGGCACTAGTCTCATTTAATTTAAATGTGAAAAGTACATAGTTAAAAGGGGAGTGTTTGCATTCCAGATATCCCCCAGCCTTTTCATGCAAAAGTATCAGTTTCATGAATGCCTGTTTTCTGAACTGTAAGGCTCAGGATAATTACTTTGCCTTGTTAAGCTCTGTACTGATGACTGATGAACAGGGCAGTGACTACACAGATCTTTCCAGTTTTGTTTGTTTCATTGAGTTCCCAGAAAATATGAGAATATTTGTAAAATTATTTATGAGTGGCTTACACGACTCTTTGTGGACACTGCAGTTTTCAAGATCAGTCCAAGTATTTTTAAGTTTTCTACAGCACTCTCACTGAGAACAGTGTATACGATAGATTCTAGTTATATGTGAGAGATATGTGGCTGTCATGTTAGAAGCCATACTTTGTCCTATTGGGACTGCCGTTATAAAATGTTACAAAATAATAGTTTTATATTGTAGGGACTTTACTCAGATTGTTTAAGACAGTTGCTGTTTAGAATGAGCACATATGTCCATTTTGAACTATACCAATTAAGTTAGTGGGAAAGGGACACGGTTTACTCACGTTGTTATGCTTATTAAGAAGAATCCAAATTTATATTTTCTACCTATCATTTCTTTACCACAATACTAAGTTTTTAACAATTGTTTGATATTCTTAGCAGCCTTGCCCAAATAAGGATACATTAGTATGGTATACAAACATGAAAGGACCTATATATGTAGTTGGTAGAATGATGCCAATGATGAAGACATGTTATAAGGGATGAAGTGGGATATTAAGAGGAGGGACTCTGACAGACATTAAACTGATGAAGGTAATTTACAGTAACATATCTGCCTAATGAATATGTAAACAAATTTTATTCAACTATGCTGTCTCCAGAATCTTCAGTACAGGAAGTCATCAAAGCCCCAACACACACTCAACAATTGGAAATAGACACCTGGAGACAGGCTAGGTGCACTTTGCACTCTGGTGAGCTTTGGAACACCCACACTGGCCATGTGGTACTTCCAAATGCTTTTTTGCCTCATTTTGCCTTTGTATGTCCTGGCCAGGCATGCATGGGTAAAAGAGGGACGGATTTGATGACAAATTTTCACAAACAAAATTGGTATAATTCTAAAACTTGCCAAAATTACTGAACACATGTGTGCAACTTGTCTGATCTGTAAACATGTAAAGATCAGTCAAGGGCATAATGGAATATTCACTACCAGCAAATGAATCTCCAGTGATGGAGAGACAAGAAGTCTATCAAACTGAGAGACACAGTTGACACCATATGAGATAGTTATGATCTTAAGTAAATGTGGATGAAATTAAGTTTGTCACATTGCATTGTCTCATTGTGAAATCTAATCTAGAATATTTAGTCTTTTCATTTAATTATGGATGCTGCTCTTCTGACTGAGGCCTGGAGCCATGTCACCTATTGCACTCCAGAGATTCCAGCAGAGGAAATTGGCCATAATCCAGAGGGAACAGACCATCCCAAGACCTCCAAACTAAACCAGACATAAACTTCAGAGACAGGTGAAGCGCACTACGCAGTCCTGAAAAACTGCTGAGAAGCAGGCCCAAATTATCTGAAAATAAGGACTACTAGACTGATTGGGGGGCTTTTGGGAAAATCTACAAGCCATTTGGGTTTCAGCAATTGCAATACCCACACCAGCTCAAGTTTTGCTGTACCATTTTTAAAGCTTTCTTCATCACTTTGTTGAATATTTGATGTGTTCAGTATTATTGCATGCTGTATGTTTTCCATTCTCTTAGAATGTTGCCTACTGGTTTTCCGGACTCGGAGGAGGCCTAAAAGCTTTCTTTCTTAGTCTTTTAAGTATAGCTTGTTTTGCAATTATTGCCTGTTGTGTATTATCCATTCTGCTTTCCTGCTGTAAAAGAATGATATTGTGAAGCACCAATACCATGTATGTTGTATCTAGAGAACAATACCAGAAGCTGCCTCTTGCGGATCCCTCTCTGTATCAAATGGTTATTGTTCATGCCCCTTAGTGGGATTACTTTTGCTTCCCCTCCACACAGGAAAAAAAAAAAGAAAAAGAAAAAGAAAAAGTGGTGAATGAAGGGATAATTGGAGTGAAGGGATGGTCGGCTCAGGTCTGCTTTATATGTTTGCCTTATGACTGCATATATGTTTGCCTTATGATTGCACTCTTGTCTGTTTGAAATATACACAGCAACATATGAATGGCACAAGAAGATACAAAGCACTGGGCTACAAGAAAAAAGTACATGCGGCCTACTATAGAATCTGGGGAACCATACTTTGGACAGAAAATGTGCACAGGCTGGACCTAGACAAAAGGCCAGGCCAGGAATTCAACAAATGCTCTTGCCCTGAAGGTTTCAATTAGTGCCAGGAGATGGAAAAATACAGGAAGGGGCAGAGGTCACAAGTCATGTATAGATAAGCAAACCTTGATAAGCAGATCCAGATGTATAAACATAAGAGGGTCCTGGGAAAGAGCTTTGCAGGAAGCCTGCAAACACCTAAGAATTTATGCTGAATTTGCTGAAACCATCTAGAATTTGAAGCAGAGAGAGATCTATATAAGAGAGCAGTTCCATAATATCGGGGGTGACTTTCTTTCTCACCACTAAGGGGTAGGAAGAACGTCATCTGCACTCAGATCTCAGAGACAAATGCTTGTGTGTATCTGTGCTTCTAGCTTTTTGCTTGGATCACAATAAAAGAGTTTTGCTGACACGTGACTGTGATCTGAGTTCTTTATTTTTCCTGGTGCACGGCTCCCATGTGCTCAGGCAATCTTGATGATAATTAGGGATCTTTTGTAGGTGGACCCGGCCTACAAAAGAAGCTAGGCAAGGCTTTGAGAGAGAGAATGAAAATGCTGGACTGTCAGTCTTGTATCTCTGAATCACAAACCTTTGCTGGATGTCAGTCAAAAAAATTTTTTTTAAACAGAACTCAGGATGAATATGGTGTTGTACTGTTTATTACAGTGCTTAAAGGAGGGCAGCGAAGCTTTATCATGCCTACCTTGGAATGCCCACACATATGATGAAGTTGCCTTGTGCTCAACTGTAAGGTTTTCAATAAGCTCTGCACATCTTCCTGAAAAATACCCCAAAACTAAATATGAGAATCATCAACTGGTAGCTCTAGATACATACAAAGATGGCTCTAGTACGAATTTGTTGTGTCTTGACGCATGCAGTATTTAAAATCACATTAAACTACATCAGAATCCATGTAGCAACATGATACAGCAATTGAGGGAGAAGGTTATATTACAGGAGCCTGTTGTACTGTGATGAGGAGAGCCCTGCTGAACCGATGGAAATAGGAAAAGATAGTGAATATACCTTTAAGGAAAGAGACATTCCTGAAATTCACAGGTTCCAGACTGCAGTCAAAGAAAGAAAGCACGGAGTTGATAGAGCCAGTTTGCCACACCCAAGCTCTGCTGACTAAGTGCAAGCTTAGGGGGTAATGGCAAACACCTGTGCAGAGACAGAGAAAGGCTAGCTAAGAAGCAGCATTATAAAACCTGCTCAGAAGGGGAGAAAGTACTAAATGGAATACTATCTGCAAACTGAGACAAAGCATGAAACTTATCAACAATAAAAACAGTTGGACCATTAAATGATAAGAAGATAAGATATGCCTTACTGGGTCAGATCAAGGTCCATCAAGCTCAGTATCCTGTTTCCAAAAGTGGCCAATCTAGGTCATAAGTACTGTCATGACCCCAGCCCTGGCCGAGGGCCTAGAGGTATAGGGCTGCCATTTTTAGTCCTCTAATAAAGGAATTAAACACTATTCTTGCCAACAGGGAGGCATTCTGGGACTTGTAGTTTTCCTCGTTCAAGGATAGTCGTGTAAGCCAAGGGTTAAAGGCAAAGACAAAAGTTTATTTTTCCCCAAAAACACTAAGGTTCAAACACACAACGTCAGGATATTCTTCTCCAAGCAATACTTCAGAAATTATACATAAGCTGGAAGTGAGGAAGCTTCATAAGCTTTTAAAACATGTGCAGTAGTTTTCATAAGGTAATCAGCAAAACAAAATACAGCTTCTCTGTTTAAGCAAAGTTAAATGTCCTCATTTACCTTCTGCTCCTTTAAACACAAAAATGTAGAAGCTGGCAACGTTCTCTTGAGTTAGCAGGTATTTCTTAGCAAAACAAAACTAGGTTCATTCACACTGTTTCTCAAGGCCTTTCTTTATCAAGCATTTCTTATCAACAGACTTTCATAGCTTCTGTCTGGCATAATGTACAATCCATTGGCAATTCACCTGATATGGAGTTTTGCTCCGCACAGTCCACTTACATATCCTCTTGTTCTAAAGCATATACATCTGGCTCTGAACTCCCACAATCTGCTCCTCGGTGAATGCTCTGGGAAAATCCCTGGACCTCCCTCCAGCACTGGTTTCTCCGGTAAGGAATGTCTGTACCTCTAGTATGGGATATCTCTCCCTGGTTCAGTTGCCTTGGTTCCTCTCCGCTTTTCAGCCACGATTTTTTGCTCCAGGCGGGGTTCTGGTTACTTCTAGCTATAGCCTTGTTCACCCCCCTTTGAGCAGCTTGAAACCTTCGGTCCGAGACCCGAGGTAGAAGACTTCCCTGCTTTCTTTCTCTAAGCAAAGCACACGTGGTTTCTTGGCTCTCAGGCTCCTTCCACGTCCTTCTCCTTCCCCTGATGTTTCCTCCTCTGAGTTCATCTCTCTAAACTCCTGGAACAGCTGAAACATGCTGAACTCTCTGAACCTGCCCACGATTCTGGACTGGAACTGGAACACAAACAGTTTGAACCGCAACCTGATCCTGAACCCCCTTCTCCCCTTCTGAGCAGGGTCTATAAGGCTGCTTCTTAGCTAGCCTTTCTCTGTCTCTGCACAGGTGTTTGCCATTACCCCCTTGCATTTACGTCAGCAGAGCTTGGGTGTGGCAAACTGACTATCAACTCCGTGCTTTCTTTCTTTGACTGCAGTCTGGAACCTGTGAATTTCAGGAATGTCTCTTTGCTTAAAGGTATATTCACTATCTTTTCCTATTTCCATCGGTTCAGCAGGGCTCTCCTCATCACAGTACCTAGCAGTTTCCCCAAAAGACACAGGTTCCACAATGCTTGTATTGGGTCAAGCAGTGATATTCTGGGTCTCTTTTAATAATGGGACTAAGAGTGGACAAGGCCATAGCGGAGAGACTAAAAGAATTCTTTACTTTGATCTTTACTGAGGAAGATGTAGGGATGTTACTCATGACTGAAATGGTATTTAAAGGTGATGCCGCAGAAGAATTGAAAGAAATATCGAAACACCAGGAAGGTGTATTATAACTATTTGATAAATGGAAGAGTAGCAGATCACCTGGTTCGGATGGTATACATCCAAGGGTGTTGAAAGAACTAAAATATGAGATTGCAGACCTACTATTAGTAATCTGGGAACTATCATTAAAATCATCTGTAATACCTGAAGATTGGAGGATGGCCAATATAAGGCCAATTTTTAAAAAGGATTCCAGGGGTGATCTGGGAAACTACAAACCGGTGAGCCTGACATCAGTACCGGGAAAAATGGTAGAAACTATTATAAAGAACAAAATTACTGAACATGTATATAGTCATGACTTAATGGGAGACAGCCAACATGGCTTTAGACAAGGAAGATCTTGTCTTACTAATCTGTTATGTTTTTTGAAGGTGTGAACAAACAGGTAGAAAAGGTGAGCTGGTTGCTATAGTGTATTTGGATTTTCAGAAAGCCTTTGACAAGGTCCCCCATGAGACTCTTGGTGAAATTAAAAAGTCATGGGATAGGAGGTGATGTACTATTGTGGATCAGGAACTGGTTAAAAGATAGAAAGCAAAGGGTAGGGCTACATGGCCAATTTTCCCAATGGAAAAAGGTGAATAGTGGAGTACCTCAGGGATCTGTGCTGGTTTTTAACATATTTTTAAATGACCTGGAAATGGGAATAACGAGTGAGGTAATCAAATTTGCAAATGACACAAAATTATTCAAAAAGTTCTAAAAACCCAAGAGGATTCTGCAAAATTGCAAGAGGACCTTGATAAATTGGAAGGCTGGATGTTCAAATGGCAGATGAAATTTAACGTAGACAAGTGCAAGGTTATGCACCTAGGAAAGAACAACCCAAACAATGATTACACAATGGCAGGTTCCACATTAGGAACTACCACCCAGGAGGAAGATTTAGGCGTCATCGTGGATAACATATTGAAACCCTCTGCCCAGTGCGCAGCGACGGCCAAGAAAGCAAATAGAATGCTAGGAATCATAAAGAAAGGAATAGAGAATAAAACAAAGGATATTATAATGCCTCTGTATCTTTCCATGGTGTGACCATACCTTGACTATTGTGTGCAATTCTGGTCGCTGTTCTTAAAAAGGATATAGCAGAATTAGAAAAGGTACAGAGAAGAGCCAACCAAAATGGTAAAGGGGTTTGGAAAGATACCCCTATGAAGAGAGGCTAAAAAAGGTTAGGGCTCTTCAACCTGAAAAAGAGATGGCGGAGGGAGATATGATAAAGGTTTATAAATTAATGAATGGAGTGGAACGGGTAAACGTAGATTGATTGTTTATGCCATCAAAATATAGGAAGACGAGGGTACATGCAATGAAGCTACAGTGTAACCTATTTAAGAGTAATAAGAGAAAATATTTTTTCACTCAACGCACAATCAAACTCTAGAATTAGTTACCGGAGGATGTAGTAAAAGCTGTTAATGTAGCGGGTTTAAAAAAGTTTGGACAAGTTCCCAGAGGAAAGGTCCATAAACCATTATTAAAGGGGACCCAGGAAATCCACTGCTTGCCCCAATACAAGCATTGTGGAACCTGTGTCTTTTGGGGAAACTGCTAGGTACCTGTGACGTAGACTGGCCACTGTTGGAAACAGGATACTGGGCTTGATGGACCTTGGTCTAACCCAGTATGGCATATCTTATGTTCTTATGTTTACTGGATTTGATATAACACTGATGACTGGTTTACAATAATTAAAGTAAAGGCAAGGAGTGAAAAAAGTAAGAACTAGATTAATGAAAGACGAAGTACAATAACATCATAGGACAGACATAGATAATAGGTAGCATAAGAGGAACAATCAAGTGATCAACCAGCCAAGAAATCTGCATTCACGACAAGTGAGGGAAATTTGCTGCCTAAAAGAGAATAAGATCGATAAATATTGATTTAAAAACCTGCAAGAAAAAATACATTTTTAAGGAAGTTTCAAATTTTTTCAAAGACTTTCCAACCGGATGACATGTGTTCCATAGGGTGGACAGCAAACATCCGAAAGGCTGTTCATCTAGTAGATTCAGCTATGGCACAGCAGCAGTGTGACATACCAGGCAATTACAGTTCTGTTCGTTCAAGCTCAAACTCCTGATCCTTGATGCACTATGATTACTCTCAATTCCCATGGAAGAAGAGACTTTATAACTCTTGTGACTATGGAGAAATTTCACTTACCGTTAATTTCCTTTCCTGGAATACTGCTAGACCAGTCCAGACAAGCGGGTTATGTTCCTCTGCCAGCAGATGTTAGAGACAGAGAAACAAAACACTCCAGAGCTATAATTGGTTGGGCTCTGGGTGCCCCTAGAGGATCTAGCCAGTATTCTTTTGAAAAAGCACTAATGCAAAGAGATAAACAGGACTAATGAACTCAACTATGTACAGGTAACCAGTAATTCAACGAAAAACGAACTCGAACCAAGAAGGTTGGAGGAGAATCAAACATCATTCTTTGGAGAAAAGATCTGAATCCACTGTTGTGGACTTTCTCTGGCATATGATATTGCTTATGTCTGAAGTAAATCGAACGTCAGCTCCTCTGCACCAGCAGTTGTGACACTGATAATGGGGCGGGTTCTGGACTGGTCTAGCAGTATTCCAGGAAAGGAAATTAACGGTAAGTGAAATTTCTCGTTCCAGATCATACTGCTAGACCAGTCAAGACAAGCGGGAAGTACCCAAGCTAATGAACCCCAGGGTGGGCAGAGAGAGCCGCTGACAGCACACTAGCCCCAAAACGACTCCTCACGTGCCTGAACATCCAAGCGATAATGCTGGACAAAGGCAGACAAGGAAGACCAAGTTGCCGCTTGACAAATATCAAGAGGGACTACGTGTGATTGCTCAGCCCAAAATGTGGCCTGAAACTGAGTCAAATGTGCTCAAAGAGCGGAAGGCACTGGCTTACTTTGGAGAATATAGGCTGATTCAATGGTACGGCATATCCATCGGACGATAATGGACGTGGAAGCTGCCAAACCTCGGCGCGGCCCCACAAAAAGCACGAAAAGATGGTTGGTCTTGCAAAAAGAATTGGTGACCTTGAGATAGCGAAGAAGAATCCTTTTGAGATCAACTGCTCGGAGATTCTTGGAACTTTCGGAACATTGTTCCTTTGAAAAAGCCGGCAACAAAAGAGGCTGATTGATATGAAAAGGAGTAATCACCTTAGGCAAGAAAGAGAGAACAGTGCAAAGGGACACTCCTGCAGAGAAAGTCAAATACAGATCCCTGCAAAAGAGGGCCTGCAGCTCCGAAATGCGACGAGCCAAAGTTATTGCCACTAAGAAAACTGCCTTAAGTGTCAAATCTGATATGGAAACTTCCTTCAGAGGCTCGAAGGGCAGAGACATCAGAGCCCGAAGAACCAAGACAAGGTCCCAAGAAGGAACAAGTGGATGGACCGGAGGGTGTAGAAACTTAACTCCTTTAAGAAAACGCGACACATCGGAGTGGGATGCAAGAGAACAACTGCAAATCAGCCCCTTATAACACGTCAACGCTGAAATCTGTACCCGTATAGTGCCAAGAGCTAAGCCCTTGTCGAAGCCCTCTTGAAGAAAGGCAAGAATGTCTGGAATTTCTGTTCTCCAAGGAGAAAGATGATGTTGGGTACACCAGGACTCAAAGACTCTCCACACCCTAGCGTATGTATGCCAGTGATGTAGACAAACGGCGAGCCTTGAGGAGAGTCGACACTACCTTGAAAGAGTAACCCTTACGAGTTAATCTATGGCATTCAAGAGCCAAGCCGTAAGCAAGTAGGGAGTTGGATCTTCCATCGAAATAGGACCTTGCCTGAGAAGTCCGAACGGAGCTTGTAGTCGCAGAGGAGGGACTCAAGACAGTCTTATGAGATCGGCATACCAAGGTCTTTGTGGCCAGTCTGGGGCCACCAATATTACTAGACCCTGGTGCTCCCTGATTCTCTGAACAACCCTTCCGATCATTGGCCAAGGTGGGAATACATAAAGCAACAGGTGTTTCAGCCGTGGCTGCGCCAAGACATCTATGCCCTGAGAGCTGTGGTCCCTCCAACGACTGAAGAAAAGTGGAACTTTTGCATTTGTGGCTGACGCCATGAGATCTACTTTTGGTTGCCCCCACTTCTGAACTATGGTTTGGAACGCTTGTGGGGCCAGTTCCCATTCGCTGGGATCGAGAGTGTCTCTGCTTAGGAAATCCGCTTTCATGTTGCTGGTTCCCGCAATATGCTGTGCCAAGAGTGCTTGAAGGTTCTTTTCCACCCAAGGGAAGAGAAGGGACATCTCTTTCGATACCCCTGTGCAATTGGTGCTGCCCTGCCGTGACATTGTCGCAGAGAATCCAAACTGCTTGTCCCTGTAGGAAACACTGAAACTTCAGTAAGGCGAATCGAGCTGCTCTTGCCTCGAGCCTGTTGATGGTCCATTGTGCTTCGCGTTTCGTCCAAGTTCCTTGTGCTGAGTGAGTACGACAATGCGCTCCCCATCCGGACAGACTGGCATCGGTTGTCAGCAAGATCCAACGCGGGTTTTCCAACGGTACTCCTCTGAGGAGATTGTGAGATGCCAACCACCACTGTAGACTGTGCCGGAACTGCCGCTGTAACGGCAGACAAATCTGATAGTCTTCCATCACTGGGGACCATCTGGAAAGCAGAGGGCCTGAAGACAGTGCATGTGAGTTTTTGCCCAAGATATGAGTTCGATGGTGGCTGCCATGGATCTCAGAACTTGTAGGTAATCCCATGTCCGGGGGGCTGTTTGCGCAAAGAAACTGCGGAGTTGAGAGGTCAGCTTTACAAAAGGGCTTGAGTCAGGAATACACGCTCTTGACTGGTATCGAAGCGTGCTCCAAGAAATTCGATCTCTTGAGACGGATGGAGGGAACTTTTGGTGCGGTTGATCACCCAACCGAGCTGCTGAAGAAAGACCACTACTATGGAAACAGTTTTGATAGCCTCTGGAAGAGAATCCGCATGAATGAGCCAATCGTCCAAGTACGGGTGCACTTTGATGCCCTGCTTGCGTAAGGCTGCGGCCATAACCACCATCACCTTTGAGAAGGTTCGAGGTGCCGAGGCTAGGCCAAAGGGCATAGCTCAAAACTGAAAAACGCAGGAAGCACTGGTGGTCCTCTCGAATGGGAATATGAAAATACGCTTCCGTGAGATCTAAGGAAGCTAGAAACGCTCCCCGGCGTACCGAATGAATGACTGATTGTAGGGTTTCCATCCGGAAGTGTGGTACTCGAAGGCTGCGATTTACGCCTTTGAGGTCCAAAATTAGACGAAAGGATCCATCTTTCTTGGGCACCATGAAATAGATGGAATAGCGGCCTAGCCCTCTTCCTAAATGGAGGGACTGGACAAATGGCCTTTAAGGAGAGAAGTCTCTGAACAGTAGTTTGAATGGCCACTCATTTTCCCGACGAGCGTCCTTCCTGGAGAGACCAGGAAGGCATCATGAATGGGTCGGTGATATTCGAGAGAATAGCCGTGAGTAACTATATCGAGGACCCAGCGATCTGAAATTATGAGTGCCCACTGGCGAGAAAAAAGGGATAACCGTCCTCCTAAAGGTGGAAGGATCTCGAGTGGGCGGAGCATCCCATCAGCGGGAAGGACGGGAGGTTCCAGTGAATTTCCCTGGGCCAGAGTAGGTATCTGTCCCTCTGCAGGCTCCTCAAAAGGACTGCGCTCTCTGACCATAGCGATGGGCAGAAGCGGAAGAAACACCTGGCTTAAAAGAACGGTATCGTCATGAATCCTGAGATTTAGAAAATCGGCGAAAACCGTGGGACCGAGAGGCACGATGAGAAGATGCCTTTGGTCTGTCCTCAGGTAAATGTTGTGGCTTCACCTCTCTGAGATCTTTCACCAATTTATCAAGATCTTCGCCGAAAAGGAGTCTCCCTTTAAAAGGCAACTTAGACAGGCGAGTCTTAGAAGCAACATCCGCTGCCCATTGACGCAACCATAGCCATCTTCTAGCCACTGTAACCGCCGCCACGGAGCGAGCTGACAGCCGTAGAAGATCATAAAAGGCTTCTGCCAGGAATGCAGCGACAGATTCAAAGCACTCTAACTCTGGCTCGTCAGAAAGTTGATGAATCCATCGGAGGGAGGCCTGAGCCGCCAAACCTCCACGAACCGCAGCTTGTAGAGAAAGAGTAGAGGTCGGAAAGGCTGTTTTCAGAAGGCTTTTGACCATACGGTCTTGTTGATCTCGGAGTGCCGCTCCGCCCTCAACTGGAATAGTTGTATGTTTAGTGACCCCAGTCACCAAAGCATTCACCTTTGGGTATGACAGCCAACGGTCGAGGTCAGTAGGAGACCAAGGATACAACTGCCCAATACGGCGTGCGGTGCGGAGAGACGATTCTGGAGAGTCCCATTTCTGAGATACCATTTGCTGCAACTCCGTTGGAAAGGAAAAAGCTTTGGAAGGTTTACGAATACCTTGAAAAATAGGATCAGGATGTAAAGGAGCCTGGGAAGTTTGTGGATCAGGTGTTTCGGCCAGGCATAGCGCCTCTATCATCTGAGCAAATAAGGCCGGTAACTCCTCTTTCCAAAAGAATCGGATATCTTGAGAGTCCTCCTGAAGTGTGAGTGAAGAATCTGAGGGGGCATATTCCCCATCTTCTCATTCAGATGAATCAGGACTGCCCTCTGAAGATTTATGCTCTTCATGGGCATCAGGAACATCTCGGAAGCCCCACAAAATGTCCCTGGAGGAACGAGTAGGCTTAAGGTCTGCGGACTCACGTGAGCGCTTGCAAGACCCCACAATATCCCTGCTTGGAGCAGAAGCAGGTAAGGCAGGTATTCCGGAGGATTCAGAACGCCACAGGCTCCATGCTTGGCGAAAAAGTGCCAGGAACTGTCCGTCGGCCAAAATCGAAGAGAGTTCAGCAGTCTGTGGAGGCAAATCTGGAGCAGATTGGGATCCTTCTGCAGGCGGACTGGATTGCAGCCCTTCTAATGAAGGCGGTGACAAAGCGCTGATATCCACAGATGGTAGCACAGTGGAAGAGGACTCCCCTAGATGCATTGTACACAAAGAGTACATGCAATTAACTAATTCTTTCTGCTTCTTATTACATCCGATACATCTGTGCAGCGAAGCAGGCATGTTAAGTGTAAATCTTCTATTGTATTATTTTTATTTATTTATTTTTTTGAGAAGGGAACAAAGGTCCACTTAAAACTCTTCCTTGGAAACGTTCCTAGAAGGGTAATGTGTTTCTCTGGTGAGAATTAGACATAAAATGCCTGCCCAGAGCTGCTCCTGCCAAAAAGTATAAAGAAAAAAAGCTATCCCGCGTTTTCAAAATGGCCGCTGGCAACTTTAAAGCAAAAATAAAGCAACCCTTTGCTCCAAAAACTTCAAAAATGCGGTGAAACTGATGGGGAAGAGGCAAGAAGTGCTGCTAGCACCTTAAAACTTGAAACCCCGTCAAGCCCCGAATCGCTGAAAACGGCAGTGAAAAGGAAACTGTCAGTTACTCACTGTGCTGGAATCAGAGGAGCTGAGGTCCCACGGAGGAGAAAAGAAACTTTCAAGTCAGTGTAAGGACAATTACAGAGACTGAAAGGGACAGGAATGACAGTTAGATCCTCCTCCAGCCGCTTAGACCCTCTTGGCAGGGGCTGGAAAGTGTTTCTGAGGAGGAATGGAGAAAAGGAGAGCTGCACTGACAGGAAATCAGGAGCTCAACCCTGCTGTATTGCTGATTACAGAAATACTCTTTATAATCTAAAACACTCCACTCTAACTTGTCACTTTAGTGATAAAACATTTCATATCAACCCAACATTATTTCTTCATCACATGTATATGCTTAATATTTGCTTTTACATTTGTTTATCAACTGAACCACACTATGGCGTGCTCCTGGAGTCTTAAGTGTTGACTCAGTTATTTGAATATACCACTGTACCAGGAGGTTTCAGACCAGATACCGCGCTATCTGATACAAGCTATAAGTTAAGCTTTTTGTTCTTCACTGAAAGTTGGTGGCGGTAGAACCCTGGTGTAATAATTAACCACTGAAAAACTAACCACTGAAAAATATATAAAAATGGACACAAATCCAGGAAGGTTGTTGATGTAATCAGTGCGCTGTTGCTTCGACATATAAGCATTTGCTGAGCGCGGTATCTGGTCTGAAACCTCCTGGTACAGTGGTATATTCAAATAACTGAGTCAACACTTAAGACTCCAGGAGCACGCCATAGTGTGGTTCAGTTGATAAACAAATGTAAAAGCAAATATTAAGCATATACATGTGATGAAGAAATAATGTTGGGTTGATATGAAATGTTTTATCACTAAAGTGACAAGTTAGAGTGGAGTGTTTTAGATTATAAAGATTATTTTTCGCTCCGGACAAGACCGGTTTTTTGATTTTTGTACGATTACAGAAATACAGCTATCAAGAAGGGAAGCATGGGAAACCCAGAGAATACACCTCTTGTGTGCTCTGGGTGCATCCAGGAGTTAAATATAAAAAAAGAATCTAATAGACAAACTTGTCTAAGTCCTTCATCTGCTAGAGACAGAGAAATACTGGCTAGATCCTCTAGGGGCACTCCTATGTCACCCAGAGTGCAACCAATCACAGCTCTGGAGTGTTTTTTTTTCTCTGTCTCCAACATCTGCTGACAAGGGGACATAACCCGCTTGTCTGGACTAGTCTAGCAGTAGGATCTGGAAACAGTGCTTCAAGGATCTTCAAGGGGAGGAGGTTGTCTCCCAGGATAAGAAAATATTATGTGACATACTCACCCGGTGCTTTTTAAAGCTGCAGTCCAACAAAGGCATTCCCAGCTTCAAGAAGGTCTCCATAAACAGGCGGCCATACTACGGACAAGGAAAACATGGCGTTTAGGAGCAGAAATGCATGTCCCCTCAATACTGTATGTATGATTAGCTGAACAACAGTCCTCAGTACATCAAAGGCCACCTCAATGGGAGCAAAAGGATGGTGGTCGGCACTTTACAAGTATATTCTACATGATCACATAAAAATGTAATATACAGATTATGTGCCATACATGCATGCAGTAGATTCCTTGCTTCCTTATATCACTGACCATGTACACACTATAGCAATATGTCATACCTCTGCCAACACTAATTTAATTTTTTTTTGTATGAGAATGCGGTAGTTGGGAAGGAGGAAACTTTGGTACTTTATCCACCATGAACCCTTAATAATGTTTATATCACGATGAGCAGGGCCGTACTGTCGGTGAAATGCGCCCTGTGCAAGTTGCACATCAGGCACGTGCCCCCCCCGCACCTCTATCTAGCCACTTTATGGGGGTGGGAGAGAAGAGGCGCGCACCCGATATGCAAGTCGCCGGCGCACTAAGCAGGTCTGGACCCTCCTGGAGAGACCAGACCAGCTTAGTGTGCTGGCGAGAAAATTTAAGGGGCGCATTTCGGCTCTCTGCCGCTGCCTGCTGCCATTAAAAGCACAGGGCTCGGTACGGTCCTGATGTTGAGCACAGGGCTCGGTACGGTCCTGATGTTGAGAACTATTTGAACATGTTTTGACTTTCTCTCCTCTTCTCTCATGCCCTTCTGGATCCACTGCAATCTGGCTTTCGTCCTTTACATTCTACCGAAACGACCCTTGCTAAAGTCTCCAGTGACCTCTTCCTGGCAAAATTTAAGGGGCTTTACTCAATTCTCATCCTTCTTGACCTTTCTGCTGCTTTTGACATTCCTTGACACCTTGTCCACGCTTAGTTTTAAGGGCTCTGTACTATCCTGGTTCTCTTTTTATCTCTCCCATCACACTTTCAGTGTTTGTTCTGTTAGATTCTCTACTGCTATCCCACTCTCACAGTTGGTGTATCCCAAGGGTCTGTCTTGGGCCTACTCCTTTTCTCTCTCTATATCCAGTCTCTTGGTACACTCATCTCCTCCCATGGTTTTCAGTATCATTTTTATGCTGATGATTCTCAGATCTACTTCTCTACACCTGAAATCTCTCTGGCAATCCAGGCCCGGATCTCTGCCTGCCTATCTGATATTGTTGCCTGGATGTCTCACTACCGTTTTCAATTGAACACAGTCAAAACTGAGCTGCTTATTTTATACCCTAAATCCACTTCCCCCCTTCCTCTATTTCTGTGGATAATACTTTACTACTTCCTGTTTTCTTGGCTTGCAACCTTGGGGTCATCTTTGATTCCTCTCCTTCTCCACTCACATCCAAATGATAGCTAAAACCTGTAATTTATTTCTCTATGACATCAGCAAAATTCACCCCTTCCTTCCTTAACACTACTAAGACACTTATCCACTCTCTAGTCACCTCCCGTCTAGACTATTGCAACCTCCTCCTTGCTGCTCTCCCTCTGAATCATCTCTCTCCCCTTCAATCTGTTCAAAACTTGGCTGTATGGCTAATCATCTGTCAGCCTCGATATACTCATGTTACCCCTCTTCTCAAGTTGCTTCACTGTTTCCCTATCTATATCCGTATCTAATTCAAACTTCTCCTACTGACTTACAAGTGCACTCATTCTGCTGTTCCTTACTACCTTTCCTCTCTTATCTCTCCCTATACCTCGCCTCAAGAACTCCGCACGTCTGGCGGATCACTTCTATCTATGCCATTCTCTTCCACTGCCAATTCCAGACTTCAACCCTTTCACCTTACTGCTCCTGTCAGTATGTCAGGCTTCATTGCTAGCCCTTTTCAAATCCACTGAAAACTCATCTCTTCGAAGCTGCTTTTGGATCCTGATCCGCTTAGTTTCCTGTGTGTTTCCTTACTATATCTTATGTGTATTCTTATCCTCAGCTGTTGTATTGTCTCTCTTAACTAGATTGTAAGCTCTAATGAGTAGGGACTGTCTTTTACATGTGCCTGTTTACAGCACTATATATGCCTTGTAGCGCTATACAAATGATCAGTAGTAGCAGTAGAAGGACTGGCAGAGAAACCTTCAGTACTCTTACAGAAGCTAGACGGTGTCATGTATATGAAAGCCTATCGGTCCCAAGGGCTGGAAAAAAAATTACTCTCCCCCTTCCCTATGTTATGTTCATATGTTATAGAGCCTAGCACCTACCCTGTGACCCTTAGCAAGAAATAATCCACACCATTTTATAACTGAATATTTATCTATGTTGGAATTTACTTCTATCTTGTGGATAACTGTAAGTCAGGTATTGCTCTATTGGAAGAGATAAGTCTTCATCTTATTTAATTAAACCCAGTAGTACATCCTAACTTACCTTCAGACAGACACCCAGCACCGGCCTACTATCAAACACCTGCAGAGACAGAGGTACAACACACATCAGGGACCAACCTTTCTCATCACAATGTTATAACAGGTCACCTTGGGCAGGAGAACACAGGCACCTATCTTAAGCCTATTTAAAAAAAAACCCACATAGGCCCCATCACAAAATCATAGCTAAAATGTAGTCTCGAACTGATGCAAATATACATGACTGAAGTACATGTATAAGTATGCATTTCATAAGCAGCATTGCTAGGAATGGGTAAGTGCTACTGATAGGAAATTTGAATATGCCAGATGTTGATTGGCACATCTCTGCTGCAGTATCATCTAGAAATAAGGAGATCCTGGATTCTCTATAGGGAGAACTATTTAAGCAACTGGTAACAGAATCCACATATGAAGGGGCCATACTGGACTTAGTGCTTACCAATGAAAGTGTTTCTGATGTTATAGTGGGAGATCATTTTGCATCCGGTGATCACCAGATGGTGTGGTACAGTATTAGGACTAGGGCTGATAAAATCCATTCAAAAGCGAGGGTCTTAGACTTTAGGAAAACTAACTTTGCAAGATGGGCCAATACCTCAGGGTGTCGTTTATTTATTTATTTATTTAACTATTCTTCTATACCGCCCCTTCCAGAGATCAAGGGCGGTTTACATGTAACAGTTTAACAGTATTGTACACATCTGTATACATTTACATTGAACAGTAGAATTCAACTATTTACATTGAACAATAAAATTTAACTTTGTAAGGTATTAAAGTAGAACAATCGTCAAACTATTTACAATAAATATTTACAGTGGCTGTGTGTGGTGAGTAGGACAAGTGTAGGAGTTGGAATTTATTTCCTTTTATGCATAATTTCCTTTTATGTCGTAAATGAGGGGTGAGGGGGAGGGGGCAGACAGGGAGTTAGTTAACGGGGTTAGGGGGTTTGTGTATGTGTGTCCATGTTTGTTGTGTAGCATGTTTTGGGGGAGTAGGGGATTTCAAAGTGCTCTGTGAATAGGTAGGTTTTTAATTCTTTCCTGAATTGGGAGAGGTCTTTTATGATTCGAATGTCTATTGGGAGGTCGTTCCAGAGCATTGGAGCAGCGAATGTGAATGCTCTGGAGCTGGTGGTTTTCTTAGTCTTCCGGATAGCTTTTGGTGTGATGAGGGAGTGGGCTGCATTTTGTCTGTGGAATCTAGTTGTGGTTGGAGAGTGCAGTAGTGTAGATAGGTGTGAGGGGGCTAATTCACTTATGAGTTTAAAGGTTGTTAGGACAATTTTGTATCTAATACGGCTGTTTATAGGGAGCCAGTGTAGTTCCCGTAGTATTGGGGTTACGTGATCTGCTAGGTGGGCTTTAGCAATTACTTTTGCACAGATGTTCTGAGCTCTTTGTAGAAGGTATGTGCTTTTTTGAGGAAGGCCTGTTAGGAGACTATTGCAATAGTCGAAGTGTGGGGTGATCAGTGTGCTTACTACAGATCTAAAGTCTTGTGTTTCGAGGAATGGCCTTAGGTGTTGAATAGTTTTAAGTTTATAGAAAATGGTTTTCACTGTTTGTTTTATGTGTGGTAGCATAGTGAGTGTGTGGTCGATTATTACACCTAAGTATTTTACCTGTTTTCTAACAGGTATGGTAGTTTTGTTGATTGTAATTGTTTCCGGGTAAGTGTTCTCAGTCATAGATGACCTTGTTACGAACATTGCTTCCGTTTTTCTGAGGTTGATGCTAAGGTAATTTGATTCCATCCAGGAGGACGTCTCTGCCATGCATTCGGATAGTGTGTCATAAGTGGGGTTTTTAGTGTTTATGGGGATAGCAAGCATGATGTCATCAGCGTATATAAAATGCTTAATCCTGTGTTTTTTAAATATGTTTGTTATAGGTTGTAGGTACAGGTTAAATAGGAGGGCTGAAAGGGCCGATCCTTGGGGTATTCCCTGTCCCTGGGGGAATGTTTCTGATGCTTGTTGGTCAATTTGGACGCGTATTAGTCTATGTGTGATGTAGGACTTGAACCATTTAAGGACAGTCCCGCCTATTCCTAAGTTCTCTAGTCTGTTGATTAGTGTAAGGTGGTTGATGTCGAAGGCGGCTGAAATATCTAAGAAGAGGAGTAGGAAGCCTTGGTTGTTGTCATCTGTACCACGGATGAGGAAGTCCATTAAGGTGATTAAGAGAGTTTCTACTCCATGGAAGGGGCGGAATCCAAATTGGTGTGAGTCAAGTGGTTTGTGTTCATCAATGTGTTCCTGTAACTGTAGTTGAATTGTTTTCTCTATTATTTTGGCTATAAATGGAATGCTGGCTATTGGTCTGTATGAGTTCGGGTCTTTTGAGTCAAGCTTACTATTCTTTATTATTGGTCGGAGTGTTGTGAGCTTTAAGGCATCAGGCATGGTGCCTTGTGAAAGGGATTGGTTGACTATGTGTAGTAAATATTCAGCCAGTTCATCCTTTGCACACTTAATCCAAGACACAGGGCATGGATCGAGTGGGGAGGTTGTGGTGTTGATCATTGTTATGATCTTTAAGGAGTTGTTTTTGATCGGTCAAATGAAAACTTGTCCATTCGTTAATGGTTTTGGTACTTGTTAGTAGTGATGTCGGGGTAGTGGTATTGCTTTTTAGTTTTTCTGCAAAATGTGTTGCTAGTGTTTGTACACTTATTGCTTGTTGTTTAGGCTCAGTGTTATTCGTTTTGGTTAGTGTTTTTACAATCGCGAATAACTCTCTAGGGCGGTTGATGGCTGAGTTTATTACTTTAGAATGGTAGTCTCTTTTTGATTTGTTGATTGCATTTTTATATCCAGTAAGTAAGAGCATGTATTGGGATTTGTTTTCATCTGATTTTGTTTTTCTCCATCTCTTTTCTTGTTTCCTCAGTTGCTTTTTTAGTTTTGTTAGCTCTTTCGTGAACCATTTTTCCGTCTTTTTTATTTGTTTATGTAAGGCTTGTGTGGGAACAGCTGCATTTTGAATGGTAAGGTTCCAATGTGTTATAGTTGAATTGATGTCTGTTGAGTTAGTGTTGAGTTTGGGCAATACTTTGTCGAGGAATGTGCTTTTGTCAAAGCGTGCGAAGCGTGAGGTATGTGGAGTTGCACTTGTGGTTGTTTTTGGAGCTTGTGCTGGTAAGTGGATTGTGATGAGGTGGTGGTCGGACCAAGGTACTTCG
The DNA here is from genome assembly GCA_033557465.1 of Ichthyophis bannanicus. Classification (NCBI taxonomy): domain Eukaryota; kingdom Metazoa; phylum Chordata; class Amphibia; order Gymnophiona; family Ichthyophiidae; genus Ichthyophis; species Ichthyophis bannanicus. The sequence goes on along the minus strand of CM066046.1, from coordinate 26,413,265 downwards.
GTTATAGTTGGGGTGGTATGTAGCCGGTGACTGTAAAGCGTAGATGGGAGGAATATTAGGTCAAGTATGTTACCTTTTTTGTGTGTGGGGGTATGTATTATCTGTGTGTAACCCATTTGTGTCATAGCATCAATGAAGTTATCTGATTGTGAGTGGTTCAGCGATGGAAGGTTCAGGTCACCAAGGAGTATGAGTGGTTTGCTTTGGGATGCTGTGCATGCGAGTTCAAGGATAGGGGTGAGGTTTTTTTGGTCGGATGTTGGGGGTCTGTATATGAGGGTGAGTGCAAGGGTTTTATTTTCTATATTGACAATGTCCATTCCGTCTATATTATTTAAGTTTGTTAGAGTGAATTGTAGTTCCTTTTTGGTGAGTATCAATGTGCCACCTCCTCTTTTTATATTTCGATGGCAGTTGAATATGTCATATTGATGTGTGGTTAGTTGGTTTAGTAGTATAGTGCCTGTAGGAGAGAGCCATGTCTCAGTAATGCAGATAATGTTAGGGGTTGTGTCATTTATTATGTCATTGATTATTGGTATTTTGTTTCGTATGGATCGGATAGAGGGATAGGAACAGTGGGGGGATGTAAAAAAACAGTGGGCAAAACTGAAAGGGGATATTTTAAGGGCAACAAACCTTTTTGTTAGAAAGATATATATATATATTTATATGGTTCTCAAAAGAAGTAGCTGAAAAGGTAAAGAAAGTGGAAAGAGTGGTAGATACATGGAATAGTCTCCCAGCGGAGGTGGTAGAGATGACGACAGTATTTGAATTCAAGAAAGCATGGGACAAACTCAGAGGATCTCTAAAGGGAAAAATGAGACTGTTGTAGTGGTTGATATGGAAAGGAAGACAAGATAGACCATGTGGTCTTTTTCTGCTGTCATGTTTCTATAACCTTGGTGCATACTTCATAGCTCCATCCAAATACATATTTGTACACATGAGATAATTTTATAAAGAGCCATTTTCTGTGCGTACACAGGCATATATGTGTGAACAATTCTTTATAAAAGTATCTCCCTCTAAGAATAGAGGGTGGCCTGCCTTAAAAGATAATTTATCAGTTAAGGACAATCCACTGTAACAGTTATCAGGTGTGGAAAATGTTCATGAAAAATACAGCTAACAATTTTATCATTATCAGCTTACTGTGCGCCTGTACTTGAGAAGGGTAAACCAACTGCTTACCTTACTAAGTGTTCTGAGTAGACAATACGATAATAAGCCACACAAGTGGGCGACATCCTCTGACAGCATGAACACACAGTATTTCTTCCACAATTATAGAAAAGTCTAAAATGCATTACGTGACTTGCATAGGACTTCCTGTACTGCCACTTCTACACAAAGCCACTTCAATCCTATGTAATAGCTTTAAAGAAGCCACTTCAAAAGGGTAGATGGGAAAGACTATGTGGCTGATTATCCTGCTGTTTATGGAGAACACTTGTTACGATAAAAGATTTTGTTCTCTTCATTAGCAAGCAGGATGAATCAGCCACGCAAGTGGTTATCCCTAGCTAAGAAATGTCTTCCAACACAAAAGTGTAAAATAATGAATGACAGATAAATCACAGTTACTCACCTGTAACAGGTGATCTCCGGAAACAGCAGGAATTTAGTCTTTACATATGGGTATCGTCGGTACCGACGGAGCCTGTGCGGGAACGCTCCCCAGTGTCCAATAGGAAAGCTTTTGGGAGCATCCCACAACGCCTGCGTGCTGCCTTCCCACCTTTCCCAACTGTCCCTCTCCAGTTGAGTTTAAAGCTGAGACAAAAGAGAGAGGGAAAGAGAGAAAGAAAGAGAGCTACTAATCCTAGGGGAGGTGGGTGGGTTATGAAGACTAAATTCCTGCTGTTCCCGGAGATCACCTGTTACAGGTGAGTAACTATGCTATCTCCAGAGACAAGCAGGAATGTAGTCTTCACATATGGGGACTCCCTAGCTGCAGATGCCAGGGAGAAGGCCCCAGAAGTTGTGCGCCCTTGTGAAAGAGCTCCACTTCCCCCCATGGATCTCTGGCATCCTACCAGGGATGGTGGGTGAGAGTTGATTAGGTATGGAACAGGTGTTGAAGAAAAGCCTGACCAAACAAGGCATCCCGGCGGGAGTCCTTGTCTAAGCAGTAATGGACTGTGAAGGTATGAACCGAAGCCCAAGTGGCTGCTCGACAGATGTCGTCGATAGACACAGAGTGAAGATGAGTCATAGAGGCTGCCATGGCCCTCACATTGTGAGCTGTGACATGGCCTTCAAGAGGAAGGTTTTTACTTTCATAGGCAAAAGATATACACTGTACAATATAGCTGGACAGTGTTCTTTTGGAGACTGGAAGTCCCAAATGACTAGGATCAAAAGCAACAAAGAGTTGAGAGGACTTTCTATGTGGCTGTGTCCTTCGCAAGTAAAAGGCCAAAGCTCTTTTACAGTCCAAAGTATGAAGATTCCTTTCTGCATTTGAGGCGTGAGGCCTTGGAAAGAATACAGGAAGGTAAACAGCTTGGTTTAAATGAAAAGGTGACACCACCTTTGGCATAAAGTGTGGATGAGTCCTAAGGACTACCTTATCATGATGGAACCTTGTGTAAGGAGGATCAGCCACCAATGCTTGCAATTCACTGATGTGACGTGCTGATGTGATTGCAATAAGAAAGATGACCTTCCAGGAAAGGAATTCAAAGAAGTAGTGGTAATGGTTCAAAGGGCGGTTTCATGAGCTGTCCAAGAACCAGATTTAAGTCCCATGCCACCGGTGGTGGCTTAATGGGAGGCTTAGTTAAAAGAAGGCCTCTCATAAATCTCGCTATGAGAGGAAATAGGTTGTCCATTTAGAGGCTTGAAAGAAGTTGCAATAGCACTCAAATGAACTCTCACTGAATTGGTCTTAAGCCCCACATTTGATAAATGAAGGAGATATTCCAGTAATGATGCCAAAGGTATCGCAAGAGGGTTAAGACCCTTCTGCGAGCACCATATGGTAAACCTTTTCCATTTAAATGCATAAGAGCGTCTTCTGGAAGGCTTCCTGGAAGCATAAAGGATATCCTTTACCTGCTGGAAAAGGTTAAGACCGTGAGGTTCTAGGCTTTCAGCAACCAGGCCCTGAGATGCAGAGACTGGGAATTGGGATGCCATAGCATCCCGTCCTCTTGAGAAAGGAGATCTGGAGCAGATCCTAACTCCAGAGGCGGAGCTTGAGAGAGATGTAGGAGCAGAGGGTACCACATTTGCTGTGGCCAAAGTGGAGCTATGAGAATCATATGACCTCTGTCTCTCTGAAGCTTGAATAGGGTTTTGGGAATTAGGGGAATGGGTGGAAAGGCATACAGGAAGTCCTGGCCCCAATGGAGGAGGAAAGCATCCCTGGCCTGACAACCCTGAGCCGGAATTCTGGAACAGAACCGGGGAAGTTTGGCAGTCAGCGGACTTGCAAAGAGGTCTATGTCCGGGGTTCCCCAAATTTGAAAAATTTTGGACACCTGGTCTGCATGGAGAGACCATTCGTGTGGAAGCAGAACTTGACTGAGTCTGTCTGCCCAAGAGTTTTGAATGCCTAGAAGATACACAGCAAGGAGATGAATCTGATGCTCTCTGGTGAGGACCCATAGTCGCAAAGCTTTGTTGCAGAGCGACAGAGAGCCTGTTCCACCCTGCTTGTTCACGTAGAACATGGCTACTTGATTGTCCGTTTGAACTAGGACTGTCTTGTAGCTGAGCTGGGTGTGGAATACTCGAAGAGCAAGGAAGATTGCTCTGAGTTCCAGGAGATTGATATGGAGATAGACCTCCTGTGGAGTCCAGGTACCCTGGGTAGAGAGGCCTTTCAGGTGGGCTCCCCAACCCACCTGTGAAGCATCTGTTGTTAGAGTGGCTTGGGGTGGGGGTTGCTGAAAAGGAGACCCCACCAAAAGGTTTTGGGGTGACTGCCACCATTGGAGGGACAAAATAAGGCAATCTGAGTTTGCTATTTTGTCTGACAGGCAACTTGACGCCTGAGTCCACTGAGTGGATAAAGTCCCCTGGGCTGCCCTCATAATTGTAACATTTCCCGAGCAGTGAGGTGAGGTTTTAGCACTGCTTGGGAAGCTAACTGCACAATGTGAAGGCAGCGGGGCTGTGGAAGGTAGGCCCTTGTCTGTCTGGTATCCAGCAGAGCTCCTATAAACTTTAGGGATTGAGTGGGAGCAAGGTTGGAGTTTGGGAAGTTTATGACAAGTCCCAAATACTGAAGGATGCGCACTGTGCGAGAGAGAGCAACCCTGGCCTCTGGCTCTGAAGAGGCTCGAATGAGCCAGTTGTCTAAGTAAGGGAAGACGAATATTTCCAGGGTGTGGAGAAATGCTGCCACCACAGCCATGCATTTTGTGAACACTTCTGGTGCAGAGGCCAGGCCAAAAGGAAGAACCCTGTATTGATACTGCTTCCCTTGAAACAGAAAGCAAAGAAACTTTTGGATGGATGAGAACATGAGTGTATGCATCCTTGAGATCTAGAGAACAAAGCCAATCCTGACTCTGAAGGTATGGCAGCAGAGTTCCTAGAGAAATCATTTTGAACTTCTTTTTGAACAGGAATTTGTTCATTTCTCTGAGGTCTAAAATGGGTCTGTGTCCTCCTGTTTTATTTGGAATAAGGAAATAGGGGGAGTAAAACTCTGTACCCCGTTGGGGAATGGGTACCTCTTCTATTGCCCCTTGAGCAAGGAGCACAGTGACTCTTGACCTAACTGGTCATTGAGAGAGGTCTGAGAATTGAACTGTCTTACCATTGTAGGAGGGGGCATGCTAAGGAAATGAAGCTTGTACCCCTCTCTTACAATAGACAGAGTCCAATTTTCTGCTGTTATCTGACCCCATCGGGGGGCAAAATGACATAACCTTCCTGGGATGGTGGAGGGTTCTGGGCTGTTCAGGGCCAGGAAGGAAATGTTTTTTTAGATAGGAGTCAAAGCCCCTGTGGAGGCGGAGTCTGCTGAGCCGGTTCAGGCTTAGCTGCTTTTGTCTTTCTTTGCCTAGGTTGTTGCTGCTGTCCCTTTTGGGCAGACTGACCCAGGGCCGGCCTGTCCATTGAGCGAGAATGTTTTTTGCACAGGGCCCTGCGTGCCCGCGCAAAGAACATTCTGCTTTAAAAATAAATTAAATTTCAAAAAAAAAGTTGGTTGCTGCCGCTGCGGCAGCATTGAGTGTCCCGCAGGGCCCCCCCTGCCCGGCTGAGCCTCTCCGCGACGACTTTCAGGTCCGCGAAGGGACAGTGTCTCCCTCGCGGCTCTGTTAAGCCTGCAGAGGCTGATAGGAAATTCGGCTCTGTTAAGCCTGCAGGGGCAGATGGGAAATTTCCCATCAGCCCCTGCGGGCTTAACAGAGCCGTGAGGGAGACGCTCTCCCTTCGTGGATCTGAAAGCCGTCACGGAGAGGCTCAGCCGGGCAGGGAGGGCTCAGCTGGGCAGGGGGGCCCCGCAGGACACTCGATTCTGCCACGGCGGCAGCAGCCAGCTTTTTTTTAAATTTTTAATTTTCCCTGGGCCGAGGGGGGAGTTAGGACTGGTAATGGGCTGTGGGCTGATGGGGGGGGGGGGGTTAGGACTGGTAATGGGCTATGGGGGGCTAGGACAGGAAATGGGCTGATGGGGGGTTAGGACTTGAGGTGGGCTGATGGGGTTAGGACTGGTAATGGGCTATGGGGGGGGGCTAAGACTGGAAGTGGGTTGATGAGGGCTAGGACTGGAAGTGGGTTGATGGGGGCTAGGACTGGAAGTGGGTTGGGGGGTTGCTAGGACTGGAAATGGGCTGAGTGGAAGGGGAGGCTTGAACTGCAAATAGCTGATGGGGACGAGGACTTGGAATGGAAATGGGCTGAGTGGAAGGGGGGGCTTGAACTGCAAATAGCTGATGGGGAGGGGGGTTTGGAATGGAAATGGGCTGTGAGGGGAGGGAGCTAGGACTGGAAATGGGCTGAGTGGGGGGGAGCTAGGTCAGGAAATGGGCAGATGGAGCAGCTAGGATAGGACTGGAAATGGACTGTTGGGGGGAGCTAAGATTGGAAGGGCTGTGGTGGGGGCTTGGATTGAAATGGACTCATGGAGGGGCTAGAACTGGAAGTAGGCTCATGGGGGCTTGGATTGGAATTGGGCTGAGTGGAGGGGAGCTAGGATTTGACATGGGCTGATGGTGGGACTAGGAAATGACTAGAAATGGGCTGGGATTGGAAATGAGCTGATGGAGGGACTCGGATAGGACTGGAAATGGATGGGGGAGCTAGGACTGGAAATGGCAGATGGGGGGCTGGGACTGGTAATAGGCTGATGCAGGGACTAGAAGGGAGCGGATGCTGGGTGAGGCTGGAACTAGAAGGGAGCTGATGTTGGGGGAGGATTAGAATGGGATGGGGCTGGGAGAGTGAAATGGAGAGGGGAAAAATATTTTGTGTGGGAGGGATGAAAAATCTACAGTTGGCTGGGTATTGGGAGAGTAAGTGGGGATTGAGGATGGAGGGGTAAAATTTGAGTGGATGAAATAGGAATGAGGAAAGAGCAAAAGGAGAAAGATTAGTATGTTAAAGCAGATGTAGAGAGAGAGAATGGAAAAAAACTAGAAGAGAGAAGAAAGGACAAATGGACAGCAGACGATGGAGAGTTAGCAGAAGACACGAAGAAACCAGAAGAAAGTGGCTGGAGCAATTGCAACTGAAAACAAATGCACAAAAGGTAGGACGATATCTCTTTTTTTAAAATTTATTAACTGGAATATGTCAGCTCTGGGAAATGTGCATCATTAACGTCTGCGCTTTGTTTAGTACAAGAGGAAATTAATTTATAGTTTTATTTCTACAGTGTTGTTGTACGTTCCAAGTTTGGCTTTTGGGGTTCCCAGTTTAATTATTGCCTTCCTGTTTCTAAATTGTGGTTCCTTGTTTGGTGATGGTCTATGTTCTGCATGTGTAACTGAGCTGAGGTATTCTGTTTATGTAATTCCTATTTGACATTGCCACTTGTTTTCTTTCCCCAGTAGGTCATGTATTGTTATTCTCTGAAATGTATTGGTTTAATATTTGCAGTGTTGCCTTTTGATAGGTAGGGTTTGGTGCTTTGAGCCCTGGTAGTGCTGTTATGATACGGTGGGTTTGCTATGGGTTCTAAATGGGCAGCGTTTGTAGTAGTTCCTAATGTGCCTGGCAGTTGGCACTGGATTATAGTAATGTAGAAATCTTTTAGTCTTTCTTTATCCATACATTCATTAAGAGACATGTTTACTAAAAGTTAGTGTATGGTAACATTATGCAAATGAGGCCCCGCACCCCCCTTGGGCCGCCCCTGAACTGACCTAAACGATGTCTCTGCTGGGTATAGGAGGGATAAAACTTTTTCTTCTTGCTGAAGAATAGTTTCTTAGAGGATCTTTTCCTCGCAGGATTGGCTGTAGATTTAGACAATCTATCCAAAGTGATATTGTCAGCATCTATCTCATTAGCCTTTTCCTGCCAAAGAGATTCTCTCCTGTGCAAGGTATATTCCCCAGTTTGTCCTGTACCCAGATTTCCAAGTCAGATGCCTGGAGTCAGGCAATCCTACGTGCACCTATGGCAATGGCAGAGGTTCTGCTTATGCATTCAAAGCAGTCAAAGGCTGCACGATTCACAAACTTGGAAACATCCTGAGCATGTTTGACAAGAGCAAGATAATCCTGCCTTTTATCATCAGGAAGGAGAGAGCTCATAAGCTCTAAATCTCCTGTGACCTCTTTAAGGAACATTCCTATATACAAGATATAGGAACTGATCCTAGCAGAAAGCATGGAAGCCTGGAAGGATCGACGTCCAAAGGCGTCAAGAGTCCTACACTCACGTCCTGGAGGATTAGATGCATGCCTTTTTGCACTCATTATCCGTCTCATGGCTGATTCCACTACCATGGAATGGTGTGGTAATTGAGTCTTCTGAAACCCAGGACAAGGAGGAACTCGATACATGGTGTCGAGCCTTCAAGAGTGAGGAGATGTGGTTAGAGGTGTTTCCCACATCCTTAACATAAGATCATGCAAGATCTCATGAATAGGTAATGTAGCTGCCTCCTTGGGAGCTTTAGGGTATTGTAGGATTTCTAATTCCTTTGCCCTAGGCTCTTTTTCAGGAGCCACTGTGATGGAAAGACATATCCTCTTGTGGAGACATCCTACGCTGAGGAGAAGAGGAATCCTCAGGAAGAAGTACTCTGGTATCAGCAGAGCTTTCAGAGTCTTCAGACTCATCTGAGGATTCGAAGTATCTCCGATCTGGGTGATCGTGCAAGGCACGGTACCGGTACCGATCGAAGTTGGCATCAGAGTGGTCCGGTACTGACCTGTCGATGCCAGATAGAGACGCATGACTCGGTCCCAGTAGAATACCTGCCGATGTCGATGCAGTCGGAGCCCGTACCGGTTGAATTGTCTGAAGCGGTTTCAGGGGGATCGAGGCCGTGAGAAGAGCCGCCAGACTGCATTCAATAGACAAGAATCTCTGGTCTATCGACGCTGCCGATGCTTGGGTATCGGTGCCGGATGAAGCGGCCAGAATCCCAGAGCATGGCACCAGTAGTTCTGCCGAGGTTGAAGCCTCGAGAACAACCTGGAGCCCCGTTAGTGCTTTGGAAGCCGAAGCCTCCCGACGGGGCAATTTTGCCGGTGAATGTCCCTCAAGGGCAACGCCAGAGGCATCTCGATGCTTAGAAGGAGACCTACCCTTTGAGGACCGGCTAGATTTATGTTTAGTTACCTGAGATCCATGGGAGGAAGATGAAGCCCTGGAAGACGTCGATGCCACGGAGGCTGCATCGGAGGGAAAAAGGGTGCTAAGTTTAGCAGCTCGGTTTTGCCGGCCCCTTTTCGACATCATCCTACAGGCAACACACTCTGAAATAGAGTGGTCATGACCTAAACATTTGACGCACCACTCATGGGTGTCGGTGACAGAGATGGTACCGCCACACTAAGAACACTTTTTAAAACCCTAAGTGGGTTTTTCCATTCTGAAAGAAAATGTTGGGCCTAGTGCCCAAAATGGCGCGTGACACCTGAGGAGAAAATTACTGGAAGAGATTCCAGAAAGAAAGGGGTTTTTTTTTTTTTTTGAAAAAAGGAAAGAACCACCGGCGGTTCCGGTGTAGTGTCAAGGGAAGGCAGACCCGACCACAAAAAAGAATAAGGAGGGAATTTTTTTCTGCGGTGACAGGAAGTGCGACCTGTCGGCTCCGTGGAAAACGAAGAACTGGAGAGGGACAGTTGGGAAAGGCGGGAAGGCTGCACGCAGGCGCTGTGGGATGCTCCCCAAAGCTTTCCTATTGGACGCTGGGGAGCGTTCCCATGCAGGCTCCGTTGGTATCGACGATACCCATATATGAAGACTACATTCCTGCTTGTTCCTGGAGATAGACGATATGGCTTATCCAGTCTGCCCAGCTATACTAAATACTAAGCTCTAGAAACCCTTCCTATCCCTTAGAGATTTTCTGTGCTTGTCTCATGCTTTTTTGAATTCAGATGCAGCCCTCATCTTCACCACTTCCGCTGGGGGGTTATTCCATGCATCCACCACCTTTACTAGATTCATGTGTATGGATCTGATTATACTTTAGTTCAAAACATTTTTATTCAGAAACAACACTCCCAGAAAGTGGTGACTAACACACCACTGGAAGCCAAGCAACATAACAACCAGCTTTGAAGATTTTACAATTCACTCCCCCCCCTTCAAAGTCCCTCCCTCCATCAGGGCCGGCCTGTCCATTTGTGCGAGAATGTTGTTCGCACAGGGCCCCGTGCAAACTTCATTCCGCAGGGTTTGCAGGGCCAGAGGTTCTGGCTCGCCTCTGCACAGCACTGGAGTGAAGAGCAGCATACTCCTTCACTCACGCTGTGTTCATGTGAAGCCCGCAGAGTGCCGGGAAACAGGAAATGACCTTTAACCTTTCCTGGCACTCAGCAGGCTTCAGGAAAACACAGCGCGAGTGAAGGAGCACACTGCTCTTCAGCGCTGTGCAGAGGCGAGCTGAGACCTTGGGCGTCCTCAGCTCCTTTGTAAGCTGCTCAGACAGGCAAGGGGCTCTTCGGGGTAGGGGTGGGGGCTAGGATAGGACTGGAAATGGCTGATGGGGGGCTAGGAATGGAAATGGGCTGATGGGGGGGGGGGCTTGGACTGGAAACGGGCTGATGGGGGGGCTTGGACTTGAAACGAGCTGATGGGAAGCTAGGATAGGACTGGAAATGCTGATTGGGGGGGGGGCTTGGACTGGAAATGGATGGGGGGCCAGGATGGTACTGAAAATGGGCTGATAGGGGGTTAGGACAAGACTGGAAAAGGCTGATGAGGGGACTAGGAATGGAAATGGGCTGATGAGGGGGCCAAGACAGGACTGGAAATGAGATGATGCGGGGCTTGGACTGGAAACGGGCTGTTGGGGGGAGCTTGGACTGGAAATGGGCTGATGGGTGGCTAGGATAGGACTGGAAATGGCTGATGGTGGGGGCTAGGAATGAGAAATGGGCTGATGGGGGATGGGAGAATGGGACTAGAAGGGAGCGGATGCTGGATGGGGCTGGAACTAGAAGGGAGCTGATGTTGTGGGAGGACTAGAAGGGCTGGGGGAGTGAGGATGGAGAGGGGAAAAGATATTTTGTGTGGGAGAGAAGAAAAATCTATGATTGGCTGGGTACTGGGAGAGTAAGTGGGAATTGAGGATGGAGGGGTGAAATTTGAGTGGATGAAAAAGAAATAAAGAAAGAAATGGAGCAAAAGGGGAAGATCAGTATGTTAAAGAAGATGCAGAGAGAGAATGAAAAAAGCTTGAAGAGAGAAGAAAGGACAAATGGACAGTTGACAATGGAGAGTTAGCTGAAGACATGAAGAAACCAGAAGAAAGTGATTGGAGTAATTGCAACTGAAAAATAAAATGCCCAAACAACAAAAGGTAGAAAAATATTTTTTTATTTTGAATTTATTAACTGGAATATGTCAGCTCTGGGAAATGTGCATTGCTAACGTCTGTGTTTTTGTTTAGTACAAGAGGACATTAATTTATAGTTTATTTCTCCAGTGTTGTTGTGCATTCCAAGATTGGCTTTTGGGATTCTCAGTTTAATTATTGTCTTTCTATTTCTAAATTGTGATCCCTTGTTCTTTGTTTGGTGATGGTCTATGTTCTGCATGTGTAACTGAGCTGAGGTATTCTGTTCATATAGTTTCTATTAGATAGATAGAAAGCAGAGGGTTGGGCTAAATGGCCAATTTTCCCAATGGAGAAAGGTGAATAGTGGTGTACCCCAGGGATCTGTGCTGGGTCCGCTGCTTTTTGACATTTTCATAAATGACCTGGAAAGTGGAATAACGAGTGAGGTTATCAAATTTGAAGATGACACAAAACTATTTAAAGTTGTTAAAACTCAAGAGGATTGTGGAAAATTGCAAGAGGATCTTGATAAATTGGAAGACTGGGCATCAAAATGGCAGATGAAATTTAATGTGGACAAGTGCAAAGTTATGCACCTAGAGAAGAACAACCCAAACTATGGTTACACGATGCAAGGTTCCACATTAGGAACCACCACCCAGGAAAACGATTTAGGCATCATTATGGATAACACGTTAAAACCCTCAACCCAGTGTGCAGCGGCAGCCAAGACAGCAAATAGAATGCTAGGTATCATAAGGAAAGGAATGGAAAATAAAACAAAAGATATTAATGCCTCTATACCGTTCCATGGTGAGACTGCACCTTGAATATTGTGTGCAATTCTGGTCGCCGTATCTTAAAAAGGATATAGCGTTATTAGAAAAGGTTCAGAGAAGAGCCACCAAAATGGTAAAGGGGATGGAAGGATACTCCTATAAAGAAAGGCTAAAAAGGTTAGGGCTCTTTAACCTGGAAAAGAGACGGCTGAGGGGAGAGATATGATAGAAGTCTATAAATTAATGAACGGAGTGGAACGGGTAAACGTAGATCGACTGTTTACGTTATCAGAATATAGAGAGACTAGGGGACATGCAATGAAGTTACAGGGTAAACTATTTAAGACTAATAAAAGAAAATATTTTTTTTACTCAACGTGTAATCAAACTCTGGAATTTGTTACCGGAGGATGTAGTAAAGGCTATTAGTGTAGCTGGGTTTAAAAAAAGGTTTGGACAAGTTCCTGGAGGAAAGGTCCATAAACCATTATTAAGAAGGGACCCAGGATATCAGTGCTTTACCTAGTACAAGCATTGCAGAACCTGTGTCTTTTGGGGAAACTGCTAGGTACGTATGACCTAGATTGGCCACTGGTGGAAACAGGATACTGGGCTTGATGGACCTTGGTCTGACCCAGTATGGCATATCTTATGTTCTTATATTTGACAGTGCCACTTGTTCTCTTTCCCAAGTAGAAGATGTATTGGTATTCTCTGAGATGTATTGTTTTACTATTTGCAGTACTGCCTTTTTGATAAGTAGGATTTGGTGCTTTGTGCGTTCTAGTAGTGCTGTTATGATACGGCGGGTTTGCTATGGGTTCTAAATGGGCGGTGTTCCTAATGTGCTTAGTGGTTGGCACTGGAGCATAGTAATGTAGTAATCTGCTGATCTTTCTTTATCCAGACACTCATTAAGAGACATGTTTACTAAACGTTAGCGCACATTAACATTATGCAAATATTTATGCACTGAGTCTCTGGCCCCGAACCCCTCTTGGGCCGCCCCTGCCCTCCATTCCCACATTGCCCCCTCCCCATAAAGTCAACCCCCCTCACCTTGTAACAGGGTACAATCAAATCCAAAACAATCACAGCAAATCTATGGAATGAAAGAGTTTCAACCCCTTTGGCACTCACAACTTCAAAACGTGTGTCCCAGATGGGCTCCCCTCTGCTGGCACTGAGGGCTGTTCCCCGACTCTGCAAACCCAGCCTTTAGGGCCCTAGCTCCTCTCAAGCACTTTATACTGCATCTCCTGAAGACATGCAAACTGCACCAAGGACGGAATGTGTTTCACTGCATGTACCCAGTGATACTCTTCCATAATACAACCTAGTTCAGCAGTCCATTTGTTCTCCCGCAATATGTAGCTCCGTTCGGTTTTTGCAATGGGCTCCCCAGCCAAACAGGTTGGCATCTGTCCACAGAAGGAGCCATGAGGGCTCGTCCAGTGGGATGCTGGGGCTGTTCCTACCAAAGCAGGCTAGACCCCACTGAGGAAGGGAGGGGAAGACTGATCTTGAATTCTTGAGACCTCGGAGACCAGTGAGACAGCAAGGACCTCTGCAGCAGCCTCATATGAGCTCGCACCCAAGGAATCATTTTGATTGATGCTGCCTTCAAGCCAAGAATCTGTAGGTAATCCCAAACTCTGGGAGCTTGCTGTGCCCAGAAGGCTGCCAGCTGAGACAATAGCTTTCTCACTCTCACCTTGAGTAGGACGACTCTGCCTACACGTGTCTCAAACTGTGCTCCCAAGGGCTGACACTTCTGATGCTTCAGACTGTGTTTTGAGTTGGATGAGCCAGTCGTCCAGATCCCCTCGTGCCTCAGCACCTAGGCCGCTGCCACCACCATGACCTATGGAAATGTCCTTGGAGTAGTGGCGAAGTCTAAGGGAAAAACAGGGAACTGAAAATGAGAGCCAAGAATAGCAAAACAGAAGAAGCACTGCAGATCCTCATGGATAGGAATGTGGAAATAGGCCTCGGCCAGGTCCAGGGACATGAGAAACTCTCCCTGTGCTGCACTGCTTGGATCACTGATCACAGAGTCTCCATGCAGAGGTGCAAGGCCTGCAGGTGGGTATTGACCCTTTTCAGGTCACAGATTAGATGGAAGGAATCATCCTTCTTCCGCACCACGAAATAGATGGAGTATCGGCCCTTGCCCCACTTAGCAGAGAGGACCAAGGTGACTGCCTGTACACTGAGCAATCTTTCCTGCATAGCCTGAATGGCATCCATCTTGGCTGCATGTTGAATGGTATCTAGCACCCAGTGATCCTTGGAGGCACAGACCCACTCCTAGTAGAAGAGGTATAGCCTGCCGCCCATGGGAGGCATCCTGGAATAGGCCCACATCAATGCTCTGGATGGGAGGAGATAGCAACCCTCCCCCAGCCCCTATTCCCTACTCTACCTATGACTCTTACGCTATAGCTCATATTGTCCCCAATGTTTATGAAACGGAGTCTCTCTCTCTCTTGTGAATTTGTGTCGTTAGCTCAGTCATACAATAAATCCACTCCAATTTATCAAGAATCACAGTGGACTTGGGCATTCGTGCCTCCTTCCAATGTCTGGCCAATGCCATTCGCGTAGGCAGTACACACATTCTCGCTGGAACCTGAACCCTCCTCGGAAGGCCCTCCAATGGCAAGTTCAGTATGCAGGAGGGGGGCATCATCTATACCTGCTCCCCAAATATCTCCACAATTAACCCAGACACCCTCTTCCAATATCCCATCACCACAGTGTCTTCTTCACTAACTGCTTGCCCTCAAATTTCTGCACCTTAGTTCTTCCCTTATCTGACCATTACCTGCTAAGTTTCACTCTTCATCATACACCACTTCATTCTCACCTAATCGTTTCCAACATCTTTAGGGATCTTCATGCTATTGACTCATCAGCTCTCTCCACTGCTGTTTCACCATCTCTTTCCTCCACTATGCCATCTAAGTCCATTGATGAGGCCATATCTTCCTATAACACTGTACTCTCTCTGCTCTGGATGCTCTTGCTCTTCCCACTTCATGTCCTGGGAGGGGCACTGTACCTTAGGCCCTGGCTATCTTCTAAACCCCACCACCTACATTCCTGTGCCTGCTCAGCTGAGTGCCTTTGGCTCAAATCCTGCACCCTTGAGGACTTCCTACATTTTAAATTTCATGCTCACCAAGCAAGAGTACTCTTGCCTCTGACCCTTGCTGTCTCTTTACAACTCTCTCCTCAAAGTGCCTCAACCTCCGACCCCTCCTTTCCTTTCTGCCCAGACCTCAGCTGACAACATCCATGACAAAGTCCATAAGATTACTCGCATTCCCCCAAGGGTCATCTCCATTCCCCTTCCCCCTCTTCACTCCCAAATCCTTCCCTCAAACTCTGATCACTGACGAAGAAACCACACCACTTCTCTCCTCATCTAAACTTACTACCTGCTCCCCTGATCTCATTCCCACCCATCTACTAAACTTTATTTCCTCCACTGTTGTCCCTTAAATCTGTCATATCTTTAATCTATCGCTTTCTACTGCAACTGTTCCTGCAACCTTCAAGCATGGTTACACCTCTTCTCAGGAAACAATACCTTGATCCTAACTGTCCTAATTATTGACCCATCTGTTTCCTCCTCTTTATTTCTAAACTACTTGAATGTGCAGTTCACCACCGCTGTCTTGACTTTCTCTTCTCTCTGTCCTTTCTGGATCCACTGCAATATGGCTTTTGTCCTCTACATTCTACTGAGACGGATCTTGCCAAAGTTTCCAATGACTTGTGCCTCACCAAATCCAAGGGCTTTTACTCCATCTTCATCGTTCTTGACCTTTCTGATGCTTTTGACACTGTTGATCACCACCTTTTCCTCGTTACCCTGTCCTCGCTTGGATTTAGGGGTTCTGTTCTGTCCTGGTTTTTTACCTCTCTCTCCTACTGCACTTTTCGTTTGTTTGGTGGTTTCTCCTCTATGCTATCCTGCTTTCTGTTGGTGTACCCCAGGGCTCTGTCTTGGGACCACTGTTCCCTCTAAGCTGTGCGTGTGTGCGCGCGCACACACCTTGCCGAGCGAGCGCACATACTTTACAACAGAGAGCACAAAAATTACAGTTCTGATTCTGATAGAAAACAACACAGACGTCTTAAAATTTAAAAGTTGTGATAGTAATTACTGGAAATTTTCCGCTTCATTTAGTAATCATCTATTTTAATTTAATTTTATTAAAATCAATGTGGTGTGCATACTGTATTCTGACGTGTAGTCAAATTTTAAAGTATATAACTCAGAGTGTCGTTATGTGGCGCACAAAAATTTAACCTTCCTTCAAAAGCTGCACAGCTGACATTTTATGCTCACACAGCCTACAGAAAATTAGAGGGAACATTGCTTGGGACCTCTCCTTTTCTCTCTCTACACTCAGTCCCTTGGTGCACTCATCTTCTCCAATGGTTTTCAGTACCATCTCTACGTGGATAACTCCCAGATCTCTCTCTCTGCACTTGAAATCTCTCCAGATATCCAGGACTAGATCTCTGCTTGCTTATCTGACATTAATGCCTGGATGTCTCACTGCCATCTGAAATTGAACATGGTCAAAACTGAGCTCCTTATCTTTCCCCCTAAGCCCAAGTCCCCACTTCCTCCTTTCTCAATGTCTGTGGATAACATTCTACTCCTTTCTGTTTCCTCAGCTCACAACCTTAGAGACATCTTTGACTCCTCCTTCTCCACACACATCCAACAGACAGCTAAAACCGGTTGCTTCTTTTCTCTATAGCACTGGGAAAATTCATCCCTTCCTTTCTAAACACACTATCCATTCTATTGTCACCTCCTGTCTAGAATATTGCAACCTCTTCTTCACTGGTATTCCTCTGAATCATCTCTCCCCATTTCAATCTGTTCAGAACTCAGCTGTACGGATAATCCTCTGTCAGTGTCGCTATGCTCATGTCATCCTTCTCAAGTCACTTCATTGGCTTCCTATCCATTTCTGTCTCCAGTTCAAACTTCTACTAATGACTTATAAGTGCCATAATTCGGCTGCTCCTACCTACCTTTCCTCTCTTATCTCTCCCTACACCCCTCTCCTTTGGAACTCCGCTCTTCTGGCAGATCCCTTCTATCTGTGCCCTTCTCTTCCACTGCCAATTCCAGATTTTGATCTTTCTACGATGCTAGTCCTTATGCCTAGAACAAACTTCCTGAGTCGGTATATCAGGCTCCATCTGTGGCCCTGTTCAAATCCAGGCTAAAAGCTCACTTCTTTGAGACTGTTTTTGGCTCCTGACCCCCTAGTCTCCTGTTCACCTCCTATTTGTTTATTTACCATTCCCCTAGATATATCCTAGTCCCCACTTGCTGTACTAACATAGTAGATGACGGCAGATAAAGACCAGCATGGTCCATCTAGTCTGCTCAGGAAGATGGCAAGAGTAGGTGCAGGCACAAAAAGAGCAGATTGCTCTTGCTAATCCCACAGGTACACAAAGAAGCAAGAGATGTGGATGATCACAAGAGCCTTTATTAGGTCCCCTACGCGTTTTGGCCAAAGCCTTCTTCGGGGGGATATACTTGACCATACAAACATAAAAAACGTTAAAAACATTAAAAACCATTAATATGAAACAAACAGGCATATAGCACATAAACACATTGATATTAATAAAAGTGTGTGAATAAATAAATAAATAATAAACTTATGAACTAGGTGCATGATGTTAACTTAAATAACCACTATGCATGTAATACATAAAAAGAATAAAAAGAATACTTGAAAAACTAAAATATTAAAATATTAAATAAGAATGTTATTTATTTATGTATTCACACATTTTTATTAATATCAATGTGTTTATGTGCTACATGCCTGTTTGTTTCATATTAATGATTTTTAATGTTTTTAACGTTTTTTATGTTTGTATGGTCAAGTATATCCCCCCGAAGAAGGCTTTGGCCGAAACGCGTAGGGGACCTAATAAAGGCTCTTGTGATCATCCACATCTCTTGCTTCTTTGTGTACCTAAGAGTAGGTGCAGGCCATACCTATCCATGTCTTTGTTTGGGGGTGAACCCAACTCTCCATGTAGGACACCCGTATTTGTTGAGATGTTAGATGGTTCAGAAGTTATATGTTTCAGTTTATTTTGTTTTTATCCTGTTGCTGTAAAGGGATCCACTGTGTTTGTCCCATGCCGTTTTGAATTCCGTCACCGTGTTTGCCCCCACCACTTCCATCGGGAGGGCATTCCAAGCATCTACCACCCTTTCAGTGAAAAAATATTTCCTGACATTGCCTTTCAATTTACCACCTTGCAGCTTCTGTTATGCCCTCTAGTTTTACAGCTTCCCCGTCTTTCGAAGAGGTTTGTTTGTTCATCATTTCTCTTTAAGTACTTAAAGGTCTGAATCATATCTCCACTGTCCCTCCTTTCCTCCAAAGTGTACATATTTAGGTCTTCAAGTCTCTTCTCATAAGGCTTCTGACGCAGGCTCCAAATCATTTTGGTCGCCTTCCTCTGAACAGTTTCCAGTCTTTTTACATCTTTTGCAAGATATGGTCTCCAAAACTGAGCACAGTATTCCAAGTGAGGCCTCACCAGTGACTTGTACAGTGGCATAATACCTCTTCCTTTCTGTTGGTAATCCCTCTTTGTATGCAGCCCAACATCCTCCTGGCTTTTGCCACTGCCTTGTCGCACTGCTTTGCCACCTTGAGATCATCAGAGATAATCACACCAAGGTCTTTCTCCTGAACCGTGCACACCAACCTCTCGTTCCCTATCGCGTACATTTCCCTTGGATTTCTGCTACTCAAGTGCATGACACTGCACTTTTTCGCATTAAATCGTAGTTGCCAAGCATTAGACCATTCTTCCAGCTTTTGTAGATCTTTCCTCATGTTAACCACTCCCTCGGGGGAGTCCACTCGGTTGCAAATTTTTGTGTCATCTGCAAAAAGACAGACTTTTCCATTCAGTCCTTCAGCAATATCACTCACAAATACATTGAACAGTGCCGTGCCCAGGACCGAACCCTGGGGCACCCCGCTAATCACCTTCCTTTCATCCGAGTGAGCTCAATGTACCATCACCTTCTGTTGTCTGTCAGTCAACCAATTTCTAATCCAGTATACCATCTTGGGACCCATCCCCATGCTACTGAGTTTATTGACAAGCCTCCTATGAGGAACAGTATCAAAGGCTTTGCTGAAATCCAGGTAGATGACATCCATCGCATGCCCCTGATCTAGTTCCTTGGTCACCCAGTTAAAAAACTCAATCAGATTTGTTTAGCAAGACTGTCCTTCGGTAAAACCATTTTGCCTCGTATCTTGCAACCTGTTGGTTTTGAGAAAGTTCACTATTCGCTCTTTCAGGAGCACCTCCATTACTTTTCCCGCCACTGAGGTAAGGCTCACGGGCCTGTAGTTTGACACTTCTTCCCTGTCACCACTTTTGTGTAGAGGTACTGTCTGTCTTGATTAGACTGAGAGCTCTTGCAAGTAGGGACTGTCTTACATGCCTCTGTACGACATGTAGCACTACACAAATTATAAGTAGCAGTAGTAGCAAATGGGATGCAGAGGAGCTCCTTGCCAACCAAAGGGATCAGGAACAGCAGGCTTCAATAAGAAGACATGGAAGGTGGAGGGTATCTTCAGAGAAAGAGTAGTTACTCACCTGTAACAGGTGTTCTCCAGGAGCAGCAGGAATCAGTCCTCACATATGGGTGACGTCGGTGCCGACGGAGCCCCCGTGCGGAGCATTTCCCCAGCTTTCAAAGAAAGCCTTTGGGAATTGCAGCGCGCATGCGCGGTCCCCTTCCCGCTCAAGGGTGCCATCTTGCTCAGTCTGATGACATAGCTAAAAGACAGCAAAATAGCAAAAATAAATCATATGACTGCAACTCCAAGGGGAGGAGGGAGGGTTGTGAGGACTGATTCCTGCTGCTCCTGGAGAACACCTGTTACAGGTGTGTAACTACTCTTTCTCCAGGACCAAGCAGGAAGTCAGTCCTCACATATGGGACTCCCCAGCTTAAGGCTACCGGAGACCTCAAGCGGAAAAAATGAGCTCCCTCTAGCTCGTCAGTACGTAAGGAAGGAATCTTCTCTGAGAACGCCCCCGACCGGTAGCCCAAAACCAGGGCCGGAGGGTAGGAGTTGCCTAAACCCCAAAGAGATTATGGAGTACTGCCTGTCCGAAAGCACTGTCCCTGCGGGACTCCCTCTCAAGGCAGTAATGGGCCGCAAAAATCTGGCTTGAAGATCAAGTAGCGGCCCAGCAGATGTCTGCCAACGGAACAGAGCAGAGATGAGCCACTGACGCAGCCTTCGCCCTGACACGATGAGCCGTGACTCGACCCTCCAACGAGAGGCTGGCTGCCCCATAAGCCCAGGCGATACAGTCAGCAACACATATGGACAAAGTACGCTTGGAGACAGGTAACCCCAACTTATTGGGGTCAAAAGAAACGAAGAGCTGAACCGCCCTCCGGTGCTCCCGCGTACGGTCAAGGTAGAAGGATAATGCCCTCCTACAGTCCAGGGTATGCAGGATCATCTCAGCCCGGTTGGCATGCGGCCTGGGAAAGGTGGTCGGAAGAACCACCTCCTGATTGAGGTGAAAAGGGGAGACAACCTTAGGGAGAAACTTCGGGTGAGTCCGTAAGACTACCCTATTCCTGTAGAACCTAGTGTAAGGGGGATCAGACACTAGTGCCTGAAGTTCACTCACTCGCCTAGCAGAGGAAAGAGCTACCAGAAACAAGGTTTTCCAGGAGAGAAAACGGAGAGGGCAGGTAGCCATAGGTTCAAATGGCGGACAAGTAATCCGCTGTAAGACCACACTCAGATCCCACTCAGGGGCTGGTGGACGCAAAGGAGGCTTAAGGAGGAGGCCTCTGAGAAAACGAGCCACAAAAGGGTGGTTTGAAAGAGGTCTCCCGTCCACCGGCGAGTGGTAGGCTGAGAGAGCACTGAGGTGAACCCTGACAGAGTTGGACTTAAGGCCTAGATTGGAGAGGTAAAGCAAATACTGCAATACTACCGCTACCAAGCACGAGAAGGGATCCTCGCTGTGCTGAGCACACCATGCGGAGAATCTACGCCACTTAAGAGCGTAGGATTTCCTGGTGGATTGCCGCCTAGAGGCTAAGACTACGTCTTCCACCTCTCTAGGCAGTAGTAGGGGAGCCAGGACTACCCTTTCAGCAGCCAGGCCATCAGATGAAGGGACTGGAGGTTGGGGTGCAAGAGAGACCCCTGGTCCTGAGACAGGAGATCGTGTTGAATCCCCAGAGGAAGAGGAGTGTCCACCGCCAGTTGCAGCAGGAGTGGGAACCACGGCTGCCTCTGCCAAGTGGGGGCTATCAGAATCATTGAGGCCCCGTCCTTAAGGACCTTGAACAGCGTTCGGGACACTAGCAGCGTGGGAGGAAACGCGTACAGTAGGCCTTTGGACCACGGAATCAGAAAGGCATCCGCTGCTACTCTGAGAGGATGCGGTTGTCTGGAACAGAATCTCGGGAGTTGCCGATTCAGAGGACTGGCGAAAAGATCCATGGTGGGGAGGCCCCACCTGAGAAAGATCTGTTGAACCACCAACGGATTCAATCTCCATGCCTGTGGTTGCAGGATCCTGCTCAGTCTGTCCGCCAGGTAATTTTCTTGACCTGGGAGGTAGACAGCCTTGAGGAGGATTCCGTGATCGACTGCCCAAGAGCACAGTCATTGTGCCTCCTGACAGAGAAGGAAGGAGCCCGTGCCTCCTTGTTTGTTCACGTAGAACATGGCAACTTGATTGTCCGTCTGGACCAGTACAGACTGGTGAGATGTGGGGTGGGAGAAGGCTCTCAGAGCTAGGCGTATTGCCTGTAGCTCCAGGAAGTTCATTTGCTGAGCAGCCTCCCAAGGGGTCCAGAGACCCTGAGTACATGCCCCTTGGCAATGTGCTCCCCAACCTAGAAGAGAAGCATCTGTCGTCAGCACTTGAGAATGCGGAGGGGATTGAAAACCCACTCCGAGTACCAGATTCGGAAGATGAAGCAACCATTGTAGAGAGGAGACGAGCAGGGTGGATATTTTCACCGAGTCTGCAAGGCTCCCTGTGGCTTGATGCCACTGAGTTCAAAGGCTCCACTGAGCAGGCCGCATGTGCAGGCGGGCATTGGGGGTTACATGAACCGTGGAAACCATATGGCCGAGAAGTCTCAGGAATTGCTTGGCGGAGACCAGGGAATTGCTGCGAAACTGCCTGGCTACATCAATCAACCTGTGGGCCCTGTCCACTGGCAGAAAAGCCTTCGCCTGAAGAGTGTCGAGCCTTGCTCCTATGAATTCTAAGTTCTGGGACGGGAGCAAAGTGGACTTTGCGAAGTTTATGACAAACCCCAAGTGCTGAAGCAGAGCCACAGTGCGAAGGGTGGCTTGACTGGCCTCTTGGGAAGACTGGCCCGTTATGAGCCAGTCGTCCAGGTATGGAAACACAAAAAGACCTTGAAGCCTCAGGTGGGCCGCCACCACCACCAGGCACTTGGTGAACACCCTGGGAGCGGAGGTTAGGCCAAAGGGTAGTACTCTGTACTGGTAGTGGTTTCCCCCCCAACAAATCTGAGATATTGTCTGTGGTCTGGATGAATAAGGATGTGAGTATAAGCATCCTTTAGATCTAAGGAGCATAGCCAATCTCCCTCCTGGAGGTAGGGCAGCAGGAATCCAAGGGTAAGCATCTTGAACTTTTCCCTCTCCGGGAACTTGTTGAGGTTGCACAAGTCTAGGATGGGTCTGAGGCCTCCTGTTCTTTTCGGTACCAGAAAGTACCTGGAATAAAAGCTGTGACCTCTCAGGTGGTGGGGCACCGGTTCCACAGCCTGTTCCTTTAGCAGACTTGCTAACTCCTGAAAGAGTAGGTCCCTGTGCAGAGGGAGTCTTGGAGGCTCCCCTGGAAAATAGGAGGGAGGTACCTGGTGAAATTGGAGAAGATAACCCTTGTGAACTATATGGAGCACCCAGGTATCTGATGTGACGGCTGACCACCTGTGGGCAAAGTGGGCCAGCTGGCCTCCTGTGCTGATGAGAGCCAGCTGAGGAGAAGAGGCTATGCCTTCTGAGTCAAAAACCCCCACCCTGCTGAGCAGGGGCCGGTGTTGGTGGCTTGGGGGCCTTCTGCCTACGGGGCCCATGACCCTGCCCCTTGGCCTGCTGACCCTGTTGGGGAGCTGCAGAGGCCTGATAATGAGGGTATTGTTTATAGGCAGATGACTTCCTCGGGTAAAAGGTCTTTTTTCCCCGAGCCCTTCTTTTTTTGAGAAGGGGCAGAGGTTTTCCTGGACAGCCTAGTCCGGGTCAGAGTCTCGGTCTCGAGTTCTGCAGCCTTCTCAGCCATGGGCTTGCCAAAGAGGTTTTCACCTCGGCAGGGGACATCGACCAACTTGTCCTGCACCCATGGCTCGAGGTCGGATGACTGTAGCCAAGCCTGTCGGCAGGCACTGATGCCGGCCCTGGCTACTCAGGCCAAAGCCTCGAAGCCATTGTAGGCTGCTCGAGAGATAAACTTCGAGCACTCTCGAATACCAGTGGACAAGGCTTGGAACCGCTGCAAAGGTTCCTCGGAGAGACCAGCAGAGAACCCGGCAATCTCCTTTGCCAGGTCTCGGAGATACATGTCCATGTAGAGCTGGTATGTCTGGACACGGCAAGCAAGCATAGAGCCCTGGAAGCACTTCTTACCGAGGGCATCCAGGTTCCGGAGTGCATCTTCTGACTTTTCAGTCGATGCATGGCCGATTCCACAACCATGGAGTGGTGTGGTAATTGTGCCTTTTGGAACCTGGGGCTCTTGCGGACTCGATAGATGGAATCGACCCGCTTGCTTAACACCGGCGTCGAGGCCGGGGTCTCCCACATGCGGAAGAGCAGCCGCTCCAGCTTCGGAGGAACCGGTACAGTAAAGGCCTCTTTCGGGGGAGAGTCATACTGGAGGGCCGCGAGCTCCTCGGCTCGAGGCTCCTCCTCGGGATCCGCGGGGAAGGCCAAGGCCTTGGCCATATCCCGCACGAAGTCCGAGAACCGGGTATCCTCCGGTGGGGATCGTCTCCGAGGTTCGGATTCCGGCGAGTCCGATGGGACACACCGAGTCCGATAAGTGTCGGGTGACTCTTTGTCCTCCGTCTCCCAGCCCGACTCCTCGGAGGAGGAATCGAGCGGCTGCGGTCGGGTAGGCACCGATGCCATCCGCCCCGACGCCGAGGGTACTGGCGTCGATGACCTCGGTCCCGAACAGGAGGCCGAGGGAGACCGTGGCCGAGGATCGACTCGAGCCCGCATGGACTCGAGGATCGGCTCGGCCTCCGGGGTCGACTTGGACGTCGATGTCCCGGTGGTCGGGGCAGATGCACCGGTGAGACCGGCAATCAATGCCCGCTGCTATTCCATGAAGGCAGCGAGGCTGCTCTCCAAGGTCGTCAACCTGAGTCCGAGCTCAGGAGACCCAGCAGCCCCCGACTCGGGCCCCGACGTCGGCTCTCCTGGAGGAGAGTCCACGAGGACTACAGCACTCACGTGTCCAGGAGACTCCATCTCGATACGAGGATGCTTGGCAGGCCTCTCCGACTCCAAAGACCCGGGACGGCTATTGGGGCTATGCGACCTGGCCCTCGAGGAACCAGGAGCGTCCACCGACGCCGCCCTCGCGGGTTTCTTCTTCCTGTGCTGTTCCCGCAAAGGAGACCCCCGCTCAGAGGAACCCCGACGCTGCTCGGGGCCGGAGTCCCGAGACGTCGAGGCCTCTGACGAGGTCCGGGCCCGTCCGGACGCGGAGTCAGAGAAGATCCTATCCTTCTGGTGCTGCCGACTCCTCAACGCCTTCGAGGAAATTTTGCCACACGGACCACAGATCATCGGGTCATGATCGGGTCCGAGGCAGCGGAGGCAGCAGTCATGTGTGTCTGTAAGAGACATAAGTTTCTTACACCGATCACACTTTTTAAACCCGCTGGCAGCCATCGGGGGAAAAAGGGCCCCTGCGAGGTCAAAAGACAGGGCTGCCAGTTAAAAAAGAAAAATGGCGCGAACGCTAGTCACAAAGGACAAAAACCAAAAAAGAGAATGTGTGCTCGATACCGGCGTATCGGGCCCAGGCGGGAAAAGGAACCGGCGTTGAACCGAAGGAGAAAAAAAACCCAGGGAAATCAACTTTTTCCTCGGCGAAAAACGAACTACGTCCGTTGGGCTCCACGGAAAAAACAAGACTGAGCAAGATGGCACCCTTGGGCGGGAAGGGGACCGCGCATGCACGCTGCAATTCCCAAAGGCTTTCTTTGAAAGCTGGGGAAATGCTCCACACGGGGGCTCTGTCGGCGCTGACATCACCCATATGTGAGGACTGACTTCCTGCTTGGTCCTGGAGAATCATGAAACTGCAAGTGCACCATCACTGGTTTACTTCTGTGCTCGTGTTTCCTGCACTGCTGATGTGTAAGTATATGCAGCTCTAAAATTGGAAGAGGTGACAACATCCTAGAGCCAGGAGATATCAGAACTTAGAAACAACAAAGTTGTAGGATAAGAAACTACTAGGAAACAAAGGGCAGTGATGATTGGTGACTTCCTTCTGAGGCGTCCAGATATGATGCCTAGGAGGTATGCTGGCTGCCTAGTGCCAAGATCCAAGATGTTATGGAGAGTATGCCGAGATCCCTCAAGCCTACTATTATCTGCTGCTGCTCATCCATACTGGCACCTAAGTGTATGAAAAGTGACTTTGTGATTCTGGGATAGAAGGTGAAGCAGTTAGCTGTGCAGGTGGTGTTCTCCTCAGTCCTCCATATTGAGAGATCAGGCTGAGGTCAATTGCATCCTCAAGATGAATGCTTGGTTGCGTGGATGGCGTCATTGAATTGTTTTGTTTTCCTGGATCATGGGTTACTAAAGCCTTTAGAAATGACACTCCAAATCTACCCTCGAATTGAAGAATGGTATGCAGTCCTGGAAGTAGAGGCGGTAAAAATATCACAGGAACAAGAAGAACTGGAGTTCAAACACTAAAAAATTGCAGAATCGGTGACCACAAGGATGAGCAGCATCTAGCCTACCTGAGGGACTACCCCCTCCCCCACTGCTGAGGTATTGTGTAGCCCTTCTTCCTCCCACGTGTGCATAGTTTGTTCTGTTTGCCTCTCTCTGCTCTGGGAAGAGAAGTGCCCTCACAGTGCTCTGCTAGAGAGGTGTATATTTAATTCCTGTGACAACTTTGCTGTGAGTTCTAGCTGTCTATTTAATTATTTATTGTTGTCGTATTGGTGTGCTACTTCAACTCCCTGTTCCCTTTAGTTTTGCACTTCAGCTTTCTCAGCTGTGTAACTTACCTTGCCTCTCTCAACTAACTGGCCTTTGTGTGGTAGCCAGGTTAACTGTTACTTTAAATTAAATCTCTCTCCCTGCTCTGTCCCCAGAACCTGCTGCGTTTTAAACTTTTTTTCCTGTTCTAGCCTACCTGAGGGACTAACCCCTCCCCCCCTGCTGAGAGTACAGGACAGGGTACCTTGTAACAGCCCTCTTTTAATAGGTCTTATTTCCCTCCCTCCCTCCCCAACACCCACCCGCCCCTGGGGTAATTGTAGCTTTATAGGTACTTACACATCTTAGAGGAAAGGGGCTGCTCTCAGGTGCAGCTCTTTATCCAAATCAGTCATACATTGAGGACCTGAGATTAATTAAGCTTCATGTGAACAAGGTATATTAGAGGTATTAGATACACTTTTATTAGTATAAGCATCTACACCAACACTTAGTAAATACAGAATTTAAAGGCCTAAACACAAGCTTTAAACCAAGATGCAGACAACAGTCCAGCAGCGAGATGGGGGCTTTCCAGTCTTTTACATTGAGTGTCACATGTATGATTTCCTCCCAGTTGGTGAGAGGTCTTACGTATGCACCAAGTGCAAGGAGCTCTTTGCTCTCAGGGAACAAGTCTGTTCTCTAGAGGCTAGAGTAGCAGACCTGGAAGACATAAGAAAGACAGAGAAGTACATGGACGAGACCTACAGGGATATAGTCCTGAAGTCCCACCTCCAGTCTGGCAGCATCCCTGTTGCCATGGAGGAGAGAGGTCACGTGACAGGACAACATCACCCTGGTGTGGCAGGACGTGATCCTGTAACTAGGACCTCTCCTCCAGGTGATATAAAACCCTCTCAAACCGAGGACGTTTCTCCAGGGCCATGTGCCAATGAGGGGAGGGTTAGGACAGCTGTTATAGTTGGTGATTCAATCATTAGGCATGTAGATAGCTGGGTGGCTGGTGGACGTGAGGATTGCCTGGTAACATGCCTGCCTGGTGCGAAGGTAGCGGACCTCACGCACCGCTTAGATAGGATCTTAGATAGTGCTGGGGAGGAGTCTGCTGTCTTGGTACATGTCGGTACCAATGACATAGGAAAATGTGGTAGGGAATTTCTGGAGGCTAAATTTAAGCTTTTAGGAAGTTGAAATCCAGAACTTCCAGGGTAGCGTTCTCCAAAATGCTTCCTGTTCCACGTGCAGGACCCAAAAGGCAGGCAGAGCTCCAGAGTCTCAATGCGTGGATGAGACGATGGTGCAAGGATGAGGGTTTTGGATTTGTTAGGAACTGGGGAACATTCTGGGGAAAGGAGGGGCTCTTCCGAAGGGATGGGCTTCACCTTAACCAGGATGGAACCAGACTGCTGACATTAACCCTTAAAAAGGAGTTAGAGAAGCTTTTAAACTAGAAAATAGGGGAAAGCCGACAGTCACCCAAGAGCGCATGGTTCGGAAGAAGATATCCTTGAAGGATACTACCAAAAGCAGTGAGGTTCCAAAAAAGAGTAAAGTAGCCCAAATGCCCTTGAGTATAGTGCAGACAGAGCGTAAAGATTCCAAATTAATATTAATAAAATACAGTCTCTAAAATGCTTATATGCAAATGCTAGAAGTCTAAACAATAAGATGGGAGAGTTAGAATATTGTGGCAAAGTCAACCATTTTGAGCATGGGGGAGGTAAACAGCATAAGGAATTCACCCTAATCAAGGGGCCTCTGTTAGGTGTGCAGGGTCAAAAGGCCAGAGCCACAGTTCAAAGGCAGAAAACCCCCAGCTGGAACAAGTTCCAGGAAATGCTTGACAGTGTAAGAGGGATAGATAGCAAGCACGAGGACAAAAGCCCTCACTCTAACAACTGCACTGATTATTCTAATGTCAGAAGGCAGGGGGATTACAAAACACCTGGGACAGAAAGAGGTGGGGTTGGATCCCAGTGAGTATAAACCTTGGTTAAATTATGGAGGAAGTAGTAGTTGGAGAAGGAGCAGAAGGAGCAGAAGAACCAGCGGACAGACTTCAGAGCAGCAAGGATGATGGAATGCTGGAGAAGCCAGAGCAGGTGCTAACTTCTGGAGACAGGCTAAGCTACCCATTGCTGAGAAAGGTGATTTCCCTGAATCACGTTTGCAACAAAGGTGGGAACCAGGAAGTAGAGAAGCTTTCAGACCACCAGAGAGGTTGTCAGCAGGGCACTCTGATCAAGTGGGTGAGTCAGAACCTATGCAATTGGGAGAACCAGTGTCAGAGCTAGGGAAAGAAGAAGATATGTTGATGGATTGTTCTTTATGCCAAGCTCCAGACTTGAAGTGTTGAAAAGAGCCAGCCTTGAAAGAATTGTTCCTCTTGCTGAAGAAACCTTAAAGCTGAACAGTGAGAAAGTAAATTCCTGTGTGTTTTGAAAGGAGGAATTTACTGCAGCATAAGCTAGTGAAGTAAGGCTGTGATTCATGCTTCTGTGTCAGCTGTGTTGAAACTCCACAACAGAGAGAAAGTTAATTGGCTGCTGTAAGAGTTTGTGCTTTGCTCCTGTCTTATATTAAAAAGCCTGCTAAAAGAGTTTGTGCTTTGCTCCTGTTTATAAGAAAACAATCATTAGGCATGTAGATAGCTGGGTGGCTGGTGGACGTGAGGATCGCCTGGTAACATGCCTGCCTTGTGCGAAGGTAGCGGACCTCACGCGCCACCTAGATAAGGTCTTTGATAGTGCTGGGGAGGAGTCTGCTGTCTTGGTACATGTTGGTACCAATGACATAGGAAAATGTGGTAGGGAGGTTCTGGAGGCAAAATTTAGGCTTTTAGGGAGGAAGCTGAAATCCAGAACTTCCAGGGTTGCATTCTCCGAAATGCTTCCTGTTCCACGCGCAGGACCCAAAAGGCAAGCAGAGCTCCGGAGTCTCAATGCGTGGATGAGACAATGGTGCAGAGATGAGGGTTTTGGATTTGTTAGGAAATGGGGAACATTCTGGGGAAAGGAGGGGCTCTTCCGAAGGGATGGGCTTCACCTTAACCGGGATGGAACCAGGCTGCTGGCATTAACCTTTAAAAAGGAGATAGAGCAGCTTTTAAACTAGATATTAGGGGAAAGCCGACAGTCGCCCAAGAGCAGATGGTTCGGAAGAATGTATCCTTGAAGGATACTACCAAAAGCAGAGAGGTTCCACAAAAGGGAGGAGTAGCCTAGTGGTTGGGGCAAGGTACTTCAGGCCGGAAGGTCGGGGGTTCAAATCCCACTAGAGGACAGCAACCTTGGGCCGGAAGGACTGGGGTTTCTAGTCCCACAGATGCTCCTTGTGGTCTTGGGCAAGCCACTTAACCCTCCATTGCCCATGTTTCCTGTAAGTATTAGTGTATGTGTCTCATATCCCCACGTGTTAAATGTATCCCCCAATTGTGTTGTGACCGCTTTGATTGAAGGATAAGGCGGTATACAAAAACTGTCTAAATAAATAAATAAAAGAGTAAAGTAGCCCATATTACCTCAAGTATGGAGCAGACACAGCTTAAAGATCCCAAATTACCCATGTCTAACAATAGCCAAATTAATATGAATAACATATTCTCTAAAATGCTTGTATGCAAATGCTAGAAGTCTAAAAAATAAGATGGGAGAGTTAGAATATATAGCACTAAATGAAAGGTTAGATATGATTGGAATATCAGAGACATGGTGGAAGGAGGACAACCAGTGGGACACTGTGATACCTGGGTACAAACTATATCGTAATGATAGAGCTGATCAAATTGGTGGAGGTGTTGCTCTCTATATTAGAGAAGGCATTGAGTCAGAAAGGATTAAAGTTTTGCAGGAAACAAAATTTGCTGGAGAATCTATATGGATTGAAATTCCATGTAAAAGGGGGAAGGCGATGGCAGTGGGGGTGTACTATCGAGCGCCTGGCCAGAATGACCAAATGGATGATGAAATGCTCAAAAAAATCAAGGAAGCTAACGAAAGTTACAGCGCAGTAATAATAATGGGTGATTTCAATTACCCCGGTATCGACTGGGTTAGTGTCACGTCAGGACATGCTAGGGAGATAAAGTTCCTAGATGAAATAAATGACTGCTTCTTGGAGCAGCTGGTTCATGAACCGACCAGAGGGGAAGCCATATTAGACTTAGTCCTTAGTGGAACAACAGATCTAGTGCAAGAGATAAGGGTGTTGGGGCCACTTGGCAATAGTGATCATAGCATGATCGCCTTTGATTTAATAAGTGGAGGAGGGATAGTAAGGAAATCCACAGTACTACCTTTTAACTTTCGAAAGGGAGACTATGATAAAATGAGATATATAGTTAAGAAAAAACTAAAAGGAGCGGTTGCAAAGGTTAAAGACTTACATCAAGCTTGGGAAGTGTTTAAAAATACTATTCTGGAAGCCCAGACCAGCTGCATTCCACGCATTAAGAAAAGTGGAAGAAAGTACAAAAAACTGCCAGCATGGTTTAAAGGTGAGGTCAGAGAGGCTGTTGCTGCCAAAAAAGCATCTTTCAGGAAATGGAAAAAAGAGCCAAAGGACGAAAACTGGAAACAGCATAAGCACTGGCAAGTTAAATGCAAAGCATTGATAAGGCAGGCAAAGCGAGAATTTGAGAAGGAACTTGCTAAGGAAGCAAAAACATGAAATAAAGACTTTTTCAAGTACATTCGTAGCAAAAGGCCTGTGAGAGAGTCAATTGGACCATTAGATGATAGAGGGGTAAAAGAGGCAGTAAGATGGGACAAGGCTATATTGGAGAGACTGAATGAATTCTTTGCTTCGGTCTTTACTGAGGAAGATGTAGGGATGTTACCCAAGACTGAAGTGGTATTTAAAGGTGATACTGCAGAGGAATTGAGAGAAATATTGCTAAACCGGGAAGATGTATTACAACTATTTGATAAACTGAATAGCAGCAAATCACCTGGACCGGATGGTATACATCCAAGAGTGTTGAAAGAATTGAAATATGAGATTGCAGACCTGCTATTAAGTAATCTGTGAACTTTCATTAAAATCATTTGTAATACCTGAAGATTGGAGGGTCGCCAATGCACTGCCAATTTTTAAAAGGGTTCCAGGGGTGATCCGGGAAATTACAGACCGGTGAGCCTGACGTTAGTACCGGGGAAAATGGTAGAAACCATCATAATGAACAAAATTACACAGCATGTAGATAGTCATGGCCTAATGGGAGACAGCCAACATGGCTTTAGACAAGGAAGATCTTGTCTTACTAATCTGATATGTTTTTTTGAAGGTGTGAATAAACAGGTAGACAAAGGTGAGTTGGTTGATATAGTGTATCTGGACTTTCAGAAAGCCTTTGACAAGGTCCCTCATCAGAGACTTTTGGCAAAACTAAAAAGTCATGGGATAGGAAGCAGTGTACTATTGTGGATCGGGAACTGGTTAAAAGATAGAAAGCAGAGGGTTGGGTTAATGGCCAATTTTCCCAATGGAAAAAGGTGAATAGTGGAGTACCCCAGGGATCTGTACTGGGTCCGCTACTTTTTGACATATTCATAAATGACCTGGAAAAGAGAATAACTAGTGAGGTTATCAAATTTGCAGACGACACAAAACTGTTTAAAGTTGTTAAAACCCAAGAGGACTGTGGAAAACTGCAGGAGGATCTTGATAAATTGGAAGACTGGGCATCCAAATGGCAGATGAAATTTAATGTGGGCAAGTACAAAGTTATGCACCTAGGAAAGAACAACCCACACTATGGTTACACGATGCAAGGTTCCACATTGGGAACCACCACCCAGGAAAAAGATTTAGGAGTCATCGTGGATAACATGTTAAAACCCTCCTCCCAGTGTGCAGCGGCGGCGAAGAAAGCAAATAGAATGCTAGGTATCATAAGGAAAGGACTGGAAAATAAAACAAATAATATTATAATGCCTCTGTATCGTTCCATGGTACGACCGCACCTTGAATATTGTGTGCAGTTTTGGTCACCGTATCTTAAAAAAGATATAGCATTATTAGAAAAGGTACAGAGAAGAGCCACCAAAATGGTAAAGGGGATGGAAGGCTACTCCTATGAAGAGAGGCCACAAAGGTTAGGGCTCTTCAATCTGGAAGAGATGGCTGAGGGGAGATATGATAGAGGTCTATAAATTAATGAATGGAGTGGAACGGGTAAACGTAGATCGATTGTTTACGCTATCAGAATATAGAAAGACTAGGGGACATGTAATGAAGCTTGTGACAGTGACACCCATCTTGAACCCATGAGAATAGAAAAAGACATGGAATTGGACTTAGGGGGGAGCCCAGTTGTGTATTTCAAGGGTAACGTGAATCCTGCGTACACTGATACCCACGAAATCCCTGCCTGGCCTGGATCTCAGGCCCTGCGAAGGGAGAGAAAGAAGAGAGAGAGAGAAAGCCCAGGGTGCCACACCCAGACTCCTATGAGGTCCCTGGAGGCATGAGAAGAGATTATTATCACCTGGGAAGGGCCAGAAGGGAGGAGGAGGGGCTGGAACCCTGGAGGTGGAAATATACACCCCTGCTAAGGCAAATAGAAGGGAGGCTGGAGAAACAAGAGAAGCTGGAGACGCAGCGGAGCCATAGAATAAAGCCCTGGGAGGAGCTGAACCAAAGGTAACACAGCCGAGGAGACAGGCCGAAGGCTGAAGGTACTGACCGGCTGTCTCAGGTAGAGCTGGGAACAGGAGTGACTCTAGGACCCAAGGGGGAGCTGTTTACTGAGCACTGCTTTGAGAACTCAGAACGGGACACTGCTCCAACAATTGAAGATATGCAAGTCGATACTGCTGAGGATGACTTGAGGGCTATGGATATTCCTATGGACTGTACTTTATGCCAAGCCAAGTGCGTTGAACTGTTATGCTGAGGGCTAACACTTTCTGAGGAGGTCTCCTAAAGCTGGAAATAACAAGACCCAGAGAACCGACAGGAGGCCAGGGATACTTTTGCTAGCACCAGGTGGTTTGTGACACAGCCAGGAAAACTTGCAGGGAAGCTAAAAAGCTTGGTGAATATTTGCTGCCCATGTCTCCCATATTTTGGTTTAAACTTAATCCGGGAAGGGAGTTAAGAAGAAGCATTTGTTCCAGTGGGACTAAGTTTTATTGTTGCCATTAATTGTTTTACAAGGCAAGGCTAAAAAGAGGCATTTTTACCCATGCTAAAGAAGTGCTGTTTTTCAGGGCTGAGAAACGTTTGAAGCAGCTGTGTGTGTTTGAAGCTTGTGAAGCAGTTATGTTGTTCTAGTGCTGTATTACCAATAATCCTGCATAAGAAGGAGTCCTGTATACAGGGTACTTGAACTTTTGCATAAGAAATAAAATTCTGTCACTTTGCCTTACCTCCAGACCATGACTACAACTTCTTCTTGAAGCCATTTTTGAAGGCAAACTACATATCCCAAGATACGCCTGGGGAAAGTTAGTTTGCCCAAGCCAATCGAGAGAAGTTCCTCCGATACCACGCCCCTCTAGGCTAGAGGCGGGTGGTGAGGGCGTGACAAGCTACAGGGTAAACTATTTAAAACAAATAAGAGAAAATATTTTTTCACTCAAAGTGTAATCAAACTCTGGAATTTGTTACCGGAGGATGTAGTAAGAGCTGTTAGTGTAGCTGGGTTTAAAAAAGGTTTGGACAAGTTCCTGGAGTAAAGGTCCATAAACCATTATTAAAAAGGGACCCAGGATATCAATGCTTGACCCAATACAAGCATTGTGGAACCTGTGTCTTTTGGGGATACTGCTAGGTACGTATGACCTAGATTGGCCACTGTTGGAAACAGGATACTGGGCTTGATGGACCTTGGTCTGAACCAGTATGGCATATCTTATGTTCTTATGTTCTCTGAGGCACCATTGAGCAGCCCGCATGTGCAGACGGGCTTTCGGGGTCACAAGTACAGTGGATGCTATGTGGCCCAGAAGCTGCAGGTAGTGCCTGGCGGAAACATGAGAAGTGCTTTGGAACTGGTTGGCCAAGTCCATCAGTCTGTGGGCCCTGGCCTCGGGCAAGTAAGCTCTTGCCTGAAGGGTGTCTAGTCTTGCCCCTATAGGTTCTGAGAGGGGAGCAAAGTAGACTTTGCGTAATTTATGACAAAGCCCAGATGCTGAACAAGAGAGACAGTGCGAAGAGTGGCCTGTCGGTCCTCCTGGAGTGACTGTCCCCTGATTAGCCAGTCGTCCAGGTACGGGAAGACAAAAATCCCCTGATTCCTGAGAAAAGCCGCCACCAACGCCAGGCATTTTTTGAAAACCCTGGGGGCGGTGGTTAGGCCAAAGGGAAGTACCCTGTACTGAAAATGGTTTCCTCCCACCACAAATCTGAGATATTTTCTGTGGTCTGGATGGATGTGAGTATAAGCATCCTTTAGGTCTAAGGAGCATAGCCAGTCTCCCTGCTGGAGGTAGGGCAACAGTATCCCAAGGATAAGCATCTTGAACTTTTCCCTCTCCAGAAACTTGTTCAGGTTTCACAAGTCCAGGATAGGTCTGAGGCCTCCTGTTCTCTTTGGTACTAGGAAGTACCTGGAGTAGAAGCCTTGCCCTTCCAGGTGGTGTGGCACCGGTTCCACCGCCTGTTCCTTTAGAAGACTTGCCAACTCCTGAAGGAGGAGGTCTCTGTGTAGAGGGAGTCTTGGAGGCTCCCCTGGATAGTAGGAGGGGGGTAGCTGGTGGAAATGGAGCATATAACCCTTCTGGACTATGCTCAGTACCCAGGTATCCCGTGATGGCTGGCCACCTGTAGGCGTACAGGGTCAGCCGACCCCCAGTGCTGAGAGGAGCCACCGGCGGAGGAGAGGCTATGCTGTGGGAGTCAAAACCCCGCTCCCTGCTGTGCAGGAGCCGGAGCTGGCGGCTTGGGGGTCTTCTGCCTACGGGGCCCATGCCCCTGCCCCTTGGCCTGCTGGCCCTGTTGGAGAACTGGAGATGCCTGATATAGAGGGTAGGTTTTGTAGGCAGCACCCTTCCTCGGGAAAAGGGGCTTCTTTTCCGAGCCCTTCTTTTTGTGAGAAGGGGCAGAGGTTTTCCTGGACAGTCATAGTGAGAGTCTTGGTCTCGATTTCTGCAGCCTTCTCAGTCATGGGCTTGCCGAAGAGGTTGTCACCCCGGCACGGGACATCGACCAACTTGTCCTGCACCCATGACTCCAGGTCCAATGACTGTAGCCAGGCCTGACGGCGTGCACCGATGCCGGCCGCGGCTACCCGGGCCGAAGCCTCGAAGCCATCATAGGCTGCTCGAGAGATAAACTTCGAGCACTCTCGGATCCCTGTAGAGAAGGCTTTGAATCTCTGTAAGGGTTCCTCGGAGAGGCCAGCCGAGAACCCAGCAATCTCCTTTGCCAGGTCCCGTTAAGTACATGCCGACGTACAGTTGGTAAGTCTGGACACGGCAAGAGAGCATAGAGCCCTGGAAGCACTTTCTACCGGGGGCATCCAGGTTCCAGACCTCCTGGCCAGGAGGCACCAGGGAATGCATCTTCTGACTTTTCAGCCGGTGCATGGCCGATTCCACAACCATGGAGTTGTGCGGTAGCTGCGCCTTTTGGAACCCAGGGCTCTTACAGACCCGATAAATGGAATCGCCCCGTTTGCTCAGAACCGGCGCCGAGGCCGGTGCCTCCCACATACGGAAGAGCAGCTGTTCCAGCATTGGAGGAACCGGTACAGTAAAGGCTTCATCGGAGGAAAATGATACTGGGGGGCATCGAGTTCTTCGACTCGAGGCTCCTCCTCGGCGTCCGCAGGGAATGCCAAAGCCTTGGCCATGTCCCTGACGAAATCCGAGAACTGGGTATCCTCCGGGGGGGGGGGGGGGACCCGCTACGAGTCTGACGGGACGCACCGGGTCCGGAAGGTGTCAGGAGACTCCTCGTCCTCCCACGCCGACTCCTCCGAGGAGTCGTCGAGCTGCTCCGGTCGTGTGGACCCCGATGATACACGCCCCGACGCTGAGGGCACGGGCGTCAACAACCCCGGTCCTGAACGGGAGGTCAAGGGAGACCGTGGCCGAGGATCAACTCGAGACTTGATTGACTCGAGGATCGGCTTGGCCTCCAGGGTCGACTTAGACGTCGAGGTCCCGGTGGTCGTGGCAGATGCACCGGTCACACAGGTTATCAGTACCCGTTGCTGCTCCATGAAGGCAGCCAGGCTGATCTCCAGGGTCGTCAGCCTGAGTCCAAGCTCAGGAGACTCCGCAGCCCCCGACTCGGGGCCCGACGTCGGTTTTCCTGCGGGAGAGTCCACAAGGACAACAGATGTTACCTGACTTGGGGACTCCGGCTCCAGGCGAGGTTGCATGGTCGGTTGCTCCGACTCAGAGAGCCTGGGACAGCAGTCAGGGCTGCGCGACCTGGCACTTGAGGATCCAGGAGCCTCCCATTGATGCTGCCCTCACGAGCTTCTTCTTCCTTTTGTGCTCCCGGGCGGGAGACCCCCTCTCAGAGGATCCATGCTGCCGCTCGGGGTCAGACTCCCGAGATGTCGAGGCCTCTGACGAAGTCCAGGCCGGGCCGGACGCGGACTCTGAAAAACTTCTTTCACGTTGATGGTGATGGCTCCAAAGCGCCTTCGATGACATTTTGCCGCACGGGCCACAGACCAGCGGGTCATGGTCGGGCCTGAGGCATCGGAGGCAGCAGTCATGTGTATCGGTGAGAGACATAAGTTTCTTACACCGATCACATTTTTTGAACCCGCTGGCAGCCATTGGGGGGAAAAAGGGCCCCTGCAAGGTCAAAAGACCGGGCTGCCAGTTAAAATAAGAAAAAAGGCGCAAACGCTAGTCACGAAGGACAAAAACCGAAAAAGAAATTCCAGACTCGATACCGGTGTACTGAGCCCAGGTGGTAAGGGGAACCGGCATCGAACCAGATAAAGAAACGCGAAAATCGCCGAAAAAAATCAACTTTTTCCCGGGTGACACGAACTCATGTTCATTGGGCTCCGCGGAAAAAGAAAGACTGAACAAAATGGCACCCTTGGACGGGAAGGGGACTGCGCATGCGCGCTGCATTCCCAAAGGCTTTCTTTGAAAGCTGGGGAAATGCTCCGCACGAGGGCTCCGTCGGCACCGACGTCACCCATATGTGAGGACTGGCTTCCTGCTTGGTCCTGGAAAATATTTTATTTATTTACTGGTTTTATATACTGCCTTTCAACTAAATCAAAGCAGTTTACAGAGAACTGTTTAGAAACATTACATATTAATAGGTTTCAACATGGAACAAAGAGTATATATGAAAAAATTAGCAAATGCACAGTGCCATGTAACAGTGTAACTTATTTACAAGTAAGTATAATACGTACAAGGGAATTTATTTATAAGGTCTGTGACGGTGCAGGCCAGAAAGAGCATAAGAGAGAGGAGAGAAATCCAGGGATTTTCCCAGTGAAAGACAGAGAAACCAGAAGTTCAGGGGTTAAAACTTCTGAATCTGAAAAAAACTCCACACAGAAAGCTGGTAGGCAAGGGACACGCCCTAGTTCCCTAGTAACCAAGCCCGTGCACGAGGGAGTGCAAGGGGTGGAGTCAGCAGGCAGTGAGAGAAACTGCAGGTATAAACACCGGAACTTTGAACAGAGGAAGGAGGAAGCTGGGGAGAAGCCGGAGGAAGCAGGAGAGAAGCCAGAGAGGTCAGGAAGTTCTGAAAGCTCAGGAGGTGCAGGAGTTCAGAGAGGAATCCCAAGCAGAAGGGAAGGAGCTTGTGGAAATATCTGGAGAGCCCAGCAGAGAGGTCCTCAAACTGCCCAGCCTAGAAGTGCCCGAGAGGGAGGTGCTCAGAGAGCAGAATGGAGGTACACTGCAGGGAAAGGCAACCTTAAGGGAAGGTGCTTTAGGAGACCAGTTTCCACTGACGCTGAATCCTCTACTGAAAGAGAAAGGAGAGACAGAAGTTCCAGTCCTGAAACCAGCCCTAAGGTAATTGGGTCAGAGAATTCCAGGAAGGGAAGAAACTCTGAGAACCCAAGGATATTACCAAAGAGAGGCACTCCAAGGGTGAAAGAAACCTTACCTAAGTTTCCAAGCAGAAAGGCAAAACCAGCCAAGGGTTTTAAAGCTGGCCAGGGAGAGTTCACAGACCATGTGAGTAATCCACAACGTTTCCTAGAAGATTTTACAGAGATTGAGCCAACAGCTGCAAGGACAGCCAGGTGCTTATCTCCACAAAATAAGGTGAGCGTGGCTAAGACTTTTAACCATTCTAAGAGTAAGGAATTGTATGAGAGAAAAGGCATTACCCAGAGGAAGAGAGATACTGCCTTAAAGAAGGTTCTTAGATTGTTAGACCGTTTGCAGCCAGAGATAGCTGATTTCAAACATGAGGCTGTTCTAACAGAGTCTGAACCTGAGAGCATGGATTTTGAAAGTGCTATAAACCAAGAGCTTAGTTCTGAGACAGAAATGGAATGTCTTCCTGTTTCATTATAGTAACTAAAGAGGTTTTTGAAAGCATTAAACTAGCAGCCGTGTTCAAAGGCTGAGCCGAGGGGCCTATGCAAATTAGGTTGGCTAGAAAGCCTGAGAAGCTTAACCCTTAATGTGAAAGGCTGCACACAAAGTATATTGAGTCTACTAGAAGGGCAGATAAAGAAACCTGGTTTGAGAAAGAAAAGAAAACCTTTTGCAGAGAAAGTTTGGCACTGCTGTTTTGCTGAAGAGACTGCAAATGTTTTAAAGCCATTTTTGGAAAGGAGGTTTTTATTTCCAATCTTGTTTCAATGGTATGAAGAAATACTTTGTTTGAGTTCAGTAACAAGCTGCATTTGGAAGCTGTTTATTTTGTTACCTGTTTTTCTGGAAATTACCCGCCTTTGTGTTGAATATGTGGGACTGTGTGTAAAGGTTCCTTTTGGCCTTGTGGAGAATAAAATCCTGCGT
Organism: Ichthyophis bannanicus; assembly: GCA_033557465.1. Classification (NCBI taxonomy): domain Eukaryota; kingdom Metazoa; phylum Chordata; class Amphibia; order Gymnophiona; family Ichthyophiidae; genus Ichthyophis; species Ichthyophis bannanicus. The sequence continues at coordinate 26,374,339 of CM066046.1, read as the reverse complement.
GCCTATATTACTGCTCGGCTGAAGTTATTTTTGCCATATCACAACTACACCCATAGGCACTCTTATAAATAAAAGACTCTCACCACTTCATATACCTAGGCAACCGCCTAGGGCCCACGAAGTCGTGACAGGTCAAGGATACCCACTTAATAGTGGTGCACCTATTAATATTAGACAACTGGCTTTGGTTGGGTTCAATAACTTGGATGAGGATAGAGGGAAAGAAAGAGGGGGGGGGTGAAGGGGTAGCAGAGGGAACAGTATAACATAGTTACTCACCTGTAACAGATGTTCTCCAGGGACAGGAGGAATCAGTCCTCACATATGGGTGATGTCGGTACTGACAGAATCCGCGCAGAGCATATCTCCAGCTTTCAAAGAAAGTCTTTGGGAATGCCACCATGCATGTGTGGTCCACTTCCCGCCCAAATGTGCCATCTTACTCAGTCAGGTGCCATAGCTAAAACCCCTTCAAGAAGACGACAAAAATATACAGCAACTCCAAGGGGAGGAGGGAGGGTTATGAGGACTGATTCCTGCGGTTCCTGGAGAACACCTGTTACAGGTGAGTAATTACGCTTTCTCCAGGAGAAAGCAGGAAGTCAGTCCTCACATATGGGACTCCCTAGCTACAGGCTACCGAGGATCTGTAGGAAAAAGCACAGCAGCGCCATGAGCAGTTGCCAGTGAAAGCCGAAGGCAGCCCGAGGACCCTTGGTCCATTAATGGCCATGCTCCCAGTAGTCGGAGGGCAGGAGTTGCTTAAACCCCGAACAAATTACAGAGTACAACCTGGCCAAAGGCGGCATCCCAACAGACTCCCTCTCTAGGCAATAATGCACTGCGAAGGTGTGAGTGGAAGACCAGGTGGCGCCCTAGCAGATGTCTGCCCGTGGCACTGAATGCAGGCTAGCGACCAACGTTGCCATCGTTCAGACATTGTGAGCCGTGACTCGGCTGCCCAGGGGAAACCTGGCCTGGGCAAAGGCGATGCAGTTTGCCACCCAGATGGACAAGGTACGCTTGGTGACCGCCAGCCCCAGACAGTTGGGATCGAAGGAGACAAAGAGCTGCCTGGATCTGCAGTGGTCCTGAGTCTGCTGCAAGTAGAAAGAGACAGACCTCTTACAATCCAAGGTGTGGAGAATCGCCGACGACCGGTCAGTGTGGGGCTTTGGGAAGAAGGTGGGCAGCACTCTCTCTTGATTGAGATGAAAATCCGAGACAACCTTCGGGAGGAACATGGGGTGAGTCTGCAGGACCATCCTGTTCCTATAAAACCTCATGTACGGTGCCTCGGCCATCAGCGCCTGGAGTTCGCTGACCCTCTGGGTGGAGGAGAGAGCCACCAAGAAGTCCATCTTCCAGGAAAGATGTCACAGCGGGCAGGTAGCCATGGCTCAAAGGGCGGCTTGGTCAGCTTCATGAGGACCACATTGAGGTCCCATTCCACTGGAGGAGGGCGGGTAGGAGGCCAAGAAAGGAGCAGGCCTCGCATGAAATGAGAAACAAGCAGTTGCCCCAAAAGAGGTTTGTCCTCGATGGGGTGGTGGTTCGCTCAGATGGCACTGAGAGACTTCAGCCCAGAATGTGAAAGGTGGAGCAGGTACTGCAAGACCAAACTGGTAGGGCATGAAAATGGGTTCGCTCAGAGCACCACACCGAGAACCGATGCCACTTGAAGACGTAAGCCCGTCTGGTCGAGTCCTTTCATGAGGCCAAAAGAATGTCTTCGATCTCCACGGGAAGATAGTAGGAGGCTAGAACAACCCACTCAGCTGCCAAGCTGTGAGAGATAGGAAACTCAGATTGGGGTGGAGAAGCAGACCCTCCTCCTGCGTCAGCAGCTCCAGTGAGAACCTGAGAGGGACGGTGGCTCTGTCAGGGGAAACCAACGCTGCCTGGGTCACCTCGGGGCAATGAGAATCACCGAGGCTCTGTCCCACTGGACCTTGAGAAGTGTCCGGGCAATGAGGGGCATGGGGGGGAAGGCATATAGCAGGCCCGTTAACCACAAGATGAGGAAGGCATCTTGGGCCACCCTGCCCGGGTGCAGGAGGGGACAGCAGAACCGGGGGAACTGCGAATTCACAGGACTGGCAAAGAGGTCCAAGTCTGGAATTCCCCAATGCTGGAAGAGCTACTGCGCTGTCCGGGGAACACAGGCACCGCTCGTGTGGCCAGAGAACTCTGTTGAGGTGGTCTGCCAATTTACTGTCCTGGCCCGGGAGGTAAGTGGCCTGGATGGTCATGCCCTGGCTCACTGCAAAGGCTGTCGCCTCCAAACAGAGGCTGTAGGAGCCAGTACCTCATTGTTTGTTCACATAGAGCACTGTGACCTGGTTGTCCATCTGGACCAGCACTGCTCGGGTACTGCAGGCGGTCCCTTAAAACCTTGAGTGCAAGGCGAATGGCCTGGAGCTCCAGCAGGTTGATCTGCTGCCGGGACTCCTCGAGGGACCAGATCTCTTGAGAGCACCACCCCTCACAGTGAACTCCCCAGCCCACCAAGGAGGCGTCTGTCAGCTTGTAAAGTGGAAGGACATTCTCGTTGGATACATCTTATACAGTGTAAAAAGGCTCCTTCACAGGATCCAGAAGGTGGTTCCCTGCATCGGTGAATCAAGAGATTGCAACGCAGAGACTCATTGGACAACAGTGATATTGCAGAAAAGACTATCATGATTAAGTGCTTTTTGAATGGCCTAATTATGCAAAACACCTTTTTCCAGCATCTATACTGCTGATTAGGTGGATAAAGTTAGTTTGAATTAATGCTTTACTGATATATAAGCAATGACCTTTTGGCACTTAACCTCTACTTCATGAAGAGATTGGGAATTGGGGGTAGTTATAGTATATATCTTCATCGTATTAAGAAGGGTAGGTGTGATTTCATTTTGTTTTAGAACATTTATTTTTGAAGTAATTAATAGTTTTAAATATTTAGAGGTTTGTTAAGAATGTTTCCTTATCTGGTCGTAGTTGTGTTGTGGCATATTATTGTTAATGAAGCAGTACTGCATTCAGAATCTTGGGAATGTTATGGGGAATACCCAAATATTTTTGAGTCACATCTACAGTTACAAAACACTTTAATCTGTCAAATTGTGCTGTTTGCCTTCCAACTGTGACAGCCACTCAGCATGGGTTTCTGCTACGAGCTAGACCTAAGACCTTTCAAGAGTTTTGTGACATAGCTTTTAATCTAACCACTGTACAATGGTCTCATACAAACACAGACCCTAGAGTGATTAGCCCTATGCCTCTAATGTACCCTCCAATATGTTTTATGGCTCAAAATACAGGGAAAAAGGTAGGGGACACTCCGTGGAACATCTGTAAAACAGTAACACTACACAATTCCTCTATCTGGTATAAAAAATCCCATGTAAGAAGTTCCTTTATTTCAGTAGTACAATTAGTGCCAGTTCAAGGGAACCAAGTGCATGATTATGAATTATTACAGTCTTGATTCAGAGATATCAAAACTGCAAGTGTTAGAATTATTGTCTCAAAATTTATGTCTGGGAATACATGTATGTCTCCTCATGATGATCTATGCTAATAAGAACGTGATGGCAGAGTGAACAAGGTGCTACCTTGGTTTGCTCTCCCAAAGCTTTGGTTGTTTATTTATAAGTAAATATTCCATTACACAGCATAATTTCCACCCTATTGTTCTACGTCAAGCATCACGTTTATTCATAACATGCATTTCTATATCTCTACGTCATAGGTCAGTTCTTATTAGCATAGGTCATCATGAGGAGACATACATGTGTTCCCAGACATAAATTTTGAGACAATAATTCTAACACTTGCAGCTTTGATATCTCTGAATCGAGACTGAGAGGCTGAGAAACAAACTTCTCCCTTCACTATCTTTTTTTATAGCAAGACTAGTGTCTTTGTTTTGTTTGGAAAGTTCAGCCTAGTTTTCAGTAGAGTCTTTCAAGGTTGTTGCTGAGTAATAAACTCTGGAATGTCTGTGGTGTTAACTGTTTCTTAGGGCTTTTAGTAATATGATGTTATTAAGTACCTTGACCGTGTACACAGCCCTGTACAGACAAGCTTCCTTTCAATTAAGACTACCTGATGCGCTGGAGCTTGGAAGGGCATACCTCGAAGCAGGTTCTGAGACAACTGCCACCAAGTGAGAGACTCCGCCGCGCTGGGAGAGACAGAGATGGTATCTCGGAGGTGGCCGGTCGACTGCACCCATTACGCTCTAAGGTACCACTGTGCCGCCCACATATTGAGACAGGCATTGGGCACAACATGGACCGTGCAGATCATGTGACTGAGAAGGCAAAGCATCGTCCGGGCCGAGATGGTGCTGCAGCACTGCACTTCGGACACTAGGGACATGAGGCAGTTTGCCCTGTCCTGAGGAAGGAAAGCCATGGCCTGGAGGGTGTCCAAGCGAGCCCTGATAAACTCAAGGGACTGAAGTGATGGGACTTTGGGTAATTGATCACGAACCCCAGATGCTCCACGAGGCAATTGGTGTGGTCCGTGGCCTGCCTGGTTTCGAAGGCAGTGCTCCCTGCTACGAGCCAGTTGTCAGATATGGATAGATGAAGGTGCCCTGCAGCCAGGAACTTCGTGAAGACCTGTGGGACGGACGCAAGGCCGAAGAGAAGTACCCTGTACTGGTAATGGTTCCCTGAACCATGAAGCAGAGGTATTTTCTGTATTTGGAATGGACGAGAATGCGAGTGCAAGCACCCTTTAAGTCCAAGGAGCATAGCCAATCACCCTGCTGGAAGTAGGGCAGTAACGTTTCAAGAGACATCTTGAATTTCTCCCCCACCAGGAACATTTTAAGTTCCGCAGGTAGAGGATGGGCTGAAGGCTCCCCGTCCGCTACAGGACGAGGAAGTATTGGGAGTAAAACCCCAGTGTTCGGAAGTGCGGTGGGACTGGTTCTACTGCCCTGACCTCGAGGAGGTCTGCGAGCTCCTGACTCAGGAGGCCTGGTGCTGAGGAAGCCGACCTGGCTCCCCAGGGAAGTACAGAGGAGGGGTCTGGTCCAGATAGATAAGACTGCCCTCACGAATGACCTGGAGGACCCAGGCGTCGGTGGAGATGGACTCCCACCTGTAGGAGAAATGGACCAGATGCTCCCCAACAGACAGCCACCCTGCCAGAGGACGAGAGACTATGCCGATGGCGTCAAAACCCCGAGGGTGGCTGAGCTGGCGCCAGGGGGGTGGGTCTTGGCATCCTTCGGCTTACAAGGGCCATGGTCTTGCCCTGACCGCCCTGAACAGGGGTTGATGCCGGCGGATAGGCCGGGTAGCCCCTGTACGGGAGCCCCTTCCGATGGAAGAAAGGCTTCTTGCTCTTCTGTTTTTTACTGGGGAGGGAGAAAGTTTTCCAGGAGAGGTGAGTACAAGTCACATACTCTGTCTCAATCTCTGCTGCCTTCTCCCCCCATGGGCATGCCGAATAGTTGCTCTCTGAGTCAAGGGACGTCCAGCAGCTTCTTCTGGACCCATTGTTCCAGGTCCAAGGACTGGAGCCAAGCCTGCCAGTGGGCTCCAATGCCAGCTGCCGCCACCTAGGCGGAAGACTCAAAGCCATCGTATGCCGCCTGCGAGAGGTACTTCGAGCATTCTCCGATAGACTTTGAGAGGGCCTGAAAACGCTGGAGATGGTCTCTGTCAAGGCCCTCCGCAAAGCCTCCGAGCATCCCAATGTATAATTGGTAAACTTGGATGTGGCGTGACAGCATGGAGCGCTGATCAGCCTTGCGCTCGAGGGCACGAGACTCTCCGCCTGGCAGGACTGACGAATGAGTCTTTGGGCTCTTTAGCTTCCGCATGGCTGATTTGACCACCATCGAGGTGTGGGGAAGCTGGGCTTTCCGAAACCCCAGGCCCTGCTGAACCCTATACATAGCATCCAGGTGCTTGCTCACAATAGGGACAGAGACCGGAGGTCTCCCACATGTGGAGGAGGAGTCGGTTCAGAATGGGAGGAACCGGCACAGAGATAGCTTCTTTTAGAGGGGCATCATATTGCAGAATATCGAGCTCCTCATGGGGCTCCTCCTCCGACTCGGTGGCTAGCGCTAGGGCCCGCGCCATGTCCCGGATGAACTCCAGAAAGGAGGTGTTCTCAGGAGGTGCCTGCCGCCTCTGGGTCAGCGGGGAGGGGTCCGAGGGGAGGTCTCGGTGGAACCGAGTTTCCGGGGAGGTCTCCCCATCAGATTCCCACTCTGAGTAGTCCATGCAGGACTCAAGGTCGGGTGGCTCAAGATGGGTTGGTGACTCGCACCGGATCTCCGAGGCCAAAACTTTCCCGGAGCTAGAGGTGCTCGCCTGAGAAGATCTCGTGCCCAAGGACCGGGATGGAAATAGAGACCCGCGTCGATGGTCCTCACGAGGCTTCTAGCTCTCAGGGGTCACTGCGGAGGCCCCAGGAGTCCTCAAAGTCGAGGTCCCTGTGGTCTCGAGGTGCCGGGGTGACAGGGTCGGGTGTCGAGGAGGAGAGGGGGCCCTTGCCGGGACGACCCTTGGGAGACTGGGCTCCTTCGCCGGAGGCCTCCGTATTGGTTTGAGGTACCTTACTGGGCCACTCCCTCTCCGACTCCAGAGACTGCCGAGGGGGGCTGAAAGATTGGGCATGTGACCTCTCATGCTTGTCTGGCGCCCCCAACAGAGTCCTCACAGCCTTCTTCTTCTTCTGCTTGTGTTCAGGCGATCCCTGTTCAGAGTGCTGCTGGGCCCGGGGAGGAGCCTTGGGAGACACCAGGGGTTGCGGGGCTGAAGAGGGGAGGCTACTAGGGATACTGGGGCTTACTAGAAGAGATCATCCAGTTTCTGCTTACGACTCTAGATGGCTTTGGAGGACATCTTCTTACAGAGGGAGCATAGCTCTGGATCATGGTTGACTCCTAGACACCTGAGACAACAGTCATGGGTGTCCATGAGCGACATGTTTTTTGAACACCAATCACATTTCTTAAAACAGGAGGTCATTGGGGAAAAAAGGACCCCTACGAAGTCGAAGATCCTCGATGCAGCCAGTGGTTAAAAAGGGCGTGAAAGCGCGGTAAAACACAAAAAAGGCAAAAAGGGAAAAACTCCAAGACCAAGGCTGAAGCAGATGTGCCCGAAAGGCGGGAAGAGGACTGGTGAAGGCGGGATAGGAAAAACCAGTTGGAAACAAACACTTTTCCGGGGATGAGACGCACATCCGAAGGGTCTGTGGAAAAAGGGAGACTGAGTAAGATGGCACCTTTGGGCAGGAAGGGGACTATGCATGTGTGATGGCATTCCCAAAGGCTTTCTTTGAAAGCTGGGGATATGCTCCGCACGGGCTCTGTCGGTTCAGATGTCACCCATATGTGAGGGCTGACTTCCTGATTGTTCCTGGAGAACCTGTTTATCTTTATTAGCAAGGCTTGATATACAGCCTGTGCATAAGCATCAGGGCGGTGTACAATAAAACATAGGCTGCCATGAAAGAGAAAGAGAGAAGGGAACGCCATTAACTTACAGCAAAGAAATAGGCAGAGAGCAAAGGGAGAAAAGAAAGGCAAAGAGATAGGAATAAGACAAACGGGAGAAGAAGGGGGGGAGGAGTGCAAGGACAGGGGACGAGTAGTTTTGAGGGTAGAGCCTACAGCTGGGAGTGTTGCCACAGTCTGAGGGGGAAGGGAGGTCAAAGTCCTGGTGGAAAAGGTGCGTCTTGAGTAGGGCCTTGAACCGGGGGAGGGACAGTTGTGTGCGGAGGGCGTGTGGGAGTGAGTTCCAGAGGGCAGGGCTTAGGAAGAAAAAAGCTGAGCGGTAAGTTCAAGACGAGACTAGGATGGAGATGGAAGGAAGAGGCAGTTACCATGAGCGGAGCGGAGGCGGCGAGGGACAGGCTGGAGGTGAATGAGGTCGGCAAGGTGCTGGGGGTACTGGTGTGAAGGACTCGATGGGTAATAATGAGCAGTTTGTAAATGAACTGGACATTTATGGGGAGCTAGTGGAGACTGGGGAGCAAAAGGGTGACATGGTCGAATGGGGAGGAATTGGTGATGAGATAAGCAGCGGTGTTCTAGATAAGCTGAAGGCGTTGCAACTAGTACTGTGGAAGACCTGTAAGAGCTGTGTTACAATAATTGAGACGGGAAATAACGAGGGAGAGGACGAGAGTGGTAAGGGAGGAGGAAGGAAAAAAAGACCGGACAACACGGATTTGGCGAAGATGGAAAAAAGAACATCGGGTGAGTGCAGAGACATGGTGGTGGAAGGAAAGCGAGGGATCCAGATTAACGCCGAGATAGCAGAGGGTGGAGACAAGAGGGACGGGGTAGGCGGACAAGGTAGGAGATGAGGGGGGGGGGGCGCCAAAGGAAAACCAGAGGGCAGCAGACTTGGAAGGGTTCACATGAAGAAAGTTGCCAGCAAGCCAAGTGGTGACACGGGCAAGACAGACATCAAGAAAAGTGAGGTCAGGAGCCAGGGGACTAGTATGATACAGAAGCAGGATGTTGTCCATGGCTGTAGTCTGTGTTATGTGGGGAAGAGATCTTGCATTGGTTCATCTGTATCAAAATGTTCTATGAACAAATGTGTCTTAAGTAGTTTCCAGAAAGTGATAAGGTCCGATATGGTTCTAAGCTTGTCTGGGAGGGAGTTCATCATCATAAGTGCAGTGAAGGTAAATGCTCTGTTGGTTGTTGTCCTGGTGAACTTTCTGAATGTGTGTGGCATAAGAAGTGTGTTCTGACTACATTCCCTTCTTATTGTCATCAAAATAGAGATGCGTGTGGGCAATAGGTAGAAAATCAGTTTAAGTGTATTCCTTGCAGTATTCTGTGATAAACAGTTATTCACTAACATTGAATAAATAATATGGCATAGATCATTACACTAAAACCTAAGTAAGTGTTATCATGATTTGAAAACATTAATGAAATACAATACATATAGGGCCCGATTCTGTCCTAGACGTCCCGGCTCTGTGTGCCCGGTTGGAACCGGATGCACAGAATTAGACAGGATTCTGATCCTGTGGGACATGTCTAGCCCCGAGGGATCAAAATCGTGTCCAGGCCTGTACATGCAGGCCGGGACCTTGATTCCCATCGGCCTGCACGTACAGGCCTTGCCTGCTAACTCAGTCAGGGCTCTTGAATGGAGCCGTGGCACCACTGGAGTCTGGTTGCCATGGAACAGCGGCTCCATTCAGGAGCCACGATCCCCGGCCGCCGGACAAGAATCTTCATTCCCTGCAGTCTGACCCCCGATCTGGCCTCCCAAGGCCAGGATCGGGCTGCAGGGAATCTCTTCTGCCCCTCCCGCCTTTGGTGCATCCCGGGCCTGCTGTCCTCCACCAACAAGGGGAACTTATTCCACCTCAGAGGTGGATTAAGTTCCCCGTACAGGCAGCCGGCCCCAGACGTACAGGGCTGACATTGGAATCAGCCCTGTAAATCCAGGGCCGCAGACTGCCCACTGCCCGCTCTAACTCCATCCCCACAATGCCCCTTTCCCACCCCGTCTAACCTTCCCATACAACGTGCTATTCATGCCTCGGAATGACCCCGATACTGTATATCAGGCCTTGATAGATTTTCTTGGAATCTAGGAGTCAACCTAAATATCTAAGAACTGGCCACTGAATCTTAGGTAACAGCGCACACCATCCCCCTATCAGGTACAAATGGAGTGGTGCGGGAAAGACAGGGAGAAAAATCTAACATAGATAATGCAAAGGTTGATTTTCCATCTGAACTCAATTGACCAATCTGGTTGTAAATCTAAAAGGGAATGGAATGTGTTCTTGTAGTGTTCTACCTCAAATTGGTAAACCGATTTTGCTAGGGGTAGCCAAACTTGGATTCAGCAGTCGCTACTTTGGTTTTTATTCCTGCAGAATGGATGGAGTTTTGATACACAGGTACACATGGGTTTGGCTTCTACTGCTTCCCTGAAGAAAAAATGGTTTTGATTCGCTTGAGGACTGACCACTCTTAGCCACAGTCACAATGATATGCAGGTGAACACAAAGCGTAGTTACTCACCTGTAACAGGTGTTCTCCAGGAGCAGCAGGAATCAGTCCTCACTTATGGGTGACGTCGGCGCCGACGGAGCCCTCGCGGAGCAATTTTCCCCAGCTTTCAAAGAAAGCCTTTGGGAATTGCAGCGCGCATGCGCGGTCCCCTTCCCGCCCAAGGGTGCCATCTTAGCCAGTCAGATGACATAGCTAAAAAGACAGCATAAAAATTTGCAAAAAAACTAAGCAGATGATTGCAACTCCACGGGGAGGAGGGAGGGTTGTGAGGACTGATTCCTGCTGCTCCTGAAGAACACCTGTTACAGGTGAGTAACTACGCTTTCTCCAGGACCAAGCAGGAAGTCAGTCCTCACTTATGGGACTCCCAAGCTCAAGGCTACCGGAGACCCTAAGCACAAAAATGAGCTCCCTCCAGCTCAGCAGCACAGAAGGAAGAATCTTCGCTGAATTATTACCCACCGGTAGCCCACATCCGGGATGGAGGGTAGGAGTTGCTCAGACCTCGAAGAGATTACGGAGGACTGCCTGTCCGAAAGCACTGTCCCTGCGGGACTCCCTCTCGAGACAGTAATGGACCGCAAAAGTCTGGCTCGAAGACCAAGTAGCGGCCCGGCAGATGTCTGCCAGCGGAACAGAGCGGAGGTAAGCCACTGACGTAGCCTTTGCCTGAACGCAGTGAGCCGTGACTCGACCTTCCAAGGAGAGTCCGGCTGCCCCATAAGCCCAAGAGATACAGTCCGCAACCCAGATGGACAGAGTACGCTTGGAGACCGGGAGCCCCAATTTATTGGGGTCAAAAGACACAAAAAGCTGAGCAGCTTTACGGTGCTCCCGCGTACGGTCAAGGTAGAAGTTCAAAGCCCTTCTACAGTCCAGGGTATGGAGGACCGTTTCAGCTCGGCTGGAGTGTGGTCTGGGAAAGAAGGTTGGAAGTACCACCTCCTGATTGATGTGAAAGGGGGAGACCACTTTTGGAAGAAATTTTGGGTGAGTCCGTAGGACTACCCTATTTTTGTAGAACCGAGTGTAAGGGGGATCAGACACGAGGGCCTGCAATTCACTGACGCGCCTAGCGGAAGTGAGGGCTATCAAGAACAGTGTTTTCCAAGAAAGAAAACGGAGAGAACAGGTAGCCATAGGTTCAAAAGGCGGACAGGTGATCCGCTGTAAAACCACATTCAGGTCCCAGTCAGGCGCTGGCGGGCGCAGAGGTGGTTTAAGTAGAAGGAGACCTCGGAGAAACCTCGCTACGAGAGGGTCGTTGGAGAGAGGTCTGCCGTCCACCGGCACATGATGTGCTGAAAGAGCACTGAGGTGAACTTTGACGGAGTTGGACTTAAGTCCCAGATTAGAGAGGTAAAGCAAGTACTGCAAGACCACCGACACCGGGCAGGAGAAGGGATCCTGAGACTGTCGGGTACACCAAACGGAAAAGCGACGCCATTTAAGGGCGTAGCATTTTCGAGTAGAAGGTCGACGAGAAGCTAGGACGACCTCTTCTACCTCTGCCGGCAGGAGGAGGGGAGCAAGGACTACCCTCTCAGCAGCCAGGCCATCAGATTGAGAGACCTGAGGTTGGGGTGCAGCAGAGACCCCTGATCCTGAGTGAGGAGATCCGGTTGAAACCCCAGAGGGAACGGATCCTCCACCGCTAATTGCAGCAGGAGTGGAAACCACGGCTGTCTGGGCCAGCGAGGAGCCACCAGGATCATGAAGGCTTTGTCTCGGAGAACCTTGAAGAGAGTCCGAGAGACTAGCGGGATGGGAGGGAAAGCATACAGAAGGCTCCCCGACCATGAGAGTAGAAAAGCGTCCGCCGCAACCCGAAGGGGGTGTGGCTGACGAGAGCAGAAGCGAGGAAGTTGTCGGTTGTGAGGACTGGCAAAGAGATCCACCGTGGGGAGGCCCCACTTTAGAAAGAGCTTCTGAACTACCAAGGGATCCAGACGCCACTCGTGCGGCTGGAGGATCCGGCTGAGCTTGTCCGCCAGGCAATTCTCTTGGCCTGGGAGATAAACTGCCTTGAGCAGAACGCCGTGACTGACGGCCCAAGAGCAGAGCTTCTGTGCCTCCCGACAGAGGAGGAAGGAGCCCGTGCCCCCCTGCTTGTTCACGTAGAACATGGCAACTTGATTGTCCGTCTGGACAAGGACGGACTGGTGAGAAGTCAGGTGGGAGAAGGCCTTGAGAGCCAGGCGGATCGCCCTGAGCTCCAGGAAGTTGATCTGCTGAGCAGACTCCCACGTGGTCCAGAGGCCCTGAGTACGTGCCCCTTGGCAATGCGCTCCCCAGCCCAGGAGGGATGCATCTGTTGTCAGCACCCGGGCCGGCGGAGGTGACTGGAACGGCATGCCGAATATCAGGTTCGGCCGCTGAAGCCACCACCGGAGAGACAAGATCAGCGGCTCGGAGACGCGCACTAGGTCTGCTAGGCCGCCCGTGGCTTGTCGCCACTGCCGGTGGAGACACCACTGAGCAGGCCGCATATTCAGGCGGGCATTGGGGGTCACATGGACGGTGGAAGCCATATGGCCGAGTAGTCTCAGGAAGCGCCTGGCGGAGACCAGGGGCTGGCTGCGAAAACGGTCGGCTAGGTCCATGAGCCGTTGAGCCCTTTCGAGCGGCAGGTACGCTCGTGCCTGAGGAGTGTGCAGCCTTGCGCCGATGAACTCGAGATCCTGTGAGGGGAGCAAGGTGGACTTTGCGAAGTTTATATAACAAAGCCCAAGTACTGCAGAAGAGTCACCGTGCGGCGCGTGGCGTTGGTGACCTCCAGAGCGGACGCTGCTCTGATGAGCCAGTCGTCGAGGTACGGAAAGACATAGAGGCCGTGAAGCCGGAGATGGGCCGCCACCACCGCGAGGCATTTTGTGAAGACTCGCGGTGCGGAGGACAGGCCAAAGGGCAGTACTCTGTACTGGTAATGATTTCCTGCCACCACAAACCTTAGGTATTGGCGGTGGCTTGGGTGGATGAGGATGTGCGTGTAGGCATCCTTTAGATCCAAGGAGCATAGCCAATCTCCCTGCTGGAGGTAGGGCAGAAGGATTCCAAGGGTAAGCATTTTGAACTTCTCCCGCACGAGGAACTTGTTGAGGTTGCGCAAGTCCAGGATGGGTCTGAGGCCTCCTGTTCTTTTTGGTATTAGGAAATACCGGGAATAAAAGCCTTGACCCTTCAGGTGGTGGGGCACCGGTTCCACCGCCTGATCCTGTAGAAGACCTGCTAACTCCTGAAGGAGTAATTCCCTGTGCAGAGGGGGTCGTGGAGGTTCTTCCGGAAAATAGGAGGGAGGGACCTGGTGGAAGTGGAGAAGATAGCCTTCTCGCACGACTTGAAGCACCCAGGCATCTGAGGTGATGCTGGACCACCTGTGGGCGAAGTGAACCAGCCGGCCTCCGGTGCTGGGAGGAGCCAGCGGGGGGGGGGGGGAGAGGCTATGCTTAAGGAGTCAAAAACCCCCACCCTGCGGAGCAGGGGCTGGTGGTGCAGGCTTGGGGGCTTGCTGCCTACGGGACCCGTTACCCCGTACCTTGGCCTGCTGGCCCTGTTGGGGAGCTGCAGGGGCCTGATAGTGGGGGTATTGTTTGTAGGCAGTCGCCTTCCTCGGGTAAATAAAAGGACTTCTTTCCCGAGCCCTTCTTTTTCTGGGAAGGGGCGGAGGTCTTCCTAGAAAGCCTAGTCCTGGTGAGAGTCTCTGTCTCAATTTGTGCAGCCTTATCAGCCATGGGCTTGCCAAAGAGGTTTTCGCCTCGGCAAGGGACATCGACCAACTTGTCCTGCACCCAGGGCTCAAGGTCAGACGACTGAAGCCAAGCCTGTCGGCGGGCACCGATGCCGGCTGCGGCCACTCGAGCCGATGCTTCAAAGCCATCATAGGCTGCTCGGGACATGAATTTTGAGCATTCCCGAATGCCAGTGGACAAGGCCAGGAACCTCCGCAAGGGTTCCTCGGACAAACCAGCGGAGAAGCCGGCTAGCTCTTTAGCCAGGTCTCGGAGATACATGCCCATGTATAGCTGGTAGGTCTGGACACGACAGGCGAGCATAGAGCCCTGGAAACACTTCTTACCAAGGCCATCCAGGTTACGGGCCTCCCTGCCAGGAGGCACCGAGGAGTGCATCTTCTGGCTCTTAAGACGATGCATGGCCGATTCCACTACCATGGAATGGTGTGGTAGCTGTGCTTTCTGGAAGCCAGGGCTCTTGCGGACTCGATAGATAGAATCGACCCGCTTGCTCAGGACCGGCGAGGTGGCCGGACTCTCCCACATGCGGAAGAGTAGTCGTTCCAGCATGGGAGGAACCGGCACAGTAAAGTGTTCCCTGGCGGGAGAGTCATACTGGAGGGCGTCGAGCTCTTCGGCTCGAGGCTCCTCCTCGGGATCCGCAGGGAAGGCCAAAGCCTTGGCCATATCCCTGACGAAGTCCGAGAACCGGGCATCCTCCGGGGGGGACTGCTTCCGAGGTTCAGACTCAGGTGAGTCCGAGGGGACACACCGAGTCCGAAAAGAATCAGGCGACTCTTCCTCTTCAGACTCCCAGACCGACTCCGACGAGGACTCGGTGGGGTCGGCCCGGGCAGGGCGCGGCGCCTGCCGCCCCGACGCCGAGGGAGTCGGCGTCGGCAACCTCGGTCCCGAACGGGAGGCCGAGGGCGACCTCGACCGAGGATCGACTCGAGTTCGCATCGACTCGAGGATCGGCTCGGTCTCCGGGGTCGACTTCGACGTCGACGTCCCGGCGGTCGGGGCAGCGGCGCCAGCGAAGCCAGCGAGCAGTGCCCGCTGCTGGTCCATGAAGGCAGACAGTCTGCTCTCCAAGGCCGTCAACCTGAGTCCGAGCTCAGGTGACCCAGCAGCCCCCGACTCGGGCCCCGACGGCGTCGGGCCCGACGTCGGCTGTCGTGGAGGCGAGTCCAGAAGGACCACAGGACTTACCCGAGCAGGCAGCTCCGACTCCAGGCGAGGTCGCTTCACGAGGCGCTCCTTCTCCAAGGACCCGGGGCGGCTATCGGGGCTATGCGACCTGGCCCTCGCGGAGCCAGGAGCGTCCACCGACGCCGCCCTCGTGGGTTTCACCTTCCGTCGATGGTCCCCGGAGGGAGAACCCCTGTCGGAGGAACTCCGGCGACGGTCCGAGCTGGAACCCCTGGACGCGGAGGCCTCCGACGAGGTCCGGGTACGGCTGGGGTCAGCGAAGATTCTATCCCGCAGATGCCGCCGACTTCTCAACGCTTTGGAGGAAAGTTTGCCACAAGGCCCACAGATCATTTCGTCATGATCCGGGCCCAGGCAGCGGAGGCAATTGTCGTGTGTGTCAGTTAGTGACATATTTCGGTCACACTGACCACACCGCTTGAAACCACTGGCAGCCATCGGGGGAAAAAGGGCCCCGGCGAGGTCAAAGGACCGGGCTGCCAGGGAAAAACCGAAAACGAAAACTGACTAAGTCAGAAAAACCGAAAAATAAGAAGAGGACTCGTGACCGGCGTCGCGAGTCCGGCGGGAAAAAGACCGGCGTCAAACCGAATGAAAAAACAGAGTAATTCTAAAGAAAATCAACTTTTTCGTGGGGACACGACGGGTACGTCTGTAGGGCTCCGCGGAAAAAAGAAGACTGGCTAAGATGGCACCCTTGGGCGGGAAGGGGACCGCGCATGCGCGCTGCAATTCCCAAAGGCTTTCTTTGAAAGCTGGGGAAAATTGCTCCGCGAGGGCTCCGTCGGCGCCGACGTCACCCATAAGTGAGGACTGACTTCCTGCTTGGTCCTGGAGAATCTGCCCATTTGCTTGAGGAGAAGCTTGCTCTTAGGAATGGTCTAATGACATGTTTCTCTATGAATACGGAGTTCCCTGTATGCCAAATTAGAATTCTGCCATATTAAGCTCTGATTTGGTGTCATGCTGAAATGAGCCACGGATTATTTGGACATAGTTTCAAATCTGTTTGCATTGTTTTGTTTTGTTTTTTAATTTGTAGACTACTTAGTTAAAAAGGTTGGTGTTTCTATTTGAAAAACCTGTGTACATTGTTGGACTGACACTTGAGAAACCATTGCTTGACACATGTTGGGTTGATTTACGTTTTTCTCCCTCACTTTGATGGTCTACTAGACTGACACTCTCTATATCTTTGCTGAATGGGTTGTCATCTTAGGAAAGTACAGTATGTCCTATTTTATTCAACGTGGTACCATTCGTTTTCTGAATAATTTCTTGAATTTATTTTTAAAAATGTTTTTAAATGATTTTACAAGCAAAGAGAATACAAAAATAATTTTTGAAATTTGGACACTGGACTATACCTACCAAGAAAACTATTAGAAAAACTTGGGTCAATATTCAAAATTACTTATCTGGACAGCAGATGAGTGACACTGGCAGAAGCTATCTGTTACTGTGCAGCAGCACTATCTGGATAGTGCTGCTGAATATCTGACAGACCACCTTGGTAGTCTGAGGTCAGAGCAGTGACTTTATTCAGATACTTACTGAGTACTGCCACTATCTGGATAATGCCAGCAGTCGCTGCTCTATTCATAGTCGGCGTTGATCACTATAGAGATACTAATGCTAGACATTTGGATTTTTTTTTTAACTGCCACAGTCAACATTAAAAAAAAATGTTGACTGTGGTGGCTGAATACTGACCTGTGAGTTTTAATCCTATCAGCACCTATAATCTACAACAGCTTTTTAGGCGCATTCAAAAAATACAAACATATTTTTTTTTCGTTCATTAATGTTTTTAGGTCACTATTGTTTGTTTTGCGTAACAAAGTGGTATTTGCAGTTTCAATACAGTGACTGGACAGATCGTTATACTGACAGTTAACAAATGCTGCCCCTGTACAATCAGCTGAGAACAATGGGGGAAAAGAAAGAAAGATGGCTACTTACCTTGACCAGGTTAACTAGGATGTGGAAATCTCGAACTGCCAAACTCCAGAGTAAGAGCTGCTCAGTCTGTACCTGGGGATTAGGCATATTGTAAAACTCAAGTCTCTCAGTGTCCCGTCTACTTATACTCCCTCTCCATTTTGCCTTCTGTGTTTTTAGTTCAGTCTGAATTGGTCTGAATTTTGCATAGCTTACATTATAAGCCTTCAGTCACAACCACTTACAGTCAAACCTCGGTTTTCATATGCCCTAGTTTTCGTATGATTCGGTTTTCGTTGACTTTTTTCATCAAGATTTTGTCCCAGTTTTCGTACATTGTCTCGGTTTTTGTACAGTTGAAAATGGAGCACCATCTTGTGGCCAGAAGTGTGATTTTCTTTATTTTGATTCTCTTGCTGACTGACTGTCTTCCGTATGCCAACAAGAGAGTCTTCAATAAAGGTAAAAGTGATGTTAAATGTTCATTTATCCAATTCATTAGTCATTTATATTTATTTCTCATTGTTTTCTGTATGTAAAAATATAGTTGTTCTCTATAAAATGTATTTTTTGTTAATATTTTTGGGTGTCTGGAACAGATTAATTGGATTTACATTATTTCTTATGGGAAATATTGCTTCAGTTTTCATACATTCGGTTTTAGTCAGACTTTTTTGAACGAATTAATCACGAAAACCGAGGATCCACTGTACTTTCTTTCCCATTAATCCCCCATCCAACTAGTCTATCATGTGTACCACAATCCTCAGTGAGGCAACAAAAACTGCTGCTCCCTCCAGAACCCAGCATGAGGATAATTTTACGAGGTTTTTCTACATGTAAAAGGTTAAATTAGACTTACCTGCTAATTGTAGTTCCTGGAGGAACTCCAGTCTAGTCCCGGAATCTCTGGGTTCTCAACCTCATCTAGCAGCTTTGGAGACTGAGAAACTTCAGTGCTGTGATGTCACCAGTATATAAGGGCTGGCACCGCCTTCTCTCCTCAGTTTACCTATTGACAAAGCAGACTCACCAGAGAAACCAGTAAGTAATACATTGCAGAACTAAAATCACTGCCTAAATAAATTACACAGGTCCACCAGCCCCTCATTCATTACGTGAACCACACTGTTGGAGTGCCATGAGATCCCCCATTCAACACCCCAAAACCCGATAACCAGGCGGGTATGCTTCTTTGTTATATATATATATATTTTTTTAATGAACTACTATTCCGAATAGAACCAAAAAGTTTGCTTACCAGTAAGAACGCCTGTGCTTCAGGCCCGAGCACCAATGATCCAGGGTGGGATACGGGACTAGACTGGAGTTCCTCCAGGAACTACAATTAGCAGGTAAGTCTAATTTAACCTTCCTGATCGTCCCTCCAGTCTAGTCCCGGAATCTCTGGGGATGTACCAGAGCAGTAAAGTAATATCAACGGGAGGGTCCTGCTACACCGTCCTGAAGCACCGCCGATCCGAAACAGGTGTCTGTGTCTGCCTGCACATCCAGACGATAATGCTTCACAAAGGTATTCAACGATGACCACGTAGCCGCTCTACAGATGTCCACCGCCGGCACCAAACTACACTCCGCCCAAGACGCCGCTTGCGCTCTAGTGGAATGAGCCTTCAGCCCCTCTGGTACCGCACGACCCCGCAGTTTGTACGCCGAAGCGATAGCGTCCTTCACCCAACGAGCAATCGAGGCCTTCGACGACGCCTCCCCTTTCCTGGGTCCGGCAAACAGCACAAAAAGCCTGTCCGACTTCCTAAAAGGCGCAGTTCTATGTATATACTTCTTCAACGCCCGCCGAATATTTAAACTATGAAGCAGCGCTGTCACGTGTCCCGTTCCTTTCTCACGAAACACAGGTAACGACAGCACCTGGTTCACATGAAAAGCCGAAACCACCTTAGGCAAGAACAACGGCACCGGTCTCAAGACTACCTTAGAATCAAAGAACGATAAAAATGGCTTCCTACACGACAGAGCTTGCAATTCCGAAACTCACCTAGCCGAGGAAATGGCCACCAAAAACACCACCTTCAGAGTAAGATCCTTCAAGGAAGCCTCCCTCAAAGGCTCAAAAGGCACCTTTCCTAAGGCCTCCAAAACTAAGGGCAGATCCCAAGCTGGAACTGAACGCGTACGGGGCGGTCGGAGCAGGGTTACTGCCTTCAAGAAACGCTTAATATCTGCATGACTCCCCAGCGTGCCCCCCTGCACCTTACCCCTATAGCAGGACAAGGCCGCCAGCTGCACTTTCAGAGAATTTGCCGCTAAGCCCTTCTGAAACCCATCCTGCAAAAAGGATAGAACCTGCGGAACCGACGCCCGTAAGGGAATAAAGTCCCTATCCGCACACCAAGCCTCAAAGATATGCCACACCCTGACGTAAGACAAGGAAGTCGACTTCCGCCTTGCTTTCAACAAGGTAGTTATCACCGCCGCCGAATAGCCCCTCACCTTCAACCTCGCCCGTTCAATAGCCAGGCCGTAAGAGAGAATCGATCCACCTGCGGCATGCAGAGGTCCCTGGCTGAGAAGATCCTTGCGAATGGGAAGCTTCCAGGGCCTCTCCCCTAACAGTCTGACTAAGTCCGTGTACCAAGGTCTTCGCGGCCAATCTGGAGCAATTAGAAGCACCTGTCCTTTGCGTCGCTCTATGCGCTGTACCACCCGTCCGATTAACACCCACGGTGGAAACACATACAGCAGCTGCCCCTCTGGCCACCTTTGGACGAGAGCATCTAGCCCTTCCGACATCCTCTCTCTCCTTCTGCTGAAGAAGCGACCGACCTTCGCGGACTGAAATGTCGCCATGAGATCCATTATGGGTGTTCCCCAGCATTGCACTAGCATCGCAAACACTTCCGGATGCAGAACCCACTCCCCTGGGTCCACCTTCACTCGACTCAGAAAATCGGCCTCCACATTGTCCACCCCTGCGACATGCGCGGCCGACAAGGCCTCCAGATTGCTTTCGGCCCACTCGAAGAAACTGTCCGCTTCGTTCTCCAGCGCTATGCTGCTTGTGCCCCCTTGGCGATTTATGTACGCCACCGCCGTGGCGTTGTCCGAAAACACTCGAACGGCCTTGTTCCGAAGACTGGGGCCCAACTCCTGAAGTGCTAACGCAACCGCTCTCAACTCCAATCTGTTGATCGCCCACGACTTTTCCAGGTCGGACCACTGACCTTGCACCCAGCGACCTTGACAATGGGCACCCCAACCGTACAGGCTGGCATCCGTCGTCAGAGAAAACCAATCCGGAGTTTCCAACGACATTCCTGTCTCGAGACTTCCTGGTCTCAACCACCACCGCAGCGCCAGACGGATTTGCGGAGGACAAGGCAAACCGCGGGAGAGCAGGAACCGGGACAATCGCTTTGAGCCGGAGAAGTCTTTGCATCATCTTTGCAACTATTAGATAAACTGAAGAGTAGCAAATCACCTGGGCCGGATGGTATACATCCAAGGGTGTTGAAAGAACTGAAATATGAGATTGCAGACCTGCTATTAGTAATCTGTGAATTTTCATTAAAATCATCTGTAATACCTGAAGATTGGAGGATCGCCAATGTAACGCCAATTTTTAAAAAGGGTTCCAGGGGTGATCCAGGAAACTACAGACCGGTGAGCCTCAAGTCAGTACCGGGAAAAATGGTAGAAACCATCATAAAGAGTAAAATTACTCAGCATGTAGATAGTCATGGCCTAATGGGAGACAGCCAATATGGTTTTAGACAAGAAAGATCTTGTCTTACTAATCTATTATGTTTTTTTGAAAGCGTGAATAAACAGGTGGACAAAGGTGAGTCGGTTGATATAGTGTATCTGGACTTTCAGAAAGCCTTTGACAAGGTCCCTCATCAGAGAATTTTGGCAAAATTAAAAAGAGTCATAGGATAGGAGGAAGTGTACTACTGTGGATCAAGAACTGGTTAAAAGATAGAAAGCAGAGGGTTGGGCTAAATGGCCAATTTTCCCAATGGAGAAAAGTGAATAGTGGTGTACCCCAAGGATCTGTGCTGGGTCCGCTGCTTTTTGACATATTCATAAATGACCTGGAAAGTGGAATAACGAGTGAGGTTATCAAATTTGCAGATGACAGAAAACTATTTAAAGTTGTTAAAACCCAAGAGGATTGTGGAAAATTGCATGAGGATCTTGATAAATTGGAAGACTGGGCATCAAAATGGCAGATGAAATTTAATGTGGACAAGTGCAAAGTTATGCACCTAGGGAAGAACAACCCAAACTATGGTTACACGATGCAAGGTTGCACATTAGGAACCACCACCCAGGAAAAAGATTTAGGCGTCATTGTGGATGCCATGTTAAAACCCTCGGCCCAGTGTGCAGCGGCAGCCAAGAGAGCAAATAGAATGCTAGGTATGATAAGGAAAGGAATGGAAAATAAAACAAAAGATATTATAATGCCTCTATATCGTTCCATGGTGAGACCGCACCTTGAATATTGTGTGCAATTCTGGTCGCCGTATCTTAAAAAGGATATAGCGATTTTAGAAAAGGTTCAGAGAAGAGCCACCAAAATGGTAAAGGGAATGGAAGGATACTCCTATGAAGAAAGGCTAAAAAGGTTAGGGCTCTTTAACCTGGAAAAGAGACGGCTGAGGGGAAATATGATAGAAGTCTATAAATTAATGAACGGAGTGGAACGGGTAAACGTAGATCGATTGTTTACGTTATCAGACTATACAAAGACTAGGGGACATGCAATGAAGCTACAGGGTAAACTATTTAAAACTAATAAAAGAAAATATTTCTTCACTCAACGTGTAATCAAACTCTGGAATTTGTTACTGGAGGATGTAATAAAGGCTGTTAGTGTAGCTGGGTTTAAAAAAGGTTTGGACAATTTCCTGGAGGAAAGGTCCATAAACCATTATTAAGAGGAGACCCAGGATATCAATGCTTGACCCAGTACAAGCATTGCGGAACCTGTGTCTTTTGGGGAGACTGCTAGGTACGTATGACCTAGATTGGCCACTGTTAGAAACAGGATACTGGGCTTGATGGACCTTGGTCTGACCCAGTATGGCATATCTTATGTTCTTATGTTCTCCTGCACTGTCTCGCGTTTTGCTCGAGAGCTGCATGGCGACCGAACGAAAGACTCGGAGACCGGCCGCAGCAGCTCCAGAGCATAACCTTCGCGAACCACTTCGAGCACACACTGATCGGACGTGAGTTGGGCCCAGGCAGGGTAAAAATCCCGCAGCCGCCCCCCTACGGGAACTAACTCCCCCTGGACCCCCTCACTTCATTGTGTCTTCTTGAAGGAGGATGACGAGGATGCAGTCGCGAACCCCTTGTTTGCTCCTCGAAACCCCCGAAACCCCTGGGATCTAATAGGAAAGCGCCCTCGCTGGGATTGACCTCCCCTCAGGGGATTAAAGCAGCGAAAGTCACGCTGCTGCCCTCGAAAGGCAGGCACAGAGCGGCTCGGTTTTTGTTTGTCCTCCGGCAACCTACCTCCTTTTGATTCACCTAGTCCTTCACCAACTTTTCCAAATCCTCTCCAAAGAGTTGCTTCCCCCAGAACGGAAGCCTACTCAACCTCGCCTTGGAAGAACCATTAGCTGCCCAATTACGTAGCCACAGACAGCGTCGCCCTGCGACCGCAGAAGCCATGCTCTTGGCCAAACTTCGGATCAAGTCATAATGAAGGTCGGTGAGATACGCCGCACCGGACTCTAACCTGGCCGCCTCCTCCGCTACTTCGCCCAGGCGGTCGCCCTGGACCTGCTGCGCTCACCGCAAACAGGCCCGTGCTACCCAGGCCCCGCAAATAGACGCCTGTAAGGACAATGCATTAGCCTCAAATATCTGCTTCAACGTCGTTTCCAACTTGCGGTCCTGCGCATCCTTAAGCGCCGCTGCACCCTCTACTGGGATGGCAGTCTTCTTAGTCACCGCTGATACGGCCGCATCCACCCTCGTGGCCTTAAACAGCTCCCGATCCTGATCCAAAAGGGGATATAGCCTTGTCATCACTCTCGCTCCCTTAAGCGTGGCTTCCGGCATATCCCACTCCTCCTGAATCATCTCCTTAAATACCCTATGCACAGGAAAAGCCCTCTGATTCTTTCGAAAGGCCTGCAGCAAGGGATCCTCCAGGGTAGAGTCCTCCGACGGCCCTGCGTCGGGCATATTCAGGGCCTTGAGAGACTCTGCGGTAAGGTCCGGCAGCTCCTCTCTGCGAAACACCCGCACCACTCAAGCCTGAGCTTCCTGGTCGCGTATCTCACCTTCCTCTAAATCATCCAAGTCCCTTTCCATATCCGCCTCCTCCGAATGCACGTCCTCCGACACCACGGAGTGAGCCAAATGATCTTTATCTGACCTGGCCCTCTTGGCACCGATGCCAGACGCTACCGCCGACAAGGGCGAACCTGGTCTTTTCTGACCAATTTCCGCTCCTGAAGTACTTAGAATGGGTCCCTCTTGTGAACCTGACAAAGTCCTTTGAAGCAGAGCCATAAAATCAGGCAAAAATATTGCAGCCAAACTGCCTGCTACAGGCTGCTGCGATAATTGAGGTGATGGAGCCAACTGTGTACTAAGCGTAGGCTCCGGAGCCGGCAGGGAAGAAAAACTGGGTTCCATGAGGCCCTCCTTGGTATGCGCCCCCTCCTGTGCGCCACCTTCTGCCTCAGGCACTACTTCTCTGGCCTCTAACCCTGGAGCGCAGCCTCTACAGACCCCTTCTTGAGAGACTGAGCTCCTCTTTGCCCCACATAAAAGGCAAAGCTGTTTTGAAGGCATACTGCGTCCACAGCCACCAGCCGCCAAGCCCCATTCAACAAAAACATTTTTTTTTTTTTTTTTTACAACAATACCTTCAGCAGAAGTCCCCCTGCTAAACCCTGAAGGAAGAAACTAAAAACAAAGCTCCCGGGCTGAAAAAGGGCAGCGCCAAAGCCCCAAAGGTAGAAACGGTGATCTTCCCGCCTTCCACACACGCGGTCAGGCCTGTCTCGGCAACAACGCTGCTTCCCGCCGAAACTGCTGTCGAAATGGCAGGCCCAGAGCGCCAACACTCACAAGTGCCTTTTTAACAATTTCCCCGGCTCTTACCTCTGTGCGGCAGATTCGGACTCTTATCTTTGCCGGTGCACCGTCCCCGGCAGCCCCGACCAGCTGCAAGTGTCTCCCAGAGCAGACAGCTATGGCAGACAAATCCCTCTGCACTGACTGCGCTCCGAACCAAACCGGATCATGTCCCTTCCACACGGGCAGGTAACCGGTGGCTGATCCTCTCCCTCGGAGTCCCCGAGGCCCCAGCCCCGAGTCCTGACCGACTCACTAATCCAAAAACAAAAAAGGGGGGAGCAGAGGATCTCAGGGCAACACCAAAAGACGCTCACCCAGCTACTGCCGGTAGAGAAAATAAAAAACCCTTCAGATTGAGCACTCTATCTAACTCCTCTTCTATCTTTACTTAATCGTTCCTCAAGTGAGCCCCCCAGATCTCTGGGCTCACTACCCATATAGCTGCTTTGGAGACTGATAAACTAAGGAGAGAAGG
The DNA here is from genome assembly GCA_033557465.1 of Ichthyophis bannanicus. Lineage (NCBI taxonomy): Eukaryota > Metazoa > Chordata > Amphibia > Gymnophiona > Ichthyophiidae > Ichthyophis > Ichthyophis bannanicus. The sequence continues at coordinate 26,349,876 of CM066046.1, read as the reverse complement.
CGGTGCCAGCCCTTATATACTGGTGACATCACAGCACTGAAGTTTCTCAGTCTCCAAAGCTGCTAGATGAGGTTGAGAACCCAGAGATTCCGGGACTAGACTGGAGGGACGATCAGGAATGGCTATTATAAAACGGCACAGTGATAGACATACATAAAAAGAAGGTGCAGAGAAAGCAGATGTCTATTTTTATGTAATCTACATATGGGTGTTTCTTGCATATAGTTTGAATTAAGTTTTTCTGAATGTGCATATTTTATAAAATCTGCATATACATGGTGTGCATGTGCACTTTTAATCTTCTTTGGAGCAGATGTAAATTTGTGAGTTAATGAAGGTCACTGTAGTAGCCTATTTTATAAAGCCACATAGGTGCCTGTGCTGCATTTATAAAATAGGTGAGTTTTTAAAAATATGTTTAGGCACTCTATGTGTGACCTGAGCAATGACCAAGAAACCCTCTCCCAGGTCTGTGAACACTGTCCCTACCTACTTCTGCAGTATTTCAGCTGGTCTAGTGATTAGCAATTGGATTTAGGAATTGAACCCAGACTTCTATATGGCAGTTGAGAGCATTATCAATGAAGGACTAACCAGGCCCCTCTATCCTCTCTCATTTTCCATGTCACCAAAACTGCAAGGGCTGTACAAGTGATGTGGTCGTAAAGGGCACAAAATACAGAAGGGACACCGTTGTCATCAGTGGCTTCCAGGAAGCCTGAGAAGGGCAATTTCCTGTGTGTGGTGTGGGGGCAGAGTCACAAATCACATAGGGCACATTAATAGCTTGGTATAGTCCTGATACTATGTACTATTCTTCTGCTAAGGGTCGAAGGTACTGTATATTGTCCTCAATAAAATACTCCCTATTCTGTCCATCTGAAAGCATGGCAAATTCTCACATCGCATGCAATGCGATGGAACACTATCCACTGAGGAGGTAGGCAGGCTTCATAGAGTTTTGTCATAACTTATCAGAGTGATAACTCCTAAAATCTAAAAAGACCATCATAATCCTCAATTGTACATTACAAGGGTTCTCATAGTACTTGACATTTAATGTCATATGCATAGACCCAAGGTCTTGTCCTGCTCAGGTTGTATAACTGATGTTTCTATCTATCCTCTCTAAGCAATTTAGATGCCTTATTTGGCAGTTCAGGCTTGTAAGTCTATTAAAAGTAGGGCTTAAGTTCTATTGATGAAACAGACTTTTAGCTGAATAAATTGTAAGGAAAAACCACTCCTAAAGAACAGTAGCAAAGAAACTACAGACATTGAAAGTAACATACTTTGTTGAAGTCAGACGACTTCCCAGCAGGAATGTTCCTCACTGATTTCTCCAACTTCTCCATCATTACACGAAAGAAGACCAAAAATGTTTGTCTGAGAAGGAAAATGCAGTAATGAATTTTACATAGCTGCATGAAATAGAGCACATACAGCCCAAGCTGATACTAACAATACCCAGTTGTACGGGACAGCAAACAGCCCCAGTTAGTATCAATGATGTTGGTCATAGTGAGAAGTCTGATAATTTCACATGACAGTGCATACAGTCCTAGTAAACACCATAGACGTTGACTGTAGTAAGAGGAAATGAAGCACAGCTGGAATACACTGACAAACACATTTAAGGAAAGAGGAAGGTACAATTCCTCTAACGTCCCTCTCCCTTTATCTTTCCCTTCACACTAACACTGGCATGCATTTTATGATTCACTTTTATTATATTTTGTGGTAATGCCAACCTTTTCTCATTCTGAAAAAGGGAGTGTTAGCTCCCTAAAGCTAGTCAAGAAAGCATAATTACTCACCTGTAACAGGTGATCTCGTGAACAGCAGGAATCAGTCTTCACATATGGGCGACGTCGGCACTGATGGAGCCCTGCGTGGGAACACTCTCTAGCATCCAATAGGGATGTTTTTGGGAGCATCCCTCCATGCATGCCTTCCCACCTTCCCAGCAATTCTCCTCAGCAAGGTATAGAGCTCAGAAACCCCCCAGAAAAATTCATTCTACAACTCCCAGGGGAGGAGGGCGGGTTGTGAAGACTGATTCCTGCTGTTCCCGGAGATCACCTGATTCAGATGAGTAACTACATTATCTCCAGGAACAAGCAGGAATGCAGTCTTCACATATGGGACTCATTAGCTTCTGGCTACCGTAGATGCCACAAAGGAGTAAGGTGCGATCGACGGGGGGAAACCCCCAAACTGCAACAAGGGTAGAGTATGAATCCACTTAAAAGGAGAAGGTAGCTGGTAGGAACAGGGGGTGGGGGGGGGGGAGAGGCGGGGAGGAGGTGTAGCTAAGTCCCAAAAAAATGCCAAACTTGGCCAAAGTTTGTGTCTCTACTGGAGTCCTTGTCTAGACAGTAATGAGCAGCAAAAGTATAAATGGAAGACCATGTGGTAGCCCAACAGATCTCCGAAATGGAAACGGAACGTAGACTGGCAACTGAGGCGGCCATGGCTCATATGTTGTGAACTGTGACGTGACCCGCTAGGGAGAGTCCGAACTGTGCATAAGCAAAGGAAATACAGTCCGCAATCCAGTTGGAATGGGTATGCTTGGTTACTGGTAGGCCCAAATGACTAGGATCAAAGATACAAAAAGCTATGAAGACTGTCAGTGGGCTTTAGTTCTGTCCAAATAGAAGGGCTAAAGCTCTCTTGCAATCCAGGGTATGCAGCGTTGCTTCAGCTTGAGAAGAATGAGTTCTTGGAATAAAGGTCGGAAGAAAAACAGACTGATTAAGGTGGAAAAGAGAGACCACCTTCAGAAGGAACCATGGATGCGTGTAGAGGACCACCTTACCATGGTGGAAGTGTGTATAAGAGGCATGAGCCACCAGAGCTTGTAATTCACTGACACGATGAGCTGATGTGAGAGCAACCAAGAAGGCAACCTTCCAAGTGAGGAACTTCAGTGAAGCTGAGGCGAGAGGCTCAAAGGGAGGTCTGAGCAGCTGAGCCAGGACAATATTGAGGTCCCAGGCTACTGGAGGCAGTCTGATTGGTGGCCTAGTTAGGAGAAGGCCATGCATGAAGCGTGCCACCAAAGGATGAATGGATATTGGCTGGCTGTCAACTGGACAGTGAGAGGCTGCAATGGCACTAAGATGGACTCTAACTGAATTTGTCTTTAGTCTTGCCATAGAGAGATGGAAAAGATATTAGTGCAGAGGCTCCTCTGAGCAAGTAAATGGGCTGAGACCACTTTGGGTGCACCAGAGGGAAAACCAATGCCATTTGAAGGCCTAAGCACATCGAGTTGAGTCTTTTCTAGATGCCAGGAGGATATTTTTTAACTTCGTCCGGAAGATCTAGATGAGATAGGACTAGGCTTTCAGCAGCCATACCGTTAAACAGAGTGCTCTCAGATTGGGGTGAAGGACCAAGCCCTGGTGCTGCAAGAGGAGGTTAGGTGCGCATCCCAGACTGAGAGGTTCATGTTGCGCTAGTCGAAGAAGCAGGGGGAATCACGGTTGATGTGGCTAGAATGGGGTGATGAAAATTATTATTCGCCTATCTAACTGCAACTTGAAGAGGGTCTTCAGTATCAATGGAATGGGTGGGCATGCGTAAAGTAGTCCCTGTCCCCACTGAAGGAGAAATGCAAAGCCTGGATGCTGAAGCAACGAGATGGTGCAATGGAGAGACATGGTCACTATCTGAGGGGAATCACCCTTGAGGAGCCAGTCATCTAAGTAAGGGAAGTTGAAGATGCCCAAGGTGTGGAGGTAAGCCGCTACTACTGTCAGACACTTTGTAAAAACTCTTGGTGCAGATGCTAAACCGAAAGGTAGAACACTGGTAGTGTAGTCCCTGGAACAAAAAGCACAAGTACTTTCTGTGAGAGGGATATATGAGGATGTGAGTGCAGACATCCTTGAGATCTAGAGAGCACAGCCAGTCCTTTTCAAGAAGGTAAGGAAGCAGGGTTCCTAGCGAGACCACTTGAACCTTTTCTGAACTAGAAACTTGTTGAGGATAGGCCTGAACCCCCCCTGTCTTTTTGGAGATGAGGAAATAACGGGTGGGAGGAGTGGCTCAGTGGTTGGGACAGGTTACCTTAGGCTGGAGGGCAGGGGGTTCAATTCCCACATGGGGACAAGTAACTTCAGGCTGGAGGGACTGGGGGGTCTAGTCCCATAGCCACTCCTTGTGGCCTAGGGCAAGCCACTTAACCTTCCATTGCTTCAGGTACACAGACTGTGAGCCCTTCAGGGACAAGGGAATAAAAAGTACCTGTTTGTATATATATATATATATGAAAACTGCTCTGATGCGCATAGTAAAGGGCGGTATATCATGCCTAAACCATAAACCCTGGGCTCTTGTTGCGGGGTGGAACTTCCTCTATGGCTCCCTGCATTAGAAGAGTGATTATTTCTTGCTGAAACAGGCCGGCGTACAGAGGATCCATGGGGAACTCCCCTATGAAGAAAGTGTGTGGGGGGGGGGAAGTTCTGTAAATTGAGCTGATATCCCATGTTCATTACCCTTAGAGTTCAGGGTTCTGACATAATGAGGGACCATGTGTGGGAAAAGTGGACTATCCTGCCAGCAATGTGGGAGGGGAGGAGGTCCTTTAATGGTAGACCAGCTATGCCTTCAAGGAAGTAGACAAAAACCAGCTGCAGGCTGCACCTGCAAAGATGGTTGAGGCTTTGGAGCTTTAGGCTTCCTGGGCTGACATGGCCCCTGCTGCTTCTGATATGGCTGCTGAGAGGAATAAGGTGGGAAGGAAGGGTAGTACCTCTTCTTTTTGGGGTAGAAGGGCTTCTTGGAGGAAGTCTTCTTAGATGGATCAGCTGTCTTTCGAGAAAGGTGTTTTAGGATGAGATCATCCATCTCTATCTCACCAGCCTTTCTCTCCACTTTTTTCCAATGAGGTTCTCTCCTGTACAGGGAATATTAGCTAGTTTATCTTGAATCCATTGTTCAAGGTCAGACGCTTGAAGCCAGGCCATTCTTCTGGCTCCTATACAGATTGCTACTGCCCTACTGGTGGATTCAAAGGCATCAAAAGCAGCCCTAGTGAGGAATTTTGAGGTATTCTGACCATGAATGACAAGGGTCTGATATGGACCTTGCTTATCAGATGGCAGATGGAGGACTCAGCCAAATCTTTAGCTATATCCCCCAAAAACATACCCATGTAGGAGTTGATCCAAGATGCTAGCATAGCCGCTTGGAAGCATCGACATTCAAATGCATCGAGAGTCCTCAACTCCCTTCCTGGGGGAACCGAGGAGTGATTTTTAGAACTCTTAACTCAGCGCACTGCCGATTCCACAACCAAAGAATGGTGTGGTGGCTGAGGCTTTTGAAAACCTGGGTAAGAAGGAACCCTATAGGGTGCAGTCTTTTGCTGACTGCTACAACTGCCAAGGGAGTCTCCCACATACGGAGCATGAGGTCCTGGAGGATATGATGTATCAGTAGCATAGCAGCCTCCTTAGGCATCGAGGGATATTAAAGAATTTCAAGTTCTTCAGCTCTCGATTCCATCTTGGTGATTACTGTCACCAAGAGTGCTGCTACCATGTCTTGGATGAAATCTTGAAAAGACACATCTTCAGGCAGTGACTGAAGTTGCTCATGTGGTGGAGAAGGGTCCGAAAGAGTGTCCGGGAATCTATAGACTCGATGTCCGATTTCAAGGAGGAGGAATCAGTACTCTGTAAAAAGTTGAAATAGTATCGGTCAGTACCATGGCGTTGATGCAGACATCGGGTCTCGGCGCCAATGCCCCAAGATATCGGAACAGAGGTGCCCCAAGATCGGTTCATCCATGGGCTCTAACGGAGATATCGGCCCCAGAACTTCTGACGGTGCCAGTTCCGTCAGTGATGCTGCCTAGTGCCTTGATGCACTGACAACAAGGTCAGGTATTGGGTCACCAGATCCCGAGGGCCCCGGCACTACTGCCGCCAGGATAGCAGCCAGACTCCGCTCGATAGCCATCACCCACTGGTCAAGGGAGACTGGAGGTGTCTGGGTGGATTCCTGCACGGGGCTTGCACCACTGTACCAAAATATGGAACCAGGAGCTCACCAAAGAACAATGCCTTGGGAGCATCCCAGAGCCCCTCTAGTGCTTTGGAGGAAGTATCCTCCCAGCCGGGGCTGTTTTGCTGGCTGGACCAAGTCCAGTTCCCCTTTCAGGGAGTCTCGGTGCTGATGCCGGGAATCTGTGTGGGACGCCGAAGCCGAGGTCTTCGATATCTTTTCTGCCTCTGTGGAGTACTTGTGTTTGCTGTTATGTTTGGGCTTCGAAGCAGTATGGGAACTATGCAATGAGGTGGATGCCCGTGAGGGTGTGGTGGCCACTGAAGAGTGTGCTGAAGTGGCTGAGTCTGATGGAAACAACTTTCCCTGTTTTTGTTCACGTTTTTTAAGTCCTCTCCTGGTCATTTGCTGACACAAGGGGCAAGCCGAAGCGTCATGGTCCAGGCCCAAACACTTTAAGCACCAATCATGCTTATCTGTAGCAGTTAGTGTTTCGGCGCTTAGAACATTTTTAAAGCCGCTGTGTGGTTTCTCCATGTTTGAGAAGATCACAGTAGCAAAATCAAAAGAAGCAATGACATCCTAGGCCAGCCAAGCAAGCGGCAAAAGCCACAAAGTAAGGAAAAATTAATTGAAAATAAAAATAAAACAAGAAAATGTAAAAAGGAAACCAGAACGTACGATACAGGACCAGATCGACGGAAAGGTGAAGCACGATGTACCTGAAGGCACCTACACGAGTTTTTAACAGTGGAAAGAGGATGATAGCTTAATGGCTCTGCGGAAAACACACAACTAAGGAGAACTGCTAGAAAGGCACGCACGCATGCATGGAGGGATGCTCCCAAAAGCATTCCTACTGGGGAGTGTTCCTGCGCAGGGCTCTGTCAGTGCTGATGTCACCCATATGTGAAGACTGCATTCCTGCTTGTTCCTGGAGATATATTAAGTTAGTCCAATAAGAAGGTATCACCTTGCATTTTTTGTTTTTCAGTCTCTGAAGTCAAAATAAAGTCACTTATCTGTAATAGGTATTCTCTGAAGATGATAGTTCAATAGTCACACAACTATCATGTGATTGCCGTAGGAGAAAGGGGAGCAGGTGACAACCCAAGCAGAATAAAGTTTGCAGAGCTTTCTGGTAAAGATTACTTCCAATGAGGTAGCACATTTTCAATGGCTGCTCAAAATTATAGAACTCACTTTCAGTCAGATATGGTTAGAAAAAGGGTTGCTGCTATTTTGAAAGAAATTAGACCTTAATATTTATGAATTGTATATTTTGAGGGCAAGGTGGTAGACTGTGAGGTGGTTGATAGGGACCCTAGGTCTGTCTGTGGGAAGGGTGCAAAACTGTGTCACCACTTAAAAGTATATGGATGTGGGACAATAGTAATACTGTAATCCTACTCTTTATTGGGAATGGGCTTGTATGGCTGTCAGGAAAGGTGGAATATAAATATTTTATAAATAAATACAATGATTCTCAGTTCCCATATAGCCTAGCTTACAGAAAAGAGAGCACCTTCTCTGTATGGTGTGTGTCTGTGTGACTGGTGAATGACTGTCTTCAGAGGATACTTGTTACATACAAGCAACTTTGCTTTCTTTGAAGACACAGTAGTTCACCATATCACTGGTGGGACTCCCTAATTAAGGGCTATCTTCAGCATAAAAGGGAAGAACTCGAGAACAGTTGAGAAATCCAGATTTGTTTGGGCAATCTCTTTTTATTACAGTTTATAACATAAAAAAGAAGCTTAAGGTTTTGCTTTGCTTTCTGTCTATCCATCTGTGGCACTGACATCACCAGCAGGCAGGAAAACAAAGCAAAATTCTAGGCAATTTGGAGACAAAGATGAGAAATTGGCACTGGGAGTAATGACTGCTAGAGATCTCCAACCCTACCAAGCAAAGAATGGAGTAGCTACTCGCATAGGAAAAAAAGTGGCTGGTGGGAAATCTCACCAGCTTAAGAACGGAAGAACCAGTGACCATATGCATCTGGCCTTTCACGGTTTCTGCCTACCCTGTCTCTCTCTCGTAAAATAACTGCATGCCGCTTTCTTTGGGAGAGAAAAGATGGGGATAGGAGGAGGCAGCTAGCAGAGGGAAAATCACTAGGGAAAATAGCAAATAGTGAAGAGTGTGGGGGGAGCACAGGGAAGGAGGTTAAAGAGGGGAAGAACAGGAAAGGCTAAGGGTCGAGAGTAAGGGATGAAGGAGCATAAGAATTGCTACACAGGTTTAGACCCTTATAAATAAGCTCTGATAAACAGGGAACATCTCTCTTACAGGTCTCTTCTAATTCTCCCATTTTGTGGCAATGACAGCCGATGACAATTTCCTTTGTAACGTTGCTTCCATTTGCTGGGAGGATGACTCTGAGGGGCCCCATCCACCCTGAGGTGACATCATGTGTGGCTGTCCCGGGCTCTCTATTTAACCCACATTGCCGCATCATGGCTATGTAACCAAAGGGCCGTGAGACCAAAGTGCCATGTCCGTTTGGTGCCACTCGGGGCCGTGGGGCCTTGGCCCTGGATGTGAAGGAGTATGTCCAAAGGTTGTAGAAGGAAGGCCAAAGGTAAAAAGAATTCTGGTGCAGGTCTGATGGATAAACACATGATTAACCTTGTGTCTATTGCTGGGTCTTCTGAATCTGCAGCTCTGCCTTTGACTTCTTCCTCCCTCTGAGTACTTCCATGAGCCCCACAGAAAGAACTCCCCCACCGTGTCTAGGGGGTAGGCAATTGTCTGAAGCTGTAAATAGTGTCTCCCCCACCAGAGCTGTTGCCAGAGGGGGTGTCCACTTCATTAGCCTCAGAATCAGTTGTTGGGATTCAAGTATTGTGTTCTTTGCCTAAAGTAATATCTATGGTAGATGATGTATAAGGAACTGATGTACCAAATAAATCTGATGCTGATATTACCTTAAAAGATATATGGCAACTGGTATTTCAGAGGGAAGGTTGAACAAATTTATAATTTTTCTAAGGAGACTGTGAAATTGGAATTTGTTACCGGAGGTAGTGTAGCTGGGTTTAAAAAAGGCTTGGACCAATGGACTAGTTCCATGTGCAGGAAGCCTGCATGCTGAGGCTTTCAGGAAACAAGTGGAGGAGCTCAGAGAAGAGGTGGCGAGGCTGAGAAGCATTCAAGACAGTGACTTTGATGAGATGCTTCTTGAAACATCCAAACTCTCCGACAGAGGTGAAGATGGGAGGCTACAGAATGAAGAAGGTTGGACACGAGTCACCAGAGCCTGCAGTATCAACACTCCAACTCCTCCAGCATCAACACTCCAACTCCTCCAGCCCTAGAATTGAAGAACCAGTACACAGCCCTGGAAGTGGAGGAGGTGGAAGCATCCCAAGAAAGGGAAGAACCACAGCTAAAGCACCCTAAAGTTGCAGAATCAGTCACCACAAGAAAGCAAAGGGTAGTAGTGGTGGTGACTCTCTTCTGAGGGGTACTGAGACTTCGATCTGAAGACCAGACTTGATGTCCAGAGAGGTATGCTTCTGCCAGGTGCCAAAATCAGAGATGTTACGGAGAGTTTGCCAAGACTCATCAAGCCTACGTTGCTCATCCCTGTCAGCACAAATGATACTGCTAGGTATCCCTCCAAGCATATCAAAAGTGACTTCATGGTTCTGGGACAGAGGGTGAAGCAGATAGGTGCGCAGGTGGTGTTCTCTTCAATCCTCCCTTTCGAGGGTAAAGGCTGAGGCAAAGAAGCTCACATCCTGGAGATGAATGCATGGCTGTGTGGATGATGCATCAAGAGCATTTTGGTTTCCTGGACCATGGGATGATGTTGTAAGGGCTGCAGAGGAGAGATGGTGTCCATCTGTCTAAGAAGGGTTGAAGTGTCTTCAGCAGCAGACTGGCTAATCTACTGAAGATGGCTTTCAAGTAGATTTGTTGGGGATGGATGAAGAAAACCCCCAGGTAAGTGAAAGATTAAATACTATAAAATGGATAAAAAGGGAAACATGACCTTGGGAGGATCCTGGGGCCCCCTTAATGGCTTTTGAGGACAGGTCCTCCCACTGGGGCTGTTTCGCCAGCTGAGCCACCTCCAGGGCAATGCCCGAGGCATCTCGATGCTGGGAACCAGATCTATCTCTGGAGGAAATTTCTGTCTTCCAGGAAGACTTGTGCTTGGACACTTTCGATACCTGAGATCCATGGGAGGAGGATGAGGCTCTCGATGATGTCGATGCCAAAAATACTGCGTCCAAAGCAAAGAGCGTTCTCTTTGTCATCTTTTTACAAAGGAAACATTCTGTTGTCTGGAGGTCGGGCCAGAGGCACTTCAAGTGCCAGTCATGTGTGTGAGTTGCCGAAATGGTACTACCACAATTGGAACATTTTTTGAAACCACTAGTTGGTTTCTCCATACTGTTGGTGGACAGTATGGTAGGCTTAAGGTCTAAGATCGTGTCGATGTGCCTGATTTCTTTTGTTTTACTAGTATGTATGTATGTATATATATATATATATATATATATTTATTCTTTTAACAGATCTTCTATACCGCTTTATCCCTTGGTCAAAGCGGTGTACATCAAAAAGAACAGAATATAAAACAATGTAACTGAATTACAAACATTTGCACAAAAATAACAGATCAAGGGTGATGTAGGAATAATGTTAGTATAAGTAAAAATAATTTATTTTACATATTTATTTATTTGTGTGTTTTATATACTGCTATATCAAGTAATCATAGTGGTTTACAATTAAAACAACCGATCCATTAAACATTGTAACAATAAATGGTGCAATAACAGGTAATCAAGAAAGTACATGATTCAAGATAGTTTTAACTTATATACAGCATATTTACAGTTCTGTTGATCGATAATATCCGTTCAGGATGGGGTTAAGGGATGGGTGATTTATTGACCAGTTTGATTGGTCGGATAGCCTAGTGACAAGGAGGGGGTAAAATTATCAGAACATAAGATATGCCATACTGGGTCAAACCAAGGTCCATCAAGCCCAGTATCCTGTTTCCAACAGTGGCCAATCTACGTCATACGTACCTAGCAGTTTCCCCAAAAGATACAGGTTCCGCAATGCTTGTACTGGGTCAAGCATTGATATCCTGGGTCCCTTCTTAATAATGGCTTATGGGCCTTTCCTCCAGGAACATGTCCAAATCTTTTTTAATCCCAGCTACACTAACAGCCTTTACTACATCCTCCGGTAACAAATTCCAGAGTTTGATTACACGTTGAGTGAAAAAATATTTTCTTTTATTAGTCTTAAATAGTTTACCATGTAGCTTCATTGCATGTCCCCTAGTCTTTCTATATTCTGATAACGTAAACAATCGATCTACGTCTACCGGTTCCACTCCGTTCATTAATTTATAGACTTCTATCATATCTCCCCTCAGCCGTCTCTTTTCCAAGTTAAAGAGCCCTAACCTTTTTAGCCTTTCTTCATAGGAGTATCCTTCCATCCCCTCTACCATTTTGGTGGCTCTTCTCTGAACCTTTTCTAATAACGCTATATCCTTTTTAAGATATGGCGACCAGAATTGCACACAATATTCAAGGTGCGGTCTCACCATGGAACAATATAGAGGGCATTATAATATCTTTTGTTTTATTTTCCATTCCTTTCCTTATGATACCTAGCATTCTATTTGCTCTCTTGGCTGGCGCTGCACACTGGACCGAGGGTTTTAACATGTTATCTACAATGACACCTAAATCTTTTTCCTGGGTGGTGGTTCCTAATGTGGAACCTTGCATCGTGTAACCATAGTTTGGGTTGTTCTTCCCTAGGTGCATAACTTTGAACTTCTCCACATTAAATTTCATCTGCCATTTTGATGCCCAGTCTTCTAATTTATCAAGATCCTCTTGCAATTTTCCACAATCCTCTTGGGTTTTAACAACTTTAAATAGTTTTGTGTCATCTGCAAATTTGATAACCTCACTCGTTATTCCACTTTCCAGGTCATTTATGAATATGTCAAAAAGCAGCGGACCCAGCACAGATCCCTGGGGTACACCACTATTCACCTTTCTCCATTGGGAAAATTGGCCGTTTAGCCCAACCCTCTGCTTTCTATCTTTTAACCAGTTCTTGATCCACAGTAGTACACTGCCTCCTATCCCATGACTCTTTAGTTTTGCCAAAAGTCTCTGATGAGGGACCTTGTCAAAGGCTTTCTGAAAGTCCTGAAACACTATATCAACCGACTCACCTTTGTCCACCTGTTTATTTACACTTTCAAAAAAACACAACAGATTAGTAAGACAAAATCTTCCTTGTCTAAAGCCATGTTGGCTGTCTCCCATTAGGCCATGACTATCTACATGCTGAGTAATTTTATTCTTTATGATGGTTTCTACCATTTTTCCCAGTACTGACGTGAGGTTCACCGGTCTGTAGTTTCCCGGATCACCCCGGAACCCTTTTTAAAAATTGGTGTTACATTGGCGATCCTCCAATCTTCAGGTATTAGAGATGATTTTAATGATAGTTCACAGATTACTAATAGCAGGTCTGCAATCTCATATTTCAGTTCTTTCAATACCCTTGGAATTATACCATCCGGCCCAGGTGATTTGCTACTCTTCAGTTTATCTAATAGTTGTAATACATCTTCTTGATGTATCGATATTTCCTTCAATTCTTCTGCACCTTTAAATACCACTTCAGTCATGGGTAACATCCCTACATCTTCCTCAGTAAAGACCGAAGCAAAGAATTCATTCAGTCTCTCCGCTATCGCCTTGTCGCCTCTTAGTGCCCCTTTAACTGCTCTATCATCTAATGGACCAACTGACACACTCACAGGTATTTTGCTACGAATGTACTTGAAAAAATCTTTATTTCGCGTTTTTGCTTCCACAGCAAGCTTCTTCTCAAATTCTCCCTTTGCCTGCTTTATCAATGCCTTGCATTTGACTTACCAGTGCTTGTGCTGTTTCCAGGTTTCGTCGTTTGGCTCTTTTTTCCATTTCCTGAAAGACGCTTTTTTGGCAACAACAGCCTCTCTGACCTCACCTTTAAACCATGCTGGCAGTTTTTTGGACTTCCTTCCACTTTTCTTAAAGTGTGGAATACAGCTGGTCTGCGCTGCCAAGATAGTATTTTTCAACAACACCCAAGCTTGATGTAAGTCCTTAACCTTTGCAATTGCTCCTTTTAGTTTTTTCTTAACTATTTTACTCATTTTAGCATAGTCTCCCTTTCGAAAGTTAAAAGGTAGTACTGTGGATTTCCGTACTATCCCTCCTCCACTAATTAAATCAAAGGTGATCATGCTATGATCACTATTGCCAAGTGGCCCTAACACCCTTATCTCTTGCACTAGATCTGGTGTTCCACTAAGGACTAGGTCTAACATGGCTTCCCCTCTGGTTGAGTCATTTATGTCATCTAGGAACTTTATCTCCCTAGCATGTCCTGCCGTGACACTGACCCAGTTGATACCGGGGTAATTGAAATCACCCATTATTATCACTGCGCTGTAACTTTTGTTTGCTTCCTTGATTTCTTTGAGCATTTCATCATCCATTTGTTCATTCTGGCCCAGTGGTCGATAGTACACCCCCACTGCCATCGCCTTACCCTTTTTACATGGAATTTCAATCCATAGAGATTCTACAGCAAATTTTGTTTCCTGCAAATCTTTAATCCTTTCTGACTCAATGCCCTCTCTAACATAGAGCGCAACCCCTCCACCAATTTGATCAGCTCTATCATTACGATATAGTTTGTACCCAGGTATCACAGTGTCCCACTGGTTGTCCTCCTTCCACCATGTCTCTGATATTCCAATCATATCTAACCTCTCATTTAGTGCTATATATTCTAACTCTCACATCTTATTTTTTAGACTTCCAGCATTTGCATACAAGCATTTTAGAGACTGTATTTTATTCATATTAATTTGGCTATTGGTAGTCATGGGTAATTTGGGATCTTTAAGCTCTGTCTGCTCCATACTTGAGGGCATTTGGGCTCCTTTACTCTTTTTTTGGAACCTCTCTACTTTTGGTAGTATCCTTCAAGGATACATTCTTCCTAATCATCCACTCTTGGGCGACTGTCGGCTTTCCCCTATTATCTAGTTTAAAAGCTGCTCTATCTCCTTTTTAAAGGTTAATGCCAGCAGCCTGGTTCCATCCCGGTTAAGGTGAAGCCCATCCCTTCGGAAGAGCCCCTCCTTTCCCCAGAATGTTCTCCAGTTCCTAACAAATCGAAAACCCTCATCTCTGCACCATTGTCCCATCCACGGATTGAGACTCCGGAGCTCTGCCTGCCTTTTGGGTCCTGCACGTGGAACGGGAAAGCATTTCGGAGATCGATACCCTGGAAGTTCTGGATTTCAACTTCCTACCTAAAAGCCTAAATTTAGCCTCTAGAACCTCCCTACCACATTTTCCTATGTCATTGGTACCGACATGTATCAAGACAGCAGAATCCTCTCCAGCACTATCTAAGACCTTATCTAGGTGGCGCGTGAGGTCCGCTACCTTCGCACCAGGCAGGCATGTTACCAGGCGATCCTCACGTCCACCAGCCACCCAGCTATCTACATGCCTAATGATTGAATCACCAACTATAACGGCTGTCCTAACCCTTCCCTCATGGGCACATGGCCCTGGAGAAACCTCCTCGGTGCGAGAGGGTTTTACATCACCTGGAGGACAGGTCCTAGTTCCAGGATCACTTCCTGCCACACCAGGGTGATGCTCTCCTGTCACGTGACCTCTCTCCTCCATGGAAACAGGGATGCTGCCAGACTGGAGGTGGGACTTCAGGACTATATCCCTGTAGGTCTTGTCTATGTACCTCTCTGTCTGTCTTATGTTTTCCAAATCTGCTACTCTAGCCTCTAGAGAACGGACTTGTTCCCTGAGAGCAAAGAGCTCCTTGCACCTAGTGCACACGTAAGATCTCTCACCAACTGGGAGAAAATCATACATGTGACACTCAATGCAAAAGACTGGAAAGCCCCATCTCGCTGCTGGACTGCTGTCTGCATCTTAGTTTTTAATTTTTGTTTAGATCTTTAAGTTCTTTACTTACTAAGGGTTGCTATGGATATTTATACCAATAAAAACTGTACCTAATACGTTTAATATACCTTGTTCACCTGAACCGTAATTGATCTCAGGTCCTTAGTGTATGACTGATTTGGGTAACGAGCTTCACCTGAGAGCACCTCCTGTCTTTTAAAATGTGTAAGTACCTATAAAGCTACGATTATCCCAGGGGTGGGTGGGTGTGGGGAGGGAGGGAGGGAAGTAACACTTATTAAAAGAGGGCTGCTACACAGTACCCTGTCCTGTGCTGCTGAGGTAAGCTATATTCTTATTTGATTTAAATTATAGCTCTTTGCTGCTGCTAGGCTCTAACTTATTATGAAATTTAAACTACAAGCTCTCTGCTGGGTTCTAAATTTAACCAGAAAGCTCTCTTCTGTGTTTTAAATTTAAACTAAAAGTACTTTGCTGAAGCTAGACCCTGAGTGACTATTAAATTTAAACTACAAGCTCTCTGCTGGGTTCTAAATTTAACCAGAAAGCTCTCTTCTGTGTTTTAAATGTAAACTTAAACTGCTGCTACTAGGCCCTGACTGATTTAACAAAAAATAGTGGGTTCACAGATTAATTAGCTTTAATAAAAATAATTCCGTTCAGAAAATTCCCAGAAGTATATACTCACAATTGCAGATCTCTCTCCAGAAGTAACAGTCCCCTTTTCTAGTCTTTCAAGACTGAGTATCACAGAGCTCTGGTTGAGCTATTTATGCCTGTGGTGCTGAGGTAAGCTGTGACCAACTTCCTGGATGATTAACAGTCATTGCTTGGATAGGAGTCGTCTTTCAAAATGGCATTTTGATCTGCCACCTGGTGTTTACACCTATTGAAAAAGTTTCACAGGTCTCTTGCCCCCTAGGTAGAAGGCCTCTTTGTAAAGGTCTCTAGAAGACTATTTGCTGCTCAAAGAGTACTGACCCTGTTTTGCCTTTGTGCTAATCTATATTCTTATTTGATTTAAATTATAGCTCTTTGCTGCTGCTAGGCTCTAACTTATTATGAAATTTAAACTACAAGCTCTCTGCTGCGTTCTAAATTTAACCAGAAAGCTCTCTTCTGTGTTTTAAATTTAAACTAAAAGTACTTTGCTGATGCTAGGCCCTGAGTGACTATTAAATGTAAACTACAAGCTCTCTGCTGGGTATGAAATTTAACCAGAAAGCTCTCTTCTGTGTTTTAAATGTAAACTTAAACTGCTGCTACTAGGCCCTGACTGATTTAACAAAAAATAGTGGGTTCACAGATTAATTAGCTTTAATAAAAAAAATTCCTTTCAGAAAATTCCCAGAAGTATATACTCACAATTGTAGATCTCTCTCCAGAAGTAACAGTCCCCTTTTCTAGTCTTTCTAGAATTCTATCATATCTCCGCTAAGTCGTCTCTTTTCCAGGTTAAAGAGCCCTAACCTTTTTAGCCTTTCTTCATAGGTGTATCCTTCCATCCCCTTTACCATTTTGGTGGCTCTTCTCTGAACCTTTTCTAATAACGCTATATCCTTTTTAAGATACGGCGATCAGAATTGCACACAATATTCAAGGTGCGGTCGCACCATGTAACGATACAGAGGCATTATAATATCCTTTGTTTTATTTTCCATTCCTCTCCATATGATACCTAGCATTCTATTTGCTCTCTTGGCTCCCGCTGCACACTTTGTGGAGGGTTTTAACATGCTACCCACAATGACGCATAAATCTCTTTCCTGGGGGGTGGTTCCTAATGTGGAACCTTTCAACGTGTAATCATAGTTTGGGTTGTTCTTCCCTAAGTGCATAACATTGCACTTGTCCACATTAAATTCCATCTGCCATTTTGATGCCCAGTCTTCCAATTTATCAAGATCCTCTTGCAATTTTCCACAATCCTCATGGGTTTTAAAACTTTAAATAGTTTTGTGTCATCTGCAAATTTGATAACCTCACTCGTTATTCCCTTTTCCAGGTCATTTATGAATATGTCAAAAAGTAGCGGACCCAGCACAGATCCCTGGGGTACACCACTATTCACCTTTCTCCATTGGGAAAATTGGCCATTTATAGCCCTACCTTCTGCTTTATATCTTTTAACCAGTTCCTGATCCACAATAGTACACTGCCTCCTATCCCATGACTCTTTAGTTTTGCCAAACGTCTCTGATGAGGGACCTTGTCAAAGGCTTTCTGAAAGTCCAGATACACAATATCAACCGACTCACCTTTGTCCACCTGATTATTCACACCTTCAAAAAAACATAACAGATTAGTAAGACAAGATCTTCCTCGTCTAAAGCCATGTTGGCTGTCTCCCATTAAGCCATGACTATCTATATGTTCAGCAATTTTGTTCTTTATGATGGTTTCTACCATTTTTCCCAGTACTGATGTCAGGCTCACCGGTCTGTGGTTGCCTGTATCACTCCCGGAACCCTTTTTAAAAATTGGCGTTACGTTGGCCATCCTCCAATCTTCAGGTATTACAGATTATTTCAATGATAGTTCACAGATTACTAATAGCAGGTCTGAAATCTCATATTTCAGTTCTTTCAACACCCTTGGATGTATACCTTCCCGGTCTACTTGATTTGCTACTCTTCAGTTTATCAAATAGTTGTAATAGATCTTCCCGATGTATCGAGATTTCCTTCAATTTTTCCGCACCTTTAAATACCACTTCAGTCATGGGTAACATCCCTACATCTTCCTCAATAAAGACCGAAGCAAAGAATTCATTCAGTCTCTCTGCTATCGCCTTGTCCCCTCTTAGTGCCCCTTTAACCCTTCTATCATCTAATGGACCAACTGACTCTCTCAGACGTTTTTTGCTACGAATGTACTTGAAAAAGTCTTTATTACGCATTTTTGCTTCTGCAGCAAGCTTCTTCTCAAATTCTCCCTTTGCCTACTTTATCAATGCCTTGCATTTAACTTGCCAGTGCTTGTGCTGTTTCCAGTTTTCGTCATTTGGCTCTTTTTTCCATTTCCTGAAAGACGCTTTTTTGGCAACAACAGCCTCTCTGACCTCACCGTTAAACCATGCTGTCAGTTTTTTGGACTTACTTCCACTTGTCTTCAAGTGTGTAATACAGCTGGTCTGGCCTTCCAAGATAGTATTTTTAAACAACACCCAAGCTTGATGTAAGTCTTTAACCTTTGCCACTGCTCTTTTTAGTTTTTTCTTAACTATTTTCCTCATTTTATCATAGTCTCCCTTTTGAAAGTTAAAAGGTAGTACTGTAGATTTCCTTACCATCCCTCCTCCACTAATTAAATCAAATGCGATCATGCTATGATCACTATTGCTAAGTGGCCCCAACACCCTTATCTCTTGCACCAGATCTGGTGTTCCACTAAGGACTAGGTCCAATATGGCTTCCCCTCTGGTCAGTTCTTGAACCAGCTGCTCCAAGAAATAGGAATTACACTTACCTGGCAATTGTGGTTCCTTGAGTGACTCCAGTTTAGTCCTCAACCTCTGGGTAGTGAACCTCCTCCTGCAGCTTGGAGACTGGGCATGTCAAAAACTCATGACATCACTGGATATAGCCTGCTGGTCTCTCCCATCAGCCCCCAGTGAACTATTGACAAAGCAGACTCAAGGGAGCAAAAAATCAGTAACTTTTTTTTTTTTAAAACTTAACATTATATTCAAGGGCACGCAGAACATATAACCTATCTAGCTCCTACTCCCCTTCCAGAAGGAAAGGGACTGCTTCCTGCATGCTCTCCTTTCCGTCGACTGCTTAGTCCTAAACAATCTAGAGCAATATAGCAATATATATAACAATATCATAATATAATATAACAATACAGCGCAAAACAAATGGAAGCATCAAAACGACTGAACACCAGTGAAGGCCTATATCCACTTTTAACCTTGCACTTCCCCCAACAGAAAAAACACTGCTAAGATCCCATCCCGGGCGGGAATGAGGACTAAACTGGAGTCACTCAAGGAACCACAATTACCAGGTAAGTGTAATTTCTCTTTCCTTATTGTTCCTCCAGTTTAGTCCTCGACCTCTGGGATGTATCAGAGCAGTAATCATTGGGAGGGACATTTCCAGCCGGATCTCAACACCGCCTCCCTGAAAACGGCATCCTTAGCCGCCAGAACATCTAGGCGGTAGTGCTTACTGAAAGTATGGAGAGACAACCAAGAGGCCTCCCTACAGATGTCCACTGGCGGAACCAAACTGTGCTCTGTCCAAGAAATTGCTTGCACTCTGGTAGAGTAAGCTCGTAAGCTCCCTGGGACTGTACGGTCCCGTAGAAGATAAGCCAATGCACTCGCCACGCCAATCCATCCAGAAATGGACTCCTTCGCCACCGCTTCCCCTTTGCGGGGTCCTCCAAACACCCCGAAGAGAGATGATCATCCGCCTTGCGAAGGTTTCTGAAACCTTTAAACACTGCTGCAGCGCTCTCTTGACGTCCAAACAGCGCAAGCTATGGTTCAATACGCTCCCCTCCACCGCACCTGGCGCTGGAAGAGAGACCATTTTAGTTAGGTGAATGTAGAAACCACCTTTGGCAACAACGATGGAACCAGTCGCCAGGCCACCTTCTGTCTAGAGACAGATAAACGATTCCTGACAGGTCAATGCCTGCAACTCCGAAAATCGCCTCGCTGAACAGATGACCATCAAACGTACTGTCTTCAAGGCAAAACCCTTAACCTACACCTGTTGCAAGGGCCACAATGGCGCGCTAGCTAACGCTCCTAAAACCAACTTGAACTTCCCCAGTGGAATTAATAGCCTACGAGAGGGCTACAGTCTGGTAACCGCCTGAGAAAGCGTACCACATCAACCTGTGCATGAGAGCCACTCCCTGTCCTTTGCCCCTATAGCAAGGCAGAGCTGCTAACTGAACTATCCAGGACCTGCCTTTACCAAACCCGTCCTGCAGAAAACATAATACCAAGGGAACTGACACTGTTGTCATGCGAGCGTGCCTCCGCGAGCACCCGTCCTCAAAGATGTGCCATATACGCAAATATGCAAGGGACATAGACTTTTTTTTTTTTGCGGCAAGGTGGCAAAGACTGCTGCTGAGCAACTCTTTTTCCTTAAGCTTGCCCTTTCAATGGCCACCCCGTAAGCAAAAACCGATGCACCTGAGGCATTCGAAGGGAACTCCGTAGCGTCAGAAACCTCCATGGATTCCCGTCGAGCAACCATATGAGGCAGGCATACCACGGGCACCTTGGCCAGCCCGAGGCCCCCAACCACACGTTTCCCCAAAGCGCTTCGATACGCAGAACCACTCGACCTATGAGTGCCCCCGGTGGAAAGACATAGAGAAGACTGGACAGCCGCCGTTGAAACAGTGCGCTGATGCCCTCCAACCTCCTTTTGCATCGTCTGCTGAAGAAGCGACCCGTTTATGCAGAGTGAAACGCCGCCATGAGGTCCATTACTGGCTGTCCCCATATGTGACCGATCTGTGCGAACACTTCCGGATGCCACTCCCATTCTCCAGCATCTACTTGGACCCAGCTGAGGAAATCCGCCGTCACAATGTCCTTACCCGCAACATGCGCCACCGAAAATGCTGACAGCCAAAGCTCTATCCACACACACAGACCCTCTGCCATGGTCTCTATGGCCACACTTCCGGTTGATGTAGGCCACAGCCGTGGAGTTGTCAGACAGTACTCGCACCGCTCAACCTGTCACCGTAGCTTCGAACGCCTGCAATGCCCGGTGTATCGCTCGCATTTCCAGATGGTTGATTGACCACTAGGTCTCCTGTGTACTCCAAGAGCCTTGCGCGAAACGATCTCTGAACGTAGTGGAGTTTAGCAAAGATTTTGGCCAAGCTCCCGGAGGAAAGGTCCATAACCTTTTATTAGAGAGAAGCTGGAAAATTATAAAAAAAATTTTTTTAATACCAACTTTCAACAATTCAAGATGTTCTACAAGGCACACAACCCAACAGAGCGTCACATCTGTTGTACATGCAATGGAACCCTTAAAATATGAGCATACATGAATCCACCGCTTGCCCCGATACAAGCATTGAGTAGCCTATTCGTCTTTTTGGAAACCAGCCAGGTCCTTATGACCTGGATTGGCTACCCTAGGAAACAGGATACTGGACCTGAAAGAGCTTGGTCTGACCCAGTATGGCATTTCTCGTATTCTTATGAACGGAACCTCCCCAAGGTCTCTGCCTTGGAAGTAACAGGCTGCGCCTGGCCCTATGGCCCTGTGGCTAGCTCACACGGAGCAGTGCGGCCTAGTGGTTGAGGCAAGGACCAAGGGTTTGAATTCCAATCGAGACCACCAACCTTGGGCCATAAAAACTGGGGTTTCTGGTCTCATAGGTAGTCCTTCTGGCCTTTGTTAAGCGACTTAACCCTCTGTCTCAGGTACCAAAACATAAATTGTGAGCCCTTCAGGGACAAGGGAAATAGAAATACCGTAATTGACTGTATGCCACACTGACCTGTAGGCAATCAGTATACTCAAATAAATAACTGACTGGAAATATGTGACCGTAGCAAACACTGGCAGTGGAGAGACATCAGAGCTGGTGCTGGTTCCTGGTCTTCCTTCCTCGCTCTCCCAGTCCTTCTGCCAGCATTGAGAAAAGGCTGAGAATAGATTGTCCAGTGGGCCGGGGACCTTGCATCCTGGACATCAGAGAGAAAGAGGGGCTAGGATCTGGGAACAAAGCCCAAAGAGAAAGGGAAACTGGTGACTGTGACACCGTAGCTCCTCCGGACGGCTCACTCCACAGCAGATCCCACGACTGCATCTCCAACCCCATGTAACACCATGAGGACCTCACACACTTTATTACAATTGACATCCCCCCATTACTGAAATTACCTTAGCCTGATAATACAGTCCAAGCAAAGAAATGCAGTTTCACTCTGCAAAGAGTGCACCCAAAAATCATGCCTAAGCAATTGTAAGCACATACAAAATGCACATCTACATATACGGGTGACCCAGCACCTGTCACCCAAACACAGTGCAGTGAGCACGCTTGAACATAGGCTGAATACATGGAGCATATACAGAGTATTGACTTCCACTATGAAACCTTCCAGTGCCCTGGAGCGCTAAGCCCCAGAATGTGCTACCTAGATGTCCTTCTCTTCACCCTCAGCCTTTAACAAGATGGCACAGAGGGGTCAGTGCCCCTGCTAAGTGCTTAAAGCCCTGCTCTGATAGCACAGGCTCTAGAAAGAGATGAGAATTTCCTGGGAAGGGCATGTGAAACACACAGGCACCCCCCCCCCCTCGGCCTTCCTGAAGTCAGAGAAATAGCAGTGGGATACACCGACAACCTTGCAAGTGGAGGTCTTAGAGGTTGCTGCCTGTGTGAACCTGATGAGGAATACAATTTTGTATTTTATAAACCTCCTCAGGGATGGGGGCACTGAATACTATGTGATTCATGAGCAGCGCTGCCATCTGGTGGCCTTTAGGGCACCAGAGCCCGACAAACGATACAGAAGTTAAGAGCTTTAAATCTTGGTCATATAATCTTGATTTGCAGAACATTACAGTTGCTTGTTTAGTCACTAACCCCTGAGAGCCCATGAGGTGGCCCTGTGGTTATTTCTTCTTCCCTAACTTGCAGAGAATGAGATCAATCTGATGATGGCTGCATACACACGGTCACAGAAAGGAACTATTGAGTGTACCAGCTGCCCTCTGGTGGCCATAGACCGTAGCACAGGCACTTCTTAGTTGACAGTTTAACTGTCATTATTATTATATATTTTTTTATATCCTAAGGTTTCCTAAACCTGTCCCTGTGAAACCACAGGCGTTTGGGCAACTTTCACTATAGAATACACAAAAGCACACTTCCAGCCTGCCCCTCTTTCCAACTACAAGTTAGGGCTCTGGCTCTTGAAGAATCTAAAAGCTGGCAATTTGCCTAATACCCCGGGACTTAACAGATGCTCCTCAGAGACATGTTTAGGAGGGAGAGAACATGTGGCATCAGAGATCAATACCAAAACTGCTGTCCTATAAAACTAAGAATAAACTTAAAAATAAAGAGGACTGACAACAGCCCCCTTAAGGCTGAGGAACCCTCCGAGCCTCAAAAAACCTATAAACAAAAGAAAGAAACACTATGCCTGTCATCTTCCTCACACAGGCAGCTCGCCACGTGGTCCAAATACCTAGAGAGAAAATGGCTGCCCCTTTGCCAACGAATTTTGATGCCAAGATCAGCCGCCGCTGCAAAAAGAAGGCCTCAGCAGATTAACAGAGCCCGAAGGCCTTACCCTGCAGGGACGAAAGCCATGCAGCCTGCTCCTACTGCCTTGAATTCATCCGATCCTCAAACCGCGCTGCTGCACCTGGCAGATGCGGCGAGGACCGCTCAGCCTGTTCCACAGAGTAAAAGTAAAATCCCGCAGCAACGGAGAGGCTCCGTCTCACACAGCTTCAGTGGGGCTGTACGGGTCCCAGAGCTCTCTCCCGTACCGTCCAGGGAGAGAGATCCGCACCGGCGAATGCCTGCAGCAAGTGAAAATAACTGACAAGGAGGGAAGGCGAGAGCTGCTACTAATTTAAAGAGCCAGGCTCAAATTTAAAATTACTGTAAATATAAGGAAATTTGCTCCTAACAACTAAAGGGAACTAATCCCTGATTGCCGATTAACCAAAGGTAACTGAATTAAAAGTAAAATTAAAGGTAAAAATCAAAAGTAAAATCAGAATAGAATTTATCACACTAAATGCTCCTTATCTGCTCCCCCAAGTGAGCCCAGAAGCTAGGCTCACTACGTCCTCCTGCTGCATGGAGACTAGACACACTGGGGGCTGATGGGAGAGACCAGCAGGCTATATCCAGTGATGTCATGAGTTTTTGACATGCCCAGTCTCCAAGCTGCAGGAGGAGGTTCACTACCCAGAGGTTGAGGACTAAACTGGAGGAACGATAAGAAGCAGTCATTTATTTCATCTAGGAACTTTATCTCCCTAGCATGTCCTGCCGTGACACTGACCCAGTCGATACCGGGGTAACTGAAATCACCCATTATTATTGCTTTGCTGTAATTTTTGCTAGCTTCCTTGATTTCTCTGAGCATTTCATCATCCATCTGTTCATTCTGGCCAGCGGTCGATAGTACACCCCCACTGCCATCGCCTTCCCTTTTTTACATGGAATTTCAATCCATAGAGATTCTACAGCACATTTTGTTTCCTGTAAAACTTTAATCCTTTCTGACTCAATACCCTCTCTAACATAGAGCGCAACCTCTCAACCAATTTGATCAGCTCTATCATTACGATATAGTTTGTACCCAGGTATCAGAGTGTCCCGACTGGTTGTCCTCCTTCCACCATGACTCTGATATTCCAATCATATCTAATCTCTCATTTAGTGCTATATATTCTAACTCTCCCATCTTATTTTTTAGACTTCTAGCATTTGCATACAAGCATTTTAGAGACTGTATTTTATTCGTATTAATCTGGCTATTGGTAGGCATGGGTAATTTGGAATCTTTAAGCTCTTTCTGCTCCATACTCAAAGGCATTTGTACTACATTACTCTTTTTTGGAACCTCTCTACTTTTGGTAGTATCCTTCAAGGATACATTCTTCCGAACCATGCGCTTGTGGGCGACTGTTGGCTTTCCCCTATTTTCTAGTTTAAAAGCTTCTTTATCTCCTTTTTAAAGGTTAATGCCAGCAGTCTGGTTCCATCCTGGTTAAGGTGAAGCCCATACCTTCGGAAAAGCCCCTCCTTTCCCCAGAATGTTCCCCAGTT
This sequence comes from Ichthyophis bannanicus, assembly GCA_033557465.1. Classification (NCBI taxonomy): domain Eukaryota; kingdom Metazoa; phylum Chordata; class Amphibia; order Gymnophiona; family Ichthyophiidae; genus Ichthyophis; species Ichthyophis bannanicus. The sequence continues at coordinate 26,325,046 of CM066046.1, read as the reverse complement.
CCTAACAAATCCAAAACCCTCATCCTTGCACCATCGTCTCATCCACACATTGAGACTCCGGAGCTCTGCCTGCCTTTTGGATCCTGCGTGTGGAACGGCAAGCATTTCGGAGAACGCTACCCTGGAAGTTCTTGATTTCAGCTTCCTACTTAAAAGCCTAAATTTAGCCTCCAGAACCTCCCTACCACATTTTCCTATGTCATTGGTACCGACATGTACCAAGACAGCAGACTCCTCCCCAGCACTAAGACCTTATCTAGGTGTAGTAATACAGTGACAGGCAGGCAAGAGAAAATAATAAAATGTACTATGTACACAGTGAAAACAAAGGTATACGATAGTGATCCATGCAGACTTAAAAAAACTGTGGTCTGTTCCATGGGATAAAAAGCAGACTGAAAGCTTCAGGCACGGTGGCAGCAGGCAGAAATAGGCATGCATGTGCAAAGACCTTCCTAAAATCTTCTAGGAAGAGCTTATAAAGTTCCCACTCGGGGCTCTGTGGGTGACGTCACCCGTAAGTGAGGACTTATCCTGCTTGTCCATGGAGAACCCAAAAGGAGAAATTAGACCTTACCTGCTAATTGTCTTTCCTTGAGTTCTCTCTGGGCCAGTCCAGGTACAGTTGGGTAGCCAATCCCTTCTAGCAGCTGAGGACTGAATGCTGAAAAGTTTTGCTGACAGATGCAATAGCTCCCCCTCTGGTGTTAGAAAGTCAGTTAACTATTGTCAAAGCAGAGGACGAACAGAATCAACTTGTTGCTAATTAAGAGAATAAATACCTAAACTTCCAAAACTGGAACAAAAACAACTGGCAACTCAGACTGATGTAGCTCAGAAGCGCGCCCCCCTACTAACTATAGCAGGGCTGCTCTGGAGTCTTAAAGTATGAAGAGTTCCCCCCCCCTCAGGGAGTTTGAACTCCCCAATATCCTCTTCCAAATGCGATCGGGATCTGTAAGCGCAGACATGCGCAAAAAACCTGTACTGAAAAAAACGGAACTCACGAAGAGACTCCTCTCGAAAACACAGCTCGCAGAACATTGAGGTGGGACCTGGACTGGCCCGGAGAGAACTCAAGGAAAGACAATTAGCAGGTAAGGTCTAATTTCTCCTTCCTCTTCGTCTCTCCGGGCCAGTCCAGGTACAGTTGGGCAGTACCAAAGCAGTACCTAAACTGGGGAGGGCCCTGCGAGCCCTGCCAAAATGGCTGAGGCCCCTACTGTAGCATCCTCACGGGCTTGCACATCCAACAGATAATGCGTTGTGAAAGTACTCAGCGAGGACCAGGCCGCCGTTCGACAGATATCCGCTGGCGGGGTCAAACTCATCTCCGCCCAAGAAGCTGCTTGTGCTCTAGTCGAATGTGCCCTGAGCTCTCGCAGAGGCGACCTGCCCTTCGCCTCATAAGCTCTAGCTATCGCTCGTTTTACCCATCGGGCGATAGAAGCCTTGGTCGCCACTAGACCCTTGCGCGGACCCCCAAATAACACAAACAAACGATCCGATCTTCGAAACGGCTTTGTAAGTCGAAGGTACTTTCGAATAACGCGCCCCAAATCTAACTTTCGAAGCGCCCGGTCCAGCTTATTGCCATGAGACTGAAAGGTAGGAAGCGAAACGGTCTGATTTAGATGGAAACTGGACACCACTTTCGGCAGAAAAGAGGGAACGGGCCATAGCACTACTTTCTCTTTTGAAAAACGAACATACGGCTCCCTACAGGAAAGGGCTTGCAAATCCGAAACCCTCCTAGCTGAACACAAAGCCACCAGAAAAGCCGTTTTCCAAGAAAACTCCAGTAGTCTGCCGGGCAGATCCGACTCAAAAGGCGGACCTGTTAGGGCTTCGAGCACCAAGTTCAGATCCCAAGGCGGCACAACCAGACGACGAGGCGGACGAATATTCTTTGCGGCTCGGAGGAAGCGCTGCACATCTGGATGCGACGCAAGAGACCAGCCTTGCACTCGTCTCCGGAAACACGCCAAGGCTGCCAGGTGCACTTTGCGTGTGTTCAGAGCCAATCCCTTGTCTAGGCCTCCTTGAAGAAACGCTAAGAGGTCCGGTAAGCCGGAAGAGCGGGGGGAGGTTTTCCGTTCTTTAGCCCATGCTTCAAAAATGCGCCATACCCTTATGTATGATAAGGTCGTTGAACGTCTCCTGGACTTTAACATTGTAGCGATCACCGGCTCCGAGTATCCCCTACGCCGCAAACGTGCCCGCTCAAGAGCCAAGCCGTAAGCAAGAATTGATCTACCTGAGGCATGAGAATTGGACCCTGACTCAAGAGATTGATTCGAGCGGGCAACCGCCAAGGAGGAGCTACAAGCATCCGTACCAGATCCGCATACCAAGGGCGCCTGGGCCAATCCGGAGCAATGAGAATCACCCTGCCCCTGTAAAGCAAAATTTTCCAAATGACTCGACCTATCAACGGCCAAGGAGGAAACACGTACAGAAGCTGGTATTCTGGCCAGGACTGAACCAACCCGTCCAGGCCCTCCGACATGTATTCCCTGCATCTGCTGTAAAAACGAAAGGCTTTGGCATTGGACAGGGTCGCCATGAGGTCCATCACCGGCTCACCCCAGCGAAGAGAGATCTCGTGGAAGATGGCCGCATTCAGCTCCCACTCCCCTGGATCCAGGCGATGTCGACTGAGAAAATCGGCTTGAACATTGTTCTTCCCTGCTACATGAGCCACCGAAAGCGAAGACAGATGTAACTCTGCCCACTGTAGAAGGATCCTGCTCTCGTGAAGCAACAAAGCACTGCCGGTGCCGCCCTGCTTGTTGATGTAGGACACCATTACCAGATTGTCTGAAAACACTCGAACTGCCCGCTGTGCGATCAGGTCCGAGAAATGAAGATGCGCCAAACGAACTGCCCGCAGCTCCAGACGATTGATAGACCATCTGCTCTCTGTTATCGACCATACGCCCTGTGCTACCTGGGACAGACAATGCGCCCCCCAACCGGACTGGCATCCGTCGTGACTAAGATCCACTCCGGGTCCTGCAGCGGTACCCCTGCATGAAGATGAGCCGGAAGCCGCCACCAATGAAGACTGAGTCAGACTTCTTCTGAACAGGGCAGGCTTTGAGAGAGTGGATGAAGTTGCAGGGACCATCTGGAGAGCAAGGTGTGCTGCAGAGGACGCATGTGCGCCCTGGCCCAAGGCACCAGATCCAAGGCCGCAGCCATCGACCCCAACAGTTGTAGATACCTCCACGCCGATGGTGCCCTGATCTGAAGAAACGCGTCCACCTGAGCTATCAGTTTCTGCCCCCTGTCCAGCGGAAGGAGAACCAAACCTCTCTTTGTGTCGAAGTTGGCTCCGAGGTAAAGTAACCGTTGCACCGGAAGTAAATGACTCTTTGCCCGGTTGATTACCCAACCGAGGTGTTCCAGGAACTGTACCACTCGAGCCGTCGCCGCGACTGATTCTTCTCGAGAACCCACATGAATTAGCCAATCGTCCAGATATGGATGGACTTGAATGCCTTCTTTGCGAAGAGCTGCCGCTACCACTACCATAACCTTGGTGAAGGTGCGGGGAGCAGTTGCGAGACCAAACGGTAACGCCCGAAATTGAAAATGCCCCATGGGGACTGCAAACCGCAGAAAACGCTGATGCTCCAGGTGAATCGGAATGTGGAGGTAAGCCTCCGTGAGATCTATGGAAGAGAGCCACTCTCCCGGCCTCACCGCCCGAATAACAGAATGTAGGGTCTCCATGCGAAAATGTGGCACTCGCAAGCACCGGTTTACGTGTTTGAGATCGAGGATCGGACGAAACGATCCCTCTTTTTTGGGCACCACAAAGTATATCGAGTATCGACCTGCACCGCACTGGTCAGGGGGCACCGGAACCACCGCCCGCAGATCCAACAAGAGCTGCAGGGTGTCCGCGACCGCTCGGCTCTTTGCCCGAGTACCGCAGGGAGAGAACACAAAGGCATCCGCCATCAGAGTAGCGAACTCCAGAGCATAGCCATCGCGGATGAACTCCAGGACCCAGAGATCTGAGGTTATCGCGGCCCAGGCGGAGAGAAACCCCTGCAAACGTCCTCCTACCGGGATCTCCGTCTGGACCAGCCTCCCTTCACTGTGGTTTCTTAGAAGGAGTTTGCTGAGAGTTGAAGAACCCTCTGCCAAACCCCCGGGCTCCTCGAAAGGACTGACCCCTGGAAGGAAATCGCCTTCTTTGGTAAGGCACAAATCTAGAACCACGAAATGTATGACTTTCTCTATTGTGCCCCCTCTGCATAATATTGGTCTTAGCCCCTCTAGGCCTATCCTCTGGAAGACGACCCCCTTTTGAGTTGCCTAAATCTTTCACAATCTTCTCCAATGCTTCCCCAAACAGTAACTTGCCTTTATACGGAAGCTTACTAAGACGGGATTTAGACAAAGTATCCGCCGCCCAATTGCGCAACCAAAGAAATCGCCGAGCCGCTATGACAGAAGCCATGGCCTTTGCCGAAATCCTGATCAAATTATAAAAGGCATCTGCTAGATACGCTGCTGCCGATTCCAGCTTAGCACCTTCCGGAGGAGAATCCTCCTGCTGCAAAGCGGCCTGCTCTCCCTGAATCCAGCGAATGGTGGCCCGGGACACAAGCGGCCCGGGACACAAACGCCCCGCAAACCGACGCTTGTAAGGATAAGGCATTAGCATCAAAAGCCTGCTTTAGAAACGCCTCTAACTTCCGATCTTGAACATCCTTCAGGGCAGCACCTCCTTCTACCGGAATTGTGGTCTTCTTGGTAACTGCGGACACAAGAGCGTCGACCTTAGGCATCCTCAACAACTCCCTCTCCTCATGAGGGACCGGGTAAAGGCGGGTAATGGAACACCCCCCCCTTTAAGCTAGCCTCCGGGCACTCCCACTCAGACTCAAACATTTGCTTAATTACTCTGTGCATAGGGAAGCAGCGCTGCTCTGCCTTAAAACCTTGTAATAAGGGATCCTCCAGAGGATCTTGTTGTAAAGAAGGAGGCACAATATTTAGCGCAGCGAGCGATTAAACGATCAGCGCACCCAGCTCTTCCTTCTGGAAAACTCTAAACACATTAGGATCCTCTTCCGGCCCCAGTTCCCAGTCTTCTAACTCCTGAGGCCAAGAGTCCAGATCCACCTCAGAGGAGATTTCCCCCTCCTCAGGCAGAAGAGAGTCATAGGACTGAGGATCTCGCCCCTCGGGAGAAAGATCCCCACAGGGTAACTGCATCGAGGGACCCTCACCGGGATCGTTTAGTTTAGACTCCTTCTGTATAGAAAGACCTTGCTCCCCTGCAGCTGCATCCTCCATCGGATGAGACAATTTTAGCAAATAGGCTTTGTGTAAAGCCAAAATAAAATCAGGGGGGAAAAAAGCTAGTGCCCCCTGAGACCCAGAGGACAAAGGATTGCTGGTGTCTGCCACTGAAAGCTCCTTGTGAGATTTTGACTTTCGTTTCCCTGAACGCTGCAAAAGCACGGGAACAGGAGTGGCATCTGAAGGAAGAGAGGCTGCCGGTGTAGTAGACAGCTTCTTCCCCTGCGGTTTTTCCCCCGCCAGATCACCCGATATGGTACTCTCCATCGGTGGAACACCCTAACACCACCGAAATAAAAAGCAACCGATGCCCCCGGTCAGCTGAAACGCTCTGAAACCTGAGAAACACAAAAAAACCCCGGCGCTCAGAAAAATGGCTGCCCGACAATTCCCGCTGAAAGCAGAAACAAGCACAGGACCAGGGAACGCTCCCCGAACAACGAGCCCTGAGCCCAAAACTAGTCAGAAAAAAATGCGGCTCACCTCAGTTATAAGCAGGCAGGCACAGTCTCTAGCGTTCCGTTGCTAGCGAAGAGAGACAAGGGGAATTATCGCGGGAAGAGGATACTGGGGCCCCCAGCTCCAATCAAGCCCGGATTAACTTCAGCGGATCCTCGGAAGCAGGCTCTGCCCCCGAATGTTAACCAAAATAAAAAATCAAAATGAAAAAAAAGAAAAGAAGGGATCGCTGAAGCACACTTTCCCCCGAGTCCCCCCCCTTCAGGGGAATAAGGAAACCGCTTGCTATGGAACCCTGCTAGGGCCAGTGAGCAAGGTCCCGTCTCTCAAATTTTAAAATAGTCAAGCTGCCTTTTGCTTCTGAATCCTCCTATGAGCGTATTATTTCGTTATCTTTTTTTTTTTTTGTATAAGCTATCTCCACTGACTGATCAACTACGTCTCTCCTGGGAGCCTGCCAGAGAGATACGTCCACTCTAGCTGCTGAGGACTGAAGACTGACTTTCTAACACCAGAGGGAGCTATTGCATGTCAGCAAAACTTTTCAGCATTCAGTCCTCAGCTGCTAGAAGGGATTGGCTACCCAACTGTACCTGGACTGGCTCGGAGAGACGAAGAGGAAGTAGCCAGATTCCATGATACTTATTCCGGGGGATAAGTAGTGGGTTCTCCCTGGTCTACTTTAATAATGATTAATGGACCTTTCCTTCAGGAACTTATCCAAATGTTTTTTTTAACGCAGATACTTTAACAGCTTTTACTACATCCTCCATCAAAGAGCCAAAACTTAATTATGCACTGAGAGAAAAAAATATTTTCTCCAATTTGTTTTCAATGTACTACAGCTAACTTAGTATGCAATTTAATTGATATACTGCTTTTGGCAAGGCTTAAGCAGCTTCAGAGGTAGATCATGCATGGGACTCAGCATTACATGGATTAAACACTGTATTGTTAAATGGAATGTTTATCTTGTTACCTGGTCAGCGTTTGGAAGGTAGAAGAATTTCCATCTTTAGCAGCATTTACCAGCTCTGGTACTGCAATTCCCGAAATCTCTTCTACTGCCTTCAAAACATCAGGTGTGTGCTCCAAGTAGATGCTTTAAACAGATAAAAAAAGGGCAACCTTACAAAAATTATTTATTAGGCGAAAAGCCTATTGCTAACCAGTACGTTTAGAAGGCAGTTTCGATATTGGTTAGTGGAGTTACCCACCAAAAATGTAGTTGGTGTGCACAATATGATTACGAAATAATCTGTGTACTACTGGGCCAAAGGTTTCTGCCACCCTAGGCAGAAGCCCCAGCCGTGCTGCCTCCCCCCAAGCCGTGCTGCGCCATCCACCCCCCATGCTGAGCCGTGATACCGCCAATTCTAGCAGCAGGGTCGAGGGGGGGCAGGGCTCAGCTCAGCGGCAGGCCATTTGCTTTGGCACACATGGCTGCTGCTTCTGACCCCCTTCCGACATAACTTCGTGGATTTAGAAGCGGCAGGCCATGTGTGGTCTGCCGCCGAGCCTAGCTGTCCCCCCTGCAGCCAGAATCAGCAGCAGTGGGGAGCAGCTCAGCATGGGGGAGGGGGGGGGAGTACAGCTTGGTCACAGACCATGTGCTTCAGCAAATATGGCCTGCTAACCACAGAGGTCTGCTGTTCTAGGTAGCAGCCTAGCCCTCTTAGTGGACGGGCCGGCCCTGGTGTACTGTGAACTTGCACAGGAGCAAAGCTATCTTATGTGGAGATTTGAAAATGGAATCTTGCCTACATTTAGTCCCCCGATCTGCAGACAAAAGTATGTGCACCATGAACAATGCATACACTTATATGCAATGGTGAGGAGGTGTGTAATACTCAAAACACGGCTACCCATGTAAAGGGCTTTAGTTTAATAAATTTCATATGCTGCCTTTAAACCAAACATCAACATGGTGCACAGTAATATTGCCCCTAGTAGATTTTTAAGATCTTATATCATGATCTATCTTTGAACCCCTTCCTCACAAAAGATGCCAGCATTAAGTTTGGAAAAGCTGCCATTTTTGCTACATGTCTAGGGTTCCACTGTGAGGCCGCACAGGGCACAGCCAAAGAACAGGGTCCCAGGGTTAAACTGCACAGAGCAGACATTAAAAGTGGTGCCACAGGGTAGGAGTATTCAAGGCAGAATGGAGGAAGGAACCTAGGATAGAACTACGTAGGGCTTACCTGTAGCAGATGTTTACTGAGGACAGCAGAACATTAGTCTTTACACATAGGGCTGATGTCATCCAACAGAGTTTGCACTAGAAAAAAATATAAACCAGGCTCTCCAAGCTGGTAGAGCTTTTTAGCAAGATGAACCATATATGTGGGTATGCTTATGCTGTCGTCATTGTACAGGGCCATCTTAGTCCATACAGAACTACTAATAGGGGAAATCAGTGATTCTATAGTTAGAATCTGTCCTCCAGGTGACATAATACCCTCTCACACTGAGGAGGATCTCCAGGGGCATGTGCCCATGAGGGAAAGGTTAGAACAGCCATAATAGTTGGCAATTTGGTCATAAGGCATGTAGATAGCTGGGTGGCTGGTGGATGTGAAGATCGCCTGGTTAGCTACCACCAAGATACGTTTTAGACTGTACTGGGGATGAGCCTGCTGTCCTAGTATATGTTTGTAACAGTGGCATAAGAAAGTGTGGGAGAGAGGTTTTGGAAGCCAAATTTAGGTTTTTAGATAGAAGGTTGAAAACCAGAACTTCCAGGGTAGCGTTCCCAGAAATGCTTCCTGTTCCACATGCAGGACCCAAGAGGCAGACAAAGCTCCACTGCATGGATGAGACGATAGTGCAAGGAAGGTGGTTTGGGATTAGTTAGGAAATGGGCAACATTCTGGGGAAGGGTGGGAGGGGCTTTTCTGAAAGGATGGGCTCCACCTTAACCAGGGTGGAAATCAGGCTGCTGGCATTAACTTTTAAAAAGGAGAGAGAGATAGAGGGTGTCTCCCTGCTGAAATTAGTACTTGGGGTTGATCAGGACGTTGAGGGGATTGCTAATTGACCTAAGGGGTTTAGGTTTTGGTAGTATGTTTCAGGATTCTATAGTGTTGTTGCAGTTTGATGTCGGTTAGGGTTTAGCTAGAGGGGGGGGAGGGGTAAACTGCTTGGATGGTGGATGTACGTGGGATGGCAGCGAATGGGGTTGAAATGTATGGGAATGAAGTACTGGGGAGGGGGTATGAATGTTGAGTGGGATGGGGAGATGGGTCATCTTAAAGGGTAGGGGTGGGGGGTCCGGAGCACATCACGCGTGATTGTAGGAGTGAGAAGTTGGAGGAGTGGCTGGGAAAGATGAGGGGTAGGGGTGGAGGGGGGAGGGGAAGAGGGAGGGGGGGCCAGGGTGGGGAGGGGGGGTGGGGGAGCGCAGGCGAAGAGATGGAGAGGGGCATGCAAGAACAGGGGGGGGGGGTGGGGGAGCGCAGGCGAAGAGATGGAGAGGGGCATGCAAGAACAGGGGGAGAGAGGGGAGGGGATGGGGTGAGATACTGATACATACTGGAGTTGTCTATGCCAGGGCAACTGGGAGCAAGCTCAGGCTCGCAGGGGGACCTCAGGCTGGGGAGGTTCGCCTTTATTTCTATTATGTAAAGATTCTGCAAGCTGTTTCTGATTGTTATCCAACCTGAAGTTTATTTCTTGGAACGTTTGCGGAATAGGCAATCCTATTAAACGACATAAAGTGTTGCAGGCCTTGGCCAGATTAAAATGTGATGTGGCTCTGATACAGGAAACCCACCAGACGGCCGCAGAGCATGTTAAATTAAAGAGGGGGTGGGTGGGACAAAGTTGGGGGGCCCCAGCTCAGGGAAAAAAGGGGGGAGTGGTCATCTTGATAAGCAAGCAAGTTCGTTTTGAGCTGGAAAACGAGTATAAAGACCCGGAGGGTAGATATATCCTGCTGTATGGTTGCCTTGACGGTAGGCCTATTATACTAGGGAATGTGTATAGTCCCAATGTATTAGACAAGGAATTATATGCTCGGTTGGCCTCCCGTGTCGAACAGTTCCCAGATGTCCCGTTGATATTGGCTGGGGATTTGAACGGCGTGCTCGATATCGAGTTGGATACGTCCGGGACTGGAACCAGTAGAGGGAGGGCCCCCACCTCTAAAGCTTTGCAGAGACTATGTCGACGTTTGGGTGTAGTGGACCTCTGGCGTTTACTACACCCACAGGAAAAAGATTTTACTTATCAGTCAAGGGCCCATGGTTCCAGTGCCAGATTGGATTATGTCCTGGTATCGGAGAGGTTGTTTGGACAGGTGGGGGAGGCACAAATAGGTCCGACAGAAATATCTGATCATGCTCCAACGTGGATTGATTTAGCGTGGGGGGGGGGTCCGCTGATATGGCAAGGATATGGCGATTCCCGCTGGGGATGTACCACGATGCTGATTTTCGAGTGTATTTGAGTCAGTGCTGGCAGGACTTTATGACTCATAATGCTCAGCATAAAGACGACCCGGAGCTGCTATGGGAAACGGCCAAGGTGGTGCTCCGCGGGGATATCATTGCATATGTTGCAAGAAAACATAAGCTCTTGGCGAGGCAAATTGTCCAGTTGGAAAAACAAGTGGTGAGAGCAAGGCGGCGCTGTGCTGGAGACCCCACGGTGGCTAATAAGCGGCGGCACTGGGAGTTGCAGACGTCTCTCAATGAACTTCTCCATCAAAGGGCGAAAAAGTCTCATTGGTACTATCGGTACCAGTTATACCGTTTTGGGGATAAACCCGGGAAACTGCTCGCACGATGCCTATGAGGTAGCCGAGGGGCTAGATCGATAGCGGCGTTGCGATACGAGCAGGGACAGTTGTATAAAGAGAACAAAGCCATTGCTCGCTTGCTTCGATCCTTTTTTAAGCAGCTCTACACGCGGAGGGAGGGATCTGTACTAGCAATGGAGAACTATCTACGGGAGCTACAATTGCCGAAGGTGTCGGAGGCCCAACGAGAGCAGCTTGATGCCCCGGTGGCGGTGGAAGAGGTGTATAGAGTTATTCAGCAGGCCAGTTGTTATAAAGCACCAGGACCTGATGGGTTGGGGGCCGAATTTTATAAAATACTGGAGGGTGTGGTGCCCCAGGCCTTGGTGGCGATGTACCATTGCAGGGTTGGTCAGGGGAGATTTGCTTGGGGGATGAACCATGCACATATTACGGTAATACCGAAACCTGGGAAGGACCCCACCCAAGCGGCCTCCTATAGACCTATTTCCTTATTAAACTTTGATTTGAAAGTGCTGGCCAAAGTCCTGGCTGATCGTCTGGGGGACTTGATCCATGATTCGCAGGTTGGATTTGTTAAAGGGCGCTACGCCGTGCGGAACTTGCGGAGGATTTTGGCATCTATAGAGTGGGTTCGTGAACGTGACATGCCATCTTTGTTAATAAGTTTTGATGCCGAAAAGGCCTTTGATCAGGTACACTGGGAGTATTTGGAGCGTCTTTTGCCCTACTATGGCTGGGAAGTCCCTTCTGTAAGATGGTGGGGCTGCTTTACGCAAGCCCCACGGCTGCAGTCCTTTGTAATGGGGTGCTGTCTGAGAACTTTAATTTGGAGAGAGGTACGCGTCAGGGATGTCCTTTGTCCCCCTTGCTCTTTGTGCTGACCCTGGACCCACTGGTACGGAGGATAGAGGAGTCCTCAAGGATACGTGGAGTACGTATTGGACCCTGTGGGTTCAAGATAGCTGCCTTTGCAGACGATATGCTGGTGCACCTTACGGTTCCTCAGCAGTCCTTGCCTCATTTATTGGAGGAATTTTCCTTGTACGGTCAGTTTGCAGGACTTCGTCTTAATATGGATAAGTCTGAAGCCTTGGATGTGGGTGGTACACTCAGGGGGAGTTGGCTGGGACGTTTTCCACTTACATGGGCGGAGGAATCCTTCGTGTATTTGGGTATCTTGTTAACAAGGAGGCCAACGCTGTTATATACCAAAAAGTTTGAACGGGTTTTTGCGAAACTCCGAGCGCAGCTGCAGGCCTGGGCGCCCCTTCCGCTATCCCTTCTGGGTAGAGTAGCTGCTTTGGGAATGGTGATTCTCCCCCGGGTGCTATATTGGATGCAAACCCTCCCGGTGTGGTTGCTGCGGCGTGATTTGAAGCGTATTGAACGGGAGATTCGGGCCTTTTTATGGAGGGGGTCCCGAGCACGCATCTCATTAGATCGGTTGAGAGGGAAGTGGCGCTATGGTGGGATTGGGCTTCCGGATCTTGGGAGATACGCGCTGGCGTGTCAGGCGAGGCATCTTGGTGATTGGCTAGGAGACACAGAGGTTTATACCCCTCGAGCGCTGGAAGAGGCCTTTGTGGCGCCTCAGGCTTTGGAGGCGGTTTTGCACTTGAAGCGAGGGGCATTGCCATCTCGTACGACGCGCAGTGTTTTGATACAAGCGGCACGACGTACCTGGCAACAGTTAAATAAATACTGGGGTACTTCCCCTGCGGATTCGTGTTGGTTGCCCATACAGGGCAACGCGTGCTTTGTGCCAGGTCTCGAGTCGGCTCCCTTTCGGCAGTGGGAACGACTAGGGTTACTGCGACATTTGACAGGTGGTGGAGCAGGATGGGAGCTGTAAATTTATTTATTTATTTATTTATTTTATTTTTATTCTCTTATATACCGCGCTATTCTGCATCAGTGCGGTTTACATTGAACAAACTGAAATTACATTGAACAGGGCATTATAACTTGGAGATAACTATTTTACAGGGAACATGGGCTATGGAGGGTTAAGTGGCTTGCCCAAGACCACAAGGAGCACCTGTGGAACTAGAAACCCCAGTCCTTCCGGCCCAAGGTTGCTGTCCTCTAGTGGGATTTGAACCACCGACCTTCCGGCCTGAAGTACCTTGCCCCAACCACTAGGCCACTCCTCCACTCTTAACGGTGTTATGTAAGGAATATGACTTGCCACTCGGGGTGTCCTTTCTTGCGTATGCGCAACTTTCCCCTTATGTTGGATCTTTGTCTCCTCGGGAATTAACTATACAGCACTCAGCACGGATATTGGAATTTTTTGCCTTGGGGGGGAGTCTCCCCCGACCATAGCGGAGTTAAAACAGAGGTTGGATCAGCTCAGTTTGCCGTTGGATTACTCCTCAGTGGAAAATGCGTGGGCAAAAGACCTAGGCCAAAGAATAGTGCCGGGGGCGGTGCGGGGTGCACTGAGTCGCATTGCACGGCTGGTGGAGGGGGCCCGATGGCATGAAATACAATTTAAAGCTATTCTTCGAGTTCATTTCTCTCCGAGACGTGCGATGCGAAGCTGTCTTACTCCAGAGGGAGGTTGCCCTAAATGTTCCTGTTCTCTAGCGGACCTGGGTCATATGTGGTGGGGCTGTTCTCCTATCCGTCAATATTGGCTGCGTATAGGGGCGTATCTAGGAGGTTTGTTGAGTCAGCAGATTGACTGGACGGTTTTCCTGGTCGTGTTGGACCACTTGGGCCCTTCCTGGGTGAGGGGGAGGTGGGAGCGGATACTAATACGAAAGGCTTGTCTGGTGGGTAAAGGCCCTATTTTGCGTCACTGGAGGGAGCCGGTGGTCCCCTCCTTTTCGGAGTGGCGTAACAGTTTCCATCAATTGATGCTGATGGAACGCAGAAGTGCGCAGGGACATCCCCAAAGCTGGACCACTTTTTTGCTGATTTGGATGCCCTATATTCAAAATTTGGGGCCGAAGATCCGCAGTGAGGTGCTAAAGGTTGGATGGTAATCCGTTGAGTTGTGAGAGCTCCAATATTAAGAAATCCTCGTATGAATCAGTATCAGGAGGGGGGGGGAGGGGGGGGGAGGGAGGGAGGGGGGGGGTTGTATGGAATGGCCTTATGATATGTTGTTTTTGGTCATTGTACTGTGTTTGGTCATTATTTTGTGGTGTTATTACTAACCCCGGGGGGTGGACAAGACACAGCCACACCTGGGGGCTGCCTTTATTATCAAAAGTGAAAAAAATTGTTCGGTTTCATTGTGTGCCTTTGTTTTACTATGTTATGAATAAACAGACCTTTGAAAAAAAAAAAAGGAGAGAGAGCAGCTTTTACATTAGATAATGGAGGAAAGCAGACAGTCACCAAAGAGTGCATGATTCGGAGCAATGTATCTTTGAACGATACTAACAAAACAGAGAAGTTAGGAAATTCTGAAAGAAAGGTTCAATAAAGGTAAACGTAACCCAGATGCCTTTCAATAAAAAGCAAACAGAGCTGAAAAAATCCAAATGACTCCAGGCAACTGATAACCAGATTATTACTATGAACAAACAATCTCTGAAAGAACTATGCAAATGTTAGAAATCTAAAAAATAAGAAGGAAGTTAGAATGTATAGCACTGAATGAAAGGCTAGATATAATTGGCCTGGTGAATGGAGGACAACCAATGGGACACTGCGATACCTGGGTACAAATTATATCGCAATGATAGGGTAGATCAAATTGGTGGAGGGGTGGTGCTATTTGTTAAAGAATGCAGAGTCAAACAGGATAAAAGTTTTGCAGGAAATAAAACACTGTGGAATGTCTATGGATAGAAATTCCATGTAAAAAGGGAAAGGCAATGCCAGTGGGGGTGTTCTTTATTTAATATCATCTGCCTCACCAGAATGAACAAATGGATGATGAAATGCTAAAGAAATTAGGGAAGCTAACAAAACATTACATACAATAAGAAAAGCCATACTAGGTCAGACCAAGGTCCATCAAGTCCAGTATTCTGTTAACAATAGTGGCAAATATAGGTCACAAGTACCTGGCAGTTTCCCAAAAAGACACACAGGTTACACAATGCTTGAATTGGATCGAGCAGTGGATTTCCTGGGTCCTCTTTAATAATGGTTTATGGACCTTTCCTCCAGGAACTTGTCCAAACCTTTTTTAAACTTAGCTACACTAACAGCTTTTACTACATCTCCCGGTAATGAAATCCAGAGTTTGATTACGCGTTGAATGAAAAAATATTTTTCTTATAAGTCTTAAATGGGTTACATTGTAGCTTCATTGTGTGTCCCTTAGTCTTTCTACATTTTGATGGCAGGGAGGAGTGGTCTAGTGGTTAGGACAAGGTACTTCAGGCTGGAGGGCCGGGGGTTCAAGTCCCACCTGGGGACAGCAATCTCAGGCCAGAGGGACTGGGATTTCTAGTCCTATAGGCACTCCTTGTGGTCTTGGGCAAGCCACTTAACCCTCCATTGCCCATGTTCCCTGTAAGTATTAACGTATGTGTGTCATATCCCCTCGTGTTAAATGTATCCCCCAATTGACCGCTTTGACCCGGTGAAAAGCGGAATATAAATACAGCTAAATAAATAAACAATTGATCTACGTTTACCAGTTCCATTTATTAATTAATAGACCTCTGTCTTGAAAGACTGGTAAGGGGGACTGTTGCTTCTGGAGGGAGATCTGCAACTGTGAGTATTTACTTCTGGTAATTTTCTAAAAGGAATTCTTTGTATTAAAGCTAATTAATCTGTGATCCACTATTTTTGTTAAATCAGTCAGGGCCTAGTAGCAGCAGTTTAAGTTTACATTTAAACACAGAGGAGAACTCTCTGGTTACATTTCATACCCAGCAGAGAGCTTGTACTTTAAATTTAATAGTCACTCAGGGCCTAGTAACAGCAAAGTACTTTTAGTTTAAATTTAAAACACAGAAGAGAGCTTTCTGGTTACATTTGGAACCCAGCAGAGAGCTTGTAGTTTACATTTAATAGTCACTCAGGGCCTAGCATCAGCAAAGTTCTTTTAGCTTAAATTTACAACACAGAAAAGAGCTTTCTGGTTAAATTTAGAACCCAGCAGAGAGCTTGTACTTTAAATTTCATAAGAAGTTAGAGCCTAGCACCAGCTAAGAGCTATAATTTATCCATAGTATAAATATCCATAGCAACCCTTAGTAAGTAAAGAACTTAGATCTAAACACAAACTTAAAACTAAGATGCAGACAGCAGTCCAGCAGCGGGATGGGGGTTTTCCAGTCTTTTGCACTGAGTGTCACATGTATGATTTTCTCCCAGTTGGTGAGAGGTCTTACGTGTGCACTAGGTGCAAGGAGCTCTTTGCTCTCAGGGAACGAGTCCGTTCTCTAGAGGCTAAAGTAGCAGACTTGGAAAGCATAAGACAGACAGAGAGGTACATGGACGAGACCTACAGGGATATAGTCCTGAAGTCCCACCTCCAGTCTGGCAGCATCCCTGTTGCCATGGAGGAGAGAGGTCACGTGACAGGAGAGCATCACCCTGGTGTGGCAGGAAGTGATCCTGTAACTAGGACCTGTCCTCCAGGTGATGTAAAACCCTCTCGCACCGAGGAAGTTTCTCCAGGGCCATGTGCCCATGAGGGAAGGGTTAGGACAGCCGTTATAGTTGGTGATTCGATCATTAGGCATGTAGATAGCTGGGTGGCTGGTGGACGTGAGGATCGCCTGGTAACATGCCTGCCTGGTGCGAAGGTAGCGGACCTCACGCGCCACCTAGATAACGTCTTAGATAGTGCTGGGGAGGAGTCTGCTGTCTTGGTACATGTTGGTACCTATGACATAGGAAAATGTGGTAGGGAGGTTCTGGAGGCTAAATTTAGGCTTTTAGGTAGGAAGTTGAAATCCAGAACTTCTAGGGTAGCATTCTCCGAAATGCTTCCTGTTCCACGCGCAGGACCCAAAAGGCAGACAGAGCTCCGGAGTCTCAATGCGTGGATGAGACAATGATGCAGAGATGAGGGGTTTGGATTTGTTAGGAACTGGGGAACATTCTGGGGAAAGGAGGGGCTCTTCCGAAGGGATGGGCTTCACCTTAACCGGGATGGAACCAGGCTGCTGGCATTAACCTTTAAAAAGGAGATAGAGCGGGGAGGAAGTGACGTCATCGGCTGGAATGGCAGCTTGAACGGTGAGCTCCAGTGGGCAGCTTAAGCATTGAAGTTTTTCCCCTCATTGGAACCCTCCGGCCGGCGGAAAAACTGACGGCAGTAGAGGAGGAAAGGTCGCTGCGCGGAATGGCGACGAGAAAGAAGGTGGCGGATTTAAAAGAATTCGCATATGGCAGCGCTAAGACCGCCGGCGGCGAGAAAAAGATGGCGGGGCTGAGCGCGGGAAACGGCATGGCCCAGGAACGCCGGGGGCACAGAGGCGAGGCATCGGAGCCGGTGGAGATGGTGGTGCAGAATGTGACCCGCGAAGAACTGTGCGGATGGTTCGGGGAACTCAAAACGGAGCTGCAGGCGGTGAAAGTGGAAGTCGGGGACATGTGCGCGGCCATGAAGGAGGAGATGGGCGAGCTGGCTAGTAAGGTGGAGGAGCAAGAGCAGCAACTGGGGCGTCTCGACACGCGGCAGGTTGCGATGGAGAGCTCCTTTAAAGAATTGGAGACTTGGAAAACTCAAGTGATGGTAAAAATCGAGGACTTGGAGAACCGGTCCCGCCGGAACAATTTGCGTATACGCGGGATACCGGAGGAGCAGGAGTATCATGATGGAGAGAAGGTGGCGCAGGCGGTTCTCAGGTCGGTGCTGCGGGAGTTGGGGACTGAGAATGAGCAGGTGGAGATCAAGATGGTGAGAGCACACCGAGCCTTAGGGCCCAGGATTTCGAATCGGCCCAGAGACATTGTTTTATGTCTGGAGGACTTTAAGCTTAAGGAGCGGATCCTTCAGCTGACTAGGGCATGCAAAGACTTTGTGTGACAGGGCTACAGCCTTCAACTTTATCCGGACTTAGCCGCGGGGACCCTACAACGGCGCAGGGATATGCAACCAGTTACCAATATTCTGCGCAAAGAAAATGTTAGGTATCGGTGGCTGTATCCTTTTGGACTTCTTTTTACAGTTGGATTAAAAAGTTGGAGGGTCCATACAGTGAAGGAGGCCCTGGCAGCATTGCAGGGGGCGGGGCTGGAGAGTGGACGGCGGGAGGCCCTGTCCGGGGATTATCGTGGAGGAGTGGAGGTGGAACCGCGGAGTCGTGGAGGGGGCCAACATCGAAGCCCGGGGACTGCGGTGGAGGACCCGGGGGCGAGTGATAACAGAGACACAGATGCGTGAGAAATCCCGCGAGTGGGATGCTGCCAAGTTGTACATGTCAGGACTCTGATGCACAGACTTGTATTTAGTTGTTTTTTTTTGTTTATATATACGGTGTGTTTTTACCAGTGGGGATTGAAGTTGGGGGGATTTGATGTTCGTGTGTACCTCTCTCTGTCTTTTCTAATGTCTTTTTTCTGGAAGGCAGGGAAGGGGGGAGTGGGAGGGGAGGGGTACGATGGTGGGTAGTGGGGGGGAGGGTGTGGTAGAGGGGCAGGGGATAGTAGGTGAGTGGGAGAGGGCCGGGGGAGGGGGCCGGGTGTAAGGGTTGGGAGTATGGAGGGTTGGGTGGGGGGGGAGTGAGTGGGGAATCGGAGGGGAGGTATAAGAAGTTGCCTCTGGCTGATGGGCACTACTCTGACGGAGGCCTCCAAGGGATGGAGGGGGGGAGGGAGGGGGTGGAGGGGGGGTGCAGGGGGGGAAGAGAGGGGGGGGTGCAGGGGGGGAAGAGAGGGGAGGAGGGGGGAGGGGTAGGGAGGGTAGGGGGAGGGGAAGGGGAAGGGAGGGAGGGGGGAGGGACGGCGGAAAGCGAGTGGGATTGCAAGCTTTGATAGTGGCAACACTTAATGTGAGGGGGTTGGGTTCCTGGCGGAAACGTAGGATGGTGGAGCGGGAAGCAGATTGGATGCATGCGGATTTTTTATGTCTTCAGGAGACCCATCTAAAAGTGGGCCAAGAGCGGATGTTGCAGACACGCAAATATCCGAAGGTGGTGCTGGCGGGGCAGAGGGAAGAGGCCCGGAGGGGGGGAGTGGGTATCCTGGTGGGGGTGGACTGGGTGGACAAGGTGGTGGGAGAATTTAGAGATAAAAAAGGGAGGGCGGTGGGTGTTAGAGTTCAGATGGGGAAGGAGCAGGTGTGGATTGTGAGTGTGTATGGCCCTAATGACAAGCAGGGGGAATTTTTTGAGAGAATGCAGAGTGTGCTGGGTGGCTTGAGTGATGCCCCCCTTATCATAGGAGGAGATTTTAATCTAACGGTGAACCTAAGATTGGATAATAGTGGGGGGAGTGGTCTGGGGAAGCGGGGGGATCGGGTCAAGTTGAGGAATATGAGGGGTAGGTTGGGGTGGTAGATATGTGGAGAAGCCAGAACCCAGGATGTAAGCAATACACGCACTACTCTGCACCGCACGGCACTTATAGCCGGATTGATATGGTGTGGGCGGGAGGGGGATGGGTGAATCGCGTGGTGGAGGCAGCGCATGGGGACCTTAGTTGGACAGATCATGCCCCAGTGATTGTTAAGTTTAGTATGGGGTACGTGGATGAAGGGCTTAAATTCTGGCGGTTAAATGAGGCGTTGTTGGAGGAGCCGGCGGTGGTGGAACGCTTGGGTCAGGTGGTGAGGGATTACCAAGATCTTAATCTGAATGGGGAGGTGGGGTTGGGGATGGTATGGGATGGGCTGGGCTGAAAGCGGTGGTGCGGGGCCATTTGGTCCAGGCGGCGGCGCGGGAGCGTAGGCGGCGGGGGGAGAAGGAAGCCCGACTGCTGATGGATATAAGGGAACTGGAGCGTCAGGCCCAAAGGGGGCGCAAGGGGGCAGTCCAGGTACAACTCAAGGAGCTGAGAAGGAGTTTGGACCAGCTCCGCGCGAGTGAAATTGAGTATGGGATGCGAGTGCTTAAGCAAGGATGGTTAGAGGGTGGGAATAGGGTGGGGAAGCGGCTAGCCCAGCGGTTACGGCAAAAGGCGATGCAGTCCGCTATAGGGGGGATTAGAGGGGTAGGGGGACAGCTGTTGCATGGTAATAATGAAATTAGAGCGACCTTTGCGGATTACTATCGGCAACTATATAGTAGTGAGGTTGATGGTGGGAAGGCGCAGTGTGAGGAATATTTACAGGGGTGTGCTCTGCCAGTACTGTCCGAGGAGGAGGTGGAATGGCTAGATCGACCCATTTCGGAGGGGGAAAGTGGATTTGGCCATAGGGTCCTTGAAGAGGGGTAAGGCGCCTGGGTTGGATGGATTGACAGGGCGGTTTTATCAGGTGTTTCGTTCCGTGTTGGGGCCTTTGCTGGTGAAAGTGTTTAATGGTGTTCTGACAGGGGGAGAAATTCCTAGATCTATGCGGGAAGCGGGCATCACGGTTCTCCCTAAGCCGGGTAAGGACCCCATGGTCTGTGGGTCCTATCGGCCCATTTCCTTATTGAATGTGGATGCTAAGTTGTTGGCAAAGGTGCTGGCAAATAGACTGGCAGTGGTGATGCCGACCCTGATACACCCTGACCAAACGGGATTTATTGGCGGACGGCAAAGGGGTGATAATATTCGCAAACTTTGTAATCTCACGTGGGAGGTGCAACGTACCGGGCAGAGGGCAGTTTTTCTCTCCGTCGACGCCGAAAAAGCGTTTGATAGGGTGGAATGGCCGTTTATGATTAGCGTGTTGGAAAAAGTAGGCTTAGGGCGCAACTTCGTTCAATGGGTCATGGCGATGTACCAGGAACCGCAGGCTAGAGTGCGGGTCAATGGTAGCTACTCCGAGGTGTTCCGATTGGGGCGGGGTACTCGGCAGGGGTGCCCTCTATCCCCCTTGCTTTTTGCGCTGGTAATTGAACCGCTTGCGGCGCGGGTGAGGGAGTTGCAGGATATAAAAGGTGTCCTCATGAACTCCCAGGAAGTGAAAATTACGCTGTTTGCTGACGATGTCATTTTTACGCTAAGGGAGCCGGTGGTGACCTTGCCGCTATTGCTGAAAGAGATAGAGCGCTATAGTAAAGTGGCGGGGTATAAACTTAACAATAGTAAATCGAAGATTTTGGGGTTCAACCTCGGGGAGAGGATGGAAGCGGCGCTGAAGGGGGCGTTTGCGTTCAAATGGGTAATGGGAACTTACCGTTATTTGGGGGTTCAAATGGGTCGAGCACTGGGGGAGTTAGGGACTACTAACTATGGGGGACTACTAGCAGAGGTGCGACGTGATCTCTCTAAGTGGAAGGGGCTGTATCTGACGTGGCTGGGGCGGATCGCTGTGCTAAAAATGAATGTGTTGCCACGTTTTCTTTTCCTATTTAGCTCCTTACCGTGTAAGGTGCCGCGAGCCTACTTGAAACGTGTACAGCAGATTATGTTTGAGTTTATTTGGGCGGGGAAGCGGCAGAGGGTGGCGAGGAGTACAATGTATCGTCCTGGCCCGGAGGGGGGGCCTTGGATGGAGAAGTATTATTTAGCGTCGCAGTTGAGGGCGGTCCAGAGTTGGCAAGGGGGGGAGGAGATCCCTCGCTGGGTGTCGCTGGAGCAGGAAGGGGGCTACGGAGGTAGTTTGGCGGCATGGATTTGGGATCCGGGGGCGACAGTGGAAGGGGGGAAGGAGGTGAACCCCTTTCGGGCTTTGACTAAGGAGTTGTGGTTGAAGTCGCGGCTTCTCCTGTTTGGGGGGAAACGTTACCCGAGCGGTATGCATATTATGGGGGTTCGAGAGTTCGGCCCCGGGAAGGAGGGCAGAGTCTATCGCGAATGGTGGGAGAAGGGGTTGCGCTTAATGGGGCAGTTGCTGCATCCGTCGGGGCGAGTGAAAAGTTGGGGGGAACTGCAACTTGAATTTGGCTTGAATGATGGTGGTTTTTTTTTGCGCCCCTACCAGTATCCTCCTTTGTGAGCCAGCGGCGGGTAAGGGCTGATTTGCGGGGTGTAGCCACGGTGGTGGAGAAGCTACTGCAGAAAGGGGGGCGGAAGGGGGCTATAGCTCAATTGTATAAGGTGTTGATTCAACAAGGGGGGGGGCGGATCGGATTCGCGGGGAAGTGGAGTGGGAGCAGGCTTTCGGGGGGGATTGGGATCAGGCGCGTTGGCGTGGAATTTATGTGTGGACTAAGCGGGTGGCCCCGAGTACGCTTCACTTGGAGAGTAGCCTTAAGATCCGGTACCAAGCATATTGGACACCGTGGAAAATGCGGACATTTTGCGAGGCAGGAGGGGGGAAGTGCTGGAGGGGCTGTGGGGGACGGGGGGATTTGTATCATCTACTGTGGGGGTGCCCTGCGGTGCGGAGTCTGTGGCAAGAGTGGGAAGACATCATCCGGGAAGTGACGGGAGTTCCTGTAGTACTGACCCCGGCTATGGCTTTGTTGAATGAATTGGGGGGAGTGGGGGAGAGGGGGTTACAGCTGATGGTAGGGTACTGTGTGGCAGCGGTGCGGGGGGCGCTTCTGGCGGGGTGGAGATGTACGGATGTCCCAACTCGAAGGGGGATAATTGCTCGTTTGAGGGGTGTGAGAGATATGTGTGAAATAGTGGCATTTCAGAGGCATACAGTGCAGAACTTTAGGAGTCTATGGATGGGATTTGATGGGTGGATGCGGAAAGGGTGGGGGGGGGGGAAGGGGGAAGGGGGGGAAGGCAGGGGGGGTGAATGAGGGGGAGGGGAGGCGGGGGTTTATATGAGCGTACTGAAGGGCGGGGAGAGGGATAATAGGGGGGGGTTGGGGTAGTGGGTTTAGATGTTGGATGATTCGAGTTGTTTCTTAGGCTCGGGTTGGCCGGGGGGGGGGCGGGGGTGGTTTGGGGGGACGGGGCTGGGTTGATTTGATTTGAATTATTGTTTGTATGAGGGGGGTGCTGTTTGGTAGCCTCCAGGTATTGTGGTTTGATTTCGAGTGTAATATACTCTTTGTGGTTGTTTTTTCAGTGTGTGAGTTGTTAACTTGCTGAAATATCAATAAAATCTTCAAGTTAAAAAAAAAAAAAAAAAAAGGAGATAGAGCAGCTTTTAAACTAGATATTAGGGGAAAGCCGACAGTCGCCCAAGAGCAGATGGTTCGGAAGAATGTATCTTTGAAGGATACTACCAAAAGCAGAGAGGTTCCACAAAAGAGTAAAGTAGCCCAAATGCCCTCAAGTATGGAGCAGACAGAGCTAAAAGATCCCAAATTAGTCATGTCTAACAGACAAATTAATATGGATAAAATACATTCTCTAAAATGCTTGTATGCAAATGCTAGAAGTCTAAAAAATAAGATGGGAGAGTTAGAATATATAGCACTAAATGAAAGGTTAGATATGATTGGAATATCAGAGACATGGTGGAAGGACGACAACCAGTGGGACACTGTGATACCTGGGTACAAACTATATCGTAATGATAGAGCTGATCAAATTGGTGGAGGGGTGGCTCTCTATGTTAGAGAGGGCATTGAGTCAGAAAGGATTAAAATTTTGCAGGAAACAAAATCTGCTGTAGAATCTATATGGATTGAAATTCCATGTAAAAGGGGGAAGGCAATGGCAGTGGGGGTGTACTATCGAGCGCCTGGCCAGAATGACCAAATGGATGATGAAATGCTCAAAGAAATCAAGGAAGCTAACAAAAGTTACAGCACAGTAATAATAATGGGTGATTTCAACTACCCCGGTATCGACTGGGTCAGTGTCACGTCAGGACATGCTAGGGAGATAAAGTTCCTAGATGAAATAAATGACTGCTTCTTGGAGCAGCTGGTTCATGAACCGACCAGAGGGGAAGCCATATTAGACCTAGTCCTTAGTGGAACACCAGATCTAGTGCAAGAGATAAGGTTGTTGGGGCCACTTGGCAATAGTGATCATAGCATGATCGCCTTTGATTTAATTAGTGGAGGAGGGATAGTAAGGAAATCCACAGTACTACCTTTTAACTTTCGAAAGGGAGACTATGATAAAATGAGGAAAACAGCCAAGAAAAAACTAAAAGGAGCAGTTGCAAAGGTTAAAGACGTACATCAGGCTTGGCTGTTGTTGAAAAATACTATCTTGGAAGCCCAGACCAGCTGTATTCCACGCTTTAAGAAAAGTGGAAAGAAGTCCAATAAACTGCCAGCATGGTTTAAAGTCGAGGTCAGAGAGGCTGTTGTTGCCAAAAAAGCATCTTTCAGGAAATGGAAAAAAGAGCCAAACGACGAAACCTGGAAACAGCACAAGCACTGGCAAGTCAAATGCAAGGCATTGATAAGGCAGGCAAAGGGAGAATTTGAGAAGAAGCTTGCTGCAGAAGCAAAAACGCGAAGTAAAGACCTTTTCAAGTACATTCGTAGCAAAAAACCTGTGAGAGAGTCAGTTGGTCCATTAGATGATAAAGGGGTTAAAGGAGCAATAAGAGGCGACAAGGCGATATCGGAGAGACTGAACGAATTCTTTGCTTCAGTCTTTACTGAGGAAGATGTAGGGATGTTACCCATGACTGAAGTGGTATTTAAAGGTGCAGAAGAATTGAAGGAAATATCGATACATCGAGAAGATGTATTACAACTATTAGATAAGCTGAAGAGTAGCAAATCACCTGGGCCGGATGGTATACATCCAAGGGTATTGAAAGAACTGAAATATGAGATTGCAGACCTGCTATTAGTAATCTGTGAACTATCATTAAAATCATCTCTAATACCTGAAGATTGGAGGATCGCCAATGTAACACCAATTTTTAAAAAGGGTTCCAGGGGTGATCCTGGAAACTACAGACCGGTGAGCCTGACGTCAATACCGGGAAAAATGATAGAAACCATCATAAAGAATAAAATTACTCAGCATGTAGATAGTCATGAACTAATGAGAGAGCCAACATGGCTTTAGACAAGGAAGATCTTGTCTTACTAATCTGTTATGTTTTTTTGAAGGAGTGAATAATCAGGTGGACAAAGGTGAGTCGGTTGATATTGTGTATCTGGACTTTCAGAAAGCCTTTGACAAGGTCCCTCATGAGAGACGTTTGGCAAAACTAAAGAGTCATGGGATAGGAGGCAGTGTACTATTGTGGATCAGGAACTGGTTAAAAGATAGAAAGCAGAGGGTAGGGCTAAATGGCCAATTTTCCCAATGGAGAAAGGTGAATAGTGGTGTACCCCAGGGATCTGTGCTGGGTCCGCTGCTTTTTGACATATTCATAAATGACCTGGAAAGTGGAATAACGAGTGAGGTTATCAAATTTGCAGATGACACAAAACTATTTAAAGTTGTTAAAACCCAAGAGGATTGTGGAAAATTGCAAGAGGATCTTGATAAATTGGAAGACTGGGCATCAAAATGGCAGATGAAATTTAATGTGGACAAGTGCAAGGTTAGGCACCTAGGGAAGAACAACCCAAACTATGGTTACACGATGCAAGGTTCCACATTAGGAACCACCACCCAGGAAAAAGATTTAGGCGTCATTGTGGATACCATGTTAAAACCCTCGGCCCAGTGTGCAGCGGCGGCCAAGAGAGCAAATAGAATGCTAGGTATGATAAGGAAAGGAATGGAAAATAAAACAAAGGATATTATAATGCCTCTATATCGTTCCATGGTGAGACCGCACCTTGAATATTGTGTGCAATTCTGGTCGCCATATCTTAAAAAGGATATAGAGTTATTAGAAAAGGTTCAGAGAAGAGCCACCAAAATGGTAAAGGGGATGGAAGGATACTCCTATGAAGAAAGGCTAAAAAGGTTAGGGCTCTTTAACCTGGAAAAGAGACGGCTGAGGGGAGATATGATAGAAGTCTATAAATTAATGAGCGGAGTGGAACGGGTAAACGTAGATCGATTGTTTACCTTATCAGAATATAGAAAGACTAGGGGACATGCAATGAAGCTACAGGGTAAACTATTTAAGACTAATAAAAGAAAATATTTTTTCACTCAACGTGTAATCAAACTCTGGAATTTGTTACCGGAGGATGTAGTAAAGGCTGTTAGTGTAGCTGGGTTTAAAAAAGGTTTGGACAAGTTCCTGGAGGAAAGGTCCATAAGCCATTATTAAGAAGGGACCCAGGATATCAATGCTTGAACCAATACAAGCATTGTGGAACCTGTGTCCCTTGGGGAAACTGCTAGGTACATATGACCTAAATTGGCCACTGTTGGAAACAGAATACTGGGCTTGATGGACCTTGGTCTGACCCAGTATGGCATATCTTATGTTCTTATCATATCTCCCCTCAGACAATAAGAACATATGATATGCCATACTGGGTCAGACCAAGGTCCATCAAGCCCAGTATCCTGTTTCCAACAGTGGTCAATCTAGGTCATACGTACCTAGCAGTTTCCCCAAAAGACGCAGGTTCCACAATGCTTGTATTGAGTCAAGCATTGATACCTTGGGTCCCTTTTTAATAATGGTTTATGGACCTTTCCTCCAGGAATTTGTCCAAAACATTTTTAAACCCATCCTCACTAACAGCCTTTTCCTTATCGTCACTCCAGTCCAGTCCCTTTACTTCAGGGTTACGCAAGCTTTCCAGCAGCTTGGAGGCTGAGCCCAACCTTTTTGGGATGGAGCGGTATATATACCACTGGTGCCACCCACCAACTCCAGTATACTCAGCCTCCAAGCAGCTGGAGGGTTCCGTAAGCCTAGGGCTTACTGGAGTCCTACCTTCTCTTAAATTTGGCTAATTTTTACTAATTTTATCTTTTATTTTAACTTATCTTTACTTTAAATCTTATTTATTTCATTAGGCAATCTTATTTATTTTCTCTACCGTTTTCTGTTTCCACCCCTCCCCCGCCCCCCCCCCCCCCCGGCCCGGGCCGAGGACCGGAGGTTTTACCATCTTGCCTGCAGCAGCGAGCAGGGGAATCAGGAGCCTCTCGCTGCTGGCTAGGCCTGCTGGTCCTCTTCAGCTCTCCAGAAGGCCTGCGTCCTCGCGCCGAAGCCCCCCCCCGGTGGCTGAGCGCTGGAGGAAACGCAAAGCGGAAGAGCAATTTTCAGCGCGCAGGCTTGATCGCTCCTTACCCCCGAGTCAGCAGAGTGCAGGGGCGAGCTCCGGAGACGCGATCGCAGCGCCGGTAAACAGACCGCATTCCGGGCTGCGCAGGGCACGTCCTTTCTCTGCCCTTTCTCCTCAGTCGGAGGACCCAGAGAAGCGCTGAGACCAGTCGCGTTCCTCCGTTCAGAGCTCCACGTGGCCGCAGCCTGCCACGTGTTGAGCCAACGGTGCAGGAATCGCGGCTCCAGTCCGGGAAACAGCAGAAGCCTACACAAAAAAATCGCAAGTACTCAGCTCATGGGCTGTAAGGAGATTGTAATTGCTGGTTTAATTTTCTGTTTAATTCTTGTTTATTCTCCAGTTATTTCAGGGGATTTCGTTGCCTTATCCCTGGTACAGGAGAGAGCAATGCAGGGGGTTTAAAGTTAATTTTAAAGTTAATTTTAATGTTAATTATATTTTAATTATATATTTTTATATTTTAATTTAAAGTTTATTTTTATTTCAAGTTTAAATTTAAAGTTTATTTCTGGTCAACTGGCTGCCTAGCGGAGCGCTTCAGTTTTCTTTGAGGATATCCCCTGGAGAGCATGACTGGCAAGTCAAGGTGCCCATCTTGTGGCACTCGTAGGGGTACTGCATCTGAGGCAGGAGTCTGCAGGGGCTGCGCTGCAGTAGCCACCTCAGTAGAACAAGAAATCAGCCTGTCCATGGCCCAATCATCCCAGGGGTCCTCGGATCCTATGGAGGGGGAAGTAGCGTCCCAGTTATCCCTTCCCTCTCGCTCGGAGGCACCCCCTCCTCCGCTCCCCCCCTCCGCCCTTCCCTCTGGGGAGGGGGGAGTCGGAGATTTCTTCTCCCCTGACTTCGTGCTCTTGTTACACCAAGCCTATTGCATGCGTAAGCAGGGGCTTGGGACAGGGGAGGGGGGCTCGACAACCGAAGGCAGAGTAGCCAGACCCCTGGGGGCAAGCGTTCAGGACTCAGGAATACCCCCAAAGCGCCCCAGGCTGTTGAACGAGGAGCCACTCTCTTCTCTTTCCCAGGGCACCCTAGAAGAGGAGGGCTCTGAAAAGGATTTAGAGGAGGAAGAGGAGGAGCTGGAAGAAGGGGAGATCCCTGAGGAGGACCATTCTCGCATAATTAGAGTTTTCTGACGAGAGGAGCTGCCTGCCTTAATTAATGATTCCCTGAAAGCTCTCAATGTAGCCTCAGATACCCCAGGGGAGGATGAGGCATTGGAGGATCCCTTAATCCAGGCCATCAGGAAGTCCCAGAAGGTTTTTCCAGTCCACAGAGTGGTACGTCAGATGATACAGGAGGAATGGGATCAGCCTGAGTCAGGGTTAAGAGGGGTCCGGGCCATGTCCCGCCTCTACCCTCTCCCTGAATCTGACAAAGAGCTGCTGAAGTCCCCCAGGGTAAATGCGGCGGTATCAGCAGTAGTAACACAGAAAACTACTATCCCAGTTGAGGGCAGCGCGGCACTGAGGGATCCCCAGGATAGGAAATTGGACACGCTCCTAAAACAAGCCTTTGATGTGAGCGCTCTGGCCTTACAAGCTTCAGTTTCAGGGGCCTGGGTGGCGCGGGCCTGTTTGAGGTGGGCTCAGCAACTCCAGGCAGAGGAGGTCTCCGCCGAGGGGTCATTAGCCAACGCGGCGAGGTTGGAATCCGGTACGGCCTTCTTGGCGGATAGTCAGTATGACCTCATCCGCAGCTTAGCTAAGAACATGGCCTCGGTGGTGGCAGCCAGACGCTATTTGTGGCTACGGAATTGGGCCGCCGATGCTTCCTCCAAAACTCGTCTGAGTCGTCTGCCCTTCAAAGGGAAGCTGTTATTCGGGGAGGACTTAGATAAGCTGGTAAAGGACCTGGGCGAATCCAAGGGCGGCAGGCTTCCGGAGGACAGGCCGAAGCAAGTGCGGTCCTTAGCTCCAGCACGGAACCAACCTAGGGATCCCCGGAGGTTTCGTTCGACAAGACCGAACCCCTTTCTTAGGGGTCGTTTTCCCGGTAGGGGACAAAACTTCCGAGGTTTTCGGGGATCAGGGAGAGGTTTCTCCGCCTCCTCCTTATCCTCGGGCCCCAGGAAACAACAATGAGATTCCGGGGGTCCAGGAGGGCGGGATGCCAGTAGGCGGTCGCCTGAGGCATTTTCTTCCCGCCTGGTCCCGGGTCACGTCCGATCAATGGGTTCTGGAGGTGATCCGAGAGGGATACGCTCTAGAATTTGCAAAGCAAATACCTCCAGCATTTGTTCAGTCACCTTGCGGTTCTCCAACAAAAAGAGCGGCTATAGAAACAACACTGTCCCGTCTGTTACAGCTCGGGGCCGTGGTGCCCGTCCCGCCAGGCCAGTACGGTACAGGTCGGTACTCGATTTACTTCGTGGTCCCAAAGAAGGAGGGGTCCTTTCGTCCGATCCTGGATCTAAAGCAGGTCAATCGATGTCTCAAGGTGCCACACTTCAGGATGGAAACCCTGCGGTCGGTTATAGCGGCCGTAAGGGGCGGGGAGTTCCTAACAGCACTGGATTTGACAGAGGCCTATTTGCATATCCCAGTCAGAAGATCCCATCAGCAGTTCCTGAGATTCGCAGTGCCTCGGGGCCATTTTCAGTTTCAGGCGCTGCCCTTCGGCCTAGCGACCGCGCCAAGGACGTTCACCAAGGTGATGGTTGTAGTAGCGGCTGCACTACGAAAGGAGGGAATCCTGGTGCACCCCTACTTGGACGACTGGCTCATCCGGGCAAAGTCGGAAGAGGAAAGTCGCTGGACAACAGCCAGAGGGATACAGGTTCTGGAGAACTTGGGGTGGGTCATCAATCGCGCAAAGAGCAGCCTGGTGCCCTCCCAAGAGCTCGAGTATCTCGGAGCAAGGTTCCACACAGGCAGGGGCAGGGTCTTCCTGTCCTGCACAAGGGTAAGGGACCTAAGGCTCCTAGTCACGCAGTTCATGACCAGGCGACTTCCTTCTGCGTGGCATTACCTGCAACTACTGGGAACCATGGCGGCAGCCATAGAGGTAGTTCCGTGGGCCAGGGCGCACATGCGTCCTTTACAGCGATCTCTGTTGCGTCGGTGGTCCCCACAACAGCACCCTTTGTTCCTTCAGCTACCCTGCGCCCCTCGAACCAAGCAGTCCCTCCACTGGTGGAGGTGCCCAAGGAACCTGAATCGCGGAATGCCCCTCGAGCCTCCACAATGGTTGTTGTTGACGACGGACGCCAGCCTAGCAGGCTGGGGAGCACATTGCGAGGACCAGTTTGTCCAGGGGCGTTGGAATCTCAATGGCCTATCAACCGGCTGGAATTGAGGGCAGTCACTATGGCACTCAAGGCCCTCGAGTCTTCAGTGCTAGGAAAGGCAATTCGGGTACTCTCCGACAATGTCACCGCGGTGGCCTACATCAATCATCAGGGCGGGCACCAGCAGTCCAGCCTTGGAGAAAGAGGCGGACGCACTGTTCCAGTGGGCAGAACTTCGCTTGGAAGCACTCTCAGCACAGCACGTGGCCGGCACGGACAACATCACCGCCGATTACCTCAGCAGGTGCAAGATAGACCACGGGGAGTGGGAACTGCATCAGGAAATCTTCGACCAGATAGTAGCTCTTTGGGGTCCTCCAGTCATGGACCTCATGGCTCGGTTCTCATCCGCCAAAGCAAGCCGATTCTTCAGCCGACGGAAAGAAAGGATGTCCGAAGGCCTAGACGCCCTGGCCCAGAAGTGGCCCTCGGAGGGTCTCCTTTATGTCTTTCCCCCTTGGGCACTGATAGGGAAAGTCATCCAGCGGATAGAAGCTCACCAGGGCCTAGTAATCCTCATTGCCCCGGACTGGGCCCCGTCGCCCCTGGTATGCGGATCTGGTAAGGATGATCGCCGACCGTCCCTGGCGGCTTCCCAACAGGAGGGACCTTCTGAGGCAAGGCCCGGTCCAGATGCCACACGTGGATCGATTCTCGCTTACGGCTTGGCTATTGAAAGGGCACGGCTCTTGAAGCGCGGCTACTCGGCGGCAGTAATCACCACCCTGTTGAGCGCTAGGAAGCGCTCAACTTGCCTCTCTTATGTGAGAGTGTGGCGCATCTTCGAGGCATGGTGTGCGGAGCGCCGGAGGAAACCCCTGGCAACCTCGATCCCGGAGGTACTGGAATTTTTGCAAGCCGGGTTCGACAAGGGCCTAGCGCATAGCTCCCTCCGAGTCCAACTGGCGGCCATCTCTTGCTATAGGGGTAAGGTCTGCGGGAAGCCTTTAGGAGCGCACGCGGACGTTTCCAGGTTCCTGAAAGCGGTCAGACGGCTCCGTCCGCAGAGGAGATCGGTCATCCCCCCTTGGGACCTCAACCTGGTACTAAACGCACTAGTCACGGAACCTTTCGAACCAATGAAGAAGGCCTCCTTGAAGGATCTGACTCGGAAGATAGTCTTTCTGGTTGCCATTTGCTCGGCCAGGCGGGTATCCGAATTACAAGCCCTGTCTTCTCGACCGCCCTTTCTGTCCTTTCTCAAGGATAAGGTAGTCCTTAGGACGGTTCCCTCGTTCTTGCCTAAGGTCATCTCCCCCTTTCATGTCAACCAATCGATCACTCTCCCGTCTCTTCCGGCGGAAGAGCTAGGAGGGGGAGATAGTAGGCTCCTCCTACTCGATGTCCGCAGGACATTGAAGCGTTACCTCTCCCGCACAGCCCCCTTCCGGAAGTCCGAAAGACTGTTCGTACAGTTTGGGGGTCCCCACAAAGGGGAAGCGGCGGCCAAAGCCTCAATCTCCAGATGGATCAGGGAGACGATTGCCTCCGCCTATATCCTCAAGGGGAAGCAAGTTCCAGGAGGGCTGCGCGCCCACTCAACTAGGGCACAGGCCACCTCTTGGGCAGAGTTCAGTTTAGTTCCTCCGCTGGACATCTGTAGGGCGGCGACCTGGTCCTCCCTGCACTCCTTTACCAAGCACTATAGACTGGACGTGCAGAGTGCTATGGACTCCAGGTTTGCGCATGCTGTTCTACGTTCCGGAATGGCGGATCCCACCCGGGCTGGTACTGCTCTGGTACTTCCCTGAAGTAAAGGGACTGGACTGGAGTGACGATAAGGAAGAAGTAATTAGATCTTACCTGCTAATTATTGTTCCTGAAGGAACAGTCCAGTCCCTGTTCCCTCCCGAGGTTGCCATTCTGGACATTTTTCTCAGGGTCGGGCTTCGGCCCGAGGACGGACGCGGGTCTGTCTGGAGGGTCACTGGGGAGAGAGGACCGTGCAGTAGCAGGTATTCTGCCTCCACCCTTGACCCCTCCTCATTCTTTCTCATTTTCATTCTCTCTCATTCTTTCTACTCCCGTAAAAAAAAAAAAAAAAAAAAGTACATCTAATATGGTTGGATTGGGGTGTTTTCTTTCCTTTATGCTATTTTGGAATGTTTGTTCAAGTCTGCTTTTGCAGTAGGTTACTGGAGTTGGTGGGTGGCACCAGTGGTATATATACCGCTCCATCCCAAAAAGGTTGGGCTCAGCCTCCAAGCTGCTGGAAGGGTTGCGTAACCCTGAAGTAAAGGGACTGGACTGTCGTTCCTTCAGGAACAATAATTAGCAGGTAAGATCTAATTACTTCTACCTACATTCTCCGGTAACAAATTCCAGAGTTTGATTACACGTTGAGTGAAAAAACATTTTCTCTTATTAGTCTTAAATAGTTTACATCTCTTTTTGAAGTTGAAGAGCCCTAACCTTTTAAGTCTTTCCTCATAGAGGTATCCTTCCAACCCCTTTACCATTTTGGTGGCTCGTCTCTCTACTTCTCTGCCCACAATAATAAATGGGCAATTTCAATTACCGCGATATCGACATCAGGACATGTAAACGCCTTTGAATATCTGCTCTCCTCTCCCCAGTTTCTAGATGAAATAAATGATTGCTTCATGAGCACTGGATCATGAATCGACATGGGTTGAAGCTATTTAAGATTTAGTTATCAGTGGAAAGCAGGATTTGGTGGGGCTACTTGGTACTAGCAATCACAACATGACCACATTTGATATAATAAATGGAAAGAAAACATCAAGGAAATCCATGGCCATAGCATTTAACTTTCAAAAGGGAAGCAATAATAAAATGAACAAAAGTGTTAAGAAAAAACTAAGAGAACATAAGATATGCCATATTGGGTCAGACCAAGGTCCATCAAGCCCAGTATCCTGTTTCCAACAGTGGCAAATCTAGGTCATAAGTATCTAGCAGTTTCCTAAAAAGACAGAGTTTATGGGCCTTTCCTCCAGGAACTTGTCCAAACCTTTTTAAACCCAACTACACTAACAGCTTTTACTACATCCTTCAGTAACAAATTCCAGAGTTTGATTACACGTTGAGTGAAAAAAATATTTTCTCTTATTAGTCTTAAATAGGTTATCCTGTAGCTTCACTGCATGTCCCCTTGTCTTTTTATATTCTGATGACGTAAACAATCGATCTACATTAACCCGTTCCACACCATTCATTAATTTATAGATTCCCTCAGCCGTCTCTTTTCCAGGTTGAAAAGGCCTAACCTTTTTAGCCTCTCTTCATAGGAGTATCCTTCCATCCACTTTACCATTTTGGTGGCTCTTCTCTGTACCTTTTCTAATAACACTATATCCTTTTTAAGCTACGGAGACCAGAATTGCACACAATATTCAAAGCGCGGTCGCACCATGGAATGATACAGAGGCATTATATCATCCTTTGTTTTATTTTCCATTCCTTTCCTTATACCTAGCCTTCTATTTGCTCTCTTGGCCGCCGCTGCACACTGGGCAGAGGGTTTTAACATGTTATCATGACACCTAAATCTTTTTCCTGGGTGGTGGTTCCCAATGTGGAACCTTGCATCGTGTAACCATAGTTTGGGTTGTTTGTTCCTATGTGGCTGCAGCGGCAGCCAAGATAGCAAATAGAATGCTAGGTATCATAAGGAAAGGAATGGAAAATAAAACAAAAGATATTATAATGCCTCTATATCGTTCCATGGTGAGACCACACCTTGAATATTGTGTGCAATTCTGGTCACCGTATCTTAAAAAGGATATAGAGTTATTAGAAAAGGTTCAGAGAAGAGCCACCAAAATGGTAAAGGGGATGGAAGGGTACTCCTATGAAGAAAGGCTAAAAAGGTTAGGGCTCTTTAACCTGGAAAAGAGACGGCTGAGGGGAGATATGATAGAAGTCTATAAATTAATGAATGGAGTGGAACGGGTAAACGTAGATCGATTGTTTACATTACCAGAATATAGAAAGACTAGGGGACATGCAATGAAGCTAAAGGGTAAACTATTTAAGACTAATAAAAGAAAATATTTTTCACTCAAACTCTGGAATTTGTTACTGGAGGATGCAGTAAAGGCTGTTAGTGTAGCTGGGTTTAAAAAAGGTTTGGACAAGTTCCTGGAGGAAAGGTTCATAAACCATTATTAAGAAGGGACCCAGGATATCAATGCTTGACCCAGTACAAGCATTGTGGAACCTGTGTCTTTTGGGGAAACTGCTAGGTACGTATGACCTAGATTGGACACTGTTGGACACAGGATATTGGGCTTGATGGACCTTGGTCTGACCCAGTATGGCATATCTTATGTTCTTAGGTGCATAACTTTGCACTTGTCTACATTAAATTTCATCTGCCATTTGGATGCCCAGTCTTCCTATTTTCAAGATCCTCTTGGAAATTTCCACAATCCTCTTGGATTTTAACAACTTAACAGTTTTTTGTCACCTACAAATTTGATAACCTCACTTGTTATTCCCTTTTCCAGGTCATTTATGAATATTGTGGCAAGGAGGCCTATCCGGAGTCCGGGGGAGGACAAAGAGACAGGGAATTCACCCTAGTAAAGGGCCCCCTTTTACCAAGTCAGGGAAGGAAAGGCACAAACACCTCCAGGAATCAGAAAACTACCACGTGGCCCACATTTCATGCTCCCCCTAGTGGAATGAAGGGGAGAGGATACAGGGCCCAGAACCCCTATGGCAGGGAATGCTCCAAGAACTCAGGTGCCCGAAGTCAGGCTGATTGCCGTCACCTGAGTAGGGAGGAGTTGGAGCTAGAGCCCTGGAAATATAAACCTATGCCAGAGTGTGAGAGAGGGGGAAGAGAAGCAGGAAGCCAGGCTGACAAGAGCAGAGGCACAGACACAAGCAAGGGAAGCTTGCCTGGTGATGAGCAGAGCAGAGGAACTGAGCTTCCAGGAGAAGAGAGTGCTAATTGGCATAAGAACATAAGATATGCCATACTGGGTAAGACCAAGGTCCATCAAGCCCAGTATTCTGTTTCCAACAGTGGCCAATCTAGGTCACATGTACCTAGCAGTTTCCCCAAGAGAAACAAGTTCCACAATGCTTGTACTGGGTCAAGCATTGATATCTTCGGTCACTTCTTAATAATGGTTTATGGACCTTTCCTCCAGGAACTTGTCCAAACCTTTTTTAAACCCAGCTACACTAACAGCCTTTACTACATCCTCCGGTAACAAATTCCAGAGTGTGATTACACGTTGAGTGAAAAAATATTTTCTTTTATTAGTCTTAAATAGTTTACCCTGTAGCTTCATTGCATGTCCCCTAGTCTTTCTATATTCTGATAACGTAAACAATCGATCTACGTTTACCCGTTCCACTCCGTTCATTAATTTATAGACTTCTATCATATCTCCCCTCAGCCGTCTCTTTTACAGGTTAAAGAGCCCTAACCTTTTTAGCCTTTCTTCATAGGAGTATCCTTCCATCCCCTTTACCATTTTGGTGGCTCTTCTCTGTACCTTTTCTAAAATCGCTATATCCTTTTTAAGATACGGCGACCAGAATTGCACACAATATTCAAGATGCGGTCTCACCATGGAACGATATAGAGGCATTATAATATCTTTTGTTTTATTTTCCATTCCTTTCCTTATCATACCTAGCATTCTATTTGCTCTCTTGGCCGCCGCTGCACACTGGGCCGAGGGTTTTAACATGGTATCCACAATGACGCCTAAATCTTTTTCCTGGGTGGTGGTTTCTAATGTGGAACCTTGCATCGTGTAACCATAGTTTGGGTTGTTCTTCCCTACGTGCATAACCTTGCACTTGTCCACATTAAATTTCATCTGCCATTTTGATGCCCAGTCTTCCAATTTATCAAGATCCTCTTGCAATTTTTCACAATCCTCTTGGGTTTTAACAACTTTAAATAGCTTTGTGTCATCTGCAAATTTGATAACCTCACTCGTTATTCCACTTTCCAGGTCATTTATGAATATGTCAAAAAGCAGCGGACCCAGCACAGATCCCTGGGGTACACCACTATTCACCTTTCTCCATTGGGAAAATTGGCCATTTAGCCCTACCCTCTGCTTTCTATCTTTTAACCAGTTCCTGATCCACAGTAGTACACTGTCTCCTATCCCATGACTCTTTAGTTTTGCCAAAAGTCTCTGATGAGGGACCTTGTCAAAGGCTTTCTGAAAGTCCAGATACACAATATCAACCGACTCACCTTTGTCCACCTGATTATTCACTCCTTCAAAAAAACATAACAGATTAGTAAGACAAGATCTTCCTTGTCTAAAGCCATGTTGGCTGTCTCCCATTAGGTTGTGACTATCTACATGCTGAGTAATTTTATTCTTTATGATGGTTTCTACCATTTTTCCCGGTACTGACGTCAGGCTCACCGGTCTGTAGTTTCCCGGATCACCCCTGGAACCCTTTTTAAAAATTGGTGTTACATTGGCGATCCTCCAATCTTCAGGTATTAGAGATGATTTTAATGATAGTTCACAGATTATTGATAGCAGTTCTGCAATCTCATATTTCAGTTCTTTCAACACCCTTGGATGTATACCATCCGGCCCAGGTGATTTGCTACTCTTCAGTTTATCTAATAGTTGTAAGACATCTTCCCGATGTATCGATATTTCCTTCAATTCTTCCACACCTTTAAATACCACTTCAGTCATGGGTAACATCCCTACATCTTCCTCAGTAAAGACCGAAGCAAAGAATTCATTCAGTCTCTCCGCTATCGCCTTGTCGCCTCTTAGTGCTCCTTTAACGCCTTTATCATCTAATGGACCAACTGACTCTCTCACAGGTTTTTTGCTACGAATGTACTTGAAAAGGTCTTTATTTCGCGTTTTTGCTTCCGCAGCAAGCATCTTCTCAAATTCTCTCTTTGCCTGCCTTATCAATGCCTTGCATTTGACTTGCCAGTGCTTGTGCTGTTTCCAGGTTTCGTCGTTTGGCTCTTTTTTCCATTTCCTGAAAGATGCTTTTTTGGCAACAACAGCCTCTCTGATCTCACCTTTAAACCATGCTGGCAGTTTTTTGGACTTCCTTCCACTTTTCTTAAAGCGTGGAATACAGCTGGTCTGGGCTTCGAAGATAGTATTTTTCAACAACACCCAAGCTTGATGTACGTCTTTAACCTTCGCAACTGCTCCTTTTAGTTTTTTCTTAACTGTTTTCCTCATTTTATCATAGTCTCCCTTTCGAAAGTTAAAAGGTAGTACTGTGGATTTCCTTACTATCCTTCCTCCACTAATTAAATCAAAGGCAATCATGCTATGATCACTATTGCCAAGTGGCCCCAACACCCTTATCTCTTACACTAGATCTGGTGTTCCACTAAGGACTAGGTCTAATATGGCTTCCCCTCTGGTCGGTTCATGAACCAGCTGCTCCAAGAAGCAGTCATTTATTTCATCTAGGAACTTTATCTCCCTAGCATGTCCTGACGTGACACTGACGCAGTCGACACCGGGGTAATTGAAATCACCCATTATTATTACTGTGCTGTAACTTTTGTTAGCTTCCTTGATTTCTTTGAGCATTTCATCATCCATTTGGTCATTCTGGCCAGGCGCTCGATAGTACACCCCCACTGCCATTGCCTTCCCCCTTTTATATGGAATTTCAATCCATATAGATTCTACAGCAGATTTTGTTTCCTGCAAAACTAATCCTTTCTGAGTCAATGCCCTCTCTAACATAGAGCGCAACCCCTCCACCAATTTGATCAGCTCTATCATTACGATATAGTTTGTACCCAGGTATCAC
Source organism: Ichthyophis bannanicus (assembly GCA_033557465.1). Classification (NCBI taxonomy): domain Eukaryota; kingdom Metazoa; phylum Chordata; class Amphibia; order Gymnophiona; family Ichthyophiidae; genus Ichthyophis; species Ichthyophis bannanicus. Next base: position 26,287,419 of record CM066046.1, on the reverse strand, counting down.
AGTGTCCCACTGGTTGTCCTCCTTCCACCATGTCTCTGATATTCCAATCATATCTAACCTTTCATTTAGTGCTATATATTCTAACTCTCCCATCTTATTCTTTAGACTTCTAGCATTTGCATACAAGCATTTTAGAGAATGTATTTTATTCATGTTAATTTGGCTATTGTTAGACATGGGTAAATTGGGATCTTTAAGCTCTGTCTGCTCCATACTTGAGGGCATTTGGGCTACTTTACTCTTTTGTGGAACCTCTCTGCTTTTGGTAGTATCCTTCAAGGATACATTCTTCCGAACCATCCGCTCTTGGGCGACTGTCGGCTTTCCCCTAATATCTAGTTTAAAAGCTGCTCTATCTCCTTTTTAAAGGTTAATGCTAGCAGCCTGGTTCCAAGGTCCATCAAGCCCAGTATTCTGTTTCCAATAGTGGCCAATCTAGGTCATATGTACCTAGCAGTTTCCCCAAGGGACACAGGTTCCACAATGCTTGTACTGGTTCAAGCATTGATATCCTGGGTCCCTTCTTAATAATGGTTTATGGACCTTTCCTCCAGGAACTTGTCCAAACCTTTTTTAAACCCAGCTACACTAACAGCCTTTACTACATCCTCCGGTAACAAATTCCAGAGTTTGATTACACGTTGAGTGAAAAAATATTTTCTTTTATTAGTCTTAAATAGTTTACCCTGTAGCTTCATTGCATGTCCCCTAGTCTTTCTATATTCTGATAAGATAAACAATCGATCTATGTTTACCCGTTCCACTCCGTTCATTAATTTATAGACTTCTATCATATCTCCCCTCAGCCGTCTCTTTTCCAGGTTAAAGATCCCTAACCTTTTTAGCCTTTCTTCACAGGAGAATCCTTCCATCCCCTTTACCATTTTGGTGGCTCTTCTCTGAACCTTTTCTAAAATCGCTATATCCTTTTTAAGATACGGCGACCAGAATTGCACACAATATTCAAGGTGCGGTCTCACCATGGAACGATATAGAAGCATTATAATATCTTTTGTTTTATTTTCCATTCCTTTCCTTATCATACCTAGCATTCTATTTGCTCTCTTGGCTGCCGCTGCACACTGGGCCGAGGGTTTTAACATGGAATCCACAATGACGCCTAAATCTTTTTCCTGGGTGGTGGTTCCTAATGTGGAACCTTGCATCGTGTAACCATAGTTTGGGTTGTTCTTCCCTAGGTGCATAACCTTGCACTTGTCCACATTAAATTTCATCTGCCATTTTGATGCCCAGTCTTCCAATTTATCAAGATCCTCTTGCAATTTTCATATAGCACGTCATATAGCACGTCTGCAGAAGAGTTGGGAGCCAGGAATAAGAGAGACTCCAAGATTCCCCGGGAGGCTGTTAGCTGAGCACTGTGAGCAGGACGGGGAGTCAGAACCCATGCAGCTGGGAGAGCTCGAGGTAGAGCTGAATGATGAGGACACTCCCATGGACTGTTCCTTTTGCCAAGCTTTAAACCTGGGAACGTAGAGAAAGCAAGCCAGTCCTGAAAGAAACTCTTCCAGGAAAAGGTACCCATAGTCCACAAGCAGGGTGGCCGTGATTCCCACGTGTTTTAAAGGGGAAGTTTATGGGGACTAAGGAGCAAGCCTGGAACTGTGATAAGCTTGTTAATCACCTGCTGCTGGAAGGACGACAGTGGGGTAAGCTAAAGTAGCTATTATAACAAAGCTTTCTTTTGCCCCTGGATTATGTTTATTACTTGGAAGGTAACCAAGAAAGGTTTGAAGCTGAATAGAAGCTAAACTACCACAGACTTTAAATGTGATTATGTTTTTGTGCTTTAGCCAGCAAGGCTTAAAAAGGGATGCAATATCCTTGCTGGTAAAGACTGTGTATCCTGAACTATAGAGAACCTTTAAACAGCCATTTTGTGTTTGGGTTTGTTTTTGGACAATGCTCTGCTTCAAAGAGTCCTGAACTAATCCTGTATGTGGTATGAACGAACCATTGTGTACAAAATACATTTCTGTCATTTGCCTTACCTCTTTGAGCCTAACTACAACTTTTTGCCTGATGCACCCATACAGCTAAACAAAGACTACATTTCCCAGAGGGCACTGCGGGGAAATAGTTTGAAAAAAGCTGAAAAAACGGATAGCTGAAAGTTCCTCTATTAACCATGCCCCTCTAAGCTAGAGGCAAGCGGTGGTGGCGTGACAATGTGTCAAAAAGCAGTGGACCCAGCACAGATCCCTGGGGTACTCCACTATTCACCTTTTTCCATTGGGAAAATTGGCCATTTAGCCCTACCCTCTGCTTTCTTTTAACCAGTTCCTGATCCACAATAGTACATCACCTCCTATCCCATGACTTTTTAGTTTTGCCAAAAGTCTCTGATGAGGGACCTTGTCAAAGGCTTTCTGAAAGTCCAGATACACTATAATCAACCGACTCACCTTTGTCTACCTGTTTATTCACACCTTCAAAAAAACATAACAGATTAGTAAGACAAGATCTTCCTTGTCTAAAGCCATGTTGGCTGTCTCCCATTAAGCCATGACTATCTACATGTTCAGCACTTTTGTTCTTTATGATGGTTTCTATCAGTTTTCCCAGTACTGATGTCAGGCTCACCGGTCTGTAGTTTCCCGGATCTGCCTGGAACCCTTTTTAAAAATAGGTTTTACATTGGCGATCCTCCATAGGTGTTACATTGGCGATTACAGATTATTTTAATGATAGTTCACAGATTACTAATAGCAGGTCTGCAATCTCTTATTTCAGTTCTTTTCAACACCTTTGGATGTATACCATCTGGTCCAAGTGATTTGCTACTCTTCAGTTTATCAAATAGTTTTAATACATCTTCCTTTCAATTCTTCCGCAGTATCACTTTTAAATACCACTTCAGTCATGGGTAACATCCCTACATCTTCCTCAGTAAAGACTGAAGCAAAGAATTTATTCAGTCTCTCCACTATAGCCTTGTCCCCTCTTACTGCCCCTTTTATCCCTCTATCATTTAATGGTCCAACTGATTCTCTCACTGTTTTTTTGCTACGAATGCACTTGAAAAAGTCTTTATTATGCATTTTTGCTTCCACAGCAAGTTTCTTCTCAAATTCTCTCTTTGCCTGCCTTATCAATGCCTTGCATTTAACTTGCCAGTGCGTGTGCTGTTTCCAGTTTTTGTCATTTGCCTCTTTTTTCCATTTCCTGAAAGATGCTTTTTTGGCAACAGCCTCTCTGACCTCACCTTTAAACCATGCTGGCAGGAGAGGCTGTAAAGGTTAAAAGTTTACATTAAGCATACATGTGCATTGTTTAAAAATACTATCTTGCAAGCTCAGACCGGCCGAATTCCGCACTTTAAGAAAGGTGGCGTGGTTTAAAGGTGAGGTCAGAGAAGTTATTATCAAAATAGTGTAGTTGCTTATCTGTTATGGGGGTTATCTGTAGACAGCAGGGATATGCAGCCATTCTCAAGGGTGAAGTCAGCAGACTGAGCCTTGAGCGGATCTCCCACAGCTCATTCAAGCTTTGTTGTTTCAATGAGCATGAGTACTTGCTTCCCGCCTGCCTGTGCCAAAAGAACCAGTTCATACCAGAGCAGAGAAGAAATAAGACAAAATTTCTGAGAGAGAGGAGGCGGAACAATGGTGTTGCGAAGAGATGACGGTGGTCCGTTTGTTAGTGTCGACTCCTGTGATATCCTCTCTTTTGGAGAGTGCGACTGCATACTTCTGCTGTCTACTGAGAACCTCTGTTACAGGCAAGCAACTATGCTTTCTCTGGAGACCAGCAGGGAGATGCAGTCACACTCAGTGGTAAGCAAAGAGCTAGGGGCCACCCAGTCATATAAATTTGGTTTTCTGCAACATCTGTGTAATCAGGGTGGCCCCGAATTTAGCTCGGGTAGAGAAGAATCAGGTAGCAAACAGATTCTGGAGGACAGCCTGGCCAAAGGCAAAGTCCATCGCAGATGAGTGATCCAAACTGTAGTGCTAGGAGAAGGTGTGGAGGGATGACCAGGTAGCTGCCTTGCAGATGTCCTGGAAGGAGAGAGAAGCCAGACTGGCAATGGAGGTGGCTGTGTCCCTGAGCTTGTGATGGGCAACATGCCCTGTAGAAGGGAGCGCTGCTTGCTTATAGCAGAAGGCAATGCAGTCTGCAGTCCACAATCCAAGAGGAAATGGCCAGCTTTGCTGCTGGTTGCCCGGGCTTATTGGGATTGAAGGTCAGGAACAACTGAGATGACTTGCGGAGAGGCTTAGTACAATGCAGATAGTAGAGAAGAGCCCTTCTGCAGTCCATTGTATGCAATTTCTCCTCCAGAGAGCCCACAGGGTTGTTTGGAAAGAAGGCAGGAAACACTATGGGTTGGTTGATGTGAACCACCTTCAGGAAAAACTTAGGATGTGTCCAGAGGGCGAACTTGTCTTGGAAAAACTGTGTATATAGGGGATAATGCACTAGAACTTGGATTTCCCCCAGATGTCTGGCCGAGAGGTGATGGCAACGAGGAAGATTGTTTTCTAGGTGAGATGTCTGAGTGAAGAGGACAGGAGAGGCTCAAATGGTGGTTGCATCAATTGAGACAACGCAACATTAAGGTCCTAGGCTGGCACAGGCAGTCAGATGGGAGGACTGGCGTTCATAAGACTCTTCATGATTTGGAAGACCACCGGATGAACTAAAATGGGCTTGCTATCGATGGGGTCGTGCGAAGTGGCAATAGCTAAAAGATGAAAACATACTGAATTAGTCTGTAGGCCTGAGTGGGACAGGTAAAGAAGATAGGACAAAAGCTGGCTCATTGAGCATTGACTTGGATCCTGGCCATACACTGTGGCCCAGTGGGCAAAACAGACCCACTTGCATTGATATGAATGCTGCATAGAGGGTCTTCAAGAAGCAGTGAGAACAGAGAGAACATCCTGTGGCAGTGAAGAAATCAACGCTTGGTGCCCTGAAGCCACCATTCCGTGAGAGATAAGGACTGAAGATTAGGATGCAGAAGGCAGCCCTGATGCTGAGTCAGGTCTGACTGAGTCCCCAGAAGTATAGGAGAATCCTGCAAAAGCGCCAGTAGATAGGGATACCAGATATGGCGAGGCCATCGAGGTGCTATCAAATTTGCAGATGACACAAAACTATTCAAAGTTGTTAAAACCCATGAGGATTGTGGACAATTGCAAGAGGATCTTGATAAATTGGAAGACTGGGCATCCGATGGCAGATGAAATTTAATGTGGACAAGTGCAAAGTTATGCACCTAGGAAAGAAAAACCCAAACTATGGTTATACAATGCAATGTTCCACATTAGGAGCCACCACCCAGGAAAAAGATTTAGGTGTCACTGTGGATGACATGTTAAAAACCTCCGGATCAATTGCAGGGGCAAGATGGCGCCGGTAACAGACGCCCGCTGACAGCGCTCCGGTGAACCCCCGTCTTTTTCTATAAACTTTCTCCTTTCTTCGCCGGACCTGCCTGATGCCACATACGGGCAGGAAAAGGAAAGCCAAACTGTTGACGATGGGGGAGATCCCGGGTGCGGAGAGGTCAGCAGTTTGCGGGCCCATGGACTCCTTCGTGTGGCCTGCCGGGAGGAGTGAGTTGGCTCCGGTGCACCCACTGAGCGCTCTTGGGGTGGAAGGAATGAGCGCTGAGGGTTTAGAGGTTTCCCTCAGCCCTGAGCTCCGAGTACCGCCGGTGCAGCTGGAAGTGGAGAGCCTGCCTGGGATCCTGAGTGCCGGCGTGGGAGATGCAGCCAGCCTGCATCTGGTGCCTCAGAAGCAGTTGCCCAGCCCCAGAGGAGGTCAACGGAAGCTGGTGTCCCCGGCTGCGGTTTCTGGCGTGGAGAGAGTGGAAGGTGAAGGGTTGGTTTCAACTCTGCATTCTTCATTGGAATTGCCGCCCGACGATGTTGGATAAACCTTTTCAGGTTGGTGGGAACGGTCAAGGACACAGTCTGGTGAGACCTGATATTGTTACTTCTGATAGTTTATGGGATGCCTTCTCGTCCATGCACCTCAATATTTCATCTCAGTTCCAGTCTATTTTGCAGCAATTTCAAGTGTTTGGGCAGCAATTAAAGTTGTATGAATTAGGTCAAACTGAGCTTACTGCCAAAGCAGCCTCATTCGAGGGGCGTCTGGGGCAGATAAAGGACTTCTCCCAAGCCTTTGTTAAGGACTCTGTGGTCATACATAGGAGGATGGAATTTTTGGAGAATGCTGCAAGGAGCCGTAACCTGCGAATACTTAACTTTCCTAAGGTTCCATCGGTGTCTGCCCTGGAACTATTTAAGAAGTTTCTTGTAACTTCCCTTAAGGTTTCGGCTGATTCTTTGCCACCTATATCGAAAGCCTTCTATTTGCCAACTGCAAAGGCTGGTGCTGTGGGTAAAGATGAGCACCTTTTGTTATCTTCGGACAGTTTGGATCTATCTACTTTTTTGGAGCGGTCCCTGTCTGATGTAGGGATGACTGCTACATTGCTGGTCACCTTTGCCTTTGAGGCGGACAGAGATTGGCTCTTAAAATTGTTTTTTAGGTCCCCATGTAAAGTGTTCTTGGAGTCCCATCTAAGAATTTTTCCTGATGTTTCTAGAGCAACCCAAAAAAGGAGGAGGCAGTTTCTTTTGTATCGTCCAGGAGTGCTTCAGTTGGGAGGGTTGGTTTTTTTACGTTTTCCTTGTAAATGTCTGGTGAAGTTAGCTGGGCATAGTTACATTTTCTTTGAACCCTCTCAGTTGGCCTCCTTTATTGCTTCTAAACAATCCTGTGTGCAGGTCCCTTCTCTTTCTTCCTCTCGGGGAAGTCCCTCTAGTTAAGAGGGTTAAAATCGGAGATTGTTGTTTGCACTCCCTCCTGTTGTCTGTTTTTTTTTTCCTGTATTCGCTTTGTAAAAGAATTTGTCCTGTATATTGTGACCTATCTTGCCTCGGTATTGAGGACTTGTGGGCTTATGATTATTTGCTTTTTGTGCTTGGAGAATTTTGTTTTTCTGTTATTTCATTAATGTGCCCTTTCTGTACAAGTTTTCTTTCTTGTGTACATGTAAAATTGCATAAATAAAAAAACAAAAAACAAACCTCCGCCCAGTGTGCAGCAGCGGCCAAGAGAGCAAATAGAATGCTAGGTATCATAAGGAAAGGAATGGAGAATAAAACAAAGGATATTATAATGCCTCTGTATCGCTCCATGGTGCGACTGTACCTTGAATATTGTGTGCAATTTTGGTCACCATATCTTAGAAAGGATATAGCATTATTAGAAAAGGTATAGAGAAGAGCCACTAAAATTGTAAAGGGGATGGAAGGATAGCACTATGAAGAGAGGCTAAAAAGGTTAGGACTCTTCAACCTGGAAAAAAGACAGCTGAGGGGAGATATGATAGAGGTCTATAAATTAATGAATGGAGTGGAACGAGTAAACATAAATCAATTGTTTACGCCATCAAAATATAGAAAGACTAGGGGGGGCATGCAATGAAGCTTGTCACGCCCATAGCCCCTTACATGTGTATGGAGGGGCGTGCTTGTTAGATAGAGTTCCCCAATTAAGCAATGTTCCAGACTGGCTATCTTGCAAAGGATTATGGTACTGGTAGTCCAGTCATGCTGTGCTTGCCTTTGAGGTAAATGAAGACAATGTAGTTGCCTTGAGTGTAAGGCAGTGACAGAATATTTATTTATGAGGTAAATCCAGATGCACACAGATTCTACTTGAAAACACCTTAGGATGTATTTTCCAGGATTTATATTCAAAATAACAATACAACTGAAGGGTAAAGCAAGTAGCTTGTAAAGTCCATTAACAACAGAAAGTCTTTCTCAGTCACTGCTGACAAACCTGCCCAGCAGGGCTGGAGTAAAGGAAACCAAAAAAAGTAAAAGCTTCTTCCCAAAAACAGCTTTCCTTTTCTCATTCAAAGCACTTTTGTATCCAACATGTGCATAGCCCGAGCTGTGTGCTGCTCTGATACCAGCTGGCTAACAAGCTCCAATCAACAGCTCTTTCCTTCTCTGCACAAGTATTTACACAAACTTCTAGTGCCAGTTACTAGAATGTTTCCCTTTTGATGTTTGATCCCACTTTCAGGATTTCTCTGTGCTAACAACCTTGCATAAAGAACAATCCATGAGATTATCGTCCTCCTCTGTAATTATAGCCTGTTCTTCTATTTGCATTGGCTCTATATCAGGAGCTGGATCAGAGGGCTTTATTAACTGACCTTCATTGGGACAAGAACTGTGTCTAAACACTTTGCCTTGCTTTAGGTTAGACAAACGTTCATAGTTCATACCTGGGTTAAAGCTGGCATTAGGCTGTCCTCTCAAATATTCTGGCCAGTATGCATTGAAGCTTTTATAACCTGTCCTCCAGTCTATATTCCTGGACCTCAGGGCATCTGCTCCATACCTCTTCTTAGGGTTCCCAGCTGAAGTTCTCCAAGCCTTTGGATTTCCCCAATCCCTTGAAGTTGGCTTCTCCAAGGAATCTCTCCAAGAACATGAATCTCTCAGAGCTCCTCTCTCCTTGCTCTCACGCTTGCCTTCAAGCCTCCTCTCAGGATTGCCTCCTCGCTCTCCTCGTCTTCCAGGCTTAAACTTGCTCTCTGCATATTCTGTTCTAGTTTTAAAACTCCCAGTTTCCAACCCCTCCCTTGCAGTCCTCAGGTGTTGGTGGTCAAAGTCTCTCCTGGCAGCTGAGTAATTAGGAGTGACATAAGGATTTCTCCATCTGGGCTTATACTCCTGCACCTCATCTCCACTAGAGGCTCTCTGCAGGCCACTGCAGCCTGGAATAACCTGTCTTTTAGGTAAATATGCAGTTTTATTCCTGTAACCTGCCAAAACAGGTCCCTTGATTAGGGTAAATTCCCTTCCTTTATCAGCATTCTCTAGGCTCTGGGCAGCTTCCTCATCACAAGCTACAGGGTAACCTATTTAAGACTAATAAGAGAAAATATTTTTTCACTCAACGTGTAATCAAACTCTGGAATTTGCTACCGGAGGATGTAGTAAAAGCTGTTAGCATATCTAGGTTTAAAAAAAGGTTTGGACAAGTTCCTGGAGGAAAGGTCCATAAATCATTATTAAAGGGGATCCAGAATATCCACTGTTTGCCCCAATACAAGCATTGTGGAATCTGAGTCTTTTGGGGAAACTGCTAGGTACTTGTGACCTAGATTGGCCACTATTGGAAACATGATACTGGGCTTAAAGGACCTTGGTCTGACCCAGTATGGCATATCTTATGTTCTGATGACTGATGCTTTTTCTTGCTTGATCTTCAGCAGGATCCACATGATGAATGGGAATGGAGGAAATGCATACAGATGACCACGAGACCAGTCCAGTGCAAAGGCATCAGGCATTCGCTTCTGGAGGCAAGGCCAGATTGAGAAGAAGATGGGACACTTGGCACTGTCTGCGGAGGTGTATAAAAACAACTACAGCTCCTCCCAAAGAACAAAAATGTCTCAAATGACAGCAGGATCAAGGGACCATTCGTGTGGGTCCAACTGGCGGCTTAACTTGTCAGCTAGCTGGTTTTGAGTCCCTGGAAGGTAGACTGCTCACAGCATGGCATCCAAAGAATGAGCAAAAGTCTATAGTCATGTGGTTTCATGACAGATTAAGAGAACCTGTACCGCCCAGCTTGTTGCTGTAGAACATGGAAAGCTGGTTGTCTGTGCATACCAGGACAATCTTGTGAAGCACCCAGTCTGTGAAAACCTTGAGGGCATAGTAGACCACTCGGAGTTCGAGTACATTCATATGCAAGGCCTGTTCCCGGGGAGACCATGCACCCCGAGTGGAAAGGTTGAGAAGAGTCCCCCAGCCTTATGTGAATGCATCAGTGGTAATAACGATGTGATGCGGTGGCATATGGAATGTGCACCCCCCAGAAGGTTGGCCGGAGTCACCACCACCTGAGGTTGTCGAGGAGGACTGCTGGCTGCAGGCCTTCAAGGGAAAACCTGGCCCAGAGAGGATGGGAGCGTTGACACCAGTTGAGTCTGAAGTGTCACTGCAGAGGGCACATTTGCAGCTGGGTGAGTGGCACTACATGTACAGACACTGCCATGTGCCCCAGAGAACATAGGAGAAGGCGGGCCAGCACTGATCAGCGAGTGGCAAGGGTGCTGCTGAAGAACTGCAAGGCTTCAACTCTCTGACCTGGAAGGAAGGCTATGACTTGCAGTGTGTCTAGATGCACGCCAATGAAATTCAGTTTGTTGAGGGACGGGACTGGATTTCTTGACATTGAGGACAAATCTGAGGGTCTGCAGAGTGACGACAGTGTCCTGAACAGCTCGAGCTGTTATTTCTTGGGAGGCACCTGAAAAGCACAGTTACTTACCTGTAACAGGTGATCTCTGGGAACAGCAGGAATAAGTCTTCACATATGGGTATCGTCGGTACCGACGGAGCCTGCGCAGGAACGCTCCCCAGCGTCCAGTAAGAAAGCTTTTGGGAGCATCCCACAGCGCCTGCGCGCTGCCTTCCCGCCTTTCCCAACCGCCTCTCTCCAGTTCGAGTTTTAAAGCTGAGACAAAGAGAGAGAGAGGAAAGGAAAGATAGATACAACTCCTAGGGGAGGTGGGTGGGTTGTGAAGACTTATTCCTGCTGTTCCCAGAGATCACCTGTTACAGGTAAGTAACTGTGCTATCTCCAGGAACAAGCAGGAATGAGTCTTCACATATGGGGACTCCCTAGCTGTAGATGCCAGGGAGAAACCCCAGGTTGTGTGTCCTTGAAAAGGACTCTACCTCCTCCCATGGATCTCTAGCATCCGACCAGGGTAGGTGGGTAGGAGTTGATTAGGAATGGAACAGGTGTTTGAGAACAGCCTGACCAAACGAGGCATCTCGGCGGGAGTCCTTGTCCAAACAGTAATGGGCTGTGAAGGTATGAACCGAGGCCCAGGTGGCCGCTCGACAGATTTGGTCGATGGACACAGAGTTTAGATGAGCCATTGAGGCTGCCATGGCTCTCACATTGTGAGCTGTGACATGGCCCACCAGAGAAATGTTCCTACTCTGGTAGGCGAAAGAAATACACTGAGCAATCCAGTTGGACAGTGTTCTCTTAGAGACTGGAAGTCCTAAATGAGAAGGATCAAAAGCAACAAAGAGTTAGAAGACTTTCTATGTTGCTGTGTTCTTTGTAAGTAAAAAGCGAGAGCTCTCTTACAATCCAAGGTATGAAGATTCCTCTCTGCACTTGATGCATGAGGTCCTGGAAAAAAGACAGGTAAATATACCTCTTGGTTCAGATGAAAAGGCGAGACCACTTTAGGCATAAAGTGTGGATTGGTCCTGAGGACTACCTTATGATGGAACCTTGTATAAGGTGGACTAGCCACCAAAGCTTGCAACTCACTGATGCGGCGTGCTGAGGTGACTGCAATGAGAAAAACAACTTTCCAAGAAGGAAATTTCAATGAGGTGGTGGCTAAAGGTTCAAAGGGTGGCTTCATAAGCTGGCCAAGAACCAGGTTTAAGTCCCATGCCACTGGAGGTGGTCTAATGGGAGGTTTAGTTAAAAGAAGGCCTCTCATGAATCTTGCTATAAGAGGATGAGAGGAAATAGGTTGTCCATTGAGAGGCTTGAGGGACGCTGCAATAGCACTCAAATGGACTCTTACTGAATTCGTTTTCAGACCTGCATGGGATAGATGCAGGAGATACTCTAGTAGAGAATTCAGAGGTATTGCAAGAGGGTTTAGACCCTTCCCTGAACACCAAATGGTAAATCTTTTCCATTTGAAAGCATAGGAACGTCTAGTAGAAGGCTTTCTAGAGGCATGAATAACATCTCTGACTTGCTGAGAGAGATGAAAATCTTGAAGGTCTAGGCCCTCAGCAACCAAGCCCTGAGATGGAGAGACTGGGGGTTTGGGTGCCACAACGTTCCTTCTTCTTGGGATAGAAGGTCTGGTGCAGAGCCCAAGTCCAGGGAAGGAGCTTGAGAGAGATGCAGAAGCAGAGGGTACCACACTTGGCGTGGCCAATGTGGTGCTATGAGGATCATGGTCCCTCGATCTCTCTGAAGCTTGAATAGTGTTTTGGGAATTAGGGGAATTGGTGGAAAGGCATAAAGGAAGTCTTGACCCCAGTGAAGGAGGAAGGCATCCTTGGCCTGAACTCCCTGACATGGAATTCTGGAACAGAACCGGGGAAGTTTGGCATTCCACGGACTTGCAAAGAGGTCTATGTCCGGGGTTCCCCAAATTCGAAAAATTCTGGCTACCTGGTCCATGTGGAGGGACCACTCGTGTGGAAGCAGAACTCGACTGAGTCTGTCCGCCCAAGAGTTTTGAACGCCTGGAAGATATACTGCCAGAAGATGGATGTGATGCTCTCTGGCAAAGGCCCACAGTCGCAAAGCTTTGTTGCAAAGCAACAGAGAGCCAGTCCCGCCCTGCTTGTTTACATAGAACATGGCTACTTGGTTGTCCGTATGGATGAGGACTGTCCTGTAGCTGAGCAGGGAATGGAACACTCTGAGAGCTAAGAATATTGCTCTGAGTTCCAAGAGATTGATATGCAGAGAAGTCTCCTGTGGAGACCAGATGCCCTGGGTGGAGAGATCCTGCAGATGAGCTCCCCAACCCATTGGAGAAGCATCTGTTGTCAGAGTTGCTTGGGGGTAACGACTGCTGAAAAGGGGACCCCAGCAACAGATTTGGAGGGGACTTCCACCACTGGAGAGACCAAAATAGGCGACTGGAGTTTGCTATTTTGTCTGACAGGCAACCTGATGCCCGAGTCCATTGGGTGGACAAAGTCCATTGAGCTGCCCTCATGTAAAGGCGAGCATATGGAACCACATGCACGGTGGATGCCATGTGGCCTAATAGTTGTAACATTTCTCGAGCAGTTAAATGGGACTTTAACTGTATCTGGGAGGCTAACTGCACCAAGCGTAGGCAACGGGCCTGAGGAAGATTGTGCATTGTGCAGGTTAGACAAGTCTGGGCCTCTGACTGGGATGGAGCTCAAATGAGCCAGTCGTCCAGATATAGGAAAACGAATATTCCTGGAGTGCGTAGAAATGCAGCTACTACTGCCATGCATTTCGTGAACACCCTTGGTGCAGAGGCCAGACCGAAAGGAAGCACCCTGCATTGGTAGTGCTTTCCCTGAAAAAGGGACCGAAGGAACCTTCTGTGTGTTGGATGGATGAGGACATGGGTGTACGCATCCTTGAGATCTAGAGAACAAAGCCAGTCCTGACTCTGAAGGTATGGCAGCAGAGTACGGAGAGAAATCATCTTGAATTTCTCTTTGAATAGAAACTTGTTCAATTCTCTGAGATCTAATATGGGTCTGTAGCCCCCTGTTTTCTTTGGAATAAGAAAATAAGGGGAGTAGAACCCTGAGTCCTGTTGAAGAAGAGGTACTTCTTCTATTGCCCCTTGGGCAAGAAGGGTAGCAATCTCCTGACCCAGAAGGTAGAGGAGAGATGTTGGAGAATTGAACTGTTTCACCATGGTGTGGGGAGGAAGGTTTAAGAAATGAAGCTTGTACCCTTCCCTTATAATGGAGAGGGTCCATTGCTCTGCTGTGATTTGCTCCCATCTGGGAGCAAAGTAAGCCAACCTTCCTGGAATGGTGAGGGGCTCTGGTTCTTCCAGAGCTAGAAAGGCTAAGTTCTCTAGTTGCAAGTCAAAGGCCCTGAGGAGGCTGAGGCTGCTGGGCCGTGGGAGGCCTGGCAGCCTTTGACTTGGCCTGTTTAGGTGGTTGCTGACGCTTTGCAGAAAAATGACCTGTAGAAGATGCCTGCTGACCATAAGCAGGATAATATCTTCCCTTTTTAGAAAAAGGTGTCTTTTTGAACAATCTTTTCTTAACAGGAGCAGAGGTAGACTTTGAAAGTCGATCCAAAGCAGAGTTCTCAGCATCCATCTGAGTGGCCTTTGCTTGCCAATCCCTGCCAAAAAGGTTTTCACCTGTACAAGGAAGATTTCCCAGTTCATCTTGGACCCAGAGTTCCAAATCAGAGGCTTGTAACCAAGCAAATCTGCGTGCACCTATGGCAATAGCCGAGGCTCTGCTTACACACTCAAAAGAGTCAAAGGCTGCACGGTTGGAAAATTTGGAAACATCTTGGGCATGTTTGAGCCAAGTGAGAAATTCCTGCCTTTTATCTTTTGAAATAAAAGGGGCTAAGTCTGCAGATGATCTGTGACTTCTTTTAGAAACATCCCCATATAGAGACTATAGGAGTTGATTCTGGCAGCAAGCATAATAGTTTGGAAAACCCTTCGGCCAAAAGCATCAAGGGTCCTGCATTCACGTCCTGGAGGATTAGATGAGTGTCTCTTTGCACTCTTTATTTTCCTCATGGCAGACTCTACCACAATAGAGTGGTGAGGAAGCTGAGACTTATGAAAGCCAGGACAAGGAGGGACACAGTACATGGTGTCTAACCTACGAGAATGAGGAGAGGTGGTAAGAGGAGTCTCCCACATGCTCAACATGAAATCATAGAGAATCTCATGAATAAGTAAGGCAGCTGCTTCTTTAGGAGCCTTAGGATATTGCAAAATATCTAATTGCTTGGCTCTAGGCTCTGACTCAGGGGCCACTGTAATGGAGAGGCCCCTAGCCACTTCCCTAATGAAGTCTTGAAAAGACAAGTCTTCTGGAGGAGACATTCTTCGTTTTGGAAAAGCAGACTCCTCAGGAAGAAGTACCGGTGCCTCGACAGAAGCCTCCGACTCATCAGAGTCTTCGGAGGAATCGAAGTATCGCCTGTCTGGATGCTCCTGTAAAGCCCGATACGCGTACCAAGTGGGATCGACATCGGGAATAAGCGGTAACGGTTTGGTACCGATGAGCATCATAGGACAGGGTACCGTTGCAGTCGACACCGAAGCCGATGTCGATGCAATCGGTACCGGCACCGGGAACGATGCCGGTGCCAGAGTTGGTACCGGCAACGGAGATTGTTGCGGTACCGGAGGCGTCGAAGCCTGCATAAACGCCGTTAGGGTGCGCTGCATGGACAGAATCTTCTGATCCATCGACGCCACCAGAGTCTGGATGTCGGTACCAGTGGAGGCCAACGATACCCCAGAACACAGCAACAGGTGATCGGTCGAGGCCGAGCCATTGATGTCAACCTGTGACCCCATAGACAATGCTTTGGAAGCCGGAACTTCCCGCCGGGGTAATTTTGCCGGTGCGGAATCCTCGAGGGCAAGCCCGGAGGCATCTCGATGCTTAGAGGGAGATTTGCCCTTCGAGGACCGGCTAGATTTATGTTTGGTTACCTGAGATCCATGGGAGGAAGAAGTAGCCCTGGAAGACGTCGATGCCACCGAGGCTGCATCAGAGGGAAACAGGGTACTGAGCTTGGCTGCTCGGTTCTGCCGACCTCTTTTAGACATCGTGGTACAGGATACACAATCCGTGATGGAATAGTCAGGACCCAAACATTTTAGACACCAATCATGGGTGTCGGTGACAGAAATAGTACCGCCACATTTCGTGCACTTTTTGAACCCGGAAGCGGGCTTCTCCATGAGGAGAAAAATATTCAGGCCTAAGGCCCAAACTG
Organism: Ichthyophis bannanicus; assembly: GCA_033557465.1. Taxonomy (NCBI): domain Eukaryota; kingdom Metazoa; phylum Chordata; class Amphibia; order Gymnophiona; family Ichthyophiidae; genus Ichthyophis; species Ichthyophis bannanicus. The sequence goes on along the minus strand of CM066046.1, from coordinate 26,271,864 downwards.
AAAATGCACAGTTGAAGAAAGAAAAGGTTTTTTTTTTTTAAAGAAAGAAAAGAAAAGACCGGCGGTACCGGTCTGATGTCGAAGAAGGCAGACGCGACACAGAAAAATAAAGAAAAAAATAAAGAACTTCTTCTGCGGTGACAGGAACACGACCTGCTGGCTCCGCGGAAAAGAAGAACTGGAGAGAGGCGGTTGGGAAAGGCGGGAAGGCAGCGCGCAGGCGCTGTGGGATGCTCCCAAAAGCTTTCTTACTGGACGCTGGACCCATATGTGGAGACTCATTCCTGCTTGTTCCTGGAGATTCAAACAATCATCTAGGAAGGGGTAAATGCAGTGGCCTGCAATGACCACAAAACACTTGGTAAAAATGTGAGGGGCGGAGGAGGATAGCCTTAAAGGAAGAACTTTGTACTGATAGTGGTTGTTGAGAAAGGTGGAGGAACTTCCGTGGAGGGGGTGGATGGGGATATGGGTGTAGGCATCCTTAAGGTCTAGGGAGGCAAGCCAATCGTGAGGAATGAGCAGGGGAAGGATTGTGCTCAACAAGTGAATTTTGAACTTTTCCCACTTGAATAAGATTGAAATGACAGAGGTCGAGGATCAGACGAAGGCCACCAGACCTTTTGGGGATTAAGAAGAACCGAGGGTAAAAACTCTGACCCCCCTCGAGAAGTGGGACAAGCTCGATGGCATCGTTGAGGAGGAACTGAGCTATCTCTGTTGCTAGCAGGGGCACGTGCTGCTTCGGGGAACGGTCGGTCAGGGCTGGAGGCCAAGGAGGCGGTGTCACATTGAAGTGAAGTTTGTACCCTGACTGAACAATGGAGAGAACCCAGCGGTTTGTGGTGATGGATTGCCAGGCCTTTGCGAAGTGCTGGATATGACCCCCCGACTGTCAGAGTCAAAAGCCAGGGGAGGGTTTGGGAAGGGTGGTCTGCGGGAGCACCTGGGTTTTCCTCTCTCGTGGATGAACCCTCTGTGGGTAGGGCTGATAAGGCTGGCCCTGTGCCAGAGGGGGAGCTGCAACAAGTAGGGCTGGTAGCGCCGATGTGGGTAAAACTGTTGAAAATAATTGTAATGAAAAGGATGGTGATAAGATAGCAGAGAGAAGTGGCAGGACGAAGAAGCTGCCTCTGTGGCTGAACCAAGAGTTCTCGAACCATGGAGGAATGGTTCTTGACCTCCGAGAATGTCTCCTGAACTTTAGACCCAAAGAGACTGTCACTATGGTAGGGGGCATCGGCTAAGCGATCATGAAAGTCTTCACATAGACCAGACATGTGAAGTCAGGCTGTGTGTCTGGCTTAAATAGCTGTAGCTGTTGACTGGTCCACAGAGTCATAGATGTCGTACGTGGCACGAATGATATGGTAAAGGGATTAATGTAAGTCCGCAGCCAGGGAAGCTGGATCTGCTAAAGAGGGATCATCAAGTTGCAGTAGGTGGTCATGAAGGTAGTGTACCATATGTAGCTGATGGGCTAATATGCGCAAGACAAGAGTACTGTTCTGGAAAGATTTATATCCTATAGCATCTAAGGTCCACTGCGCCTTCCCTGGAGGTGTCTGGGAAGATGGCTTAGAGCTCTTGAATTTTTTAAGGACCGCCTCAGAGACAGACAGATGGGGGAGCTGAGTATGATGGAATCCCCCCCCCCCCCGGGACACAGCAGTGCCTGAAGAAGGGGTGTTCTAGATGGAAGATTGCAAATCCTGAAGGACCTGAGGCACAGAGAGTACAGGGACCTCCTTGGGAGTACTGCAAGTCTTTAAAATGGAATGAAAATCCCGTTTGTTAGGTGGAGAATGCGAGGTATTGAGAGCCAGAGCACAGGAGAGTTTCTGGAGGAATGTCTGATAGAAAAGATCCTCGGGCGGATCATCTTGGAGGTCCTGTTCCATGGGAAATTGGACAAGGTCATCCTCATAGGATTCATAGGGCTCACAGGAATAAGGCGGGAGCAAGCGAATATCCTCGTCAAGAGGCGAAGGCTTGCGCCATTCAGCGGAGGCGATCCCATGACCTCCTGTGAGGGGGTTAGCTGGGGATCTGAGGGCGTGCTGGGGCACGTTTCAAGTTCTTGTGGACAGGCCTGCAAGAGAGCAGAACTATCCTGAAGAAACCTCTGGAGAAGTGAGAAGAGGGAAGGCTGTGGGACCCTCTGGGTAAGGGAGGGCTGTCGGGCATGGATTTGCGCTTTGTATGGTGCGTACCCAACTGCGCTAGTGGAGGGAGCTGATGTTTATGCTTAGATTTAGCCTTTTGACCCGACGGAGGCATGACCCCCAGAGTAACTGAGGAGGAAGACAACATATCTGGAGTCAGTTCAGGAGGAGGAAGGGTACTACCCAACGGCAAGAATAGCCAAGGGGGAGCCCCAGACCCTGCAGCCGAACCAGGAGGTGACAATATCAGTGCTGCGGCTGCCTTCAAAGACCTCCCCCCCTCGAGCCTGTGCTTGACCCAATGGGGGGAGAGATGAGGAGGATTCTGACATGAGAGCTGGCCCCACAGAGGTGGTAAACACAGAGCAAAGCCTGGCTCTAGTAAAGGATAAGAAAGTACCAAAATTTCACTTTTTTCTGTCAGAAAATAAAGCTGGAGCACTGCCAGAGCTGAAAACACAATTTACCACAGTCACATGGTGAAGTGAAGGCAGACCAGTGTAAGTTTTGTTAGCTGCGCAGTGAAGTCAAGGCAGACATGTTTATCTTTCACTGGCTTCGGTGTGGTGGAGGCAAAAATGCTTATCTGTTTTTCTGCCCGATGGCTCAAATATCACGCAGCTGAAAAAGAAAGACAGCGGAAGCAACTCGGTTTGAGGAACCATGAAACCCTCCCCCTCCAAAAAGAGTGAAAAATGCAAGCAAAGTGAAGGGAGACCTGTGCAGGCTACTCCACGGTACAGAAAAAAACCCCGATTCTCTCGGCACAGGCAGGCAGGAAGCAGGTATGCATGCTTAGTGAAGCAATAAAACTCCTCTGAGCTAAGGGAGATCTGTTCAAGGCTCAGTCTGGGGATTTCACGATTGAGTGTGACTGCAGAAATCAGTCCTCACATATTGATGATGTTGGCGCCGACGGAGCCTGCACGGTAGCTTCTCCCCAGCTTTCAAAGAAAGCCTTTGGGAGATGCACCATGCATGCATGGTCCCCTTCCCGCCCAACAGTGCCATCTTACCTCAGTAGGATGATACAGCTCAAAGGCAAAAATGACACAAAAAGCAACTCCATGGGGAGGAGGGAGGGTGTGAGGACTTATTCCTGCTGTCCCTGGAGAACACTTGTTACAGGTGAGTAACTATGTTTCTCTGGGAACAAGCAGGAAGTCAGTCCTTACACCCTACTGGCTACCGAAAAACCTGTAAAAAGCCATGGGTGACCAGAAAAAAAATGAGCCATGAGCATCAGCAATGTGTCCTTGAGAAGACAAACTTCTGAGTGGCGCAAGTGTCCAGCGAGAAAACCAGCACTCTGGTAGCCTGAACACACAAAGGGCTGGAGGGCAGTAGTTGCCTACACCTCAAATAGATGACTGAGTACCATCTGGCCAAAGGCACTGTCCCTACGGGACTCCCTCTCCAGGCAGTAATGAGCTGCGAAGATATGGACCGAGGACCAGGTGGTGGCTCAGCAGATTTCCGACAAGGAAACGGAATGCAGGTTTGCCACGGATGCTGCCATGGTCCTGACGCTATGCGCCGTGACCTGGCGCTCCAGCGAGAGCCCAGCCTGCTCATAGAAGAGGGCAATGCAGTTTGCCACCCAGGTGGACAGAATATGCTTGGTTATTGCTGCCCCCAGCCGACTGGAGACATAGGAGACAAAAAGCTGTGAGGCTTTGCGGTGGCCCTGGGTACTTTGGAGGTAGAAGGACAGGGCTCTCTTACAGTACAGAGTGTGAAGGACAGTCTCCGCTCTGCCGGCGTGAGGCCACGGAAAGAAGGTGGGGAGCACCACCTCTTGATTGAGGTGGAAAGACGACAATACCTTGGGGAAGGAACTTGGGGTGAATGTGGAGCACGACCCTGTTCTTATAGAACTTTGTGTAGGGTGGATCCACCACAAAAGCTTGCAGCTCACTGACCCTGTGAGCTGACATGAATGCCACCAAGACGACGACCTTTCAGGAAAGGTACTGCAGGTAGCCAGGGGCTCAAACGGTGGGCAAGTGAGTTGCAACAGCACCACATTGAGGTCCCACTCAACTGCCGGCAGGTGGACTGGAGGTTTGGACAACAGGAGACCCCGCAAGAAGTTGGTCACGAGCGGTTAGGCAGAGAGGGGGGCTTACCTTCGATAAAGTGGTGATGTGCTGTGAGAACACTCAGGTGGACCCTGTCAGAGCTGGCTTCAGACCTGCCTGAGACAGGTGAAGCAAATATTGCAACACAATTTGCACAGAGCAGGAGAATGGGTTAAACCATCGCTCTGCGCACCACACTGAGAATCTGCACAATTTGAGGGCATATGGAGGTCCGATGGGAGGCCAGGAGAACCTCCTCCATCTCCCCTGAAAGGTTGAAAGGGGCCAAAGCTACCCTTTCAACAGCCAGGTCATTAACTTCAAAGACTCCAAGTTAGGGTGTAGGAGGAAACCCTCCACTTGCGGCAGCAGCCCCGGGGCACTCTCCAGGGAGACCAGGGACGCAGAGGATAAGTGAAGCAGTGGGAACCATGGTTGCCTGGGCCACTGAGGGGCTACTAATATCAGGGATGCCCTATCATGTTGAACCTTGAATAAGGTCTTTGCAAATCAGCAGCAAGGGAGGGAAGGGGTAGAGAAGGCCCTCCATCCACAAGATGAGGAAGGCATCTGCTGTTACTCAGGATGGGGATGGGTGTGGCTGACAGGAACAGAAGCAGGGCAGCTGGGTGTTGGCTGGACTGGTGAAAAGGTCCATCCGTGGAGTCCCCCAGAGCTGGAAAGCTGACAGGCTATTCTGGGGTCTAGCCGCCATTCGTGTGGCTGGAGGACCCTGCTCAGCCTGTCCACCAGGGCAAATACGCCGCCCGCAGGAGCATCTTGTGGCGGTTTGCATATGAGCAGATTACTACTGCCTCTTGGCAGAGAATGTATGACCCCCTGCCCCCATGTTTGACGACATAGAACATCGCCACTTGACTGTCCGTCTTGACCAGCACTGAATGGTGTTGCAAGTGGTGATGGAAGGCGCAGAGGGCTAAGAATATGACCCAAAGCTCCAAGAGGTTGATTTGCTGCAGGCTATCAGCCTGAGACCACCTGCCCTGAGTGCAGAGGCCATCGCAGTGGGCTCCCCAGCCTGTGGTTAGAACCCTCTGGGGGGGTGTGGGCCTGAAAAGGCTTGCCACCAAATGAGAGAGCCGGCCAGTCTGTGGGTCACCTCCACCCTGTCATTCAGCCAGCCTGTGGCCTGGGTCCACTTGGAGCAGAAGCCCCTTTGAGTCACCCTCATGTGAAGGCAGGCATCCGGGGTAACATGAACTGTGGACGCATGTGGCCCAACAGGCAGAGCAAGAAGTGGGTGGGCACTGAGTTTCGGCATTGTACGGCCGTGGCCAGTGCATTGGGGCGATCAGCCCTGTCCTGAGAGAGAAAGGTTTTGACTTAAACGGTATTCAGACTTGCCCCTATGAACTCCAGACACTGTGTCGGAAGGAGATGGGACTTTGGATGGTCTATTACGAATCACAAGTGCTGTAGGATGAGGATGGTGCATGCCATTGCATGATGCACCTCTGCGGCCATAAGGCCCCTTATGAGCCAGTCGTCCAGGTAGGGGAATACAAAGACTCCCTGGAGACGAAGGTAGGCCGCAACCTCTGTCAGGCACTCAGTGAACACTCTGGGTGCAGAGGCCAGCCTGAAGGGTAGTACTCTGTACTGGTAGTGACTGCCTCCCAGCATAAACGTGAGATATTTCCTGTGGTTGGAATTGATAAGGATGTGTGTGTACGCATCCTTTAGGTCCAAGGAGCATAGCCAGTTTCCCGGATGGAGGTATGGCAGCAGTGTTCCAAGGGAAAGCATTTTGAACTTCTCCTTCACCAGGAAACATTTCAGGCTCCACAGGTCCAGAATGGGCTGGAAGCCCCCGGTCCTCTTGGGTATGAGGAAGTACCAGGAGTAAAACCCCTTGCCCTTGAGATGTGCGGGCACTGGTTCCACTGCCTTATCTTTGAGAAGGCCTGCGAGTTCTTGCCGCAGTAAGATATGGTGGAGGGGAGTCCTTGGGGGCTCTCCCAGAAAGAACTGAGGAGGTGCCTATGTCAGGTGAGGAAGGTAACCCTCCTTCACCACCTGAAGTGCCCAGGAATTGGTGTGATGGATGGCCACTAGTGGGCATAAAAGAACAAGACACCCCCACCTGAGGGCTGCTGGCCTGGGCTGGGCTTCCTAGGGGAAGAGAGGCTATGCCCAAGGAGTCAAAAACTCCCACCAGGCTGGGCTGGAGCCAGTGCCTGGGGTTTGGGAGCCTTAGGCTTATGAGGGCCATGCCCTTGTCCCTTGGCCTGCCGCTCCTGTTTGGGATCTGGGAAGGCCTGATATTGAGGGTAGTTTCCGTAAGCCTTCCTCTTCTTCGGGTAGAAGGGATTTTTACCCAAAGACTTCCATTGGGAAGAGTCAGTGGTCTTCTTGGAGAGTCTGGTCCTCGTCAGGAACTTGGACTCCAACTCTGCAGCTTTATCTGTCATGGGTTTGCCAAAGAGATTCTCTCCCTGACAAGAGACATCGACAAGCTTGTCCTGAACTCATTGTTCCAGGTTAGAGGACTGTAGCCAAGCTTGGCATTGGGCACTGATGCCCACAACAATTATTCTAGCTGCTGACTTGAAGCAGTCATTTTATTTATTTATTTATTTACAGTCTCTTATATACTGCACTATTCAGCATCAGCGCGGTTTACATGGAACAAAATGCTCAGTACAGTTAAGATGTATGAGTTTACAGATAACAGGGAACGAAAACTTGGATAACCGGGGTAAACTATGTACAAAACTTACTACATGGGGTCATAATCAAAGAGGTTGCGTAGACAATGCAGTCCACATCATGGGTTTGAGTATCCACTTGGTGTGTTGTTGATATACTATACATTTGTCTGGTAATGGTATCAGGAGTGTCTTAGAGCTCTAGGGGATGCAGTTGGGCTCTATAAGGTACTTGTTGAAGAGGTGGCCTTTGAGGGCTTTCCTAAACTGTGGTAGGTTCTTAATAGCCCGGATATCATGGGGTAATGCGTTCCAGTATCTTGGGGCACTGAGATTGAAGGCCCTGTTGGCTGTCGATTTGGTGCAAACAGTAAGTGCCTTCGGGACTTTTAGGGAGTTTATAGCCGTGGATCTTCTTGCTCTATTTGTGGATGTGGAATGGATGAGGGAGGTTAAGGATGCAGATGAGAGATTGTGAACAGCTTTAAAGGTGATTGTCAAGATCTTGAAAATTATTCTTGCCTGAATGGGTAGCCAATGCAGCTGTATCAGCAGAGGCATCACGTGGTCGCTCCTGGAGGCTCCGTGGAGGACTCTTGCAGCCGCATTCATGGCTAGTTGAAGAAGGTTTAGTGTAGATTGGGGAAGACCTTGTAATATGGCATTGGCATAATCAAAATGAGGTATGACCAAAGCCTGGAAGATTGTCCGAAAATCAGTTGGATCAAGCATGGAACGTAGGTGCCTAAGTGAGCGGATCTTGAAGTAGACTGATCTGACTATGTTTCCTATGTGGGCCTTCATATCCAGGCGTTGATCTAAGGTGACTCCCAGGTATCGTATTGAGGATTTAGAGTTCAGCTCAGCTTCTTTTACTTTAAGATATTGCGGTGGGGTAAAGTTGGGGTTCCTCGTAATGAAGAGTACTTCCGTTTTCTTATGTTGTATTCTGAGGTTTTGGGAAAGAAGCCAGTCAGATATTGCATTGAAACAGTTCGTCAGTGGGGAGAGGTCCAGATTCTCAGTAGAGAAGGGTATGTAGAGCAGGACATCATCTGCGTATAACATGCAATCAACATTGAAGGACCGGATGATATTACAAATTGGCTGCATGTAAATATTGAACAAGAGCGCAGAAAGGGAGGATCCTTGTGGGACTCCTTGACTTTGGTGGAAAGGTTCAGAATTTATCCCTCCAGAACGAACGTGTTGCCATCTTTCGGACAGGTAAGATCTGCACCATTCGAGCGCTCGTCCATTAATGCCTTTGTCAGTCAGTCGTCCTAAAAGAAGCTCATGAGTCACTGAATCAAAAGCTACAGCGATGTCCAGAAAGATGAGAGCAAATCCTTGACGGAGGTCATCAATGCCTGTGATTATCTTGCAGAATAGTGTGGTAAGGAGGGTTTCCACGCCATGGAATTCCCTAAAACCATGTTGGCATGGGTCTAACGGTGCAGCGGAGTCGATGTGATCCTGCAATTGACGTTGAGCTTCCTTTTCAATGATCTTCGCAAGTAGTGGAATGCTGGATATGGGTCTGTAGGATTCCACCTGTTGGGGATCGAGCTTACAGTTTTTTAGCAGAGGTCTAATGGAGGTGTGTTTAAGGGCTGAAGGGAAAGAGCCGGTTGAGAAGGAGAGGTTAATTATTTTGGACAGTACTGGGCTGAAATGACTGCGAAGCTCCTTGATCCAGAAGGCTGGGCATAGATCAGACTGGGCAGTAGTGGTATTAAGGGCAGCAATGGTGTCCTCAAGTCCTCTCTTGGTGGGGGTAGCAAACATGGTTAGTGTTGTTTGGCAGTCTTGCTCTATTGCGGAAGTTGTAGTAGAGGTTTTGTTGGTCTGGCATATCTTGGATTGAAGATAGGCTGCGAAATCTTGTGGGTGTATCTCGAATGGAGGTCCGGAGGATGGTTCTTTTGATAAGGTCTTAACCAGGTCGAAAAGGTCATGTGGTTTATTAAGCGATCTCTTTAAGGTGTCAGAGTAGTACTGCTTCATCGTGTTGGTGATTGCGTTGCGATGCGCGGCCAGATGACAGTTGTATGTTGTCAGGTCATTTGAAGAATGAGATCGTCGCCAGCGTTTCTCTAGTTTCCGTAATTGGTTAAGTGATGCTTTAAGATCGGCTGAGTACCATGGGGCACTCACCCTTTTACCTGGATGCCTGTTGATTGGTGTACGTTGGGTAATTGAGCTGAGGCAATTGTTCCAGACAGAAATTAGGTCGTCAAGGTTCTGAGTGGTTTCAGAGAAGAGTTGTTGCGTTTCTGCAAGGATAAGATCTCTGTTGTAAGGCTTGAAACATCGAGAGGGCGGTCTTGTGGTGTTGCTTTGTATTTTGTTGATTTTTGTATAGGCTTTGTACGAAGGAATCTGGATGATGATCAGTTTGTGATCTGACCAAGGAACAGGCGTTATGGAGGTTATAGGATCATGGTCTGGGTTAAGAGAGGTTTGCAGGGCGAATACTAGATCAAGGATATTTCCCTTAATGTGAGTAGGATCATTAACTAATTGCTTGAAGCCAAGATTTTTGAGGGCATCAAGGAAGGCTGATGCTTGATTATCTTGTAGTGTAGGCAGGTTAAAGTCACCTAGGATCCAATTAGGGATGCTTGGGTTATGAGTGTTAGATGCCAGATCGATGATAGCCGAGAGATCATCTGGGGAGGCTGAAGGTGCTCTGTACAGCAGGTTGATTGAGCAGTGTTTATTGGAGATGGTAACCGTCTCCAGGTGGTTCGTACTGGTGGAGTCTACCGTTCGAAAGTGGAGGTCTGTCCATGTGAGGATGAGCACGCCGCCTCCTCTTTTTTCTTGTCTATGACTTGAGTGTGCAGTGAAATTCTGGGGGAGGAGCAGGTTGAGTATAACATTGTCTTCAGCGGATAACCACGTCTCGGTGACCATGAGTATATCAAGGCTATGGCTAGCAATGATGTCAGTGACGGCTGGCCACTTCTTCCGGATAGAACGGGCGTTGATGAGGGCACATTTTAGGCTTTGAGGGTAGGAGTTTTCGAATCGTTTGGGTTTCGTATTGTGTTGAAGTGCAATGTGTAACAGATGGGGGTGACGTGGGCGGGTGTCCCAAGTTATGTTGTCGTGGGATGCACTGGTCCACCTTCTCCCATGGCTCCGTAAAATAGGAATCTGGTTGGATGCTGGTGTTAGGGCAAGAACGTTGGAGAACCAGCTTGATATGATGATATAGCATCCTATTATGGTGGTAATGGGGGAGCCCATCTTGGAAGAGCCCTATGTAATTGGGAGCGGGTCAATCAGGTTAAACTACCAGGGAGTTATTAACAAACTTTGATACTTAGAGCAATATGCTTGGTCACAACAGACAATATAGACACAGGCAGTGGTTAGAGTTAGATAACTAGTAGAAGTCTACTGACAACAGTACAGAGGTTGATTGGCTACTGACAACAGTATGAATGTTGACTGGCAATATGCTTGGTCACAACAGACAATATAGTCACAGGCAGTGTTTAAAGTTAGATAACTAGTAGAAGTCTACTGACAACAGTACAGAGGTTGATTGGCTACTGACAACAGTATGAATGTTGACTGGCAATGAAGGATTACTGGTGACAGTACAGTGGATACTGGTAATGGAACATTAGAGACTGGTGCTATTAAAGGTTACTGACAACAGTATGGTAGATACATGGAATAGTGGTGACTGGTACTATTAGAGGTACTGACGACAGTATGGTAAGTAGGTACTCGCGTGGTGTCTGTATTGCTGGCAATGAGCTGTACAAGGAAGTGCAGTACTGTAGGCTGAGTCGTCGGTAAGCGAGCTCAATCTCATGGGAGCTCAAGCTGCTGGACAGTCGTATGAAGGTTCTGTGGCCATTGAAGCGTATGGGCCAGCTGCCTAAGGGCCACGCCAAAGGGCCCTCTGGCGAGGCCCTCAGGCGCGGGCACGCCCGGCGGCGTTTACTTTTATGTGGGGAACGTTGGCTGCCCCGATTGGGCAGCTGAAGCTGGAGGCGGGCCCTGTATCCCCGGCAGCTCGATCCCGGCTGGGAGAGCTGTTGCTGAGCAGGGGTGCAGGAGGGCAGAGGCCTTCACGCCGGACGGCGTTTACTTTTATGTGGGTAACGTTGGCTGCCCCGATTGGGCAGCTGAAGCTGGAGGCGGGCCCTGTATCCCCGGTGGCTCGATCCCGGCCGGGAGAGCTGTTGCTGAGCCGGGGTGCAGGAGGGCAGAGGCCTTCACGCCCAACGGCGTTTACTTTTATATGGGGAACGTTGGCTGCCCCAATTCATAGACTGAGTCATGAATTTGGAGCACTCTCTGACACCCGAGGCCAGGATCTGGAACCGCTGGAGAGGTTCCTTGGAGAGACCTGCTGAGTACCAGGCGAGTTCTTTTGCCAGGTTGCTCAGGTACATGCCCATGTACAGTTGGTACGCCTGGATCTGGCCAATGAGTATCGAAACCTGGTAGCACTTTCTGCCCAGGGTGTCCAAGGCTGGGACCTCCCTACTCGGGAACATCGAGGTGTGAGTCTTTTGGATCTGAAGATGACGCATGGCCGACTCCACCACCATGGAGTTGTGTGGCAGCTGTGCTTTCTGGAAGTCAGGGCTCCAGCGGACTCAGTACATCGAGTCCAACCGTCTGCTCACTATAGGCATCGATGTGGGGGTCTCCCACATGTGATGGAGCAGACATTCCAGGATCAGGGGAACAGGCACTGTGAGTGCCTCCTTTGGGGGGGGGGGGCACGTACTGGAGTATCTCGAGCTCTTTAGTCCAAGGTCTTCCTCAGAGTCGGTCTTGGAGGCCAGTGCCTTGGCCATTTCCCGCATAAAGGCAGTGGGGACCGACGCTGGGTCTCGGGGTGGGAGATGAGTCAGTGGGCATGTCCCAATGCCAACGGGTATCCAGGGGACTCCTCGTCCTCTGTCTCCCAATCTGACTCATAGTCGGTGAAGGTGTCGAGGACAGCCCAGGCTCCGGTGTCACGCCCCGAGCCTGACAGTCCCTGGATCTCTCAAGGCTGGTGGCGCTCAAGGATCGGCTCAATATCCATGGAATTCATTGAGGTCAAGGGCCCGGTAGTTGGGAGCGATGACCCGGCAGAGCCAGGCATCAAAGTCTGCTGCTGGGCCATGAAGGCAGATATACTGCGCTCCAAGGTGGCCATCCTGGTCTTGAGGCCAGATGGCTCCGCAGCCTTCGGCGTGGACACCAAGGGGCTCGGGATCGATGTCTGCTCAATCGAGGGGGAGTCTTCGACCAGGATGGCTTCAGGAGTCCAAGGCCGGTTGCCAGATGCTGACTATTCCCATTGGGGTATTTTGGTCGATCGCTCCTGCTCCTTTGTCTCGGACTCGCGGTGAGGACTGCAGATCCAGGACCCATGGGACTTGCCCACTTTTCCAGGCACGACCTCAGACATGGTCTTCAAAGGTTTCCAGCTCTTTTTGGGCTCTTCCTCTGGGATCTGGCTGGAGGACCCATAGCCTCGAGGTTCTGAGGCAGCCCAGTCTTCCCGGAGTTCCGGAGGGGGCCCTGGAGACTCCAGTGCAGAGTCTGTCTTATGAAAGAAGAACTCCCACTGCTGCTGACAGCTCTTGATGGCCTTGGAGGTCATCTTTTTACAGAGACTGAGGCAAGATGGCACCCTTGGGAAGGAAGAGGATCACACATGCATGGTGAATCTTCCAAAGGCTTTCTTTGAAACCTGGGGAGAAGCTACTGCGCGTGCTCCGTCAGTGCTGATGTCACTCATATGTGAGAATGACTTCCTGCTTGTTCCCGGAGAAAGCACTTATCAAAAAATGGAAAAAGGAGTCAAACGACAAAAACAGGAAATAACATAAGCAATGGCAAGTTATATGCAAGGTACTGATAGGGCAGGCAGAGAGAGAATTTGAAAAGAAGCTTGCCATGGAAGGCAAATCTCATAATAAAAACATTTTGAAGTACATTTGTAGCAAAAAACCTGTGAGTGTCAGCTGGCCATAAGGTGAAAGAGGAGTAAAAGGAACACTGAGGGAGGACAAGGCCATAGTGGAGAAACTGAATGGCATTTTTGCCATTCCTTTACTACAGAAGATGAAGGAAAGTTACCCATGCCAGAAATGATTTCTAGAAGTGATGTATCGGAGAAATTTAAACAAATCTTGATAGTCCAGAAAGATGCTATAAGGTAATTAGATAACCTAAAGATTTGCAAATCAACTGAACTGGATGGTATATATCAGAGGATGCTGGAAGCACTCAAAAGCGTAGTTACTCACCTGTAACAGGTGATCTCCGGGAACAGCAAGAATTTAGTCTTCACGTATGGGTGACGTCGGCATTGATGGAGCCCATGCGGAAACGCTCCCCAGTTTCCTATAGGAAAGTCTCTGGGAGTACTCCACTGTGCCTGTGTGACTGCCTTCCCGCTCTTCTGACTGACTCCCTCTCCTCAGTTGGGTTTGTAGCTGAGAAGGAAGAGTAAAAATAACCCTACAACTCGATGGAGAGGAAGGTGGTTTGTGAAGACTAAATTCCTGCTGTTCCCGGCGATCACCTGTTACAGGTGAGTAACTACGCTATCTCCAGGAACAAGCAGGAATATAGTCGCCACATATGGGACTGCCTAGCTCCCAGATCTTCAGGAGACTTGGAAAGTTGGACTGGGTTCAGTTGAACATATTCATCCAGCATAAACAGTTTTTTTTGGGGGGGGGAGGAGTTGTAGTTATGTTCCAAAGAGATGTTGGAGGACAACCCAGCGGGAATCCTTGTCCAAGCAGTAATGGGTGGATTGAGGACCAGGTTGCTGCCCGGCTTATTTCATCAATGGCTACTGGGCATAGGTTGGCTACAGAAACTGCCATGGCTCTGACATTGTCAGCAGTGATGTGGCCTGTGGAGAGTCCTGCTTTATCATAAGCAAATGTAATGCAGTCTGCTATCCATCTGGAGAGCGTACACTTTGTTACAGGAAGCCCCAAGTGAGTGGGGTCAAAGGAAACAAACAATTGTGAGAACTTGTGAAGATCTTGAGTCCTCTGCAGATAGAAGGCCAGGGCTCATTTGCAATCCAGGGTGTGCATAATTGCTGCATGCGGTCTTGGGAAGAAGACCGGAAGTATTACCGATTGATTGATGTGGAAGGGAGATATCACTTTTGGCAGAAATTGAGGGTGTGTCCATAGGATGAGTTAGAATCTGGTATATGGTGGATGGGTCACCAAGTCTTGTAGTTCACTGTTGCGCCTAGCCGAGGTCAGAGCAACTAGAAATATGACCTTCTTAGACAAGTACTGCAGGTGAGCTGTAGCTAGTGGTTCAAACGGGGGGTTCAGAAGCTGAGCCAAGACCACACTGAGATTCCACGCCACCGGAGGTGGTCAAATGGGTGGCTTAGAGAGAAGGCCTCTCATGAAATGCACCACTAGGGGGTGGACTGGCCGTTGATTGCTTTGTGAAAAGCCGCAATGGCACTGAGGTGAACTCTAACCAAATTCGTCTTTAGTCCTGAAGAAAACAAGTGCAATAGAAATTGCAGAAGTGCAGGAACTGGGGCATTGAAGGGATTGAGGTTGTCCCACGAGCACCACAATACAAATCTGCACCATTTGAACGCATAGGCCCGCCTGGTGGAGGGTTTTCTTGAAGCCAGAAGAATGTCCTTTATCTCCTGAGGAAGATGGAGATGCTGGAGCATCACCCCTTCAGCAGCCATGCAGTCAGATGGAGAGATCACAGATTGGGATGTAGGACTGTTCCGTCGTTCTGGGACAGAAGATCCTGATTGCAGCCCAGATGGATTGGTTGAGTCTGTTGCAATCGAAGTAGAAGAAGAAGCCAGGGTTGATGGGGCCAGAAGGGGGTTTTGAGAATCACAGTGCCTCCGTCGAGCTGGCGTTTGAAGAGGGTCTTTGTTATTAGGGGTGTGGAGGGAAATGCATAAAGCAGTCCCTGACCCCAATGTAGGTGAAAAGCACTGTTTGCTTGGCTTAGTTTGGATAGAATTCTGGAACAGAACTGTGGGAGTTTGCTGTTCTGTGGAGTGGCAAAGAGGTCGATGTCTGGAGTTCCCCAGGCCCTGAAGATTTGTGCCACTGAGTGAGGGTCTAGAATCCACTGGTGTGGGTGGAGGATGCGACTGAGTCTGTCCGCAAGGTGATTCTGATCGCTGGGGATATACACTGCATGAAGGTGTATGTGGTGAGAGATGGAGAAGTTCCACAGGCACACACACTATAACACAAAATATACTGCTAGGAGTCAAAACTCCAACAAAAATATAAGAGAAAAATAAACAGTGAAAAGAACCAAAAATACCAAAAAACCCTTGAAAAATAATTATAGAATACTGCACTTTATTAGCATGGGTTTAAAACAGGAAAGTTGAAAACAGCACCAACTGTGATAGAGGAAACACTCCAATAATGCAGTAGTCAGAAAAAGCCAAATTATTTGTGAATGACGATAAATAATCTTGGATAGCTGATAACTGAGTGGATTAAATCATGAAATATGATGTACAAAACCAGTTCCTGTGGACTCTCAACGGTCATGAGGGGTAAGCAGCCATGTACGATCATTGTATCGAGCACGGGTTCGAGCCCTATGTACCAGATGAAATGGATATCCACGGGCAATAAAAGACTCCTCAAGGCCTTGTGAACGAAGCTTGTATTCAGAAACAGTACAATTACCACAATACCGAAGAAATTGTGCCAATGGTAAAACTCTTATTCAACCCTTGAGGGTGCGCACTAGAAAAATGGAGAAAGGCCATCCGGTGAGTGGGTTTACAATAAACTGTGGAAACAAGATCATCAGCTTGCCGTGTCAAAGACACATCCAAAAACGAAATAGACATGGCACTATAATCTAGTGAAAGAGACAAATTAACATCACATAGGTTCAGCCAATGATGAAATGAAAGCAGTTGATCTTCTGAACCACTCCACAGTAGAAAAATATCATCAATATATCGAACCCATAAACGAATTTGGGATTCTCAAAGTGAGCCATAAATAAATTGGCCACCAAAGGGGCCATTGTGGCCCCCAAAGCCACTCCTCTGATGTGCTGGAAAAACTCCCCACCAAAACAGAAAAACTTCCTTGTCATGGCCAATGTCATAAGTTGAAGAATAAAAGCAATCTTAGAGGCACTCGGATCTTGACAAGCTGAAATAGACTCACAAACCACCATCATGGCAGCATCTCGCGGAATACTGGTATATAATGATGAAACATCCAGTGTAGCCATCAATAAACCAGCCAGCAGATCTTTATCATGACCAGCATGAAGAAAATGCATAGTATCGCGCAAATAAGATGGAATCTTAAACACCAGTGGTCGTAAAAAAGAATCCACATATATCGAAAGGGGTTCCAACAAAGAACCACGTAGTAATACTATGGGTCGGCCCGGAGGATTAACCATGTCTTTATGGATCTTAGGGAGAATATAAAACTGAGGTGTACAAGGATGTTCAGCACAAAGGAACTTTGCTTCCTTACTATCCACCAGATGTAAAGCCAGAGCCTGAGCAACATGCTCCTTTATAGTGGTTTGCAGGTAAACTGTGGAATCATTAGGTAATAACACATAAGTAGCATCGTCAGCTAATTGACAACAGATCTCAGCCACATAATTAACAGCATCGAGCACCACCACTGCATCCCCTTTGTCAGCTTGACGGATAATAATATCCCGAGACACACGTAACGCCAGCAGGGCTTGTCGTTCGGATGTCAACAGACTACGGAAAACTTTTCTATTATTAGAAGTTTCCAATTTCTGAATATCTGACAAAACCAGTTCCTGAAAAACCAAAAGCATCGGAGGACGAGGGCCTGGTAGTGTCCACGTAGAATGGAATGGTAACTTTAATCTATCAGGCAAACTCTCTACGGGTATTGCTGAAGGCACATCTGATGAGGAGGAGCATTCAGCAAAAAAGGCTCTCAAGTGTAACTTCCGCAACAATTGTTCAAATTCAAGACACACTTGGAATCCATCATAATAGGTCCGTGGGACAAAAGAAAGACCCTTCTCCAGGACTTGTATCTGTGATGCTGTTAATGAATGAGATGATAAATTAACTACAAGCCCTCTGGATCCACCACTGGTAGTGACCGCGTCCATGGGCAATGAGAGGATGTCTGTCCATTGGACTGCTTCCCCTGCCCTCGTCCTTTGCAGGTACCTTTGCCCTGTTCTAAAAAAATCCTCTGACCCAGATGCTGGATGATCAAAAGGGGCAGAGTCATCAGAATATTCAAAATAAACATGATGAAGCTTTCTATGTTCCTCCTGCATCCATACATAAACAAAACCAGTCTTATAGTCCGTATCATCTCTATGCAGCTGGACAGCTTAAATCTCTTAATGTCTTGATGGAAAGATTCCATCTGGGATTGTAAACATTGTAATTGCAGTGAAAAAACATCTTCCTGCTCTATAGCTTTAAGAGCAGCTATCTTCTGATCAAGCTCAATGGCTGTCACTTCATTAAACGCCTTGGTAGCATTAACTGTTAAGACTGTCAGGTCCAGTGAACATTTATTAAGGATCTTATTCCAGTTCTCTACAAAAATGTCATCCTCAACAAACAATTGTGGCTCCTTCTTAAGACGAAAACCACGAGGAATCTGTTGTCTGTGAATATATTCCAACAGAGTGGCTTGATGTAAATCAGCTCTCACTTGACGTTTCCACAACTTCTGTAAAGAAATCCAAGAAGCATGTTCATCTGAAGTTTCTGTAGAGTCAAAACATGTGGGTTCTCGCAATAGTTCTTGTACTTGATCCACTGAAAAAGTCTTGCCAAATAGGTGAAGCAGATTCCATAGTTACACTAGAATACAAAATATACTCCTAGGAGTCAAAAATCACCAAATAACAAGAAAAAAACCCCAACAAAAATATAAGAGAAAAATAAACAGTAAAAAGAACCAAAAATACCTTGAAAACTAATTACAGAATACTGCACTTTATCAGCATGGGTTTAAAACAGGAAAGCTGAAAACAGCACCAACTGTGATAGAGGAAACACTCCAATAATGCAGTAGTCAGAAAAAGAAAAAAACAGCAAAAATAAAACTCACGGAGCAAGAAAAAACAGAAACAGCAGTGCTCTGCTCACCGTGAAAACTGCTGGTCTGCCGAAGCAGAAAGACGCCGAGCATGCGCAATATAAAAGGGGGATCCCAACTGAAGTCAGGGGCTATCCACCGACGTATGCCAGCAAAATCAAAATGAACCAGCCATAAAAGATGAAACACAAAAAACAGAATAAGAAACAAAATAAATAGCACAAAATGACTACTGCATTATTGAAGTGTTTCCTCTATCACAGTTGGTGCTTTTTTCAACTTTCCTGTTTTAAACCCATGCTGATAAAGTGCAATATTCTATAATTATTTTTCAACGTTTTTTTTGTTCTTTTATTTTTCTCTTATATTTTTGTTGGGATTTTTTCTTGTTATTTGGTGAGGTTCCACAGGCGACAGACCTCTTCGCAGATGGAAAGTGAGCCTGTCCCGCCTTGCTTGTTCACATAGAGCATTGCCACCTGGTTGTCTGTCCTGATGAGCACCTGGCTGTTTGAGAGGTAACATAGTAAATGACAGCAGATAAAGACCAGCATGGTCCATCCAGTCTGCCCAGCAAATATACAGCAAGAGTAGATGCACCCGTCGCTCCGTGCAGGCCACCCCTCCCCATGTCTTTGTTTAGGGGTGGACCCACCACTCCATGTAGGGCACCCCTATTTGTTGAGACGTTAGATGGTTCAGTTTATTTTGTTTTTATCCTGTTTCTATAAAGGGATCCGCTGTGCTTGTCCCATGCTGTTTTGAATTCTGTCACTGTGTTTGCCCCCACCACTTCCATTGGGACAGCATTCCAAGCATCCACCACCCTTTCAGTGAAAAAATATTTCCTGGCATTGCCTTTCAATTTTCCACCTTGCAGCTTCATGTTATGCCCTCTAGTTTTGCAGCTTCCACGTCTTTGGAAGAGGTTTGTTTGTTCATCGTTCCTCTTTAAGTATTTAAAGATCTGAATCATATCTCCCCTATCTCTCCTCTCCTCCAAAGTGTACATATTAGGTCTTCAAGTCTCTTCTCATAGGGTTTCTTACGCAGGCTCCAAATCATTTTGGTCGCCTTCCTCTGAACAGTTTCCAGTCTTTTTACATCTTTTGCAAGCTATGGTCTCCAAAACTGAACACAGTATTCCAAGTGAGGCCTCACCAGCGACCTGTACAGTGGCATAAGTACCTCTTCCTTTCTGCTGGTAATCCCTCTTTGTATGCAGCCCAACATCCTCCTGGCTTTTGCCACCGCCTTGTTGCACTGCTTTGCCACCTTGAGATCATCAGAGATAATCACACCAAGGTCTTTCTCCTGAACCATGTACACCAATCTCTCGCCCCCTATTGCGTACATTTCCCTTGGATTTCTGCTACCTAAGTGCATGACACTGCACTTTTTCGCATTAAATCGTAGTTGCCAAGCATTAGACCATTCTTCCAGCTTTTGTAGATCTTTCCTCATGTTATCCACTCCCTCAGGGGAGTCCACTCTGTTGCAAATTTTTGTGTTATCTGCAAAAAAACAGACTTTTCCATTCAGTCCTTCAGCAATATCCCTCACAAATACATTGAACAGTGCCGGGCCCAGGACCGAACCCTGGGGCACCCTGCTAATCACCTTCCTTTCATCCGAGTGAGCTCCATGTACCATCACCTTCTGTCGTCTGTCAGTCAACCAATTTCTAATCCAGTTCACCATCTTGGGACCCCATCCCCAAGCTACTGAGTTTGTTGACAAGCCTCCTATGAGGAACAGTATCAAAGGCTTTGCTGAAATCCAGGTAGATGACATCCATCGCATGCCCCTGATCTAGTTCCTTGGTCACCCAGTTAAAGAATTCAATCAGATTTGTTTGGCAAGACCGTCCTTCAGTAAAACCATGTTGCCTCGGATCTTGCAACCTGTTGGTTTTGAGAAAGTTCACTATTCGCTCTTTCAGGAGTGCCTCCATTACTTTTCCTGCCACCGAGGTAAGGCTCACGGGTCTGTAGTTTGACACTTCTTCCCTGTCACCACTTTTGTGTAGAGGTACAACATCAACCATTCTCCAGTCCTGAGGAATCTCTCCTGTTTCCAAGGATCTGTTGAATACATCCTTTAACGGCCCTGCAGGAACCTCCCTGAGCTCTTTCAGTATCCTGGGATGTATCCCATCCGGTCCCATGGCTTTGTCCACTTTTAGTTTAGGAAGATGTTCCAGCACCTGTGTGAATGGTGTGGTATCTACTTCATTCCCATTTTTATATTTGGGAGTCACAGCTGGTCCATCTCCAGGATTTTCCTTAGTAAAAACAGAGCAGAAGTATTTGTTCTATGTCTCTTTCCACGCGTCCTTTCCCAGCACTTCTGAGTCCTGCAATTCCAACTCTGATCTTCTTCCTTTCCCGAATATACGCGAAGAAAGTTTTGTCGCCACCCTTAACATCATTAGCCATCTTTTCCTCTGCCTTTGATTTTGCTATCCTTATTTCTCTTTTTGATTCTTTGAGTTTGATCCTGTATTCATTTTTGTGTTCTTCTATTTGCAAGCTTTTGAATTTGATGCTGAAACACCTGCAAGGCATTTGTGATTGCCCAGAGTTCCAACATGTTGATTTGTAAGGATGACTCCTGAGTTGTCCACAGGCCTTGTGTGGACATTGGTTACTCATGTATGATTGGAAGCGCTTGAGAATCTTTCACATGCCAGGAATCTTCAGTTCTTGAATTTTCCATAAACACATGTTATCATCAGAGATTTTATTAAAAAAATATTTTGTTGAAATTCTTAAAGTGGCAGAGCCTATTGATATTGCCTCTGCTTATTATTTCTCTCTTAAATCTCAGGTGGTTGCCCCTGACAAGGGGTTCTTTGATTTACTTCATACAACAGTAGAAAACTTGACAGATTTTTTTTGAGGATTCATCTGAAGTGATAACTAAATGTGATACTGTACTGGTTACCTTTTCCTCAGAATCTGTTGTTAAAAATTCTTAAGTTGTTCTTTAAGAATAAAGATGCTGTTTTTTGTGGTAAACAAATAACAGTGTCCCCTGATGTCACAGGGCCACCCAGGTAAGGAGGAAGCAGTTCCTTGTTTTAAAACCCAAAGTTTTAGCTTTGGGAGGTTCCTTTTTCTTAAGTTTTCCCTGCAAGTGTGTCATAACCTTGTAGGGACAAAGTTTTGTTTTTCTGGAGGTTTTGCATTTGGAGAAATTTTTATTAGATAGACAGGTGTAATAGGATTGGAGGGGTGTAGAATGTATTGATATCTTCTCCTGTTGTGGCCTGGGCCTAATTTTCTTTTGAAAATGTCTTAGTATTGTATGTTCTCATAATCTGGGCTTTACCATGTTTTTCATGACCTTTTTGGAGGTTTCTCCTTAATTTGTTCTTTTGATCCAATTTCTTCTTATCATGGTTTTCTTTGTTTTTGTGAAATATGTATATTTCAAAATACTTAATAAAAAAAATGCAGGGTCATGCACTTGGGCTGCAAAAATCCAAGGGAGTGGTACAGTGTAGGTGGCAAAGTACTTCTGTCCACGAAAGAAGAGTGTGACCTGGGTGCGATTGTTTCTGATGATCTTAAAGTGGCTAAACAGGCAGAAAAGGTGATGGCGAAAGCCAGAAAGATGTTTGGGTGCATAGGGAGAGGAATGGCCAGCAGGAAAAAAGGAGATAGTGCCTCTTTATAGGTCTCTGGTGCAACCTCATTTGGAGTATTGTGTGCAGTTCTGGAGACTGTACCTTCAAAAGGATATAAACAGGATGGAGTCAGTGTAGAGCAGAAGGCCAGTCAGGTTTTCAGGGAATCCACAATGAATATGCATGAGATAGATCTGCATTCAATGGAAGCTTTGCATGCAGAGCTATCTCATGCATATTCATTGTGGATATCCTGAAAACCTAATTGGCTGGGGGTACCCGAGGACCAGGTTGGGAACCACTGGTGTAGAGGGTGACTACTAAAATGGTTAGCGGTCTTCGTTATAAAACATATGAGGACAGATTTAAAGATCTTAATATGCATACGTTAGAGGAAATGTGGGATAGAGGAGATATGATAAAGATGTTTAAATACCTCCATGGCATAAATGCACAAGAGGAGAGCCTCTTTCAATTGAAAGCAAACTCCACTAAGAGGGGAAGTAGGATGAGGGTGAAAGGGGATAGACTCAGGAGTAATATGCGGAAATATTTCTTTATGGAAAGAGTAGTAGATGCATGGAATAGTCTCCCATTTGAGGTAGTAGAGACGAGGACAGTATCTGAATTAAAAAAGGAACGGGACAGAGAAGATCTCTAAAGGAAAACAGGGGACTATTGTAATTGATTGATATGGAAGGGCAGCCTATATAGGCTATGTGGTGTTTTTTCTGCTGTCATGTTTCTATGTTTCTAAATTGAAGTCAGTTAGGGCATAGTTTTACAAGCCAAATTTCAGTTGTGTTTTTTCCCTCCTAGTTAAGGGGAAAAGAGTGATCTTATTGACCTTTAGATTTAACTGATTATCTTCATCAGTAAGTTATTAGGCTTTAGGAGTAGAATAATTAAGTCCTTGCTGTTCGCCTAGAGACTCTAAAAGTCCCTTATACTTTTTAGGTATAATTGTATTAGTTCAAGTAACTCTATTCCCCTAGCAACTTTAAATTGAACAACTTTTAAAAGCTAAAAGAAATCATTAAAACTAAGAAGCAGACAGCAGTCTAGCAGCAACATGGGTGCTATCCAGCCTTTTGCACTGAGTGTTACATGTATGATTTTCTTTCAGTTGGTGAGAAATCATGTGTGTGCACTAGGTGCAAAGAGCTCTTTTCTCTCAGGGAACGAGTCTGATCTCCGGAGGCTCAAGTAGCAAACTTAGAGGAGCTGAATCAGATAGAGAGTTTTATAGATGAGACCTACAGGGATATAGTAAACAGGTCCCACCTCCTGGTCACGTGAAAGGAGAGCATCGCCTTGGTGAGGCAGGAAGTGATCCTGTAGCTAGGACATTTATTTAACATTTCTTCTATACTGCATTTCATGGAGTCAAAGCAGTTTACAATAAATTAATAGTTTTGTAGCATGTCCTCCAAGTGATGTAATGCCTTCTCACACAGAGGATGTGTCTCTAGGGCCATGTGCTCATGAAGGGTTAGTATGGCCATCATAGTTGGTGATTTGATCATTAGGCATGTAGATAGCTGGGTTACTGGTGGGCGTGATGATCACCTGCTAGCCTGATGTGAAGGTAGCAGACCTCATGGGCTACCTAGATAAGATTTTAGACAGTGATGGAGAGGAGCCTGCTTTTTTTAGTACATGTTGGTAACCGATGATATAGGAAAGTGTGGAAGGGAGATTCTGGAAGCCAAATTTAGGCTTTTAAGTAAAAGGTTAAAAACCAGAACTTCCAGGGTAACATTCTCAGAAATGCTTCCTGTTCCACACAAAGTACCCAAGAGGCAGCTAGAGCTCCAGATGAGATGATGGTGCAAGAAAGAGGCTTTTGGATTTGTTAGGAATTGGGTAGCATTCTGGGGAAGGGGAGGGCTTTTCCATAAGGATGGGCTCCACCTTAACTAGGGTGGAACCAGGCTGCTGGCATTAACTTTCAAAAACGATATAGAGCAGCTTTTGAATTAGATAATGGAAGAAAGCTGACAATCGTCCATGGTTCAGAATGGTACATCTTTGAAGGATACTAGCAAAACAAGAAAGTTAAGGCATCTTGATAGAGAGATTCCAATAAAGGTAAAAGTAAGCCAGGTACCTTTAAGTAAAAATCACAGTTGAAAAATTCTAAATTACCCCCGTTATCTGATAGCCAGGCTGTTAATATGAACAAAACACAAACTTTGAAATGCCTTTATGCAAATTTTAGAAATCTAAAATATAAGATGGGAGAGAGTTAGAATACATAGCACTAAATGAAAGGTTAGATATAATTGGCATCTCAGAAATTTGGTGGAAGGAGGATAACCAATGGGGCACTGTGATATCAGGATACAACTATATTGCAATGATAGGGTAGATCACATTGGTGGAGGGGTGGCGCTATATGTTAAAAAAGGGCATTGAGTCAAACAGGATAAAGGTTTTGCAGGAAACAAAATACACTGTAGAATCTCTATGGATAGAAATTCAATATAAGAAGGCAATGGCAGTGGGGTTATATTACCATCCACCTGACCAGAATGAACAGACAGATGATGAAATGCTAACAGAAATTAGAGAAGTTAGCAAAGTTTACACACAGTAATGATGGGAGATTTCAATTACCTGGGTATTGAGTGGGCCAATGTCATCAGGACTTGCTAGGGAGATCAAGATTCTAGATGAAATAAATGACTGCTTCATGGAGCAACTGGTTCATGACTCAATATGAGAGGAAGCTTTTTAAACCTAGTCCTCAGACTTCAAGATCTAGTGCGAGAGGTAATGCTGCTGGGGTTGCTTGGCAATAGCGATCATAACATGATCACATTTGATTTAATAAACGGAGGGAGTATAGCAAGGAAATTCACTGCACTAGCATTTAACCATAAAAGGAGACTATGATAAAATGAGGAAATGATTAAGAAACAACTAAAAGGAGCAACTGAAAAGGTTAAGAGTTTACATCAGGCCTAGGAATTATTTAAAAATACTATCTTGGAAGCTCAGACCAGATGTATTCCACACTTTAAGCAAGATGGAAGAAAGGCCAAATGAACCAGCATGGTTTAAAGATGAGGTCAGAGAGGCTATTATAGCTAAGAGAGAAACTTTCAAAAACTGGAAAAAAGAGCCAAATTGGTAAGTTAAATGCAAGGCATTGAAAGAGAGAATTTGAAAAGAAGTTTGCCATGGAAGCAAAAATGCATAATAAAAACTTTTTCAAATACATTCTTAGCAAAAAAAACCAGAGAGTCAGTTGGACCTTTAGATGACAGAGGGGTAAAAGGAGCACTAAGAGGATAAGGTCATAGCAGACAGACTTGAACAAATTTTTTGCTTCAGTCTTTACTGAAGATGTAGGAAACTTACCCATGAATGTATCTATCCTCTATACAGTTACTCCAAAAACATCCAATATTGAACAGTGTCTTCATGTGGAAGTGAAAGGTCTTTAGATGAACATTAACGCCTTTGAGGTCCAATATTGGGCGGAAGGACCCAACCTTCTTTGGCATCACAAAGTAAATGCAATACCAATCCTTGTCCCTTTCAGCAGGCAGCACTGGAACAACTGCCCGGAGGCTGAGGAATTCCTCCAGAATAATCTGATCAGCAGCCTTCCTGGTCGCAGTCCTGCATGGAGATATTAGGAAGGATTTGGGACAGGGTCCTTGCATTCCAGCACATAGCCAAACTGAATGATGTCCAGTTCCCACTGATCTAAAGTCACACAGGCTCATCCAGTAAATGTGTCTGACAGGAGAACCCAGATTGGAGAAGGAGGGGGCAGTGAAGATCCCACGAAAGGACTGGGTCTGGAAACGGAAGCCAGAGGAAAGAAGGATGGCCTCCCCAGGCTATCCTTCTGGGAGTCTCTGAACCTCCAAGACTACTGGTAGCGAGAGCGAGGAGAATGTGATGCAGAGGGCTAGAGGCCACACTTCAAAAGCCCTTTAGGTCTACCTTCCAGAAGACGATGTAGTTTGGATTCTCCCCACTCCTTGACCAACTTCTCCAAGTTCTCCCCAAACACAAGCTTCCCCTTGAAAGGAAGTCCAGATAAATGGGACTTGGATGCCATGCCTACTGCTCAATGGTGAAGGCAAAGCCAGCGACATGCCACCATTAAAGGCGTAGAGCAGACTCACAATCCTTCCCCCCCTTTCAATGGGGCAGCAAGTGCGTCCCATTCCGTGTGTATCATGCTCTTAAGGACCTTCAGGAAGTGGAGGGTTTTCTGATCCCCCTGCATGAGGAGGTACACTTGTGGCTCCTGCTCCACCAATGCAGCATCTGGCAGTCGCAAGGCAGAGGAAATTTGATCAATCAGCACTGCTAGCTCCTCTTTCCGAAACAGACGAACGACGAGAGAAGCATCCTGATCATCCAGTGCCAGTGATTTCTCTTTTTCACTCATGAAGTCACCGTCTGATCCCCCGGAATGCAAAGCAGGATCCTTGCTACAGGAGAGCTGAACAGAGCGACCCAAAACTATTCTCTTTGGGGGCACTTCTGCATGGGGGCTCCTGCAAAGATCTGCCCTCCCTGCAATGACAGACTTTCCTCTAAGTGAGAGGAGAAGAAACAAGAGAGCCCCAAGGCCCATGGATTTGAATTGCTATGTAAGAAAGAACCATGTTTGTGGAAGAAAGGAGAAGAACTCTGGAGAAGATAGGGCTGAGATTGACCACTGTCCAGCTGCCTTGGCCGTCCCCATAGTGGAAGGAAGGCTACTGGGATGTTTCTGGTGGGCTGAGTTCCAAAGAACGGGCAGAATAATCCTGAGCCGAGGTGCTGTCTCTCTCTCTCTCTAGCCAACCCCATTGCCACCTGCAGAGCTGAAGAGGCAAAAGAGAGGTCCATGCCCATCAACTGTAAAGATGATACTACTAAGAGGCGAGCAGAAACCTCCATGTCAAGTTGCAGAGGGTGGGAAGAAAGGCAGTGTCACCTCCCAGATGACAAGTGCCTATGTCAAATAGAATGGCTTCCTGAAGCAAATCATTCTATCCAAAGAACGCTGTGGTAAGCCGCGCTTATAGTGCATGCACCAGAAGTGTGGATTCATTGTGCGTTTTGAAGATAGCACTTCAAAGTGTGTGCTCACAGTGCACAATGAAGCCCACATATACTGCATGTACAATGTGCGCATGCAGCACTAGTGTGAGGTGGTGAACGTTTGGGAAAAAGACCCCGTGAGTACCAACTGTTTAAACCCTGACCCGACAGTTGCCCCATTAAATAGCAGAAGTCGGGGGTCCCTACAGACATTATTTAAGTAGCACAAAAGAGAAATTTGGCAAACAGGAGCTTAAATCTGGCACTCACCCAACCTTCCCCAGGAGCTCAAGCAGCAATGGTGCTGGACTCAGTGCTATGTCGTACTCCCCTACTGCCAAGGCCTCTTGAATCTTCATGCCATCTTTGGGGAAGAGCAAGGGAAAGGGGGCACTGAGGCCATGCAACCAATGATTCCTTCAGGGTCCTGATCCAACAATTCTGGCTGTTCAACCATCCCTTAACAGGATAAGGGTGGGGAACTGAACAGATACCCCTTCTCGTTGGATTTTTCTCTGTCTCCACCTCTGCTGGTAGGGGAACACAACCCACCTGTCTGGACTGGTCTAGCAGGATGATATGGAAAGCTCTTTTTCAATTCAAGGTGTGCAAAACATGGACATGTGGCCTTGGAAAAATGTTGAAAAGGACAGTTGACTGCTTAAAGTAGAAATCCAGCACCACTTTAGGCAGCAACCAATGATGTATATGTAGAGCTACCCTATTTTTGAAGAAAAAAAAAATCATGTGCGCAGAGTAGATCAGTCATCAGGGCCTGTAGTTCAATGACTCTACATGTTGAAGTGACTATTACCAAAAATAAGACTTTCCAGGCCAGGTACTTTAGCTTGATGTTGAGGTCCCAAGACACAGTGGTGGTGGGGGACAGGGGGAAGGTTTGACAGGATGCTTCTAAATTTATTTAACATTTCTTTTACACTACCTTTTAGAATATCATGTCTATATAAACAAGCCCTACATAAATTCAACTAAAGGATGTAGAAAAACACTTTTACCTTCTACTTAATAATGTGCACCAAATTCACTTACATAAACCCAAACATTGGTTTTTAAATCTGACCGACAGATGTAGAAGATGTTCAAACAGTTTTTGTGTGGGACAGGAAAGGGGTCTAGGTTCTTTCCCACAAGCCAAATGGTAAACCTCTTCCACCTAAAACCGTAAGACTTTCTAATAGAGTATTTCTTAAAAACCAATATTTGTGAGACAATATCATGTAGATTCAGTAAACAAAGCTATTTGCTGGAGTGGAGGAGTAGCTTATTTGGTTAGAGCACTGGCTTGGTACTACTACTACTATTCAGCACTTGTAAAGCTCCACGCATGCAGCGCTGCACAGCTGACCTACAAGAGGTAGCCAACATACAAGAGACAGTCCCTGCCCGTCAGAATCAAGCTCATCGGAGCTTACAATTGTACTGAGACTTTTTGTTCTATGTGAACCGCGCTGATGCCGAATAGTGCGGTATATAAGAGAATGTAAATAAATAAAATAAATAAACAGTATAGAGCATTAGTCAGTTCTGCGCAAGGTAGAGCATTAGTCAGTTCTGTGCAAGGTACGGTTTGGTCAGTAGTTTGGTCATAAATGATGACGGGGGTTAGGGTAAGATGAGGAAGGAGTCAGGATCTGAATGCAACAGTGAAGAGGTGGGACTTCAATCTGGATTTGAAGAGGGCCAAGGAGGATGCCAAGTGCACAGACGTAGGTAGGCTGTTCTAGACATAAGGTGCAGCAAGGTGAAAGGAGCGCAGTCGGGAGTTCGCAGTGCGTGTGAAAGGCATTGATAGAAGTAATTTGTTAGCGGAGCGCAGATTTCGAGAGAGGATGTAGGGAGAGATAAGAGGTAGTTAGGGTCCATAGAGTGGATGCCCTTATAGGTTAGCAGGAGAAGCTTGAATTGGATGCGGGATTGGACAGGGTCCAGTGAAGCGACCTGAGAAGAGGAGTAACCTGGGCATGGCGAGGTTGGCAGAAGATTAGTCGAGCGGTGTGATTTTGTATAGATTGGAGGGGAAGGAGGTGGCTAGAGGGAAGACCAGCGAGAAGTAGGTTGCAGTAATCAAGGCGAGAGGAGATTAAGGAGTGGATAAGCGTTTTGGTAGTGTGTTCAGAGAGGAAGGGGCGGATTTTGCTGATGTTGTAGAGAAAAGAAGCAGCAGCTCTTAGCTACAAGATGGATATGAGCAGAAAAGGAGAGGTGTTAAAGGTAACCCCCAGATTGCAGGCCTAGGGAACAGGAAGGATAGCAGATCCATCCACATGGATTGAGAGACGGGGAAGTAGGGGGGGGAGGGGTTAGGTGGAAAGACAAGGAGACAAGGAGTTCAGTCTCGGCCATGTTCAATTTTAATCGGCAATGAGACATCCAGGCAGCGATGTCTGAAAGACAGGCAGAGATCTTGGACTGGGTTGCCGGGGAAATATCAGGTGTAGAGAGGTAGATTTGGGAGTCATCGGCATAGAGATGGTATTGAAAGCCATGGGAGGAGATGAGCCTTGGTTTACATTTATATTCTTCATTTTCTAGTTTCCATACATGCCCTGGTTTTATTTATGTACAAAGGTGTTTCCAATATAGTATTTACTATGTGGTTCTCATACATTTTTTATATTTATTTCCAGTGGCATTTTCATTTGTACTTACTACAATTTATTATATCTTTTTATGGAATGCCTGTAAAAGAGGGCTTTTTTACCACTTTTTACCCTTTATCACACTTTTGTTGTTATATTTGTGTTCTTTTTTATTGGTTTAAATCAATAATAGCTATTGTCATATCTGTGTAGGAGTATCCCACTCCTCGATCTTCTTGTACTTTTGTTGCTGCGATTCTGCCCTTAGAAGAGCCATCTTTTCCTATCTAATTTTGGCCTCACATACTGCTTAGATCTACTTTAGTTTTTCTTTAGTAATGTATAAATATGATTTTCTACCCCTTGCCCCTTCCATGCTTGTTTTTAATGATATGTCATTCATGATTACTTTTGTAGTGGGAGTGCATTTTTGTTGGTCATGTCTGTTAATTGAATTCTTATTTTTAGATTCATCAATTTATATTATCTTTTATATAGATATATTTTTAATGTTCTTTTTTTCTTCTTTTTTTATTTTTTCCCTTATGGCTTTTTATAGCCCTTTATTTTTTGTGCGCTGCATGCACCATACAAATGACCATATCCACACAGTGCTTATCTTATTTTGTCGATCACCTTTATTTTTAAATGTTCCGTATCGATTTATAAAGATTGTTCTCTTACAGTCTTGCTGTGCAGAATTTTTATGGTTTATATTTGCACTGTTTTTCTTTTCTTTTGCGTTTTGTGACTTTTTAAAGTGGCGTTTTTACCTACATCTACTGGTGATGGAACCCCCTTTTTTAAAAAGTAGTCCTCCTTACCCTTTGATCAGTTCTTCGCTGTTACACTTTATGTTTCGATTTTGTGTTTGTGCCATCACAAGTTTTTGTTATAAGTTGTAAATAATTACTTTGGTTTAAATATTCAAAAGTTTTTGTTATAAGTAATTACTTTGGTTTATACTGTTCTTTGTATATACACGCAATGTTGCATAATGTTCCATGTACTTATGACCTTTGTTCTCTGTAAACCGCCATTGATCTTGTGAAGTAGCGGTATATAAAAGCTTTTCAAATAAATAAATAAATCACGGACAGAGCTCTTGTTTTATTCATGCTCACCCGTTGGAACAACTTGTTTACAGGTTTTTAAATTTTTGTTAAGAAGAACTTTCAAAAATTATATTTTTTGGAACCCATCTATAGATGTGACCTGGAGCCAAGACTTTCTTAATATACATTTGGTCTGCTTCCAAGACAGTATTTTTAAACAACGCCCATGCTTTATCTAAACCTTTAAGCTTTACATCTGCTCCTTTTCATTTTTTCTTAACAATTGTCCTCCTTTTATCATAGTTTCTCCTTTGAAAGTTAAATGGTATTGTCGTGGATTTTCTTGCTTTCCTCCTTCCAATTATTAAATCAAATGTGATCATCTTATGATCACTATTGCCAAGTGGCTCCAACACCGTTATCTCAGATCCTGTGTTCCACTAAGGACTAGGTCTAAAATAGCTTCCCCTCATGTTGGTTCATGAACCAGCTGCTCCATGAAGCAATCATTTATTTCATCTAGAAACTTTATCTTCCTAGCATGTCCAGATGTGACATTGACCCCAGTTGATACCGGGGTAATTGAAATCATCCATTATTACTGTGTTGTGACTTTTGTTAGCTTCCTTGATTTCTTTTAGCATTTCTTCATCCATCTGTTCATTCTAGCAAGACAGATGGTAGTACACCCTCCTCCCCCTGCCTTTCTCTTTTACATTGAATTTCTATTTATGGAGATTCTACAGTGTATTTTGTTTCCTTCAAAACTTTTATCCTGTTTGACTCAATGCCCTCTCTAACATATAGCACAACCCCTCCACCAGTTTGACCTACCTTATCATTGCAATATAATTTGTACCCAGTACCCATTGGTTTCCAATTATATCTTAACCTTTCATTTAGTGCTATATATTATAACTTTTCTGTCTTATTTTCTAGACTTCTAGCATTTGCATATATTTGTAAGAAGTAGTATCTGGTTTATCTTTATCCAGGCTTTTAATATACCGCTCAATACACAGGCATCTGAGCGGTTTACAATACGTCAAATGATGCTGCTGGAAAGAAGAAATAGACAGCCATAAATCGGATAGGAAAGAGATAGTAAAGTGGATACATCGCAGAGAAAGGATGGCAGGGATAGGAGAGGATCAGAAAGACATCAATGTGGGGGCGGAGGGGGGAGAGAATACCTGGGAAGAAGGGAGATCCAAGGCAGTATAGAAAATATGGGTTTTTAAAAATGATTTGAAATTATTGAAGGAGGGTTCCAGATGGAGGTTCAAAGGGAGGGAGTTCCATAATTTGGGGCAAAGAAAAAAAAAGCCGAGTTATGGGTGGATTCCAGATGTACTTGCGAGGGGGATGGGAGGAACATACGATTGGCATGGATGAGCCAGAATGAGCAGTGGGGGGTGTGAAGGTGAAAAAGATTGGAAAGGTATTATGGGGTACCAGTGTGGATTGCTTTGTGGACAAAGGCAAGGATCTTGCATTGTATTCGAAAGGCAATGGGGAGCCAGTGAAGGTGTGAGAGTAGTGGTGATGATGCCCTTTACAAAGGCTTCTTAATTAAGGGGGAATCAGTTTTGAAAGTATGTTATCCAAAACTAACAGTCAAAGGCACTTACATGGTTAGCAGACCTGCAAACCGCATAAACGGTACTAACATGATATTCAAGCAGCAGTAACATGGTTAGTGCCACTGAATATCCAAAGGTACCACCGCTATAGACCCCGATGCTAACCAGTTTGCAATGGGGTGTTCTGGAGGCAGAAGGCTGTCCTAACTTTCGCCACCAAAGCTATCCAGGCAGTGGTTGAATATCGTTGCTGCCCGGTTTACTTCCTGCTTTGGTGGCAAATTCAGATATTCAATGCCAATGGCCATTGTAATCGCACTGGCCGCCACTGCTGAATATCAGACCCCCAGTGTTTTATGCTTTCTTGAATGTACATAAAATTAGCAATTTTCAGCTGTTTTTGAGAGGCACCATTTTAGAGCCTGTTTCTCAGTTCACTGATAACTTTATGAAAGCCTTTCTTTTCAAAACTAAATCATATCTCAGGAATACAGTGAAGTTACCACCAGGTGTTCTCCGGGGACAGCAGGAATTAGTCCTCATATATGGGTGATGTTGGCACAGAGACCATGTGGTAACCTCTCCCCCATCTTTCAAAGAAAGCCTTTGGGAGATGTACCACACATGTGCGATCCACTTCCAGCCTAAGGGTGCCATCTTGCCTCATAGCTCAAGAAGGCAAAAATGACAGAAGGCAACTCCACGGGGAGGAGGGACGGTTGTAAGGACCTATCTGTAAGATACTGTAATATATTCCAGGGATCTGTCCTTGGTCCGATTCTTTTTAACCTCTTTGTTAGTGATATAGCGGAAGGGCTGTCGGGTAAGGTTTGCCTCTTTGCAGATGATACCAAAATCTGCAATAGAGTAGACACCCAGGAAGGTGTAGATAACATGAGGAGGGATCTAGCTAAGCTTGAAGAATGGTCTAGAATTTGGCAGCTGGGATTTAATGTTAAAAAATGTAAGGTCATGCATTTGGGCTGCAGTAATCAAGGGAGCAATATAGTATAGGGCAGGGGTCTCAAACTCAAATTGCTTTGAGGGCCAAATGAGGACTTGTAAAGTAACCCGGGGGCCGCACAAGACGCAGGCCTAATTTGCATAAGGGACCTCATTTGCATAAATATTTGCATAATGTTACCATAAACTAACTTTTAGTAAACATGCCTCTTAATGAGCGTATGGATAAAGAAAGACTAAAAGATTTCTACATTACTATAATCCAGTGCCAACCGCCAGGCACATTAGGAACTACTACAAACACTACCCATTTAGAACCCATAGCAAACCCACCGTATCGTAACAGCACTACCAGGACTCACAAAGCACCATACCCTAACTATCAAAAGGCAACACTGCAAATATTAAACCAATACATTTCAGAGAATAACAATACATGACCTACTGGGGAAAGAGAACAAGTGGCAATGTCAAATAGGAATTACATAAACAGAATACCTCAGCTCAGTTACACATGCAGAACATACACCATCACCAAACAAGGAATCAAAATTTAGAAACAGGAAGACAATAATTAAACTGGGAACCCCAAAAGCCAAACTTGGAATGTACAACAACACTGTAGAAATAAAACTATAAATTAATTTGTATTAAATAAAGCACAGACGTTAATGATGCACATTTCCCAGAGCTGACATATTCCAGTTAATTCAAAATAACCTGATTTTTTTATACCTTTTGTGCTTTTTTTTTTTCAGTTGCAATTGTGCCAGCCACTTTCTTCTGGTTTCTTGGTGTCTTCTGCTAACTCTCCATGGTCTGCTGTCCATTTGTACTTTCTTCTCTCTTCTAGTTTTTTTTCCTTTCTCTCTCTGCATCTGCTTTAACATACTAATCTTTTTCCTTTTGCTCTTTCCTCATTCCTATTTCATCCACTCAAATTTTACCCCTCCATTCTCAATCCACACTTACTCACCCAGTACCTGGCCAATTGTAGATTTTCTTCCCTGCCACACAAAATATTTTTTCCCCTCTCCATTTTACTCTCCCAGCCCTATCCCATTCTAATCCTCCCCCAACATCAGCTCACTTGTAGTTTCAGCCCCACCCAGGATCTTCTGGCTTATAGTGACCGCATCATCAGCCCATTCCAGTCCTATTCTTGCCCCAACATCAGCCCATTTCCTGTCCTTGCTGCCCGCAACTTAGGCCATTTCCTGTCCTAGCTCCCTCCCCTCACAGCCCATGTCCTTTCTATGCCCCCTCCCCATCAGCCCATTTCCATTCCAAGCCCCCCTCCCCATCAGCCCATTTCCATTCCAAGCCCCCTTCCACTCAGCCCATTTCCATTCCAAAACCCCGTCCCCATCAGTTATTTGCAGTTCAAGCCCCCCCTTCTACTCAGCCCATTTCCAGTCCTAGCAACCCCCCCAGTCCATTACCAGTTCTAGCCCCCCATAGCCCATTACCAGTCCTAAGCCCCCCAACAGCCCACTTCCAGTCCTAACCCTTCCATCACCCCATTTTCATTCTTAGCCCCCCCATAACCCATTTTCAGTCTTAGCCCCCACCCAATCAGACCACCTCCAGTCCTAACCCCATCTGCCCATTTCCAGTGCTCGCCCCCCCATAGCCCATTACCATTCCTAAGCCCCCCAACAGCCCACTTCCAGTCCTAACCCCCCCATCACCCCATTTTCCTTCTTAGCCCCCCCATCACCCATTTTTAGTCTTAGCCCCCCCCAATCAGACCACCTCCAGTCCTAACCCCATCTGCCCATTTCCAGTCCTCGCCCCCCCATAGCCCATTACCATTCCTAAGCCCCCCAACAGCCCACTTCCAGTCCTAACCCTCCCATCACCCCATTTTTCATTCTTAGCCCCCCCCCAAACCCCATTTTTAGTCTTAGCCCCCCCCCAATCAGACCACCTCAAGTCCTAACCCCATCTGCCCATTTCCAGTCCTAACCCCCCCCCCCCCAATCAGGCCAAGTAAATAAACTAAAAACAAAACCCTGTCTGCTGCTGCCGCCGCCGCCGCCGTGGTAGCAGCACAATCAGCTGTTCGCGGTCCCTTCTCCTATGCCCGGAAGAGCCCCGAGTCTGCTCCTTTAGCGGTGAGCTTTTCAAGCCGCGAAGAGAGTATTTTCCTCTCGCGCGGCTTGACAAGCCGCGCGCGAGAGGGAAATATTCTCTTGCATCTTGAAAAGCCCGCCGCTAAAGGAGCAGACTCGGGGCTCTTCCGGGCTGAGGAGAAGGGACCGCGAACAGCTGATTGTGCTGCTACCACGGCGGCAGCAGCAGCAGCAGCAGAAGACAGGGTTTGTGTTTTTTTTTTTTCCTCCGTCGCGGGCCGCACAAAGTTCGGTTGCGGGCCGCATGCGGCCCGCGGGCCGCGTGTTTGAGACCCCGGGTATAGGGGGTGAAGTACTTTTGTCCACTAAAGAAGAGCGGGACCTAGGCGTGGTTGTGTCTGATGATCTTAAAATAGCTAAACAGGTAGAAAAGGCGACAGCAAAAGCTAGAAGGATGCTTGGGTGCATACGGAGAGGAATGGCTAGCAGAAAAAAGGAGGTGATAAGTCTTTGGTGCGATCTCATTTGGAGTATAGTGTGCAATTTTGGAGACCGCACCTTCAAAAGGATGTGAACAGGATGGAGTCGGTGCAGAAGGTGGCTACTAAAATGGTTAGTGGTCTTCATTATAAAGCATATGAGGACAGACTTAAGGATCTTAATATGTACACCTTAGAGGAAAGGTGGGATAGAGGTGATATGATTGAGATGTTTAAATACCTCCTTGGCATAAATGTTCAGGGGGAGAGCCTCTTTCAATTGAAAGCAAGTTCTGCTATGAGGGGACATGGGATGAGGGTGAAGGGGGATAGATTCAGGAGTGATATACAGAAATATTTGTTTAAGGAAAGAGTAGTGGATCAGTGGAATAGTCTCCCAGTGGAGGTGGTAGAGATGAGGACAGTAACGAAATTCAAAAAAGCATGGGACAAACACAGAGGATCTCTAAAGGAAAAAAGGGGACTATTGTAGTTGTTGATATGGAAGGATAGACTAGATAGGCCATGTGGTCTTTTTCCGTCGTCATATTTCTATGTTTCTATGATTCCTGATGTCCCCTGAGAACATCTATTACAGGTAACTATGCTTTCTTCAGGAACAAGCAGGAAGTCAATCCTCATATTTGGGACTCCCAAACTACAGGCTACCAAAAACAAAACCTGTAAAAGCCACAGGTGACCCAAAATGCAAACCATAAAGGGCAGCAGGGGGTACTAAGCTTGCCACTGAGGCCGCCAGGGCACGCACATTGTGAGCCGTCACATGATGCTCCAGAGAGAGCCCTGTCTGTTGATAGGTGAAAGAAAGGCAGTTGGCCACCCATCGTGAGAGGGTGCACTTGAGACTGCGACCCCAAGTCGACTGGGGTCAAAAGAGGCAAA
The DNA here is from genome assembly GCA_033557465.1 of Ichthyophis bannanicus. Classification (NCBI taxonomy): domain Eukaryota; kingdom Metazoa; phylum Chordata; class Amphibia; order Gymnophiona; family Ichthyophiidae; genus Ichthyophis; species Ichthyophis bannanicus. Next base: position 26,235,518 of record CM066046.1, on the reverse strand, counting down.
AAGCTGCACTGAGCAGCGATGGGGCTGCGTTCTCTGGATATAAAAGGGCAATGCATGCTTGCAGTCCAATGTGTGTAAGGAGGCCTCCGCCCTAGAGGAATGAGGCCTGGGAAAGAAGGTGGGTAACACCACCTCTTGATTCAAATGGAAGGCAGAGACACTTTGGCAAGAACTTAGGGTGAGTCCAAAGAACAACCCTGTTCATGTGGAACTTAGTGTTGAGCGCATGTGCCACCAGTGCCTGCAGTTCACTCACACGCCTGGCCGAGGTGAGCGCCACCAGAACAGAACCTTCCAAGAAAGGTACTTGAGATGGCAGGTAGCAAGGGATTTGAAGGTTGGAGCCATGAGCTTCCCCAACACCACTGGTGGTGGATGGATCAGGGGCTGGGAAAGGAGGCGGCCTTGCATAAACCGGCCCACCAGACGATGCACCGACACAGCCTGACCATCCACCGTGTGGAGGTGAGCAGAGATGGCACAAAGGTGCACTCTGACTGTGTTGGACTTTAGGCCAGCTCCTGACAGTTGCAATAGGTATTGTAAGATATTCGACATTGCAGAGGAGAAGGGGTTAAGACCTTCCTCAGCATACCAGTGCGAAAACCTGTGCCACTTAAAGACATAAGCCCTCCGCGTGGAGTCCTTACATGAGGCAAGTGGAACATCTTCAACCGACTTGCAGAGGCGGTGATGTGCTATAGCTAGCCTCTCAGCATCCAGGCCCTCAGGGCAAGGGACTGGAGGCTGTGGTGCAGCAGCATCCCATCCTCCTGTGAGCAGGTCTGGGGCACTCCCCAGTGGCAAAGGGTCCCACTGGGACAGTTGCAGGTGCAGGGGAACCAGGGCTGCCTGGGCCACCTGGGCGCAATGAAGATGACCGAGGCCGCCTCCACTTGGATCTTGAGGAGGGCCCGTGGCACCAGGGATGTGGGCGGAAATGCATAAAGGAAGCCCCAGGACCAGGTGAGGAGTAAGGCATATGCTGCCTCCCATCCCTGGACTGTCCTCCGAGATCAGAATCGTGGCAGCTATGTGTTCTCTGGACTGGTAAAGAGGTCGATCTCCGGGGTCCCACAGCACCGGAAGACCTCCCCAAGCACGGTCGGGTTTAGCCTCCAATCGTGGGGCTAGAGGATCAGGCGGTCGGCCAGTACATTGTCCTGGCCTGGCAAGTACACTGCTTTGAGAGAGATGTTTTTCCGTCACAACGTTCCAGAGGTGCACTGCCTCCCAGTAGAGGTGGTACAAGCCCATGCCCACCTGCTTTTTGATGTAGTACACTGCCACCAGGTTGTCTGTTTGGACCTGAACCACCTGTCTTTCCAGATGATCCTGGAAGACCCATAGGATGTGATAGACTGCTCTGAGTTCCAGCAGGCTGATCTGTGAGGCACTCTCCTCTGGCGACCATGGGCCTTGCAACTGCAAGTGATCACAGTGGGCCCCTCCCCAGCCTAACATGGATGCATCTGTTGTAAGGATGCGTTGCATTGGTGGAGCCTGGAAGGTCAAGCCGGCTCTGAGGTTGAGGGGATCCTGCCACCAGGCCAGAGATGTCGCCAAGGCCAGCGTGACTTGGATGCTGTCCTCCAGACGGCCTGAATCTTGTATCCACTGGGCGCTGAGTGTCCACAGAGCCTGCTGCATGCAGAGGCGAGCAAAAAAGGGTTATGTGGATGGTGGATGCCATGTGACCCAAGAGGCGGAGCATCTGCCTGGTTATCACCAGAGAGCCACCCTGGACGTCCTGAGCTAGGGGGAAGAGGCACCTTGCCCGATCCAGTGGCAGAAAGGCTTTTGCTTGAGTGGAATCCAGTAGGGTGCCAATGAACTCCAAGCACTGGGTGGGCAGTAGGTGAGACTTTGGGAAGTTCACCAGAAAACCCAGGTGCTGGGGTAGCCCTATGGTGCACTGTGCTGCATTGCGCACCTCCTCTGGTGAGCAGGCTCATATAAGCCAGTTGTCCAGGTAGGGGAAGGCAAAAGCCCCTAGGAGCCTGAGGCGAGCAGCCATGACTGCCAGGCATTTTGTGAATACCCAAGGAGCCAAGGCTAGGCCAAGTGGGAGTACCCTGTACTGATAATGTCTTGGATGGATCAGAATATGGGTATAGGCATCTTTGAGATCCAAGGAGCATAGCCAATCTCCCTGCAGGAGGTAAGGCATCAAGGTTCCAAGGGATACCATTTTGAACTTTTTCTTGATCAGGATGTGGTTGAGGTCCCGCAGATCCAGGATAGGCCGGATACCCCCTGTCTTCATGGAGACAAGGAAGTAGAGGGAAAAGAATCCCCAGCCCTGAAGAGACTGGAGGATGGGCTTCACCGCTTGATCCTCGAGCAAGACCTTGAGCTTACCTTCTGCAGAAGCTCCCTGTGCAAGGGGTCCATGGGTAATTCCCCTGGGAAAAGGGAGGAGGGCAGCTGGGCGAAGTGGAGGAGATAGCTCTTTGACCACTTGCAACACCCAGGTGTCTGTGGTGATGCTTGGCCACTGGTGTATGAAGTGGATCAGTTGTCCTCTCGTGAACCTTGGGCCTTGTACCTCCTGGGGGAGGGAGGCTATGCCCAAGGACTCAAAAATTCCCCCAGGGTACGGTTGGGGCACCATTTTGGATTTTTGGACCTTTGATTTAAGGAGACCATGTCCCTGGCCCTTGGCCTGCTGCCCCAGGGGGGGAGCATGATAGGTCTGAAACTTGGGGAAGTTCCCGTAAGCTTTCTTGGTCTTCAGGTGGAAGGACATTTTCCCTGAAGTCTTCTTGCAGGAAGGTTCAGACACTTTCTTGGAAAGCCTTATTCGGGTCATGAATTCCTTCTGCAGCCTGTCGGCCTTCTCCGTCATGGGCTTGCTGAAGAAATTCTCCCCCCGGCAAGGGACATCAGTCAATTTGTCCTGAACCCACAGCTCAAAGTCAGAGGGCTGAAGCCAGGCAAGGCAGGGGGGCACTAATGTCCACTGCAGCTACCCGAGCCACCGACTCAAAGCCGTCAAAGACCGGCCGAGTTTGAAACTTGAAGCACTCTTTAACCGATGACACCAGGGTACTGAAGCGCTCAAAGGGTTTGCCTAATAAACCAGCCGAGAACCCGGCAAGTTCCTTCGCCAGGTCCTGCAGGTTGTGATGTAGAGACCCCTACCGAACCCATGGAAATAGAGAGAAAGGAAGATTCCACCTTTAAAACTGACAGGCAGCTAGAGCACATGGTTCACTGTTTACATAGAAAAGGTAAACAGGGAAAGACAGGATCTGAATTGACACGCCCAGACTCTGACGTAGTAACAAGCCCCGAGATTAATCAAGCACACCTGTTCAGGGTGAGAGCAGAGCCAAGCCCAGGGGAACAGAATTATAAAACGTCATTAGCTCCCAGGAAGAGAGCCACGAGAGAAGCAGAGAAGGAAGCAAAGCCAGGAGGAGAAGCAGCAGACAAAGACTGGAGAAGAGGCCAGAGGGCAAGCTGGACGGGTAATTGCAGCTTGGACGGCAGTTGGAGCCGTGGCAGCAGAGAGAGTTGGAGTTGTGGCAGAGAAGCAGCTCAAGGAAGGAAAGACAGGAGAGAAGAGAGAGCTCCTGTAAGGCAGGCTTGGAAAGGCTCAGAAACTCCAGGGAGTTGGAGACCTGATAGAGAAACGTCTTACCAGTCTGTGAGAAAAGCCAGCAGACTTGAAGGAAGGGAGGCACGCCCTGTGACCAGGAATTTGCTGGAACGGAGAGAGCAGGGAGCCCTGCAATCAGAAGGGAGCCTTCAGAGTTTACACAGGTGGGAGCCTAGCAAAAAAGCCTTCCCATATAACTGCCAAGAGTTAGAGGAGAGCCACAGAAGAAACTCCAGTGTAACAGGTATTTTAAACCCTTGCTGTGTAGAGTTGTATAAAGGGAAAACACCTGGGTATAAAGAGGGAAGTTATTTTAAATCCCTTAGTAACCGTGTGCAAACAAACACTGCCAGCCCTGATATAGAAGATATGCAGATAGACTCTAATGTTGAGGACATTGCAGATATGAGAATGGATTGCACGCTGTGTTTGGCTGACAACAATGAGTCACTGTGTTGAAACCTGGAAGTAAGAGTGCTGAGTTAACAGCAAAGAATAAGGAGGTATTTTTCTTTGTTCCAAGAAGCTGTTTATTTTCAGTTTGTACTACGAGCACTGTATTGTTTTGGGAACCAGAGAGTGAAGAAGCACTTACCTTAATTATTGTATATAATCCTCATGCTAAACTCCTGGACACTGTTCTTATTTGTTCTGCACCGAAGTTCTGTTTGTGAGGGGAATAAATCCTTGTCATTTTGCCTTAAACACTCGGACTACAACTGCTTCTTTATCAGAGAGTTAAAAAGGGACTACAAATCCCAAGAGGCCTTGCAAGAGCCCTAGCTGTAGTCTCACTTTCTGCATAGAGAAATTATCATGGCAGACCAACCCTCTGCGCCCTAGGCGGAGGGCTGGCCACGTGATGACAAGGTACATACCCATGTATAGCTGATATGCCTGGATCCGGGTTGTGAGTATGGAGCCCTGGAAACACTTCCTGCCAAAAGCATCCATGGTGCGTGCCTCCCTACCGGGGGCATTGAGGAGTGTATCTTTTGGCTTTTAATGCAACGCATAGCTGACTATCACCATGAAGTTATGTGCCAGTTGTGTTTTCTAGAAAACGGGGCTCTGGCCAACTCGATATTGTGAATCGAGGCGACGGTTCACAATTGGTACTGTCACCAGGGTCTCCCACATCCTTTACAGCAACCGTTTAAGAATGGGGGGCATGGGCACCGTCAGTGCCTCCCGCAGAGAAGCCTCATACTGGATCTCGAGATCCTCTGAATGTGGCTCGTCCTTGGGCACAGCCATGAAGGCGAGTGCCCTTGACATCTCCCACACAAACTCCAAGGCGGCTAGATCCTCAGGAGGTGACCTCTGCTGATGATGTGGTGGGGATGGGTCAGAGGAGATGCCCCAGTGGAGAATGGTGTCGGGAGACTCCTCGTCCATCTCCCATGCTGACTTGGAGCTGGAGGAATCGGAAAGCACCTCCGGTCATTGGACCGGCTCGGTGTCGATGACTCCCGGCATCAGAGTTCCGGAGCTGCCATGCCCGACATTGCATCGGGCCTTGAGTCGGTCACCAATGGCATCAACATCAATTGAGACAATCTCTCTAGGATGGGTGGAGCATCCTTTGGGGAGGTCCTCGTCTAAGACGACCCCGTGGCTGATGCCGATGACGCAGGGTGACCGGGAGTCAGGTCCCGCTGTGTCTCCAGGGCCACCATCCTGGACTCGATGCCAGACAGCTCCACAGCAGTTTGTGCTGGCCCCGTGAATGTTGAGGCCAGCGTCGTCTCTGGCAGGAGAAACCCTAATGGTGATTGCGTCGGGGGACCCAACCCAATCCCCTGACTCTTTGGATGACTCCTCCCACTGGGGCTGCTTCGAAGGATGCTCCTGGCCATCGGCATTGGCGTCAGGTCAAGGACTTCACACCTGGGTCCTGGAGGTCTTACCGTCGGGCATAGGTCAACCTCGACTTCGACGAAGCCCTCCACGCACAGGGGTCATCCCAGGATGACTCAGATGCCCGATCGAGACCGGGTGTGGGACGCTGAGTCAACCGATGCCGGCATCGAATGCACGGATTCCACCCCCAATGCTGATCCCGAGGCAGACTTACCAAACAGCTCCCCCTGCAGCCTTTCGCGTTCCTTCCGAGTCTTAGCAGACATTAACATAGTAACATAGTAAATGATGGCAGATAAAGACCAGTATGGTCCATCTAGTCTGCCCATGTCTTTGTTTAGGGGTGAACCCGCCACTCCGTGTAGGACACCCCTATTTGTTGAGAAATTAGATGGTTCAGTTTATTTTGATTTTATCCTGTTGCTGTAAAGGGATCCACTGTGTCTGTCCCATGCCATTTTGAATTCCGCCACTGTGTTTGCCCCCACCACTTCCATCGGGAGGGCATGCCAAGCATTCATCATCCTTTCAGTGAAAGTATTTCCTGACATTAAAAGGCAGAGCGAGCAGGAAGACACATTGTGGTCCACCCTGAAGCCTTTAATGAAGGTACTGTGATGGTCTGTGCGGCAGATAATGTAGTTGTACTTGTCATACTGCTTAAATCTGCTGGTCAAAGGCATAGCGGGAAACATGAGCCCCGTGAGATTAAACTCGGACGTCTCAACTAGCTAGGCCATGAGCAAAAAACCCGCAGGCCAAAAATAAAAGAAAAAGAAGACCCCGAGCAAAAAATACAGTGCTGAGGTGAAGGACTCAGGTGGTGAAAAGGTGATAGAATTGATCCAGGTGAAAACAGAATAAAAAATACCGATGAACAGTGAAAAAAATGTCAGTTTTATCCATAATGCACAGACGACTGCAGGGCTCTGTGGAAAAAAGAAGACTGAGGCAAGATGACACCTTTGGGCGGAAAGGTGACTGCACATGAGCGGTATAACTCCCAAAAGCTTTCTTTGAAAAGCTGGGGAGTGGATCTGTGTGGACTCCGTCGTCACCCATATGTGTTCCCGGAGAAAAGGTGAACCGTGAGAAGCAGCAATGGAGTCAAGGAAAGCATAGTTACTCACCTCTAACAGGTGATCACTGGGAATAGCAGGAATTTAGTCTTCACATATGGGTGACATCGGGTATCAACGGAGCCTGCGCGGGAAGCTCCCCAGCTACCAATAGGAAGTCTATGGGAGCACTCCACTGCGCCTGCACTGCTGCCTTCCCGCTCACCGAACTCCCTCTCCTCAGTTGAGTTTGCAGCTGAAGAAAAGAAGTTGAAACAAAAACAAAAATAACCCTACAACTCCAAGGGGAGGAGGGCACGTTATGAAGACTAAATTCCCTCTGTTCCCGGAGATCATCTGTTACAGGTGAGTAACTATGCTATCTCCAGGAGCAAGTAGGAATGTAGCCTTCACACATGGGACTCCCTAGCTCTCAGATCTCTGAAGAGGTAGACCGGGTCAGAAAGTCAGACAAGATCATTTGAACCTAAACTTCCCCGCCAAGGAGATCTGGCAAGAAGTGGGTGGGGGGTAGGAGTTGTTTCTATATCCCAAAGAGATGTTGAAGGACTGCCTGGCCAAAGGCTACATCCCAGTGGGAGTCCTTGTCTAAGCAGTAATGGGCTGCAAAGGAATGGATAGAGGACCATGTAGCAGCTCGGCAAATCTCATCAATGGCTACTGAAGAAAGGCTAGCCACAAAGGTTGCAATTGCTGGGACATTATGAGCAGTAACATGTCCTGTGAGGGAAAGGCCCGGGTGAGTAGGATCAAAGGAGACAAAGAGATGGGAGGATTTCCTAATGTCATCTGTCCTTTGGATACAGAAGGTTAGAGCCCTCTTACAGTCAAGTGTATGCAGGGTGGCTTCTGCACAAGAAGTGTGAGGTCTTGGGAAAAAGACTGGTAGGTCACTGACTTGTTGAGATGGAAAGGAGACACTACTTTCGGTAGAAAATGGGGGTGTGTCCGAAGGATGACTTTATCATGATGAAATCGTGTGTATGGTGCATGAGCTACTAAAACCTGTAGCTCACTGATGCATCTGGCTGAGGTCAGGGCGATGAGGAATAAAACCTTCCAAGATAAGTAGCGGAGATGTGTAGTTGCCAAGGGCTAAAATGGAGGTTTGAGGATTTGGGCTAGTACCACGTTGAGATCCCATGCCACAATGGTGGTCGAATGGGTGGCTTGGTGAGGAGGAGTCCCCTCATGAAACGTGCCACTAGGAGGAACAGTAGAGATAGATCTACCATCTACAGGCTTATGGAAAGCAAAAATAGCACCGAGATGAAGTTGAACTGAATTTGTTTTAAGTCCAAAAGAGGACAAATGCAAAAGATATTGAAGCAGCATGATTGGAAAGGATTTTGATTATTTTGGGAGCACCATAAGGCGTATGCCATTTGAAAGAGTACATCTTATTGGTGGAAGGCTTTCTGGAAGAAAGGAGAATATCCTTTACGGCAGTAGACAGGGAAAGATCTTGAAAGATTATGCTCTCAGCATCAATGTTCCCTCTAATTTTCTGTAGGTTGTGTGCGCATAAAATATCAGCTGTGTGCAGCTATTGAAGGAAGGTTAAATTTTTGTGCGCCACATAATGACACTCGGAGTTATATACTTTAAAATTTGACTATGTCAGAATACAGTATGTACACCACATTGATTTTAATCAAATTAAATGAAAATAGATGATTACTAAATGAAGTGGGAAATTTCTAGTAATTACAATCATAACTTTTAAATTTTAAGCCTTCTGTGTTGTTTTCTATCAGAATCAGAGCTGTAATTTTTGTGCGCTCTGTTGTAAAGTATGTGCGCTCGCTCGGCGAGGTGTGTGCGCGCGCACACGCACACAGCTTAGAGGGAACAGTGCTCAGCATCCATGCTGTCAGGTGGAGTGGCTGCAGATCGGGATGGAAGAATGGTCTGTTGTGTTGAGACAGAAGGCCCAGCCTGGATCCCAATGGGATTGGTGTGTTATTTTGTCAGCTGAAGTAGGAGGCGAAACCAGGACTGATGGGGTCAGTGAGGAGCTATGAGGATCATAAAGCCCTTGTCTGCTTGTAGCTTGAAGAGGGTCTTCGAGATGAGGGGAAGGGGGGGGACACAAAGGAGTCCCCGACCCCAGTGGATCATGAAGGCATCTGACGCTAGACTGAGTTTGGATGGAATTTTGGAGCAGAACTGTGGAAGCTGAGTGTTCTGTGGAGTGGCAAAGAGATCTATTGCTGGAGTTTCCCAGATTTGGAAGAGTTTTGCCACGCTGTCGGATCTAGGGACCATTCGTGGGTTTGTAGGATCCAACTCAGCTTGCTTGCCAGGTGATTGGATTCTCCTGGAATGTAAACTGCACGTAGATGCATGTTGTGGAGAATGGCGAACTTCCATAGTTTGCAGACTTCTTGGCATAGGGGAAGGGAGCCGTTCCACCCTATGTAGAAAATTGCCCCCTGGTTGTCTGTCCTGACTAGGATCTGACTGTCGGAGAGGTGGTGCTGGAAACCTTCGAGGGCATTCGTGACTGCACGAAGCTTGAGGAGGTTTATCTGCTGTGTTGATTCCTGGGCTGTTCACAGACCCTGTGTGGATATGGAATCCAGATGTGCTCCCCAACCCTGTATGGAGGCATTTGTCATCAGCGTATCCTGAGGTTGGGGTGTCTGAAAAGGTGACCCTACGAGAAGATTTGCTGGGGTGCACCACCATAGGAGAGATTCGGCTAGAGGGGGTGTTATCTGGAAGATATCCCATAGGTTCCCTGTGGCTTGGGTCCACTGGGTTGAGAGTCCACTGTGCCTGCCACATGTGGAGTCTCGCATAAGGGAGCAGAAGGCAGAGAAAGTCTCAAGCCATAGCAGTCTGTTGTTGGCGCATGTGGGTGGCTACTAACTTGTTCATGTGGTCCACAGAAAGGAAGGCTCTGGATTGTTTTGTGTCCAGAATGCTCCTATGAAGTCCAATCTTTGAGTTGGAGTGAGGAGGACTTTGGGAAGTTTATCACGCAGCCCAGATGCTCTAGTAGTGCAAGAATCATTTGCTGAGATGAGCAGCATTCTCCAGGAGAGTCTGCCTTTATTAGCCAGTCATCTAAGTAGGGGAAGACAAAGACTTTGCTGCTTCGGAGATGTGCTGTTACCACAATCATGCACTTTGTGAACTCTCTTGGTGAGAGACTGAAGGGAAGGACCCTGCATTGGGGTAATGGGTTCCTTGACAGGTGAAGCGAAGATAATGTCTGTGGTCTGGGTGAATCAAGATGTGAGCGTAGGCCTCTTTGAGGTCTAGGGAAGAGAGCCAGTCGTGTTCCTCTAGGTAGGGGATTCCCAGAGAGATCATTTTGAATTTCTTTTTTATGAGAAATTTGTTTAGTTCCCTGAGGTCAAGAATGGGCCAGTGGCCTCCTGACTTCTTTGGAATGGGGAAGTAGAAGCCTCTGAGCAGTTGGTTTGGAGGAACTGCTTCTATAGTTCCTAGGGAAAGGAGAGTGTTTATCTCCTGTTTGAGGAGGGCATCCAGGGGAGATTTGGTGGGAAACTCTCCTCTGAAGTGGTGAGGAGGAAGTTCTCAAAAATTTAGTTGGTAACCTCTATGAATTATGGAGAGAGTCCATTGCTCTGTGGTGATGGAATGCCACCGATGAGCAAAGTGAGAGAGTCTCCCTGGGATGGTGGCGGGTTCTTCTATGTGCAGAAGACTGGCTGTGCTCCCTATGTGAGAGTCAAAAACTAGGTGTAGTTGGTGTTTGTGTGGCTGGCTGCAGCTTGGCTAGTCTGGGTTTCTTAGCCTGCTTAAGACCCTGCTGTTTTTGTTGATTCTGATAGGCTGGTTGGGAGTAGGAGGGATAGAATCTGCTTTTCTCAGGGTAAAAGGGTTTTTTAGCTGTCGTCTTCTTTTTGGAAGGATCAGCAGTTTTTCTGGAGAGCTTGTTTAGTGTTGTGTCATCTGTTTCCAGCTCTCCCGCCTTCTCCTGCCAGTTCTTCCCTGAAAAGAGCAACAGGCGAAGAGTAAATTGTTGATGTTAGTTATAATGCAGGAAGGAAGTGCATTGAAAGTATTGATAAAGAAAGCGGGAAGAGGGGGGGGAAGTCACGAGATATGTGAGCAGGCAAAGGGAAAAAGGAGGAGGAAAGTATGGCGCTTCCAAGTGGGGGGTGAGCCATGCCTCAGAGGAGTAGGATGGATAGTGGTTTGGAGGAAAGAAGTGGGGAGGGGGGTGTGGATGATGGAGTGGGGGAGGGATGGAGGATGAAGAAATTAGACCTTACCTGCTAATTGTCTTTCCTTGAGTTCTCTCCGGGCCAGTCCAGGACATTTGGGGGTGGTCAATCTGCTCCAGCAGCTGAGGACTGAATACTGAAAGTTTTCCTGACAGCTTACCCAGCTCCCCCTGGTGTCAGAGAGTCAGTCTTATGGTATCAAAGCAGTGAAACTCAAACTAGTACTAGAACCCAAAACAACAAATTCTAAATACTGGACAATGTAGTCCCTAGAACAAATAGGATTCCCAGAAAAGGCCTTTCATGTTTTCCTTTCCCAATTCTTTTTCTTTTTTTTTCTTGGAAGAACCCCTGCTTTCTTATAGAGGGACCCCCAGAACCCACTTCCAATATGCTCTCCACTCCCCGCATCCCCGGCCACGAGCCCGATAACATATGCTAACTGTGCTAACACTCCGGCCGAGGACGCAACCATTTTTTTAAAACTCGCAGACATCAAGGGTAGGTCCTGGATTGGCCTGGAGAGAACTCAAGGAATGACAATTAGCAGGTAAGGTCTAATTTCTTCTTCCTATTCGTCTCTCCGGGCCAGTCCAGGACATTTGGGCAGTACCAAAGCAGTACCTAAATCCGGGAGGGACCTGCGAGCCCCGCAACAATCGCCGAGGCACCCACTCTAGCATCATCACTGGCCTGAATATCCAACTGATAATGCTTCGCAAAAGTATGCGGCGAAGACCACGTCGCTGCCCGACAGATATCAACCGGTGGAACCAACGCATACTCCGCCCATGAGGCTGCCTGACCTCTGGTTGAATGAGCTCCAAGACCCACTGGAATCGGCTGGCCCTTCGACTCATACGCCGCCCGTATCGCATGCTTCACCCAGCGAGTGATAGAAGCTTTCGTGGCAGCCTTACCTTTAGCCGACCCTCCGAAGAGGACAAACAATCTGTCGGATTGTTGAAAAGACTCAGTTTCTTTAAGATATCTACACAACACTCAACCTAAATCTAGTCACCTAAGTGAACGATCCAGCTTACCACTTCCTTGAGCACTAAAAGTGGGAAGCGAAACGACTTGATTCACGTGAAAACTGGAAACCACCTTAGGCAGGAAGGCTAGCACCGGCCACACCACCACCTTTTCCGCCGAAAAATGAATGTACGGTTCCCTGCACGAGAGAGCTTGCAGATCCAAAATTCTTCTTGCAGAACACAATGCCACCAAAAAAGCTGTTTTCCAGGACAACGCTCGAAGGTTCCCCAATGCACCTGCCACAAATGGAGGCTCCGTCAACGCCTGTAAAACCAAATTCAAAACCCAAGGAGGCACAACTTACCTCACTGGAGGCCTAATGTTCTTGGCAGCTCGCAGGAAGCGTAGCACATCTGGATGTGACGAAAGCAGACTGCCCTGCAATCTCCCTCTGTAGCAGGCCAGCGCCGCCAGCTGTACTTTCAGTGTGCTAAGAGCCAGCCCCTTTTCTAGCCCTCCTTGAAGGAAATCTAGGATTCTCTGGCAGCTTTGCCCCCCAAGGTGTAACCCGCCGATCGCTACACCATGCTTCAAAAATGTGCCACACCCTAATGTACGCTAACGAAGTAGACCGCCTCCTGGACTGTAACATAGTGGCTATCACTGACTTTGAGTAGCTCTTCCGGCGCAAACGTTCCCTTTCAAGAGCCAAGCCGTAAGCAAGAATTGATCTACCTGAGGAATTAACACGGGCCCTTGACTCAAAAGATCAAACCGAACGGGAAGTCTCCAAGGAGGAGCCACAAGAAGTCTCATCAGGTCGGCATACCACGGTCGTCTGGGCCAATCCGGAGCAACGAGAATCACTGTTCCCCTGTGTCTCTCAATCCTCTGCATGATCCGCCCCAAGAGCGGCCACGGAGGAAACACGTAAAGTAGGTGATCCGACGGCCAAGGCTGCACCAGGCCGTCGAGACCTTCCGACATGTGCTCCCTGAGCCTGCTGTAAAAACAAATTTCTTTGGCATTGGCCTGGGTTGCCATGAGGTCCATGACTGGCTGACCCCAGCGCAGCGATATCTCTTGAAATATCGCCCAGTCCATTTCCCATTCCTCAGGGTCTAGGAGATGTCGACTGAGATAATCAGCTTGAATGTTGTCTTTCCCTGTGACATGTGCCGCCGTAATCGCTAAGAGATGGACTTCTGCCCAAAGAAACAACTGCTGACTTTCCTCCAGCAACATTGCACTGTCGGTGCCTCCTTGCCTGTTGATGTAAGACACCGTCACCCGATTATCGGAGAAAACCCGAACCGCTTTTCCTTCGAGCAATCCGCCAAATTCTATCAGCGCTAAGCGAACCGCTCTCAGTTCCAAACGATTGATCGACCAAATGCTCTCCTCCGCCGTCCACGTCCCCTGCGCTACTTGCAACAAACAATGAGCCCCCCAGCCGGAGAGGCTTGCATCTGTCGTGAGAAACACCAAATCTGGCAGATCCAGCGGAACTCCCGCCTGCAGGTGGGCTGGGACCAACCATCACTGCAGACTGAAGCGTACCTCCTCCGGACATACCAACCTCCGAGAAAGGGGATGATTTTGCAGGGACCAATGAGACAATAACGCCTGCTGAAGAGGCCGCATACGAGCTCTGGCCCACGGAACCAGATCTAAGGCCGCCGCCATCGATCCCAACAACTGAAGGTAACTCCAGGCCGTTAGAGCCTTTACACGCAGGAACGCCGATACCTGAGCCAAAATCTTGTTCACGCTGTCTTTCGGAAGAAAAATGGATCCTACCGCCGTGTCGAAGAAAGCACTGAGATAGGTCAACTGCATGACAGGCTCCAAATGACTTTTCGCGTGGTTGATGACCCAGCCTAACCGCTCGAGGAACTCCACCTCTCGAGCGGTGGCCGCGACTGACTCCGCCCGAGACGCTGCTCGAATTAACCAGTCGTCCAGGTAGGGATGGACCTGAATCCCTTCCTTTCGTAGCGCTGCCGCTGCCGCCACCACCACCATTACCTTGGTAAATGTTTGCGGCGCCGTAGCCAGACCGAAAGGTAAAGCTCGGAATTGAAAATGACCCATGGGAACTGCAAAACGCAGGAACTTTTGATGCTCGCTCCTGATTGGAATGTGCAAATTCGCCTCCGTCAGATCTATGGAAGAAAGAACTTCGCCCTGTCTTACCGACCGGATAACCGATCGTAAAGTTTCCATCCGGAAATGTGGTACTCTCAAACAACGATTCACGTGTTTGAGATCCAGAATAGGTCGAAAAGAACTTTCCTTCTTGGGAACTACAAAATAAATTGAGTATCGACCTAAGCCGTACTGGTCTGCTGGCACTGGCACTACTGCCTGAAGATGCAGCAAACGCAACAGAGTCATGTCGACCGCATCCCTCTTTGCCTGCGGCCTGCACAGTGACAGGGCAAAGGCGTCCGGCAGGGGATGCGCGAACTCCAACGCATAGCCGTCCCTGATAATTTCCAGAACCCACTGGTCCGTAGTTATGTTGGTCCAGGCGGAGAGAAACCCCTGTAAATGACCCCCTACAGGAATTTCCACCTGGACCAGCCTCACCTCATTGCAGCTTCTTAGCTGAGTTCTGTTGGGCGTTAAAATAGCCCCTATTAAACCTGCTGGCTCCTCAAAAGGACTGTCCTCTGGCCACAAAACGGCCCCGCTGATAAGGAGTGAAACGAGACCCACGGAATCTGCAAAAGTCCCTTCCGTGACCTCTCTGCATGGGACCCATCTTTGCTGCTCTTGGTCGGTCCTCGGGAAGACGACCTCCTTTGGAGTCTCCCAAATCATTAACTATCTTCTTTAAGGATTCCCCGAAGAGTAACTTGCCCTTGTATGGAAGCTTACAGAGACGCGCCTTAGAAGACGCATCTGCCGCCCAATTTCATAACCAGAGAAAGCATCTAGCGGCAATTACCGAAACCATAGACTTCGCTGAAATACGCACTAAATCATAGAAGGCATCAGCTAGATAAGCTGCCGCTGATTCTAGCTTAGCTCCGTCCGCTGAAGAATTCTCCCCCTTATCCGAACTCTGATCCCCCTGAAGCCAGCGGGTAGAGGCCTGGGAAACATAGGCTCCACAAACGGAAGCCTGCAGAGCTAGAGCACTGGAATCAAATGCTTGCTTCAGAAGCGCCTCCAATCTACGATCCTGCAAGTCTTTAAGCGCTGTACCACCATCTACGGGAATGGTGGTCTTCTTAGTGACAGCTGAAACTAACGCATCCACTTTAGGCATAAGTAACAAGTCCCTCTCGTCCTGGGGAATGGGGTATAGACGAGCAATAGCACGACCTCCCCTTAAGGATGCTTCTGGGCACTCCCATTCCGACTCCATCATCTGTTTAATAACCCTATGAATCGGGAAACATTTCTGTTCTGATCTAAACCCTTGTAACAAGGGATCTTCAAGCGGCTCCTGCTGCACTGCCGGGAGCACTATATTTAGAGCGGCAAGAGACTGAGTAATCAAAGCTCCTAACTCTTCTTTACGAAAAACCCTAAAGACATTGGGATCCTCGCCCGGTCCCAACTCTCCTTCTTCCAACTCTCCTGGCCAGGCATCAAATCCTGTTTCAGAGAGAATCTCTCCTTCCTCTGCTACTTGTGAAAAAGCACTATGCACTACAGTTCCATCAAATCCCGTTTCCAAACCCTTCTCCATCGAAGAGCTGCCTTCCCCAGGGTCTGCTACTGTAGGATCATCTTTTTGGGACACCAACAGGCTGTCCAAGGCAGCACTGTGCGACAATTGAGACTTCTTTATCATATATAATTAAGCTTCAGGTGAACAAGGTATATTAAACTTCTTAGGTACAGTTTTAGTGGTATAAATATCCATAGCACCCTTTAGTACATAAAGAACTTAAAGATCTAAACACAAACTTAAAACTAAGATGCAGACAGCAGTCCAGCAGCGGGATGTGGGCTTTCCAGTCTTTTGCATTGAGTGTCACATGTATGATTTTCTCCCAGCTGGTGAGAGGTCTTACGTGTGCACTAGGTGCAAGGAGCTCTCTGCTCTCAGGGAACGAGTCCGTTCTCTAGAGGCTAGAGTAGCAGACTTGGAAAACATAAGACAGACAGAGAGGTACATAGACGAGACCTACAGGGATATAGTCCTGAAGTCCCACCTCCAGTCTGGCAGCATCCCTGTTGCCAGGGAGGAGAGAGGTCACGTGACAGGAGAGCATCACCCTGGTGTGGCAGGAAGTGATCCTGTAACTAGGACCTGTCCTCCAGGTGATGTAAACCCCTCTCGCACCGAGGAGGTTTCTCCAGGGCCAAGTGCCCATGAGGGAAGGGTTAGGACAGCAGTTATAGTTGGTGATTCGATCATTAGGCATGTAGATAGCTGGGTGGCTGGTGGACGTGAGGATCGCCTGGTAACATGCCTGCCTGGTGCGAAGGTAGCGGACCTCACACGCCACCTAGATAAGGTCTTAGATAGTGCTGGGGAGGAGTCTGCTGTCTTGGTACATGTCGGTACCAATGACATAGGAAAATGTGGTAGGGAGGTTCTGGAAGCTAAATTTAGGCTTTTAGGTAGGAAGTTGAAATCCAGAACTTCCAGGCTAGCGTTCTCCGAAATGCTTCCCGTTCCACGCGCAGGACCCAAAAGGCAGGCAGAGCTCTGGAGTCTCAATGTGTGGATGAGACAATGGTACAGAGATGAGGGGTTCGGATTTGTTAGGAACTGGGGAACATTCTGGGGAAAGGAGGGGCTCTTCCGAAGGGATGGGCTTCACCTTAACCGGGATGGAACCAGGCTGCTGGCATTAACCTTTAAAAAGGAGATAGAGCAGCTTTTAAACTAGATAATAGGGGAAAGCCGACAGTCGCCCAAGAGCGCATGGTTCGGAAGAATGTATCCTTGAAGGATACTACAAAAAGCAGAGAGGTTCCAAAAAAGAGTAAAGTAGCCCAAATGCCCTCGAGTATGGAGCAGACAGAACTTAAAGATCCCAAATTACCCATGTCTACCAATAGCCAAATTAATATGAATAAAATACAGTCTCTAAAATGCTTGTATGCAAATGCTAGAAGTCTACAAAACAAGATGGGAGAGTTAGAATATATAGCACTAAACGAGAGGTTAGATATGATTGGAATATCAGAGACATGGTGGAAAGAGGACACCCAGTGGGACACTGTGATACCTGGGTACAAACTATATCGTAATGATAGAGCTGACCAAATTGGTGGAGGGGTTGCGCTCTATGTTAGAGAGGGCATTGAGTCAGAAAGGATTAAAGTTTTGCAAGAAACAAAATTTGCTGTAGAATCTCTATGGATTGAAATTCCATGTAAAAAGGGGAAGGCGATGGCAGTGGGGGTGTACTATCGTCCGCCTGGCCAGAATGAACAAATGGATGATGAAATGCTCAAAGAAATCAAGGAAGCTAGCAAAAGTTACAGTGCAGTAATAATAATGGGTGATTTCAATTACCCCGGTATCGACTGGGTCAGTGTCACAACAGGACATGCTAGGGAGATAAAGTTCCTAGATGAAATAAATGACTGCTTCTTGGAGCAGCTGGTTCATGAACCAACCAGAGGGGAAGCAATATTAGACCTAGTCCTTAGTGGAACACCAGATGTAGTGCAAGAGATAAGGGTGTTGGGGCCACTTGGCAATAGTGATCATAGCATGATCACCTTTGATTTAATTAGTGGAGGAGGGATAGTAAGGAAATCCACAGTACTACCCTTTAACTTTCGAAAGGGAGACTATGATAAAATGAGGAAAACAGTTAAGAAAAAACTAAAAGGAGCAGTTGCAAAGGTTAAAGACGTACATCAAGCTTGGGTGTTGTTGAAAAATACTATCTTGGAAGCCCAGACCAGCTGTATTCCACGCTTTAAAAAAAGTGGAAGGAAGTCCAAAAAACTGCCAGCATGGTTTAAAGGTGAGGTCAGAGAGGCTGTTGTTGCCAAAAAAGCATCTTTCAGGAAATGGAAAAAAGAGCCAAACGATGAAACCTGGAAACAGCACAAGCACTGGCAAGTCAAATGCAAGGCATTGATAAGGCAGGCAAAGAGAGAGAATTTGAGAAGAAGCTTGCTGCGGAAGCAAAAACGCGAAATAAAGACCTTTTCAAGTACATTCGTAGCAAAAAACCTGTGAGAGAGTCAGTTGGACCATTAGATGATAAAGGGGTTAAAGGAGCACTAAGAGGCGACAAGGCGATAGCGGAGAGACTGAATGAATT
This sequence comes from Ichthyophis bannanicus, assembly GCA_033557465.1. Classification (NCBI taxonomy): domain Eukaryota; kingdom Metazoa; phylum Chordata; class Amphibia; order Gymnophiona; family Ichthyophiidae; genus Ichthyophis; species Ichthyophis bannanicus. The sequence continues at coordinate 26,217,541 of CM066046.1, read as the reverse complement.
CTTTGCTTCGGTCTTTACTGAGGAAGATGTAGGGATGTTACCCATGACTGAAGTGGTATTTAAAGGTGTGGGAGAATTGAAGGAAATATCGATACATCGGGAAGATGTCTTACAACTATTAGATAAACTGAAGAGTAGCAAATCACCTGGGCCGGATGGTATACATCCAAGGGTGTTGGAAGAACTGAAATTTGAGATTGCAGACCTGCTATCAGTAATCTGTGAACTATCATTAAAATCATCTCTAATACCTGAGGATTGGAGGATCGCTAATGTAACACCAATTTTTAAAAAGGGTTCGAGGGGTGATCCGGGAAACTACAGACCGGTGAGCCTGACGTCAGTACCGGGAAAAATGGTAGAAACCATCATAAAGAATAAAATTACTCAGCATGTAGACAGTCATGACCTAATGGGAGACAGCCAACATGGCTTTAGACAAGGAAGATCTTGTCTTACTAATCTGTTATGTTTTTTTGAAGGAGTGAATAAACAGGTGGACAAAGGTGAGTCGGTTGATATTGTGTATCTGGACTTTCAGAAAGCCTTTGACAAAGTCCCTCATGAGAGACTTTTGGCAAAACTAAAGAGTCATGGGATAGGAGGCAGTGTACGACTGTGGATCAGGAACTGGTTAAAAGATAGAAAGCAGAGGGTAGGGCTAAATGGCCAATTTTCCCAATGGAGAAAGGTGAATAGTGGTGTACCCCAGGGATCTGTGCTGGGTCCGCTGCTTTTTGACATATTCATAAATGACCTGGAAAGTGGAATAACAAGTGAGGTTATCAAATTTGCAGATGACACAAAACTATTTAAAGTTGTTAAAACCCAGGAGGATTGTGGAAAATTGCAAGAGGATCTTGATAAATTGGAAGACTGGGCATCAAAATGGCAGATGAAATTTAATGTGGAGAAGTGCAAGGTTATGCACCTAGGGAAGAACAACCCAAACTATGGTTACACGATGCAAGGTTCCACATTAGGAACCACCACCCAGGAAAAAGATTTAGGCGTCATTGTGGATACCTTGTTAAAACCCTCGGCCCAGTGTGCAGCGGCGGCCAAGAGAGCAAATAGAATGCTAGGTATGATAAGGAAAGGAATGGAAAATAAAACAAAAGATATTATAATACCTCTATATCGTTCCATGGTGAGACCGCACCTTGAATATTGTGTGCAATTCTGGTCGCCGTATCTTAAAAAGGATATAGCAATTTTAGAAAAGGTTCAGAGAAGAGCCACCAAAATGGTAAAGGGGATGGAAGGCTACTCCTATGAAGAAAGGCTAAAAAGGTTGGGGCTCTTTAGTCTGGAGAAGAGACGGCTGAGGGGAGATATGATAGAAGTCTATAAATTAATGAACGGAGTGGAACGGGTAAACGTAGATCGATTGTTTACCTTATCAGAATATGGAAAGACTAGGGGACATGCAATGAAGCTACAGGGTAAACTATTTAAGACTAATAAAAGAAAATATTTTTTCACTCAACGTGTAATCAAACTCTGGAATTTGTTACCGGAGGATGTAGTAAAGGCTGTTAGTGTAGCTGGGTTTAAAAAAGGTTTGGACAAGTTCCTGGAGGAAAGGTCCATAAACCATTATTAAGAAGGGACCCAGGATATCAATGCTTGAACCAGTACAAGCATTGTGGAACCTGTGTCCCTTGGGGAAACTGCTAGGTACGTATGACCTAGATTGGCCACTGTTGGAAACAGAATGCTGGGCTTGATGGACCTTGGTCTGACCCAGTATGGCATATCTTATGTTCTTATGTTCTTATATGCATTATGTAGCGCCAAAATGAAATCTGGGGAGAAGGAGCCCAAAGACTCGTGTAAGGAAGGCTGTTGCTTTGGCTCCTCAGGCGAAGGAGCTTTGCGCGATTTAGATTTTTTCTTCTGTGCTTTCCCACGGCCGGCTCACTCAAAATGGCCGCCGTTCCTGCTCTCTCTAAGGAGGCCTGAGACTGGCCTAAAAACTCCTCCGAAACCTTGCCTTCCATTAGCTGTGGCTTCTCTTTTTTTTTTAAAGAAGGAAGCAAGGAGACTTGAACCTAGAAAATCGCCAACTCCGAACCCCAAAACAATCGGGGCCTCGAGGAACTGAAGCGCGTGCCGCTCCTGCCGAAAGAAAGCTGTCCCCGTCGAAGAAGCAAACAAATTGCCAAAAACAACCACCCCGCGGCGGCGAATCCAGCCCGGAGTAGGTAATAGCACACCCCTTGTAATGAGCCTTACCTGAACACCCCGACAGAAGGTAACAGCTCAGCCAACTGCTTCGCCGCTGCTAGCGGTAAGCCGGTAAAGTGCCGAAATTGGATGTAGGGAAGAGGACCCTGGGGCTCCCAGGCCTGTTCCCAATACCCCGGTCACAAAGTCTCCAAAGAGGCAGGCTCTGCCCTTACAAGTCGATCGAAGCCATCGGCAGGAGAACTGGAGCTCCAATGACCTTTTATTAGATCCTTCTTCTTTATTGTCTTTTTTTTTTTTTTTTGACTGCCCTGCTAGGACAGAAAAATTCACCAAGAGCTAACTCCTTTGTAACTTATGCAGACTACTAGCATAGCCTTTTATTATTAGGTTTTTTTTTTTTGCCAATTAATTAAAATTCTCTATCTGCCTCTCTGGGGAGCTGGTCAATCCGACGTCCTATTCAGCTGCTGAGGACTGAAAGACTGACTCTCTGACACCAGGGGGAGCTGGGTAAGCTGTCAGGAAAACTTTCAGTATTCAGTCCTCAGCTGCTGGAGCGGATTGACCACCCCCAAATGTCCTGGATTGGCCCGGAGAGACGAATAGGAAACATGGGTTTCCAGCTACACAGGAGGAAGCAGCAAGGCGAGGAGGAAGTGCTAAATGGTGAAATTTAGGGTACTGACAATGAATGTAAGGGGTCTAAATTCCCCAATTAAAAGGCAGAGAATGTTTAAAGAAATAACAAGGCTCAAAGGAGACATTATATTCATATAGGAAACACACCTGAAAAAAATGTGATGAATGGAGGGTGGCGCATAAAAAATTCTCGGGGGAAATGGTTTGCCTCGAATAGAATGGAATTGAAAAAAGGGGGAGTGGGCATTCTGATGTCGGGGCAAATACCTTACTCTGAGTGCGATGTACAGCAAGAGAGAGGGAGGAGATATATTATGGTGAAGATGAAGATACAGGAGCAAATGTATACTTTGGTAAATATATATGGTCCAAATGTGGCTCATGGGGCATTTTATGATCATTTGAATACTGTAGTGGCAAAGTTTGCAGAAGGACAAATAAACATGGAGGGGGGGGGGATTTCAATTTAACCTCCAACCCTATATTAGATAATTCAAGGGGGAATTTGATGGAATGTGCTAAAAGTCGGCGGAGTTTAAAGTCCATGGGAAAAAAACCTAGGAATAGTGGATACATGGCGAGAATTGAGAGGGCGAGAAAGGCTGTATACATTTTTCTCACCAGTACATCAATCATTCTTGAGAATAGATATGATATGGGTATCAAACTTAGTGGCGGGGGTAGGAAGGTGTGAGATAGAAGAGAGAACATGGTCCGACCATGCCCCAGTGTGGATAGAATTAATTTTGGGACAAAATGGAAGGAAGCGAATGGGGTGGACACTTAATGAATCCATACTGGAAAATGTAGAAACTACTACATAAATAAGGGATAAAATAAAACTTTATTTAAAGGAAAATGATACGGATGATTGTAAGATTGGTACCTTGTGGGAGTGTCTGAAAGCAGTGATAAAAGGGGACTTAATATCTATATGTACCTATACGAAAAAGCTAAAGGAGGGCAAAAAAGAATCATTGAGGAGGAATATTAGAGAACTAGAGAAGGTGCAAATGCAGGGGAGACTGGAAAATGCAACATTACAGGAACTAGCAAAAGTTAGAAGAGAACTAAATGAACTAGAAAAAATAGAAATTAAACATGCAAAGGAGAAAATAAAGCAACAATTTTTCGAATTAGGAAATAGCCCTAGCCGATTGCTGGCACATAAATTAAAGCAACAAAAACACAGGAATTATATAACTAAAATTAGGGATGCACAGGGAAAGGAAGTAAGGCAAACTGAACTAATTCAACAAAGGTATGTGGAACTTTATACACAATTATATAAAGCTGAGACTAATCCAGTGGAGGGAAATACAGAGACATATCTACAGATGAACCTGCTGAAGCTAGAGGAAGAAGAATCAAAACAAATCTCTCAACCCATAAAAGAAAAAGAAGTGATGGAGGTGATCAAGTTACTACCACCGAATAAAGTCCCGGGGCTGGATGACTTTACGAATAAATTTTATAAAATATTTAGCGAAGAGGTGTGTAGACCTTTGACTAGATTGTTTAACTCCTTTAAGGAAGGAGCTGACATCCCAGAAACAATGCAAACATGCCTTTTGACCGATCGGGAGTTGAGCGGGAGCTTCTCCTTGCCCCAATGGGACTGCCAATCATCTGGCTTATCAGCGCATTTAAACCGTCGCTCCTGAGGCGCGTGAAACAGCAGGGAGAACATCAGCAGCCATTTGACCGATCGGGAGTTGAGCGGGAGCTCCTCCTTGCCCCAATGGGACTGCCAATCATCTGGCTTATCAGTGCATTTAAACCACTGCTCCTGAGGCTGCTCCATGATCTTGTCTTACTAATCTGTTATGTTTTTTTGAAAGTGTGAATAAACAGGTGGACAAAGGTGAGTCGGTTGATATAGTGTATATCTGGACTTTCAGAAAGCCTTTGACAAGGTCCCTCATCAGAGACTTTTGGCAAAACTAAAGAATCATGGGATAGGAGGCAGTGTACTACTGTGGATCAAGAACTGGTTAAAAAATAGAAAGCAGAGGGTTGGGCTAAATGGCCAATTTTCCCAATGGAGAAAGGTGAATAGTGGTGTACCCCAGGGATCTGTGCTGGGTCCGCTGCTTTTTGACATATTCATAAATGACCTGGAAAGTGGAATAACGAGTGAGGTTATCAAATTTGCAGATGACACAAAACTATTTAAAGTTGTTAAAACCCAAGAGGATTGTGGAAAATTGCAAGAGGATCTTGATAAATTGGAAGACTGGGCATCAAAATGGCAGATGAAATTTAACGTGGACAAGTGCAAAGTTATGCACCTAGGGAAGAACAGCCCAAACTATGGTTACACAATGCAAGGTTCCACATTAGGAATCACCACCCAGGAAAAAGATTAAGGCGTCATTGTGGATAACATGTTAAAACCATCGGCCCAGTGTGCAGCGGCAGCCAAGAGAGCAAATAGAATGCTAGGTATCATAAGGAAAGGAATGGAAAATAAAACAAAAGATATTATAATGCCTCTATAATGTTCCATGGTGAGACCGCACCTTGAATATTGTGTGCAATTCTGGTCGCCGTATCTTAAAAAGGATATAGCGTTATTAGAAAAGGTTCAGAGAAGAGCCACCAAAATGGTAAAGGGGATGGAAGGATACTCCTATGAAGAAAGGCTAAAAAGGTTAGGGCTCTTTAACCTGGAAAAGAGACGGCTGAGGGGAGATATGATAGAAGTCTATAAATTAATGAACGGAGTGGAACGGGTAAACGTAGATCGATTGAATATAGAAAGACTAGGGGACATGCAATGAAGCTACAGGGTAAACTATTTAAGACTAATAAAATAAAATATTTTTTCACTCAACGTGTAATCAAACTCTGGAATTTGTTACCGGAGGATGTAGTAAAGGCTGTTAGTGTAGCTGGGTTTAAAAAAGGTTTGGACAAGTTCCTGGAGGAAAGGTCCATAAACCATTATTAAGAAGGAACCCAGGATATCAATGCTTGAACCAGTACAAGCATTGCAGAACCTGTGTCTTTTGGGGAAACTACTAGGTACGTACGACCTAGATTGGCCACTGTTGGAAACAGAATACTGGGCTTGATGGACCTTGGTCTGACCAAGTATGGCATATCTTATGTTCTTATGTATTTACTGGTATGCTGTTTGTAGTTAAATGTTGTGTAACGTTTGTATGGTTTTCCCCTGTTATGTACTCCCATTCCCCATCGCTTTGACTTAATTATAAAGTGATGTATGTTCCCCTACCTGTGTGTAACCTTGTACGGTATTGTGACCGCTTTGATTGAAGGATAAAGCGGGATACAAAACTTGTCAAATAAATAAATAAAATAAATAAACGGCAGGAATTACAATCTTGCCCAAAGAAGGGAAGGATTCTAATTTATGTGGGTCATAGAGGTCCATATCCCTATTGGGAACGGATTTCAAAATTTTCACTAAAGTATTGGCAAATCGAATACTTCCATATATGGCCAAGCTGGTACATGAGAACCAATCTGGGTTTGTTCCTGTGCGTCATACAATGGATAATATGCGGAAAGTGCTAAATGCAATGTGGAAGGGGAGGAGAGGGGGAGAACAAATGATCTTATTGACCATCGACGCTGAAAAAGTGTTTGACCATGTCTCATGGCCATTCCTATTTAAAGTATTAGAAAGAATGGGCATTAAAGGGAATTATTTGAAATGGATTAACGCCATTTATGCACGACCAATGGCAAAGATCCGGGTTAATGGAGAATATATAAAGCCGTTTGAGTTGTTTACAGGGACGAGGCAGGGGTGTCCTTTATCTCCGCTGCTTTTTGTGCTTTCCATGGAACCCTTGGCTCAGAAAGTAAGGGAAAGTTTAGAAATTCAGGGGATAAAGAGGAGGAAGGTGGAAAGCAAGATATCTCTTTTTGCAGATGATTTGCTTTTCCTGTTGACTAAGCCATTATATAAGCTGTTACTGGAGTTTGGAGAATATTTGGGCTTCAAAATTAACGCTACAAAATCAGAAATATTGAACATCTCAGCAAGTGGAGATGTACAAGCAAGGATAAAGCATAGTTACTCACCTGTAACAGGTGTTCTCCAGGAGCAGTAGGAATCAGTCTTCACATATGGGTGACGTCGGCGCCAACAGAGCTCCCATGTGGAGCATTTCTCCAGCTTTCAAAGAAATCCTTTGGGAATGCAGTGCGCATGCGTGGTCCCCTTCCCACCCAAGGGTGCCATCTTGCTCAGTCTGATGACATAGCTAAAAGACAGCAAAAAACAAAATAAATATATGACCGCAACTCCAACGGGAGGAGGGAGGGTTGTGAGGACTGATTTGTGCTGTTCCTGGAGAACACCTGTTACAGGTGAGTAACTACGCTTTCTCCAGGACCAAAAAGGAAGTCAGTCCTGACATATGGGACTCCCCAGCTTAAGGCTACCGGGGACCCAAAACTGAAAAAATAAGCTCCCTCTACAGCCTCAGCATGTGTGAAAAGAATCTTCTCTGAGAACGCCCCCGAACGGTAGCCCAACACCAGGGCCGTAGGGTAGGAGTTGCCTATACCTCAAAGAGATTACGGAGTACTGCTGGTCCGAAAGAACTGTCCCTGTGGGACTCCCTCTCGAGGCAGTAGTGGGCCGCAAAAGTCTGGCTTGAAGATCAAGAAGCGGCCTGGTAGATGTCTGCCAACGGAACAGTAGCCTTCGCCCTGACACGGTGAGCTGTGACTCGACCCTGCAAGGAAAGGCCGGCTGACCTATACGCCCAGGCGATACAGTCTGCTACCCAAATGGACAGGGTAAGCTTGGTTGGCATTTTTCAATAAAGGTTTTGGCTTTTCCACTATACCACGTCTCTGGACTGGTTTCAGGGTACGCTTGGAGACAGGCAACCCCAACTTATTAGGGTCAAAAGAGACGAAGAGCTGAACAGCCCTTCGGTGTCCCTGCGTACGGTCAAGGTAGAAGGATAACACCCTCCTACAGTCCAGGGTATGCAAGACCATCTCAGCCCGGCCGGCATGCGGCCTGGGAAAGAAAGTTGGAAGAACCACCTCCTGATTGAGGTGGAAGGAGGAGACAACCTTTGGAAGGAACTTAGGGTGAGTCCGTAAGACTACTCTGTTCCTATAGAACCTAGTGTAGGGTGCCTCTGACACCAGGGCTTGAAGTTCACTTACTCACCTTGCTGAGGTAAGAGCTACCAAAAACAATGCCTTCCAGGAAAGAAAGCACTAAGGACAAGTAGCCATAGGCTCAAATAGTGGGCAAGTAAGTCGTTGCAAGACCACATTCAAATTCCATTCAGGGGCAGGTGGACGAACTGGAGGCTTAAGCAAAAGCAGGTCTCTGAGGAAGCGAGCTACCAAAGGGTGGCTTGAGAGAGACTGACCCTCCACCGATGAGTGGTGCGCTGAGAGAGCACTGAGGTGGACCCTAACAGAGTTGGATTTAAGGCCTAGATTGGACAGGTGCAGCAAATACTGCAGTATCACTGGTATCAGGCATGAGAAAGGATCCTCCTTGTGCTGGGCACACCAGGTGGAGAACCTACGCCACTTAAGAGCATATGACTTTCGAGTGAACTGCCTCCTAGAGGCCAAGACCACGTCCTCCACCTCCCTAGGCAGCCGTAAGGGTGCTAGAACTACCCTTTCAGCAGCCAGGCCATCAGATTGAGGGACTGGAGATTGGGGTGTAAGAGAGATCCCTGCTCCTCAGACAGGAGATCGAGTTGCATCCCCAGAGGAAGAGGAGCATCCACCGCTAGCTGCAAAAGAATTGGGAACCACGGTTGCCTTGGCCACCTGGGGGCCACCAGGATCACTGAGGCCTTGTCCCGGATCAGTTTGAACAGTGTTTTCAGCACTAGAGGCGTGGGAGAACATAAGAACATAACATAAGATATGCCATACTGGGGTCAGACCAAGGTCCATCAAGCCCAGTATTCTGTTTCCAACAGTGGTCAATCTAGGTCATATGTACCTAGCAGTTTCCCCAAGAGACACAAGTTCCACAATGCTTGTACTGGGTCAAGCATTGATATCTTCGGTCACTTCTTAATAACGGTTTATGGACCTTTCCTCCAGGAACTTGTCCAAACCTTTTTTAAACCCAGCTACACTAACAGCCTTTACTACATCCTCCGGTAACAAATTCCAGAGTTTGATTACACGTTGAGTGAAAAAATATTTTCTTTTATTAGTCTTAAATAGTTTATCCTGTAGCTTCATTGCATGTCCCCTAGTCTTTCTATATTCTGATAACGTAAACAATTGATCTACGTTTACCCGTTCCACTCTGTTCATTAATTTATAGACTTCTATCATATCTCCCCTCAGCCGTCTCTTTTCCAGGTTAAAGAGCCCTAACCTTTTTAGCCTCTCTTCATAGGAGTACCCTTCCATCCCCTTTACCATTTTGGTGGCTCTTCTCTGAACCTTTTCTAATAACGCTATATCCTTTTTAAGATACGGCGACCAGAATTGCACACAATATTCAAGGTGCGGTCTCACCATGGAACAATATAGAGGCATTATAATATCTTTTGTTTTATTTTCCATTCCTTTCCTTATCATACCTAGCATTCTATTTGCTCTCTTGGCCGCCGCCATATAGGAGGCCTGTAGACCATGGTATGAGAAAAGCATCCGCTGCTACTCTGAGAGGATGCGGTTGTCTGGAGCAGAACCTGGGCAGTTGACGGTTCAGTGGACTGGCAAACAGATCCATGGTGGGAAGACCCCATCTTAGGAAGATCTGTTGAACTACCAGAGGATTCAACTGCCATTCGTGTGGCTGTAGGATCCTGCTCAACCTGTCTGCCAGGTAATTCTCCTGTCCAGGGAGATAGACCGCCTTGAGAAGTATGCCATGCTGGACTGCCCAGGAGCACAGGTCCTGTGCTTCCTGACAAAGAGGTAGGGACCCTGTGCCCCCTTGCTTGTTCACAAAGAACATAGCAACTTGATTCTCCGTCTGAACTAAGACAGACTGCTGAGAGAGGACATGAGAGAAAGTCCGCAGGGCTAAGCGGATTGCTCCGAGCTCTAGGAAATTGATTTGCTGTGTGGCCTCCCAAGGAGACCACAGGCCTTGAGTGCATGCTCCTTGGCAGTGTGCACCCCAACCTTGAAGAGAAGCATCGGTTGTCAGCACTTGAGAGTGTGGAGGTGCATGAAAAGGCACCCCTTGCAGTAGATTCGGAAGATGACTCCACCACTGCAGAGAATCTGCCAGTAAATTGGACACCCTCACTTTGTCTGTCAGGTTCCCTGTGGCCTGCAGCCACTGAGTCCTTAGGCTCCACTGAGTGGGCCTCATGTGCAGACGGGCATTTGGAGTTACATGGACCGTGGATGCCATGTGGCCTAAGAGCCTTAGGAATTTTCTGGCGGAGACTAGAGAATTGCTGTGGAACTGTCTGGCCAGATCCATCAGTCTGTTGGCCCTGTCCACGGGTAAAAAGGCCTTCGCTTGAAGGGGGTCTAGTCTTGCTCCTATGAACTCCATGTTTTGTGAGGGGCGCAAAGCGGACTTTGCGAAGTTCATGATAAATCCCAGATGCTGGAGAAGAGACACAGTACGGAGGGTGGCTTGATTGGTTTCCTGTGGAGACTGATCCCTGATGAGCCAGTCGTCCAGGTATGGAAAGACAAAGAGTCCTTGAACTCTGAGATAGGCCGCCAACACCGCCAGGCACTTGGTGAAAACCCTGGGGGCGGAGGTGAGGCCAAAAGGGAGTGCCCTGTACTGGTAATGATTTCCTCCCACTACAAATCGGAGATATTGTCTGTGGTCTGTATGAATAAGGATGTGAGTATACACATCCTTTAGGTCTAAGGAGCATAGCCAATCTCCCTGCTGGAGGTAGGGCAGCAGGATTCAAAGGGTAAGCATCTTGAACTTTTCCCTCTCCAGGAACTTGTTGAGATTGCACAAGTCTAGGATGGGCCCGAGGCCTCCTGTCCTTTTTGGTACCAGAAAGTACCTGGAATAGAAGCCTTGACCTCTCAGGTGGTGGGGCACCGGTTCCACCGCCTGCTCCTTTAGAAGACCTGCTCACTCCTGCAGGAGTTAGTCCCTGTGCAGAGGGAGTCTTGGAGACTCCCCTGGAAAGTAGGAGGGAGGTACCTGGTGGAAGTGGAGGAGATAGCCTCTTTGGACTATGCTTAGCACCCAGGTATCCCTTGTTACGGCTGACCACCTGTGGGCATACAGGGTCAGCCGGCCTCCTGTGCTGAGGGGGGCCAGCTGAGAAGAGGCTATGCCACTGGAGTCAAAACCACGCTCCCTGCTGGGCAGGAGCCGGAGCTGGTGGCTTGGGGGTTTTCTGCCTATGGGGCCCATGTCCCTGCCCCTTGGCCTGCTGACCCTGTTGGGGAGCTACAGAGGCCTGAAAGTGAGGGTATCATTTGTAGGCAGATGACCTCCTCGGGTAAAAGGGCTTTTTTTCCCGAGCCCTTCTTCTTCTGAGAAGGGGCAGAGGTTTTCCTGGAGAGCCTTGTCGGGGTGAGAGTCTCGGACTCGGGTTCTGCAGCCTTTTCAGCCATGGGCTTGCCAAAGAGGATTTCACCTCGGCAGGGGACAATGACCAACTTGTCCTGCACCCATGGCTTGAGGTCCGATGACTGTAGCCAGGCCTGACGGCGTGCACCAATGCCGGCCGCGGCTACTCGGGCCGAAGCCTCGAAGCCATCATAGGCTGCTCAAGAGATAAACTTCGAGCACTCCCGGATCCCCGATGACAGGGCCTTGAACCTCTGCAAAGGTTCCTCGGAGAGACCAGCAGAGAACCCGGCATTCTCCTTTGCCAGGTCTTGAAGGTACATGCCCATGTACAGCTGGTAGGTCTGGACATGGCAAGCAAGCATTGAGCCCTGGAAGCACTTTCTACCGAGGGCATACAGGTTCTGGGTCTCCCAGCTGGGAGGCACCGAGGAGTGCATCTTCTGACTCTTCAGACAATGCATGGCCGATTCCATGGAGTGGTGCGGTAGCTGTGCCTTTTGGAACCCGGGGCTCTTGCGGACTCGATAGATGGAATCGACCCACTTGCTCAGAACCGGCGTCGAGGCCGGCGCCTTCCACATGCGGAAGAGCAACTGTTCAAGCATCGGAGGAACCGGTACAGTAAAGGCCTCCTTGGGGGGAGAGTCATACTGCAGGGCCTCGAGCTGCTCGTCTCCTCCTTGGGATCCGTGGGGAAGGCCAAGGCCTTGGCCATGTCCCGCACGAAGTCCGAGAACCAGGTGTCCTCCAGGGGGGGGGGGGGGGGGACCGTCTCCGAAGCTCGGACTCCGGTGAGTCCGAAGGGACACACCGGGTCCAAAATGTGTCCAGGGACTCCCCATCCTCCGTTTCCCAGCCCGAACCCTCAGAGGAGGAATCAAGCGGCTCCGGTCGAGCAGGCACTGATGCCATCCGCCCCAACGCTGAGGGTACCGGCGTCGATGACTTCGGTCCCAAACGGGAGGCCGAGGGAGACCTTGGCTGAGAATCGACTCGAGAGCAGGCCTCCAGGGTCAACTTGGATGTCGATGTCCCGGTGATCGGGGCAGATGCACCGGTGAGACCGGCGATCAGTGCCTGCTGCTGCTCCATGAAGGCAGCCAAGCTGCCCTCCAAGGCCGTCAACCTGAGTCCGAGCTCAGAAGACTCAGCAGCCCCCGACTTGGGCCCCGACGTCAGCTCCCCCGGAGGAGAGTCCACGAGGACTACAGTACTCACGTGACCCGGGGACTCCGTCTCTACACAAGGTTGTTTAGCAGGCCGCTCCGGGCTATGCGACCTGGCCCTGGAGGAACCAAGTGCGTCCACCAACACCGCCCTCGCGGGTTTCTTCTTTCTGCGATGCTCCCGCGAGGGAGACCCCCTCTCAGAGGAACCCCGGCGATGCTTGGGATAGGAGTCCCGAGACATCGAGGGCTCTGACGAAGTCCGGGCCCGGCCGGACGCAGAGTCAGAGAAGATTCTTTCTTTTTGGTGCTGCCGGCTCCTCAATGCCTTCGAGGACATTTTCACCACACAGGCCACAGATCATCGGGTCATGATCGGGCCCGAGGCAGCGGAGGCAGCAGTCATGTGTGTCGGTGAGAGACATAAGTTTCTTACACCGATCACACTTTTTAAACCCGCTGGCAGCCATCGGGGGAAAAATGGCCCCTGCGAGGTCAAACGACAGAGCTGCCAGTGAAAAATAGAAAAATGGCGCGTACGCTAGCCACTAAGGACAAAAACCGAAAAATGAAGTCCTGGCTCGATACCAGTGTACCGGGCCCAGGCGGGAAAGGGAAACTGGCGTCAAACCAAAGAAAACACGAGTCCACGCCGAAAAATCAACTTTTTCCTCGGGTGAAAACGAAACACGTCCGTCGGGCTCCGCGGAAAAATGAAGACTGAGCAAGATTGCACCCTTGGGCGGGAAGGGGATCGTGCATGCGCGCTGCATTCCCAAAGGCTTTCATTGAAAGCTGGGGAAATGCTCCGCATGGGGGCTCCGTCGGCGCCGACGTCACCCATATGTGAGGACTGACTTCCTGCTTGGTCCTGGAGAAAAACGGATTTCTCCTTTAAATGGGCTAAGCATAGTATTAGATATTTGGGTATTTACTTAACCACAAGAGAGGGAGACATGTTTAGAGAAAATTAGTTAAGGGTGGATAGAATAATAAAGAGAGAATTAGAAGGATGGGAAAATAAATCTTTATCATGGATGGGGAAGATTTCTGCAATAAAAATGATGGCACTGCCTAAATGGCTGTATTTGTTTACAAATCTCCCTATATGGGTTTCAAAAAGCTACCTTGGGAAGTTACAGTGGATGATATTGCGGTTTATAGGGGGGGGGGGAAGAAAAATAGAGTAGCAGGGAGAATTCTGATGAGGAAAGGGAGCAAGGGGGAATGTCTGTGCCGAATTTGTTAACCTACTGGAAGGCAGCACAAATGTACGCCATTGTGGAATGAGGGGCGGATGAACCAAAAGAGTGGGTGCAGATGGAATCGGAGGATCTGGAAGAGGGGGCAATAGGAGACTATGTGTGGGTACTAAAAAATGAAAAAAAGGATACCGAGGTACTAACCCCTATGTACAAAACTCACTTCGAGTGTGGAACAAGGGGAAACAGACTTGGTTAGGGGGGAAGGGAATCTCTAGATTAGTACCCATTCGGAGAAATCGAGATTTCCCGCCTGCAACAGGGAAGAATGTTTTTGAAAAATGGGAAAAACTTGTTATACGAAGGGTTGGCCAATTGATTGATAATATGAATATAAAAGAGTTTAATGAGCTTGAAACACTATATAATTTAGATAGAAAAGACATTACATTCAACAGAGGATCTTAGCGGAACTTAAGGGGGAACCCACAGGGATTGAAAAGTTTTTATTGATGGGACAGAAAAAGAAGGCCCTGACTAGTTTCTATAAGTTGATGAGTCAGGTGGCGGGGTAAGGGAAAATTATCAAAAAGCGTGGGAAGTGGATTTGGGGGTTTCAGTGGGGAGAGGAAATATGGGAACGTATATACTTGAATAGATACAAAGGAATACTGGCCATAAATTTAATTGAGACTAACTATAAAATACTATATAGAAGCGGAGCTGTGGCTGAAATCTATTAACATGTCTATTAATTTTAAAAAAACCGAAGCATTATTTATAACAAGAAACACAAACTTCACCCCTCCAACTGAAATCAACATTGGCAATAATTCTCTCCCTGTTAAAGACGAGATCAAATATTTGGGAGTTATTCTTGATAAGACCCTCAGCCTCACCAAACATAAAACAAACTGTAAAAAACAATTTACTTCAAATTAAGGACAATTCAACAACTTAGACCATTACTAGACAACACTGATTTCAGAACCATAGTACAAACACTCATTACACCTCATTTAGACTACTGTAATGGTATTCTTCAAGGGACCTCAAAGAAAATATTCATACACTTCAACTAGCCCAAAATGTCACCGCAAGGATTATCTTCAAAGCAAAACTAACAGATCATATATCTCCGATTCTTTATGCTCTCCATTGGCTTCCAGTATCATGCAGAATCACCTACAAATCCTTAATCAATACTTTTAAAATTATTACTAATATAGCTCCTTCCTTCATATCCACACTCATCAACATCTCACCTGAAACCAGATCAAGACGAAGAATTAACCTTCACATGCTACAAGTACCTGATTCTATTCGAAAGACAAGTCAAAAGACAAGCAACACAGCCTTCTCATACTTTGGCCCCTATGTTATGGAACAACCTACCAACTGAAATCAGAGAAATAAAGGATCTTCAACTATTTAGAAAAAATCTAAAAACCCACCTATTTACTCTACACTACAATAACCTCCATAAGGATGATAACCCTAACTCAGAGAAAACCACTGATCAGCAGTCACTCACTGACCCTACCTAGACAGGACATAAAATCCTTTTTCACTCATATTCACATTGCTCACCTAGTTAAACTTTCTCTTTGAAAGCAATTACTTGTCGCTAATGTGAATAAGTGTAATTAATGTAATATACCCAATTTCCGTTGATTTACTGTGGAGAGACAGTTTTCCTCATTGTATTATTGATTTGTAATTTTAATAGTTGAATGTTATTTCTCTAAATCCATTCTACATAATATAATAGTTCCTCTGTTATACTGTTCACTGTTCTAAAACCTGTTCTATTGTAAAAATAGTTCTAATCCTGTTCTATGTAAAATAGTTCTGAACCTGTTCCATGTAAAATAATAGCATGCTATTATTAAACTTTGTTTACCTGTAAACCGCCACTGATCGCTGGAAGTGGCGGTATAGAAAAGATGTAAAATAAATAAATAAATAAATAAATAGATGGCATTTGATGCCAGTGAGGCTACACAAAATAGCTGAACATCTGGAAGATAAATGTTGGAGGAAGTGTGGTGAGAGAGGAACGTATTTACATATCTGGTGGGAATGTAAGACAGTGAACAAAATGTGGTCAGTAGTGTTTGAAATGTTGGGGAACATATTGGGAAAAGATATAAACCCACAACCAGCCACAACTATGTTGGGGGTGATGCCAACAAAGTTGACTAAAGCAGAGGGAAATTTGGTGGATATGGGGTGTGTAGCTTTTAGAGTTCTGCTTGCAAAGAGGTGGAAACAAGTTCTGGTGCCACAGATGGCAGAATATGACAGATCATTATCACAGATTTATCTGATGTGTAAATTAACCTTAAATGGGGCAGTCCTCAAACGTTTATGCAAGTGTGGGGGAAATACATCCAGTGGATGGCAATTAGGTAAAATACCTACTATACTTAAAGACCTAAGCATTGAAGAAATGTACAAGGAAATATGATAAAGCATAGTTACTCACCTGTAACAGGTGATCTCCGGGAACAGCAGGAATTTAGTCTTCACATATGGGTATCGTCGGTACCGACGGAGCCTGTGCGGGAACGCTCCTCAGCATCCAATAGGAAAGCTTTTAGGAGCATCCCACAGTGCCTGCGTGCTGCCTTCCCGCCTTTCCCAACTGTCCCTCTCCAGTTGAGTTTAAAGCTGAGACAAAAAGAGAAAGAGAGAGAGATACAACTCCTAGGGGAGGTTGTGAAGACTAAATTCCTGCTGTTCCCGGAGATCACCTGTTACAGGTGAGTAACTATGCTATCTCCAGGAACAAGCAGGAATGTAGTCTTCACATATGGGGACTCCTTAGCTGCAGATGCCAGGGAGAAGGCCCCAGAAGTTGTGTGCCCCTGTGAAAGGGCTCTACTTCCCCCCATGGATCTATGGCATCCTACCAGGGATGGTGGGTAGGAGTTGATTAAGTATGGAACAGGTGTTGAAGAACAGCCTGACCAAACAAGGCATCCCAGTGGGAGTCCTTGTCTAAGCAGTAATGGGCTGTGAAGGTATGAACCGAAGCCCAAGTAGCTGCTCTTCAGATGTCGTCGATAGACACAAAATGAAGATGAGCCATAGAGGCTGCCATGGCTCTCACATTGGAACTATGACATGGCCTTCAAGAGGAAGGTTCTTACTCTCATAGGCAAAAGATATACACAGTGCAATCCAGCTGGACAGTGTTCTTTTGGAGACTGGAAATCCAAAATGATTAGGATCAAAAGCAACAAAGAGTTGAGAGGACTGTTTATGTTGCTGTGTCCTTTGCAAGTAAAAGGCCAAAGCCCTTTTACAGTCCAAAGAATGAAGATTCCTTTCCGCATTTGAGGCGTGAGGCCTTGGGAAGAATACAGGAGGGTAAACCGCTTGGTTTAAATGAAAAGGTGACACCTCCTTTGGCATAAACTGTGGATGAGTCCTAAGGACTACCTTATCATGATTAAACCTTGTATAAGGAGGATCAGCCACCAACGCTTGCAATTCACAGATGCGACGTGCTGATGTGATTTCAATAAGAAAGATGACCTTCCAGGAAAGGAATTTCAAAGAGGTAGTGGCTAATGGTTCAAAAGGCGGTTTCATGAGCTGCCCAAGAACCAGATTTAAGTCCCATGCCACCAATGGTGGCTTAATGGGAGGCTTAGTTAGAAGAAGGCCTCTCATAAATCTCGCTATAAGAAGATGAGCGGAAATAGGTTGTCCATTTAGAGGCTTGAAAGAAGCTACAATAGCACTCAAATGAACTCTCACTGAATTGGTCTTAAGCCCTGCATTTGATAAATCTTCATTTACATTACAGGAAGCCTTCCACAAGATGCTCTTATGCATTTAAGTGGAAAATGTTTACCATATGGTGCTCGCAGAAGGGTCTTAACCCTCTTGCGATACCTCTGGAATCATTACTGGAGTATCTCCTTCAATGATTCCAGAGGTATCGCAAGAGGGTTAAGACCCTTCTGCGAGCACCATATGGTAAACCTTTTCCACTTAAATGCATAAGAGCATCTTGTGGAAGGCTTCCTGGAAGCACAAAGGATATCCTTTACCTGCTGAAAAAGGTTAAGACCGTGAAGTTCTAGGCTTTCAGCAACCAGGCCCTGAGATGCAGAGACTGGGGATTGGGATGCCACAGCATCCCGTCCTCCTGAGAAAGGAGATTTGTAGCAGATCCTAACTCCAGAGGCGGAGCTTGAGAGAGATGTAGGAGCAGAGGGTACCACATTTACTGTGGCCAATGTGGAGCTATGAGAATCATATGAACTCTGTCTCTCTGAAGCTTGAACAGGGTTTGGGAATTAGGGGAATGGGTAGAAAGGCATACAGGAAATCCTGGCCCCAATGGAAGAGGAAAGCATCCCTGGCCTGACAACCCTGAGCTGGAATTCTGGAACAGAACCGGGGAAGTTTGGCATTCAGCGGACTTGTGAAGAGATCTATGTCCGGGGTTCCCCAAATTCGAAAAATTTTGGCCACCTGGTCTACATGGAGAGACCATTTGTGTGGAAGCAGAACTCGACTGAGTCTGTCTGCCTAAGAGTTTTGAATGCTTGGAAGATACACCGCAAGGAGATGAATCTGATGCTCTCTGGCGAGGGCCCATAGTTGCAAAGCTTTGTTGTATAGCGACAGAGAGCCTGTTCCACAATGCTTGTTCACAGAGAATATGGCTTCTTGATTGTCCATGTGAACTAGGACTGCCTTGTAGCTGAGCTGGGTGTGGAATACTCGAAGAGCAAGGAAGATTGCTCCGAGTTCCAGGAGATTGATGTGTAGATAGGCCTCCTGTGGAGTCCAGGTACCCTGGGTAGAGAGGCCTTGCAGGTGGGCTCCCCAACCCACCTGTGAGGCATCTGTTGTTAGAGTGGCTTGGGGTGGGGGTTGCTGAAAAGGAGACCCCACCAAAAGGTTTTGGGGGGGGGGACTGCCACCATTGGAGGGACAAAATAAGGCGATCTTAGTTTGCTATTTTGTCTCAGGCAACCTGACGCCCGAGTCCACTGAGTGGATAAAGTTCACTGGGCTGCCCTCATATGCAGGCGAGCATAAGGAACCACATGCATGGTGGATGCCATGTGGCCTAGCAACTGTAACATTTCCCGAGCAGTGAAGTGAGGTTTTAGCACTGCTTGGGAAGCTTACTGCACAATGTGAAGGCAGCGGGACTGTGGAAGGTAGCCCTTGTCTGTCTGGTATCCAGCAGAGCTCCTATAAACTCCAGGGACTGAGTGGGAGCAAGGTTGGATTTTGGGAAGTTTATGACAAGTCCCAAATACTGAAGGATGTGCATTGTGCGAGAGAGAGCAACACTGGCCTCTGGCTCTGAAGGGGCTTGAATGGGTCAGTCGTCTAAGTAAGGGAAGACGAATATTCCCAGGGTGCAGAGAAATGCTGCCACCACAGCCATGCATTTTGTGAACACCCTTGGTGCAGAGGCAAGGCCAAAAGGAAGAACCCTGTATTGGTAGTGCTTCCCTTGAAACAGAAAGCGAAGGAACTTTCGGTGAGTTGGATGGATGAGAACATGAGTGTACGCATCCTTGAGATCTAGAGAACAAAGCCAATCCTGACTCTGAAGGTATGGCAGCAGAGGTCTTAGAGAAATCATTTTGAACTTATCTTTGAACAGGAATTTGTTCAATTCTCTGAGGTCTAAAATGGGTCTGTGTCCTCCTGTTTTCTTTGGAATAAGAAAATAGGGGGAGTGAAACCCCGTACCCCGTTGGGTAATGGGTACCTCTTCTATTGCCCCTTGGGCAAGAAGCACAGTGACCTCTTGACTTAACTGGTCATTGAGAGAGGTCAGAGAATTGAACTGTCTTACCATTGTAGGAGGGGGCATGCTGAAGAAATGAAGCTTGTACCCCTGTCTTACAATAGACAGAGTCCAATTTTCTGCTGTTATCTGACCCCATCTGGGGGCAAAATGACATAACCTTCCTGGGATGGTGGAGGGTTCTGGGCCGTTCAGGGCCAGGAAGGCAAAATTCTCTAGATAGGAGTCAAAGTCCCTGTGGAGGCTGAGTCTGCTGAGCCGGTTGAGGCTTAGCTGTTTTTGTCTTTCTTTATCTAGGTTGTTGCTGCTGTCCCTTTTGGGCAGACTGACCTAAACGATGCCCCTGTTGGGTATAGGAGGGAGAAAACCTCTTCTTCTTACTGAAGAATGGTTTCTTAGAGGATTTTTTCCTCGCAGGATCAGCTGTAGATTTAGACAATCTAGCCAAAGTGATATTGTCAGCATCTATCTCATTAGCTTTTACCTGCCAATTCTTGCCAAAGAGATTCTCTCCTGTGCAAGGAATATTTCCTAGTTTATCCTGTACCCAAATTTCCAAGTCAGATGCCTGGAGACAGGCAATCCTACGTGCACCTTTGGCAATGGCAGATGTTCTGCTTATGCACTCAAAGCAGTCAAAAGCTGCACGATTCACAAACTTGGAAAAATCCTGAGCATGTTTGACAAGGGCGAGGTAATCTTGCCTCTTATCATCAGGAAGGAGAGGGCTCATAAGCTCTAAATCTCCTGTGACCTCCTTAAGGAACATTCCCATATATAAGATATAGGAACTGATCCTAGCAGAAAGCATGGAAGCCTGGAAGGTTCGAAGTCGAAAGGCGTCAAGAGTCCTACACTCATGTCCTGGACGATTAGATGCATGCCTTTTTGCACTCTTTATCCTTCTCATTGCTGACTCCACCACCATGGAATGGTGTGGTAATTGAGTCTTCTGAAACCCAGGACAAGGAGGAACTCGATACATGGTGTTGAGTCTT
The DNA here is from genome assembly GCA_033557465.1 of Ichthyophis bannanicus. Classification (NCBI taxonomy): domain Eukaryota; kingdom Metazoa; phylum Chordata; class Amphibia; order Gymnophiona; family Ichthyophiidae; genus Ichthyophis; species Ichthyophis bannanicus. Next base: position 26,197,061 of record CM066046.1, on the reverse strand, counting down.
CGAGAGTGAGGAGATGTGGTTAGAGGTGTTTCCCACATCCTCAACATGAGATCATGCAAGATCTCATGAATAGGTAAGGTAGCTGCCTCCTTGGGAGCTTTAGGGTATTGCAGGATTTCTAATTCCTTTGCCCTAGGCTCTTTTTCAGGAGCCACTGTGAAGGAAAGACCTCGAGCCACATCTTGGATAAAATCCTGAAAGGACATATCCTCTGGTGGAGACATCCTACGCTGAGGAGAAGAAGAATCCTCAGGAAGAAGTAGTCTGGTATCGGCAGAGCTTTCAGAGTCTTCAGACTCATCAGAGGGCTCAAAGTATCTCCAATCCGGGTGATCGTGCAAGGCACAGTACTGGTACCGATCGAAGTCAGCATCGGAGTGGTCCGGTACCGACCTGTCAATACCGGATGGATACGCATGACTCGGTCGTGGTATAATACCTGCCGATGTCGATGCAGTTGGTGCCGGTACCGGTTGAATTGTCTGAAGCTGTTTCAGGGGCATCGAGGCCATGAGAAGAGCCGCCAGACTGCGTTCAATAGCCAAGAATCTCTGGTCTATCGACGCTGCCGATGCTTGGGTATCGGTACCGGAAGAAGCGGCCGGTACCCCAGAGCATGGCACCAGTAGTTCTGCTGAGGTTGAAGCCTCGAGAACATCCTGGAGCCCTGTTAGTGCTTTGGAAGCCGAAGCCTCCTGCCGGGGCAATTTTGCCGGTGAAAGTCCCTCAAGGGCAACGCCAGAGGCATCTCGATGCTTAGAAGGATATCTACCCTTTGAGGACCGGCTAGATTTATGTTTAGTTACCTGAGATCCATGGGAGGAAGACGAAGCCCTGGAAGACGTCGATGCCACGGAGGCTGCATCGGAGGAAAGAAGAGTGCTCAGTTTAGCAGCTCGGTTCTGCTGGCCCCTTTTCGACATCATCCCACAGGCAACACACTCTGAAATAGAGTGGTTAGGACCTAAACATTTAAGGCACCACTCATGGGTGTCGGTGACGGAGATGGTACTGCCACACTTAGAACACTTTTTAAAACCTGAAGCAGGTTTTTCCATTCTGAAGGAAAAGTTGGGCCTAGTGCCCAAAATGGCACGTGGCACCTGAAGAGAAAATTACTGGAAAGACTCCAGAAGAAAGGGTTTTGTTTTTGTTTTTTTTAAAGAAAAGAAAGAATAACCACCGGCGGTACCGGTGTAGCGTCGAGGGAAGGCAGACGCGACCACAAAAAAGAATAGAAGGGATTTTTTTCTGTGGTGACAGGATGTGCGACCTGTTGGCTCCATGGAAAACGAAGAACCGGAGATGGACAGTTGGGAAAGGTGGGAAGGCAGCACGCAGGCGCTGTGGGATGCTCCCAAAAGGTTTCCTATTGGACGCTGGGGAGTGTTCCCGCGCAGGCTGTCGGTACCGACAATACCCATATGTGAAGACTACATTCCTGCTTGTTCCTGGAGATATAGCAATGTGTGGAAGGGAACCTGGGAAGGGGGAGGGGAGGAAAATATTAAACTCAGAATAACATTACAAAAGGGAGTTGTGTATTGTGCAAGCTATACAGATGTATAGACTTTATGAGACATATAATTTGTAAATATGGTTAACTGTTCATTGGTTATGTTTTCTAAAAATGTAAATAAAAAAAACAAAACCAAGAGAGCAGTATCGAGATGATACCGGTGCCGTTAGGCAGAGCAGTAATTAGAAAGGTTTAAGGTTCTTTTCTGCGATGAGAGGGTTATAACCCGTTGGCTCTACATTAAAGGGAGAACTGAGGAGCGGGAGATGGGAAAGCGGGCAAGCAATAGCGCAGGCGCAGTGGAGTACTCCCAAAGGCTTCCTATTGATAACTGGGGAGCTTCCCATGCAGGCTCCGTTGGTACCCAATGTCACCTATATGTGAAGACTACATTCTTGCTTGTTCCTGGAGATCAGCAAGACCCATGAGCAGCCTAGAGTGTCAAGCGAGGAACCAGTTCTCCAGTAGCCTGACACCCCAACGAGATGACGGAGTACTGCCTGGCCAAAGGTACTGTCCTGGCAGGACTCCCTCTCCAGGCAATAATGAGCTGCGAAGGTATGGACTGAAGACAAGTTGGCGGCCCGGTAAATCTCAATCAAGGGAATGGAGCAAAGGTTTGCCACAGACGCCGCCATGGCCCAGACGCTGTATGCTGTGCCGTGGCGCTCCACTGAGAGAGCGATCTGCTGGTAGGAGAAGGCTATGCAGCTGCTACTGAAATGGACAGGGTATGGTTGCAGACCGCTGCCCCCAGCTGATTTGGGTAGTAGGAACTGAAAAGCTGTGAGAAGGCTCCGCAGCCACTGGCCGGGCATAGAGGACCTTGGGTCGAGCACCAGCACTGGCACCATCAAAGAGGTGTTCTCGACGAAGATGGCCTTGGAGGACAGAGGCTGATCCCTGGATGCCGATGGTGTCTTCTCCTGCTGGGGCAACTTCGAGGGCCACTCTCGGCCATTGCCCTCGTGTCGAGGGCTCTGACGCTGGTGGCCATGGGACTTGCCCACAGGCCCGGACTCGTCCCCCATTGAGGCCATTGATGAAATATGGTTCTTTGAGGGACGTTCCTCCACGAGGGAACACCGGGTTCGATGCTCGGAGACCTCAAGGCTCTGAGGAAGTGCGGTCGCCATGTGAAGCTGAGGCCTCCATGGTGGCCATCAAGGGCACCGGTCCCACAGAGGACTCTGGGGCTGAGTTGGTCTTGGGGAAAAAATTACTCATGCTGTTTCTTAGGGCCTCGGTAGGCCTTGAGGGTTATCTGCTGACGGAGACTGCAAGCCGAGGCGTCATGGTCCGCCCCAAGGCGCCGGAGGTAACAGGCATTAGAGTCCGTGCATGAGGGCTTGAAGACACTGACGAAGGCCATAGTGGGGAATACGGCCCCCGCAAGGTCAAACTCTACCGGCCCGGCCAGAAAGGGCATGAAAACCTGAGGGAAAAAAGTAGAACCTGAAGAAAAACCATGATGCTGAAGGCGAGTGGACCTGGGAGGCGAGAAGGTACTGATCTACAAACCAGATAAGGGAATCGATCCAAAAACTGAAAAACACAGAGAAAAAAAATCAACTTTTTCCAGGGAGAACAGATACACGTCCGATGAGCTCCGCTGAAAGAGTAGTTACTCACCTGTAACAGATGTTCTCCAGGAGCAGCAGGAATCAGTCCTCACATATGGGTGACGTCAGCGCCGATGGTGCCCCCATGCGGAGCATTTCCCCAGCTTTCACAGAAAGCCTTTGGGACTGCCAGCACGCATGCGCGGTCCCCTTCCCGCCCAAGGGTGCCATCTTGACATAGCTAAAAGACAGCAAAAACCAAAATAAATCATATGACTGCAACTCCAAGGGGAGGAAGGAGGGTTGTGAGGACTGATTTCTGCTGCTCCTGGAGAACACCTGTTACAGGTGAGTAACTACTCTTTCTCCAGGACCAAGCAGGAAGTCAGCCCTCACATATGGGACTCCCCAGCTTAAGGCTACCGGGGACTCAAAGCTGAAAAAATATGTTCCCTCTAGAGCCTCAGCATGTACGAAAAGAATCTTCTCTGAGAACGCCCCTGAACGGTAGCCCAACACTAGGGCCGGAGGGTAGGAGTTGCCTATACCTCAAAGAGATTATGGAATATCGCCTGTCCGAAAGCACTGTCCCTGCGGGACTCTCTCTCGAAGCAGTAGTGGGCCGCAAACGTCTGGCTTGAAGACCAAGTAGCGGCCCTGCAGATGTCTACCAACGGAACAGAACGGAGATGAGCCACTGACGCAGCCTTCGCCCTGACACGGTGAGCCGTGACTCGACCCTGCAACGAGAGTCCGGCTGCCCTGTACACCCAGGCGATACAGTCTGCCACCCAAATGGACAGGGCACGCTTGGAGACAGGTAACCCGAACTTGTTAGGGTCAAAAGAGACAAAGAGCTGAACAGCCCTTCGGTGTCCCTACGTAGGTCAAGGTAGAAGAACAACGCCCTCCTACAGTCCAGGGTATGCAAGACCATCTCAGCCCGGCTGGCATGCGGCCTGGGAAAGAAAGTCGGAAGAACCACCTCCTGGTTGAGGTGGAAGGAGGAGACAACCTTAGAAAGGAACTTAGGGTGAGTCCGTAAGACTACTCTGTTCCTATAGAACCTAGTGCAGGGTGCATCCGACACCAGGGCTTGAAGCTCGCTCACTTGCCTTGCTGAGGTAAGAGCTACCAAAAACAACGCTTTCCAGGAGAGAAAACGCAAAGGACAAGTAGCCATAGGCTCAAACGGTGGGCAAGTAAGCTGTTGCAAGACCACATTCAAATCCCACTCAGGGGCAGGTTGACGAACTGGCGGCTTAAGCAAAAGTAGGCCTCTGAGGAAGCGAGCCACCAAAGGGTGGCTTGAGAGAGATTGACCCTCCACCGGTGAATGGTGCACTGAAAGAGCACTGAGATGGACCCTAACAGAGTTGGATTTGAGGCCTAGGTTGGACAGGAGAAGCAAATATTGCAGCACCACTGGAACCAGGCATGAAAAAGGATCCTCCTTGTGTTGAGCACACCAGGTGGAGAACCTACGCCACTTAAGGGCATAAGACATCCGCGTGGATTGCCTCCTAGAGGCCAAGACCACGTCCTCCACTTCCCTAGGCAGCAGTAAAGGTGCTAGAACTACCCTTTCAGCAGCCAGGCCATCAAATTGAGGGACTGGAGATTGGGGTGTAAGAGAGATCCCTGCTCCTGAGACAGGAGATCGGGCTGCATCCCCAGAGGAAGAGGAGTGTCCACCGCTAGTTGCAAAAGAAGTGGAAACCAGGGTTGCCTTGGCCACCTGGGGGCCACCAGGATCACTGAGGCCTTGTCCCGGATCACTTTGAAAAGCGTCTTGGACACAAGAGGCGTGGGAGGAAACGCATATAGGAGGCCTGTAGACCATGGAATGAGAAAGGCATCCGCTGCTACCCTGAGAGGATGTGGTTGCCTGGAGCAGAAACTGGGCAGTTGATGGTTCAGTGGACTGGCAAAGAGATCTATGGTGGGAAGATCCCATTTGAGGAAGATCTGTTGAACCACCAGAGGATTCAACTGCCATTCGTGTGGCTGCAGAATCCTGCTCAATCTTTCTGCCAGGTAATTCTCTTGTCCAGGGAGATAGATCGCCCTGAGAAGTATGCCATGATTGACTGCCCAGGAGCACAGGTCCTGTGCTTCCTGACAGAGAGGTCGGGACCTTGTGCCCCCCTGCTTGTTCACATAGAACATAGCCACTTGATTGTCCATCTGAACCAAGACGGAATGGTGAGAGAGGACATGAGAGAAAGCCCGTAGGGCTAAGCGGATTGCTCTGAGTTCTAAGAAACCTATCTGCTGTGCGGATTCCCAAGGGGACCAGAGGCCCTGGGTGCATGCTCCTTGGCAATGTGCACCCCAACCTTGGAGAGAAGCATCGGTTGTCAGCACTTGAGAATGTTGAGGTGCTTGAAAAGGCACCCCTCTTAGCAGATTCGGAAGATGAAGCCACCACTGTAGAGAAGAAGCCAGGAGCATTGACACCCTCACTTTGTCCGTCAGGTTTCCCGTGGCCTGCAGCCACTGAGTTCTGAGGCCCCACTGAGCTGGCCTCATGTGTAGACGGGCATTTGGAGTTACATGGACCGTGGATGCCATGTGGCCTAAGAGCCTCAGGAATTGTCTGGCGGAGACCAGAGAATTGCTGTGGAATTGGCTGGCCAAGTCCATCAGTCTGTCGGCCCTGTCCACTGGCAAAAAAGCTCTTGGCCGAGGATCGACTCGAGAACGCATGGACGTCGATGTCCCGGTGGTCGGGGCAGAAGCACCGGTGAGACCGGCAATCAGTGCCCGCTGCTGTTCCATGAAGGCAGCCAAGCTGCTCTCCAAGGCCGTCAACCTGAGTCCGAGCTCAGGAGACTCAGCAGCCCCCGACTCGGGCCCCGTCGGCTCCCCCAGAGAAGAGCCCACGAGGACTACAGCACTCACATGACTCGAGGACTCCGGCTCCACACGAGATTGTTTTGCAGGCCTCTCCAACTCCGAAGACCCGGGACGGCGGTTGGGGCTATGCGACCTGGCCCTCAAGGAGCCAAGTGCGTCCACCGACGACGCCCTCACGGGTTTCTTCTTCCTGCAATGCTCCCGCGAGGGAGACCCCCTTTCAGAGGACCCCAGGCGATGCTCGGGATCGGAATCCCGAGACGTTGAGGCCTCTGACGAAGTCCGGGCCCGGCCGGACGCGGAGTCAGAGAAGATTCTTTCCTTCTGGTGCTGCCAACTCCTCAACGCCTTCGAGGACATTTTCCCGCACGGACCACAGATCATCGGGTCATGATCGGGTCGGAGGCAGCAGTCATGTGTGTCAGTGAGAGACATAAGTTTCTTACACCGTTCACACTTTTTAAACCCACTGGCAGCCATCGGGGGAAAAAGGGCCCCTGTGAGGTCAAAAGACAGGGCTGCCAGTGAAAAATAGAAAAATGGAGTAAACGCTAGTCACGAAGGACAAAAACCGAAAAAGGAAGTCCGGGCTCGATACCGGTGTACCGGCCCGAGGCGGGAAGGGGAAACCGGCGTCGAACCGAGAAAAACACGAAAAATCAACTTTTTTCACTGGTGAACACGAACCACGTCCGTCGGGCTCCGCGGAAAAAAGAAGACTGAGCAAGATGGCAACCTTGGGCAGGAAGGGGACTGCGCATGCGTGCTGGCAATCCCAAAGGCTTTCTGTGAAAGCTGGGGAAATGCTCCGCATGGGGGCTCCGTCGGCGCCGACGTCACCCATATGTGAGGACTGATTCCTGCTTGGTCCTGGAGAAAAAAGGAGACTGAAGCAAGATGGCACCCTTAGGTGGAAAGGGAACTACACATGCGTGGTACATCTCCCAAAGGCTTTCTTTCAAAGCTCTGTCGGTGCCGTCACCAATATATAAGAACTGGCTTCCTGCTTGTTCCTGGAGAATACTCATTTTTGTCTACTCTTCAACAAATAGTCTCTTTTCATCTATGATTTTTGGTCACCATGGATCTTGAGGCTTTATATATGAATAAAGAAGAATTTTTTAAAAATTCAAGGGGGGGTATTCTAAGAAATTAATGCGATTAGCATGTCTGCTAACTGCAGTAATCGCTTTGGCTGGGATATTTAGCAACACTATCACGGTTACTGTTGCTGAATATCTGCAAGTGTCACCGCTGCAAGTCCCAATGCTAGTCAGCTACAATAGGGGTGTTTTAGAGGCTGCACCCAGCGATAATCGGGCAGTGGCGATATTCAGTCACTGCCCAGTTATTGCCACACAGTGAAAGTCAGGCGCAGCAAAGGCTAACTTAACTTTCCCCGCTAAAGATAACTGGGCAGTGACTGAATATCACTGCTGCCTGGCTAGCTTTGCTTGTATCCCGCCAACCCAGTTAATCAATGCCAGTGGCCAAATATGACCCTGCATTGAATATCCAGGTCTTAGTTTCAGTGGTGACAGCTAGCCTCTTTATTTATTTATTTATTTTATTTATTTATTTACGTACAAATTTGTATCCCGCTGCTTCCAGTGATCAGCAGCGGTTGCTATACAAGGTAAGGTTGGTTGTACTGGCCAGTAATTAGGGCTATGTACAATGCGATTAGAGAGGAGGGTAGCACACATCAAAAGGGTTACAGATTTACAGTTGATTGAGGTTAGGACATCACACAAGGTACTTATATACATATTTACACTTTACACAAGGTACTTATATACATAGTTACACAAGCCAGACTGCTAAGGCTTCACATAGGATCATTATAAACATATTTACATATGCCTGAATGAATTTCATGCGGTTAAATTGAAATGTGATTGGAAGAGGTGCGTTTTAAGTTTTTTTCTGAAATCTTTCAGATCACAGATCGCACGCAGCTCACTTGGTAACCGGTTCCAGAGTGCAGGAGCTATAAATGAGAAAGCCCTGTTACTGGTACATGCATTAGCCTTTCTGAAGGACTTCGGGAGACAGAGGGTATTTAGGTTTGTTGCTCTTCTGCTTCTGTTGTTGGGTATATTGGATAGTAGGCTATTGAGATGTGAGGGCGCAACATTCTGGATGAGTTTGAATGTAGTGACTAACAATTTGTATTGAATGCGGGCCGTGATGGGGAGCCAATGCAGCTCAATTAGGACTGGTGTAATGTGGTCAGATAGCCTTTTTTGCATAATGACTCTGGCAGCAACATTTTGAGCCATTTGCAGAATATTTATGGTTTTTCTTTTCTTTTTTCTTTAGATTGGCTAGCCACCAATGCTGAATATTAGGCCCTTAAACAGGAAGAAGTCTGGTTGAAAAAAGATTGGGACTTTATTGTGAAAAGAAGTGAAACTGATGTTTGAAAAGATGAGTCTTTATGTTGCAGTGGATTATTATATTAAGGAAGTGCTCTTGTGATTTTCTCATATATATTTTGAGTTTGAAATTCTCCCCATCTTTCCTAATACAAAATGTGTGTGTATGTGACTATCTGAATAGTAGCAATTTTCAGCAGACCTTATCCGGACAGCAATTTTGGCCTGCAGCCTAAGTTGTCCAGATAAGATCAGCTAAAAATCGCCACTATCCAGATAAGGTCGATATTTATTTTATTTATTTATTTAACAGCTTTTCTATACCACCTTTATCCAAGGCGGTTTACATCAAACAACATCACAATTACAAAGGAATTGCTTTACATTAAACAGGGGCGTGTAACTTGGAGATAAATGTAGGGGGAATAAACTATTTACATGTAGAAATAACTTCTTTTTTTTGTATAGTGATGGTTTAATTTATTTATTTATTTGGATATTGGCTGCACTGCCCAAACTCTGCCCATGGACCACCCGCGCACTAACCAGATAGTGCTGGGCAGTCTGAGGAGATATTCAGCATAACTATGTAGATACTGCCATGGAGCAACTCTCTCAGCACCCTTATCCTGATAACTCCCCCACCATGGGTTATCTGGATAAGGAGTTTGAAAATTGGTCCCTAGTCTTTGATGGACTTGCAAGAAAAAAGCATGGCTGCAGTTCTTTTCTCCCTGCTTTCTAACTGCTGGGTTTTAATTAATCAATTATTTATTAGTATTTAGCTCACACCTTTCCAATAGTAGTTTAAGGTGAGTTACAATCAGGCATAGTAGGCGTTTCCCTGTTCTTGTAGTGCTTAGAATCTAGTAATTTAGGGAGACTGTGTCCCCCTCTCTCATGTTCCATTTCTTAACTGTAAGCAGCTGCTTATCCCAGGCTTATTTGCTGGTAGTTTCTCTGGCAAATTTCAGTATTTTCCCTGCATTGAAATGCATGGAATTTTATTACCCCACTGTAAGGAGACAGTTCTTTATTCTTTATTAGCAAGACTTGATAAACCGCCCTTGCCGAAGTGTCAGGGCGGTGTACAATAAAACAAAGTGGTGGCTGCAGGTAAACATCAGAAAAGGAAAAAGAACGCCAATATCAGACAGGAAAGGAAAGAGCAAAAAAGAGTGTCGTAGAATAGGATAGGGAAAGAAGGGGTAAGAGGGTCTGGAGGACAGGACGGAGGGAAATAGTTGTGATCGGTGACGTCTGAGTTCTCTATGGAGGGGGGTTGGACTGGGGAGGGCCAGAGCCATCAACGGGCGGGGGGAGGTCAAATGCCTGACAGAAAAGTTAATTTGCGTTGTTTTTTTTAAAATAAGGAGTGAGGAGTGGCCTAGTGGTTGGGGCAAGGTACTTCAGGCCGGAAGGTCGGGGGTTCAAATCCCACTAGAGGACAGCAACCTTGGGCCGGAAGGACTGGGGGTTTCTAGTCCCACAGGTGCTCCTTGTGGTCTTGGGCAAGCCACTTAACACTCCATAGCCCATGTTCCCTGTAAAATAGTTATCTCCAAGTTATAATTCCCTGTTCAATGTAATTTCAGTTTGTTCAATGTAAACCGCACTGATGCAGAATAGCGCGGTATATAAGAGAATAAAAAAAAAAAAAAGTTTCTTACCAAAGGAGACTCTGAAGCGTATCATTGTAGCGATTGCCCTTCTCTCGCCCCCCAGTGGGCTGGATCCAGGTCTGGGAAAGGAAACCTTTTGCTAATGAAGCTACCAAATGGAAAAGATAACAGATGTGTTGACAGAGGTGCATTTACATTGCTGATGCCCATCCTATATGTATTTAAAACTTGCTATACCGCCGTACATCTTCCAGCACCAGAGCGGTTTACATGGTAATAAAAACAAAGCCATAAAAGGAATTACATAATTTGGACATGTTCTGTGGCAAGGTAGTGTTTGTGACAGAACCTTATATAGTTGTTGCCTATGCTATATCCATTCTATGGAGGATTAACGTGTGTGGAAATCTTGCACAAGTGTTGGCCATGGTATTCTATTTTGTGGGGGATAAATGTATGAGGGGAGTTTACTCTGTGCTGTTTATAATTGTGTTGTCAATTCAGTGCTTTTTACCAACATTTGCTTCACTGGAAAATAAAATGTTTAAAGACACTCAGTGCATGGTACCCATCTTTCCTTTGTACTCCTGAACAGAAGACTTTTCTGCTATGACCATCAGCAGCTGGATGAGGCCAAGAGCTGACGTGCAGTTTGGGACACTATTGCGGAAATTCAGCAAGTAATGGAAACTTTGGCTGCAAGAATAGAAAAGAGTAAATTTAGAAGGAGAATTTTAAGTTCCCTAAATATATAAAGATTTATTAGTATGAAGTTACAGAGAGTTATCTGTTTTAACCTCCCCATTTATTGGCATTTGCAGGCTGACAAGTCTCCAAATTTGTGCAATCCAACAGGGAGTGCACAGAGGCCAGCACAGGTACATTCCTCATGATCTTCCCACAGCACAAGCTTTCCCAAGGCATGGGGTGGAGGGAATCTAGATCCAAGTAGAGAGAAAACCCATCCAGAAATAACCATGCCTGCTGCAACTGAAAACCTAAGGTTAGAATATCTGAGAAAACATAACTCTAAAAACTACTGCTCAAAGCAAAGTAGCAAAGGGTATCTCAGTGAACATTTTATTTTTTTCAAACAGCTTTTTATTCACAAATAATTTTCAGTTGTACAGTTTACCTTCACTAATATGAACAGCACTATTATTCGGATGATACGCTTATATTAAATAAAATAGATTATGGTTTCCTGAAAGTCTTGATTTATCAACAAAACATCTCTTTCTGTACTACCATTTGCTCCTATATATTCAACGCGCCAAAGGTGGTTTCAAAGCTTTGAGTTACATTTTTGGATAGAGAAATTCACAGTGTTTTTTGGCTACTAAATAGCGTAGTTACTCACCTGTAACACATGTTCTCCAGAGAAAGCAGGACTCAGTCCTCACTTATGGGTGACGTTGGCACCGACAAGAGCCCGTGCGGAGCAATTCCCTAGCTTTCAAAAAAGCCTTTGGGATTGGTGCCACGCATGCGTGGTCCTCTTCCCGCCCAAAGATGCCATCTTGCTCAGTCAGGTCCCCTAGCTAGAGCCTTACTAAGCAGATGGCAAGGGAAGGACAAAAATAGCAACTCTTCAAGGGAGGTGGGAGGGTAGTAAGGACTGATTCTTGCTGTCCCAGAACACCTGTTACAGGTGAGTAACTACGCTTTCTCCAGGAACAAGCAGGAAGTCAGTCTTCACTTATGGGACTCCCCAGCGACAGGCTACCGAACCTGTAGCCCAAAAAAGCCTCCGCGAGGCCATGAGCAGAAGTCGATGCCTAAAGGAGCCAGAGCCTTCGGGTCCCTGGGGCGAAGCTCTCAGTAGCCGTTGAGAAGGGTCGGAGGGCAGGAGTTGCTTATATCCTGAACAGATTACGGAGTATAGCCTGGCCGAAGGCGCTGTCCCGGCAGGACTCCTTCTCCAGGCAGTAGTGCACAGCAAAAGTGTTCGCTGAAGACGAGGTCGCAGCCCGGCAGTTATCCGACAGAGGCACTGAGCACAGTGAAGCCACCGAAGCCACCTTGGCCCGAACGCCGTGTGCGGTGACGCTCCGATCCAACGGGGCGCCTGCCTTCGCCTGGGCAAAGGCAATGCAGTCCGCTACCCAGATAGAGAGGGTGCTTTTGGTGACTGCTTGCCCCAAGCAATTGGGATCGTAGACAAAGAGCCGACCAGACTTACGGTGAGACTGGGTGCGCTAGAAATAGAAGGCAAGAGCCCTCTTGCAATCAAGTGTATGCAACACTGCCGAGGCCTGGTCAGTATGAGGTCTCGGGAAGAAGGTCGATAAGACTATCTCCTGATTTAGATGGAAATCCAAAACAACCTTCGGCAGGAACTTGGGGTGGGTGCGGAGGATCACTCTGTTCCCATAGAACCTGGTGTAGGGAGCCTCAGCCATGAGGGCCTGAAGTTCGCTGACTTGGCGAGCCAAAGTCAAAGCCACCAGGAAGACCACCTTCCAGGAGAGGAGCTGAAGCGAGCACGTCACCACTGGCTCGAAGGGTGATCATATAAGCTGCATGAGCACCACATTGAGGTCCCACTCTGCCAAGGGAGGTTGAATGGGAGGCTTGGAAAGTAAGAGGCCTTGCATGAAGCAGGAGACCAAGGGTTGCCCGCCCTGAGAGGGGTTTCCCCTCGACGGGGAGGTGGTTTGCCAAAATGGCGCTCAGGTGCACCCTGATTGAATTGTATTTCAACCCTGCTTTCGAGAGGTGGAGGAGATACTGAAGAACCCACCAGGTAGAGCAGGAGAACGGGTCGATCTGGAGCTCAGAGCACCAGATCGAGAAGCGTCGTCATTTAAAGGCATATGCCCATCTCGTCGAGTCCTTCCTCAATGCGAGGAGAACCTCCTCGACCTCCTCCGGAAGATGTAGCGGAGCTAAGGAGACCTGTTCAGCCGCCAGGCTGTAAGGGATAGCGAGGCCAGGTTCGGGTGGAGCACCCGCCCCTCCTCCTGCATTAACAGGTCTGGGGCACAGCCCAGAGAGACTGGAGGCTCGGATGAGAGCCGGAGCAGAAGTGGGAACCAAGGTTGTTGAGGCCACGAAGGAGCCATGAGTATCACTGAAGCTCGGTCCCGCTGAACCTTGTGGAGGGTCCTCGCAATGAGAGGAGTGGGAAGGAAAGCGTAAAGAAGCCTGGAGGTCCAGTTAAACAGGAATGCATCGAGGGCCATCCTGCTCGGTGCGGAACCGGGCCACAGAAGCCATAAAGCTGCGCGTTCACCGGGCTGGCGAACAGGTCCATGGATGGGGTCCCCCACCGATGGAACAAGAGGTCGGCGACCCCCGGATCGAAGCGCCACTCCTGTGGGCAGAGGATCCTACTGAGTTTGTCCGCAAGGACATTCTCCTGGCCTGGGAGGTAGACCGCTCGTAGAGTCATCCCCCGGCAAAATGCAAAGGAGCAAAGGAGGATCGCCTCCCGGCTGAGAAGGCAGGATACTGTTCCCCCCTCCTTGTTTATTCAGAACATGGCTACCCGGTTGTCGGTCTGCACGAGCACCGACTTCCCCCTCAGGCAGCCCTCGAAGGCCCTCAGGGCCCATCAGACTGCCCGAAGCTCGAGCAGGTTGATCCGTTGCTAAGATGCTAAGACTCCTTGGGTGACCACTGCCCCTTCGGCCATTTAGGCTTGCGGTGGCCATGTGCTCCTCCCTTCCCCTGCGTGCCGGAAGCTGGCGTAGGGGTGGGCGGAAAGGGTGGATATCCCCGGTAGGGGAGCCCCTTTCTTTGGAAGAACGGCTTCTTGGCTGGATGCTTCTTCCAAGGGAGAGAAGAGGTCTTACACGAGAGGCGGGTCTGAGTGACGAACTCCGCTTCTATCTCAGTGGCCTTATCTTCCATGGGCTTACCAAACAGTTGTTCTCCAAGGCAGGGGACATCCAGGAGCTTCTCCTGGACCCACTGCTCCAGGTACGAGGACTAAAGCCACGCCTGGCGTCGGGCCCCAATGCTTGCTGCCGCCACTCAGGCGGAAGACTCAAATCCATTGTACGCGGCATGGGAGAGGTACTTCGAGCACTCCATGATGGACCTCAGGAGAGTTTGGAACCTGAGAAGGGGTTCATCCCCGAGACCTGTGGAAAACCCGCCGAGCTCCTTGGTAAGGTCGCACAGGAACATGCCCATATACAATTGGTATGCCTGGATGCGGCATTGAGCAGGAACCCCTGATAGGCTTTGCACCCAAGGGCATCGAGGGCTCTGGACTCCCTGCCCAGGGGGACAAGTGTGTGATTTTGGGCTCTTTTGCTTCTGCATCGCCGATTCCATTACCATGGAGGTGTGTAGAAGCTGGGTCTTCTGGAAACCCGGGCCGCGTTGGACCCTGTACATGGCGTTGAGGCGTTTGCTCACAAGGGAAATGAAGCAGATGTCTCCCACATGTGGAGGAGCAGCCTGGACAAAATAGGAGGAACTGGGACAGTAAGAGACTCCAGAGGAGGGGACTCATACTGTTAGATGTCTAGCTCCTCAGCTCACGGCTCCTCTTCAGCCTGCCTAGCCAGGTTGAGAGCCCGTGCTATGTCCCGCACGAACACCAGAAAGGATGTGTCCTCGGGTGGCGAATGCCTCTGAGAGGCAGGCAGGGATAGGTCTGAAGGGAGGTCCCTGCGGGCACGGGTCTCTGGGGAGGTATCCCTTTCCGACTCCCAGCCCGAGAAGTCTGACTCAGGCTGGTCGCCCCATCCAGAGGTCGAAGCCCTCTTGGAGCCAGAGGCCTTGGAGGATCTCGCTCCCGAGGAACGGGAAGGCGAGCAAGACCGATGCTGAGGACCCTCACGAGGCCCACGGCTCTCGGGGGTTGCAGGGCGGGTTTGGATATCCCTCGAGGGAACCTCAGTCTCGAGGCGCGGGCCAGTCGTGCTTGGCATGAGTGCCTGCTGGGCAACTAAGAAGGCAGAAACGCTGTGCTCTAGTGCCAGCATTCGGGACTCCCATGTGGATGTGGGTCCCTGCGACTCCAACACCGGGGTTACTGGGTCAGGCATGGAGGAAGAGGGGGTCCTCACCGGGATGACCCTCAGGAGACCGGACGCCATCGCCGGGGGCCTCCGTGTCTGCATGAGGTACCTTTCGAGGCTGCTCCTTGTCCGACTCTCAGGAGCGCCGGGGGGCTGAGCTGAGCAACCGAGCGCAGGAGCGCTCGTGCTTGTCTGGAGCCCCCGACCGCGACTTCAAGGTCGTCTTCTTCTTACGCCTCTCTACTTCAGGTGACCCTTGATCGGAGTGCCGTCTTGAATGCGGGGCCAAAGTGGGGGATCCTACCAGCGGAGAGACGACTGAGGGTGCCGCCGGAGATTCCGGGGCTACTTCTGGAAAATGTCATCGGACTTCTGCTTATGACTTAGCAGGGCTTTGGAGGACATTTTCTTGCAAAGAGAGCAGAGCTCCGGGTCATAATCAATCCCATGACACCAAAGACAGCAGTCATGGGTGTCTGTGAGCGACATGTTTTTGGAGTATCTGTCGCATTTTTTTTTAAAACCGGTAGCCATTGGGGCAAAAAGAACCTCCGCTAGGTTGAAGACCTTTGCAGCCAACGGTTCTTTATCTTTATTTCTCCATTTTATATACCGCTTTGGTCAAAGCATACAAGCAGTTTACAATAAAATAAAAAGGTCTACGCAATTAAACTCAGGAAACGGAACGCCATAATCAAAATAGGAAAGAAAGAGAGAACAGGATAAGCAGATAGACAACAAACCATACTATACATACACAAACAATACTTAGCGGGGAATGTTGGGAGGGAGGTCGAAAGCTTGTTGGAATAGATGTGTTTTCAGTAGCTCTTTAAACTTAGGGTAAGAGGATTCTAAACGGAGGGAGGGTGGCAAGGCATTCCAAAGAGCGGGACTGAGGAAAAAGAAGGCTGAGTGACGGGTTTGTTCCTAATGTGCCTGTGATGGGGAGGGTAGGCACAAACGATTGGTATGCAGGGAACGAAGCTGGCGATATGGCATGTGAAGTGCAATGAGGTCAGATAGATAAAGAGGGGTGGAAGTATGAATGGCTTTATGAGTCAGAATGAGAAACTTAAATTGGTACCGAAAAGGGAGAGGTAAGCAGTGGAGTTGATAGAGAATGGGAGTAACATGGTCAAAACGATGGGCCAAGGTGATGAGACGAGCGGCTGTGTTTTGTATTAATTGAAGGCATTGGAGCTGGTAAGCTGGCAGATTGAGGGGAAAAAAGGGCGCGAAGACCGCAAAAAGGAAAATTTCACACTAAAGGACGTCCCCTTGCTCAAGTGAAAAGAAGAGCAGGGGAAGGACGGGTAGAGGACCGGTGTAACCGGAAAAAACACAGGCCAGAGGCCGAAAACAAAACACTTTTTCCAAGGGACGAGGATGTGCATCCGAAGGGCTCCGCGGAAAAAGGGAGACTGAGCAAGATGGCACCTTTCGGTGGGAAGAGGACCACGCATGCGTGGCAGCAATCCCAAAGGCTTTCTTTGAAAGCTGGGAAATTGCTCCATGTGGGCGAGGACTGACTTCCTGCTTGTTCCTGGAGAACCATTGTTCGAATTTGGTGAGTGATGCTGTAAGTTTGAAAATGTTTTGCGTTTTCAATATAATGGTTTACGTTTGGATGTGTACAGCATTGTTTTTCACCTGAAATAGTATTTTCACTAGATAGCAGGATTGCTCAGGCACATGAGTGGGTGATGACATCTGACAACATCAAAACATGAACAGCTCTCCCAAAGCTCAGAACTAAGGTACTATTACTAGAAGCTTTAGGTGTCTCTTAAGGCGGTGAAGAAGCAGCCTTACTCATGTATGTGGCAGATAATCGGGTATGCAAGATATTCATATCTCCAGCTAGCATCGAATATCCAGGCAGTATGCTCAGCTGTAACCGGATAACCGTGGAGGTATAATGGGGGTGTGGCCTGGGCTTACTCATTTTGCTGGGCTATTCAACAGTACAATGCAGTGGCTCCAAATGCCATAAACTGCATAAGGTTAGGCCAGGGATTTGGGTGCATTTGACACAGTGACTGGACCATTAGTAAAACAGAGTAGCTGCAATACCAGCGGACAGGAACCACCCATGAAATGCAGGGTCTGCATAGACTGCAATGGATGTGGAGATGACATTGATGTACCAGGGCACAGAGGCAGAAGCACAATGTGCACCAACAGCAGCAGCTAGTGACCAAAGTGCCAGAGGTGCACCTACCGTACCCCACAGATCTACAGAGCAAGGGTGACATACTTGCAATTGTTGGAGGAGGAGGTGTACCAATGCTATCGGCTGGACACCTACATCATAACAGAGTTGTGTGGGATGCTGCGCCAGGATTTGGAGCCATCCACCACCTGAATCCAGGCACTGCCAGTGGCTCTGAAGATGACCACTGCACTGGGGTTCCTGGCCACAGGAAGCTTCCAGCATGTTGTTGGTGCCACTACAGGCATCTCTCTCCTCATACCAACAACTTCAAGAACCCCCCTCATTACCATCCTCACTTCTCCCACCATCTTGTCATCTAACTTATCATTGACTCTTGAGCTTCACCATTTTCTCTCTCTCATTTAGCCATCTCCTCTCTCTCAAACCACCTCACCCTCACTATCGCTGTGCCATCTCCTCTCTGCCCTGCACTCTTCTGCTCCTTCTCCTTTTGTCATCTGGAGATATCAATCCCAACAATGGCCCCCATGGACCTTTTTCACACTTCCAGGACAGATCCTTACGCAACTGCTCAAATTTTATTCATATCCCTCTCCTTCCTCCCATCCTCTCGCGCCTTGTGGAATGCATATTCCATCTCTAATAAGCTTGTCTTTATTCATGATCTCTTTATCTCTCATGCTCTCCATCTTCTTGCTCTGAGACCTAGCTCCTCCCAAAAGATTCAACTTCAGTCCCTGCCCTCTGTCATGGTAGCTACCAGTTCTCCCACACACTTTGTCCCACTGGCTGTGGTGGTGGTGGTGGGCTTCTACTCTCTCCTTCCTGCCAATTTCAACCTCTCCTTCTTCCTCAGTCTCACACCTTTCCCTCCTTTGAAGTCCACTCCATCTGCCTTTTTACTCCACTTTCTCTCGGATATTTGTTATTTATTGAACTCTACTGTTGTGTTGGTCTATTAGCAGAGGGTTATAGCCAAAAATGTTAAAGATGAAAGACCCTCTATAAGTATTAAGAATCTATTGGTGAACCTTGCACTTGGCTAAACTCACCATAAACAAGATCATCAAACTAAGTGAACTATGGTCTCAGACTCACATAAGCACCGCTTTAAACTCTTTCAAAAGCAAAGTGCCTTCTCGCATCAACGACCATTTAATGTTCACCGTTATTGAGCATATTGTGCTTTATGCGTTCACCAAAATGTTCTTAAATCGTTCTAAATTTTTCATTTTTTCAAGCATTTTTTGTAAAAAAGAGAGAGAATGCGCTTATCTGAAAATCGCTGGCAAGTTTCCCCGACGCTACCAAAAAGGGTACCGCTCTCGCGTTTCAAATTCTTCATCAGGGGGAAATTTTCATACCCCAGCACATTCTACAAAACAGCCAGAAAGTTCATTAGAACAAGAATACATCACATCAAAAAGACAATGCAAAGGAAGCAGACAGAGTTAGTTTCTTCTTCGCCCACCTTTGTTCTCACCACGGAGCTTTCTAAATTCTCCCACAGCAGACCATCAAGTTAAACAGACGTCATTAGTGTGGCATAAAAACGACGCGCATGCGGACAATGCAATACACTCCTACCTATAAAAGGAGCTAACGTTCTGACGTCATGGTTAAACTGGTTCCGATTGGATCTCAAGGCAGACTGTGTTGTAAAAGCTGGTTCAACATAAAACTCTAATAAACTCCTAAAAAGAGAAACTGGTAAGTCAAATGCACACACGCCAGTCAATGGAGCTGTTCAGACCCGTCGATCCCACTGTTGCTAATCTGTAGATCCATTTTTGCTCCTGGATCAATAGCACTTGGGCTCTAGATTTCTTATTTCTACCCGCCAGAACCCTCTCAATTGCGAAGCAGCGCAGCTCATCAAACTTGTGCCCCTCAGCGATGCAGTGTGTTGCAATAGGAGCTTCAAGGGTCCTGCATTTCAGCTTGCTACGATGTTCATTAAGTCTAATTTTGAGTTGACGTTCTGTCTTTCCGATATATAGAAGGCTGCAGGGGCATCTAATTGCATATACTACATAATCTGAAGTACAGGTGGTGGAGCTCCTCAATGCATAATTCCTGCCATGATATTTAAACTCTGTCAGCTCTTCAGTAATAGGGCAAACATTACATTCCCCACACGGCTTATGCCCTCCTGCCCCCATTGATGCACTCACTAAGGGCATCTTAAGTCGGGCTGGGCTCAACTTTTCCTTAAGATTAGAGTGTCGAGTCCAGACACACCGGATAGCCTTATTCTGCAACCCGGGTAGCATGCTCAATACATTCTGATATCTTTTGATAATCCGTTTGATCTCCCCACCAAGTGGAGAGAGCTTAGTAATAAGATTTATATTGTCTTCATCTAAGGGGGAACTCAAGCGGCGGGGTTGTAGCAATAGAGCTCTATTGTTGTACAATGCTCTTTGTACAATGCTCAGCAATAGTTACTGCTTTACGCGATAAGGAAGATCTTTCCTTGACCCTTTTGGAGTTCATTTCAGATTTAGCAAGGTTAACCATCTTTCATAATCATTTTGAGTTTGAGGGAAAAGTTTACCAACAACGATCTGGGGTGGCCAGGGGGCCACCTGTGCCCCTTCTGTGGCAAATCTATATATGCAAGCTTTCGAACGTCAGTGGCTGCCAGTGTCCCCGCATAAAGGCTGTATTGTGATACAGAAGAGGTTCATCGATGATATATTCCTTTTATGGAACGGTACGGGTCAGGAGTTTCAGCAGTTTATGGAATGCCTGAATGAAGTTGACCCACATATAAAGTTCACCCACAACAGCCATGTTCAAAAAATTGTTTTTCTTGATGTAGAGATACAGAAGGGCCCCCAAGGCTGGCTCACTTCAGTATACAAAAAGCCAACTGACAGAAATACAATTTTGCACTACAGCAGTAAACATCCAAAACAGCTGCGGGATAGTCTGCCTTTTTCCCAATTTATCCGTTATAGGAGAAACTGCTCGAGTGTACACCAGTATAAGTTACAGGCCAAGCACCTGATACGTGACTTTTATGACAGGGGATATCCTCTATCTATCGTTAGGATGGCGTATAAAAGAGCATTGTACAACAATAGAGCTCTATTGCTACAACCCCGCTGCATGAGTTCCCCCTTAAGATGAAGACAATATAAATCTTATTACTAAGTTCTCTCCACTTGGTGGGGAGATCAAACGGATTATCAAAAGACATCAGAATGTATTGAGCATGCTACCCAGGTTGCAGAATAAGGCTATCCGGTGTGTCTGGACTCGACACTCTAATCTTAAGGAAAAGTTGAGCCCAGCCCGACTTAAGATGCCCTTAGTGAGTACATCAATGGGGGAAGGAGGGCATAAGCCGTGTGGGGAATGTAATGTTTGCCCTATTACTGAAGAGCTGACAGAGTTTGAATATCATGGCAGGAATTATGCATTGAGGAGCTCCACCACCTGTACTTCAGATTATGTAGTATATGCAATTAGATGCCCCTGCAGCCTTCTATATATCGGAAAGACAGAACGTCAACTCAAAATTAGACTTAATGAACATCGTAGCAAGCTGAAATGCAGGACCCTTGAAGCTCCTATTGTAACACACTGCATCGCTGAGGGGCACAAGTTTGATGAGCTGCGCTGCTAAGCAATTGAGAGGGTTCTGGCGGGTAGAAATAAGAAATCTAGAGCCCAAGTGCTATTGATCCAGGAGCAAAAATGGATCTACAGATTAGCAACAGTGGGATCGACGGGTCTGAACAGCTCCATTGACTGGCATGTGTGCATTTGACTTACCAGTTTCTCTTTTTAGGAGTTTATTAGAGTTTTATATTGAACCAGCTTTTACAACACAGTCTGCCTTGAGATCCAATCGGAACCAGTTTAACCATGACGTCAGAACGTTAGCTCCTTTTATAGGTAGGAGTGTATTGCATTGTCCGCATGCGCGTCGTTTTTATGCCACACTAATGACGTCTGTTTAACTTGATGGTCTGCTGTGGGAGAATTTAGAAAGCTCCGTGGTGAGAACAAAGGTGGGCGAAGAAACTAACTCTGTCTGCTTCCTTTGCATTGTCTTTTTGATGTGATGTATTCTTGTTCTAATGAACTTTCTGGCTGTTTTGTAGAATGTGCTGGGGTATGAAAATTTCCCCCTGATGAAGAATTTGAAACGCGAGAGCGGTACCCTTTTTGGTAGCGTCGGGGAAACTTGCCAGCGATTTTCAGATAAGCGTATTCTCTCTCTTTTTTACAAAAAATGCTTGAAAAAATGAAAAATTTAGAACGATTTAAGAACATTTTGGTGAACGCATAAAGCACAATATGCTCAATAACGGTGAACGTTAAATGGTCGTTGATGCGAGAAGGCACTTTGCTTTTGAAAGAGTTTAAAGCGGTGCTTATGTGAGTCTGAGACCATAGTTCACTTAGTTTGATGATCTTGTTTATGGTGAGTTTAGCCAAGTGCAAGGTTCACCAATAGATTCTTAATACTTATAGAGGGTCTTTCATCTTTAACATTTATTGAACCCTGACAAGTCTACTTCTACCTTTTTCACTGACTTTGACTAGTGGCTTTCATTCCTTCTGGATTCATCTTCCCCCTCCCTTATTCTAGGGGATTTTTAACATTCATGTTGATAATCCCTCTGATCCTTATGCTTTAAAGCTTCTTTCCCTTACCTTCTCATTCAACCACCAGTTTTGCTCTACTGCGCCTACTCACCAGCCTCAACCTTGTCTTCTCTAATTGCTTAACTTCAAACTTCTGTACCTCAGTTCTTCCTTTACCTAGTCATTACTTGTTAAGCTTCACTCTTCATCACTCCCCGTCTCAACCTTGCCCAGTCTTCTCCAACTTCTTTAGAAATCTTCATGCAATTGACCCTTCAGCTCTCTCCACTACTGTCTCATCACCTCTTTCCTCCACTATGCCACCTGAGTCTGTTGATGAGGCAGTAGCTTCCTATAACACTGCACTCTCATCTGCTCTTGCTCCGCCCATGCCATGCCCTGCCCTGTAAGGCATATTGCAACTCAGCCTTGGCAGTCTTCCATTACTCACTATTTATGTTCCTGTGCCCCCTCAGCCGAGTGCATTTGCCTCAAATTCTGCACCGTTGCGGACTTCCTCTGCTTCAAATTCATGCTCGCCTCTTTCTATTCAGTCATAGTACTCGCCAAAATAGACTATTATGTCCACCTAATTCTCTTGCCTCTGACGTTTGCCATCTCTTTTCAACTCTTGACTCTCTCCTCAAGGTGCCTCTGTCCTCTCCTTCCTTTCTACCTAAACACTGGCAAACTATTTCCATGACGAAGACCAAAAGATTACACTTCAATTCCCCACAAAGTCAACTCATTATTTTTATCTTTATTTTGGTTTTTAATATACCGCTCTACGCTCAAGCATCAAAGCAGTTTACAAAGGTTCAAAAAACATTGCTGGAAAAGGAAATGAACGCCATAAATTAGACAGGAAAGAGAAAGTAGAACGAGACATGAAAGAAGAGAGCAGGGGGGAGAGGTGGCAAGTCTCAGCATGGAAGGAAGGGGGAGGGAGGGAGATTGAAAGCAGAGCAGAAGAGATAGGTTTTCAGCATTGACTTGAATTTGGTGAAGGAGAGTTAGAAACATAGAAAAATGATGACAGAAAGACCACATGGCCTATCTAGTCTGTCCTTCCATATCAACAACTACAACAGTCCCCTTTTTTCCTTTAGAGATCCTCTGTGTTTGTCCCATTAATTTTTGAATTCAGATACAGTCCTCATCTCTACCACCTCCACTGGGAGACTATTCCACGGATCCACCACTCTTTCCATAAAGAAATATTTTTGCATATCACTCCTGAATCTATCCCCTTTCACCCTCATCCCATGTCCCCTCGTAGCAGAACTTGCTTTCAATCAAAAGAGGCTCTCCCCCTGTGCATTTATGCCACGGAGATATTTAAACATCTCAATCATATCACCTCTATCCCGCCTTTCTTCTAAGGTGTACATATTAAGATCCTTAAGTCTGTCCTCATATGCTTTATAATGAAGACCACTAACCATTTTAGTAGTCACCCTCTGTACTGACTCAATCCTGTTTATATCCTTTAGAAGGTGCGGACTCCAGAACTGCACACTATATTCCAAATGAGGCTGCACCAAAGACTTATACAGAGGCACTATCACCTCCTTCTGCTAGCCATTCCTCTCTGTATGCACCCAAGCATCCTTCTAGCCTTTGCTGTCGCCTTTTCTACCTGTTTAGCTACTTTAAGATCACCACGCCTAGGTTCCGCTCTTCTTTAGTGGACAAAAGAACTTCACCCTCAATACTATATTGCTCCCTTGGATTGCTGCAGATGAAATGCATGACCTTACATTTTTTAACATTTAATCCCAGCTGCCAGTCGAAGGTCTAGAGGGAGGGAGTTCCATAGTTTGGGACCGAGAAAGAAGAAGCCAAAATTGTGGATGGACTCCATATGTGCTAGCGAGGGGAAAGGGAGGTACATACGATTAGAATGAATGAGCCGGAGTGAGTGCTGGGGAGTATGGAGATGAACCAGATTAGAAAGGCATTGAGGGGTGCCAGTAAGGTTTGCTTTGTGGATGAAGGTTAAGACATTAAACTGTATTCTGAAAGCGACGGGGAACCAATGGAGACGAATGAGTAATGGTGCTATGTTGTCTGCATGAGAAGCATGTGTGACGATGCGGGCAGCGGTCTTCTGTAGAAGTTGCAACCTATGTAACTGGTACTGTGAGAGACCGGCAAGGGCAATGTTACAGTAGTCTATCCAAGTCATTACGAGGGAAAGTAGAAATGTAACCAAGGATGGAGTGGTAAGAAAGGAACGGACAGCACGGATCTGTCACAAGGAAAGAGTAGTTACTCACCTGTAACAGGTGTTCTCCAGGAGCAGCAGGAATCAGTCCTCACATATGGGTGACGTTGGCGCTGACGGAGCCCCCGTGTGGAGCATTTCCCCAGCTTTCAAAGAAAGCCTTTGGAAATGCAGCACGCAAGCACGGTCCCCTTCCCGCCCAAGGGTGCCATCTTGCTCTGTCTGATGACATAGCTAAAAGACAGCAAAAATAACAAAATAAAGCATGAGACTGCAACTTCAAGGGGAGGAGGGAGGGTTGTGAGGACTGATTCCTGCTGCTCCTGGAGAACACCTGTTACAGGTGAGTAACTACTCTTTCTCCAGGACCAAGCAGGAAGTCAGTCCTCACATATGGGACTCCCCAGCTTAAGGCTACCGGAGACCCAAAGCTGAAAAATGAGCTCCCTCTAGAGCCTCAGCATGCAAGAAAATAATCTTCTCTGAGAACGCCCCCGAACGGTAGCCCAACACCAGGGCCGGAGGGTAGGAGTTGCCTAAACCCCAAAGAGATTATGAAGTACTGCCTGCCCGAAAGCACTGTCCCTGCGGGACTCCCTCTCAAGGCAGTAGCGGGCCGCAAAAGTCTGGCTTGAAGACCAAGCAGCGGCCCAGCAGATGTCTGCCAATGGAACAGAGCGGAGATGAGCCACTGACGCAGCCTTCGCCCTGACATGGTGAGCCGTGACTCGACCCTGCAACGAGAGGCCGGCTTCCCTGTAAGCCCAGGCGATACAGTCTGCTACCGATATGGATAAAGTACGCTTGGAGACAGCCAACCCCAAGTTATTGGGGTCAAAAGAGATGAAGAGCTGAACAGCCCTCCGGTGCTCCCGCGTACGGTCAAGGTAGAAGGACAACGCCCTCCTACAGTCCAGGGTATGCAGGTCCATCTCACCCCAGCTGGCATGCAGCCTGGGAAAGAAAGTTGGAAGAACCACCTCCTGATTGAGGTGGAAGGAGGAGACAACCTTTGGAAGGAACTTAGGGTGAGAGTCCGTAAGACTACTCTGTTCCTATAGAACCTAGTATAAGGCGCATCTGATACTAGGGCCTGAAGCTCACTCACTCGCCTTGCTGAGGTAAGGGCTACCAGAAACAACGCTTTCCAGGAGAGAAAACGCAGAGGGCAAGTAGCCATAGGTTCAAATGGTGGGCAAGTAGCCGTTGCAAGACCACATTTAAATCCCATTCAGGGGCAGGTGGACGCACTGGAGGCTTAAGCAAAAGCAGGCCTCTGAGGAAGCGAGCCACCAAAGGATGGCTTGAGAGAGACTGACCCTCTACTGGGGAGTGGTGTGCTGAAAGAGCACTAAGATGAACTCTCACAGAATTGGACTTAAGGCCTAGGTTGGACAGGTGAAAAAAATATTGCAGCACCACTGATACTAGGCATGAAAAAAGATTCTCGTTGTGTTGAGTACACCAGGAAGAGAATCTACGCCATTTAAGGGCATAAGACCTTCGGGTGGTCTGCCTCCTAGAGGCCAAGACCACGTCCTCCACTTCCCTAGACAGTAGTAGTAAGGGCGCTAGAACTACCCTTTCAGCAGCCTGGCCATCAAATTGAGGGACTGGAGATTGGGGTGTAAGAGAGATCCCTGCTCCTGAGACAGGAGATCGGGTTGCATCCCCAGAGGAAGAGGAGTGTCCACCGCTAGTTGCAGAAGAAATGGGAACCAGGGTTGCCTCGGCCACCTGGGGGCCACCAGGATCACCGAGGCCTTGTCCCGGATCACTTTGAACAGTGTCTTGGACACTAGAGGCGTGGGAGGCAACGCATATAGGAGGCCTGTAGACCATGGAATGTCCGCCAGTTAATTCTCCTGACCTGGGAGATAGACCGCTTTGAGAAGAATGCCGTGATGGACTGCCCAGGAGCACAGTTTCTGCGCCTCCTGACACAGAAAACGGGACCCTGTGCCCCCTTGTTTGTTCACATAGAACATAGCAACTTGATTGTCCTTCTGGACTAAGACGGACCAGTGAGAGATGAGATGGGAGAAAGTTCTCAGGGCTAAGCGGATAGCTCTCAGTTCTAAGAGACTGATCTGCTGTGCGGCCTCCCAAGGAGACCACAGGCCTTGAGTGCATGCTCCTTGGCAATGTGCACCCCAACCTTGAAGAGAAGCATCTGTTGTCAGCACTTGAGAGTGTGGGGGTGTCTGAAAGAACGACCCTTGCACTAAATTCGGAAGATGGAGCCACCACTGTAGAGAAGACTCGAGCAGTTTGGACACCCTCACTCTGACCGTGAGGTTTCCTGTGACCTGGTGCCACTGAGTTCTGAGGCCCCATTGAGCTGGCCTCATGTGTCGACAGGCATTTGGAGTTACATGGACCGTGGAAGCCATGTGGCCTAAGAGCCTCAGGAATTGTCTGGCGGAGACCAGAGAATTGCTGTGGAACTGCTTGGCTAGATCCATCAATCTGTGGGCCCTGTCCACAGGTAAAAAGGCCTTCGCCTGAAGGGTGTCCAGTCTTGCTCCTATGAACTCCATGTTCTGTGAGGGGTGCAAAGTGGACTTTGCGAAGTTTATAACAAACCCCAGGTGCTGAAGCAGAACGACAGTGCGAAGGGTGGCTTGATTGGCCTCCTGCAGGGATGGACCCCTGATGAGCCAGTCATCCAGGTATGGAAAGACAAAGAGGCCTTGAACCCTTAAGTAGGCCGCCACCACCGCCAGGCACTTGGTGAATACCCTGGGGGCGGAGGGTAGGCCAAAAGGTAATACTCTGTACTGATAGTGGTTTCCTCCCACTACAAATCGGAGATATTGTCTGTGGTCTGAATGAATAAGGATGTGAGTATAAGCATCCTTTAGGTCTAAGGAGCATAGCCAATCTCCCTGCTGGATGTAGGGCAGCAGAATTCAAAGGGTAAGCATCTTGAACTTTTCCCTCTCCAGGAACTTGTTGAGATTTCGCAAGTCTAGGATGGGATTGAGGCCTCCTGTTCTCTTTGGTACCAGAAAGTACCTGGAATAGAAGCCTTGACCTCTCAGGTGGTGGGTCACCGGTTCCACTGCCTGCTCCTGTACAAGACTTGCCAACTTCTGCAGGAGTAAGTCCCTGTGCAGGAGGCGGAGCTGGCGGCTTGGGGGTTTTCTGCCTACGGGGCCCATGTCCCTGCCCCTTGGCCTGCTGACCCTGTTGGGGAGCTACAGAGGCCTGAAAATGAGGGTACTGTTTATAGGCAGATGACTTCCTCGGGTAAAAGGTCTTTTTCCCCGAGCCCTTCTTCTGAGAAGGGGCAGAGGTTTTCCTGGACAGCCTTGTCCAGGTAAGAGTCTCGGTCTCGAGTTCTGCAGCCTTTTCAGCCATGGGCTTGCCAAAGAGGTTTTCACCTCAGCAGGGGACATCGACCAACTTGTCCTGCACCCATGGCTCGAGGTCCGATGACTGTAGCCAGGCCTGACGGCGTGCACCGATACCGGCCGCGGCTAACCGGGCCGAAGCCTCGAAGCCATCATAGGCTGCTCGAGACATAAACTTCGAGCACTCACGAATACCCGATGACAGAGCATTGAACCTCTGCAAAGGTTCCTCGGAGAGAACAGCAGAGAACCCGGCAATCTTCTTTGCCAGGTCTCGAAGGTACATGCCCATGTACAGCTGGTAGGTCTGGACACGGCAAGCAAGCATAGAGCCCTGGAAGCACTTCTTACCGAGGGCATTGATTTCTTTGACTGGGTGACCAGGGAGTTGGACCGAGGGAGAGCCCTAGATGTGGTGTATTTAGATTTCCGTAAACCCTTTGGTACCGTTCCTCACAGGCGACGTATAAACAAACTGAGCACTCTAGGATGGACCCTAAAGTTACTGTTTGGGTTAGAAATTGGTTGAGTGGGAGGCGACAAAGGGTACAGGTAAATGCAGCTCACTCTGAGGAGAAGGAAGTTGCCAGTGGTGTGCCCCAGGGATCTGTCCTTGGTCCAATTCTTTTTAACATCTTTGTTAGTGATATAGCGGAAGGGCTGTCGGGTAAGGTTTGCCTCTTTGCTGATGATACCAAAATCTGCAATAGAGTAGACACCCAGGAAGGTGTAGATAACATGAGGAGGGATCTAGCTAAGCTTGAAGAATGGTCTAGAATTTGGCAGCTGGGATTTAATGTTAAAAAATGCAAGATCATGTATTTGGGCTGCAGCAATCCAAGGGAGCAATATAGTATAGGGGGTGAAGTACTTTTGTCCATTAAAGAAGAGCGGGACCTAGGCGTGGTTGTGTCTGATGATCTTAGAGTGGCTAAACAGGTAGAAAAGGCGACAGCAAAAGCTAGAAGGTTGCTTGGGTGCATACGGAGAGGAATGGCTAGCAGAAAAAAGGAGGTGATAGTGCCTCTGTATAAGTCTTTGGTGCAGCCTCATTTGGAGTATTGCGTGCAATTTTGGAGACCGCACCTTCAAAAGGATATAAACAGGGTGGAGTCAGTACAGATGGTGGCTACTAAAATGGTTAGTGGTCTTCATTATGAAGCATACAGTATGTGGACAGACTTAAGGATCTTAATATGTACACATTAGAGGAAAGGCAGGATAGAGGTGATATGACTGAGATGTTTAAATAACTCTGTGGCATAAATGCACAGGGGGAGAGCCTCTTTCGATTGAAAGCAAGTACTGCTACAAGGGGACATGGGATGAGGGTGAAAGGGGATAGATTCAGGAGTGATATGCGGAAATATTTCTTTACGGAAAGAGTGGTGGATCCATGTAATCGTCTCCCAGTGGAGGTGGTAGAGATGAGGACAGTATCTGAATTCAAAAAAGCATGGGACAAACACAGAGGATCTCTAAAGGAAAAAAGGGGACTGTTGTAGTTGCTGATATGGAAGGACAGACTAGATAGGCCATGTGGTCTTTTTCTGTCATCATTTTTCTATGTTTCTATATGGTGACCAGAGTTGCACACAGTATTCAAGCTGTGGTCGCACCATGGAACAATACAGAGGCATTATATCCTTTGTTTTATTCTCCATTCCTTTCCTTATGATTCCTAGAATTCTATTTGATTTCTTGGCTGCTGCTGCACACTTAGTGGAGGGTTTCAATGTATTATCCACGATGACGCCTAAATCTTTTTCCTGGGTGATTGTTTCTAAGCTTGTACTGTGCATCGTGTAACCATAGTATGGGTTTGTTCTTTCCTAGGTGCATAAATTTGCACTTGTCCACATTAAATTTCATCTGCCATTTGGACTTCGAGTCTTCCAATTTATAAAGGTCCTCTTGCAATTTTTCACAATCCTCTTGAGTTTTAACAGCTTTGAATAATTTTGTGTCATCTGACATCCAGCATACTCACTGGACTCTGACATGCTCCAAATCTGCATATTGTTCCTATGAGTGCCATTTTCTAGGTCCTCAATCACAAGTTCAGGTTCTCAGTCTGCAACTCTTTTACTACTTTATTTACAGCCACTATTGCCTCACTACATTCCTCCAGTCTCTGCTCTGTCACTTCCAGGAAGCTTCACAGCTCCATTAATTGTTGCTTGATTTCTTTGAATGCATCCTTGATGAGTCCGTTTACTGACAAAAGTTTTCTCTTTAGTTCTGCCATCCACTGCAACATATCAGCTTTTGTGACAGTCCTCTCATCCACTCCATATGTATTTGTTGTTTCCCCCTCAGTTTCTCCTTTGGATAAATTGCATAACATGTGGAAGGCCTCATGACACTGCACCTTCAATGCCACTTTTCCACCGCTTGCCACCACTCACTCAGTGGTCAGAACTCTTTTTTTGTGGAGACCATCAATCTCTCTTTTGCTCCTGGAGCTGCTCCTTCACCAGTACTCCCCCCGTGGCATTGCACAATTAATCGACAGGGTATCACTTGCTGCTCTTGAGTTCCAGATTCAGGCAGCCATCTCTTACAATGACATTAACAGAAGTCCCCCATCTTCCATTATAAAGTCTCACATCTTCTGACTATCTTTCTTCACACATTTACTATGGGCCTTAGACTGCATTTCCAGGGGGAAATCTACATCTCTCTCCATAAGCAGCCGTCCATAGACCCACCAAGAACAGAGGAGCCTAGAACATATTTTTCACAATCTCTGTAGCATAGTAAAAGTTTACTGTATTAGTCTTTAGCTCATGCCTCTTCCAGTAGTTGATCAAGGCGCGTTACATTCAGGTACAGTGGGTACTTTCCTGTCCCCCGAGGGCTTACAATCTAAGTTTGTACCTGAGGCAATGGAGAGTTAAGTGACTTGCCCAAGGTCACAAGGAGTATCAGTGGGATTTATACTCTGGTCTTTCCGTTTCCATGCTGCTGCCCTAACCACTAGGCCATATATCTGTCCCTATATGCAGTAAACAGACTATGTAGGGGTGCCAACAGCCAATCCAGTAACTTAAGAGGAGTGCAGGAAGAGATTCCCCGAATCAGATCTCCCACATATTATATTATGCAGGCCGAATTGTGAAGTTGCATGGCTGGAGCTCCCAGATGTTGCTCCTCTCGCTTCTTAAGAAGCACTTTAAAGGGGACACAAGGATTTCTATCCACCCAAACAAATTTTACCAAAAGATGCTCAAGCTGCTAGATTTGAGGTGGGCGTCTCTGCTATGTTCACAAAGGTCTCATCTATAAACATCTGTCTGTCTCCGCTCTACCTGGTCTGCCACACTGGCCCTCCAGATATCGTACTTGTTCCTTGAAATCAAGGCGCTCTTGCCACCTCGGAGACAAGCCTACCTTGAGAGCACTCGCAATTCAGCATTTTTCTTTTTGGCCCCTTCCCTCTGGTATTCCCTACCTACCAATATTCGTCTGGAAGCCTCTCTTTCCAAATTTAAAACTGCTCTCAAAATCTACTTATTTCAACATGCATTCAATATTACCATTGAATCAACTTAACATTCAGACACTCCTTGCATTCCCTGGATAAAATGTCCCCTTCTGATGTTGAACCTGGTATCTTTGCCTTCGTACTCCTTTCCTTCTCTGTACTTTGCTTTTC
Organism: Ichthyophis bannanicus; assembly: GCA_033557465.1. Classification (NCBI taxonomy): domain Eukaryota; kingdom Metazoa; phylum Chordata; class Amphibia; order Gymnophiona; family Ichthyophiidae; genus Ichthyophis; species Ichthyophis bannanicus. The sequence continues at coordinate 26,166,123 of CM066046.1, read as the reverse complement.
TATTTTAATGGTGGTGTTCCTTTTCTCTCTCATTTTAAAAATGTTTATGTTGTAAACTGCTTTGACACATATGAAAGGCGGTATATCAAATATTTTAATAAAACTATAACCATATGTAACACTCAGTGCAAAGACTGGATAGCTCCCATCTTGCTGCTGGACTGCTGTCTGCATCTTAGTTTTAATGATCTGCCTCCCGGAATGTTTTCTGCCCAATGTCAGCAGCCTCCCTGGACTGCTCTGCTGCACCTGCTCCTCCAGCAACAATCTAAGCCTTGCCTCCCAGAACGCCTTCTGCCTGATGTCAGCAGGTGACATCGTTTACCCTACTATTAATTGCTCCTGGGTGATGTTTCCCCAAACTCTCATTTTCAGTTTAATCCTACCCTTCATACTCTTGTCCCAGCTCCTACCCTCACCTGAGCGAACTAGCTCTTCAGCCAGCTTTATGACTGCCATTCCTGTCTTACGGAACCCTGGGGCCCCTCTCTACCATTGCTTCTCTTCTATGCAGGTAATTTATTTAGTTCCTTGTCGGCCTCCTCTTACACATCTTGCTTGTCCTACTCCATGGGCACCCCTCCCCAGGGACCTCAAGATTGCCTTACTAAACTGTAGGTTGCTCAAAGCTAAGACAGATCTCATTCTAGATACTATCCAGTTCCATGGTTTAGACATACTGTGAGTCATTCGGAACCACAAATAGCGAGGATGGATGCCTATGCTATTCGTGCCGGCTTTAGCCCCCGACTAACTTCCCTGCTGGTTGTGCGGGGAAGTTAGTCGGGGGAATGGGCAGCGCGGAGGCGGAGAGTGGGCGGTCGCCAGCCTTGGACATACAGGGACGATTCTAATGTTGGCCCTGTATGTCTAGGGCCGGGGACGTTATTCAAGGTGGAATAATTCCCTTGGACGTTTTATTTTTTAAAATTCGGGCGCAGAAGGGACTGGGGGGTCAGGGGACATTCCCCACAGCCCGACCCTGGCCTTTGGAGGACGGATCGGGAGTCGGGCTGAGGGGAATTTGCAGTTTTGGTCGGCGGCCGGCATCGCGGCTTTTAAATGGAGCAGCGGTGCCTTGGCAACATGATGCCATGGTGCCGCGGCTCCATTTAAATGCCCTGAGTTAGATCATGTGAGCACATGAGCGGGTGAGGACGCTTTCTTGTCACGCTCCCGGGCTGCATCCCTGAACTTACTTATAATTCGAATGGAAAGTTTCCCAGAGTGAGGGGGAGTGGAGGCAAAGGTACAAGGGGGTTTAGTATGGCGACTGGCAAGCCGGAGAGTGGAAAAGCGGCATGCAGTCAGCGGCAAAAAGAGAAAAACCACATGGACCTTGTGAGCCCAAAATGGCGGCTGTGCCGCGAGCCTGTGACCTGCTGGACTAGCCAGGGAAGGAGTGTGTGGAGTCGGGCCCCGAGGAATTAGCGCATGAAGTAGTAAAGCTGCTGGAGCCTAAGTTCGATACGGTATTGAAAAAGTTGGAAGAGATGGGAGAGACTTTTACCAAACTAACTCACAGAGTGGAAGAGGTTGAACAAAGAGTATCAACGCTGGAGGATAGTGAGCTGCGGCTAGAGCGGGATAACCAGAAGCATCAAAAACAAATTGAGGCCCTGCTTACAAAAGTGGATGATCTCGAGAACCGGTCCAGAAGGAATAATTTATGCCTGGTGGGAGTACCGGAGGCATGGACAGCTACCCGGCCTGTTTGAGGTATGGCTGCCAAAAGAACTGGGCCTAGGGGATTTGCAAGGGAAAATCAGAGTGGAAAGAGCGCACAGGCTGGGCCAGAGAATGGAGGGCAAAGAGAAGCCAAGACCGGTGTTAGCGCGGATATTGAATTTCCAACATAAAGCAGCGCTCCTGCAGGCCTATAGAAACCAGCATACCTTAAAACTGGACAATAAAACTATACTTATGTTCCAGGACTATTTGGCGGTGTTAGCTGCAAAGAGGAAATCATTCTCGCCGCTATGTATAGAGTTGGCAAAAAGTGGCATACGTTTTGCTTTGAGCTACCCAGCCACCTTAAGGGTATTCCATAAGGGAACAGCGCATATGTTTGAGCAAGCCGCGGCAGCACAGAAGTTCATTGCCACTCTGCAGCAGGAGAAGATGCAGGATAAGAACTCAGAGAGCTAGCGCTTACTTCGGACAGGTAATACACGCTATGAAAAGCAGAGAAGATGCTCGGTGGAATACTCTGAAGTAGTGATGGAACTAGGAAACTAGTATCCACCAGATGGACATATTTGAGAGAGACTTATTAATATGGTAGTTACAAGGCCCTATCCCCTTTTCCCCCACATTGCTGTGAAGGGGGCGGCCCGGAAGTGTGGACTGTGATCTGTCCCTTAGGGGATTTAGCTATGGCTAGCTGGATTGCTGGAAGGGGGAGGGGGGTTGGGATTGGGGGAAGGGGGGTCAGGGGGTTGGGATTGGGGGAAGGGGGATCAGGGGGAGGGGATTGGGGGGACATGTGGGTCAGTTGAGTGGTGGGGATTGATGTGTGTGGTGTACGTGTTGTGGTGGGATGGGAGGCAGGAGAGAGAGGGGGTAGCTGGGAGGGTGGGCACATAGGGGGAGGGAAGGCACAGTAGGGGGAGGGTGGGGGGGGGCAGTCGGGACAAAAGAGAATGCAAAGTAGGATGAAGGGCACCCTAGGGATAATGGAGCGCTCACTTGGGGCTGGGGCTGGGCGGTCCGCTGAGCAGAAAGAGTGGATTGATATAAATAATGATACTAATGATTAGATATGACACACAACATAAATATTGTATCCTGGAATGTGGGGGGGATTGGATCAGCAATTAAACATGCTAAAGTACTCCAAGCGCTCAAGAGGAAAGGTGCGCAGATAGCATAGTTACTCACCTGTTCTGAAGCCTCGAGAACATCCTGGAGCCCCGTTAGTGCTTTGTAAGCCGAAGCCTCCCGCCGGGGCAATTTTGCTGGTGAAAGTCCCTCAAGGGGAACGCCAGAGGCATCTCGATGCTTAGAAGGAGATCTACCCTTTGAGGACCAGCTAGATTTATGTTTAGTTACCTGAGATCCATGGGAGGAAGACGAAGCCCTGGAAGACGTCGATGCCACGGAGGCTGCATCGGAGGAAAGAAGAGTGCTCAGTTTAGCAGCTCTGTTCTGCCGGCCCCTTTTTGACATCATCCCACAGGCAACACACTCTGAAATAGAGTGGTTAGGACCTAAATATTTGAGGCACCACTCATGGGTGTCGGTGACAGAGATGGTACCGCCACATTTAGAACACTTTTTAAAACCCGAAGCAGGTTTTTCCATTCTGAAGGAAAAGTTGGGCCTAGGGCCCAAAATGGCACGTGGCACCTGAAGAGAAAATTACTGGAAAGACTCTAGAAGAAAGGTTTTTTTTTTTTTTTTTTAAAAGAAAAGAAAGAATAACCACTGGCGGTACCGGTGTAGCGTCGAGGGAAGGCAGACGCGACCACAAAAAAGAATTGAAGGGATTTTTTTCTGTGGTGACAGGATGTGCGACCTGTCGGCTCCACGGAAAACGAAGAACCGGAGATGGACAGTTGGGAAAGGCGGGAAGGCAGCACGCAGGCGCTGTGGGATGCTCCCAAAAGCTTTCCTATTGGACGCTGGGGAGCGTTCCCGCACAGGCTCCGTCGGTACCGATACCCATATGTGAAGACTAAATTCTTGCTTGTTCCTGGAGATTGCGCTACTGCAGGAGACTCACGAGTGCGGTGGAGCATGAGAAGCTAGCGAGAGAGTGGGTGGCAAAAACATATGGGGCATCCTCGGGGACTAGGAAGGCAAGGGTGGTGGTGTTGGTAAAGAAAGGCCTGCCATTGGAAGTGAGTAAATGTGAAGTTGACTCGAATGGAAGATTTGTCTTTTTGCAAACAAAATTATATACAAAGGAGTTCTGGATCGGTAATGTATATGCCCCAAATGTATGACCATGAGTTTTTTAAGGGCCTGCTGAAGTGTATCATGAAAGCAGAGGGGAAAAAGCTGATTATATAAAGGCAGGAAACTTTAACTGCCCGCACGACCCGAGACTAGATGAAACGGGAGGGAGCGAACAAGGGGTCTGGTACAAAAAAGGGATTGGATATCTGTGCAGAATGGGGGCCTTGGTTGATGTGTGGCGTGCATTGCACCCTGGGTCACGGGAATATACTCACCAATCTAGAGCTCATCTGACTTGGTTGCGCATTGACTACATTTTGGTGAGTGAAGGAGGATTTGCACAAGTTTCTCAGGCAGAGATCGAGCCAGTTGTGGTTTCAGACCACGGGATGGTTTGGGTGAATTGGGACACCCGGGGCCCTGTCAAGACCGGATGGCGCTTTCCCACTTACCTGTGGGAGGATAAAGATTTTAGGGCATACCTCGGGAAACAGTGGGAAGAGTACACAGTGTTCAATGATACCCCTGAGTGCTCGCCGCTTTTGTTCTGGGAAGCTAGTAAAGCAGTAATGAGGGGGGCCATCATAACTTATGTTATTCAAAGGCGTAAACACCTAGATCGCAGCTTGCTAGTAATGGAACGCACCCTACGTGCCTTGCAGAGACGACAGAGCAGAACTAGGGATAGCGATATCCAACAAGAGTGTTCTAGAGTCCCGGCGGTGCTTAATGAGCTCCTTCAGCGTAAAGCCTGTATGACTCTGCAGTATTGTAAGCATCAATTGTACAAATTTGGTAATAGATCTGGGAGACTGTTGGCCAGAGTGGTTAGAGATCCCGGGGGTGCATGTTTTGTTCCAGTTTTACGGAGTGAGGAAGGAACCCTGCACCATCAGCCACATCAGATAGCTGCCATATTACGGGATTTTTATGCTAAAATATACACAGAGGAGGAAAGGGATTATGAGAAAGGCCGGGGGTTCCTAGATGTGCTGGGTGTCCCAAAATTAAGAGAGGAAGACTTAAGGGTGTTGAATGCCCCCATCTCGGGAGGGGAGATACAGAAGGCCATTTGGGCGGGTAAGTCTCATAAAGCCCCGGGCCCAGATGGATTCGGGTCGGAGTACTATAAAATACTTGAGCTCAAAATTACTCCCAGTTTGCTGGCAATGTATGCAACCGTATTTCAGGAGGGATCCTTCCCCAGAGATATGAGGTGTGCAGACATTACGGTAATACTGAAAGAGGGGAAGGATTTGCAAGACCCAGCCTCTTATAGGCCTATATCATTAATAAACTTTGACATAAAAATTCTGGCCTTGATCTTGGTGGGTAGGCTGAACCCCCTCTTACCCGCACTAATTGACCCACGGCAGCTGGGTTTTGTGCGAGGGCGAGATGCTACAAGGAACATTGCGAAATTGATCATGGGGATGGAATGTTGTATGACGGAGGAGACTCTATTGTTGTTAGTTTGGACGCTGAAAAAGCATTCGATGGAGTAGCGTGGAAATATCTGTGGGATGCTCTGCAATGTTTTAGATTTGTTGGTGCCTTTCTACAGTGGGTTCAGATCTTAAACGCCACCCCGCAGGCAAGGGTGGGGGTGAATGGGGTTTTCTCTGACCCTTTTACATTGAGAAGAGGTACGAGGCAGGGATGCCCCCTGTCTCCCCCCCTCCTGTTTGTTCTCTCGTTGGAGCCCCTTCTCCATGCAATTCAAAGTGATGCATAGGTAGTGGGAGTGTGCATGGGTAAGGAGGAAGAGATGAAGCTAAGTGCTTTTGCTGACGACATGCTTCTTTGCTTAAGAAACCCGCAAGCTTCATTGGCGCAGGCACTTCAGTTGATTGCCTATTCTGGTGACTTCTCTGGGCTTAAAATCAATGTTGTTAAGTCAATGGCACTGGATGTGGGAGGACGAGTGAGGAAACAGTGGGTGGGTGCTTTCCCTCTGACCTGGGCATCTAGCTCGATTCGATACTTGGGTATCCAGCTGCCAGATGCCCCAGAGCATCTCTATAATATACCGGAAATGTTGGAGAGAGCTCGGACAACTTTCCTAAGTGGGTCACCTTGCCTTTATCTCTGAGAGGCTGAATAGCATTGTTCACAATGGTGGAGCTTCCAAAATGGTTTTATGTGCTCCGCATGCTTCCCATTTGGGTATTAGATAAGGACTGGAAGTGCTTTGAACGACATCTGGGTTACTTTTTATGGAGGGGAAAACGTGCGTGTATCCCTCTGAGAGCCCTAATGAGAAGACGAGAAGGAGGCGGCTTAGAGCTTCCATCTGTGCGTAACTATAACTTTTGCTATATGGCAAGACACCTTGGGGGGCTATGGATGGCGGAGGCGGGCTGTGCCCCAACGCGACAACTAAACTGGATGTATGCCCCGTACCACTGCTTGTACATCCTGCATACCCGGAGCCGTGACCTCCCGGAGTCCCTGCGTGGTGGGACTTATATGGGGGCGCTGAGAGCAGCATGGCACGCCTTATGTACGCGATATGGGTGGGATTGGAATCGTTCTCAGTTGCTTCCATTAGTGGGAAACCCAGAGTTCCAACCAGGTTTTGTGTCCGGGATCTTTGCAGGGTGGGCTCAGAAAGGTTTAGTGTGTGTTGGAGATATGTGCGAAGAGGGAGGAGTGGGTATTGACAGCTTTCAAAATCTCAACTTGAAATATGGCCTGCATAAACATGAGTTTTACTGCTACTTACAGGCAAGACACTACATAGATGAAGTAAAGAAAAGGGCTCCCAACTCTGGTCGACTCTCGTGGCCCAAAGGATGTATTTATGGAACTGATGGGGAGGGAGGTTCCTACAGAGGAAGGCAGATGCATTGTACGCCCTTATCAGCGTTACCTGTCTCGTCTGCTGGAGAGGTGGATGGCAGATGGTGTGGAGGGGCTCACTCTGGAACGCTTGCAGTCTGCTTTTACAAAGATTCCCCTTGGGGTGAAATGGGTCTATTTGCAGGAAATGCAATACAAATTCTTATGGAGAGCCTACATAACTGATAGGTGGGCGTTCAAGGCGGGATTACAGAATGATGATAACTGTAGGTGGTGCAGGTTGGAGGAGGGTACACTGCTACACAAATTTTGGAAATGTCCCAAGGTGCAGTTACTGTGGTCACAGGTCTGCTCCAGGATAGCTGGGATGCTGGCGAGGCAGGTCCCCCAAAGGTTAGAAATTTGCCTCTTCCATAGTTGGGAGGTGACGGGGCGCTGGGTAGAACGGCAACAACGAGATGGGGGTTCTCCGGTCTTTTGCATTGAGTGTCACATGTATGATTTTCTCCCAGTTGGTGAGAGGTCTTAAGTATGCACTAAGTGCAAAGAACTCTTTGCTCTCAGGGAACGAGTCCGTTCTCTAGAGGCTAGAGTAGCAGACCTGGAAGACATAAGAAAGACAGAGAAGTACATGGACGTGACCTACAGGGATATAGTCCTGAAGTCCCACCTCCAGTCTGGCAGCATCCCTGTTGCCATGGAGAAGAGAGGTCACGTGACAGGAGAGCATCACCCTGGTGTGGCAGGAAGTGATCCTGTAACTAGGACCTGTCCTCCAGGTGATGTAAAACCCTCTCGCACCGAGGACGTTTCTCCAGGGCCACGTGCCCATGAGGGGAGGGTCAGGACAGCTGTTATAGTTGGTGATTCAATCATTAGGAATGTAGATAGCTGGGTGGCTGGTGGACGTGAGGATCGCCTGGTAACATGCCTGCCTGGTGCGAAGGTAGCGGACCTCACGCACCGCCTAGATAGGATCGTAGATAGTGCTGGGGAGGAGTCTGCTGTCTTGGTACATGTTGGTACCAATGACATAGGAAAATGTGGTAGGGAAGTTCTGGAGGCTAAATTTAAGCTTTTAGGTAGGAAGTTGAAATCCAGAACTTCCAGGATAGCGTTCTCCGAAATGCTTCCTGTTCCACGTGCAGGACCCAAAAGACAGGCAGAGCTCCGGAGTCTCAATGCGTGGATGAGACAATGGTGCAAGGATGAGGGTTTTGGATTTGTTAGGAACTGGGGAACATTCTGGGGAAAGGGGGGGCTCTTCCGAAGGGATGGGCTTCACCTTAATCAGGATGGGACCAGACTGCTGGCATTAACCTTTAAAAAAGAGATAGAGTAGCTTTTAAACTAGAAAATAGGGGAAAGCTGAGAGTCACCCAGGAGCGCATCGTTCGGACGAAGGTATCCTTGAAGGATACTACCAAAAGCAGTGAGGTTCCAAAAGGGAGTATAGTAGCCGAAATGCCCTTGAGTAAGGAGCAGACAGAGCATAAAGATTCAAAATTACCCATGCCTACCAATAGCCAGATTAATATGAATAAAATATAGTCTCTAAAATGCTTGTATGCCAATGCTAGAAGTCTAAACAATAAGATGGGAGAGTTAGAATATATAGCACTAAATGAGAGGTTAGATATGATTGCACTCTCAGAGACATGGTGGAAGGAGGATAACCAGTGGGACACTGTGATACCTGGATACAAACTATATCGTAATGATAGAGCTGATCAAATTGGTGGAGGGGTTGCGCTATATGTTAGAGAGGGCATTGAGTCAGAAAGGATTAAAGTTTTGCAGGAAACCAAATTTGCTGTAGAATCTCTATGGATTAAAATTCCACTTATGAAGGGGAAGGTGATGGCAGTGGGAGTATACTATCGACCGCCTGGCCAGAATGAACAAATGGATGATGAAATGCTCAAAGAAATCACGGAAGCTAACAAAAGTCACAACAGAGTAGTAATAATGGGTGATTTCAATTACCCTGGTATCGACTGGGTCAGTGTCACGGCAGGACAAGCTAAAGAGATAAAGTTTCTAGATGGAATAAATGACTGCTTCTTGGAGCAGCTGGTTCATGAACCGACCAGAGGGGAAGCCATACTGGACCTAGTCCTTAGTGGAACGCCAGATCTGGTGCAAGAAATAAGGGTGTTGGGACCACTTGGCAATAGTGATCATAGTATGATCATGTTTGATTTAATTATTGGAGGACAAATAGTAAAGGAATCCACAGTACTACCTTTTAACTTTCAAAAGGGAGACTATGATAGAATGAGGAATATAGTTAGGAAAAAACTAAAAGGAGCGGTTCCAAAGGTTAAAGACTTACAGCAAGCTTGGGCGTTATTTAAAACAACTATCCTCGAAGCCCAGACCAGCTGTATTCCACGCATTAAGAAGAGTGGAAGAAAGTCCAAAAAACTGCCAGCATGGTTTAAAGGTGAGGTCAGAGAGGCTGTTGCTGCCAAAAAAGCAACCTTCAGGAAATGGAAAAAAGAGCCAAATGATGAAAACTGGAAACAGCACAAGCACTGGCAAGTTAAATGCAAAGCATTGATAAGGCAGGCAAAGCAGGAATTTGAGAAGAAACTTGCTACGGAAGCAAAAAAACGAAATAAAGACTTTTTCAAGTACATTCGTAGCAAAAGGCCTGTGAGAGAGTCAATTGGACCGTTAGATGATAGAGGGGTAAAAGGGGCAGTAAGAGGAGACAAGGCTATAGCAGAGAGACTGAATGAATTCTTTGCTTCGGTCTTTACTGAGGAAGATGTAGGGATGTTACCCAAGACTGAAGTGGTATTTAAAGGTGATACTGCAGAGGAATTGAGAGAAATATCGCTACACCGGGAAGATATATTACAACTATTTGATAAACTGAATAGTAGCAAATCACCTGGACCGGATGGTATACATCCCAGAGTGTTGAAAGAACTGAAATATGAGATTGCAGACCTGCTATTGGTAATCTGTGAACTTTCATTAAAATCATCTGTAATACCTGAAGATTGGAGGGTCGCCAACGTAACACCAATTTTTAAAAAGGGTTCCAGGGGTGACCCGGGAAATTACAGACCGGTGAGCCTGACGTCAGTACCAGGGAAAATGGTAGAAACCATCATAAAGAACAAAATTACACAGCATGTAGATAGTCATGGCCTAATGGGAGACAGCCAACATGGCTTTAGACAAGGAAGATATTGTCTTACTAATCTGATATGTTTTTTTGAAGGTGTGCATAAACAGGTAGACAAAGGTGAGTCGGTTGATATAGTGTATCTGGACTTTCAGAAAGCTTTTGACAAGGTCCCCCATCAGAGACTTTTGGCGAAGCTAAAAAGTCATGGGATAGGAGGCAGTGTACTATTGTGGATCGGGAACTGGTTAAAAGATAGAAAGCAGAGGGTAGGGCTAAATGGCCAATATTCCCAATGGAAAAAGGTGAATAGTGGAGTACCCCAGGGATCTGTACTGGGTCCGCTACTTTTTGACATATTCATAAATGACCTGGAAAAGGGAATAACTAGTGAGTTTATCAAATTTGCAGATGACACAAAACTGTTTAAAGCTGTTAAAACCCAAGAGGATTGAGGAAAACTGCAGGAGGATCTGGATAAATTGGAAGACTGGGCATCCAAATGGCAGATGAAATTTAATGTGGACAAGTGCAAAGTTATGCACCTAGGAAAGAACAACCCACACTATAGTTACACGATGCAAGGCTCCACATTAGAAACCACCACCCAGGAAAAAGATTTAGGAGTCATCGTGGATAACATGTTAAAACCCTCCGCCCAGTGTGCAGCGGCGGCCAAGAAAGCAAATAGAATGCTAGGTATCATAAGGAAAGGGATGGAGAATAAAACAAAGGATATTATAATGCCTCTGTATCGCTCCATGGTACGACCGCACCTTGAATATTGTGTGCAATTCTGGTCACCGTATCTTAAAAAGGACATAGCGTTATTAGAAAAAGTACAGAGAAGAGCCACCAAATTGGTGAAGGGGATGGAAAGCTACTCCTATAAAGAGAGGCTAAAAAGGTTAGGGCTCTTTAACCTGGAAAAGAGACGGCTGAGGGGAGATATGATAGAGGTCTATAAATTAATGAATGGAGTGGAACGGATAAACGTGGATCAATTGTTTACGCTATCAGAATATAGAAAGACTAGGGGACATGTAATGAAGCTACAGGGTAAACTATTTAAGACAAATAAGAGAAAATATTTTTTCACTCAACGTGTAATCAAACTCTGGAATCTGTTACCGGAGGATGTAGTAAGGGCTATTAGTATAGCTGGGTTTAAAAAAGGTTTGGACAAGTTCCTGGAGGAAAGGTCCATAAACCACTATTAAAAAGGGACCCAGGATATCAATGCTTGACCCAGTACAAGCATTGAGGAACCTGTGTCTTTTGGGGATATTGCTAGGTACGTATGGCCTAGATTGGCCACTGTTGGAAACAGGATACTGGGCTTGATGGACCTCAGTCTGACCCAGTATGGCATGTCTTATGTTCTTATATGGAGCGTGGTTTCCTTGTGGTAAAAAAGTTGCTGTTGGGTCGTTGGCTGGAGGGGGCTCCCCCAGGGGTGGAACAATGGGAGGTGGCTTTCTTAGATTTAATGCAGATGGAAAGGCTAACTGCAAAACAGCTTGGGGGGAAGTAGTGGGGCGCCTTTACAGAACTATGGATGCCAGTTTTGAATACTCTGACCCCACAGGAACGAATTGTGTTGTTAAACGTATAAGAAGGTAAAATGTATAAGAAGGTAAAACGTATAAGAAGGTAGAGGGTCACTAACACATAGAGGTGCAGTGAAATGATGTAATAAGTAAGGGGAAGAAAACGGATTATAGGAAGGGAGGGGAGGGACTGAGGGAATAGCTTTTGGAGTGGTGCCAAAGGACTGGAGAGAGGCTCATGTGGTGCCTTTACACAAAAGCGGAAGTAAGGATGTGGTTGAAAACTACAGGCCGGTTAGTTTAACTTCGGTGGTGAGTAAATTAATGGAAACACTGCTGAAAGAGAAAATAGTGAGATTTCTGGAGTCCAGCGGATTACAGGATCCGAGGCAGCATGGATTCACCAGAGGCAGGTCTTGTCAGACAAATCTGATTGATTTCTTTGACTGGGTGACCAGGGAATTGGACTGAGGGAGAGCCCTAGATGTGGTGTATTTAGATTTCAGTAAAGCCTTTAACACTGTTCCTCACAGGCGACTTATAAACAAACTGAGCACCCTAGGGATGGACCCTAAAGTTACTGCTTGGGTTAGAAATTGGTTGGGTGGGAGGCGACAAAGAGTACAAGTAAATGGAGCTCACTCTGAGAAGGATGTTACCAGTGGTGTGCCCCAGGGATCTGTCCTTGGTCCGATTCTTTTTAACATCTTTGTTAGTGATATAGCGGAAGGGCTGTCGGGTAAGGTTTGCCTCTTTGCGGATGATACCAAAATCTGCAATAGAGTAGACACCCAGGAAGGTGTAGATAACATGAGGAGGGATCTAGCTAAGCTTGAAGAATGGTCTAGAATTTGGCAGCTGGGATTTAATGTTAAAAAATGTAAGGTCATGCATTTGGGCTGCAACAATCCAAGGGAGCAATATAGTATAGGGGGTGAAGTACTCTTGTCCACTAAAGAAGAGCGGGGCCTAGGCATGGTTGTGTCTGATGATCTTAAAGTAGCTAAACAGGTAGAAAAGGCAACAGCAAAAGCTAAAAGGATGCTTGGGTGCATACGGAGAGGAATGGCTAGCAGAAAAAAGGAGGTCATAATGCCTCTGTATAAGTCTTTGGTGCGACCTCATTTGGAGTATAGTGTGCAATTCTGGAGACCGCACCTTCAAAAGGATGTGAACAGGATGGAGTCGGTGCAGAGGGTGGCTACTAAAATGATTAGTGGTCTTCATTATAAAGCATATGAGGACAGACTGAAGGATCTTAATATGTACACCTTAGAGGAAAGGCGGGATAGAGGTGATATGATTGAAATGTTTAAATACCTCCGTGGCATAATGTTCAGGGAAAGAGCCTCTTTCAATTGAAAGCAAGTTCTGCTACGAGGGGACATGGGATGAGGGTGAAGGGAGATAGATTCAGGAGTGATATGCGGAAATATTTCTTTACGGAAAGAGTAGTGGATCCATGGAATAATCTCCCAGGGGAGGTGGTAGAGATGAGGACAGTAACTGAATTCAAAAAAGCATGGGACAAACACAGAGGATCTCTAAAGGTAAAAAGGGGACTGTTGTAGTTGTTGATATGGAAGGACAGACTAGATTGGCCATGTGGTCTTTTTCTGTCATCATGTTTCTATGAGTAAGTAGGGGGATAGCCATTGAATATAATGTTAGAGCGAGATGTCTGCTGCAATGTGATATGCTTCTTGCACAATTGACCACTGAAGTTGAAGTGGTTGATGTTATAAAGGCAGTGCTGCCGTTTAGAAAAGTGCGCTGTATGGTCAGGTAGATGATATATAATGTGTGTGAAATTTAGTAAGGTGTGTGAAATTAATAAAAAGATTTGAACATTAATGCCCTGAATTAGCTGGGTGCAGTCCTGCATGAGCAGGCTGGACAGAATCGCTGTCCCAGACTGCACACGCAGGACTGTTCATGATTCTGATCTCGCGGGGTTAGACGTGTCCCGCAGGATCAGAATTGTGATCCCCTCTGTGCGTCCGGTTCAGATCGGACGCACAGACGGGATGGACGTGTGGGACAGAATTAGGCCCACTATGTCTGACTGAAATGGCTGAAGGATGGTGACGAACTGTGCCTTCTCCACTGTTTGCCTCCCAGCTATTCTGCCCTATCACCTCCTCATCCCATGCGGGCTGGAGAGGGAGTTACTCTTCTCTTTAAAAACTCCCTTCCCCTCACTGAACTCCCAGGGGATCTCTGGGTCGGACCTGAAAAGCTTATTGCTAAGGTGGGCACTTCTCAACCTTTTCACCTTCTACTCATATACTGCGCGCACCCTCCCTCCACAATGCACAATGGGATACTATCCAACAAACTCTTCTGGATCTAACCATAGTTCCTCCCAGCCTACTAATCCTGGGAGACTAACATTCACTTTCACACTCCTTACAGGCCCCGTGATTACACCTTCATCCAGTTTCTGGATGATCATGGATTTTGCCAGCACGTCCAGAGTCCTACACACATGGCAGTTCAAACCCTTGACCTGATCCTGACTCAGCAGGACTTCGACCCTCATCCTGAAAATTTCTCTCTATACCCCCTTTCCCTGGACAGACCATTCTCTGATTGGTTTTCATCTCCCAGGGCTGGCCCTCACTCCCACTAGTTCCTCGTCTGCCTCTGCCTACTTCCCCCACGCTCATAGACGCCTCACTCTAGAGACTCTGGCTCGCTTTCCTGCAGCTGACTATTCCCTCCTCAGTTCTCCTACCTTTCCGTAGACCAACAAGCAGACCTCTGGGCCTCCACCCTTACTCAACAGCTCAACCTCATTGCACCCAAATCCCAGACCCCTCACATCATTCGTCGATTGGCCCCCAGCCTTTGCCTTATGAAAAGGCAGCTCAGGGCTGCTGAAAGGCCTACCGAAAGTTGAAGGACACAGTTTTGCTCCTAGCATTCAAGGAGCACCACCAGCACTACAGGACCCAAGTTTTGGTTGCTAAAAAAGATCATTTCTCATCCCTGATAAATGCCTCTGCCCGTAACCCTAATGTACTCTTTTCCATTGCTGCTAGCTTCTCAACTCCTCCCATTTACTTTTCTTCTGCCCTTCATATGAACAGGCCATCCTCAGACATCATTGCTACCTCATTCTCTGCAAAGATCTTGTCCGTTTGGCTTGGTCTACCAAATTTCTCATCATTTGCACCTCCACTTCCCCCCGGCTCCATGCAGCCTGATCTTACCCACACCTAGAGTAAATTTACCCCAATCAGTGCTACAGCTCTGAATAAAATGGTCTCATTTATCAGGAATTTCACATGTACTTTAGACCCCATCCTGTCAGCCTGACTGACAGAACTCTTGCTGGGTCTCATTTCCATTATCCACTCTATGATAAATACCAGTCGGTCCTCCGGTTATGTCCCCCTGCTTGGGAAAAAAACCTTGATCCACTCTGTCTGTAAGGTCCTAAACTGGACCCTTCAGATCCAGGACACTACAGGTCAATCTCTAACCTGAAGTTCATTGCTAAATTCGTGGAGTGTTCAATGCTACCCCAGCTCACTAACTGCCTCAAACACATTTTAGCTTTGCACCCCCATCAATCGGGTTTCCGTTCTTGCCACAGTACCGAGACCATTGTAACCTCCGTCCTCAATGACCTTCATTGCATTCTTGGGCCCCCTGTCCTCTTGGGGACGAAGAAATACCTGCAGTAGAAGCTGGTGCCCCAGAAATGTTTCAGCACTGGCTCCACCACTTTGTCCTGGAGTAGGCCTGCAAGCTCAGTGAAGAGCAGAGTCTGGTGAAAGAGAGGTCTGATGGGCTCTCCTGGAAAGTATGAGGGTGGCTCCCGCAGTAGGTGGAGGAGATAGCCCTCTCTGACTACTTGTAGCACCTAGGTATCGATGGTGATGGTGAACCACCTGTGGGCAAACAGGGCCAGATGCCCTCCCCTGTTGGCTGCAGGGAACCTCCTGGGGGAGAGGAGGTCACGTCCAGGCAGTCAAAAGCTCCCCCGAGGCTGGGCCAGGGCCAGGGCCGGTGCCTGGGATTTCGGGGTCTTTTGCTTATGGGAGCCATGACCCTGTCCTTTGTGCTGATGGCCGTGCTGATGGGCCGAGGAGGCCTGAAATTGCAAGGTATTGCTAAAACACCCCCTTCTTCCCTGGGGCCTTCTTTCGGGGCTGCACAGAGGTTTTCTTCGAGAGTCTGGCTCTCATTAGGAACTTGGTTTCTATCTCTGCAGCTTTGTCTGCTATGGATTTCCCGAAGAGAATCTCTCCGATGCAGGGGACATCAATACATTTGTCCTGAATCCATTGTTCTAGGTCAGACGACTGCAGCCATGCTTGGCATCGTGCCCCGATGCCTGCAGTGGCCACCCTGGCTGAAGACTCAAAGCCATTGTAGGCTCCTCGACACAAGAACTTCAAGCACTCTTTGACCACTGAGGCCAGAGACTTAAATCTCTGCAGGGTTCCTCACTGAGGCCTACCGAGCTCCCTCAACAGCTCCTTAAGATACATGCAGATGTAGAACTGGTATGACTGGATCTGGTAAGTCAGCATCGAGCCCTGAAAGGCCTTTCAGCCAAGGGCGCAGAGGGTTCGGGCCTCCCTGCTGGATGGCACAGAGGAATCTTTGGCTCTTGAGCCTGCACATGGCTAACTCAACGACCATCAGGTTGTGAGGAAGTTGGGCCTTCTGGAGCCCAAGGCTTCAGCGCACTCGGTACATGGAGTCGAGTCACCTGATGACAAAGGGTTCTGATGCCGGTGCTTCCCAAATCCAGAGGAGGCGCTCGAGGATCAGAGGCACTGGTACTGTAAGGGTTTCCTTAGGGGGAGCCTCATACTGGAGTATCTCCAGTTCCTCCATGCGTGGGTCTTCCTTGGCATTGGTCTCGATGGTGAGAGCCTTAACCATGCCCTGCACAAAGTCGAGGAAGGCAGCATCCTCGGGTGGGGAATGGCGTCAGGACAGCGGAGGAGATGGGTCCGAAGGCATGTCTTGGTGTCTCCTATTTGGACTCGAAGTCCAAGTATGAGTCCGAGACTTCGTGATCACCACGGTTGAGGTCCGTGTTGGGCGATCTGCAGCACTCGCAGGATTTGTGGACCTAACCGTGGGCGCTTGCCGGAGAGGACTGGTGTCACGAGGAATTGGACCGGGACCTTATCCAGAGCCGTTGGGTCTCTCGAGGCAGGTGGCACTTGAGGATCGGCTCGGCATCGATGTTGAGGGTCCTGTTGTCGGGGCAGATGAACCGGATGTAAATGCCTGCTGCATGGTCACGAGGGCAGAGATACTGCTCTCTAAGGCTGCCATCCTGGTCTTCATGCCAGCTGGCTCAGCAACTTTTGATGCAGGGTAGAAGCGCCCGAGCGAGTGAAGGAGCAGGTGGAGGAGAAGCCCGAGCGGGTGGAGGAGAAGCCCTCTCCCTATCGGAAGCTCCTGCCCAATCAGGGCAGTGGGAGGAACTTAAAACAACAGCTCCTCATTGGGCGGGCTCGCGCCTGAGGGGCGGGAGCACTGTAGCGGGAGCTGAAACACAACGAAAAACAAAAGGATCACCAACTCTCAGGACAACATTGCCCTTGACAAATTGCCCAATCAGAAGCAAGAAAGCACAAACAAATCCTAAGAAACTCAGCCAGCTGAGACATCGGAGTAAGAAAACCTGCCTGGAACCACTCCTTGCTCCCTGATTGCTACCATGTGGATTACCACTCCGCCCACAGCATCATCGCCGGCAGAGGAGAAGGACATTAAAAACAGCATGATGCAGAAAGATCCCCCTCCCATACCTCACCAGGGGCAGCCACAGCACCGGAGAACCTGAAAACACATTGGAGGTGAGACAACCCGCCTGGAACGGCTTCTTGCTCCCTGATTGCTACCATGCGATCTGCCACTCCGCCCACAGCATCATCACCCACCACTGCAGCCTAGACCTGCCTCAGGCCCCCAGGTACGCCTACAACCATGCCACCCTTCCTGGTTCCAATATACCTAATAACACCATCCCCGATCAACCTGGCTTACTATCTCACTACTACCAACACATACACCAATCGCCCCAATCCAGTCACCACACCTACCCAACCTACAAACATCACCAACCCCCCCCCCCCACATAGAGCAGCGTGCACACACTTCCCACAACAACCCTCACCCCTAACCCCACAAACAGCAACGTTCTCTCTATCACCCTAATCAATGCTCGCTCATTCAGAAACAAACACCACATGCTCCAAGACCTGATCATATCCCAAAAGATTGACATTCTCTGCATAACCGAAACATGGTTGACTGACGCCGACACAGTACTCATGAACCAACACACACCTAATGGCTACAGTCTACACAACTGCTCCCGAACTCACGCCAGAGGAGGTGGAGTAGCCATCATTGCAAAATCGAACCTCCACCTCAGAAACCACGCATCAGAAACAACCAACAAAGCGGACATACTCACACTTACTAACAAACACCTCTCCATATGCCTAATCTACAGAGCACCCACAGCACGTACCGACCTATCAGACATACTAAAACATGTATCAGAGAGCACCATCACCACCAAAGAACAACTAATCCTCGGAGACTTCAACCTCCCCTCACTACAAGATAAACATGCTGAAGCCTTCATCAATGCCATGGAAGCAATGAACCTGACTCAGATCATACACAAACCAACACACGAAAAAGGGAATACCCTTGACCTGATATTCCTGAACTCACAAAACACCATCTCATGCAAGAACACAAAGATCACATGCGTACCATGGTCTGACCACCATCTCATCAACATCACCTACATCTACCAACAAACCAACATCAAAGAGAACATACAACTCACAAGAAGATTTAAGCCATTTAACAAAGAGGACTTTTTAGCACAAATATTACCTAAACTCCAAGAAAATCAAAGACCTGATCAACACCTGAAATACTACAATCTCTTCCGCATCATGCACAACAACAAACAGCATCACAACCAGAACACTGCAACAAGAGCCCGATGGTACACCCCTGACCTACGGAGACTAAAGACTCAACTCAGGAGAACCAAGCAAAAATGGAGAAAGACCAACAAAGAAGCCGACAAAGCAAAATACATGATTGAACTAGCCACTTACCATACAGAAACAGACAAATAACAGACAAAGCAAAAAGGACCTACCACTCGAAAATCATCAATACTTCAATAAACAAACCATGGGAGCTCTTTGAGATTGTCAAAAAGCTAACAAAGACACCAAACCACTTCAACCAGCTCCCGAACATCCCACCGGAACTACTAGCACGCCAATACAAACAGCTCCAACAACCACCTACCCTGTTACAAAAGGCACAGACTGGAGTACATTCGATACAGTCATCAAAGGAAACATAGAATCCACTATCTCCTGCCTAAACACCACTACCTCTCCATTAGATCCCTGCCCTGTAGAGTGGATAAAGAAATCTAAAGAAGACATAAGCGCAGCACTAACCCACATTGTCAATGAATCTCTCAAGCAAGGACACATGCCAAAAGTCCTCAAAACCTCCATCATTTGCCCAACCCTAAAAAAAACCAACCTGGACCCCCTCGACTCTGCCTCCTTCAGGCCTATAGCAAGCCTCCCATTCACCATCAAAGTCATCGAGAAGATAATCCAACAACAGCTCCAAGACCACCTGGATATTAACAACATACTGGACCCACAACAACACGGATTCTGTCCACTACATGGAGTCAAGACCCTCATGGCATCACTAATGAACACCCTCATCAAAGGTATACAAACCAAACCCTCTGGATATGCCATGCTCTTCCTAGATATATCCGCAGCCTTTGACACCATCTCCCACAACACCCTCCTACACAGACTCCAGGAAATTGGCATCAACGACGTTGTACTTCAATGGTTCTGCTCCTAACTGACCAACAGACAACAGCTGATCCGCACAAGCATGGCAACCTCCCCCCCCCTTCCACTACCACCAAGGAGTACCCCAAGGCTCCACACTATCCGCCATGCTCTTCAATATCTACCTGCAGCCACTCTGCTCAATAATACATGCTCATAACATCAACTACATCATCTATGCTGACGACATAATGCTATATGCTCCCATCACAACCACCAACCCAACAAATAGTCACCTGTCAGACTGCATCATTGAAATATCCAGCTGGCTACAAGAGAAAAACCTATCCATCAACATTAAAAAAACAGAAGCCCTCATAGTGTCCAAAGACCCTAACTTCACCCCACCACCACACCTCATATTAGGAACCACCCAAATACAAATTCAACCCCAAATAAAATATCTAGGAATCATCATCGATCAAGCACTTACATTCAACCAACAGATAAAAAAAAGACTACCAGAACAATATTCCACAAAACAAAGATGGTACAATGGCTCAGACCACTCATCGACCCAAAGGACTTCAGAACAGTCATGCAGGCTATGACGCTCCCCCACCTGGACTACTGTAATACGATTTATCACGGGCTACCCGCCACCCACATCAACCCCCTATGAACAGCATTAAACATCACAGCAAGAATCATCCAGAAAGTGAAAAAACATGATCACATCACTCCAATCCTAAGAGAACTTCAGATCCTTCCTCTCGAAGCAGGGATTAAATATAAATCTATCCTGTTCATCCACAAAGCCCTCCATCAGACACAATCTTCTCAACTCCGGACTCTACTACCCCAACCTACCCTCAACAGACCAACCCGTCAGAACACCAACAACACACTCACTATCCCCCACAAACGAACTAAGTTCAATCAACAGACCTGCAACAGGGCATTCAAACTGTACACATCCTCCCTCTGGAACTCCCTCACAAACATGATCCGAAGAAACATAGACCTCCCCACATTCCGGAAACAACTAAAAACCATCCTATTTCATGAATATCTTGGACCAGAAAAAGACTCCTCTCACTGATTGCACTTCTAGCCCCCTGAACTACCCCCTCTACCACCAACTAAGAAACGTACGTCTTTTTGTCTAATTTGTTACTTTCTGTTTGAATCATTAATGTTGACCCTCTTGGTGACAGCCCCCACCCTTTCTCTATCGATTTGATTACTGTCCCCCCCCCCCCCTGTTTGTTAGGCTGCTTTGACCTGGTCAAAAGCGGGATATAAATACAGCTAAATAAATAAATAGAGGATTTCAGGCCCAGCGTCGGTACTGTCAAGGGGGAGTCTCCGACGAGGATGGCTTCAGGTGTCCAAGACCGTTTGGTGGATGCTGACAACTCCTTGTGGAGCAGCTTGTGAGGCTGTTCCCGCTCCGACTCACGCCAGTGACTGCAGGGCCTGGAGTGGGATTTCCCCTTCTTCCTGGATCCATCCTCGGAGGCAGTCTTCGAGGGTTTCTACTTCTTGCATTCTACCTTCAGGGATTTCCTCTCGGAGGAACCATGGCTGCAGGACTCTGGAGAGGCTCGGGTTTCGCAGGGCACCGAGGTATCGGAGGGGGATCTGGAGCGTGCAGTCGCTGGAGACTCCAGCTTGAGTAGGAATTTTGGAAGAATTTTTCCTGCTGCTGGTGACGGCTCTTTAGGGCCTTTGAGGTCAGGGTTCTGCAAAGTTCGCAATCCGAGTTGTTGTGCTCCGGAGGTAACAGTCATGCGAATCAGTGAGGGACATCATTTTGCTGCACTGATCGCACTTCTTGAAGTCGCTGGAGGCTACTGGAAAAAGGGGTCCGAGGCCTGAGCCCTTTGGCTGAAAAAGGGCGCCAGTCGAGGGACACCTCGAGATAAAAAGGGGAAAAAACAAGGAACATACCTGAGGAGCAACGCTGAGGTGAGCTGGCTCGGGGGCGGAAAGGAACCAGTATGCAAACCAGACATAAATGTACAAAATCACACTTTTTCCAGGGCAAACTGGACAGATGTCCAGAGGGCTCTGTGGAAAAAAGCAGACCGAGGCAAGATGGCACTCTTGGGAGGGAAGGGGACCATGCATGCAGAGTGCATCTCCCAAAGGTTTTCTTTGGAAACTGGAGAGATGCTTCCGCGGGGATTCCGTCGGCGCTGACGTCACTCGTATGCGAGGAGTGACTTCCTGCTTGTTCCCATAGAAGCAGTGGATTTCCTGGGTCCTCTTTAATAATGATTTATGGACCTTCCTCCAGAAACTAGACCAACCCTTTTTTAAACCTAGCTATACTAACAGCTTTTACTACATCCTCCGGTAACTAATTCCAGAGTTTGATTACGCTTTGAGTGAAAAAATATTTTCTCTTAATAGTCTTAAATGGGTTACATTGTAGCTTCATTGTGTGCCCTCTAATCTTCCAACTTTTTGATGGCATAAACAACTGATCAATAGGTTTCTAGGATGGCTTGAAACCACCCTGGCTCACAGTACCAATGTGTGTTGCAGATAAAACAGAAGTAGATTTGTTCAGCTTGCAGTAGGGCCTAGTGATGGCAGGTTTCCTTACATCACTTCTTTTTCCGAAGATAGGGAAAGCAATAAGATATACATGCATGAAGTTCTGCACTTATCTTGCTTTCCTTTTCTTGTTCACCCTGCCTCCTTGACTAGGAATGCAGAAGCTGATGTTGAAGTTAAGGAGGTGAAGAATAACTAGCTCAGATGAATGCCAGCTCCCTGCTCACCCCTTTTCTGGTCACTGTTGGATGGATCTGACTGCTGGTGCTAAGAGTGTGCAGAACAGGGAAAGGATGGGAAACATTGGGAAAGCATGGGATTCTGCCTCATCCCCATTTCACATATTTTATGCAGTGCTGATGTCCATAGATCTAGCATGTGCTGCTGGCACTGCTAGTCCCAGTCTGAGATAAAGAGAAGACAAGCATAAATAAGCATGCTTTTTTTTATAAACGTAAAATATTGACTTACCTGACCAATTCATCTAGGGTCAGCTCTAAGTCACCCTCTTTGAGCCTTCCAGCTAGGACTCCCAGTGCTGACTTCAGTAGCTTACGGTTCTCATGCTGACCGAACCCATTCCTGAACAAGAGAACAAAGATCTGACTCTGAATCTAGTACCTGCTGAATGTCAACTATCCATAGTAATAAGAGATGGCAGAAAAAGATCATTTGGTCCAGTTGGTCTGCACACTTATTCATGCCTACGTTAACAAGCAATAAAGCTAGACAATCTTTAGGATATCACTGATTATCCAAGTCAGTTTCTGTCACCTTCCTCCACTGTACTTTACTCTTAAAAGAGCTGAATATGCAGGATCCCATTTTGGGTTATACCCAGCACTTCCTATCACCCATTTCCAGCTACAAAGTCCCACAGTAATCCAGATGATGATCAACACTAGTGAAGATGCTGTGCAAACATCCAGCCTCTCGGATCCCCATGGTCTTTCTAGACAAAAATATTTTAGTATGTGATTGTTACAGAGACATCAATTTTGTATCTTTGCTTCCTGTACTTCAGCAGATTTGGTGTACAATACCCACCAAGCCTCTAGCTCAGCAATACAAAATCTTAAAAAGCACCTAGAAAGTGACCGAGACCCTGTTCAGGAACACTTCTGAACAAGTACCAATGGTTTTTGTCATTTGTTATCACCACCACAAAAACCATACACCAGGTCACTATTCACCAACACTGAACCCAGTGCTAGTAATAACCTATTAATCAGAATAATTTTTTTGTTGGAATGGCCAGCTCAGTGTAGAGGAAAAAACACCTCTCACCACCGTGGCCCGTCCTTTTTAATCAGAGAAATTTGAAAATCCTTTTTAAAAAACAGCTGATACTTAGCTGTGTCGAAGAAAACAGGCTGCTTGTTCACTGTGATCAACAGTAGTTCCAAATACGACGTGACATGTTTCGGGGACACCTCCATAAGCCCCCTGGCTTCAGGTCAGACCACTGTTTGAAAATTTCAGCCTTGAGAACACTTCTGAATAAAGCGGTTTTTATAACCCAGCCTTCACAGCTTATTCACTCCACCTGTATGGAACCCGCCCCTCAGGTGAGTTTTTTTTCACAGAGAAGCCAATCAGAAATAAAGGACGAGGAGCCACCAATCAGAAACCCCTTCCCTAACTGAATGGCTATAGAATAGTGTGCCAATCCACCTGCATATTTAGGCCCTCTGGATGTACTGTATTTAAACGAAAAATCCATTTTTGTTCAAGGTTCTGTAAATGTTGAACACGATCGCCACCCTGAGGGTTGGGGGGCACGTAGTCCAAAATTCGCCAACGAAGTTCCTCAAACAGATGTGACTGCTCCAAACAGTGACCAACTAGAGGTGCTGTCAAATTCCTTGTGCGTAGCCGAGAAGCATGTTCCCCCAAGCGCAGCTTGCAGGCACGCGAAGTCTGTCCCACATAATAGAGTGCACAGGGGCATGAGATTAAATATACAACAAATTCAGTAGTGCAATCTGTATGCCAGCGAATCCGATACTGTGTCTGAGTGCAGCTATCAATCCAGACTGAACCCGATAAAGTGCCAGAACAATAAATACAGGACCCACAGGGAAAATGACCAGCGTTCTCATGTCTCAAAGGTGAACGGTCAAGGGGGGCTGTAGTCCTCACCAATAAGTCCCTCAGATTCGCCTTACGGGAATAGGCAATTTGCAGCTGTTTCCTAAAACAAGGATGTATCGCCAGAATAGGCCAGAACTTATGAACCAGCCTGGTGAGAAATCCTTCTCACTGGCAACCGCCGGGACAGTTAGATGCGGCTATTTCCACTTTTCAACATCTGATTCTGAATGAATTATCTCAATTGGAGAATACTAATTTTTCTTCTTATAATAATTTCTCAGGTGATCAGTATAAGGCTCTGAGAGAGCTGTCGGATTCAGCTTTGATAATCAGACGGGCTGATAAAGGGGGAGCAACAGTGGTTTTGTCTGAAGAGCAGTATGACCGGGAAATGCATGTACATCTGGATAATCGTAATCATTATGTTTTGAATGAAGATCCAACAATGGAGCTTATGGATCGTATCTCTCAGTTGGTGTCTCAGGCATTTTTGAATAACTGGTTGACAAAGAATGAGTCGGATTTTTTGATTAACAAACATCCGAAGACCCCAATTTTTTATCTGGTGCCTAAGATTCATAAGACACTTTGTGACCCTCCTGGTTGTCCCATCGTGTCCTGTAGAGATTCGATTCTTGAACTACTTTCTAAGTTTTGTGACCTCTTTTTGCAACCTTTGGCAGCAAGAGTGCCCTCATATATAAAAGACACGGGGGATTTTTTGCAACAACTGACTGCTTGTACTGAAATGTCAACGTATTCATTTATTGTCACCCTTGATGTCCAGTCATTGTACACCAACATAGACCAAAAGGAGGTGTTGTCTGGTCTTTCACAATATTCTATTCCTCTTCCAGAACAAATTCCAAAAAGTTTTTTTCTTGATCTGCTTGATCTGGTACTTAATCATAATTTTTTTCTTTACCAGCAGCAGTTTTATCTTCAAACTTTTGGAATTGCTATGGGTGCAACAGTGGCCCCTTCCATAGCCACTATCTACATGGCTTGGTTTGAAGAACTACATGTACATTCTCATCCACTGTTTACAAAGGTTTCATTCTGGAGAAGATTTCTGGACGATATTTTCTTTATATGGTCAGGCACCAAAGAAGATTTAGATTCTTTTTTGTGTTCTTTGAATACGTTTAAAAAATATATACAATTTACAGCACAGGTGGAAATGAAAAAAATTCAGTTTTTAGATATTACAATAGAATTATCTTCTATGGGTTTTTTAACCTCTTTATATTGGAAGCCAGTTCAACGCAATACATTATTGAGGTTTGACAGTTAACATAAGAACATAAGATATGCCATACTGGGTCAGACCAAGGTCCATCAAGCCCAGTATCCTGTTTCCAACAGTGGCCAATCTAGGTCATACGTACCTAGCAGTTTCCCCAAAAGACACAGGTTCTGTAATGCTTGTACTAGGTCAAGCATTGATATCCTGGGTCCCTTCTTAATAATGGTTTATGGACCTTTCCTCCAGGAACTTGTCCACACCTTTTTTAAACCCAGCTACACTAACAGCCTTTACTGCATCCTCCAGTAACAAGTTCCAGAGTTTGATTACACGTTGAGTGAATTTTTTTTTCTTTTATTAGTCTTAAATAGTTTACCCTGTAGCTTCATTGCATGTCCCCTAGTCTTCCTATATTCTGATAACGTAAACAGTCAATCTACGTTTACCTGTTCCACTCCGTTCATTAATTTATAGACTTCTATCATATCTCCCCTCAGCCGTCTCTTTTTCCAGGTTAAAGAGCCCTAACCTTTTTAGCCTTTCTTCATAGGAGTATCCTTCCATCCCCTTTACCATTTTGGTGGCTCTTCTCTGAACCTTTTCTAATAAAGCTATATCCTTTTTAAGATACGGCGACCAGAATTGCACACAATATTCAAGGTGCGGTCTCACCATGGAACGGTATATAGAGGCATTATAATATCTTTTGTTTTATTTTCCATTCCTTTCCTTATGATACCTAGAATTCTATTTGCTCTCTTGGCTGCCGCTGCACACTGGGCCGAGGGTTTTAACATGTTATCCACAATGACGCCTAAATCTTTTTCCTGGGTGATGGTTCCTAATGTGGAACCTTGCATCGTGTAACCATAGTTTGGGTTGTTCTTCCCTAGGTGCATAACTTTGCACTTGTCCACAATAAATTTCATCTGCCATTTTGATGCCCAGTCTTCCAATTTGTCAAGATCCTCTTGCAATTTTCCACAATCCTCTTGGGTTTTAACAACTTTAAATAGTTTTGTGTCATCTGCAAATTTGATAACCTCACTCGTTATTCCACTTTCCAGGTCATTTATGAATATGTCAAAAAGCAGCAGACCCAGCACAGATCCCTGGGGTACACCACTAATCATTTATCTCCATTGGGAAAATTGCCATTTAGCCCAACTCTCTGCTTTCTGTCTTTTAACCAGTTCCTGATCCACAGTAGTACACTGCCTCCTATCCCATGACCCTTTAGTTTTGCCAAAAGTCTCTGATGAGGGACCTTGTCAAAGGCTTTCTGAAAGTCCAGATACACTATATCAACCGACTCACCTTTGTCCACCTGTTTATTCACACTTTGAAAAAAACATAACAGATTAGTAAGACAAGATCTTCTTTGTCTAAAGCCATGTTGGCTGTCTCCCATTAGGCCATGACTACCTACATGCTGAGTAATTTTATTCTTTATGATGGTTTCTACCATTTTTCCCGGTACTGACGTCAGGCTCACCGGTCTGTATTTTCCCTGATCACCCCTCGAACCCTTTTTAAAAATTGGTGTTACACTGGCGATCCGCCAATCTTCAGGTATTAGAGATGATTTTAATGATAGTTCACAGATTACTAATAGCAAGTCTGCAATCTCATATTTCAGTTCTTTCAACACCCTTGGATGTATAACATCCGGCCCAGGTGATTTGCTACTCTTCAGTTTATCTAATAGTTGTAATACATCTTCCCGATGTATCGATATTTCCTTCAATTCTTCCGCACCTTTAAATACCACTTCAGTCATGGGTAACATCCCTACATCTTCCTCAGTAAAAACCGAAGCAAAGAATTCATTCAGTCTCTCCGCTATCGCCTTGTCGCCTCTTAGTGCCCCTTTAACTCCTCTATCATCTAATGGTCCAACTGACTCTCTCACAGGTTTTTTGCTACGAATGTACTTGAAAAAAATCTTTATTTTGCATTTTTGCTTCTGCAGCAAGCTTCTTCTCAAATTCTCTCCTTGCCTTCTTTATCAATGCCTTGCATTTGACCTGCCAGTGCTTGTGCTGTTTCCAGGTTTCATCGTTTGGCTTTTTTTTCCATTTCCTGAAAGATGCTTTCTTGGCAACAACAGTCTCTCTGACCTCACCTTTAAACCATGCTGGCAGTTTTTTGGACTTCCTTCCACTTTTCTTAAAGCGTGGAATACAGCTGGTCTGGGCTTCCAAGATAGTATTTTTCAACAACACCCAAGCTTGATGTAAGTCTTTAACCTTTGCAACTGCTCCTTTTAGTTTTTTCTTAACTATTTTCCGCATTTTATCATAGTCTCCCTTTCGAAAATTAAAAGGTAGTACTGTGGATTTCCTTACTATCCCTCCTCCACTAATTAAATCAAAGGCGATCATGCTATGATCACTATTGCCAAGTGGCCCCAACACCCTTATCTCTTGCACTAGATCTGGTGTTCCGCTAAGGACTAGGTCTAAAATGGCTTCCCCTCTCGTTGGTTCATGGACCAGCTGCTCCAAGAAGCAGTCATTTATGTCATCTAGGAACTTTATCTCCCTAGCATGTACTGCCGTGACAGTGACCCTGTCGATACCAAGGTAATTGAAATCACCCATTATTATTACCGCGCTGTAACTTTTGTTAGCTTCCTTGATTTCTTTGAGCATTTCATCATTCATTTGTTCATTCTGGCCAGGCGGTCGATAGTACACCCCCACCGCCTTCTCCTTCCCCGCCAGCACTTAAAAGAGGTTTACCTTATGGGCAATTTTTGTGGCTTCGCCGCAATTGTACTGTGTTGTCTGATTTCAAATTTCATGCTAAAGATCTTAGCCTTCGGCTTTTGTCAAGAGGCTATCCAATGAAGGTGGTTAAATCAGCCTATATACGGGCTTGTTACACACATAGGGAATGGCTTATGGGTCCTTGGAATTCTGCATCGCAGTATGATAAAATAACGGGTATTTTTCCTTATATGAAGGGAACATCAGCAGTCATCAGGCTGGTTCATAAGTGATTCTGGTGATACATCCTTGTTTTAGGAAACAGCTGCAAATTGCCTATTCCCGTAAGGCGAATCTGAGGGACTTACTGGTGAGGACTACAGCCCCCCTTGACCGTTCACCTTTGAGACATGAGAACACTGGTCATTTTCCCTGTGGGTCCTGTATTTATTGTTCTGGCACTTTATCGGGTTCAGTCTGGATTGATAGCCGCACTCAGACACAGTATCGGATTCGCTGGCATACAGATTGCACTACTGAATTTGTCGTATATTTAATCTCATGCCCCTGTGCACTATATTATATGGGACGGACTTCGCGTGCCTGCAAGCTGCGCTTGGGGGAACATGCTTCTCGGCTGCGCACAAGGAATTTGACAGCACCTCTGGTTGGTCACTGTTTTGGACTACGTGCCCCCCAACCCTCAGGGTGGCGATCGTGTTCAACTTTTACAGAACCTTGAACAAAAATGGATTTTTCGTTTAAATACAGTACATCCAGAGGGCCTAAATATGCAGGTGGATTGGCACACTATTCTATAGCCATTCAGTAAGGGAAGGGGTTTCTGATTGGTGGCTCCTCTTCCTTTATTTCTGATTGGCTTCTCTGTGAAAAAAAACTCACCTGAGGGGCGGGTTCCATACAGGTGGAGTGAATAAGCTGTGAAGGCTGGGTTATAAAAACCGCTTTATTCAGAAGTGTTCTCAAGGCTGAAATTTTCAAACAGTGGTCTGACCTGAAGCAGGGGGCTTATGGAGGTGTCCCCGAAACGCATCACGTCGTATTTGGAACTACTGTTGATCACAGTGAACAAGCAGCCTGTTTTCTTCGACACAGCTAAGTATCAGCTGTTTTTTAAAAAATATTTTCAAATTTCTCTGATTAAAAAGGACAGGCCACGGTGGTGAGAGGTGTTTTTTCCTCTACACTGAGCTGGCCATTCCGACAAAAAAATTATTCTGATTAATAGGTTATTACTAGCATTGGGTTCAGTATTTGATTGTTATCTACATAGCTACCAATGGCTATCAATGCAGTTACTTACGGAGGATACTGTACACTTTTCATTTGAACAAAATCCTAACATGTCAAACTGTTACAAAATTTTTTTTGTTGGCCTCAATAATGCTTATACTAGCCCAGTTTTAGAGTTTCAATCATGGTCTTTTTTAATGTGCGTATTCACTAAAAACAATCCATTATATTAATATATCTTGTTACATTAATTTGTTTGTTATCAGAAAAAAAGGTATCACCATGCTCCACTCAGACACATCTTGTTTCAAACTCTTAACCAAAAATTAATAACAGAGTTCTACTTCAGGGAAATGAACTATCATCTTCAACCCATTGTGCTTATTTGATTTTAATGAATCATTTCTTCCATCCTCTACCGCTGGTGTCGGTTCACCCTCAAACATGGCTGCGGCATTCTTAACTTACCCAGTGCGACTTAAACAACTCATTCTCAAAGAAACCACCTACATCAAAGAATCCCATTCTAGTTCAGCATTTAATCCCCGAGGGGATACAGTATCCAATTTGATAATCCAAAACTGCAGGTTGCCTCACATTGAAGGAGCAACAGCTTTTGGTACAGAAGAATCCAAGTATACAATATCGGAATCCTTAGATTCTTCTGTACCAAAAACTGTTGCTCCTTCAATGTGAGGCAACCTGCATTGCCATAACAAAGGCAATTCTTTGTCAACACAATATCCAATAATTCCATCACAAAGATTTAGGAATAAAACAATTTTCCAATAATTGCCAATCCAATTCTAAAATCCATGAAGCTTCAATATGATCAGTGATGGTATACAAAGAGTTGATGTCCCTAGTGACTAACCATACCTGACTTGGTGAATAACTATTGTGTCCAATATATTGAGTAACTTCATATTTCTGTACTTGCAATCGGATTCAAAACTAGATCCGCAAAAATGGGTAGGGGTTCCAAAATGGAGCCATTCCCTGATATTATAGGTCTCTTTGGGGGATTGCCAATTATTGGATAATTTTTTATTCCTAAAACTTTTGTAATGGAATTATTGGATACTGTGTTGACAACGAATTACTTTTGTTATGACAGTGCTTTTTATCAACAGATCTTTGGAAAGACAATGGGTGCCACAGTGGCCCCTTCAATAGCCACCATGTATTTAGCTCAATTTGAAGAAAAATGTATTCGTCTCATTGGAGGGAGAGTATTCTTCTGTGGAAGAGATTTTTGGATAACATTTTGATGATCTGGGTGGGTGAAATGGATCAGCTAAAAATGTTTTGGAATTAATACCTGTAAATACAATTAATGATTTCACTATGAAATCAGTGAAGATGCCATTCCTTTTTTGATGTATTGATAAGAACAGGTAAAAAGATTTTGATTTCATTGTATCGGAAATCAGTTGAGCATAATAACTTATTGAGATTTCACAGCTGCCACCCATTTTGCCTTAAAGCAGGCATACCCAAAAGTCAATTTTTGTGGGTATGCTGATTGTGTAGCACCAGAAATAAGCATAAACTCCAAACTAAGAAGTTGGTGTGCAGATTTCAGCAGAGGGGCTATTCTAATAAGATGATTCATCAAGTCTATCCACAAGGGTTATATGCTCAAAGAGTTATTGTTAATTTACAAAGACCAACAGGATACCAGTCGAATGGTGTGTGTCCTACCTTTTTCAGTTCATGCCACACAAGTAGCAGCAGTAGTGTATAAACACTGGAGATTTTGGAGACACAATTGTTCTCGGGAACACCCAATTACAGCCTATAGGAGAGGCAGAAATCTTTTGGATATGTTGATGAAATCAGTAACTTGGAAATCTTATGATGAAACAAGGGAAGAACCCAAGGACCTGTTGCCAAGGTCATGATTTTTGTGAATCAACAACGGAGAGGTTGACTTAGACTAATCAGTCCCCCATTTGGATAGTGACAGCCATGCACAGCAACCATGTATATCTGCTTTTATGGTTTACATTACTGTATGCCCATACAAAATGGTTTATGTAGGGCGCACCAAAAGAATGATGAAAATATGTCTGCAAAAGCACCAATCATGGCTCCAGACTCAAACTTGTGCAGCACTTTTGATGGGACCTCGTTTGTCTAAATACCATACTACTACTATTAATCATTTATATAGCGCTACAAAGCCACTGCTCAGATACATGTTAAAAGACAGTCCTTGCTCATCAGAGCTTACAATCTAATCAGCAGAGAACAAGGGTACAACCAGGGAAAGGCAAGGAAACACATAGGAGAACAAGGGATCCGGATCCAAAAGCAGCCTCAAAGAAGTGAGCTTTTAGCATGGATTTGATAAGGGGCAGAGATGAAGTCT
Source organism: Ichthyophis bannanicus (assembly GCA_033557465.1). Classification (NCBI taxonomy): domain Eukaryota; kingdom Metazoa; phylum Chordata; class Amphibia; order Gymnophiona; family Ichthyophiidae; genus Ichthyophis; species Ichthyophis bannanicus. Next base: position 26,134,653 of record CM066046.1, on the reverse strand, counting down.
GACGTACAGACTCAGGTAGTCTGTTCCAGGCATAAGGAGCAGCAAGATGAAAGGATCGAAGTCTGGAGATAGCGGGAAGCAAGCCAGTAGAAGAGCGGAGCTCACGAGGAGGGGTGTAGGGAGAGAGGAGAGGCAGTGAAGAGCAGTAGAATGAATGCATTTATAGGTCAGAAGGAGAAGTTTGAATTGGATACAGAAACAGAAGGAGAGCCAATGAAGTGTTAAAGTGCACAGAGTTCAGCATGCCATATGTTTCCTAAAAACAGTCCATAATAAAACACCACCAAGAGTACACAGGAGAAACAGAAGTGTGAGCCAGCAGAAAAGCATTAATTAGCTTGTTGTCCTGCAACTGATGATCATTCTAAAAACTATATTCCAAGTGTAAAAGAAGGTAGGCAACCGAAAGGCGTAAAAAAGGAAAATGCAAATATTTATGGAAAGCAACTGAAGCGTCTAAAGTGTTTAAGCTAAGCGCAGGCAAAAAAACACCACGCATGTAGACTTTTAAACAGTCTAACTTCTATGCCCCACATTATTATCACAACTAAGTTTTACATGCAGTTGAGCAATATTGCAGATATAAAAAAAACTTTCAGTTTTTATTCTTATGGAAAAGTAAAAAGAATAAAGGAACATAACCAAAAGTTTATTAAGGACAAAATGGAGCTTAGCGGTGCTATGAGAGAACTGCGTAAGCTCTATAAGAACATAAGATATGCCATAATGGGTCAGACCAAGGTCCATCAAGCCTAGTATCCTGTTTCCAACAGTGGCCAATCTAGGTCAAACGTACCTAGCAGTTTCCCTAAAAGACACAGGTTCCACAATGCTTGTACTGGGTCAAGCATTGATATCCTGGGTCCCTTCTTAATAATGGTTTATGGACCTTTCCTCCAGGAACTTGTCCAAACCTTTTTTAAACCCAGCTACACTAACAGCCTTTACTACATCCTCCGGTAACAAATTCCAGAGTTTGATTACACGTTGAGTGAAAAAATAGTAATTACACTAACCTAGTAATTGTAGTTCCTTTAGTGATGAAAGCTTAGTCCTCCACTTCTGGGTTGTGAACCTCCTTCCTGCAGCTTGAAGACTGGATATGACAAACTTGTGACATCACGGGATATAGCCTGCTGGAGTCTCCCATCAGCCCCAGTGAACTACTGACAAAGCAGACTCAAAAGAGCAACAAATAAGTAGCTAACAATCAACACTAATTCAATAACGCAAACCTGAAACTGTAAAGGTAGAACCGATAACTATCCGGCTCGACCACTCCCCTTCCGGACTAGGGGACTTGCGACTGCTCTCGCTCTCCAGCTCCCATGTCACACCAAAGACGCAAGCCAGAGAGCACAGCACAGCAAAGAATTAGCTCAAACACTCACCTGAAAAATTTGCACTGAATCCCCTTGAACGCGCGCCGATAAAAAATACCCCTCTGGGCGGGATTGAGGACTAAGCTGTCGTCACTAAAGGAATTACAATTACCAGGTTAGTGTAATTACTATTTCCTTAGCGTTCCTCCAGCTTAGTCCTCCACCTCTGGGATGTACCAGAGCAGTACTAATGGGCGGGACCGTGCCATCCGGAGCGCAACACCGCCGCCCCGAAACAGGCATCATGTGCCACTAACACATCCAGGCGGTAGTGCTTACTGAAAGTATGAAGAGAGGACCACGTAGCCGCTCTGCAAATTTCCACCGGTGGAATCAAACTGTGTTCCGCCCAGGAAGCCGCCTGCGCTCTAGTGGAATGCGCTCTCAAGGCCACCGGCGCTGGCCAACCATGCAAAACATATGCTGACACTATGGCTTCTTTAACCCATCTGGCGATAATTGCTTTCGTCACCGCTTCGCCCTTCCGTGGCCCCCCAAACAACACGAAAAGTTGATCCGATCGGTGAAAAGAATCGGAAATTTTCAAACAATGCTTCAGCACCCTCTTGATGTCGAGGCGGTGCACGCTTTCCCCCCCAGCTCCGAAAACCGGCAATGAAACCGCTTAATTCAAATGAAACAGGGAGGAGACCTTCGGTAAAAACGATGGAACTGTTCGAAGAACTACCTTCTCTTTAGAAAAACACAAAAACGGCTCTCTACAAGAAAGCGCCTGCAACTCCGAGATGCGCCTCGCCGAACAAATGGCCACTAAAAAGACCGCCTTCAAAGTGACATCCTTAACCGACGCCTGATGTAAGGGCTCAAAGGGAGCTTTGACCAGAGCTCCCAAGACCAGATTAAGATCCCAGGACGGCACCGAAATTTGACGAGCCGGCCGCATTCTGGCCACTGCTTTAAGAAAACACACCACATCGACATGCGAACCAAGAGGCACCCCTTGAACCTTCCCTCTATAACAGGTTAGGGCTGCCAACTGGACCCTCAGTGAACTGGCTGCTAACCCTTTATCAAAACCATCTTGCAGAAAAGCCAAAAGTACCGGAATGGACACCATAGCCGCGTGATACTGATGCTGCGAGCACCAGGCCTCAAAAAACCGCCAAACGCGCATGTATGCCAACGACGTGGAACGCTTCCGTGCCTAAAGCAAAGTGGAAATAACCTCCCTGGAATATCCTTTCTTTCTCAGCCTCGCCCTTTCAATGGCCAAGCCGTAAGCGAGAACCGATCCACCTGAGGCATTTGGAGGGGACCTTGAACCAACAGCTTCTCGGACACCGGCAACTTCCATGGAACCCCGTCCAGCAAACGCATGAGATCGGCGTACCAAGGACGTCTCGGCCAGTCCGGAGCCACTAGCAGTACTCGACCCCGATGCGCCTCGATTCGCTGAATCACTCGACCGGTGAGCGCCCACGGCGGGAAGACATACAGAAGCCCCTCCAATGGCCAAGGCTGCATTAGAGCGTCGATGCCTTCCGACATCCTTTCTCGCCTTCTGCTGAAGAAACGCAGCACCTTTGCGGACTGGAGAGTCGCCATCAGATCAATGACTGGCAGCCCCCATTTCTGCACCAGTTGCACGAACACGTCTGGATGCAGCTCCCATTCTCCCGCATCCACCTGGACTCTGCTGAGGAAATCGGCCTGCACGTTGTCCTTCCCCGCAATGTGCGCTGCCGAGGTCACTGTCAACCGAACTTCTGCCCAAGAGAACAGGTTGTCTGCTTCCTCTTCCATTGCTACACTTTCTGTACCTCCCTGACGGTTGATGTAGGCTACCGTCGCTGCGTTGTCGGACAACACCCGGACTGCTCGTCCTGTCACCTTTGGCTCGAACCTTCCTAGGGCTAGCCAGACTGCTCGGAGTTTCAGCCGATTGATCGACCACTTGCTCTCCTCCGGAGACCAAACGCCCTGTGTGAAAAACTCCCCGCAATGGGCCCCCCAGCCTGCAAGACTGGCATCCGTCATCAACGGGATCCACTCCGGCGGCTCCAGAGGCATCCCCACCGACAGGGACCGGGACCTCAGCCACCAACGAAGGGCCTGCTGGACTCTTGACGGACAAGGAAGCCACTTGTTCAACGAATCGGTCTGATGGGACCACCTGCGCAGCAAGGACCTCTGCAACGGCCTCATATGAAAGCGAGCCCATGGCACCACCTCCAGGGTCGCCGCCATTGTTCCCAGCAACCGAAGGTAACTCGAAGCCGTGGGCGATGGAACCATAGAGAACTCCCGTACTAGCCACTGTAGCGCTCTGACTCTGCGATCCGGCAGGAACATCGCTCCCCTCTGCGTGTCGAACCGGACCCCGAGGTATTCGAGGCTCTGAGTCGGCACCAGCTGGCTTTTGGATGGATTGATCACCCAACTGAGACTCTGAAGAAACGCCACCATCTTGGCCGTGGCCGCTTCGCTCTCGGCTTAGGACTTTGCCCGGATCAACCAATCGTCGAGGTAAGGATGAACCAGGACTCCCTCCTTCCGAAGGGCCGCCGCGACCCCCACCATGATTTTGGTGAAAGTACGCGGTGCTGTAGCCAGGCCGAAAGGTAGAGCCTGGAACTGAAAATGACCCCAGGGCAGAGTGAAGCGCAAGTACCGCTGATGAGATGCTCTGATCGGAACATGCAGGTATGCCTCCATGAGATCGAGGGAAGTTAGAAATTCCCCCTGCCTCACTGCTACGATGACCGATCTTAGAGTTTCCATTCTGAAATGCGGTACGCGGAGAGAACGATTTAACCCCTTGAGGTCGAGGATAGCCGGAGGGCACCTTCCTTCTTTGGCATCACGAAATAAATGGAATACCGACCCACTCCATACTCCTCCAACGGCACCGGAACTACGGCCCCTAACTGTAGAAGCCGGTCGAGTGCCTGCCGTACCGCTAGGGACCTTGTGAGCCCTCTGCAAGGAGACATCACAAAGGAGTCTCGAATCGGTGTTGCCAGGTCTAGAGCATATCTGTCTCGAATGATCTCCAACACCCATTGATCCGTCGTTATCTGAGCCCAGGCAGACAGAAAGCCCAGGCAGACGCCCCCCCTATGGGCAGAACCCCTGCCTGAGCCCACCTCCTTTCATTGTGGTTTTCGTGTGGACCCTGCGGCCGACGCGGCGAATCCTCTACTTGCTCCACGAAACCCCTGCGCCCGCGAAGCAAACCTTCCCCTTTGGTAACCACCCAAACGAGAAGAGTGAAACCTCCTGAAATCTTTAAACTGACCTCTGGAGGCCGGGGAGAATTTTCCTGGTTTAGGCTTGTCCTTCGGCAGCCTCCCGCCTTTGGACTCCCCCAGATCCTTGACCAGTTTGTCAAGGTCCTCCCCAAACAATATCTTCCCTTTAAACGGAAGTTTACTCAATCTAGACTTGGAAGAACCGTCCGCTGCCCACTGTCTGAGCCAGAGGGACCTGCGAGCAGCCACCGAGGCCATGCTATTCGCTAGAGCCCTGACAAGGTCATAGTGCACATCTGCCAAATACGCGGTACCCAACTCCAGACGTTCAAGTTCCCGCACACTGTCTTGGTCCAAGGAAGCCGACTGACGCAAGTGCTGGGACCACCTGAGACAGGCTCTCGCCATCCAAGCTCCACAAATGGAAGCCTGCAACGACACCGCATCCGCCTCAAAGGATTGCTTCAACAGACCATCAACCTTTCGATCCTGCATATCCTTTAAGGTCACACTACCTTCCACCGGAATGGTAGTCTTTTTAGTAACCATGGAGACCGCAGCATCAACCCGGGGGGAGCAGAATTTCTCCTTGTCTTTATCCGCCAAGGGATATAGCTTCTTCATAGTCTGAATCCCTCGGAGCCCCGCTTCTGAGTGATCCCACTCATCTTGGATCATCCTATCTACCACTTTGTGGACAGGAAACACTATCTGAGTCTGACGCACCGCCTGAATGATAGGGTCCTCTCCCTCATCTTCTTCAACCAGCGGAGCAGTGGCGAGCTTCAGCGTTTGGAGAGATTCAGAGATTTATTTATTTATTTAGCTGTATTTATATTCCGCTTTTCACCGGGTCAAAGCGGTCAATTGGGGGATACATTTAACACGAGGGGATATGACACACATACGTTAATACTTACAGGGAACATGGGCAATGGAGGGTTAAGTGGCTTGCCCAAGACCACAAGGAGTGCCTATAGGACTAGAAATCCCAGTCCCTCCGGCCTGAGATTGCTGTCCCCAGGTGGGACTTGAACCCCTGGCCCTCCGGCCTGAAGTACCTTGTCCTAACCACTAGACCACTCCTCCTACTGAGATTAATGCCGTTAGCTCCTCCCTTCGGAATACTCAAATGATTTTCGACTGATCCTCCGGCTCTGGGATTTCCCCTTCTTCCAACTCGTCCATATCAGCATCCAAATCCATATCTGTCTCTTCCACCTCCTGCCACCAGAGGTCAGAAGCGGGTTGGTCCGATGGACGAGACCTCTTTGGCGGTCTGGGAGATAGAGCACTCCCCTCTGTTCCACCAGACGGCAGGACCGCTGAAGTAAGCAAAGAGGCATCTGGTAACCTACCCTGAAGCCTTAAACAAAATGCCTGATGCATCAAAAGGACAAAGTCAGGACAAAAGTCCATCTGCTGCGCTTCCGTTCCAGCTCCCGTGGACGTTGACGGGCCACCTGCCGGCGCTTCTGGAACGGACGCCAATGGAGAAGGCCCCCACAGCGCGTCCTCCCCTGTTGTCGTGGCCCCCTGCAAAGGTGGGGAAGCAGCGCTCTCCATCTGCTGTTCCACAGTGACAGAAACTGCAGCACAGCCCCTACAGATGCCGGTATCTGCCACCGTGCCCCTGTGGGTCCCACAAACCACGCACTGCAGGCGTGCAGACATGTGCTGACGTGGTCACTTAGACTAACTCTGCAAAGGATATATTTTTTTTTCTCCAAAAATTCCTGAACCTAGGAAATAAAAGAAACTCTAAGCCTCTCCTCCCTGCCCAGAGAACACCCAGGTCAAATAACTGCTAACGGCCCTGACAGAGAACCCAGCACCTGCCACCCAGACCGCTATGATAAAGAGAGCTTCAACTCAAAGAAAAACAAAATAAAATGGAAAATAAAACAAAATCTCACCAACTACGAGGGGAAGAAGCGGTAATAGGGAACTTGACCACCCGCAGTGGACTTTCCCCCTCTCTCCGCCGCTGAAGCCGGCATGTGGTAAAAACTGCTAAGATAAAATGGCTGCGGGCTCAAAAGAGAGCCGGTTTTGGCGCCATTCTGCCCAGCCGAATCGTTCGGCTTGAAGGCTACACCCCGAATGCGACCCCACTGCCAAAAGGGAGTACTCACCGCCAAAAATCTGGGCCCTTCAAGCTGCGACGTTACCCCAGTCTAGGAGTAACGTTCGCAGCGAGAGCATGCCTTTGTGTCTGCAATACTGGCGCCGAACCAGCTCCCGCCAGAAATCAGCACGACGGGGCCAAGCAGATAAGCAAAAAGAACTGAAGCAAAGAAACAGACGATGTGCTTCAGGAGCTCTCTCCCGCGCTGCTCAGGGAGAGGCCTCCTAACGAAATGGAGGTCCCGGTGTGACAGGGGAACTGACCAGCCCCCCCCCCCCCACCGCCTCTGATTTTTCATGTCTTTTTTTTTTTTTTTTAAAGGGCTAGCAAAATAAAGAATGGTATAGGCAGAAACAAATTAAAGGAAACCCCAAAAACCTAGGGACCTGACCACTAACACCCTAACTACGCTACTCCTTATCTGTTCCTCTAGTGAGCCCAGCACCTAGGCTCACAATGTCCTCCTGCTGCATGAAGACTGGACACACTGGGGCTGATGGGAGACTCCAGCAGGCTATATCCCGTGATGTCACAAGTTTGTCATATCCAGTCTTCAAGCTGCAGGAGGAGGTTCACAACCCAGAGGTGGAGGAACGCTAAGGAAATATTTTCTTTTATTAGTCTTAAATAATTTACCTTGTAGCTTCACTGCATGTCCCCTAGTCTTTCTATATTCTGATAACGTAAACAATCGATCTACGTTTACCCGTTCCACTCCGTTCACTAATTTATAGACTTCTATCATATCTCCCCTCAGCTGTCTCTTTTCCAGGTTAAAGAGCCCTAACCTTTTTAGCCTTTCTTCATAGGAGTATCCTTCCATCCTCTTTACCATTTTGGTGGCTCTTCTCTGAACCTTTTCTAATAATGCTATATCCTTTTTAAGATACGGCGACCAGAATTGCACACAATATTCAAGGTGTGGTCTCACCATGGAACGATATAGAGGCATTATAATATCTTTTGCTTTATTTTCCATTCCTTTCCTTATGATACCTAGCATTCTATTTGCTCTCTTGGCCGCCGCTGCACACTGGGCCGAGGGTTTTAACATGTTATCCACAATGACGCCTAAATCATTTTTCTGGGTGGTGGTTCCTAATGTGGAACCTTGCATTGTGTAACCATAGTTTGGGTTGTTCTTCCCTAGGTGCATAACTTTGCACTTGTCCACATTAAATTTCATCTGCCATTTTGATGCCCAGTCTTCCAATTTATCAAGATCCTCTTGCAATTTTCCACAATCCTCTTGGGTTTTAACAACTTTAAATAGTTTTGTGTCATCTGCAAATTTGATAACCTCACTCGTTATTCCACTTTCCAGGTCATTTAGGAATATGTCAAAAAGCAGCGGACCCAGCACAGATCCCTGGGGTACACCACTATTCACCTTTCTCCAATGGGAAAATTGCCATTTAGCCCTACCCTCTCCTTTCTATCTTTTAACCAGTTTCTGATCCACAGTAGTACACTGCCTCCTATCCCATGACTCTTTAGTTTTGCCAAAAGTCTCTGATGAGGGACCTTGTCAAAGGCTTTATGAAAGTCCAGATACACTATATCAACTGACTCACCTCTGTCCACCTGTTTAACACAGTAGCATTTAAATTCACAGTAGCATTTAAATAGCACAGTGCTCTGTAACACAGTAGCATTTAAATTCAAAACAGAAGTTCCTACTTTCACTACACCCACTGCCAAAATACAGTATTATACTTTTTATTAGGATACAGCTTTTAAAACACCTAATAATCACATGCACAGGAGATTTGGTGTACTATGACATCTTCTTTAAAAAAAAAAAGATCATAACTAAAACAAAAACTAAAATTGTTTGAAAAACGCAAAAAGCAGAAAAACCATAACCACAATGCAAATAAGCTAAAATGGCAAACAAAGCTTTAATACACATTTAGAGTAGTTACTCACCTGTAACAGGTGTTCTCCAGGAGCAGCAGGAATCAGTCCTCACATATGGGTGACGTCAGTGCCGACGGAGCCCTTGTGCGGAGCATTTCCCCAGCTTTCAAAGAAAGCCTTTGGAAATGCAGCGCGCATGCGCAGTCACCTTCCCGCCCAAGGGTGCCATCTTGCTCAGTCAGACAGCAAAAAACAAAATGAAATATATGACTGCAACTCCAAGGGGAGGAGGGAGGGTCGTGAGGACTGATTCCTGCTGCTCCTGGAGAACACCTTTTACAGGTGAGTAACTACTCTTTCTCCAGTACCAAGCAGGAAGTCAGTTCTCACATATGGGACTCCCCAGCTCTAGGCTACCGAGAACCCAAAGCTGAAAAATAAGCTCCCTCTAGAGCCTCAGCATGCGTGATAAGAATCTTCTCTGAGAACGCCCCCGAACGGTAGCCCAACACAAGGGCCAGAGGGTAGGAGTTGCCTAAACCTCAAAGAGCTTACGGAGTACCGCCTGTCCGGAAGCACTGTCCCTGCGGGACTCCTTCTCGACGCAGTAATGGGCCGCAAAAGTCTGGCTTGAAGACCAAGTAGCGGCCCGGCAGATGTCTGCCAACGGAACAGAGCGGAGATGAGCTACTGACGCAGCCTTCGCCCTGACACGGTGGGCCATGACTCGACCCTGTGAGGAGAGGCCGGCCTGCCCTGTACGCCCAGGCGATACAGTCTGCTACCCAAATGGACAGGGTACGCTTGGAGACAGGTAACCCCAGCTTATTAGGGTCAAAATATACGAAGAGCTGAACAGCCCTTTGATGCCCCTGCGTACGGTCAATGTAGAAAGACAACGCCCTCCTACAGTCCAGGGTACGCAAGACCATTTCAGCCCGGCTGGCATGCGGCCTGGGAAAGAAGGTTGGAAGAACCACCTCCTGATTGAGCTGGAAGGAGGAGACAACCTTTGGAAGGAACTTAGAATGAGTCCGTAACACCACCCTGTTGCTATAAAACCGTGTGTATGGTCTATCAGAAACCAGAGCCTGTAGTTCACTCACACGCCTGGCCGAGGTAAGAGCCACCAAGAACAACGCCTTCCAGGAAAGGAAGCGTAAATGACAGGTAGCCATCGGCTGAAACGGTGGGCGAGTAAGTTGTTGCAAGACCACATTCAAATCCCATTCAGGGGCTGGTGAACGAATCGGAAGCTTGAGCAAAAGCAGGCCTCTGAGGAAGCGGGCCACTAAGGGGTGGACCGACAGAGACTGGCCCTCCACCGGCGAGTGGTGCGCTGACAGAACACTGAGGTGGAACCAAACAGAGTTGGATTTAAGGCCTAGGTCTGACAGGTGAAGCAGATACTGCAGCACCACTGGTACCAGGCACGAAAATGGATCCTCTTGGCGCTGAGCACCCCAGGTGGAGAACCTACGCCACTTGAGGGCATAAGATTTCCGGGTGGATTGTCTCCTAGAGGCCAAAATCACCTCCTCCACTTCCCTAGGTAGAAGTAAGGGGGCTAGAACTGCCCTTTCAGCAGCCAGGCCATCAAATGGAGGGACTGTAGGTTGGGGTGCAGGAGAGATCCCTGATCCTGAGACAGAAGATCGGGTTGCACCCCCAGAGCGAGTGGAGTGTCCACCGCCAATTGCAGAAGGAGTGGAAACCACGGTTGCCTCGGCCATCTGGGGGCTACCAGGATCAGCGAGGCCCTGTCCCGAAGAACCTTGAATAGGATTCGGGCCACTAGAGGCGTTGGAGGAAACGCATACAGCAGGCCCGTAGACCAAGAGATTAGGAAGGCATCTGCTGCTATTCGCAGAGGATGCAGTTGTCTGGAACAGAACCTGGACAGCTGACGGTTCAGTGGACTGGCAAAGAGATCGATGGTTGGAAGACCCCATTTTAGGAAGATCTGCTGGACCACTAGGGGATTCAAATGCCATTCGTGATGCTGTAGAATCCTGCTCAACCTGTCTGACAGGTAATTTTCTTGGCTAGGTAGATAAACTGCCGAGAAACATGCCGTGCTTGACTGCAAAGGCGCACAGGGCCTGTGCTTCGTGACACAGAAGCCTGGATCCTGTGCCTCCTTGTTTGTTCACATAGAACATTGCTACTTGGTTGTCTGTCTGAATCAAGACAGACTGATGAGAGAGGACATGAGAGAAAGTTTGTAGAGCTAATCAAATAGCTTGCAACTCCAACAGATTGATCTGCTGTGTGGCCTCCCAAGGGGACCTGAGGCCCTGAGTACATGCCCCCTGGCAATGTGCACCTCAACCTTGAAGAGAAGCATCGGTCGTCAGCACCTGTGTGTGTGGTGGTGGTGCCTGGAAAGGCACCCCTTTGATCAGGTTTGGGAGATGCAGCCACCACTGCAGGGAGGCCGCTAGTAGTTTGGACACTTACTCTGTCTCAGCCACCACTGCAGGGAGGCGCTAGTAGTTTGGACACTTACTCTGTCTCTTAAGTCTCCTGTGGCCTGTATCCACTGAGCTCTGAGGCACCATTGAGCAGGCCGCATATGCAGATGAGCATTTCGAGTTACATGGACCATGGATACCATGTGGCCCAAAAGCCTCAGGAAATGTCTGGCAGAGACCAGAGATCCACTGCGAAACTGCTGGGCCAGAGCCATCAGTCTGTGAGCCCTGTTCCCGGGCAAATAAGCCATTGCTTGTAAGGTATCCAACCTTTCCCCTATGAACTCTAGGTCCTGTGAGGGGAGCAAAGTGGACTTGCGAAGTTTATGACGAAGCCCAGGTGATGGAGAAGAGAGACAGTGCGAAGAGCGGCTTGTCTGGCCTTCTGTGGAGACTAACCCCTGATGAGCCAGTTGTCCAGGTATGGAAAGACAAAGATGCCCTGGTTTCTGAGATAGGCCGCCACCATCACCAGGCATTTGGTGAAAACCCTGGGTGCGGAGGTTAGGCCAAATGGAAGTACCCTGTACTGAAAATGATTCCCTCCCACGACAATGAACCTGAGGTACTTTCTGTGGTCTGGATGAATAAGGATGTGAGTATAAGCATCCTTAAGGTCTAAGGAGCATAGCCAATCTCCCTGCTGGAGGTAGGGCAGCAGTATTCCAAGGGTAAGCATCTTGAACTTTTCCCTCTCCAGGAACTTGAGACTTCGCAAGTCTAGGATGGGCCTGAGGCCTCTTGTCCTTTTTGGTACCAGAAAGTACCTGGAACAGAAGCCTCGTCCTATCAGGTGGTGAGGCACTGGTTCCACCGCCTGCTCCTGTAGACTTGCCAACTCCTGAAGGAGGAGGTTCCTGTGCAGAGGGAGTCTTGGAGGCTCCCCTGGAAAATAGGAGGGAGGTAAATGGTTGAAGTGGAGCAAGTAGCCCTTTTGGACTATGCTCAGTACGCAGGTAGTCAGAGCGATCTACTTCAAGATCCGAACACTCCGACACCTTCGCTCTCTACTTGATCCTGACGATTTCCGAACTATTTTCCAAGCCTTAACCTTACCGCACTTAGACTATGCAAATTCCATCCTTCAAGGCCTCCCTCAGTCCACCTTAAACCCTTTACAACTTGCCATGAACACCGCGGCCAGAGTACTCTATGGGGCATCAAAAAGGGACCACGTAACACCGATTCTAAAACAGCTTCACTGGCTCCCCATCCATGGAAGACTTGTTATTCAAGACCTTGGTACTCACCTTCAAGGCCATCAAGGGCATCACCTCCCCATCACTAATAGGCATCATTCAGACCATCCCACCTAACAGATCTAGGAGAACGACATCCACAAACGCGCTAGTAATCCCTAAGACATCCACAAAATGCACACTAGCGACGTCTAACAGGGCTTTCTGTTTCTATGCCCCCAAGTGCTGGAACTCTTTACCACCTGAGATTCGGGCCATCGCCGATCTAACTCTATTCAGAAAAGCACTCAAATCTTACCTGTTCCCACAATACTACCATACCAGCCAACCACCAACCTGATCGGCCATCCCCTTTTGACCTCCAGTTCTACAAGACTTTATCAAACTAAGAATAATTCTTACTGTACATACATGTATATATAGCATGTAAATAGTTTCAGTTAACCATGTTCCCCATGTATATCCAAGTTGCTCATACCTGTTCTATGTAAAACCTGTTCTATGTAAAACCAAACAGCCTGTTGCTCTGGTCTTTTGTTATACTGTAAACCGCGCTGATACCAAATAGTGCGGTATGTAAGAGCCTGTAATAAATAAATAAATAAATTAATTATAGCTGACCATCTCTGGGCGTACAGTGTCAGCCGGCCTCCTGTGCTGAGTGGAGCCAGCTGAGGAGGAGAGGCTATGCAGTGGGAGTCAAAACCCCACTCCCTGCTGTGCAGGAGCCGGAGCTGGCGGCTTGGGGGTTTTCTGCCTACGGGGCCCAAGTCCCTGCCCCTTGGCCTGCTGACCCTGTTGGGGAGCTGTAGAGTCCTGGAATTGAGGGTAGGATTTGTAGGCAGAGGCCTTCCTCAGGTAAAAGGGCTTTTTCCCCGAGCCCTTCTTCTTCCGAGAAGGGGCAGAAGTCTTCCTGGACAGCCTTGTCTTGGTGAGAGTCTCAGTCTTGATTTCTGCAGCCTTTTCAGCCATAGATTTGCCAAAGAGGTTCTCATCCCGGCAAGGGACATCGACCAATTTGTCCTGGACCCATGGCTCGAGGTCCGATGACTGTAGCCAGGCCTGATGGCGTGCACCGATGCCGGCCGCTGCTACTCGGGCCGAAGCCTCAAAACCATCATAGGCTGCTCGAGATATAAACTTCGAGCACTCTCGAATCCCCGATGACAAAGCCTTGAACCTCTGCAAAGGTTCCTTGGAGAGGCCAGCAGAGAACCCGGCAATCTCCTTTGCCAGGTCTCGGAGGTACATGCCCATGTACAGCTGGTAAGTCTGGACATGGCAAGCCAGCATAGAGCCCTGGAAGCACTTTCTACCGAGGGCATTCAGGTTCCGGGCCTCCCTGCTGGGGGGCAACGAGGAGTGCATCTTCTGATTCTTCAGGCGATGCATGGCCGATTCCACAACCATGGAGTGGTGCGGTAGCTGTGCCTTCTAGAACCCAGGGCTCTTACAGACTCGATAAATGGAATCGACCCGTTTGCTGAGAATCGGTGCCGAGACCGGCGCCTCCCACATGCGGAAGAGCAGCCGTTCCAGCATCGGAGGAACCGGTACAGTAAAGGCCTCCTTCGGTGGAGAGTCATACTGGAGGGCCTCGAGCTCCTCGGCTCGAGGCTCCTCCTCGGGATCCGCGGGGAAGGCCAAGGCCTTGGCCATATCCCTCACGAAGTCCGAGAACCGGGTATCCTCCGGGAGGGGGGGGGGACCTTCTCCGAGGCTTGGACTCCAGTGAGTCCGATGGGACGCACCGGGTCCGGAAAGTGTCCGGGGAATCCTCGTCCTCTGTCTCCCACTCCGACCCCTCTGAGGAGGAATTGAGCGGCTCCGGTCGGGCGGGCACCGATGCCATCCGCCCCGATGCCGAGGGTACTGGCGTCGACGACCTCGGCCCCAGATGGGAGGCCGAGGGAGACCTTGGCCGAGGAGACCGCATTGACTCGAGGATCGGCTCGGCCTCCGGGGTCGACTTGGATGTCGAGGTCCCGGTCAGACTGGCGATCAGCACCCGCTGCTGTTCCATGAAGGCAGCCAAGCTGCTCTCCAAGGCCGTCAATGTGAGTCCGAGCTCAGGAGATTCAGCAGTCCCCAACTCACCCGGAGGAGAGTCCACAAGGACAACAGCACTCACATGACTCAGGGACTCCGGCTCCACACGAGGCAATTTGGCAGGCCTCTCCGACTCCGAGGACCCGGGACGGCGGTCGGGGCTATGCGACCTGACCCTCGAGGGACAAAGAGCATCCACCGACGCCGCCCTCACAGGTTTCTTCTTCCTTTTGTGTTCCTGCGAGGGAGACCATCAGAGGAGCCCCGATGATGCTCGGGGTCGGATTCCCGAGACGTTGAGGCCTCTGACGAAGTCTGGGCCCGGCCGGACGCGGAGTCAGAGAAGATCCTTTCTCGCTGGTGTTGACGGCTCCTCAACGCCTTAGAGGACATTTTGCCGCACGAGCCACAGATCATCGGGTCATGATCGGGCCCGAGGCACCGGAGGCAGCAGTCGTGTGTGTCGGTGAGAGACATCAGTTTCTTAAACCGATCACACTTCTTGAACCCGCTGGCAGCCATCGAGGGAAAAAGGGCCTCTGCAAGGTCAAAAGACCGGGCTGCCAGTGAAAAAGAAAAAAAGCGCAAACGCTAGTCTCAAAGGACAAAAACCGAAAAAGTAGCTCCGGGCTTGATAACGGTGTACCGTGCCCAGGCGGGAAGGGGAACCGGCGTCAAACAGGCAAAAAACCCACGAATCTTCAAAGGAAAAAAATCAACTTTTAACCAGGTGACTAAGACACACATCCATCGGGCTCCGTGGAAAAAAGACGACGGAGCAAGATGGCACCCTTGGGCGGGAAGGGGACCACGCATGTGCGCTGCATTCCCAAAGGTTTTCTTTGAAAGCTGGGGAAATGCTCCGCACGAGGGCTCCGTCGGCGCCGACGTCACCCATATGTGAGGACTGACTTCCTGCTTGGTCCTGGAGAATAGAGAGAAACACATTTTATGTTCAAATATTTTTATTGTTTACAATAAGAAAATCAATACAATTATCAGAGCAAAGACAAACCGGGTAATCAAACAGCACCAACTTTGAGCGGACATAAACAATAGAAACAATAGAGACCCCCCCCACCCCCCCTAAAAGGGAACATCTCAAACAGCACTACAAGCGTATAAAAATAAAAGTACAAATAAAGCACAGGGGCGTCAGGGGTTCCAATAAGACAACAAATAGTACAGTCATTGTTACTAAACCGTAGTAACCTCCCCCCCCCCTCCCCACCCCTATGGCTACCGCTGGCTATTGGGTACAGATCCAGGGTGTACTCTTCTCCCAGAGCTGTATCCGTACAGAATAACCTAACTAAGATCCCCTCCTGTACCCCCCAACCACCCCCCTCCCCCCCACCCCTTCGTGATCTCCACCTAGTGTGTAGTAAAGGATAAGAAAGAGGATGGAAGAAAGAGAGCAGAGCCTGAGAATTCCTCTACTCTCCAGACCGCCAACCACCAGGCAGGCTGGTGGCCGAGTAGGGCCCAAGGAGAGAGGTAGAGACAAAAGAAACCAACGAAAGACACAAACAAAAGACACAAATAGACCCCCCGTTCGGAACGCCCCAAGGCCCAGGCCCTACACCCCCCCCCCGCCCACGCTCGCTGCAAGGTAGGCGGTTAGGGTGGCCTCCCATGGAAGTTCATTAGCTTAGGAACCCCCCAAGACTCGGCGGCGGGCTCCAGCGGGTAGCAACTGTAGATGGGGTCCCCAACCCCGAAGGAAGCGGGCCCAACGACGCTCATCACCGGCCGCCCCTAGGCGCTCCATAAGGAGGAGCTTATGAAGTCTGACCCGCCATACCCCATAGATCGGTCCCCTGGCATCTAGCCAGTGCTGCATAATAGTCATTCGTGCAGACATCAACACCAAACGCAGCCAACGCAGTACCCAACCCCCTAGAGAAGTCCTCCAGGTTGCTTCCCATATATCCAAAACTAAGTGGCGTGCGGTGAGTGGTTCCATATGCGGCACACATCTACCAAGATGCGATACCACCCGCCCCCAAAACAGCTGAACCTTAGGGCAGTGCCAGTACATGTGTCCCAGCGTCGCCCTGTCGGCCCCACACCTGGGGCAGCAGTGGCTCACTGCAAGTCTGGCTTTCCATGCCCGGACGGGAGCAAAATAGAGGCGACGCATTAGACGATATTGAGTATCTCGGTGCAGAACCTGAGTGCTCACAGTAGAAATGGCCACCAATCCTTCCAACAGGGATTCCTCCCCGATGTGCTCACCTAAGTCGGCCGTCCAAGCAGCCGCCAAAGCATCAATAGCATTCGGCAGCAGCCCGTCCCACAGCATCTGATAGAGTAACGACACTCGAGTTTTCTGAGCACCCCCCAGAAGGGCTAATTCAAGGTCAGAGCATACCGTTCCTCGTAGTGCTTCTTCCGGAATCGTACGGAGGTAGCTCCGGAGCTGCGTATATTGGAACACATCCCAGACCCCCAATGGGCACCGCCGGCGGAGCTCTTCGAAGGCCACCAGCGCACCCTCCGGAGACAGCACATGCTCAAGGTTCACCAAACCCATGTCCACCCAAGCTTGGAAACGTGTCCGCCCAATGCCGGCTGCAAAATCCGCATTGCCCCGTATGGGAAGGTACGGTGTATAATAAGCGGAAATCTGACGACTCGCACAAAAAAATTGCCACGCCCTCCGAAGCGGGGACAAAAAAAATCTCTAATAATCGGTGACACCCCTCGGAGAACCCGGGCATGTAGAAGATACCGAGGATGAAGGGGCGCCAACAGAGCCTCGACCTGCTCCATCGGAGTCCAATCGGATAGATCCCACAGCCAGTCCCGAACATAACGTAATAGACAGGCCATATTGTATCGGCGGACATCGGGGTTGTTGTAGGATAGCCAAGCGAATCCGGGGCTTCCGGCCCCGCCACAGGAATCGATTGAAATAGCGTTCTACCTGACGAAGATCCGCCCGTCGAAGAATCAGGGGAAGGGTCTGGAGGGGATAAAGAATCTTAGGAAACAATGTCATTTTACATAAAGCCACCCTTCCCCCTAACGATAAGGGTAGATCCTTCCAACGGTCCACACACGCAGAGATCTCACCCAGGATCTTAGTAACATTCAGTTGATAGAGATCCTCCAATCGTGCTGGTAAATAAACACCGAGATATTTAAAATGACCTGTCGCCCATCGCAGAGGAAACGTTCCTTGCCAGCCCTGTCGGCCTTCAGGGTTTAAGTATAAGGCTTCAGATTTGTCCAGATTAAGACGTAGACCGGAGGGTATGCCATATTCCTGAATCAGCCGCAGCAAATAAGGCAGGCCCTTCTGTGGGTCCCCCAGATGCACAAGCAAATCATCGGCGAAGGCGGCTACCCGAAATTCGCCGGTTCCCATCCGAATACCCCGAAAGTGGGGATCAGCTCGGATACGCAAAAGCAGGGGCTCCAGCGAGAGTACAAAAAGCAGAGGTGACAGCGGGCAGCCCTGACGGGTCCCCTTTTGAATAGCAAACGTGGGGGACATAACTCCGTTGACCATTATGGCCCCTAAAGGGTCCGCGTATAGCAATTTGACCACATCCACGAAGAGGCCAGCAAACCCCATCATCTCTAAGGTCTGGTGCATGAAGACCCAACTAACACGATCAAATGCCTTCTCGGCGTCGAAACTAACAAGCAGCGATGTCTCCCCAGTCAGTTGCCCGGCACTAATGGATAATAGGATCCGCTGCAAATTATATGCAACCTGGCGCCCCCGAACAAACCCAGCCTGATCTCGGTGTATTAGGGAAGGCAAAATGTGTGACAACCGATCCGCCATGATCTTGGCCAAAAGTTTAATGTCTACGTTTAGCAGGGAAATAGGGCGGTAGGATCCAGGCAATAGAGGGTCCCGCCCTGGCTTTGGCAGGATAGTAATCAACGCTTTATTGGGCTCGAACGGAAACTTCCCACAACTCAGTAAATCCTCAAAGTATCCAATAAGCGGAGCAACAACCGCATCGCCCAAGGTCTTATAAAATTCACTCCGGAATCCATCGACCCCCGGGGCTCGCCCATTCTTAAGGTGCCGAATGGCTGTTTGAACCTCCTGGCCGGACAAAGGCAAATTAAGGGCTGTCAATTGCTCCTTCGTCAGCTTAGGAAGTCCACAGCCCTCAAGAAAGGAACGTCCCACCAAGGCCTCCGTCTCCTCATGAGCATATAACTGCTGATAAAATTCAATGAAAACCTGTTCAATTTTAGCGGAATCACGAGTAACATTTCCATCCGGCTGTCGTATGGCCCCTATTTGCCGCGAACCACCAGGGGGTTTCAGTAATGAAGACATTAACTTACCAGCCTTGTTCCCGAACCGATAAAGTTGATAGCGATAATACAGCAATGATTTATACGCGCGTTGGTGAAGTAACGCCTCTAGTTCTGTTTGTACCTCCCAGAGCCTTCGTACTTGTACTCCCCTCGGAGAGCCCACGGCCGCCCGACGTACTCGGCCCAACTCCTTCTCCAACCCAATGATCTGTTGGTTGAGTTGCCGTCGTCGGTGGCTCTGATAACTGATAAAATCTCCCCGAAGTACCGCCTTGCCGGCCTCCCAGAAGAGAGCGGGAGAGACATCCGACGCGGCATTTAAGAGTTCATACTCCTTCCAGCGCTCCTTCAGATAGGATTCAAAGCGCGCATCCCCACAGAGCTCCAAAGGATATCGCCACACCCTGCCTGCAGTAGGGCGGCTCCCTCGCAAATCTAACATCACCATGGCATGATCCGAAATAACAAGGGGGCCGATGTTGGCCTTGGAGATCCGACTGAAAAGAGACTCCGCCACCAAGAAAAAATCTATACGTGACCACGTGCCATGTGCCCGAGATAGATGCGTATAGTCCCTATCGCCAGGGTGTAACACCCTCCAAATGTCTATAAGATCATACGCGTCACAGAGACCCCTGAGCCTACGACGCGCCCGAGGGTTCCCACCCTCCAAGGGACTGGCCCTGTCGAGATCACTATCCATAGTAACATTGAAATCACCACCTATGACGGCCTCATAGCCACTAGAGTCAGCTAGTAGTTTAGAAAGATCCTGAAAAAAGGCGGCCTCATAAACATTGGGACCATATACAGAACAAAGAAACACCTTCCTCCCAGCCAATCTCCCCCACACGCCAACATATCGACCCTGCGGGTCTGCAACCACCTTTTCTTCTTCCCAGGGAATAGATTTGGCCACAAGAACTGCCACCCCCCGCTTCTTCCCCACCGCCGGGGCCCCATAAACATGGGCTTTAAATCCTAAACCCAATTTCTGGTGTTCCACCCCGTTTTGATGTGTCTCCTGCAATAAAATAATGTCCGCATGATGGCGCTTTAAATGCTGTAGAACCTTGGAACGCTTCACCGGGGAACCCAGCCCACAGACATTCCAAGAAATAACTCGAGCAATGTCAACCATAGCAATAGCAGAAAGCAGAAAACCAGTACGTATACACCCAATAATGAAGCAAGGAAGAGCCCAGCCAAGAGCCCCCCTCAGCATCGTTCCACACCGCAAACCGCTAGGTATCCATTCCCTCCTCAGTCTCCGGTTGACCCAACTAAGGTTCACACATGTCCACACTCCCCATTCAATCAATCCCATATCCCCCCTTTCCCCATACACACTTTCAAGTTCCATTGCAAATCTGCTCCCCCTACCCCCCATTCCTCCCCTTCCCTTAACGCCCCCCACCAACCCCCCCCTCACAGTCACCTCCCTCAATCGCGCACCAGCCTGAGCTGGTCCCACCTAGACTTCTGTAGCATGTAGGCCACCCGCCCCTCCCCGTCTGTAACTCAGTGCCAACCCGTGCGCCCAGCTAAGCCCAGCCCCTCCCCCCGGGCCGCCCATAACATAGGGGCAAGAGTTACCATGTTCTGGCAGCGGACAGCCGCAACCAACGGGGCCCTCCGCCACAAAATGGCACCCCAGGCCCCCTCCATCCGTCTGAAACGTGTGACAGGGTGCAGATTATATTAAAAAAGGGGTTCAGGCGGAGGGGGCCGGCTTATATTGCAGGTGACGCCGTTGGCGTATGCATCCTTTCCCCCACACTCCTCCCCTGCCTCACTGCAACCACTTGTCTATTACTGAGAGTAGACCACAGTGAGAACCGCGAGAGCCGTGCAGCAGCTCTCGCGACACCCAAAGTACCCCACCGGTGTGGGACTAACAACATGGCCCTTCCGGCCCACCCAGCAGCCCGCCCCCACATTCAGTAACACGGCAGTAGGGCTCCGTGTATACATTAACATGATCAAAGCACAGAGCATCAGAGCACCCAAAAAACTCTCCCGCGCTATCCCACATTAGCGTTATGTGTTGGGCAGGTGTGCCACAGCGAGCCAAAACAGGCAACAAGTAGCAGACCGAAAGTAGTGAAAATGGTGGAGTAACGATATCAATATCAGAGGAGCAGCGACCCACCGGCACCCCCCACTCTTGCATGGTAGTGCCGTTACTCCCCCGTCCACCACCTCCCAGAGGCCCCCCCCCCCCCCGGGTAGGCCCCAAATGGCAAGGGTTCCCTACCCCACTCTTCCCCTCACATCCATCAGGGGTGCAGTGAAGAAGCAATCCCTTCATTCATACATTTGGCTATACCTAACTACCCTAAGACCCAAGTTTCCCGCGCACCCAAAAACAAATTACTATCAATACCATTAAACGAAAAACAAGTAACAAAATGAAACAAAGTGGAACATTGAACAAGTGCAAATTGTAACCAACCAAAGTACTCGCTTCCATATCCAGGTCTTAGTACAAAGTAACGCTTTGCAATGTGTCCTGGGCATTTCAAAGAGGCAGGCCCGACATCACCCGTTCTCCTCGGGCCCCAGAAAGTATGACAGTCAGTTGTACTGCTGGGTGAAGTAAAGTTAGTAAATGCCCCAGGGGGCCGGGGCGTAGACAGGGCCGCAGTACGACACTCTCCTCCCTCCAGCTAGATCAGCAAGGCCCGAGCCCCAAGCCCAGACATATCAGTAGGTGAAAGTCTGTGTATCACAGAGAGTAACATCCTATAGTCTTTGCAGAAATCGCAGGGATAAGATAATCTCACCACCTCTTTAGCCCAAACTGTTGCAAGAATGCAGATCCGTGTTGCACATAAAGCAGTATAATGGTAAAATGATTGATGCACAGTAGCAGTGTGGTCTCACCACCCCCTTACCCCAAACTGTTGCAAAAATCCCGGGCTTCCTCAGGAGAGTTGAACACGCGGTTCCCTTTATCACCGTAGATGCGCAGAACTGCTGGGTACGCTAGCGTGAAGCGAACCCCACGTTCTATGAGTTTGCTGCAAATGTCCTTGTATGCCTTTCGTTTGAGGGAGACGCCGGTAGAGTAGTCCTGGAAAATCAGGACCGAATTATTGGAGGCTTCCTTCCGTCGCAGTTGCCGGGAGGCCCTCAATACCTCGTCTTTTTGCATAGAGTTAAGGAATCGGGCAATCACCGCCCGCGGGCGTCGGTCTCCCGCCCTAGAGGGCCCCAGACGATGAGCGCGTTCCAGCACTATCCGCCCGACATCCTCCGGCAAAGACAGAGTGGTGGTAATCCACTGCTCCAGATGCCGCCTCAAATCTCTTTCTGCAATGGCCTCCTCAATTCCAATGAACCGCAGGTTGTTTCGGCGACTGCGGTTCTCAAGGTCTTCAAGTTTTTCCTGGTGTTGAGCTATGGTCTCCTCCAAGCTATGAATCCTGGCGACATCCTGCACATGTTGGTCCTCCAGGGAGCCGATCCGACTTTCTGCATGTTCGACACGCTTCGTAAAATCAGTCACTGCTTGGACCACCTCCTGCATCTGAGTGGACAAGCCCCCCAATCGCTCCTCCAGGGCTCCCACCACCGCCCTCGACACTTCTGCCACCAGCGCCGGAGCTTCTAGCGGTCCCGGAGGCTCCTGCCCGCCTTCCGCCATCTTGTCCTCCCCGCCTCGTGCCCTGGTTCTACGGGGAATTCTCGTGGCCATACACCAGATGCCCGTCTCAGGGGAGGATTAATACTCCTGCCGAGTCTCCGCAAAGTTGCTCCCCCACAGTGGCTCAAAAGGAAGATTATTAGCGCAAATATTCGGTAGGGGGGAGGGCGCGGGCTCCGGAGCCGAGACGGACACGTCCACTCAGCTCACCATGCCACCGGAAGTCCTGAGAAACACATTTTAAAATGAAACCGATTAAACAACCAGTCATGCGCTTAGTTGCTACACCATAGGCATTCTGAAAGTAAGTCGATGAGGGTTATGTTTCAAAGTTAGTGTAATTGAGCTTTTTGCTTTTGTTTTGTTTCCTCCCCGCGTGCCTCCTGGCTTGTATAAGTACCTTGGCTGTTTCCTACTAGACACGGTCTCTGTATCGCACAGAGATTTTATGTAGAATTGTTTGCGATATTGGATGTGTCCAGGCTTGTATGAGCGCTTATGCCATATATCATGGCACTTACCCTTCAATTGTGCAAAGCTCTCCCGTTGCACAAGTTTTTAGTTTTGTTTTGTTATAAGAAGCGATGCAACACAGTGTTCTTTTGGATTCTTTTTTTTTTTTTATTTAAATTTTTAATTATTACAAACAAATTCCAGAATACAATCTGAAGCGAAATACAGATAACATAAAGAGACAAAAATATCTCCATGAAAATCACACCCAAAGAAATATATTATAATAATTCTAGACCACCATAAAACCACTATAAGATCCAAGAGAAAAGAAAAAAAATCATACTTAGGAACTAAGTTACTTAACAGATAATCACAGGAGCATTGATATCATTATATGGCGGCCGATATGGGAGTCCCCTCTATCCCTCCTTCCCTACTTTGTATAAATTGCAACAATTGTAAGGCATCAAAAAACAAATATTGTTTAGCACAATACAAAATCACACATTTACACGGATATCTTAGTTTAAATTGAGCTCCCAGAGAGAGGGCTCTCTGGCGTAAAGCCAGAAAGTCTCGCCTCCTTTTCTGGGTGTCTCGAGAAAGATCAGGAAAAATATGTATTTTTGCGCCCATAAATTGAGATTGAGACATTTTTAGGAAATACAATTTTAACACAGCATTCCTATCTGATTCGAAGGCAAAATTAACCACAAGAGTAGCCCGACTTGTCACCACCTCCAGCGAGCTTTCAAGAAATTCAGTCAAATTCAATGTAGAAGATACTGGCCCTGCAGCAGTGCCCTGCTGACCAGGCAGATCTACAGAGGCAATAGACACATATTGAGCCCTTGCCAGAGGGGTAGCGAAGCCTCGGGCATCTGTAAAACTTCCAAAAAGTACTTACGGACCAAGTCCAACGGTGCGAACAAGGGAGACCTCGGGAAATTCAGAAATCTTAAGTTATTTCTCCTCAGCTGATTATCAAGAAATTCAATTTTTCTTGCCTGAATCAACCGGTCCCTTGAATTCACTACACCGAGGGCCTGCAACTCCTCCACCTTAGATTCCACCTGCAGAATTTTCGTAGCATGAATAGTAGCCTCCGTTTCCAGAGAGGAGCACTGTGCTTTGACTTCAGACAAATCCTGAGATACAGAACCCACAAACGGTAAGGAGGACTGCTGGAGGGTAGAGATAGCTTTCCACAAGCTATCATGTGTTACTAGCGCCGGTTTAACCACACTCCCAGGCAACCGGGAAGCCACAATGCGGGGGGAGCTACTTCCACCAAACTCTACCCCCGAGGAACCGCCGGAAGGAGACACTCCTGCTCGACCCCCTACGGCTCCAACTGCTGCCAAATCCTTCCCACGGGAGCCCTCAGCAGACCCAGCGGCTGCACACATCGGGGAAGCCTCACTCGTCTGCAACACCGTGAGAGGGCCTCCCGGTTGAGCTGGGGACGCCTGAACAGGGCTCAGAAGGACCCCTTCCACGCTGAGATCCGCCTGCAACAACGGCGGATCCCTCGAAGCCATACTGCCGGCGGGGGCACAGAATCCGGTTATCGAAGTCTGAACGAGCTGACCAGCCGAGGAAGACGCCTCCGAGGACTTCTGGGCAAGCTGTTTCCTTTTCCTCCCCATCAGAACGATACGCTCAGATACCGGACCAGGACCAACACTGTCGGCATCTTACTCGATTTCCCCTGGATTCTTATCAATTTGTTCCACCTTTAGTTTTGGTTACTGGCATGACAAGACATTGACAATAAGCTATTTAAAGGGCACACATGCATGGTTTTCTTTTTTTGGTCTGTGCTTAGTTAAAGCCTATGGTTAGCACCCACATGCTCGACAGGTTGTTTAATCAGTTTCATTTTAAAAAGGGCATTCCCTCTGAAACATGTATTACAACTTTGTTTGCCATTTTAGCTTATTTGCACTGTGATTATTTTTTCTTGCTTTTTGTGGTTTTCAAACGCTTTAAGTTTTTGTTTTACTCACAATTAATTTTTAAAATAAAGATGGATAGTATGCCAAATCTCCTGTGCAATCTCCTGAGAAGAGACTTGAAGACCGAAATATGTACACTCTGGAGGAGAAGAGGGTGAGAGGAGATATGATTCAGACCTTTAAATACTTAAGAGTATAAATGAACAAACAAACCTCTTCCAAAGACGGGGAAGATGTAAAACTAGAGGGCATAACATGAAGTTGCAAGGGGGTAAACTGAAAGGCAATGTCAGGAAAGCGTAGTTACTTACCTGTAACAGGTGCTCTCCAGGGACAGCAGGAATCAGTCCTCACATATGGGTGACGTCGGCGCCGATGGAGCCCTCGTGCGGAGCAATTCCCCAGCTTTCAAAGAAAGCCTTTGGGATTGCATCACGCATGCGCGGTCCCCTTCCTGCCCAAGAGTGCCAACTTGCTCAGTCAAATGACATAGCTAAAAAGACGGCAAACAAAAATAGAACAAAAGCAATAGTAGGACTGCAACTCCAGGGGAGGAGGGAGGGTCACGAGGACTGATTCCTGCTGTCCCTGGGGAACGCCTGTTACAGGTGGGTAACTGCGCTTTCTCCGGGAACGAGTGAGGAGAGTCAGTCCTCACGTATGGGGCTCCCTGGCTATAGGCTGCAGAGAACCCATAGCTGGAAAATGGCTCCCTCTAGAAGAGCCGCAGCAGCTGTGATAGGAATTCAGCAGAGAACACAACACCTCTGGTAGCCTGACACCAAAGGGCTGGAGGGTAGGAGTTTTCTAAACCTCAAATAGGTTACGGAGTACCGCCTGGCCAAAAGCACTGTCCTGTCGGGACTCCCTATCCAAGCAGCAATGGGCTGCAAAAGTCTGTCCCGAAGACCAGATGGCGGCCCGGCAGATGTCTGCCAGCGGAACAGAACGGAAGTGAGCCTCTGATGCGGCCTTAGCCCTGACACGGTGGGCTGTGACTCGACCCTGCAACGGGAGGTCGGCCGCCCTGTGGTCTGGATGATGTGCGTGTAGGCATCCTTGAGGTCTAAGGAGCATAACCAGTCTCCCTGGTGGAAGTAAGGCAGCAATATTCTAAGGGAAAGCATCTTGAACTTTTCCCACACCAGGAACTTGTTTAAGTTTCGCAGGTCGAGGATGGGTCTGAGGCCCCCTGTTCTCTTTGGTATCAGAAAATACCTGAAGTAGAAGCCCTGTCCCTGCAGGTGGTGGGGCACCGGTTCCACCGCCTGAACTTCTAGAAGACCAGTCAACTCCTGCAAGAGGTGGTCCCTGTGTAGAGGCGGTCTGAGAGGCTCTCCTGGAAAGTAGGAGGGAGGTACATGGCTGAAGTGGAGTAAATAGCCCCTTTGGACTATTTGAAGGACCCAGGTATCTGTGGTGATAGCTGGCCACCTGTGGGCATACAGGGCCAGCCTTCCTCCTGTGCAAGGCCTCACCCACTGGTGGGAGAGAGAATATGCTTTGGGAGTCAAAAACCCCCTCCAGGCTGGACTGAAGCCGGGGCCTTGGGTTTGGGGGCCTTCTGCTTACGCGGGCCATGCCCATGTCCCTTGGCCTGCTGCCCCTGTGGGGGAGCTGGGAAGGCCTGGTAAGTGGGGTAGTTGCGGTAAGCAACACCCTTCCTCGGGAATAAGGACTTTTCACCCGAGCCCTTCTTCTTAGAAGGGGCAGAAGTCTTCTTGGAGAGTCTTGTCCAGGTCAAGTACTCGGACTCGAGCTCAGCAGCCTTCTCAGTCATGGGTTTGCCAAAGAGGTTGTCACCTCAGCAAGGAACATCGACCAACTTGTCCTGAACCCATGGCTCCAGGTCCAATGACATTAGCCACGCCTGGCGGCAGGCACCGATGCCGGCTGCGGCTACCCGGGCAGAAGCCTCGATGCAGTCATAGGCTGCTCGAGACAAACTTTGAGCACTCACGAATCCCAGTGGACAAGGTCTTGAAGCGCTACAAAGGTGCCTCGGAGAGGCCAGCTGAGAACCCGGCAATCTCCTTTGCCAGGTCCCGCAAGTAAATGCCCATGTACAGCTGGTAAGTCTGGACCCGGCATGACAGCATCGAGCCCTGGAAGCACTTTCTGCCAAGGACGTTCAGGTTCCAGGCCTCCCGGCCAGGAGGCACTAAGGAGTGCATTCTTTGGCTCTTGAGCCTGTGCATGGCCAATTCTACAACCATGGAGTTGTGCGGCAGCTGTGCTTTTTGGAACCCAGGGCTCTTGCAGACTCGATAGATGGAATTGACCCACTTGCTGAGAACTGGCATCGAGGCCAGCGACTCCCACATGCGGAGCATCAGCCGTTCCAACATCGGAGGAACCGGTACCGTAAGGGCTTCCCGAGGGGGAAAGTCATACTGGAGGGCTTCGAGCTCTTCTGCTCAAGGCTCCTCCTCTGTGTCCGCCGGGAATGCCAAAGCCTTGGCCATGTCCATGACGAAGTCGGAGAACCGGGTATCCTCCAGAGGGGACCTTCTCTGAGGCTCGGAACCCGGTGAGTCCGATGGGACATAACGGGTCAGGTGGGTGTCCAGGGACTCATCTTCCGTCTCCCATACTGATTCCTTCGAGGAGGAATCGAGCGGCCCTGGCCTCGAGGGCTTCGGTCTCGACTGCCCCGACGCCAAGGGCACCGGTGCCGACGACATTTGTCCTGAACGGAAGGTCGAGGGATACCTTGGCTGAGGACCGACTCGAGTCCGAAGAGTCTCGAGGATCGGCTCAGCCTCCATGGTCGACTTGGACGTCGAGGTCCCGGTGGTCGGGGCGGATGGACCGGTGAGACCGGCCATCAGCGCCCGCTGCTGCTCCATGAAGGCAGACATGCTGCGCTCCAGGGCCGCCATTCTGAGACCGAGCTCAGAAGGCTCTGCAGCCTCCGGGTCGGGTCCCGACGCTGTCGGGCCCGAAGCCGGTTCTCCTGGAGGAGAGTCTACGAGGACAACAGTAGTTACCTTCCTTGGTGTCTCCGGCTCCGTGTAAGGCACTTTTGCAGGCCGCTCTGACTCTGAGGAGCCGGAGCAGAGGTCAGGACTCTGCAACCTGGTCCGTGAGCTCCCAGGTTGATCAGAGGCATCCAACGACGCCGCCCTCACAGATTTCTTCTTCCTCCGGTGTTCCCACGAGGGAGACCCCCGCTAATGCTCGGAGTCAGACAGCTCCCGAGACGTCGAGGCTTCTGAAGAGGCCTGGATCTGGGTGGATGTGGACTCGGTGAAAATCCTTTCAGGATGCTGCTGCAGACTCCTGAGTGCCTTGGAGGACATCTTCCCACTCGGGCCACAGACCTTTGGGTCATGGTCGGGCCCGAGGCAGCAGAGACAGCAGTCGTGTGTGTCGGTGAGTGACATTAATTTCTTATACCGATCACACTTCTTAAACCCGCTGGCAGCCATTGGGGGAAAAAGGGCCCCTGCGAGGTTAAACGACCGGGCTGCCAGTGAAAAAGAAAAAGAGCATGAACGCTAGTCACTAAGGACTAAACTAAAAAAACAGTGACCGGACTCGATACCGGTGTACTGAACAGAGGCGGGAAGGAAAACCGGCATCAAAAAAAGAAGAGAATCTTCAGCAGTTTTGATGCACTTTTTCTGCGAGGGAACTTGGACCACGTCCGTTGGGCTCCGCGGAAAAAAGGGGACTGAGCAAGATGGCACCCTTGGGCGGGAAGTGGACCGCACATGCGTGATGCAATCCTAAAGGCTTTCTTTGAAAGCTGGGGAATTGCTCCACACGAGGGCTCCGTCGGCGTCGACATCACCCATATGTGAGGACTGACTTCCTGCTTGTTCCTGGAGAAATACTTTTTCACTGAAAGGATGGTGGATGCTTGGAATGCCCTCCCAATGGCAGTGGTGGGGGCAAATACAGTGAAAGAATTCAAAATAGCATGTGAGAGACACAGTGTATCCCTTTAAAGCAACAGGATAAAATCAAAATAAGCATAATTATCTCTTATATCTGAACAAATAGGGGTGACCTACACGGAGCAGTGGGTACACCCCTAAACAAAAGCATGGGGAGGGGTGACCTGCATGGAGTGGCAGGTGCACCTACACTTGCCGCCTTGTTGGACAAATTAGATGGACCATGCTGGTCTTTATCTGCCGTCATGTACTATGTTACTATCGATTATTAGGTATTTTAAAAACTGTATTCTAATAAAAGGTATAATACTGTATTTTGGCAGTGGGTGTAGTGAAAGTAAGAACTTGACATTACATTTTGTTCTGAATTTAAATGTTACTGTGTTACAGAGCTTACGCAGTTCTCTCATAGCACCGCTAAGCTCCATTTTGTCCTTAATAAACGCTTATGTTCCTTTATTCTTTTTACTTCTCTACAAGAATAAAAACTGAAACAATTTTTTTCTATCTGCAATATTGCTCAACTGTATGTAAAACGTCTTTGTGATAATAATGTGGGGCATAGAAGCTAGACTGCTTAAAAGTCCACATGCGAGGAGATCACGTGTGCACATGAGCGGGTGAGGACGTTTCCTCGTCGCGCTCCCGGGCCGCCCTAGTCTTTTGCTAATTAAATCGGTGACAGAGCTCAGAAACGCTGGGAGAGAGTGGCATTGTTACTGCGGTCGAGTGTGACTGAACATTCTGGTGGGCTGGTACACCTAAAGGAGGAGCAGGACATCATCCGCTGCTGCACCATCGACAGAGAGCCCTCTCCCTGCCCGGAGACCAACCGCTGAAGCAGCAGACCAGTCGGGTCACTCACCATCGCAGAGGAGCTCACCAGAGAGACGAACAGCTGATTCAGCAGGCTATTCTGCACACGTGCTTCCTCAGAGCTTTCGTGCAGGAAGCCTTCCAGCCCATCAGCGCTCACCACTGCCCAATCGCGGCACAGCTCTCCTTTTAAAAAGAGGCGCGATCAGGAGCACGATCCTCTTTAAAGCGCTCCAGGAGGAGCAGGACATCATCCGCTGCTGCACCATCGACAGAGAGCCCTCTCCCTGCCCGGAGACCAACCGCTGAAGCAGCAGACCAGTCGGGTCACTCACCATCGCAGAGGAGCTCACCAGAGAGACGAACAGCTGATTCAGCAGGCTATTCTGCACACGTGCTTCCTCAGAGCTTTCGTGCAGGAAGCCTTCCAGCCCATCAGCGCTCACCACTGCCCAATCGCGGCACAGCTCTACTTTTAAAAAGAGGCGCGATCAGGCGCACCCGCGCCTTGCGGGCCCGCGCCTGAGGGCCGCGCAAGAGGGCCCTTTGGCACGGCCCTCAGGCTAAGGCAAATAGGCCACTCCCCCCATACGGCAACATCGAAGAAACAGTCAACGTGGAACCAGCATCTACAACCAAGTACAGCTGAGCTCCCCCAGAGTTGAGCTTGCGTATTTCATCTCCTCTCAGATCCTTCACAACTGCAAGTATACCCTCAGCAAACTCTAGTTCTGACTCTTTACAGCCCAATATCTCAATTTTATCATACCACTATGATTAATCTGATAAACTGTAGTAGGTGTTTGTGTTAATTGATATATGTTTATCATCTAGATATACACTAACTACTGTTGTCAGTAGTCTCCCCACATGTAATTAGAGTAATTGGTAATCATCAATCAGTACTGTCGTCAGTAACTAGTAGTGATCCTACATTTGTATACTGCAACAAGTAGTAATCATTCTGTTTTAGTAATTTGTTAGCAGTAGCCTCATAACTGCTGCCAGTTGTATATCCTCAAGAAGTACAGTTGTCTGTAGCAATTCATCACTGTATTCATTTCTGTTCAAGTAGTTTATGTTGCTAATAGTAGCCATTACTGTTGTCAGTAATATATTTCAATAAGTACAGTTGTCTATACGATCATACTATTCTCTAACTTACCAGTAGCACCTCCTCAATTATCAGTAGCTCTTGATATCTACTGTTGCCAGTAGCTATTAAACAACCTCACACAATTAGGTTCAATACAGTGTCCAGCTGCTCTCCCCCTACTTTCTACATAACACTACGTTTCAGTGATCTATTCGCTCATACTATCCTACCTTGGTATTTTATTGCTCAGCTCTTCCCACAA
The DNA here is from genome assembly GCA_033557465.1 of Ichthyophis bannanicus. Taxonomy (NCBI): domain Eukaryota; kingdom Metazoa; phylum Chordata; class Amphibia; order Gymnophiona; family Ichthyophiidae; genus Ichthyophis; species Ichthyophis bannanicus. The sequence goes on along the minus strand of CM066046.1, from coordinate 26,103,920 downwards.
CACCTCATTTAAAATGCTACGCACAAATACCACACTAATGAAACTATCATACATTTGTATAGTTTTAACAATATTAATCATCGACCTAACATTAAGCTTAGATAGCAAAAGTCATAAAACAATACCTATAATTCATACACCTACCCGCAACAACTATCATATAGGACACACTTATACAAACAACATTCCTAGAACAAATTTCCAAATACTAATTCACATAAAACATACAAACTTACGTCAAACGCCTAAGGGAACATGCACCAACTACTTAACATCTCTTACATGCATACTTATCAATGCACGATCGATGAAAAACAAGCTTCCCATATTTAATGACCTAATATCTGATTTAAAGCCAGACATATTATGTGTCACTGAAACCTGGCTCTCAGAGACCGATACAGTCTACCTAAATCAAATGGATAACGAAAATTATGACACATTCTACAAACACAGAAATAATAAAAGAGGTGGAGGAGTATTAATGATGACAAAAAAAGAATTAAATGCCAAAACAATCCAGTCAAACATCTCAAACAATATAGACTCTCTACTTATAAAAATTGGACTCCTGAAACTCTGTCTAGTCTATAGACCCCAGACCAAAAAGCAGACTGCCTTGACTCTTTTATTGAACTACTCAGCTCATCCTCCGATCAACACCCTATAATCATGCTAGGCGACTTTAATCTCCCCTCGCTACCAACACTAGACTCCAAACTATTCTTTGATACTATATCGGACATGGACTACCACCAAATAATAAACAAATCAACTCACACCAAAGGTGGAACACTTGATATTGTCCTTCTACCTAATTCTCTCTTCGGACTTATCAACCCAGATGCTGTAGAATGTACACAGATACCCTGGTCGGATCACTATATTGTCAAATTCAACATCACATATCCTGTCACTAGCACTAATAACTCCACTAGAGCTATCCCAACTACAAGATTTAAAAAGTTTAATAACACTGAATTCATTGACTTAACAGTCCCACACCTGTTATCATCTCCAACGAACCTGGATGATACTGTCAAAAACTGGTATGAAACCATTAACAACGCAGCCAAAATTAATCATACGAATAAAAAGAGCATTTACTCTAAGTCTAACACCAAACCCTGGTTTAATACTACCCTAAAACAAATGAAAAAGAATCTTAGAAAATTAGAATTCATCTGGCGCAAATCTAAACTGACAATACACAAAGAAATATACAACAACCACCTTAATAAATACAAAGAAACCCTAGACAGCACAAAGAAAGAATACTACTCTGAAATTCTGTCAAAATCTTACAACAGACCAAGAGAGTTATTCTCCATGGTCAGAAACCTAACCAACCCACAAACTTCAGGCACTGAAATTACAGACATCACAGTACAAACTTTAGCCTGTCATTATCAAAACAAAGCAAAAACACCATCAATGATTATAGACCCCATTAATACATCCCACCAGCCATCAGACGAATGGACAGACTTTCATCCCATAACTAAAGAGACACTAAAAAACATCATCACCAGCCTAAACACTACAACTTCTTACCTAGACCCATGTCCAGTAACATGGATAAAAAACACACTGCCAATTTTATTACCCTACATCCTCTCAATAGTTAACCTCTCACTAACTCAAGGTTATCTCCCATCATCACTCAAACATGCACAAATCCGCCCAATCCTTAAGAACAGCAAACTCGATAAAACATCCCCTACATCATATAGACCCATATCCAGCATCCCATTTTTAGCTAAAATAATTGAAAAAGTGGTCCAACTTCAGACACAAGATTTCCTAGACTCATCTTACCCGCTTGATGAGCAACAATATGGCTTTCGCCCCCGCCACGGAGTAGAATCACTCCTTACAGTTCTATTAGATGCACTCCTAAGAGGCATTGACAACCAAAAGCAGGCTTTCATACTACTTTTCATTGATATATCAGCGGCGTTTGATAGCGTACACCACACAATAATGCTCAACAGCTTGAGACAAATAGGTTTAAACTCCATAGTACACAAATGGTTCTCGTCCTACCTAAACAATAGAACACAAAATGTAAGAATTGGGAATCAAACCTCCAACACATATAAACAAGAAATAGGATTACCACAAGGTTCAGCATTATCAGCTCTACTTTTCAATATTTACATAAAACCCGTTTGCAAAATATTCAAAAAATTTGGAGTACAATATCATCTATATGCAGATGATATCATGATGTACATTCCATTCACGATACCCAATCTACCGCTCCAACTCCTATCGGACTGCTATAATGAAATCACAACTTGGCTTAAAGCTCAAAATCTCCACATAAATCACGCTAAAACAGAAGTCTTAATTGTGACTAAAAACAAATCATATACCCCACCAACACACATAAAACTCCAAAATCAGGAAATTAAAATAAAAAATGAAATAAGATACCTAGGCATTATACTAGACACACATCTCACCATGGAAACGCACATCAGCAATACGATAAAGAAAATTTACTTCAAACTAAAAACGCTCAAACAACTACGTCCTCTTGTATTCTCACAAGATTTCATTAATATAATCCAGGCTACTATAACTCCTCACTTTGATTTTGCCAATATAATACTCATGGGCATATCAAAACAAAGCATCAAACGTATACAATTAGCACAAAATGCAGCTGCAAGAATTATATTGAAAGTCAACTCACTCCAACACATAACACCAATTCTAGCTTCCCTCCATTGGCTTCCAATTCAAAGCAGAATAATTTACAAAATAATAATTACTTCATTCAAAGCCTTATACGATTTAGCTCCAAACACACTATGCAACCTAATACACAAAGAACCACCTAAACCTACACAAAGAAAAGGCCAATTAAACAAACTAAAAACCCCAAAAGATTACACAAGAGCTCACAAATCAACAAACCACAGAGCATTTTCCCACATAGCCCCCACCATCTGGAATTCCCTCCCCGAGGAGCTACGAACACTAACTGAGATCACGGAACTCCGCAAGAATTTGAAAACTCATCTGTTCACCAAATACTATAACAACACAGAGACTCTCCTACCTGCTTTAGATAAAGGCTAAACAGGCTTCTGGCTGTTCCAATTAAAATCCTTTCACCCAACACAGCTCTTATAGTTACGCCCCTTGATGACCCCATATCTTATGCCCTTTTACTCCCATAGGTGTATGTATGTGTATATGTAGGCATGTGTGTATATGTATATGTATGTATATATATATATATATATACACATGTATATATATATGTATGTATGTGTGTATATGTATATATATTTTTATGTGTGTATACACATCTATATATATATATATCTGTAAATAGTTTATTCTGTTATGTTCTGTTCACATTGTTAGAATTATATTATGACGTTTCTTGTAAATTTACATTCGGTTAATTATACTAACATTGACGTTCCTTGTAAAACAACTTGCGTTGCCAAGTGTTAAGTTTTGTTCTCTGTAAACCGCAACTGATCTGTGGAAGATGCGGTATATAAATGTGTATAAAATAAATAAATAAATAAATAAATGAAAGCGGCGGCGAAGAAGGAGGCCGCTGGAGCGCGGGAGATCAAAATGGCGCCCGCGGCACGTGTAGAGGCCATGCCGGAATCTCTGGGGAAAGTGAGTGTTGACTCGGCATCGGAGGATGTGGCCCATGAGGTGGTGAAGTTGCTTGAGCCGAAGTTTGAAACGGTCATGAGAAAACTGGACGAGATGGGGGAAACCTTTGGTGAATACACGAGGAGGTTGGAGGAAATGGAGCAGTGAGTGATGGTCCTCGAGGAGGGGGAACTTGCGCTGGAGAGGGCGAGCCACAAACAACAAAAGCAAATTGACGACTTGCTGCAGAAAGTCGATGATTTGGAGAACCGGTCACGTCGGAACAACCTCCGGAGTCCCGGAGTCTTGGACAGGGCACCAGCTATTTACACTATTTGAGGAGTGGCTTCTCAAAGAGTTGGGCCTACCTGAATTACAGGGACATGTCAGAGTGGAAAGAGCCCACAGATTGGGTCCACGGATGGAGGGCCAGAATAGGCCGCGGCCGGTGCTGGCGCGCTTGTTGGATTATCAGCATAAGGATAAACTGTTGCAAGCCTACCGAAAGCAGCGAGACCTGAAACTAGATAATATGACTATTCTTATGTTCCCAGATTACGCCGCTGTGTTAGCGGCGCGGCGCAAGGAATTCTCTCCGGTCTGCGCTGCCTTGATAAAAAGGAGGATTAGATTTGCGCTGGTCTACCCCGCTACTTTGAAAATTTTCCATAATGGCAGCACACATACTTTTGAAAAGGCGGAGGCTGCGCACAAGTTTACTGCTGCCCTTGGGAGTGCTAAGCCCTCTGGAAAGGTTTGAAGAATACTGTTGGAAGGAAAATGTAACTGTGTCGGTGATGGATCAGTCAATGTGGCGTACAGTTTGTGACATTTTCCCAGGATCTTCTGGGGCTCCTGGCGGGGGTGGAATATGGCACAAGTGGAGCTTGACGTATTGGCCTGTTGCCTTTGATTCTTTCCATGGAGGGTGACCCGGAGGTGCAGACACAGTGATCTTCTCCCGTTTGCGGGGTGTCTTGCTTCGGCAGGATTGCATAATGTTATATATGTTGGGGGTTCAAGAGGGAAGTGGGGGGAGTTTGAATGAGATTAACAGTAGAGATGGATGTGTGTATAAGAGTGTGCATGTGGGATTAGGTGTAAGGAGGAGTTGGTTTAGGAGGAAGGGGAGGGTTGGGGATATATCTCCTGCAAGGGATGGAGGGGTTTGTAACTGTTTGGTTGGGGGGGGATGGGAAGGGTAGGGAGGGTAAGGGGAAAGGGGACCTAGCATGGATGGACCGATGCCTTTGGAAAAGTCTGCAGGGTAAGCAGTGGTGGCCCTGGTACAAAGTGGGGGGTCAGGGAATGTGGCCCTGGAGACGAGGCTGGGCGTCTCCGGGAGCGGATATTGCTTTGAGGGGTAGTGCTGGTGAACGCCTCCATATTGGGTGATGGTACCTATAAAATTAGTTTCGTGGAATGTAGGAGGCATTGGATCTCCAGTTAAGCGCACCAAGATATTGCAAATGCTAAAGAGGAAGGGAGCACACATTGCGATGCTGCAAGAAACGCACTTAAGTGAAGTGGAGCATCGGAAGTTAGCCCGTGATTGGGTTGCAGTGATGTATGGGGCATCGTCGGGCACAAAAAGAGTGGGAGTGGTGGTGTTAGTGAAGTGGGGCCTCCCCTTTGAAGTGACCAAGGTGCAGGCAGATCCTAATGGAAGGTATATTCTGCTGACCGCCAAGCTCTATAACGAACCCATATGGTTGGTGAACGTATATGCTCCGAATGTGTATGACCACATGTTCTTTAAGATGATACTGGGGTTTATCCAGAAGGCGGGGAGTCATAAGTTGATTGTGGCAGGGGACTTTAACTGCCCGCATTCGCCGGATCTGGATAAATCTCAGGGGTGCAGCGTAGGTTCTTGGGGGCGCAGAGGAGTGGGATATCTTTGTAGACTGGGAGACTTGGTTGATGTGTGACGGGTTCTTCACCCTGGGGTTAGGGAATAAACTCATTTAGAGTAGTTACTCACCTGTAACAGGTGTTCTCCAGGAGCAGCAGGAATCAGTCCTCACATATGGGTGACGTCGGCGCCGACGGAGCCCTCGTGCGGAGCATTTCCCCAGCTTTCAAAGAAAGCCTTTGGGAATTGCAGCGCGCATGCGCGGTCCTCTTCCCGCCCAAGGGTGCCATCTTGCTCAGTCTGATGACATCCAAAAAATATATTCACCCCAATACGTGAACAAAATAAAACAACAAATTCTAAGGTTCACTGCAAAACAATAACACCCCTATATTTCACTTTTTTTGTCGGAGCCAACTGTAGGAGAGGTAGTATGGACACACCACTCACACCAAGCAGTTAGCTACATTTTATTCATAATAGGTTCTTCACCCAGTTAAAACTTCTTATTAAACACTTATCTTGTTACTAGCGAATATTGTTGAAAAAAACTCCACCGGAGGATTATGTTGCTCCAAAGATCATCTTTACACGACGTGCACGTTTCGGGTATCCAACCCTGTATCAAGTGCTCACCAACAATAAATAAAATGGCAACATTGATGAAAAAACGCCGTCTTCTGCAGCCACGGTAGAGGATGACATAGCTAAAAGACAGCAAAAAAATTAGCAAAAAGAAATCATATGACTGCAACTCCAAGGGGAGGAGGGAGGGCTGTGAGGACTGATTCCTGCTGCTCCTGGAGAACACCTGTTACAGGTGAATAACTATTCTTTCTCCAGGACCAAGAAGGAAGTCAGTCCTCACATAGGGGACTCCCTAGCTTAAGGCTACCGGAGACCTCAAGCGGAAAAATGAGCTCCCTCTAGCTCGTCAGCACAGAAGGAAGGAATCTTCTCTGAGAACGCCCCCGACCGGTAGCCCAACACCAGGGCCGGAGGGTAGGAGTTACCTAAACCCCAAAGAGATTATGGAGTACTGCCTGTCCGAAAGCACTGTCCCTGCGGAACTCCCTCTCAAGGCAGTAATGGGCTGCAAAAGTCTGGCTTGAAGACCAAGTAGCGGCCCGGCAGATGTCTACCAACGGAACAGAGCAGAGATGAGCCACTGACGCAGCCTTCGCCCTAACACGATGAGCCGTGACTCGACCCTCCAACGAGAGGCCGGCTGCCCCATAAGCCCAGGCGATACAGTCAGCAACCCATATGGACAGCATACGCTTGGAGACAGGGAGCCCCAACTTATTGGGGTCAAAAGAAACGAAAAGCTGAACAGCCTTCCGATGCTCCCGCGTACAGTCAAGGTAGAAGGATAATGCCCTCCTACAGTCCAGGGTATGCAAGACCATCTCAGCCCGGTTGGCATGCGGCCTGGGAAAGAAGGTCGGAAGAACCACCTCCTGATTAAGGTGAAAGGGTGAGACAACCTTAGGAAGAAACTTAGGGTGAGTCCGTAAGACTACCCTATTCCTGTAGAACCTAGTGTAAGGAGGATCAGACACTAGAGCCTGCAGTTCACTCACTTGCCTAGCAGAGGTGAGAGCTACCAGAAATAAAGTTTTCCAGGAGAGAAAACGGAGAGGGCAGGTAGCCATAGGTTCAAAAGGCAGACAAGTAAGCCGCTGCAATACCACATTCAGATCCCACTCAGGGGCCGGTGGACGCAAAGGGGGCTTAAGCAGAAGGAGGCCTCTGAGGAAACCAGCCACCAAGGGGTGGTTGGAAAGAGGCCTGCCGTCCACCGGCGAGTGGTGAGCTGAGAGAGCACTCAAGTGAACTCTGACAGAGTTAGACTTAAGGCCCAGATTGGAGAGGTAAAGCAAATATTGCAACACCACCGCTACCAAGCACGAGAAAGGATTCTCGTTGTGCTGAGCACACCATGTGGAGAATCTACGCCACTTAAGAGCGTAGGATTTCCTGGTGGATTGCCGTCTAGAAGCTAAGACGACATCTTCCACCTCTCGAGGCAGCAGTAGGGGAGCCAGGACTACCCTTTCAGCAGCCAGGCCATCAGATTTGCGACTGGAGGTTGGGGTGCAAGAGAGTCCCCTGATCTTGAGACAGGAGATCGTGTTGAAACCCCAGAGGCAGAGGGGTGTCCACCGCTAGCTGTAGCAGAAGCGGGAACCACGGTTGCCTCGGCCACTTGGGGGCAATGAGAATCAATGAAGCCCCGTCCTTGAGGAATTTGAACAGCGTTCTGGACACTAGTGGTGTGGGAGGAAACGCATACAGTAGGCCTGTGGACCACGAGATTAGAAACGCATCCGCTGCTACTCTGAGGGGATGCGGTTGTCTGGAGCAAAAACTCGGGAGCTGCCGGTTCAGAGGACTGGCGAAAAGATCCATGGTGGGGAGTCCCCACCTGAGAAAGATCTGCTGAACCACCAATGGGTTCAATCTCCATTCGTGTGGTTGCAGGATCCTGTTCAGTTTGTCTGCCAGGTAATTCTCCTGACCTGGGAGGTAGACAGCCTTGAGAAGGATCCCGTGATTGACAGCCCAAGAGCACAGCTGTTGAGCTTCCTGACAAAGAAGGAAGGAGCCTGTGCCTGCTTGTTTGTTCACATAGAACATGGCAACTTGATTGTCCGTCTGAACCAGTACAGACTGGTGAGAGGCGAGGTGGGAGAAGGCTCTCAGAGCTAGGCGTATCGCCCGTAGCTCCAGGAAGTTTATCTGTTGAGAAACCTCCCAAGGGGTCCAGAGACCCTGAGTACATGTCCCTTGGCAATGTGCTCCCCAACCGAGAAGAGAAGCATCTGTTGTGAGCACTTGAGAAGGTGGAGGGGACTGAAAATCCACTCCGAGCACCAGATTCGGAAGATGAAGCCACCAATGCAGAGAGGAGACCAGTAGGTCGGATATCGTTATTGAGTCCGCCAGGCTCCCTGTAGCCTGAAGCCATTGAGTGCGAAGGCACCACTGAGCATGTGCATGTGCATGTGCATGTGCAGGCGGGCATTGGGGGTGACATGAACCATGGAAGCCATATGGCAGAGTAGCCTCAGGAATTGCCTGGCAGAGACCAGGGAATTGCTGCGAAACTGGCTGGCCAGATCCATTAGCCTGTGGGCCCTGTCCAGAGGCAGAAAAGCCTTCGCTTGAAGAGTGTCGAGCCTGGCCCCTATGAACTCCAGGTTCTGGGACGGGAGCAAAGTGGACTTTGCGAAGTTTATGACAAACCCCAAGTGCTGAAAAAGAGCCACAGTGCGAAGTGTGGCCTGGTTGGCCTCCTGGGAAGATTGGCCCCTTATGAGCCAGTCGTCCAGGTACGGAAACACAAAAAGACCCTGAAGCCTCAGGTAGGCCGCCACCACTGCCAGGCACTTGGTGAACACCCTGGGAGTGGATGACAGGCCAAAGTGTAGTACTCTGTACTGACAGTGGTCTCCTCCCACAACAAACCTGAGATATTGTCTGTGGTCTGGATGAATAAGGATGTGAGTATACGCATCCTTTAGATCTAAGGAGCATAGCCAGTCTCCCTGCTGGAGGTAGGGCAGCAGGATTCCAAGGGTAAGCATCTTGAACTTTTCCCTCTCCAGGAACTTGTTGAGGTTTCGCAAGTCTAGGATGGGTCTGAGGCCTCCTGTTCTTTTTGGTACCAGAAAGTACCTGGAATAAAAGCCTTGACCTCTCAGGTGGTGGGGCACCGGTTCCACAGCCTGATCCTTTAGCAGACCTGTCAACTCCTGAAGGAGTAGGTCCCTGGGTAGAGGAGGTCTTGGAGGCTCCCCTGGAAAGTAGGAGGGAGGTACCTGGTGAAAATGGAGAAGATAGCCCTTTTGGACTATATGAATAACCCAGGTATCGGATGTGACGGCTGACCACCTGTGGGCAAAGTGGGCCAGCCGGCCTCCTGTGCTGAGAGAAGCCAGTTGAGGAGAAGAGGCTATGCTGTTTAAGTCAAAAAACCCCACCCTGCTGAGCAGGGGCCAGTGTTGGTGGCTTGGGGGCCTTCTGCCTACGGGGCCCTTGACCCTGCCCCTTGGCCTGCTGACCCTGTTGGGGAGCTGCAGAGGCCTGATAATGAGGGTATTGTTTGTAGGCAGATAACTTCCTCGGGTAAAAGGTCTTTTTTCCCGAGCCCTTCTTTTTCTGAGAAGGGGCAGAGGTTTTCCTGGAAAGCCTAGTCCTGGTCAGAGTCTCGGTCTCGAGTTCTGCAGCCTTTTCAGCCATGGGCTTGCCAAAGAGGTTTTCACCTCGGCAGGGGACATCGACCAACTTGTCCTGGACCCATGGCTAGAGGTCGGATGACTGTAGCCTGAAAGCATGTATATTAGTATGGGATACACTACACTACTAGAATAACTAAAAACTGAGAAAGAGTTAATTCTGTTCAGAACCATGCTTAGAAATAAAACCTCATATATTAGCTTACTAGAAGGTTTACATAAATAAAGAAAAGGGCAGGTTGTACCCCAGCCTCTCTGTCTCAGAGTTATTAACTAAAATACATTCAGGGTTAGTAATTAGTAGATATCGAGAAGTATTCAAGATTAGATATCAAGTTATCAGTAGTAAACAATTATGTCAACTAGGTCATTCTATATTGTGGAATCCTGTATGTCTCCTCATAATGGCCATGTAACAGTAAACAATTATGTCTTGGACTTCATTTATGGCTCCACATTGACCCACACCGAATAAGTTGACCTACAATATGATAAACATACATGACGTATAATGATAAAGTGAAATTATGCTGTATCATCTAAAAAGCCTTATAAATAAAGTGAACCATGGCTAAGATGTTAGAGCAAACAGGGAGAACGTGTGTCTCTCAGTCTGCTCTCCCCAAAGCTTTGGTGTATTTTTCTATAGAACTGTGTGTATTTATTGAGTATTTGATAACCTTCCCAGTGTCTGTGAATGTAGTTCTTTGTAGCTTCAAGAGCCCAGTGAGGTTACTGGTGAGGGGAGAGTCAAGTAAGCTCTTCAGTTGGTGCCGTGACTCATCTACAGATTTCTACATTCCTGACAAGGTGGGAAGGTGTTTGTGAGTATTATCTGGTGCCAGCAATGAGCAATCTGTTAGGTGAACAGGTGTGGTCTCAGTTGTGTGAATGGCATGTTGAAGCTATGAGTTTAGCTCTTCAGATAGGTAGCCCTTCTTATTGTATGCGTGAACAATATGGACCTAGGGCTTCTAAATTATATTGTGCACTGGCATGCACTGACAGGTTTCCTTTGGAAGGAACATTTTCTGTAGGTAAGCTTTGTTATCTGAAATGTGCTTTGCAGACTCAACACAGAATATGCTTGTGAGGGGCTAGTGTTTGGGTGGTGGCAGCAAATGGCACATAAATTAAAGAATGAATTGTTTGGATTAGTGAATATTGATAAGGCGAGTGAACCACAGAAGAAAAAGTTTGTTGGTAATATCTGGGCAGAGTAAGTCCCACTCATTTTTTTCTCCAGAGTATGATGCAATTGAAGCTGGAAGTGTTCCAGGTGTATTTCCGTTGTCTTCCCTTGTCTGTTCTGAGAATTATGTAGTTTCTGAAGGGAAGATAGTCACTCGTTTAGCGAAATTAAAATATGAGATAAAGGATAAGTTAAGAATATTAGGAAATACACAGATTTAGGGACTTGCAAGGTGTCCCAGCTTAGAGAAATGAATGACCTTCTTAGTCGTGAAATGGAATGTACTGTACGTGTCATAGATTCCTTAGCGGAAACAGTGAGAAATAATATTTCTGCTACAAAGGAATTAGGTATTTCTAGTAAACTTGTTGATGATATTGAAAAGGGTCTGAATAAGCATTGTATGACCTATAGAGAGAAATGTATTCAACTACATAGTGCTATAAGTTTTCTTCAAACTATTTTGCGTCAATATAATAGTTCATGTTCTGTTTGGGCTGCTTTAGATGATCTGTTTAGAACTGCGTTCTATAACCCAGCTGATTATTATTCAGTTTGTGACATACCCTGTGATAGATTTCCAGGAGAAAACTCAAAGAAACAGGTTGTTGTTTTAGTGGATAAAAATGATTTTCTGTTAATATCACTTACAGTAGTAGTAGTGCACTTATAGCAAACCTGTGAAAAGGATTGGTTGAGATTAGACATATTTAAGGCAGGATTCATTAATTGTTTTTGTAAATAGTTTAGTCCCGTGAGTAAAGGTATTTTCAGTACAACTTTAATAATAGGTTGACCAGCTAGAACAGCTGCTGTAAGTCTGAAGAACAACTGATGTAAGTTTGAAAAAGTGCCTGGTGCAGTGAGCTGACATTTGATGTGAAATGACTGAGTCGCTCGAGCTGACGATTGCTCAACCTTCCAGGAGCAAGGGGAGGGGTAAGATTGGAGAGCGAGAAAGTCAGAGGAATCTGCAGCGAGACAGTTCAGATAAGCTTTGTCATTGAACTTTTGCAAGCAGAAACTGTCTCTGGAATTTGAGCAGGGGGATGGTCAGAAGGATGCTTTCTCTGCTACTGTCCAGCTATATTCTTTGCAGATGTCACAGCTATTCACCCTGATCTCAGAAGACATCTATCTGCTCTGTGGGCTGCCCCAGGATCATTGTCAGTTGTGTTTCTCTCCTCGGAAGTGCTGTTTTCCTGCAGATGCAAGCATCATTATCTTGGAAAACTTTCATCTACAGTGCTGGGATGAGATATCGGATGCCTTTCGTTCCGCCTGGACGGGTCGGTGTGAGACGTGAAGTTTTGTTTCTTAGACTGTCAGCTGTGTCCATTGCCAGCAGCCGCTGGTGAGAAAAAAAGTTGGTCTGTGTTTGCAGATTTCCAGACACGTGTATTCTGCAACTTCGTTATGTGAGACTTCAACTCTTTTTGTGCCACAAGTGAGACTGTCTGTGGGTGGCTGTATGGTAAGATGCTGATAAGCGGTTCATAATGTGATTTTGCCAATTTCTCCTTGGACTATTGTTGTGGATTTGCGATTTGATTCATTTTCAGTTTGACTTGGCAAAGAAAAAAAAAATGCAGTTTTGTTTTTATTTACTCTTTTTGTTTTTAGTTAGTCTTGCATATTTGCATTGGCCCTAGAACCTGCATTTTCTGATAAGAAACTCAACCATTTCTTTTTAGTTTATTATGTGAATAATTTGTTTTTCATGTAAATTGAATATATTACTGGTCAGATTTCTTTATTATATTGCTAAGTTAGGTTTAAGGGTTAAATCTGTTTAAACTGTGAGTTGTATTGTAAACATGTAACTTTCTGGGGATTGTCCTAACACTCTCTAGAGTCTGCTAGAGTGAAACCTATTTTGAAAGCACCTGTGTTACTGTGCAAGTTTTCAGAATTATTAATTACCGGTAAAGCCTCTCTGTCCTTCCGTTATCACAGTTGAAGGTTTGTTTTGGGAAATGCGCCATGTTTTAGATGTAAACATGTACTGGGAAGAATGCCATGCTTGTTGTAAACTATTCAAATTGTTTATGGTTACTTTCGTTTTCTCTGTAATCTGTGTATGTTTTTGTAAGCTTCCCCAACTGGATATATGCCAGTAGGCTCTTATTTGGAGTGAATTAATGAAGTAACTTCTGCTCTGTCTATATGGTAATGATTTTTGCAATTGGATCTCATTGCTTTCCTCATTGATTTTTTTGCTAGCACACGTCACGATTTTTGAAATCCAAGGGACCTTATTCGGTGAACCGGAAAGACTCTTTTCTGATATCTGTGTCACAGATGTCACCGTATGTAGCACTGGTTAAGATGACTTTATTTTCTCTTTTATCTCCTTTTGAAGATACTTCTTTTGAAACCCAACTTTGGACTTCGTGTCATTCTGGGCAGCTGGGAAATGACTCATCTGATTATTTACCCTGATCGTCTTTTGTTTCTGCCTGTTTTTTTTTTTCTTCTGCAGCGGAAGTTTATCGCTGTGGTTATGCATTTTTTTTTTTTTTTTTGAAACTGTGTTCTGGATTGACATTGTAGGGCTAGTTTAGGGAAAGATATTAAGTTTCCTGCCTGCTGAATTCCTGTGATTTTATTTTGATTTTGCACCCTGTTTTGGTATCTGTTCTGTATCAGAGGAGGGAGGGTGTCCCTAATAGGGCACTATGATACAGCCTCCGATTGAATAAAAGTTTTTCCTTTAGCCCTTATGGCAGAGTGTGTGTTTCCCCGGACACTATTTGAAATGATTAATGAATGCCTTGGCAGTTATCCCGGACACCAGGTGTTGCGCAGCGCTATCTTAACTTATTGTGTATGAATGCATCTTCAGCCCTGTTTGTGTTTTTTTATTGCAAGTGACTTCTTAACGAGATGGCAAGTACTTTATATCTGGGATCCGCAGAATTGTTTTAGCAGAAGTGAAGTCACCAGATTGGGTCCTGCTTACGACTGCATCCGAAGACACTCCCAGCTCCGGAGTTCCTGATCCATGTCGTGTGTTCTTGGTGGGATATATTCGGCGTGTAAAAGTGAGAAGACATTCTCAACGAATGCATCTTATACGGTGGCCCCCTCACAAGTCAAGCAGGTGGCTTCCTGTGTCGGTGAATCCAGAGTTGCAAGGACTAGCAGTCAAGAAATCCAACAACGTATTGCTCTTAGTAGAATGGCTATGAAGGACCTAGACAAGATTCTCAAGAGCAGAGATGTCTCTCTCCATGCATACATTTAACTTGTCCTAGCCTTGGTATTTTCAATAATGTCATGTGGATGCGAAAGTTGGACAGTGAAAAAGAGACAGGAAGACAAGAGTTGCAACGCAGAGTCTTATTGGACAATAGTGATATTGAAGAAAAGGACTTTTATGATTCAAAGTACTTTCTGAAAGAACAACAGAGACATTACAAAGAGATTATTGTATTAAGTGAATTCTAAATGGACTATTCTAAATGGACTATTCATGTCAAATATGGCATTTAAAATGTTTTTATGCATTTATAGTAAGACCTAGAAGGATGAGGATAGTTTAGATTAGTATTTTCCTGATATGTATGTAATGACCTTTAGGTACTGAACCTCTACTTAATAAAGTAATTGAGAAGTAGAGGGCCAGTATAGCAATAGTATATCTCCTCATCATCTTAAGAAGTGTATTAAGAAGAATGGCTATATATTTAGTTTGTCTTAGAATATTTTTGAGAATATTTTTATTGCTATGCATATTGGCTATGCATATTTCCTAATCTGGTCCTAGATGTGCTATGGCAATTTATTAGTGAAGCAGTATTGTATTCAGAATCATGAGGATGTTAGAAGGAATATCCAAATATTTTGAGGCACACTTACACTTACATTTGATGGGAAAAATATTTTAAGTTATCAAAGTTTGTTGCTTGTCTTCCAACAGTGACAGCTCCTCAGCATGAAAGTTTACCAAGAGTTAGGCCTGATATCTTTGAGGAGTTTTGTGACATATAGTCATATACAAACACAAATACAAACACGGAACCTAGAATAATTAAAGATATAGGTATGAAGATCCTATGTACAAGTTCTTACATTTCAGTAATTTACAAATAATGTCAGTTAATGGGAATCAAGTGTGTAGTTTAGCTACCCCTTTTTGGATGCCTCTAGTTCAGATCTAGGCATACTTAACCAGAGTTAAAGTGAAATAATTTAATGGTCATGCCTCAGAGGATTTTTGAGTAATTATATACAGAGTATATCTTGTCCTCAGTGAGTTTCTGAATCTCACATCATAAGCAGTTAAGCATATTTGCTGCGGCTCATTGTATTTGTTTTGCAAGCCAGACGTTGCTATTATTTGCCTATTTAATTTTTGTGGTTTGGCAAAAGTAGAGCACCTTTTGCATGTCTGTTCAGCTCCTTCAATCTTTTGTACTCCTGCTGTAGTTCTTGTAGGCTTGCCCCACGACAGCCATGTTTTCTTTTTCTAATTGCAAGAAGGGCTACAGATGTTTCTTCAAGTTGTCCAAGTTATTTTTGCACTGTTAACTTTGGACTGTGCAATTTGGGTTTTTCATGTGCAGAATGATCACATGTGCTTTGAGGTTCTTGCATGTTTTCCCAAAACTGTGAATTTTTCTCTGCACTTCTAATTCTCTTTCTTAATCTCTTCAAACACTGGTTTACACATAGTCTTCTGGTATTTTATTTTTGTTGTGCTGTTTTTGTAATCTCCGATTTGAGAATTGATGTTTCGGTTAGTATTTCTATAGTGCAGAGTTTCCCAGAGGTTGGTTAGGTGCGTGATATATAGCCCTGGTGGATACCCCATAGTGAATTGAACTATATTACCCCATAGGGAAGTGAACTATATTAATTTATTATCAATCCTGAACAAATCTTTAAGAAGAAAAAGGGATGTTTCCCCTCAGGATGAAGTCATAGTGGCTGCTCTGTTGTTTCGTTTTAGGCAATTACTGCATTTTAGTTTCGAGTGAGAGTTATGTCAATTTCCTTTTCAGCTCTCACTGTTTCTGTTCCTTCATTTTGGAATTCAATATTCAGGCTGTTTGCAAGGCCTGTTAGCATTTTTTTGGTTGGTTGGTATTTTGGTATGTTTCATTGTAGAAGTATTACTCCTCTATGTACTGACAGTTGTTTCTCTATGTCAGCACTGGTTTCTTTCCACCTCTTCACCTTTCACAGCTTTCTGTAATCAGAAGTCAGTAGGATCACTGACCCCTGCAATAATGTTATGGATTGGCCCAGAATCAAGTTGTATTTCCACTTCAATGACAATATATGAGTTTCCTTATTTTAGAAATGATTCTTTCCAGAATCAGAGGAGGGACTGAAAGCATGTATATTAGTATGGGATACACTACACTATTAGAATAACTAAAAACTGAGAAAGAGTTAATTCTGTTCAGAACCATGCTTAGAAATAAAACCTCATATATTAGCTTACTAGGTGAAGGTTTACATAAATAAAGAAAAGGGCAGGTTGTACCCCAGCCTCTCTGTCTCAGAGTTATTAACTAAAATACATTCAGGGTTAGTAATTAGTAGATATCGAGAAGTATTCAAGATTAGATATCAAGTTATCAGTAGTAAACAATTATGTCAACTAGGTCATTCTATATTGTGGAATCCTGTATGTCTCCTCATAATGGCCATGTAACAGTAAACAATTATGTCTTGGACTTCATTTATGGCTCCACATTGACCCACACCGAATAAGTTGACCTACAATATGATAAACATACATGACGTATAATGATAAAGTGAAATTATGCTGTATCATCTAAAAAGCCTTATAAATAAAGTGAACCATGGCTAAGATGTTAGAGTAAACAGGGAGAACGTGTGTCTCTCAGTCTGCTCTCCCCAAAGCTTTGGTGTATTTTTCTATAGAACTGTGTGTATTTATTGAGTATTTGATAACCTTCCCAGTGTCTGTGAATGTAGTTCTTTGTAGCTTCAAGAGCCCAGTGAGGTTACTGGTGAGGGGAGAGTCAAGTAAGCTCTTCATAGCCAAGCCTGTCGGCAGGCACCGATGCCGGCCCCAGCTACTCGAGCCGAAGCCTCGAAGCCATCGTAGGCTGCTCGAGAGATAAACTTCGAGCACTCTCAAATACCGGTGGACAAGGCCTGGAACCTCTGTAAAGGTTCCTCAGAGAGACAAGCAGAGAACCCGGCAATCTCCTTTGCCAGGTCTCGGAGGTACATGCCCATGTAGAGCTGGTATGTCTGGACACGGCAAGCAAGCATAGAGCCCTGGAAGCACTTCTTACCGAAGGCATCCAGGTTCCGGGCCTCCCGGCTGGAAGGCACCGAGGAGTGCATCTTCTGACTTTTCAGTCGATGCATGGCCGATTCCACAACCATGGAGTGGTGCGGTAATTGTGCCTTTTGGAACCCGGGGCTCTTGCGGACTCGATAAATGGAATCGACCCGCTTGCTTAACAGCGGCATCGAGGCCGGGGTCTCCTACATGCGGAAGAGCAGCCGCTCCAGCATCGGAGGAACCAGAACAGTAAAGGCCTCCTTCGGGGGAGAGTCATACTGGAGGGCCTCGAGCTCCTCGGCTCGAGGCTCCTCCTCGGGATCCGCGGGGAAGGCCAAGGCCTTGGCCATATCCCGCACGAAGTCCGAGAACCGGGTATCCTCCGGTGGGGACCGTCTCCGAGGATCGGACTCGGGCGAGTCCGATGGGACACACCGAGTCCTTTGAGTGTCGGGTGACTCTTCGTCCTCCGTCTCCCAGCCCGATTCCTCAGAGGAGGAATCGAGTGGCTCCGGGCGGGCACCGATGCCCTCCGCCCCGACGCCGAGGGTATCGGCGTCGACGACCTCGGCCCCGAACGGGAGGTTGAGGGAGACCGTGGCCGAGGATCGACTCGAGCCCGCATGGATTCGAGGATCGGCTCGGCCTCCGGGGTCGACTTGGACGTCGAGGTCTCGGTGGTCGGGGCAGATGCACCGGTGAGACCGGCAATCAATTCTCGCTGCTGTTCCATGAAGGCAGCGAAGCTGCTCTCCAAGGCCGTCAACCTGAGTCCGAGCTCAGGAGACCCAGCAGCCGCCAACTCGGGCCCCGACGGCGTCGGGCCCGACGTCGGCTCCCTCGGAGGAGAGTCAACGAGGACAACAGCACTTACGTGTCCAGGAGACTCCATCTCGACACGAGGATGCTTGTCAGGCCTCTCCGACTCCGAAGACCCAGGACGGCTATCGGGGCTATGCGACCTGGCCCTCGAGGAACCAGGAGCATCCACCGATGCCGCCCTCGCGGGTTTCTTCTTCCTGCAATGCTCCCGCGAAGGAGACCCCCGCTCAGAGGAACCCCGACGCTGCTCGGGGCCACAGTCCCGAGACGTCGAGGTCTCTGACGAGGTCCGGGCCCGGCCGGACGTGGAGTCAGAAAAAATTCTATCCCTCTGGTGCTGCCGACTCCTCAACGCCTTCGAGGACATTTTTCCACACGGACCACAGATCATCGGGTCATGATCGGGTCCGAGGCAACGGAGGCAGCAGTCATGTGTGTTGGTAAGAGGCATAAGTTTCTTACACCGATCACATTTCTTAAACCCGCTGGCAGCTATCGGGGAAAAAAGGGCCCCTGCTAGGTCAAAAGACAGGTCTGCCAGGGAAAAAAGAAAAAAGGCGCGAACGCCAGTCACAAAGGACAAAAACCGAAAAAGAGAGAAAAGGACCCGATACCGGCGTATCGGTCCGAGCAGGAAAAGGATCCGGCGTCGAACCGGAGAAAAAAGAGAAAAAACAGGGAAAATCAACTTTTTCCTCGGGGAAAATCAACTTTTTCCTCGGGGAAAAACGAACTACGTCCGTCGGGCTCCGCGGAAAAAAGACGACTGAGCAAGATGGCACCCTTGGGCGGGAAGAGGACTGCGCATGCGTGCTGCAATTCCCAAAGGCTTTCTTTGAAAGCTGGGGAAATGCTCCGCACGAGGGCTCCGTCGGCGCCGACGTCACCCATATGTGAGGACTGACTTCCTGCTTGGTCCTGGAGAAATCCCGAGCTCACAGTACATGGTCACGAATCGACTATATTCTGGTGAGTGAAAGGGGGCTCTCTAAAGTACGGCAAGCCGGAATTGAGCCAATAGCAGTATCTGATCACGGGATGGTGTGTGCGCTATGGGACAGTCAAGGAATGGGCAGTAGAGGGTGGCGGTTCCCGGCATATTTATGTGAAGACCAGGACTTTCAGTTGTATCTTGCGCAACAGTGGGATGACT
The DNA here is from genome assembly GCA_033557465.1 of Ichthyophis bannanicus. Taxonomy (NCBI): domain Eukaryota; kingdom Metazoa; phylum Chordata; class Amphibia; order Gymnophiona; family Ichthyophiidae; genus Ichthyophis; species Ichthyophis bannanicus. The sequence goes on along the minus strand of CM066046.1, from coordinate 26,084,756 downwards.
GTCTTTTTTAACGATCAGGTGGGCTGCTCCCCGGTGGTATTTTGGGAGGCTAGCAAGGCGGTGATGCGAGGTGCGGTAATCGCATACACAGCCCAGCGGCGTAGGCATCTCGACCGCAGTATCCTTACATTAGAGAGGAGTGTTCAAGATTTGCAAAGGAAGCTTAGTCGTGGGGGGGTTGGTGGATGTCAACGGGAATTTTTGAGGGCGCAGGCAGCTCTGAATGAGTTGCTCCAGAGGAGGGCTGTTATGTCTATGCAGTATTACCGACACCGACTACACCAGTACGGTAACCGCACGGGGCACCTTTTGGCAAAGTTAGTTCGGGATCCTGGGGGTGCTCGTTTTGTACCCGTGCTCTGGGATGAAGGAGGGCGATTGCAGAATCAGCCTCAACAATTAGCGAATGTTTTTAAGACTGTCTATGCTAAGTTGTACAGTGAGGAGGCCCGGGATTATGAGCACGGTAAGGAATTCCTGCGGAAATTAGCCTTGCCACAGGTGTCAGAAGAAGAATTGTGTAAGCTCAATGCGCCGTTGACAGTGCAGGAAATACTACAGTGTATCAAGAAGGGTAAACCACATAAAGCTCCTGGTCCAGATGGGTTTAGTATTGAGTATTATAAGGTGCTGGTGTCTAAGGTAGCTCCTACTATGGTTGTCATGTTTGATCTCATCCGTCAGGCTGGGGAATTCCCTAGGGACATGCGTTGCACGGATATATCGGTCATCCCGAACCCTTGGAAGGATACAACTGACCCGGCCTCCTATAGACCTATTTCGCTTATAAATTGTGATATGAAACTTCTTGCGTCAGTGTTGGCGGGAAGGTTAAACCCCATCCTTCCGTCTCTTATTGATCCTAGACAAGTCGGTTTTGTGCAGGGCAGGGAGGCAACAAAAAATATTGCCGGCTTGCTCTTAGGTATGAGTCATTGCTTGAGGGCAGAGGAGGCTTTGCTGCTGGTGAGTTTAGACGCCGAAAAGGCGTTCGATAGAGTTGCTTGGGGGTATTTGTGGGATGTGCTAGCTGGTTTTGGTTTGAGGGGGCACTTTGTGCAGTGGATACAAGCCTTGTATAAAAATCCAATGGCTAGAGTGGGAGTGAATGGGACGTCCTCTGCTCCCTTTACACTTGAACGTGAGACACGGCAGGGGTGTCCGCTATCTCCCTTGCCGTTTGTGCTTACGTTGGAGCCTTTACTGCGAGCTATTCAGTGTGATACACAGATTGAGGGCATCACTTTGAGAGGTGAGGAGATGAAGGTTAGTGCATTTGCCGATGATATGCTCCTTTGTATAACGAGGCCGCAAGCGTCTCTAGAGCGAGTATTGCAGATGTTGCGTGATTTTGGTAGTTTTTCCGGGTTAAAAATTAATGCTGTTTAGTCAATGGTGCTGGATGTAGGAGGGAGAGTTAAGTCATGTTGGCAGGGTCCATTTCCTTTGGTATGGGCGGATGGGGCGATTAAGTATTTGGGGATACAGTTGCCGGAGCGACCAGGCGATCTTTATCGGGCCAATATCTCTGGAATGCTGGAAAAATCTAAGCGGACTTTTGCTGGTTGGAAGGGTTTACCTCTGTCCCTCAAGGGGCGGATAGCACTGTTTACCATGGTGGAGATGCCTAGGTGGCTGTATCTGCTTCGCTTGTTACCTATCTGGGTGTTAGCCAAGGACTGGAAGTGTTTTGTCCGCCTTAAGTGCCTTCCTATGGAGAGGTAAGAGGGCGAGGATCCCGTTCCGAGCCTTGCTGCGGAGGAGAGATGAAGGTGGGCTGGAGTTGCCGTCATTACGGAATTATAATCTTCGTTATCTGTTGCGACACATCGAGGCGCTGGTGGAGGGAGAAAGTGGTTGTGCCCCGTTGCGGCAGCTGCAGGAGGCATGTGCGCCCTATCATAGTCTGTTCGTGCTTCATATGGATAAATGTGCGGTGTTCACTGGGGGGGGGGGGGGCTGGTTGGGGGTACATGGGGACCTTGCGGGCCGCTTGGAGGGCCGTGTGTTCCCGGTATGGCTGGAATTGGAGGAGGTTGGCCTTGCTTCCTTTGGTGGGGAATTCGGGGTTTGTTCCAGGGTTTTCGGAGCGTACTATATTTCACGGGTGGGCTGCGAAGGGGCTTTCCTGTGTTGGTGATCTCTTTGTGGTAGGGGAGACGGTGATGGATACCTTCCAGAGTCTACAAGGGCGTTACCTTCTTCCTAGGCATGATTTTTATGGTTATCTACAGGCTAGGCATTATGTGGGAAGCCTGGGGATCTTGGGAGGACATCCTCGGTGTGTTTTGGGTAACTTGGTGGGGCGGCAAGCGGGAGGGGTTGAGGGGAAGGAGCTGATACGCCCCAGGGTGGATAATGGTTTTCTTTCTGAGTTGGTTCATAGATGGGGTAAAGAGGGGGTGGAGGGCCTCTCCGTGGCCACATTGCGGGAGGCTTTTGAGGGAATCCCAAAGGAGGCAGTGGGGATTTATCTACAAGAGCTGCAATATAAGTTTTTGTGGCGAGCTTATACTACAGATGCATGGGCGTTCCGCGCAGGACTTCGAACTTCCGCCACTTGTGGCTGGTGTGGGCTGGCAGCAGGAACACTGTTGCACAAATTCTGGAGTTGCCATCTAGTGCAGGATCTTTGGAAGCCAGCATGTGGTAAGATGGCGGAGTGGCTTGGGGTTCAGGATGTGATGCAGAGAGAGGTATGCTTGTTTCATGACTGGGACGCAGGAGGTCTGGGGGTTGCAAGGCAGCATAGAGCTTTTTTGGGGAGGGGATTCTTGCTATTGAAAAAGGTGCTTCTGAGTAAATGGGTGGAAGTTTCCCCGCCTGTGATTGCTGTTTGGGAGAGAGCTATGATTGAATTGTTATATATGGAGAAGTTGACGGCGAAGCAAAATGGTGGTAAATGGTGGGATTTGTTTTTGGACCTCTGGGGGCCTCTTATCGATACTCTAGAAACGAGAGCGCGTAGCATGGTGCTGAATGTTTAGGGTGTGCCTCGCTTGGAATATGGGGTGCAAGGTGTATGTTGGATGGGGTTTGGTAGATGTGTGGGTCTGTACTGCTTATTGCTGAGGTGGTGATCTGGGAGTAGGTAAGGTTGCTCATCCATGCGGGAAGGACGGGAGGGAGGGGGTGGAGGGGGAGGGAGGGGGGAGGACTGAGCTGGTATGTTTGTTTCTTTGACCTTTGCAGCAATGCAAGTACGAGCTTGTAGAACTTCATTAGTTATCCCATTAGTAAGCTGGACAAGATGCTATGTTTGTTGTATGCTGTTCATGGTTTTCTTGCATTGTTGACGATATGCTATTTTTGTTGTATGCTGTTCATGGTTTTCTTGCATTGTTGACGATATGCTATTTTTGTTGTATGCTGTTCATGGTTTTCTTGCATTGTTGACGATACCCTTGTTCCTTAAGGGAGTTTAAGTGTGGAAATGAATAAAAATGATTTGAACTAAAAGTCCACATGCAGAATGCTTTTTTGCCCACATTTGGCTTAAACACTTTAGATGCTTCAGTTGCTTTGCATAAACATTGTCGTGCAGCGAGGGCTGATGAGAGCCCAGTTGAGAGAAAAGAAGGTGTTTTTCACAGAGAAAAAGACTTGCAATATTCCCAGGAACCAGCTAGAGGGAGCAAGAGTGTCTTCAGGGAGACTGAAGAGCCACGCCCAGCTGGTCATGAGGAAATACCAACCAGCTTCCAATCCTCAAAGGCAGGAGGGCTTCATAAGGGGAGTGTGGAAGACTGGAAGGGAGGAAGGAGAAGAGGCAGCACTGGCAACAGACGAAGCAGCAGCCCGAGCAGAAGCAAGGGGAGAATCACTGGCAGCACCGAGAGAGAGAGGTGGAAGTGGAAACCTGACTACTCTAGTGCTAGAGGATTCCCAGGAGGGAGAGGTGATTTCCCAGGAGCTGAGGAAGGACCTAAGGAGGTGTCAGCTCAAGCCAAACCGAGAGCGGTTTGCCCTCAGAGGCAAAAGCCCTGCTGTAACTGCAACCCTAAGCCAAACAAGAATCAGCTGGAGAAGCCAAGCCACACTGAGTCAGAAAGCCAGAAGCTGGGCTTGTACAGAGGCAGGCCTTCACCAGGAGAAGGAAGTCAAAGGCTACAGGGTAAGCCTAACCTGCATAGAAAAGGATTTCACCAAGCTGCTGCCTGGGAAAGGCAGGCAGTGGAAGAAAGCCGGTTACTTGAGGATTGCTGCCATACAAGGTATGAGAAATGTATGCCTAATAAGAGAGTTGTGAATGGTAAAAGCTATGATAAAGCTGCTATAAAGCCTCTAAAGAAAGAGGATACTTTAAAGCCTAATACAGCACATGGCTGACGCCCTAGGCTAGGCCAAGGACATTGGGAACTGCTACAGAAAATATACAAAACCCCTGAATGTGTTTTACAAGAAACCAGGGATATAGAATCAGAGTTTTCTGATAGCGAGCCAATGCAAGTGGAACTGGCAGGAGATTTATCTGACCATGAGATGGACTGTACACTTTCTGAAAGTTTAGAGTCACTGCCAGACTTGTGATTGGGTGAATTGCCAGCAGAGCATTCTTTATTTGTTTGAGCACCTCCATTCCTGTGACGTATAACAGTTTTTGCTTTGAATCCTTGAGTTTGTTTTCTACCTGAATTAAGGACATTTGCTTTAAAGTTGTAACCCACTATTGAGAACCACTGTGAAAAGGGAAATAAAAGCCTTATTAATTCCCACCACTCAGCTTGATTGTTTCATTGAAGATTGGAGCAAAGGAAACTACAAGGACCAAGAGCCATTTGGACCTTTAGAAGACTCTCCAATCTTAACCTTATATTTTTGTGTCGCACCTGCCCTGGCGTCCACTGGCCACCAGGGAAGTGTTGCTGACAACATTTACACATTCCTTTTTTATACCTTTCGGTTGCTTAAGGGCTTCTTTTACATTTGGAATATAGTTTTTAGAATGATCATCAGTTGCAGGACAACAAGCTGTTTTATGCTTTTCTGCTGGCTCCCCCTTTTGTTTCTCCTGTGTACTTTTGGTGCTGTTTTATTATTAATAAGTAGAAAACATATGGCATACTGAAGTCTCTGTGCACTTTAATACCGTATATTATTAAAACCACACTAATGTAGCTTTATATCCCGTTGGCACTCTCCACTCTCTCTCTTTAAATAAGCATGCAGTACACAAAACAGACTGGGTAATATCTTGCCATTGGATGTAATTTTTATATTGTTTTATAGGATCTCTCTTATTTGTCTGGGCATTATTTCTATTCGTTTTCATTGTTTTTATATTTGGATTTGAGGAGATTGATTCCTTTTTTAACTCTGTTTTTAAACCAGTTAATCTTTTATAGGCAACTTTGTGTATTGAGCTGAGTTTCCACAATTGGTAGGAGATGTCTCCTTATGCTTTTTATAGTGTCCTTCATGTATAATTAAGGATGGTTTTTGTCATTTTGCTAGCTTCTTATTTGAAAATGGAATTGTTTCCCATTGTAGGGTTATGCACATTGTATCTTCCTAATTGGAAAGACAATTGTAAGAGTCTATTGTCATACCTGATGCTGGTAACTGTTTGTGTAATATTCTGTTTGCTTTGTAAGTATTTTTAATTATTTTTTTGTGTTATCTTTTACACATAATGTCTAAGGACATTTGTATACTTTGTAGTTGTCTGTATAAAATTGTGTGTTCCCAACGACTGCTGGTGTGGCTGTGCTTTTCTCTCCTCTCTTGTGGACTCTATTGGATAACTGTGGAGGTTCTCCTCTTTCCCTTTTCCCTGGAGATAAGAAGAGAACCAGGATGTTGTTTGTCTAAAGGCCATACTTTTCAGCAGCTTTGTTGGAGGATCATTGAACATATTCTCCTTAATTAGCATGGAGACTTAACTATTGGAAGCAGTTTCAGAATTTCCAAATGGATACCTCCATGGCATAAATGCACAGAGGATAGCCTCTTTCATTTGAAAGTAAGCTCTGCAACAAGGTGCACATTGGATGAGGGTGAAAAGGGAAAGACTCAGTAGTAATATGCAGAAATATTTCTTTATAAAAAGAGTGATAGAAACGTGGAATAGTCTCCCAGTGAAGATAGTAGAGACAAGGACAGTATAGGCCCGATTCCGCCCCGGACGAAGAAGCCCTCTGTACGTCTGGTCTGAACTGGACGTTTAGAGGGCATCGTGATTCTGATCCCGTGGGGCACATCCAGCCCCGCGGGATCAGAATAGCGAACAGGACATGCCTGACTAATTCAGTCAGGGCTTTACAATGGAGCCACGGCGTCTGGTTGCCATGGCACCGCAGCTCCATTGTAAAGCCATGATCCCAGCCACTGGCTCCTTCAAAGCATTCCCCGCAGCCCGACTCCCGATCCAGCCACCTAAGGCCAGGGTCTGGTTGCGGGGAATGTCCTCGGCCCCCCCTGCCCCATCCGCACACTGGGCTTGCCGATCCACGATGTCTGGGGAAGTTATTCCACCTCGGAGGTGGAATAACTTCCCTGTACAAGTCGCCGGCCCTGGATGTACAGGGCCGACATTAGAATCAGCCCTATATGTTCAGGGCCGACAATCGCCCACTGCCCGCCTAGCTCTGCCCTCGATCCCCCCCCCTCCCTATCTAATTTCCCCGTACAACCGGCGGGGACGACCACGAATAGCAGGACAGAATAGCCTCCTATCTGAATTCAAGAAAGCAAGAGACAAGCACAGATCTCTAAAGGAAAAAAAGGGACTACAGAGGTTGGTATGGAAGGGCAGAAAAGGCCATATGGTCTTTTTCTGCCATCATGTTGCTATGTTTGAAGGTGAACCAATAGCAGGAGAGGATCAGAAAAATAATTCATTGAAGACAAATAAGTACAATGGTTGAAGATTGTGGTCCATTTCCCTGAAGCAGAAAGATATTAATAAAAGAAAATATTTTTTCAGTCAACGTGTAATCAAACTCTGGAATTTGATACCGGAGGATGTAATAAAGGCTGTTAGTGTACCTGGGTTTAAAAAAGGTTTGGACAAGTTCCTGGAGGAAAGATCCATAAACCATTATTAAGAAGGGACCCAGGATATCAATGCTTGACCCAGTACAAGCATTGTGGAACCTGTGTCTTTTGGGGAAACTGCTAGGTATGTATGACCTAGATTGGCCACTGTTGGAAACAGGATACTGGGCTTGATGGACCTTGGTCTGATCCAGTATGGCATATATTAATTTTTATTTAAGAGTTTGAAACATCACGCTGTGTCAGAGTGGAGCATTAATTTATTTGTTTGCTATTAGAAGAAAAAGTCTCAGGATATAGTAATAGACTGGACTGCTTTTAGTGAATTATATTCTAAAGGACTACATATTATAAAGGACCATGATTGGAACTAGCTAAATATGGGCAAGAATAAGCATTATTGGATCCGACAAAAAATAACTTTTTGTGATTGAATTCAGTGTCTTTTAAGAGTATGTAAGATTGGTAAGCTTACAAAAGCTTTGGATGTGTTAGCAGCATTTGAGCATTAGTATGACTATTACCATGAGTTAGTATTGTAAACAAAGGCAGAAACTGGATCAGAGTTATATAGCATCGGTAGCCAGCAGATATATTGGCCTTGCATCCTACGGCCTCTCCAAATTCCTAGCTCAACATTTTGACCACATTTTCTAAACTCACCAAGCAAAGAGAATGTGTAAGACCCGCAGTAGCAGCTGATAGCAGGAGGACATGAAATGATACTCCTTTAAATCCATACCAGGTGCATCCACTACTCCATGGTGTTCTGTCAACAAGGACTTAAACAAAGAAAATCAGAGTTGGTTTTATTGTCTACTTTTAGAGAAGCCCAATCTGTTCGCGGATTGCAGCTTGTTACAGTAGATGTTAACACATTCAACACTTCAGACAGTGCATATTAAAAAACAAATTTTGTACAAGAGTAGAATTATTAACAGTGAGATTAAACACTTCTATTATGGTTTTCCCCGTAGTAGCCCATTTGGTAACATGGCATCAGTAGATGGCAGGCAGGGACACATTGATCCACTACATTCTCTCTCTCGCTGGTTCTCTACCATTTTGGGTAGATACAGATATATCCCACACTTAAAACAAAGACTTATTCTCTCCCTCCATGCTTTTTATCCAACCTCTCAACCATGTTCTTACCACTGCTCTCTATCTGTGACCCAAGCATGTTTCAGTCCTATAACAGTGCTGGACTCCGTCACTTTGCTGATAGGTTTTGATACCAAGTTTTGCAAATTATGCAAATAGCTATCAAAACAGTTAACTGTCAACATATCCTATACTTCAAAGGAACTCACTGAAGGGCAGGACTGGAGAAAGAAGTAAAATGGAAACCAGAATCTCAGCACTGTTTGAACAGAAGGAAGGGAAAACAAAGTAGATACCACATGGGGACAAATGATTTGGCTAAAAACCAAGTTAGCAAAGTAAGGGACAGTGCAGGCAATTAGACAACACCAGGGCCAAAGCATTTTTGTATAACCCTTAAGACAGGAATGTGTAGTTACTCACATATAGCAGGTGTTCTCCGTGGACAGCAGGAATAAGTCCTCATGGAGCCCTGTGTGGGAACGCTCCCCAGTTTTCATTGGAAGCTTCTGAGAGGCTCCACCGTGCATGCGCGCCTGCCTTCCCGCCTGTCGCAATGCCATCTTCTCCAGCATAACACCATAGCAGTAGCCAAAAAACAACTCCTCAGGGAGGTGGGAGAGTTGTGAGGATTTGCTCCTGCTGTCCACAGAACACCTGCTACAGATGAGTAACTACGCCTTCTCCGTGGACAAACAAGAAATAAGTTCTCATGTATGCGACTCCCACGCTACAGGCTACCGAAAACAGAGGCCAAAAGTCCAACAGGGACAACAAAACTAGAGAAACAAGAGTGTGGGTAGTCCCTCTAGGGGACTCGATTGATTCAGTATCGAACGCATATATCTGCACTGAGAAGTCTTTTTTTGGTAGCCTTGACAAACAGAAGAGCCGGTGGGAAGGAGTTGAACCCAAGTCCCAAAGAGATGCCGGAATACGGCTTGGCCAAAGTTGCTGTCAGGTCAGGAATCCCCATCCAGACAGTAATGAGCTGTGAATGTGTGGACAGAAGACCATGCTGCAGCCCTGCAAATCTTCTCCATGGAGACCGAGCGCAAGATGGCCACCAATGTAGCCATGGCTCAGACATTGTGAGCCATGACATAACCATCAAGGCTCAGGGCTGCCTGGGCATAAGTGAAAGAGATGCAGTCTGCTAGCCAAATGGATAACATGCATTTGGAGACGGCAGCCCCCAGCTTGTTAGGGTCGAAGAAGACAATTAGGTGGACCTTCGTACGCTCAAGGTAGGGGGCCAAAGCTTGTTTGCAGTCTAGCATGTGCAATGCAATCTCTCCTCAGTTGACGTGAGGCCTGGGGAACAAAGCTGGCAGAACAATTGATTGATTCAAGTGGCAAGCACAGACCACCTTGAGCAGGAAACATGGAAGCATTCTCAAGACCACTATATTGTGATAGAACCCGGTGTACGGTGGATGAGTCATCAAGGCCTGAAGCTCACTGACACGGTGTGCTGAAGTAACTGCCACCAGGAACAAGACCTTCCAGATCAAAATTTCAAGGGACAGGAAGCAAGCGGCTCAAAGTGAGCTGTTTAGAGCTGCATCAGAACCATGTCGAGATTCCAAGCCACTGCAGGGGGCTCGAAAGGAGCAAGCCCCACATAAAGCAGACCACCAAGGGTGAGTGGAAATGGGATTCCCCTCCAAGCCAAGATGGTAGACCCCAATCACGCTCAGATGAACTCTTGACAGAATTGGACTTGAGACCTGAGTCTGAGAGGTGCAGGAGGTACTCAAGCAACTTCTCAACGGTGCAGGAGAAGGGATTCAGAGCCCTGTCACCAGGAAGAGAGCCTTCACCATTTAAACAATAGGATGTGCATGTGGAATCCTTGCATGAGGCCAGCAAGATTTCCATGACATTCTCAGGCAAGTTGAGCTCCGAGAGGACTACCCATTCAACATCCAGGTCATGAGGGCCAGGGACCGAACGCTGGGGTGCCTCTTGAGAGATGAGATCTGGAGCAGAGCCCAGATGCAGAGGCTCCCACCAAGAGAGATGAAGCAGCAGAGGGAACCATGGCTGCTTGGGTCAATACAAAGTGATGAAGATCATCGTGGCCCCTGTCAGCTTGAAGCTTCGGCAGGGTTTTTGCCACCAGCGGAATAGGAGGATAAGCGTAAAGCAGGCCCACTCCCCAGTGTAGGAGAAAGGCATCCGGCACCAGCCAGTCACCGGAAGCCACTCTGGAGCATAACTGGTCAACCTAGGCATTGCACAAACAGATCTATTGTGGGGGTACTCCACTCCAGAAAGATCCGACCCACAAACTCCCTGTTGAGGGTCTACTCGTGTGACTAGAGGATGCGATAGCTGGTCCGCCAGGGAAATGAGTTCCCTGGGTAGGTAAGTTGCTCTCAGATCTATACTGTGGGTGATGGTAAACTTTCACAAACGGACCGCTTCCCTGCACAGGAGGTATGATCTTGTGCCATCCTGCTTGCTGACACAGTACATAGCCACTTGGTTGTCTGCCTGGATCAGCATGACTTGGTTGGTTAACTGTATCTGGAACACCTGGAGGGCATTTGTGATTGCCCACAGTTCCAAGACGTTGATCTGGTGAAGGCTCTTCTGTTCAGACCACAGGCCTTGTGTGCACAGGCCATTCAGATGAGTTCCCCAGCCTAACTTGGATGCATCCGTAGTCAGCTTCCTCGGGGGAGGCACCGCCTGAAATGGGAGACTGCTGAGCAGGTTCTTCAGTTCTACCCACCAGTTTAGGGACTGGGCTAGAGGCACGGAGACAGTCACCTGGTCCTGCAGACAGTCAGTGGTTTGCCTCCACTGCCTGCTCAGTCCACTGAGCTTATCTCATGAACAAGTGAGCCAGAGGAATGACAAGAACCGACGAGGCCATGTGGTCAAGGACTTTCAGCATCCCCTGAGCTGTTGTGCAGCGCTTCTGCTGGGCGGCACTGACTACCACCATTAGTCTTTGCATGCGGTCCATTGGGAGAAAAGCCTCAGCGGTGTCAAGAAGGGCCCCTATAAATGCCAGCTGCTGTGAGGGCTGGAGGTGAGACTTGGGGTAGCTGATCACAAACCCCAACCTGCTCAAGTATCTGGATGATCAGGTGAGCCAACTGCTGAATGCCATCCAGAGTGGAGCTCTTTACGAGCCAGTCATCCAAGTAGGGGAAGACAAAGACTCCCAGGGTCCAAAGATAGGTGGCTATACTTGTAAATACTCTTGTAAATACTATTGTAAATAGTTGCAGTAATGACGTCCCATGTTTTATTCCAAGTTCTCTGACCTTGTTCTCTGTAAAACCTAACAGTTTGTTGTTATGGTATGTTGTTATATTGTGAACCGCGCTGATTCTGAATAGAGCGGTATATAAGAGCCTGTAATAAAATAATAAATAAATAAATAAAAATAAGGCATTTTGTGAAGACTCGGGGTGCCGATGTCAGTCCAAAGGGAAGTACTCTGTACTTGAAGTGACAATCCCCAGAACGAACAGAGGTATTTTCTATGAGCAGCATGGATCGGTATGTGCGTATACGCATCCTTGAGATCCAGGGAGCACATCCAATCATTCATTGCAGGTAAGGGAGCAAGGCCCCCAGCAAAACCATCTTGATTTTCTCTCGCACCAGGTAGGTGTTGAGGTCTCAGAGGTTCAGAATGGGCCGAAACCCTCCTGTCTTCTTGGGGGACCAGGAAGTACCTGGTAGAGAATACCCACCTGACCTGAGCCTCGGGCACGAGCTTGGTGAGGAGACCCTCCTCCTCCTCCTACAGCAAGCTGTATTGCAGTGTGTCCAGGGGATACTCTCTCTAGGGGAAAGGGAGCAGCAGCTCGGTGAAGTACAGCATGTATCTGCATCACCCATGCATCCGAGATGGTGAGAGGCCATCTGTGGGAGAAAAGGATGAGGAGCCATCTCCCCACTGGAGGGTGTACCCTTCAGGCACTGGCAGATTGGTTACGCTCTGAAGGAACTAGTCAAAATCCCGCCCCAGGTTTGGACTGGAGGGATGGGTTGGGCCTTTGAGGCTTCTGTCACTGTTGGCAAGGAGCCTGCGCTTTTGGCTGAGAGCTCCAAGGGCTCGGGTAGTATCGGTGCTTGTACTGGTAATAGGTCTTCTGCCCTGGTACTTTTTCCGAGAGGGATCAGTGGTCTTCCTCAAGACCATGGAGAGGGTAACATGTTCCTTTTTGATCTCTCCAGCCTTGTCCTCTACTGGCTTCCCAAAGAGCTTCTCCTCTTTGCAAAGCATGTCTGCCAACTTATCCTGAATCCATTGTTCCAGGTCCAATGACTGGAGCCAGGCAAGCCAACGTGCCCTAATGCCCACAAACGCAACCCTGCTGGCTTATTCAAAGGTGTCATAGATCGCTCGGACCATGTACTTAGAACAGCCCTTGCCTTGGCCCATGAGGGCACAAAAGGATTCTAGATACTCAGAGGGGATGTGTGAACCGAAGTCAGCCAGGTCTAGCATGATGTCTTTGAAGAACATACTCATGTACAGATGGTACAAGAGGATCCTGGCTATCAACATGAAGTCCAAGGTTCTCGCCTTCCTACCAGGGACAACGAGGAATGGGTCTTATTGCTCTTGATCCTCTTCATGGATGATTCCACCACCATGGAGCTATGTGGAGGTTGAGGCTTCTCAAAGCTCGGGGCCTTCTGTACCCAGTACATTAAGTCCAGCCATTGGCTGATCACTGGCACTGTGAGGGGGGTTCTCCACATCCTCAAAAGCAACCTTTTCAGGATGTGGTGCATGGGCACCATCACAGCCTCCTTGGAAGCCGAGGGGTACTGGAGAATTGCAAGCTGCTCCACCCTAGGCTCATCCTCTGACTCCAGGGAGAATGGTATGGCCTTGGCCATATTCCTCATGAAGTCCTAGAAGGACATGTCCTCTGGGAAGGAAGGTCTGGTGTGATCCCATGTTGGACATCACCGATTCCTCCTCAGTCTCCCAGCCATTCGTCCGACGCTGCGTGGAGGTCAGCATGGCAATTCAAAGCTCTATTAATTTTCTTTGTGAACAGCTTCTTTTTTGTTCTGGAAAAAACCTCGAGCCCCTGAAGTAGTATCTCGAAACCTGTGGGCAGGTGTGGAGAAAGAAGGCATCCAACTGCTGGTAATGGTGGTGTGTGTGCTGCATTGGAAAAGCGTAGTTACTCACATGTAACAGGTGTTCTCTGGGGACAGAAGGAATCAGTCCTCACATATGGGTGACATCAGTGCCAACGGAGCCCTCGCGGAAGCATCTCCCCAGCTTTCAAAGAAAGCCTTTGCGAAATGCCACCACGCATGTATGTTCCCCTTCCTGCCCAAGGGTGCCATCTTGCTCAGTCAGATGACATGGCTAGAGACGAAAATGAAGATGGCAAAAATACAGCAGCTCCACAGGGAGGAGGAAGGGTTGTGAGGACTAATTCCTGCTGGTCCTGGAGAACACCCATTACAGGTGAGTAACTATGCTTTCTCTGGGAACAAGCAGGAAGTCAGTCATCACATATAGGACTCCTTAGCTACAGGCTACCGAGAACCTCTAGAAAGCCACGGTCAAGCTGTGGGGAGCAGCACATGAGTCTGAACACACTCTAAAATGACCCCAGTGTCCAGGGAGAACCATCACTCCAGTAGCCTTAACAAGAAGGGTCAGAAGGTAGGAATTGCCTAAACCCTGAAGAGATTACGGAGTACGGCCTGGCCGAAGGTGCTGTCCCGTCAGGACTCCCTCTCCAGGCAGTAGTGAGCTGCAAAGGTGTGGAATGAGGAGCAGGTGGCAGCCTGGCAGATGTCTGTGATGGGGACAGAGTGCAAGTTTGCAACCGAGGTCACCATAGCCCTGATGCTGTGAACCGTAACCTGGTGCTCCAGCGGGAACCCTGCCTGTTCGTAGGTGAGGGAAATGAGGGTTCGTAGGTGAGGGTCCACTTGGTTACCGCCTCCCCCAGTCGACTGGGATAGAGTAGTTACTCACCTGTAACAGGTGTTCTCCAGGAGCAGCAGGAATCAGTCCTCACATATGGGTGTCATCGACGCCGATGAAGCCCCAGATGAGCATTTCCCCAGCTTTCCATGAAAGCCTTTGGGAATGCAGGCACGCATGCGCGGTTCCCTTCCCGCCTAAAGGTGCCATCTTACCTCAGTCAAATGACATAGCTAAGAACAGCACACAAAAATGAAAAATAAACTATGTACAACTGCAACTCCCAGGGGAGGAGGGATGGTTGTGAGGACTGATTCCTGCTGCTCCTGGAGAACACCTGTTACAGGTGAGTAACTACTCTTTCTCCAGGACCAAGCAGGAAGTCAGTCCTCACATATGGGTGACTCCCTAGCTCTGGGCTACCAAGGAACCCAGGCTGAATAAGAGAACTCCCTCTAGTCGCAGCATCAAAGAAAAGCTTTTCACTGACACAACCTCCACCGGTAGCCCAACAGAGGGCAGGAGTTGCCTAAACCTCAAAGAGATTCTGGAGTACTGCCTGGCCAAAAGCACTGTCCCTACGGGACTCCCTTTCCAGACAGTAACGGGCCGCAAATGTCTGGCTTGAAGACCAAGTTGCAGCCCTGCAGATGTCTACCAACGGTACAGAGCGGAGATGAGCCACTGAGGCAGCCATTGCCCTGACACGGTGGGCCGTGACCCGACCCTGCAAAGGAAGGTCAGCCGCCTTGTAAGCCCAGGTGATACAGTCAGCCACCCAGATGGACAAGGTACGCTTGGACACAGCTAACCCTAAATTATTAGGGTCAAAAGATATGAAGAGCTGAGTAGCCCTTCTGTGCCCTTGCGTACGGTCAAGGTAGAAGGAAAAGGCCCTCCTACAGTCCAGGGTATGCAGAACTGCTTCGGCCTGGCTTGCATGAGGCCTAGGGAAGAATGTTGGAAGAACCACCTCCTGGTTGAGGTGGAAAGAGGAGACAACCTTTGGGAGGAACTTTGGATGAGTCCTGAGGACTACCCTGTTCCTATAAATTCTGGTGTAAGGCCTATCACAGACCAGGGCCTGAAGCTCACTCACTCGCCTAGCCGAGGTAAGGGTTATCAGGAAGAGTGTCTTCCAGGACAGGAAGCGTAGTGGACAAGTAGCCATCGGCTCAAAAGGTGGGTGAGTCAGTTGTTGCAAGACCACATTCAACTCCCACTCAGGGGCAGGAGGACGGATTGGAGGCTTGAGCAAGAGCAAGCCTCTGAGAAACCAGGACACCAAAGGGTGAACTGACAGAGAGTGTCCTTCCACCAGAGAGTGGTGAGCTGCTAGAGCTGAGAGGTGGACCCAAACAGAATTGGACTTAAGACCTTGATTGGATATGTGCAGTAAGTATTGAAGCACTACTGGAACAGTACAGGAGAAAGGATCCTCTGTACGTAACTGACACCACACTGAAAACCTTTTCCATTTAAGAACATAGGTTTTCCTAGTGGACTGTTTCCTAGAGGCTAGGAGAACTTCCTCTACCTCCTGAGGTAGGCCCCAGGGAGCCAAAACTACCCTTGCAGCCTCCAGGCCATCAAATTTAGAGCTTTGAGATTGGGGTGCAGAAGGGTACCCTGATCCTGAGAGAGAAGGTCGGGTTGCAACCCCAGAGGCAGAGGGGGGATCCACTGCCAATTGAAGGAGAAGTGGAAACCAGGGCTGTCTGGGCCACCTGGGAGCCACCAGCAGGAATGAGGCCTTGTCCTGAAGAATCTTGAACAGAGTTCAGGCCACCAAGGGCGTGGGAGGAAATGCATACAGGAGGCTGTGAGACCAGGGAATCAGAAAAGCATCTGCTGCTACCCGCAGAGAATGCGGTTGCCTGGAGCAGAAGGTTGGCAGCTGTTTGTTCAGAGGAATGGCAAACAGGTCTATGGATGGAAGCCCCCAATTTATGAAAATCTTTTGAACTACCAAAGGATGGAGCTGCCACTCGTGGGGTTGCAGAATCCTGCTCAACCTGTCCGCCAGGTAGTTCTCCTGGCCGGGTAGATATACTGCTTTGAGGAGCATGTTGTGTCTGAGAGCAAACAAGCAAAGGTCCTGTGCTTCCTGACAGAGGAGCCTGGACCCAGTTCCGCCTTGCTTGTTCACATAGAACATGGCTACCTGGTTGTCTGTTTGAACTAGGACAGACTGATGAGCCAGGGTTTGAGAAAAAGCCTTGAGGGCTAACCAAATAGCTCTGAGTTCCAGGAGAATGATTTGCTGTACGGATTCCCAGGGAGACCACAGGCCCTGGGTGCACTTGTCTAGACAATGAGCTCCCCAGCCTTGCAAGGAGGCATCCGTGGTCAAGACTACTGTGAACGCAGGACTCTGAAAAGGTACTCCTTTCAACAGATTGGGTGGGTGTAGCCACCATCTGCGGAAGTGCAGCAAGTGTCTGGACACCTTTATCCTGTCTTTGAGGTTGCCTGTGGCCTGTGACCACTGAGTCCGCAGGCACCACTGTGCAGGCCTCATATGGAGCCTGGCATTGGGGGTCACATGTACTGTCAAAGCCATGTGGCCTAGAAGCCTCAGGCAGAGTCTGGCGGAGACCAGCGACCTGAGGAGAAACTGGTTTGCTAACTTTATTAGTCTCTGGGCTTGGTCTTTTGGCAAGAACTCCTTTGCCAGCATCAAGTCCAACCTTGCTCCTATGAACTCCAAGTTCTGGAAGGGGAGCAAAGTGGACTTTGCGAAGTTTATTACAAACCCCAGGCTTTGAAGAAGAGCAATAGTTCTGAGGGTGGCTTGTCTGGCCTCCTGGCATGTCTGACCCCTGATGAACCAGTCGTCCAGATAGGGGAAGACAAATATTCCCTGATTTCTCAGGTAGGCCGCCACCACTGCCAGGAATTTGGTAAAGACTCTGGGAGCGGAGGTGAGGCCAAAAGGCAATACTCTGTATTGATAATGGTTTCCTCCCACAATGAACCTGAGGTACTTTCTTAGGTCTGGATAAATGAGGATGTGGGTATACGCATCCTTTAGATCTAAGGAGCATAGCCAATCTCCCTGCTGGAGGTAGGGCAGAAGTGTTCCAAGAGTAAGCATCTTGAACTTTTCCTTCTCCAGGAACTTGTTGAGGTTTCTGAGATCCAGAATAGGTCGAAGACCACCGGTTCTTTTGGGTACCAGGAAATACCTGGAGTAGAACCCTTGACCTTGCAAGTGGGGAGGCACAGGCTCCACTGCCCTGTCCACCAACAGACCTTGGAGCTCCTGAAGGAGAAGGTCTGTGTGCAGGGGAGGCCTTGAAGGCTCCCCTGGAAAATATGGAGGCGGCAGTTGCTGGAAGTGTAGTGCATAGCCCTTCTGGACTATGCTTAATACCCAACTGTCTCCAGTAATGAGTGATCACTGGTGGGCAAACAGAGCGAGGCGACCTCCTGTGCAGGGTTGGGAGAGCAGGGATGGAGAGGCTATGCTGAAGGAGTCAAAAACCCCCACCCTGCTGAGTGGGAGCAGGGGCCGGAGGCTTGGGGGTCCTCTGCCTACGGGGCCCATTACCCTGCCCCTTGGCTTGCTGACCCTGAGGGCAGCTTGGGCAGCCTGATATTGTGGGTACTGTTTGTAGGCAGTACCCTTCCTCGGGTAAAAGAGCTTTTTACCCGAGCCCTTCTTTTTGTGAGAAGGGGCAGATGTCTTTCTAGACAGCCTTGTCCATGGTAAGGTGCTCGGTCTCGAGCTGTGCGGCCTTCTCGGCCATGTGCTTGCCAAAAAGGTTCTCACCTCGGCAAGGGACATCGACCAACTTGTCCTGAACCCATGGCTCGAGGTCCGATGACTGCAGCCATGCCTGGCGTTGAGCCACGATGCTGGCTGCCGCAACTCGGGCTGAAGCCTCGAAGCCATCGTAGGCGGCGCGGGACAAACTTGGAGCAGTCCCGAATCCCCGAGGACAAGGACTTGAATCTCTGCAAGGGCTCCCTGGAGAGACCAGCAGAGAACCCGGCCAACTCCTTGGCCAGGTCTCGCAAGTACATGCCCATGTACAGCTGGTAAAACTGGACACGGCAAGCAAGCATCGAGCCCTGGAAGCACTTTCTACCAAAACCATCGCGGTTCTGGTCCTCCCTGCCAGGGGGCACCGCGGAGTGCATCTTCTGACTCTTCAGGCGATGCATGGCTGATTCCACAACCATGGAATGGTGTGGTAGCTGCGCCTTCTGAAAGCCAGGGCTCTTCCAGAGTCGATAGATCGAATCGACCCGCTTGCTTAAAACCGGCGACAAGGCCGGAGCCTCCCACATCCGGAAGAGGAGCCGTTCCAGCATCGGAGGAACCGGGACAGTAAAGGCCTCCTTCCGAGGAGAGTCGTACTGCAGGGCCTCGAGCTCCTCGGCTCGAGGCTCTTCCTCGGGGTCCGCCGGGATAGCCAACGCGGTGGCCATATCCCAGACAAACTCCGAGAACCGGGTATCCTCCGGAGGGGGATCAACTCCGGGGTTCAGACTGCGGTGAGTTCGACGGGACGCACCGAGTCTTGAAAGTGTCGGGACTCCTCATCCTCCGTCTCCCAGGCGGACTCGTCCGACGAGGAGTCAGGATCCGACCCCGCGGGGCCCGGGAGCACCCGCCCCGATGCCGACGCCCTCGGTCCCGAACGGGAGGTCGAGGGAGACCTCGAGCCATCATGGTCTCGAGTATCGGCTCGGTCTCCGGGGTCGACTTCGATGTCCCGGTGGTCGGGGCAGATGCACCAGACAGGCTGGCCATCAGTGCCTGCTGCTGCTCCATGAAGGCAGACAGTCTGCACTCCAAGGCTGTCATCCTGAGACTCAGCTCGGGAGACACAGCAGCCAACGACTTGGGCCCCGGTGGCGCCGGGCCCGACGTCGGCTCTGTGGGAGGAGAGTCCTCGAGGACTACAGGGCTTACGTGTCCAGCAGACTCCGGCTCCACGTGAGGAACTTTGGCAGGCTTCTCTTGTTCCACGGGCCCAGGGCGACGTTCGGGGGTCTTAGACCTGGCCCTCGAGGAGCCAGGGACCTCTTCCGACGACGCCCTCACGAGCCGCTTCTTCCTCTTGCGTTCCCGGTCGGGGGACCCCCTGTCCGAGGAGCCACGACGGCGCTCGGGATCGGAATCCCGAGATGTCGAGGCCTCAGACGAGGTCCGGGCCCGGCCGGAGCCTGAGTCAGAGAAAAGCCTTTCTTTCTGCTGCTGGCGACTTCGCAGTGCCTTGGAAGACATCTTCCCGCATGGTCCACACGTCAGGGTCGTGATCAGGACCGAGGCACCAAAGGCAGCAGTCGTGTGTGTCGGTGAGAGAGACATCAACTTCTTACACCGATCACACTTTTTAAAACCGCTGGAAGCCATCGGGGAAAAAAGATTCCCCACAAGGTCAAAGGACCGGCCTACCAGGGAAAAAGCAAAAGGCGCAAACGCCAGCCACGAAGGGCAAAAACCGAAAAAGAAGAAACGGGCTCGATACCGGTGTACCGAACCCGGCGGGAGGGGAACCGGTGTCGAACCGGAGAAGAAAAAAAACGAGAATCGCCGGAGAATAAAAAAAAACGAGAATCGCCGAAAAAAATCAAACTTTTATCCAGGATGACAGGACACACGTCCGGTGGGCTTCTCGGAAAAAGAGAGACTGAGGTAAGATGGCACCTTTAGGCGGGAAGGGAACCGCGCATGCGTGCCTGCATTCCCAAAGGCTTTCATGGAAAGCTGGGGAAATGCTCTGCTGGGGCTTCATCGGCGTCTATGACACCCATATATGAGGACTGACTTCCTGCTTGGTCCTGGAGAACAATTGAGACGAAAAGCTGGGAGGCTTTGTGGCGGCCCTGGGTATGCTGTAAGTAGGAGTACAGGGCACTCTTACAATCCAAGGTATGGTGGATGGTAATCACCCTGTCGCGTGAGGCTGTGGAAAGAAAGTGGGGAGCATCACCTCCTGAATGAGGTGGAACGAGGACATCACCTTCGGAAGGAATTTAGGGTGCATGCGAAGCATGACCCTATTCTTATAGAACCTGGTGTAGGGTGGCTCCTTCCACCAAGGCTTGAAGCTCACTGACCCTGCGAGCGGACGAGAGTGCCACCAGGAAGACAACGTTCCAGGAGAGGTACCATAGATGGCAAGAAGCCAGGGGCTCGAATGGCGGCCCAGTGAGCCATAACAGTACCACATTAAGATCCCATTTTGCCAGAGATGGGCGGATGGGGGGGGGGAGCTTTGAGAGCAGGTGGCCCCATAAGAACCAGGTAACAAGGGGCTGGGCAGAGAGGTGGTGATGCGCTGAAAGAGCAATCAGGTGCACCCTGAAGGAGTTGAACTTTCTAGCCTGCGAGAAATGAAGCAGGTATTGCACCGTCTGCAGCATGCAGGAGAATGGGTTGACTCATTGCTCTATGCACCACACCAAGAATATGCGCCACTTGAAGGCGTAGGCCCGCTTCGTGGAGGTCTTACAAGAAGCTAGGACGACCTCCTCCACCTCCCTCGGGAGGCTGAAGGGAGCCAAGGCTACCCATTCAGCAGTCATGCTGTTAGCGCCAGAGACCCTAGATTGGGGTGAAGGAGAGAGCTGTCCTCCTGAGTCAGTAATCCCGGGGCGTTCCCCAGAGGGACTGGGAACTCCGTTGATAGGCAGAACAGCAGCGGGAATCAAGGCTGCCTGGGCCATCTCGGTGTCACCAGGATCAGCGATGCCTTGTCCTGTAGGACCTTGAAAAGGGTCTTGGCAACCAGTGGCATGGGCAGGAAGGCATACAGGAGGCCCTCCGACCATGAGATGAGGCTGACAAGAGCAGAAGTGGGGCACCTGAGCACTGACCAGGATGGCAAAGAGGTCCATTAGTGGGGTGCCCCAGAGGCAGAAGAGCTGTTGGGCTACTCTGGGGTCTAGCTACCATTCGTGCGGCTGTAGGACCCTGCTCAGTCTGTCCATCAGGGTATTGTCCTGGCCTGGCAGGTACACTGCCCGCAGGAGCATTCCTTGACTGATCGCATACAAGTAGAGGGCTATTGCCTCCTGGCAGAGGGTGTAAGACCCTGTGCCTCCCTGCTTGTTTAGATAGAACATCGCGACCTGGTTGTCCATCTGGACCAGCACAGACTGGTGCTGTAGGAAGTGGCGGAAAGCTTTGAGTGCCAAGAATATGGCCCTAAGCTCTAGCAGGTTGATCTGCTGTTGGCTCTCTGCCCTGGACCTGTTGCCCTGTGTGTGGAGGCTCCCGCAATGGGCTCCCCACCCCAGCAAGGAGGCGTCCATGGTGAGGACCTGCTGGGGCACTGGGTTCTGGAAAGACATGCCTATCTGTAGATGCTGTGTGGCTTTCCAAGAGCTGAGTGAATCCGCCAGTGGGCGGGTCACGCACACCCTGTCCTGAAGCCGGCCCATGGCCTGTGTCCACTGGGAGCGGAGGCCCCACTGGACTACCCTCATATGAAGGTAGGCGCTGGGGGCAACCTGGATTGCTGATGCCATGTAACGGAGAAGACGGAGCAGGGAGCAAGACGACACAGAGTGGCGGCGCTGTATCTCTCTGGCCAAAGCTATGAGGCGACTTGCTCTGTCTAGGGGGAGGAAGGCCCTGGCCTGGAGTATGTCCAGTCGAGCCCTTATAAACTCCAGATCCTGTGTAGGGGTCAGGTGGGACTTGGGGCGGTTTATCACGAACCCCAGGTGTTGTAGGACACTGATGGTGTGGCCCATGGCCTGCTGCATCTCTGCAGTCGTGTCCCCTTTTACGCGTCAGTCATTCAGCTAGGGGAAGACAAAGGCACCCTGGAGATGGAGAAAGGCCACCACCACTGCTAGACATTTGGTGAAGACTCGGGGTGTGGAGGCTAGACCGAAGAGTAGCATCCTGTACTGGTAGTGGTCACCCCTGACCATGAATGTGAGTACTGCCTGTGAGCTGGAATGAGGATGTGGGTATACGCATCCTTTAGATCCAAGGAGCATAGCCAGTCTCCCTGCTGGAGGTATGGCAGCAGAGTTCCAAGGAAGAGCATCTTGAACTTCTCCTGCACCAGGAATTTGTTTAAATTTCGCAGGTCTAGGATGGGCCTTAGGCCCACGGTTCATTTTGGGACTAGGAAGTACCATGAGTAAAACCTCTTGCACCTTAGGTGATGGGGTACTGGTTCCACGGCTTTGTCCGTGAGAAGACCTGCAAGTTACTGCAGTAGTAGGGCCTGGTGCAGGGGAGTCCGAGAAGGCTCTCCTGTGAAGAATGGGGGAGGCATCTAGTCCAGGTGAAGAAGGTAGCCTTCTCTGACTACCTGGACATTGGTGATGATGGCAGGCCACTGGTGGGCAAAGTGGACCAGATGTCTCTCTGTGGGCAGCTGACCTCCTGAGTGTGGAGAGGCTATGCCCCGGGAGTCAAAGCACCCCCCAGGCTGTGCTGGAGCTGGGAGCTTGGGGCCATGACTTGTTCCTTTGGCATGGTGGCCCTGCTGAGGAGCCTGATAATGAGGGTATCACCAGTAAGCCTGAACCTTCCTCAGGTATGAAGGCTTTTTGCCTGGGGTTTTCCTCCTGGGGAGGGTAGCAGTCTTCTTGGAGAGTCTAGTCCTCATAAGGAACACGATCTCTATCGCTCTCTCTGCTATTGGTTTGCCAAAGAGATTCTCTCCTTGGCATGGAACATCGATGAGCTTGTCCTGTACCCATTGCTCCATATCAGACGACTGCAGCCATGCCCTATCCTCACGGTTGACTCAAAGCCATCATAGGCCGCCCATCAGATACTTCGAGCACTCCCCGAGGCCCTTGGTCAGGTTCTGGAATCACTGGAGGTGGTCATCCCCAAGGCCAGCAGAGAACCTGGTAAGCTCCTTCGTCAGGTCCCAAAGGTATATGCACATATAGAGCTGGTATGCTTGGGTCCAGCAAGCAAGCATCGAGCCCTGGTAGCACTTCCTATTGAGGGTACGAGCCTTCCTGCTCAGGGGCACGGAGGAATGCGTCTTCTGGGTCTTGAGTTGATGCATGGCCAACTCCACCACCATAGAGTTATGGGGCAACAGCGGCCTCCTGAAGCTGGGGCCACGCCAGACTCAGTACATTGCATCGAGTTGATGGCTGACTATGGGCACCAATGCCGGTGCATCCCACATGAGGAGAAGTCTCTCAAGGATGGTGGTGACAGGAATTGTGAGTGCCTCCTTTGGCGAGGAATCGTATTGGAGAATCTCTAGCTCCTCTGTGCAAGGATCTTCCTCAGACTCCGTGGAGATGTCCAGTGCCCTTGACATATCCTGCACGAAGTCGAAGAATGAGGTGTCCTTGGGCAGTGACCAGTGCCGGGTTGCCGGGGGGGGGGAGGGTCCAATGGGACATCACAGTATTTGCTAGTGTCCAGTGATGCCTCATCCTTGGACTCCCAGTCGGTGGAGGATTCAGCACTGGGTCGGGCCTGCAGGGCAGGACCTGGGTCAGGTGGCCAATGGATCACGGCAGCTTCGTGGCTGGAGCTGTGAGCACTCACCAGTGAGGATCTCGCTC
Organism: Ichthyophis bannanicus; assembly: GCA_033557465.1. NCBI lineage: Eukaryota > Metazoa > Chordata > Amphibia > Gymnophiona > Ichthyophiidae > Ichthyophis > Ichthyophis bannanicus. The sequence goes on along the minus strand of CM066046.1, from coordinate 26,061,211 downwards.
CCAAGGAGCGGGACCATGATCGAGACAAATGCCGAGGATCAACTCGAGGCGGTGGGCTCACAAGGATCTGTTTGGCAACCGGGGAAGTCCTCGATGTCGAATTCCTGGTGGTCTGGGTGGATGCACCACCGGAGCTGGGCATCGGCACCTGCTATGTGGTGAGGAAGGCAGACAAACTGCGCTCTAAGGACGCCAATCTGGTTTCCCATTCAGAAGGTGTTGCAGCCTTCGAACTGGACGCCGGGGTTATCAGGTCCGGTATCAGTAAGGAGAGGAAGTCCTTGATAAGGATGGCCTCAGTTGTCCGATGTTGATCGCTGGAGGTCTCTGAATCTTTAAGAGGGACCTTGGCCGGCCGCTCCCTTCTGACTCTTTGGGTTCTCTATGCAGGCTGTGGGACCTAGTATGGGGCTTGCCCGTCTTGTCTGAGTCCTGAGAGGAGTTATTCAAGAATTCTTTTCTTCTTCCGTTCGCACTCTGGGGAGCTCCTGTCGAAGGCCCCATGGCCCCAATTGGTAGCTGAGGGATCACTGCATTACTCCCAGGATTCAAATGGGGCCCTGGAGTGTGGAGTCATTGGGGCTCCGGGGCAAACACTGACCATTTGAAGACTCATCGTGCTTCTGCTGATGGAGTTTGATGGCCTTAGTGGACATATTTTTGCAAAGGCTGCAGGCCTCCCGGTTGTGGTCAGCCCCTAGATATCGGAGGCAGCAATCATGTGTGTTGATGAGGGACATATCTTTTGTGCACCGATCACATTTTTTAAAGCCGCTGGCCATTGGGGAAAAAAGTACCCCTGGCGAGGGTCAAAGACCCGAGGAGTGGCCAGCGGTGGAAAAAAGGCACAAATCCATGCTGAGGGAAAAGCTACAAAAAAACAGGTCCGAGCTACGATGCTGGGGCAAACGAGCTTGGAGGTGGGAAAAGAAACAGTTGCAAACTACATGCTTTATCAGTGATTTGGATATGCACTTAGAAGAGGAGAGAGGTATCAAAAATGATCTGGAGGTTATGAACCAAGGAAACCAAAAGAAGAGTACCATCCACAGAGATCAAAAAGGAAGGAAAGAGGGTTTGGGGAGTGGGAAGATAAGGAGTTCCAACATGGCCATGTTAAACATAAGGGACATCAAAGTTGAGAAGTCAAATATCTGGTTCTAGTTTTTTGTTACATTTCTGTTGCAGAGAGGTAGATCTGGGTTAGATTGCAAGAGTACAAGACAGTTTCTTTCTGCCAAGATTCATAGAATGATGGGAAAGATATGTGCTGCAGAAGGATGAAATGCAATGCAAGAAACTTTAAAAAGGAAAACTTCTTGCAACTCAGCTGGTCTGCTGTCCTTTTTGATTGTGATCTTGATTGTTGAGGACTGAATAGCATATTTACTAATGAAAACAGGACAAGAACTAAAAACTTGCCAGTAAGAAAAATAATTCTCAGACATGAACGCAGGAAAAGGAAGGCGACAACAAGCCTGGAGTATATTTTACATATAATAGTGCAGGTTCCTGAGCGTCATTGCTGTAGGCAGTTCCATAGTGAATGTGACTGTAGAAATGCACTTGTAAGGTTCGATAGGCTGAGCCTGAAGCACTGTTAGCAGGCAAGGTTCAAAATTCCTCTCACTATAGGTCACGTTTTCTAATGCCATTCTCCAAACGTTACTCTATGATTGCATCATACAGCACAGTACAAAGTACACAATAAATAAGTAAGCAGACAACCTAATACAGGTGTGGCTAGAAAGAGTTGGTGAAATGTAAAAAGGTGCAAGTCCTCTGACCTGGAAATAATTGTGCATGTTCTCCATGTGATTGCACAATGGATTCAGCAGCTGGATGGTGCTGTGGACAACTTCTTGAGCTGACCTCTGACGCAGCTGAGAGAATCCAGCGGTCCTGCTACCTTTAGCCTGTGATTATAATTAGTCAGCCTGTGTCAGTAGGCAGTAGGAGGAAATGTTCCTATATTACAGAAGCTCCATGGAAGAAATACTGCCCTACTTACAGAAGATCCATACATTGTTATGGAGCATGGGCATTGGCCTAAGCTCCCTGCTTTGGTCAGGAAGCACATATATCTGAGATATACACACATATTATTCTCAAGGTCTCCTTGGTTTATCTGTTTTCTCATATAGTAAACATGCAGTAAATTAGTGTGATAACAAAGCTAAAACTAAAAAATACAAGGGGGATATTCAAAAGGCTTTAGCTGGCTAGCAGAGCTGCTAATCTGCTAAAGCATGGTGATTCTAAGTATCAGCAGCACTATCTGGATAATATTGCTGAATATCCCCAAAGACTGCAGGAAAGGTGCCTGGATAATTCTGGGCAGTCTGTGGGTAATTCCAGCAATGGTATGGTTAGCAGCGATATATTCAGCCAATGACTATCTAACTTTAAGCGGTTTTTGCTATCCAGTTAGCGGCTGAATATTGCTGCTGACTGGATAACAATTGCTCTGTCCAGCAAGACTAGATATTCAGCACCAGATAAGTGGTGGCAGCCAGGTGTTTTAAAAGTGCTGACTGCTGCCACTGAATATCAGCCCCAAATATTAAAATCCATCTATGTACTTAACTGATTTTTTTGACAAACTGCTTCATTTGTGTATCCACTGTGGCTTTCACAGATGCTGAGCAATAATGAGCATTCAGTGATTACAACTCCATCGAAATTCAACACCACAGCACTTACTACAGTTTTTTAAGGATTTTTTACATTGCTGAAATCACATTTTCAACCTGCAGTTTGAACTATGATACAGGGGCTAATATTCAACAATGGCGGCCAGTGCTTGTAAAGCAGCTTCCATCGCTGTTTTAAATTAGACCCGGATATCCAGGGCATTGGCATGAATATCCAGTTTGCCTTGTTAGTGATTCATTTAACCGGGCAGTGGCGATATTCAGCCGCTGGCTGGACAGCTAAACTGGATAAAGTTAAGCCTGCTTTTTATGTGGCTAATTTTAGCTGGTTTATGTTAACTGGCCAGCGGCTGAATATCACTGCTAACCGGTTATTAACTCTAGAACTGCCCCCAAAATACCCTGATGCTATGCAATTATCATCGGGGCGTGCAATGGCGTTAGGAGGGGATGCAAAATGCAATGTATGCCTTCGAGTCAATGCTGACTCCTGGCGACCCAGAAGCTCCTTATTCAATGGCATAATACAGCTATGTGCCACTGAATATCCCACTCACTGGGATTAACATATTAACAGGTATGCTGTACCAATCCTTTTAAATATGCCGCCCCCAGAAGTTTTACTTCTGCTTTGCTCAATACTGGTATTTCCCCATAGAATACCTAGAGGCAGAATCTAAGCTTACTACTGCCTGTGGTATAGCGTAGTGTGCAGTGGCAAAGGGGCTTTTAAAACATCAGGCACACAACTGTTCAGGACGAAACAAAAAAACACCTTTTTTCCCTTCAATGGTCCAGCAATCACTCCCAGATTGTTACCTTCACAAACTGGTTCTCAGTGCCCTTCCCCCGAATCACAATTTAAAGCACAGAATTCAGTTCAGCAGAGTCAGTCACTTGGGCTTTAGTGTCTGTAAATATGACTCCACCTCTTGAATCGCCTACCTTACAGCCAGACACTTCTCCCAGCCCTGCTTGTCCTCCAAGGGCCTCTCTCCTCCCTTCTGCACACAGCTGGCTTCTTCCAGCCCTGAGTTTTGCGCTGTAGACCCTTTTAAGGTGGACTGCTGATAATCCCCCTTTGGAGAGGGATGGGTAACTATACACCATCACACTGCCATGTTTTCTCTTCTCTGTATTTATACAAATACATAGTCTAGATACCTTCAGGAAAGTGACTTTCTTTGCTGCTGATATCAGTATGTGCTCCAGCTTCTGGGACAAGTCATCAAGAAGGAATACAAGCTCCGCTGGCCCCAGCTGCACAACTTCTGTCACCTACAAGGCCCAGGGCAAGAAAAAACATTCAGATCAGCTAATAAATTACTGACACACAATTTTGCATCTTTCAAAAACCAATTCTTGGGTTTGGAAGACAAAATATTTGCTGGTGACTAGTGAGCAGGGCTTAATTTGTGCCAGAATGGGGTAGAACAGCGTTCTGGCACTTCTTAAGCCCAGGAATTAATCGTACAGCCATGGAAGCATTTTCATTTGCTGCCATGGCTGTACTGTACTAAAGCACCCGGCCAACACAATTTTTTTAGTAAAGCTTTAATAAAAATGCTGTGGGTTGGGCTGCTTCAGTGCAGCACAACCAGAGGAGCAAATGAAAATGCTCTTGTAGCTCTGTTAAGCATTAATTCAGCCATGGCTGCACAAATCACTTCTGAGTGCAACTTTTATTTTCCTATTAATTTTCTTTTTTTTTCTTACTTATTACAGTTTTTATCTTGTTTGTATCCCTCATTCAAAAGTTATTATGGATCTTATTTATCATTTGTATTTTATCAGAATATAGAAAGACTAGGGGACATGCAATGAAGTTACAGGGTAAACTATTTAAGACTAATAAAAGAAAATATTTTTTCACTCAACGTGTAATCAGACTCTGGAATTTGTTACCGGAGGATGTGGTAAAGGATGTTGATGTAGCTGGGTTTAAGGGAGGTTTGGACAAGTTCCTGGAGGAGAGGTCCATAAACCATTATTAAGAAGGGACCCAGGATATCAATGCTTGGCCCAGTACAAGCATTGTGGAACCTCTGTCTTTGGGGAAACTGCTAGATACGTATGACCTAGATTGGCCACTGTTGGAAACAGGATACTGGGCTTGATGGACCTTGGTCTGACCCAGTATGGCATATCTTATGTTCTTTTTTTGTAGGGGGGTGTTTCCCTTTGGATTCAGGATTTGACCAGAGTGTATAACGTTTTGCTTTTTATTGCTTTGGCTTTTGGGTTTTCTTTTGTGTATGTGTGGTTGGTTTTTGTTCTTTTATCTTTTTGCATTCTATGAAACCAATCATTTAGGGGGTCTTTTACTAATGGGTGCTAAGGTGTTACATCTACCACACGATTAGCTCCGAAACCGTTTGAGCTTCTAAAGAAAGTTTAGGTTTAATCTCCTCTAATTCTGACCAGTTTGTCCTTTGGACAGTCTGTGGTATATACAGTATTCGTCACCAGCACCATAATTCAAAGGCATCAATTTTCTTCCTGTCTATCTTTTTCACTGTCCAACCTTCGCATCCATATGACGTTATTGAAAATGCCATGGCTTGAACAAGTCAAATCTTTGTATGGAGAGAGACATCTCTGTTCTTGAGAATCTTGTCTAGGTCCTACATAGCCATTCTGCCAAGAGCAATGCGTCGTTGGATTTCTTGACTGCTTGTTGCTTCTTTATTGATAGTTGATCCAAGTAGGTTAAAGTTGTCCACTATTTCAATTTCTTCTCCATCAACAATTAACTTATTGATTTTGCCAGTTGTCATGTTCTTTGTTTCTTTATATTAAGGTGCAGGCCCTTTTTAAGACTCTGTTCCTTGATCTTGAGAAGCAAATGTTTCAGATTGTCTTCACTTTCAACCAGTAATGTGGTGGCATCAGCATAGTGAAGGTTGTTGATGAGTCTTCCACCAATCTTCACATAGTCCTACTTCTCTGATTTGTTCTGCATATAAATTAAAGAGGTAGGGGGAAAAATGCAACCTTGATGATTTTAAACATTCTGTTTCTCCTTGTTCCGTTCAAACTGTTGCTTCTTGATCAATGTAAAGATTGTGCAAGAGTACGATCAGGTGTTCTGGTATACCTATGCTTCTTAATGTGACCCAGAGTTTCTCATGCTTTACACAGTTTGCTTGGTTACTGGAAGCCCCAGTCGACTGGGGTCATAGGAGACAAAGAGCTGAGGCGCTTTGCGGTGGCCCTGAGTTTGTTGCAGATAGGACAGGGCCCTCTTACAATCCAGAGTATGGAGAACGGTCTCCGCCTTGCTGGTGTGAGGCCTCGGGAAGAAGGTGGGGAGCACCACCTCCTGATTGAGGTGGAATTGGGACACCACCTTTGGCATAAACATGGGGTGTGCGGAGCACCACCCTGTTCTTGCAGAATCTCATGTAGGGTGGCTCTGCCATCAGAGCCTGGACCTTTCAAGCAGACGTGCCATGAGAAAGACAACTTCCAGGAAAGGTGGCAGGTAGCCAGGGGCTCAAACATTGGTTTAGTGAGCTGTGAGAGCACCACACTGAGATCCCACTCCGCCAATGGTAGGTGGATGGGGGGGGGGGCTTGGACAACATAAGGCCCTGCAGGAAATGAGAGATAAGGGGCTGAGCTGAGAGGGGCTTGCCCTCGACAGCATGGTAGTGTGCCGCAATAGTGCTCAGATGCACTCTGACTGAGTTGGACTTCAGTCCCACCTGGGACAGATGGAGTAGGTCCTGGAGCACCAGCTACACCAAGCAGAACGGGTTCACCTGCCTCTTGGCGCACCACATCAAAAATAGACTCCACTTGAAGGCATACACTCTTATCGTGGAGGCCTTATGGGGAGGTCAGAAGGACCTTCTCCATTTCATGTGGAAGGCTGAAGAAAGCTAGATGTACCCTTTTAACAGCCAAGCCATGAGCGACAGGGACCCCAGGTTGTCCGTCTGGACCAGCTTTGACTGGTGCTGCAACCGATGGCGAAAGGCTCGGAGGACCAGAAATATCGCCTGGAACTCTCCATCTGGGACCACGTACCTTGGATGTGGAGGTCCTCGCATATGAGTTCCCCATCCTCTTAGGGAGGTATTTGTAGTAAGGACCCTCTGGAGGGTGGGTGCCTGGAAGGGCATCCCAGTCTGAAGGTGACGGGGGATCTGCTACCAGTCAAGGGAGTCTGTCAGCTGGCGGGTCACTTTTACCCTGTCTTGAAGCCTGCCCGTGGCTTGTGTCCTATGGGAATGGAGGCACCACTGAGCTGCCCTCATATGCAGGCGGGCGTACAGGGTTAGGTGGATCGTGGAGGCCATGTGGCCCAGCAGGCAGAGGAGAAGGCAAACTGGCACAGACCAGCAATGTTGCACTTCTGTGGCTAGCGCCCTGAGGCATTCTGTTCTTTCTGGAGGAAGACCTTGGCCTGGAGGGTGTCCAGCTGAGCCCCTATGAACTCCAGCCACTGTGCCGGAGAGAGATGGGACATGGGGTAGTTGCTGACAAACTCCGGACGCTGCAGGATGTGGATGGTGCGCTCGGCGGCGTGGTGCACCTCTGCAACTGTTCCCCCCCTTTGAGACAGTTGTCCAGGTAGGGAAAGACAAAGGCCCCTTGGAGACGAAGGTGAGCTGCGACCACCACTAGGCACTTGGTGAAGACCCTTGGTGATGATGCCAGCCCGAATAGTAGCTCCCTGTATTGGTAGTGACCTCCTTCCACCACGAACCGGAGGTATTGGCAGTGGAAAGGATGGATCAGGATGTTTGTATAAGCATTCTTCAGATCTAAGGAGCATAGCCAGTCTTCCTGCTGGAGGTAAGGCAGCAGTGTTCCAAGGGAGAGCATCGTGAGCTTCTCCCTCACCAAGTTCCGGAGGTCCAGGATGGGTCTGAGGCCCCTCATTTGCTAACAAGGAAATATCTGAAGTAGAAGCCTTTGTCCCAGAGATGTTTGGGTATTGGCTCCACCGCCTTGTCTGTGAGGAGGCCCGTGAGCTCGGTGAGGAGCAGAGTCTGGTGAAGGAGAGGCCTTACAGATTCTCCTGGAAAGAATGAGGGTGGCGTCTGTTGGAGGTGGAAGAGATATCCCTTCCTTGACTACTTGTAGCACTCAGGAGTTGGTGGTGATGGAGGACCACCTATGGGCAAACAGGGCCAGACACCCCTCTGTGGGCTGCTGGAGGCCTCCTGGGGGAGAGTAGGCCATACCCAAGGAGTCAAAAACTCCCTCCAGGCTGGGTCGGGGCTGGGGTCAGTGCCTGGGTCCTAGGCTTGCGGGGGCTGTACCCATGCCCCTTGGACTGTTGCCCCTGCTGTGGGACAGAGAAGGCTTGGTACTGTGGGGCATTACCAAACACCCGCTTCTTTCTTGAGACAAAAGGCTTCTTTCCCGGGGCCTTCTTACAGGAGTACACAGAGGTCTTCTTCGAGAGTCTGGTCCTGGTCAGGAACTTAGTGTCTATGTCAGCAGCCTTGACTGACATGGGTTTTCCAAAGAGGTTCTCTCCAGTGCAAGGGACATCGATGAGTTTGTCCTGAACTCACTGTTTGAGGTCAGACGACTGCAGCTACACCTGTGGTCGGGCCCCAATGCCACTATGGCTGAGGATTTGAAGCCACTGTATGCTGCTTGAGTCAGGAACTTCGAGCACTCCTTGACTGCCGAACCCAGTGACTTGAACCACTGAAGAGGGTCTCCATCGAGGCCTGCAGAGAAACTGGCGAACTCTCTCGCCAGTTCCCTTAGGTACATGCCGATGTACAAATGGTAGGACTGGACTCAACAAGATAGTAGCAACCCTGGTAGTATTTTCAGCCGAGGGCATCCCCTGTCCAGGCCTCCCTACCTGGGGCACAGAGGAATGAGTTGTTTGACTTTAGAGTTGCCGTATGGCCAACTCAACCACCATAGAATTGTGAGGGAGCTGGGTTTTTTTGGAACCCCGAGCTTTGGTGGACTCAGTACATGGAGTCGAGCCATCTGCTCACAGTTGGCACTGACTCCACTGTTTTTCACATATGGAGAAGGCGGCTCTCGAGGTTCAGAAGGAAGGATACCATGAGGTTATCCTTGTGAAGGGCCTCGTACGGGAGCAGAGATCCTCCATTTCCTCCTTGCGGGGCTCCTCCTCTGCCTCGGTCTCGAACACGAGCACCTTTGCCATTTCCACACAAAATCGAGGAAGGTAACGTCCTCGGGTGGGGAATGGCGCTGGGGCACCGGTGGGGACAGGTCCAAGGGCACATCTTGGTGTTGTCGGGTGTCTGGGGGACTCCTCGTCCTCGGTTTCCCAGTCTGACTTGAAGTCAGAGGTAGAATCCAAGGCTCCGTGGCTCCCATGGTCAGGCCCCGAGCTCGAAGGCCTGCAACCCCCGGGAGATCTGTGGTCTGAGCTGTGTGCACTCGCAAGGAAGGACCAGTGTACCGAGGAGCGGGACCTTGTCCGATGCCAATGGGTCTCTCGAGGCGGGTGGCGCTCAAGGATCAGCTTGACAACTGGGGAAGCCCTCGAGGTTGAGGGTTCAGTCATCAGGGCAGATGAACTGGAGGATCTGGACATCAACGCCTGCTGCTCTGCCAGGAGGGCAGTAATACTGTGCTCCAAGGCTTCCATTGGCTCCGCAGCCTTCGGACGCTGGCACCGATAACTTCAGGCCCAGTATTGGTTCCGTCGAGGAGGAGTCCTCGAGCAGGATGGCCTTGGTGATCCAAGGCTGGTAACCCGAAGCTGATGGCTCCTTCCAGGGCAGCTTGTGAGGCCACTCCCATTCTGACCCACCGGGGACTGCGGGGCCTGGTGTGGGATTTACCTACTTTTCCAGACCCTATCCTCTGAGGCGGCCTTAGAGGTTTTCAAGCTCTTCTTACATTCTACCTCTGGGGAGTTCCTCTCGGAGAAGCCGCAGCTGCGGGACTCCAAGGCAGCCCGGGCATTGCGGGGCACAGAGGTGGCCCTGGAGCGTGGTGTCGCTGGGGACTCCGTCACAAAGTCAGATCTATAGAACAACTTCCCCTGCTGCAGCTGACAGTTCTTCATGGCCTTTGCGGACATGGACTTGCAAAAGTCGCAGGCCGAGTTGTCGTGGTACGGAGGCAGCAGTCATGTGGGTCTTTGAGGGACATCATCTTACTGCACCAGTCACATTTTTTGAAGCCATGGAAGCCATGGGGAAAAACGGGTCCTTGAATCCGGATGAAGGTCCAAGGCCTATTGGCCAAACAGGGCACAAAGTGCCAGTTGAGGGACACATCAAGAAAAAACAAGAAAACAAAACCGAGGAGCAACGCCGAAGCGAGCTGGCTCGGGAACGGGAAGAGGAATTGGCACGAGTACCAGAAAGGATAATTTAAGGCAAAAAAGAGACACTTTTTCTGGGGAAACAGGACAGACGTCTGGTGGGCTCTGCAGGAAAAAGGAGACTGAGGCAAAATGGCACCTTTGGGTGGGAAGGGGACAATGCATGCGTGGTGTGTCTCGCAAAGGCTTTCTTTGAAATACTTAGCAGTAGTGAGACTGACATCAGTGGAATGGATGTGCAGTAGAGGTGGTCATAAACAACTGTTCAATGTCTGTCTTTATGGGAGTGTAGTATAATAAATGTAGTTGGGGGGGGGGGGACATGGGTAGTTTAAGTTCCCACAATGACAAGCTATTGAGGATGAGTGCAAAATCAATATGCAAAGATTTGTTAGGGTGTTTTTAAGTGGAATTGCTTAGTAATATAGTTCTGCAGGTTGATCGAATCTGGTAGTAGACAAACGTATGGTGAATATGGAAAGTAGAACTAGTTACCTTACAGAGAGCTGCATCCCTGTTTAGGTGGTACCAAAGAAAGGGTGCAGATGAGGTGGCACAGAAATGCAGATTCCGCTACTCAGGATGGGCAATGGAGAGGCTATTCTTGATGAGGAGCAGGCCAGTCTCGTGTGGCCCTTAGGCACAGGAACATCTGGGTCGGCAGGTTTAAATGGAGTGTGCCAGCGCTGAGTGAGGATGAGACCCATGTGGGAGCTTACCTCCACGCAGCTTTGACAAGGTCCCTCATCAGAGACATTTGGCAAAACTAAAGAGTCATGGGATAGGAGGCAGTGTACTATTGTGGATCAGGGCTAAATGGCCAATTTTCCCAATGGAGAAAGGTGAATAGTGGTGTACCCCAGGGATCTGTGCTGGGTCCGCTGCTTTTTGACATATTCATAAATGACCTGGAAAAGGGAATAACGAGTGAGGTTATCAAATTTGCAGATGACAAAACTATTTAAAGTTGTTAAAACCCATGAGGATTGTGGAAAATTGCAAGAGGATCTTGATAAGCTGGAAGACTGGGCATGAAAATGGCAGATGAAATTTAATGTGGACAAGTGCAAAGTTATGCACCTAGGGAAGAATAACCCAAATTATGGTTACATGATGCAAGGTTCCACATTAGGAACCACCACCCAGGAAAAAGATTTAGGCGTCATCGTGGATAACATGTTAAAATCCTCCACTCAGTGTGCAGCGGCAGCCAAGAGAGCAAATAAAATGCTAGGTATCATAAAGAAAGGAATGGAGACTAAAACAAAGGATATTATAATGCCTCTGTATCGTTCCATGGTGCGACCGCACCTTGAATATTGTGTGCAATTCTGGTCGCCGTATCTTAAAAAGGATATAGCGTTATTAGAAAAGGTTCAGAGAAGAGCCACCAAAATGGTAAAGGGGATGGAGGGATACCCCTATGAAGAAAGGCTAAAAAGGTTAGGGCTCTTTAACCTGGAAAAGAGACGGCTGAGGGAAGATATGATAGAAGTCTATAAATTAATGAACGGAGTGGAACGGGTAAACGTAGATCGATTGTTTACATTATCAGAATATAGAAAGACTAGGGGACATGCAATGAAGCTACAGGGTGAACTATTTAAGATAAATAAGAGAAAATATTTTTTCACTCAACATATAATCAAACTCTGGAATTTGTTACTGGAGGATGTAGTAAAGCCTGTTAGTATAGCTGGGTTTAAAAAAGGTTTGGACAAGTTCCTGGAGGAAAGGTCCATAAACCATTATTAAAAAGGGACCCAGGATATCAATGCTTGACCCAATACAAGCATTGTGGAACCTGTATCTTTTGGGGAAACTGCTAGGTATGTTTTACCTAGATTGGCCACTGTTGGAAACAGGATACTGGGCTTGATGGACCTTGGTCTGACCCAGTATGGCATATCTTATGTTCTTAAGTATTGCTGGGCTTCCTTATTTCACTTACACTGGAAGCATCAGGATCATGTTGCTGGTAGTTTGTGGAGCAGCGATATGGTGAGCCAACCCTAAGGGGCTGCTGTGCAATTTCCGATGCTGGGGGATAATAGAAAGCTAACAAATTAGGAAGGTTAATAAATTTGGTGACATGATAATAAAAGGAAATTTCAATACTCCAATACTGATTGGGTAAATGTCTTATTGAGATATGCCAGGAATGTTTCTAGATGCTGGACGGGGAGGGGGGGGGGGGACAGTTAAAAGGGAAAGGGAAATGCTGGACATGGAGCGGGGGGAAAGAAATGAGAAATACTGGACACTTTGGGGGGGGAAGGGGAGATGGTGGACACATGGCGGGGGGGGGGGGAGTGCAGGGAAGATGAGTGCTTGGGGCACCTAGCTGAAGGCTTGCCAAAGGAGTCAGCCATTCTTGAGTCAGCCTTGCTCATCGCCCTTCCTCATTTTCATGAAAGGAACAGAATCTTAGCACAACCAACTAGCCATGAAATATATTATAAGTCAAAACAATAGCAAAGGCTTGTAATATACTGCACGGCTAATATGTTGTTCTATGGTTCTATTTCTATAATCTGGAGTCATCAGAGAACTGGGGATTCTGGTGCTTTTTTAAAATTTTGCCACCGACGACCATGCCAACCTAAGCCCAGCTTTAGGTGCTTGGAAACAGTACCTATCAATCAATTTTTACAATTGGTTCATTATCCTCTTTTTCTTCTCCATCTCTGTGGATTGTTATATTCGTCAGAAGGGCTTCTTGATTAATGATTCAATATAATCTTAATATTGGGTTCATAACAGAGATGTGGTTGCGAGAAGGAAAGACTACCTACTAGAATCATGCTTGACCCCTGATTTAACATTGGTTTATAAAAATAGGATTGGTCTGGAGGAGGCCTGGTGATATTTCACTCGAAATCTTTACTATTGATTGAGTTGCTTTTGGAAAGCTTCTGCCTCTATGAAGCTACTTTGATGTTATTTAAAACTATTTCACCTGTGGCCCTTTTATTGCTATACTGTCCTCTTTCTGCAAGCTGTGTTGTATTTGAAGCAATTGGTACACAGATTTTTGAAGTAATTTCCCATCTTTCTTCTGTTCTGGTATTAGGAAATTTTGACATCCATGTGAACAATCCATCTGAATTACAGTACAAGGCCTTCCTTCTTTTGATGGAAGCCCTGGGCCTGCAGCAACTAGTTCATGTTCCCTCACAATTTGCTGACCATACTTTAGATTTAGTTTTTTCAACACCCTCAGTATCATGTTGAGTCTTGGTATTACTTTGATACCGCTAACTTAGACTGACCATTATTTGTAGGAATTTTTGATTGCTCATAACTCCCATACTTCAACTACTGGTCAATTACTAAAATTGCCTAGGGAGATAATACTTGGAGCCAGATTTTACTTTTCATTTTTTTATTCAGAGTTGCCTTAAGAGTTTGCTTAGCTATCCCTGATTTCCCAGGTGAAAATAAAGGAACACTATTTTAGTCACACCTTTGAATAAACTGGCACCTATTTGGCAGCATATGCTGCCAGTCAGACGCTCTCACCCTTAGATCTTCTGGCAGATCCCTTCTATCTGTGCCCTTCTCTTCTACTGACAACTCCAGACTTCGATCCTTCCACCTTGCTGCTCTTTATGCCTGGAACAAACTACCTGAAATCTGATGCACAGGACTCATCTCCGGTCCTTTTCAAATCCAGGCTGAAAACTCACCTCTTTGAGGCTGCTTTTGGATCCTGATCCACTTAGTCTCCTATGTTTTTCCTTACCATTCCCCTAGATACATCCTTGTCCTCAGCTGTTGTGATGTCTGTCTTGACTAGATTGTAAGCTCTGTTGAGCAGGGACAGTCTTTTACATGTGTCTGTACAGGGCTGCGTATGCCTTGTAGCGCTATACAAATAAGAAATAGTAGTAGGAGTAGCAGTGGAAAGACAGACTTTCATCCTCCCCTAATGCTCTGCCATGAGCACTCAGCTTCTTACTATAAACAGGCTGTTCAAGCCAAGAGAGCCTCTCTCAACAAATCAATTGAATCCTGTCAAAACTATACAAGAAGATTGTGACATTTTAGAGACAAGAGAAAATCTTCTGAACGTTCTGATATGTTATCAGTCCAAATTCATTCACCTAACTCATTTGATAAATTCTTTGAGAAACGTAAATGCCCTTAAGGATGAGTTTAAAGTACAGACATTTCCTGCATCCACCATTCCAAAGAGCACATGATTCGGAATGGGTATCTCTGAAGGATACTAGCAAAAAAAGGTAATTTTGGAACCTCTATCGGGATGCCCTATGAAGGTAAAAGTAGCCCAGGTGCCTTTAGGTAAAAATCAGAGTTGAAAGATTCCAAATTACCCCCGTCATCCAATAGCCAGACTGTAAATATGAACAAAAAACAAACTTTGAAATGCCTGTATGCAAATTCTAGAAGTCTAAGCTAGGAGAGTTAGACATGTGAGGGGAGATATGATAAAGTGGAATTGTATTAAAAGACATAAATGTCCAATTTAAGAAACATATAAAGAACAAATGCCATAAATAACACACACTAAAAATTACACTGTTAAGGTAATCTATCAGGGAGGTCTCTTGCAAATGCACAATATAGAACAAACACAAAGCATACTGAAAACGCATGCAGACAGAGGATGTCAAAGTACAATTGGAGAGACGAGAATGACCACCAGACTTAGTATGCGGTTGACAAAAAATTACCCAGATAAGGGTCTAATTTGTTTGCTCTCTTGATCAATTATAGATGTTTATTGACAAATAATGTTATAATTATAAATTATTATTTAATTAACTATGTATTGGAAGTGTTTTAAATTGTTATTTATATGAGTTTGTGTTTTATATTGTTTTTATATTATGAATCATATTATGATTTCATCGAAACATAGAAACATGATGACAGAAAGCGTAGTTACTCACCTGTAACAGGTGATCTCCGGGAACAGCAGGAATTTATTTATTTACAGGCTCTTATATACCGCGCTTTTCAGTATCAGTGCGGTTCACAAACAACAAAATTTTGCATCAGAACAAAAGATCTTGTGCTTACATTATAACAGGATTGTGAACTTGGGACTGTAACAAGGGTAACTATATACAAATCAACAACAGTGGTTGTTGAAAACTATTTACAGTTTATATTACAAGTTGGTAATCATAATTCAAAAGACCTTGTAATCAATTTAGTCCTCACATATGGGTATCATCGGTACCGACGGAGACTGCGCGGGAACGCTCCCCAGCGTCCAATAGGAACGCTTTTGGGAGCATCCCTCAGCACATGCGCGCTGCCTTCCCGCCTTTCCAACTGTCCCTCTTCAGTTAAGTTTGTAGCTGAGTGAAAGGATAGAGGGAGAGAGGAAAGAGACAAAGAGAGAGAGAGAGACAACTCCTAGGAGAGGTGGGTGGGTTGTGAGGACTAAATTCCTGCTGTTCCCGGAAATCACCTGTTACAGGTGAGTAACTACGCTATCTCCAGGAACAAGCAGGAATGTAGTCCTCACATATGGGGACTCTCTAGCTGAAGGTGCCAGGGAGATATCCCCAGGAAGGTGCCACCGTCGAAAGTGAGAATCCTTCCTCCCATGGATCTCTGGCATGCCACAAGGGTTGGTGGGTAGGCGTTGGTTTAGGTTTGAAAGAGATTTTGAAGAACAGCTTGGCCAAAGAAGGCATCCTGACGGGAGGCCTTATGTAGGCAGTAGTGGGCTGTGAAGGTGTGTACCGAAGCCCAGGTGGCTGCTCGACAAATGTCATCGATAAACACAGAGTGGAGATTAGCCATAGAAGCTGCCATGGCTCTCACATTGTGAGCTGTGACATGGTCCTGAAGAGGAAGCCCCTTACTCTCATAAGTAAAGGATATGCATTGGGCAATCCATTTAGAAAAGGTTCATTTGGAGACTGGAAGTCCCAAATGACTAGGGTCAAAAGCTACAAAAAGTTGCGAGGACTTGCTATGTTGCTGTGTTCTTTGAATGTAAAAGGCTAAGGCCCTTTTACAATCCAAAGTATGAAGGTTTCTTTCTGCATTAGAGGTGTGAGGCCTCAGAAAAAATACAAGAGTGGAGGAGTGGCCTAGTGGTTGGGGCAAGGTACTTCAGGCCGGAAGGTCGGGGGTTCAAATCCCACTAGAGGACAGCAACCTTGGGCCGGAAGGACTGGGGTTTCTAGTCCCGCAGGTGCTCCTTGTGGTCTTGGGCAAGCCACTTAACCCTCCATAGCCCATGTTCCCTGTAAAATAGTTATCTCCAAGTTATAATGCCCTGTTCAATGTAATTTCAGTTTGTTCAATGTAAACCGCAATGATGCAGAATAGCGTGGTATATAAGAGAATGCAAATAAATAAATAAATAAGAAGATAAATTGATTGGTTTAAATGAAAAGGCAAAACCACCTTTGGCATAAAGTGTGGTTGAGTTCGAAGAACAACCTTATCATGATGAAACCTAGTATAAGGAGGATCAGCCACTAAAGCTTGCAATTCACTAATGCGGCGGGCAGAGGTGATTGCAATTAAAAAGATGACCTTCCAAGCCAAAACCTAAGGGCTGTAGTGGCTAAAGGCTCAAAAGGCGGCTTCATAAGCTGCCCGAGAACTAGATTTAGATCCCATGCCACCGGTGGTGGCTTGATGGGAGGTTTAGTTAATAGAAGGCCTCTCATAAATCTTGATATGAGTGGATGAGAGGAAATTGGTTGTCCATTCAGAGGCTTATAAGAAGCTGCAATTGCACTAAGATGGACTCTTACCGAATTGGTCTTTAACCCAGAATTTGATAAGTGAAAAAGATACTCTAGTATCGATTCTAAGGGTATGACCAGGGGGTTTAATCCCCTCCTGGAGCACCATATAGTAAAACGTTTCCACTTGAAGGCATAAGATCTTCTTGTTGAAAGTTTCCTAGAAGCTCGAAGGATATCTTTTACCTGCTGAGATAGGTTGAGATCCTGGAGGTTTAAGCCTTCAGCAACCAGGCCGTGAGGTGCAGGGACTGGGGATTCGGGTGCCATAGCGTCCCGTTCTCCTGAGAAAGGAGATCTGGAGCGTGCCCTAACTCCAGAGGTGCCGCTTGAGAGAGATGCAGAAGCAGGGAATACCACGCCTGGCGTGGCCATCGTGGTGCGATGAGAATCATGCGACCCGTGTCTCACTGAAGCTCAAAGTGTTTTGGGAATGAGGGGAATGGGTGGGAAAGCATAAAGGAAGTCCTGACCCCAGTGAAGGAGGAAGGCATCCCTTGCCTGATAGTGTTGTGCCGGTATCCTGGAACTGAACCGGGGAAGTTTGGCATTCAGTGGACTTGCAAAGAGGTCTATGTCTGGAGTGCCCCAGAGATGAAATATCTTTGCCACCTGGTCTAGGTGGAGTGACCACTCGTGAGGTAGCAATACTCGACTGAGTTTGTCTGCCCAAAGGTTTTGAATGCCAAGAAGATATACCACTAGAAGGTGAATTTGGTGCTATCTGGCAAGGCCCCATAGTCGTAAAGCTTTGTTGCATAATGACAGAGAGCCGGTTCTGTCCTGCTTGTTCACATAGAACATAGCTACCTGATTGTCCGTCTGGACCAGGACTGTCTTGTAGCTGAGCTGGGCGTGGAACACTCGAAGAGCTAAATAAATTACTCTTAATTCCAGGAGGTTTATGTGTAAACCTACCTCCTGTGGAGTCCAGGTGCCCTGGGTAGAGAGATGATCCAGGTGTGCTCCCCAACCCACCTGTGAGGCATCTGTTGTTAGGGTGGCCTGAAAGAGGGGTTGATGGAAAGGAGACCCCACTGTCAGATTTTCTAGTGATTGCCACCATTGGAGGGACAAAATTAGTCTTTGAGAGACTGTTATTTTGTCCGACAAATTGCCCGTGGCCTGTGTCCACTGTGTGGAGAGGGTCCACTGAGCTGCTCGCATGTGGAGGCGAGCATATGGGACTACATGAACTGTGGATGCCATGTGTCCCAGTAACTGCAGTAGTTCCCGAGCCGTGAGGGAGGATTTTCCTGCTGCTTGGGAAGCTAGCTGCATAATGCGAAGACACCGGGCTTGTGGAAGGAAAGCCCTTCCCTGCCTGGTATCCAGACAGGCTCCTATGAATTCTAGGCACTGGGAAGGAACTAGTTGAGACTTCGGGAAGTTGATTTCCAATCCCAAGTATTCGAGGATTCGCATTGTACGAGACAGTGCATTGCTGCTCCCTGTTGAAAAATGGGTACTTCTTCTATTGCCCCTTGGGCAAGAAGTGTGGAGATCTCGTAATTTAGCAGATTGTCTGCAAAGGTTTGTGAATTGAACTGCTTTAGAATTGTAGGAGGGGGTATGCTGTGAAAATGAAGTTTGTACCCCTCTCCTACAATGGACAAAGTCCAATCTTCTGCTGTTATCTGATGCCATCTGTTGAAAAAGTGGCATAACCTGCCCGGAATATTGGGGGGTTGGGGACCCCTCAGAGGCAGGAAGGCGAAGCTCTCTGGGAAGGAGTCAAAGCCCTTGAGGGGGCTGAACCTGGAGAGCTGGTTGGGCTCTCGGTCCTTTTGGTTTCTTTTGCTGTCTAGGTTGTCCCTTTTGGGCAACCTGACCTGACGTCTGCTGGGTATAGGAAGGATAAAACTTCCTCTTTTTGCTAAAAGAGTGTTTTTTATAAGGCTTCCTTTTGGCTGGAGTGGCTGTAGACTTTGACAATCTATCTAAGGTAGAATTGTCAGCATTTAACTCTTTAGCCTTTTCCTGCCAGTTTTTGCCGAAGAGATTCTCCCCCGTGCAAGGAATGTTGCCTAATTTGTCCTGTACCCAAGTCTCCAAGTCTGATGCCTGCAGCCAGGCAATCCGTCGTGCGCCAATGGCAATAGCAGAAGTTCTGCTGATGCATTCAAAGCAGTCAAAAGCTGCACGATTGACAAACTTGGAGACATTTTGAGCATGCTTAACTAGACATTTTGAACATGCTTAAAATCTTGTCTCTTATCATCTGGGAGAAAAGGGCTCATAAGTTCCAAGTCTCCTGTGACTTCCTTAAGGAACATTCCCATATATAGGATGTATGAACTGATTCTAGCTGAAAGCATGGAAGCTTGAAAAGTTCTGCGTCCAAAAGCATCCAGAGTCCTGCATTCACGACCTGAAGGATTGGATGCATGTCTCTTTGCACTTTTCATTCTACGCATGGCTGATTCCACTACCATTGAATGGTGTGGCAGCTGGGTTTTCTGAAAATCAGGACATGGTGGAACTCGATACATAATATCAAGCCTCCTAGAGTGAGAAGCAGTGGTCAGAGGTGTCTCCCACATTCTGAGCATCAGGCTATGCAGAATTTCATGGATAGGCAGAGTAGCTGCCTCCTTGGGAGCTTTAGGATATTGGAGGATTTCCAATTCCTTTGCTCTGGGTTCTTCTTCAGGAGCTACTGTGATTGAAAGACCTTTGGCCATATCACGGATGAAATCCTGAAAAGACATGTCCTCTGGAGGTGACATTCTGTGTTGGGGAGAAGAGGGATCTTCTAGAAGAAACCCTCTAGTGCCAGCAGAATTGTCAGAGTCTTCGAATCAAAGAATTCCTGACTCCGATGCTCTTGCAAAGCACGATCCCAGTACCGATCGAAGACGGTACCGAGGTGAGTCGGTACCGCTTTGTCCCCTCCAGCCAGAGATGGCATAGGAAGAGTTCCCACCGAGGCCGGCATCACCGGTGTCGGTACCGGTACTCTTGGGACTACTGGTACCGCAGCCGAGAGAAGAGCTGCGATACTGCGCTCGATAGCGAGGAACCTCTGGTCTATCGACGCTGCCGATGCCTGGGTGTCGGTACCGGTAAGGCCGGCCGGAACCCCTGAGCATGGCACAGGTAGTTCTTGCGAGGTTGAGGCCTCGAGAACATCCTGAAGCCCCATCGATGCTTTGGAGCTGAAGCCTCCCGCCGGGGCTTTTGCCAGGGTGGTTCCCTCAAGGGCAATGCCAACGGCCTCTCGATGCTTAGCAGGAAAGCTACCCTTTGAGGACCGGCTCTTATGTTTAGTTACCTGAGATCCATGGGAGGAAGAAGAGGCCCTCGACGATGTCGATGCAATGGATCTGGCATCTGAAGAAAAGAGGGTACCGAGCTTTGCGGCCCGGTTCTGTCTTCCTCTTTTGGTCATCCCCAAGCAGGAGAGACATTCAGTTGGAGAATGATCAGGTCCCTAAACATTTTAGACACCAATCATGGGTGTCAGTGACGGAAATGGTACCGCCACACTTAGTACATTTTTTAAAGCCACTAGTTTGCTTTTCCATGATTTAGGAAAAAGGGGCCTAGTGCCCAAAATGGCGCCTAGCACCAAAAAGGAAAGTTTCTGAAAGAAACACTGAAAGTTTTTTTTTTTTTTTTTAAAGAAAGAAAAGAAAAGAACCGGCGGTACCGGTAGGCGTCGTGCGGTAGGTAAACGCGACCACAGAAAGAAGTTTAAAGATGTAATTTTCTGCGGTGACAGGGAATAGGTCCTGTCAGCTCCGCTGAAAACGAAGAACTGAAGAGGGACAGTTGGAAAGGCGGGAAGGCAGCGCGCATGTGCTGAGGGATGCTCCCAAAAGCGTTCCTATTAGACGCTGGGGAGCGTTCCCGCGCAGGCTCCATCGGTACCGACGATACCCATATGTGAGGACTACATTCCTGTTTGTTCCTGGAGATAAAGACCACATGGCCTATCTAGTCTGTCCTTCCATATCAATAATTATAACAGTCCCCTTTTTTCCTTTAGAGATCCTCTGTGTTTGTCCCATGCTTTTTTGAATTCCGCTACTGTCCTCATCTCTACCACCTCCACTGGCAGACTATTCCACAGATGCACCACTCTTTCCGTAAAGAAATATTTCCGCAAATCACTCCTGAATCTATCCCCCTTCACCCTCATCCCATGTCCCCTCGTAGCAGAATTTGCTTTCACTCTTTTGTTGGCATAAGTTTTCTAAATGTCTCAGATTGATTCATGTATATTTTGATATTTTTATGTTTTTAGAGGTCTATAACCCTTGAAGGCGGCTTCGGCCAAAACACGTGTAGGGTGACTTCCTTAGGTACCAATAAAGCTCTCTGTTCCTCAAGGCATGGTGTGACCTGCTCTTTTTTGTGCATGTTATCACTGCAGGTGGGATAGTTCCCCTCTGTTCTGTAGCTCTTCTACCATGTTCACACCTTGGAAAGACGTTTTGAGCTTCAGCAATGAGGAATTGCAATAAATGTTACCGGATGAACCTTTCTTTGCTAAAGATGATGCCATTCAAGAGAGAGATGATGCTTGGGAGGAGGCTGTTTGCCTCACACAGAAAAACACCAGAGAAGAAATGCATGCTGCTTCCTTATTGGACTATTGTAGAGCTCAAGTAATCCCTCGTGGACTGCGTATTTACAAAGCCCCAGGGATGTATTGTAATGATGATATTTTTATACAATACTGGAATGCTATTTTAAATAAATGCTTGGGTACATAGGGAGAAGAATGGTCAGCAGGAAAAATGAGGTGATAGTGCCTCTGTATAGGTCTGTGGTGAGACCTCATTTGGAGTAGTGTGCACAATTCTGAAGAACACACCTTCAAAAGTATATAAACAGGATGGAATCTGTGCAGAGGGTGGCTACCAAAATGGTCAGTGGTCTTTGTTATAAGCCATATGGGGACAGACTTAAAGAGCTCAACATGTATACTTTAGAGAAAAGGCAGGATAGAGGAGAAATGATAGAGACATTTAAATATTTCCGTGGCATAAATGCACAAGAGAGCCTCTTTCAATTGAAAAAAGCTCCTGCAATGAGGAGACATAGGATGAAGGGTAAAGGGGATAGACTCAGGAGTAACATGCGGAAATATTTCTTTATGGTAGATTCGTGGAATAGTTTTCCAGTGGAGGTAGTAGAGACGAGGACAGTAAAGGAAAAAAAGGGACTGGTAAGGGGGACTGTTGCTTCTGGAGGGAGATCTGCAACTGTGAGTATTTACTTCTGGTAATTTTCTAAAAGGAATTCTTTGTATTAAAGCTAATTAATCTGTGATCCACTATTTTTGTTAAATCAGTCAGGGCCTAGTAGCAGCAGTTTAAGTTTACATTTAAAACACAGAGGAGAACTCTCTGGTTACATTTCATACCCAGCAGAGAGCTTGTACTTTAAATTTAATAGTCACTCAGGGCCTAGTAACAGCAAAGTACTTTTAGTTTAAATTTAAAACACAGAAGAGAGCTTTCTGGTTACATTTGGAACCCAGCAGAGAGCTTGTAGTTTACATTTAATAGTCACTCAGGGCCTAGCATCAGCAAAGTTCTTTTAGCTTAAATTTACAACACAGAAAAGAGCTTTCTGGTTAACTTTAGAACCCAGCAGAGAGCTTGTGCTTTAAATTTCATAAGAAGTTAGAGCCTAGCAGCAGCTAAGAGCTATAATTTAAATCAAATCAGAATATAGCTTACCTCAGCAGCACAAGACAGGGTACTGTGTAGCAGCCCTCTTTTAATAAGTGTTAATTCCCTCCCACCCTCCCCACACCCACCCAACTCCTGGGATAATCGTAGCTTTATAGGTACTTACACATCTTAAAAGACAGGAGGTGCTCTCAGGTGAAGCTCATTACCCAAATCAGTCATACACTAAGAACCTGAGATTAGTTAAGCTTCAGGTGAACAAGGTATATTACACGTATTAGGTTCAGTTTTATTAGTATAACTATCCATAGCAACCCTTAGTAAGTAAAGAACTTAGATCTAAATACAAACTTAAAACTAAGATGCAGACAACAGTCCAGCAGCGGGATGGGGGCTTTCCAGTCTTTTGCATTGAGTGTCACATGTATGATTTTCTCCCAGTTGGTGAGAGGTCTTACGTGTGCACTAGGTGCAAGGAGCTCTTTGCTCTCAGGGAACGAGTCCGTTCTCTAGAGGCTAAAGTAGCAGACTTGGAAAGCATAAGACAGACAGAGAGGTACATAGACGAGACCTACAGGGATAAAGTCCTGAAGTCCCACCTCCAGTCTGGCAGCATCCCTGTTGCCATGGAGGAGAGAGGTCACGTGACAGGAGAGCATCACCCTGGTGTGGCAGGAAGTGATCCTGTAACTAGGACCTGTCCTCCAGGTGATGTAAAACCCTCTCGCACCGAGGAAGTTTCTCCAGGGCCATGTGCCCATGAGGGAAGGGTTAGGACAGCCGTTATAGTTGGTGATTCGATCATTAGGCATGTAGATAGCTGGGTGGCTGGTGGACGTGAGGATCGCCTGGTAACATGCCTGCCTGGTGCGAAGGTAGTGGACCTCACGCGCCACCTAGATAAGGTCTTAGATAGTGCTGGGGAGAAGTCTGCTATCTTGGTACATGTTGGTACCAATGACATAGGAAAATGTGGTAGGGAGGTTCTGGAGGCTAAATTTAGGCTTTTAGGTAGGAAGTTGAAATCCAGAACTTCCAGGGTAGCATTCTCCGAAATGCTTCCTGTTCCACGCGCAGGACCCAAAAGGCAGACAGAGCTCCGGAGTCTCAATGCGTGGATGAGACAATGGTGCAGAGATGAGGGGTTTGGATTTGTTAGGAACTGGGGAACATTCTGGGGAAAGGAGGGGCTCTTCCGAAGGGATGGGCTTCACCTTAACCGGGATGGAACCAGGCTGCTGGCATTAACCTTTAAAAAGGAGATAGAGCAGCTTTTAAACTAGATATTAGGGGAAAGCAGACAGTTGCCCAAGAGCAGATGGTTCGGAAGAATGTATCTTTGAAGGATACTACCAAAAGCAGAGAGGTTCCACAAAAGAGTAAAGTAGCCCAAATGCCCTCAAGTATGGAGCAGACAGAGCTTAAAGATCCCAAATTACTCATGTCTAACAGACAAATTAATATGGATAAAATACATTCTCTAAAATGCTTGTATGCAAATGCTAGAAGTCTAAAAAATAAGATGGGAGAGTTAGAATATATAGCACTAAATGAAAGGTTAGATATGATTGGAATATCAGAGACATGGTGGAAGGACAACCAGTGGGACACTGTGATACCTGGGTACAAACTATATCGTAATGATAGAGCTGATCAAATTGGTGGAGGGGTTGCTCTCTATGTTAGAGAGGGCATTGAGTCAGAAAGGATTAAAGTTTTGCAGGAAACAAAATCTGCTGTAGAATCTATATGGATTGAAATTCCATGTAAAAGGGGGAAGGCAATGGCAGTGGGGGTGTACTATCGAGCGCCTGGCCAGAATGACCAAATGGATGATGAAATGCTCAAAGAAATCAAGGAAGCTAACAAAAGTTACAGCACAGTAATAATAATGGGTGATTTCAACTACCCCGGTATCGACTGGGTCAGTGTCACGTCAGGACATGCTAGGGAGATAAAGTTCCTAGATGAAATAAATGACTGCTTCTTGGAGCAGCTGGTTCATGAACCGACCAGAGGGGGCCATATTAGACCTAATCCTTAGTGGAATACCAGATCTAGTGCAAGAGATAAGGTTGTTGGGGCCACTTGGCAATAGTGATCATAGCATGATCGCCTTTGATTTAATTAGTGGAGGAGGGATAGTAAGGAAATCCACAGTACTACCTTTTAACTTTCGAAAGGGAGACTATGATAAAATGAGGAAAACAGTCAAGAAAAAACTAAAAGGAGCAGTTGCAAAGGTTAAAGACGTACATCAGGCTTGGCTGTTGTTGAAAAATACTATCTTGGAAGCCCAGACCAGCTGTATTCCACGCTTTAAGAAAAGTGGAAAGAAGTCCAAAAAATTGCCAGCATGGTTTAAAGTTGAGGTCAGAGAGGCTGTTGTTGCCAAAAAAGCATCTTTCAGGAAATGGAAAAAAGAGCCAAACGACGAAACCTGGAAACAGCACAAGCACTGGCAAGTCAAATGCAAGGCATTGATAAGGCAGGCAAAGGGAGAATTTGAGAAGAAGCTTGCTGCGGAAGCAAAAACGCGAAGTAATGACCTTTTCAAGTACATTCGTAGCAAAAAACCTGTGAGAGAGTCAGTTGGTCCATTAGATGATAGAGGCATTAAAGGAGCACTGAGAGGCGACAAGGCGATAGCGGAGAGACTGAACGAATTCTTTGCTTCAGTCTTTACTGAGGAAGATGTAGGGATGTTACCCATGACTGAAGTGGTATTTAAAGGTGCAGAAGAATTGAAGGAAATATCGATACATCGAGAAGATGTATTACAACTATTAGATAAGCTGAAGAGTAGCAAATCACCTGGGCCGGATGGTATACATCCAAGGGTATTGAAAGAACTGAAATATGAGATTGCAGACCTGCTATTAGTAATCTGTGAACTATCATTAAAATCATCTCTAATACCTGAAGATTGGAGGATCGCCAATGTAACACCAATTTTTAAAAAGGGTTCCAGGGGTGATCCGGGAAACTAGAGACCGGTGAGCCTGACGTCAATACCGGGAAAAATGATAGAAACCATCTTAAAGAATAAAATTACTCAGCATGTAGATAGTCATGAACTAATGAGAGACAGCCAACATGGCTTTAGACAAGGAAGATCTTGTCTTACTAATCTGTTATGTTTTTTGAAGGAGTGAATAATCAGGTGGACAAAGGTGAGTCGGTTGATATTGTGTATCTGGACTTTCAGAAAGCCTTTGACAAGGTCCCTCATGAGAGACTTTTGGCAAAACTAAAGAGTCATGGGATAGGAGGCAGTGGACTATTGTGGATCAGGAACTGGTTAAAAGATAGAAAGCAGAGGGTAGGGCTAAATGGCCAATTTTCCCAATGGAGAAAGGTGAATAGTGATGTACCCCAGGGATCTGTGCTGGGTCCGCTACTTTTTGACATATTCATAAATGACCTGGAAAGTGGAATAACGAGTGAGGTTATCAAATTTGCAGATGACACAAAACTATTTAAAGTTGTTAAAACCCAAGAGGATTGTGGAAAATTGCAAGAGGATCTTGATAAATTGGAAGACTGGGCATCAAAATGGCAGATGAAATTTAATGTGGACAAGTGCAAGGTTATGCACCTAGGGAAGAACAACCCAAACTATGGTTACACGATGCAAGGTTCCACATTAGGAACCACCACCCAGGAAAAAGATTTAGGCGTCATTGTGGATACCATGTTAAAACCCTCGGCCCAGTGTGCAGCGGCGGCCAAGAAAGCAAATAGAATGCTAGGTATGATAAGGAAAGGAATGGAAAATAAAACAAAGGATATTATAATGCCTCTATATCGTTCCATGGTGAGACCGCACCTTGAATATTGTGTGCAATTCTGGTCGCCGTATCTTAAAAAGGATATAGAGTTATTAGAAAAGGTTCAGAGAAGAGCCACCAAAATGGTAAAGGGGATGGAAGGATACTCCTATGAAGAAAGGCTAAAAAGGTTAGGGCTCTTTAACCTGGAAAAGAGACGGCTGAGGGGAGATATGATAGAAGTCTATAAATTAATGAGCGGAGTGGAACGGATAAACGTAGATCGATTGTTTACCTTATCAGAATATAGAAAGACTAGGGGACATGCAATGAAGCTACAGGGTAAACTATTTAAGACTAATAAAAGAAAATATTTTTTCACTCAACGTGTAATCAAACTCTGGAATTTGTTACCGGAGGATGTAGTAAAGGCTGTTAGTGTAGCTGGGTTTAAAAAAGGTTTGGACAAGTTCCTGGAGGAAAGGTCCATAAGCCATTATTAAGAAGGGATCCAGGATATCAATGCTTGAACCAATACAAGCATTGTGGACCCTGTGTCCCTTGGGGAAACTGCTAGGTACATATGACCTAGATTGGCCACTGTTGGAAACAGAATACTGGGCTTGATGTACCTTGGTCTGACCCAGTATGGCATATCTTATGTTCTTATGACTATAGTAGTTGATATGGAAGAGCAGACTAGATAGGCTATATGCTCTTTCTGCCATCATATTTCTATATATGAAAGGTTAGCTATAATTGGCATCTAAGAGACCTGTTGGAAAGAAGACAACCAATTGGATATTGTGATATCAGGCTACAAACTATATCGCAAAAGTACCAAAAGTACTTTTCCTATTTCTCTAGTTTCCAATATTTGTTCCTCAATCCTTCTTTACGAAGCTTCATAGGTTATTAACAAAGTTTATCTGGCAGAGACACCGTCCCCGTATTAGCTTGCTAACTGTAATTTACCCTAAGTACCGGGGAGGTGTTGGGCTCCCGGATATTGAACTCTCTTATGGGTGCGCTTGCCTGCATATTATTCAGTTCTGGGCAACCAATTCTGGTTCTCCCTGGTTAGCTATCGAGGCGGCTTGGGTAGATCTGATTCCTTTGCTGGCTGCCCCCTTCACCCAAGTAACATCTGATAAGAAGATGATTCTCTACCACCTTTTTGTAGGTCCAGTTTGGCGAGCCTGGCAACTCTTATACAAGAGGTCCCAATTAGCGCTGCAATTCTCTCCTTATATGCCTATGGGTTCCTTCCCCTTTGTTCGTAATTTTGGGAGGGTGAGTCCGCAGTTGGGGACATCTGAAGTGGCTATCCTCCCTTTTTGACCATTCATCTTTTCTCACACAGACACAAGTGAATCAGCTGCTAGGCACACTGATTTCTGTCTTTCAGTACTCTCTACTCTGATATTGCTTTGATAGGCCAGCGATAGTCTCCGCAGGTACCTGCTATCCTAGAGTTTGGGAACGAATACTCTGACTCTCAACGGGCAAAGACCATACTTGCCTGCCTGTATAGGAAGTAGCTATGGATATTTCTATTGAAGCAGCTTGACCGGCCTTCTGGAAAGTATTGTTACTCACCTGTAACAGGTTTTCTCTGGGAACAGCAGAAATCAGTCCTCACATATGGGTGACGTCAACACAGCTCGCTCCCGTCCAAGGGTGCCATCTTGGTCAGTCAGATGACATAGTGAAAAAGGACAGAAAAAAGATCAGGGGCATGCGATGGATGTCATCTACCTGGATTTCAGCAAAGCCTTTGATACTGTTCCTCATAGAAAGCTTATCAATAAACTCAGTAGTTTGGGGATGGGTCCCAAGGTGGTGAATTGGATTAGAAATTGGTTGACTGACAGACGACAGAAGGTGATGGTAAATGGAGCTCACTCGGATAAAAGGAGGGTGATTAGTGGGGTGCCCCAGGGTTCGGTCCTTGGCCCGGCACTGTTCAATGTATTTGTGAGTGATATTGTTGAAGGACTGAATGAAAAAGTCTGTCGTTTTGCAGATGACACGAAAATTTGCAACAGAGTGGACTCCCCTGAGGGAGTGGTTAACATGAGGAAAGATATACAAAAGCTGGAAGAATGGTCTAATGCTTGTCAATTAAGATTTAATGCGAACAAGTGCAGTGTCATGCGCTTGGGAAGCAGAAATCCAAGGGAAATGTATGCGATAAGGGGCGAGAGGTTGGTGTGCACAGATCAGGAGAAGGATCTTGGTGTAATTATTTCTGAGGCTCTCAAGGTGGCAAAACAGTGCGACAAGGCAGTGGCAAAAGCCAGGAGGATGTTGGGCTGCATGCAAAGAGGAATTACCAGCAGAAAGGAAGAGGTACTAATGCCACTGTATAAGTCATTGGTGAGGCCTTACTTGGAATACTGTGTTCAGTTTTGGAGACCATATCTTGCAAAGGATGTAAAAAGGTTGGAATCTGTTCAGAGGAAGGCGACCAAAATGATTTGGAGCCTGCGTCAGAAGCCTTATGAGAAGAGATTTGAAGACCTAAATATGTACACTCTGGAGGAGAGGAGAGATAGAGGAGATATGATTCAGACCTTTAAATACTTAAAGAGAAATAATGAACAAACAAACCTCTTCCAAGGACGGGGAAAGTGTAAAACTAGAGGGCATAATGTGAAACTGCAAGGGGGTAAAATTGAAAGGCAATGTCAGGAAATACTTTTTCACTGAAAGGGTGGTGGATGCTTGGAATGCCCTCCCGATGGAAGTGGTGAGAGCAAATACAGTGACAGAATTCAAAATGGCATGGGACAGACACAGTGGATCCCTTTACAGCAACAGGATAAAATCAAAATAAACTTAACCATCTAATTTCCCAACAAATAGGGGTGTCCTACACAAAGCGGTGGGTTCACCCCTAAACAAAGACATGGGGAGGGGTGACATGCACAGAGCAGCAGGTGCACCTACTCTTGCCATCTCACTGGGCAGACTAGATGGACCATACTGGTCTTTATCTGCCGTCATTTACTATGTTACTAATGTAGGGATGCAACTCCAAGGGGAGGAGGGAGTATTGTGCGAATGATTCCTGCTGTTCCCAGAGAACAGGTGAGCAACTGTTTTCTCCAGGAACAAGCAGGAAATCAGTCCTCACATATGGGACTCCCTAGCTCCAGGCTGCTGAGGACCGAACCACGACAGTACCAACGGCGACCAAATGGGTAGCCGTGAGTTGCAGAAGGTGAGACCCAATAGACAGACTTTGCAAGACCCGAGCTCCAGCTACACTAGCACTCCGGTAGCCTGAACACAGAAGGTTCAGAGGGCAGGAGTTGCCTACATCCCAAAATTATTACAGAGTACTGCCTGCCCGAAGGCACTGTCCCTGCGGGACTCACTCTTCAGGCAGTAATGAGCTCAAACATATGAATCGAAGACCACGTGGTGGCCCTGCAGATTTCTGTCACCGGCACTGAATGGAGGTTAGCTAATGACGTGGCCATAGCCCACATGCGATGTGCAGTGATTCGTTGCTCAAGGGAGAGGCCCAACCGCTCGTAGGCAAGGGTTAATGCAGTCCGCCACCCAAGTGGACAGAGTTCGCTTCGTTACCGGAAGCCCCAGTCTACTGGGTTCATATGACACAAAGAACCGAGGAGCTTTGCAATGGGCCTGGGTCCTCTGTAGGTACAAGGACAGGGCCCGCTTACAGTCTAGCATATGCAATATGATCTCCTCCCTGCTGGCATGGGGCCGTGGAAAAAAGGTTAAGACGGAAGGGAGATACCACCTTGGGGAGGAATTTGGGGTGTTGCAGAGCACTACCCTGTTCTTATAGAACCTTGTATATGGCAGATCCGCCACCAAGGCCTGGAATTCACTCACCCTCCGAGCGGATGTGATGGTCACCAGAAAGACCACTTTCCAGGAGAGGTACCTCAAATGGCAGGTGGCCAGGGGCTCGAACAACGGTCTGGTGAGTTGGGAGAGCACCATGTTAAGGTCCCATTCCGCCGTTGGAGGGCGGAGAGGAGGCTTCGATAGCAAGAAGCCTTGGAGAAACCTGGAGACCAGGGGATGGCTTGAGAGAGATTTTCCCTCTACAGGGTGATGGTGAGCTGCTATGGCACTCAGGCACACCCTCATTGAATTAGAATGCAGGCTGGCATGCGAGAGGTGTAGTAAGTACTGTAGCACTAGTTGCATGTGGCAAGAGAAAGGGTTCTCTCCTCTCTCTGCACACCAGACAGAGAATCTTCTCCATTTGAAGGCATATGCTCATCTGGTGGATGGTTTTGGGAGGCCAGGATCTCCTCGATTTCCCCAGGGAGACTGAAAGGAACTAAGGCTACCCTTTAAGCAGCCACGCCATCAACGCTAGTGACCCCATTTGGGGTGCAGGAGGGAGCCCTCCTCCTGGGACAGAAGGTCTGGATCCTGATCCAGCAGGACTGGGAGTGCCATTGACAAGGAGAGCAGCAGAGGGAAACAGAATTGTCGGGCCCATCTGGGGGTGATCAGAATTACTGATGCCTGCTCGCTCTGGACCTTGAAGAGGTTCTTGGCCAGCAGTGGTGCAAGTAGGAAGGCATAGAGGAGGCTCTCAGATCATCCACCCTCCCTGGGTGTGGCTGGCGTGAGCAGAAGAGGGGCAGCTGCGTGTTGTCCAGGGAAGTGAACAGGTCCATCACGGGCCTGCCCCAGAGGTGGAGGAGTCTTTGTGCCACCCTGGGGTTCAGACGCCATTTGTGTGGGTAGAGGACTCTGCTGAATTTGTCTGCTACGCAACTGTCCTGACCTGAGAAGTACTGCTCAGAGAAACATTCTGTGGTATACCGCAAAGGAGAGGGGAGCCACCGTTTCCTGGCAGAGGGAGTACGAAGCCGTGCCCTCCTGCTTTTTCACATAAAACGTGGCAGCCTGGTTGTCCATTTGGATCAGCACAGGGTGGTTGCATAGGAAGTGGTGGAATGCTTGCAAGGCCAGGAAGACGGCTCTGAGCTCCAGGAGATTGATCTGCAAGAGTGACTCATCCTGCAATCAGTTGCCTTGAGTGCAGAAGTCTCTGCAGTGTGCCCCCTCTACCCAGGAGGGCAGTGTCCATTATCAGGACCCCCTGTGGCGCAGGCGCCTGAAATGGCATCCCTTCTTGGAGGTGGCATAAGGTCCGCCACCAGTTGAGGGAGTCAGCCAGTTGGTGGGTGACCCTGACTCTGTTGCGCAACCTGCCCATGGCCTGAGTCCACTAGGAGTGGAGGCACTACAGATGCTTGCATGTGCAAGCGGGCTAGGGGTGTGGTGTAGATTGTGGAGGCCATGTGGCCCAGTAGGCAGCAGAGGAGGGAGCCAGTACGAACCAGTGAGTCTCTATCTCTCCCGCCAACTGCACAAGACGATGTGCCCTTTCCTTTGGGAGGAAAGCCTTGACTTGTAGCATGTCCAGCTGGGCACCTACGAACTCTAGGCTTTGGGTTGGAGAGAGGTGGGATTTGAGGTAGTTTATGACGCTAGGTGCTGCAGGAGGTGGATTGTTTGCCCTGCGGCTTGGCTGGCCTTAGAGGCCGTGCTGCCTCTGATGAGGTAGTCGTCCAGATAGGGGAAGTTGAAGGCCTCTTGTAGGCACATATGGGCGGCCATCACCGCCAGGCACTTTGTAAAGTCCCTTGGCGAGGAGGCCAGGCCGAATGGAAGCACCCTGTTCAGGTAGTGCTCTTCTCACACAATGAACCATAGGTACTGTCTGTGGATCAGGATGTGGGCATATGCACAGACAGTCTTCTTGGTGGAGGTGGGGCAGCAGGGTCCCAAAGGAGAACATCTTGAACTTCTCCCTCAACCAGAAACTTGTTCAGGTTTTGCAGGTCTAGTATGGGCCTGAGGCCCCCAGTTCTTTTCGGGACAAGGAAATACCTGGAGTAGAGCATAGTTACTCACCTGTAACAGGTGTTCTCCAGAAGCAGCAGGAATCAGTCCCCACCACTGTTCCCTCTAAGCTGTGCGCATGTGCACGCGCACACACCTTGCCGAGTGAGCGCACATACTTTACAACAGAGCGCACAAAAATTACGGTTCTGATTCTGATAGAAAACAACACAGACGTTCTTAAAATTGAAAAGTTGTTGTGTATTTATGGTTTTCACAAGTTCTACAATATTTTCTAGTGCAATCAATGTGGTGTACATACTGTATTCTGACGTGTAGTCAAATTTTAAAGTATATAACTCCGAGTGTCGTCGTGTGGCGCACAAAAATTTAACCTTCCTTCAAAAGCTGCACAGCTTATATTTTATGCGCACACAGCCTACAGAAAATTAGAGGGAACATTGGTCCCCACATATGGGCGACGTCAGCGCCGATGGAGCCCTCATGCGGAACATTTCCCCAGCTTTCAAAGAAAGCCTTTGGGAATGCAGCACGCATGCACGGTCCCCTTCCCGCCCAAGGGTGCCATCTTGCTCAGTCTGATGACATAGCTAAAAGACAGCAAAAAAATAAATGAAGTATATGACTGCAACTCCAGGGGAGGAGGGAGGGTCGTGAGGACTGCTTCCTGCTGCTCCTGGAGAACACCTGTTACAGGTGAGTAACTACGCTTTCTCCAGGACCAAGCAGGAAGTCAGTTCTCACATATGGGACTCCCCAGGCTCTAGGCTACCATGAACCCAGAGCTGAAAAAATGGCTCCCTCTCAAGAGCCTCGCATCTGTGATAAGAATTTTCTCTGAGAACGCACCCCGTACGGTAGCCCAACACAAGAGCCGGAGGGTAGGAGTTGCCTAAACCTCAAAGAGATTACGGAGTACCGCCTGGCCGAAAACACTGTCCCGCCAGGACTCTCTCTCCAGGCAGTAATGGGCTGCAAAAGTCTGGCTTGAAGACCAAGTTGCGGCCCGGCAGATGTCTGCCAATGGAACAGAGCGGAGATGAGCTACTGACACGGCCTTCGCCCTGACACGGTGGGCCGTGACCCGACCCTGCAAGGGGAGGTCGGCTGCCCTGTACAATCAGGCGATGCAATCTGCTACCCAAGTGGTCAACATACGCTTGGAGACAGGTAAACCCATCCTATTAGGGTCAAAGAAGACGAAGAGCTGAGTAGCCCTTCAATGCTCCCGCATACTTTCTATGTAAAAGGACAACGCCCTCTTACAGTCCAGGGTATGCAAGACTGTCTCAGCCTGGCTGACATGTGGCCTGGGAAAGAAGGTCAGAAGAACCACCTCCTGATTGAGGTGGAAAGAGGAGACTAATTTTGGGAGGAACTAGGGATGGGTCCGTAGGACCACCCTGTTCCTATAGAACTGTGTGTACGGTCTATCAGAAACCAGAGCATCCCCTTTTGGTTTTAGTTTTAGTTTCTGTTGATGGGAGAATTAGTGTGGATAAAAATGAGGGAGAAATGTTATTTAGTAACTTAAAAGTGGTCATCTGTATTTTGAACTTTATTCTGCTTGCCACAGGGAGTCAATGTAGCATGTGCAGGATGGGGGTGATATGCTCAGTTAGGGGAGCTTTGATGATTCTGGCTGTGACATTTTGTTCTATTTGTAATTGGTTGATTTTTTGGGGGGTAAACCTTGGAATAGACTATTGCAGAAGTCAATGTGGGGTGTGATTAGGGCTTGTACTGAAGTCATGAGGGTCAAGTAATGGTCTGAGATGTTGTAGCTTTCGAAGTTTATAGAATATGTTTCTTGCAGTTATTTTTACATGAGAGGTCATGCTGAGTGTTGGTCTAAGGCAACTCCTATGTATTTTACCTCTTGTTTAGCTGGTAGGTTTGTGTCACCAATTGGGAGAGTAAGTGGTGGGGTGAAGTTTGGGTTTCTTGTGGTGTAAAGGATTTCTGTTTTGTTGAAGTTGAGCTGGAGGTTCATGGTGCTCAGCCATGTTTGTACTTCTTTAATGCAATGGGAGAGTGTATGTTGGTTTGGTTTGGTGATGTCTATCAGGACGTAAAGCATGATATCATCAGTGTAAATATGATATCCTACTTTAGTTTCTGAAGATGTTGCATACAGGTTGGAAATACAAGTTGAATAACAGAGAGGACAGGGCAAATCCCTGTGGGATACCCTGTTCTTGCTTGAAACTTGGGGAAGTTTCAGTGCCTATCAGTACTTGTGTGCGGTTTTGAAGGTATGATTTAAACCAACGAAGTGTGGTACCTGTGATGCCAATGTGCTCGAGTCTTTTGATGAGTATGTTGTGATTGACACTGTCGAATGCGGAAGTAATGTCAAGGAATACTAGTATGAATGCTTGTTTTGAGCTGTCCATTCCGCATATGAGTTTGTCTATGAGGGTTAGCTGTAGTGTTTCCACTCCGTGAAAGGAGCGGAAACCGTACTGGTGTTCATCTAGGGGAGCACTGAGGTCTATGTAGTCTTGTAAATGGGTTTGTACAAATTTCTCGATTAATTTAGAGACAAATGGAATATTTCTATGGGTCTGTATGAACTGGGGTTCATCTTGTCTAAGGATTTGTTTTTCAGGATTGGTCGGATTATTGATTGTTTAAGTTCAGGTAACATTTATCCCTGTGAAAGAGATTGATTTATTATGGGAAAGAGATGTGGGGCTAATTCAGTTTTAGCTGTCTTGATCCAGCTGACTGGGCATGGGTAAAGGGTAGACGTGGTGGTGTTAATTTTGGTGATCGATAAGGTGGAAGGAGTTCCAGGTTATAGAGTTAATGGACGGTTCGAATAAGGGTGTGGTATCACTAGTCTATGTATTTTTAAGTTTGCTAGTGAAATGGGTTGCGAAGATATGTGGCTTAATGGTGGGGGTTTGGATTAGAGATTTAACTATTTCAAAAAGTTCTCTCGGGCGATTGAGTGATTTAGTGAGTATTTTGGTGTGATATTTATTTTTTCTGTTGAGGATGGCTTCTTTGTATTTTTGAAGGGATTCCATGTAGGGGGTTTTTACTGTCCGATGATTTGGCTGCCCTCCATTTGTGTTCTTTCTTCCTTAGTTCTATTTTTAGGATTGTTAAATCTTTAGTGTACCAAATTTCATTGGGTTTTTGTGTAGGTTTTTCTTGTATTTTCATGACAGTAGAGGCATTTGATATTGTGGTATTCCAGGTTTTTACTGAGGTGTCAATGTCTGTAGATGGGTTATTTAGATGGGGGGAGTATGTTTTTGAGGAAGCCTTCTTTGTTGAAGTGCGTGAATCTTTTTTTGTGGGTTGTCTCTTTGGTTGGGGGGGGGGAGGGGAGATGTGTGTTTCCATGGGTATGGTGAACTGAATAAAAAAGTGGTCTGACCCATAGGACTTGATGTGATTTTGGGGATGTGAAAAGTGGGTGAGAGATGATAGGTTTGGAGATGAATACCAGGTCTAAAGTGTTGCCTTTAGAGTTAGTGGGGGAGGTTACTGTTTGCTGGAATCCCATCTCGGTCATAGAGTGGACTGGGTGTTGTGTAAGGATGAAGGTAAAAGTTCCTAGTAAGATGTGGGGGTTTCTTAGTGAAGTTGAGCATGTGGTTTCCAGGATGGCAGTGAGACTGTCATAGTTGGGGTTGGGTGGTCTGTATACTAGGCAGATGGACAGGATTTCATTTTCTATCTTAATTATATCCATGTCATTTATGTTGTTGCATATGCTGAGTGCGGGTTTTAGTTCTTGCTTTCATATTATGAGTACTCTTTTTTTTTGTGTCTCTGGGACAGTTAAATAGGAGGTAGCCATCTAAGTTAAGCTGGTTTAGCAGGACAGTGTCAAGTGTTTGATATCCAGGTTTCTGTGATACATAGTAGATGAGGGTTTTCATCTTTAAGCAGGTGTGGTATGACAGGGATCTTATTTCTAATGGACCTAACATTAATGAGCATACATTTTATTGGTATGGGAGGTATGGTAAATTTTTGCGTGGGGTTAGGGTCTTATTTATTTATTTACATTCTCTTATATACCGCGCTATTCTGCATCAGTGCGGTTTTACATTGAACAAACTGAAATTACATTGAACAGGGCATTATAACTTGGAGAGAACTATTTTACAGGGAACATGGGCTATGGAGGGTTAAGTGGCTTGCCCAAGACCACAAGGAGCACCTGTGGGACTAGAAACCCCAGTCCTTCCGGCCCAAGGTTGCTGTCCTCTAGTGGGATTTGAACCCCCGACCTTCCGGCCTGAAGTACCTTGCCCCAACCACTAGGCCACTCCTCCACTCCACTCTTGCGTATGTATGAGTATGAGTCTGCGTTGGGTGGTGGTATTCTTTGTATAGCATACTCTGGTGTTTGAGTTTTTATGTAATTGGTGAGTGTTGCTATGTTTGGTGTGGATTATGGGGATGTAGTATTGCTTCTGCTTGGATTGAGGTATGGAGGGCTGTGAAGGCGGTTATGTTCAAGAGGAGGAGGATGCCCAGTAGTAGGAATTTTGTGAGTTTCATGGTGGTGGGTCAGGGGGTGCTGCGGTAGTGTTATATCAAAATGCAGATATTGGTAATCAATATTAGTGTGTAGTAATAAAGCTTGATTTATAATCAGTATGACATTAAAAATCAGTTCAATGTTGGTGCTAAATATTATTGATGATTGTATGCTTGACTGGATTAATTACAGTTACAAGATTGCATGGATATATTAGGGGAGGTCAGATGTATCAGGAAAATTCTGGGCGTTCTGATTGGTAGGTAAAGGTACGTAGAGGTTGGCTCGTTTACCTTCCTTTGTTTTTGCATAAGGTTTGAGCAGAGGAATTCTGCCTTGTCACTAGTTCGGGTCTGCGAAGATCTGCTTGATGGCATTTCTTTGAGATATCATCAAGTTGGGTGGTTTCACGCTCAGGATCCACACCTTAGGGCCATGCCAAAGGGCCCTCTGGCAAGGCCTTCAGGCGTGGGCGTGCCTGAAGCTCGCTGGTATTTAAAACAGTTCTGTGCGGCCGGTGATGATGCTTAGTAAGCGGAGTTGGCCAGCCATGTGCTGCTTAGAACTTGCAGGAGGTGTAGAAGAATGTAGCTGGAGTGCAGCAATCATACAAGAGCCTCACCTTGTTCAATCTGTGGGAAGATGACTTCTTGCAGGCCGGATGGAGAGAGTGTGTGCTGCGTCCCGGGGTGGGGGGGACTCCGATCGTGATCACAGCCCTGCTGCAGATCAAAGAGGGAGCAGTTCTGGGCTGGCCGGTGATGATGACAAGTGCTGCTTAGGGCTTGCAGGAGGTGTAGAAGAATGTTGCTGGAGTGCAGCGATCACACAATGGCCTCACCTTGTTCGATCTACCGCCCTGTCCGTGAGCAACCCTGCGAGCTCTGAGAGAAACAAGGCCTGGTGAAGGAGAGGCCACTCTGACTCTCCTGGGAAGAACCCCAGTGGTGTTTTCTGGAACCTGAGGAGATAACCCTCCTTTACCACCTGCTGGACCCACTGGTCCATGGTGACCTCAACCCATATGTGGGCAAAGAGCGCCAGGCAGCCCCCTGTGGGCAGGGGAGGGCCTCCCGAGGGAGAGGAGACACTGCACGGGAAGTCAGAAGCTCCCTCCAGGCTGGGTGGGAGCTGATGGTTGAGGTTCCTGAGTCTTTGGCTTCCTCTGCCCATAACCTTGGTTCTTGGGCAGGGGGTCGTGTTGCTGTTGCCCCGAGTAGAGTTGGTAATAGCCCTGGTGAAAAGACCCCTTTTTCCTCAGGAAAAGTGGTCTTTTACCTGATGGTTTCTTCCGGGGAAGGATTGAAGTTTTCCTCGAGAACCTCTGTCTAGTCACGACCTCAGTCTCTCTCGGCTGCCTTGTCGGCCATGGGTTTGCCAAACAAGTTTTTCTCGGTGCAGGGGACATCGAGCAATATCTTTTGTACCCACTGCTCGAGGTCGAGGTCTGCAACTAGGCCTGGCGCCCGGCCCAGATGCTTGCTGCTGCTACCTGGGCTGCGGATTCAAAGCTGTCGTAGGCAGCGCAGGATAGGAACTTCAAGCAGTCCCGGATTCCAGCTGTCAGGGCTTGGAACCTTGGAGGAGTTCCCCAGCAAGGCCTGCAGAGAAGCCCACCATTTCTTGTATGAGGCCCTTGAGGTACATGTCTATGTACAATTCATAGGCCTGTATCCGACAGCCCTGCATGGATCCCTTGAAGCACTTGTGCACGAGGGTGTGGAGGGCTCAGGCCTCTCTGCCCGGGGGAACAGAAGAGTAGTTCTTCTGACTTTTCAGCTTTTGCACAGCATCCACGACCATGTAGTTATGTGGGAGTTGGGACTTTTGGAAACCCGGGCCCTTCTTGATGCAGTAAATGGTGTTGAGGTGTTGGCTGACCACCGGCCTGAGGCCGGGGTCTCCCACATTCGCAGGAGCAGCCTCTTGAGGATGGGCTGTACCGGCATAGTGAGAGTCTCCTTTGGCGGGGACTCATACTGGAGAATTTCTAGTTCTTCGGTGTGTGAAGGCCATGTCCTGGGCAAAGTCGTGGAAGGCCACGTCCTCGGGGGGGAGGGGGGGGGAATGGCACCGGGGATCCAAGGGTGACAGTACCGAAGTGACTTCTCTGTGTCGAGAGGTCTCGGGAGAGGCCTCGACATTGGTCTCCCAATCAGAACTAGAGGGCGTCGAGGACTCAGAGGCTCAGGACTACTGTGCCTTGAGGCAAGCCCTGAGGAACCGGGGTCTTCTGGTGGATCTCGAGTTGGAGGAACTGGCCAGGAAGAACTAGACACCCAAGGATCAGGACCTGGATCTCGATCGGTGCCAAGGGCTCACTCGAGGGCAGTAGTGCTCGATGCCAGGGGACTCCCCCGCAGTCGAGGGCCCGGTTGTTGGGGCAGATGATGCGGACGAACCTGACATCATTGCCTGCTGCAAGGCCAGGATGGCAGTAATATTCTGCTCCAGGACTGCCATTCTGGATTCAAAGCCAGACGGCTCCACAGCTGTCGCATGGGCACCTAGGGCCTCGGGCCCAACACGACACTGTCGCAAGTGCGTCCTCAACGAGGACCACGGACTCAAGGAGCCTCGCACGGTCGCTGCTGGCCGAGAACTCCTTCTTAGAGACCTTAGGGGGGTGCTGCTTGGAGTCATCAGAGTCCCAAGGTAGGACATTACCGGGTTTCACCGGTGGAACCTCGACTGGTCTCAAGGATTTTTTCTTTCTGGGGTATGGGGTCTTAAGACACCCAGGCCTCATGGGAGGTGCTCAGCTTGGGGCTCAGCATCGGGGAAGCTGGGGCTGAGTCGGACAGTGGGAACATCCTCTCCTGCAACTCCGACCTTTTCTTGTTGATTTTCAGAATCATGGCCTGGCACAGGTCGCTGGTGGTATTGTCGTGGTCCGGGCCGAGGTAACATAAGCAGCAGTTGTGAGTGTTTGTAACAGACATGGTTTTACTGCAGCAGTCACACTTTTTGTACCCACCGGGGGACATGGTGGGGGACACCCGGCCAGGATCAATGACTCCCAGGCAAAAAACGGCACGAATGCCAGGCGAGGCCAAGCCTCATCAAAAAGAAGAGGGAGTCAAGAACGGCACCAGGGATGGCGTTGGCTCGAGGTGGGAAGAACCACCGGTTTGCAAACTGGGAAAAAACAACTTTTAATGATAATTTTTAGAGGATTTTTCCAGGAAAAACAAGACAAGTATCCCATTGGGCTCCGCGGAAAAAAGGAGACTGACCAAGATGGCATCCTTGGGCGGGAAGGGGACCACGCATGCGTGGTAGTATTCCCAAAGACTTACTTTGAAAGCTGGGGACATGCTCCACGCGGGCTCCATCAGCGTCAACGTCACTCATATGTGAGGGCTGACTTCCTGCTTATTCCTGGAGAAACATTAGGATCTGGATCTTCCTAACAAATCAGATGACTTCTGGCTTGAGGTGTACCAATACACACACAAATGCTCTATATCACTTTCCTTAGTCAGTACTCAGTTGAGGATTCTTTATCGTCTTCTGGTTGTCCCTGAGGATTTATTCCTATGGGGAAGGGCTGATGATTTCCTCTGCTGGAGATTGTGTGGTCAGCAAGGCACAATCTTTCATATGTGGAGGAAATGTCCAAAAATACAGGCCTTTTGGTTACAAGTTCACAGTAGTATCACACATACTCTGGGGATTAATTTCCCCCTCGAGCCGGAGACTTGTATACTAGGATTTCTCTCCGTCGATGTGCTGCCAATGGACACTCATCGCCTAATTAATGGCTTGCTGTTAGCGGCACATTCCGTCATTAGTTGATTCTGGAAAAGAGCCTTATAAAGAGGGGGCTAAGAATGGATGGTGAAGGTGGGGAATATATACAGGATGCAATAAGCTTACAGCTGATCTAAGAGAAAAGCTGGGGCAGCTGGTGCGCCTATGGTCGCAAATTCTGCTGGTAACTGAGTGAGCATGGGTGTGACAGATACTGCTGATCAGGGATCCATAGCCTCTTACCCATTCAAAGTTTGTTATCTATATGCATCACACCCTTCCAGGACGACTCGCTATTCCCTCCATCTTACAGGTTGAGTGAGAGGTTAACTCTAAATCTGGGGGGGGAATACAAAGCGGGGGATGGAAAGGTATGTTTATGTTTATGATTATTAAGCTATTTGATATACCGCTCCTTTGCAACATCAAGGCGGTATAGAATCCAAAAAATATACAGATAAGGCCAAAGACCAGAAAAATAAAAGAACTACAATATGTGACAGGAAAGAGGGCGAAATCAATCAGACAAGACAGAAGGCAAACAACATAGATAAGCGGGGTCAGACAATAGATGATGGGAGGTCAAAAGCAGAGGAGAACAAGTGTGTTTTGAGGAGTGACTTGAATTTAGTGTAGGTCTGTTCCATTTGAAGGTGTGAGAAAGGAAGGACTGACCAAGGCCCCAGAACAAGGTTAGAGACTATAGCAGAGACTGATGAGTTTTTGTGTGATAAGGTAACTTACACTAATATAGATCATCCAGTTTATGGCAATCTTGATCTGGCTATGGATAGCGATGAACCGATTTATGGTACTCTGGATATAGATACAGACAGTGATGCAAGCACAGATACTGTGATAAGGAAGCTTATCATAGCTCAGGAAGGAGCTATAGTAAAGGTGAAGTGACTCTGAACAAGCAACCTGTCAGTTCTGGTAGAAATAAGAAAACAGAATTTTTCCATAAAAGACTACCAGTCCCAGAATGCACCAGGTTTCCAACAGCCATTAGAGGAGCTGAAGTGGGGAAACGTGTGTTCAATAAGGAGGGCTATGAGGTAATCCCCAAGCACTCATCTCAAAGGGCAGGGCCTGATT
Source organism: Ichthyophis bannanicus (assembly GCA_033557465.1). NCBI lineage: Eukaryota > Metazoa > Chordata > Amphibia > Gymnophiona > Ichthyophiidae > Ichthyophis > Ichthyophis bannanicus. The sequence goes on along the minus strand of CM066046.1, from coordinate 26,019,891 downwards.
CAGCACAGCTGCGCTGTGCTAGGGTGGAGCACTCATCAAAGCAGAATAAAGGTAGAGTTTATTCTACAGATCCTCATCCTCAGTTTCATCTGGGAGATCCTCAGAATCAGCTTGGAGATCCTCATCTTGGACAGCTTCATCATCTGGAGGATCATCAGAAGCAGAAGCCAGACCGGACGGACAGAGAGGGCAAGAAACCCTTTGGAAGAAAGAAGAGAAAAGCATTTGGGAGATCTAGAGGAGTCCAGAGCAGTACGTATACTGGGGGACATTCAAAAGGCCAGCATACACCATTGGACTGGGGAAAGCCAGAGGAATGGTGCTGCAGAGCTAGGAATCTCCAGACGGTACCTGTGAGGGAGACGGCTGCACGTGGAAGGGACCCTAGGACCCGTGCCAGAAGGTATGTGAACAGAGATCCAGTGTCCAGGGATCTGGATTGGAAGGCTGGACATAAGAACTGGACTACATACTGGCCAGGCTATTTAGAGAGGAACTCTAACAGCAATGGAAGCTCAGGTATGAACACTGATCTATGCCCTAGCTATAACCTTGAAAGACAGCAGGGAAACAAGTATTCTCCTGAAAGTGCTCCATTGAGAAATTCCTCTGTGCCAATCCCTGATATTGAACCCATGATTGTTGAAGAAGGGGAAGGAGAAGTCTTAGATACAGGTTGTGAATACATGGATTGCTCTCTGTCTAAACTCCTTTGGTAATTTTCTGTTACAAAGTACAACAACCATCACAAAGAAATACAAACTTGTTCTTTAATCTACTCAGAAAAGCTCCTGAAGTAGGATTTGAGCCACGCAGTAGAAAGCAAGCCAGCTAAGGGGTTTCAGCTGGGTAACTGCTAGCAATTGAGCCTTACCTAATTGCTTGTGAGCTCTGAGGGAATCACTTCTGAATCTATGTGTGAAGAAAAGAACAGTTTTTCCCTTCTTTGTGGGTTTTGCTTGTTGTTTGAAACACTGCTAAGAAAATATTAGCTAAAGCCTACAGAAAAGACCAGTTTGTTACCAACCAGGTCTTTATTCTTTTGATTTGATTGCCTGACAAGTTCAACTGTTTTCCTGATTTTGTTTTTCCAAGTTTAACACTGAAAGCAAGTATCCTGTTTTATGTGCTACCAAGCATATCTGTGTTGGGAGAAATAACCCCATAAATAAATATCTTATTGGCTTTACACTCAAGCACAACTAATTATTGTGAGCAGCTGTGTCTGGTGTGAATGGACTGCATTTCCCACAATCCCTTGCAAATCATATTGATATATGCACTTGCCAAGACTGTGAACATTCTCACCCAGGAAGCCGTCTGACAATAATGATAAAGAAACAGGACTGTGAAGGTGGCTATAGCCATATACCTTTACTCAGGTAAAAATATATATGCTTATTGTAATGCAAGGCTAAAAACTGTGAAACATATTTTAGATAGAAGCTTCTGTCTCTCTGCGAAAATTGCTGACACTATTGCAAACGAGATTAGCTAACAAAGTTGTATACACAGCTACTGTGATCAAAGGGTAGCTTCTGCACAAATTTAGGAACTTTCTGTCTGCTATAGACATCCCTCCTCCCTTCTTGTGGTAAAATGATGGGTCAAACTGATAACAATGTCAGCAATATTGCATAAACATTCCGAGAATCAGAGACCTTAGGTCAACATATAACTGGAAATCAAATATAGCTTGGGAAATTAACAGAATTTAGAAAGAAATTATAGTGCAACTAATCAGCTCTTGTATAATGAAAGAATTACAGCGATACCTACTGTCACTTGGTAATTATAATCATGGCCTTGTAACTTCCGTTTTTTATGCATTTTTGACCTACTGTCACTTGGTAATTATAATCATGGCCTTGTAACTTCCATTTTTTATGCATTTTTGCAATGCATCAGCAGAAAAATAACCCTGTAAGCAGATTTTATTCCAGGTCTGTAATTTTGTAACATGAATAATATCATCCGATGTTAATCAAAAATTAACTATGTCAGCTGATACTTTCTTAATAAAAAGCAGATCCCTGAAGAAAGATTTTTGAAGATAGTTAGGGAGGAGCCACGATTTGGACCCTCTGACGATCTTCCTTCTAGAGCTCTGGAATTAATATAATTGATTTTTTGTGTATGTGTCTTCTTTTTTCCTTCCTGTTAGAAGGGCCGGGTAAAGCCTAAGAATCTAGGTAGGAGGGCCTGCCCCAAAAGGGGTACAACAGTTTTTGCCGTGACTCGGATTACCTGTAACAGCTGTCTCTACAGTGAATTCAGCCGGCTGCCCTTCAAACAGGTACAAAAAAGCAGACGTGGGCAGTAATTTGACATGAGTATTAAACAAATATTATAAAGCAGTTTTCTGTGTGTGTGCGTGTTAGGCAGGTTTCTGTCGTGAGTTTTAAAATGGGCAATAAGGCCAGTAAAATTAAACAGCAAACTCAGTTAGATGAGTGGGGCGAAAAAGCTCGTAGTATAGGGCTGAAAAAGGGAAGCCCAAATTATGAAATGAGGCGCAGGTTTGGTGATAGTGCCTTTGATTATGCTGGCCGTTGGCATTCGATGACTGCCTCTAACCCCAGTTTGCAGTTCCCACTTGGTGGAACTTTTCAGGAGGAAAAACTGCATTGGTTACAGTATGAGATGGCCCTTGATGACTTGGGGCGACCTCATACCAGTCACAAATGGGTCGTGTATGGGTGGTGGCAGTCTAAGGCTGCCGAAAAAGCTCAAAAAGCCACCGATTCTGTGTTTGAAAAATTTAAAGATCAAGTGTTTAGAATGGAGGAACAAATATGTGTTTTGACTAAATAGACAGAAGCTGAAATTAAGACTAGTAGTTCTAATAGTAATCCTCCTCTGAAAAATTGTGAACCCAGTACTGTTGCTTCTGCTCCTCCAGCCTATGAGGAGGAGTTCACTGCACTGGCTGTATCACTAACTATGAATAGTGCTGCGGCACCGGCATCCCACCAAGATCAGGAGTCAATGCTCATCCAATTGGACGATATGCCTGGTGCTTCTACCCCTATTAAATCCATGGCCGATACTCACCCCTCAAGCTCTATTTCGGGTGTAATGCTGCCTTCCCCTGGTTCCCCAATCCCTATATCTGTGGCTGACGCCTCTTCTTTAATTACGCCAGGTGGTCCCTTTTCCGCTATCCCTGAAGAGCCTGTAGTTATTCCTTGCACCACTCGGGCTCAACAGTTAAAAAAAGACATTTTGGATCTTGAACAATTAATAGGGATAGAAGCAAGTCAACTTGAATTAATAACCACTAAAGAACAGTTGACTCAATATCTTGCTTACTTAGCAGAAAAAGCCCGCACTTTGACTGAGGTCATCATAACTACGCTTGAGGCACTTGACCTACAAGTAAAACAGCATACGCTAGCGCTGTTGCCGAGCAGTCAAAATAAGGAGCTGGTAGCGGAAGCCATAGCTGCTGTTGCTAAAGGAACTGGCCATTGGACAAAAGCTCCTTTGATTCCTAAATGGAAACACTTGCAGCGTTTGACTTTAGAGCTAGGGGAATTTTTAACTTTAAACCAGGTGGTTAGAGAGGAGAACGAACAAAATAAGAAAATAGACCTACTTGCTCCGTTTAGAGCCTTCCCTAGGGGGGATGGTGGTTTAGTTACTTTAGCATCTCATTGGTCCCCAGCTGAAGTTTTTAATTTGGCTAGATCTTGCCCTGACTCCCGAGAAAAACCTGGTCAGTTTGTAGATTATTGGCGTCAGCTAATAACTACTTACGACCCCTCCTGGGTAGATTTGCAAAATTTATTGAAATCAGTCTTTTTAAATCCAATAGTTGCGGGCAGTCACCCACCCACAACTGCGGGATAACGCAGCATGGGAGTGGCCCCTTGCAGACCCTGTCACTAATTCTTCTGATGTTACTCAAATGACTGCCTTCCGGGAAGACCGGAGTGATTTGTTAAATGCTATTGAAAAGAAATGTACCCCTGTGAAAGATTTGTCCAAGCTATTAGACCTGAAGCAGGGAAGGGATGAAGCTGTTGCCCAGCTTCATACTAGGTGTTGCCTAGCGTTCCGAGATTTTTCCCCTCAGAATGGTGAAATGGAAGGATTTGCCTCAATTTTTGTGAATGGATTGCTGTCAGACATAAAAGCTATTCTTGAAAATGCTTTGCTTGGATGGTCTACCAAGTCTGCCCAGGAGATCTTGGAAGCTGCCTTGCATGCGGAAAAGCGGATGCAGAAGCAGAAGGATGAAGACAAAGATAAAGTGGAGAAACAATGCCAAAAACTTTTAAATCTCCAAGTAGCAAGTTATGAATCAAATTTCAGGGGGCGAGGCAGAGCAAGTGGTGGCAGGGGTACCGTACCCTTTAGGGGTAGGGGCCGTGGATATATGGGAGGATATCAAGGAGACCGCACCTGTTTTAGGTGTGGCAAATTTGGACATATGGCAAGAGATTGTACTATGCCAAGGAGCAACCCTCCCCAATCTGATGCTGTGGGAGCTAGTTACTCACATGCCCCATATCCTGTTTTCACCCCTAATCAGCCTTCAGTCATGACTCAATATTATGCAGAAACTGACCTTGACTATAGTGAGGACTGTAGGCTTGGTTGTGCGCCCCAATACACAGGGAGAAATACTTGCTACAATCTTGGGGTATGACATGCTCTTCCTGTTACATACAGGCGCCTCTATGTCTGCCATTGCTCCATCACAATCGCCCCTCCCCTGTTTGAGGCGTTGCCTACAGCTCCTAGAGTCCCTTGTGAAGGAACTGAGGGAAGAACTATAATGCACCAAAAATTGACTGATGTACCCCTTCTAGTGGAAGGAAAATTGTATCATACAGATTTCCTGGTTGGCCCTACTTTGCCTGTCAATTTGCTTGGGCGAGATTTTCTCTCCAGAAACAAGACTGTTATCAGCTGGGAAACCGGCACTTTGACCTGTACCTTGTGTCCCCTGCAAGTCCAACAGCCTGTAGCTGCGACTCCAACTGCTGTGACCGCTTCACCCTTGGATACCCTTCCTTCAACTTTGTGGGCTCTACCAGGTAATGATATTGGACATCTCAACATTTCCCTGGTCAAGATTGAAGTATGGCTGGGAGCTCCATTGCCTTATGTGCGTCAGTATCCTCTGCCTGCTGCTTCAGTGGCTGGAATACGTCCAGTGATTGAAAACCTGCTAGCCCAGGGTGTGTTGGTACCAACTTCGTCTCCTTGCAATACTCCTATTTTACCTGTACTAAAGGCTGATGGCAAGTCTTACAGATTTGTGCAAGATTTGCGTGCCATTAATCGTATTGTCCTACCAGTTTTTCACCTCGTACCCAATCCTCATGACATTTGGACTCGTATACCATGTGGCTCCACCCACTTTTCGGTCATAGATTTAAGCTCCGCTTACTACTCAATACTGGTAGGGGAGGAGTCGCAGTACTTATTTGCCTTCTCGTACGAGGGGCGTCAATATACTTGGACTACCCTTTCTCAAGGATATACAGAGAGTCCTGCTTAATTTTCACAGGCCCTTAAAGCTGCTTTAGAGGACTTGGCATTGGATAAATCTACCTTGATACAGTATGTTGATGATTTACTTATTTGTTCCCCTTGTTATGATGCTTGTGTGGCTGATACTATGTTAACTCTTCTACATATCTCTCATTTGGGATTGAAAGTGAATCAGTCTAAGTTGCAATTTTCCCTGCCACAAGTAATATTTCTTGGTGTATGTCTCTCCTCAGCTGGCCGCTCTATTACGGCCCAGCAAATTAGTCCTATTATGTCTATGCCTTTTCCTGCTACTGTCCCTTATATACGCCGCTTTTTAGGTCTTTTAGTATTTTGCCGCCAGTGGATCCCTGACTTTGCTGAGCTCGCTGCTGCACTATATGCCCTTCTTGGCTGTGAGGCTCCGGAGGATATTATAGTTCCTACTGAAGCACAGCATAATGCTTTCCACTCCCTGCGCCAAGCCCTACTGACTTCTCCCTGTCTCTCTTTCCCTGACTATGCTTTGCCTTTCTGTCTCTATGTGGCTACTTCCACCAGTGCTGCTGTCTGTGTTTTGGCACAACGTTTCCCTACTGGACTAAAGCCCTTGGGCTATTTTTCCCAAGCTTTCGATCCTGTCATCTCTGGCATGCCTCCATGCTTTCAATCTTTGGCTGCTGTAGTTTTTGCTATACAAACTATGGATTTCCTTGTTCTCCAGCATGAATTGCATGCATATACTTCCCAATCAGTTGCTCGTCTTCTACATTTAGCCAAAACTCAGCCTCTCTCCAGCTCTCGTTTATTGCTGTTTGATTTAGCAATTTCCCAAGCACATGTCACTTTATATGAAGTTTCACTTTACAACCAGCTCAAATCCTGGCTTCGCTTGATCCCCTTTTACACCTATCTGATCCTGATGGAACTCATGATTGTCTTTCCTCTGTAATGGCCTAATCAAAGGCTAGGCCTGATCTTTCCTGTCCCTTTGTCCAGTCCTGACTGGATTCTGTTTACTGATGGCTCTGCTTTTCGCAATGAGCAAGGGGATTTACTTGTTGGCTATGCTGTTACCACTGTTAATTCTGTAATAGAGTCAGAAGCCTTGCCATTTGCTAGTGCCCAGTTGGCTGAAGAGTTTGCCCTCAATTGGGCCCTGGAAATGTCTGCGCATTTGGTTGTAAATATCCATACTGACAGTGCTTATGCACTTGGGGTTCTCTGGGATTTTGGTAATATCTGGGCTCAACGTCTTGATTGAAGGATAAGGCGGGATAGAAATATCCTTTAAATAGAAATAAAAAATAAACGTGGATTTTTGACAGCTGCTCATAAGCCTATCAAGTATGCCCACTATATTGAACGTTTGCTTGCTGCAGTGCTTAAACAAGCTCAGGTGGCTGTGTTAAAATGTAAAGGACATGATCTTACTGGTTCCGTAGTGTCACAAGGCTATCAGTTTGTGGACCAAGCTGCTAAAGCTGCAGCAGCGGCAGCGGGGCCTGCAGTTTCGTCGCATCTGCTATTAACTCTTTGTTCACCTCCAGCTTCCACTTCTGCCTCATCATTATTGGATGTGATGCGTTCCCATCAGGATTCGGCAGATTTCACCGAAAAGCAGGAATGGTTGTCTTGGGGAGCATCACCCGATGGTACTGGACTATGGAAAAAGGACCGATTATTTATTTGTCCTGTTGCTCTGTTCTTACATCTCAAGTTGCATTTAAGTGTTCCAGCTATGACCAATGCTTTTGCTCAGTTATGGTACAATCCTGCATTTGCTTCTGTTGCTCATGCTGTGTATATTTCTTGTCTCCCATGTCTACAAGCAAGAAAATCTGGATGTGCATTACCTTCTCCATCCTTGCCTAGGCCTCAAGGACCCTTCCTCTTTCTGCAAATGGATTTTACTGATTTGCCTTGTGCCAAGGGGGGGGAGGAAACACCTTTTGGTTTTTACCTGTTTATACTCAGGATGGCCTGAAGCCTATCCAACCAATTTGTTATCTGCTGCTACAGTTTCGAAGTGTTTGCTTACCCAGTTTATTCCTTTGTGGGAAGTACCCCTGGATTTGTCTTCCGATCAAGGCCCAGCATTCTCGGCAGAAGATTGGAAAGGCATAACCGCATTTTTTGGCCTTCATCACCAGCTTCATCCTCCGTATCATCTGCAAAGCTCTGGCCAAGTGGAACGGATGAATCGGATGCTGAAGGCGCTCCTCTGTTCCCTAACTCATGATTGGAGTCAGGATTGGGTGGAAGCTCTGCCATTTGCTTTATTTTCCATCCGCAACTCTCCTCAAAGAACTCGACAGGGCCTTACCCCCTATGAAATTGTGACTGGACGTCCGGCAACAACCCCAGACCATGTTATTGTAGCACCAGATCAATTGCCCGATCCCCAACTGCTATGCAGCGACCTATTATCCTACTGTAAATATTTGTACCAAACGTTGGTATCTCCTTCCTTTTTGCAGCTTACGAAGCAGGGTGCTCAGTCATCGCGATCGCCTCCAGACGTGGAGCCCGGAGATTGGGTGCTCATCAAGGATCCGGTGCCGAAGTCTGTTCCGGCAGCGAGATTTCTGGGACCATTCCAAGTGTTGCTGGTGGGATATTCGGCATTGAAAGTGAAAGGACGGAAAACTTCGATACATTTGGACCAGTGCAAGAAAGCACCGCAACCTGGATAAGACGACTTCCCTGTACACAGCCTAAGCTGGAATCGGAGGAATTTGAGATTGAACTAGCGGTGGGTTCACCCCTAAACAAACAAAAACAAAGATATGGGGAGGAGTGAAGACATGGGGAGGGGTGCACCTTCTCCTGGTGCACCACTAAGCAAAGACATGGGTAGGGGTGCACCTACTCCTGCCATATAGCTGGGCAGACTAGATGGACCATACTGGTCTTTATCTGTCGTCATTTACTATGTTACTATGAACTGGAATCGCTTCCCTGATTTTAACGCCGCTCAACCAAGTGGGTGTGAGGTTATTGGACAGTTACAACCCACCTCGGACTTGTCCTCACAGCATTGGCTGATATGTATGCTTTCAGTGGCATTGGCACTGTTTTTGTGTTTGTTAATCTGGTGTGTGGGATTTCTTTCCTAAGAGTAGGGGGTGTGGAGACTTGGATGAAAGAGATATTAGGAATAGTTACACCAAGGCAAGGGCTTATTCTTTAGGCAATAGGAGAATCAATTCTAGCCCTGGCCCCAGCCCCTACACCTTCATTGGTCCATGATCATATGGTTCCTGCATATGATCCACATGCTCCTTGGGCAAAACATGGTGGTTTTTATAATGTGCTTCATTCTCACATTTATTCCTTAATTCAGCGCTTTAACATTTCTAATTGTGCTGTGTGCTTGCCTCACCTGGCAGCTACGCAGTTTGGGTTTTTGCCCAGACCTCAACCCATTTCTCTGCAAGAATTAAAGGAGTTGTCTGTGAATGAAACCTTATTTAATCTTACTGTAACATGGCCAGACGTGGCAACCCCTGCTCCAAGAATTATCAGTCCTCAGCCAGTTACCAACCCTCCTATTTGTTTTCAGCAAGAGGGGATTTATCCTGTGGGGGAAACCACTCTATCTAGTTGTCAGACCATTATGACTAACAATCATGTTTATTTGGTGATGGACAATCCCACAATGAGTTCTGTACGAGCCCATTCTAATCTGAGGGTTGTTAATGCTTTCACTGGTCCTAAAAACTCATCTTGACCAGTATGGATTACAGTATTATGACCAGGATGGGCTACCAATATATGGAAAATATAGATTGGAGAAAAACAAAAATGGTTCCGGATATGGCTATGTTGATAACTATGTATATCCCTATTTAAGATACTATCACCCTTGGTTGAGGGATATTTGGCCTGGGACTGAAGTTCTGCTTACAGAACCTAAAGATTATAAAATTTGGCCTGATGGACTCCTTGCATTAGTAGGCCATTATTTTGTGTGTGGAACCCTAGCTTATGTTCAGTTGCCTGCTGATTGGTCCGGCAACTGCTACATAACTACCCTTGATCTGCCATGGAAATTTGTCCCTTATGAGTCTTTGCTTGGGGTGTCCCCTAGCCGTCAACGTAGAGCCACGGATGACCACAGTGCAGATATAAGATAAACTGCTAGATGATAATATTATGCTTACCCAAAAAGAAGTAAACACCTTTACTGGAACAGTTTGGCTCAGTTCCTTTGGTTCCATACGTTCTACAGCACGGTATGGTGAACAAATATTGCAAATATATACCCTGATAGAAGTAACAGCTCAGGGTTTGACTGATGCCCTCACAGTCATGCAAAGTACTGTAGACAAACGAACTGCTTACTCCGCCGAAAACCATATGGCCTTGGATTATTTATTAGCCAAGGAAGGCGGAGTCTGTGGGGTCGTTCACGATCACTGCTGTACATTTGTTGACTCCCAGAGAAAGGTAGTAACTAATATCCTAGATCAGATGAGAAAAGAAACCCATTTTTCCAAAGATAATATTGAAGGTACTTCTGATTCTGTATGGCCCTGGTTTGAAAATATGTGGGGTGGCTTGTCAGGTCCCTTAAAGGACTTACTAACGGGCCTCTTTGGCTTCCTAGTAGCCCTCCTGCTTCTAGGGATAGGCCTTGCCTGTTTTATGAAATGTTGTACTTCATATATGGCTAAGACCACGAACACTATTGCAGTCCTTAGGTTACGAAGTGTTCCCAGTTCTGGGGATTTACTCTGAGAATTGCCTTTTTATGCAGAATGTGGTTCTGAGCAGAACCAAGGGGAGGACTGTGAGAAAGGGAGGACTGACCAAAACCCCAGAACAAAGTTAGAGACTATAGCAGAGACTGATGAGTTTTTGTGTGATAAGATAACTTACACTAATATAGATCATCCACAGTTACTGTGATCAAAGAGTAGCTTCTGCAAAAATTTAGAAACTGTCTGCTGACATCCCTCCTCCCTTCTTGTGGTAAAATTATGGGTCAAACTGATAACAATGTCATCAATATTGCATAAACCTTCCGAGAATCAGAGACCTTAGGTCAACATATAACTGGAAATCAAATAAAGCTTGGGAAATTAACAGAATTTAGAAAGAAATTAGTGTAACTAATCAGCCCTTGTATAATGAAAGAATTACAGCGACACCTACTGTCACTTGGTAATTATAATCATGGCCTTGTAACTTCCGTTTTTTATGCATTTTTGCAATGCATCAGCAGAAAAATAACCCTGTAAGCAGATTTTATTCCAGGTCTGTAATTTTGTAACATGAATAATATCATCATGTTAATCAAAAATTAACTATGTCAGCTGATACTTCTTAATAAAAAGCAGATCCCTGAAGAAAGATTTTTGAAGATAGTTAGGGAGGAGCCACGATTTGGACCCTCTGACGATCTTCCTTCTATAGCTCTGGAATTAATATAATTGATTTTTTTGTGTATGTGTCTTGTTTTTTCCTTCCTGTTAGAAGGGCCGGGTAAAGCCTATGAATCCAGATAGGAGGGCCTGCCCCAAAAGGGGTACAACAGAAGGGAAGTGGGGAGGGAATTCCATAAGGCTGGACCCAGGAAAAAGAAAGCTGAGTAGTGGGAGGACTGTAGATGGGCACGGGATGGTGAGGGAAGGTGAAGGCGGTTGAAAAGTGCTGAGCAAAGGCTGCGTGTAGGAGTATGAAATTGGAGGTGGTCTGCAAGATACTGTGGAGTATGAGTATAGATAGCTTGGTGAACCAAAAGAAGAATTTTGTATCGGATACGATAGTCCTTGGGGAGCCAGTGCAGCTAAAAAAGAAGAAGGGTGACATGGTCTCGGCGAGTGGAGTGCGTAATAATTTGAACTGCCATATTTTTAATCAATTGGAGTCTGTGGAACTGAACGTAAGGGGTACCAGCGAGTGCAGAGTTACAAAAATCTAAGTGGGACATGACTAAGGATAGAAGAGTAGTTAGTGCCTGGGGAGTGACGAACAGACGGATTGCCCAGATTTGATGAAGATAATAGAAGGATCTATTGGTAAACAGAGATGTGGAACTTAAAAGAAAGGTCAGGATCAAGAATTACTCCAAGATAGCGAAGGGAGGACACTAGAGGAATGGAGGAGTTGGCAAGAACTGGAGCTACTGAGGGACAAGTGTTTCCATGTATAAACCAAATGTTTTGGTCAAGTTGAGATGAAGACAGTTTGTGATTAACCATTCAGCAACTAGAGAGAGACAGGAATTGAGAGATGTCTGGCTGTAAGGGGTTGGTGCGATGGAGTAAAATGATGTCGTTGGCATAGTAATAGGCTGACAACCCTGACTGCTGGAAGAGAAGAGCGAGCAGTACAAGGAAAATATTGAATAAAAGGGATGCCAAAACTAAACCCTGGGGGACACCACAGTGGAAAGGAAATGGATCAGAAGAAGAGGGAGTGGTGCTTGAAGTGACCGTGAAAGACCAGGAGAAAAGAAAAGAGTGGAACCAATGATAGACTGAACCCTGAAGGCTAGCATCGTGTAAACGGGAGAGGAGAATTGAGTGGTCCACAAGATCAAAAGCCACCGAGAGATCCAAAGAGACTGCCACAGAAACATCATCACGGGACTTCCGGTGACGCAATCAGGCTGAATGGTGGTGCGATTTTAGAGTTCCACTGCCTGACTCTTCATAAAGGTGGAAATTGCACCAGCAAGAGATTGGGGCAGCCCAGTGGGGTGTGCGGCTGAAGCGGGAGGGAGTAGAGAGAAGGATCATCGCCAGACTCAGCAGGAGCGCAAGCAGAGAAGCCTGAGAGATTGGCTGGAGGAGGGAGAGATGGAGCGGCTGCACTCGCGGAGCATGCGGCAGGGGAGAGCGGTAGACACATCGCTGTGGCAGCCACGGGAAAGAACAAGAGTGCAATCTGGCGCCGGAGAGAGGATCGCTGGGACGATCGGGAGCCGCCAACAGTGCCGATCTGAGGCAGGAAGTACCCCTGGCGAGCAGCAGAAGCGAGTGGGGCCGTGCCTGCAGAGACGGAGAGCTGCTGGACAAGCTGAGCAGGCAAGAGAGAGCACGTGGTGCCTTAGAGAAACGGGCAGGCCCCAGGAGTCGAGGAGACTCCACCATCAGAGGAGAGTGACGCACAAGAGGGGAGAGTCAGCAGGAATCGGCAGCAGCGTGGGAACGGAGGAGAGAGAGCCACAGCTAGTGGGTAAAGAGTAGTTACTCACCTGTAACAGGTGTTCTTCAGGAGCAGCAGGAATCAGTCCTCACATATGGGTGACGTCGGCGCCGACGGAGCCCTCATGCGGAGCATTTCCCTAGCTTTCAAAGAAAGCCTTTGGGAATTGCAGCGTGCATGCGCGGTCCCCTTCTCGCCCAAGGGTGCCATCTTGCGCAGTCTGATGACATAGCTTAAAGACAGCAAAAAAATTTAGCAAAATAAATCATATGACTGCAACTCCAAGGGGAGGAGGGAGGGTTGTGAGGACTGATTCCTGCTGCTCCTGGAGAACACCTGTTACAGGTGAGTAACTACTGCGGCGCTCCTGCCCGGCCTTGGGGCTAAAGACAGGAGCGGCGGTCTGATGCTTCGTGAGGAAGGAGAGTAACCTGTATCCAGGGAATGCTGGGTATTGTAGTTCCTGCTCCTCTCGCTCCGAAATAATGAGTTGTAGTTATGGGGTTTCCAGTATTTTTATTATAGTAAAGGATATTGTTCCATCACATGGCAAATAAATGCAAACAAAATAGGTGCTTCAAAATGCTAACAGGAAAACTTAGGATAAAGGCAACTCAAAGTATAACTGCTTCTTTTCACTTCTCAGCAAATTACTCACTTTGCCCCAAGAGGTCAGTTAGCTTCACTGCAGCCTCTTTCAGCCACTGTTACCTTCACAGTGCTGGGGAAAATCAGGTGCACATAATTAGAGCTTTCTCAGCAAGGCAATACAACAGCTCCGTAGCATTCAATTCACATACGGTAAAAAGCAGTTTCCTTCAGCTTGGCATCTCTACACAGCAGACCGTGCAATCCATGCTCTCACAATCTGGTAAGTCTGTATTATCTTGTGTTAATTCTTCAAGCTGTATGGAATTACTGGCTTCTGGTAACACTGGCTGTCTTCTAGCTTGCAACTCTAAAAACTGCTTAAAACTCTGTAGGAGCAATTCAGCCTGCTGTTTGTGAGATCATAAGATCATAAGATCATAAGATATGCCATACTGGGTCAGACCAAGGTCCATCAAGCCCAGTATTCTGTTTCCAACAGTGGCCAATCTAGGTCATACGTACCTAGCAGTTTCCCCAAGGGACACAGGTTCCACAATGCTTGTATTGGTTCAAGCATTGATATCCTGGGTCCCTTCTTAATAATGGTTTTATGGACCTTTCCTCCAGGAACTTGTCCAAACCTTTTTAAACCCAGCTACACTAACAGCCTTTACTACATCCTCCGGTAACAAATTCCAGAGTTTGATTACACGTTGAGTGAAAAAATATTTTCTTTTATTAGTCTTAAATAGTTACCCTGTAGCTTCATTGCATGTCCCCTAGTCTTTCTATATTCTGATAAGGTAAACAATCGATCTATACGTTTACCCGTTCCACTCCGTTCATTAATTTATAGACTTCTATCATATCTCCCCTCAGCCGTCTCTTTTTCCAGGTTAAAGAGCCCCAACCTTTTTAGCCTTTCTTCATAGGAGTAGCCTTCCATCCCCTTTACCATTTTGGTGGCTCTTCTCTGAACCTTTTCTAAAATTGCTATATCCTTTTTAAGATATGGCGACCAGAATTGCACACAATATTCAAGGTGCGGTCTGATAGGGAATTGCTATCAGCTATACAACTTCCCTCTGGCTTAAGGCTGTTTATTTTCTCCTCTCTTAGATTAATTGTGTCAGAGTAACTGCTAGTCTCTTTTGCTAATGTTTCACACACAGGAGAGTTAGTTTTACGTTCAGCCTGGAAACTTTGTGGCAATTCACTTACTTGTTGCCATGCCGTTCTGACTTCAGATGGCTCCAACGTTCTCCAGCTGTTAGAATGTTTGTTGCTCTCTGGCTCAAACGGTACTTCACAGAATGATTGTTTTCTTTCTTGTGCCTGCCTTGAAGGCTTCCTTTCCCAGGGCTGTGCCTTCCAACGGTTGTCTAATTCAGGGCTAGGTCCTCGCTCCTTGGGACTTCTACTCACTGCCTCTGAATAGAACTTTGCAGGTCTCCTTCCAATGCCAGGTTCCCAAGTATCAGCATACTGTTTTCTGGACTTCCAATCATTCCTCCTCCTCTCCTTCTTTCTCTCATTCTCCCTCTGACTAGCAAAGCCATGCTCTGGTTTAAAACCACGTTCTCTCCTGGACACGCCCCTTCCAAGGGCAGGGTGTGCCCAATCAGGACTGCAGGACTCCTCCCCTGGGCTGGTCTCCATGCTCAGCTCTGTGGAATAGAGTCTCTCTTTCTTCCTTGGTTTCTCAAATAGGCATAAATCCTGCTGAACCTCAGGATTTTCATCCGTTTCCATAGGCTCAGGAAGGCGCTGTTCACCACACTACTCTTTCTCCAGGACCAGCAGGAAGTCAGTCCTCACATATGGGACTCCCTAGCTTAAGGCTACCGGAGACCTCAAGCGGAAAAATGAGCTCCCTCTAGCTCAGTAGCACAGAAGGAAGGAATCTTCTCTGAAAACGCCCCCGACCGGTAGGAGGGTAGGAGTTGCCTAAACCTCAAAGAGATTATGGAGGACTGCCTGTCCGAAAGCACTGTCCCTGCGGGACTCCTTCTCCATGCAGTAATGGGCCGCAAAAGTCTGGCTTGAAGACCAAGTAGCGGCCCGGCAGATGTCTGCCAACGGAACAGAGCGGAGATGAGCCACTGACGCAGCCTTCGCCCTAACACGATGAGCCATGACTCGACCCTCCAACGAGAGGCCGGCCGCCCCATAAGCCCAAGCGATACAGTCAGCAACCCATATGGACAAAGTACGCTTGGAGACAGGGAGCCCCAACTTATTGGGGTCAAAAGAAATGAAGAGCTGAACAGCCCTCCGATGCTCCCGCATACGGTCAAGGTAGAAGGGACAAGGCCCTCCTAAAGTCCAGGGTATGCAGGACCATCTCAGCCCGGCTGGCGTGCGGCCTGGGAAAGAAGGTCGGAAGAACCACCTCCTGGTTGAGATGAAAAGGAGAAACCACTTTTGAAAGAAACTTAGGGGCTTGTTTACAAAGCCGCGGTAGTGGTTCGCGATCGCGATCGCAACCGCGGCCCCATTGAAATCAATGGGGCCGTGGCTCCGATTACGATCGCAAACCGCTACCGCGGCTTTGTAAACAAGCCCCTTAGGGTGAGTCCGTAAGACTACCCGATTCCTGTAGAACCTAGTGTGAGGAGGATCAGACACTAGGGCCTGCAGTTCACTAATGCGCCTAGCAGAGGTAAGGGCTACCAAAAACAAGGTTTTCCAGGAGAGAAAACGGAAAGGGCAGGTAGCCATAGGTTCAAAGGGCGGATAGGTAATCCGCTGTAACACCACATTCAGATCCCATTCTGGGGCTGGTGGCCGCAAAGGAGGCTTAAGGAGAAGGAGGCCTCGCAGAAAACGAGCCACCAAAGGATGGTTGGAAAGAGGCCTGCCGTCCACCGGTGCATGATGCGCAGAGAGAGCACTGAGGTGGACCCTGACAGAGTTGGACTTAAGGCCAAGGTTGGAGAGGTAAAGCAAATATTGCAAGACCACTTCCACCAAGCAGGAGTAAGGATCCTCACACTGCTGAGCACACCATACGGAGAAGCGACGCCACTTAAGAGCGTAGGATTTCCGGGTGGATGGCCGCCTGGAGGCCAAGACGACCTCTTCCATCTCCCGAGGCAGCAGGAGGGGAGCAAGAACTACCCTTTCAGCAGCCAGGCCATCAGATGAAGGGACCGGAGGTTGGGGTGTAGGAGAGTCCCCTGATCCTGTGACAGGAGATCGGGTTGAAACCCCAGAGGAAGAGGAGTGTCCACCGCCAGCTGCAGCAGAAGCGGGAACCAGGGTTGTCTCGGCCACCGGGGAGCCACCAGGATCATCGAGGCTCTGTCCCTGAGAACCTTGAAAAGCGTCCAAGACACTAGTGGCATGAGAGGAAAGGCATACAAGAGGCCCGTGGACCATGGAATCAGAAAAGCATCCGCCGCTACTCTGAGAGGATGCGGTTGTCGAGAGCAGAATCTGGGAAGTTGCCGGTTCAGAGTGGTTGGAGGATCCTGCTCAGCTTGTCTGCCAGGTAATTTTCCTGACCTGGGAGATAGACAGCATTGAGGAGGATGCCATGGCTGACGGCCCAAGAGCACAGTCTTTGTGCCTCTTGACAGAGAAGGAAGGAGCCTGTGCCTCCTTGTTTGTTCACGTAGAACATTGCAACTTGATTGTCCGTCTAGACCAGCACAGACTGGTGAGAAGTGAGGTGGGAGAAGGCTCTCAGAGCTAGGCGGATGGCTCTGAGCTCCAGGAAGTTGATCTGCTGAGCAGACTCCCAAGGAGACCAGAGGCCTTGAGTACATGTCCCTTGGCAATGTGCTCCCCAACCCAGGAGAGATGCATCGGATGTCAGTACCCGAGATGGCGGAGGAGATTGAAAATCCACTCCCAGCACTAGAAACATAGAAACATGACGACAGAAAAAGACCACATCGCCTATCTAGACCCACAAAAGGTGGAGTCATACAGGCCCATATCCAGCATCCCGATGCTTGCTAAAATCATTGAAAAGATAGTATACAAGCAGTTACAAGATAATATCGACACCAATGCCCCTCTGGATTCATCCCAACATGGATTCAGAGAGTATCATGGAGTTGAAACACTACTTACAACTCTTTTCAACAACATAATTTCAGGCATTGACAACATACGACATGGTTTTGACTCATCTTCTTGGATATAGCAGCGGCTTTCGACTCGGTATGCCACGAGATTCTCCTATGCCGGCTAAGAGAAAAAGGCATTAGTGGAACAGCTCTCGAGTGGTGCAGATCTTACCTGTCTGGAAGATGGCAATATGTTCAAGCAGACGGATCCACATCCGAACCATTCCTACAAAGTCAAGGAGTGCCTCAAGGATCCTCCTTATCATCACTGATGTTTAACATTTATATCCAACCCATCTGTAACATCATTAGATCGTTCAATGTGAGTTGCATGATATACGCGGATGATGTGCTGTTATTCATGCCAATATCCCTGGATTGCCCAGACCTTACCCCTCTGACCAATTGCTTCAACACCATATCCGAATGGCTCCTATCACAAAATCTACGCATCCAACACAAGAAAACGGAGGTCATGTTCATCTCGAGAAATCCCAAGTTCACTCCACCCAGCTATTTGAAAGTAAATAATGCCGAGTTACAAGTAAAATCAGCTATACGTTACCTCGGAGTGACATTGGACCAGAACCTCGACATGAAGCAACACATAGCCAATAGTGTAAGAGCGATCTACTTTAAAATCAGATCCCTCAGACACTTACGTCCGTTACTCGAACCAGGTGATTTCCGCACCATTTACCAAGCCCTCATTATTCCTCATCTCGATTATTAAAACGCCATCCTACAAGGACTCCCCCGGGCCACCTTAAACCCCCTGCAACTTGCTATGAACAGTGCAGCGTGGGTACTCTTTGGAGCCTCCAGAAGAGAGCACATCACAACCCTCCTGAAGCAGCTGCATTGGCTCCCCGTTCAAGCCAGGATCAGTTTTAAGACCTTAGTGATGACCTTCAAGACCACCAAGGGGCTCTCCTCCTCTTCACTATCCGAACTCATCCAACCACTCGCTCCCAACAGGATAAGGAGAACCGCAGAGTCCAATGCTATCGATACCTAAAGATACGACAAACTGCACCAAAACAACCTCCAACAGAGCTTTCAGACTCTGCGCACCAAGTCTCTGGAACTCCCTACCACCACATATCAGAGCAATACCCAACTTGAGCCAGTTCAGGAAGGCCCTGAAACATTTTCTCTTTATCAAATATCTCACTGACTGCCCTGAACCCCAGCCACCCTAGAATAGCGCATCCCCAAGTATGTACAATACCCAACAATACCCGTGCTCATTTCATCTGCATATGTATATAGTTTACCCTGTTCTCCAAGTTACTTTTCCTGTTCAATGTAATGACCAGACATATGCTTATTGTCGGATACTGTTTGTTCTATGTAAACCGCGCTGATCTCAAATAGTGCGGTATATAAGAAATGTAAATAAATAAATAAATCTAGTCTGTCCTTCCATAACAACAACTACAACAGTCAACTTTTTACCTTTAGAGATCCTCTGTGTTGGTCCCATGCTTTTTTGAATTCAGTTACTGTCCTCATCTCTACCACCTCCACTGGGAGACTATTCCATGGATCCACTACTCTTTCCGTAAAGAAATATTTCCGCATATCACTCCTGAATTTATCTCCCTTCACCCTCATCCCATGTCCCCTCGTAGCAGAACTTGCTTTCAATTGAAAGAGGCTCTCTCCCTGAACATTTATGCCACGGAGGTATTTAAACATCTCAATCATATCACCTCTATCTCGCCTTTCCTCTAAGGTGTACATATTAAGATCCTTAAGTCTGTCCTCATATGCTTTATAATGAAGCCCATTAATCATTTTAGTAGCAACCCTCTGCACCGACTCAATCCTGTTCACATCCTTTTGAAGGTGCGGTCTCCAGAATTGCACACCATACTCCAAATGAGGTCGCACCAAAGACTTATACAGAGGCATTATCACCTCCTTTTTTCTGCTAGCCATTCCTCTCCGTATGCACCCAAGCATCCTTCTAGCTTTTGCCGTCGCCTTTTCTACCTGTTTAGCTACTTTAAGATCATCAGACACAACCACGCCTAGGTCCCGCTCTTCTTAGTGGACAAAAGTACTTCACCTCCTATACTGTATTGCTCCCTTGGATTGCTGCAGCCCAAATGCATGACCTTACATTTTTTAACATTAAATCCCAGCTGCCAAATTCTAGACCATTCTTGAAGCTTAGCTAGATCCCTCCTCATGTTATCTACACCTTCCTGGGTGTCTACTCTATTGCAGATTTTGGTATCATCTGCAAAGAGGCAAACCTTACCCGACAGCCCTTCCGCTATATCACTAACAAAGATGTTAAAAAGAATCGGACCAAGGACAGATCCCTGGGGCACACCACTGGTAACATCCTTCTCCTCAGAGTGAGCTCCATTTACTTGTACTCTTTGTCGCCTCCCACCCAACCAATTTCTCACCCAAGCAGTAACTTTAGGGTCCATCCCTAGGGTGCTCAGTTTGTTTATAAGTCGCCTGTGAGGAACAGTGTCAAAGGCTTTACTGAAATCTAAATACACCACATCTAGAGCTCTCCCTCGGTCCAACTCCCTGGTCACCCAGTCAAAGAAATCAATCAGATTTGTCTGACAAGACCTGCCTCTGGTGAATCCATGCTGCCTCGGATCCTGTAATCCGCTGGACTCCAGAAACCTCACTATTTTCTCTTTCAGCAGCGTTTCCAATAATTTACTCACCACCGAAGTTAAACTAACCGGCCTGTAGTTTTCAACCACATCCTCACTTCCGCTTTTGTGTAAAGGCACCACATGAGCCTCTCTCCAGTCCTTTGGCACCACTCCCGACTCCAACGAGGCATTAAAAAGCTCAGTCAGGAGGGGGGCGTTTCCAAGATGGCTACGGCAGCAGTCTGTGTCGCGTGGTAGCGGTGTGAATGGGGAGAAAGCGTAAGGGGAAGACAGGGCCGTTGCCCTCTCAGCCCGTTGGTACCTCTACGCCGAATTTACCTGCAGTATTGGGCCCTTTGGATCCTTTTCTTGTCCGCACCACTCGGGCTTTGGAGCGAACGGGAGGAGCTATACGGCTCGCAGATTCACCGGAGTCGGAGTGCCCGGCGTCTGCGTCGTTTTCATCTGTCTCCCCCGTATTGAGCCCTGCACCTCCGTCGGCTCGTACCCAGCCCTTGCCTTCTGGCTTCCTGGAGCTAGCGTCTCCTCCCTCCGATGTGGGGGTGGGGAAGTGCTTACGAGGGTCAGGTTGGGCTGTGTCTACTGAGTCGGGAACGGAGCCCTCTGGTGATCTGGGCTCACGAAGATCTACGGCGGTGTCGGGAGAGACACAGTTGGAGCAGCTGTCTCTCTCTCTGAGTGGTGACCGACCTGGTGCGTTAATGGAGCCTTCTGCACCCCTTCTTTGTCAGGGGGAAGTTTTTTCTCTACAGAAGCCACAGAACGTCACGTTGGAATCCATCTGGAACGCGATTGTTTCCCTTGGTGAGGCTTTGCTTCCACAAGTTTCTATGTTGGCTAATAAGGTGGACTCATCTGCAGTTACATTGACTGAGTTAGAAGGGAAAGTCTCCACGCTTCAAACGGAGCATATTGCTGTTTCTAACAAGGTTGCAAGTTTGGAAGAATATTCAGATGGACATAGGAAAAGTGTCATGTCTTTACAGACGAAGATTGAGCATTTAGACAATTTGACTCGAGTGAATAATTTGAGAATTATTAATTTCCCTAAAGTACCTTCCATCTCCCCTCGTGATATGTTTGTTAAATATCTCGTGGAGATACTTGGGGTTTCCCCGGAGTTAGTTCCCCCCTTGGTAAAAATTTATTACTTGCCTACTGCTATACGGGCTTCGGCTCGCAATGAGTTGGGGGAGAACTGGAGTCAGGGGGATGTATTAAATCTTACAGATGTTATAGAAAATTCTGGTTTAGAGTCTCAAGTTTCATCTACACTGTTGATTACCTTTGCCCTGTTATCCGACAAGGAATGGCTTTTGAAATTGTTTTTCCAGAAGCGCAAACATTTATTTCGAGGTTTATCAGTGCGCATATACCCTGATTTATCAAGGGAAACGCAAAAGCGTCGTAGAGAGTTCTTGTTGCTTCGACCAGGGGTGTTACAACTGGGGGGGGCTGTTTTTTCTTAAACACCCTTGCAAATGTTTGATGAAATTCCAATCTTTTTCTTTTTTTTTTTAAGCCCTCCCAGTTGTTGGCTTTCATTAATGCTAAGAGTCAGGAGACCCCTCTGGCTCATTGAGTTAGGCTCTGTGCTTAGACTGCTTGCATTTTTCTTCTTGTATTGTGTATAATTTCTAATGGATCTCCCCCCATTGTGGGCTAGAGAGAATAGACAACTTTGTTGTATATATTGATATTTTTCTTTATTGATTCCTGGTTGTGGGGATTATTTCTTTTTTGCCTTTCTATTTCTTCAAGAATTGGTGTTCACCTTTCTTGTTATTTTTTTGAAAATTGCATAAAAAAAAAAAAAAAAAAGGTCAGTCAGTGGAGTTACTAGAACGTCCCCAAGATCCCTCAGTATTCTAGGGTGTATCCCATCCGGTCCCATCGCTTTGTCTACTTTAAGTTGTGGGTGTTTTCTGAGGTCCTGCTCCTGGTTCTTCATCTGTGAACACAGAACAAAAATATTTGTTAAGCAATTCCGCTTTATCCTTATCAGCTTCTACATATTCCCCCCCCTGAACCCTTGAGTCTGACAATACCACTTTTGCCCTTCCTCTTCTCACTAATATATCTGAAAAATGTCTTATCCCCCCATTTTATTGCATTGGCTATTTCCTCCTCCTTTTGAATCTTTGCCTTCTTGACTACTTTGCTAGCTTCTCTAAGTTTTTCCAAATACAGATGCCTGTCTTCCTCTCTCTGTGATCTCTTGTATTTCATGAAGGCCTCCCTCTTTTTCTTCACTTTTTTAGCTACTTCCTTCGAAAACCATAGCGGTCTCCTGTTCCTTTTGCCTTTATTTACCATTTTAACAAAAAGGTTGGTTGCCTTTAAAATACCCCCTTTCAGTTTTGCCCACTGTTTTTCTACATCCCCCAGCTGTTCCCATCCCACTAACAAACTCCCTGAGGTATTGGCCCATCTTCGCAAAGTTAATCTTCCTAAAGTCTAAGATCCTCACCTTGGAATGGATTCTAACAGCCCTAGTCCTAATACTGAACCACACCATCTGGTGATCACTGGATGCAAAATGATCTCCCACTACAACATCAGAAACACTTTCACCATTGGTAAGCACCAAGTCCAGTATGGCCCCTTCACGTGTGGGGTCTGTTACCAATTGCCTGAATAGTTCTCCCTGTAGAGAATCCAGGATCTCCTTACTTCTAGATGATACTGCAGCAGGAATGTGCCAGTCAACATCTGGCATATTGAAATCTCCTATCAGTAGCACTTCCCCTTTCCTAGCAATGCTGCGTATGTCTTCAATTAACTCTCTGTCCACCTCTTCCTCTTGTGAGGGAGGTCTGTATATCACACCAATGCAAATAGATTTCTCTTTCCCTCTTTCTAGTTTAACTCACAATGCCTCCTCTCTCCCTTTTAAGCTCTGTAATTCCAAAGCTTTAATAGTAGTTTTTACATATAGTGCCACTCCTCCTCCCCTTCTTCCTCCCCTGTCCTTTCTGAATAAAGTATAGCCAGGTATAGTTACATCCCAGTCATGGTTTTCTGTGAACCATGTTTCTGTAACTGCCACTAAATCCAAGTCAGCCACTCCCACCAAAGCTTCAACTTCAGGGATCTTATTTCCCATGCTACGGGCATTAATACACACTGCTTTCCATATGTTACCCCTGTTACCCATTTCCATAAAGGTATTTAATGTATCACCTACCTGGGGGCTTTCACTTACCTGGGGGCTTTCTTCACCCATCCCCAACGAATCTAGTTTAAAGCCCTCTTCAGTAGATTAGCCAGTCTACTACCAAAGATGCGTTGACCTTTCTTGGACAGATGGATGCCATCTCTGCTCTGCAACCCTTGGAACAGCATCCCATGGTCTAGGAAACCAAAATGCTCTTGATGACACCATCCACGCAGCCATGCATTCATCTCCAGGATGCGAGCCTCTCTGCCTTGGCCTTTACCCTCAACAGGGAGGATTGAAGAGAACACCACCTGTGCACCTAACTGCTTCACCCTCTGTCCCAGAGCCATGAAGTCACTTTTGATACGTTCCGAGGTATACCTGGCAGTATCATTTGTTCCAACATGGATTAGCAACATTGGGTAATAGTCAGTACGCTTGATGAGTCTCGGCAAACTCTCCGTAACATCTTGGATTTTGGCACCAGGCAGACAGCATACCTCTCTGGACATCAAGTCTGGTCGGCAGATGGACGCCTCAGTACCCCTCAGAAGAGAGTCTCCAACCACCACTACCCTTTGTTTCCTTCTGGTCACTGATTCCGCAACTTTGGGGTACTTGAACTCTGGTTCTTCCCTTTCCAGGGATGCTTTCACCTCCTCCACTTCCAGGGCTGCATAATGGTTCTTCAATTCAAGGGCTGGAGAAGTTGGATTGGTGATTTTGCAGGCTCTGGTGACTTGTGTCCTACCATCGACATTCTGTTGGCACCCATCTTCTCCTGTGCTGGAGAGTCTGGTTGCTGCAAGAAGCATCTCATCAATGTACTTCTCACTGTCTTGAATGCTCCTCAGCCTTGCCACCTCCTCTCTGAGTTCCTCCACTTGTTTCCTCAGAGCTTCAGCATGCAGGCACCCTGCACATGGAACCGGTCCTTCAACAGGCATTAGGACCTCTGTCTGGACCGAGGCAGAAGCTGTAACGGGGGCAACAGCTTTAGCAATACGATTTTTCCCAGCCATTGTTCTGTTCGTGCAGCTTAGGTATCTGTTAAAGCAAAAGAGAGAGATCTACCAAGTACCAGCCGGTTTCGCAGCTGTCCTTTCAGAGAAAAAGCAGTTAAATCTCTTTAATTATATTCAAAATGTGCTGGCCAATTCACTGTGATTTGTTAAAGGGGGAGGTGCCCTATAAAGCAAGACTGCTCACTAGGGGTGGGTGGGTCGGGGTGGGTAGGGAGGGAACTAACACCTGATTAGGTGTTAGCAGTTTCTAAACCTGAGGTGGTTACTGGAGTTCAGCAACCTACTGTGCTCAAGGAAAGTTCCCCTAAAACAGCAAAAATAAAGTAACCTTGCTTTAAAAAATATACACAAAACCCTTTTAAGAGCTAGGTTTGGCAGATGAAGCCACCACCGCAGAGAAGAGACCAGCAGGTCGGATATCTGTACTGAGTCCGCCAGGCTTCCTGAGGCCTGATGCCATTGAGTGCGAAGGCACCACTGAGCAGGTCGCATGTTAAGGCGGGCATTGGGGGTTACATGGACCATGGAAGCCATATGGCCGAGCAGTCTCAGAAATTGCCTGGCAGAGATCAGGGAGTTGCTGTAAAAGTGGCTGGCGAGATCCATGAGCCTGTGGGCCCTGTCCTGAGGCAGGAAGGCCCGCGCCTGAAGTGTGTCCAACCTGGCGCCTATGAATTCGAGATTTTGAGAGGGGAGCAAAGTGGACTTTGCGAAGTTTATGACAAATCCCAAGTGCTGGAGTAAAGTCACAGTGCGATGAGTGGCCTGAGTGGCTTCCTGGGAAGACTGGGCTCTGATGAGCCAGTCGTCCAGGTATGGAAACACAAAAAGGCCTTGAAGTCTTAGATAGGCCGCCACCACTGCTAGGCATTTGGTGAAAACCCTGGGGGCGGAGGATAGGCCAAAGGGTAGTACTCTGTACTGGTAATGATTTCCCCCCACAACAAATCTGAGATATTGTCTGTGGTCTGGATGAATAAGGATGTGAGTATACGCATCCTTCAGATCTAAGGAGCATAGCCAGTCTCCCTGCTGGAGGTAGGGCAGCAGGATTCCAAAGGTAAGCATCTTGAACTTTTCCCTTTCCAGGAACTTGTTGAGGTTTCGCAAGTCCAGGATGGGTCTGAGGCCTCCTGTTCTTTTTGGTATCAGAAAGTAACTGGAATAAAAGCCGTGACCTCTCAGGTGGTGGGGCACCGGTTCCACAGCCTGTTCCTGAAGAAGACTTGCTAACTCCTGAAGGAGTAAGTCCCTGTGCAGAGGGAGTCTTGGAGGCTCCCCTGGAAAGTAGGAGGGAGGTACCTGGTGAAAGTGTAGAAGATAGCCTTTTTGAATTATATGAAGCACCCAGGTATCTGATATGATGGCTGACCACCTGTGGGCAAAGTGGACTAGCCGGCCTTCTGTGCTGAGAGAAACCAGCGGAGGGGAAGAGGCTATGCTGACGGAGTCAAAAGCCCCCACCCTGCTGAGCAGGGGCCGGTGTTGTGGGCTTGGGGGCCTGCTGCCTACGGGACCCATTACCCCGTTCCTTGGCCTGCTGACCCTGTTGGGGAGCTGC
Organism: Ichthyophis bannanicus; assembly: GCA_033557465.1. Classification (NCBI taxonomy): domain Eukaryota; kingdom Metazoa; phylum Chordata; class Amphibia; order Gymnophiona; family Ichthyophiidae; genus Ichthyophis; species Ichthyophis bannanicus. Next base: position 25,994,185 of record CM066046.1, on the reverse strand, counting down.
TGAGGCCTGATAATGAGGGTAGCGTTTATAGGCAGCCGCCTTCCTCAGGTAAAAGGGCTTTTTCCCCGAGCTCTTCTTCTTCTGAGAAGGGGCAGAGGTTTTTCTGGACAGCAGAGTCCTGGTCAGAGTCTCGGTCTCGATCTGTGCAGCCTTTTCAGCCATGGGCTTGCCAAAGAGGTTTTCACCTCTGCAGGGGACATCGACCAACTTGTCCTGTACCCATGGCTCGAGGTTGGATGACTGAAGCCAAGCCTGTCGGCGGGCACAGATGCCAGCTCCGGCTACCCGAGCCGATGTTTCGAAGCCATCGTAGGCTGCTCGAGAGATAAACTTCGAGCACTCCCGAATACCAGTGGACAAAGCCTGGAACCTCTGCAAAGGTTCCTCGGAGAAACCAGCAGAGAACCCGGCAATTTCCTTTGCCAGGTCCCGGAGATACATGCCCATGTAGAGCTGGTAGGTCTGGACTCGACAAGCAAGCATAGAGCCCTGGAAGCACTTCCTACCGAGGGCATCCAGGTTCTGGGCCTCCCGGCCGGGAGGCACCGAGGAGTGCATCTTCTGACTCTTGAGTCGATGCATGGCCGATTCCACCACCATGGAATGGTGCAGTAGTTGTGCCTTTTGGAACCCGGGGCTCTTGCGGACTCGATAAATGGAATCGACCCGCTTGCTTAACACCGGCGCCGACGCCGGGCTCTCCCACATGCGGAAGAGAAGTCGCTCCAGCATCGGAGGAACCGGTACAGTAAAGGCCTCCTTTGGGGGAGAGTCATACTGGAGGGCATTGAGCTCTTTGGCTCGAGGCTCCTCCTCGGGATCCGTGGGGAATGCCAAGGCCTTGGCCATATCCCGCACGAAGTCCGAGAACCGGGTGTCCTCCGGGGGGGGGGACCGTCTCCAAGGTTCGGACTCGGGCGAGTCCGATGGGACACACTGAGTCCGAAAAGTACGTGGTGACTCTTCATCCTCAGTCTCCCAGCCCGACTCCTTGGAGGAGGAATCGAGCGGCTCCGGTCGGGCGGGCACCGATGCCCTCCGCCCCGATGCCGAGGCCGGCGTCGACAACCTCGGTCCCAAACGGGAGGCCGAGGGAGACCGTGACTGAGGATCGACTCGAGCTCACATGGACTCGAGGATCGGCTCGGTCTCCGGGGTCAACTTGGACATCGACATCCCGGTGGTCGGGGCAGATGCACTGGCAAGGCCAGCGATCAATGCCCACTGCTGGTCCATGAAGGCAGCGAAACTGCTCTCCAAGGCCGTCAACCTGAGTCCGAGCTCAGGAGACCCAGCAGCCCCCGACTCGGGCCCCTACGGCGACGGGCTCGACGTCGGCTCCTTCGGAGGCGAGTCCACGAGGACTACAGTACTCACGTGTCCAGGAGACTCCATCTCGAGACGAGGATGTTTTGAAGGCCTCTCCGACTCCGAGGACCCGGGACGGCTATCGGGGCTATGCAACCTGGCCCTCGAGGAACCAGGAGCGTCCACCGATGCCGCCCTCGCGGGTTTTTTCTTCCTATGATGTTCCCGGGCAGGAGACTCCCGCTCAGAGGAACTCCGACGATGCTCAGGACCGGAGCCCTGGGACGTCGAAGCCTCTGACGAGGTCAGGGCCCAGCCGGATGCGGAGTCAGAGAAGATTCGTTCTTTTTGATGCTGCCGACTCCTCAACACTTTTGAGGACATTTTGCCACACGGACCACAGATCATCGGGTCATGATCGGGTCCGAGGCAGCAGTCGTGTGTGTCGGTAAGAGACATAAGTTTCTTACATCGATCACACTTTTTAAACCCGCCGGCAGCCATCGGGGGAAAAAGGGCCCCTGCGAGGTCAAAAGACAGGGCTGCCAGTGAAACAAGAAAAATGGTGCGAACGCTAGTCACGAAGGACAAAAACCGAAAAAATAAAGAACAGACTCGATACCGGCGTATCGGGCCCGGGCGGGAAAAGGATCCGGCGTTGAACCGAGAAAAGAATATTAAAGAAAATTAACTTTTTCAGCGGCAATCACAAACAACGTCTGTAGGGCTCCGCGGAAAAAAGAAGACTGAGCAAGATGGCACCCTTGGGCGGGAAGGGGACAGCGCATGCGCGCTGCAATTCCCAAAGGCTTTCTTTGAAAGCTGGGGAAATTGCTCCGCGAGGGCTCCGTTGGCGCCGACGTCACCCATATGTGAGGACTGACTTCCTGCTTGGTCCTGGAGAAAGGGAGGATCTGACGGGAATAGTGGTGGGAAAGGAGGAATATCGAATAGCCTTCTTTGCAGATATCATCATAACACAGGTCTGCGACTAAAAAGCTGTTTGATTATTTTCATCTAATTTCCATGTATTTTGGTGTGCTGAAAACAAATAAAATATTGAAAAAACTCCTAGATGTCATGATTTGCCACAACATGCAAAATTGCCTTCAAATTTATCAAATTTTTTCAAATTACTATTAATTAATTCAAATTACTATTAATTAATTCACATAAGTGCATTTAAGATATAAGATGCCAAAAAAACCTTTAAGGGGTTGTCCGAGTTATGTAAAAAAAATATAGCACTGTAAATCTGATGGTCAGCAATATATACATAAGCGAATCAAGTTTTAAGTCCGTGCTTCTAATGGTAGAAGAGGTTAATCTTTCCTGAAGAATCCAGTGGGAGGGAGACACAGGACAGATAGCAGCAGCTCCGGTCAGTGCGGGGGGTGTGTGGCCAGCACTGTGACGTCTCGTGTACAGACATAGAGCTGCTCTCTCCTGCATGCTACACTTGTGCACGACTCATCATCAGGTTCTTGGTTCTAGGCTGTTCACACTGTTTCATCACAATTCGTGTTAGCTCGTCATTCTTCAATCGTTATGTTATGACTCCGCGAAAGTGTATTAATTCGCCAGATAGTTTCTGTTTCATCTGTGGTGAATATACAGTGTTGAAGCAACAGCAGAATATTACAGACTTTGTGAAAAAAGTATACTTTGCATACATTGGACTAAAAATTAGAAATGAAGATAAAGTCTGGGCGCCTCATAAAGTGTGCAAACGGTGTGTTGAGGACCTACGAAACTGGTTCAAGGGTAAGAAAAAATCTTACATAAGAACATAAGATATGCCATACTGGGTCAGACCAAGGTCCATCAAGCCCAGTATTCTGTTTCCAACAGTGGCCAATCTAGGTCATATGTACCTAGCAGTTTCCCCAAGAGACAAGTTCCACAATGCTTGTACTGGGTCAAGCATTGATATCTTCGGAACACTTCTTAATAATGGTTTATGGACCTTTCCTCCAGGAACTTGTTCAAACCTTTTTTAAACCCAGCTACACTAACAGCCTTTACTACATCCTCCGGTAACAAATTCCAGAGTTTGATTACACGTTGAGTGAAAAAATATTTTCTTTTATTAGTCTTAAATAGTTTATCCTGTAGCTTCATTGCATGTCCCCTAGTCTTTCTATATCCTGATAAGGTAAACAATCGATCTACGTTTACCCGTTCCACTCCGTTCATTAATTTATAGACTTCTATCATATCTCCCCTCAGCCGTCTCTTTTCCAGGTTAAAGAGCCCTAACCTTTTAGCCTTTCTTCATAGGAGTATTCTTCCATCCCCTTTACCATTTTGGTGGCTCTTCTCTGTACCTTTTCTAAAATCGCTATATCCTTTTTAAGATACGGCGACCAGAATTGCACACAATATTCAAGGTGCGGTCTCACCATGGAACGATATAGAGGCATTATAATATCTTTTGTTTTATTTTCCATTCCTTTCCTTATCATACCTAGCATTCTATTTGCTCTCTTGGCCGCCGCTGCACACTGGGCCGAGGGTTTTAACATGGTATCCACAATGATGCCTAAATCTTTTTCCTGGGTGGTGGTTCCTAATGTGGAACCTTGCATCGTGTAACCATAGTTTGGGTTGTTCTTCCCTAGGTGCATAACCTTGCACTTGTCCACATTAAATTTCATCTGCCATTTTGATGCCCAGTCTTCCAATTTATCAAGATCCTCTTGCAATTTTTCACAATCCTCTTGGGTTTTAACAACTTTAAATAGTTTTGTGTCATCTGCAAATTTGATAACCTCACTCGTTATTCCACTTTCCAGGTCATTTATGAATATGTCAAAAAGCAGCGGACCCAGCACAGATCTTTCCGTTATGGGATTCCTATGGTATGGCGAGAGCAAAAGAACCATAGTGACGACTGTTACTTTTGTTCATGCGATGTGAAAGGGTTTAATTCCAAATGGAAGCATTCAATTTCATACCCCAATCTTCACTCGGCAATTCGTCCCATCCCCCATGGCACAGAGTAGTTACTCACCTGTAACAGATGTTCTCCAGGAGCATCAGGAATCAGTCCTCACATATGTGTGTCATCGGCGCCTATGAAGCCCCAGCGGAGCATTTCCCCAGCTTTCTATGAAACCCTTTGGGAATGCAGGCACGCATGCGCGGTTCCCTTCCCACCTAAGGGTGCCATCTTACCTCAGTCAAATGACATAGCTAAGAACAGCACACAAAAATGAAAAATAAACTATGTACAACTGCAACTCCAAGGGGAGGAGAGAGGGTTGTGAGGACTGATTCCTGCTGCTCCTGGAGAACACCTGTTACAGGTGAGTAACTACTCTTTCTCCAGGACCAAGCAGGAAGTCAGTCCTCACATATGGGTGACTCCCAAGCTCTGGGCTACCGAGGAAGCCAGGCTGAACAAGAGTACTCCCTCTAGTCTCAGCAGCAAAGAAAGGCTTTTCAAGGACACAACCTCCACCAGTAGCCCAACAGAGGGCAGGAGTTGCCTAAACCTCAAAGAGATTCCGGAGTACTGCCTGGCCAAAAGCACTGTCCCTATGGGACTCCCTCTCCAGGCAGTAATGGGCTGCAAATGTCTTGCTTGAAGACCAAGTTGCAGCCCTGCAGATGTCTACCAAGGGCACAGAGCGGAGATGAGCCACTGAGGCAGCCATTGCCCTGACACGATGGGCCGTGACCCTACCCTGCAAAGGAAGGTCAGCCGCCTTGTAAGCCCAGGTGATACAGTCAGCCACCCAAGATGGACAAGGTACGCTTGGACACAGCCAACCCCAACTTATTGGGGTCAAAGGATACGCGAAGAGCTGAGTAGCCCTTCTATGCCCCTGCGTACGGTCAAGGTAGAAGGATAAGGCCCTCCTACAGTCCAGGGTATGGAGGACTGCTTCAGCCTGGCTTGCATGAGGCCTAGGGAAGAATGTGGGAAGAACCACCTCCTGATTGAGGTGGAAAGAGACGACAACCTTAGGGAGGAACTTTGGATGAGTCCTGAGGACTACCCTGTTCCTATAAATCCTGGTGTAAGGCCTGTCACAGACCAGGGCCTGAAGCTCACTTACTCGCCTAGCCGAGGTAAGGGCTATTAGGAAGAGTGTCTTCCAGGAGAGGAAGCGTAGTGGACAAGCAGCCATCGGTTCAAAAGGTGGGCGAGTCAGTTGCTGCAAGACCACATTCAGCTCCCACTCAGGGGCAGGATGACGGATGGGAGGTTTGAGCAAAAGCAAGCCCCTGAGAAAGCGGGACACCAAGGGGTGACCAGATAGACTGCCTCTCCACCAATGAGTGGTGAGCTGCTAGAGCTGAGAGGTGGACCCGAATTGGACTTAAGTCCCTGATTGGTTAAGTGCAGTAAGCACTGAAGCACTACTGGCACAGTACAGGAGAAAGGATCCTCTGTACGTAGGTGACACCACACAGAAAACCTCTTCCACTTGAGAGCATAGGTTTTCCTAGTGGACTGTTTCCTAGAGGCTAGGACAACCTCCTCAACTTCCTGAGGTAGGCCCCAGGGAGCCAAAACTACCCTTGCAGCCTCCAGGCCATCAAATTGAGAGACTTGAGATTGGGGTGCAGAAGGGAACCGTGGTCCTGTGTGAGAAGGTCGGGTTGCAACCCCAGAGACAGTGGAGGATCCACCGCCAGTTGAAGCAGAAGAGGAAACCAAGGCTGTCTCGGCCACCTGGGAGCTACCAGCAGGACCGAGGCCTTGTCCTGGAGAATCTTGAACAGGGTTCTGGCCACCAAGGGCGTGGGAGGAAACGCATAGAGGAGGCCCTGAGACCAAGATATCAGAAAAGCATCCGCTGCTATCCGCAGAGGATGTGGTTACCTGGAGCAGAACTTTGGCAGCTGCTTGTTCATGGGGCTGGCAAAGAGATCTATCAAAGGGAGACCCATTTCAGGAAGATCTTCTGAACTACTGAAGGATGCAGCTGCCACTCGTGGGGCTGCAGTATCCTGCTTAATCTGTCTGCCAGGTAGTTGTCCTGGCCTGGAAGGTACACAGCCCTGAGGAGCATGTTGTGCTTGAGGGCAAAAGAACAAAGGTCCTGAGCCTCCCGACAAAGGATCCTGGACCCAGTTCCGCCCTGTTTGTTTATATAAAACATGGCAACTTGGTTGTCTGTCTGGATCAAGACAGACTGGTGAGTCAGGGTAGGAGCGAAAGCTTTGAGTGCTAAGCGAATAGCTCTGAGTTCGAGGAGATTGATCTGCTGTGCAGCTTCCCAGGGAGACCAGAGGCCCTGGGTGCACTTGCCCAGACAATGCGCTCCCCAGCCTTGCAGGGAGGCATCTGTTGTTAGCATCACTGTGTAACCTGGAATCTGAAAGGGCACCCCTTTCAGCAGATTGGGTGGGTGTAGCCACCAGTTGAGGGAGTGCAGAAATGGTCTGAACACTCTTATTCTGTCGCTGAGGTTGCCTGCGGCCTGTGACCACTGAGCCCGAAGACACCACTGTGCAGGCCTCATATGGAGCCTGGCATCGGGGGTCACATGTACTGTCGAAGCCATGTGGCCTAGAAGCCTCAGGCAGAGTCTGGCGGAGACCAGGGACCTGCTGAGAAACTGACCTGCTAAGGCCATCAACCTTTGGGCTCTGTTTTCTGGCAAGAATGCCTTTGCCAGGAGAGAGTCCAACCTTGCCCCTATGAACTCCAAGTTCTGGGAAGGGAGCAAAGTGGACTTTGCGAAGTTTATGACAAACTCCAAGCGTTGTAGAAGAGCAATGGTCCTGAGGGTGGCTTGAGTGGCCTCCTGACCTGTCTGACCCCTGATGAGCCAGTCGTCCAGATAGGGGAAGACAAAGATGCCCTGATTTCTCAGGTAGGCCGCCACCACTGCTAAGCACTTTGTAAAGACTCTGGGGGCGGAGGTGAGGCCGAAAGGCAGCACTCTGTACTGATAATGGTTTCCTCCCACGATGAACCTTAGGTACTTTCTGTGGTCTGGATGAATGAGGATGTGAGTGTACGCATCCTTTAGATCTAAGGAGCATAGCCAATCTCCCTGCTGAAGGTAGGGCAGAAGGGTTCCAAGAGTAAGCATCTTGAACTTTTCTTTCACTAGGAACTTGTTGAGGTTCCTGAGGTCCAGAATGGGACGAAGGCCACCGGTCCTTTTGGGCACCAGGAAATACCTGGAGTAGAATCCGTGACCTTGCAAGTGGGGAGGCACAGGCTCCACTGCTCGTCCACCAACAGACCCTGAAGCTCCTGACGGAGGTGGTCTGTGTGCAGAGGAGGCCTTGGAGGCTCCCCTGGAAAGTATGGGGGTGGCAGTTGGTGGAAAAGGAGGGCACAGCCCTTGTGGACTATCTCCAGCACCCAACTGTCCCTGGTGATAAGGGGCCACTGGTGGGCAAAGAAGGCGAGACGACCTCCTGTGCAGGGTTGGGAGAGCAGTGGAGGAGAGGCTATGCTCAAGGAGTCAAAAGCCCCCACCCTGCTGAGTGGTAGCAGGGGCCTGAGGCTTGGGGGTCTTCTGCCTACGGGGCCCATTACCCTGGCCCTTGGCTTGCTGACCCTGGGGGGCAGCTTGGGCAGCCTGATATTGTGGGTACTGTTTGTAGGCAGTGCCCTTCCTCGGGTAAAAGGGCTTTTTACCCGAGCCCTTCTTTATATGAGAAGGGGCAGAGGTCTTCCTCGACAGACTTGTCCGAGTGAGGTTGTGATAAGGAAGCTTATCATAGCTCAGGAAGGAGCTATAGAAAAGATGAAGTGACTCTGAACAAGCAACCTGACAGTTCTGGTAGAAATAAGAAAACAAAATTTTCCCATAAAAGACTACCAGTCCCAGAATGCACCAGGTTTCCAACAGCCATTAGAGGAGCTGAAGTGGGGAAACGTGTGTTCAATCAGGAGGGCTATGAGGTAATCCCTAAGCACTCATCTCAAAGGGCAGGGCCTGATTCAGCACAGCTGCGCTGTGTTAGGGAGGAACACTCATCTAAGCAGAATAAGAGTAGAGTTTATTCTACAGATGATCATCTTAATGATCACCTTGGATATCCAGAGAATTGTCCTCAGTATCCTCAGAATCAGCTTGAGTTTGATCATCAGTTTCATCTGAAGGATCATCAGAAGCAGAAGCCAAACCGGACGGACAGAGAGGGAAAGAGACCCTTTGGAAGAAGGAAGAGAAAAGCCTTTGAGAGGTCTAGAAGAGTCCAAAGCAGTACGTATACTGGGAGGTATTCCAAGGGCCAGCATACACCATTGGACTGGGGAAAGCCAGAGGAATGGTGCTGCAGAGCTAGGAATCACCAGAGGCTACCTGTGAGGGAGACGGCTGCACGTGGAAGGGACCCTAAGACCTGTGCCAGAAGGTATGCGAAGAGAGATCCAGTGTCCAGGGATCTGGATTGGAAGGCTGGACATAAGAACTGGACTACATACTGGCCAGGCTATATAGAGAGGAACTCTAGCAGCAATGGAAGCTCAGGTATGAACACTGATCTATGCCCTAGCTATAACCTTGAAAGACAGCAGGGAAACAAGTATTCTCCTGAAAATGCTCCATTGAGAAATTCATCTGTGCCAATCCATGATATTGAACCCATGCTTGTTGAACAAGGGGGAATAATAGCAGATGAGGATCCTGTTTATATGGACTGCTCTCTATCTAAACTCCGTTGGTAACTTTCTGTTATAAAGTACAGCAACTATCACAAAGAAATACAAATTTGTTCTTTAATCTACTCAGAAAAGCTCCTGAAGCAGGATTTGACCCACACAGTGGAAGGCAAGCCAGCTAAGGGGTTTCAGCTGGTAACTGCTAGCAATTAAGCCTTACCTAATTGCTTGTGAGCTAGGAGAGAATCACTTCTGTATCTATGTGGGAAGTAATCAGAAGTTAACCTGAAAGGAACAGTTTGTTTCTTGCTTTGTGGCTTTTCATTTGTTGTTTTCCTGATTTTAACTTTGTTTTTCCAAGTTAACACTGAAAGCAAGTAACCTAATTTATGTGCTACCAAGCATATCTGTGTTGGGAGAAATAACCCCATAAATAAATATCTTATTGGCTTTACCCAAGAGCACAACTAAATTATTGTCAGCAGCTGTGTCTGGTGTGAATGAACTACATTGCCCACAATACCTTGCAAATCATATAGAAATATGCACTTGCCAAGAGTGTGAAGATTCTCACCCAGGCAGCCGTCTGACAAGGTGCATGGTTTCGAGCTGAGCGGCCTTCTCGGTCATGGGCTTGCCAAAAAGGTTTTCACCTCGGCAAGGGACATCGACCAACTTGTCCTGAACCCTTGGCTTGAGGTCCGATGACTGCAGCCATGCCTGGCGTCGGGCCGCGATGCCGGCTGCCGCAACTCGGGCCGAAGCCTCGAAGCCATCGTAGGCGGCGCGGGACATGAACTTCGAGCAGTCCCGAATCCCCGAGGACAAGGACTTAAATCTCTGCAAGGGTTCCCCGGAGAGACCAGCAGAGAACCCGGCCAACTCCTTGGCCAGATCCTGCAAGTACATGCCCATGTACAGCTGGTAAGACTGGACACGGCAAGCAAGCACCGAGCCCTGAAAGCACTTTCTACCGACGCCATCGAGGTTTCGGGCCTCCCTGCAGGAGAGGCACCGCAGAGTGCATCTTCTGGCTCTTCAGACGATGCATGGCCGATTCCACAACCATGGAATCGTGTGGTAGCTGTGCCTTTTGAAAGCCAGGGCTCTTCCGGAGCCGATAGATCGAATCGACTCGCTTGCTAAGAACCGGCGCCGAGGCCGGTGCCTCCCACATACGGAAGAGGAGCTGTTCCAGCATCGGAGGAACCGGGACAGTAAAGGCCTCCTTCGGAGGAGAATCATACTGCAGGGACTCGAGCTCTTCAGCTCGAGGCTCTTCCTCGGGTTCCTCCGGAATAGCCAAGGCAGTGGCCATATCCCGGACGAACTCCGAGAACCGGGTGTCCTCCGGGGGGGACCTACTCCGGGGCTCAGACTGCGGTGAGTCCGAAGGGACGCACCGAGTCTTAAAGGTATCAGGAGACTCCTTGTCCTCCGTCTCCCAAGCCGACTCGTCCGAGGAAGAGTGGGGATCCGACCCCGCGAGGCCCTGGAGCACCCGCCCCGACGCCGGAAGCACCGGCGTTGACGCCCTCGGTCCAGAACGGGAGGTCGAGGGAGACTGCGACCGAGGTCGACTCCGAGCCACGATGGACTCGAGTATCGGCTCGGTCTCCAGGGTCGACTTCGACGTCCCGGTGGTCGGGGCAGATGCGCCAGACAGGTTGGCCATCAGTGCCCGCTGCTGCTCCATGAAGGCAGACATTCTGCTCTCCAAGGCTGTCAACCTGAGACTCAGCTCGGCAGACGAAGCAGCCACCGACTCGGGCCCCGGCGGCACCGGGCTTGACGTCGGCTCCCTAGGAGGAGAGTCCACGAGGACTACGGGGCTTACGTGTCCAGCAGACTCTGGCTCCACACGAGGAACTTTGGCAGGCTTCTCTGGTTCCACGGGCCCGGGGTGACGGTCGGGGGTCTTAACCTCCTCCGACGCCCTCGCGAGCCGCTTCTTCCTCTTGCGTTCCCGGTCGGGGGACCCCCTGTCCGAGGAGCTTCGACTGCGCTCGGGATCGGAATCCCGAGATGTCGAGGCCTCAGACGAGGTCCAGGCCCCGCTGGAGGCTGAGTCCAAGAAAAGCCTTTCCTTTTGCTGCTGGCGACTTCGTAGTGCCTTGGAAGACATTTTCCCACAGGCCCCGCACGACTTAGGATTGTGGTCGGGGCCGAGGCACCGAAGGCAGCAGTCGTGTGTGTCGGTGAGAGACATTAGTTTCTTACACCGATCACACTTCTTAAAACCGCTGGAAGCCATCGGGGAAAAGAGAGTCCCCGCGAGGTCAAAAGACCGGCATTCCAGGGAAAAAGAGAAAAAAGGGCGCGAACGCCAGCCACGAAGGGCAAAAACCGAAAAAGAAGAATTGGGCTCGATACCGGTGTACCGAACCCGGCGGGGGGGGGGGGGGGGGGGACCCGGCGTCGAACCGGTAGAAAAAAAGAGAAAAAAAAAAAAATCGCTGAAAAATCTAATTTTAACCGGGAAAACTGGACAGACGTCCGGTGGGCTTCACAGAAAAAAAGAGACTGAGGTAAGATGGCACCTTTAGGCGGGAAGGGAACCGCGCATGCATGCCTGCATTCCCAAAGGCTTTCATAGAAAGCTGGGGAAATGCTCCGCTGGGGCTTCATCGGCGCCGACGATACCCATATGTAAGGACTGACGTCCTGCTTGGTCCTGGAGAAATACCAGTACCCAAGCCCCCTGCTACCTTGGAAGAGATACCTAGCTCCGATGAAGGTGAAGTCATACCTGAACCAGATGACAAATCAAGTTCTGACTTCGAAGATGATACAAGACTAAAATTGTTTTCTCAGGAGGAGATGAATGATTTGGTAAGAGACTTGAATCTTCCCAAAGATGCCGCTGAGTTATTCGGATCAAGGCTGAAAAGCAGGAATTTATTGTTGCCAGGAGTGTCATCTTCATGGTTCAGACATCATGAAAAGGAGTTCGTTCCTTACTTCGCCCAGGAAGACAAGTTGGTTTATTGCATCGATGTCAAAGGTCTGATGGGTCAATTTAAAATCCAATATGATTCAGAGCAATGGCATCTTTTTATAGATTCTTCAAAAAGAAGTCTCAAAGTAGTTTTACTCCACAATGGTTTTTATGCTTCCATACCTGTAGGTCATTCTGTACACTTGAAGGAAACCTACGAGAATGGACTTGGTTCTTCGTAAACTTAAATATGAAGACCATGGTTGGCAAGTGTGTGGGGACTTGAAGGTCTTGTGCATGCTGCTCAGACAACAAGCTGGGTATACCAAATATCCTTGTTTTCTGTGTCTATGGGACAGTCGAGACCGACAAAATCACTGGACCAAGAAGAGTTGGCAGCTGAGGGTGCTAACAGTCGGTGAAAAAAATGTCCTCCGAGAAACTTTGGTACCTTCCCATAAATTTCTTCTACCACCTCTCCACATAAAATTGGGATTGATGAAGCAATTCGTAAAATTACTTCCAAGAGATGGAGAATGCTTCAAATACTTGGTCACCAAGTTTCCAGGCCTGTTGGAGGCAAAATTGAAGGAAGGTGTGTTCGTCGGACCAGACATTAGAAGGCTTATAGTTGATCAAGAGTTTGTCAATACCATGACAGATCCTCAAAAAGAAGGGTGGATTGCATTTAAAGAAGTCGCACAGACATTTTTAGGCAATAACAAAGATCCTCACTACAAAAAGATCGTCAGACGAATGCTGAAAGCATTTCAAGCTTTAGGTTGCCTGATGAGTTTGAAAGTGCATTTCCTCCAGTCCCACCTTGACTACTTTCCTGAAAATTTGGGAGCTGTGAGTGAGGAACAAGGTGAACGATTCCACCAAGACATTAAAGAGATGGAAAGGAGATACCAGGGAAAATGGAGCATTACAATGATGGCAGACTACTGTTGGATGCTTCAGAGACACATTCCAGATGCTACTCACAAGCGTAAATGCACCAAGAGGAGCCTCACAAGGAAGAAGAATCGAGTTTAGTGTGTGTAGATGAGCTCATTTCAGTTCAAAAAAGGATTTTCATGAAAATATTGTAATAAAACTTTAATTTTATAAGTCTATTTCCATTTATTTTGAGGTATTGCCTTATTTAACATAGTTACCTAAATTGTCAGGAAACGTGATGTCCTATGACAAAATGGAGGTCATTTTCTGATTCAGCGCACCAAAAAACAAAGATTACGTGGAATAACCAAAACAGCTCTCGAAAAAAATTTTTTTGCAGACCTGTGTAATGAGTGTGACTAGACCGAGATGCTCGATACCAATACTCATGTGGGAACTAGAATATGGGATGCTGTCGGGCTTCATGGTAAATTGGACAAAATCTGAAATTTTGAACCTGTCACTACCAGAGGTAGAGCAGGTGCAATTAAGCGAACAGTACCCATTTCGATGGGCCAAGGAGAAGATTAGGTATCTGGGGATTCACATAAGCCCTAAACTAGAGGTTTTGTATGATCTAAACTACAAAACGCTATTCAGGCAAGTAGAAAGTTTACTGGCGGGATGGGGTACTTATCCTGGCTTGGGCGAATAGTCACAGTAAAGATGATGTTACTGCCCCGATTTCTGTTCCTCGTTCAAACGTTGCCCATAATTGTACCATGTAGAGCAATTCATGAAAATAATCCCTCTATACCTACGATGGCTATGATCTACTTCAAATCAGTAACTTATTATGAATTATGCATTGAGGAGAACGGGTCTCAGACTTTTTTCATTAGCGTTATCCTGCAGACTTTGTCTATGGATATATGCCAACAGTTGCATCAATGACCCAATGTTCTCCCTAACTTGAATGCAGCATTGCTAACAAACTGATTGACATTTCATATGCGAAAATGATAAAATAATATCTCGCTTATCTTGATGTTTCCCCGACGCCTTCTCTGGCTGCCATTCCGCGTTTCACTTGAGTCAATCAAGTTCTTCAGGGGGAGAGAATGTAAAATGTCCTCCTGTATGTTAAATCAATCCTACTAGAAGTGTTTAAACAGCTTGATGTTAGCACTCTTCTGCGGTATTTCTGTTAATTCAAAAAGTTACAAAGAGTTTTCATGCCATAATGATATCAAAATACTCAATAAAGAGAACTGTGCCGATATATACACTGTGGAACAGATTATAATGTCAAATTTACCTCTTCTATGAAATTTCACATGCTAAGCGTAGTACTCATCAAGCCTGTCGGCTTCTTCAAAAAAACGCCGCGCATGCGGTCTCAAGAGTTTAGGAGATCTTTTATCTCAGTGTGGAGCGTCTGGCCAATGCTGACGCTCTGCCTGGTTATCCTATCAGAATCCAGACCCTTAGACTAGCTTTAAAAATGTGTAATGATATTTAAAAAAATGTTTAAATGACCAGTAAATATAGAGAATCAACCATAAAGGTTATAAGCAAGCTGCCCAGTCTATCATGTTATTTAAACCTTGCGGTTCTATAGTTTGTAGAGTATAAATCCATCTTTGCTCACGAATGATTAGAGTCTGTTGTTTAGTTTTGCCTTCCCGTCCTGTGAGTATCTGTTCAAGACAGAAACAACGGAGTTGTTGAAAGGTGTGTCGGTGAACTAAACAATGAGAAACAATAGGTGCTTCTTGTACCTTACATTTCAAACGACTGCGGTGTTCATTAATACGAACTCGAAACGGTCTTTCCGTCTTGCCAATGTATAAAAGGTCACATGGACAGCGGATGCAGTATATCACATAACTAGATTGACAATTAGTGGATGAACGTAGTTTATACTGGTTACCCCTATATAGGAACATCTGTAAAGTTTCGTAAATTTCACAAATGTTGCAATCTCCGCATGGCTGGTGTCCTAAGGGGTCTAGTTGGAGGGTGTTCTCTGATGACCTTAATGTTGCCGGACTTAGTCTTTCTTTCAGGTTCCTCTGTCGTGTCCATACACATCTGATTTGTTTCTGCGTTAGACCTGGAAGTGTACTGATCACATTCATATGTCTTTTAAGAATCCGTTTGATAAGATAACTATAAGGGGAATGTTTCATGATAAAGTTTACCACAGAGTCATCATGCGGCGGTTTCGTATAAGTTTGAAAAAGCAAATCACGGTTGATAAACAATGCCCTCTTATAGGCAATTTTAATAATGTGTTCTGGATATCCTCTTAGTCTAAAATCAACCATAAGTTGTTTAGATTGTCGTTTAAAGGTTCGTATATCAGAGCAATTCCTTCGATATCGAAGGAATTGTGAAAAGGGTAAGCTGTCTCGTAATTGTTTTGGATGTCCACTGGTATAGTGGAGAAAAGTGTTACGATCAGTTGGTTTCTTGAAAACCGAAGTGATCCAACCTGCTATGCCTCTTTCTATTGTGACGTCTAAAAAAACTATTTTATTGCCGTCAAAAGAATGTGTGAATTGAATATGTACGTCCTGTTGATTCAGCCATGTTACAAATTGTTCTAACAAATTACTAGAACCTCTCCACAGCATAAACACGTCGTCTATATATCGTTTCCACATAATCATCTGCTGCTTATAAAGAGACGTGGAAAGCCATTTGTGTTCATATGTGCCCATGAACAAGTTGGCCACTGAAGGGGCACACGTGGCTCCCATGGCGACTCCAGATGTTTGTTGAAAAATTTGATGTTCGAACTCAAAGTAATTCTGAAAAATCGCTATGTCCGTGAGTCGTTCAAGAAACTGTAGATGAGTTAGGGTCAAATCTTCTCTATTACGGAGAGCTGTAAGAATGGTATCATAAGCTTCTCTTTGGGGAATACTAGTATAAAGTGCGGTACCGTCTAAAGTAACTAGCAACACTTCTTCATCGAGTGCCCATTGTGAATGGGCTGCCAATATCTGTAAGAAATGAGTTGTGTCCCGCAAATAGGCTGGAATCGTAATTAACAGGGGCCGTAAGAAAGAGTCAATGTAAGTTGAGAGAGGCTCCAAAACAGTGCCCCTAGTGGACACTATCGGCCTACCAGGTGGATTGACAAGACGTTTATGGATTTTTGGTACTAAGTATAATTTTGCCACAGCCGGGCTAGCTGGATTCAGATATCGCCATTCCTTTTTGTTTATCAGATTGTCAGTTAGTGCCTGTGTGGTAATATTCTTGATTAATTTTTGCAATTCTGCTGTTGGATCTAAATCTAGTCGTTTGTAGGCACCCAAAACAATTACGAGACAGCTTACCCTTTTCACAATTCCTTCGATATCGAAGGAATTGCTCTGATATACGAACCTTTAAACGACAATCTAAACAACTTATGGTTGATTTTAGACTAAGAGGATATCCAGAACACATTATTAAAATTGCCTATAAGAGGGCATTGTTTATCAACCGTGATTTGCTTTTTCAAACTAATACGAAACCGCCGCATGATGACTCTGTGGTAAACTTTATCATGAAACATTCCCCTTATAGTTATCATATCAAACGGATTCTTAAAAGACATATGAATGTGATCAGTACACTTCCAGGTCTAACGCAGAAAGAAATCAGATGTGTATGGACACGACAGAGGAACCTGAAAGAAAGACTAAGTCCGGCAACATTAAGGTCATCAGAGAACACCCTCCAACTAGACCCCTTAGGACACCAGCCATGCGGAGATTGCAACATTTGTGAAATTTCCGAAACTTTACAGATGTTCCTATATAGGGGTAACCAGTATAAACTACGTTCATCCACTAATTGTCAATCTAGTTATGTGATATACTGCATCCGCTGTCCATGTGACCTTTTATACATTGGCAAGACGGAAAGACCGTTTCGAGTTCGTATTAATGAACACCGCAGTCGTTTGAAATGTAAGGTACAAGAAGCACCTATTGTTTCTCATTGTTTAGTTCACCCACACACCTTTCAACAACTCTGTTGTTTCTGTCTTGAACAGATACTCACAGGACGGGAAGGCAAAACTAAACAACAGACTCTAATCATTTGTGAGCAAAGATGGATTTATACTCTACAAACTATAGAACCGCAAGGTTTAAATAACATGGATAGACTGGGCAGCTTACTTATAACCTTTATGGTCGATTCTCTATATTTACTGGTCATTTAAACTTTTAAATATCATTACACATTTTTAAAGCTAGTCTAAGGGTCTGGATTCTGATAGGATAACCAGGCAGAGCGTCAGTATTGGCCAGACGCTCCACACTGAGATAAAAGATCTCCTAAACTCTTGAGACCGCATGCGCGGCGTTTTTTTGAAGAAGCCGACAGGCTCGATGTGAAATTTCATAGAAGAGGTAAATTTGACATTATAATCTGTTCCACGGTGTATATATCGGCACAGTTCTCTTTATTGAGTATTTTGATATCGTTATGGCATGAAAATTCTTTGTTTGTAACTTTTTGAATTAACAGAAATACCGCAGAAGAGTGCTAACATCAAGCTGTTTAAACACTTCTAGTAGGATTGATTTAACATACAGGAGGACATTTTACATTCTCTCCCCCTGAAGAACTTGATTGACTCAAGTGAAACGCGGAATGGCAGCCAGAGAAGGCGTCGGGGAAACAGCAAAATAAGCGAGATATTATTTTATCATTTTCGCATATGAAATGTCAATCAGTTTGTTAGCAATGCTGCATTCAAGTTAGGGAGAACATTGGGTCATTGATGCAACTGTTGGCATATATCCATAGACAAAGTCTGCAGGATAACACTAATGAAAAAAGTCTGAGACCCGTTCTCCTCAATGCATAATTCATAATAAGTTACTGATTTGAAGTAGATCATAGCCATCGTAGGTATAATTTTCATGAATTGCTCTACACGTTAGTACCCTCTAAAAATTTGACCACATCATAATTGTACCATGTCAAAAGCTGAAGCAATTACAAAGGAGTGTCACTTGATTTATATGGCACAATAAGAGCCCCAGGGTTGCCATGACCATACTGCAAAGAGCAAGGGAGGAGGGAGGGTTGGGGGGTTCCTAATTTTAGCAAATATTATATCGCAGCGCAACTGAAAACGCTATACGACTGGCAAAGAGAAAAAGGGAAGCACTGGGTGCAGATGGAGGAAGCCTCAGTAAGGGGAGTGGGATTGGAAAAGCTGGTGTGGAGGGGCAGTACAATACAACCCAGGACCGCCATGAATTTGTTTGTAGGACATATTTTGAACATCTGGAAACAAAATAGGAAAATCCTAGTACGATAAAAAATATATACAAGGGATGACATTAGAGGCTTGTTTTGAGAGGGGACAGGGGCCAGGGGTTACAATATTGAGGAGATGGGGGCAGCAGGGACTTGCGCATCTCTCCCAGATAGTGGTAAAGGAGGGAGTACGGGACTTTGAGGGAATCAAGGACTTATATGGATTATCTAGCATGGACTATTATAGTTATATCTAGACAGGTCATTTTGTGCGGCAGCAGGGTGTTTGGAGGGACCTGTGGAGCAACAGAGGGTGGTTTGAGGCGCTATGCTCCGGGAACCTCGGTCAGAAAGGAGACTTGTCTAAGATCTACAAAGGGCTAATAGAGGGCGGAGAGGGCAAATTGGAGTTTATGAAGAGATGGGAGGCAGATTTAGCGGTGCAATGGACTGAAGAGCGATGGGATAAAGTAATAAAGACAATAGCAGGAATATCTATAGCTACACAAATTAAAGAAAATGCCTATAAAGTACTATATCGGTGGTATTGGACTCCGATACGTCAAAAAAAGCGGGGTTAGGGGTGACTGATAGGTGCTGGAGGGGTTGTCAGGAGAGAGGGGATACCTTACACATGTGGTGGAAGTGTGGGCAAATTCAAGGTTTCTGGGACGAGGTCATACTGCTAATTTATCAAATGACAGGACATAGATTAGAAAAACTACCAGAGGTCTGTCTTCTACACCAGCTGGGGGAAGATATTCCGGAAAGGGAGAGGGGGGTACTGAATCATTGTCTTGTAGCAGCGCAAAATAAGATAGCACAACACTGGGTAGGGTTGGGGATCCCTCAGAGGGCAGGTTTTATCAGAAGAATAGAGGATCTGTGTTTGATGCATCGTTAGACAGGGATGAGGCGAGGGAAAGAGGATAAGTGTCTGGAGCAATGGAAGAATGTCTGGAAATGGTTGGGGAAATGGAAAGCAGAAGAGGGGGAGGGAGGGCTGGGGCAAGCTGGGCAGGGTCCAAAGGCACTGTTATTGGGTTAATTGGCGGATGTGTGTAAATATATGCTTAAGTGATACAGGCGGAAGAGCGGTTGTGAGATAAAATGAGCGCTCGACTGAAGGGGACAACTGCGGGGGGGGGGGATGGGGGGTTGATTAGGTAATAAGCAATTTTATAATAGAATTAAGGTAACAGTTATGATGTTGACAGGCCGTCCATATATTAAATGTGACACAGTGGGTTAAGATGAAGATTGCATAATGTATGGCATAAGTTTTATAAAAATGCTGAATGGGAAAATGATCACTGCTGGCATGTAGTGGTGCTTATAAGCTAAAAGTTGCATACTAGTGAATGTTCATAATATATCTGAGAGCTAAATGGGGGGACATGGAAGCATGTATCAATGAAGGGGGAAGTGAAGGGGGGTGGGGAAGTGGTAGCTCAGGTGTTACAAAGGTAGTTATAGCAAGTTGGGGATAAAAGAAAGGTTGTATGTAACAAGGTTGCGGAACACGTAAAATGTTGAGTTTAAATGTTGTTTGTATAATATCTATTAAAATACTTAATAAAAAATTTAAATGGAAAAAAAAAGAAACATCATCACGTTTCTGATCATGTGAGGTGTGAAGCTCGTTAAGAAATGCAAGTAGGAAAGTTTTGACACTACAGCCGGGACAGAAACCAGATTGACAGGAATGAAGAAAATGAGTGGAATTAAGGTGATGCAAGAGTTGGGAAAAAACAGCTTTTTCAAGAATTTTTGAGAGAAAGGGGAGATTTGGGACCGGACAATAGTGTGCTGGGTCGGTGGGGTCAGGGGATGTTTTCTTCAAGAGGGGATGGACCAAGGCATGCTTCCAAGGGTTGGGAAAAGATCCAGAGGAAAGGCTAGCATTTAACATGGCGAGGATGGAGGGCAAGAGGGCAAGGGAGGATTCTAGGAGCCATGGAGAAGGCTTCGGATCAAGGAAGCAGGTTGTCTTACGTGATGTGGAGATAGACTTTGCAAGTTCCGTGGCGGTAAGAGAATGAAACGTGGCCCAGACGTGAGAAAGCGGGGACGTGGGGGTGAGGAGGAGAAGATAGCGGGGGACGGTAATGAGGACCTAAGGTCGTGGATTTTGGTGGTGAAAAAAGAAGACAGTCAGGAGGGGCTGGGGGTTGGATGGGGAGGAACTGAAGAGGTATTGGGTTGAAGTGCGGTGAGGGACCCGAGAACCAAATAGAGCAGACGTGTAAAGTTAGGGGCAGTGGAGAAAATCTTGGAGAAGTATGTCTGTTTGGTCTGATGAACGTGAGAGCAGTATTGTAGATGGTGTTCCTTAAAATACTGTAAAGCTGCGGGACAGCGAGACTTCCTCCAGCGACGCTCTGCTTGGCAAAGGTGGGGGCAAAGGAGGTGAAGCCCAGGATGGTACCAGGGCTGACGGGAAAGGCAATGCGGGAGTCAAGGCTACAAAGGGGCTAGCTGGTCAAGGATAGAAGATTAGCATTCCATTGAGAGATCTGAGAGTTATGGGAGAGGGAAAAGAAATTGCATGGTAAGGAAGGAGGGTTAGTTTGGGGAGGGCTGGAGGGAAAAGAGGGGAAAGCTGTGGTAATAACAGGTCCCATCCTTTCATTTCAAATCTTTGAAGGATTACCAGTACCTCTAGAATACGTAACATGCATCTAGGGGGGGCGGGGGTAGGGGCTCTTTTGCTCTCTCTCCTGCTTCACTTACTGTGGAGGATTTGAATGGTTTAGCCAGAGTGGACAAGTTTAAGAATTTGTGTAAGTTTTAATATATAGGTATTCAAATATATACTGGTATGTTTGCTTGGACTTATTATTCGCAGAGGCCCTGTCTGCCCTCTGCATAAGAACATAAGATATACCATACTGGATCAGACCAAGGTCCATCTAGCCCAGTATCATGTTTCCAATAATGGACAATCTAGGTCACAAGTACTGTGATAAGGAAGCTTATCATAGCTCAGGAAGGGGCTATAGAAAAGGTGAAGTGTCTCTGAACAAGCAACCTGTCAGTGCTGGTAGAAATGAGAAAACAGAATTTTGCCATAAAAGACTACCAGTCCCAGAATGCACCAGGTTTCCAACAGCCATGAGAGGAGCTGAAGTGAGAAAACGTGTGTTCAATCAAAAGGGCTATGAGGTAATCCCCAAGCACTCATTGCAAAGGGCAGGGCTTGATTCAGCACAGCTGCACTGTGCTAGGATGGAACACTCATCTCAAAGGGCAGGGCTTGATTCAGCACAGCTGCACTGTGCTAGGATGGAACACTCATCTCAAAGGGCAAGGCCTGATTCAGCACAGCTGCGCTGTGTTAGGGAGGAGCACTCATCTAAGCAGAATAAGAGTAGAGTTTATTCTACAGATGACCATCTTCATGATCACCTTGGATATCCAGAGAATTATCCTCAGTTTCATCTGAAGGATCATCAGAATCAGAAGCAGAAGCCAAACCGGACGGACAGAGAGGGAAAGAGACCCTCTGGAAGAAAGAGGAGAAAAGCCTTTGAGAGGTCTAGAAGAGTCCAAAGCAGTACGTATACTGGGAGGTATTGCAAGGGCCAGCATACACCATTGGACTGGGGAAAGCCAGAGGAATGGTGCTGCAGAGCTAGGAATCTCCAGACGCTACCTGTGAGGGAGACGGCTGCACGTGGAAGGGACCCCTAAGACCCGTGCCAGAAGGTATGTGAAGAGAGATCCAGTGTCCAAGGATCTGGATTGGAAGGCTGGACATAAGAACTGGACTACATACTGGCCAGGCTATATAGAGAGGAACTCTAGCAGCAATGGAAGCTCAGGTATGAACACTGATCTATGCCCTAGCTATAACCTTGAAAGACAGCAGGGAAACAAGTATTCTCCTGAAAATGCTCCATTGAGAGATTCATCTGTGCCAATCCATGATATTGAACCCATGCTTGTTGAACAAGGGGGAATAATAGCAGATGAGGATCCTGTTTATATGGACTGCTCTCTATCTAAACTCCGTTGGTAACTTTCTGTTATAAAGTACAGCAACCATCACAAAGAAATACAAATTTGTTCTTTAATCTATTCAAAAAAAACTCCTGAAGCAGGTTTTGACCCACACAGTAGAAAGCAAGCCAGCTAAGGGGTTTCAGCTGGATAACTGCTAGCAATTAAGCCTTACCTAATTGCTTGTGAGCTAGGAGAGAATCTAGTCTGAATCTGTGTGGGAAGTAATCAGAAGTTAATCTGAAAAGAACAGTTTGTTTCTTGCTTTGTGGCTTTTCATTTGTTGTTTTCCTGATTTTGACTTTGCTTTTTTCAAGTTAACACTGAAAGCAAGTAACCTAATTTATGTGCTACCAAGCATATCTGTGTTGGGAGAAATAACCCCATAAATAAAAATCTTATTGGCTTTACCCAAGAGCACAACTAAATTATTGTCAGCAGCTGTGTCTGGTGTGAATGAACTACATTGCCCACAATACCTTGCAAATCATATAGATATATGCACTTGCCAAGACTGTGAAGATTTTCACCCAGGCAGCCGTCTGACAGTACCTAAGTGTTTCCCAAAAGACACAGGTTCCACAATGCTTGTATGTATTTGTACTACATGTGGATTGGTTCCTCTCTATCATTTTTGTTACCTCAATAAACTATTTATACAAAACAATACTATCCTGGAAGCCCAGATCAGATATTGTCCACACTTTAAGAACAATGGAAGGAAGGCCAAACGACAACCAGCATGACTTAAAGGTGAGGTCAGAGAGGCCATTATAGTTAAGACAGAATCTCTAGAAAATGGAAAAAAAGAGTCAAATAATGAAAACGGGAAACAGTATAAGTACTGGCAAGTTAAGTGCAAGGCATTGATAAGGCAGGCAAAGAGAAAATTTGAAAAGAAGCTTGCCATGGAAGCAAAAGAGCATAATAAAAACTTTTTCAAATATATTCAAAGAAAAACTCTTGTGAGAGAATCAGTTGGACCATTAGATGATAAAAAGGTCAAAGGGGGGCTCTAAGAGAGGGCAAGGCCATAGGGGAGAGACTGAATGAATTCTTTACTTCAGTCTTTACCAAAGATGATGTAGGAAACTTACTCATGACAGAAAGCGTAGTTACTCACCTGTAACAGGTGTTCTCCAGGAGCAGCAGGAATCAGTCCTCACATATGGGTGACGTCGGCGCCGACGGAGCCGTCGCGGAGCAATTTTCCCCAGCTTTCAAAGAAAGCCTTTGGGAATTGCAGCGCGCATGCGCGGTCCTCTTCCCGCCCAAGGGTGCCATCTTGCCCAGTCAGATGACATAGCTAAAAGACAGCAAAAAATTAGCAAAAAAAGAAAGCATAGAACTGCAACTCCAAGGGGAGGAGGGAGGGTTGTGAGGACTGATTCCTGCTGCTCCTGGAGAACACCTGTTACAGGTGAGTAACTACGCTTTCTCCAGGACCAAGCAGGAAATCAGTCCTCACCTATGGGACTCCCAAGCTTAAGGCTACCGGAGACCCTAAGCACAAAAAGGAGCTCCCTCAAGCTCAGTAGCCCAGAAGGAATCTTCTCTGAATACGTCTCCAACCGGTAGCCCAATATCCGGGATGGAGGGTAGGAGTTGCCTATACCTCGAAGAGGTTACGGAGGACTGCCTGTCCGAAAGCACTGTCCCTGCGGGACTCCCTCTCCAGGCAGTAATGGGCCGCAAAAGTCTGGCTTGAAGACCAAGTAGCGGCCCGGCAGATGTCTACCAATGGAACAGAGCGGAGGTAAGCCACTGACGTAGCCTTCGCCCGAACATGATGGGCCGTGACCCGACTTTCCAACGAGAGGCTGGCTGCCTCGTAAGCCCAAGCGATACAGTCAGCAATCCAGATGGACAGAGTACGCTTGGAGAAAGGGAGCCCCAACTTATTGGGGTCATAAGAGACGAAGAGCTGAACAGCCCTTCTGTGCTCCCGCGTACGGTCAAGGTAGAAGGTTAACGCCCTTCTACAGTCCAGGGTATGCAGGACCATTTCAGCTCGGCTGGAGTGTGGCCTGGGAAAGTAGGTCG
The DNA here is from genome assembly GCA_033557465.1 of Ichthyophis bannanicus. Taxonomy (NCBI): domain Eukaryota; kingdom Metazoa; phylum Chordata; class Amphibia; order Gymnophiona; family Ichthyophiidae; genus Ichthyophis; species Ichthyophis bannanicus. The sequence goes on along the minus strand of CM066046.1, from coordinate 25,970,159 downwards.
GAAGCACCACCTCCTGGTTGATGTGAAAAGGGGAAACCACTTTGGGAAGAAACTTAGGGTGAGTCCGTAGGACTACCCGGTTCTTGTAGAACCTAGTGTAAGGAGGATCAGACACCAGGGCCTGCAGCTCATTAACGCGTCTAGCAGAAGTGAGGGCCACCAAAAACAATGTTTTCCAAGAAAGAAAACAAAGAGGACAGGTAGCCATAGGCTCAAAAGGCGGACAGGTAATCCGCTGTAAAACCACATTGAGATCCCAGTCCGGGGCTGGTGGGCGCAAAGGTGGTTTAAGGAGAAGGAGGCCTCTGAGAAAACGAGCCACTAGAGGGTGGCTAGAAAGAGGTCTGCCATCCACCGGCATGTGATGCGCAGAAAGAGCACTGAGGTGGACCTTGACCGAGTTGGACTTAAGTCCAAGATTGGAGAGGGAGAGCAAGTACTGCAAGACCACTGATGCTGAACAGGAGAAGGGATCTTGAGACTGCTGAGCACACCAGACGGAGAACCGACGCCACTTAAGAGCGTAGGACTTCCGGGTGGAGGGCCGCCGGGAGGCCAAGATGACCTCCTCCACATCAGGAGGCAGGCGGAGGGGAGCAAGGACCACCCTTTCAGCAGCCAGGCCATCAGATGAAGGGACCGGAGGTTGGGGTGCAGGAGAGTCCCCTGATCCTGTGACAGGAGATCGGGCTGAAACCCCAGAGGAAGAGGGGTGTCCACCGCCAGCTGCATTAGAAGTGGGAACCAAGGTTGTCTCGGCCACCGGGGAGCCACTAGGATCATCGAGGCTTTGTCCCTGAGAACTTTGAAGAGTGTCCGAGACACCAACGGCATGGGAGGAAAGGCATATAAGAGGCCTGTGGACCAAGGAATCAGAAAAGCATCCGCCGTTACTCTGAGAGGATGCGGTTGTCGAGAGCAGAATCTGGGAAGTTGCCGGTTCAGAGGACTGGCAAACAGATCCATGGTGGGGAGGCCCCACTTGAGAAAGATCCGCTGAACCACCATCGGACCAGCCTCCACTCGTGTGGCTGGAGGATCCTGCTGAGCTTGTCGGCCAGGTAATTTTCTTGACCTGGGAGATAGACAGCTTTGAGGATGATGCCGTGGTGGACGGCCCAAGAGCATAGTTTTTGCGCCTCCTGACAGAGAAGGGAGGAGCCTGTTCCGCCTTGTTTGTTCACGTAGAACATCGCAACCTGATTGTCTGTCTGTATCAGCACCGACTGGTGAGAAACCAGGTGAGAGAATGCTTTGAGCGCTAGGCGGATGGCTCTGAGCTCCAGGAAGTTTATCTGCTGAGCAGACTCCCAAGGAGTCCAGAGACCTTGAGTACATGTCCCTTGGCAATGTGCTCCCCAACCCAGGAGAGAAGCATCGGTCGTCAGGACCTGAGAATGTGGAGGGGGCTGAAAAGTCACTCCTAGTACTAGGTTTGGCAGATGAAGCCACCATTGTAGAGAAGAGACCAGCTGGTCGGAGATCTGTACGGAGTCCGCTAGGCTCCCAGTGGCCTGATGCCATTGTGTGCGAAGGCACCATTGAGCAGGTCGCATGTTCAGGCGGGCATTGGGGGTCACATGGACCGTGGAAGCCATATGGCCGAGCAGTCTCAGAAATTGCCTGGCCGAGAACAGGGCATTGCTGTGAAAGTGGCTGGCGAGATCCATGAGCCGCTTGGCCCTGTCCAGAGGGAGGAAGGCCCGCGCCTGAAAAGTGTCCAACCTGGCGCCGATGAATTCGAGATTTTGAGAGGGGAGCAAAGTGGACTTTGCGAAGTTTATGACAAATCCCAAGTGCTGGAGTAGAGTCACAGTGCGATGAGTGGCCTGAGTGGCCTCTTGGGAAGACTGGGCTCTGATGAGCCAGTCGTCCAGGTATGGGAACACAAAAAGGCCTTGAAGTCTTAGATAGGCTGCCACCACTGCCAGGCATTTGGTGAACACCCTGGGGGCGGAGGATAGGCCAAAGGGCAGTACTCTGTACTGGTAATGATTTCCTCCCACAACAAACCTGAGATATTGTCTGTGGTCTGGATGAATAATGATATGAGTATACGCATCCTTTAGATCCAAGGAGCATAGCCAGTCGCCCTGCTGGAGGTAGGGCAGCAGGATTCCAAGGGTAAGCATCTTGAACTTTTCCTTTGCCAGGAACTTGTTGAGGTTTCGCAAGTCCAGGAGGCCTCCTGTTCTTTTTGGTATCAGAAAGTACCTGGAGTAAAACTCTTGACCCTTCAGGTGGTGGGGCACCGGTTCCACAGCCTGTTCCTGAAGGAGACTTGCTAACTCCTGAAGGAGTAAGTCCTTGTGCAGAGGGAGTCTCGGAGGCTCCCCTGGAAAGTAGGAGGGAGGTACCTGGTGAAAGTGAAGAAGATAGCCCTTCCGAACTATGTGAAGTACCCAGGTATCTGTGGTGATGTTGGACCACCTTTGGGCAAAGTGGACCAGCCGGCCTCCTGTGCTGAGAGAAACCAGCTGAGGGGGAGAGGCTATGCTGATGAAGTCAAAACCCCCACCCTGCTGAGCAGGGGCCGGTGGTGCAGGCTTGGGGGCTTGCTGCCTACAGGACCCATTACCCCGTCCCTTGGCCTGCTTACCCTGTGGGGGAGCTGCTGAGGCCTGATACTGAGGGTAGTATTTATAGGCAGCCGCCTTCCTCGGGTAAAAGGGCTTTTTCCCCGAGCCCTTCTTCTTTTGAGAAGGGGCAGAGATCTTCCTTGAGAGACGAGTCCTGGTGAGAGTCTCGGTCTCGATCTGTGCAGCCTTCTCATCCATGGGCTTGCCAAAGAGGTTTTCACCTCTGCAGGGGACATCGACCAACTTGTCCTGCACCCATGGCTCGAGGTCGGACGTCTGAAGCCAAGCCTGGCGGCGTCCACCGATGCCGGCTGCGGCTACTCGAGCCGATGCCTCAAAACCATCGTAGGCTGCTCGAGAGATAAACTTTGAGCACTCCCGAATACCAGTTGACAAGGTTTGGAACCTCTGCAAAGGTTCGTCGGAGAGACCAGCAGAGAACCGGGCTATTTCTTTAGCCAGGTCCCGGAGATACATGCCCATGTAGAGCTGGTAGGTCTGGACTCGACAAGCAAGCATAGAGCCCTGGAAACACTTCCTACCGAGGGCATCCAGGCTTCGGGCCTCCCTACCGGGGGCACCGAGGAGTGCATTTTTTGACTCTTAAGTCTATGCATGGCCGATTCCACCACCATGGAATGGTGCGGTAGTTGTGCCTTTTGGAAGCCGGGGCTCTTGCGGACTCGATAAATGGAATTGACCCGCTTGCTTAACACCGGCGACGACGCCGGGCTCTCCCACATGCGGAAGAGAAGTCGTTCCAGCATCGGAGGAACCGGTACAATAAAGTCCTCCTTCGGGGGAGAGTCATATTGGAGGGCATCGAGCTCTTCGACTCGAGGCTCCTCCTCGGGATCCGCGGGGAAGGCCAAGGCCTTGGCCATATCCCGCACGAAGTCCGAGAACCGGGTATCCTCCGGGGGGGACCGTCTCCGAGGTTCGGACTCAGGGGAGTCCGATGGGACACACCGAGTCCGAAAGGAACCAGGTGACTCTTCGTCCTCGGATTCCCAGGCCGACTCCTCGGAGGAGGAGTCGAGCGGCTCCGGTCGGGCGGGCGTCGATGCCATCCGCCCCGACACCGAGGGAGTCGGCGTCGATGACCTCGGTCCCGAACGGGAGGCCAAAGGAGACCGCGACCGAGGATCGACTCGAGCCCTCATGGACTCGAGGATTGGCTCGGTCTCTGGGGTCGACTTGGAGGTCGACGTCCTGGAGGTCAGGGCAGAAGCACCGGCGAGGCCAGCGATCAATGCCCGCTGCTGGTCCATGAAGGCAGTCAGACTGCTCTCCAAGGCCGTCAACCTGAGTCCGAGCTCAGGAGACCTAGCAGCCCCCGACTCGGGCCCCGACGGCGTCGGGCACGTCGTCGGCTCCTTCGGAGGCGAGTCTACGAGGACAACAGTACTCACGTGAGTGGGCAAGTCCATCTCGAGACGAGGATGTTTGGAAGGCCTCTCCACTTCCGAGGACCCGGGACGGGAATCGGGGCTATGCGACCTGGCCTTCGAGGAACCAGGAGCGTCCACTGATCCCGCCCTCGCGGGTTTCTTCTTCCGATGATGTTCCCGGGTAGGAGACCCCCTTTCAGAGGAACTTCGACGATGTTCAGGACCAGAGTCCCGAGACGTCGAAGCCTCTGACGAGGTCCGAGCCCGGCCGGAGTCAGAGAAGATACGTTCCCGCTGATGCTGCCGACTCCTCAACGCTTTTGAAGAAGTCGTGTGTGTCGGTAAGAGACATGAGTTTCTTACAGAGGTCACACTTTTTAAACCCGCTGGCAGCCATCGGGGGAAAAAGGGCCCCTGCGAGGTCAAAAGACCGGGCTGCCAGTGAAAAAGTAAAAAGGCGAGAAATCTGTCACGAAGGACAAAAAACAGAAAAATAAAGAACGGACTCGCAACCGGCGTCGCGGGTCCGGGCTCGAAACCGAGAGAAAAAAGAGAAATAAAATCAACTTTTCTGCGGGGATTCACAAACAACGTCTGTAGGGCTCCGCGGAAAAAAGAAGACTGGGCAAGATGGCACCCTTGGGCGGGAAGAGGACCGCGCATGCGCGCTGCAATTCCCAAAGGCTTTCTTTGAAAGCTGGGGAAAATTGCTCCGCGAGGGCTCCGTCGGCGCCGACGTCACCCATATGTGAGGACTGACTTCCTGCTTGGTCCTGGAGAAAAGGTAGTTACTCACCCTTAGCAGGTGTTTTCTGTAGACAGCAGGGTGACGACATCTGATGGAGCCCGCGCAGGAGTACTCCCCAGCTACTAAATAAAGCTTTTGGGAGCTTCCTCTGCACATGCATATCATCTTCCTGCCTATCACGGCAGTGCCATTTTACCTCAGTCTGATACTATAGCTATAGTAGAATACAACTCCTAGGGTAGGTGGGAGGGTTGTGAGGACTTTTTTCTGTCTATGGAGAACACCTGCTACAAGTAAGTAACTACCTTTTCTGTCATGGGTATAAATAACTGCAATTTCTAACCGCTTTGGATAATTTGCAAGTGTTCGAGGTTATGAGGGGCCATCTCTTGGCAAAATGAGTGAGCCTCCCTCTGACAGGGGAGTTTCCGATTGCAGTTACAGGTAGAGTGGCTATGCTCTTCATGAACCAGTCAACCCCACCCCAGGCTTTGGTTGAGGAGCAGGTTGGGGCTTCTCAAGCTTCAATTGTGGTTGAGGAGCCTGTTTTGGTTGGGTATAGTAGGACCCAGGAAAGTACCTATGTCTGTGAGACTAAAAAGTCTTTTTCTGGGTACCACCTTGGTACCTCCTGCAGTAGGAGGCCGGCTCAGATGTGTGCCTTGAGAGATTTCAAAGGGCAACATGCTATTTTTCAATGAAGCCAGTTTTCTCTTCGACGGCACATCAGAAAGCTTATATTGCACTGATTGATCTAGATCTGAGGATCGGAGCCAGGCAAGTCTCCAATCGCAGAAGCTCTCGATGCTGTTTCGAAGATATCATAGTTCGCTCGGACCATGAACTCCAAGCACTCGTTACTGTGACTCACCAGGGAATGATACTGTTCTGGTTTCTCTGAAGGGAAATACTGAGACAGGTCAGTTAGGCCAACATGATGTCCTTCAGGAACATGCCCATGCAGAGCTTATAAAAGGCCATGCAGGCTGTAAGCATGGAACTCTGGAAAATCCTTCTCCCGAAAGAGTCCAATATCAGAGCCTTCCTTCTCGGAGGCACCGAGAAGTGGAGTCTTGGAACATTTAGACCTCTTAAGGGTAGATTTGACCCACCAAGGAGAAAGCAGGGGCTTCTCAAACTCGGCAGTGTTTTGAACTCTGTACATGGAGTCAAGCCTTCTACTAACTGGAGGTACAGTGAGGGGATTCTCCCACATCCTCATCTGTACTCTCTGAAGGATGTGGTGCACGGGCACTGTCACTGCTTCTTTAGGGGCATAGGAATACTGAAGAATCTACAATTATTCTGCCCTGGGCTCATCCTCAGTTTCTAAAGACATGTCCCTCAATTCTACATCAGTGACCTAGCCTTCTGAGCCAGACTCAGAGAATTGAAATATTTCTGAGTCTTTGCCTTGATCGCTTTCCTGTCCTTTGGGAATTGGAAGCTCCTTTGGGAGCGACGATGCACTGAAACTCTTCTAGGTCTCGAGGGAGCATCGGACCCCGATACACTAGAGAGTGAGATCGGCCAGGCAGGCTCTGGTGTCAGGGTTCTTCGTTGTCCCAATGTTGATACCTCTCCCGCATGCCAGTTATGCTTTTTTTTTTTTTTTTATAATTTATATTTTATTTTCATTTTGCAACATTTACAAACTCATTTTGTATCCTTTACAAACGCATTTTGCAACATTTACAAACTCGTTGCGTATCCTTTACCAACGCATTTTTGCACCATTTTCAAACTCATTTTGTATCCTTTACAAACTCATTTTTCAACAAACTCCTTTGCAACATGTACACAACTCATTTGGCAACATTCACCAACTCATTTCATTTTGCACCTTTTGCCATCTGATTCGTAAAACATCTCTCATCGCCTCCTCCCCTCCCTTTATGGTTCATTACCTTCCCCCTCCCACTCATCCCCTTTCCACGGTCATCCTTCCCCGTATCTTCCCCTCCCCCTCTGACAGCTAGCACAGTTACTTACCTGTAACAGGTGATCTCTGGGAACAGCAGGAATTAGTCCTCACATATGGGTACGTCGGTACCGACGGAGCCTGCGCGGGAAAGCTCCCCAGCTTCCTAGAATGGAAGCTTTTGGGACCTCCCACTGCACATGCGCACTGCCTTCCCGCCTTCTGAACAGCCTCTCCTCAGTTTCGAGTTTATAGCTGAGTCAATAGAGAGAGGCAGGAAGATAGATAGATAAAAGATAACAACTCCTAGGGGAGGTGGGTTGGGTTGTGAGGACTAGAGTTCCTGCTGTTTCCCAAGAGATCACCTGTTACAGGTAAGTAACTGTGCTATCCTCCAGGAACAAGCAGGAATAAGTCCTCACATATGGGACTCCCTAGCTGAATGCGTGGGATCCCTGGTCCCAAGGTTCGCCATCTTCGTATGGATCTCAGGCATCCCCCATCCTGGGAAGGTGGGCAGGAGTTGTCTAAGAATGGAACAGGTGTTGAGGACAGCCTGGCCAAACAAGGCATCCCGGCGGGAGTCCCCTTTGTCCAAACAGTAATGGCTGTGAAGGTATGAACCGAGGCCCAGGTAGCGCTCGACAGATCTGATCAATGGAAACAGAGTGCAGATGAGCATAGAAGTTTGCCATGGCTCTCACATTGTGAGCTGTGACCTGGCCTTCCAGAGAAATGTTTTTACTCTGGTAAGCAAAGGAAATACACTGAGCAATCCAATTGGAAAGTGTACGCTTGGAGACTGGAAGTCCAAATGTGGAAGGATCAAAAGCCACGAAAAGTTGAGAAGACTTTCGATGTGGCTGAGTCCTATTAAGGTAAAAGGCTAGAGCTCTTTTACAATCCAGAGTATGAAGGTTCCTCTCTGCACTGGAGGCATGAGGAGCCGGAAAAAAATACAAGGTAGATATACCTCTTGATTAAGATGAAAAGGCGAGACCACTTTGGGCATAAAGTGGGGATTCGTCCTAAGGACCACCTGGTCATGATGAAATCTTGTATAAGGGGGATTAGCCACTAGAGCCAGCAGTTCGCTGATGCGACGAGCAGAAAGTGACTGCAATTAGGAATAATACCTTCCAGGAAAGAAATTTCAAGGAGGTAGAAAATAACGGCTCAAAAGGTGGCTTCATAAGCTGACCAAGCACTAGATTCAAATCCCATGCGACCGGGGGGGGGGGTCTGATGGGAGGTTTAGTGAGGGTCAGGTCTCTCTCATGAATCTTGCAAACAAGAGGATGAGAGGAGATAGGTTGTCCATTACAGGTTTCAGGGATGCTGAAATAGCACTTAAATGGACTCTTACGACAGAATTCGGTCTTAAGGCCTGCATTGGGAAAGATGCAGGAGATAGTTCTAAGAGGGAATTCAAAGGAAGTGCCAGAGGGTCAAGGCCCTGCTGAGCACACCCAAATGGAAAAAACGTTTCCATTTTGAAAGCATAAGACCGCCTCGTGGAAGGTTTCCTAGAGGCATGAAGGATATCTTTCACAGGCTGAGAAAGATTTTAAAGTCTTGAAGACTTAAGCCTTCAGTAACCAAGCTCGGAGATGTAGGGATTTTGGGGTTTGGGTGCCACAAAGTCCCGTCCTCCTGAGACAGAAGGTCTGGTGCAGCTCCTAAGGTCCAGGGAGGATCCCTGGGAGAGCTGTAGAAGCAGAGGGAACCACATTGGCGTGGCCAGAGTGGAGCTATGAGGATCATAGAGCCGTGATCTCTCTGGAGTTTGAACAGAGTCTTGGGAATCAGCGGAATGGGTGGAAAGGCATATAGGAACGCCTGACCCAATGGAGGAGAAAAAGGCGTCCGTGGCCTGAGCTTCCTGACATGGAGTCCTGGAACAGAACCGGGGAAGTTTGGCATTCCACGGACCTTGCAAAGAGGTCTATGTCCGGGGTCCCCCATTCCTGAAAGATTCTGGTTATCTGGTCAAGTGTAGGGACCACTCGTGTGGCAGCAGAACTCGGACTGAGCCTGTCTGCTCGAGAGTTTTTGAACTCCCTTGGAAGGTACACTGCCTAGCAGATGAATTTGGTGCTCTCTGGCGTAATGCCCATAATCTGAGAGCTTCGTTGCAAAGCGACAGAAGAGCCCGTTCCTCCTTGTTTGTTTATGTTAAAACATGGCCACCTGATTGTCTGGTCTGAACCAGGACAGTCAGGTGGCAAGGAGGGTATGGAAGACCTTTGAGGCAAGGTAAATGCTCGCAGTTCCAGGAAGGTTGATATGAAGGTGGCCCTCCTGTGGAGACCAAGTGCCCTGAGTGGAGAGAGTTAGCAGATGGGCTCCCCACACCCCAATTGGGAGGCATCTGTTGTGAGGGTTGCTTGGGGTCAGCAGGGCTGAAAGGGAGCCCCCAAACAACAGATTCTTGGTGGAATATCCACCAAGGAGGGACCAAGACAGACGGTTTGAGGTTTGTATTTGGTCTGAGAGTGCTCCCGACGCCTGAGTCCACTGGGTGGCCAGGGTCCATTGAGCTGCTCTCATATGAAGACGAGCATAGGGGCACCACATGTACTGTGGAGGCCATATGGCCCAGGAGGCGTAGCATTTCCCTGGCTGTCAAGTGAGTACTGGACTGGGCTTGGGAGGCCAAGCTCAGCAGGACGCTGACCCTGAACCAGTGGAAGGTAGGCTCTTGCAGTGGTGTGTCCAACCGGGCCCCTATGAATTTTCTAGAGGACTGAGTAGGGGCTGAGTTGAGACCTTGGGAAGGGTTTACCACCAGTCCCCCCCCCAGATACTGCAGAAGGTTCCTTGTGCGGTCCTAGGGAAATCTGGGCCTGCGACTGAGTTGGAGCTCGAATAGAGCCAGTTTCGTCCAGATATGGGATACGAAAATCCCCATGCTTCTGAGAAATGCGGCTACGACTGCCATGCATTTGGTAAAGACTCTTGGGGCAGAGGCGGAGACCGAAGGGAAGTACTCTGTATTGGTAATGACTTCCCCTGAACGAAAGCGAAGATATTTTCTGTGGGAGGGAGGATGATGAGTAGATGTGTATACGCATCCTGCAGGTTCTAGAGACAAAGCCAGTCCTTACCTCTGAAGGTATGGAAGGAGAATGCCCAAAGAGAGCCATTTTGAATTTTCCTTGTACAGAAATTTGTTCAATTCTCTCAGATCTAGGATTGGTCTGAATCCCCTGTCTTCTTTGGAATGAGAAAATAGGGGGAGTAGAAACCTGACCCCCCTGTTGATGAAGAGGAACCTCTTCTATGGCCCCTTGGGCAAGCAGAGAAGGAGATCTCCTGATCCAACAGGGCTAGGAGAGGAGATGGAGAATTGAAGGGTCTCACCATGGGATGAGAGGAAGGCTGTGAGAAATGAAGTTGTAACCTCTCGGATGATAGAGAGGTCCATTGCTCTGTTGTGATCTGTTCCCATCTGGGAGCAAAGTGAGCTAACCTTCCAGGTATGGTGAGAGGTTCTGGTTGGTCCAGAACCAGGAATGGCAAGTTCTCTAGGGGCAAGTCAAAACCCTGAGGGGGTGGAGCCTGTTGAGCTGCAGTAGCTGCTGCAGGCTTTGCTCTTGCTTGTTTCGTTTGCTGACGTTTAGCCGCAAAACGAGGTTGAGAAGATTGCTGGCCAGTATTGGAAGCATATCTGGGCCTTCTTATAATAAGGCCTCTTGAAAGACTTCTCTTATTGGGAGTTAGAAAGTGGACTTAGAAAGTCTCTCTAAGGTGGCATTTTCAGCGTCCATTTGATGGCCTTAACCTGCCACTCTGCACCGAATAGTTCTCACCTGTAACAGGGCAGATTCCGTAAGCCATCTAGAACCCAGGGTTCCAGATCAGAAGCCTGAGCCAGGCCAGACGTCGGGCTGCGATAGCAATGGCCAGACGCTCTGCTGGCTCCTTCGAAGGAATCAAAGGCAGCTCTGTTGGAGAACTTAGAAACATCTAAAAGTTGTCTCACAACAGAAAGGAAGTCCTCCTGTTTATCCTCAGGGATAAGGGAGGCAAAATGACGTACTTTCTTGGCAAGTTCCCCTAGGAACATGCCCATATAGAGGCTGTAGGAATTAATCCTGGCTATAAGCATACTAGCCTGGAAGATTTTTCCTACCAAAGAGTCTAGTGTGCTTACATTCCCTTCCTGGAGGTGTAGAAGAGTGCCTTTTAGTACTCTTGATTTTTTCATTGCAGACTTTACCACAATGGAGTGGTGAGGCAATTGAGTTTTCTGAAAAACCAGGAGAAGGAGGGAACCGATACATGGTGTCCAACCTACGGGAATAAGGAGACAGAGTTAAAGGGTTCTCCCAGAAATCCATCAATTGTTCCTGAAGGATTTCATGGATAGGCAGAGTAACTGCTTCTTTAGGGACTTAGAGTATCCTAAAAATAATCCAATCTTTTTTGACCTTGGTTCCCTTTCAGAGGCTGTAGTGATAGAAAGGCTTTAGCCATTTCTAAAAATAAAGTCCTGAAAGGACAAATCCTCTGGAGGAGACATTCTCCTTTTTGGAGAAGAAGGTTCCTCAGGAAGGTCAAGGGAGAGCTCTGCCAGACCTCATCAGAGACAAAAAATCCTCAGAGGAATCGGGTATTCTCTAGTTTGCCTCCAACGCATACGATACCTTAAGCATACGCAACGATATCGGTATCATCGGCGTACCGGGTATGGAAGCGGTATGGAGCGAAAGCCCCATACGGTACCGATTTGCGTTTAGAAGAGGAAGGCCTGGGTTTCCGGCATGGCGGACGATACCGGAACCGGGCCCGGAAACCGCTGGAAGCGGTTACCGATGGCGTTGCAGCTTTAATGAAAGCCATGACGGCCTGCTGCAGGGATTGGACAGTATTGCCCATAGGACGCCACGGCTGCCTGGATGTCGGTACCGGTATGGGCCGGTACCCCAGAGCAGTCCCCAACAGGTGATCTGTCGAGGCCGTGCCATCGGATGTCAACCTGTAGCCCCTGTATTGGCGTTTGGAAGGTAGGGCTTCCCGCCGGGGCTTGTTTGGCTGGGGCAGGGTCCTCAAAACTAAGAGCCTCTCGATGCTTTGAAGGAGATTTGCTCTTTGAGGACTTGCCCACAGAAGGTTTGGTTTACCTGAGATCCATTCCGGGGATGATGACCCTGGATGACTGTGGATGTTGGATTCTCTGAAGCAAACAGCACATGGAATTTGTTGGCCCGGTTCTGCAGCCCACGCTTAGACATTTGGGAGCAGGAAGGGCAGTCCGGAATGGAGTTGGTCAGGCCCCAAACATTTAAGGACACCATTCATGGGTGTCTGTGACTGATATTACAGCAGTACACTGGTACACTTCTTTCTTAAATCCAGGGGGCTGGCTTCTCCATGTGGAGAATTTAAAGTAGGCCTGAAGGCCTAACTGAAGTGACCAAGTGCTGAAAAAATAATAAAAGAAAATAATTTTTTTAAGAAAGAAAAAAGGAAGACCGGCTGATACCGGTATCGGTATGGGAAGGCAGGTACGCGGTCTAAAGAAACAAAACCAAAAAACTACAATTTCTTCAGCGGTGACAGGATACACGACCTGCTGGCTCCGCGGAAAAGAGAAACTGAGGAGAGCTGTTCAGGAAGGCGGGAGAAGGCAGTGCGCATGTGCAGTGGGAGGTCCCAAAAGCTTCCATTCTAGGAAGCTGGGGAGCTTTCCCGCGCAGGCTCCGTCGGTACCGACGTACCCATATGTGAGGACTTATTCCTGCTTGTTCCTGGAGATCACTATTTCAATATGATTACTACTATACCATGGTTAGGATCAGTATTTTACGGTTCTCATCCTGCAATCCATCTATCCCTCTGCAAAGGACCCCTGTGCCCTTGAATCACAGACTTTCACATATTACAGTTTACTTATACATACCGGTATTCCCTTCCGAGAGACATTTCAGAAGACCATATAATCATTACAATATACCCAGTGCCACTACTTCCCCTCCGTACCATCCTTCTTTTTATTTACCTTATCTCCCTCTACCCATCAGACCCACTTCTCCCCCCCTCCCTTCACCTACCTCCCCCCCCCTCCAGCCCATTTCTCATCCCCCCTGCCCATATTCCTCTCTTCACTCCATCCTTTCAGCATGTTCCTCTCCATCCCTTACTCTTTCCACTCCCGTACCCTGCCATTTGTAATACCATTTCCACACCTTTATATACCTTCCCACCTGATGCAATTTATACGCTTCCATCATACAGAACCCCCAAAGTTGTTCCAATTTACCCACTACTTCTATCAACGGTGGCACCTCCACATTCTTCTACCATCTCATAAGACACATTCGCGCTGCTATAATAAGATACCCCATAAAGGTTGTCACATCTCCCTCTTCTATACTCCCCATCTCATTGAGCACGACCCTCTCCGGTGTTAGTATGATTTGTACTCACGTGATCTCCCCCATGAGCTTACACACCTCGCCCCAGTACTTCTGCACCTTTGGACACTGCCAAAGCATGTGTATCAAATCCCCCCTTCCTCCACACTTCTTCCAGCACTCACTTGACCCCTCTGGGAAGATAGCTTGCATCCTCACTGGCGTCCAGTACATCCTGAACCTCAACTTCAGATTATTTTCAAGCATTGGGGTACCCTTTGCCAGCTTACATACATCTCTGCCCACCTATGATCCTCCCACTCCCCTGGAATATCCTCTTCTCACCGCTGCTGCCACCTCCCATTTCTCCCTCCCCTTCTGTAGAAGCAATTTATATATCTTTGAAATGACCCCTTTATGTGTCCACTGTTTCCCCATCATCTCTTCAAATGGTGTCAGTTTCCGATCCATATCAGATTTCACCCCCCCCCCCTCCAGCATTCATAAAATACCACAATTGTACATAGGCATAGTCTTTAGTTTCCAGCCTATACTCCCTGCTGAAGTTCCTCAAATGATTTAATCCCCCTTCCTGACCTCATTAGCTGCCCTAACCTCACTAACCCTTTCTCCCCCATCTCCTAAATACCTGAGCCATCTCTCCCCTCCCCTGATCCCCCACCGTTCTGATAAATGTATATCTCGAGTACACCTTCCCATCTAGCAAAACCCCCCTCCACATTTGCCAGACCTGGAACATAAGCTCCCTGAACGGGTTCCCCCTCTCCTCCCTATCCTTCCAACTGCCCGGGTCCCATACTCTCCACTCCCATGCTTCTTCATCCCCCGCCTCTATTTGAACCCAACTCTAAATATCCGCCCCCTCTCTTCATGCCAATAGCGCCCGCAATTGTGCCGCTTCAAAATATTTCATCAAACATGGGACCCCCAAACCCCCTTCATCCCTCATTTGGTACATAGTCCCCCTTGCTACCTTCGGGTGTTTCCCCTCCCAAATATACTGCTGAATCATATTCTGCACCTTCCCTATCTCCCTTTTGGTCACCCGACATGGCAACGACATAAACAAACAGTCTGGGCAGTATATTCATTTTCTCTACCGTGATGCTGCCCAGCCATGACAATCTCAATCCACCCCACTTTGATAAATCCCCCCTAATATTCTCTATCAAAGTCTTATAATTCCATTGTTGGACCTGCTCTATGGGCTTCCCCAACTGTATCCCCAAGTACCTAAACTGCTGTGTCACCCACTTCAAATTAAAATGCAACTTTAGCCGCTCCTCTAAGTCCCCTTGCATATTAAACCCTAGTACCTCCGTTTTCCCTTCATTCATCTTATATCCTGCTATCTTACTATACCCCTGCATAATTTTCATCAACACTGGCAGGGTGGTCAGAGGCTGCATCAATGAGAAAATATCATCATCTGCGAATAACGCTATCTTCTCCTCTCCCCCCCCCCACTACCACTCCCTTTACATCCGCCGCCTTCCTAACCACTTCCGCCAATGGCTCAATTGCCAACGCAAATAAAAGTGGTGATAGAGGACACCCCTGCCTAGTACCCCTCCCCAGTGTAAACTGCTCCGAATACCCTCCATTAACTCTGATCCGTGCCCTCGGATTTTCATACAATGCTTTTATCCACATTATAAACCTATCTCCGAATCCCATCTGCTCCAACACTTGAAACATATATGGCCATTCCACCCTATTGAATGCCTTCTCTGCATCTACCGTAACTAGAATTGCTTGTTCACCAGTCCCCTGTATCTGCCAAGCAATATTTAACACTTTTTGAATATTATCACTCCCCTGCCGCCCCTTAACAAACCCCGTTTGATTTGTGTATGATCTTCGGCAAGATCCCCCGGTTCCGATTTGCCAAAACTTTAGCAAAAATCTTGGCATCCAAATTTATCAGCGAAATGGGCCTGTAAGAGCCACACCCCCTTATCCTTTCCCGGCTTTGGCAACACAGTAATCCCCGCCTCCCCCATTGTCTGAGGTATCCCTTCCCCTTCCAGCACCCTATTAAGTACCCTTGTTAGGAATGGGGTAATTTGCTCCCCCATCTTCCTATAAAACTGCACCGTCAACCCATCCAATACCAGGGCCTTCCCTATTTTCAGCGACTTGATAACTTCTTTCACCTCCCCCTCCTTAATGTCCTCCCCTAGTATTTTTCTATCCCCTTGCTCTACTGTACTCAACCCACACTCCTGTAAATACCTCCTGATCCCCTCCGGCTCCTGCTGCAACTCACTTTGATAGTTTCCTATAGTACTCTCTAAACACCTGACTGATATCCTTCGTGCGATGCACCATCCTCCCTTTGCTATCTCTAACCCCCTCTATAAAAGCCGCCTGCCGTTGGGCCCTTAATCGACTTGCCAAAATCCTCCCCGCTTTGTTCCCTCCCGCAAAATGTTGCTGTTTTAACATACTTCGTTTAAACGCTATTTCTTGGCCTCGCAACCTACTTAACTCTGCCCTGGTTTTTTGCAGTCTCACCATCACCCCCTTAATCCTGGTTATCACTGATGTTGAGCATCCAACCGCTTTATCTGCCCTAGTAAATCTCCCTCCAGTTTCTTCTTCTGTCTTTTGGTCTGCGCTGCTATACTTATTAGCTTCCCCCGAATAACTGCCTTCATTCCATACCAAAGGGTCTTCAGCTGGACTTCCCCCGTCTCATTAAATTCCAAATACTCCTTTATCGCCTCCCTCACCTCCCCCACATTCCCCTCATCTTCCAAAAGGGAATCATTTCATTTCCAAAACTTCAGCCCCTCCTCCTCCTCCCCTAAAGCAAAATGTACACTAACGGGGGCATGATCTGTCCAAATGATTTCCCCATGCTCCACCTCCATTACCCTTAAACCCAAGGGTCCCACACCCCCCCCCCCCGATCATATCCAAACGACTGTATGAGCCATGCACCTGCAAATAAAATGTGTATTTGCGCTCTCCCAGGTGCCTGGATCTCCATAGATCAATCACCTCTAATCTCTCCTGCATCCTCCTCAGATTCAATCTATCTTTCTCCCCCCCACTTCCCTGCCCCCACTATTATCTATCCTTGGATTACTAGTAAGATTAAAATCCTCCCCCCACTATTAACTGTGTCCCCCCAACTCTTCCAGCTCCTTTGTCATTTTATCAAGTGCCTCCCCCTGCCCCTCATTGGGACCATATACACTAACTACCCACACCTCTTCCTCCCCCACTCTCAACTTAACTCCCACCCATCTCCCTTCTTTCCCTCTCGCCTCCCCAATTAGAGAATGCCTATAAGCCTCCTCCACCAAAATTCCCACCCCTCCCTTCCGAGGGTTCGCCCTCTAGCCCGCCAACACCACCTTTGGATATTTTTTTGGAGGTTAACAAGTATTCCTGTCCCACTCTTAGATGTGTTTCCTGCACACAAAGTATATCGGCATGTATTCGCCCACCCTCCCTCTCCAACAACCTTCTTTTCTGCCATGTTCTTAACCCCTTCACATTAATTGTGGTGATCCTTAGTTGCTTGAGTTTTGCACCCCCCAACTCCCCTCGCCTCCCCTTACCTACCCCTCCTTCCTCTCTCTCCCCCTGGGCTCCCCTCCTATTCCCCCCTACCCCCCCCCCCCGCTTTACGCTCCATTTCCCCCTCCCACCCTCCTCCCCACAATCTCCCTTCCCCCTCTATCCCCTCCTCCTTATCCAGGAGTACTTGGAATAGTGCGTCCCCTGCTCCCTCCACCAGCCCCTCCTCCCCACTCCTACCTCGTCCCTCCCCTATCTGCTCCTACCTAATCTCCCCTCTGTCCCCGCCCCCGCCCCCTCCCACCTTTCCCACTCCATATTTAACATCATTATATCTATAACATTTAACATTTCAACCCTTAGCACCTTATATAATGTCATCCCTCTTCTTCTGTTATATATATTAGTCCACACCCCTGTTTCTCAGTTCATCTTCGTTGCTCTCTCCGCCTTTTCCAGTTGTACCATCTGCACAGGCTGCACCGTTGGAGCTACTTATCTCTTAGCCCTTTCTTTGGTCTCTCTACTCCGCCCTTTCTCCAGCTCTTGTTGATTCACAGCTTCTCTGCTCAGTGTCCTCTCCATCCCTGCTTGGCCTAGTTCACCATGGCCTGCAGTATTCACAGCCCTCATCCCTTCTGCTTGTAGTGCTGCTCTCACCTTCTCTACAGTTTGTACTCTCCACGTCTTCCCTTTTATTGTAAAAGACAGGCCAAAAGGATGCAGCCATCTATATTTAATGTCCCCACTTCTCAATGCTTGCATAATAGGCCGCATAGCTCTCCGTCGCTGCAGTGTGCCACTAGACAAATCCTCAAATATAGTTATAGGGTAGCCTTGCCAAGTAAAAGCTCCATGGCTCCTTATTGTTGAAGCAACCATGTCTTTCATTTTATATCCGGTAAAGCAGATAATATCTCTAGGTCTGTTCACTCTCACCACTCCCAACGCTCTGTGTGCTCTGTCCAGTGCTATCTCCCCAGGAGCCACTTCCTCTCCCCCCATTCTGAGGATTTCTGAACATATTGAAGCAGCCACTTTCACACTATCTGTAAATTCCTTCTCTTCAGGTACTCCGTGGATCCTAAGATTATTCCTACGGGATCTATTCTCCAGGTCTTCAAATTTATACTGCAGCTCCTCCTGCTTTTGCTTTACTCCCTGTAACTCTTGTTTTTGCTCCTCCTGTTGCTGTTCCAGGCTTTGCAATAGACTTTCATGATCCCCTGCTGTATGTGTCAATTCCGCTATTTCCTCCTTCAAATTCCCAAGAAGATCACTGAGCTCCGTCTTCACGGCCTGCACCTCCTGCTTTATTTCAGTAAACCATTCTCTTAGCTCAGTTCTGGATATACCCTTTAATGTTTCCTTTCCTTGCTCAGCCGCACTTTTGTTGGTAGACCCCTCCGCTGGCTCCCGTTGTTCAACTTTCTTATTTTTAGTCTCCAAAGCAGTCTGCTCACTTACACCTACTCCCCCACTCTGGAATGCATACTCTCGCAGATTCATTGTTTTCTGTCTCGTGGTCATGATGCACAGCAAAGCTCACTCCCCTATTTTCCTTCTCCCTCTTCCCCCAAGCACAATAATTGGTGAACTTCAATACAAGCCCCGCGATAAGATCAGTCCTTCAATGCCCCCTGCCCCACTGATGTCTTCCAGGCTCTCTGTGCTACTCCTCCTTGTCAGCCCCACATCCTGTTTCACCACTGTCTTCTTCCCTTGTCTGCAGCTCTCTGATGATGCTCTCATTCCCATAAGCGCAGGAAGATGCCGTTCCCGCAGCCATCTTGCCTGCCATACGGTCTCTGATTCCCCTTTGGGTCTCTGCCATTACTGCTGATTTCCACCTCACAGGCTCTGATACAATGCTTTTTCTTCATCCTGCCTGCTTTGCATCCTCCGTGTTCCCATCCGATTCACCCCATCAACTTGCCTGTCACATATGCGCTGATCGTCATTCAGTCTTCTTCACTGCCGTCCACTTTCCAATTGTCTTGCACTCACGCTTTCCGCTTTCCTCTACCGGGCTACATGCACTCTCCACCTTTGTGCTCCGCAGATCGGCATCGTGCTCCGCCGTCTCCTCCGATGTAGCCTGTCTGATTTTCCTGCGGTGCGCTGATCACGCGGTTCTCTCTCATGCGGCTCTCTTTACTTGCCTCCACTGCCGCCTGCTCTCTCATCTACTGCATCCACGCAGCCTTGCACCCCCGTTTCTCCCCTTGCAGGATCCCGGGGTGCTCAGCCACCTTTTTAGTTGAAAATTTCACTTTCAGAGGGCTATTTATTATTTTAATGGTAGGGTGAGCCCGGAGCGGTCGCCTCATACCGCCATCAGGTTCGGTGATGTCACTTCCTCTCAGCTATGCTTTTTAAGGATCAGCTGAATGGTTGCCAATGTCGATGCAGCAGACGATGAGGCACTGACATGCTGCATAGCAAACCGCATCGTGATACATTCCTCAAGATCCCTCAAGAGGGCGTTTCTCCATGGCTGCCTTCTCCAAAGGCTGTAAGACCTCAGCCGGCACTGCCTTTCATTGCCTTGTAGGATGAGCTCTTTCCTCTCTCTGGGGAAGCTTAGAGGGGCACTCTTGTGAGCCCTCTTTGCTTTTGAGACTGTGCTTCGAGGGGCTTCAACGTTGATACACTGGGTCTCCACTTAATGCTCAGGGCAATCGCCCTTTAGAGTCAATGAAGCCGAAGCAGAATCCTCCATCTTCAGGTGGACATTGATCGATAGCCTATGCTCCGGGGCACTATGGGTGCTCAGCTCTGAGTGGGCTCAAGAACCCCTTGATGTTGATGCACCGCCAGTGTCCGAAGTAGCCTTTGATGCCACTGAAACAAGCACAGCTGATGATGACGGATTGGACGTATGAGCACCCAAAATCGATTTGTGCTGCTTCTCTTGACCTTTGAGTCTTATTTTTGTCATCTGTAAACATAAATTACAAGAAGAGAGCTGATGATCTGGTCCCAGGCACTGAACGCACAAGTTATGAGTATCTGTGGCGGAGATGGTCCTAGAGCACCTGGAACACTTTTTAAATCTGCTGGCAAGTTTTTGGGTCATATCTTTATTTATTTATTTATTTAACTGTATTAATATCCCGCTTTTCACCGGGTCAAAGCGGTGTTACATATAAGGGTGGGGAAAATTAAGTATCAGGGTGGGGCCATCACCAGGTAAGCAAGAATGATGATTTCGACAATAGACAGACTTTAGACATGGACAGTACAGAGCGGATATCGCTCAGAGGATATCGGATATCGGCTGAAAAACAGCCACAGAGAAATCAAATGACTATTTTTAAAAAGTAAAAAGATTAATTTGCAGCCAGAGCACCAATGCCTAAGGGGGCAGTGGTGCCGCAGAAAAGAAAAGAAACCTGAAATGGTTGAAAATTTGACTAAGGAAATTAAAAAGGAACAAAAACAAAAATGTGATGTGCAGGCGGGTAGATGTCCGAAAAACAGACGAAAGGCAGGAAAACTACCCAAGAGGGAAAATCACTAACATGTTTTTCTTGCCCCACTTGCCCTCCTCATCCAGCAGTCTGGCCTTTCTTCCTACTTTTATGCCGATGATATCCTTCTTATCCATCATACCAATTCTGTATCCCCGGACCTCTCTGCTCTTAACCACTGCCTCGATCTTATTGCGTCCTGGTTCTCTGACAATCTTCTTTGTGTCAATCCCTCTAAGTCCTCAGCTATCTGGTTCTCCTTCTCTACCTCCCCTCCCACCTTAGCCCCTACCATGTCCTCCCTTCCCATCCCGCTCGTCCCCTCTCTCCGCTACCTTGGTGTTACCCTTGATTCCTCTTTGTCCTTTCACCCCCACATTTCCTCCCTTGTTCGAAACTGCTTCTTTCATCTTCGTCGCATCCGTTCCCTCCGGCCTTACCTCTCTGCTGATTCTCTTACTACTCTGGTCCTCTCCCTTATCATCTCCCGCTTAGACTACTGTAATTCCATTTTTGCTGGCCTTCCATCTTATCAAATTCATCGCTTTCAGCTCATTCAGAATACTGCTGCCCGTTTGATCACTTTCTCTTCCCCTCATGGTCACGTCACTCCTTGCCTTCTTTCCCTTCACTGGCTTCCCGTTAAATTTCGGTTCATTTATAAATACCTTATTACCACCCACAAAGTTCTTCACACAGGTACTCCCCAATATTTATCCGACCTTATCTTCCATCAACCAGTCCCTCGTCTTCTCCGTTCTTCTCACAGTAACCGTCTTTTTCTTCCCTCCCCGTCTCAAGCCCATCTCGAACTTACCCGTCATTCCGCTTTCTTTTTCTTAAGTCCTGCTCTATGGAACTCTCTTCCCCACTCACTCCGCACCGAACCTTCATTTCCACATTTCAAAGCCCTTCTCAAGACCCATCTGTTTTCCCAGGCTTTTGATCTCCCAGCACCCCCCTGACAGTTACGCAGGCCCTTACACCGTATGCCACTCCAACCCTTCCCTCTCTTCCTTCGTCCTTCCTGTTGCCCCTAACTCTTTAGCCATACTGCTCTGTCTCTTTCTTTCTTTCTATCTATTTCTACAGCACTTTCCTGTCATTTGAATGGCGTTCCTTTTCCCTCTTTAATTTTCTGGCAGCCTGCTTTTATTGTACACCGCTCTGATATGCCAGTTTGGGCGGTTTATCAAGTCTCATAAATAAATAAATAAACATGAGCATGATGAAACGCATCCGCTGGGCTTCGTGGAAAAATGGTGCCATGGTAGCAGGCAGGAAGATGGCACACATGAACACATGGCTCAGTTGGATGATATCACCCACACTTAAGGATTTATTTCCTGCCTGTCCACAGAGAAATGATATTTAAAAGTGATGTATCAGAGGAATTGAAACAAATCTCAATAAATTGGGAAGATGTCATACAGCTATTTGATAAACTAAAGAGTAGCAAATCATCTGGACCAAATGGCATAAATGCCAGGGTACTAAAAGAACTGAAATATGATATTGTAGATTTACTTTTAGTAATCTGTGAACTATCATTAAACTAATCTGTAGTACCTGAAGACTGGAGAATAGCCAATGTAACACCAATTTTTAAAAAGAGTTCCAGGGGAGATCTGGGAAACTACAGACCAATGTGCCTGAAGTCATTATGGACAAAATGGTAGAAACTATTAAGAATAAACATACTGAACATGTAGATAGTATTGGTTTAATGGGAGAAAGTCAACATGGATTTAGCCAAAGAAAGTCTTCTCTCATTAATCTCTTATATTTTTTTTAAAGGTGTAAATAAATAAGTAAATAAAGGCGAGCCGGTTGATACAGTATACCTGGATTTTCAGACAAGCTTGATCTCTACATGAGACACTTGGGACAAGCTTGATCTCTTCATGAGAGACACTTGGGAAAACTAAAAAGTCATGGGATAGGAGGCAGTGTACTATTGTGGATTAAGACTGGTTAAAAGATAGGAAACAAAGTAGGGCTGAATGGCCAATTTTCTCAATGAGAAAGGTGAATAGTGGAGTACCCCAGGGATCTGTGCTGGGCCCACTGTTTTTTTTTAACATGTTTATAAATGATCTGGAAATGGGAATAACGATTGAGGTAATCATATTTGCAGATCGTACAAATTATTCAAAGTTGTTAAAACACAAGAGAACCTTGAAAAACTGGGAAACTGGCATCCAAATGGCAGATGATATGTAATGTGGACAAGTGATGAACTTAGGGATGAACAACCCAAACTACAGTTACGTGATGCAAGGTTCCATATTAGGAATCAGTACCCAGTGTGCAGCAGGAGCCAAGAAGAAACATAGAATGCTAGGAATCTTAAGGAAAGGAATAGAAAATAAAACAAAGGATATTATAATGTCTCTGTATCGCTCCATGGTGTGACTGCACCTTAAATACTGCATGCAATTCCGGTCGCCATATCTTAAAAAGGATATAGCAAAGGTGCAGAGAAGAGCAACCAAAATGGCCAAGGGATGGAAGGACATCCCTACGAGGCAAGGCTTAAAAGGTTAGGTCTTTTCAATTTGGAAAAGAGATGGCTGAGGGGAGATATAATAGGGAACTATAAAATAATGAATAGAGTGGAACAAGTAAACAGATTGGTTGTTTATGCATTCAAAATGTAGAAGACTAGGGGATATGCAATAAAGCGACAATGTAACACATTTAAGACTAATAGGAGAAAACGTTTTTTTCACTCAACGCATAATCAAACTCTGGAATTCATTAACCAGAAGATGTAGTAAAAGCTGTTAGTATAGCTGAGTTTAAAAGAGGTTTACAAAAATTCTTAGAGGAAAAGTCCATAAATCATTATTAAAGATTACCAGGGAAATCCACTAGTTACCCTGTGACAAGCAGCATGAAACCTGTATAGATTTTGGAAACCTATGTGCGACCTGGATTGGACAATGTTGGAAACAGTATATGAGGGCATGATGGACCCTTGGTCTGATCCAATATGCACATCCTATGTTCTTATTCTGCAAGCTCAGATGGATGAAATCAGTTCATCTTTATTTAGTTCTATTTTTTTTAACTTGTATTTTATTTAAAAAAAAAATAAAAATTCATGTTAACACATCAAAATTTCCCATGACGTTATTTCACTTCACAACATCAGCTTCCTCTCCCCCCCTTCCCCCCATGCTCTATTCCACCATTACCGTTCCCCTCCCTCCCCCTCCTGCCTTTTCTTTCCTAGGCCCAAAGTCTTATCACCCATTACTTCTTTCATATTTCACACTTTCATTGCTATACGTAGTACTTTTTATATTTACCAATTTTACCCTTACACATTTTTACACCCACAAGTATACTTACAAATACACCCCGTATAGAACTTAGAAATGAATTAACATCTAAACAAGCTGCCATCTAGGGCTTTTGGAGAGTCCCCTTGGGTAGTCTTTCGTAGAGGTACATAAGAACATAAGATATGCCATACTGGGTCAGACCAAGGTCCATCAAGCCCAGTATTCTGTTTCCAACAGTGGCCAATCTAGGTCATATGTACCTAGCAGTTTCCCCAAGAGACACAAGTTCCACAATGCTTGTACTGGGTCAAGCATTGATATCTTCGGTCACTTCTTAATAATGGTTTATGGACCTTTCCTCCAGGAACTTGTCCAAACCTTTTTTAAACCCAGCTACACTAACAGCCTTTACTACATCCTCCGGTAACAAATTCCAGAGTTTGATTACACGTTGAGTGAAAAAATATTTTCTTTTATTAGTCTTAAATAGTTTACCCTGTAGCTTCATTGCATGTCCCCTAGTCTTTCTATATTCTGATAAGGTGAACAATCGATCTATGTTTACCCGTTCCACTCCGTTCATTAATTTATAGACTTCTATCATATCTCCCCTCAGCCGTCTCTTTTCCAGGTTAAAGAGCCCTAACCTTTTTAGCCTTTCTTCATAGGAGTATCCTTCCATCCCCTTTACCATTTTGGTGGCTCCTCTCTAGTACCTTTTCTAAAATCGCTATATCCTTTTTAAGATACGGCGACCAGAATTGCACACAATATTCAAGGTGCGGTCTCACCATGGAATGATATAGAGGCATTATAATATCTTTTGTTTTATTTTCCATTCCTTTCCTTATCATACCTAGCATTCTATTTGCTCTCTTGGCCGCTGCTGCACACTGGGCCGAGGGTTTTAACATGGTATCCACAATGACACCTAAATCTTTTTCCTGGGTGGTGGTTCCTAATGTGGAACCCTGCATCGTGTAACCATAGTTTGGGTTGTTCTTCCCTAGGTGCATAACCTTGCACTTGTGCACATTAAATTTCATCTGCCATTTTGATGCCCAGTCTTCCAATTTTATCAAGATCCTCTTGCAAATTTTCACAATCCTCTTGGGTTTTAACAACTTTAAATAGTTTTGTGTCATCTGCAAATTTGATAACCTCCCCTTCTTTCCATGCCCCCATACTCCCATTGTTTCTGTTTCATCCACTCCTCATACTGTTCCCATTTCTTTTGTGTCTTTCCCCACCTTTTATGTGATAGGGCCATCAGGCGACTTATTTTATATTCCTAATGTAATCTGGTTAGGATCTCCCCTTTGGAGGACACCTGCATGCTATGCCATACCCTTGCCAATGCCATCCTCGCTGTCACTACTATATGTGCAGCTAGTTTGTTTCCCGGGTCCTCCTCCCATTCCCCTCCCTTAAAAAGCAGCAGAAATTTAGGTGTGTTCTCCAATTCTTTTCCTGTCATCTCCTTGTATATGTCACCCACCGTTTTTCAATATTCCCTAATTGTGGGGCAGCCCCACCACATGTGCATGTAGTTTCCCATTCGTCTACAGCCTTTTCAACATACCGAGCTTCCTGCACCCCCCCCCCCCCCATTTGTCTATCCTCTGTGGTATGAGGTACATTCTATACATGACCTTCCAACAGTTTTCTTGCATTGCCGCCGAGCCCCCGGCCTTTTTATTCCTTGGAAGATTTGCTCCCAGTTTGTCTCATCCCACTCTACTCCTAGGTCTCCTTCCCATGCTTCTATAAAGCCCTCTTTCCCTCTGGGTTGCATCAATTCTCTATAGATCTTACCCATTTGTCCTTTGCTGGTCTGTCCCTTATTCACCATTTGTTCAAATTTGGTGGG
The DNA here is from genome assembly GCA_033557465.1 of Ichthyophis bannanicus. Taxonomy (NCBI): domain Eukaryota; kingdom Metazoa; phylum Chordata; class Amphibia; order Gymnophiona; family Ichthyophiidae; genus Ichthyophis; species Ichthyophis bannanicus. The sequence continues at coordinate 25,944,976 of CM066046.1, read as the reverse complement.
TCCCCTCCTCTCCCCCCCTCTCTTTGCTTTCCCCTTAGGAAGTTCACTACTTGTAGATATGACAAAAAACGTCCGGATCCCACTCCGTATCTACTTTGTATTACTTCAAATTCCATTATCTGCCCCCTCTCTGTGATTAGTTGCTCCCACTTTACCAATCCTTTTCTCTCTCATTCTTTAAAACTCTTGGTGTTTCTTCCTGGCACATAGCCCTGGGGATTCCATATGCTCTGCATATAAAATCCCCCCTCCCTAGCCAATCTTTTTTGTACCCTCCTCCAAATTCTTCTAATCGTTTGTACAAAGGGGTGATCCATGCCTCCCTGTTCCACCTCCCCTCCTTCTTCCCATATCCTTCTCCTAGAGTCCCCTTGCATCATCCCACACTTCATTATCTACAGTGTTTTTCCCTTATTCTTCCCCCCAGTCTACCAATGCTTGCAATTGTGCAGCCTGGTAATACCCCTGTAAATCTGGGACTCCCATACACCCCCATCCTGCCTCCTACAATACATCACCTGCGTATTAACTCTGGGTGGCTTTCTTTTCCAGATTTACCAAAATAGTCTATGTTGGCATCTGTGAAAACACACATCTGGTACTGAAATTGGCAGCATCTGGAACAGAAACAGCACGCGTGGCAGGATATTCATTTTTGTTACAGCAATTCTCCCTCCCCAGGAGAAGTGTGGTTTATTCAATACGTCTAGGTCCTACCTTATCTTTTTCCACGAGGGGGATAATTTAAGTCAAACAACAATTTAAGTCACTGCTTAGTTGAATCCCCAGATACTGAATGGCGGCTTTTCTCCATTTAAATGGAAAAGCTGCTTTCAGTCTCTCCTCCAGCTGTTTATCCAGCTCTATCTTCAAAATTTCAGTTTTGGACTCATTAATCTTGTACCCAGAAATTCCATTATATTTCTCGATCAACTTCATCAAGTTAGGCAAGGCAACCAGTGGCTTTGTGAGGGTACAGATCATATCGTCTGTGTATAGTGCCATTTTATATTCTGTACCTCCCACGTCCACCCCTCTAATATCACTTGCTGCCCTCACCGCCACTGCTAGAGGTTCTATGACCAGTGTAAACAGTAATGGGGACAGCAGGCAGCCCTGCCTCGTTCCCCTGCCCAAGACAAACTCCTCTGAGCCATTTGCCATTGACCCTTATTCTGGGCTTTAGGGCTGTGATACAGCGCTTTCAGCCATGCTAGGAATGTCTCTCCGATCCCCATCCTGCGCAACACTGCAAACAAAGTCCCACTCCACTCTGTTGAATGCCTTTTCAGCATCGACTGCCATGAATATGGTGGGTTCCTTCCAATTCTTAACCTGCCAGATGATATTGAGTAATTTCCGAACATTATCTCTTGCATGTCTCCCCTAGATAAACTCAGTTTGGTCTGTTCCTACTAATTATGGGATATATTGCTGGATCCTCCCCACTAAGATTTTTGCCAAGATCTTAGTGTCTAGATTGATTAAGGAAATTGGGGGGTATGAGTCACACACTGTAGCATCCTTGCCTGGCAATACCATTATACCTGCCACTGCCATTGATGCTGGCAACCCCCCTCCCTGAACCACCTTATTAAACATCTCTGCCAGGGTCTCCACTATCTCTCCCCCAAATATTTTATAGAAGTGGGCCATCAAATCATCTAATCCTGGTGCTTTTCCATCTTTTAACCCTCTGATAGCTATTCTAACTTCTTCCTCTGTAATGTCTTTCCCTAGTTCTTCCCTATCTGCCTCCTGCAATTCTACTGGGAAATATTACAGAAATTTCTTCCCTTCTTCCTCCCCGCTTATTATGTCAGAGGAGTATAATTTTTGATAGAAATCTATGAAGACTTTTTGTATCTCGGTGGTAGAGAACTCTAGCCCCTCCTTGCCAGTTGCAGATCTTCAGAATATTCTGCTGTACTATCTGGGCCCACATTTTACTAGCCAGCCACTTGCCCAATTAGTTTTTATGTTCGTAGTTCTGTTGCTGAAATTTCTATATCCAGAAAGCCCAGTATTCCTTATGTAATTCTCCCAGGACTTTTGATATCCTTTCCACCTCCCTTAGAGCTTTCTGACCCCCTCTTTCTTTATGTCTGGTGGATCAATATTCCAGCTCCCTTCTCAGCCGCTCTTCCTCCCTGCCTTTCTCTTTCTTTTTCCTTGACCCTCGCATATAGGCATTGTAGCTATCCCACACCAACCCAACCCCATCCCTGGGGTACAATTTTCCTTAAGAAATCTTACAGTGGCCTGTTTCAATCTATCTATATTTTCACTGTCTTCCAAAAGGGATTCATTTAGTCTCCAAAATTGAAGGCCTTCTTCCTTGCGTCCCCACTCCACCCAAACTGGGGCTTGATCTGTCCATTCTATCTGGCCCACTTCTACTTCCTGCACCTGGAGCAAAAAATTCCCATCCATTAAAATCATATCAATCCAACTATATCTATGGTGTACTAGGGAGTAGTACGTATACTCTCTTTTTTTGCCCTTTTTCTGCCTTCACACGTCTACCAACCCCAGTAAGTTCATCATTCCCTTCAGTTTGCTCCTGTGGGCCCCCTTCCTGACTGTATTATCTAATCTTTGATCTAACGTTAAGCTAAAATCCCCCCCAAGTATTACTGGGGCTTCTATCTCTGCCATTATTTTATTGCGTAGCTTTTCATAGAATTGCTTTTGCCCCTCATTCGGCATATACACACAAACTATCGTTACAGAACGACTTGATCTTACCTTCCCATATTATCCATCTTCCCTCCCTATTCCTCTGGATTTGCTGTTCTTCCACACTTAGGTGTCTGGAGAACAGTATGCCTGTCCCACCTTTTCGTGCCTTCCCTCTGTTCCCTGCCAGATACACCACTACTACTACTACTAAGCATTTATAAAGTGCTACCAGGCGCACGCAGCACTGTACAATGAAAACACAAAAAGACAGTCCCTGCTCAAAAGGAGCTTACAATCTAAAAAGACAAAGCAAGAAAAGGAGTAGAAAAAAGATAAGAACAAGGGCAAAAAGACAAGAGCAGGAGAGACAGGACAAAGGAAAGAGGTAAGAAAAAGTGTAAGAGGAAGAAAGAAAGGTGAAATAAAAGAGGGGAAGGAAGGAGAACAGCAAAATCAAGAGCCAAAGGCAGAGGCGAAAAGATGAGCTTTTAACTTGAATTTGAAGAGGGGCAAAGAAGATGCCTGACGTATAGACAAAGGAAGTTTATTCCAAGCGTAAGGATTCTTGTTTGACCTTAGGTGCATTTCTTGTATTAGTAAAATATCGGTTTTATGTCGCCCTCTCTCCCTCCACACACTTGGCCTTTTTTGCCAGGATGTTAAACCCTTCACATTTAAAGACAGGATCTAGACTCCCTCACCCTCAACGCCCCTTGGGTCCCCCCTCCCTTCACACCCTCCCTCCTCCCTTCCCCTCCCTACTACCTGCCCGCTATCCAGCACCTTCCCAGCTATCTCCAAACTCGAGGTGTGACTCACCCAGCTCCATGTCCTAGTCAGCCCCCTTGTAAATGCAACCTTTTCGCCCCTCCTTCCTTTCCACGCCTCCTCCCTTATATCCCCACTACTTTCAATCACTTTTAATTCTTCCATTCGCATCTTTTTGTGGCAGCTTCTGCCCTTACTCGCCCCTCGTTCATCTACTCCCCTCCTCATCTCCCTCATGTGCACCCCCCTTCTCTTTTGTTCCCCCCTTTTTCAGTCCTTCCCTTCCCTTATCCATTGTTATTAACTCCATCAGTTCTCCCTTCCCTTCTGCATTCACATTAATATGAACCTTAGCAAGCTACAATAAGTATCATCTCTCTTTCAGGCTCCATTGACCTCTTTTGGCCCCTTCCGTTTTCTTTTGCGCTCTGCTGTTTTCCATTATCTTTGTAAGTCTCTCCAACTTCTAGGCAATGTTGTGTGGCTTGTGCAGTTGGGTTTGAGTGATGCTGGTGAAGGCCAGATTGCAAAAGTCCAAGCGTGACATGACCAGGGAGAGCAAGAGAGTGGTCAGTGCCTGAGGGGGATAAGAAAAGGCGAATGGCTCTGATTTTGCAAAGAAAGTAGACGGGTGAGATGTGAAATATGCTCTTGGAAGGAAAGTGAAGCATCCAGCGTCACACCGAGATAGCGGAATGATGATACCAGGGGAACTGTAGTAGAAGCGAGGACTGGAGCAACCAAGGGACATGAACCACCAAATAAGAACCACATTGTGAGAGTTTTGGTAAGATTAAGATTAAGACAATTTGAAACTAGCCAGCTGGAGATCTGTGTCAGGCAGTTGTTGAGAATAGAGGTCAGGTTGAAACGGATGGGTATGGTGAAGTATAAGGATGTCATCGGCATAGTAGTATGCCGATAGACCGAATTGTTGGATAAGCAGAGCAAGTGGAGCTAAAAAGACATTAAAGAGGAGGGGGGCGAGGATGGAACCCTGAGGGACACCACAGTGAAGTGGGGACAGGGTCAGAGGAGGTGTCACCCACGTGAACTGAGAAGGAAGTGAAGTAAGAAAGGAGTGAAACCACTGAAAAAACATTCCACGAAGGCCAGAATCCCACAGGTAGGAGAGGAGAAGAGAGTGGTCAACTAGGTCAAAAGCAGCTGATAGATCGAGGGAAACCACCAGGGTGATGTCACCACATCTGTGTGCAAGTCATTGAGGAAAGAGAGCATGATAGTCTCCACGCTGTGGCCGGGTCGAAAACCAGACTGGCACAGGTGAAGCAGACAAGTAGAGTCAAGGTGCTGGGAGAGTTGTGTGAAAATGGCCTTTTCCAGAACTTTCGAAAGGAAAGACAAGTTGGAAACTGGGCGGTAGTTAGCTGGGTCAAGGTGATCGAGGGACGGTTTATTCAGGAGGAGATGGACAAGAGTGTGCTTCCAGAGATAGGGAAAAGTACCAGATGAGAGGCTTGAGTTTAGCATAGAAAGAAAATAGGAGCAAGAAGCTAGGGAGGGAACAGTATCCAATGAGCAGAAGTTCTTCCGAGAGGAGGAGAATAGCTTAGAGAGCTCAGAGATCGTAAGTGTGCGAAATGTGGACCACTCGTGAGAAAGAGAAAGAAGAAGAAGAAACTGGGGGGAAAGGGCGAAGGGACTGCATCTGAGAGGAGCAGGAAGCAAATGATGAGCGTAAAGCTTGAACCTTGGAATCGAAAAAAGTGGCTAATTGGGAGGGAGCAGCCATACTGGTAGGTTTGCTAGAGGAAGAACATGGCTGTAGGGACGACAGGGATTTAAGGATCATGTATAGTTGTCATGTAGAATTGGCTGATGGAGGTAATGGTCGAGAAGTGGAAATTCTTGGCTTGATGGACCTGCAGACGATAGATCTGATGACAAGATTTAAATTGCTGGAGTAAAGAGGGGATGCAATGTTTACGCCAGACCTGCTCGGAATGACGCAACTGGGTATGGAGAGACGAAGACCTGCATGAAACCATGGTTTTAGAGAGGGATTGGTGCAGACTTAAGGGTGCCACCTGATCAAGGGCAGCAAGGGAGCTGTTCCAGAGTGAGACCTGCTGATCAGTGGGGAGGGTTGCGAAATCTGAAGGTAGTAGTTATCTAGAGCTGGGAAATTTTGTGTGATTGAGGGGGAGATGTGACGAGACCATTTCTGGGGGGAGGGGGTGGAAATGCGGACGAGCTGCGAAGGGAGATGGAGGTTTTGGATGCAGTTAACACAGGTAAATTTAGACAGAAACGGACAAAGTAGTGATCAGTCCAAGGGAGAGGTTTGACCAGAAAACCGGAAAGTTAGAAGGAGGACGTAGATGAGATAAGCACCAAATCAAGGGTGTGGCCAGCAGAGTGAGTGGCCTGGTTTACATGTTAAGAACATAAGATATGCCATACTGGGTCAGACTAAGGTGCATCAAGCCTAGTATCCAGATTCCAACAGTGGTCAATCTAGGTCACAAGTACCTAGCAGTTTCCCCAAAAGAAAGTGTATTGGGGCAAGCAATGGATATCCCGGGTCCACTTTAATAATGTTTTATGGACCTTTCCTCCAGGAACTTGTCCAAACCTTTTTTAAACCCAGCTACACTAACAGCTTTTACTACATCCTCCGGTAACAAATTAAAGTGTTTGATTACACGTTCAGTGAAAAAATATTTTCTCTTATTAGTCTTAAATAGTTTACACTGTAGCTTCATTGCATGTCCCCTAGTCTTTCTATATTTTGATGGTGTAAACAATCAATCTATGTTTACCCGTTCCGTTTCATTCATTAATTTATAGACCTCTATCATATCTCCCCCTCAGCCTTCTCTTTTCCAGGTTAAAAAGCCCTAACATTTTTAGCCTCTCGTCATAGGGGTATCCTTCCATCACCTTTAACATTTCAGTGGCTCTTCTCTGTACCTTTTCTAATAATGTTATATCCTTTTTAAGATACGGCGACCAGAATTGGAGGAGAGTAAGGTCATGCAATAGAGTGACAAAAGAGTAATCACAGGTAGTAGAGGGGGAGAGAAAGTGAATATTGAAACTCCCAAAATAAGCAATCTGAGGAACTGAAGCACTATATCAGAGATGGTGGCAATCAGGCCATCCCAGAGGTGTGGTCGAAGACTAGGGGGAAGTAAATCAGCAGACATTGTATAGGTGGAGAGAAAGGGATACAAACCAGAAGAGCTTCGGGGTAACTCAGAGAAGGAGAGCATGCTTGGGTGACTGAAAGGGAGAAGCGGTGAATAATGGCTACACCCCATCAGTGCGCCCAACCTGGGGAAGAGAGGTGTCTGAGTAGCCCTGAGGAAGACAACGGTTTAGGAGGGAGTCCTCTCCCTCCTTCAGCCAGGTTTCTGATATGAAAAGGAGATCGAGGATACATTATTCGATCAGGTCCTGTAACAAAAGGGTCTTACCTTGAAGTGAACGACTATTTATTATGCCTCTCTGAAGAGATTTAGAGCGAGCAAGGGGCAGGACTGGCTGCTGCTTGTGGGTATGTGTGGGAAGACATGGAATCAGATTGGTGGGAACACATGTGGGTCGCAGCTTGGCTAATGTGGAGAGAAAGGAAGAGGCCCGATAACCCCAGTGGACAGGGATGGAAGCCAAAAAATAGGAGAAACAGGAGATGGCAAGGACTATGATGATCGTACGGGTAAAATACCTGACCAGTACAGGCTGCCCCAAATGACCACCTACTCCACCGGAACCGCCCCAAGGAGCATGTCCTGCTCCTTCGGTGCACGCCCGTGGAACGCCACAGAGGTTCTTCTTAAATATGTTGTGCTGGAGTGGGCGGTACCTGACTTCATGTGGCCATGGGATCACAGCCACATCACTTCCAGGGAGACAGAGAAGGTGGTCAGCAGCAGAGTAAACCTAAGGAGAAAGTGCAAGCATCTGGTTAACAAAAAGAGACTCAGCAAGCAAGTAGGTGCACAGCAGCATAAAGGTAAGTGAGGAGTGAACAGAACGCTACAGAGGCTCTTCTTAAATATGTTGTGCTGGAGTGGGTGGTACCCGACTTTGCGCATCCAAAGCACAGAGATTTTATTTATTTATTTAACATTATTTCTATACCATCTTTCTACCAGTCAAGATGGTTTACATATAACTGTATAATATTCATAACAATTGTGCAGATTGTTGTTGTTAAGTGCCGTCGAGTCGGAGTCGATTCATGGTGACCCTCTGGATAGCTATCCTAAATTGTGTTCGGTCTTCAGTCAGGCGGCTCATTGTTGATAGACTGGTACCCATAGCTGCTGTTATTGTATCGATCCATCTCATTGCTGACCTTCCTCTTTTGCGTTGACCTTCTATCTTGCCAAGCATGATGTCTTTCTCTAATGATCTCTCTCTTCGCATGATGTGTCCAAAGTATGAAAGTTGAAGTCTTGTCATCTGAGCTTCTAAAGAAAGCTTAGGTTTGATCTCCTCTAGTACCGACTGGTTTGTTCTTTGGGCAGTCCATGGTATACACAGTGTTCGCCGCCAGCACCATAATTCAAAGGCATCAATTTTCTTCCTGTCTATCTTTTTCACTGTCCAGCTTTCACATTCATATGATCTTATTGAACATACCATGGCTTGAACAAGTCAAATCTTTGTATGGAGAGACATCTCTGCTCTTGAGAATCTTATCTAGGTCTTTCATAGAGATTCTGCCAAAAGCAATGCGTCTGATTTCTTGACTGCTTGTTGCTTCTTTATTGATAGTTGATCCAAGTAGGTTAAAGTTGTTCACGATTTCAATTTCTTCTCCTTCAACGATAAACCTGATGATCATGCCAGTTATGATCTTTGTCTTCTTTACATTAAGGTGCAGGCCCATTTTGAAACTACGTTCTTTGATTGTGAGAAGCAAATGTTTCAGATCATCTTCACTTTCAGCCAGTAATGTGGTATCATCAGCATACCGAAGGTTGTTGATGAGTCTTCCACCAATCTTCACACCTCTGTTGTCTTCATACAATCCTGCTTCTCTGATGATTTGTTCTGCATATAAATTAAACAGGTAGGGGGAAAGTATGCAGCCTTGTCTTATATGTACCTATGCTTATTTTAAACAATTCTGTTTCTCCTTGTTTCGTTCAAACTGTTGCTTCTTCATCAATGTATAGATTATGCAAGAGTACGATCAGGTGTTCTGGTATAACCATGCTTCTTAATGTGGCCCAGAGTTTTTCATGGTTTACACAGTCAAAAGCCTTGCTATAGTTGATAAAGCACAAATAGATAACCTTTTGGTATTCTTTAGTCTTTTCAATGATCCATCTCACATCCGCAATGATGTCTCTCTTTCCTCACCCTTTCCTGAACCCTGCTTGCACTTCAGCTAGTTCTTGTTCCAGGTATGGTTGTAGTCTCTTTTGAATAATCTTCAGTAGAATCTTGCTGGCATGTGGGATCAGAGCGATTGTGCGATAATTTCCACAGTCAGTTGGATCACCTTTCTTTAGTATTGGTATAAACACAGATCTTTTCCAGTCAGTTGGCCATGATGTTGTCTTCCATATTTCTTGGCAGAGCCTTTTAAGTACAGTAACAGCTGCAACAGATTGCTGTAATACTTCTATGGGAATGCTATCAATGCCTGGTGCTTTGTTCTTTGATAAGGCTTTCAATGCTGCTTCAACTTCTTCTTTCATCACCAATGGTTCCCGATCATAAGGTACAGGTTGAAACGGCTCTCTCAGCATTATTCAACATAGAATCTTGAGCATCTTGTAACATTCCAATTCGAGGCTGGAATTTTTTTTTTAACTCTCGTAGCTTTAGGAAAGCCGATCTTGTTCTTCCTCTAATAGTTTCTGCTTCTATTTCCTTGCATGCGTCGTTGTAGTACTTTTCCTTGTCCTGTCTTGCTGCACGTTGGAAATCTCTGTTGAGTTCTGTGATTGGCTTTAGCTTCTCTGCATTTCTGGGCAATTTTCAGAGTTTCTTCTGTCATCCATTTTGGCCTTTTTTCTTTTTCACCTTTTGTAGAGACTTCTCGCTTTCTTCCAACACAACCTTCTTGATGTCATTCCATAACCCTTCTGGAGCTCTGTCATTTGTATCTAAAGCAGCAAATCGATTTTGCAGGCAGTCTTTAAATTCCAGTGGTATATTCTCAAGGTCATATTTTGCTACATTCATGAGTGGCTTGATCTTTTTCAACTTTAGCTTGAGTTTGCATACTAGTAGTTGATGATCTATATCACAGTCAGCTCCAGGTTTTGTCTTTGTTGATGTTATAGAGCTTTTCCATCGTTAACTTCCACAGATGTAGTCAATTAGATTTTTATACAATCCATTGGGTGAAGTCCATGTGTACAGTCGCCGCTTGTGTTGCTGGAAGAAGGTGTTTAAGATGAATAGATCGCTGGTCTTGCAGAATTCTATCAGTCTTTCTTCAGCTTCATTTCTGTTGCCAAGTCCATATTTTCCAACTACTTTGCCTTCTTCTTTGTTGCCAACTTTTGCGTTCCAGTCACCGATGACTATCAGGATATCCTGTTTGCATGTTCTGTCAATTTCAGCTTGTACTTCTTCATAGAACTCTTCAATTTCATTCTCTTCTGCAGCTGTTGTTGGGTCATATACTTGAATTATAGTTGTGTTGATAGGCATTCCTTGTAGACATGTCTATTATAAAGATACACTGTACATTTAACAAAAAAGCGTATTGCGTATCATCTGATGACTCGTGGCTAAAGAAAGGTCTCAGAACTATTAGGCTGCCATCAACCGATTGTACTATCTGATGGACCAATGCCTAAATTACATCAACAACCTTCTTAAACAAACAGCCACTTTCCATTATTTGTAAAAACTATATGCTTTATAGAATTTCTTGTTTCATTGTTTGTTCTGCTTCAAAAATTGTTGCATTCAATAACAAGCCTTATATCGATTTTTCAACTATATCAAGAATAAACCAGTGCTGGGGGGCGGAGCCTGATGTCCAGCGGGTAGGACGCTTTGCGTTGAAGCTCCCGAGAGGCCTACTTAGAATCCTGACTTAATACCTATACAAATTTACTATTTCGCTCCGAGCTGACCGGGGCACCTCGGGGGGGATGGCGGCCCATAAACCAGCGCGCTTGGACTTCGGGTCTCCTTCTTCTTCTCACGGAAAACGCTCCAAAACAGAGGTGTCTTCCCCACAGAAGATGGTTCCATTTCGTGAAAACCCCGAAATGCACCTGGAGATTTTGGAGGAAATACGCGGCGTGAAGGAATTGGTGCAGTCCAATGGAGAAGCGCTTCGAGCCATGCGAGAAGACTTTGGAGTGCTCCAGGACCGACTTGAAAGTCTTTCATTACGGCAGGACAACATGGCGGGGGTCCTCGACTCGCACGAGGTGCGCTTGGGCAAACTGGACAAGGCTGAGCGCCAGATACAGAATCTTCAAAAGGAGTTAGAAGATAGCAATAATCGAGCCCGTCGCAACAATGTGAGGCTCCTCGGAATGCCGGAGGGGGTGGAAGCAGGAGATATAAGAGAATTCTTGCTCAAAACTCTTCCCTCCTTGCTGAAGATCACTTTTCACAGAGAACTGGAAATCGATCGAGCACACCGTGTTCCTGCCCACATGGCGCTCAACCGCACGACCCCCCGGCCTATTATCTTTAGCTTGCTACGATATCAACAAGTGGAACAAATTCTACATGCTGCCCGAGCGAATCACCATTTGGAATTTGAAGGTCGTAAGGTCTCCTTCTTTCCTGATTTGGCAAAGCCTACCGTTGACCGTCGGAAGAAACTCCTTGCTTTTCGCCCTCGACTTCAACAGCTACAGGCTCGCTTTGGCCTGTTGTATCCAGCGAAGCTCCGAGTGACTCTCCACAACCAAACCAGGACGTTCGAAGATCCTGATCTACTATCAACATTTTTAGACTCCAAAGAAGCAGAGCAGATGCGCTGATCCCAAATCTTGGACTCTTATCTGCCGGCTCTATCCGCCATTTTGAAGGGCCCGATGCGGCGGTCATAGCCAAGCACAGAAATAGCCTGGACTTTCTTTCTTTCTCTATATGACTTTTGTTTTTTGGTCTCCTATCCCTTCATGATGTGTGCCTCGGTCGGATTCGGAGCACGCACAGTCCTACAGGTTATGTGTTTTTTCAATTTCGGCCTTCTCTGGGGTTTCTCCCCGCAGACACATGGTCGCCAGTAATTTTGGGGTTTTGCTTCTCCTCTACCGTACTGCGGTTTTCTTTGTTAATGTGGGGCGCTTCATTGTATTATATTAGCTTATTTCTCCTATGTCATGTGTACAGCCAGATACAGTCAGTTTGAGGGACATAGTGAAATTATGTGTGTTCTATCATGCTCAGAATTTTTAACTTTTCTGAATGGCCTTATGTAAAATCTTATCATTCACCGTCAAAGGCATTAATGGTCCACTCAAAGGAAAGAAAATCCTTAGCTATCTTAGCCATGAGCATGTTGATTTAGTGTTTCTTCAGGAAACGCATTTAAACTCTGCTGAAACACTGAAACTCAATGCTAAGCCTCACATGGTAGCTGCCTATTCTCCCACCGTTTCCAAATGGTACGGGATAGCCATTCTGGTTAGGAAGTCTTTACACGCTACTGTACCTGATATTAGCGCTGACAAGGAGGGTAGATGGGCCCGTGTACACCTTGAGGTTGGAGATAGTGAATTCACGTGTATTTGCATTATGCCCCGAATGTGGACAACCCTGCTTACTATGCAAGTATTGCGCAGTTGGCCTTGGCCTCTGCCAATGCTCCATTAATACTTGGTGGCGATTTTACTCAAGTGTTCCCTCAATCTTTTCTTCTCAAACAAGGTGCTCGTTGGTTGGAAGGAACACTGCTCAGGGCAATGGTTGCTGGACACGTCCTGCGGCCATTGGTTCATTGCCTCATGTTATGCATGAATATCCCGCACTACAGTATTACTGGCGTCGGGTCTGGGGTCGTATTTAGTCTATCTTGCACTCTCAGGAGCCCCTTTCTTGGAGGATAGTGGGACTTCGCCCAGTTGCGGGGATCCCCTCTCTCCCAAAAATGGCTTATCTCCTTTCGAACTTTATGCTTGGCATTGCTATTTCCCTAATTAAGTAATACTGGAAAATTAGCTCCCATCTGAGCCCCAATGAATGGTGGAATCATGCTTGTCTTTACAGTAAATATGAACAAATACCTCGTCTGTTCGCTTCCTCCGTTCAGACTCCTTCTCATTGGTCTCAATGGAAGATGCTCAATGACTATGTACATTTTGCTAAATGCTCTCATCTGACTGTCTAACTTTGTATATATCTCTGTCCCATGATCATGCTGTATTGTAGATACTCTTTTGATCGTTTGATGTATAATCACTGTTAATTGGAAGCGCTCACATGCTGATATAATCGGGTAGAGAAGAAGCATCGGGGTGGGGGGTAATGGGTTTACTTTTCCTTATTGTATACTTGTTTTGTCTCTTTTGGTGTGTTGTTTCTTTTGTTTGTTGCAAAATGAAAATAAAAGTTTAAAAAAAAAAAAGAATAAACCAGTGCTTAACCTTCAAATAGAATTCCTGACGCTGTCAGGCACGCTGCAATTGCGTTTCACCTTGATGGTTTCCTCAGGGGAACTTTTCAAAGCACTGGAGGCCTGGAGGCTTAAGCAAAAGTAGGCCTCTGAGAAAGCGAGCCACCAAGGGGTGGCTTGAGAGAGACTGACCCTCCACCGGTGAATGGTGCGCAGAGAGAGCACTGAGATGGACCCTAACAGAGTTGGATTTAAGGCCCAGATTGGACAGGTGAAGCAAATATTGCAGCACCACTGGTATCAGGCAGGAGAAAGGATCCTGCTTGTGTTGAGCACACCAGGTGGAGAACCTACACCACTTGAGGGCATAAGACGTCCGGGTGGACTGCCTCCTAGAGGCCAAGACCACGTCCTCTACTTCCCTAGGCAGCAGTAAGGGTGCTAGAACTACCCTTTCAGCAGCCAGGCCATCATCAGATTGAGGGACTGGAGGTTGGGGTGTAAGAGAGATCCCTGCTCCTGAGACAGGAGATCGGGTTGTATCCCCAGAGGAAGAGGAGTGTCCACCGCCAGTTGCAAAAGAAGCGGGAACCAGGGTTGCCTTGGCCACCTGGGGGCCACCAGAATCACCGAGGCCTTGTCCCGAATCACTCTGAACAGTATCTTGGGCACTAGAGGCGTGGGAGGAAACGCATATAGGCGGCCTGTAGACCATGGAATGAGAAACGCATCCGCTGCTACTCTGAGAGGATGCGGTTGTCTGGAGCAGAACCTGGGCAGTTGACGGTTCAGTGGACTGGCAAAAGATCTATGGTGGGAAGACCCCATCTTAGGAAGATCTGTTGAACCACCAGAGGATTCAACTGCCATCCGTGTGGCTGTAGAATCCTGCTCAATCTGTCTGCCAGGTAATTCTCTTGTCCAGGGAGATAGACCGCCCTGAGAAGTATGCCATGATTGACTGCCCAGGAGCACAGTCCTGTACTTCTTGACAGAGAGGTCGGGACCCTGTGCCCCCCTGCTTGTTCACAAAGAACATAGCAACTTGATTGTCCATCTGAACCAAGGCAGACTAGTGAGAGAGGACATGAGAGAAAGTCCGCAGGGCTAAGCAGATCGCTCTGAGTTCTAGGAAATTGATCTGCTGTGTGGCCTCCGAAGGGGACCAGAGGCCCTGAGTGCATGCTCCTTGGCAATGTGCACCCTAACCTTGAAGAGAAGCATCGGTTGTCAGCACTTGAGAGTGTGGAGGTGCTTGAAAATGCACCCCTTGCAGTAGATTCAGAAGATGAAGCCACCACTGTAGAGAAGAGGCTATTAGCTTGGACACCCTGTAGAGAAGAGGCTATTAGCTTGTCCGTCAGGTTTCCTGTGGCCTGCAGCCACTGAGTTCTGAGGCCCCACTGGGCTGGCCTCATGTGCAGACGGGCATTTGGAGTTACATGGACCGTGGATGCCATGTGGCCTAAGAGCCTCAGGAATTGTCTGGCGGAGACCAGAGAATTGCTGTGGAACTGTCTGGCCAGATCCATCAGTCTGTGGGCCCTGTCCACAGGTAAAAAGGCCTTTGCCTGAAAGGTGTCTAGTCTTGCTCCGATGAACTCCATGTTCTGTGAGGGGCGCAAAGCGGACTTTGCGAAGTTTATGACAAACCCCAGATGCTGGAGAAGAGAGACAGTGCGGAGGGTGGCTTGATTGGTCTCCTGTGGAGACTGACCCCTGATGAGCCAGTCGTCCAGGTAGGGAAACACAAAGAATCCTTGAACCCTGAGATAGGCCGCCACCACCGCCAGGCACTTGGTGAAAACCCTGGGGGCGGAGGTTAGGCCAAAAGGGACTAGTAATGGTTTCCTCCCACGACACCCTGTACTGGTAATGGTTTCCTCCCACGACAAATCAAAGATATTGTCTGTGGTCTGGATGAATAAGGATGTGAGTATAAGCATCCTTTAGGTCTAAGGAGCATAGCCAATCTCCCCTGCTGGAGGTAGGGCAGCAGGATTCCAAGGGTAAGCATCTTGAACTTTTCCCTCTCCAGGAACTTGTTGAGATTCCGCAAGTCTAGGATGGGCCTTAGGCCTCCTGTCCTCTTTGGTACTAGAAAGTACTGTGGTGAACAGCGCCCTCCTGAGCCTATGGAGACAGATGAAAATCCTGAGGGTCAGCAGGATTTACACCAAAAGGACAGGGCAAGGAAAAAAGAGAGACTCTATTCCACAGAGCTGAGTAGGGAGACCAGCCCAGGGGAGGAGTCCTGCAGTTCTGATTGGGCACACCTAGCCCTGGGAAGGGGCGTGCCTAAGAGAGAACGTACTTTTAAACCAGAGCATGGCTCTGAGAAGGAGATTCGAGAGGGGAAGCAGTACGAGTATGGGAATGAGTTGAAGAAGAAGCAGCCCGGGAAGGAATACAGGAGGAAGAAACAAGAGGATGGTTGGAAAGCCAGAGGAGAGTTTAATGATACTTGGGAACCTGGCATAAGAAGAAAACCTGCACAATTCTGTTCAAGGGAAGTAAGCAGAAGTCCCACAGAGAGAGGACTTAACCTTGAATTGGATAGCCGTTGGAAGGCAACGCCTTGGGAGAGAAAGCCTTCAAGGCAAGCACAGGTGAAAGAGCAATCATTCTCTGAAGTGTCGTTTGTGCCGGAGAGCAACAAACAGAACAGCTGGAGAACCTTGGAGCCGTCTGAAGACAGAAGGGCTCTGCAAAAAGTGAGTAATTGGCCACATGCTTGCCAAGCTGAATATAAAGATAATTCTCCTATCTATGAAACAATTGCCAAAGAGACTAGCAATTATTCTGATGCCTTTAACTTACAAGATGAGAAGACAAACAGCCTTGAGCAGAAGGGAAGTTCTATAGCAGACAACAGTACCCTATCTCACAAGGAACAGGCTGAATTGCTTCTACAAAGCTTTAAACAATTCTTAGAGTTACAAGCTAGACAACAGCTAATTTCTCAAGAAGCTAGTAATGCCTTACAGCTAGAAGGTGTAACAGAGAGTAATACAGACTTACCAGGCTGTGAACAAATGGACTGTACGATTTGTTGTATAGATAAGTCAAGCTGAAGGAAATGCTTTTGCAGTCTGTGTTCTGAGAGTTACCAAAGCTGCTGTTTGCATTGATGAAAGAAGCTCTGATTACCTGCACATGTTTTCCCAAACACTGTGAGTGTAACGGTGATCGTAAGAGGCTGCAGTGAGCCTAACTGGCCTCTGGAGGCAAAAGAGAGTAATTGGCTGGAAAGTGAAAAGCAGCAATATACTTTTGAGTTGCATTTATCCTGAGTTTCTGTTAGCCTTTTGAAGCACCTTTGTTTTGCATTATTATATGCCATGTGATGGAACATTTATCTTTTGCTTTAATAAAATACTTATTATCAAGAAACCCCACAACTACAGTTTCTTTAATTTCGGAGTGAGAAGAACTGGAACTACAACTCCCAGCATTCCTGGGGTAAAGGTTTTACTCTTCCCTCACGAAGCACCAGCGGCTGCTCCTGCCTTTAACCACTTAAGCCGGGCAGGGTTGCCGCAGTACCTGGAATAGAAGCCTTGACCTCTCAGGTGGTGGGGCACTGGTTCCACCGCCTGTTCCTTTAGAAGACTTGCTAACTCCTGCAGGAGTAAGTCCCTGTGTAGAGGGAGTCTTGGAGGTTCCCCTGGAAAGTAGGAGGGAGGTACCTGGTGGAAGTGGAGAAGATAGCCCCTGTGGACTATGCTGAGCACCCAGGTATCCCTTGTCACGGCTGACCACCTGTGGGCATACAGGGTTAGCCAGCCTCCCGTGCTTAGGGGGGCCAGCTGAGGAGGAGAGGCTATGCCACTGGAGTCAAAACTTCATGCCCTGCTGTGCAGGAGCCGGAGCTGGTGGCTTGGGGGTTTTCTGCCTACGGGGCCCATGTCCCTGCCCCTTGACCTGCTGGGGAGCTGTGGAGGCCTGAAAGTGAGGGTATGATTTGTAGGCAGACGACTTCCTCGGGTAAAAGGGCTTTTTCCCCGAGCCCTTCTTCTGAGAAGGGGCAGAGGTTTTCCTGGACAGCCTTGTCCGGGTGAGAGTCTTGGACTCGGGTTCTGCAGCCTTTTCAGCCATGGGCTTGCCAAAGAGGTTTTCACCTCGGCAGGGGACATCGACCAACTTGTCCTGCACCCATGGCTCGAGGTCCGATGACTGTAGCCAGGCCTGACGGCGTGCACCGATGCCGGCCCCAGCTACTCGGGCCAAAGCCTCGAAGCCATCATAGGCTGCTCGAGAAATAAACTTCAAGCACTCCCGGATCCCCGATGACAGGGCCTTGAACCTCTGCAAAGGTTCCTCAGAGAGACCAGCAGAGAACCCAGCAATCTCCTTTGCCAGGTCTCGAAGGTATATGCCCATGTAGAGCTGGTAGGTCTGGACACAGCAAGGAAGCATAGAGCCCTGGAAGCACTTTCTACCGAGGGCATCCAGGTTCCGGGCCTCCCGGCCAGGAGGCACCAAGGAGTGCATCTTCTGACTCTTCAGATGATGCATGGCCGATTCCACAACCATGGAGTGGTGTGGTAGTTATGCTTTTTGGAACCCGGGGCTCTTGTGGACTTGATAGATGGAATCGACCCGCTTGCTTAGAACCGGCGTCAAGGCCAGCGCCTCCCACATGCAGAAGAGCAACTGTTCCAGCATCGGAGGAACGGTACAGTAAAGGCCTCCTTGGGAGGAGAGTCATACTGCAGGGCCTCGAGCTCCTCCTCGGGGTCCGCGGGGAAGGCCAAAGGTTTGGCCATGTCCCGCACGAAGTCCGAGAACCGGGTGTCCTCCGGGGGGGACCATCTCCGAGGTTCGGACTCCAGTGAGTCCGAAGGGACACACCGGGTCCGAAAGGTGTCCAGGGACTCCTCATCCTCCGTTTCCCAGCCCGACCCCTCGGAGGAGGAATTGAGCGGCTCCGGTCAGGCAGGCACCGATACCATCCGCCCCGACGGCGAGGGTACCGGCGTCGACGACCTTGGTCTCGAACGGGAGGCCGAGGGAGACCTCGGCTGAGAATAGACTCGAGCGCACATGGACTCGAGGATCGGCTCGGCCTCCGGGGTCGACTTGGACGTCGATGTCCCGGTGGTCGGGGCAAATGCACCGGTGAGACCGGCGATCAGTGCCCGCTGCTGTTCCATGAAGGCAGCCAAGCTGCTCTCCAAGGCCGTCAACCTGAGTCCGAGCTCAGGAGACTCAGCAGCCCCCGGACTCTGGCCCCGACGGCGTCGGGCCCGACGTCGGCTCCCCCGGAGGAGAGTCCACGAGGACTACAGTACTCACATGACCCGAGGACTCCGGCTCCACATGAGGTTGTTTAGCAGGCCTCTCCGACTCCGAAGACCCGGGACGGCGGTCGGGGCTATGCGACCTGGCCCCCGAGAAGCCAAGTGCGTCCACCGACGCCACCCTCGCGGGTTTCTTCTTCCTGCGATGCTCCTGCGAGGGAGACCCCCTTCAGAGGAACCCCAGCGATGCTCGGGATCGGAATCCCGAGATGTCGAGGCCTCTGGGGAAATGCTCCACATGGGGGCTCCATCGGCGCCGACGTCACCCATATGTGAGGACTGACTTCCTGCTTGGTCCTGGAGTATGATCAGTTACAAAGTGAAATAGCGTATAGTAAACAAGATGCAGAGTTCGCATACTATAATCTGGCAAGGGTATCCTGTTGCTATTTATGAGGACTTATCTATGGGAACTTTGCAAAGGAGGAGAGCGATGCAATCGGTGACATAGGAGTTAAGGGGGCAGACATCAGATATAAGTGGCTGCATCCATTTGGACTATCTTTCACACACAGAGGGAAAACTTGGAGAGTGCAATCAGTGAAGGAAGCACGGGTGGCACTCCAGGAAGCTGGGATCATGCTCCAAAGGACAGAGAGCATCCAAGAGTCTGATACCAGAAGGAGTGGAGGGGAACAGCACGGAGGAGCAACAAGAATTAAGGAAGGGACATAATACAGAGAGTAAATCTAAAAGATGATAGGCATGGTAAAAAGAGAAGTGAAGTTTGCATATGAGGGAGTAGATGGAGGAGGAGAATTAGGAGGAGGATATGAAGTGATGTTTGCTCTGAAGACGAAAAGTTGTGAAAAATGTTGAATTGTTTAAAATATGGTTGATTGTCTGTTTGTAACTCACAATGTGTAAGGGCACAGAGAGGGAGGGGAGGGGGGTGAAGGAGAGAAGGGCAAAGAGAGGGGAGGCCAGGGAGTGCAAGATGGAATCTGGGAGGGGGAGGCTACAGTAAGGGGAGAGGTGGTGGGCAAGGAGGAGAAAGGGGGAGAGGGAAGAAGCAGCGGGAGAGGCAGGGGGCACACTACTCCAAAGGACTCCTAGAAAAGGACGAGGGGATGAGGGGTTAGGGGGAGGGAGGCAGGAGAAATGGAGGGGGGAGATAAGAGGAGGAAAGTGGGAAGGCTCAAAGGCAGGAGTTAAAAGGCAGAAAATGGGGGGGGGGGGGGGAAAGGTAAGGGGGAGAGGGAAGGCACACCGGGATAAGGTAAGGAAGAAGGGTTGAGTAGGTGGGACGCAGAGAACTGGGCCCAGCAGGAAATTAAAAAGACTAGTGATAACTACAATCAATGCGAAGGGACTGCGGACTTGGCAAAAGCGAAAGTTGTTGGAAAGAGAGGGTAAACGTACAAATTCAGATATCATATGTGTACAGGAGACACACCTGCGAGTGGAACAGGAATATATGGTATCCTCTAAAGAGTTATCCTAAAGTGGTGTTGGCAGGGTCTAGAGCGAATTCTCGTAAAGGAGAGGTGGGGAGTTTGGTAGAGAGAAGTACAGACATATGATAGTAGAGGAGCGGAGAGGAAAAGAAGGGAGATGGGTAGGGGTGAGGTTGAGAATCGGGGCAGAGGTGGTGTGGGTAGTCAGTATCTTTGGACTGAATGAGAGGCAAGGGGAAGCTTTTGAAAAAATATTAGCTGAGCTGGAAGGATTGGGGGATGTACCTATAGTGGTGGGGGGGGGGGACTTTAATCTAACCAGTAATCCACGGGTGGATAATAGTGGGGGATATGGTAGTGGAGGGAGAAAAGATAGAAGAAAAATAAAGAAGCTGTAGGAGAGGCTGGAGTTAATAGATCTATGGAGGAGTAGGCATCCAGGGGAGTGTAAGTACACCTTTTATTCTCATGTTCATGGTACATACAGTAGATTGGACATGATTTGGAGAGTGGGAGATGGGTGTCAAGGGTGGAGGAGGTTGAGCAAGGGAAAATTACATGGACGGATTATGCCCCGGTCACTGTGATATTCAATATTTATTTATTTAACCAGATTTGTATACCACTTTATCCTTCAATCAAAGTGGTTAACGATGCAATTGTGGGTTTACATAGAACAGAAGGGAAGAGTGACAAGATATACATATAGACATTGGTTAGTTGATTCTCCAATCTCTCTCATAACTAAATTCAGGAAGGCAATCAAGTTTCACCTCTTCCGCCAATTCTACCCAGACAGCAATGGAATCTAAATAACCCCACCTAAAAACACCCATGCTTAGTCTTATTACAGTCCCAGCCTCCTACCTGCAGATCAGACACATTCCGTCTTAAAATAAGCTTTGTGTTGCATATAACTCATCGCAACTAATTTTCATGTATATAGTCAAACCCTGTTATTGAATAGTCCAACCCTGTTATCGAATTTATCCCTCATGTATATAGTTCAATCCCTGTTATCCAAGTTGGTATTCCTGTTCTATGTAAAACCAAACAGTTTGTGTTTGGGATGTTTTTGTTATACTCTAAACCGCGCTGATACCGAATAGTGCGGTATATAAGCAACTGTAATAAATACATCAGGGGAGCAGGGGTTCTTTAGGTTACTCGATCATAAACTTCTGTGAATAAGAGGGTCTTGGGGGATTTTCGGAAATCCTTGATGTCGTTTATGGCTCTTAATTCATCTGGAAGGGAGTTCCAGAGGGGGAGGAGTGCAAGGGTATAAAGATTTGGAGGTTAAACGACTCATTGCTGGAGGAGGATGAACAAGTGGAGGCAGTAAGAGAGGCCATAAAGGAGTATTTATACTTCAATCAGATGGGGGAAGTGGGGCTGAGCGCTATGTGGGATGGGTTAAAGGCTGTGATTAGGGGGAAATTAATTAGTATTGCGGCACGAATGAAAAGCGAAAAAAGGAAGGCGGAGGAAGGCTTATTAAAATAGATTTGTGATTTGGAAAGCCAACATCAGAGGGAGGGAGACCCCGTGGTTCGAGCTGGTCTGGTAAAGGCCAGAGCGGGCTTGAGTCGATTACGGGAACAAGAAATAGTGCACCAATTAAATGTATTGAAGCAAAAGTACTTTGCAGGGGGTAATAAGGCGGGGAAAATTCTTGCAAGTAGGTTGAAGGCTCAAAGACAAGCAGCATATATAGACAGTATTAAGGATCATAAAGGGAAGATGGGGCACAGTACAAAGGAGACTGGGCAGATATTCCAAGAATACTATAGGAAATTGTTTAGAAGTGAGCTCCGAAAGGGACCAGAGGAGATTAGGGAATTTTTGCGGGAGTGCGAGCTGAAGCAGGTTGCGCCAGAGGAAAGGAAAAGAATAGGGAGAGAAATTATGGAGGAGGAAGTAAAAGAAGCTATAAGATCTCTTAAGATAGGAAAGTCCCTGGGGACTAGATGGGTTCACAGTGAAATTTTATAGGGAAATGATGGAGCATGTGGCGCCTATATTAACTCAAGAATTTAATAGGCTTTTGGAAGGAGAAGGGATACCAGTGACTAAGGAGGAGGCAGGGATAACAGTGTTGCCAAAGCATGGGAAGGATAAAGGGGTGTGTGGTATCTTATAAACCTATGCAAATGCAATGTGTGCCTTCGAGTCAGTCCTGACTCCTGGCGACCCAGAAGCTCCTGCGTTTTCTTGGCAGTGTCACCGGAAGTAGATTGCCAGGCCTTTCTTCCGAGGCAGTGGAGGGTTAAGTGACTTGCCCAAGGCCACAAGGAGTGCTAGTGGGAATCGAACCCTGGTTGCTTGGTTACCAAGCCAGTGTTCTAACCACTAGGCTACTCCTCCTATATTGTTGATTAATCTTGATGCTAAAATATTAGCCAAGGTACTGGCTAATCATATTCAAGATGTTATATCAAATGTAATTCATAGGGACCAAACAGGATTCGTAAAGGGGAGTTTAAATTTAAAACACAGAAGAGAGCTTTCTGGTTACATTTGGAACCCAGCAGAAGAGCTTGTAGTCTAAATTTAATAGTCACTCAGGACCTAGCATCAGCAACGTTCTTTTAGCTTAAATTTAAAACACAGAAAAGAGCTTTCTGGTTAAATTTAGAACCCAGCAGAGAGCTTGTAGTTTAAATGTCATAAGAGGTTAGAGCCTAGCAGCAGCTAAGAGCTATAATTTAAATCAAGTCAGAATATAGCTTACCTCAGCAGCACAAGACAGGGTACTGTGTAGCAGCCCTCTTTTAATAAGTGTTATTTCCCTCCCCACACCCACCCACCCCTGGGATAATCGTAGCTTTATAGGTACTTACACATCTTAAAAGACAGGAGGTGCTCTCATGTGAAGCTCATTACCCAAATCAGTCATACACTAAGGATCTGAGATTAGTTAAGCTTCAGGTGAACAAGGTATATTACACGTATTAGGTATAGTTTTATTAGTATAAATATCCATAGCAACCCTTAGTAAGTAAAGAACTTAGATCTAAACACAAACTTAAAACTAAGATGCAGACAGCAGTCCAGCAGCAGGATGGGGGCTTTCCAGTCTTTTGCATTGAGTGTCACATGTATGATTTTCTCCCAGTTGGTGAGAGGTCTTATGTGTGCACTAGGTGCAAGGAGCTCTTTGCTCTCAGGGAACGAGTCTGTTCTCTAGAGGCTAAAGTAGCAGACTTGGAAAGCATAAGACAGACAGAGAGGTACATAGACGAGACCTACAGGGATATAGTCCTGAAGTCCCACCTCCAGTCTGGCAGCATCCCTGTTGCCATGGAGGAGAGAGGTCACGTGACAGGACAGCATCACCCTGGTGTGGCAGGAAGTGATCCTGTAACTAGGACCTGTCCTCCAGGTGATGTAAAACCCTCTCACACCGAGGAAGTTTCTCCAGGGCCATGTGCCCATGAAGGAAGGGTTAGGACAGCCGTTATAGTTGGTGATTCGATCATTAGGCATATAGATAGCTGGGTGGCTGGTGGACGTGAGGATCGCCTAGTAACATGCCTGCCTGGTGCGAAGGTAGCGGACTTCACACGCCACCTAGATAAGGTCTTAGATAGTGCTGGGGAGGAGTCTGCTGTCTTGGTACATGTCGGTACCAAGGACATAGGAAAATGTGGTAGGGAGGTTCTGGAGGCTAAACTTAGGCTTTTAGGTAGGAAGTTGAAATCCAGAACTTCCAGGGTAGCATTCTCCGAAATGCTTCCTGTTCCACGCGCAGGACCCAAAAGGCAGGCAGAGCCCCGGAGTCTCAATGCGTGGATGAGACAATGGCCAAACAGACAGACCATCGCAACAGGCCAACTACACAATGTAAATACAAACAGTTCCATATACTATTGCACCACCTTTGTATATAGTTAACTATGATATCTCTTGTCAGATAACACACCTTTGTATATAGTTTCCCCTATTTCCCAAGTTTATATCTCCTGTTAAATGTAATTGACCAGGCATATGTAAATTGTCGGATGTTTTTTGTTCAATGTAAACCGCGCTGATGTCTAATAGTGCGGTATATAAGAATTGTTAATAAATAAATAAATAAAATAAAAGAGTAAAGTAGCCCAAATGCCCTCAAGTATGCAGCAGACAGAGCTTAAAGATCCCAAATTACCCATGTCTAACAACAGCCAAATTAATATGAATAAAATACATTCTCTAAAATGCTTGTATGCGAATGCTAGAAGTCTAAAAAATAAGATGGGAGAGTTAGAATATATAGCACTAAATTAAAGGTTAGATATGATTGGAATATCAGAGACATGGTGGAAGGACGACAACCAGTGGGACACTGTGATACCTGGGTACAAACTATATCGTAATGATAGAGTTGATCAAATTGGTGGAGGGGTTGCTCTCTATGTTAGAGAGGGCATTGAGTCAGAAAGGATTAAAGTTTTGCAGGAAACAAAATCTGCTGTAGAATCTATAAGGATTGAAAATCCATGTAAAAGGGGGAAGGCAATGGCAGTGGGGGTGTACTATCGAGCGACTGGCCAGAATGACCAAATGGATGATGAAATGCTCAAAGAAATCAAGGAAGCTAACAAAAGTTACAGCGCAGTAATAATAATGGGTGATTTCAACTACCCCGGTATCAACTGGGTCAGTGTCACGTCAGGACATGCTAGGGAGATAAAGTTCCTAGATGAAATAAATGACTGCTTCTTGGAGCAGCTGGTTCATGAACCGACCAGAGGGGAAGCCATATTAGACCTAATCCTTAGTGGAACACCAGATCTAGTGCAAGAGATAAGGTTGTTGGGGCCACTTGGCAATAGTGATCATAGCATGATCGCCTTTGATTTAATCAGTGGAGGAGGGATAGTAGGGAAATCCACAGAACTACCTTTTAACTTTCGAAAGGGAGACTATGATAAAATGAAGAAAACAGTTAAGGAAAAACTAAAAGGAGCAGTTGCAAAGGTTAAAGACGTATATCAGGCTTGGCTGTTCTTGAAAAATACTATCTTGGAAGCCCAGACCAGCTGTATTCCACGCTTTAAGAAAAGTGGAAGGAAGTCCAAAAAACTGCCAGCATGGTTTAAAGGTGAGGTCAGAGAGGCTGTTGTTGCCAAAAAAGCATCTTTCAGGAAATGGAAAAAAGAGCCAAACGACGAAATCTGGAAACAGCACAAGCACTGGCAAGTCAAATGCAAGGCACTGATAAGGCAGGCAATGGGAGAATTCGAGAAGAAGCTTGCTGCAGAAGCAAAAACGCGAAGTAAAGACCTTTTCAAGTACATTTGTAGCAAAAAACCTGTGAGAGAGTCAGTTGGTCCATTAGATGATAAAGGGGTTAAAGGAGCACTAAGAGGCGACAAGGCGATAGCGGAGAGACTGAATGAATTCTTTGCTTCAGTCTTTACTGAGGAAGATGTAGGGATGTTACCCATGACTGAAGTGGTATTTAAAGGTGCGGAAGAATTGAAGGAAATATCGATACATCGGGAAGATGTATTACAACTATTAGATAAGCTGAAGAGTAGCAAATCACCTGGGCCGGATGGTATACATCCAAGGGTGTTGAAAGAACTGAAATACGAGATTGCAGCCTGCTATTAGTAATCTGTGAACTATCATTAATATCATCTCTAATACCTGAAGATTGGAGGATCGCCAATGTAACACCAATTTTTAAAAAGGGTTCCGGGGTGATCCGGGAAACAACAGACCGGTGAGCCTGACATCAGTACCGGGAAAAATGGTAGAAACCATCATAAAGAATAAAATTACTCAGCATGTAGATAGTCATGACCTAATGGGAGACAGCCAACATGGCTTTAGACAAGGAAGATCTTGTCTTACTAATCTGTTATGTTTTTTTGAAGGAGTGAATAATCAGGTGGACAAAGGTGAGTCAGTTGATATTGTGTATCTGGACTTTCAGAAAGCCTTTGACAAGGTCCCTCATGAGAGACTTTTGGCAAAACTAAAGAGTCATGGGATAGGAGGCAGTGTACTATTGTGGATCAGGAACTGGTTAAAAGATAGAAAGCAGAGGGTAGG
The DNA here is from genome assembly GCA_033557465.1 of Ichthyophis bannanicus. Taxonomy (NCBI): domain Eukaryota; kingdom Metazoa; phylum Chordata; class Amphibia; order Gymnophiona; family Ichthyophiidae; genus Ichthyophis; species Ichthyophis bannanicus. The sequence goes on along the minus strand of CM066046.1, from coordinate 25,919,264 downwards.
GCTAAATGACCAATTTTCCCAATGGAGAAAGGTGAATAGTGGTGTACCCCAGGGATCTGTGCTGGGTCCGCTGCTTTTTGACATATTCATAAATGACCTGGAAAGTGGAATAACGAGTGAGGTTATCAAATTTTCAGATGACACAAAACTATTTAAAGTTGTTAAAACCCAAGAGGATTGTAGAAAATTGCAAGAGGATCTTGATAAATTGGAAGACTGGGCATCAAAATGGCAGATGAAATTTAATGTGGACAAGTGCAAGGTTATGCACCTAGGGAAGAACAACCCAAACTATGGTTACACGATGCAAGGTTCCACATTAGGAATCACCACCTACCTGCTAATTGTTGCTCCTTGAGGAACTCCAGTCTAGTCCTGAACCTCTGGGTTTAGCACCTCCTCCAGCAGCTTTGGAGACTGAGAAACATCATTCTTCTGATGACACTGGTACTAATACTCCAGGGACCGCCTCCTCTGTCCAGTAACCTATTGACAAAGCAGACTCACCGGAGCAACAATTAAGTAGCAATATAATAATCAAACCTTAAACTAATCTAACTCTTACTTACTCAACGGGAAAAACTGTCCCCGCTTTAGCTGTAATGAAAAACTAAGGTACTTCGTTCTGCACTGATGAGGTCCGACGCCCCCCCCCCCATACAGAGGATAATGACCCCTCCAGACTCCCACGGTTCGTAAACAACCCCCCCCCCCCCACTGCATTTGGCACACATCTGCACAGCTGCTTCTTTGGCATACCCTGTTAAATCTCTTTGCTTCAGGCCAATCAACTAGGGAGGGATGCGGGACTAGACTGGAGTTCTTCAAGGAACAACAATTAGCAGGTAAGTCTACTTTCACCTTCCTTCTCGTTCCTCCAGTCTACAGTAGTCCCGAACCTCTGGGGATGTAACAGAGCAGTGAAAAAGTTCAACGGGAGGGGCCTGCTAGACCAGCCTGAAGCACCGCTGATCCAAACAAAGTATCCCTTTCCGCTTGAACATCAAGACGGTAATGCTTGTAAACCGGGGTGCTGGGTGAGAATGTCCACAGTCTTGGCAAAGGCAAATATTAATATGACTTGCAAAGGATTGTGGGAAATGTAGTCCATTCATACCAGAATCAGCCGTTCACAAATAAATTAGTTGTGCTTGCTCGAGTGTAAAGCAAAGAAGATATATTTTATTTATGGGGTTATTTCTCCCAACACAGATTTGCTTGGTAGCACAAAAAGGATACTTGCTTTCAGTATTATACTTAGAAAAACAAAATCAGGAAAAACAACAACTGAACTTCTTAAGCAATCAAATCAAATCATAAAGACCTTTTCTGTGGGCTCCTGCTAATATCTTTTTAGCAGTGCTTCAAAAACAAACAAAACCCACAAAGTAATGAAAAACTGTTCTTTTTCAAGGCTAACTTCTGGTATTTTCACACACACCCAGAAGTGTCTCTTCAGAGCTCACAGGCAATTAAGCAAGGCTCAATTGCTAACAATTAACCAGCTGCAAACCTCTTGGCTGGTTTACTTTCTAAACGTGGCTCAAATCCTGCTCAAAAGCTTTTCTGAGTAGATCAAAGAACAAGTTTATATTTCTTTGTGATGGTTGTTGTATTTTGTAAAAGTATATTACGACAGAAGTTTAGACAGAGAGCAATCCATGTATTCACACTGTTCATTTACAATATCTCCTGCTTCTTCAACTATCATAGAATCAATATCATGGATTGGCACAGAGGAATTTCTTAATGGAGCACTCTCAGAACAATACTTGTTTCCCTGCTGTCTTCCAAGTGAAAAGCTAGGGCATAGATCAGTGTTCATACCTGAGCTTCCATTGCTGTTAGGGTTCCTCTCCAAATATCCTGGCCAGTATGTAGTCCAGTTTTTATGTCCAGCCTTCCAATCAAGATCCCTGGACACTGGGTCTCTCTTCACATACCTTCTTGCACTGGTCTTAGGGCCCCTTCCAAATGCAGCCGTCTCCCTCACAGGTGTCCTCCGGGGATTCCTGGCTCTGTAACCCCACTCCTCTGGTTTCTTCCAGTCCAATGGAGTATGCTTGCCTCTGGAATGACTCCCAGCACACGTACTGCTATAGACTCCTTTAGACCTCCAAGATGCTTCTCTCTTCTTTCTTCCAAAGTGTTTCTTGCTCTCTATGTCCTTGAGCTCTGGCTTCTGCTGCATCTGCTCCTGCTGATGATCATGAAGATGATCCTGATGATTCTGCTGTGTAGAATAGACTTTACTTTTAACCTGTTTAGAGGGATGCTCCACCCTAGCACAGCGCAACTGTGCTGAATCAAGCCCTGCCCTTGGAGATGAGTGCTTGGGGATTACCTCATAGCTCTCCTGATTGAACACACGTTTCCCCACTTCAGCTCTTCTAGTGGCTGTTGGAAACCTGGTGCATTCTGGGACTGGTAGTCTTTTATGGAAACATTCTGTTTTATTATTTCTACCAGCAAAGACAGGTTGCTTGTTCAGAGCCAATTCACCTCTATTATAGCTCCTTCCTGAACTATGATAAGCTTCCTTATCACATGCTTCACAAACGAACTTAAAGACGACCAAGTAGCTGCCTTGCGAATCTCAACCACCGGCACTAAGTTGTACTTGGCCCAGGAGGCCGCTTGCGCTCTAGTCGAATGAGCTTTAAGCCCCTCAGGCACTGTCTTGCCTTTCAAAATGTAAGATGTCGATATAGCCTCCTTAAGCCATCTGGCAATGGAAGCTTTAGAGGCTGCCTCTCCTTTTCTTTCCCCTCCAAATAGAACAGTCTATCCGTTTTTCGGAAAACCTCTGTTCTCTGTATATACTTCTTTAAAGCTCGCCGAACCTCTAGGAAATGCAACTTCCGTGAATCTGTCTTTTCGCTACCTTCCTCAAAAGACCGGCAGAGAAACCACCTGATTCACATGAAAAGCCGATACTACTTGGGGCAAGAAAGACGGGACTGGCCTCAAGACCACTTTATCATCATCATTTTTTTTTTTTTAGTGCCATCAAGTCAGTGTTGACTCATAGCAACCCAGCTACCTCTGGGTTTTCTTGGCAATGTATCACTGGAAGTAGATTGCCAGCCTTTTCTTCCGAGGCAATGAGGGTAAAGTGACTTGCCCAAAGTCACAAGGAATGCCAGTGGGAATTGAACCATTGATCTTCTGGATACTAGGCAATTGCTCTAACCACTAGGCAAAATGTCAAAAAAGGCTTTCGACAAGACAGAACCTGCAGCTCCGAAATTCTACGAGCTGAACATATTGCCACCAGAAACACCACCTTAATAGATGTCCTAGACAAAGGCTCAAAGGGTTCTTGTAGTAACGCTTCCAGCACCAATTTGAGGTCCCATTTTGGAATCGCCAATCTACACGGCAGCCTCAAAAGAGATACTGCTCTTAAAAACGTTTAATATCCGGATGTGCTCCCAGCGCCTCACCTTTTATCTTTCCTCTATAACAGTGGTTCTCAACCTTTTTTGTACCGTGACCCCTTTTACCATTGGTCAACTTGTGGTGACCCCCAATGATAAAATAAAATGCATCTCTCTTCCTTTACCGTTAACGCATGGTCGCTGTAATCATTTGTTGAATTATTAATATATTATAGGCCTTTGCAATATGTTTTTATTTATAAAATGTACTTATTTAAACCACAATAATTAATCACAATAACAAGTAACAATATTTGATTTAAAAATTATCAGGATTTTGTAGTCAAATCACTAATATGAAATAAAATTATTTTTTCTACCTTTGGTGTCTGACCAATTTATTCTCTGATCATGCTGGTCCTGATCTGAGGCTTCTGCTTTCCTGTCTTCTCTTAGCTCTCTTTCTGTGGTCTAAGGTCCATCTGCCATTTCTTATCTCTTCTTTCGTTTTCTTCACTTCTTTCCATCAGCCTATTTCCAGTCCCAGTAACGCCTCACCAGTATCAACCCCTTTCCAGTCCTCACTCCCAGTACCTTCCAATGTCAACTTGCATTCCCATGACTGCCACTGGTGTCCATTCCCTTCCAGTCCCCCTTCCCCACTGACCAGTTCCTTCTAGTACAAATACCATGGCAGCGCCTCTCAGATCCACTCCCTTCCAGTTCCATTCTCCCATCCCCTCGTATCAGCCCATTTGTAGCCTTAGCCCCCAATTTTCTTCCAGGGCCAGCAGCTTTATCCTCCCCTTCACACAATCAGTCCATTCCCAGTCAAAGCCCCCCAATCAGCTCACTTCTAGTGCTAATCCCCCCTCAACCCCATTACCAGTGCTAGCCTCCCCTAATCAGCCCAATACCAGTCCTACCCCCCATCAGCTCATTACCAGTCCTAGCCTCCACTAATCAGCTCATTTCCAGTCATAGCCCCCCCTGATCAGCTCATTTCCAATGCTAGCCTCCCATCAGTCCATTACCCGTCCTATCCCACGCCATCAGCCCATTACCAGTCCTAGCCTCCCCTAATCAGCTCATTTCCAGTGCTAGTACCCCCCTCAACCCCATTACCAGTGCTAGGCTCCCCTAATCAGCCCATTACCAGTCCCAACTCCCCCTTGATCAGTCCATTCCCAGTCCTAGCCTTCCCTAATCAACCCATTACCAGTCCTAGCCACCCCATCTGCCCATTACCAGTGCTAGCTCCCCCATCAGCCCATTATAATCCTAACCCGCAGTCTCTCGCCTCTGTCCAGCATTATCCCGTCTGTCCAGTATGTCCCCTTTTCTCTCCCCTTTGTCCATGCCAGCCCCCCTCCCTCCATGTCAGCCCCCTCCCTCCATGTCAGTCCCCCTCCCTCTGTCCATGTCAGCCCCCCTCCCTCCATCCATCCATATCAGCTTCCTACATGTCAGCCCCCCTCCGTCCATGTCACCCCCTCTTCCCTCCATGTCAGCCCCCCTCCCTCCAGCCATCCATATCAGCCCCCTCCCTCTGTCCATGTCAGCCCCCCTCCCTCCATCCATTCATATCAGCTCCCTCCATCCATGTCAGCCCCTCCTCCCTCGATGTCAGGCCCCTGTCCATGTCAGCCCCCCTCCCTCCATCCATCCATATCAGCTCCCCTCTGTCCATGTCAGCCCCCCTCCGTCCATCCATCCATCATAAGATCATAAGATATGCCATACTGGGTCAGACCAAGGTCCATCAAGCCCAGTATTCTGTTTCCAACAGTGGCCAATCTAGGTCATATGTACCTAGCAGTTTCCCCAAGAGACACAAGTTCCACAATGCTTGTACTGGGTCAAGCATTGATATCTTCGGTCACTTCTTAATAATGGTTTATGGACCTTTCCTCCAGGAACTTGTCCAAACCTTTTTTAAACCCAGCTACACTAACAGCTTTTACTACATCCTCCGGTAACAAATTCCAGAGTTTGATTACACGTTGAGTGAAAAAATATTTTCTTTTATTAGTCTTAAATAGTTTACCCTGTAGCTTCATTGCATGTCCCCTAGTCTTTCTATATTCTGATAAGGTAAACAATCGATCTACGTTTACCCGTTCCACTCCGTTCATTAATTTATAGAGTTCTATCATATCTCCCCCTCAGCCGTCTCTTTTCCAGGTTAAAGAGCCCTAACCTTTTTAGCCTTTCTTCATAGGAGTATCCTTCCATCCCCTTTACCATTTTGGTGGCTCTTCTCTGTACCTTTTCTAAAATCGCTATATCCTTTTTAAGATACGGCGACCAGAATTGCACACAGTATTCAAGGTGCGGTCTCACCATGGAACGATATAGAGGCATTATAATATCTTTTGTTTTATTTTCCATTCCTTTCCTTATCATACCTAGCATTCTATTTGCTCTCTTGGCCGCCGTTGCACACTGGGCCGAGGGTTTTAACATGGTATCCACAATGACGCCTAAATCTTTTTCCTGGGTGGTGGTTCCTAATGTGGAACCTTGCATCGTGTAACCATAGTTTGGGTTGTTCTTCCCTAGGTGCATAACCTTGCACTTGTCCACATTAAATTTCATCTGCCATTTTGATGCCCAGTCTTCCAATTTATCAAGATCCTCTTGCAATTTTTCACAATCCTCTTGGGTTTTAACAACTTTAAATAGTTTTGTGTCATCTGCAAATTTGATAACCTCACTCGTTATTCCACTTTCCAGGTCATTTATGAATATGTCAAAAAGCAGCGGACCCAGCACAGATCCCTGGGGTACATCACTATTCACCTTTCTCCATTGGGAAAATTGGCCACTTAGCCCTACCCTCTGCTTTCTATCTTTTAACCAGTTCCTGATCCACAATAGTACACTGCCTCCTATCCCATGACTCTTTAGTTTTGCCAAAAGTCTCTGATGAGGGACCTTGTCAAAGGCTTTCTGAAAGTCCAGATACACAATATCAACCAACTCACCTTTGTCCACCTGTTTATTCACTCCTTCAAAAAAACATAACAGATTAGTAAGACAAGATCTTCCTTGTCTAAAGCCATGTTGGCTGTCTCCCATTAGATTGTGACTATCTACATGCCGAGTAATTTTATTCTTTATGATGGTTTCTACCATTTTTCCCGGTACTGACGTCAGGCTCACCGGTCTGTAGTTTCCCGGATCACCCCTGGAACCCTTTTTAAAAATTGGTGTTACGTTGGCGATCCTCCAGTCTTCAGGTATTTGAGATGATTTTAATGATAGTTCACAGATTACTGATAGCAGTTCTGCAATCTCATATTTCAGTTCTTTCAACACCATTGGATGTATACCATCCGGCCCAGGTGATTTGCTACTCTTCAGTTTATCTAATAGTTGTAAGACATCTTCCCGATGTATCGATATTTCCTTCAATTCTTCCGTACCTTTAAATACCACTTCAGTCATGGGTAACATCCCTACATCTTCCTCAGTAAAGACCGAAGCAAAGAATTCATTCAGTCTCTCCGCTATCGCCTTGTCGCCTCTTAGTACTCCTTTAACCCCTTTATCATCTAATGGACCAACTGACTCTCTCACAGGTTTTTTGCTACGAATGTACTTGAAAAGGTCTTTATTTCGCGTTTTTGCTTCCGCAGCAAGTTTCTTCTCAAATTCTCTCTTTGCCTGCCTTATCAATGCCTTGCATTTGACTTGCCAGTGCTTGTGCTGTTTCCAGGTTTCGTCGTTTGGCTCTTTTTTCCATTTCCTGAAAGATGCTTTTTTGGCAAGAACAGCCTCTCTGACCTCACCTTTAAACCATGCTGGCAGTTTTTTGGACTTCCTTCCACTTTTCTTAAAGCGTGGAATACAGCTGGTCTGGGCTTCCAAGATAGTATTTTTCAACAACACCCAAGCTTGATGTACGTCTTTAACCTTTGCAACTGCTCCTTTTAGTTTTTTCTTAACTGTTTTCCTCATTTTATCATAGTCTCCCTTTTAAAAGTTAAAAGGTAGTACTGTGGATTTCCTTACTATCCCTCCTCCACTAATTAAATCAAAGGTGATCATGCTATGATCACTATTGCCAAGTGGCCCCAACACCCTTATCTCTTGCACTAGATCTGGTGTTCCACTAAGGACTAGGTCTAATATGGCTTCCCCTCTGGTCGGTTCATGAACCAGCTGCTCCAAGAAGCAGTCATTTATTTCATCTAGGAACTTTATCTCCCTAGCATGTCCTGACGTGACACTGACCCAGTCGATACCGGGGTAATTGAAATCACCCATTATTATTACTGCGCTGTAACTTTTGTTAGCTTCCTTGATTTCTTTGAGCATTTCATCATCCATTTGGTCATTCTGGCCAGGTGCTCGATAGTACACCCCCACTGCCTTCGCCTTCCCCCTTTTATATGGGATTTCAATCCATATAGATTCTACAGCAGATTTTGTTTCCTGCAAAACGTTAATCCTTTCTGACTCAATGCCCTCTCGAACATAGAGCGCAACCCCTCCACCAATTTGATCAGCTCTATCATTACGATATAGTTTGTACCCAGGTATCACAGTGTCCCACTGGTTGTCCTCCTTCCACCATGTCTCTGATATTCCAATCATATCTAACCTTTCATTTAGTGCTAGATATTCTAACTCTCCCATCTTATTCTTTAGACTTCTAGCATTTGCATACAAGCATTTTAGAGAATGTATTTTATTCATGTTAATTTGGCTATTGTTAGACATGGGTAAATTGGGATCTTTAAGCTCTGTCTGCTCCATACTTGAGGGCATTTGGGCTACTTTACTCTTTTGTGGAACCTCTCTGCTTTTGGTAGTATCCTTCAAGGATACATTCTTCCGAACCATCCGCTCTTGGGCGACTGTCGGCTTTCCCCTAATATCTAGTTTAAAAGCTGCTCTATCTCCTTTTTAAAGGTTAATGCCAGCAGCCTGGTTCCATCCCGGTTAAGGTGAAGCCCATCCCTTCGGAAGAGCCCCTCCTTTCCCCAGAATGTTCCCCAGTTCCTAACAAATCCAAAACCCTCATCTCTGCACCATTGTCTCATCCACGCATTGAGACTCCGGAGCTCTGCCTGCCTTTTGGGTCCTGCGCGTGGAACAGGAAGCATTTCGGAGAATGCTACCCTGGAAGTTCTGGATTTCAACTTCCTACCTAAAAGCCTAAATTTTGCCTCCAGAACCTCCCTACCACATTTTCCTATGTCATTGGTACCGACATGTACCAAGACAGCAGACTCCTCCCCAGCACTATCTAAGACCTTATCTAGGTGGCGTGTGAGGTCCGCTACCTTCGCACCAGGCAGGCATGTTACCAGGCGATCCTCACGTCCACCAGCCACCCAGCTATCTACATGCCTAATGATCGAATCACCAACTATAACGGCTGTCCTAACCCTTCCCTCATGGGCACATGGCCCTGGAGAAACGTCCTCGGTGCGAGAGAGTTTTACATCCCCTGGAGGACAGGTCCTAGTTACAGGATCACTTCCTGCCACACCAGGGTGATGCTCTCCTGTCACGTGACCTCTCTCCTCCATGGCAACAGGGGTGCTGCCAGACTGGAGGTGGGACTTCAGGACTATATCCCTGTAGGTCTCGTCTATGTACCTCTCTGTCTGTCTTATGTTTTCCAAGTCTGCTAATTTAGCCTCTAGAGAACGGACTTGTTCCCTGAGAGAAAAGAGCTCCTTGCACCTAGTGCACACGTAAGACCTCTCACCAACTGGTAGAAAATCATACATGTGACACTCAATGCAAAAGACTGGAAAGCCCCCATCCCGCTTCTGGACTGCTGTCTGCATCTTAGTTTTAAGTTTGTGTCTAGATCTTTAAGTTCTTACTTACTAGGGGATGCTATGGGTATTTATACCAATAAAACTGTACCTAATACGTTTAATATACCTTGTTCACCTGAAGCTTAATTGATCTCAGGTCCTTAGTGTATGACTGATTTGGATAATGAGCTTCACCTGAAAGCACCTCCTGTCTTTTAAGATGTGTAAGTACCTATAAAGCTATGATTATCCCAGGGGTGTGGGGAGGGAGGGAGGGAAAGCGTAGTTACTCACCTGTAACAGGTGTTCTCCAGGAGCAGCAGGAATCAGTCCTCACTTATGGGTGACGTCGGCGCCGACGGAGCCCTCGCGGAGCAATTTTCCCCAGCTTTCAAATAAAGCCTTTGGGAATTGCAGCGCGCATGCGCGGTCGTCTTCCCGCCCGAGGGTGCCATCTTAGCCAGTCAGATGACATAGCTAAAAAAGACAGCATAAAAATTTGCAAAAAAGAACATAAGCAGACGATTGCAACTCCAAGGGGAGGAGGGAGGGTAGTGAGGACTGATTCCTGCTGCTCCTGGAGAACACCTGTTACAGGTGAGTAACTACGCTTTCTCCAGGACCAAGCAGGAAGTCAGTCCTCACTTATGGGACTCCCAAGCTCAAGGCTACCGGAGACCCTAAGCACAAAAATGAGCTCCCTCTAGCTCAGCAGCACAAAAGGATAGAATCTTCGCTGAATTATCACCCACCGGTAGCCCACATCCGGGATGGAGGGTAGGAGTTGCTCAGACCTCAAAGAGATTACGGAGGACTGCCTGTCCGAAAGCACTGTCCCTACGGGACTCCCTCTCGAGACAGTAATGGGCCGCAAAAGTCTGGCTCGAAGACCAAGTAGCGGCCCGGCAGATGTCTGCCAGCGGAACAGAGCGGAGGTAAGCCACTGACGTGGCCTTTGCCCGAACGCAATGAGCCGTGACTCGACTTTCTAAGGAGAGTCCGGCTGCCCCATAAGCCCAAGAGATACAGTCCGCAACCCAGATGGACAGAGTACGCTTGGAGACCGGGAGCCCCAATTTATTGGGGTCAAAAGACACAAAAAGCTGAGCAGCTTTACGGTGCTCCCGCGTACGGTCAAGGTAGAAGTTCAATGCCCTTCTACAGTCCAGGGTATGGAGGACCGTTTCAGCTCGGCTGGAGTGTGGTCTGGGAAAGAAGGTTGGAAGTACCACCTCCTGATTGATGTGAAAAGGGGAGACCACTTTAGGCAGAAATTTTGGGTGAGTCCGTAGGACTACCCTATTCTTGTAGAACCTAGTGTAAGGGGGATCAGACACGAGGGCCTGCAATTCACTTACGCGCCTAGCGGAAGTGAGGGCTATCAAGAACAGTGTTTTCCAAGACAGAAAACGGAGAGAACAGGTAGCCATAGGTTCAAAAGGCGGACAGGTGATCCGCTGCAAAACCACATTCAGGTCCCAGTCAGGCGCTGGCGGGCGCAGAGGCGGTTTAAGTAGAAGGAGACCTCGGAGAAACCTCGTTACGAGAGGGTCATTGGAGAGAGGTCTGCCGTCCACTGGCACATGATGTGCTGAAAGAGCACTGAGGTGAACTTTGACGGAGTTGGACTTAAGTCCCAGATTAGAGAGGTGCAGCAAGTACTGCAAGATCACCGACACCGGGCAGGAGAAGGGATCCTGAGACTGTTGGGTACACCAGACTGCAAAGCGACGCCATTTAAGGGCGTAGCATTTGCGGGTAGAAGGCCGTCGCGAAGCTAAGACGACCTCCTCCACCTCCGCCGGCAGGAGAAGGGGAGCAAGGACTACCCTCTCAGCAGCCAGGCCATGAGGTTGAGAGACCTGAGGTTGGGGTGCAGAAGGGACCCCTGATCCTGAGTGAGGAGATCCGGTTGTACCCCCAGAGGGATTGGATCCTCCACCGCCAGTTGCAGCAGGAGCGGAAACCACGGCTGCCTGGGCCAGCGAGGGGCCACCAGGATCATGAAGGCTTTGTCTCGGAGGACCTTGAAAAGAGTCCGAGAGATCAGCGGGATGGGAGGGAAAGCGTACAGCAGGCTCCCCGACCACGAGATCAGAAAGGCGTCCGCCGCAACCCGAAGGGGGTGTGGCTGACGAGAGCAGAAGCGAGGAAGCTGCCGGTTGTGAGGACTGGCAAAGAGATCCACCGTGGGGAGACCCCACTTGAGGAAGAGCTTCTGAACTACCAAGGGATCCAGACGCCACTCGTGCGGCTGGAGGACCCTGCTGAGTTTGTCTGCAAGGCAATTTTCTTGGCCCGGGAGATAAACTGCCTTGAGGAGAATGCCGTGACTGACGGCCCAAGAGCAGAGCTTCTGTGCCTCCCGGCAGAGGAGGAAGGAGCCCGTGCCCCCCTGCTTGTTCACGTAGAACATGGCAACTTGATTGTCCGTCTGGACAAGGACGGACTGTTGGGAAGTCAGGTGGGAGAAAGCCTTGAGAGCTAGGCGGATCGCCCTGAGCTCCAGGAAGTTGATCTGCTGAGCAGACTCCCACGTGGTCCAGAGGCCCTGAGTACGTGCCTCTTGGCAATGTGCTCCCCAGCCCAGGAGGGATGCATCGGTGGTCAGCACCCGGGTCGGCTGAGGTGACTGGAAAGGCATTCCGAATATCAGGTTCGGCTGCCGGAGCCACCACCGGAGAGACGAGAGCAGTGGCTCGGAGACGCGCACTAGGTCTGCCAGGCCGCCTGTGGCTTGTCGCCACTGCTGGCGGAGACACCATTGAGCAGACCGCATGTTCAGGCGGGCATTGGGGGTCACATGGACGGTGGAAGCCATATGGCCGAGCAGTCTCAGGAAGCGCCTGGCGGAGACCAGGGGCTGGCTGCGAAAGCGGTCGGCTAGGTCCATGAGCCGTTGAGCCCTGTCGAGCGGTAGGTACGCTCGTGCCCGAGGAGTGTGCAGCCTTGCGCCGATGAACTCGAGATCCTGTGAGGGGAGCAAAGTGGACTTTGCGAAGTTTATGACAAAGCCCAAGTGCTGCAGCAGAGTCACCGTGCGGCACGTGGCGTTGGTGACCTCCTGAGCGGACGCTGCTCTGATGAGCCAGTCGTCGAGGTACGGAAAGACATAGAGGCCGTGAAGCCGGAGATGGGCCGCCACGACCGCGAGACATTTTGTGAAGACTCGCGGTGCGGAGGATAGGCCAAAGGGCAGTACTCTGTACTGGTAATGATTTCCTGCCACCACAAACCTTAGGTATTGGCGGTGGCTTGGGTGGATGAGGATGTGCGTGTAGGCATCCTTTAGATCCAAGGAGCATAGCCAATCTCCCTGCTGGAGGTAGGGCAGAAGGATTCCAAGGGTAAGCATTTTGAACTTCTCCCGCACAAGGAACTTGTTGAGGTTGCGCAAGTCCAGGATGGGTCTGAGGCCCCCTGTTCTCTTTGGTATCAGAAAATACCTTGAATAAAAGCCTTGACCTCTCAGGTGGTGGGGCACCGGTTCCACCGCCTGTTCCTGTAGAAGACCTGCTAACTCCTGAAGGAGCAACTCCCTGTGCAGAGGGGGGCGCGAAGGTTCTCCCGGAAAATAGGAGGGAGGGACCTGATGGAAGTGGAGAAGGTAGCCCTCTCGCACGACCTGAAGTACCCAGGCATCTGCGGTGATGCTGGACCACCTGTGGCCGAAGTGAACCAGCCGGCCTCCGGTGCTGGGAGGAACCAGCGGGGGGGGAGAGGCTATGCTGAGCGAGTCAAAAACCCCCACCCTGCTGAGCAGGGGCTGGTGGTGCAGGCTTGGGGGCTTGCTGCCTACGGGACCCGTTACCCCGTCCCTTGGCCTGCTGGCCCTGTTGGGGAGCTGCAGGGGCCTGATAATGGGGGTACGGTTTGTAGGCAGCCGCCTTCCTCGGGTAAAAGGACTTTTTTCCCGAGCCCTTCTTTTTCTGGGAAGGGGCGGAGGTCTTCCTAGAAAGCCTGGTCCTGGTGAGAGTCTCAGTCTCAATTTGTGCAGCCTTTTCCGCCATGGGCTTGCCAAAGAGGTTTTCGCCTCGGCAGGGGACATCGACCAACTTGTCCTGTACCCAGGGCTCAAGATCCGACGACTGAAGCCAAGCCTGTCGGCGGGCACCGATGCCAGCTGCGGCCACTCTAGCCGAGGCCTCAAAGCCATCATAGGCTGCTCGGGACATGAACTTTGAGCATTCCCGAATGCCCGTGGACAAGGCTAGGAACCTCCGCAAGGGCTCCTCGGAGAGACCAGCGGAGAATCCGGCTAGCTCTTTAGCCAGATCCCGGAGATACATGCCCATGTAGAGCTGGTAAGTCTGGACACGACATGCGAGCATAGAGCCCTGGAAGCACTTCTTGCCAAGGCCATCCAGGTTACGGGCCTCCCTTCCAGGAGGCACCGAGGAGTGCATCTTCTGGCTCTTAAGACGATGCATGGCCGATTCCACTACCATGGAATGGTGTGGCAGCTGTGCCTTCTGAAAGCCAGGGCTCTTGCGGACCCGATAGATAGAATCGACCCGCTTGCTCAGGACCGGCGAGGAGGCCGGACTCTCCCACATGCGGAAGAGTAGTCGTTCCAGCATAGGAGGAACCGGCACAGTAAAGTGCTCCCTCGCGGGAGAGTCATACTGGAGGGCGTCGAGCTCTTCGGCTCGAGGCTCCTCCTCGGGATCCGCAGGGAAGGCCAAAGCCTTGGCCATATCCCTAACGAAGTCCGAGAACCGGGCATCCTCCGGGGGGGACTGCTTCCGAGGCTCGGACCCCGGTGAGTCCGATGGGACACACAGAGTCCGGAAAGAATCAGGTGACTCTTCCTCTTCAGACTCCCAGACCGACTCCGACGAGGACTCGGTGGGGTCGGCCCGGGCAGGGTGCGGCGCCAGCCGCCCCGACGTCGAGGGAGTCGGCGTCGGCGACCTCGGTCCCGAACGGGAGGCCGAGGGTGACCTCGACCGAGGATCGACTCGAGTTCTCATTGACTCGAGGATCGGCTCGGTCTCCGGGGTCGACTTGGACGTCGACGTCCCGGCGGTCGGGGCAGCGGCGCCAGCGAGGCCAGCGAGCAGTGCCCGCTGCTGGTCCATGAAGGCAGACAGTCTGCTCTCCAAGGCCGTCAACCTGAGTCCGAGCTCAGGTGACCCAGCAGCCCCCGACTCGGGCCCCGACGGCGTCGGGCCCGACGTCGGCTGTCGCGGAGGCGAGTCCAGAAGGACTACAGGACTTACCCGGGCAGGCATCTCCGACTCCAGGCGAGGTCGCTTCGGGAGATGTTCCTTCTCCAAGGACCCGGGGCGGCTGTCGGGGCTATGCGACCTGGCCCTCGCGGAGCCAGGAGCGTCCACCGACGCCGCCCTCGCGGGTTTTTCCTTCCGACGATGGTCCCCGGAGGGAGAACCCCGGTCGGAGGAGCTCCGGCGACGGTCCGAGCTGGAGCCCTTTGACACGGAGGCCTCCGACGAGGTCCGGGTACGGCTGGGGTCAGCGAAGATTCTCTCGCGCTGATGCCGCCGACTTCTCAACGCCTTCGAGGACAGTTTGCTGCAGGGCCCACAGATCAGTTCCTCATGATCCGGGCCCAAGCAGCGGAGGCAAAAGTCGTGTGTGTCGGTTAGTGACATATTTCGGTCACACCGACCACACCGCTTAAAGCCACTGGCAGCCATCGGGGGAAAAAGGGCCCCTGCGAGGTCAAAGGACCGGGCTGCCAGGGAAAACGAAAATGAAAGCTGACTAAGTCAGAAAAAACCGAAAAAACGCTAGAGGACTCGAGACCGGCGTCGCGAGTCCGGGCGGGAAAACGATCGGCGTCGAACCGAAAGAAAAAAGTATAAAATAAAGAGGAAAATCAACTTTTTCGCGGGGACAAGACGGGGACGTCTGCAGGGCTCCGCGGAAAAAAGAAGACTGGCTAAGATGGCACCCTCGGGCGGGAAGACGACCGCGCATGCGCGCTGCAATTCCCAAAGGCTTTCTTTGAAAGCTGGGGAAAATTGCTCCGCGAGGGCTCCGTCGGCGCCGACGTCACCCATAAGTGAGGACTGACTTCCTGCTTGGTCCTGGAGAAATAACACTTATTAAAAGAGGGCTGCTACACAGTACCCTGTCTTGTGCTGCTGAGGTAAGCTAAATTCTGATTTGATTTAAATTATAGCTCTTAGCTGCTGCTAGGCTGTAACTTCTTATGAAATTTAAACTACAAGCTTTCTGCTGGGTACTAAATTTAACCAGAAAGCTCTCTTCTGTGTGTTAAATTTAAACTAAAAGTACTTTGCTGTTACTTGGCCCTGAGTGACTATTAAATTTAAACTACAAGCTCTCTGCTGGGTATGAAATGTAACCAGAAAGCTCTCCTCTGTGTTTGAAATTCAAACTTTAATTGCTGCTACTAGGCCCTAACTGATCCAACAAAAAAAACAATGGGTTCACAGATTAAGTAGCTTTATTACAAAGAATTCTTTTTAGAAAATTACCAGAAGTATATACTCACAGTTGCAGATTTCTCTCCAGAAGTAACAGTCCCCCTTTCTAGTCCTTCATATCATCCATATCAGCCCCCCTCGGTCCATCCATATCAGCCCCCCTTCGTCCATCCATCCATATCAGCCCCCCTGTCGATGTCAGCCCCATCCAGTCGATGTCAGCCGTGTTGCAGGTTCCCTGCCCCCTCATCACCTTTCCCCATGTCTGCCTCCCTTCTAATGCAGCCGCGGCTCCCTGACTCTTAGGGAACCGCGGCTATGCCTGTAAAATCGTTGCGGAGCCTCCCTGTCTCGACGGGCTCCGTGCAGAATTGTCCCGCCTCCAAAGGAAGTGGTAAAGAACCACTTCCTTGGAGGCGGGACAATGCTGCACGGAGCCCGTTGAGAGACAGGGAGGCTCCAACGATTTTACAAGCACAGCCGCGGTTCCCTAAGAGGCAGGGAGCCACGGCTGCATTAGAAGGAAGCGGGTGAGTTTGCCGCTGCCGAGAAGCAGACTCAGCAGTGGCAGCAACTTGTGCGAGTTTTAATTTTTTATTTTTTTTAAACTTGGCGGAGACGAGGCGACCCCTGCTAAATCCTATGGCGACCCCCGTGGGGGTCGTGACCCACAGGTTGAGAACCACTGCTCTATAACATGAGAGAGCTGCTAACTGTAACTGCAAGGATGCTGCCGCTAATCCTTTGTCAAAACCATCCTGTACGAAAGACAGCACATGCAGAACCGACGCCCTCAACGCTTCAACTGTCTTGTCCGCACACCATGCCTTGACACCCACCAGATACGAACATATGCCAACAAGGTAGACCTCCGCCTAGCTCTCAACATGGTGGAAATAACCGCCATGGAGTATCCTTTCGCTCTCAACCTCGCCCTTTCAAGAGCCAAGCCGTAAGCGAGAATCGATCCACCTGAAGCATGTGTAGCGGACCCTGGAACAACAGGTCCCTCCGAATTGGCAACTCCCAGGGGCGGTCCACCAAGAGTCTTATCAGATCCACATAGCATGGCCTCCACGGCCAATCCGGCACTATCAAATCTACTTGTCCTCTGAACTTCTATTTTCTGTAGTACCTGACCTATTAAGACCCAAGGCAGAAACACGTACAGGAGCTGTTGTTCTGGTCATTTCTGAATGAGGGCATCTAAACCCTCCGACATTCTCTCCCTTCGTCTGCTGAAGAATCGTCTGACCTTTGCCGACTGGAATGACGCCATCATATCCATTACCAGCGTTCCCCAGCGGTGCACGGCCAACTTGAACACCTCCGGATGGAGAATCCACTCTGCTGGGTCCACTCTGACTCGACTCAAAAAATCGGCTTCCACATTGTCTACCCCAGCCACATGTGCCGCCGACAAAGCTATGAGAATCAACTCGGCCCACACTAACAGCTGTTCGGCCTCGCTTTCCAGAGCTGCACTGCTGGTGCCTCCCTGACGATTGATGCAGGCCACTGCGGTTGAGTTGTCGGAAAATACCCGAACCACCTTCCCTCTTTATTTATTTATTTAGCTGTATTTATATCCCGCTTTTCACCGGGTTAAAGCGGTGGAACATTGAACGAGGGGGGGGGAGGGACAATAATCAGTTTTAGGGTATGTGCCGTCACCAGGTGGGCCAACATTCATGATTTTAACAAATAGTTGGGATGTAAACATAGACATTGAGCTACAGTCTCATTGGTGGGTGTTTGTTTCTGGTCCGAGGTATTCCTGGAATATTGTGGTTTTTAGTTGTTTCCTAAACGATAAGGGTCTTTGTTGTTTCTGATGTGATTCGGTAGAGAGTTCCAGATGGATGGTGCGTACAGTTCGAAGGCTCTGTTGCAGGTTCGTTGATTGCATTTTGTCCTTTTGTGGGGGATGGTGAGGGAGTTGTTGGTGGTTTGTCTGGTTGCTTTGTTGTGGGCTGGTCTGGTCAGTAGTGTGCGGAGTTGGGAGGTTTGGGTTTGGTTGAGAGCTTTGTGGGTGAGTAGGGCGGACTTGTACTTGATTCGTGCTTCCAGAGGGAGTATGTGTAGCTCTCTCAGGATTGGGGTGATGTGGTCTTGTTTTTTTGCTGATTGGATAATTCTTGCTGTGGTGTTTAAGGCACTCCGGAGTGGGTTGGTATGGGTGGCTGGGAGTCCATGGTAGGTGACTTTGAAATGCTCTCAGTGCCAGAGCAACCACTCTCAACTCCAATCTGTTTATGGACCAACCCTTCTCCACATCGTTCCACTGTCCTTGAGCGAAACATCCTTCAACGTGCGCTCCCCATCCTAAGAGACTGGCGTCTGTCGTCAGGGGTAGCCATTCGGGTGCTTCCAAGGGCATTCCCTCCTCCAGAGCCCCTGGATGCAACCACCACTGAAGAGCCTGCCTCGGCTCCGTCGGACATGGAAGTCTCCGAGACAGCGGGTCCTCTTGGTGTGACCACCTTCGGAGCTATGCTCTCTGCAATGATTGCATATGGGCTCGCGCCTACGGAACCAACTCGAGTGTCGCTGCCATAGTACCTAGCAACTGCAGATAATGCCATGCTGTGGGATTCCGTCTGCCCAGAAACGTGCCGACTAGCTTTCTCAACCCTATTGCCCGCAGGTGTGGCAGAAAAACCTTTCCTACTTTCGTATCAAAATGAGCCCCCAGGTACTGCAGGTTCTGTGTCAGTTTCAACCTGCTCTTTGCCATGTTGACCACCCAACCCAGACTCTGTAGAAACTCTACCACTCTCATTGTAGCCAACTCACTCTCTATCTCGGACTTTGCCCGAATCAACCAATCGTCCAGGTAAGGGTGTACCAGAATTCCTTCCTTTCTCAATGCTGCCGCCACGATACCATGATGACCTTGGTAAAAGTCCATGGCACTGTTGCCAAACCAAACGGTAACGCTCGGAACTGAAAATGACCCATCGGAACTGCAAATCTGAGAAACCTCTGATGATCCTGCCGAATTGGAATGTGCAGGTAAGCTTCCGACAAATCCAGAGAAGAAATTCTCCTGCCCTCACTGCTACGATCACGGACCTCAGCATTTCCATATGAAAATGAGACACTCTGAGACAGCGATTTACCTTCTTGAGATCCAAAATTGGGCGACAAGATCCTTCCTTCTTTGGCACCATGAAATATATGGAGTATCGACCGTATCCGAACTTGTCTGACGGTACCGGCACCACCGCATTGAGGTCCAACAACCTCTCTAAGGTCTCTTGCACTGCCTTGTTCTTGAAAGGCGCCTTGCAAGGAGATTGAATGTAAGAATAGAACACCGGGCGTTGAAACTGTAGAGCATAACCCTCTCGAATGACAGCCAACACCCATTGATCTGATGTAATCTGGACCCAAGTAGAATACAACTCTCGTAGCCGACCTCCCACAGCTACCGTTTTTACCTGGGTCCTCCTGGCTTCAATGTGGCTTTCTAAGGTTCGAGAAAGAGGATGCCCCAAATCTTTGGTCTGCCCCTCTGAATCCTCGAAACCCTTGATTCTGAAAGGGAAAACGTCCTCTTTGAAATTGACTGAACCGTGCTGAACGGAAATGGCGAAATTCCCTCTGTTGACCCTTGGCTGCCGGAGCAGGACACCCCTGCTTCTGTTTATCCTCAGGGAGCCTCCTGTCCTTGGACTCCCCTAGATCCTTTACCAACTTATCTAAGTCCTCTCCAAAAAGTAGCTTACCCAGCCTTGCCTTGGAGGAACCATCAGCCGCCTAATTGCGCAGCCAAAGATACCGTCTTGCTGCTATCACGGACACCATACTTTTAGATAAACCTCTGATAAAGTCATAATGAATCACAGTTAGATAAGCCGTTCCAGATTCTAACCTGGCTGCTTCAACATGCCTCTCTTCCAATTGCCCCCCCTGCACCCGCTGAGACCAGTGAAGACATGCTCTCGCAACCCATGCACCACAAATAGATGCTTGTATGGATAGAGCATTGATGTCAAATACCTGTTTCAACAAGGTGTCAAGCTACCTGTCCTGAGCATCCTTGAGAGCGGCACTACCTTCCACCGGTGCGTCTACCTTTGGGGACTTAAATAACTCCCGATCCGGATCTACCAACAGATAAAGGCGGGCCATTATCCTGGACCCCTTAAGGCTTGCCTCGGGCATGTTCCATTCTTCTTGAACCATTTCCCGCATCACTCTGTGCACCGGGAAGGCTTTTTGCGTCTTACGTACCGCCTGCAATAAGGGATCCTCTAAGGTCGCATCTTCCGCTGGACCTGTAGACGGCATAATAAGAGCCTTAAACGTCTCCGCTATGAGCTCTGGCAACTCGTCCTTCGGAACACTCGAATCACTCTAGCTTGGTCCTCATGTTCCGTAAGTTCTCCCTCTTCTAACTCCTCTTCCAGGTCCAACTCTGGATCCAATTCCTCAGACAGGTGGCTTTCTGAAGTTACCGACTGGTCTTGCCTATCCTTCTCCTTCCTAGGCTTCTTCAAAGGAACCTTATTAGCCCCCGAGCCTAGAGGGGTTCTTGAGCGCTTCACACCCAGCTCCTCCTACGCTGGACCAGCACCCGAGACTCCCCTACCGCCACTTAAGGCCTGCTGAAGAGCCATGAAATCTGGAGAAAATATCACCGCCAGCCCTCCTGGCAAAAGCACTTGCGAGGGAGGATGATCTGGAGCCCAGGAAGGCCCCGCCACCGGCTCTAGTAGCGGCACGGAGGGTGAAACAGGCTCTGGTAAGACTAAGGGTGTCTCCTTCTGACCCTCCATACCAACTTCTAAGGTCTGCTCCATAGAGGCAGTTTCTTGGACGCAGCCTCTGCAGACCCCTATCTCTGACACCGCTCCCCTTCTAGTACCGCACACTAAACACTGCAGTCTAGAAGGCATCCCGCGGATGCTTCTCTGCTTGTCCCTCAGTTATATTAAATATACTGAGTGCCTGTTCCCCAAATCTGTGCTTTTCTTTGTAGCCCCTGAAACCACGTAGAGCCAAAAGAAAAATCATCATTATTTTTTTATTTTTATTTTTTTTACACTGAATCCCTTCGTTTCAATTCCATTTAAATTGTGAAGAAAAATTTTCTAAAAATGAAGGATCACCACCAAAACCGAGCCTTCTGCAGGTCCCGAGGATCTGACTGTTTTCCCACGCTTCTACCATGCGGCCCCGGCCTACAGACCACGCAAATCCCCGTTTGCGAGCTACTCTGCCTACTAAAACTGTCCCTTTGTTAGTGCTTACCTCCGTTCAACTGCCTTGCAAGTGCTTCGTCTGTTTCTCCCTGTGCTCAGCCGAAACCGCGGTTTCCGCATCGGGAGAGAAACTGGAGCTGAGGAGAAACCGCTGTACTGATGCTGGGGCCTGCTCATTGCTCTCCTTAACCGCTGCCGGTTCCTCACTCAAATATGTGAGTTCGGGAACCGGAGCACAGCCCCTCCACGATGCTTGATTTTTTCCTCCTTCTGCACTGCTGATCGCCCGGCGGTGGAGAGGGAAGGGGGCGGGAACACTCCTCAGTCTTTTTTTTTTTTTTTTAAATCTTTAAAAGCCAATTTTAATAATCTTAACTAAACACTTCCCTAAAAACTCTTCCTTAAGTGTTCCTCTAGTGAGCCTCGAACCTCCAGGCTCACCAACCTCCAGCTGCTTGGAGACTGAGATAACTGGACAGAGGAAGCGGTCCCTGGAGTATTAGTACCAGCGTCATCAGAAGAATGACGTTTCTCAGTCTCCAAAGCTGCTGGAGGAGGTGCTAAACCCAGAGGTTCGGGACTAGACTGGAGGGACAATAAGGAAGCAGCATTGTACAAACATATAAAGACGACGGTCCCTGCTCGTAGAGCTTACAATCTAATCAAGACAGACAGAATAATACAAGAGAAATAAGGGGGTTCAAATAGGGAAGGAGAACAAGGGATTAGGATCCAAATGCAGCCTCAAAGAGGTAAGCCTTTAGCATGGACTTGAAGAGGGAGAGAGAAGAGACTTGACATAAAGATAGAGAAGTTTGTTCCATGCATAAGGAGCAGCAAGGTAAAAATATAGAAGTCAGGAGTTTGCAGAAGAAGAAAAGGGCATAGTGAGAAGAAAGCCAGAGGAGTAGCGGAGTTCACAAGGAGGGGGTTAGGGAAAAAGAAGAGAGGAAAGGTAATGAGGAGCTGTAGAGTGAATGCATTTATATGTTAGAAGAAGTTTGAATTGGATACGGAACCAGAAGGGGAGTCAGTGAAGTGATTTTAGAAGAGGATTATATAAGTGTATCGGGACTAGCGGACGATTAGCCACGCAGCAGAGTTCTGGATAGATTGAAGAGGAGAGAGATAACACTGAGGGAGACCAGCAAGGAGGAGGTTGCAATAGTCAAGATGGGAGGTGACCAAAGAGTAGACAAGAGCCTTAATAGTGTGCTCAGAGAGGAAGGGATGAATTTTGGGATTTTAACCCTCACTTCCCCATTCCTAGCCGACTACTCTAAGCATTAGGCTATACCTAGATGTCCAAGTTCTGAAATACTATTCTGTGGACACCTATGCAGACGTCCCCACAAACATCCATATAGGGCACATCCACATTTGTGAAATTATGTCTGCACTTTGACGTGCCTGCTTTTTTTTTCCCCCAGATGTTTTGGCCTAGACATCCCAGATTGTACTTGTTCATCCCTTGTAAAATCCCCCTCCATATCTCTAAACATTTTTAAACCTATCTATAAATATATAACTGTGTTTTTCTGTAGTTTGAGCAAATATCTTAACATAGACTCACCTTGGTGTGCATCTCACTGTCCAGTACAGACCTAGTCAGCAGGCCACAATGCAGAACAGTGAACACCTCCAGCGTCAGCTCTCGTAAGTGAGCACGGTAATTGTGCAGGCTGATGGCAGACTTCCCGCTCTCCTCAGTCTTGGGGCTTTCCTGCCATAGATAAGAGCATAGAGGTGCAATATAATGAGTTTAGTAGCCAGAACAACAAAAATGGTTAAAATATATCTTTCATTTAATTGGTATTCGTACCATCAAAATGGCTCAAACTTAACATTCCAACTATCAGTCTGCCGGGATGGATTTTGGTGTTCATAAGCCCCAGGCACTTTCACTCTGAAATATGGATTTCGAAGACATTACTATAGACGTTGCTGGAAAGAGAAGCTGAAGAAATTAACTTTCTTAGGAAATGCCTAGAAAACAGGGCCACTCACCTGTAGCAGGTTTTCTCTGTGGATAAAGCACAGTTACTTACCTGTAACAGGTGATCTCTGGGAACAGCAGGAGTAAGTCTTCACATATGGGTATGTCAGTACCACCGGAGCCTGCGCGAAAACTCTCCCCAGCGTCCAAAAAGAAAGCTTTTGGGAGCATCCCACACGCATGCGCGCTGCCTTCCCGCCCATTCACTTCCCTCTCATCAGTTGGGTTTGTAGCTGAGACCGAAGGAGGGAAGCAGACAAATTAGAGAGAGAGAGAGAGAGAGAGAAACAACTCCTAGGGGAGGTGGGGGGTTGTGAAGACTTATTCCTGCCGTTCCCAGAGATCACCTGTTACAGGTAAGTAACTGTGCTATCTCCAGGAACAAGCAGGAATGAGTCTTCACATATGGGGACTCCCAAGCTAGAGATGCCTAGAGGAGGTCCCAGCATGTTGCAAATCTAATAGATGGGCCATGCTATTTCCCAGAACCTCAGGCATCCAAGGGATGGAGGGTAGGAGTTGAATTAAAAAGGGTGTGCTGTGGAACATCTTGACTAAACAAGGCGTCTAGAGGGGAGTCCTTGTGTAGATCATAAATGTCAGTAAATATTGAAATCCAATTTTCTAATGTGGACCTTTAGTCAAAAGTATTGTGAAAGTATTTATTGAGGCTAATAGGGGTCTGGTGGTAAGAGCCAGTACATTATCCTCAAAGAAAATACCTCACTGTGAAGTAGAGGAAATAAATTTTGCAATACAGGCAGAGGTCAGAACCCTAAAAGGCTAGAACTAATCCCAGAAGGAAAAACTGGGGGAGTTTAATGGGGTTGGACTTTGGATGAGAAGCTAAAGCTTCTGTAGTCCAAAGTTTGAAGCTCTTTGTCCTTGTAGCAGAATAAGGCTCTAGGAAAGAGGAGATAAATCTGACTGGTTTGCAGAAAAAGGATGGGTCTTTAAGACCCCTCTATCCAAATGAAAGAGAGAAACATTTGTAGTAGGCGGTGTAGCCTCCAATTTCTTGAAGATCAGTAATGTCTTCCCTAAGTGATGTCACTTAGGATAATGACGTTACATGAAGAGCTTCAGATGTAACGTAACCGGAGAGGTTACAGCAAAAGAAGGTAGTTTCTAAGTACCATAGAAATTGGTTGTCGATTTAAAGCCCTATGGTATGCTGGAACAGCATTAATATGGACAATAACAAATCTTTCAGAGTGAGATATGTGTATTTATATAACTATATATGTATATATATATAGAGAGAGAGAGAGAGAGAGAGAGAGAGACTCAATAACAAGAAGGGGTAAGACCTGCTTGAGAATATGGATAGAGAACCCCTTACTGGTTACACGTGGGAGAACCATCAAGGTGGTTACATGGAAACCAGTGGAATGTTCCTAGTCAGAAGGATAGGTCTAGATGTCTTTAAAAATTCTAGACTTTGAATAACCAGACATGGAGATCTACGTGAAGGTGTGCAGAGACATCCTTAGTCTTAAGACCACAAGTCTGGATCCTTCTATAACTTCAGTGTGGAGAAAAAGACGCAATATAAGGGAATACCATATTTGCCCGTCTATGAGGGCAATATGAGTATAATGTGTTCTTTGTTCAGCATAAGCTCCAATGAAGTATTGGAAATTAGAAGGAATGCACTAGACAATGACCGACTGCAGTGAAAAGAAATGCATCCCTGTTGGAAGAGTTCCACTGGAGATGTGGAACAACTCAGGGAATTAAGCAATTCTTTATGCTTTCACGTGATCTAAGCCCTGGTTTATTTTCCCTAAAAAGAAATTTTAAGGAAGATGGTAAGAGTAGGAAAAAACCCGGTCATGTGAGAGCATGACTGGGCAAAGCCTTTTAACCATCTGGAGTTACCCACCAGGAATGGCTCTGACGCTCTCTGGCTAAGGCCCATAGTTGCAGAGCTTTTGTAGAACTGCAGAGAGCATGTTGTAGGTTGCTTAGGTGAGATCTGGCTGTTTAATTGCCAGTGTGCAACCTAATCTATTCTGTGGTAGCCAAGAATTGAAGATGGCTAAGAATAGTAGACAGGCCGGTTGCCTGCAACGATAAATTGTCCAAGTAGGTTTAGGAACCTCTTTTGGAATTATCTGTTTTTAAGGCAGCAGTAGAGGTTAGGTCCTATAGATTGGAAAAGGACCGACAGACATAATTAGAAGTGATAAAACTCAATTATGGTCTGATAAGCTGTCTTAAAAGAAATATCTGAAAAGATTGCAGAGGGGAGAAACTCTGTATGGAAATCACTTACTGGAGTAGGTATTGAAGACAATCCTATGGCTTAAAGGGTAAGCCCTCTAGTCAAATACTATCACTCTTAGAGTGAAGTCTCGACTAAGAGGGATAGAAAGTAATACAGAGTTATGAAGACTTAAAATTTGGTAAGTCTCTGAAAAAGGTAAAGCTCTCCTGCAGTCAAAAATATGAGATATCCTCGTACAGGACAACTGTCAAGGTGAAGGGCATAGCATACCTTGTAATTAGTTGTTACTCCTCTATTTGCTTTAAAAGGAGAGGAGAAACCTGTTACCTGTAGGGCATGACTATCCTTAATAGCTCTAAGAGCTAAAAGAATGGATTCCTCTTGGCAAACGATTCATGCCTAAAGTGGAGGACTGAGCCAGTGTATCACTGACCTCTCAGTAAGGATGAGAAGAACTGTAAACGCTTCTGTTGTTAAGAAGTAGTGGTTCTGAAACTCAACAGGAAAAGAGAGATTTAATGAATAAAATATCAGAAACCCTGCGACTACTGGGTTTGCTGAGCTTGTTGAGGCTTTGGTTTTCTTAGTCTGGTATAATGTTGCCCTTCTTTGGAAACATCTGCATGATGGGTAGAAGATGAATAAAACTTTTTCCTCCTTAGGGGGATAAAGTTTGTTAGGAGATTTTTTACTAGCTGGGATAGAGGAAAGTTTTGACAATCCTCTGCAAGCAATAATATCAGTGTTTAACTGATTAGCTTGGAATAAAGCATCCTTGTTAAAGAGATTTTCACCAGTGCAAGGAGTATTTCCCAGCCTTTCTTGTACCCATTTGTCCAAGTCTGAAGCTTGGAGCCAGGCCATGCGTCATGCTCCTATGGCTACAGCAGAAGTTCTGCTAATAGACTCAAAACAGTCCAGGGAAGCACGATTAAGGAATCTGGAGACATTTTGAGCATGACTGACTAATAAAAAAAAGTCTGCTCTTTTATGTTCTTGAAGAAAAGGGATCAAAAGCTTTAAGTTCTTTGTGACCTCTTCAAGAGATAATCCCATATAGAAAATATATGAGATAATTCTTGCTGAAAGCATGGATGCCTGGAAGCATCGACGTCCAAAGGCATCTAAAGTCCTAGACTCACGACCTGGCGGATAAGAAGAGTGCTTCTTTGCACTCTTATCCGCCTCATTTCTGATTCTACAAGAATAGAATGATGAGGAAGTTGAGTCTTTTGAAAACCTGGAGAAGGTGGCACCTTGTACATAGTGTCAAGTGCCTTAGAATGTGGGGATACAGTTAAAGGAGTTTCCCACATTCTTAATAGTAGATCCTGTAAGGTCTGATGCAAAGGAAGTACGATAACCTCCTTTAGAATCCAGGGGAATTGCAGGGTCTCTGAATCCCCTGGTAGGGATTCTTTACCAGGTATAGAAATGGCAAGTAACTTTGCCATATCAAGTAGAAAAGCTTGAAAAGAAATCTCCCCTGAGGAGGACCCTCTAAAATGAGGGGTAAAGGCTAGACTTGTTGTAAATTTAGCCTCGGTACCGATGGATTCATCCCAGTCATCGGGATCGGAAGACTTGAAAGGATGAAGCATCGGATTTTCGCTAAAGCGATGTCTTCGGTACCGCCCGAGGCCGGTACTGAGACGAGTCGGTACCGAATCCTCCATGCTAGAGATCGATTCCAGGCTCAGCATCAAAGGAAGCGAGTCTGTTGAAGCAAGCATGGACGGTACCGACACCGATGCTGATACCGGTACCACCAAAGCTGATACCGATACTCGAGGAACGGTCTGCAGCAACTCCAGTGGTTCCAAAGTAGCCGAGAGCGCTAGACTACGTTCATCGGTGAGGAGTGTTTCATCCATCACCATAGCCGATGCCGGGGTGTCGGTACTGCTCGAAGTGGCCACAACCCCCAAACATGGCCCAGGTATGTTCATCGAGGTAAGAACCCTGGGAACAACCTGGAGCCCCGTTAATGCTTTGGAGCCCGAAGACTCCCGCCGGGGCTTTATTGCCAAAATGTCCTCGAGGGCAACGCCAGAGGCATCTCGATGCTTAGAAGGAGATCTACCACTCGAGGACTGGCTAGTCTTTACAGACTTTTGTTTGGTTACCTGATCCAGTGAAAAAGGAGATATTCTAGCTGGTAACATCGAGTGCGATGTGAACCGGGTATCGAGTTGTGCTCGATCCTGAAGACTTCTTCTGTCTGAGCTCCAGCAGGAAAGACACTCCAGTGGGCAATGGTCAGGACCTAAATGGAGTGGAGGAGTGGCCTAGTGGTTGGGGCAAGGTACTTCAGGCCAGAAGGTCGGGGGTTCAAATCCCACTAGAGGACAGCAACCTTGGGCCAGAAGGACTGGGGTTTCTAGTCCCACAGGTGCTCCTTGTGGTCTTGGGCAAGCCACATAACCCTCCATAGTCCATGTTCTCTGTAAAATAGTTATCTCCAAGTTATAATGCCCTGTTCAATGTAATTTCAGTTTGTTCAATGTAAACCGCACTGATGCAGAATAGCGCGGTATATAAGAGAATGCAAATAAATAAATAAATAAACATTTTAGACACCAAGTATGAGTGTCTGAAAATATATCCGTACCACCACACTTTGAGCATTTCTTAAGGATAGTGGCTGGCTTTTCCATAATGGAAGGATAGAGGCCTAGTGGCCTAGAAACCGTCAGGCACTAAACAGGAAAAAACTTCTAAAGAAAAGAAGAAATTCTTTAGTAAAAAGAAAGAAAAGCACCGGCGGTACCAGTGGCATCGGGGGAAGGCAGACGCAACCACAAAAAACTAAGAATAAAAAGAAGGGTGCGGGCAGAGAGACGCCGGAGGATTCGGGGCAGGACATCAGCTCCTGGACTGCCGTAGCCAGTATTGGCCTCAGCGTTCCCTTCTGTGCCTTGGAAGATCGGGCAGGCGGGCCCCGGGCACCTTCTTGTCTGGCGGGGACTTTCCTCCCTTTAAACAGCTTCCCCTGCAGTGGCACTTGGTGCGGGCAGAGAGACGCCGGAGGATTCGGGGCAGGACATCAGCTCCTGGACTGCCGTAGCCAGTATTGGCCTCAGCGTTCCCCTTCTGTGCCTGGAAGATCGGGCAGGCGGGCCCCGGGCACCTTCTTTGTCTTCAGGGACCTTTTGGTTTATATATTTGGTTTATCCTTTTCACCGCGGAGCGTGTCCGCGGGGCGTGGATCGAAGGGGCGTGGTCAAAGGGGCAGGTTTTGCTCCTTTGGCGATACTGCGGCGGCTCGCTCTGGTTTGTCCTTTTTCCCATTATTCTTTTCAGTAATGCGGAAGGCGAAAAGTGTAGCTAAGGCTCCTGAGGCTGGTCCTGGAGGAAAACAGATAGGTCCCTTGGATAGGCACTTTGTGCCAGTTCCACTTGCGCAGTCTTCACCAGATGGAGTCTCCCTCAGTTCTAGCGGGAGATCTCCTCCTCCATTACCTGCACCTTTGCATTTATCTGAATTGTCTGTTAAGTCCCCTGAAACAGCAAGTATATCTAAATTTCCTATTGTATTACCTATTCCTGTACAATTTGTGCCATTGAATACTGTAAACGATATCTCTTCTGAGCCTACCGGCGGTGAGATTACATTGCAGGATATTTGGTCCGCTTTATTAACTATTGATAAAAAAGTATCTTCGACTCTGAATGCGCTTTGTACTTTTTCTCAGGATGCTGTTGTAACCTTACAGCAACTTGACGAAAAAGTTAATTCTGTTGATAGAATTGTTGTGCATATGAGTTCTCAGGTTCCTTCACTCGTGGCCGCACATGATGTTGGGGTTAAAATTTCCTTAGTGTTATATTCTCGAGTGGAGGCTCTTGAAAACTCCTTTCGCTCATGCAATCTCCGGTTTTTGAACTTTCCGCATACTTCGTTATTGACACCTAGAATACTTTTGGAAAAGTATTTCAAGGAAATTCTTAATATTCAGGAACCAGTTGTTGTTTTGCAGGCTTATTATTTTCTTTCTAGTATTAAAAATGTTAGTCCCACCGAGGGGGATTTAGATGAAATTGTTCCAGCTATATCGAATCTCACTGCTTTTCTGGAAGACTCTACAGACAAAATTACTTCTCGCTCCACTTTATTGGTTACATTTGCCTCCGCCGAAGTTAAGCAGCGGATTCTTCGAGCCTTTTTTAAAAAGAAGTCTGTTCTGTTTTGCGGTCAGGCTATTAACATTTTTCCTGATGTCTCCCGCGAGACTCAGCTTCGACGAAGGCAATTTCTGGCTCTTAAACCTAAGGTCGTGGCTTTAGGTGCCACCTTCTTTTTGCGTTTTCCATGCAAATGTGTGATTGGTTTTGATGGAGCCTCTTATATCTTTATGAATGTGACTCAGTTGGAGAAATTTGTTAATGATCGCTCAGGTGCAGTGACTGGAATCAATACTGGTTGATAGAAAGTTTCTCCAAATAGTGTAGGCTTAGTTGCCTGGTTTTCTATTACTTTGTTTCTTATACTTAGTTCTCTGCCTGTATCGCTTGATGTGGACTATATCATTGTATCATGTTTCTTTCATTGTATCTTTAGACAGCTTGTTCTGTATTGTGATTTACCTTTCTGATTTGGTGTAATTTCACTAAAAAATTTAATAAAAAAAAAAAAAAAAAGAATTTTCTGCGGTGACAGGAATACGTCCTGCTGGCTCCGCGGAAAACAGAAAACTGATGAGAGGGAAGTGAATGGGCGGGAAGGCAGCGCACATGCGTGTGGGATGCTCCCAAAAGTTTTCTTTTTGGACGCTGGGGAGCGTTCCCGCGCAGGCTCTGTCGGTACCGACGTACCCATATGTGAAGACTCATTCCTGCTTGTTCCTGGAGATCAATAAATCTTCACATATGGATGACATCACTAATGGAATTCCATTCAGAAACATTCTCAGTTCCTTCTAGAAGCTTTTAGAATAGACTGATCGTGCAAGTGCATGCCTTCCTGCCTGCTGCTGCTGCCATGCCCTCATCTCCTTAGTCTAGTAAGTAGCTAATACTAGGAGACAACTCCAAGGGAAGGTGGGATGGTTGTGAGGATTTATACTACTGCCCATGGTGAACAACTGCTACAGACGAGTAACCCCGTTTTCTCCATAGAGCAGTAGGATAATGTCCTCACAGATAGGAATGCCTAGCTACAGGCTGCCTCCAAAGAAAAAAAGGGGGAAATAACAGAGGGTCTCAACAGGAGACTCTAAATATACAAATTATTTTGTTGGCAAGAAGCCTTAAATATTTTGTCTGGTTTTATTTATTTATTTTTTTACAGAAGCAGCTTGAACAGAAAGAAATGGGCCTAGTAGGATTGAGTTGGATTCTATTCCGCAAACAGATTCTGAAGAACAGATTGGTCAAACTATGGGATTTGTTATCGGAGGATGTAATGAAGGCCATTAGTGTAGCAAGGTTTAAAAAGGATTTGGACAAGGTCCTGGAAGAAAGGTTCATAAACCATTATTAAAGAGGACCTGGGAAATCCACTGCTTGCTCTGGGACAAGTATTGTGGACCCTGTGAGCCTTTTTGGGAACCTGCCAGGTACTTGCGACCTGGATTAGCCACTGTTAGAAACAGAATACTGGGCTTGATGGACTTTGATCTGATCCAGTATGGCATTTCTTATGTTCTAAATCTTCTGTCACCAGCTCAAGGCAATCTGCTGCCTGAGACGAGGGATGAGATGGCGCCCCCCCGCCCCCTGTAGTGTGTGTGTGTGTGGGCTTTCTCAAAACTCCAGTAAGGGACTGAACCAAACCAAAAAGACGATAGATTAGATAATATAGAGGAAATGCAAGATGTTTGCACACCAAGGAACTAAAAGAATGAGCGAGAACAACAGCATACTTTATAAAACTAAATTATAACTCATTTTTATTTTGTTATAAACTGCGTTATGGTTCTTGTTTTTTCTTTTTGAATATATATTTTGCATCCACAGAACCCACTCCCTCAACAGTGGGTGCAGGAAATAACGACCTGGCTTTCCAACAACAACTTAAACATCAACATAAATAAATCTGAAGCTATCATCATTACAAGGGATTCCACATTCACTCCTCCTACCTCTATCAACATCTCACATATACCGATCACAATAAAAGACGAAGTTTGATATCTTGGAGTGATTCTAGACGAACAACTTACCCTCCAACCATATATCAACAAGGTATCCAAATCAGATTTTTTTCAAACTAGCAATGCTCCGTAGACTAAAACCTCTTCTCAATAAAGAACATTTCCGCACGGTATGCCAAGCGATCATTACACCTGTACTGGACTACTGTAATCTCCTCTACCAAGGTCTACTTAAACAATCCACTCGTCCCCTTCAAATAGTACAGAACACTGCTGCCCGTATCATTTCTGGCGCCTCATTACAAGACCATATAACTCCCATACTACATGACCTGCACTTACCATCTTCAAAATTATAAAAATTTCAGCAGGAATACTACAAGAGTTCATCGGAACCAAAGAAAGCAAAAGACCAGAAAGAAACAGCACCAAAAACACTATACCAGCGATGGCGAACCTATGGCACGCGTGCCAGCTGTGGCACGCGAAGGCCTTGCAGCTGGCACACGGGTAGGTCCGCAAAAAATAAAAAGCTGGCTCTGGCTGCTGCCGCGGCAGAGTGCAGTGTCCCGCGGGGCCCCCTCCGCCCGCTAAGCCCCTCTGCAAGGGCTTTCAGATTCGCGAGGGAGAGCGTCTCCCTCGCGTCTCTGTTAAGCCCGCAGGGGCTAATGGGAAATTTCCCATCAGCCCCTTTAGACGCGAGGGACTGATGGGAAATTTCCCATTAGCCCCTGCGGGCTTAACAGAGACGCGAGGGAGAAGCTCTCCCTCGCGAATCTGAAAGCCCTTGCAGAGGGGCTTAGCGGGCGGAGGGGGCCCCGCGGGACATTGCATTCTGCCGCTGCCGCAGCAGCGGCAGCAGCCAAAGCCAGCTTTTTTTTTTTTTTTTTAATATGCCATGGGGGGGGGGGGGTTTGGACTGCAAATGGGGTGGGGGGGGTTAGGACAGCGAATGGGCTGGGGGGGGGTTAGGACTGCTAATGGGCTAGGGGGGGTAGGACTGCTAATGGGCTGGGGGGAGGGGTAGGACTGCTAATGGGCTAAGGGGGGTAGGACTGCTAATGGGCTAGGGGGGGTAGGACTGCTAATGGGCTGTGGGCTGATGGGGGCTGTCTGGAAATGGGGTGATGGGGGGTTAGGACTGGTAATGGGCTATGGGGGGGTTAAGACTGCTAATGGGGTTTGGGCTGATGGGGGCTGTCTGGAAATGGGGTGATGGGGGTTAGGACTGATAATGGGCTATGGGGGGGGGGCTAGGACAGGAAATGGGCTGATGGGGAGGGGTTAGGACTGGATGGGCTGTGGGCTGTTGGGGGGGTTAGGACTAGTAATGGGCTATGGTGGGGTTAAGACTGGTAATGGGCTGTGGGCTGATGGGGGCTGTCTGGAAATGAGGTGATGGGTTAGAACTGCTAATGGGCTATGGGGGGGGTTAGGACTGATAATGGGCTAAGGGGGGGGGCTAGGACAGGAAATGGACTGATGGGGAGGGGTTAGGACTTGAGGTGGGCTGATGTGGTTAGGACTGGTAATGGGCTGTGGGCTGATGGGGGGGGTTTAGGACTGGCAATGGGCTGTGGGGGGCTGACTGGAAATGGGCTGATGGGGTTAAGACTGGAAGTGGGCTGATGGGGGGTTAGGACTGGTAATGGGCTATGGGGGGGTTAGGACTGATAATGGGCTATGGGGGGGTTAAGACTGGTAATGGGCTTTGGGCTGATGGGGGATGTCTGGAAATGGGGTGATGGGGAGTTAGGACTGGTAATGGGTTATAGGGGGGGCTTAAACTGAAAATGGGGTGATGGGGGTTTAGGACTGGAAGTGGGTTGATGGGGGCTAGGACTGGTAATTGGTTGGGGGGTTGCTATGACTGGAAATGGGCTGAGTGGAAGGGGAGGCTTGAACTGCAAATAGCTGATGGGGAGGGAGCTTGGCATGGAAATGGGCTGTGAGGGAAGGGAGCTAGGACTGAAAATGGGCTGATGGAGCAGCTAGGATAGGACTGGAAATGGGCTGTTGGGGGGAGCTAAGATTGGAAATGGGCTGTGGTGGGGGCTTGAATTGAAATGGACTCATGGAGGGGCTAGCACTGGAAGTAGGCTCATGGGGGGGGCTTGGACTGGAATTGGACTGAGTGGAGGGGAGCTATGATTTGACATGGGCTGATGATGGGGCTAGGAAATGACTAGAAATGGGCTGAGGGGGGGCTAGGATTGGAAATGAGCTGATGAAGGGACTCAGACTGAAAATGGATGGGGGAGCTAGGACTGGAAATGGGTTGATGGGGGGCTAGGACTGGAAATGGGCTGATGCAGGGACTAGAAAGGAATGGATGCTGGGTGAGACTGGAACTAGAAGGGAGCTGATGTTGGGGGAGGATTAGAATGGGATGGGGCTGGGAGAGTAAAATGGAGAGGGGAAAAATATTTTGTGTGGGAGGAATGAAAAATCTACAATTGGCCGGGTATTGGGAGAGTAAGTGGGGATTGAGGATGGAGCGGTAAAATTTGTGTGGATGAAATAGGAATGAGGAAAGAGCAAAAGGAGAAAGATTAGTATGTTAAAGCAGATGTAGAGAGAGAGAATGGAAAAAAAGACTAGAAGAGAGAAGAAAGAACAAATGGACAGCAGACGATGGAGAGTTAGCAGAAAACATGAAGAAACCAGAAGAAAGTGGCTGGAGCAATTGCAACTGAAAAAAAATGCACAAAAGGTAGAAAGATATCTCTTTATTTTGAATTTATTAACTGGAATATGAAACCTCTGGGAAATGTGCATCATTAACGTCTGTGCTTTGTTTGGTACAAGAGGAAATTAATTTATAGTTTTATTTCTACAGTGTTGTACATTCCAAGTTTGGCTTTTGGGGTTCCCAGTTTAATTATTGCCTTCCTGTTTCTAAATTGTGATTCCTTGTTTGGTGATGGTCTATGTTCTGCATGTGTAACTGAGCTGAGGTTTAATTGACGTGCTGGCACTTTGAGGAAATTCTTTGGTTTTGTGCGGCAGTTTGGGCACTCGGGCTCAAAAAGGTTAGCCATCACTGCCCTAGAACATCTAATACCTATTTGAAAAGCTGAAAAAGGCAAATTACTACAGTACAGATCCCTGCGTACAAACTTCATGTTAACAGAACACACAGCCTTGGTCACATACTCAGAACACAGACTCTCACCAAGTACAGAATAAGTGATCACAACCTAAAGTAAAAATAAAATATTTAGACAAAAACTAAACCAAAACCACAAGAAGCCAGAATCTGCATGCAGTGTAATACCAGATAAAAAAAGAGATGCAGTTCCCCATACTGTGTAAAATATAAAGACAGCACAAAGTCCAATCACTAAACTGAAAATAAGATTATTTTTTCTACCTTTGTTATCCAACCATTTTATTCTCTGGTCATGCTAGTCGGAGGCTTCTGCTTTCCAATATTCTCTTAGCTCTCTTTCTATGGTCTATAGTCCACCTGCCATTTCTTGTCTCTTCTTTTGTTTTCTTCACTTCCTTCCAACAGCCTATTTCCAATCCCAGTAACCCTCCCCATGTGTCAACTCCCTTCCAGTCCCAGTGCCCCCTCCCTGCTAGCCTCCTCCCCATTACCCAGCCATCTACCAATCCCATCCCTAAGTGTCAGCTCCCTTCCAGTCCCCCTCCAGTACCATCCCCAGATATCAGCTCCCTTTCCATCCCCCTCCTCCCTTCCCCTGTGTCATCACCTTTCCAGTCCACCTCCAGTACCATCCTCAGGTATCAGCTCCCTTCCAGCTCCCTTTCCCCACATCAGTTCCCTTCCAGCTCCTACCTTCCCTCATGTCAGTTCCCTTCCAGCCATCTCCTTCCCCTTTCTGTTCCCTTCCAGCCATTGCTTTTCCCCTGTCAGCTCCCTTCCAGCCCTCTCTTTCCCTTGTGTCAGCTCCCTTCCAGCCCTCTCTTTCCCTCTCTATCAGTTCCCTTCCAACCATCTCTTTCCCCCTCTGTCAGCTCTATTCAGCTCCCTCTCCTTTCCGTCATACCCATTCCGCTTTCTTTCCTTCCCCCTCGTGTAGCTCCATTCCGCTCCCTCTCCTTCCTTCTGTGCAGCTCTGTTCCACTCCCTCTCCATCCCATGTCAGCTCTGTTCCGCTCCCTCTCCTTCCCCCCGTGCAGCTCTGTTCCGCTCCCCCTCCTGTCACCCATGTCAGCTCCGTTCTGCTTCCCCCCCCCCCCCATGTCAGCTTCTTCCCCTTCCTCAGTGGCTGCAATAGCGGTAATAATTTAAAATGAAAAGGAAACCGGTGCGGAGCCTTCCGGCCCTATGGAACCCTGCTGCTGCATCCCACCCCCAAAAGTAAGTGACGCTAGAGCAAGATGCAGCAGCAGGGGTTCCATAGGGCTGGGAGGCTCCGCACCGGTTTCCTTTTCATTTTAAATTACTGATATCACAGCTGCAGCAGCCTGTCCACCTTTTTTTTTTTTTTTTAATCTGAAGGCGGAGTGAGGCGGCTATTTTGGGGGCATTTTTGCTACCCTCAAAAATTTGCCTCCTGAGGCCATTGCCTCACTCTGCCTAGTTCCATTCTATATAATAGTGGGACGTTCAAATCACAGCCTTACAGATCTCTTCCATGGAGGCTGACAGCGAGTGGGCCACCGATGCAGCCATTGCTCAAACATTGTGAAAGCATCAGATTTGACCAGGCATAAGCAAAAAAAGATGCAGTCTGCTAGCCAAATTGAAAGAATATTTGATGATGGCAGCTCCCAATCTACTGGGGTTAAAGGAAACAAAAAGTGGGGTGAATTTGCTATGGGCTTTAGTCTGCTCCAAATAGAAGGCCAAGGCCCTCTTGCAGTCCAGCATATGCAACATGCATTAATCCTTGCGAGCATGGTGCTTTCGGAAAAATGTTGGTAGGGCTACAGACTGAAGAAGATGGAGTTCCGACACCACTTAAGAAGTAACTTAGAATGTTTATGTTTATTACATTTGATATATCGCCTTTCAAACAAACAATCAAGGCGGTTTACAATTGGTAATGAAAAAGATGGCCACTGGCCATGAAAAGGAAAGGAAATTACAATTTCAAGACAGGACAGCAAAAGATAAAAGCCAAACATAACCAGACAAGACGAACGGAAACACAACAGAGGGAGAGAGAGGGATACCAGGATAGACACAGACAGGTGGGGATTACATGGCTGAACGAGACAGATAGAGGGCAGTGATACATAATGGACAAAGGACAATGATGCAAATAAATAACACATGTGAGAATGGTACTGAGGCAGGTATGCTATCAGGTGGGAGGGGGAAGCTCAAAAGCAATAGAATGAATATGCAAGACCACCCTATTGTGCAAAAACTTTGTGAAAGGTGCATCCACTACTAGAGCCTGGAGTTCACCAACTCTCCATGCTGAAATAACAGCCACAAGAAATAGGATCTTCCAGGTCAGGTATTTCAGTCCACAAGTAATTAGTGGCTCGAAAGGAGCTTTCAACAGCTAAGTCAAAACCATGTTGAGGTCCCAAGAGACTCTGGAAGGTTTGAAGAAGGCTTTGTAAGAAGCAAGCCCCACATGAAATTAACAACTAAAGGCTGTAGACAGATGGGTTTATCTTCTACGTGATGATAGGTATCAATTGAACGGAGGTGAACTCTAACAGAGTTAGTTTTCATACCAGACATGAACAAATGTAGAAGGCATTCAAGCAATTTTTATAAGGGATACGAAAAAGGGTCTAGGGGCTGGTCCTCACACCAAATGGCAAACCTCTTCCATTTGAAACCATACAACCTTGGAGTTGAATCCCTTTTGGAAGCCAATAGGACAGAAGCTACACCAGGTTCAAATGAAATAGAGCTACCCCTTCAGCATACAAGCTATGAGTCCAGGGGCTTGATACTGGGGTATAGCAGTGCCCTCAATCCTGAGAAATCAGAGTTGCTGAGTTGCTGAGACAAAATGGGCTCAAGTAAGAGAAGAAACCATGGTTGCCTGGGCAAGTAAGGCACTACTAGTTTCAGTGCTCCTCGGCTGTCTGAGTTTCAGAAGGATTTTCGCTATGAGAGGTATAGGAGGGATATGGATACAGAAGACTCTATTATTTCCCAATGAAGAAGGAAGGCATCTGAAGCTAGTTTGCCATGCGTCTCTACTCTGGAGCAGAACTAAGGCACTTGTTTGTTCCAAGGGGTAGCAAATAGATCTAGTGAGAGTATGACCCACATGCGAAAGATGACTTGTTCTATATCCCAGTCCAGAGTCCATTCATGATACTGAAGGACATGGCACAGCCTGTCTGCCAGAGCTTTGCACTCACCTGGTTGTTCGTGACTCTGAGCACCATCCATTGAGAGATGGCTAGGTTCCACATCCTGATCATTTTCCAACACAGGAGTTATGAGCCTGTTCCTCCCTGCTTGTTGATGTAGAACAGAGTTACCCAAGTGTTCATTTGTATCATAACAATTTGACTGGCTAACCTATCTCTGAAAGCTTTTAGAATATTCAACACTGCTCTCAGTGCTAGGCAATTTATCTAACAAAGGCTTTCCCTGGAAGACCACGGGACATGGGTGTGGAGGCACAGTCAGCACAACCATTTTGACAGCGTGTGCGTGCGTGTGTGTGTGCGTGTGTGTATAAAGCTTAAGGCCTGCCTAGGGCGCCAATACTTTGAACCAACTCTGGGGCAGGCCCTGTGTGGAATCCATCTACATGAGCTCCCCAGCCCAGTTTGGACCCATCGGATGTCAGCAAACTTTTATTTTTTTTTATTTACATTCTCTTATATACCGCGCTATTCTGCATCAGTGCAGTTTACATTGAACAGGGCATTATAACTTGGAGATAACTATTTTACAGGGAACATGGGCTATGGAAGGTTAAGTGGCTTGCCCAAGACCACAAGGAGCACCTGTGGGACTAGAAACCCCAGTCCTTCCGGCCCAAGGTTGCTGTCCTCCAGTGGGATTTGAACCCCCGACCTTCCAGCCTGAAGTACCTTGCCCCAACCACTAGGCTACTCCTCCACTCCACTTTAAAATGCTGCAATAATCATGACCACAATAAAAACCCCAATTCCCTCAAAACAATCACACTGGCAACTTTAGACTCAATGTAATTTAAATAAATTGAAAAATCCAATAACTAATTATTATCAGACTGGAGTCTTGAATGGACATAGACTGAAACACAGTGCTGTGTTGCAACTCTCCCCATTCTTTTGTTTTTTTCCTTGGAGGTGTGTTACACTTTTGGATGGACAAAGCATAAGCTAAGTGTTTATTTGTACTTTTACTGCTTTATTGATTAAAATGGACAGTCCAAGTAGGGTTTTTTTCCCTCACTTGGACTTCAGTCCAATAACACAGGTATACTAAAACAATTTTTTTTAAACTGCCTCTAATGTTTCGATTGATTTTTACGTTTTTTGGTGCGCTGAATCCAAATCTGGTAACCAATTTGCTCCATCACGTACAGATTTTTTCCTACATTGGGTTAGCAGTTTGAGGTGAACGTTTCAGATTGAGTGCGATCGAGATAAATGTTTCTTGGATGAATTCTTTATACTAATTGTTTAGTAGTTATTCAAATAAGAATAAAGAAAATTGTAACAAGGCAGCACATAAGAATAATGTCAACAAAACACACTGTGATGGTAGCAAAATTGTCTGCACTTAAAACAGCCACATACATGTGCACAAACATTGAGCATATAAGAGCGAGGTTAGACACAAAGCAAAGCAAAGAAATGTGCAAAAAATGTTGTACAGGTATGTATGTAAGAATAGAAAACGCAAACCGCACCATTGCAATACATGAAGACAAACACCCGATGGTGTGAAAATAAAATTCTAATAAATGAGATCCGACACTGTGGTAATAACTAGCAAATTTTTATTTCAAAGTTTAGTAAAAACACGATATTTGTCAACACAGTTTAGATTTTAAAGTCATTCTTGGGTCAATCAATCTCCTGGTGGGCCCGTTTCTTCTTCCCCCGAATGCTTCTCTTGGTGCGCTGCTTGGCATATTTTTCATCTGGGGTTTCCCGCAGCAGCAACCAGCAGAAATCAGCCATCATAGTGGTGTTCCATCTTCCTTGGTACCTTCTCTCTGCATCATTGATGTCCTGGTGAAACCTTTCACCTTGTTCTTCACTGTACGCCCCCAAGTTTTCGGGAAAGTAGTTCACATGAGAGTGCAAGAAATGGACTTTCAGGCTCATGTTACAGCCTTGTTCTTTGAAGGCATTGAGCATCCTGGCAACAATATCCTTACAGTTCTCATCCCGCCTGTTCCCCAAGAATTTGAGAACATCATCCTTGAAGGAATCCCAGGCTTCTTTTTCCTTCTCAGACATCGTTTCAGCGAATGCTCCATCTGAAATGAGTTTCCTTATATCAGGGCCAACAAACACTCCTTCCTTTAGCTTTGCTTCAGAAAGTCGGGGGAACTTTGAGCAAAGGTACCGAAAGCACTCACCATCTTTTGGAAGGGACTTGATGAATTGCTTAATGAGACCCAACTTAATGTGGAGAGGTGGTAATAGAATTTTATCACGAGGTACCAAGCTCTCATGAAGAACATTTTTCTCACCGGGTCTCAAATACTCCCGAATTGGCCAGTCTTTTTTCCCCCAGTGTAGGTCGAGGCCGCGGCTATCCCACAAGCAAAGGAAGCAGGGATAGTTGGTGAAACCGGATTGCTGCCCTAATAGCATGGATAGAATTTTAAAGTCTCCACAAATCATCCACTTATGCTCATCATAACGAATCTTCTGAAGAATCAGGGCCAAATTCTCGTATTTTTCTTGGAGAATAACAGAGTGAGCAATAGGAACTGAAGCGAATGTGTTGCCATTATGAAGAAGAACACCTTTTATGCTGTCTTTTGACGAATCAATGAACAGCCGCCATTCAGCAGGATCATACTTGAGTTTAAACTTTCCCATCACTCCGTATATATCGTTGCAAAATACCAAATCTTCCTCTTTGCTGAAATACTTCAAAAATTGTGTCTCGCGGTTGCGGTACCAATAAAAAGTTGTTCCTGGTGACAATAGATTTTTCTGTTTAAGCCGAGAACCTAGCAGTTGGGCAGCATCTTTTGGGAGTCCTAAATCCCGGACTAAATCATTCAATTCAGCTTGAGAGAAAAGTTCAGGTTTCGGATCTGGTTCAGTTTCAAACTCGGAAGTACTGGACTCATCGGGAAAAGCCATCTGATGAGTCTCATCATGATCAGAACCGTCCACACAAATATGATCCAAAGATTTTGGTGGTTCAGGCACAGGTACTTCGTTGCTATGAGGCATAGGCCTAATTGCTGAGGGAAGGTTGGGGTAACTTATTACGTTCTTATTTTTTAAGTTGTATCCCTTCACAATGCAAGAGCAAAAATAGCAGTCACTGCTGTGGTCTCTTTGTTCATAGGTATTCCGAAACGAAATGCTTGTTTTTTACCTTTCATCCATAAGCGTAGATCTTCCTCACATGTCTTGCACACTTTGTGAGGAGCCCACGGTTTGTCTTGATCGCCTAACTTCAAACCGAAATAGGCGAAATATACTTTTTTAATAAATGCAGAAATGTTCCTCTGCCGCTTTTTCACGGTATATTCCCCACAAATAAAACAAAAACTGTCCGGAGAGTTGACGCAACCTCTGGCTCTGTGAGCCATCACAAATACACAGCACTGCAAACTACAACTGTAGTGAACCACTTCGGAATAAAGCTGGATTACGACTGAGCAAACAAAAGGTAATAATGAACTTGCAAGAAACTGAAATTTGACAGGAACGTTCATGTCGCAACCACCGTGTTTGAGCGAGCGAACGAGGCGAGGCGAACAGGAAAGAACATGCGCCAGCGCGAGTACTGGATTTAGCCCCCCGCCTCCCAATTGTCCTGTTAATGTATAAAATGAATACAAAACACTCTAAAATATCATGAGGGAGTGTTTCTAGTTAGTTAACCATTACAACCTCTATTTTGGGCCAAGAAAATAAACTGCAGTCGGCTAAAAAGAAATTATGTGAACATTCCTTATATGGGTAAGAAATCTAATTTTGCAAGAAACCGTGACGTGATGGAACATTATGGCTATTTTTCCTGGATTCAGCACCCCAAAATCTATAGGAATCAGTTGCAAAACTGGAGGCAGTTTTTTGGTAGTGTACCTGTGTAATAATTAAAAACATAACATAAGATATGCCATACTGGGTCAGACCAAGGTCCATTAAGCCCAGTATCCTGTTTCCAACAGTGGTCAATCTAGGTCATAAGTACCTAGCAGTTTCCTCAAAAGACACAGGTTCCTCAATGCTTGTATTGGGTCAAGCAGTGATATCCCGGGTCCCTTTTAATAATGATTTATGGACCTTTCCTCCATGAACTTGTCCAAACCTTTTTTAAACCCAGCTACACTAACAGCTTTTACTATATCCTCCAGTAACAAATTCCAGAGTTTGATTACACGTTGAGTAAAAAAAATATTTTCTCATATTAATCTTAAATAGGTTACCCTGTAGCTTCATTGCATTGAGTCTAAAGTTGCCAGTGTGATTGTTTTGAGGGATTTGGGCTTTTTATTATGATTGTTTTGAGCACCCTCTTCCCTTAGCATGCATTGGCTTTTTAATTGGCAATAACCATGAGACATTTCATAAATATGTGCAGAGCAGAAATGAGGCCATAAGAACAGGCACTTATGTTCTTCGGTTAAACCTTGGGTAAATTGAACTGATTCCTCCGCCAGGATAGGGAGTACTGGAGAGGAAAAGTGACAAACAACATTCTGGAGTCTCTGGGTGGACTGTGTCCACTGAATTCTCAGGGTCCACTGAGCCAGTCTCATCCTGAGATGTGCCAAGGGAACCACATGAACTATGGAGGCCATGTGGCCCAACATATGTCTTGCTGATGTCTGCCAACTCTGTTGTGGCCCTTCTACTATGGCCACCAAGTGAGTGAACATGTCTTGTGGAAGAAAGGTCTTTGACTGAGTCATGTCTAGCAGAACTCCAATAAACTCCAACTGGGGTGATGGGCTCAGATTTGAATTTGGAAAACTGATGACGAACCCTAGTAGCTTTAGCACATGAGTTGTCAAGCTTAAGAATCTTTTGATCAGCCAATCGTCCAACTACATACCCAGCCTGCCTGGATACACTGCAACAACTGTGAGGCATTTCATAAATATGTGCAGAGAGGAAGTGAAACCGAAAAACAGTATGCGGTACTGAGAGTGGTGTTTCCCCATGACAAATCTCAGATACTTCCAGTGACTGGAGTTTATCTGTATGTGAGTATAGGCATACTTCAAATTCAGAGAACACAATCAATTCCCGTTTTCCAGGAAGGGGAGCAGGGTGCCCTTAGAAATCTTTCTGAACTTTTTGCGCTTGAGAAACTTGCTCAGATCTCTTGGGTCTAGGATGGGACGAACTCCCTGTTTTCTTTAGTACCAGGAAATATCTTGAGTAAAATCCCAGCCCTAGTTGAGCAAGCTTGATTGCATTTGTGGTCTGAAGGGTGGAGAGCTCCTACAGAAGCATGTGCTAATAGAGAGGACTGACAGAATGCATCCCTGGTTGGCGATTTGGTGGGAGTTCAAACAGCCATAATTTGAACTCCTCATGGACTATTTGGAGAACTCATGAGTTGGAGGTTATAAAGGGGCAACACTCTGCAGAAAGGAAGAGGTACTAATGCCACTGTATAAGTCACTGGTGAGGCCTCACTTGGAATACTGTGTTCAGTTTTAGAGACCATATCTTGCAAAGGATATAAAAAGACTGGAAACTGTTCAGAGAAAGGCAACCAAAATGATTTGAAGCCTGCGTCAGAAGCCTTATGAGAAGAGACTTGAAGACCTAAATATGTACACTCTGGAGGAGAGGAGGGACAGGGGGGATATGATTCAGACCTTTAAATACTTAAAGAGAAATAATGAACAAACAAACCTCTTCCAAAGATGGGGAAGCTGTAAAACTAGAGGGCATAACATGAAGCTGCAAGGGGGTAAATTGAAAGGCAATGTCAGGAAATACTTTTTCACTGAAAGGGTGGTGAATGCTTGGAATGCCCTCCCGATGGAAGTGTTGGGGGCAAATACAGTGACAAAATTCTAAATGGCACGGGATAGACACTGTGGATCCCTTTACAGCAACAGGATAAAATCAAATAAACTTAACTAACTAATTTCTCAAAATATAGGGGTGTCCTACACGGAGCGGTGGGTTCACCCCTAAAACAAAGACATGGGGAGGGGTGGCCTGCATGGAGCGGCAGGTGC
The DNA here is from genome assembly GCA_033557465.1 of Ichthyophis bannanicus. Lineage (NCBI taxonomy): Eukaryota > Metazoa > Chordata > Amphibia > Gymnophiona > Ichthyophiidae > Ichthyophis > Ichthyophis bannanicus. The sequence continues at coordinate 25,875,870 of CM066046.1, read as the reverse complement.
ACCTGCTCTTGCCATCTTATTGGGCAGACTAGATGGACCATACTGGTCTTTATCCGCCATCATTTACTATGTTACTATATAACAAATTATAGAGTTTGATTATGCGTTGAATGAAAAAATATTTTCTCTTATTAGTCTTAAATGGGTTGCATTGTAGCTTCATTGTATATCTTCTAGTCTTTCTAGTCTTTGATGGTGTAAACAACCAATCTACGTTTAACCGTTCCACTCCATTCATTAATTTATAGATCTCTATCATATGAAGTATAAAAGATATTAAAGTTTATTCTGATTTTATTCTCTTGCTATAAAGGGATCCACTGTGTCTGTCCCATGCCATTTTGAATTCTATCACTGTATATGCCCCCACCACCTCCATAGGGAGGGCATTTGAAGCATCCACCACCCTTTCAGTGAAAAAGTATTTAAAGAGTGTAGAGAAGATGGAGAATTAAGTGACTAGCCTAGGTTCACAAAGGCCCACAATGGGATTTAAAACCTGCTCCTAAGCCACTACTGTACCCATTATGCTATTAACCACAGAAACAGAAACATGATGTCAGAAAAAAGACCAAATGGCCTATCTGGTTTGCCCTTCCATATCAAATACTAAAGTCTCTTTTCCTTTAGAGATCTTCTGTGTTTGTCCCATGCTTTTTTGAATTCAGATACTATCCTCGTCTCTACTACCTCCACTGGGAGACTTTTCCACGCATCTACCACTCTTTCCGTGTAGAAATATTTGCGTATATAACCCCTGAGTCTATCCACTTTCACCTTCATCCTATGTCTCCTAGTAGCAGAACTTGCTTTCAATCAAAAGAGGCTCTCCTCTTGTGCATTTATGAACAGAGGTATTTAAACATCTCTGTCATAGCTCCTCTATCCTGCCTTTCCTCTAAGATATACAGGGTGGCCGAAAAAAAGTGAGAACATCTCGTAAATTAAAAGCTTAAATAGTTTACTTATTTACCTTTTTTAGCTATATAACGTCTTTATTTTGACAATTTCCTGTCGCCAACTTTTTTTTTTTTTTAATGTCAATCGTTTACATCTGTCCTTTTTTTTTAAATTTTATTAATCTTTTATTTATAAAATATATAGCAATAATACCAAGAAAAAGACAAAAGGAAAAACAAAAAAACATACATTATACATCCCCAAAACATATATGTCAAACACTAATCCACATCAAGGAGGTGCTCATCAAATTTACTAAAATGGAACCAAATTGGCCCCAAAAAATACTACAAATACCCCATTCAGTTAAGTAAAGAGCAAGGAAACAAAACTGAACACCAAGGAAAAAAGCCCCTAAGTCTTACCATCCAGAAATGTTAACAAATGCTCCACTTCAAGAAATATATATTTTACCCTGAAACACAATGTGACACTTACAGGGAAATTTAAGATAGAAAGATGCCCCCAGGGCTAGGACCCGTGGGCGCAATTCCAAAAAAAGCCTTACGTCGCCTTTGGGTTACCCGAGATACATCGGGAAACATTTGTATTGCTTGCCCACAGAATTTCTCACTTTTATTTTGAAATATGTACGCAACACCTTATCTTATCTATCTCAGACAAGAATGTTACCAATAATGTGGCTCCAGATGTAATATCATCACTATCGGATTCAATAAATTCTGAGATACCTAAAGGAGAGGAGATTAGGTGATCATAATGAACACCAGTCTCCCCTTCTTCCCCACGCTTATCCAATTTTCCCTTAAGAGCATAATATATCTCACTTGGTTTGCAGCTTGTCGTGCTGTGAGGGCTTGCGTGCATCAGTGATGCTGAGAGCTAAACTATCGGTAGTTTAACTACTGGCAGGGTCTCCCAAGATGGACAGGTCTCAGCTGAGGTGCCAGACCAAGACAAACCACCCATCTGGGCAGCAGCAGAATGGGACAGTGTTGACGGCGGAGGATCACATTTTTGTGACAACGGCAACACCACCAAACTTAAACTGTGCGGAAGAAAGGCCCGGCAATCTACTTCTGTATCTTGCCATGAAAACCCAATGGATAGTTACAACAAAACAAATTGTGCTATGGTGCTGGAAGATGAGACCCCCAGGTCAGAAGGCACTCAACTAGCTACTGGGGAAGAGCTAAAGACTTTTCAGAGTAAAACCAGCATTTATGATGTGGTTGAATCAAAGCCCTCGGGAAGTCTGACTGCTGATGTAGCTGCGCATGAAATGAGAGTCAGAAGCTGTAAAGATGTCTTACACATTGGAACATGGAACATACGAAGCATGAACCAAGGGAAGTTGGAGGTGGTCAAGAATGAAATGGAACATGTACAACTTGATCTGTTGGGTGTCAGCGAACTGAAATGGACTGGCATGGGGCACTTTGCATCAGATGATCACATGGTCTACTATGCTGGAAATGAAAGACAAAGAAGAAATGGTGTTGCATTTATAATAAAGAAGAAACTTGCAAGAACTGTAATGAAATACAATGCAGTCAGCGAATGCTTAATCTCTATTCGTCTACGAGGATTGCCTATCAACACAACTATAATTCAAGTATATGCCCCAACAGCAGCTGCTGAAGAGAATGAAATTGAAGAGTTCTATGAACAAGTACAAGCTGAAATTGACAGAACATGCAAACAGGATATCCTGATAGTCATGGGTGACTGGAACGCAAAAGTTGGCAACAAAGAAGGCGGCAAAGTAGTTGGAAAATATGGACTTGGCAACAGAAATGAAGCTGGAGAAAGACTGATAGAATTCTGCAAGACCAATGATCTATTCATCTCAAACACCTTCTTCCAGTAACACAAGCGGCGATTGTACACATGGACTTCACCGAATGGATTATATAAAAATCAAATTGACTACATATGTGGAAGTCAATGATGGAAAAGCTCTGTAACATCAACAAAGACAAAACCTGGAGTTGATTGTGGTACAGATCATCAACTACTAGTATGCAAACTCAAGCTAAAGTTGAAAAAGAGCAAACCACTCATGAATGCAGCAAAATATGACCTTGAGAATATACCACTGGAATTTAAAAACTGCCTGCAAAATCGATTTGCTGCTTTAGATACAAGTGACAGAGCTCCGGAAGAGTTATGGAATGACATCAAGAAGGTTGTGATGGAAGAAAGCGAGAAGTCTCTACAAAAGGTGAAAAAGCAAAAACGGCCAAAATGGATGACAGAAGAAACTCTGAAAATTGCCCAGAAACGCAGAGAAGCTAAAGCCAGAGGAGAAAGAAAGACAATCGCAGAACTCAACAGAGATTTCCAACGTGCAGCAAGACAGGACAAGGAAAAGTACTACAATGACACTTGCAAGGAAATAAAAGAAGAAACTATTAGAGGAAGAACAAGATTGGCTTTCCTAAAGCTATGAGAGTTAAAGAAAAAGTTCCAGCCTCGAATTGGAATGTTACAAGATGCTCAAGGTTCTATGTTGAATGATGCTGAGAAGATCAAGAAAAGGTGGAAGGAATATACAGAGTTTTTATATGATAAAGATCAAGTGGACCAACAGCCGTTTCAACCTGTACCTTATGATCGGGAACGATTGGTGATGAAAGAAGAAGTTGAAGCAGCATTGAAAGCCTTATCAAAGAACAATCAAATTTGTGCAACCCAAAAACGGTGATCAATATACCAAGGTAATAGAAAAACAGATCCCGTAAATCCCTCAACAAACTTTTAATTTTTTTGTCGGACATAAATCGTGTAGGGCAGGTATTGCAAAACCATGCCCCAATACACAATACATATCATCCCTTTTATTCAAACCAATAGGTTATTTAAATGTATAAAACTTCTCATCCAAGTTAATGTAAACAACACTTATCTGAAAAACCATGCGCGACGTGCACGTTTCGGGGGGTAAACCCCTGTATCAAGCGCTCTCAGATCCACTTGTACAAAACTTTTCAACTTGAGAGGAAGCTTGAAAAGTTTTGTACAAGTGGATCTGAGAGCGCTTGATACAGGGGTTTACCCCCGAAACGTGCACGTCGCGCATGGTTTTTCAGATAAGTGTCATTTACATTAACTTGGATGAGAAGTTTTATACATTTAAATAACCTATTGGTTTGAATAAAAGGGATATGTATTGTGTATTGGGGCATGGTTTTGCAATACCTGCCCTACACGATTTATGTCCGACAAAAAAATTAAAGGTTTTTTGAGGGATTTACGGGATCTGTTTTTCTATTACCTTATCAAAGAACAAAGCACCAGGCATTGATAGCATTCCCATAGAAGTATTGCAGCAATCTGATGCAGCTGTTACCGTACTCACAAGGCTCTGCCAAGAAATATGGAAGACAACATCATGGCCAACTGACTGGAAAAGATCTGTGTTTATACCAATACTAAAGAAAGGTGATCCAACTGACTGTGGAAATTATCGCACAATCGCTCTGATCCCACATGCCAGCAAGATTCTACTGAAGATTATTCAAAAGAGACTACAACCATACCTGGAACAAGAACTACCTGAAGTGCAAGCAGGGTTCAGGAAAGGGCGAGGAACGAGAGACATCATTGCGGATGTGAGATGGATCCTTGAAAAGACTAAAGAATACCAAAAGGATATCTATTTGTGCTTTATCGACTATAGCAAGGCTTTTGACTGTGTAAACCATGAGAAACTCTGGGCCACATTAAGAAGCATGGGTATACCAGAACACCTGATCGTTCTCTTGCGCAATCTGTACATTGATTAAGAAGCAACAGTTTGAACGGAACAAGGAGAAACAGAATTGTTTAAAATAAGCAAAGGTGTAAGACAAGGCGGCATACTTTCCCCCTACCTGTTTAATTTATATGCAGAACAAATCATCAGAGAAGCAGGATTGTATGAAGACAACAGAGGTGTGAAGATTGGTGGAAGACTCATCAACAAGACTCCCCTCCAAGAAATGACCCAATCTAGAAATGCCCTCACACTGCAGTGTAGATAGATTATGTATATAGTTAACCCAGTTATCCAAGTTTGTACTCCTGTTCAATGTAAAACCTGACAGTTTGTCGTTATGGTCGTTGTTGTTATGATGTAAACCGCGCTGATTCTAAATAGCGCGGTATATAAGAAACTGTAATAAATAAATAATAAATAAATAAATAAATAAAACAACCTTCGCTATGCTGATGATACCACATTACTGTCTGAAAGTGAAGATGATCTGAAACATTTGCTTCTCACAATCAAACAACATAGTCTCAAAATGGGCCTGCACCTTAATGTAAAGAAGACAAAGATCATGACAAGTGGCATAATCAACAGGTTCATCGTTGAAGGAGAAGAAATTGAAATTGTGAACAACTTTAACCTACTTGGATCAACTATCAATGAAGAAGCAACAAGCAGTCAAGAAATCAGACGACGCATTGCTCTTGGCAGAATGGCTATGAAAGACCTAGATAAGATTCTCAAGAGCAGAGATGTCTCTCTCCATACAAAGATTCGACTTGTTCAAGCCATGGTATTTTCAATAACATCATATGGATGTGAAAGCTGGACAGTGAAAAAGATAGACAGGAAGAAAATTGATGCCTTTGAATTATGGTGCTGGCGGCGAATACTGTGTATACCATGGAATGCCCGAAGAACAAAAAAGTCGGTACTAGAGGAGATCAAACCTAAGCTTTCTTTAGAAGCTCAGATGACAAGACTTCGACTTTCATACTTTGGACACATCATGCGAAGAGAGAGATCATTAGAGAAAGACATTATGCTTGGCAAGATAGAAGGTCAACGCAAAAGAGGAAGGCCAGCAATGAGATGGATCGATACAATAACAGCAGCTACGGGTACCAGTCTGTCAACAATGAGCCGCCTGACTGAAGACCGAACACAATTTAGGATAGCTATCCAGAGGGTCGCCATGAGTCGACTCCGACTCGACGGCACTTAACAACTTAACAACATATTTTTGAAATATTAATTAATTCGACATCAGTAAACAATAATACTTCCTTAAGATACTTCCAAAAAAGTATCATAGGAGATAAGTACTGAGTTTGCGGAAAATTCAACAATCGGAGATTTTTAGACCTCAAAGAATTCTCCAAAAACTCATCTTGTCGATGTAAAGCAAGGGAATCCTGAGAAAAGTTAACACAAAAGTCCTTCTGGGGTGAGTCCTTAGACTCCTGATCTACTGTCCACTTTTCCAACAATGTTATTCTAGTTTCATGATCTGATAACTTCACAACCGTTTCTTTAGAAAAAACAGAAACTTTCTTCAAGGAAGAGCCTAGACCCAATTCCATATGAGTCACAATCGCCCATATATCCTTCAAAGAAACATCAGAATGCGGAACGTGGGCTTCAACAACAGAGGAAAAAGTAATTACCGAGGGTAAAGATGGTGTTAAACTCAGCGTGGAATCAATTTTCAAAAAAGAAGCTGGCAATAAGACTGAGCCGGAGTCGGCCCGCTCCACATCCTCCTGTGAAGAGGCCGCACCAGACGCTTGCATAAGTTCTAAGCCGGGCAGAGTTACAACCAAGTCGCTAGGAGAGGTCACAGATGAAGAAATACTCAATCCAGAAACATCTAAACCACCATCCTTTGGTGTCTGAGCTAAAGTAGAGGGATCACTTACACGTACATGAGCATCCATTGGCCCCACAATCTTGACCGTCTTCGTTTGAACAACAGGTGGATATTTCTTTTTCTGTTTCCCCATTACAGGGAGCCTCTCACGCCTATGTACGCCGAAGGGACGCCAAAGGGCGTAGCCTACCCCTTTGGGCACACCCCAAGGGACGCCCTTGACTGCGTCCCGCAGTAGGGCAGTTGGTTTTATTGCCCACAGCTACCTGCAGCCAATCAATCAGTGCAGCGGCTGATGTCGGGAACCTCTCAGGTACACAGTTCAAGGAAAAGTCAGGCAATCAAAACACCTGGGCGTCCCGCGGTAGGGCAGTTGGTTTTATAGCCCACAGCTACCTGCAGCCAATCAATCAGTGCAGCGGCTGATGTCGGGAATCTCTCAGGTACACAGTTCAAGGAAATCAAAACACCTCCTACATCTGTCTTTTTGAATTTTTAAGTAACTTATATGCTACGAGATGTTCTCACTTTTTTTGGGCCACCCTGTACATATTAAGATCTTCCATCCTCAAATGCTTTATAATGAAAATCACTAATCATTTTAATAGCCACCTTCTGCACAGACTCCATCCTATTTAAGTCCTTTTGAAGGTGTGGTCTCAAGAATTGCACACAATGCTCCAAATGATGTAACACCAAAGACTTATACAGAGGCACTATCAACTCCTATTTTCTGCTGGCCATTCCTCTCCCTATGCACCCAACAATCCTTCTGGCTTTCACCACCGCCTTTTCTACCTGTCTAGCCACCTTAAAATCATCAGAAACAATCATGCCCAGGTCCCACTCTTCTTTCGTGGACAGACGTATTTTGCCCCATACACTGTATCGCTCCCTTGTTTTTTTGCAACCCAAATGCATGGTCCTGCATTTTATAGCATTGAATCTCAGCTGCCAAATTCTTGACCATTTTTCAAGCTTAGTTAGATCCCACCTCATGTCATCTACACCTTCCTGGGTGTCTACTCTATTACAGATTTTGGTATCATCCGCAAAGAGGCAAAACTTACCAGACAGCCCTTCCGCAATATCACTAACAAAGATGTTAAAAAGAATTGGACCAAGGACAGATCCTGCGGCACACCACTGGTAACCTCCTTTTCCTCAGAGTGAGCTCCATTTACCTGTACTCTTTGTCGCCTCCCACTCAACCAATTTCTAAATCAGTCAGTCACTTTAGGGTCCATCACTAGGGTGTCAAAGGCTTTAATGAAATTTAAGTACACCACATCTACGGCGGTCCCTCGGTCCAACTCTCTGGGCAGCCTCTGGTAAACCCATGCTGCCTTGGATCTTGCAATCCATTGGACTCCAGAAACCTCACTATCCTACCTTTTAGCAGTGTTTCCAATAATTTAATCATGGCAGAGGTTAAACTAACTAGCCTTTAGTTTTCAACCTCATCCTTAGTTCCACTTTTGTGTAAAGGGACTGCATTTGCCTGTCACAATCCTCTGGGACCACACCAGACTCCAAAGAAGCACTGAAAAGGTCAGTCAGTGGAGCCACTAGAACTTCCCCAAGTTCCTTCAGTATCCTCGGATGTAGCCCATCCAGTCCCATCACTTTGCCTACTTTTAGTTTAGCTAGTTCCTCACAAACACAGTCTTCTAAAAATCTTTCAAGATCCCCGTCACTTCTGTTCCTATTTGTGGGTGTTTTCTGAGGTCCTGCTACTGGCCCCTTCATCTGTGAACACAGAACAGAAATATTTGTTAAGCAATTCCTCTTTATCCTCATCAGCTTCTACATAATCCTCTCCTTCACCTTCGAGTCTGACAATACCACTTTTGCACTTCCTTCTCTCACTAACATATCTGAAAAATGTCTTTTCTACTCATTTTATCGCACAGGCTATTTTTTCTTCTAACTTCTCTTTTCCAAATATAGTTGATTGTTTTCCTTTCTCTGTGATCTCTTGTATTTTATGAAGGCCACCCTCTTTTTCCTCACTTTTTCAGCTACTTCTTTTGAGAACCACAGTGACCTCCTTTTCCTTTGACATTTACTTACCTAACAAAAAGGTTTGTTGCACTTAAAATATCCCCTTTCAGTTTTGCCTATTGCTTTTCTACATTCCCCAGCTGTTCCCATCCCCCTAATGACTCCTTGAAGTACTGTCTCTTCTTGGCAAAGTTAGTTTTCCTAAAATCTAAGACCCTTGCTTTTCAATGCATTTTATCAGCCCTAGTCCTAATACTGAACCATACCATCTGGTGATCACTGGATGCAAGATGATCTTCCACTATAACATTAGAAACACTTTAACCATTGGTAAGCATCAAGTACAGTATGGTCCCTTCACATTTGGATTTTATTCGTGATGTGGCCCGAGGCCTTTCAATCACGGTAGCTCCTGAAAAAGAACCTAGAGCAAAGGAATTGGAAATTCTCCAATACCCTAAGGCTCCCAAGGAAGCAGCTGCCCATTCATGAAATTGATGCTCAGAATGTGGGAGACACTTTTGACCACATCTCCTTATCCTAGAAGACTCGATACCATGTATCGAGTTCCACCATGTCCTGGTTTTCAAAAGACTCAGCTGCCACACCATTCACGGTAGTGGAGTCAGCCATGCATAGGATGAAAAGTGCAAAGAGACATGCATCCAATCCTCCAGGTCATGAATGCAGGACTCTTGACGCTTTTGGGCGTCAAGCTTTTCAGGCTTCCATGCTTTCAGCTAGGATCAGCTCATATATTTTATATATGGGAATGTTCCTCAAAGAGGTCACAGGAGATTTGGAGCTTATGAGCCCCCTTCTCCCTGAGGACATACGACAGGACTTTCTCACTCTGGTCAAGCATGCTCAAGATGTCTCCAAGTTTGTAAACCGTGCAGCCTTTGACTGCTTTGAATGCATCAGCAGAACCTCTGCTATTGCCATTGGTGCACGTTGGATTGCCTGGCTTCAGGCATCAGATTTGGAGATTTGGGTATAGGATAAATTGGGAAACATCCCTTGCACAGGAGAAAACCTCTTTGGCAAGACTTGGGAGGAGAAGGCTAATGAGATAGATACTAACAATCTGACTTTAGACAGTTTGTCAAAATCTACAGCCACTCCAGCCAAAAAGAAACCCTATAAAAAACCCTTTTTCAGCAAAAAGAGGAAGTTTTATCCATCCTATAACCAGCAAGGGCAAGCTCAGGGTCAAGTTGCCCAGAAGGGTCAACAACAACAATCCAGACAAAAGAAGCCAAAAGGCCTTAGAGCTCAACCAGCTCCACAGGCCCAGCCCCCTCAAGGGCTTTGACTCCTTCATAGAGAACTTAGCCTTCCTGCCTCTGAAGGTGCCAGAACCCCTAAACATTCCAGGCAGGCTGTGCCATTTTGCCAACAGATGGCACCAAATATCAACAGAAAACTGGACTTTGTCCATTGTGGGAGAGGGGTACAAGCTTCATTTTCACAGTATGCCCCCCTCCTACAATCGTAAGACAGTTCAATTCCCAAACCTCTACAGGCAATCTACTGGATCAAGAGGTCTCAACACTCCTTGCTCAAGGAGCAATAGAGTAGGTGCCCATTCTTCAGCAGGGTTCTATTCCCCCTATTTTCTTATTCCAAAGAAAACAGGAGGACACAGACTCATTCTAGACCTCAGAGAATTGAACAAATATCTGTTCCGAGAAAAGTTCAAAATGATTTCTCTGGGAACTCTTCTGCCATACCTTCAAAGTCAGGATTGGCTTTGTTTTCTAGATCTAAAGGATGCATATACTCACATTCTGATCCATCCAGTTCACAGGAAATTCTTACAATTCCTTTTCAAGGGAAAACATTTCCAATGCAGTGTTCTTCCCTTTGGTCTGGCTTCAGCACCAAGAGTATTCACAAAATGCATGACAGTAGTAGCTGCATTTCTGCGAACCCTGGGGATATTCGTCTTCCCTTACCTGGACTGGCTCATTCGAGCCCCCACGGTTCCAGAAGCCAGATCTGCACCGTCTCGCACAATGCGAATCCTTCAATACTTGGAATTGGTCATAAACCTCCCAAAATCCCAACTTGCTCCGTCTCAGTCCCTAGAGTTCATAGGAGCTCGTCTAGATACCAGACAGTCAAGGGTTTTTCTCCCACAACCCCGCTGTCTTCGTATAATGCAGCTAGCTTCTCAAGCAGCGGTGAAGTCCTCCCTAATTGCTCGAGAACTACTACAATTTGGGACATATGGCATCCGCGGTTCATGTGGTTCCCTACACTCGCCTTCATATGCGAGCAGCCTAGTGGACCCTTTCCACACAGTGGACACAGGCCACAGGACATCTGTCGGACAAGATATCAAACTCACGACAACTGATCTTGTCCCTACAATGGTGGCAATCACTGAAAAATCTTCTAGTGGGGTCTCCTTTCCAGCAACCCCTATTCCAGGCCACCCTAATAACAGATGCATCACAGGTGGGATGGGGAGCACACCTGCATCATCTCTCTAACCAGGGTACGTGGACTCTTCACATAAACCTCCTGGAACTCAGAGCAATCTATCTAGCTCTTCGAGTATTCCATGCCCAGCTCAGCTACAAGACAGTCCCAGTCCAAACGGACAATCAAGTAGGTATGTTCTACGTGAACAAGCAGGGCGGAAAAGGCTCTCTGTCATTATGCAATGAAGCTTTACGACTATGGGCTCTCGCCAGAGAGCATCAAATTCACCTTCTCGTGGTATATCTTCCAGGCATTCAAAACCTTTGGGCAGACAAACTCAGCAGAGTACTGCTGCCTCATGAATGGTCTCTCCACCTAGACCAGGTGGCCAAGATATTTCAGATCTGAGGAACCCCAGACATAGACCTATTTGCAAGTCCACTGAATGCCAAACTTCCCCGGTTCTGTTCCAGGATTCCGGCTCAAAATTGCCAGGCAAGGGATGCCTTCCTTCTTCACGACTTCCTCTATGCCTTCCCACCCATTCCACTCATTCCCAAAACACTCTTCAAGCTTCAGAGAGACAAAGGTTGTATGATCCTCATAGCGCCATGGCGGCCACGCCAAACGTGGTATCCCCTGCTTCAACATCTCTCTCAAGCTGCACCTCTGGAGTTAGGCTATGCTCCAGATCTCCTCTCCCAAGAGAATGGGATGCTATGGCACCCGAATCCCCAGTCCCTGCATCTCAGGGCCTGGTTGCTGAAAGCTTAGACCTTCAGGATCTTAACCTTTCCCAACAGGTAAAGGATATCCTTCAGGCTTCTAGAAAACCTTCCACAAGACGCTCTTATGCCTTCAAGTGGAAACGTTTTACTATATGGTGTTCACAGAAGGGGTTAAACCCCCTCATGATACCTTTGGAATCGATACTAGAGTATCTACTTCATTTATCAAATTCTGGTCTAAAGACCAATTCAGTAAGAGTCCATCTTAGTGCAATTGCAGCTTCCTATAAGCCTCTAAATGGACAACCAATTTCCTCTCATCCACTCATAACAAGATTTATGAGAGGTCTTCTATTAACAAAGCCTCCGATCAGGTCACCACCGGTGGCATGGGATTTAAACCTAGTTCTCTGGCAGTTCATGAAACCGCCTTTTGAACCTTTAGCCACTACAACCCAAGTCCACTTACTATTATCCGATATCGCTAATCCTTGTCAGTACAAATGATGCTGCTAGGTATCACTCTGAGCATATCAAAAGTGACTTAATGGCTCTGGGACAGAGGGTGAAGCAGGTGGTGGTCTTTTCAATCCACCCTGTGGAGGGTAAAGGCCAAGGCAGAGAAGCTCGCATCCTGGAGATGAATGCATGGCTGTGTCATTGAGAGTGTTTTGGTTTCTTGGACGATGTTCCAAGGGCTGCAGGGCATCCATCTGTCCAAGAAAGGTCGAAGTGTCTTCCGCACCAGACTGGCTAACCTGCTGAAGAGGGCTATAAACTAGATTCGTTGGGGATGGGTAAAGAAAGCCCGCAGGTAAGTGAAACATTAAATACCTCTGTAGAAAGGGGTAAAAGAAACAACATTTGGAAAGCATGGTAAATAAGATGTTGAGGCTTTAATGAAAGGGGCCAACTTGGATTTTGTGGTGGTAACGGAGACATGGTACACGGACAACCATGACTGGGATGTAACTACTGTAATACCAGGCTATACTTTATTCAGAAAGGACAGGGTAGGAAGAAGGGAAGGAGGAGTGGCACTATATGTAAAATATAATATTAAAGCTATAGAATTAAAGGAAGTGAGGAGGCACTGTGGGTTAAACTAGAAAGAGGGAAAGGGAAATCCTGAAAAGACATGTCTTCCGGAGGAGACATTCTGCGTTGGGGAGAAGAGGAGTCTTCCGGGAGAAACACTCTGGTACTGGCAAAATTATCAGAGTCATCGGAATCGGAGGATTCAAAGTATCTCTGATCCCGATGTTCATGCAAAGCACGGTCTCGATCGAAGTCGGTACCGAATTGGTCCGGTACCGATCTGTCCATGCCAGAAAAAGTCTGCATGGGAAGGATTCCCTTTGGAGTTGGTACCGGCATCTGTACCGGTGCTGGTACCGGCATTGGTACCGGTGCCCGTTGAACCACTGGTGTCAATGGACCGCAGCTGTAAGGAGAGCTGCAAGACTGCGTTCGATAGCAAGGAATCTCTGGTCTATCGACGCTGCCGATGCCTGGGTATCAGTAAAAGCATCCGGAACCCCTGAGCATGGCATCAGTAGTTCTGCCGAGGTCGAAGCCTCGAGAACATCCTGGAATCCTGTTGATGCTTTGGAGGCCGAAGCCTCCCGCCGGGGCTGTTTTGCTGGTGTAGTTTCCTCAAGGGCAATGCCAATGGCCTCTTGATGCTTTGAAAGAGAGCTACCCTTTGAGGACTGGCTCTTATGTTTAGGTTACTTGAGATCCATGGGAGGAAGACGAGGCTCTTGAAGACGTCGATGCAATGGACCTGGTATCCGAAGAAAAGAGGGTACCGAACTTTGCAGCTCGGTTCTGTCTTTCTCTTTTAGTCATCCCCATACAGGAGGAACATTCAGATGGAGAATGGTCAGGGCCTAAACATTTTAGACACCAGTCATGGGTGTCGGTGACGGAGATGGTACCGCCACATTTAGTACATTTTTTAAAACGACTAGCTGGTTTTTCCATCTTTTGGGAAAAATGGGGCCTAATGCCCAAAATGGCGCCTAGCACCAAAAGAAAAAGTTTCTGAAGAGAAACAGTTCAAAAATATATATATATATTTTTTTTTTTTTAAAAAAGAAGAAAGAACCAGCAGTACCGGTAGGTGTCGTGCGGAGGCAGGCGCGACCACAAGAAAACAAGTTTAAAGAAGAAATTTTCTGCGGTGACAGGGTATGTATCCTGTCGGCTCCGCGGAAAACGAAAAACTGAAGAGGGACAGTTGGAAAGGCAGGAAGACAGCGCGCATGTGCTGAGGGATGCTCCCAAAAGCATTCCTATTGGGTGCTGGGGAGCATTCCCGTGCAGGCTCCGTTGGTACCGACGATACCCCATATGTGAAGACTACATTCCTGCTTGTTCCTGGAGATCTGTGCTGTTTAACATATTCATAAATGATCTAGAGATAGGAATGATGAGTGAAGTGATCAAATTTGCAGAAGATAAAAAATTATTCAAAGTCTTTAAAATAGTAGAGGCAGCAAGGATTTGCAGAAAGATCTTGTAGACTGGGAAACGGCATCTAAATGACAAATTAAATGTAAGTGTACAAGTGCAAAGTGATAAAATCAAAGTACAAGTGCAAAAACGATAAATAGAACACCTCCCTTATGAAGAGAATATAAATAGATTAGGGCTCTTCAGCTTGGAGAAAAGATGACTGAGAGGAGATATAATGGAAGTTGATAAAATTAAGAGTAGCACTATATAAATAAGTAGTCGTAGGAGAAGTAGGAGGGAACTGTTAAATAGGGAATGGTTGTTTAGCCTATCAAACACAAAAACAAGAGGACACGCCATGAACCTAATGATGGAAACATTAAATATAAGTCCTATAAATTTTCTTTCAGGCAATGCATTATTAAACTGTGGAATCAGTTGGCAGAGGATGTGATCAAGGCAACCAACTAGTGGGATTTTAAAGAGGTTTGGAGAAGTTCCTGTAAAGAGCGTCCATAAAAATTATTAACAAGGTAGACTTGAAAGAGCCATTGCTCATCTCCGGAAATTAACTATGAGAAACTAGTTTACTTTTTGGGATCTACTAGATGCTTGTGACCTGGACTGGTTACTATCAGAGAGTGGATGCTGGGCTCAAAGGATTCTCACTAGCATTCCTTGTGGGCCTTGGGCAAGACACTTAACCCTCTATTGCCTCAGAAGAATCCAAGTTATCAATGTCCTTTTTTAATGTACATTACCAAGTTGAAGTTACAATGTAAACCACTTTGACTAAAAATGATAAAGTGATATAAAAAAAACATTAAATAAATAAATAAATAACTTTTCCCCTCTCAAAACTGTGTCAGTTGTTGTAGATCATAGAAAAGTGAGATTGCTTACCTGTAAGAGGGGTTCTCCGTAGACAACAGGATAATGCATCCACATTGCTGGTGACACCCCCAACAGAGCAACTGAAAGTGGAGGTCTCTTCCAATAGAAAAAGAAGTCTTAAAGACTTCTAGTGTGTCTGCATTGGTGCATTCCTGCTCTGCTCACCTGCGACAAGATCAGTCTATAGCATAACTTTAGGCACCATTGTGATTAGGCTTTGATTAATGTTTATGCCTCTTTTCTGTTTTTTTGTTTGAGAGGTAGGAGGGAGTGTTAGTGTAGATGTATTATCCTGCTGTTTATGGAGAATTCCCGTTACAAGTAAGCAACCTCAATTTCTCCAGAGACTGCAGGGCTAATGCATCCACACTGCTGGTAAATCCACAGCTTTGGGCTGTGGTAAAGTTGTTGTTTTTTTAAAATGGCCTGATGACTTTGTAGGTGGTGGTATGCACTAAGGATACAAAGTTTAAGTTGCAAAGAGATTCCTAAGTATATCCTGTCAAAAGGCAGTATCTTAATGGAAGAAACAGTCCAAACAGTAGTGCTTCGTGAAAGTGTAGATGGTACTCCAAGCTGCAGATTTCTTGCAAAGGGATGACTTTTAAGTTCGTTGTAGATGTAGCTGTAGCTCTTAGTTGATGTGGGCCCACTGAACCTGGGTGTTGAATATTTGCTTCGGCATAACAGAAGTTGATACAATTGGAGACCCACAAGGACAAAGTTCCTTTAGAAGCTGGATTGCCTGGATTTGATGAACTGAAAATGACAGAGCCGAGAGATTTTCTTCAGCTCCTTCCTTGCTTGGAGGTAGTAAAGAAACATACGCCTGCAGTCTAAAAAGAGTAGTTACTCACCTGTAACAGGTGTTCTCCAGGAGCAGCAGGAATCAGTCCTCACTTATGGGTGTCATCGACGCCGATGAAGCCCCAGCGGAGCATTTCCCCAGCTTTCCATGAAAGCCTTTGGGAATGCTGGCACGCATGCGCGGTTCCCTTCCCGCCTAAAGGTGCCATCTTACCTCAGTCAAATGACATAGCTAAGAACAGCACACAAAAATGTAAAAATTAAACTATGTACAACTGCAACTCCAAGGGGAAGAGGGAGGGTAGTGAGGACTGATTCCTGCTGCTCCCGGAGAACACCTGTTACAGGTGAGTAACTACTCTTTCTCCAGGACCAAGCAGGAAGTCAGTCCTCACTTATGGGTGACTCCCCAGCTCTGGGCTACCAGGAACCCAGGCTGAACAAGAGAACTCCCTCTAGTCTCAGCAACACAGAAAGGCTTTGCAAGGACACACCCTCCACAGGTAGCCCAACCAGAGGGCAGGAGTTGCCTAGACCTCAAAGAGATTCCGGAGTACTGCTTGGCCAAAAGCACTGTCCCTACGGGACTCCCTCTCCAGACAGTAGTGGGCTGCAAATGTCTGGCTTGAAGACCAAATAGCAGCCCTGCAGATGTCTTGCAATGGGACAGAGTGGAGGTGAGCCACTGATGCAGCCATTGCCCTCACACGGTGGGCCGTGACCCTACCCTGCAAAAGAAGGTCAGCCGCCTTGTAAGCCCAGGTGATACAGTCAGCCACCCAGATGGACAAGGTACGCTTGGACACAGGCCTCCCCAAGTTATTGGGGTCAAAAGAAAGGAAGAGCTGAGAAGCTTTCCTGTGACCTTGCGTACGTTCAAGGTAGAAGGATAAGGCCCTCCTACAGTCCAAGGTATAGAGAACTGTTTCAGCCTGACTTACATGAGGCCTAGGGAAGAAAGTAGGAAGAACCACCTCCTGGTTGAGGTGGAAAAAGGAGACAACCTTAGGAAAGAACTTAGGGTGAGTCCTGAGGACCACCCTGTTTTTATAGAACCTGGTGTAAGGTCTATCACAGACCAAGGCCTGAAGCTCACTCACTCTCCTAGCCGAAGTAAGGGCTATCAGAAAGAGAGTCTTCCAGGAAAGGAGGCGTAGAGGGCAAGTAGCCATAGGCTCAAAAGGAGGTCGAGTCAGCTGCTGCAAGACCACATTCAGCTCCCACTCAGGAGCAGGAGGACATATGGGAGGTTTGAGCAGTAACAAACCTCTGAGAAACCTGGACACCAAAGGATGCACAGACAAGGAATGGCCCTCTACTAAGGAGTGGTGAGCTGCCAAAGCAGAGAGGTGGACCCGAACAGAGTTGGACTTGAGACCCTGATTGGACAAGTGCAGCAGGTACTGAAGCACTACTGACACAGTACAGGAGAAAGGATCCTCTGCATGCAACTGACACCACACAGAAAACCTCTTCCACTTGAGAGCATAGGTTTTCCTTGTGGACTGTTTCCGAGAAGCTAGGAGAATCTCCTCAACTTCTTTAGGCAGGCCCCAGGGAGCAAACACTACCATTGCAGCCTCCATGCCATCAGATGGAGGGATTTGAGATTGGGATGTAGTAGAGAGCCCTGATTCTGAGAGAGAAGGTAGGGCTGCAATCCCAGAGGCAGAGGGAGATCCACCGCCAGTTGAAGCAGGAGGGGGAACCCAAGGCTGCCTGGGCCACCTGGAGGACTGAGGCCCTGTCTTGGAGAATCTTGAAGAGTGTCCGGGCCACCAGAGGGGTGGGAGGAAACGCATAGAGCAGGCCCTGAGTCCAGGGAATCAGAAAAGCATCTGCTGCTACTCTGAGAGGATGTGGTTGCCTGGAGCAGAATCATGGCAGTTGGTTGTTCAGAGGACTGGCAAACAGGTCTATGGAGGGAAGACCCCACTCCAAGAAAATCTTTTGAACCACCAAAGGATGTAGTTGCCACTCGTGTGGTTGCAGAATCCTGCTCAATTTGTCGGCCAGGAAATTCTCCTGGCCTGGAAGATAGACTGCCTTGAGGAGCATGTTGTGATTCAGGGCAAAGGAACAGAGAACTTGTGCTTCCTGACAAAGGGGTTGGGAACCAGTTCCGCCCTGCTTGTTCACATAGAACATGGCTACCTGGTTGTCTGTTTGGATCAAGACAGACTGATGGGCCAGGGAAGTAGTAAAGGCCTTGAGGGCCAAGCGGATAGCTCTGAGCTCTAGGAGATTGATCTGCTGGGACGCCTCCCAAGGAGACCACAGGCCCTGGGTGCACTTGTCTAGGCAGTGTGCTCCCCAACCCAACAGAGAGGCATCGGTGGTCAGCACCACTGTATGAGGTGGTATCTGAAAGGGCACCCCCACCAACAGATTGGGGGGTGTAACCACCAGTTGAGGGAGGTCAGAAAACGGTGGGACACTCTGATCTTGTCCCTGAGGTTGCCTGAGGCCTGTGACCACTGAGTCCGAAGGCACCACTGGGCAGGCCTCATATGGAGCCTGGCATTGGGGGTCACCTGAACTGTGGACGCCATGTGGCCTAGAAGCCTGAGACAGAGTCTGGCGGAGACCAGGGACCTGTGCAGAAACTTGCTTGCAAGGTCTATGAGCCTTTGTGCTCGGTCCACTGGTAAGAATGCTCTTGCCAGTTGAGAATCCAACCTTGCCCCTATGAATTCCAAGTTCTGGGAGGGGAGCAAAGTGGACTTTGCGAAGTTCATGACAAAGCCCAGCTTTTGGAGCAGGCCTATGGTTCTGTTGGTGGCCTGCTGGACCTCGAGAGACGTCTGGCCTCTGATGAGCCAGTCGTCTAGGTAGGGAAACACAAAGATGCCCTGATTTCTCAGGTAGGCTGCTACCACTGCCAGGCACTTGGTGAAGACTCTGGGAGCGGAAGTCAGCCCAAAAGGCAGTACCCTGTACTGATAGTGGTTTCCTCCCACAATGAACCTGAGGTACTTTCTGTGATCTGGATAAATGAGAATGTGAGTGTAAGCATCTTTTAGATCTAAAGAGCATAGCCAGTCTCCCTGCTGGAGGTAGGGCAGAAAAGTTCCAAGAGTAACCATCTTGAACTTTTCTTTCACAAGAAACTTGTTTAGGTTTCTGAGATCCAAAATGGGTCGAAGACCACCGGTTCTTTTTGGCACCAGGAAATACCTGGAGTAAAAACCGTGACCCTGGAAGTGGGGAGGCACAGGCTCCACCGCCTTGTCCAGCAACAGACCCCTGAGCTCCTGGAGGAGAAGGGCTGTATGCAGGGGAGGCCTGAAAGGCTCCCCTGGATAGTGTGGCGGAGGTAGTTGGTGAAAATGCAGGGCATAGCCTCGATGGACTATGTCCAGCACCCAACTGTCCTGAGTTATCAGGGGCCACTAGTGGGCGAACAAGGCTAGGCGGCCTCCTGTGCAGGGCTGGGTCTGCAAGTGAGTTTTGGCTGTACTCAAGGAGTCAAAACCCCCCACCCTGCTGAGTGGGAGCAGGGGCTTGGGGCACTCTGCCTACGGGGCCCATTACCCCGGCCCTTGGCCTGCTGACCCTGTGGGGCAGGTTGGGCATCCTGATATTGTGGGTACTGTTTGTAGGCAGTGCCCTTCCTCGGGTAAAAGGGCTTTTTACCCGGGCCCTTCTTTTAATGGGAAGGGGCAGAGGTCTTCCTGGACAGCCTTGTCCTGGTGAGGTGCTCAGTCTTGAGCTGTGCGGCCTTCTCAGCCACAGGCTTGCCAAAAAGGTTTTCACCTCGGCAAGGGACATTGACCAACTTGTCCTGAACCCATGGCTCGAGGTCCGATGACTGCAGCCACGCCTGGCGTTGAGCCGCGATGCCGGCAGCCGCAACTCGGGCCGAAGCCTCGAAGCCATCGTAGGCGGCGCGGGACATGAACTTAGAGCATTCCCGTATCCTCGAAGACAAGGACTTAAAACTCTGCAAGGGTTCCCCGGAGAGACCAGCAGAGAACCCGGCCAACTCCTTGGCCAGGTCTCGTAAATACATGCCCATGTACAGCTGGTAAGTCTGGACATGGCAAGCAAGCATGGAGCCATGAAAACACTTTCTGCCGACTCCATCAAGGCTGCGGGCTTCCCTACCGGGAGGCACCGCAGAGTGCATCTTCTGACTTTTCAGACGATGCATGGCCGATAACACTACCATAGAATGGTGCGGCAGCTGTGCTTTCTGGAAGCCAGGACTCTTGCGGAGCCGATAAATGGAATCGAATCGCTTGCTCAAAACCGGCGCCAAGGCCGGTGCCTCCCACATCCGGAAGAGGAGCCACTCCAGCATCGGAGGAACCGGGACAGTAAAGGCCTCCTTCGGAGGAGAGTCGTACTGCAGAGCATCGAGCTCCTCGCTCGAGGCTCTTCCTCGCTGTCAGCCGGGATAGCCAGGGCAGCGGCCATATCCCGGATAAACTCCGAGAACCTAGTATCCTCCGGAGGGGATCTACTCCGGGGTTCAGACTCAGGTGAGTCCGAAGGGACACACCGAGTCTTAAAGGTGTCAGGAGACTCCTCATCCTCGGTTTCCCATGCAGACTCGTCCGATGTCGAGTCGGGGTCCGACGCCGCGGGGCCCCTGGGCACCCGCCCCGACGCCGGAGGCACCGGCATCGAGACCCTCGGTCCCGAACGGGAGGTCGAGGGAGACCTCGACTGAGGACGACCTCGAGCCGCAAGGGACTTGAGTATCGGCTCGGTCTCCGGGGTCGACTTGGAAGTCGATGTCCCGGTGGTCGGGGCAGATGCGCCAGACAGGCTGGCCATCAATGCCCGCTGCTGATCCATGAAGGCAGACATTCTGCTCTCCAAGGCTGTCAACCTGAGACTCAGCTCGGGTGACGCAGCAGCCCCCGACTCGGGCCCGACGTCGGTACTCGGGGAGGCGAGTCCTCGAGGACAACAGGACTTACGTGTCCAGCAGACTCCGGTTCTATACGAGGAACTTTGGTCGGCTTCTCCTGGTCCACGGGCCCGGGATGACGGTCGGGGGTCTTAGACCTGGACCTCGAGGGTCCAGAGACCGCCCTCGCGAGCCGCTTCTTCCTATTACGTTCCCTCTCGGGGGACCCCCTGTCCGAGGAGCTCCGACGCCTCTCGGGATCGGAATCCCGAGGTGTCGAAGCCTCAGACGAGGTCCGGGCACGAGCAGAGGCCGAGTCGGAGAAAAGCCTTTCACTTTGCTGCTGACGACTTCGGAGGGCCTTGGAAGACATTTTTCCACATGGCCCGCACGTTTTAGAATCGTGGTCCGGGCCCAGGCACCGAAGGCAGCAGTCGTGTGTTTCGGTGAGAGACATAATCTTTTTACACCGATCACACTTTTTAAAACCACTGGAAGTCATGGGGGAAAAAAGGGCCCCCGCGAGGTCAAAAGACTGGCCTTCCAGGGAAAAAGAAAAAAAGTTTAGGCGCGAACGCCGAGCCACTAAGGGCAAAAACCGAAAAATATAAAGGGGGTTCGATACCTGTGTACCGATCCTGGCGGGAGGAGAACCGACGTCGAATCCGAAGAAAAGAAGCGAAACAACGCTAGAAAAAAATCTACTTTTAACCGGGAAAACAGGACACACGTCCGATGGGCTTCACGGAAAAAAAGAGACTGAGGTAAGATGGCACCTTTAGGAGGGAAGGGAACCGCGCATGCGTGCCAGCATTCCCAAAGGCTTTCATGGAAAGCTGGGGAAATGCTCCGCTGGGGCTTCATCGGTGTCGATGACACCCATAAGTGAGGACTGACTTCCTGCTTGGTCCTGGAGAATATATAGTGTGGCCTCTGAAGTTCCCGGTTTGCATCAGGGAAGCAAGTGGGTAATTGGTTTAGATGGAATTTGGAGACTACCTTTGGGAGAAAAGTTGAGTGTGTTTGTAGGACCACTTGATTGTAAAAGAATTGAGTGTAAGGAGGATAGTGAACAAGTGCTTGCAACTCACTTACAGTATTCTTCTTGCAGATGTAATAGCTATGAGGAAAATGATCTTCCATGTGAGATGTTTCAAAGAAGCAAGTCCTAGAGATTCAAAGGGAATGTCCATAAGTTTTGCTAGGACAACAATGAGGTCCCCAAGCAGGATGAGGTGGCTCTGTGGGAGGTTTTGTATTCATGAAATCCCTCATGAATTTAGAAACCAGGGGATGGGTGGAAAGAGGCTTCCCTTCAACCTGATCATAACGCGGCGATTGCTGAGGGGTGAATTTTAACAGAGGTTATTTTGAGGCCAGAGTCTGAAAGGTGAGGGAGGTAAGAGAGGACTTGGTAGATTGAGCAAGATAATGGGTCTTGGTATTCCATTGCCATCTATTTTTTGAAACCTTTCCATTTCGCTTATAGGATTTTTGAGTTGAAGTTTGTCTAGAAGCTAGTATGACATTCTTTACATTGCAAACCAGTGGAAGGTTATTCAATAAGTTTTCCCATACCCTCAGTAAGTAAGCCTTTGTTGTCTTGTCAACCACTTTGAAGGATAAGGTGGTATACAAAACTGGTTAAATAAATAATTGTCATTCAATCTCCATGCCGTCAGAGACAGGCTGTGGAGGTTGGGATGGATTAGTCCATTGTCCTGCCTGAGCAGGTTGGTATTGTTCCCTAAAGGTATTGTTGGATCCGCATCGAAGGCAAGAAGCCTGGAAAAGCATATTTGCCTTGGCCAACAATTATATGAGCTATGCCTTTTCAAATCTTGTGTAGCACTCTCTGAATGAGTGGGAATGGTGGAAAAGCATAGAGGAGGCCTGTGTTCCATGGCATCGCAAATGCATCGTGCGAACATCTTAGCATGCTCAGACGAGTGGAACAAAAGTTTTCACATTTGGTGTTGTGTTCTGTGATGAAAAGATCTAAGTGTGGAGTTCCCCGTACATGAAAAAGGGAATCTGCTACTAATTGAGTGACCACTCATGAGGGTCAAGCTGTCTGCTGAGGGTAACAGAGTTGGTTGTCTTGTCCAGAAAAATATTCAGCCTGAATGGCATATTGTAGGGAGCCAGCCATATGCCATATTCTTGCTGCTTCTAAACATAATGGGAGAGATATCAGTCCCCCTTGTTTGTTTATGTAAAACACAGCTACTTAGTTGTCCATTGTTACCATCACTGCTTTATCTTGGAGTCAGCTTTAGAAAGCCTTGATGGCACTGTAGATGGCTTGGAGTTCAAGGAGGCTGATGTGCTGCATATACTCTGCGTGTCTCTAATGACCTTGGGTACTTAGATGCAGAAGATGTGCTCCTCAACCAGTGGTGGAGGTGTTGGTGTTAAGGTGTTAAGGATGACATCTTGCTGCGGTGGTGTAAAGGGATGATTGACAAAGAGATAGCGTAGTTACTCACCTGCAACAGGGTGTGCTCCAGGGACAGCAGGAATCAGTCCTCACTTATGGGTGACATTGGCACCGACGGAGCCCGCGCGGAGCAATTACCCAGCTTTCAAAGAAAGCCTTTGGGATTGCTGCCATGCATGCGTGGTCCTCTTCCCACCCAAAAGTGCCATCTTGCTCAGTCAGGTCCCTTAGCTCGAGCCCTACCAAGCAGATGGCAAGGGAAGGACAAAAATCCAGCAACTCATCAGGGGAGGCGGGAGGGTAGTGAGGACTGATTCCTGCTGTCCCTGGAGAACACCTGTTACAGGTGAGTAACTACGATTTCTCCAGCAACAAGCAGGAAGTCAGTTCTCACTTATGGGACTCCCCAGCTACAGGCTACCGACCTGTAACCAAAAACACCTCTGCGAGGCCGTGAGCAGAAGCCGATGCCTGAAGGAGCTCGAGTCCTCGGGTCGAAGCCCTCGGTAGCCGTAAAGAAGGGTCAGGGGGCAGGAGTTGCTTATATCCCGAACAGTTTACAGAGTACAGCCTGGCCGAAGGCGCTGTCCTGGTGGGACTCCCTCTCCAGGAAGTAGTGTGCAGCGAAAGTATTTGTGGATGACCAAGTCGCTGCCCGGCAGATGTCCATCATGGGCACAGAGCACAGCAAGGCCATCGAGGCTGCCTTGGCCCAAACCCCGTGTGCGGTGACTCGACGATCTAGTGGGGCACCTGCCTTCGTATGAGCGAAAGTGATGCAGTCTCCCAGTGGAGGTGGTAGAGATGAGGACAGTAACTGAATTCAAGAAAGCATGGGACCAACACAGAGGATCTCTAAAGGCAAAAAGTGGACTGTTGTAGTTGTTATGGAAGGACAGACTAGATAGGCCATGTGGTCTTTTTCTGTCGTCATATTTCTATGTTTCTATGTTTCTAGTCCGCTACAAAAACCGAGAGGGTGCGTTTGGTAACTGCCTGTCCCAGTCAATTGGGATCGTAGGTCACAAAGAGTCAGCCAGACTTGCAATGAGTCTGGGTGCGCTGCAAATAGAAGGCAAGAGCCCTTCTGCAGTCAAGGGTGTGGAGAGCCGCCGACAATTGGTCAGAGTGGAACCTCAGGAAGAAAGTCAGCAGGACTATCTCCTGGTTAAGATGGAAATCCGAGGTATCTTTAGGAAGGAATTTAGGGTGGGTACGGAGGACCACCCTATTCTGATAGAACCTGGTGTAAGGGACGTCAGCCATGAGAGCCCGGAGCTCACTGACTTGGCGGGCCAAGGTCAGTGCCAACATGAAGGCTACCTTCCAGGACAGATGCCGGAGCGAGCTCGTCGCCATTGACTCGAACGTTGGATGGGTGAGCTGCATGAGCACCATATTCAGGTCCCATTCCGCCGGTGGAGGTCGGATGGGCGGCTTGGAAAGCAGAAGACCCTGCATAAAGTGGGAGACTAACGGCTACCCCGAGAGGGGCTTTCCCTCCATGGGGAGGTGGCTCGCCGAGATGGCGCACAAGTGTACCCTGACAGAATTCGACTTCAGACCTTCCTTCGAGAGAATCCATGTTAGAATCCATTCCAAGGTGAAGATCTTAGACTTTAGGAAGACTAACTTTGCAAAGATGGGCCAATACCTCAGGGAGTCGTTAGTGGGATGGGAACAGCTGGGGGATGTAGAAAAACAGTGGGCAAAACTGAAAGGGGGTATTTTAAAGGCAACCAACCTTTTTGTTAAAAAGGTAAATAAAGGCAAAAGGAACAGGAGAACGCTATGGTTTTCGAAGGAAGTAGCTGAAAAAGTGAAGAAAAAGAGGGAGGCCTTCATGAAATACAAGAGATCACAGAGAGAGGAAGACAAGCATCTGTATTTGGAAAAACTTAGAGAAGCTAGCAAAGTAGTCAAGAAGGCAAAGATTCAAAAGGAGGAGGAAATAGCCAATGCAATAAAATGGGGGGATAAGACATTTTTCAGATATATTAGTGAGAAGAGGAAGGGCAAAAGTGGTATTGTCAGACTCAAGGGTGCAGGGGGGGAATATGTAGAAGCTGATAAGGATAAAGCGGAATTGCTTAACAAATATTTTTGTTCTTTGTTCACAGATGAAGAACCAGGAGCAGGACCTCAGAAAACACCCACAAATAAGAACAGAAGCGAGGGACATCTTGAATAATTTTCAGAAGACTGTGTTCGTGAGAAACTAGCTCAACTTAAAATAGACAAAGCGATGGGACCGGATGGGATACACCCTAGAATACTGAGGGAACTTGGGGACGTTCTAGCAACTCCACTGACTGACCTTTTCAATGCCTCGTTGGAGTCGGGAGTGGTGCCAAAGGACTGGAGAGAGGCTCATGTGGTGCCTTTACACAAAAGCGGTAGTAAGGATGTGGTTGAAAACTACAGGCCGGTTAGTTTAACTTCAGTGGTGAGTAAATTAATGGAAACGCTGTTGAAAGAGAAAATAGTGATGTTTCTGGAGTCTAGCGGATTACAGGATCCGAGGCAGCATGGATTCACCAGAGGCAGGTCTTGTCAGACAAATCTGATTGATTTCTTTGACTGGGTGACCAGGGAGTTGGACCGCGGGAGAGCTCTAGATGTGGTGTATTTAGATTTCAGTAAAGCCTTTGACACTGTTCGTCACAGGCGACTTATAAACAAACTGAGCACCCTAGGGATGGACCCTAAAGTTACTGCTTGGGTTAGAAATTGGTTGGGTGGGAGGCGACAAAGAGTACAAGTAAATGGAGCTCACTCTGAGGAGAAGGATGTTACCAGTGGTGTGCCCCAGGGATCTGTCCTTGGTCCGATTCTTTTTAACATCTTTGTTAGTGATATAGCGGAAGGGCTGTCGGGTAAGGTTTGCCTCTTTGCGGATGATACCAAAATCTGCAATAGAGTAGACACCCAGGAAGGTGTAGATAACATGAGGAGGGATCTAGCTAAGCTTGAAGAATGGTCTAGAATTTGGCAACTCGGATTTAATGTTAAAAAATGTAAGGTCATGCATTTGGGCTGCAGCAATCCAAGGGAGCAATACAGTATAGGAGGTGAAGTACTTTTGTCCACTAAAGAAGAGTGGGACCTAGGCGTAGTTGTGTCCGATGATCTTAAAGTAGCTAAACAGGTAGAAAAGGTGACGGCAAAAGCTAGAAGGATGCTTGGGTGCATACGGAGAGGAATGGCTATCAGAAAAAAGGAGATGATAATGCCTCTGTATAAGTCTTTGGTGCGACCTCATTTGGAGTATGGTGTGCAATTCTGGAGACCGCACCTTCAAAAGGATGTGAACAGGATGGAGTCGGTGCAGAGGGTTGCTACTAAGATGATTAGTGGTCTTCATTATAAAGCATATGAGGACAGACTTAAGGATCTTAATATGTACACCTTAGAGGAAAGGCGGGATAGAGGTGATATGATTGAGATGTTTAAATACCTCCGTGGCATAAATGTTCAGGGAGAGAGCCTCTTTCAATTGAAAGCAAGTTCTGCGACGAGGGGACATGGGATGAGGGTGAAGGGAGATAGATTCAGGAGTGATATGCGGAAATATTTCTTTACGGAAAGAGTAGTGGATCCGTGGAATAGTCTCCCAGTGGAGGTGGTAGAGATGAGGACAGTAACTGAATTCAAAAAAGCATGGGACCAACACAGAGGATCTCTAAAGGTAAAAAGTGGACTGTTGTAGTTGTTGTTATGGAAGGACAGACTAGATGGGCCTTGTGGTCTTTTTCTGTCATCATGTTTCTATGTTACTGGAGGATCAATGTAAACCGCGCTGATGGCTAATAGTGCGGTATATAAGAATTGTTAATAAATAAATAAATAAATAAATAAATCCATCGAATGGGGCACGAGAACGGGTCAACCTGGAGCCCCAAGCACCAGACCTAGAAGCGCCTCCACTAGAAGGCGCAGGCTCGTCTAGTGGAGTCCTTTCTCGAGGTGAGGAGGACCTTCTCAACCTCCTTTGGAAGAGCCAGTGAGGCTAGGGAAATGCATTCTGCCGCCAGGCCATGAGGGATAAGGAGGCTAGGTTTGAGTGCTGTACTCGCCCCTCCTCCTGTGTTAGCAGATCTGGGGCAGAGCCTAGGGGAACAGGAGGCTTTGTTGACAGCCGGAGCAGAATCTGGAACCAAGGCTGCTGAGGCCATGAGGGGGCAATAAGGATCAACGATGCCCGATCCCGCTAAGCCTTGAAAAGGGTTCTCGCAATGAGAGGGAAGTGAGGGAATGCATAGAGCAGGCTGGATGACCAGTCCAAAAGGAATGCATCCAGACACTCCCTGCTCGGGTGCGGTACCAGCCCACAAAAGCGGGGGAGCTGCATGTTCTGGGGACTGGTAAAGAGGTCTATCGCAGGCGTCCCCCAGAGAAGAAACAGCCAGCCTGCTACCCCTGGATCCAGCCGCCATTTGTGGGGGCGAAGGATTCTGCTGAGCCTGTCCATCGGACATTTTCTTGACCCTGAAGGTAGGTCGCCTTGAGGGACATCTTCTGTCTGACAGCAAAGGAGCAGATGAGGACTGCTTCCGGGCAGAGGGAGCACAATCCAGTGCCTCCCTCCTTGTTGATGTAGAACATCGCCACGCGGTTGTCGGTCTGCACGAGAACTGACATCCCCTTGAGGTGGTCCTCGAAGGCCCTCAGGGCCCACCGAATCGTCCGGAATTCGAGCAAGTTTATCTGCTGCTGAGAATCCTCAGGTGACCACTGCCCCTGCATGCACAGCGGCCCGCAGTGGGCTCTCCACCCTAATAGGGAAGCATTTGTAGTCAGCACTACATCGTGCTGTGGGACCTGGAAGGGCAAACCCCAGAGGAGGTTGCGGGGGTTTTGCCACCAACTCAGGGACAAGCGAAGGTCGGAAAGGACCTTGACGGGGTCCCTGAGGTGACCGAGGGACGGGCTCCATTGGGCGCTGAGGCACCGAGATGTCCGCATGTGCAGGCAGGCATGGGGGACAACATGCATGGTAGAGGCCATGTGGCCCAAGAGGCGTAGTATGGTCAGAGCTGTGACCCGGGGAGTGCTTTGGACCCGAGCCGCCAAGGCTTGGAGGCAGTCGGCGTGATCCGTTGGTAAGAATGCGGTCACTCGCTGAGTATCGAGGCGTGCCACGATGAACTCAAGTGTCTGCACTGGCTCGAGGTGAGACTTTGGGTAGTTGACCAAGAATACCAAGCCCTACCAACAGAAGGATTGTGCGCGATGTTGCTCGCTGGTTTCCTCGACCGAGGATCCCGTGACGAGCCAGTCGTCGAGGTAGGGAAAGCACAGTTACTTACCTGTAACAGGTGATCTCTGGGAACAGCAGGAATTAGTCATCACATATGGGTACGTCGGTACCGACGGAGCCTGCGCGGGAAAGCTCCCCAGCTTTTCAAATGAAAAGCTTTTGGGGCCTCCCACTGCACATGCGCGCTGCCTTCCCGCCTTCCTGACCAGCTCTCCTCAGTTCGAGTTTAAAGCTGAGACAATAGAGAGAGAGGACAGGAAGATAGAGGAATAGAGAGACAACTCCTAGGGGAGGTGGGTGGGTTGTGATGACTAATTCCTGCTGTTCCCAGAGATCACCTGTTACAGGTAAGTAACTGTGCTATCTCTAGGAACAAGCAGGAATAAGTCATCACATATGGGGACTCCCTAGCTGAGATGCCTGGGAGATCCCCCTCCAAGGGTAAGCATCTTCGGATGGATCTCAGGCATCCATTCTGGGAAGGTGGGCAGGAGTTGTTTAAGTATGGAACAGGTGTTTGAGGACAGCCTGACCAAACAAGGCATCCCGGCGGGAGTCCTTGTCCAAGCAGTAATGGGCTGTGAAGGTATGCACCGAGGCCCAAGTGGCTGCTCGACAGATCTGATCTATGGATACAGAGTGAAGATGAGCCATAGAAGTGGCCATGGCTCTCACATTGTGAGCTGTGACATGGCCTTCCAGAGAAATGTTCTTACTCTGGTAAGCAAAGGAAATACACTGAGCAATCCAGTTGGAAAGTGTGCGTTTGGCGACTGGAAGTCCCAAATGAGAAGGATCAAAAGCCACGAAAAGCTGAGAAGACTTTCGATGTGGCTGAGTTCTATTGAGGTAAAAGGCAAGAGCTCTTTTACAGTCAAGAGTATGAAGGTTCCTCTCTGCACTGGATGCATGAGGAGCCGGAAAAAAGACAGGTAGATATACCTCTTGATTAAGATGAAAAGGCGAGACCACTTTAGGCATAAAGTGGGGATTCGTCCTAAGGACCACCTTATCATGATGAAATCTGGTATAAGGTGGATTTGCCACCAAAGCTTGCAGTTCACTGATGCGGCGAGCCGAAGTGACTGCAATAAGGAAAAGGACCTTCCAAGAAAGAAATTTCAGGGAGGTAGATACCAACGGTTCAAAAGGTGGCTTCATAAGTTGACCCAGAACTAAATTCAAGTCCCATGCTACCGGAGGAGGCCGGATGGGAGGCTTAGTGAGGGTTAGGCCTCTCATGAATCTTGCAATAAGAGGATGAGAGGAAACAGATTGTCCATTGATAGGTTTTAAGGATGCTGTAATAGCACTTAAATGGACTCGTACTGAATTCGTCTTGAGGCCTGCATCGGAAAGATGCAGGAGATAGTCTAGTAGAGAATTCAAAGGAAGTGCCAGAGGGTCAAGACCCTGTTGAGCACACCAAATGGAAAAACGTTTCCATTTGAAAGCATAGGAACGCCTGGTAGAGGGTTTCCTAGAGGCATAAAGGATATCTTTCACTGGTTGAGAAAGATTAAACTCTTGAAGGCTTAAGCCTTCAGTAACCAAGCTCGGAGATGTAGGGACTTGGGGTTTGGATGCCACAAAGTCCCCTGCTCCTGAGACAGAAGGTCTGGTGCAGCTCCCAGGTCCAGGGAGGAGCCCTGGGAGAGCTGTAGAAGGAGAGGGAACCACACTTGGCGTGGCCAGCGTGGAGCAATGAGGATCATGGATCCGTGATCCCTCTGAAGTTTGAACAGAGTCTTGGGAATCAACGGAATGGGTGGAAAAGCGTACAGGAATTCCTGACCCCAATGCAGGAGAAAGGCATCGTTGGCCTGAGCTCCCTGACACGGAGTCCTGGAACAGAACCGGGGAAGTTTGGCATTCCACGGACTTGCAAAGAGGTCTATGTCCGGGGTCCCCCATTCCTGAAAGATTCTGCGTATCTGGTCCATATGTAGGGACCATTCGTGTGGGAGCAGAACTCGACTGAGTCTGTCTGCCCGAGAGTTTTGAACTCCTGGAAGATATACTGCCAGAAGATGAATTTGGTGCTCTCTGGCGAAGGCCCATAATCTGAGAGCTTCGTTGCAAAGCGACAGAGAGCCCTTCCCTCCTTGTTTGTTGATATAAAACATGGCCACCTGATTGTCTGTCTGAACTAGGACAGTCAGGTTGGCAAGGAGGGTATGGAAGACTGTGAGGGCAAGGAAGATTGCTCGCAGTTCCAGAAGGTTGATATGAAGGGTGGTCTCTTGGGGAGACCAGGTTCCCTGAGTGGAGAGATGTTGAAGATGAGCTCCCCACCCTGTTTGGGAGGCATCTGTTGTGAGGGTTGCTTGGGGCAACGAAGGTTGGAAGTGGGTCCCCAACAACAGATTTTTGGAGGATGTCCACCACTGGAGAGACCAAAACAGACGTTTTGAGGTGAGTACCTGGTCTGACAGCAGTCCCGATGCTTGAGACCACTGGGTGGCCAATGTCCATTGAGCTGCTCTCATATGGAGACGAGCATAGGGCACCACATGAACCGTGGAGGCCATGTGGCCCAGAAGTTGCAGCATTTCTCTGGCTGACAAGTGACTTCTGGACTGAGCCTGGGAGGCCAAGCTTATTAGCCTTTGGCCTCGGACCAGAGGGAGGTAGGCCCGTGCAGTGGTGGAGTCCAATTGGGCCCCTATGAATTCCAGAGACTGAGTAGGGATGAGTTGGGATTTGGGAATGTTTACCACAAGTCCCAGATATTGAAGAATACGCCTTGTGCGGTCCAGAGACATCTGGGCTTCTGATTGAGATGGAGCTCGGATGAGCCAGTCGTCCAGATATGGGAAGACAAAGATTCCCATGCCTCTGAGAAATGCGGAAACGACTGCCATGCATTTTGTGAATACTCTTGGAGCAGAGGCCAGACCGAAGGGTAGTACTCTGTACTGGAAATGTTTTCCCTGGAACAGAAATCTTAGATATTTTCTGTGGGATGGATGGATGAGTATATGAGTGTACGCATCCTTGAGATCTAGAGAACAAAGCCAATCCTGACTCTGAAGGTATGGAAGGAGAAGGCCCAGAGAGAGCATTTTGAATTTCTCCTTGAATAGAAACCTGTTCAATTCTCTCAGATCTAGGATAGGTCTGAAGCCCCCTGTCTTCTTTGTTATGAGAAAGTAAGGGGAGTAGAAACCTAACCCCTGTTATGGAGGAGGAACCTCCTCTATTGCCCCTTGGGCAAGAAGAGAAGAGACTTCCTGACCCAACAGGGTCAGAAGAGATGGGGGAGAACTGAATTGCCTCACCATGGTATGGGGAGGAAGGCTGGAGAAATGAAGTTTGTAGCCCTCTCGGATAATAGAGAGGGTCCATTGCTCTGATGTTATTTGCTCCCATCTGGGAGCAAAGTGAGCTAGCCTTCCAGGAATGGTGAGGGGCTCTGGTTGTGCCGGAGCCAGAAACGGCAAGTTCTCTAGAGGGAAGTCAAAACCCCTGAGGGGGTTGAGCCTGCTGGGATGTAGCAGACACTGCAGGCTTTGACTTTACCTGCTTAGATTGTTGACGCTTAGCCGCAAGGCGAGGCTGAGCAGATTGCTGGCCAGTATTTGTGGGAAATCTGGTCTTTTTATAGTAAGGCCTTTTAAAAGGCTTCTTTTTGGTAGGGGTAGAAGTAGACTTGGAAAGTCTATCTAGAGTGGCATTTTCTGCATCCATTTGAGCAGCTTTAATCTGCCAGTCTTCCCCAAATAAGTTCTCACCGGTACAGGGCAGATTCCTGAGGCCTTCTACAACCCAGGGTTCTAGGTTAGAAGCCTGGAGCCAAGCGAGACGTCGGGTTGCAATAGCAATTCCCGAAGCTCTGCCTGCAACTTCAAAGGAATCAAAGGCTGCCCTGTTGGAGAACTTGGAGACCTCGGAAAGTTGTGTCACCATAGAAAAGAAGTCCGCCCTTTGATCATCAGGGATAAAGGGGGCAAAATTCTGTATTTTTAGGGCAAGTTGCCCAAGATACATGCCCATATAAAGGCTATAAGAGTTGATCCTGGCTATAAGCATACTAGCCTGGAACATCTTTCTTCCAAAAGAGTCTAGGGTTCTTACATTCTCGCCCTGGAGGGGTAGAAGAATGCCTCTTAGGACTCTTTATTTTCTTCATGGCAGACTTCACCACAATAGAGTGGTGAGGCAGCTGAGTTTTCTGGAACCCAGGCGAAGGAGGGACCCGATACATGGTGTCCAACCTGCGGGAATGGGGAGACAGTGTTAAAGGAGTCTCCCACAAATCCATCAAGTGTTCTTGAAGGATTTCATGGACAGGCAGAGTGACTGCCTCTTTAGGAGCTTTTGAGTATCCTAAAATGTCCAATTTTTTTGATCTGGGTTCTCTTTCAGAAGATGTAGTAATAGAAAGTGCTTTAGCTACATCAACAATGAAATCCTGAAAGGATAAATCCTCTGGAGGAGACATCCTCCTCTTGGGAGAAGAGGGCTCCTCAGGAAGAGTAAGCTCAGCAGAGTCATCAGAGGAATTGAATTCATCAGAAGAATCTGAGTACTCCTTCTGTGCTTCCAATGTACGATACGCATACCGATCGGTATCGACATCGGGCGTATCGGGCATGGGATCGGTACCGGGCGAAAGCCGGAATCCGGCATGCGGAACCGATCGACGTTTAGAAGTCGATGGTCTCGGTTCCGGTGTAGATACCGGAACCGGGGTCGGTACAGGGCGTCGCAGCCTTAATGAAGGCCAGTACGGCTTGCTGCATGGTCTGGACAGTACTGCCCATAGACGCCACTACTGCCTGGATGTCGGTACCGGTATGGGCCGGTACCCCAGAGCAGTCCAACAGGTGATCTGTCGAGGCCGTGCCATCGATGTCAACCTGTGACCCCATGATTGCTTTGGAGGCCGGAACCTCCCGCCGGGGTTTTTTGGCCGGGGCAGAATCCTCGAACTCAGAACTGAGAGCCTCTCGATCTTTAGAAAGAGATTTGCTTTTAGAGGATTTGCCCACAGAAGTTTTGGTTACCTGAGATCCATCCGGAGAGGAAGACCTGGATGACTGTGATGCTTCTGAAGGAAACAGCACATGGAGCTTGTTAGCCCGGTTCTGCAAACCGCGTTTAGACATCTGGGTGCAGGATGGGCAGTCCGGTATGGAGTGCTCAGGTCCCAAACATTTGAGACACCATTCATGGGTGTCTGTGACAGAAATGACAGCACTGCATTTGGTACATTTTTTGAAACCAGGGACTGGCTTCTCCATGAGGAGAAATTGTGTAGGCCTTAAGGCCTAACACCGGGTACCAAGCTGTGCTGAAGAAAATAAAAAAAGTCTTTTTTTTGATATAGAAAGAAAGAAAGACCGGCGATACCGGTTTCGGTATGGGGAAGGCAGGTATGCGGTCTAAAGAAACAAACAAAAGTAACAAATTCTTCAGCGGTGACAGGAACACGACCTGCTGGCTCCGCGGAAAAAGAAGAACTGAGGAGAGCTGGTCAGGAAGGCGGGAAGGCAGCGCGCATGTGCAGTGGGAGGCCCCAAAAGCTTTTCATTTGAAAAGCTGGGGAGCTTTCCCGCGCAGGCTCCGTCGGTACCGACGTACCCATATGTGATGACTTATTCCTGCTTGTTCCTAGAGATAGACTGGCACGCCCTGACGCCTGAGATGGGCGGTGACCACGACGAGGCATTTCATGAAGACTCGTGGGGCGGACGCGAGGCCAAAGGGGAGCACACTGTACTGGAAGTGCTCTCCCTGCACCCTGAGTGTAGGTACTACCTGTGCTGGGGGTGGATTAAGATATGGGCGTAAGCGTCCTTTATATCCAAGGAGCATAGCCAGTCGTCCTGCAGGAGGAGGGGCAGCCGAACGCCAAGGGATTACGTCTTGAACTTCTCCCGCACCAAGAACTTGTACAACTTTCTGAGGTTGGGGATGGGCCGCAGACCCCCTGTCTTCTTTGGACGAGGAAGTACTGGGAATAGAAGCCCCGACCTCGAAAGTGTGAAGGGCACTTCTCGACTGCCCGTTGGATGAGGAGAGAAACTAGTTCCCACTGCAGTAAAACCTGGTGTGCAGGGAGTCGAGGAGGCTCCGCCGGGGAGAAGGGAGGTGGAAGCCTGTCGAAGCGAATGCGATAGCCGTCTCGGACGACCTGGAGAACCCAGGTGTCTGAGGTGATGGAAGCCCACAAAGGGGCAAAAGAAGAAAGGCATCCACCACTGGCTGCTGCATCGCCGGAGGGCGAGGGGCTATGCCAATAGCGTCAAAACCCCTGTGTGGGTTGTGGTGGAGCCGGAGTTTGGGCTTTTGGCCCCTTTGGCTAGTGATGCCCTTGGCCGGACTTACCCTGCGCCAGGGTGGTCGGCATGGGGTTAGTCAGATACAGTGGGTAGCCACGGTACTGAAGGCTCTTCCTCAGAAAGAAAGGTTTTTTGGCCTGTTGCTTTTTTATTTATTTATTTATTTAGCTGTATTTATATTCCGTTTTTCACCGGGTCAAAGCGGTCAATTGGGGGATACATTTAACCCGAGGGGATATGACACACATACGCTAATACTTACAGGGAACATGGGCAATGGAGGGTTAAGTGGCTTGCCCAAGACCACAAGGAGAGCCTATAGGACTAGAAATCCCAGTCCCTCCGGCCTGAGATTGCTGTCCCCAGGTGGGACTTGAACCCCCAGCCCTCCGGCCTTAAGTACCTTGTCCTAACCACTAGACCACTCCTCCCTTTTTCCGGTGCAGAGTGGAGGTCTTGCGGAAGATGGGTTCTGGTGACAAACTCAGTCTCTATCTCCACGGCCTCATCCTCCATCGGCTTGCCGAAGAGTTGCTCGCCGAGGCAGGGGACGTCCAGGAGCTTTTCCTGCATCCACTGCTCCACATCTGATGACTGGAGCCATGCATGGCGACAGGCCCTGATGCCCACGGCCGCCATCCGAGCTGATGACTCAAATCCATCGTAGGTGGCTTGGGAGAGGTATTTTGAGCAGTCTGCGACAGACTTCAACAGAGTACTGAACCTATTGAGGGGCTCGCCCTCGAGGCCCGCGGAGAACCCTCTGAGCTCTTTGGCTAAGTCGCGCAAGAACATACCCATGTATAGTTGGTATTCTTGAATGCGACAAGAAAGCAGGGCATCAAGGGCTCTAGACTCTCGGCCCGGCGGTACCGACTAGGGTGATTTCAGGCTCTTCTGTTTCCTCATGGCCAACTCCACCACCACAGAGGTGTGGGGAAGTTGGGTTTTCATGAACCCCGACCCACATTGTACCTTGTACATAGAATCAAGGCGCTTGCTCACGATGGGGACCGAGGCGGGTGCCTCCCACATGCGGAGCAGCAGCCAAGAGAGAATAGGAGGGACTGACACAGTGAGAGATTCCCTAGGCGGAGACTCGTACTGAAGAATATCGAGATCTTCAGCATGAAGGTCCTCCTCGGCCTGAGTGGCCAGGTTAAGAGCCTATGCCATAAACCAAATGAACACCAGGAAGGAGGTGTCCTCAGGTGGCGAGCGCCGCTGGAATGCGGGTGGGGAGGGGTCCAATGGTCAGTACGGGTTTCCGGGGAGGTGCCTCCATCGGACTCCCACTCCGAGAACTCAGTCGAGGAGTCCGAGCTGGGCAGATCGCCCCTGTCCAGTGGCCGGGGCCAGTTTGGACCAGAGGCCCTGGAAGATCTCGCCTCTGAGGAACGGGAGGGTGAGCGAGACCGATGTCGAGGACCCTCACGAGGTCCGTGGCTCTCCGGGGTTTCCTGGACAGATTTTGGTGTCCCACACGAGGAACCCACGGTCTCTGGGCGCGAGTCAGAAACACTGCGTTCTAGCGCCAGCATGTGGGACTCCCACGTGGGCGTGGAGCCCTGCGATGCCAACCCTGGAGTCACCAGGTTGGGCATTGAGAAGGAGAGGGTATCTTCATCGGGACAGCCCTCAGCAGACTGGGTACCTTTGCCGGAGGCCTCCGTATCTGTATGGGGTACCTTGCGGGGAAGCTCCTTATCAGACTCTCGGGAACGCCGAAGGGAGCTGAGCGCGGGAGCGCTCGCGCTTATTGGGAGCCCCCGACAGCGACTTCAAAGCCTTCTTTTTGCACTGCTTCACTTCAGGGGATCCCTGGTCAGAGTGCTGCTGAGAGCGCAGGGCCGAAGAGGGGGACCCCACCAGGGGAGAGATGACCGAGGTCACCACCGGGGATTCCGAGGCAGCCTTTCGAAAAATGTCTTCGGACTTCTGCTTACGACTGAGCAGGGCCTTAGAGAACATTTTCTTACAGAGCAAACAGAGCTCAGGATCATGGTCAGCTCCAAGGCACCGCAGACAACAGTCGTGAGTGTCCGTAAGTGACATGTTCCTACAGCATCTATCACATTTTTTGAAGCCAGTGGCCATGGGGGCAAAAATGGCCCCCATGAGGTTGAAGACCCACACAGCCAGCGGTAAGGGCAAGAAAAAGGGTGCGAAGCCTGTTGACAAAAAAGGTGAAGAAAAAACTGTCTCCAAACAGCTCTAAGAAGATAGAGCAGGGGAAGGACGGATAGAGGACTGGTGCAACTGGAAAATAGAAGGCCAGTAGACAAAAAAACAAAGTCTTTTTCTGAGGGACAAGGACGTGTGTCTGAAGGGCTCTGCGGAAAAAGGGAGACTGAGCCAGATGGCACCCTTGGGCAGGAAGAGGACCACGCATGCGTGGCAGCAATCCCAAAGGCTTTCTTTGAAAGCTGGGGAATTGCTCCGCACGGGCTCTGTCTTTGCAGACATCACCCATAAGTGAGAACTGACTTCTTGGTTGTTCCTGAAGAATGTCAATGTTTCCCATCAATTTAAAGAATGTATCACCTCTAGAGTAATAGGGATTTTCTTGTTGAGAGACTGTCTTTGCTGATTCCAGTGTAACTTTAGATGCCATTTTAGTGGTTGCATGTGAGGTCTCTTTAGCAGTAGGATATGAACTACTGCTGACATGCATCCCAGGAGCTTCAGGACAATCTGGGCAGTGACACTGTGATTCTGTCTGAGATGCAAGCAGAATTGAAGGATGGCTGTTGCCTTCTCCTTGGAAAAATAAGGTAAGCTTTTTCAAGCGTTGTGTCAATATGAGCTCCTATGAATGTAATGGTCTGCATAGGGACCAGTGTGGATTTTTTTGTTTATCATAAATCCTAGGGTTTCTAGAAGGGAAATAGTGATTCATATGGAGAGAAGCTGAAATTAGCTAATTGCCTAAATATGAGAAAATGTGGAGCCCGATTCAGGAAGGGGCACATCTGGGCTGTCCAAACAGCCCTGACCGTTAAGATCTAATTCTGGACCGTGGGAATAAAATGTTCCCGCGATACACAGAATCGGGAAAGAAGACGGCCCAGCGTGCCCCTGCCTGCCTGTGGGGACGTCCTCAGTTTCTCAGTTGCACTGTATTGATGCGCTGTTAGAAAGCATTGAAGAGATCCATGATCCTTGAGGGATGCCCTGTGTTATGCTGAAGGGAATGGATTTCACCGTGCCACATTTTATTTGCAGTTGCCTGCTGCTGAAATATGATTGAAACCACTTTAGAAAGGCCAATATCTGGAAGCGTCGCAGCATGATATTGTGAGATACTGTATCAAAGGCAGCTGATATGTCCATAAATATGATGTTGTTAATTTCCCTGATGATTGTATCCAGGAGTGAAGTTATTAGTGTTTCCACATTATGATTTGGTTTGAGCCCATGTTGATGGGATCCAGGGGGACATGCTGGTCTATGTGGTCTTGTAACTGCCTTTGGACCACTTTTTCAATAATTTTTGCCATGAAAGGTAGACTGGATATTGCGCAGTATGATGCTGGATCGTTTCTGCTGAGTGATGTGTTCTTGAGGATAGGCTGAATAGTAGCATGCTTGAATGAATTTGGCATGTAGCCTAGAGTGAAGGCCATTGTTATTATGTTGCATATGAAGTGTATGAGTTGTTCCTTCATTGATTTTATCCAGGCAACAGGACACGGGTCTGACGGTGAGGTAGTGGTGTTTATGGCTGCCCGGCTTATGAAACTCACCCCATATTCTGGTAAAGCGTAGTTACTCACCTATAACAGGTGTTCTCCAGGAGCAGCAGGAATCAGTCCTCACATATGGGTGACGTCCGCGCCGACGGAGCCCTCGCGGAGCAATTTTCCCCAGCTTTCAAAGAAAGCCTTTGGGAATAGCAGCGCGCATGCGCGGTCCTCTTCCCGCCCAAGGGTGCCATCTTGCCCAGTCAGATGACATAGCTAAAAGACAGCAAAAAATTTGCAAAAAAGAAAGCATAGAACTGCAACTCCAAGGGGAGGAGGGAGGGTTGTGAGGACTGATTCCTGCTGCTCCTGGAGAACACCTGTTACAGGTGAGTAACTACGCTTTCTCCAGGACCAAGCAGGAAGTCAGTCCTCACATATGGGACTCCCAAGCTTAAGGTTACCGGAGACCCTAAGCACAAAAAGGAGCTCCCTCAAGCTCAGTAGCCAAGAAGGAAGGAATCTTCTCTGAATACGTCTCCAACCGGTAGCCCAACATCCGGGATGGAGAGTAGGAGTTGCCAATACCTCGAAGAGGTTACGGAGGACTGCCTGTCCGAAAGCACTGTCCCTGCGGGACTCCCTCTCCAGGCAGTAATGGGCCGCAAAAGTCTGGCTTGAAGACCAAGTAGCGGCCCGGCAGATGTCCGCCAATGGCACAGAGCGGAGGTAAGCCACTGACGTAGCCTTCGCCCGAACACGATGGGCCGTGACCCGACTTTCCAACGAGAGGCCGGCTGCCTCGTAAGCCCAAGCAATACAGTCAGCAATCCAGATGGACAGAGTACGCTTGGAGACAGGGAGCCCCAACCTATTGGGGTCATAAGAGACGAAGAGCTGAACAGCCCTTCTGTGCTCCCGTGTACGGTCAAGGTAGAAGGTTAACGCCCTTCTACAGTCCAGGGTATGCAGGACCATTTCAGCTCGGCTGGAGTGTGGCCTGGGAAAGTAGGTCGGAAGCACCACCTCCTGGTTGATATGAAAAGGGGAAACCACTTTGGGAAGAAACTTAGGGTGAGTCCGTAGGACTACCCGGTTCTTGTAGAACCTAGTGTAAGGAGGATCAGACACCAGGGCCTGCAGCTCACTAACGCGTCTAGCAGAAGTGAGGGCCACCAAAAACAATGTTTTCCAAGAAAGAAAAAAAGAGGACAGGTAGCCATAGGCTCAAAAGGCAGACAGGTAATCCGCTGTAAAACCACATTGAGATCCCAGTCCGGGGCTGGTGGGCGCAAAGGTGGTTTAAGGAGAAGGAGGCCTCTGAGAAAACGAGCCACTAGAGGGTGGCTAGAAAGAGGTCTGCCATCCACCGGCATGTGATGCGCAGAAAGAGCACTGAGGTGGACCTTGACCGAGTCGGACTTAAGTCCAAGATTGGAGAGGGAAAGCAAGTACTGCAAGACCACTGATGCTGAACAGGAGAAGGGATCTTGAGACTGCTGAGCACACCAGACGGAGAACCGACGCCACTTAAGAGCGTAGGACTTCCGGGTGAAGGGCCGCCGGGAGGCCAAGACGACCTCCTCCACATCTGGAGGCAGGCGGAGGGGAGCAAGGACCACCCTTTCAGCAGCCAGGCCATCAGATGAAGGGACCGGAGGTTGGGGTGCAGGAGAGTCCCCTGATCCTGTGACAGGAGGTCGGGCTGAAACCCCAGAGGAAGAGGGGTGTCCACCGCCAGCTGCATTAGAAGTGGGAACCAAGGTTGTCTCGGCCACCGGGGAGCCACTAGGATCATCGAGGCTTTGTCCCTGAGAACTTGGAAGAGTGTCTGAGACACCAGCGGCATGGGAGGAAAGGCATATAAGAGGCCTGTGGACCAAGGAATCAGAAAAGCATCCGCCGCTACTCTGAGAGGATGCGGTTGTCGAGAGCAGAATCTGGGAAGTTGCCGGTTCAGAGGACTGGCAAACAGATCCATGGTGGGGAGGCCCCACTTGAGAAAGATCCGCTGAACCACCATCGGATCCAGCCTCCACTCGTGTGGCTGGAGGATCCTGCTGAGCTTGTCGGCCAGGTAATTTTCTTGACCTGGGAGATAGACAGCTTTGAGGATGATGCCGTGGTGGACGGCCCAAGAGCATAGTTTTTGCGCCTCCTGACAGAGAAGGGAGGAGCCTGTTCTGCCTTGTTTGTTCACGTAGAACATCGCAACCTGATTGCCTGTCTGTATCAGCACCGACTGGTGAGAAACCAGGTGAGAGAAGGCTTTGAGCGCTAGGCGGATGGCTCTGAGCTCCAGGAAGTTTATCTGCTGAGCAGACTCCCAAGGAGTCCAGAGACCTTGAGTACATGTCCCTTGGCAATGTGCTCCCCAACCCAGGAGAGAAGCATCGGTCGTCAGGACCTGAGAATGCGGAGGGGG
This sequence comes from Ichthyophis bannanicus, assembly GCA_033557465.1. NCBI lineage: Eukaryota > Metazoa > Chordata > Amphibia > Gymnophiona > Ichthyophiidae > Ichthyophis > Ichthyophis bannanicus. The sequence continues at coordinate 25,835,049 of CM066046.1, read as the reverse complement.
CTGAAAAGTCACTCCTAGTACTTGGTTTGGCAGATGAAGCCACCATTGTAGAGAAGAGACCAGCTGGTCGGAGATCTGTACAGAGTCCGCTAGGCTCCCAGTGGCCTGATGTCATTGTGTGCGAAGGCACCATTGAGCAGGTCGCATGTTCAGGCGGGCATTGGGGGTCACATGGACCGTGGAAGCCATATGGCCGAGCAGTCTCAGAAATTGCCTGGCCGAGACCAGGGCATTGCTGTGAAAGTGGCTGGCGAGATCCATGAGCCGCTTGGCCCTGTCCAGAGGGAGGAAGGCCCGCGCCTGGAGAGTGTCCAACCTGGCGCCGATGAATTTGAGATTTTGAAAGGGGAGCAAAGTGGACTTTGCGACGTTTATGACAAATCCCAAGTGCTGGAGTAGAGTCACAGTGCGATGAGTGGCCTGAGTGGCCTCTTGGGAAGACGGGCTCTGATGAGCCAGTCGTCCAGGTATGGGAACACAAAAAGGCCTTGAAGTCTTAGATAGGCCGCCACCACTGCCAGGCATTTGGTGAACACCCTGGGGGCGGAGGATAGGCCAAAGGGCAGTACTCTGTACTGGTAATGATTTCCTCCCACAACAAACCTGAGATATTGTTTGTGGTCTGGATGAATAAGGATATGAGTATACGCATCCTTTAGATCCAAGGAGCATAGCCAGTCGCCCTGCTGGAGGTAGGGCAGCAGGATTCCAAGGGTAAGCATCTTGAACTTTTCCTTTGCCAGGAACTTGTTGAGGTTTCGCAAGTCCAGGATGGGTCTGAGGCCTCCTGTTCTTTTTGGTATCAGAAAGTACCTGGAGTAAAACCCTTGACCCTTCAGGTGGTGGGGCACCGGTTCCACAGCCTGTTCCTGAAGGAGACTTGCTAACTCCTGAAGGAGTAAGTCCTTGTGCAGAGGGAGTCTCGGAGGCTCCCCTGGAAAGTAGGAGGGAGGTACCTGGTGAAAGTGAAGAAGATAGCCCTTCCGAACTATGTGAAGTACCCAGGTATCTGTGGTGATGTTGGACCACCTTTGGGCAAAGTGGACCAGCCGCCCTCCTGTGCTGAGAGAAACCAGCTGAGGGGGAGAGGCTATGCTGATGAAGACAAAACCCCCCACCCTGCTGAGCAGGGGCCGGTGGTGCAGGCTTGGGGTCTTGCTGCCTGCGGGACCCATTACCCCGTCCCTTGGCCTGCTTGCCCTGTGGGGGAGCTGCTGAGGCCTGATACTGAGGGTAGTATTTATAGGCAGCCGCCTTCCTCGGGTAAAAGGGCTTTTTCCCCGAGCCCTTCTTCTTTTGAGAAGGGGCAGAGGTCTTCCTTGAGAGACGAGTCCTGGTGAGAGTCTCGGTCTCGATCTGTGCAGCCTTCTCATCTATGGGCTTGCCAAAGAGGTTTTCACCTCTGCAGGGGACATCGACCAACTTGTCCTGCACCCATGGCTCGAGGTCGGACGTCTGAAGCCAAGCCTGGCGGCGTCCACCGATGCCGGCTGCGGCTACTCGAGCCGATGCCTCAAAACCATCGTAGGCTGCTCGAGAGATAAACTTTGAGCACTCCCGAATACGAGTTGACAAGGTTTGGAACCTCTGCAAAGGTTCGTCGGAGAGACCAGCAGAGAACCTGGCTATTTCTTTAGCCAGGTCCCGGAGATACATGCCCATGTAGAGCTGGTAGGTCTGGACTCGACAAGCAAGCATAGAGCCCTGGAAACACTTCCTACCGAGGGCATCCAGGCTTCGGGCCTCCCTACCGGGGGGCACCGAGGAGTGCATTTTTTGACTCTTAAGTCTATGCATGGCCGATTCCACCACCATGGAATGGTGCGGTAGTTGTGCCTTTTGGAAGCCGGGGCTCTTGCGGACTCGATAAATGGAATCGACCCGCTTGCTTAACACCGGCGACGACGCCGGGCTCTCCCACATGCGGAAGAGAAGTCGCTCCAGCATCGGAGGAACCGGTACAATAAAGGCCTCCTTCGGGGGAGAGTCATATTGGAGGGCATCGAGCTCTTCGACTCGAGGCTCCTCCTCGGGATCCGCGGGGAAGGCCAAGGCCTTGGCCATATCCCGCATGAAGTCCGAGAACCGGGTATCCTCCGGGGGGGACCGTCTCTGAGGTTCGGACTCGGGGGAGTCCGATGGGACACACCGAGTCCGAAAGGAACCAGGTGACTCTTCGTCCTCGGATTCCCAGGCCGACTCCTCGGAGGAGGAGTCGAGCGGCTCCGGTCGGGCGGGCGTCGATGCCATCCGCCCCGACGCCGAGGGAGTCGGCGTCGACTACCTTGGTCCCGAACGGGAGGCCGAAGGAGACCGCGACCGAGGATCGACTCGAGCCCTCATGGACTCGAGGATCGGCTCGGTCTCCGGGGTCGACTTGGAGGTCGACGTCCTGGCGGTCAGGGCAGAAGCACCGGCGAGGCCAGCGATCAATGCCCGCTGCTGGTCCATGAAGGCAGTCAGACTGCACTCCAAGGCCGTCAACCTGAGTCTGAGCTCAGGAGACCCAGCAGCCCCCGACTCGGGCCCCGACGGCGTCGGGCCCGACGTCGGCTCCTTCGGAGGCGAGTCCATGAGGACAACAGTACTCACGTGAGCGGGCAAGTCCATCTCGAGACGAGGATGTTTGGAAGGCCTCTCCACCTCCGAGGACCCGGGACGGGAGTTGGGGCTATGCGACCTGGCCCTCAAGGAACCAGGAGCGTCCACCGATCCCGCCCTCGCGGGTTTCTTCTTCCGATGATGTTCCCGGGTAGGAGACCCCCCTTTCAGAGGAACTTCGACGATGCTCAGGACCAGAGTCCCGGGACGTCGAAGCCTCTGATGAGGTCCGAGCCCGGCCGGAGTCAGAGAAGATACGTTCCCGCTGATGCTGCCGACTCAACGCTTTTGAGGACATTTTGCCACACGGACCACAGATCATCGGGTCATGATCGGGTCCGAGGCAGCGGAGGCAGAAGTCGTGTGTGTCGGTAAGAGACATGAGTTTCTTACAGAGGTCACACTTTTTAAACCCGCTGGCAGCCATCGGGGGAAAAAGGGCCCCTGCGAGGTCAAAAGACCAGGCTGCCAGTGAAAAAGTAAAAAGGCGCGAAATATGTCACGAAGGACAAAAAAACGAAAAATAAAGAACGGACTCGCAACCGGCGTCGCGGGTCCGGGCGGGAAAAGAACCGGCGTCGAAACCGAGAGAAAAAAGAGAAATAAAATCAACTTTTCTGCGGGGATTCACAAACAACGTCTGTAGGGCTCCGCGGAAAAAAGAAGACTGGGCAAGATGGCACCCTTGGGCGGGAAGAGGACTGCGCATGCGCGCTGCAATTCCCAAAGGCTTTCTTTGAAAGCTGGGGAAAATTGCTCCGCGAGGGCTCCGTCGGCGCCGACATCACCCATATGTGAGGACTGACTTCCTGCTTGGTCCTGGAGAAAGGTTGTATCTTGGTTGTTGATTGTTATACTAGAAGAGTGTTCTTTGTTAGTTGCACATGTTTGATCATTAGATGGTTTGCTATGTCTTGTGGGTGTATTTCAGGGTGTGACTGTTGTGCTGGGTCCCTGGTGAGTGACCGAGCTATTTCAAAAAGTTCTCGTGGTTTATTCACTGATTTCATAATGCGGTTGGTGTAGAATTGTTGCTTGGCGGTGTTTATGAGGTTGTTGCATTCGTGTTGTTTGTTTCTGTATTGTTTTAGGGTGATAGTAGATTTCATCTATCTCCATTGTCTCTCAGGTTTCCGAAGTGTTCATTTAGTTTGCTTGATCTTGGAGGAGTACCATGGTGTGCTGTTTGTTTTATATGTGGTTGTGTGGAGTTTGCTTGGAGCTGAAGCTGCTGCGAGGATAGTTTAGTTCCAGTTTTCCACAGTGATGTCGTTGAGTATTTCCTGATTCAGAATTGGGGATATTTCTTGCAAGAGGTTTTCCTTGTGGACGCTCTTGAATCTTCTCACTTTGTGCTGTTGGGGTTTCATGTTAGAGGTCTTTTGGATACACATCTTGAAGGATATAAGGTGATAGTCTGACCAGGGTGTTGGCGTAATTGAAGGTGGTGTTATGTAGTTCTGTTCAGTCAAGGTTTTCGGTATGAAGATGAGGTCAGGCATGGTGCCTAGCTGGTGAGAGGATTCTAAAATAACCCCTATAATCTATACACGTAAGCGCCAATATTTGGCCACCACACATAGACTATATATAGGGCTTTTGATTTTAGATTTTAACTGCTAATCACAGATAAAACACCCCCCCCTTGCAAAAAAAAAAAAGATAAAATAGGTGTTTATTGGATGAACACCAGAAACATTCTACTTTTTCAGTCCTTCCCTTGATGTCTTGAATCCTCTACTCTGTGTATATGCCTCTTCCATGCCGACTCAGACTCCTCCTTAGCTACACAAATGTATGTATGTGATTCCACTGGAAAAGGTACCCAACAATGACACCTATGCCGTGAAAACACTGCTTTTTTTGTTATTCTCTAAGAACCCTTAATTGGTCAGAAAATAAACACCTAAATGATGACATATTAATTACTAGATGTCCTTTCCTTGAATCCTGATAGACCAATCCAGACAAGTGGGTTGTGTTCCCCTACCAGCAGATGTGGAGACAGAGAAAGCTTCTTATGACATCATCATGCCATTAACGGTGTGCGCTTCAAGGGGCATAATTCAGTATTCATACTGCGGCGCTCCTGCCCGGCCTTGGGGCTAAAGACAGGAGCGGCGGTCTGATGCTTCGTGAGGAAGGAGAGTAACCTGTATCCAGGGAATGCTGGGTATTGTAGTTCCTGCTCCTCTCGCTCCGAAATAAAGAGTTGTAGTTATGGGGTTTCCAGTATTTTTATTATAGTAAAGGATATTGTTCCATCACATGGCAAATAAATGCAAACAAAATAGGTGCTTCAAATGCTAACAGGAAAACTTAGGATAAAGGCAACTTAAAGTATAACTGCTTCTTTTCACTTCTAAGCAAATTACTCACTTTGCCCCAAGAGGTCAGTTAGATTCACTGCAGCCTCGTTCAGCCACTGTTACCTTCACAGTGCTGGGGAAAATCAGGTGCACATAATTAGAGCTTTCTCAGCAAGGCAATACAACAGCTCCGTAGCATTCAATTCACATACGGTAAAAAGCAGTTTCCTTCAGCTTGGCATCTCTACACAGCAGACCGTGCAATCCATGCTCTCACAATCTGGTAAGTCTGTATTATCTTGTGTTAATTCTTCAAGCTGTATGGAATTACTGGCTTCTGGTAACACTGGCTGTCTTCTAGCTTGCAACTCTAAAAACGGCTTAAAACTCTGTAGGAGCAATTCAGCCTGCTGTTTGGGAGGTAGGGAATTGCTATCAGCTATACAACTTCCCTTTGGCTTAAGGCTGTTTATTTTCTCCTCTCTTAGATTAACTGTATCAGAGTAACTGCTAGTCTCTTTTGCTAATGTTTCACACACAGGAGAGTTAGCTTTACGTTCAGCCTGGAAACTTGGTGGCAATTCACTTACTTGTTGCCATGCCGTTCTGACTTCAGATGGCTCCAACGTTCTCCAGCTGTTAGAATGTTTGTTGCTCTCTGGCTCAAACGGTACTTCACAGAATGATTGTTTTCTTTCTTGTGCCTGCCTTGAAGGCTTCCTTTCCCAGGGCTGTGCCTTCCAACGGTTGTCTAATTCAGGGCTAGGTCCTCTCTCCTTGGGACTTCTACTCACTGCCTCTGAATAGAACTTTGCAGGTCTCCTTCCAATGCCAGGTTCCCAAGTATCAGCATACTGTTTTCTGGACTTCCAATCATTCTTCTGCTTCTTCTTTATCCGTCTCTCCTTCTCCTCAATCGTAATCCCATTCTGACTAGCAAAGCCATGCTCTGGTTTAAAACCACGTTCTCTCCTGGACACGCCCCTTCCAAGGGCAGGGTGTGCCCAATCAGGACTGCAGGACTCCTCCCCTGGGCTGGTCTCCATGCTCAGCTCTGTGGAATAGAGTCTCTCTTTCTTCCTTGGTTTCTCAAATAGGCATAAATCCTGCTGAACCTCAGGATTTTCATCCGTTTCCATAGGCTCAGGAGGGAGCTGTTCACCACAATACCCAAGCATATGGTCAGGAATCTCTGACCTCACAACAAGGTTAACAAGGTTCAATAGAACAGGAAACATAACTATGTACAGGATCAGTTTCAACAGAAGGCTTGTCAGAAAGTTATGAACCCACAGGGCCAACCACTAAGCATACAGCAGACTAGAACATGTTCCAGGGGTGGATTGGTCTAGTAGAACTCAAGAAGGAGTAGTTACTCACCTGTAACAGGTGTTCTCCAGGAGCAGCAGGAATCAGTCCTCACATATGGGTGACATCAACGTCGATGGAGCCCTCATGCGGAGCATTTCCCCAGCTTTCTAAGAAAGCCTTTGGGAATACAACCACGCATGTGCGGTCCCCTTCCCGCCCAAAGGTGCCATCTTGCTCAGTCTTTCTTTTTCCGTGGAGCCCAGCGGACGTCTGTCCTTGTCACCCGGAAAAATTTGGATTTTTTTCTGCGATTCTCGCACCTCTTTTTGTCCAGTTCGACGCCAGTTCCCCTTCCCGCCCAGGTTCGGTATGCCGGTATCAACCCGATCTCTATTTTTCATTTTTTTGCCCTTCATGGCACGCGTTCGCGCTCTTTTTTCTTTTCCCTGGAGGGCCGATCCTTTTTTCCCCGATGACCTCCAGTGGTTTTAAGAAGTGTGATTGTTGTAAGAAACTCATGTCTCTTACCGACACACACGACTGCTGCCTGCGCTGCCTCGGGCCTGACCATGATCCCAAGGTCTGTGTCCCATGTGGCAAAATGTCCACCAAGGCACTCAGGAGCTGGCAGCATCAGAAGGAGAGAATTTTCTCAGACTCGGAAATGCTGTTGCCAACTCCAAGAGGGGCATAATATCCTCTGGTGCAGGAGACTTAATTAACTGGAGCACAGTTGAATCATCAGACTGCCAAATGAAGGATAACAGTGGAAGCTGTGAACTCATTCCTCAGGAGAGAGTCCACCTTAAGATCTAGGGGTCCTTCATGGCCGTTCCACACTCCTCCAGGATGGTGGTCCGCTTTATGATTGCTGTGACATGTGCATCCACCTCTTGGCATGCTCAACGATTCAGTGCATCCTGCAAACCTTCAGCCCCTTCACTGGGGAGTCAGGCAAGTCCCACTCTGAGCGATCATGCTTTTGATAACCTTCACAAAAGGAAAGGCCATTGTAGACTTCCAAACCCCTTGCAGCAGGGGCTGGATCTGTGACCCTTTTTCTGCCACTGGAGAGTCAGTCAAACGCAGAGAGGATGACACTTGAATAATCAGAGCCACCAGTTTGTCCATCCTGAACAGGCAAATAATACTGGATTCATCGTGATCTTCCAAAGGAGACGACATCTCATCATCCAGGGTGGAATCATCACCCGAGGTATCAGGACTGGATTCCAGGTCTCGGCCAAAGGACAGTTCATCTGAATTTCCAGATTCCAACCTTTGCAGAGAGCTCTTAGAAGACTGTGCCAAAGCCAGCCTCTGACTTGCCAGCTGTCCTGATCGAGCGGAAAGAAATCAAGAGGACCCAGATGATCCAGGTTCTGAGTTGCCATGCCAGAAAGACCAAGCTTGCTGCAGAAATGAGAATAATTCTGGGGAGACAACACAGGAATCAGGGGTTCCCCTGCTAGGCATTTGGCCTTCATCATCGGGAGGAAACAGCAGCCATCGGACCCTTATGAGAAGGGGAGTGGCATCATCCACCACCGTCTGTACTAAAGATATCAGGGCATCTGTCTCTCCCCACTGCGAAGGGAGAGAAGGGGCCTCCAAGGGTGTATCTGAAGCTTCCATGCATAAAGTGCAAATACCAGAATCCACAGACAAGGGTCTCCATGTTCTGCAAACCAGGCAGCACTTTTTAGAAGCTGGTATATGCATTTCCCCCGCCAGACAGCCAGGCAACGCTGGCTCAAGGCACACTAAAATAGTGTGAAGCGCCACACGCTAAGGCTGCATGAACAGTAACAGCACGTGCTAGCACCATGCTGACAGGAACCATGCGTGTAAGGGCCTCACAGGCAGTGACCATGCGCACTAGGGCCACATGGACAAGTAACCGATGAAAACACAGAAGCAGCATGGCAAAGCGTGGGAAGCGCAATGAACGTGCGCAGGCAATTGGACAAGGTGAGAAAACACTGCAGCTGATCCAACAGATGCCATGAGTGGTCCAACTTAATTTATTTCCTCCACAAACAAGTCAGACTGACAGAAACTTAGTTTTGGTACATACCCCCAGGAGCCCCAAGACAGGTAAAAACCGTGCCAGTCTCAGCATTACTCCCGTTACCAGATCTGCAGACACATACCACTGAAGAGCCTTCTTCAAATCTTTGGGGGGGGAAGTAGGAGGAAGGAGGAGAGTAGGGGGCACTGAGGTTATGTGAGGTCAAAGAATCCTTTCCAGACTCCCTTTTTTCCAATCTTGTGGCTGCTCAACAGGTTCTTAACAAAATAAGGACATGGAGCTGAACTAATTCCCCTCCTCCTTATGGCATCCAAAAAGAGCACTGGTTTTAAGGGCATCTGTAGTTGAGCCTCCCGTGTTGCACTCCAGTGACATAGTCACTAGCAAGGGTGGTTGCTCATGAGCGAAATCAATCCTTCTTCAATCTCCTTTGCTTTTCTAGATTTTATTAGAGCTGAAGAACTTGCATCCACTATCTGCTGGAGATAGAGAATTTCTGGATTATGCTCCGAGAGGCACATGCTGTTAATGGCATGATGATGTTATAAGAAGCTCCTGGAAGCTTTCTCTGTCTCCACACCTGCTTGTAGGGGAACACAACCCACTTGCCTAGACTGGTCTAGCAGGATGATATGGAAATTACTGGGAGGGGATATTCAAAGGCATTTACACAGTTTGCAGACCTGCAAATCGTGTAAATGCCACTCAGTGGGACATTCAATATCCATTGATGCCACTGCTGCATGCCTCGATGCTAACTGGTTAGCACTGGGGCGTGCTGGGGTGGCACCTGTCGATAACTGGGCAGTGGTGATATTGAGCCACTGCCCGATTATCGACACATAGTGAAAGTTAGACGCAGTAAAGACTGGCCTAACTTTCACCACAGAAGCTAACCAAGCAGCGGCTGAATATCACTGCTGCTTAGTTACCTTCCCAGCAATCTAGCCAACCCCAATATTCAATGCTGGGGCCCGGATATGGCCATGGCAATGAATATCTAGCTTTAGAGTTCAGCGATGGTGGTTAGTTGTGCTAGATCGGCTAGCTGTTGCCGCTGAATTACTCCCCCTACCTTGCTATTTATAAACACCTAAGAACAGAAGCCCTAATTGTATGCTTTGCCATGCCTCCCAAAAAGCAGTTATAACTTGGGCAGTATGGAGAAACATTATCTAAAACTGCATACATGTAGTGTCCAAATAGTGGCCCTTATACATAGAAATTATAGGGATCATAAGATGAAGGTGAAAGGGGACAGACAGAATTAATTTGAGGAAATATTTCTTTATGGAAAGGCTATGGATACATGGAAGCGCCTTCCAGTGGAGGTGCTGGAGATGAGAACTGTATGTGAATTTAAAAAAAGCATGGGACAAATAACAGGATCTCTGAGGGTGAGGAAGATATTGCAGAACTTAATAGTTCTTATGGATGGTCAGACTGCATAGGCCCTATTGTGGTCTTTATTTTATTTTATTTTATTTGTTTTCTCTCTTTATATAAACGAGACTATCTATCTATCTAGATGTCTCGTTTATATTCAACAGCACTTACAAAACATACAGCACCACTCAAAGTAGTATAATTTGAAATATCCATATTAGATGATTCAAATTATATGTGGGATTTCTTGATAAAAATGTACTTTGCATTTTGTAAAGCATACATGTAAAGCACAGTTACTTACCTGTAACAGGTGATCTCTGGGAACAGCAGGAATTAGTCCTCACATATGGGTACGTCGGTACCGATGGAGCCTGCGCGGGAAAGCTCCCCAGCTTCCCAGAAAGAAAGCTTTTGGGAGCCTCCCACAGCGCATGCGCGCTGCCTTCCTGGCCTTTCCTAACCAACTCTCCTCAGTTCGAGTTTAAAGCTGAGACAATAGAGAGAGAGAGGAAAGGAAAGATAGAGAGAGACACAACTCCTAGGGGAGGTGGGAGGGTTGTGAGGACTAATTCCTGCTGTTCCCAGAGATCACCTGTTACAGGTAAGTAACTGTGCTATCTCCAGGAACAAGCAGGAATGAGTCCTCACATATGGGGACTCCCTAGCTAAGATGCCTGGGAGAACCCCAAGGGTATGAGACCCTGAAAGATTCCTCGTCTTCCTATGGATCTCGGGCATCCATTAAGGGACGGAGAGCAGGAGTTGTTTAAGAATGGAACAGGTGTCTGAGGACAGCCTGACCAAACAAGGCATCCCGGCGGGAGTCCTTGTCCAAACAGTAATGGGCTGTGAAGGTATGAACCGAGGCCCAGGTGGCTGCTCAACAGATCTGGTCGATGGACACAGAATGAAGATGAGCCATAGAGGCGGCCATGGCCCTCACATTGTGAGCTGTGACATGGCCCTCCAGAGAAAGGTTCTTACTCTGGTAAGCAAAAGAAATACACTGAGCAATCCAATTGGACAGTGTTCTCTTAGAGACTGGAAGTCCTAAATGAGAAGGATCAAAAGCAACAAAAAGCTGGGAAGACTTTCTATGTTGCTGCGTCCTGTGCAAGTAAAAAGCAAGAGCTCTTTTACAATCTAGAGTATGAAGGTTCCTCTCTGCATTGGATGCATGAGGAGCTGGAAAAAAGACAGGTAAATATACCTCTTGATTAAGATGAAAAGGTGAGACCACTTTAGGCATAAAGTGAGGATTTGTCCTAAGGACTACCTTATCATGATGGAACCTTGTATAAGGTGGATTAGCCACTAAGGCCTGCAGTTCACTGATGCGGCGAGCAGAAGTGACTGCAATAAGGAAAATAACCTTCCATGAAAGGAATTTCAAGGAGGTAGTGGCTAAGGGTTCAAAAGGTGGCTTCATAAGCTGACTAAGAACCAAATTTAAATCCCATGCCACCGGAGGAGGTCGAATGGGAGGTTTAGTTAAAGTTAGGCCTCTCATAAATCTTGCAATAAGAGGATGAGAGGAAACAGTTTGTCCATTGATAGGCTTAAGGGATGCTGCAATAGCACTTAAATGGACCCTTACTGAATTTGTCTTAAGGCCTGCATTGGAAAGATGCAGGAGATATTCTAATAGAGAATTCAGAGGAAGTGCCAGAGGGTCAAGACCCTTTTGAGCACACCAAATGGAAAATCTTTTCCATTTAAAAGCATAGGAACGCCTAGTGGAAGGTTTACTGGAAGCATGGAGGATATCCTTCACTTGCTGCGAAAGATTGAAGTCTTGAAGGTCTAGGCCTTCAGTAACCAAGCTCTGAGGTGAAGGGACTTGGGGTTTGGATGCCACAAAGTCCCCTCCTCCTGAGACAGAAGGTCTGGAGCAGCTCCCAAGTCCAGGGAGGGGCTTGGGAGAGATGCAGAAGTAGAGGGTACCACACTTGGCGTGGCCAGCGTGGAGCTATGAGGATCATAGATCCTTGATCCCTCTGAAGTTTGAACAGAGTATTGGGAATCAAAGGAATGGGTGGAAAGGCATACAGGAAGTCCTGACCCCAATGAAGGAGGAAGGCATCCTTGGCCTGAACTCCCTGACACGGAATTCTGGAACAGAACCGGGGAAGTTTGGCATTCCACGGACTTGCAAACAGGTCTATGTCCGGGGTTCCCCATTCCTGGAAGATTCTGAGCACCTGATCCATGTGCAGGGACCATTCGTGTGGAAGCAGAACTCGACTGAGTCTGTCTGCCCAAGAGTTTTGAATTCCTGGGAGGTATACTGCCAGGAGATGGATTTGATGCTCTCTGGCGAAGGCCCATAATCGTAGAGCTTCGTTGCAAAGCGACAGAGAGCCAGTTCCTCCTTGCTTGTTTATGTAAAACATGGCTACCTGATTGTCCGTTTGAATGAGGACTGTCTGGTAGCTGAGGAGGGTATGAAAGACCTTGAGAGCTAGGAACACTGCTCGAAGTTCCAAGAGGTTGATATGAAGAGAGGTCTCCTGTGGGGACCAAGTGCCTTGGGTGGAGAGGTCCTGTAGATGAGCTCCCCAACCTGTTTGGGAGGCATCTGTTGTGAGGATTGCTTGGGGCAACAAAGGTTGGAAGGGGGACCCCAGCAACAGATTTTGAGTGGACATCCACCATTGGAGAGACCAAAAGAGACGTTTGGAGTTTGCTATTTGGTCTGAGAGAGCTCCTGAAGCTTGAGTCCACTGGGTGGACAAAGTCCATTGAGCTGCTCTCATGTGTAGGCGAGCATAGGGTACCACGTACTGTGGAAGCCATATGGCCTAGCAGCTGTAGTATCTCCCTGGCAGTTAAATGGCTCTTTGACTGAATCTGGGAGGCTAACTGCACTAGACGTTGACAACGGGCCTGAGGAAGGTAGGCCCTTGCAGAAGTGGTGTCCAACCAGGCCCCTATGAATTCTAGGGACTGAGTAGGGGTGAGCTGGGACTTTGGGAGGTTTACCATAAGTCCCAGGTATTGCAGAATGCGCCTGGTGCGGTTCAGGGAGATCTGAGCCTCTGACTGGGTTGGAGCTCGGATGAGCCAGTCGTCCAGGTATGGGAAGACAAATATTCCCAGAGTGCGTAGAAATGCAGCAACTATTGCCATGCATTTGGTGAACACTCTTGGAGCAGAGGCTAGACCGAAAGGAAGCACTCTGTATTGGTAATGTTTTCCCTGGAACAGAAAACGTAGGAATTTTCTGTGAGATGGATGGATGAGGACATGAGTGTACGCATCCTTGAGATCTAGAGAAAAAAGCCAATCCTGACTCTGCAGGTATGGAAAGAGAGTGCCTAGAGAAAGCATCTTGAACTTCTCCTTGCATAGGAATTTGTTCAATTCTCTGAGATCTAGAATGGGTCTGTATCCCCCTGTTTTCTTTGGAATGAGAAAATAGGGGGAGTAAAACCCTGACCCCTTTTGAAGAAGAGGAACTTCTTCTATGGCCCCCTGGGCCAGAAGGGTAGTCACCTCCTGATCCAGAAGGTCGAGGAGAGATGTGGGAGAATTGAAGTGTCTCACCATGGTGTAGGGAGGAAGGTCTGAGAAATGAAGTTTGTAGCCCTCTCTTATGATAGAGAGGGTCCACTGCTCTGATGTGATTTGCTCCCATCTGGGAGCAAAATGAGCTAACCTTCCTGGAATGGTGAGAGGTTCTGTCTGTTGTAGAGCCAGAAAGGTTAAGTTCTCTAGTGTCAAGTCAAAAACCTTGAGGGGCTTGGGACTGCTGGGTTGCAGCAGCCCCTGCAGGTTTAGGCCTGGCCTGTTTAGGTTGCTGACGCTTAGTAGCAAAGAGACCTGTAGAAGACTGTTGACCAGAAGTGGAAGGAAATCTGCCCTTCTTGTAAAAAGACTTTTTAAAAGATTTTTTCTTGGCCGGAGTGGAGGTAGACTTAGAAAGTCTATCCAGAGCAGCATTTTCTGCATCCATTTGAGTGGCTTTAATTTGCCACTCCTTGCCAAATAGGTTTTCACCTGTACAGGGCAGATTTCCTAAACCATCTTGAACCCAGGGTTCTAGATCAGAAGCCTGGAGCCAAGCAATTCTATGAGCAGCTATAGCAATGCCTGAGGCTCTGCTGGCACCCTCAAAAGAATCAAAGGCTGCCCTGTTGGAAAACTTTGAAATGTCTTGAGTATGCTTAAGCCAAAGAAGGAATTCATCCCTTTTATCTTCTGGAATAAAAGGGAGAAAGTTGTGCAGCTTTTCTGCAACCTCCTTCAGAAACATACCCATATAAAGGCTGTATGAATTGATTCTGGCAATAAGCATGCTAGCTTGGAAGATTTTCCTACCAAAAGCATCCAAGGTCCTGCATTCTCTTCCTGGAGGAGTAGAAGAGTGTCTTTTGGTACTCTTTATCCTCTTCATAGCTGACTGCACCACAATGGAGTGGTGAGGAAGCTGAGTTTTTTGAAATCCAGGAGAAGGAGGGACACGGTACATAGTGTCCAATCTACGAGAATGAGGAGAAAGGGTGAGAGGAGTCTCCCACAATTCAATCAAATGTTCTTGAAGAATTTCATGAATTGGCAAGGTGACTGCCTCTCTGGGAACCTTAGAGTATCCCAAAATATCAAATTTTTTTGCTCTAGGTTCTTTTTCAGAGGTTACTGAAATAGAGAGTCCTTTAGCTACTTCTATTATGAAGTCTTGAAAGGACAAATCCTCTGGAGGAGACATTCTCCTTTTTGGAGAAGAAGGCTCCTCAGAAAGGGTGACAGATACTTCAGGGGACTCATCCGATGACTCAGAATCATCAGAAGAATCGAAGTATCGTCTGCCCGATTCCAAAGATCGATAGGCGTATCGATCGGTACCGACATCGGGTGTCCCAGGTACCGGGTAGGTACCGAGAAAAAGCCCAGGACAGGGAGCCGGAAGCGGCATCCTGGCCGATGTCGATGCAGCCGGTACCGGTATCGAGGTTGGTACCGGTACCGACAACAGGGCTTGTTGCGGTACCGACGGCGTCGCAGCCTTGATGAAAGCCAGGATGGCCTGCTGCATGGATTGCACAGTATGATCCATGGACGCCACGACTGCCTGGATGTCGGTACCGGGAGATTGTGCCGGTACCCCAGAGCAGTCTAACAGGTGATCGGTCGAGGGCGTACCATCAATGTCAACCTGTAACCCCATAGGAGCAGCTTTGGAAGCCGGAGCTTCCCGCTGGGGTTGTTTGGCTGGGGCAGGATCCTCAAGGGCAAGCCCGGAGGCATCTCGATACTTGGAGGGAGATTTGCCCTTCGAGGACCTGCTAAAAGTATGTTTGGTTACCTGAGACCCATCAGGAGAGGAAGACCTTGAAGATGTCGATGCCACCGCCGGTGCATCCGTGGGAAACAGCACATGGAGCTTGGCTGCTCGGTTCTGTAACCCCCGTTTAGACATTAGGGAACAGGACTGACAATCCGGAACGGAGTGCTCAGGCCCCAAACATTTAAGACACCATTCATGGGTGTCTGTAACAGAAATTGTACCGCTACACTTAGTGCATTTTTTAAAACCAGAGGCTGGTTTTTCCATGAAGGAAGTTTCTTGTGGGCCTGGAGGCCTAAGAAGAAAAATACACCAAGTGAGGAAAAATATATATTTTTTTTTTTAGAAGAAAAGAAAAGAAAAAGACCGGCGGTACTGGTCCGGCGTCGGGGAAGGCAGACACGCGACCAAAGAAATAAATTAAAATAAAGAACTTCTCCAGCGGTGACAGGAACACGACCTGCTGGCTCCGCGGAAAAGAAGAACTGAGGAGAGTTGGTTAGGAAAGGCGGGAAGGCAGCGCGCATGCGCTGTGGGAGGCTCCCAAAAGCTTTCTTTCTGGGAAGCTGGGGAGCTTTCCCGCGCAGGCTCCGTCGGTACCGACGTACCCATATGTGAGGACTCATTCCTGCTTGTTCCTGGAGATAAACTCCATCCAATTCCACCCCAGGAACACTCACTTTAAATATGAATTAAAGTATGTATAGTATCACTTCATACATATATAACATCATAAATTTCACCAGGACTCCAGGTTTAAATCTCAGCCTGCTTGTCTGACATTGTTCCCTGGATGTCCTACTACTTTTAAAACTTTAAATGGCCAAGGTAGGGCTTCTAATCTTCCCCATAAACCCATTTCCCCCCTTCCCCTTTCTTTGCTTCTGTGGATAACAGTTTCATTTTCCCGGTCCCCTTAGCTCGTAACCTTGGAATCATCTTTCATTCTTCTCTCTCTTTCTCTGCAAATAGCCAACAGACTGTTATAAATCTGTTATTTCTTTCTCTATATCACAACCAAAATCCATCTCTTCCTTAATAAGTACACTACCAAAACCCTTATCCACACACTATTATCAGCTTCCAGCTTCCAGAAGACTACTGCAAACTGCTCCTCGCATGTCCCCCTCTCAACCATCTCTGTCCTCTTCAAACTATTCAAAATTCTGCTGCTGAACTTATCTGCTGCTTGTGTTACTGTACTAGTAAAACAAAATACCAAAAAAATGGGTCAAAAAGTCTATATATAGAACAGCAGCTGATTGAAACCCATTCAATATGTCTTCATAAAATGTGGAATTCTTCTATCCAACGACTGGGGCTCAATACTGATGCCATGAGAGTTTGTGAGCGGCATGAAGTTTGCTTCTGTCAGTCCAGTCCGTGGACTGGGCCCCAATCATTGAATAGAAGAATTCCACATTTTATGAAGACATGTTGAGTGGGTTTCAATCAGCTGTTATTCTGTTACTGTACTTACATAACCCTTCCTATCAAGTTACGTCACAGGCTCCCTATCCATTTCCACATATAGTTCAAACTTCTCTTAATGACCTACAAGCGCATTCATTCTGCAGCTCAATACCTCTCCTCTGGTATTTATTTATTTAAATTTATTTTTTACTGCCTTTCTAACATTCAAAGCGGTTTACATTTAACAAAACCAAACAACGCAGGGATGCACCTGTTGTACAATGAACATGAAGATTTTTTCCATCGGGATCTCTTCTTGAAAAAACTGCAGACCCAACTGCCAGCTAAGTCTAATCTTGATTAATCAAGTTATTAAGAATTTTGGTTCTTGGCACTGTGGCTTTTTGAGTCTGCTTTGTTTTTAATATTATTAAGACTGTTGCATGAGTAATAAAAAAGATTAAAGGGAGAAGTCCGATCATTCGAAGGGGTTTCTTGTCCCCTGACCTGACGGATGTTCCTACATTTAATATTAGATACTTGTTTTGTAGATGTTGGTTTATGTTTACGTTTGTCCTTGTTTGTGATGGAGAAAGGTGAATAGTGGTGTACCCCAGGGGTCTGTGCTGGGTCCGCTGCTTTTTGACATATTCATAAATGACCTGGAAAGTGGAATAACGAGTGAGGTTATCAAATTTGCTGATGACACAAAACTATTTAAAGTTGTTAAAACCCAGGAGGATTGTGGAAAATTGCAAGAGGATCTTGATAAATTGGAAGACTGGGCATCAAAATGGCAGATGAAATTTAATGTGGAGAAGTGCAAGGTTATGCACCTAGGGAAGAACAACCCAAACTATGGTTACACGATGCAAGGTTCCACATTAGGAACCACCACCCAGGAAAAGATTTAGGCGTCCTTGTGGATACCATGTTAAAACCCTCGGCCCAGTGTGCAGCGGCGGCCAAGAGAGCAAATAGAATGCTAGGTATGATAAGGAAAGGAATGGAAAATAAAACAAAAGATATTATAATGCCTCTATATCGTTCCATGGTGAGACCGCACCTTGAATATTGTGTGCAATTCTGGTCGCCATATCTTAAAAAGGATATAGCAATTTTAGAAAAGGTTCAGAGAAGAGCCACCAAAATGGTAAAGGGGATGGAAGGCTACTCCTATGAAGAAAGGCTAAAAAGGTTGGGGCTCTTTAACCTGGAAAAGAGACGGCTGAGGGGAGATATGATAGAAGTCTATAAATTAATGAACGGAGTGGAACGGGTAAACGTAGATCGATTGTTTACCTTATCAGAATATAGAAAGACTAGGGGACATGCAATGAAGCTACAGGGTAACTATTTAAGACTAATAAAAGAAAATATTTTTTCACTCAACGTGTAATCAAACTCTGGAATTTGTTACCGGAGGATGTAGTAAAGGCTGTTAGTGTAGCTGGGTTTAAAAAAGGTTTGGACAAGTTCCTGGAGGAAAGGTCCATAAACCATTATTAAGAAGGGACCCAGGATATCAATGCTTGAACCAATACAAGCATTGTGGAATCTGTGTCCCTTGGGGAAACTGCTAGGTACGTATGACCTAGATTGGCCACTGTTGGAAACAGAATACTGGGCTTGATGGACCTTGGTCTGACCCAGTATGGCATATCTTATGTTCTTATGTTCTTATGTGATCTGATTGTTTTCTTGGGTAAAATGAACATGAACATTAAAAGGTTCAGTGAAAGAATAACTATGCACAGTGAAAAGTTAGAATGCAAGAACATTCTTAACTTCAATGGAGCAAAATCTATGTACAAGTGCAAAGTTAGAATGCAGTTATACAACTTCATACATTAGTGTCTAGGACACTTATAGAGGGTTAGGTTAATAGGAATTTAGGTCACAGTTGTCTGAGGATCTTGGGATAAGGCGGTGTTAAAGAATTCCTGGAGTAGAAGAGTTTTTAGCCGCTTTCGAAAGTCTGTTTTATCTGAGTATCCTCTCAGGTTGGGTGGTAGGGCATTTCAGATAGTTGGGGCGAAGAGGGAGAATGAACAGTTGTGTGTGGATTGCTTGCTTCTGGGTTTCTTGAACTGGGACGGAGAGGAGAGCTATGTCTACGGAGCCTGTCATTCTTGGGTCTGGAAAGAAGGGAGTGGAGGCAGGTTGCTGATTCATTGTGTATGACTTTGTGTATTGTTATGAGTGTCTTGTATCTTATTCTTGCGTGAATAGGGAGACAGTGAAGGTGTTTTAGGATAAGGGTGATGTGGGCCTGTCTAGGAGCTCCATGGATTATTCTTGCCATAGCATTTTGTGCCTTTTGGAGAGGCTGCGGTAGATGATATTGCAATAGTCAAGAATGGGGGTGATTATGGCCTGGCATACAGTCCGGAATAGTTCTGGACTTAGTAAAGGGAGGAGGTTCTTCAGTATTCTCAATTTATAGTAGATGGAGTTAGTTGTTCTTTTTTATTTGTGCTTGGAAGCATAGTTTCTGGTCCAGGATTATACCAAGATACTTGACTTCGGATTCCACTTGGATGATGAAGTTCTCAAGTTTCAAGGATTGTGGAAGGAAGCAGGATGGATCTGAGATGTGTAGGGCCTCTGTCTTTTTCTGGTTGATGACAAGGTTGTGTATTTGGAGCCACTGCCAAACTTCGGTGAAACATTTATATATGTTGGTGAAATCAGGCAATGATGTGTTGAATGGAGTGAACAACATGTTATCATCCACATATATTTGGTACTGTATGTTATGTTCTTTGAAAATCTTACTAGAATCCTTCTCCTCCATTACCAACTCCTGGCTCTGTTCCTTCCACCTTGTTGTGTCATACACCTGGAATAGACTTCCTGAGGTGGTATGTTCCCTCTCTACTCCTATTCAAATACAGGCTAAAATACCATCTTTTTGCAGCTGTTTTTAAATCGTATTCCCTTATTCTACTGTTTATACTCATGTTATTTTTAATCAATTTCCATAAGAAATGGAACACCCCAATCTCTTATATGTCTTGCTTGTTTGTGAAGCAGGGACTGTCACTTATGAGTATATGTACAGTGCCGCATATTTCTAGTTGCACTACAGGTAGTGACAGGAGAATCTTGATGGCAGAGATAACGCCAATGCTTTAATAATCAATGGCTAATGTTAATACCTTCATAACTATGTACAAGAGCTATAAGTCAGATGAAATTTTTTTTGGAGTCTATTTGCACTGCTCTCTCTCTCTCATCATATGCTAGTCACCAGTCAGTGATTAGATATGCAATTCAGAATTTCATGGGAATCTGACAGGAACTACTGTACAGTGTGAATGCTTCTGCTAATGGTCTTGGAATTGGACTGAGACCACCATTCATTTTACACAGCAGCCTGTATTTTTGCATATACAGTACCTTCTCTGTCTGTGTCTTGCTGGCTTCAGCTTGCTCTCCCTCCTGATACTCCTCCATCTGGGAGCTGTCTGCTGAGGAGTTCTTACTGCTGTCAGATGCACGCTTTTTCCCTCCTAGATAGTCATGGACAAAACCAAAATCAGTTATTTTTCCTGCAATGTGTTTTTTCAATGAAGTTAGCCCCAGTGAAATGAGATGAGCAGTGCTAGAAACTAGCCTCGTTTTTTTCAGAACAAAACCAGTACAAACAGCTATAGTTTAAGTCTCTTCCAATATCTCTTTAGTTTGCACTGCTGCTGCCTGGTTTTATACTTGTTCTGTAGTTACACAAGTACAGAATCGGGGTTATTCCGAGCTGTGAATAGCGGGGCTGGACATTCCGTTGTGATGGCCATCCCTGCTATTCAGCCCACTCTGCATCCCCGACTAACATCCCCATACGAACAAGGTATTTGTACGGGGAGGCTAGATGGGGGCGGGAAGGGGCGGAGTTAGGGTGGGCAGTCCGTGGCCCTGGACGTACAGGGCAGATTCTGATGTCGGCCCCGTATGTCCAGGGCCGGAAGGCTGAACGGGGAACTTATTCGGTGGAATAAGTTCCCCAGATGGTGAGGACGGCTGGCCTGGGTGACAGAAGGGCTCGGAGGTGGTGCAGGTGATTTCCCGCAGCCTGACCCTGGCCTTGGGAGGCTAGATTGGGGGTCTGGTTGCAGGAATGACAGCACAGGTCAGTGGCTGGGGATCGCGGATCCTGAATGGAGCCATGGTGTCATGACAACCAGATGCCATGGTGCCGCAGCTCCATTCAGGAGCCCTGACTGAGTTAGCCGGGTGGAGGCCTGTACGTGGAGACCGACCGAGATCACGCTAGATGTGCCCCGTGGGATCAGAATCGCATCTTCCCCTCTGCATCCGATTCCTATCGGGCATACAGTGGCATGGACATCCCGGACGGAATACCGCTCAGTGTTTCTAAGCTGATGATATTCATAATGAAGGCATTAATTCTGCTTATGCGAACATAAGATAGACCAAGGGTCCATCAAGCCCAGTATCCTGTTTCCAATAGTGGCCAATCCAGATCACAAGTACCTGCCAGGTTCCCAAAAAGTATACAGATTGCATGCTGCTTGTCCAATGGGTAAAGCAGTGGATTTCCCTAGTCCTCTCTAATAATGGTTTATGGACTTTTCCTCCATAAACTTGTCCAAACCTCTTTTAAATCCAGTCACACTAACAACCTTTACCACATCCTCTGGTAACGAATTACAGAGTTTGATTAAGTGATGAGTGAAAAAAATATTTTCTCCAATTAATCTTAAATGTGCTACACATGGTAGTCCTATTGTGTGTTCAACCGATCTAAATTTACCCATTCTACTTCATTCATTATTTTATAGACCTCTGTCATATCTCCCCCTCAGCCATCTTCAAGATGAAGAGCTCTAAGCTTTCAATCCTTTCCTCGTGGGGATATCCTTCCATCCCCTTTACCATTTTTGTCTTCCTTCTCTATACCTTTTCTAATTCTGCTATATCCTTTTAACGATATGGCGACCAGAATTGCACACATTATTCAAGCTGTTGTCGCACCATGGAGGCATTATAATAACCTTTGTTTTATTCTCCATTTCTTTCCTTATGATTCTTAGTATTCTATTTGTTTTCTTGACTGTTGCTGCACACTGGGCAGAGAGTTTCAACATATCCACGATGATGCCTAGATTGTGTTCCTGGGTGGTGGTTCCTAATGTGGAAACTTGCATCATGTAACCGCATTTTGGGCTGTTCTCTAAGTGCATAACTTTGCACTTGTCCACATTAAATGTCATCTGCCATTTGGAAGCCCAGTCTCCTAATTTATCCAGGTCTTTTTGAAATTTTTTATAATCCTCTTGTGCTTTAACAACTTTGAATAATTTTGTGTCATCTGCAAATGTGATAACCTCACTTGTTATTCCTATTTCCAGCTCATTTATAAATATGTTAAAAAGCAGCGGACCCAGCAGAGATCCCCAGGGGTACTCCACTATTCACCTTTCTCCATTGAGAAAATTTGCCATTTAGCCCTATTCTCTGTTTTTTTTTATCTTTCAACAATAGTACATTGCCTCCTATCTCACGGCTTTTTAATTTCCCCAAGAGTCTCTCATGAGGGATTTTGTCAAAAGCTTTCTGAAAATCGAGATACACTATTCAACAGACTCAACTTTATCTACCTGTTTACTCACACCTTCAAAATAAATATAAGAGATTAGTAAGACAAGACTTTCCTTTGCTAAATCCATGTTGGCTTTCTGCTATTAAACCATAACTATCTACACGTTCATTAAAGCGTAGTTACTCACCTGTAAAGCACAGTTACTTACCTGTAACAGGTGATCTCTGGGAACAGCAGGAATAAGTCTTCACATATGGGTACGTCGGTACTGACGGAGCCTGCGCGGGAACGCTCCCCAGCGTCCAATCAGAAAGCTTTTGGGAGCATCCCTCAGCGCCTGCGTGCTGCCTTCCCGCCTTTCCAACTGTCTCTCCTCAGTTGAGTTTTATAGCTGAGACAAAAGAGAGAAAGAGGAAAGGAAGATAGATAGAGAGATACAACTCCTAGGGGAGGTGGGTGGGTTGTGAAGACTTATTCCTGCTGTTCCCAGAGATCACCTGTTACAGGTAAGTAACTGTGCTATCTCCAGGAACAAGCAGGAATGAGTCTTCACATATGGGGACTCCCAAGCTAAGATGCCCGGAGCCCCAGCATGGTGAGGATTGGAACATGCTACACCTCATATGGGCAGGCATCCTGAGGATGGAGGGTAGGAGTTGAAAAGAGAGGAGCTGTAGGAAAACAGCTAACCTAAGGACTACAGGTAAGGAGTCCTTGTATGTATGACAAATACCATGAAAAATATTGACATGAACAAACACAATATGGACCTCACCTACTGGATTGCAGGAAGTAGAGAGGCTGATGAAGTCTACTGGAGATCCAGCAGAGGAATGTTCAAGGTGATCTCACTGAAGTGAAGGCGAAGGTCCAAATCTGGAATTGACAGGTGACCCAGGTGTCACCTGGGGTAGTACCCAAATGTCAGGTCTTCAGTGGAAGCTTTATGGAAAAAGCTGGGAACTCCTTTGGATACAGAGTTAGTAACATTTAGGAGCAAGAGAGGAAGACTGACTGATTTGGACAACTAGCCCAGTCCTGGAGGGAAGAAGGGGTATGGAAAAAAGCCCATATTCCCAAGGAGGATAGATGTCTGAAGGGTGGAAACTTCAGATCTACTGAAGATCCAGGCTGTCCTTCCTATCTGTTGAGAGATAGGAAAGATAGTGAAGCATGGAGCTTCAGGGATATCTAGACCTAGGGTTAAAGTAGGAGCTGTTAGTACCACAGAAGTGGTTGTGTGCATAATACCCAGACATACTGAGGGACAGTATGAAAATATGCAAGCCCTCTGTCTGGAACTTATAGAAAGGTAAAAACCCTTTATAAGCATAGACAGTTAGAGAGATAAGTATGGTAATACATATCTACCTATAAGGAAGCATCTTGACAGATACACATATACATAGGGATATATATATATATATATATATATATATATATATATATATATATATATACAGTCAAACCTCGGTTTTCATGATTAATCCGTTCGAAAAAGTCTGACTAAAACCGAAACGTATGAAAACTGAAGCAATATTTCCTATAAGAAATAATGTAAATCCAATTAATCCGTTCCAGACACCCAAAAATATTCACAAAAAATACATTTTATAGAGAATAACTATATTTTTACATACAGAAAACAATGAGAAATAAATATAAATGACTAATGAAATGGATAAATGAACATTTAACATCACTGAAAGCAAGCTAAGTACAGTACTGTACAGTACAGTATGTTAACATCTGGCCTTAGCCACCCCTGACAAGCTGCTGTGCCCAGCTCTCTTCGGAATCACATTGGATTCAGTCCATTAAAATACCTTTACATTATCTGCTCAATGCTTCAGAATGGCAGAAAATCTTTATGATATAGCTTCAGACGTACCCTGCAAGAGAGAGAACTGCCTCCCACAGTCATGCAACATCTCCTGCTTACGTTGACAGCTTTTCTTCCCTGCTACCTCCGAGCCTGAGGGGGTGCTCCAGAGAACGGGCAGGCGGTGGACGAGATCGGGGCCTTCCTCTCTGCGCAATCCTTGCCTCTCTGACTCTGACCAGGCTCGAGGATGTGTTTCATTTACGTGCTCAGCTGGCTTTCGCTTCTCATCATGCTGGCGATCGGTGAGTCCGGGGGGCAGTGCTGCCGGGACCGGGCGGGCGTTCTGGCAGTGTATACAGACTGGTGTACAGCGCAAGGGTGTATGTATTTACAGTACTGTACTTTACGAAAACCGAGGCGATGTACGAGAACCGGGACAAAATCTCAGTCAAAAGACGTTGAAAACCGAAGCAATGCATGAAAACCGGGACAAAATCTCAGTCAAAAAAGACGTTGAAAACCGAAGCATATGAAAACCGGGGCAAATGAAAACCGAGGTTTGACTGTATATATATATATATATATATATATGTCTATAGTGAGAACTGGAGGGGCATAGATATGCACACACAGCTTACAGACATATGTATCTATAGAGAAGTATATAGAAATATATACATACATGTATAGAGATGTCTAAAGATAAATGTCTGCAACTAAGCAGATAGAGATATGTTCATAAGAACATTCACATGGGAGATGTGAAGGAGAAAGATTCATCTAACAACAAGAAGGTGGAACCTACTTGAGGAGATATATAGAGAATCTATTCTCACTGGCTAGGATGGTGCAGGAATGCCATCCAGAGGAATAACCAGGATGGTGGTGTGAAAAACAGAGGATAATATCAGTCTGTAAACAGCAAGTTCTGAGTCCTATAGAACTCTCGCATGGTAAATGGACAGAAAACACATAGGATGAGATACCAGGTTGACCCACTTAAGGAACAAGGGGGGGGGGGGTATCATGCGTTGTTTAATTAAATATGTGCTGTCCAAGAAGGATTAGGATACCATGAGGACAAGCTGCAAGGAAAAAGAGCGTATTTCCTGTAGAAACTGGGTGACTCTTGTCACATATAGAAGGCTTAAGTCCTTTATTAAAAGGAAACAGAAGGGTATAAAGAACCCCTACAGTCATGAGGAATGACTGAGGAAGCCTTTTTCAACCATATAGGATAGAAATCAGAGAAAAAATCCTCATGCTCTCTAGCAAGGGCCCATTTTGGAAAGCTTCTCAGTAGGATTGCAGAGAGCACTATGCAGGAGAATTGGAGAATAAAAGTGGCTGTTGGAGGAAACGAGCTGCCACCTCAGTTATGCTGCCAACTCCAGGGATTTGGAGATGACAGAAAAGAAGCGATAAGGATTTTTCAAGATAGATGAGCACTATCTTGGAAACACTACTAAGACTAGAGAAAGTAGTGGAAGACGTGACTGGAACTCGTAGAAAGTACCAGTAGTCAAAGCACTGGAACTCCTGCATGGGCAGCTGCTGAATAGAACAGCCGAGAGACTTCCTCTGTTTGTAACAAAGAGGACAGACAGAACAAGAGGAGAAATCCTGATCATGTCTGATGAGGTGCCCAATGAAAGCAGGGAGGTAACTCCAGAGAAAAACTCTACACTGGAAAGGAAAGGAAGACTAGAAAGGCTAAGAAAGCCTTCCAGTGGTATGGTAGCACTCTTACAGGGGAGTCCCTGAAAAAGAGGGTAAAGAAAAAATAGGAACTGAAGGGAGACTTGCTATATGGTAAGTCTGTAGAAGGAAAAATTCATGGTGATACAGGGAAACTATCATGAGATAGTTGGCAAACCTCTCTTCATGGAAGGAAGAGGAGGAAAACCTTGTGACCCACAGACATGAATTTCCTGACAGCTCAGCCTACCTGAGAGCAAGTGGATGTCCTGGAAACAGGAATCCAAGCGTAGAGTTTTAAATGAAAAAACAGTGAAAAAACTTCTGCTGAGAAGAAGTGAACTGTATGTTATAAGAGATCAATTAGAACCCCATTGAGGGTTAATTTTCTTGGCTTGAGTTTGGATTCTTCAGACCAGGGCGAGGTTTCCCCTGTTTGGGAACATCGGCATGATGGGCAGGAGAAGAATAAAACCACCTTCTTTTAGGAAAAGGAGGTTTGGTAGGGCATTTCTTACCTGCTGGGGAAGGAGAAGGT
The DNA here is from genome assembly GCA_033557465.1 of Ichthyophis bannanicus. Lineage (NCBI taxonomy): Eukaryota > Metazoa > Chordata > Amphibia > Gymnophiona > Ichthyophiidae > Ichthyophis > Ichthyophis bannanicus. The sequence goes on along the minus strand of CM066046.1, from coordinate 25,809,083 downwards.
TTAGGATGGCCCTCAGAAGCAGGGAAGTCAGTGGAGCAATGAGCAACCTGACGCAAAGACTCCTTGTTGAAGAGATTTTCTCCAGTACAAGGAGTGTTACCCAGTCTTTGTTGTGCCCATCTGCTCAAGTCTGAAGCTTGGAGCCAGGCTCTACGACGTGCTCCTATGGCTATAGCAGAGGTTCTGCTAATAGACTCAAAGGAGTCTAGGGAAGCACGAGAAAGAAACCTAGAGGTATTCTGGCTATGACTAAGAAGCAAGGAATAGTCTGCAGCCTTGGGCTCTGAAAGAAAAGGAGTCAAAAGAGGTAATTTCTCTGTGACCTCCTGAAGGGATAGACTCATATAAAAAATATATGAGAGAATCCTTGTTGCCAGCATAGATGTTTGGAAGGTTTGACGTCCAAAGGCATCTAGTGTTCTAGATGCACGACCTGGTGGGAAAGAAGAATGCTTCTTCTTGCTTTTTACCTTCCTCATTGCTGATTCCACTACAATGGAATGATGGGGAAGTTGAGTATTTTGAAACCCTGGAGAGGGGAGCACCTGATACAGAAGAGTAGATGCTGTAGAAGGTGAGGAAGCCCTTAAAGGTGTTTCCCATATTTTCATTAGAAGATCCTGTAAGGAATGATGTAAAGGAAGCATTATATTTTCCTTTTTCCCAGAAAAGCCTTGTGTAGGATCATAGCCAGGAATAGGAACAGCCAGGAATGTTGCCATGTCAAGGAGAAATTTCTGAAAAGAAGGATCTCCAATGGGAACAATCTCTGGACAGGCTAAACTCGAAGAACTAGGCTGGGCACCAGTACTTGTGCGGTGCAAAACAGGATCTCTAATGAATGGATACTGGGACTGGCGGGTATGACCTGAAACCGTCAGTACGGTATCGTCCATGCTAGGTATCGCCTCCAAACTAGGTATAGAAGGGAGCGAGCCTGGTGAAAAAAGCATGGATGGAGCTGGTCCTGATGTTACTGCAGGTACCAGCATCGACACCGATACCGGTAGCTGAGCCGGAATCGAAGGCGATACCGACATCGAAACAGTCATCGGAGGCGGCTCAAACGGTAATTTTCCACGTACTTCATTACTGTCACCTAGAATACTTTTAGAAAAGTATTTTAAGGAAGTTCTTAATATTCAGGGCCGAGGGTTTTAACATGGTATCCACGACGCCGCCTAAATGTTTTTCCTGGGTGGTGGTTCCTAATGTGGAACCTTGCATCGTGTAGCCATAGTTTGGGTTGTTCTTCCCTAGGTGCATAACTTTGCACTTGTCCACATTAAATTTCATCTGCCATTTTGATGCCCAGTCTTCTAATTTATCAAGATCCTCTTGCAATTTTCCACAATCCTCTTGGGTTTTAACAACTTTAAATAGTTTTGTGTCATCTGCAAATTTGATAACCTCACTCGATATTCCACTTTCCAGGTCATTTATGAATATGTCAAAAAGCAGCGGACCCAGCACAGATCCCTGGGGTACACCACTATTCACCTTTCTCCATTGTAAAGACCTCGAGCCACATCTCGGATAAAATCCTGAAAGGACATATCCTCTGGTGGAGACATCCTACGTTGAGGAGAAGAAGAATCCTCAGGAAGAAGTACTCTGGTATCGGCAGAGCTTTCAGAGTCTTCAGACTCATCCGAGGATTCAAAGTACCTCCAAATCCAGGTGATAGTGCAAGGCACGGTACCGGTACCGATCGAAGTCGGCATCGGAGGGGTCCTGTACCGACTTGTCGATACCGGATGGATAAGCATGACTCGGTCCCGGCAGAATACCTGTCGATGTCGATGCAGTCGGTGCCGGTACCGGATGAATTGTCTGAAGCGGTTTCAAGGACATCGAGGCTGTAAGAGCCGCCAGACTGCGTTCAATAGCCAAGAATCTCTGGTTTATCAATGCTGCCGATGCTTGGGTATCGGTACCGGATGAAGCAGCCGGTACCCCAGAGCATGGCACCAGTAGTTCTGCTGAGGTTGAGGCCTCGAGAACATCCTGGAGCCCCGTTAGTGCTTTGGAAGCCGAAGCCTCCCGCCAGGGCAATTTTGCCAGTGAAAGTCCCTCAAGGGCAACGCCAGAGGCATCTCGATGCTTAGAGGGAGATCTACTCTTTGAGGACCAGCTAGATTTATGTTTAGTTACCTGAGATCCATGGGAGGAAGACAAAGCCCTGGAAGATGTCGATGCCACAGAGGCTGCATCGGAGGGAAAAAGGGTGCTAAGTTTAACAGCTCGGTTCTGCCGGCCCCTCTTCGACATCATCCCACAGGCAACACACTCCGAAATAGAGTGGTCAGGACCTAAACATTTGAGGCACTACTCATGGGTGTCGGTGACAGAGATGGTACTGCCACACTTGGAACACTTTTTAAAACCCGAAGCGGGTTTTTCCATTTTAAAGGAAAAAGTTGGGCCTAGTGCCCAAAATGGCGCGTGGCACCTGAGGAGAAAATACCTGGAAAAGACTCTAGAAGAAAGGGTTTGTTTGTTTTTTTTGAAAAAGAAAAAGAACCGGCGGTACCGGTGTAGCGTCGAAGGAAGGCAGATGCGACCACAAAAAAGAAGAATAAAAGGGAATTATTTTTTGCGGTGACAGGATGTGCGACCTGTCGGCTCCTCGGAAAATGAAGAACTGGAGAGGGACAGTTGGGAAAAGCGGGAAGGCAGCACGCAGGCACTGTGGGATGCTCCCAAAAGCTTTCCTATTGGACGCTGGGGAGCGTTCCCACGCAGGCTCCGTCGGTACCGACGATACCAATATGTGAAGACTACATTCCTGCTTGTTCCTGGAGATTGCTTTTAGGAGCATCGTTCCACGCATGCGTATCTACCTTCCCACCTATTTTCCTCAGTCGGGTATATAGCGGAAAGAAAAACTCTTGTAAGAGAAAAAGGTAAAGAACAAAGTGTATGGAGAATTCCGAAGGGAGGTGGGTAGGTTGTGAAGACTGATTCCTGATGTTCCCAGAGATCATCTGTTACAGGTGAGTAATTATGCTATCTCCAGGAACAAGCAGGAATGCAGTATTCACATATGGGACTACCCAGCAGGAGGGAAGAGACTGGAACTACAAACTGGGTAAAGCAGGGATCTGTCAGACCTAGCCCTTTGGGCACACTCCTCTTGGGGTAGTCTGAGATGGACTGTGGGAGTAATTGCTCTAAACCTGAAAAAGGTTCCTTAAGACAGCTTGTGAACAAAAATGCCAATCATCAAGGCTATTGTTGAAGCCTTGAAGATTGGCACTGCAGTTTGCAACTTTCAAATGAGTGTTTTTATGTCTGTTCTTTGCTCTGCTTCAGAATCATCTCCCCCCCCCCCTTTTCTGGTCTGTGCAGAACAGGAGTGGATTAGGGAGGAAAGTGACAATTCTGTGCACTGTCTGCTCCAGGCTCACTGCCTTCCCTACAGGTTTTTAAGAAGGGAGGGGCTGGAGCAGAACACTCCTGCTGCTCTGTCTCTGAAGAGAAGTGGTGGAAATACATGCTGGGTTGTTCTCCCAGACATTAAGCATACTTTTGGGTCACCAGGAGTTAAGCATCGACTTGACTTGACAGCACACGCACGCACGCACACACACTTTTCTCTACAAAAAGGAATACTAACAATCATGAACTTCTTGGTGTAGGACGGAAGCAAAAGAACAAGTAACATTTTGTTCTGTTGTCTAGATCAAAGGTATGGATTTGGCATTTAAGGTTAATAGACCACTTTTTTCAAGCTGTTCTCTAGAAACTCAAAATGATTAATGAAAACAATGGCTTCACCATTACCATATTCCTGAATCTAACCTACAAAATACTAGTGTATCATTTCAAAAGAAAGAACAAACTTATTACCTCTTTTGCCTTTTTTAGTTGGTATAGCTGGGTTGAGAATTGGTGCTCCTTCCAAGGCCTCAGAGTCGAAGTTTGCCAAGGGAGGAATGTAGCCAGGGGTTGCTGAAAGAATAAAGGATTATCTCAGATTGATGATCTTGCATATAAATATATATATTTAGAGAACAATTTTCAATATTTTGCGCTACTGCAAAGTATAAAGTAACTTTCATATTCTGGCATCTCGTAGTCAGCTTTCAAAGGGAAAAAATAAGGGTAGTTCAAAACCTGCCAACAAGATATGCTTTACCTCCAGGTGACAAAACAGCGTACAACATAAATATTTGAAAATGCAACAGTATGTGTCTGTAAAATGCTGCACACGCCTGGAAGCACTAAGCAAATGAAAGTATAACAAACATCATCATCATATGTCTGTTTACTTCCCCAATTTAATCTCCCCTACTCCCAGAAATTGGTTTTTCATCTGCTAAAATTAGATATATTGTGAAAGCCCACAAACACTTTTTGCCACTGTGAAGGCATTTAAATTATCCACATATATTCAGCACTGCTATCTGTATTGCAAGCAGTGCTGTATATATGTAGAGGAGCAGTGGCCACAACCACTCTTCAGGTAACAGAGATATTCATTTTTTTGCTATATGGAGAGTGGGCTGATCATCACAGATTATCCATAGAATGAGGTGGAATGCCCATGGCTCTGCCCTTTCGCCACTCAAGCACTATCCCGATTTTTACAGACCACCCTGGCACTATCCAGATACTGATGTGGCCTGTAAGAATTTTCAGCAGCACTATCCAAATAGTATCACTGAAAGTTTGCAGATAATGGACTGATCCATATAGTGGTGGATACATGAAGGATAATTTATAAAGAGGTGACTACTTTACACTTGAAAGCAGGCACCTACCTAAGTGCTATTTTATAAAGAAAAGTGGGTGCCTACTTTTCTTTATAAAATACTAGCCTAAGTGGTAAAAAATATACATTAATTAATTGCACCTTCACTTACACCATCTCCAGAACTGGTGTAAAGCTGTACATACTTGTGCGCTCCACCCATGCTCTGCCCAAACTCCGTCCATGTGCATGCTTACAGCGAAAGTATACACCATCAGGCCAACAGGTGTATTTCAGTGTTTACCCCTAACAAAAAGGTGCTTGTCTTATATGCAGGGCTTTTTCATTAATACACGAGGATCATTGTCAGTTTTAGTAGGCAATGAAAAACATGCCAATCCGACTGACTACCCTATCAAAAAAAAGCCTTATGTATACTTATAAAATGGTGGCTGACAAAAGTACACATATAAATGCTCGTTTATGCATGCAAACCACTAAAATACCATGATTTACGCATGTTGATGGCATGAAACTTTAGAAGGCTTCTTATAAAGTTACCCCTTTCATGAATAAGTCCTTTTGAATAACAACCCAGTCCTTTTAATGCTTGACAAATCTCTGCTTTCTTTGACAAAACAGAGGTCTTATCCCAATCAAGCAACCTTTTTTTTCCCAATGAACCTTTTATTGAGGTTTCTCAAAAACAAACCCTTTAAGAATGCAGGCCTGTAAGTGCCGTTGAGTGGCTGTTGACTCATGGCGACCCTCTGGATCAGGGGTCTCAAACATGCGGCCCGCAAGAGAACTTTGTGCGGCCCGTGACAGAGAGGAAACAAAAAAACAACCCTGGCTTCTGCTGCTGCCGCCGTGGCAGTAGCAGAATCAACTGTCAATTTTAAAAAAAAAAAACCTGGCTTCTGCTGCTGCGGCAGCATCAGCATCAGCTGTCCCGCGGCCCCTTCCCGTCTGCCCGGCAGAGCCCTCAGTCAGCTTCATCAGTGGCGGGCTTTTCAAGCCACGAAGAGAGTATGTCCCTCTCGCGCGGCTCTGTTAAGCCTGCCGGGGCTGAAGGAATTCCCATCAGCCCCGGCAGGCTTAACAGAGCTGCGCGAGAGTGAAATACATTATTCGCGGGCAGCCCTGAAAGTTGCCGCTGATGGAGCTGAGCTGAGGGCTCTACCGGGCAGATGGGAAGGGGCCACGGGACAGCTGATTCTGCCGCTGCCATGGCGGCAGCAGCAGAAGCCAAGTTTTTTTTTTTTTAAATTTATCTGGGCTGATGGGGGGGAGGGGGGTTAGGACTGGAAATGGGCTGATGGGGGTTAGGACTGGAAATGGGCTGATGGGGGGAGTTAGGACTGGTAATGGGCTATGGCGGGGCTAAGATTGAAAAAGGGGTGATGGGAGGGTTAGGACTGGAAGTGGGCTGTTGGGGGGCTAAGACTGAAAATGGGGTGATGGGAGGGTTAGGACTGGAAGTGGGCTGTTGGGGGCTTAGGACTGGTAGTGGGCTATGGGGGGGCTGGAACTGGTAATGGACTGGGGGGTTGCTAGGACTGGAAATGGGCTGAGTAGAAGGGGGGCTTGAACTGCAAATAGCTGATGGGGACGGGGTTTTGGAATGGAAATGGGCTGAGTGGAAGGGGGGGCTTGAACTGCAAATAGCTGATGGGGAGGGGGCTTGGAATGGAAATGGGCTGTGAGGGGAGGGAGCTAGGACTGGAAATGGGCTTAGTAGGGGGGAGCTAGGGCAGGAAATGGGCTGATGGTGAGGCTAGGATAGGACTGGAAATGGGCTGATGCGGGGGGCTAGAAGGGAGCGGATGCTGGGTGGGGCTGGAACTAGAAGGGAGCTGATGTTGGGGGAGGATTAGAATGAGATGGGGCTGGGAGAGTGAAATGGAGAGGGGAAAAATATTTTGTGTGGGAGGGAAGAAAAATCTACAATTGGCCGGGTATTGGGAGAGTAAGTGGGGATTGAGGATGGAGGGGTAAAATTTGAGCGGATGAAATAGGAATGAGGAAAGAGCAAAAGGAGAAAGATTAGTATGTTAAAGCAGATGTAGAGAGAGAATGGAAAAAACTAGAAGAGAGAAGAAAGGACAAATGGACAGCAGACGATAGAGAGTTAGCAAAAGACACGAAGAAACCAGAAGAAAGTGGCTGGAACAATTGCAACTGAAAAAAATGCACAAAAGGTAGAAAAATATCTCTTTATTTTGAATTTATTAACTGGAATATGTCAACTCTGGGAAATGTGCATCATTAACGTCTGCGCTATGTATGGTAACATTATGCAAATATTTATGCAAATGAGACCCCTTATGCAAATGAGGCCCCGCGTCTTATGCGGCCCGCGGGTTACTTTACAAGTCCTCATTTGGCCCTCAAAGCAATTTGCGTTTGAAACCCCTGCTCTGGATAGTTGACCTAAATTGTGTTCAGTCAACAATCAAACAGCTCATTGTTGATAAAGTGGCACCTATAGCTGCTGTTATTGTATTGATCCATCTCATTGCCAGCCTACTGACATACAAACTTAATACAAACTTAACCAGCAAATCTCATTCATCAGAATTTCTCAAGGATTGAGAGTTCATTACTTTATCAACAAAATAAAGATAAACACAGAGTACAGAAGAGCACCTGCAGTCTCCTTAACTAGTAGCACCATTCCCCCCTCTCAATTTAAGACTTCAACTTTGACTTTTATGAGATGTTCTTCAATCTGGAAATTATTTATTTTGATGTTGGAAATCATTGCGAGATGTTTTGTTTAGTGTCTTCCATTTCAGAGCAATGCATCTGCTAGGCATCAGCAGACTTACATAAAGTTACTCACCTATAGCAGGTATTCTCCATGGACAGAAGGAAAGTCACCTATAGGTGATGCCATCTGATGGCGCCCACATGGGAACAGCTTCACAGTTACTTCTGGAAGCATCTAGAAGTGCTCCATCATGTATGCATGTCATTTCCCATCTGCCACCACTGCTGCACAGGACTGCCTCAGTCAGATACAGCAGCACATTTCAAATTTAAGTGAGCAGCAAGGAGATTAAGATATTTAAGGGCTCAAATTATGACCCATTCTGGGCTGAGGTTACCAGAGATCTAGAACAGTGGATTCACCTCCATTTGACCTAGATGGGTTGGATAGTTGCTGTTAAAATAGTCATTCTGCCAAGGCTTCTGTACCCTCTGTCAGACTCTCCCCGTGGAGATTCCCCAGTAAAGCCCTGAAGCAGTTTCAATCCAATCTGTTCCAATTTATATGGTGTGCTATGTCAATTTAAGGTGGGGAAACAATTTGACACAATTTTTGACTGTATTACTGGGCATCAGAGATGTGATTGGTGATGAAATGGTTGCCAACTCCCAAAAAAGCCCTGGGTGACAACTGAGGAGGGAGATATATATATATATATGTTTGAGTGTGTATTTCCTTATTTCTCAACATCTTGAGGAAACTAAGCAGGGTCTTATTGGTGGGGAAAAATATTCTCTGGTAATGTATCCGAGGATGGAATATCCTGTAGATTATGTAGACAGATCTGATTTTGATAGATGGGAGGAAAGAAGTTTATCTAATGTTTATTCATTTTGGGATGATGACAAACTTAGTGACTGTTTTTACAGGGGGAATTATAGCTTGGGACTGGGACTATTTCAGATGTAGACAAATGGATTCCATTTTCTCATGGCAGGGAGTGAAAGCGTAGTTACTCACCTGTAACAGGTGTTCTCCAGGGACAGTAGGAATCAGTCCTCACATATGGGTGATGTCGGCGTTGACGAAGCCCTCATGTGGAGCAATCACCAGCTTTCAAAGAAAGCCTTTGGGATTGCATCACGCATGCGCAGTCCCCTTCCCGCCCAAGGGTGCCATCTTGCTCAGTCAAATGACATTATATATCACCACCCCTATAGTGAAACAATTCAAACTGTTATCTTTCAAGAATCACTAAAATATCACCTCATTGCTTATATTCTTTTTGTCGAAGCTATGCTGTAGGAGGGATAGCACTATCAGCCACCCCACACCAAGCAGCTAGCTGCCTTTTTTTCTTTTATATGGTCCTGTGTCACCAAACAATATGTCTTTAAATAACAGAAAGTTTGTACTTAACTTAAACTCTCGATCTCAGTTTTGTCGTTCCGTCACTCCAAAAGAGAAATTTAAAGCATGACGCGCGCGTTTCGAGCCAAAGGCTCTGTATCAAATGCTATAAACTTTGTTGTTTCTGTAACGGAATCCCAAAAAACGCCGTCCTTGCGGCTGAGGCATACGTCTCTCCTCTATGGGTGCAGCGTCCAAATACGCAATCTTTTAACAGGAGCATAGCCAATTAGAAGAGGGAGTACCCCACAGGAAGGGGAATCCCAAATCCTATTGGTTGCCTATATGATGTCATCAGACAATAGTATACCATTCTACCTCCCGATTTAGACCTTCAGGTTCCACGGTATTTAAATGGGAAATCCATCTCTGCTCAAGTAGTTGAAGCTGATGAAGTCGGTCACCCCCCCTGGGGTCCGCCGGAACATGGTCAATTACCGACCAGTGAAGGTCGTCAAATAGATGATTTAGTTGTAAGCAATGGGACACTATCGGTGCCGTCAATACTTTATTGCGCAAGCGAGAGGCATGTTCCATCAAGCGAGTTTTTACAACTCGACTAGTTCTGCCAATGTAGAGCAGCGAGCAAGGGCACATTAGCATGTAAACTACATAGCTAGATAAACAGTTCGTATCCCAGCGCCTTACAAAAAGATGTTTAGTTGTTGGATGCGTCCACTGAATTCCTGTCATAGAAGACTCACAAAATTTACATAATCCACATATCGAGTGTCCAGTTCTAACAAGCGGCCGGTCAATCCTATCAGAGAGTAATGCAGTCTTCATAAGCATGTCTCCAAGATTTCGCCCTCTAGCAAAGGCTATCTGAAGAGGTTTATTAAAGCCTTCTAATAGCTGTAACATAGGCCAGTGTTTTAAAATTTTTAAAACTGCAGAACTACCTTCAGTAAAGGGAAGGATACCTACTATCGAATCATCTGAACTTTGCCGAGTATTTGTGTACTGGGGGTCAAGTAACCATTCACGATGGACAAAGCGTGCTCTCCGCATCGCTTTTTGAATAATATTAGAAGGATAGCCCCGATTTGCTAATCGACGACTTAATTCCTGAGCATGGGTCAGATAATCCTCAAGCGTGTCACAATTTCGTCTCAATCTAAGGAATTGCCCAAAAGGTAAACCCCGTTTAAGAGGGCCTGGGTGATAACTACGAAAATGCAATAAGCTATTCCGTTGAACATTTTTCCGATACAGAGTTGTATGAAGACTGCCATCAGATATGGTGATCTGAAGGTCTAAAAACTCAATGGTGGTGGGATGGACATGTGCTGTGAATTGAATGTTAGTCCTTAAGGTGTTTAACCATTCCAAAAACTCTGTAAGGGCTGGCAAGTCGGAGACCCAAATGAAAAATATGTCATCTAGGAACCTTTTCCAAAAAAGAACATTTGAGAAACCTGACACTTGTTGTATTTGAGAAGATTCCATATGGCCCATGTATATGGTAGCAATCGAGGGGGCACAAGTGGCCCCCATCGCAATTCCTGAAATCTGCTGATAGTAAACACCCTCCGATACAAAATAATTTCTGGTTAAGACCAATTCCATCATTTGTAAAAGAAAAGACCTCGGAAGACGGGACGGGGCTGACTGAAAACAGTCTGCCAATAGTGTAAGCGCCTCCAATTGGTCTATCTTCGTGTACAAAGAGACCACATCAAGTGTAACAAGGATAGCTCCTGGAGGAATAATTAATGATGACAAAAATTGCAATAGATGAGTTGTATCTCGTAAAAAAGAAGTCACCTGACTAGCTTCTTGTTTTAAGAAAACATCGCAAAATTTTGAAAGAGGCTCTAAAACAGAATCTCTGCACGACACTATAGGACGTCCCGGAGGTCTTGTAAGAGATTTATGAATCTTTGGCACTAAATATAAAATAGGGACGCGAGGATGGGCATTGATTAAAAATCGATGTTCCTTTGTAGTAATCCAACCTTTTTGTAAGGCTTCTCCCACTAATCTTTTTATCTCCATTAAAAGATCAGCTGTAGGATTTTTGGTTAAGACTTGATAAGTATGAATATCCTCCAAATGTTGAGATAATGTCAACTTATACTCATCTAAAGTCCATAACACCAATGCCCCTCCCTTATCAGCTCTCCGTATTACTATTGAAGGATCTGTCGCAATTCCGTAAGAGCTTTTCAACTGTTAGTGTCTAAGTTTGAAGAATGATGTAAAGATGTGATTTCTAATTGCTTCACATCCCTCAACACCAAAGACTGATATGTGGATAAAACAGGATCAGGTGATCCGGGTGGAATCCAACGAGAGTGGGGCTTAACTACTGAAAGATCCGAAGTGCCAAAGATTCATAAATCTCTTACAAGACCTCCGGGACGTCCTATAGTGTCGTGCAGAGATTCTGTTTTAGAGCCTCTTTCAAAATTTTGCGATGTTTTCTTAAAACAAGAAGCTAGTCAGGTGACTTCTTTTTTACGAGATACAACTCATCTATTGCAATTTTTGTCATCATTAATTATTCCTCCAGGAGCTATCCTTGTTACACTTGATGTGGTCTCTTTGTACACGAAGATAGACCAATTGGAGGCGCTTACACTATTGGCAGACTGTTTTCAGTCAGCCCCGTCTCGTCTTCCGAGGTCTTTTCTTTTACAAATGATGGAATTGGTCTTAACCAGAAATTATTTTGTATCGGAGGGTGTTTACTATCAGCAGATTTCAGGAATTGCGATGGGGGCCACTTGTGCCCCCTCGATTGCTACCATATACATGGGCCATATGGAATCTTCTCAAATACAACAAGCGTCAGGTTTCTCAAATGTTCTTTTTTGGAAAAGGTTCCTAGATGACATATTTTTCATTTGGGTCTCCGACTTGCCAGCCCTTACAGAGTTTTTGGAATGGTTAAACACCTTAAGGACTAACATTCAATTCACAGCACATGTCCATCCCACCACCATTGAGTTTTTAGACCTTCAGATCACCATATCTGATGGCAGTCTTCATACAACTCTGTATCGGAAAAATGTTCAACGGAATAGCTTATTGCATTTTCGTAGTTATCACCCAGGCCCTCTTAAACGGGGTTTACCTTTTGGGCAATTCCTTAGATTGAGACGAAATTGTGACACGCTTGAGGATTATCTGACCCATGCTCAGGAATTAAGTCGTCGATTAGCAAATCGGGGCTATCCTTCTAATATTATTCAAAAAGCGATGCGGAGAGCACGCTTTGTCCATCGTGAATGGTTACTTGACCCCCAGTACACAAATACTCGGCAAAGTTCAGATGATTCGATAGTAGGTATCCTTCCCTTTACTGAAGGTAGTTCTGCAGTTTTAAAAATTTTAAAACAACACTGGCCTATGTTACAGCTATTAGAAGGCTTTAATAAACCTCTTCAGATAGCCTTTGCTAGAGGGCGAAATCTTGGAGACATGCTTATGAAGACTGCATTACTCTCTGATAGGATTGACCGGCCGCTTGTTAGAACTGGACACTCGATATGTGGATTATGTAAATTTTGTGAGTCTTCTATGACAGGAATTCAGTGGACGCATCCAACAACTAAACATCTTTTTGTAAGGCGCTGGGATACGAACTGTTTATCTAGCTATGTAGTTTACATGCTAATGTGCCCTTGCTCGCTGCTCTACATTGGCAGAACTAGTCGAGTTGTAAAAACTCGCTTGATGGAACATGCCTCTCGCTTGCGCAATAAAGTATTGACGGCACCGATAGTGTCCCATTGCTTACAACTAAATCATCTATTTGACGACCTTCACTGGTCGGTAATTGACCATGTTCCGGCGGACCCCAGGGGGGGTGACCGTCTTCATCAGCTTCAACTACTTGAGCAGAGATGGATTTCCCATTTAAATACCGTGGAACCTGAAGGTCTAAATCGGGAGGTAGAATGGTATACTATTGTCTGATGACATCATATAGGCAACCAATAGGATTTGGGATTCCCCTTCCTGTGGGGTATTCCCTCTTCTAATTGGCTATGCTCCTGTTAAAAGATTGCGTATTTGGACGCTGCACCCATAGAGGAGAGACGTATGCCTCAGCCGCAAGGACGGCGTTTTTTGGGATTCCGTTACCGAAACAACAAAGTTTATAGCATTTGATACAGAGCCTTTGGCTCGAAACGCGCGCGTCATGCTTTAAATTTCTCTTTTGGAGTGACGGAACGACAAAACTGAGATCGAGAGTTTAAGTTAAGTACAAACTTTCTGTTATTTAAAGACATATTGTTTGGTGACACAGGACCATATAAAAGAAAAAAAAGGCAGCTAGCTGCTTGGTGTGGGGTGGCTGATAGTGCTATCCCTCCTACAGCATAGCTTCGACAAAAAGAATATAAGCAATGAGGTGATATTTTAGTGATTCTTGAAAGATAGCAGTCAAATGACATAGCTAAAAAGACGGCAAAATGAACAAAATATAATAATAGGACTGCAACTCCAGGGGAGGAGGGAGGGTTGTGAGGACTGATTCCTGCTGTCCCTGGAGAACACCTGCTACAGGTAACTATGCTTTCTCCAGGAACAAGCAGGAAGTCAGTTCTCACATATGGGACTCCCTAGCTATAGGCTACCGAGAACCCATAACTAAAAAATAGGCTCCCTCTAGAAGAGCTGCAGCAGCCATGATAGGAGTTCAACCGAGAATGTAACACTCCTGTAGCCTGACACCAAAGGGTTGGAGGGTAGGAGTTGCCTAAACCTTGAACAGGTTACGGAGTACAGCCTGGCCGAAAGCACTGTCCTGTTGGGACTCCCTAGCCAGGCAGTAATGGGCCACAAACGTCTGACTTGAAGACCAGGTGGTGGCCTGGCAGATGTCTGCCAGTGGAACAGAACGGAAGTGAGCCAATGACACCGCCTTAGCCCTGACCCGGTGGGCCGTGACTCGACCCTGCAATGGGAGATCGGCCGTCCTGTATGCCCAGGAGATACAATTTGCCACCCAAATGGACAAGGTATGCTTGGAGACAGGCATTCCCAGCTTACTGGGGTCATAAGAGACAAAAAGCTGAGAAGCCCTTCTATGTCCCCGCGTATGCTCCATGTAGAAGGCCAAAGCCCTCTTAGTCCAGGGTGTGCAGGATTGCTTCTCCTAGACTGGCATGCGGCCTGGGAAAGAAGGTCAGAAGTACTCCTCCTGGTTGAGGTGGAACGAGGAGACTACTTTCGGAAGGAACTTGGGGTGAGTGCGAAGCACCACCCTGTTCCTATAGAACCGTGCGTACCGGTGGTTTCAGTAGAAGTAAACCTCTCAGGAACTTGGACACCAAAGGGTGCACAGATAGAGGTTGCCCTTCCGCTGGAGAGTGGTATGCTGATAAGGCACTAAGGTGGACTTGGACAAAGTTTGACTTGAGGTCTAAATCTGAGAGGTAGAGCACGTACTGCAATAACACCGACACTTGGCAGGAGAAAGGGTTTTCTGCCTGTTTATTACACCACACCTCAAACCTATGCTACATGAACGCATAGGTTCTTCTAGTCGATTGCCTTCTTGAGGCTAGCAGTACATCCTCTATATTTTTAGGGAGGAGAAGTGGTGCGAGAACTGCCCTTTCAGCAGCCATGCCATCAGGTTAAGAGACCTGAGGTTGGGATGCAGGAGAATGCCACCCCTCCTACGACAGGAGGTTGGGGTGCAATCCCAGAGGAATCGGGGCCACTGCCGCCAGTTGAAGCAGCAGAGGACACCAAGGCTGCCTCAGCCACCTGGGAGCTACTAGGATGACCGAGGCTTGGTCCTGAAGGACCTTGAATAGAGTCCGAGCCACCAGGGGCGCAGGAGGAAAGGTATAGAGGAGGCCCACCGACCTTGATATTAGGAAAGCATCTACAGCCACCCTGCTTGGGTATGGCTGTCTGGAGCAGAAGCGGGGCAACTGGTGATTCTGTGGTCTCGCAAAGAGATCTATGGATGGACGCCCCCAGCACTGAAACAGCTGCTGGACTATACTGGGATCCAGTTGCCACTCGTGCGGCTGCAGGATTCTGCTGAGCTTGTCGGCTAAGAAGTTTTCTTGACTGGGCAAGTAAACTGCTTTGAGGTGCATACCTTGGCTGACTGCAAACGAGCATAGGTCCAGGGTCTCTTGGCAGAGAATGCGAGACCCTGTGCCCCCCTGCTTGTTCACATAGAACACTGCCACTTGGTTGTCCGTCTGAATTAGCACAGGCTGATGAGCCAGGGTTTGGCAGAAGGTCCGTAGAGCTAGGCAGACAGCTCAAAGCTCTAGGAGATTGCTCTGTTGTGTGCTCTCCTGTTGAGACCACATACCCTGAGTGCACAATTCCTGGCAATGGGCTCCCAAGCCCAGCAAGGATGCATCTGTAGTCAGCACACTCGTGTGCGGGGGAGGCTAGAAAGGCACTCCCCCCAGAAGGTTGCGTGGTTGAAGCCACCATGTCAATGACTGCACCAATCGTTTGGACACCTTTATGCTGTCTCTGAGTCGGCCTGTGGCCTGTGTCCATTGGTCCCTGAGGCACCACTGAGCTGTTCTCATGTGGAGGTGGACATTGGGTGTCACATGTACTGTGGAGGCCATGTGACCAAGAAGGCGCAGAAAGTGTCTTGCTGAGATCCGGGATCTGCGACTCACTTGCTGCACTAGGGCCACAAGTCTCTGTGCCCTGTCTTCCAGTAGATGAGCCCTTGCTTGCAGGGTGTCTAACCTTGCTCCTAAGAACTCCAGTCCCTGAGAGGGAACCAAAGTGGACTTTGTGCAATTTATCAAAAACCCTAGGTGCTGTAGCAACTGGATAGTGCGAGTCGTGGCCTGTTGGGCCTCCAGTGCTGACTGGGCTCTGATGAGCCAGTCGTCCAAGTAGGAGAAGACAAATACTCCCTGATTTCTTAGGAAGGCTGCCACCACCGCTAGGCACTTTGTGAACACCCTGGGTGCAGAGGCTAAGCCGAAGGGAATCACCCTGTACTGGAAGTAGTTTCCTCCCACCACAAATCGTAGATATTGTCTGTGGTCTGGATGAATGAGGATGTGTGTATAAGCATCCTTTAGGTCTAAGAAGCATAGCCAGTCTCCCTGGCGGAGGTAAGGCAGCAATATTCCAAGGGAAAGCATCTTGAACTTTTCCCTCACCAGGAACTTGTTTAAGTTGCACAAGTCAAGGATGGGTCTTAGGCCTCCAGTTCTTTTTGGTATCAGAAAATACCTGGAGTACAAGGCTTTCGCCTGCAGGTGGCGGGGCACCAGTTATACCGCCTGATCCTCAAGAAGAGCTGCTAACTCCTTTAAGAGGAGGTCCCTATGGAGAGGGGGGGGTCTGAAAGGCTCCCCTGGAAAGTAAGAGGGAGGTGCCTGGGTGAGATGTAGCTTAGCCCACCTAGACCATCTGGAGAACCCAGGTATCTGTTGTGATGGCTGGCTACCTGTGGGTTTACAGGGTCAGCCTTCCTCCTGTGCATGCCTTGCTTCGTTGGAGAGAGGGACTATGCTCTGGGAGTCAAAAACCCCCTCCAGGCTGGGCCGGAGCCGGTGCCTGGGGCTTGGGGGCTTTTTGCTTACACGGGCCATGCCCCTGTCCCTTGGCCTGCTGCCCCTTTTGGGGAGCTGGGGAGGCCTGATATGTGGGGTAGTTGCGGTAAGCAGTACCTTTTCTCGTGAAAAAGGGCTTCTTACTCGAGCCCTTCTTCTGAGAAGGGGCAGAAGTCTTCTTCTCAAGTCTTGTCCAGGTCAGGTACTCGGACTCGATCTCGGCAGCCTTCTCTATCATGGGCTTGCCAAAGAGGTTTTCACCCCGGCAAGGGACATCGACCAACTTGTCCTGCACCTATGGCTCTAGGTCAGACGACTGTAGCCAAGCCTGGCGGCGTGCACCTATGCCGGCCGCAGCTATCTGGGCCGACGCCTCGAAGCTGTCATAGGCTGCTCGAGTCAAACTTCGAGCACTCCCGGATCCCAGTGGACAAGACCTTGAAGCTCTGCAGACAGAGAGACCAGCTGAGAACCCGGCAATCTCCTTTGCCAGGTCTCGTAAGTCAATGCCCATGTACAGCTGGTATGTCTGGATTCGGCATGACAGCATCAAACCCTGGTATCACTTTCTGCCGAGGGCGTCCATGTTGCGGGCCTCCCGGTCGGGGGGCACCAAGGAGTGCGTCTTCTGGCTCTTGAGCCGGCGCATGGCCAATTCCACAGTTTTGCGAACTCGATAGATGGAATAGATTCGCCTGCAGAGCACCGGCATTGAGGCCGGTATCTCCCACATGCAGAGCATCAGCCTTTCCAGAAGGGAGGCACCGGTCAGTAAGGGCTTCCCGAGGGGGAAAGTCATACTGGAGGATCTCGAGCTCTTCGGCTCGAGGCTCTTCCTTGGCCTCCGCCGGGAATGACAAAGCCTTTGCCATGTCCCGGACAAAGTCCAAGAACCAGGTGTCTTCCGGGGTGGACCTTCTCCATGGTTCAGAACCCAGGGAATCCGAGGGAATGTACTTGGTCTGGTGGGTGGGTGGCTGGTTACTCCTCGCCCTCCGTTTCCCAAACGGACCCCTCCGAGGAAGAATCGAGCGGCTTCGGCCGTGAGGGCTTCGGTCTCGACCTCCCCGACGCCGTTGGTATCGGCGTCGACGACCTCAGTCCCGAATGGGAGGTCGGGGGGGTGGGGGGGGGACCTCAGCCGAGGATCGACTCGAGACCTTAGTGACTAGAGGATCGGCTTGGCCTCCGGGGTCGACTTCAACGTCCCGGTGGTCGGGGCAGATGGACCGGTGAGACCGGCTATCATTGCCCGCTGCTGGTCCATGAAGGCAGCCATGCTGCGCTCCAAGGCTGCCATCCTGAGACCGAGCTCAGGAGGCTCTGCAGCCCCCGGGTCGGGACCAGACGCCGGCTCTCCCGGAGGAGAGTCCACAACGAGGACAGTGCTTATCTGCCTCGGTTTCTCTGGGTCCTTACGAGGGGGTTTTGCAGGCCTCTCCAACTCCGAGGATCCGGGGCGGTGGGTTGGGCTCCGCGACCTATCCCGTGAGGGACCAGGCCGCCCAGAGCCAAGGACACTGCCCTCACGGATTTTTTCTTCTTCCGGTGTTCCAGCGAGGGAGACCCCCTTTCGGAGGACACTCGACGCTGCTCAGGGTCAGAGAGCTCCCAAGATGTCGAGGCCTCCGATGAGGTCTTGGCCCAGGCGGGTGCGGACTCAGGAAAAATCCTATCATGTTGCTGCTGCCTGCTCCTCAAGGCCATGGAAGACATTTTCTTACACGGGCCACAGATCTTCGGGTCGTGGTCAGCCCGAGGCAACGGAGGCAGCGGTCATGTGTGTCGGTGAGAGACGTTAACCTCATGCACCGATTACACTTTTTAAACCCGCTGGCAGCCATCGGGTGAAAAAGGGCCCCTGCGAGGTCAAAGGACCGAACTGCCAGCTAAAAGGAAAAAGAGCGCAAACGCTAGTCTCTAAGGACAAAAACCAAAAATTTGGACTGGACTCGATACTGGTGTACCGAGCCGAGGCAGGAAGGGGAACCGGTGTTGAACCGGCTAGGCAGAAAAGTTATTTTCTCACTTTTCTAAAGACTTTTTTCGCGAGGGAACTTGGACGACGTCCGTTGGGCTCCACGGAAAAAAGGAGACTGAGCAAGATGGCACCCTTGGGTGGGAAGGGGACCGTGCATGCGTGATGCAATCCCAAAGGCTTTCTTTGAAAGCTGTGGATTGCTCCGCATGAGGGCTCCATCGGCACCAACGTCACCCATATGTGAGGACTGACTTCCTGCTTGTTCCTGGAGAAAAAGAATTTGCTGGAGGATGGGTCTGTGTGTGAGGGACTGCTGGAGGGTCATCTGGGACTGCAAAATTGATAACATAAATTTCTAAGCCTCGAACATCCAACAACTCAAACTGTTTCCACCATATTCAATTATGGGAGTAGGATCTGGAGTTAGCCTCTTGGATATTCAATGGCAAAAGATTTATAGAACCACATCCAAGGACTTGCTTGCAGTTAACTTAATTGAGAATGCCTATAAGATACTTAATAGTTGATATCTTACCCCAAACAGACTGAATAGGATATATGGGTTGCCCTCTGCTAATTGTTGGATGAGATTCGTGGAGGAGGGCAATTTTATTCATGTGTAGTGGAACTATCCGAGAATGCAATCATTCTGGAAGCAGTTTGTAGGGTTTATGGTTGAAATGTCTAGGATAACTGTGGCATGTGACACCAGCTCTCTGCTACTTCAGAAACCCTTGGACATGAACTCTAAGATGGCCAACCTCTTCTTTTGTTGTGCCATGGCTGCTCAATGTAAGTTGCTCAGCTGAGGTGAAAGCTGGAAGTCCTAACAATGACTATGATATATCAGAGACTATGGAGCATTTACATTATGAATAAAATGACTGATCTGAGGAGGGGCCAAGTGGAGACGTTTGAGAGAATTTGGGCATCTTTTGAAAGATAGGCCCAGTTAAAACTGCCCCCAGCCTGGCATAATTAGAGCATGGATAGTGTGCTTTAGGGGAGGAAGGAGGGGACGGGGTGGTGGTTTATGATCTTTTGTCTTGCTTGAAAGATCAGCAACTTGTATATTAGTTGAAATTTTAATAAGAAATAAATCAAATGTAAAAAGACAATGGCCAGAGAAAGCTACAGTGTAATCCATTTAAGACTAATAAGAAAAAATATTTTTTCACTCAATGTGTAATCATACTCTGGAAGATGTAGTAAAAAATGTTAGTGTAGCTGGGTTTAAAAAAGGTTTGGACAAGTTCTTGGAGTCTCACCCAATACTGTGGGTTCCCTCTCCCATACCATCCACAAGACTTCCCTGGGTTTTGATTGGGTGCATACACGTTGAGCAAATTATAGATTTCTCCCACAATTTCTAATTTAACCTAGAGAAAATGCTCTCTAGGCTCCGCTTGGTGATCCAAAGGGTGAAGAGCAAATGCCATCCCCTAAAGGATAGCCACATTGCCCACCGCTTCCCATTTGCACTCCACCCTACTCGAGGTACATATACTGAAGGGGAATTTGCTAGAGGTCAACAAATGCTCATGCTTCTGGAACAAATGTATTTCTTGAACAAAGCAAATATTAGCTTTCTGCCTTACTCCTTCTTTAAAGATCTGCCTCTTTAGAAATGAATTTAGCTTCTTGGCATTTAAAGAAACTAGTGAGCTCATGCCCTGCCAGCATCTAAACAGGATAACTAGTCACCCAACACAATCATGCCATCTTCACTCATGGTTGCTATAGGGGATCCACTATGCCACGCCTGACACTCACTCTCATATTCTGAACTACCTCCCCAATCCCCCCTCATATATCTATCCCATCATCCCCAGCCAACAGTTTCCACCCCACAGCATCCGGCAGACTACCCACAGTGACATGTGATGTCAGAGACTAAGACCAACCCCCTCCACTACACATAAGCCCCTAAAAGCTTCCCAAGACTACATTCCAAAATAATTCACCCAATCATCCCCTCCAGTTATATCCAGCCAACTACAGATTTCTTACATCTGGCACAGCTAACAACATTAAATCATTTAACAACATATATCTTACCCCCTCGCATCTTCGTATGTCCCTCAGTCTTGAAGGACTACAAAAGGGGACTGCTGCTTTTAGAGAGAGATCTGCAATTATAAGTATTTACTTCTGGGAATTTTTCTAAATCTTGGGGAAAAGGGAATTCTTTAGATTAAAGCTGATTAATCTGTGAACCCAGTGTATTTGTTAAATCAGTAAGGGCCTAGTAGCAGCAAAGAGCTTTCAGTTTAAATTTAAAACACAGAAGAGAGCTTTCTGGTTAAATTTAGACCCCAAGACTCCCTCTATCCAAGCAAGAGCTGTGGGACTCCCCCTGGCAATTGGTCACAGATTATCTTAGAAGTACAGGACAGGGTACTGTGGAGCAGCCAGCTTTCAATAAGTCTTCTTTCCTTCCTGCCCAGAAACCCACCCACCCCTGGGATAATCATAGCTTTATAGGTGCTTAAACCTCTTAAAGGAAAGCACAGTTATTTACCTGTAACAGGTGATCTCTGGGAACAGCAGGAATAAGTCTTCACATATGGGTACGTCAGTACCGACGGAGCCTGCGCGGGAACGCTCCCCAGCGTCCAAAAAGAAAGCTTTTGGGAGCATCCCACGCGCATGCGCGCTGCCTTCCCACACATTCACTTACCTCTCATCAGTTGGGTTTGTAGCTGAGACCGAAGGAGGGAAGTAGACAAATTAGACAGAGAGAGAGAGAGAGAGAAACAACTCCTAGGGGAGGTGGGTGGGTTGTGAAGACTTATTCCTGCTGTTCCCAGAGATCACCTGTTACAGGTAAGTAACTGTGCTATCTCCAGGAACAAGCAGGAATGAGTCTTCACATATGGGGACTCCCAAGCTAAGATGCCTGGAGGAGGTCCCAGCATGTTGCAAATCTAGTCGATGGGCCATGCTATCTCCCAGAACCTGAGGCATCCAAGGGATGAAGGGTAAAATTGAAGTGAGAAGGGTGTGCTGTGGAACAGCTTGACTAAACAAGGCGTCTGGAGAGGCGTCCTTGTGAAGATCAGAAATGTTAGTGAAAATTGGATTCCAATTTCTAATGTGGACCTTAGTCCAAAATATTGCGAAAGTATTTGTTGAGAGTAATGGTCTGGTGCTAGAAACCAGTACATTATCCTCAAAGAAATACCTTACTGATGAGAGGGAAGTGAATGGGCAGGAAGGCAGCGCGCATGCGCGTGGGATGCTCCCAAAAGCTTTCTTTTTGGACGCTGGGGAGCGTTCCCGCGCAGGCTCCGTCGGTACCGACGTACCCATATGTGAAGACTCATTCCTGCTTGTTCCTGGAGATAGGAGGTACCATATTCACTCTCAGGTGCAGCTGTTTATCCTAATCAGGTATACATTAAGGACCTGAGATTAATTAAACTTCAGGTGAACAAAGTACATTAAACGTATTAGGTATAGTTTTATTAGTATAAGTATCCCCCCAGCAGCCCTTAGTAAGTAAAGAACTTAAATATCTAAACACAACCTTAAAACTAAGATGCAGATAGCAGTCCAGCAGCGAGATCGGGGCTTTCCAGTCTTTTGCATCGAGTGTGACATGTATGATTATCTCCCAGTTGGTGAGGGGTCTTATGTGTGCACTAGGTGCAAGGAGTTCTTTGCTCTCAGGGAATGAGTCCGATCTCTGGAGGCTAGAGTGTGGTAGGCGAAGGCCTATGATCCATGGTGTCTGAAATGAACAGACAGGCCTAACAAGCTTGACCTGTAAATGAAGCCTGTGGAGAGGCCCATAGGAATTGCACATCCCCCAATATGCTGCTATTGTACAAATGAAGCTTAGCAAAGAATAATCAGCTTAGCTGAGCAGAATTGAAACTCAGAAAATATAGAAAAATAAGTTTAAATACCACTGATAAGAAAGTACAGCTGCAAAGAATTTAATTAAAACTGCTGACAGAAAGGTTACAGTGCCCTGCTCCCCACATGTGCTAACTAGTTAAATGGCCTTGGAGGAGAGAAGTAACGAAGTTGGTGAACTGACCATTGTAATTGGGACTAGAAGGGGGGTGAGCAGGTGCTAAGCCCAGTCAAAGGACATAATTGGATAATCTTATCAATACCGGGACCAATAGAAGGGGTACGGGAGGTTACCGGGACCAATGAAATGTTTTCCTATACCTAGAATGGAGAAGAAGTCTATAAAAATTGTTGTTTTGCTAGAAACTATTGCTCAGCCATTTTGAATTTGATTCTGCTTGAGACTTGTGCACAAATAAATGATTTGGACCTTCTGAACAGACTCCTGGTATCATTGGTTTGTCTGCGCTCTGCTGCTACAAGAGTAGCAGACTTGGAGGACATAAGGAAGAAAGAGAGGTACATAGACAAGACCTACAGGGATATAGTCCTGAAGTCCCACCTCCAGTCTGCCAGCCTCCCTGTTGCCATGGAGGAGAGAGGTCACATGACAGGAGAGCATCACCCTTGTGTGGCAGGAAGTGATCCTGTAGCTAGGATCTGTCCTTAAGGTGATGTTAAACCTCTTGCACCAAGGACGTTTCTCCAGGGCCATGTGCCCATGAGGGAATAGTTAGGACAGCCGTTATAGTTGGTGATTCGATCATTAGGCATTGTAATGGGGAAGAGACATCCTTTGCCATGCAAACAGAGGAACCTGAGAGAAGTAGGTCTGTTGCTGACAGGAAGGCAAAGCACAGGACTCCCAGTTGCCAGGAGCAACATAAACAAACCCAGCCACGAGTGCAGCAGCCCCGCCCAGCTAGCAAACAAGCCCCATCTCCTGAGCCCAATAGTTTTCACCTGAGAGGGGGAAGGGCTAGATTAGCTCCAAACCAGACATATAAGAAACGCTCATTAGAGTTTCAGAGTGAAGGACAGCAAGAGAAGCAAGGAGAAGGAGCAGAGGAACTGGAGAACGAGAGAGAGAGAGAGAAAGCTTGGACAGACCCAGCTAGGAAAGCTGAGTGAGCTGAAGTCTGAGTCTCAGAAGCAACGTGTGTTTCAGTGTGGAAGGAAACATGAGAGAAAGTACGTGAGTGACTCAGAGGATTGTGATTCTGAGAGTGATAGAGAAATACAGGAAGTAACTGGCAGGAATAACTGGAGGAGCAGGGCCCAAAAACCCTATGGCAAGAACTCCAGGCAATTGTCTTATTGGGAAGGCACCCAGAGGGAGACGTTACCAGTAAAGCTATCCAGGAAGCACTTGCAAGCTCCAGGGAGTGAAAGGTATTTTGTGGAGGACATTTGCATGTCGGAAGAAGAGGTTGAGAAGCCAAAGTACAGAGGAAAACCTCTGAGGTTTAAACCCCTTGCTGACAAAGCTGTGGCAAATACTACAACTCCCAGGAGGCAATGCAAGCCTAAAGCATTGCTCCAGTCTTTCAATAAAGGGTCCCCAGGCCGTCTATCCCGTATGCCTATGCTACGGGCCGACTACTGGTGACAGGAATTGGCGTAGTTTTACGGATTTTTAAAACACAGTACAAGGACATTATTAAGAAAAGGATATCAGCTTTTTAAAAGGAAAAAGGATATCACCTCTGAAACAGGAGAAGTTCGGCTATCCTGAGGGAAAAAGAGGAAAACCCGGATTGAACTTCGGATACAACCTGACCTGGAGCCACAAAGACATCTTTCTCAGTTCAGGATCCTACACCGTGCTCAGGTAAAAGTAAGGGGGCACGGGAGTAGATGGATTGGTGAGGTGGTGTGAAAATCTGTGCTATAGGAAGGCGGCAGAAAAAAATTTTGCGCCGCACTTGGTGGGCCTCTGTTGTTTTTTTCTACCCCTGCAGGTACAGAAACCCGAGATGGATCCCCAGGACGTCAAGAGCTGGATGGAAGCTCAGTGGAAGGCGCAGAGCAAGTTAGCGAGGGTGATCCAGGAAAAAACTGTATCCGCAATGAATGCGCAACAGCAGCCACTCCTCGAGCTACTGGGAGCTCTGGTGAAGAAAACTGTGGACAGAGAGGAAACTATTCCCTCATTACAAGTGGGGGTAGGACTTCCTAATTGCAGTGCACTAGCACTGGGACAGTTTAAAACACATGATAATTTTGATGACTTTGCTGATGCTTTCGAACGGATAGCAGAATCAGCTAACTGGCCGGCTGACCAGTGGGACGTCAGGTTCGCTATGTCTCTGTCAGGTGAGGCACTAGCGGCCTACAAAACAATGCCCGCTGATCTGGCGTCCAATTACCTGGATGTAAAAAATGCTGTGAGAGATAGATTGGGTTTGACTCCCAGGCACTACAAGCGTTTATTCAGAGAAGCTAGGATTATGCCTACAGAGACGCCAAAAGCACTATTTCAGCGATTGAAGGGACTAGCGGTGAAATGGCTTGCTCCTGAAAGGAGGACGGTGGATTCTTTAATAGACACCATCATTTTGGAGCAATACCTTGAAGCCGTGCCTCCCGAGGTAAAAGCTTTCCTAATGCTCCAGAAATGCAGTTCCACCGAGGAAGCGGCTGACCTCACTGAAAGATATTTTGAGGCAGAGTTAGCCGGGACCTCTAGAGGAAACGTTTTAAAGGAGGCTGGCATTGATAAGCTATGGAGCTTAGAAAAGACCTCTAGGAGGAATGTAACTGACAAAAATGTAGAAAATTTTTCCAGGAGAAAATTTTATAACTGTGGCCAGGTAGGACACATCCGCAGAAATTGTAAAGTACGCACTGCCCTAGTGTCAGGAAGAGAGAAACACTTGGGGGAGGGATTTCTGCTAAAGGTCTGAGTGGAAGGGATAGAGGCTCTAGCACTGCTTGACTCTGGAGCAGACCAGAGCATGGTCTCCCAGAAGCTGTGGAAGACCATCAATAACCATGACCGATCCGCCCGGAGCCAAGCAGATGGGAGAGTAAAGGTGAGATGTGTACATGGGGCATCCTCGTATTATCCTGTGTATAAGGTGTCTGTAACAGGATTGGGTATTGATGAGGAAGTGCAGGTGGCAGTAGTCCCAAAACTCCCGTATGATGTTGTTTTGGGGCGTGATTGGCCTCCATTTGTTAAGGAAATGGAGAAAGGCCTTAGGGGAAAACCAGGCCCAGCCTTTACAGAAGCTCCAGGAATAGGTAGCATGCAGCCCGGGATCCCTAAGACAGAAGCCCTAGCAAAGAAAATCTCTAGTCCCTTATTTGAGAAACCCCGCAAAGATAGCCTTCAATCCAAGCCACGGGTAGGGGATGAGTCCTTACCGCAGAAGAAATTTGTCTTGCGATTTACTAAGGTATCTCCTCAGGCTCAAAGTCCGCAGAGGGCTTCTGAAGCCGCCGCAGGCTACGACCTATTTAGTATAGAGGATGCTGTAGTCCCAAAGGGGGGGAGAGTACTAATTGACACCGGTTTGCAAATACAAATCCCTGAAGGATGCTATGGGAGAATAGCACCGCGATCCGGGTTAGCGGTCAAGCACTTTCTTGACGTCGGAGCCGGGGTAATAGATCCCGACTATCGAGGCCCGATAAAAGTCCTACTCTTTAATTTTAGTAAAGAGGACTATAAAGTTAAGACGGGCGATAGGATCGCTCAATTAAGTTGCGAGCGAGTAGGCTTCCCAGCGGTAGTGGAGGTACCCTCGCTGACTTCCACAAGTCGGGGAGCGAGTGGTTTCGGTTCTACCGGAGTGGGGGAGGTAAAAAGCCTGACAGATTTGGCCGAAGAAAAGAGGGAAGAAGACCTAGGCCTGCAACCAGCCGATTGGAAGGAACATCCAAAGCCAATAATAGGCACGGATCTGTCCCTACAACAGCAAACAGAGTTAGCTACGGTGTTGGCAAGGTTCTCGGACGTCTTAACAACGGTGCCAGGGGAGACGCATATCGTGGCGCATGAGATTGCCACAACACCTGGGAAAGTAGTGAGGCAACGGCCGTATAGGTTACCCGAGGCTAAAAAGAATGAAGTTATAGCCCAAGTAAAAGAAATGGTGGAGATGGGAATAGTGGAGGAATCTAGAAGCCCCTGGTCTAGTCCAATTGTGTTAGTCCCAAAGCCTGATGGAACCCTCCGTTTCTGTATCGATTTTAGACAAGTCAATAACATATCCCAATTCGACGCATACCCGATGCCCAGAATTGATGACTTGTTGGATCGCTTGGGCCAGGCGCAATATCTAACCACACTAGATCTAACCAAAGGGTATTGGCAAATACCATTAACTAGGGACTCGAAACCCAAAACAGCGTTTAGCACGCCAGTGGGGTTGTATCAGTTTCGCCGGATGCCGTTTGGATTGCACG
Source organism: Ichthyophis bannanicus (assembly GCA_033557465.1). Lineage (NCBI taxonomy): Eukaryota > Metazoa > Chordata > Amphibia > Gymnophiona > Ichthyophiidae > Ichthyophis > Ichthyophis bannanicus. Next base: position 25,782,498 of record CM066046.1, on the reverse strand, counting down.
GCACAGCGGCTACGTGCCAGCAACTGGTGGACCAGGTATTAAGACCTCACCAGGACTATGCGTTAGCCTATATGGATGATGTAGTCATATATAGCAGCACGTGGGCAGAGCACCTATCCAGGGTAGAGGCGGCCTTACTGGCCATACGGAAAGCCGGTTAAACCCTAAACCCTGGGAAATGTTTATTTGCAAGTAGGGAGGCCAAGTATTTAGGTCATGTAGTGGGGAATGGACTGGTAAAGCCCCTGGCGAGTAAAATCGATAGTGTCTGGAATTTTCCCAGACCATCTGATAAAAAGCATGTACGTAGCTTTTTAGGCCTCATAGGTTATTACCGCAGATTTATTCCCAGGTTTGCGGAAGAGAGTGCAATATTCACGGAAATGCTTAAAAAGAATGCGCCTAACTCTGTAAAGTGGACCCCGGAGGCGGAGGAAGCTTTTGTATCCCTTAAGGAGAAGCTTTGTAGAGCTCCGGTCCTGAGAGGAGTTGATTTTAGGTTACCTTTTATAGTGCAGACTGATGCCTCGGAGACCGGGTTGGGAGCAGTCATGTCTCAAAAGTTTGAAGGGATAGAGCATCCGGTCACCTATCTTAGCAGGAAATTATCTGGTGCCGAAAGAAAGTATTCTACGGTGGAACGAGAATGCCTGGCTATAAAATGGGCTGGAGGCATTGAGGTTCTACCTCACAGGGCGCAGATTTCTCCTGGTCACGGACCACGCTCCATTAAAATGGCTCAGCCAGATGAAAAATAACAATGCTCGTTTAACAAGGTGGCATTTAGCGCTACAAGCTTTTAACTTTGAGGTGCAGCATAAGCCAGGAAGATTACACGGCAATGCTGATGCTTTATCTAGGATTACTGGCTGGCAGACTAAGCCGTCCGCAGCCTGTAATATCTTAAGGGGGGGATATGTAATGGGGAAGAGACGTCCTTTGCCATGCAAACAGAGGAACCTGAGAGAAGTAGGTCTGTTGCTGACAGGAAGGCAAAGCACAGGACTCCCAGTTGCCAGGAGCAACATAAACAAACCCAGCCACAAGTGCTGCAGCCCCGCCCAGCTAGCACACAATCCCCATCTCCTGAGCCCAATAGTTTTCACCTGAGAGGGGGAAGGGCTAGATTAGCTCTAAACCAGACATATAAGAAACCCTCATTAGAGTTTCAGTGTGAAGGGCAGCAAAGGAAGCAAGAGAAGCATGGGAAGCAAAGAGCAGGAGGAGCAGAGGAACTGGAGAACGAGAGAGAGAGAGAGAAAGCTTGGACAGACCCAGCTGGGAAAGCTGAGTGAGCTGAAGTCTGAGACTCAGAAGCAACGTGTATTTCAGTGTGGAAGGAAACACGAGAGAAAGTACGTGAGTGACTCAGAGGATTGTGATTCTGAGAGTGATAGAGAAATACAGGAAGTAACCAGCAGAAATAACTAGAGGAGCAGGGCCCAAAAACCCTGTGGCAAGAACTCCAGGCAATTGTCCTATTGGGAAGACACACAGAGGGAAACGTTACCGGTAAAGCTATCTGGAAAGCACTTGCAAGCTCCAGGGAGTGAAAAGTATCCGGTGGAGGACATTTGCATGTCAGAGGAAGAGGTTGAGAAGCCAAAGTACAGAGGAAAACCTCTGAGGTTTAAACCCCTTCCTGAGCAGGCTGTGCACAGACTTTTCCCTGTCTCTAAGCCAGCAGGTAGGCTGTCTAATTACTATAAGGATAAAAGTGGTGAGAAGAAGTTCTCTTATAGAAACCCTAAAGGGTGTGACTCTCCTCTCTGCTATCCTAAGATATATGGTAATACTGAACCCTATCTCACGGAGGGCTTGATAGAGAAGCCTCAGGAACAGATAGAGGGTGGAAGTTTGGAAACGTTGTATACCAAGCAGAAGTTGTACTTACCAGAGTATCAGCATGAGTCAATGCTGATTGATCCTCAGGAAGAAGAAATATCAGATAGCCAAATGGACTGTATTTTAATGGTTACAGATGATATAATTTCTCTGTGCTGAGCCAGGTGATGTGAAAGCTGTTTAAACTGGCAGTTGAAGAGCACAGGATTTTCCTTACTTATACAAAGTGACTGTATGCTGTAAATACCGTGGAACTTTGGATTTAAGTTGAGAAGCTGTTATTATTTCCTTTCTTATTTTGTGCCAGAGTGTATGGCTTTTTGTCCTGAGTTATTTTGTGTTTGAATCCGCCCCGGGAGGGGAATTAAAAGCCTGTCATTGTCTGAACCACTCGCACCACAACTGCATCTTATTGAAAAGGGAAAATACTACAACTCCCAGGAGGCAATGCAAGCCTAAAGCATTGCTCCAGTCTTTCAATAAAGGGTCCCCAGGCCGTCTATCCCGTATGCCTATGCTACGGGCCGACTACTGGTGACAGCATGTAGATAGCTGGGTGGCTGGTGGACGTGAGGATCACCTGGTAACATCTTGCCTGGTGCGAAGGTAGCGGACCTCTTGCGCCACCTAGACAAGGTCTTAGATAGTGCTGGGGAGGAGTCTGCTGTCTTGGTACATGTCATGCCAATGACATAGGAAAATATGGTAGGGAGGTTCTGGAGGATAAATGTAGGCTTTTAGGTAGGAAGTTGAAATCCAGAACTTCCAGGGTAGCGTTCTCCGAAATGCTTCCCGATCCACACACAGGACCCAAAAGGCAGGCAGAGTTCTGGAGTCTCAATGTGTGGATGAGACGATGATGCAAGGATGAGGGTACAGGATTTTATAGGAGCTGAGAAACATTCTGGGGAAAGGAGGGGCTCTTCCAAAGGGATTGGCTCCACCTTAACTGGGATGGAACCAGGCTGCTGGCATTAACCTTTAAAAAGGAGATAGAGCAGCTTTTAAACTAGATAATAGGGGACAGCTGACAGTCGTCCAAGAGCACATGGTTTGGAACAATGTATCCTTGAAGGATACTACCAAAAGAATGAAGTTAGGGCATATCAGCAGAGAGGTTCCAATAAAAACAAAAGTAGCCCAAATGCCTTTGAATACGGAGCAGATAGAGCTTAAAGATTGCAAGTTACCCCTGCCTACCGATAGCCAGATTAATAGGAATAAAATACATTCTCTAAAATGCTTGTATGCAAATGCTAGAAGTCTAAAAAATAAGATGGGAGATATAGAATATATCATATAGCACTAAATGAGAGGTTAGATATGATTGGTATCTCAGAGACACGGTGGAAGGAGGACAACCAGTGGAACACTGTGGTACCTGGGTACAAACTATATCGTAATGACAGAGCTGATCAAATTGATGGAGGGGTTGCGCTCTATGTTAGAGAGGGCATTGAGTCACAAAGGGTTAAAGTTTTGCAGGAAACAAAATTTGCTGTAGAATCTCTATGGATTGAAATTCCATGTAAAAAGGGGAAGGTGATGGCAGTGGGGGTGTACTATCGACCACCTGGCCAGAATGAACAAATGGATGATGAAATGCTAAAAAAAATTAGGGAAGCTAACAAACGTTACAGCGCAGTAATAATAATGGGGTTTTCAATTACCCTGGTATTGACTGGGTCAGTGTCACGGCAGGACATGTTAGGGAGATAAAGTTTCTAGATCATATAAATGACTGCTTCTTGGAGCAGCTGGTTCATGAACCGACCTGAGGGGAAGCCATTTTGGACCTAGTCCTTAGTGGAACACCAGATCTGGTGCAAGAGATAAAGGTGTTGGGGCCACTTAGCAATAGTGATCATAGCATGATCACCTTTGATTTAATTAATGGAGGAGGGATGGTAAGGAAATCCACAGTACTACCCTTTTAACTTTCGAAAGGGAGACTATGATAAAATGAGGAATATAGTTAAGAAAAACTAAAAGGAGCAGTTGCAAAAGTTAAAGTCTTACATCACGCTTGGGTGTTTATGTTTATTTTTATTCACTTTATATACCGCTATACAATGACATCATAGCGGTTCACAATAATAAAATAAAATACAGAAGGTGCCAATGGCCAGAAATAGAAAGGACGTTACATTAACCGATAGGAAAGCAAGCAGTACATTCATACAATGAGACAGAGGAGGAAAGGCGTGAGAGAGGGAAGAGTATTTTTCATACAAAAGAGGAGGGGAGGTCAAAAGCTGAGGAGAAAAGGTGGATTTTCAAGTTTCTCTTGAATGTGGTGTGCCGTTGTTCAAGCCGGAGGAAGGTAGGTAGGGAGTTCCAAAGGGCGGGACCAATAAAGAAGAAAGCAGAGGAGCGGGTGGACCGAAAGTGAACGCGAGAGGGAGAGGGGAGATGTAAGCGATTAATGTGTAGGGACCGGAGAGTGCTGAGGCCGGGAGCCTTGCCCTGTTGAGGCTTTCCTAACCAGGGCTCTACAGATCAACAAACAGTAAGGATTTGAGGGTTTGTTTGTTTGTTTTTATTATATTACATTGCTAGCTCTCTGACTGGGAGCTCTTAAAAGGGTTCTTTGTATATTTTTTAAAGCAAGGTTACTTTCTTTTTGGTGCTTTAGGGGAACTTTCCTTGAGCACAATAGGTTGCTGAACTCTAGTAACCTCCTCAGGTTTAGAAACTGCTAACACCTAATCAGGTGTTAGTTCCCTCCCTACCCACCCCGACTCCCACCCATCCCTAGTGAGCAGTCTTGCTTTATAGGGCACCTCCCCCTTTAACAAATCACAGAGAATTGGACCAGCACATTTTGAATATAATTAAAGAGATTTAACTGTTTTTTCTCTGAAAGGACAGCTAGGAAACTGGCTGGTACTTGGTAGATCTCTCTCTTTTGCTTTTAACAGATACCTAAGCTCCACGAACAGAACAATGGCTGGGAAAAATCGTATTGCTAAAGCTGTTGCCCCCGTTACAGCTTATGCCTCGGTCCAGACAGAAGTCCTGCCAGTTGAAGGACCAGTTCCATGTGCAGGGTGCCTGCATGCTGAAGCTCTGAGGAAACAAGTGGAGGAACTCAGAGAGGAGGTGGCGAGGCTGAGGAGCATTCAAGACAGTGAGAAGTACATTGATGAGATGCTTCTTGCAGCAACCAAGCTCTCCAGCACAGGAGAAGATGGGTGCCAACAGAATGTCGATGGTTGGACACAAGTCACCAGGGCCTGCAAAATCACCAATCCAACTTCTCCAGCCCTTGAATTGAAGAACCATTATGCAGCCCTGGAAGTGGAGGAGGTGAAAGCATCCCTGGAAAGGGAAGAACCAGAGTTCAAGTACCCCAAAGTTGCAGAATCAGTGACCAGAAGGAAACGAAGGGTAGTGGTGATTGGAGACTCTCTTCTGAGGGGTACTGAGGCATCCATCTGCCGACCAGACTTGATGTCCAGAGAGGTATGCTGTCTGCCTGGTGCCAAAATCCAAGATGTTACGGAGAGTTTGCCGAGACTCATCAAGCCCACTGACTATTACCCAATGTTGCTAATCCATGTTGGAACAAATGATACTGCCAGGTATACCTCGGAACGTATCAAAAGTGACTTCATGGCTCTGGGACAGAGGGTGAAGCAGTTAGGAGCACAGGTGGTGTTCTCTTCAATCCTCCCTGTTGAGTGTAAAGGCCAAGGAAGAGAGGCTCGCATCCTGGAGATGAATGCATGGCTGTGTGGATGGTGTCATCGAGAGCGTTTTCGTTTCCTAGACCATGGGATGCTGTTCCAAGGGTTGCAGAGCAAAGATGGCATCCATCTGTCCAAGAAAGGTCAACGCATCTTCGGTAGTAGACTGGCTAATCTACTGAAGAGGGCTTTAAACTAGATTCGTTGGGGATAGGTGAAGAAAGCCCCCAGGTAAGTGAAAGCCCCCAGATAGGTGATACATTAAATACCTTATGGAAATGGGTAACAGGGGTAACATATGGAAAGCAGTGTGTATAAATGCCCGTAGCATGGGAAATAAGATCCCTGATGTTGACGTTTTGGTGGGAGTGGCTGACTTGGATTTAGCGGCAGTTACAGAAACATGGTTCACAGAAAACCATGACTGGGATGTAACTATACCTGGCTATACTTTATTCAGAAAGGACAGGGTAGGAAGAAGGGGAGGAGGAGTAGCACTATATGTCAAAACTACTATTAAAGCTTTGGAATTACAGAGCTTAAAAGGGAGAGAGGAGGCATTGTGGGTTAAACTAGAAAGAGGGAAAGAGAAATCTATTTGCATTGGTGTGATATACAGACCTCCCTCACAAGAGGAAGAGGTGGACAGAGAGTTAATTGAAGACATACGCAGCATTGCTAGGAAAGGGGAAGTGCTACTGATAGGAGATTTCAATATGCCAGATGTTGATTGGCACATTCCTGCTGCAGTATCATCTAGAAGTAAGGAGATCCCAGATTCTCTACAGGGAGAACTATTCAGGCAATTGGTAACAGACCCCACACGTGAAGGGACCATACTGGACTTGGTGCTTACCAATGGTGAAAGTTTTTCTGATGTTGTAGTGGGAGATCATTTTGCATCCAGTGATCACCAGATGGTGTGGTTCAGTATTAGGACTAGGGCTGTTAGAATCCATTCCAAGGTGAGGATCTTACACTTTAGAAAGACTAACTTTGCGAAGATGGGCCAATACCTCAGGGAGTCGTTAGTGGGATGGGAACAGCTGGGGGATGTAGAAAAACAGTGGGCAAAACTGAAAGGGGATATTTTAAGGGCAACCAATCTTTTTGTTAAAATGGTAAATAAAGGCAAAAGGAAAAGGAGACCACTATGGTTTTCTAAGGAAGTAGCTGAAAAAGTGAAGAAAAAGAGGGAGGCCTTCATGAAATACAAGAGATCACAGAGAGAGGAAGACAGGCATTTGTATTTGGAAAAACTTAGAGAAGCTAGCAAAGTAGTCAAAAAGGCAAAGATTCAAAAGGAGGAGGAAATAGCCAATGCAGTAAAATGGGGGGGATAAGACATTTTTCAGATATATTAGTGAGAAGAGGAAGGGCAAAATTGGTATTGTCAGACTCAAGGGTGCAGGGGGGGAATATGTAGAAGCTGATAAGGATAAAGCGGAATTGCTTAACAAATATTTTTGTTCTGTGTTCACAGATGAAGAACCAGGAGCAGGACCTCAGAAAACACCCACAAATAGGAACAGAAGTGAGGGACATCTTGAACAATTTTCAGAAGACTGTGTTCGTGAGAAACTAGCTCAACTTAAAGTAGACAAAGCGATGGGACCGGATGGGATACACCCTAGAATACTGAGGGAACTTAGGGACGTTCTAGCAACTCCACTGACTGACCTTTTCAATGCCTCGTTGGAGTCGGGAGTGGTGCCAAAGGACTGGAGAGAGGCCCATGTGGTGCCTTTACACAAAAGCGGAAGTAAGGATGTGGTTGAAAACTACAGGCCAGTTAGTTTAACTTCGGTGGTGAGTAAATTATTGGAAACGCTGCTGAAAGAGAAAATAGTGAGGTTTCTGGAGTCCAACGAATTACAGGATCCGAGGCAGCATGGATTCACCAGAGGCAGGTCTTGTCAGACAAATCTGATTGATTTCTTTGACTGGGTGACCAGGGAGTTGGACCGAGGGAGAGCTCTAGACATGGTGTATTTAGATTTCAGTAAAGCCTTTGACACTGTTCCTCACAGACGACTTATAAACAAACTGAGCACCCTAGGGATGGACCCTAAAGTTACTGCTTGGGTTAGAAATTGGTTGGGTGGGAGGCGACAAAGAGTACAAGTAAATGGAGCTCACTCTGAGGAGAAGGATGTTACCAGTGGTGTGCCCCAGGGATCTGTCCTTGGTCCAATTCTTTTTAACATCTTTGTTAGTGATATAGCGGAAGGGCTGTCGGGTAAGGTTTGCCTCTTTGCAGATGATACGAAAATCTGCAATAGAGTAGACACCCAGGAAGGTGTAGATAACATGAGGAGGGATCTAGCTAAGTTTGAAGAATGGTCTAGAATTTGGCAGCTGGGATTTAATGTTTAAAAATGTAAGGTCACGCATTTGGGCTGCAGCAATCCAAGGGAGCAATACAGTATAGGAGGTGAAGTACTTTTGTCCACTAAAGAAGAGCGGGACCTAGGCGTGGTTGTGTCTGATGATCTTAAAGTAGCTAAACAGGTAGAAAAGGCGACGGCAAAAGCTAGAAGGATGCTTGGGTGCCTACAGAGAGGAATGGCTAGCAGAAAAAAGGAGGTGATAATGCCTCTGTATAAGTCTTTGGTGCGACCTCATTTGGAGTATAGTGTGCAATTCTGGAGACCGCACCTTCAAAAGGATGTGAAGAGGATGGAGTCGGTGCAGAGGGTGGCTACTAAAATGATTAGTGGGCTTCATTATAAAGCATATGAGGACAGACTTAAGGATCTTAATATGTACACCTTAGAGGAAAGGCGGGATAGAGGTGATATGATTGAGATGTTTAAATACCTCCGTGGCATAAATGTTCAGGGAGAGAGCCTCTTTCAATTGAAAGCAAGTTCTGCTACGAGGGGACATGGGATGAGGGTGAAGGGAGATAGATTCAGGAGTGATATGAGGAAATATTTCTTTACGGAAAGAGTAGTGGATCCATGGAATAGTCTCCCAGTGAAGGTGGTAGAGATGAGGACAGTAACTGAATTCAAAAAAGCATGGGACCAACACAGAGGATCTCTAAAGGTAAAAAGTGTAGTTGTTGATATGGAAGGACAGACTAGATAGGCCATGTGGTCTTTTTCTGTCATCATGTTTCTATGTTTCTATGACTGGGGGTATGAAATTGAATAAGGTCTGCCAGGTATTGAGGTGAATGAGTGTAGAGAACTTGATGAACCAGTGAGAGGATTTTATAGCAAATACGGAAATCGACAGGGAGCCAATGAAGGTGGATGAGAAGGGGTGTGACGTGATCCTGACGTAAAGAGTGTGAGATAAGATGCGCAGCCGTGTTCTGGACACGTTGTAGGCGATGTAGATGTGAAATAGGAAGGCCAACTAGAACAGAATTACAAAAATCAATATGTGACATAACCAAGGACAGGAGGAGAGTAGTGAGGGCCTGTGGGGTAAGAAAAGGTCGGATGGCGTGGACTTGGCGAAGAAAGAAATCTTAGTAATATGAGAAATGTGATCCCGAAAGGAAAGATTTGAGTCAAAGAGAACACCCAGATAACGAAAGCAAGATACTAAGGGGACAGGTGAGCCAGAAAGAGAAGGTGCCACTAGAAGGGAAGGACTGCTGTAGGTAAACCAGATAGCAAGAGTTTTTGTTAAATTCAAGTGTAGACAGTGAGTAGTGAGCCAATCAGCAACAGCAGAGAGAGAGGAATTGAGGGGGGAAAGATCGTGGTGGAGAGGAGAGGTGTGATACAAAAGAACCAGATCGTCAGCATAATAAAAGGCAGAAATCCTATGTTGTTGTACCAGAAGAGAAAGTGGTGATAGAAAGATATTAAAGAGGAAAAGGCTCGGAGGAAACGGCTGAAGCGGACAAAGCGAGAACAGAGCAGGACCGGGAGGAAAGGGAAGAGTGAAACCAGTGATAAACTGTGCTGCAAAGACCGGCTTCATGTAAGTGAGCCAGGAGAGAGTGATCGACAAGATTGAAAGCTGCAGAGAGGTCCAAGGATACCGCCACTGAGAAATCACCGCGATCGCGTGCTACTTGAAGTTCATTAAGAAATGCAAGAAGAACCGTCGCCACACTGTGACCTGGCCGAAAACCGGACTGACGGGGCTTGAATTAAGTGTGTAGAATCCAGGTGACGAGATAACTGTGCAAATACGTTTTTTTCCAAAATTTTAGAGAGAAAAGGAAGGTTAGATACTGGGCGATAGTACGCAGGGATCTGGGGGTTGACTGAGGGTTTCTTGAGGATAGGACGGATAAGAGCATGTTTCCAGGATTGAGGAAAAACACCTGTGGAAAGACTAGTATTGATCATAGTAAGGATAGAGGGGATAAGAGCCAGAGAAGGAGAAAGCAACCAGGAAGAGAGGATAGGGTCCAATGAACAGAAGGTTCAAACTACTATCTCGGAAGCCCAGACCTGCTGTATTCCATGCTTTAAGAAAATTGGAAGAAAGTCCAAAAAACTGCCAGCATGGCTTAAAGGTGAGATCAGAGAGGCTGTTGTTGCCAAAAAAGCATCTTAAAGGAAATGGAAAAAAGAGCCAAATGACGAAAATTGGAAACAGCACAAGCACTGGCAAGTTAAATGCAAGGCATTGATAAGGCAGGCAAAGAGAGAATTTGAGAAGAAGCTTGCTGTAGCAGCAAAAACACGTAATAAAGACTTTTTCAAGTACATTTGTAGCAAAAAACCTGTGAGCGAGTCAGTTGGACCATTAGATGATAGCGGGATAAAAAGGGGCACTAAGAGGGGACAAGGCCATAGCGGAGAGACTGAATGAATTCTTTGCTTCAGTCTTTACTGAGGAAGATGTAGGGATGTTACCCATGACCAAAATGGTATTTAAAGGTGATACTGCGGAAGAATTGAAAGAAATATCGATACACTGGGAAGACGTATTACATTGTGGAACCTGTGTCTTAAGATGTAGGGATGTTACCCATGACCAAAATGGTATTTAAAGGTGATACTGCGGAAGAATTGAAAGAAATATCGATACACTGGGAAGACGTATTACATTGTGGAACCTGTGTCTTTTGGGGAAACTGCTAAGTACTTATGACCTAGATTGGCCACTATTGGAAACAGGATACTGGGCTTGATGGACCTTGGTCTGACCCAGTATGGCATATCTTATGTTCAATCATACATTCATTACACCATTTGCCTCCATCCACACACTCAACATCCCCCCAATTCAATTAATCAATCAAGACATAAGTACACAATGAATGCTAATAAGATCAGTCCCTCGCATCAGAGGTTCTGTAGAGGTGCTATCTATGCTTGCCAAACCCCTGCCACTTGGTCATACTTTTCCACTTTTTCTTAGAGGCCAATTCTGTGGCCTGCAGGCCATTGATGCCCTCTTGTAATTTTTTATATTTTATAATTATTTTAATGTATTAATTCTTTTTTTAATTATAAACCATTTTAATACTTCAGTGCTAGGTGATATATATCAAGAGAATGAAAATCAAATCAGAAAATGTACTTCTTCCTCTCTGCTGAGGGCCTTGAACATCTCCAAATCAAAGGGAAACAACCAACTCACGAGGCTCTCCATTTGCAGATGGTAAGCAGGGACACAGCATAGTTACTCACCTGTAACAGGTGAATCTCTGGGAACAGAAGGAATTTAGTCTTCACTTATGATTGACATAGGTACAGACGGAGCCCGCGCGTGAACGCGCCCCAGCATCCAATAGGAAAGCTTTTGGAAGCATCCCACTTCACCTGCATAACAGCCTTCCCCCCCCCCCCACCTCCTCAGTGGAGTTTGTAGCTGAGATAAAAGGAGAGAAAGAGAAAAAAAGAGAAAACCTACAACTCCTAGGGGAGGAGGGTGGGTTGTGAAGACTAAATTCCTGATCTTCCCGGCGATCACCTGTTACAGGTGAGTAACTACCCTATCTCCAGGAACAAGCAGGAATGTAATCTTCACATATGGGACTCCCTAGCTAGAAAACGCCAGATGGATGACCTCAGAATAGGCTGTGGTTTTTCACAGGTATGCCTAAAAAGGTCATGTATCCTACATGGATGTTTGGTATCGAAACCCGGGACAGAGGGTAGGAGTTGCTCTAAGCCTGAAAGAGATGCTGGAGAATAGCCTGGCCAAACATGGCATCCCGGTGGGAGTCTTTGTCTAGGCAGTAATGAGCAGCAAAAGTATGGACTGAAGATCAAGTGATGCTTTGCAGATCTCATTAATAGCCACAGATTGTAGACTTGCCTTTGAGGTAGCCATGGTTCGAACCTTATGGGCAGTGACATGACCCTCGAGGGAGAGTTCTGCCTTCTCATAAGCAAAGGTGATGTAGTCAGCTATCCACATGGAGAGAGTACGTTTGGAGACTGGCAACCCGAAGTGACTAAAGGAGATGAACAGCTGAGAAGCTTTCCGGTGTTTTTGAGTCCTCTGGAGATAAAATGCTAAGGCACATTTACAATCCAAAGTGTGGAAGTTTGCTTCTGCCCTAGATGAGTGCGGTCTAGGGATAAAAACAGGTAGGTAAAAATGGAACTGGTTAAAATGGAAGGGCGAGACCACCTTCGGCATGAAGTGAGGCTGAGTCCTAAGGACTACCGTATCATGGTGGAACCATGTGTAAGGTGGGTCAGCCACCAAGGCCTAGAGCTCACTAATGCACCTTGCTGAAGTGAGGGCAATGAGGAAGATGACCTTCCATGTGAGAAACTTAAGTGAAGTAGTGGCTAAAAGTTCAAAGGGCGGCTTGAGAAGCTTCTCTAGAACAACACTGAGGTCCCATGCCACTGGTGGTGGCTTAATGGGAGGCTTGGTTAATAGAAGACCGCTTATGAAGCGTGCTACGAGCGAATGAGAAGAGATGAGTTGGACATCTAAGGGTACATGAGAGGCCGCAACTGCACTTAGGTGTAGTCTTACCAAATTGGTTTTGAGTCCAGAAGAAGATAGGTGGAGGAAATACTCAAGGAGTGCCTCCACCGGAGCTGAGAAGGGATTAAGATTCTTCTGAGAACACCAGAAAGAAAACCTACGCTACTTCAAAGCATAGATGGATGGCTTCCTAGAAGCTAAAAGAATGTCCTTAACCTCCTGGAGAAGGTTAATGCCTTGGAAGGCTATGCCTTCAGCAGCCATGCTGTGAGATGGAGCAGTGTCCACTCTTCCTGAGAGAGGAGATCTGGAGCAGACCCAAGATCTATAGGTTCAGCCTGAGACAGATGTTGAAGGAGAGGTTACCAAGGTTGACGTGGCCAGGGTAGGGCTATGAGTATCAAGAAGCCCCTGGCCATCTGGAGTTTGAAAAGAGTTTGGGGAATTAGGGGAATGGGAGGGAAGGCATATAGGAAGCCCTGTCCCTAGTGGAGGTGAAGAGCATCCATTTGTTGGCTGTCCGGCACAGGAGTCATGGTACAGAAGCGAGGGAGCTTGTCATTCTGAGGACTTGTGAATAGATCTATCTCTGGAGTCCCCCAGATCTGAAAAATGTGAGACACTGTGTGTGGGGGAAGAAGGATTTGACTTAGTCTGTTCGCTAACACATTGTGCTTAACCGGGAGATACACCACTTGGAGGTAAATGCGATGATGTATGGCAAAGGACCAGAGATGTAGAGTCTCGCTGCAGAGGGTCGAAGAACCTGTTCCACCTTGCTTGTTCACGTAGAAAGAGTAGTTACTCACCTGTAACAGGTGTTCTCCAGGAGCAGCAGGAATTAGTCCTCACATATGGGTGTCATCGGCACCGATGAAGCCCCAGCGGAGCATTTCCCCAGCTTTCTATGAAAGCCTTTGGGAATGCAGGCACGCATGCGCGGTTCCCTTCCCGCCTAAAGGTGCCATTTTACCTCAGTCAAATGACATAGCTAAGAACAGCGCACAAAAATGAAAAAATAATCTATGTACAACTGCAACTCCAAGGGGAGGAGGGAGGGTTGTGAGGACTGATTCCTGCTGCTCTTGGAGAACACCTGTTACAGGTGAGTAACTACTCTTTCTCCAGGACCAAGCAGGAAGTCAGTCCTCACATATGGGTGACTCCCAAGCTCTGGGCTACCGAGGAACCCAGGCTGAACAAGAGAACTCCCTCTAGTCTCAGCAGCAAAGAAAGGCTTTTCAAGGACACAACCTCCACCGGTAGCCCAACAGAGGGCAGGAGTTGCCTAAACCTCAAAGAGATTCCGGAGTACTGCCTGGCCAAAAGCACTGTCCCTATGGGACTCCCTCTCCAGGCAGTAATGGGCTGCAAATGTCTGGCTTGAAGACCAAGTTGCAGCCCTGCAGATGTCTACCAAGGGCACAGAGCGGAGATGAGCCACTGAGGAAACCATTGCCCTGACACGATGGGCCGTGACCCTACCCTGTAAAGGAAGGTCAGCCACCTTGTAAGCCCAGGTGATACAGTCAGCCACCCAGATGGACAAGGTACGCTTGGACACAGCTAACCCCAACTTATTGGGGTCAAAGGATACGAAGAGCTGAGTAGCCCTTCTATGCCCTTGCATACGGTCAAGGTAGAAGGATAAGGCCCTCCTACAGTCCAGGGTATGCAGGACTGCTTCAGCCTGGCTAGCATGAGGCCTAGGGAAGAATGTTGGAAGAACCACCTCCTGATTGAGGTGGAAAGAGGAGACAACCTTAGGGAGGAACTTTGGATGAGTCCTGAGGACTACCCTGTTCCTGTAAATCCTGGTGTAAGGCCTGTCACAGACCAGGGCTTGAAGCTCACCTACTCGCCTAGCCAAGGTAAGGGCTATCAGGAAGAGTGTCTTCCAGGAGAGGAACCGCAGTGGACAAGTAGCCATCGGCTCAAAAGGTGGGCGAGTCAGCTGCTGCAAGACCACATTCAGCTCCCACTCATGGGCAGGAGGACGGATGGGAGGCTTGAGCAAAAGCAAGCCCCTGAGAAAGCGGGACACCAAGGGGTGACCAGATAGAGACTGCCCCTCTACCAATGAGTGGTGAGCTGCTAGAGCTGAGAGGTGGACCCGAACAGAATTGGACTTAAGTCCCTGATTGGATAAGTGCAGTAAATACTGAAGCACCACTCGCACAGTACAGGAGAAAGGATCCTATGTACGTAGGTGACACCACACAGAAAACCTCTTCCACTTGAGAGCATAGGTTTTCCTCGTGGACTGTTTCCTAGAGGCTAGGACTACCTCCTCAACTTCCTGAGGTAGGCCCCAGGGAGCCAAAACTACCCTTGCAGCCTCCAGGCCATCAAATTGAGAAACTTGAGATTGGGGTGCAGAAGGGAACCCTGGTCTTGTGTGAGAAGGTCGGATTGCAACCCCAGAGGTAGTGGAGGATCCACCGCCAGTTGAAGCGGAAGAGGAAACCAAGGCTGTCTCGGCCATCTGGGAGCTACCAGCAGGACCGAGGCTTTGTCCTGAAGAATCTTGAATAGGGTTCGGGCCACCAAGGGCGTGGGAGGAAACGTATAGAGGAGGCCCCGAGACCAAGATATCAGAAAAGCATCCGCTGCTATCCGCAGAGGATGTGGTTGCCTGGAGCAGAACTTTGGCAGTTGCTTGTTCAGTGGGCTGGCAAAAAGATCCATCAAAGGAAGACCCCATTTGAGAAAGATCTTCTGAACTACCGAAGGATGCAGCTGCCACTCGTGTGGCTGCAGAATCCTGCTTAACCTGTCTGCCAGGTAGTTGTCCTGGCCTGGAAGGTACACAGCCTTGAGGAGCATGTTGTGCTTGAGGGCAAAAGAACACAGGTCCTGGGCCTCCCGACAAAGGATCCTGGACCCGGTTCCACCCTGTTTGTTCACATAAAACATGGCAACTTGGTTGTCTGTCTGGATCAGGACAGACTGGTGAGTCAGGGTAGGAGTGAAAGCTTTGCGTGCTATGCGAATAGCTCTGAGTTCGAGGAGATTAATCTGCTGTGCAGCTTCCCAGGGAGACCAGAGTCCCTGGGTGCACTTGCCCAGACAATGCGCTCCCCAGCCTTGCAGGGAGGCATCTGTGGTTAGCACCACTTTGTAACCTGGAATCTGAAAGGGCACCCCTTTCAGCAGATTGGGTGGGTGTAGCCACCAGTTGAGGGAGTGCAGAAATGGTCTGGACACCCTTATCCTGTCTCAGAGGCTGCCTGTGAGTTCGAAGACACCATTCTGCAGGCCTCATATGGAGCCTGGCATTGGGGGTCACATGCACTGTCGAAGCCATGTGGCCTAGAAGTCTCAGGCAGAGTCTGGCGGAGAACAGGAACCCGCTGAGAAACTGACTTGCCAAGGCCATCAACCTTTGGGCTCTGTTTTCTGGCAAGAATGCCTTTGCAAGGAGAGAGTCCAGCCTTGCCCCTATGAACTCCAAGTTCTGGTAAGGGAGCAAAGTGGACTTTGCGAAGTTTATGACAAACCCCAGGCGTTGTAGAAGAGCAATGGTCCTGAGGGTGGCTTGATTGGCTTCCTGACCTGTCTGACCCCTGATGAGCCAGTCGTCCAGATAGGGGAAAACATTAATGCCCTGATTTCTCAGGTAGGCCGCCACCACTGCTAAGCACTTTGTAAAGACTCTGGGGGCGGAGGTGAGGCCGAAAGGCAGCACTCTGTACTGATAATGGTTTCCTCCCACGATGAACCTGAGGTACTGTCCTGCGGTCTGGATGAATGAGGATGTGAGTGTACGCATCCTTTAGATCTAAGGAGCATAGGCAATCTCCCTGCTGGAGGTAGGGCAGAAGGGTTCCAAGAGTAAGCATCTTGAACTTTTCTTTCACTAGGAACTTGTTGAGGTTCCTGAGGTCCAGAATGGGATGAAGGCCACCGGTCCTTTTGGGCACCAAGAAATACCTGGAGTAGAATCCGTGACCTTGCAAGTGGGGAGGCACAGGCTCCACCGACCTGTCCACCAACAGACCCTGAAGCTCCTGACGTAGGTGGTCTGTGTGCAGAGAAGGCTCCCCTGGAAAGTATGGGGGTGGCAGTTGGTGAAAATGGAGGTCATAGCCCTTGTGGACTATCTCCAGCACCCAACTGTCCCCGGTGATAAGGGGCCACTGGTGGGCAAAGAGGGCGAGATGACCTCCTGTGCAGGGTTGGGAGAGCAGTGGAGGAGAGGCTATGCTCAAGGAGTCAAAAACCCCCACCCTGCTGAGTGGTAGCAGGGGCCTGAGGCTTGGGGGTCCTCTGCCTACGGGGCCCATTACCCTGGCCCTTGGCTTGCTGACCCTGGGGGGCAGTTTGGGCAGCCTGATATTGTGGGTACTGTTTGTAGGCAGTGCCCTTCCTCGGGTAAAAGGGCTTTTTACCCGAGCCCTTCTTTTTATGAGAAGGGGCAGAGGTCTTCCTCGACAGCTTTGTCCAAGTGAGGTGCTCGGTCTCGAGCTGAGCGGCCTTCTCGGTCATGGGCTTGCCAAAAAGGTTTTCACCTCGGCAAGGGACATCGACCAACTTGTCCTGAACCCATGGCTCGAGGTCTGATGACAGCAGCCATGCTTGGCGTCGAGCCGCAATGCAGGCTGCCGCAACTCGGGCCAAAGCCTCGAAGCCATCGTAGGCGGCGTGGGACATGAACTTAGAGCATTCTCGAATCCCCGAGGACAAGGACTTAAATCTCTGCAAGGGTTCCCCGGAGAGACCAGCAGAGAACCCGGCCAACTCCTTGGCCAGATCCCGCAAGTACATGCCCATGTACAGCTGGTAAGACTGGACACGGCAAGCAAGCATCGAGCCCTGAAAGCACTTTCTACCGACGCCATCGAGGTTTCGGGCCTCCCTGCCAGGAGGCACCGCGGAGTGCATCTTCTGACTCTTCAGACGATGCATGGCCGATTCCACAACCATGGAATGGTGTGGTAGCTGTGCCTTCTGAAAGCCAGGGCTCTTCCGGAGCCGATAGATCGAATCGACTCGTTTGCTAAGAACCGGCGCCGAGGCCGGTGCCTCCCACATACGGAAGAGGAGCCGTTCCAGCATCGGAGGAACCGGGACAGTAAAGGCCTCCTTCGGAGGAGAGTCATACTGCAGCGCCTTGAGCTCTTCAGCTCGAGGCTCTTCCTTGGGATCCGCCGGAATAGCCAAAGCAATGGCCATATCCCGGACGAACTCCGAGAACCGGGTGTCCCCAGGGGGGGACCTACTCCGGGGCTCAGATTGCGGTGAGTCCGAAGGGATGCACCGAGTCTTAAAGGTATCAGGAGACTCCTCGTCCTCAGTCTCCCAATCCGACTCGTCCGAGGAAGAGTCGGGGTCCGACCCCGCGGGGCCCTGGAGCACCCGCGTCGACGCCCTCGGTCCCGAACGGGAGGTCACGGGAGACCGCGACCGAGGTCAACTCCGAGCCACAATAGACGAGTATCGGCTCGGTCTCCGGGGTCGACTTCGACGTCGATGTCCCGGTGGTCGGGGCAGATGCGCCAGACAGGCTGGCCATCAGTGCCCGCTGCTGCTCCATGAAGGCAGACATTCTGCTCTCCAAGGCTGTCATCCTGAGACTCAGCTCGGGAGACGCAGCAGCCACCGACTCGGCCCCGGCGGCGGCGGCCCGACGTCGGTTCCCTGGGAGGAGAGTCCACGAGGACTATGGGGCTTACGTTTCCAGCAGACACTGGCTCCACACGAGGAACTTTGGCAGGCTTCTCCGGTTCCACAGGCCCGGGGCGACGGTCGGGGGTCTTAGACCTGGCCCTCGAGGAGCCAGGGACCTCCTCCTCCGACGCCCTCGCGAGCCGTTTCTTCCTCTTGCGTTCCCGCTCGGGGGACCCCCTGTCCGAGGAGCTTCGACGGCGCTCGGGATCGGAATCCCGAGATGTCGAGGCCTCAGACGAGATCCGGGCCCGGCTAGAGGCTGAGTCCGAGAAAAGCCTTTCCTTTTGCTGCTGGCGACTTCATAGTGCCTTGGAAGACGTTTTTCCACAGGCCCCGCACAACTTAGGATCGTGGTCGGGGCCGAGGCACCGAAGGCAGCAGTCGTGTGTGTCGGTGAGAGACATTAGTTTCTTACACCGATCACACTTCTTAAAACCACTGGAAGCCATCGGGGAAAAAAAGAGTCCCCGCGAGGTCAAAGGATCGGCCTTCCAGGGAAAAAGAGAAAAAAGGGCGCGAACGCCAGCCACGAAAGGCAAAAAACGAAAAAGAAGAATCGGGCTCGATACCGGTGTACCGAACCCGGCGGGAGGGGAACCGGTAGAAAAAGAGAAAAAAAAAAAAAATCGCTGAAAAATCTAATTTTAACCGGGAAAACTGGACACACGTCCGGTGGGCTTCACGGAAAAAAAGAGACTGAGGTAAGATGGCACCTTTAGGCGGGAAGGGAACCGCGCATGCGTGCCTGCATTCCCAAAGGCTTTCATAGAAAGCTGGGGAAATGCTCCGCTGGGGCTTCATTGGCGTCGATGACACCCATATGTGAGGACTGACTTCCTGCTTGGTCCTGGAGAACATGGCCACTTGATTGTCGGTTTGGACTAGGACTCTGCGGCAAAAAAGATGGTCCTGGAATACTTTAAGAGCATTGAGAATGGCTCTGAGCTCCAGCAGATTTATGTGGAGTTGTGACTCCTGCTGAGACCAGAGTACTTGAGTGGAGAGAGATCCCAGATGGGCTCCCCAGCCCAACTTGGATGCATCCGTTGTCAGGGAACATTGATGTGCTGGTATCTGAAAAGGTGACCCTATAAGGAGATTTTCTGAGGATTGCCAGCACAGGAGAAATGAGATCAGAAGGGTAGAGACTGTTATCTTTTCCCCCAGGCAACCTGACGCTTGAGACCACTGAGATGCCAATGTCCATTGGGCTGTGCATATGTGTAGACAGACATATGAAACTACATGCACCGTTGATGACATATGACCCAGAAGTTGTAGCATTTCTCGAGCAGTAAGACAGTTCTTGAGGCATGTCTGAGATGCTGATTGAGACGAGCACAGTGGAGTTGGGGCAGAAATGCCCTTGATTGCTGAGTATTTAAGAGGGCCCCTCTGAACTCTAGTTTGAGAGGGGATGAGTTGGGATTTTGGATGATTTACAGCAAATCCCAAATGTTCTAACACCTGTATGGTGCATGAGAGGGACAAACTGGCCTCCTGAGAGGTGCTTACTCTTATGAGCCAGTCGTCTAAGTAAGGGAAGACAAATATCCCTAGAGTCCTTAGAAATGCAGCTACTACATAAGAACATAAGATATGCCATACTGGGTCAGACCAAGGTCCATCAAGCCCAGTATTCTGTTTCCAACAGTGGCCAATCTAGGTCATACGTACCTAGCAGTTTCCCCAAGGGACACAGGTTCCACAATGCTTGTATTGGTTCAAGCATTGATATCCTGGGTCCCTTCTTAATAATGGTTTATGGACCTTTCCACCATGCATTTTGTGAAGACTCTTGGGGTAGAGGGGAAGCAAAAAGACAGGACTCTGTATTGACAGTTTCTTCCCTGAAACATGAAGCGCGGGAATTTTCTGTGCTCTGGATGGATAAGAAGGGTAAATTATACTTACCTGCTAATTGTGGTTCCTTGAGGATCTTAAGTCTAGTCCCGACCTCTGGGTTTTGCTCCTCCTCCAGCAGCTTGGAGACTGAGAAACGTCATCTTTTATGATGACACTGGTATATCCTCCAGGGATCCGCCTCCTCACTCCAGTTATCTATTGACAAAGCAAACTCACCAGAGCCACAATTAAGTAGTAAACAGTCCAAACAATGTAACTAACCGAACTCTTAATTACTAAAAGCTAAATTATCCCATTAACTGATCCCCCCCATTTTTCATACTGACTTACATTAGAATCACTTAGGCCTGCCCTCCCCTTTAATGGAGGACTGCGACTCAAACCTAACTCCGATGCCAAGTAGCTTTTTATTCTTACCTGTCATATCTGATCTGCTTCAGGCACTCATTCACTAAAAGAAAACTCTGGGAGGGATACAGGACTAGACTTGAGATCCTCAAGGAACCACAATTAGCAGGTAAGTCTAATTTACCCTTCCTTATTGTCCCTCAAGTCTAGTCCTGACCTCTGGGTAAGTAACAGAGCAGTAAAACCATTATCGAGAGGGCCCTGCTAGACCAGCTTGAAGCACTGCCGACCCAAAGCACGTATCCTTCTCTCTTTGAATATGGTAATGCTTGACAAAAGAATTTAATGATGACCAGGTAGCCACCTTACAAATTTCTACCGCCGGCACTAGACAACACTCCACCCAAGATGCCGCCTGCACCCTAGTCGAATGGGCTCTTAGACCTTCCGGCACTGGCTTACCCTTCAAAACATAAGAGGACGCTATGGCCTCTTTAATCTACCTAGCAATGGAAGCTTTTGACGCTGCCTCTCCCTTTCTTGGACCTCCAAACAGGATAAACAGCCTACCTGACCTGCGAAAACAGGCCGCCCTTCAGAGATACTTCTTTAACACCCTACGAACGTCCAAAGTATGAACCTTACCAGTGGCAGAACCCTCCGCAGACTCCCCGAACACCGGTAATGACACCATCTGACCCATGTGAAACGGCGAGACCACTTTGGGTAAAAAGGATGTCGCTGGTCTCAAAACTACCTTAGTATCATAAAAGGACAAAAAAGGCTTCCTACAGGACAAGGCCTGCAACTAAGAGACCCTTCCAGCCGAGCAAATAGCCACCAAGAACACCACCTTGAGAGTGAGATCCTTCAAAGACGCTCTCGACAAAGGTCAAACGGCTCTCTCCTTAACGCTTCCAAGACAAAAGGGAAATTCCACTCTGGTACTACCTGTCTACATGGAGGCCGCAACAGAGACACCGCTCTCAAAAATCACTTGACATCCGGGTGCGTCCCCAGTACTATTCCCGCTATCTTCCCTCTATAACAGGACAAAGCAGCTAATTGCACCCGCAAGGATGCGGCCGCCAAGCCTTTCTCCACACCATCCTGTAAAAAAGCCATCACTTGTGGAATTGGCACTCTGAGCGCCACACACCACTGCTCAAACACTCGCCAGATGCGGACATATGCTAACGAAGTAGATGTCTTCTTCGCCTTCAACAAAGTGCCCATAACTGCTGCGGAATAACCTTTCTTCCTCAGCCTAGCCCTTTCAATAGCCAAGCCGTAATCGAGAACCGATCTACGTGAGGCATGTGCAGTGGCCCTTGAGACAACAGATCCTTCAGACGAGGAAGGGGCCATGGTCTTTCTACTAAGAGCTGCATCAAATCCGTGTACCAAGGCAGTCTTGGCCAATCCGGCGCTATCAAGATCACCGGACCTCTGTGCCCCTCGATACTCTGTACAACCTTTCCGATTAACAGCCAAGGCGGAAACATGTAAAGGAGTTGTTCTTCTGGCCAGACCTGGATGAGAGCATCCAGATCTTCAGACATCCTTTCCTTTCTTCTGCTGAAAAATCGATCAATCTTTGCAGACTGAATGTCGCCATGAGATCCATTACCGGCATTCCCCAACGCCGCAAGAGCATCTCGAACACGTCCTGATGAAGGAACCACTCCCCTGGGTCCACTTTAAAGCGACTCAAGAAGTCGGCTTCTACGTTGTCCACTCCCGCTACATGTGCTGCCGACAACGCTAGGAGATTTATTTCGGCCCACTCAAACAACTGTTCGGCTTGGGCTTCCATCTGCACACTGCTCGTGCCTCCTTGCCGATTGATGTAGGCCACTGCGGTCGCATTGTCTGAGAACACACGGATTGCTTGTCCTTGAAGACGAAGTCGAAAAACTTGTAGAGCGAGCGACACCGCTCTCAACTCCAACCTGTTGATTGCCCAGCTCTTCTCCCGCTCGGTCCACTGACCCTGAGCGAACTCTCCTTGAAAATGAGCTCCCCAGCCCAACAGGCTAGCATCTGACGTTAGAAGTTCCCAACCAGGCGCCTCCAAAGGCATCCCCTTCTCCAGACACCCCGGGAGCAACCACCATTGAAGAGACTGCTGAGTTTCTGTCGGACAAGGCAATCCGCACAACAGGGAATCATTCTGATGAGACCACCGTCTGAGCAATGCCCTCTGCAACAGTCTTATGTGAGCTCTTGCCCACGGTACCAACTCTAAAGTCGCTGCCATGGTGCCAAGCAACTACAGATAATGCCACGCTGTGGGTGTTGTTCTGCTCAGAAATTGCCAGACTAGCCGCCTCAAATCGCTCGCTCTCTGCTGAGGCAAAAAGATTCTCCCCACTGTTGTATCAAACCGCGCTCCCAGATACTCTAGCTGTTGCGAAGGAATCAACTCGCTCTTTTTCATATTTACTACCCAGCCTAGACTCTGTAAGCATGACACCACTATTTTTGTAGCTGCTTCACTCTCGGCTCTGGACTTCGCTCGAATTAACCAATGGTCTAAGTAAGGATGCACGAGAACGCCCTCCTTTCGCAACACTGCCGCTACCATGACCATCACCTTGGTGAATGTTTGCGGTGCTGTCGCTAGCCCAAACGGCAAGGTCTAGAACTGAAAATGCCCTAGGGGGACCGCAAACCTGAGAAACCTCTGGTGTTCCTGCCATATAGGAATGTGTAAGTACGCTTCTGACAGGTCCAGTGAAGTAAGAAACTCCCCTGCTCTGACAGCCACAATCACAGATCTTAAGGTTTCCATATGAGAATGAGATACCCGCAGGCAACGATTTACTCTCTTGAGATCTAGAATTGGCCGAAAAGCCCCTTATTTTTTGGGGACTACAAAGTATATGGATTGTCGACTGCAACCACATTGGTCTGGGGGCACCGGCACCACCACCTTGAGGTCGAGAAGCCTCTGCACCATCTCCCTCACCGCTGCGCACTTGGCCGGCGTCTTGCATGGAGACTGCACAAACGAATCTTTTACTGGCCTCAAACTCCAACGCATAACCTTCTCGAATGACCTCCAGCACCCACCGGTCTTCCGTTATCTGGACCCAGGCAGGGTAAAACTCCCGCAGCCGACCCCCTATGGGTACCAACTCCACCTGGGTCCCCCTGACTTCATTGCAACTTTCGAAGATTTGCGGCGGAAGAAGAGGCCCCAAAACCTCTTCCCGCACCCCTAAACGACGAAACCCCTGGTTCCGAATGGGAAAACGTCCTCTCTGAGCCTGACTGAACCTAGGAAAACGAATCCAACAAAAATCCCTCTGCTGACCCCTGGAAGAGGGAGTCGAGCAACCCTGTCTCTGCTTGCCTTCTGGAAGTCTGCCCCTCTTGGACTCTCCCAGATCCTTAACTATCTTGTCCAAATCTTTCCCAAACTGCAGTTTTCCTCGGAAAGGAAGCTTACTTAGTCTGTAATTGGAAGACTCATCCACTGCTCAATTGCGCAGCCAAAGGTACCGACGGGTCGCTACCACCGACGCCATGCTTTTCGATAAACCCTGAATGAGGTTGTAATGTATGTCGGCTAGATAAACCGTTCCGGACTCCAGTCTGGACGCTTCCCCGATGGAATCCTCTCCATGTTCGCTCTGAATTCATTGTGACCAGCAAAGGCAGGCTCTCGCCACCCACGCTCCACAAATAGCCACCTGAATGGACAAGGCATTGACTTCAAAGACCTGTTTTAATAGTGTATCCAGTTTCCTATCCTGTGCATCGTTAAGTGCTGCACTTCCCTCTACTGGGATGGTAGTCTTCTTAGTTACAGCAGAGACGGCGGCATCCACTCTTGGTGACTTGAACAACTCGCGATCCTGGTCCACCAGCGGGTAAAGTCGACCCATCACTCTGGACCCCTTTAGACTTGTCTCTGGCATATCCCACTCTTCCTGTATCATCTCACGAATCACTCTGTGCACTGGAAATGCTCTCTGAGTCTTCCGAAAAACCTGCAGTAAGAGATCCTCTAAAGTAGCATCTTCTGAAGGCCCTGGCGCCGGCATATTAAGCGCTTTCAGTGTTTCAGCAATAAGAGCTGACAACTCCTCTCTCCTGAACAAGCGGATCACTCTAGCTTGGTCCTCTCTGTCCGGGATCTCTCCTTCCTCCAACTCGTCATCGATCTCCAAGTCGGGATCCCCCTCATCTAAGTGCATCTCCGAGGCCACCGACTGTTCCTTCTGCTCCTGTTCTACTCTGGTCGTCTTCGCCACGCTTCCTGTCGCCCCCTGCACTCAGCGGAGTCCCAGGTCTCTTTGATCCCCATTCCCCATCTAAGGAGCTTGCTGCTCGCCTCTTCTGCTGGCCCCCAAACGCCTGCTGAATAAGGGCAACAAACTCCTGGGAAAAAATTGCCTCCAATCCCTCCGGCAAGGGTGCCTGTGAGGCTGGGAGATCAGGCGTGGACGAAGTTCCTCCAACTGGCCCCCTAACCCGTAAATCCAGGGGATCTGCGTCCTGCAGCACTACTGGGGTAGCTTGAACCTCAGCCCCCCTTCCAATGTGCTCTCTATAGTGGCTGCCTCCTGCACGCAGCCCTTACAGACCCCTGTGTCTAACAGGGCACGCCTTTTGGCTCCGCAGACCAAGCACATCTGCTTTGAAGGCATTTCGCTAAACCACCTACCCTGCCCATCAGCCCCGCGATCGTGCTGAAACGTAGAGGGATAACAATGATAAAGCAAAGGTAGAGAACTTTGACTCAGTCAGGGAATTATCTTTTTTTTTTTTTTTTTTACCAAAACACGCACGTATACGCTGCAGCTCAGCCCCCCGAGCCTGAAAATGCAAATTTCAATGAAAAACGAAGCTTCCTGCTGAAATTAAACACTTTTGCAGTGCTTTGAAAAAGACCGTGGATTCCCATGTTGCCGCCACGCGACTAGGCTCGCTGAACGCCTCACGTCAAAATCTTTCCCCCACTGCACTACCGTGATGCAGCCCCCGCTTACCTCCTCTGCAGGACTGACAGAACGGATCTCCGTGGATCGATACTGCCTCTGCGCTCAACCGACACTTCGTCTTTGAATCTCTCTCTCCCTCCCCCCCCCCCCCCGGGCTTCCACACAGCGCTGAGCAGGCAAAGCCTCTGCGTGCGCTGACAGCCCAGAGCCTCTGTCCCTCTACCACGGGTCTGGAACCGGTCCTCTGCTCTTCCGGTTGAACTGGCTCTCCGCCTGAAGTCCTGTCCCGAATGAGGAGGAACGGGAGTAGGCGGGGGGAGGAGGCCTCAGCAGCCCCTTAAGGGTACAGACCCCCCTCCAAATACATACTCTGTTTTCTTTCTTTTTCCTGTAATCTATTCTTTCTAAACATAACAAACACCCCAATTTAAAACCTCTCTCTCCTTAATTGCTGCTCCTGTGAACTGGAACCTCCAGATTCACAGATCCTCCAGCTGCTTGGAGACTGAAGTAACTAGAGTGAGGAGGCGGATCACTGGAGAATATACCAGTGTCATCATAAAAGATGACGTTTCTTAGTTTCCAAGTTGCTGGAGGAGGAGCAAAACCCAGAGGTCGGGACTAGACTAGAGGGACGATAAGGAATATGAGTGTACGCTTCCTTTAGATCTAGAGAAGAGAGACCATCCTGACTCAGGAGATAAGGAAGAAGGGTCCCCAGGGATACCATCTTGAACTTCTCCCGTAGGAGATGCTTGTTTAGTTTCCTGAGGTCCAGAATGGGCCTGTACCCCCCCCCCCCCATTTTCTTTGGAATAAGAAAGTAGGGAGAATAGAAGCCCATTCCCTGCTGGAATGTTGGAACCTGCTGGAATGTTGGAACCTCCCCTATTGCACCCTGACCGCTAGTAGTAACAGAGCAGTGAGAGGAGGCTGAGAATGGAACTCTCTTGGTGAAGTTGGGGGGTAGGCTTTGTAGATGAAGTTTGTATCCCTCCCGAACTATTGTTAATGTCCACTGCTCCGAGGTGATGAGAAGCCACCTGTGGGCATAGTGACAGTCTGCTGGGAATGTGGACAGAGTCGGGATTCTCTAGAGGCAGGACAGCTATGTTCTCTAGAAAGGAGTCAAAAACCTGGAGCAGTCTGGGTCTGCTGAGGTGGCTGAGACTTGGGAGTCTGAGCCTTCTTTTGCTGTTTTGGAGGTTGTTGCCCCTTTTGAGGAGCATGATGTTGACATTCAACAACAGGGGTACAAGGAGGATAGTACTTTTTCTTTTTATTGAAGAAAGCTCTCTTTGATGTTTTCTTCTTAGCTGGGTTGGCTGTAGATCTAGAGAACCTATTTAGGGTAGTGTTCTCAGACTCCAACTGAAAGGTTTTGTCTTGCCAATTCTTGCCAAAGAGGTTTTCACTGGTGCAAGGGATATTACCCAGCTTATCTTGAACCCATTGTTCAAGATCTGATGCTTGGAGCTAAGCAATCCTGTGTGCACCGATGCAGATGGATAAAGTTCTGCTGATGAACTCAAAGCAATCAAAAGTTGCCCTGTTAAACAAATTTTGAAACATTCTGAGCATGCTTCACAAGGGTGAGATAATCCTCCCTCTTGTCACTGGGGAGAAAAGGAGCCATTAACTCCAAATGTTTAGCCACCTCTCTAAGGAACATATCCATATAGAGTATGTAGGAACTGATTCTGGCCGATAGAATGGAGGCCTGAAAACATTGACCAAAAGCATCGAGGGTTCTCGTTTCCCTACCTGGAGAGTTTCAGGAATGTGTTTTTGTGCTCTTGATTTGATGCATTGCCGATTCCACTACCATGGAATGGTGCGGCAATTGTCTCTTTTGAAAAACAGGACTCTACGGTACCCTGTACATGGTATCGAGCCAGAGGGTATGGGGAGAAATAGTCAGAGGTGTCTCCCACATACAAAAGCATGAGATCGTGAAGTATCCGATGGATAGGGAGCATAGCTCCCTCTTTTGGAGCCATCAGGTATTGAAGAATTTCCAATTCTTCGGCCCTAGGCGCTTTCTCCGATGTCATTGTTATGGACAGGCCCCTAACAACATCGCGAATAAAGTCTTGGAAAGACATGTCCTCTGGTGGAGACATGCAGTGTTTTGGGGATGGAGACGATGAGCCTGACTCTGACGGGCAGGGACAGTCTCTTGTATGTTGGCTACCTCTTGTAGGTTAGATGTGCAGCGCTGCGTGTGTGGCGTTTTACAAGTGCTGAATAGTAGCAGAAGGGCCAACCGGGAGAGTTCACATGTCTCGAGTATCGGCCGATTCATCTTCCGAGGAATCAGAATCTGAAGACTCGAAGTATCGCCGGGCAGGGTGCTCTGCTCCTTATTTATTTAACATTACTTATATACTGCCTTTCATGATATCAAGGCGGTTTACATTGAACAAACTGAAATTACATTGAACAGGGCATTATAATTTGGAGATAACTATTTTACAGGGAACATGGGCAATGGAAGGTTAAGTGGCTTGCCCAAGACCACAAGGAGCACCTGTGGGACTAGAAACCCCAGTCCTTCCAACCCAAGGTTGTTGTCCTCTAGTGGGATTTGAACCCCTGACCTTCCAGCCTGAGGTACCTTGCCCCAACCACTAGGCCACTCCAGCTCCGTACGAACTCGGTAGAGGTCGAAACCGGTACCTGGAATCTGTGAAGTTGGAACCTCAGGATTTGAGGACCGGCATGGGCGGTAGCGTGGAAAGCAGCAAAAAAGTCGATGCAGGCTGTATCAGTCCTGATGCCTGTGGAACAGACTAAGGGTTTTACTGGAACCGAGGCCACCAGTAAAGCCAGAGCTCCGTTCGATGGCAAGGATACACTGATCCATGGAGCTTGCCGATGCTTGGGTATCGGTACTGGAATTGCGGGCCATGATCCCTGAGCATGGCACCAGGAGCTCTCTGGAGGTGGAGGCCTTAGGAGCATCCTGGGACCCCACTAAAGCTTTGGAGGGAAGGTCCTCCTGCCAGGGTTGTTTGGTCAGTGTGTCCTCCTCCAGGGCAATGCCTGAGGCATCTCGATGCTTAAGAGGAGATCTACCCTTGGGGGGGGCATCCAGCCTTCGACACTTGAGATCCTTGCGAGGAAGATGAAGCTCTCGATGACATTGATGCTAAAGAGACGGCATGAAGGCGAAGAGGGTGACCAGCTTTGCAGTTCGATTCTGTAGGCCTCTCTTCGTCATCTTTCTACAGAGAGGACATTCTGATGGCTGATGAGGCCCTAAGCATTTTAGACACCAGTCATGAGTGTCTGTGGCTGAGATGGTACCGCCATACTTAGAACACTTCTTAAAATCATTAGATGGTTTTTCCATTGTGTCTGTGACAAAATGGAGGGCCTAGGTCTAAGATGGCGTCTATGTGCCTGAAGAAAAGAAAGAATCATTTTCTTCACAGTTTCTTTTCTTTTCTTTTTTTTGAGAGAAAAAAGAAAGAAAGTACCGACAGAGGTCGGTACCAGCGTCGACGGGAAGGCAGACACGAACCACAAAAATATGAAAAACAGGAATTTTCTTTGGTGACAGGATTTGCTCCCTGTCGGCTCTGCGGAAAATGAAGAACTGAGGAGGGAGAGCGGGAAAGGCGGGAAGACAGCTACGCAGGCGCAGTGGGATGCTCTCAAAAGCTTTCCTATTGGATCCTGGTGAGCGTTCCTGTGTAGGCTCCGTCGGTACCGACATCACCCATATGTGAAGACTACATTCTTGCTTGTTCCTGGAGATTAACCTATATGTTCATTTATGGGGAAACTGAAAACACGCAATATCATTTTTGGAGGCATTTACCCTCACGGCACCCAGGTCTCTGCACTGTCTTCGGCTTGATAACAATGCAATGGACTATCAAAATCTTTGTTTACAATACCTGGAACGATTTTCTATATCTTCAAGGTGGTCCCAGATCTCACTATTTTCCTCCATAAAGTCTCGTAGGGAATTGGATTTAGCTCACGCCTTTTCTCAGAAGTTCAAGGTGAGTTACATTAGGTAAAGTAGATATTTCCCTGTCCCCGGAGGACTTACAATCTGCCAGAGGCAATGGAGAATTAAGCAACTTGCCCAGAATCACAAGGAACGTCAGTGCGATTCAAACCCTGGTTTCTCTGGTTCTAGACTGCTGCTGTAACCATTAGGTTACTCCTGGTCTCTAAGGCCTGGACCTTGCTGCTCATCAAGACGGCTGTCTGCATACCATAAACTCACCGCAATAAGCAATTCCTTAAACCAGCAGCAGAATTCTCTATAAGTGACCAGGATGCCTTCTCCCACGAGCAGCGATTCAGAATCACTATCCTTGGATCTTTTCAGTTGCCATCTTATTCAGCTCACAGTGCATGCCATGTATGAAAAGACTTAAATCTATGTTGTTCTTCTTTGCGGCCATTCAAACAAGTCTGCTCAATCAGAGTAAGCAACTCTTGGAGAGGAGGAGGGGACCCAAATGGGAGTCTAGGTTGTATAAAAAGCTGGCTATATGCCTGGGATCAAACGCAGAAACAGATCTAGGATGCCATCTCCATCTATGTCGTCACTTTCTCTAGCCATTTTATTCTTTTTAATCATATTAGTTCTAGAGGCTGACTTCTGTTTTTCTGTCTTCTCTTAACTCTTTCCAGGGTCTTATGTTCATTTCTCATCTTTTTCTTGATGCTTTATTCCATTTATTTTTCTACATCTCTATCCACGGATTTCATTCTTTCATCTTCCTCCTTTTACTGCATCTACCTACTGCTTTCCATCTCTTTCCCTCAAGTTGGCCTTCCCATTCACCTTCCTCTTCAGTCTTGGAAAAAAGATAGCTGAGGGGAGATATGATAGAGGTCTATAAATTAATGAATGGAGTGTAACGGGTAAACATAGACCGGTTGTTTATACCATCAAAAAGTAGAAAGACTAGGGGATACACAATTAAGCTACAAGACCAATAAGAGAAAATAATTTTTACTCAACGTGTAATCAAACTCTGGAATTCATTACTGGAGGATGTAGTAAAAGCTGTTAGTGTAGCTGGGGTTAAAAAAAGGTTTGGACAAGTTCTTGGAGGAAAGGTGCATAAAACATTATTAAAAAGGACCCGTGAAATCCACTGCTCACCCGAGGACAAGTACTGTGGAACCTGTGTACCTTTTTGAGAACCTGCCAGGAACTTGTGACTTGGATTGGCCACTGTTGGAAACAGGATACTGGGTTTTATGGACCTTGATCTGACCTAGTATGGCATTTCTTATGTTCTTAGGTCACTCAACTTCTCCTTGTGTCCTCCTCGCTAAAAATATATTCCTCCTTGCCCTCTCCCCCAGTCCAGCATCTTCTGCTTCTTACCCTCCTTTCATTGAGCAACTCCTGATTTCATCTCACACCTCTATCCAGCATCTCCTGCTTCTCCCCCTTCAATCCAGCATCTCCTGCTTTTGTTTCCTCCCCCATCCAGCATCTCTTGCTTCTTCCCCTTCCTCCCTGATCCAGCATCTCCAGATGCTTCCCTCCCTTAGCATTCTCCATTGCGTCCTTAGTCAACATATCCTCTGTCACCCAACTTCCCCTCTTGTGTTTATTCCTTTTCTCCTTCCTCCTCTCCAGCATTTACTGCTTCTTCCCCTCCCCTCCTAACAAGTATCTGTTGATTCTTTCCCTCCTACCAATCCAGCATCTTCTCCATGGGGCCTCTTACCTAGCTGGAGAGAACAGTACTCTGGAATAAAAACTGAATCATGTACTCCAACCCCACAAGTGGACCCTGAATCGGTAAGTGGCCCAGAGCATCTTTCAGATAAATCTGTTCACTGTTCCTCAGAACAAGTAAGCACCTCAATTCTGCTCTAGAATAGGAACACATGGCAAACTAGTCTAGCTTTTCACCTGCATTGGGGGAAAGGTCTTCTGTACTTTTATCCCCCAATACTTCTCATAGTGAAAACCCTCCTAAAGCTCAGAGATGATAAAGGAACCATGATTCTCATAGCACTTTCTGGCCCAGATAGCCATAATTTTCTCTTCTCCTTGAGCTCTTAGTACAAGACCCTTTCAGGCTAGGTAATTTGCCAACTTTTATCCCGCAGGATCAAGGAACACTGTTGCACACGAAAATCCAGTCCCTTGCCCTCCTAGGAGATGGTATAAAGAGGCTTGTGGAAGCTAAGCTTTCCCAGCCTCAGCCATATCTCTCTCCTCAATGACAGAGTCAACTGGCAGGCAGCAGTGCTCTTTAATCTGCCTACCAGTTTGACTCACAGTCAGGGCAAATGTGGCCTAGCCACTGCTGATGCAGCATCTTCCTCCCCCTACCCCACTTTAGATCTGCAGCAGGGCAACTAAATACCTAAAAAAGGCACAGGGACATTCACAACTTGTGCGCTGCTGATGGCTCTGCCGGTCCTGCTCCTCTTATTTATTTATTTATTTATTTCACCAGGTTTTCTATATCGCCTTATCCTTCAATCAAAGCGGTTTACATTATGAATCCTTTCAGCAGCCACGCCCCTGCTGGACGTGCCCCTTTTTCCCCCCAGAACAGGGGCCTTTTTCCTCTGAGTTTCTTGCAGTGAAAGGTCTTTTTTGAGAGCCTCTGTCGGGTCACCACTTTGGCCTCTATCTCGTTCGCCTTGTCAGCCATGGGTTTGCCGAACAGGTTCTTTCCAGTGCAGGGGATGTCGAACAGTTTGTCCTGGACCCATTGCTCGAGGTCTGAGAACTGTAGCCAGGTTTTGCATTGAGCCCCGGAGTGGAGGAGTGGCCTAGTGGTTGGGCAAGGTACTTCAGGCCGGAAGGTCGGGGGTTCAAATCCCACAAGAGGACAGCAACCTTGGGCCGGAAGGACTGGGGTTTCTAGTCCCACAGGTGCTCCTTGTGGTCTTGGGCAAGCCACTTAACCCTCCATAGCCCATGTTCCCTGTAAAATAGTTATCTCCAAGTTATAATGCCCTGTTCAATGTAATTTCAGTTTGTTCAATGTAAACCGCACTGATGCAGAATAGCACGGTATATAAGAGAATGTAAATAAAATAAATTAAATAAATAAATAAATAATAAATAAAGCACCGATGCCGGCTGCTGCTACTCGAGCTACTGACTTGAATCAGTCATAGGCTGCTCAGGAGAGGAACTTCGAGCAGTCCTTGATCCCGGAGGTCAGAGTTTGGAACTATTGGAGAGGTTCCCTGGCCAGCTCCGCTGAAAACTCGGACAACTCCTGGGTCAGGGCCTTCATGTACAAGCCTATGTATAGCTCATAGTCCTGGATTTGATATCCCAGCATCAAACCCTGGTAGCACTTGCGCCCCAGGGTGTCGAGAGCTCTAGCATCCCTTCCAGTGGGAACAGATGAGTAAGTCTTCTGGTTCTTGAGTTTTTTCATGGTTGACTAGACAACCCTGGAGTTATGTGGGAGTTGGAGCTTGTGAAACCCCAGCCCCTTCCTGACGAGGCACATGGCATCGAGGCATCGGCTGGCCACTGGTACCGATGCCGGGGTCTCCCAAATTCGCAACAGTGCCAGCTCGAGGATCAGTTCCATCGGCACCGTGGGAGTTTCCTTGGGTGGAGACTGAAACTTGAGAATCTCTAGTTCTTCAGTGCACGAGCCCTCCTCCGCCTCGGTTTGCACTGAGAGGGCTCTAACCATACCCCTGAAAAAGTCGTGGAAGGCCACATCCTCTGGAGAAGAATGGTGCTGGGGCGCCAGGGGAGGGATCCGAGGGGATGTCTCGGTGCCATCTGGCTTCTGGGGATGCCTCGTCGTCCCACTCGGTCGAGGGGTGATAACGAGTCCGAGGCCCTGCAACTCCTTGTCTCGAGGCCAGTGTCGAAGGGCCGGGGGCCTCCTGAGGACCTGGGATCCGAGTCTTGGAAACTGGCTGAGGAATGGGACCAGAATCTTGACTAGGGCCGAGGACTTCCCCAAGGCCGATGGCACTCGGAGTTCAGCTCGACGACCAGGGACTCTCCTGTAGCCAGGGGCCCAGTCGCCGGGGCAGATGATGCAGATGAACCAGCCATCATTGCATGCTGCATGGCCAGGATAGCAGTGATGTTCTGCTCCATGTCTGCCATTCTGGATTCAAAGTCAGAAGGCTCCACTGCTTTCGGCGCGGGCACAGAGGATCTCGGGCCCGGCGCCAGCACTCCTGTGAATGCATCCTCGACAAGGACTACAGTCTCGAGGAACCTCACACTATCTCCACCGGTCGAGGAATCCTTTTTGAGGACCTTGGTGGGACGCTTCTCAGAGTCGTCTGAGTCCCTCCGAGTGGTCTTGCCAGGTTTCTCTGGTGGAACCTCAACAGACCTTGAGGATTTCTTCTTCTTTTGCTCGGGGTCCAATGTCTTCTCAGAGGAGCCACCGCCGCGGGACTCCGAGGACGCTTGGGCTTCACTGGAAGTGCTGGGCTTGGAGCTCGGCGTCGGGGAGGCTGGTGCCGGGTCGGACCTTGGGAACAGTTTCTCCTGCAATTCCAATTGCTTTTTATTGGTTTCAGGCGTTATGACCTGGCACAGGTCACAGGAGATGCTATCCTGGTCCTGTCCCAGGCAGCACAAGCAGCAGTCACGGGTGTCGGTGTCTGACATGGTTTGACTGCAGCGGTCACATTTTTTGAACCCATTGGGGGACATGGTGGGAAAAACACCAGGCTGGGGTAGACGACCCCCGGGAGAAAATGGGACAAACACTGGTCGAGGCAATTCGCAATCAAAAAAAGAGAAAAGTGCTGAAAACAGCACCAGGCCCGGTGCCAGCTCGAGACGGGAAGAGGAACCGATACGCAAACCGGAAGCAGCTAAGTTTTAAGGATATAGCAAGGATTTGTTCTGGGGAAACTGGACAGACGTTCGTTGTGCTCCGCAGAAAAAAGGAGACTGAGCAAGATGGCACCCTTAGGCAGGAAGGGGACCATGCATGTTTGGTAGCATGTCCCAAAGGCAAGGGGAAATGCTCCGTGTGGGTTCCATTAGCACTGACATTACCCATATGTGAGGGCTGATTTCCTGCTTGTTCCTGGAAAAACAATAAATACTGAGTGTTCAAAATGTGGCAACCGTTAGATGTGTATGTAGAGGATTTTGTGCCAGCTTAATCATCTTCTGTCTTCTCCCCCTCTCTTTTCTTCTCTTTCTTTCTGATCCATCAGAGGATAATCTGCTGTTTATAAGATAATATTGCTTGGGTGTTGATTCTCCGCCATTGTATTCATTTTTTCTTGCATTGGCTTTGACTGTCTTTTTGATTTATTATATGCCATTTTGAAATGTCAATAAAATTTACTGAACAGAAAATTCATAGGTGCTTTTTAGCACTTTAAGATATGCTGGTAACCACAACCCTAACCATATAAGTTAACCACTTACACACTACCATTCAGAACCTAACTCACCATACTTATTTGCAGCTCTCTTGATGAGCCCAGGCACCTGGAAATGCTCATACAGTAAAAGGCACTCTTCCCTAGCTTATCTTATAGAAACAGAAAATGAGGCTGGACCAATACCAGTGCTGCACACTGCTGAACAGAGAACCTAGACTGAAATTATTTGGCCATGTCCTTTATATCCTGGGCCAGCTGGAAATCAATAGAAGCAGCATTCATAACCTCTGGGAAAATAGTCCTAGTCCTAGAGATATGTGGAGGCCAATTCCGAACAGGGCACGTCCAGCCTGTCTGGATGTTCAAAATCTGGATGGACCAAATTTGCAACCGATTCTGGACCTGCGGGAGCTAGACATTCTTGCGGATGCAGAATTTGGGTACTTGGACGGGTCGGACGGACCCCAATTCAGCCCACTGCACATTTAGCAAATTCCCTGTCCAGCCCAGTTGATGCTCCATCCCCGCTGCCCTGCACAACATTAAACTTGTTTTTCCCAGCCACCCGACCCCCAAAGGGGCCAACTAAGGCTTGGATTGGGCGGCAGGGATCCCCCTTCCCTGCTCACCTGGCCGTGGGTGGGGGGGGTGGTTCTTGCCGCAATAGCCCACCAACCTCGGTGGGGCCTTATTCCACCTCAGAGGTGGAATAATTCCCCGTCTATCATCTCAACTCTGGATGCACAGGGCCACGACTGGAATCAGCCCTGTAAGTCTGGGATCATGGGCCTGTCTCCACCTCACCCACACGCCTCCTCTGGTTCTCCCCCGTCCGCCCTTATCCAGAGGACCCTGCACATCTCTGTACATGCGGGGAGCTCATGGGGCAGAATCAGCCCCAAGCGATTAGCAGGGGATGTACGTCCAAATCAGATGTACATCCGTGCTAAATACTGTGCAGAATGACCCCCATAGTGGTTGTATTTACAGGCAACAATTACAGTGTCTGGAAGGAACTCTTGTATATGGCTCCTGGACAATAACTATGATTGCAATGATTAGTAAAGGAGAGTTAGGAGGGGATAAGAAATAGGGACGGTCATGAGTGAGGCTCATAGCATTAGATCAGGGGTCTCCAACTCCAGTCCTGGAGGGTCGCAAACCAGTCAGGTTTTCAGTATGTCCCTAATGAATATGCATGAGATAAATTTGAATACAATGGGGGCAGTGCATGCAAATATATATATATATATATTTTTTTTTATAATTTATATCTTTATTAACATTATTCAAATTCAAACACAAGGCATTTTACAGGAAAAAAAAAGGGAAAAAAAAAACAGTCCACGTCAAGGGGAGCACAAGCAAGGGTCAGAGATGAAGCCCTATCAATCTAAACTCTAATTATTACTAACATTGCTAATGTGCAAAAAGAAAAAAGCAATTTATCATATACATTGTACCTATTATACCTGTGGAACAGAGTTTTTAAGAAAAGTTTCCAAGGAATCAACTTCAGTAAAGACATACTTAGTAACCCCAATAGTGACCAGGCACTTACAAGGAAACTTAAGGAAAAAAGGTTGCACCAGAGGCTACGACCCGTGACTTTAAGGCCAAAAAGGCCCTGCGTCTAGATTGAGTATGCCTGGACACATCGGGGAACATACTAATTTTCCCTCCACAAAAATCAGCATTCTTATTACGAAAATAAAGTCGCATAACTGTATTCTTATCAGCTTCAGAAGAGAAAGATACCAAAAGAGTAGATCTCGTAGAGATCATATCCTGAGATGATTCTATGAAATTAGTCACATCCAGGGAATCTAAAGCTATAGATGGAGCGGCAGCCTGTGGCAATCCAGAGGCTGTCGAACCCATCTGAGGCAAGTAATACATTTTAGTAATAGAGGGCTTAGTACTAGCTTGATATCCTAAAACTTCTATCAAATACTTATCAAATAAAATCTGCAGAGATAATAAACGAGTATAAGGAAAATTCAAACATCTAACATTCACTGCCCGCAGACTATTCTCAAGCAATTCTTGTTGAGTATGCAATATAAGACTATCTTTGATAAAGGACAAATTAGTAGATTGCAACAAAGCATGCTGAGCATCCAATTTCTGACACTTATTATCTAAAGCGGCAATCTGAAGGTCATGTTGAGCCATCTTAGCCACAGAATCACGTGAAAAATCATAAATTTGAGTTACAACTGAAGACAAGGAAAGTTCTATACGTGAAAGAACACGCCAAATATCAGTCAAAGAGATACTCTGAATGTCCACAGGTGATACTGAAGAACCGTCGAGTTGAGCCCTACCGGAAACCTCTGGAATCTGAAGGACTTGGGGCAAAGAAACAGGGGGAACCACTGGAGATACAACATCCAGATCCCGGGGCTGCTCCTCAATAGGCGAAGAAGTCACTGGACGGCTATTCTCTTCATTAGCTAGTGGGGCAGAGTTAAAAACCCCCAATGAAAAAGAGGAGCTATCTAAAGAGGGAGGAGATTTGGAAAGGGCAGTAGACAGCTTTCCATTCCCAGAGGCAGCAACCACATGCTTATCCATAGGGCCAGAGATTTATTTATTTATTTATATACAGGCTTGATATACCGCCCAAAACCGAAGTATCAGAGCGGTGTACAATAAAAGAAAAGCAGCTGCAGGAAAAGAAAGAGAGAAAGGAATGCCATTTGAAGACAGGAAAGAACTAGGGAGAGATAGATAGAAAGAAAAGGACAGAGGTTACATGACTAGACAAAGAGACACGGGGGAGGGGAATGAGGGGAGGGGGGATGAGGGAGTGAATCGTGGCAATTTGATCTGGCAGAATGGTCAGGAAGAAACTGGGAGGTTGAAGGCTTGAGAGAAGAGATGAGTCTTGAGAAGACCTTTGAAGTGGGGGAAAGAAGGCTCAGTGCGGAGCGCGTGAGGGAGGGAATTCCAGAGAGCAGGGGCTAGGAAGAAAAATGCAGAGTGACGGGTGAGTTCAAGATGGGCCTGGGATGGAGGGGGAAGGAAAAGACGGTTGGTATGGGATGAACGGAGAAGACGGGGAGCCGGTTGATGAAAGATAAGATCAGAGAGGTACTGAGGAGTATTGGTGTGAAGAACCCTGTGAGTAATGATAAGATACTTGTAGATAAATCTGAATTTGATGGGGAGCCGATGAAGAGAGAAAAGACAGGGAGTGATGTGATCGGAAGGGGAGGAGAAGGTGAGCAAGCGGGCGGCAGTGTTTTGAAGGAGCTGAAGACGACGGAGTTGATAGGATGGGAGGCCAGCAAAGATGGAATTACAGTAATCCAAGCGGGAGGTTACCAGGGAGAGGACTAAAGTGGTGAGGGATTGGGTGGAAAGGAAAGGCCGGAGGGAGCGGATACGACGGAGATGGAAGAGGCAACTACGGACAAGGGAAGAAATGTGAGGATGAAAGGAAAGGGAAGAATCCAGAGTAACACCCAGGTAACGGAGGGAGGGAACGACGGGGATGGGGAGAGAGGACATCATGGGGGCCAGGCTGGGAGGGGGAGTGGAGAAAAAGAACCAGATGGCAGAGGATTTCGAGGGATTGACACAGAGAAAATTATCAGAGAACCAGGAGGCGATATGAGTAAGGCAGGTGTTGAGAGCAGTGAGGTCTGGGGAAACAGAGTTGGTGTGGTGGACAAGAAGAATATCATCTGCGTAAAAATAGAAAGAGACACCGGACTGCTGAATGAGAAGGGCCAGGGGGGCGAGGAAAATATTGAAAAGTAGAGGGGCGAGGATAGAGCCCTGTGAAACACCGCAGTGTAGAGGAGAGGGGGCGGAGGTGGAGGAGCCGGAGTGAACTGCGAAAGAACGGTGAGAAAGAAAAGAGTGAAACCAACGCAGCACAGTGCTGTGGATACCAGAATCAGACAGGCGAGTAAGAAGAGTGCGGTGATCAATAACGTCAAAAGCGGCAGAGAGATCTAAAGAGACTGCAATAGATAGGTCACCCCGGTCGTGAGAACAGTGGAGGTCACTGAGGAGGGCGAGAAGAATAGTCTCAGTGCTGTGTCCAGGTCTAAAACCAGATTGACGAGGGTGAAGATAGAGAGTAGAATCAAGGTGTGCCGAAAGCTGTGCAAAAAACAATTTTTCAAGGACCTTAGAAAGGAAGGGAAGGTTTGAGACGGGACGCCAGTTGGCAGGAAGGCTAGGGTCAAGAGAGGGTTTAAGGAGAGGGCGGACCAGGGCATGCTTCCAGGAGGTGGGAAAACTACCAGAGGAGAGACTGTTATTAACCATGGCAAGGATATATGGCAAAAGTTGAAGAGAGGGATCAAGGAGCCAAGAGGAAGGGAGAGGATCAAGTAGGCAGGTTGTTTTGTGAGAGGAGGAGATTACCTGAAGAAGCTCGGTGGAGGTGACAGGACTGAAAGTGCACCAAGTGTGAGGGAAAGTACTGGAGGGAGGAGGGGAGGGGACTGTAAGGGAGGCAGAGGGGGAAGGAGGAGGGGAGAGAGGAGGGGGGCAGAGGGGGAAGGAAGAACGAAGGGACTGGATTTTATTTACAAAAAAGGAGGCAAGGGCCGTCAGACTGGGGGCAGTGGGAGGGGGCGCTGATGAGGGGGGGCAAGTTGAGGGAGAGGATAGGGAGTGAAGGACCCGATACAAGCAGCGAGAAGAGTTAGAAGATGCAATGATGAGATCTGAAAAATAGGTCTTCTTTGCTTCAGTGATCACAGTGCGGTAGGAACGATGAGCAGAGCGGAAAGAAGTCAGGGAAGCAGAAGAGGGATGCTTACGCCAGTGACGTTCAGCACGTCGGAGATGGGTGCGCTGAAGGTAGAGACCCGAGTGATACCAGGGGTGATGGGACGTGGAGCGGCATGAAGTGGGGCGAAAGGGTGCTATTGTGTCAAGGGTGTTGGTGAGAACAGAGGACCAGGAATCGGCCTGCTGGCCGACAGGAAGAGAAAAAAACTCAGAGGAAAAGAGAGAATCAGCAGGAGGAAAGGCCTGCAGAGTGAGGGGCGTGAGACGGCGTTTGAGAACCTTGAGTGAGGTTGCAGTAGATGAGACAGGAGCTTGCATAGGAGGGAGGGTGAAGGAAAAGAACAGACAATGATGGTCAGACCAGGGAAGAGGGGTGGATGAGATAGAGGAGGGAGCATAAGGAGAGGAGGAAAATGTAAGAATGAGATCAAGGGTGTAACCAGAGGAATGAGTGGGACAATGTACATGTTGGATGAGGTCAAGATCAGAGAAAAGTGAACTGAGGGCCTCATCGCGAGGGCGAGTTTGGGAGGAAAGGTGCACGTTGAAATCACCAAGGATAACCAGATGAGAAGTGAGCAAGGACGTCTCAGAGAGGGTGAGTAAAAGAGACTCCCAGAGATCAGGGCGCATAGAGGGTGGGGCATAGAGAAGCAGAAAAAATATAGGAACAGATGTTCCTGAACGCAGCAGTAAGGCTTCGGGATAGCGGGGTTGGGGGGATGCAAGTGAGAGGGGAATAGAGGAGCGATGAATAACAGCTACACCGCCCCCAGACCGATGAAGCCGGGGAACGTGAAAGGCAGAATAACCGGGAGGAAGGCATCGGTGAAGGATACCATCCTCACCCTCGCGGAGCCAAGTTTCTGCGAGGAACAGAGCATCGAGAGAGTGTTGTGATAAGAGGTCATGGACTAGAGGGGTTTTAGCACGGATAGACCTGCAATTTAGAAGAGCAAAGGAAAGAGTTAGCAAAGAGCAGACAGATTGAAGTGGAGGTGTGGAAGAAACCTGAGTGGTAGGACACGCAACAAGATTACGCATATTCCGGGTGCAGACCCCTGATGGAATAAAGGGGGCCAGGGGGGGGCGGTTCCCCCAGAAGACAGGAATAGAGGCCATAGGAAATGTTTGAATAGAGGACTGAAGGGAAGCTACGGTGATAAGAGCACCTATGGCAATGTACAAAATGCAGGGGGTTGAAATACAAAACAGGAAATGAAGCAGCGAGAGCAACCTATGCAGATGATAGTACCCTCCACAGGAAGGCCAGAAACGTGGCTGGGACATAGAGACGCCCCCGTCGCCGCCCCAAGGAGCTCGCCCAAGGAGCAGGACCTGCTCCTTGTGCGCGCTCCTTCGGCGCGCGCCGCCGTGGCGCGAAACGGCGCCCCGATGCTCCTAGATCTTAACAGCCTTAACAGGATTGATAGTACTCACATTCAGCTTCTTCTTACGTTTGCCCATTCCAGATCTCCAAACTCGTTGCTCCTCGTGTGCCGAAGGACATGCAAATATATTTCATGCATATTCATTAAACACTATTCCCTACACACCCAGACCACATAACACTTCCCTTAATGAGCAACAAAAATTACATAGTAAAAAAACCAACAAAATAAACTACCCTTACCATAGACCAAATCCAAACTACTTCCAACATCATACGTCATCCACAACCAAACCAACTCTCAGCATAACCGAACAAAGATCTCTGTTTTGCTGGCAATAAGCTTCTTCATAGTAACATAGTAAATGACGGCAGATAAAGCACAATTACTTACCTGTAACAGGTGATCTCTGGGAACAGCAGGAATAAGTCTTCACATATGGGTACGTCGGTACCGACGGAGCCTGCGCGGGAACGCTCCCCAGCGTCCAGAAAGAAAGCCTTTGGGAGCATCCCAAACGCATGTGCACTGCCTTCCCGCCTGAACACTTCCCCCTCATCAGTTGGGTTTGTAGCTGAGACCGAAGGAGGGAAGTAGACAAATTAGAAAGAGAGAGAGAGAACAACTCCTAGGGGAGGTGGGTGGGTTGTGAAGACTTATTCCTGCTGTTCCCAGAGATCACCTGTTACAGGTAAGTAACTGTGCTATCTCCAGGAACAAGCAGAAATGAGTCTTCACATATGGGGACTCCCAAGCTGAGATGCCTGGGAGAGGCCCAGCATATTACAAAAACTAATGGATAGGCCATGCTTCCCCCCAAGGACCTCAGGCATCCAAGGGATGGAGGGCAGGAGTTGAGCTAACAGTGTAAAAGGGTGTGCTGTGGAACAGCTAGACTAAACAAGGAATCGGGGAAGGTTGTCCTTGTGTAGAAATAACTGTTAGTAAGGAAAAAGGAAGTCCCAATTCTTGAAAAAAGAAGTTATCCAAGGACTACAAAAAACTACACATATGGGGAAGTTAATATGGGTCTGTTGTAAAGAACCATCACATTGTCCTCATATGGAATTCCCTTACTGTGAGGAGTAAAGGAAATATTTTTGCAATGTAGACAGAAATAAGAAATATTAATGTCTAGACATAACCCCAGGGAATTTTATAAGTTGGGACCTTAGAGAGAAGTTTAA
Organism: Ichthyophis bannanicus; assembly: GCA_033557465.1. NCBI lineage: Eukaryota > Metazoa > Chordata > Amphibia > Gymnophiona > Ichthyophiidae > Ichthyophis > Ichthyophis bannanicus. Next base: position 25,740,589 of record CM066046.1, on the reverse strand, counting down.
ACTTCTCTATAGTCCAAAGTCTAAAACATTTCTGTCCCTAGAGCAGGATGATGCCTTGGGAAAGAAAAGAAAAGACAAATCTGACTGGTCTGGAAGAAAAGGTCAAGATACCTTTATAGAAAAAAGGGAATGGGTTCGTAGAACCCCTTCATCCAGACGAGAAAATTGTATTGGGCTGTTTAGCTCCCAATTTCTGAAGATCAGTAATGTGTGTTGCGTAAGTGATAGCACTTAGGCTAACAACTTTACCTAGAGAGCTTCAGATATAAGGTAACCTGATTCTGATAGAAAAAAAGGTTATGGTAAAGAAAAGGAGTTTCCTAACTTTACCAGACAAATTGGATGTCCATTTAAGAAGTTTATGGTATGCTGACAGCATTGATATGGACAGCAACAATATTTCAGGATCAGATTGTATGCTTGTGTGACAACAAGAAGGGTTAAGACCTTATTGCAGATAGTTAGTGAGGATCACTTATTAGTCAAGGTATAAGAAACATATGCAAGGTTACATGGAAACCAGTAAGATGGTTCTTACCCGTGACAAGAGGTCTAGGTCGTAAAATGACTAGTCCTCAGATAATTAGGTCTTGAGACGTACCCGAAGGTGTGCAGAGGAGATCCTTAATCCTAAGATAGAGGATTCCTTTTATCACTTCAGAATAGAAGCTGGAAGAAAAAAACGCAATGTAAGGGGATACCATGTCTGTCTCTCTATGAGGGCAGTATGAGTATCATGCATTCTTTGCTTCTCAGGACTTCAATGTAGAAAAAATTGCAGTAGATAAGGATCAACTGCAATGATTAGGAATGCATCCCTGTTGTGGGAGTTCCCTTGAGGATAAGGAACAACTTAGGGAGTGGTGCTATTCCTTAAACTTGACGTCTTCCAGGCCCTGGTTCCTTCTCCTTGAAAGAATTTTAAGGAAAAAGGAAAATTAGGAACAAACAGCCATGTGGAAGCATGACTGGGTAGAGACTGCCAGTCAAAGGTTCTTTAACCACCTGGAAGTTACCTACCAGGGGTGGACTACGACACTCTCTGACAAAGGCCCATAGTTGTAGAGCTTCATTGCATAGTTGCAGAGAGCATGTTATAGGTTGCTTAGATGAGACCCATATCAAGCATTCCACTGCTTGCTAAGATCATCGAGAAAATAGTCCAGCGTCAGATCCATCAGCACATCGATGACGAGGCACCCCTCGATCCAGCCCAACATGGCTTCAGGGAATCGCATGGAGTAGATACCATCTTAACTACCCTATTCAACAAGCTAATCACAGGAATTGACAACATACACCAAGGTTTCGTCCTCATCTTTCTTGACATTGCTGCCGCATTTGATTCTGTGAATCATAATATACTATTACAACGCCTCCAAGAAAAAGGATTACTGGGAACTGCATTACAATGGTGTGAATCATACTTAACAGATGGCAGCAAGTAAAAGCAGGTAACACGTCCTCTGAACCATTCTTACAGAAGCAGGGAGTGCCACAGGGATCATCCCTGTCTGCTCTATTATTTAACATTTATATGCAGCCTATCTGCTCTCTGATACGCTCATTAAATGTAGAATGTCTCGTGTATGCTGACGACATACTACTATACATTCCATTTACCATAGAACAACCTGATTTTTCCCCTATCATCAGATGCTTTGATGCAGTGGCTGAATGGCTTCTCACACAAAACCTGAGGATTAATCATAGCAAAACTGATGTCCTATTTGTCACAAGGAATCAGAAATTCACCCCACCACCCAACCTGCAAGTTAAAAACGCTGAACTAAAGACAAAAGACACAATTCGCTACCTAGGCATCACCCTAGATCAGCGATTGGCTATGACAACCCACGTAAAGACCGTTACAAAAGCAATATACCACAAAATACGAACCCTTCGCCACCTCCGCCCACTACTGGACTTTTCAGACTATCGAACCATATTTCAAGCCCTAGTGATCCCACACCTAGATTTCGCGAACACCATCCTCCATGGTCTTCCACAAGCAACCCTCAACCCACTTCGGCTGGCCATGAACTCAGCTGCTAGGGTTCTCACAGGGACATCAAGATTAGAACATATAACCCCAGTAATGAAAAACCTACATTGGCTGCCACTACAAGCCCGAACTCAATACAAGGTACTGGTCATGACCTTCAAGGCACTGAATAATCAATCTCCCACACCAATCAGTAAACTGCTCAACAACATACCCAACATCAGAGCCAGAAGACCTACACTACTGAACATGCTAACTGTACCTAAGCTCACCACAAAATGTACAAAGGCAACTACCAATAGAGATTTTTCAATTTATGCCCCAACAGCCTGGAATGAACTTCCCGCTAGTATAAGATCCATAACCAACCTCACCTCCTTCAGAAAGGCAATAAAACACCACCTTTTTCTAATTCACTATCCTGAAACCATGCCCGAAAAACATAAGTCATTTGCACTCACACCACACACTAACTGCCCTATCACTCAACATGAAAATGGCTAGATGCTCCTCTCCTTTAGATATACACATTCTACCACCTGACCTTACAAATCTACCACCTTACCTATAAATACCCACGGTTTACGAGAATAAATAACTCTATGTAAATACTTGTATATACCATGTGAATAGTTTTCCCTGTTATCCCAGTTTGATTATGCCATTGTTCTATGTAAGCACATGTTCTATGTAAGCCATGTTCTATGTAAGAACATTGTGATATTTATGCATTGTTGCTTGTTCAGTTTTAATGTAAACCGCGCTGATTTCAATAGCGCGGTATATAAAAAAATAAAATAAATAATAAAAAATAAAAAAAAATGAGACCTGGCTGTTGGGTAGCCAGTGTGCAACTGAGTCAATTCTGTTGAAACAGAATTGAGGATGGCAAAAATGGTAGAGAGGCTTTTTGCCCTGCAATGATTAATTGAACAGGAAGTATTTGAGGGGTGAGCTCTAACAAACGCAAGTAGCGTAGAACAGGCGGAAACCCATGTGAGCTATCTGTTTAAAGAAGCTCATGTAACCACTTGGTGGGTTATTCATATTTCCAGTATGGATGGTTTTAGAAGCCTTCTGAGCTGACCTTGCTCAAATGTATAGATTAAATCTGGTAAGGGCTTTCAGAATGCTGAATTGCAACCTGTAAAACCAAAGTGCAGAAAGACCCAAAAAGGAAAAAGCTCTGTATTGGAAAGATTTAATGGAGTAGGAATTCCTATAGCTTCAGTAAGAAGCTCTCCAGTTGAATAATATTCAGGTTGGAGACTAGATGTCCCAACTAAAAGATAGAAGTAATACAGAGTTGAAAAACTTACAATTTAGTAAGTGTTTATGGATAGGGTCCTTTGCAGTTAAGGTCTTACAGGTAAGTGTCAAAAAAGGGTGAAAGGTACCACTCAGCCTGTTAAGTTTCTTGATTGACCTTCCCTCCTGTTTTTTTTTTTTAAATAGGGAAGTAGAAACTTATTACCTGTAGGCCTGAGATATCTCAAGAGCTCTTGGAGCTAGTAGAATGAAGTTCTCTTGAAACAAGAGATTCATGCCTAGAGTTAACTCAGTGTTGTCTCAGCATGGATGAGAATTAAACCAGATGCCTCTTTTGATAAAAAGGCAGGTGTACGGGTCCTGAACCTCATACAGGAAGAAGAGAAATCAGAAACCCTGTAGTTACTGGGTGTGCTGAGTCCGTTGAGGATTCTGTTTCCTTAGCCTGGTTTGATGCTGCCCCTGTTGGGGAACATCTGTCTGAGGGGAAGATGATGGATAAAGCACAGTTACTTACCTGTAACAGGTGATCTCTGGGAACAGCAGGAATAAGTCTTCACATATGGGTATCGTCGGTACCGACGGAGCCTGCGCGGGAACGCTCCCCAGCGTCCAAAAGGAAAGCTTTTGGGAGCATCCCACAGCGCCTGCGTGCTGCCTTCCCGCCTTTCCTAACCGCCTCTCTCCAGTTCGAGTTTTAAAGCTGAGACAAAGAGAGAGTGAGGAAAGGAAAGAAAGATGTGAAGACTTATTCCTGCTGTTCCCAGAGATCACCTGTTACAGGTAAGTAACTGTGCTATCTCCAGGAACAAGCAGGAATGAGTCTTCACATATGGGGACTCCCCAGCTAGAGATGCCTGGGAGATCACCCAAGTTGTGAGTCCCTGGGAAGGGCTCTACCTCTACCCATGAAACTCAGACATCCAGCCAGGGATGGAGGGTAGGAGTTGGTTAGGTATGGAACAGGTGTTTGAGAACAGCCTGACCAAACAAGGCATCCCGGCGGGAGTCCTTGTCCAAGCAGTAATGGGCTGTGAAGGTATGAACCGAGGCCCAGGTGGCCGCTCGACAGATCTGGTCGATGGACACAGAATTTAGATGAGCCATAGAGGCTGCCATGGCCCTCACATTGTGAGCTGTGACATGGCCCTCCAGAGAAAGGTTCTTACTCTGGTAGGCGAAAGAAATACACTGAGCAATCCAATTGGACAGAGTTCTCTTAGAGACTGGAAGTCCTAAATGAGAGGGATCAAAAGCAACAAAGAGTTGAGAGGACTTTCTATGTTGCTGTGTCCTTTGTAAGTAAAAAGCAAGAGCTCTTTTACAATCCAGGGTATGAAGATTCCTCTCTGCACTTGAAGCATGAGGTGCTGGAAAAAAGAGAGGTAAATAAACCTCCTGGTTCAGATGAAAAGGTGAGACCACTTTAGGCATAAAGTGTGGATTAGTCCTGAGGACTACCTTGTCATGATGGAACCTTGTATAAGGAGGATTAGCTACCAAGGCTTGCAGCTCACTGATGCGGCGAGCTGAAGTGACTGCAATGAGAAAAATAACCTTCCAGGAAAGGAATTTCAAGGAGGTAGTGGCTAAGGGTTCAAAGGGTGGCTGCATAAGCTGGCCAAGAACCAGATTCAAGTCCCATGCCACTGGAGGTGGTGTGATGGGAGGTTTAGTCAAAAGAAGGCCTCTCATGAATCTTGCTATAAGAGGATGAGAGGAAACAGGCTGTCCATTGAGAGGTTTAAGGGATGCTGCAATAGCACTCAAATGGACTCTTACTGAATTTGTTTTAAGGCCTGCATGGGATAAATGCAGCAAATACTCTAGTAAAGAATTCAGAGGTATTGCAAGAGGGTTAAGACCCTTCTCTGCACACCAAATGGTAAACCTTTTCCATTTAGAAGCATAGGAACGTCTAGTGGAAGGCTTTCTGGAAGCATGAATGATATCCTTCACTTGCTGAGAAAGATGCAAATCTTGAAGGTCTAGGCCTTCAGCAACCAGGCTCTGAGGTGAAGAGACTGGAGATTTGGGTGCCACAACATTCCCTCCTCCTGGGACAGGAGGCCTGGAGCAGATCCCAAGTCCAGGGAGGGAGCTTGAGAAAGATGCAGAAGTAGAGGGTACCACACTTGGCGTGGCCAATGTGGTGCTATGAGGATCATAGACCCCTTGTCCCTCTGAAGTTTGAAGAGTGTCTTGGGAATTAGGGGAATGGGTGGAAAGGCATAGAGGAAGTCTTGCCCCCAATGGAGGAGGAAGGCATCCCTGGCCTGAACCCCCTGACACGGAATTCTGGAACAGAACCGGGGAAGTTTGGCATTCCACGGACTTGCAAACAAGTCTATGTCTGGGGTTCCCCAAATTCGAAAGATCCTGGCTATCTGGTCCCCATGGAGGGACCATTCGTGTGGAAGCAGAACTCGACTGAGTCTGTCTGCCCAAGAGTTTTGAACCCCTGGAAGATACACTGCCATGAGATGAATTTGATGCTCTCTGGCGAAGGCCCACAATCTCAGAGCTTCGTTGCAAAGCGACAGAGAGCCAGTCCCGCCCTGCTTGTTCACGTAGAACATGGCTACTTGGTTGTCCATGTGGATGAAGACTGTCTTGTAACTGAGCAGGGTGTGGAAGACTCTGAGAGCTAGAAAAATTGCTCTGAGCTCTAAGAGGTTGATATGTGGAGATGTCTCCTGTAAAGACCAGATGCCTTGAGTGGAGAGATCTTGAAGATGAGCTCCCCAACCTCTTGGAGAGGCATCTGTTGTAAGCGTTGCTTGGGGTAACACCTGTTGAAAGGGGGACCCCAGCAACAGATTTTGAGTGGACTTCCACCACTGGAGGGACAAAAAGAGGCGACTGGAGGATGCTATTTTGTCTGACAGGCAACTTGATGCCTGGGTCCATTGGGTGGACAGAGTCCACTGAGCTGCCCTCATGTGAAGGCGAGCGTAAGGAACAACATGCACAGTGGATTCCATGTGGCCTAACAATTGTAACATCTCTCGAGCAGTTAAATGGGATTTTAACTGAATTTGTGAGGCTAACTGCACCAAACGTAGGCAACGGGCCTGGGGAAGATAGGCCCTTGCAGTTGTGGTATCCAGCAAGGCCCCTATGAACTCTAGAGACTGAGTAGGGGTGAGATGGGATTTTGGAATGTTTATTACAAGTCCCAGATACTGAAGGATACGCCTGGTGCAGGTTAGAGAAGTCTGGGCCTCTGACTGGGTTGAGCTCGGATGAGCCAATCGTCCAGATATGGGAATACAAATATCCATAGAGTGCGTAGAAATGCTGCTACTACTGCCATGCATTTTGTGAACACCCTTGGTGCAGAGGCCAGACCAAAAGGAAGCTCTCTGTATTGGTAGTGCTTTCCTTGATAAAAGAACCGAAGGAACCTTCTGTGTGTTGGATGGATGAGGACATGGGTGTACGCATCCTTGAGGTCTAGAGAGCAAAGCCAATCTTGACTCTGAAGGTATGGAAGGAGAGTACCTAGAGAAATCATCTTGAATTTCTCATTGTATAGAAACCTGTTCAATTCTCTGAGATCTAATATGGGTCTGTAGCCCCCTGTTTTCTTTGGAATAAGAAAGCAGGGGGAGTAGAACCCTGAGCCCTGTTGAAGGAGGGGTACCTCTTCTATTGCCCCTTGGGCAAGAAGGGTAGTAATCTCCTGACCCAGAAGGTCGAGGAGAGATGTCTGAGAATTGAACTGTCTCACCATGGTATGAGGAGGAAGGTTTAAGAAATGAAGCTTGTACCCCTCCCTTATGATGGAGAGGGTCCATAAGAATATAAGATTATGCCATACTGGGTCAGACCAAGGTCCATCAAGCCCAGTATTCTGTTTCCAACAGTGGCCAATCTAGGTCATACGTACCTAGCAGTTTCCCCAAGGGACACAAGTTCCACAATGCTTGTATTGGTTCAAGCATTGATATCCTGGGTCCCTTCATAATAATGGTTTATGGACCTTTCCTCCAGGAACTTGTCCAAACCTTTTTTAAACCCAGCTACACTAACAGCCGTTACTACATCCTCCGGTAACAAATTCCAGAGTTTGATTACACGTTGAGTGAAAAAATATTTTCTCTTATTTGTCTTAAATAGTTTACCCTGTAGCTTCATTGCATGTCCCCTAGTCTTTCCATATTCTGATAAGGTAGACAATAGATGATGAAATTAGTTCTTACCTGCTAATTGTCTTTCCTTGAGCTTTCTCCGGGCCAGTCCAGGGAAAGGTAGGGTTGTCAATCCTCTATAGCAACTGAGGACTGAAGACTCCAAGCTTTTCCTGTGATGTGAAGCCACTCCCCCTGAGGGTAATCCGGCAGTCTCCTTGTGACAAAGCAACTAAACAGAAAGAAAACTAAACACAGCAGATTAACCCATGAAAAACTGATAACGTTCTATAGTCCTTGAAAACATCCATAACAATGTTGTGATTGATGATTTTTTTTTTTTTTAAACTAGAATAGCTTAGAATGATCTGGAATGAATACTAGAAGCCCCAAGACGTCTCCTTCGAGAACATACGATGTAATACTGTAGAGGCATGTATGCAAAGTAGCCGAAATAGCAAACAGGGTGGGACCCTGGACTGGCCCGGAGAAAGCTCAAGGAAAGACAATTAGCAGGTAAGAACTAATTTCATCTTCCTTATCGCTTCTCCGGGCCAGTCCAGGGAAAGGTAGGGCAGTACCAAAGCAGTACCTAAGAATGGGAGGGACCCGCTAGACCGGCGATAAGCGCCGATGCTCCGACTTTTGCGTCGTCTCTGGCCTGCACATCTAAGCGGTAATGTTTAGTGAACGAATGCAATGAAGACCACGTCGCCGCTCTGCAGATATCCACCGGAGGAACAAAGGCAAACTCCGCCCAGGAAGTCACTAGAGCTCGTGTCGAATGAGCTTTGAGACCCACAGGTGGCGAAACTCCCCGGGCAGCGTAAGCTGCTGCAATAGCAGAGCGAACCCAGCGAGCGATCGTAGACTTTGACGCAGCTTGTACCTTACGTGGGCCGGCCCACTGAATAAAAAGCCTGTCCGTCTTCCGAAACGGTTGTGAAACCTTAAGGTACGTTCGTAACACTCGGCTAAGATCTAAATGCTTAAGAGCCCGGTCCATAGGTGAACCGTCGCGCTCAGAAAATACGGGCAATGCCACGGATTGGTTAATATGAAAAACCGATAGCACCTTAGGCAAAAAAGAGGGAACAGGTCGTAGTAAAACTCGTTCGGGCAGAAATTGCAGATAAGGCTCCTGACAAGATAAGGCCTGCAAATCGGAAATTCGCCTTGCCGAACATGCCACGAGAAAAGCCGTTTTCCAAGAACACTCTCGGATCTGCTGAGCGCAAATGGAAGTTAAGGGCGACCGAGAAAAACCTTCTAAGACAATATTCAAATCCCACGGAGGTACGATGGGACGCCGTGGCGGATGGATAATTTTTGCTGCCCGCAGAAAACGCTGAACATCCGGATGGGCCGAAAGACGGAGATGTTGAATCAACCCCCGAAAACAAGTCAGCGCCGCTACATGCACTTTAAGGGTACTCAGAGCCAAGCCCTTATCCAAACCATGCTGCAGAAATAGGAGAAGATGAGGCACGGTAGAAGCCATGGGCACCACATTGCGCTGAGAACACCAAGACTCAAAAAGACGCCAGACTCGAACATATACCAAAGAAGTCCCTGGCCGTTTAGATTGTAGCAAAGTGGCCACCACGGAACTCGCATATCCTTTGCCTCTCAAGCGAGACCTTTCAAGAGCCAAGCCGTAAGCAAGAAGCGATCCACCCGCGGCATGAGGATCGGACCCTGATGCAACTGGTTGACGCAGACTGGAAGAGGCCACGGCGGAGCTACTAGGAGGCGAACGAGATCGGCATACCAAGGACGACGAGGCCAATCCGGAGCAATGAGAATTACCAGCCCCTGGTGCTGCGCTATGCACTGGATAACTCGACTCAACATCGGCCAAGGCGGAAAAACGTACAGGAGAGCGTCGAGAGGCCATGGCTGAACGAGGGCATCGAGACCTTCTGACATGTGTTCTCTGCGCCTGCTGAAGAAACAGCTGGCTTTGGCATTGCTGCAGGAGGCCATGAGATCCATCACTGGCTGTCCCCAACGCAATGTTAACTGGTGAAATATCGCCGCATTCAATTCCCATTCCCCTGGATCGAGGAGATGGCGGCTGAGATAGTCCGCCTGCACATTTTCCTTGCCAGCGACGTGAGCTGCTGATATCGCCATGAGATTGCTCTCCGCCCATTCCATCAACTGCTGACATTCGGAGAGGAGAGAAGGAATCTTTGTCCCGCCTTGACGATTGATATACGCAACTGTAACGGCATTGTCGGAGAAAATCTTGACCGCTGTCCCTTTGAGCCAAGATGCGAAGTGAAGCAGAGCTAACCGAGCCGCTCGAAGCTCTAGCCTGTTGATTGACCAAGAGCTTTCCTCTGGGGTCCAAGCACCCTGTGCAAGGTGAGACTGACAATGGGCTCCCCAGCCCGAGAGACTGGCATCCGTGGTGACTAACACCCAGGAGGGTTCCTGTAAGGGAACACCCGCCGTGAGGTGATCCCGAATCAACCACCACTGCAGACTGTGATGCATGAGCTCTGGATATGGAAGAAGTTGAGAGAGCGGATGAAGCTGCGGTGACCAGCGGGAGAGCAATGCTTGCTGCAAGGGTCGCATGTGAGCCTTGGCCCACGGGACGAGATCCAGTGCCGCCGCCATGGATCCCAAAAGTTGTAAATACGTCCACGCCGACGGCGCTGTCAAGCTTAGAAACGCTTGGACCTGTTGTACCAGCTTCTCTACGCGAGCTTCGGGCAAAAAGACTTTCCCCTGTGCGGTGTTGAAAAATGCTCCGAGATAAGTCAGCTGCTGCAGCGGTTGTAAGTGACTCTTGGCTTGATTGAGTACCCATCCGAGCTGTTCGAGAAGCTGAACCACTCGAGCCGTCGCCTGGACGGACGCTTCCCGCGAGTCGGCTCTGATCAACCAATCGTCGAGATAAGGATGCACTCTGATACCTTCCTTTCGAAGTGCCGCTGCAACAACCACCATCAGTTTTGTGAAAGTACGCGGAGCCGTAGCGAGACCGAATGGCAACGCTCGAAACTGGAAATGTCCCATGGGAAGGGCGAAACGTAAAAAACGCTGATGCGAGGGCCTGATGGGAATATGCAAATAGGCTTCCGTGAGATCGATGGATGAGAGAAACTCTCTCCCGGCCGTACCGCTCGAATCACAGTACGCAGCGTTTCCATGCGAAAGTGAGGCACCCGCAAAGTACGGTTGACGCTTTTGAGATCTAAGACGGGCCGAAAAGAATCTTCCTTTTTGGGAACCACAAAATAGATCGAGTATCGACCGCAGCCGTATTGGTCTCGAGGTACGGGAACTATCGCTTTCAGTTGTAACAGGCGAAACAATGTGTCCTGAATGGCCTGAGTCTTCCGACCGGGAGCACAGGGAGACATCACAAAGGCGGGTAACAATGGGTAGGCGAAATCGAGTGCGTATCCCTTCCGAATGATCTCTAAAACCCATTTGTCAGAAGTAATGTTGGTCCAGGCCGCCAGAAAGTCCTGCAGGCGTCCTCCCACAGGAACCAGCGACTGGACCAGCAGACCTTCATTGCGGCTTTTTAACTGAGGGCTGTGATGCACTAAAGTAGGATTTGCCAAAGCCTCTGGCCCCACGAAAGGAATGCCCTTGAAAGTTGGAACGGCCCCTGGAACAGGGTGCAAAGCGCGCACCGCAAAATCTACGGGAGTCCCGGCCGGAGCCTCGGAAACTAGGAACCGTTCGTGTCGGCTTGGGTTTGTCTTCAGGCAAACGGCCTCCTTTAGAGTCGCCCAAATCTTTAACAATTTTCTCTAAAGCTTCCCCAAAGAGCAACTTTCCCTGATAGGGCAACTTAATGAGCCGCAACTTGGAGGAGACATCCGCCGACCAGTTGCGCAACCAAAGAAAACGCCTAGCAGCTACTAGAGAGGCCATGGTCTTAGCCGCAATCCGCAGCAAATCATAAAAAGCATCCGCCATATAAGCAGCGGCCGATTCTAACTTTGCCGTATCTGGAACTGCAGACGTAGCCTCAGATGAAGCATCCCCTTGCAACCAACGAATGGACGCTCGAGATACATAAGCCCCACAAACAGCCGATTGTAGAGCCAAGGCACTAGAATCAAAAGCCTGTTTGAGGAGAATTTCCAATTTCCTATCCTGAAGGTCTTTAAGCGCCGCCGCACCCTCTACAGGGATAGTAGTTTTTTTGGTTACTGCGGAAATAATGGCATCCACCTTCGGCATGCGAAAGAGGTCCTTTATCTCCTGAGGAAGGGGGTATAAGCGAGCCAAAGCGTGGCTGCCACGCAGCGATGCTTCCGGACACTCCCATTCCGAGTCAATCATCTGTTTTATCACTCGGTGCAAGGGAAAACAGCGCTGCTCAGTTTTAAAACCCTGCAGTAACGGATCCTCCAATGGCTCCTGAGAAGCCGCCGGAAGAAGCAGGTGCAGCGCTGCCAAAGAATGGGAAATGAGAGCAGAGAGCTCTTCCTTACGGAACACTCTGAAAATGTTAGGATCCTCTCCGGGCGCTATCTCCCCTTCCTCCAAGTCATCTGCTTCCAAATCCAGAGCTGGTTCTGTCAGAACCTCTGGATCACCCTGCTCCAGTAACAGAGAAGACTGAGACAACAAAGGATCCACGGGGTCCTTAACCACCTCTTTAAAATTAGAAGATCCCTCTCCTGGATCATCAGGTACTGGAATAGGAAGGGGAAGAGGCAAAGGACTAGGACCCGAAGGAATCTCTGGAGGCTGAGCAGATCACAGAAGAAATGCTTTGTGCATTGCCAGAATGAATTCTGGAGAAAAAAATGAAGCCATATCTTCCTTAGGCAAAGAGTGAGAGGGTTTGTCTGGCGAAAACGCATCCTTAGAGGACTTTGCCTTGCGTTTATGCGGCTTCTGTTGCTCTGCCAGAGCACTGCCCGGCGCCCCCAAAATGGCCGCCTTTCCCGCCTTTTCAGCATGTAAAGATGGCTCTGGTAAAGTAATTAGCGGCTTTTCTGACATGGTAAAAATAACCCCGAAAAACCGAAGAAAAAGAAGTACAAGAAGACGTTCAGAAGAAAACACTGTGGAAACGACGCTGGAAGCGCGACGAAGCCCGCGGTCCCGAGACAGCAAGAACAATGAAAAGAACTCACCCGAAAATAAAAGCTGAGCCGGCAATGCTGTTCCGTTGCTAGCGGGACATACCGAGAAAGCTACCGTTCTTGAGACAGAGGAGAGAACTGGGGCCCCCAGTATCACTCTGTTATCTGAGACGGAGACAGTGAGAGAGGCAGGCTCTACCTCACACTGTATGGGTAATGTTCTCAACGTCTCTTCACGTTCTTAAAGGTATAGTGCTGCCAGAAACAAAATTATCCTAGGACTATAGAAAGATCAGCCCTGCTAGAGCTAATCAAATTATTCTTGAAAACAAATAATAAAAATAAGCAACCCGTAGGTATATTGCCGAGGGAGAAGGCAGATTCGATCCTCTATAGTTGCTGAGGACTGAAAGACTGCCGGATTACCCTCAGGGGGAGTGGCTTCACATCACAGGAAAAGCTTGGAGTCTTCAGTCCTCAGTTGCTATAGAGGATTGACAACCCTACCTTTCCCTGGACTGGCCCGGAGAACCAAGGAACTACGTTTACCCGTTCCACTCCGTTCATTAATTTATAGACTTCTATCATATCTCCCCTCAGCCGTCTCTTTTCCAGGTTAAAAAGCCCCAACCTTTTTAGCCTTTCTTCATAGGAGTATCCTTCCATCCCCTTTACCATTTTGGTGGCTCTTCTCTGAACCTTTTCTAAAATCACTATATCCTTTTTAAGATACGGCGACCAGGGTGGAGGCTCTTGAGAACTCTTTTCGCTCATGCAAACTCCGGTTTCTTAATTTTCCACGTACTTCATTACTGTCACCTGGAATACTTTTAGAAAAGTATTTTAAGGAAGTTCTTAATATTCAGGGCTGAGGGTTTTAACATGGAATCCACAATGACGCCTAAATCTTTTTCCTGGGTGGTGGTTCCTAATGTGGAACCTTGCATCGTGTAACCATAGTTTGGGTTGTTCTTCCCTAGGTGCATAACCTTGCACTTGTCCACATTAAATTTCATCTGCCATTTTGATGCCCAGTCTTCCAATTTATCAAGATCCTCTTGCAATTTTCCACAATCCTCTTGGGTTTTAACAACTTTAAATAGTTTTGTGTCATCTGCAAATTTGATAACCTCACTTGTTATTCCACTTTCCAGGTAATTTATGAATATGTCTAAAAGCAGCGGACCTAGAACAGATCCCTGGGGTACACCACTATTCACCTTTCTCCATTGGGAAAATTGGCCATTTAGCCCTACCCTCTGCTTTCTATCTTTTAACCAGTTCCTGATCCACAATAGTACACTGCCTCCTATCCCATGACTCTTTAGTTTTGCCAAAAGTCTCTGATGAGGGACCTTGTCAAAGGCTTTCTGAAAGTCCAGATACACAATATCAACCGACTCACCTTTGTCCACCTGATTATTCACTCCTTCAAAAAACATAACAGATTAGTAAGACAAGATCTCCCTTGTCTAAAGCCATGTTGGCTGTCTCCCATTAGGTCATGACTATCTACATGCTGAGTAATTTTATTCTTTATGATGGTTTCTATCATTTTTCCCGGTACTGATGTCAGGCTCACCGGTCTGTAGTTTCCCGGATCACCCCTGGAACCCTTTTTAAAAATTGGTGTTACATTGGCGATCCTCCAATCTTCAGGTATTAGAGATGATTTTAATGATAGTTCACAGATTACTAATAGCAGGTCTGCAATCTCGTATTTCAGTTCTTTCAACACCCTTGGATGTATACCATCCGGCCCAGGTGATTTGCTACTCTTCAGTTTATCTAATAGTTGTAATACATCTTCCCGATGTATCGATATTTCCTTCAATTCTTCCGCACCTTTAAATACCACTTCAGCCATGGGTAACATCCCTACATCTTCCTCAGTAAAGACTGAAGCAAAGAATTCATTCAATCTCTCCGCTATCGCCTTGTCGCCTCTTAGTGCTCCTTTAATCCCTTTATCATCTAATGGACCAACTGACTCTCTCACAGGTTTTTTGCTACGAATGTACTTGAAAAGGTCTTTACTTCGCGCTTTTGCTTCCGCAGCAAGCTTCTTCTCAAATTCTCCCTTTGCCTGCCTTATCAATGCCTTGCATTTGACTTGCCAGGGCTTGTGCTGTTTCCAGGTTTCGTCGTTTGGCTCTTTTTTCCATTTCCTGAAAGATGCTTTTTTGGTAACAGCCTCTCTGACCTCACCTTTAAACCATGCTGGCAGTTTTTTGGACTTCCTTCCATTTTCTTAAAGCGTGTAATACAGCTGGTCTGGGCTTCCAAGATAGTATTTTTCAACAACAGTACGTCTTTAACCTTTGCAACTGCTCCTTTTAGTTTTTTCTTAACTGTTTTCCTCATTTTATCATAGTTTCCCTTTCGAAAGTTAAAAGGTAGTACTGTGGATTTCCTTACTATCCCTCCTCCACTAATTAAATCAAAGGCGATCATGCTATGATCACTATTGCCAAGTGGCCCCAACAACCTTATCTCTTGCACTAGATCTGGTGTTCCACTAAGGACTAGGTCTAATATGGCTTCCCCTCTGGTCGGTTCATGAACCAGCTGCTCCAAGAAGCAGTCATTTATTTCATCTAGGAACTTTATCTCCCTAGCATGTCCTGACGTGACACTGACCCAGTCGATACCGGGGTAGTTGAAATCACCCATTATTATTACTGCACTGTAACTTTTGTTAGCTTCCTTGATTTCTTTGAGCATTTCATCATCCATTTGGTCATTCAGGCAAGGCGCTCGATAGTACACCCCCACTGCCATTGCCTTCCCCCTTTTACATGGAATTTCAATCCATATAGATTCTACAGCAGATTTTGTTTCCTGCAAAACTTTAATCCTTTCTGACTCAATGCCCTCTCTAACATAGAGAGCAACCCCTCCACCAATTTGATCAGCTCTATCACTACGATATAGTTTGTACCCAGGTATCACAGTGTCCCACTGGTTGTCCTCCTTCCACCATGTCTCTGATATTCCAATCATATCTAACCTTTCATTTAGTGCTATATATTCTAACTCTCCCATCTTATTTTTTAGACTTCTAGCATTTGCATACAAGCATTTTAGAGAATGTATTTTACTCATATTAATTTGGCTATTGTTAGACATGGTAATTTGGGATCTTTAAGCTCAGTCTGCTCCATACTTGAGGGCATTTGGGCTACTTTACTCTTTTGTGGAACCTCCCTGCTTTTGGTAGTATCCTTCAAAGATACATTCTTCCGAACCATCCGCTCTTGGGCGACTATCGGCTTTCCCCTAATATCTAGTTTAAAAGCTGCTCTATCTCCTTTTTAAAGGTTAATGCCAGCAGCCTGGTTCCATCCCGTTTAAGGTGAAGACCATCCCTTCGGAAGAGCCCCTCCTTTCCCCAGAATGTTCCCCAGTTCCTAACAAATCCAAAACCCTCATCTCTGCACCATTGTCTCATCCATGCATTGAGACTCCAGAGCTTTGCCTGCCCTTTGGGTCCTGCGCGTGGAACAGGAAGCATTTCGGAGCATGCTACCATGGAAGTTCTGGATTTCAACTTCCTACCTAAAAGCCTAAATTTAGCCTCCAGAACCTCCCTACCACATTTTCCTATGTCATTGGTACCGACATGTACCAAGACAGCAGACTCCTCCCCAGCACTATCTAAGACCTTATCTAGGTGGCGTGTGAGGTCCGCTACCTTCGCACCAGGCAGGCATGTTACCAGGCGATCCTCACGTCCACCAGCCACCCAGCTATCTACATGCCTAATGATCAAATCACCAACTATAACGGCTGTCCTAACCCTTCCATCATGGGCACATGGCCCTGGAGAAACTTCCTCGGTGCGAGAGGGTTTCACATCACCTGGAGGACAGGTCCTAGTTACAGGATCACTTCCTGCCACACTAGGGTGATGCTGTCCTGTCACGTGACCTCTCTCCTCCATGGTAACAGGGATGCTGCCAGACTGGAGGTGGGACTCCAGGACTATATCCCTGTAGGTCTCGTCTATGTACCTCTCTGTCTGTCTTATGCTTTCCAAGTCTGCTACTTTAGCCTCTAGAGAATGGACTCGTTCCCTGAGAGCAAAGAGCTCCTTGCACCTAGTGCACACATAAGACCTCTCACCAACTGGGAGAAACTCATACATGTGACACTCAATGCAAAAGACTGGAAAGCCCCCATCCCGCTGCTGGACTGCTGTCTGCATCTTAGTTTTAAGTTTGTGTTTAGATCTAAGTTTTTTACTTACTAAGGGTTGCTATGGATATTTATACTAATAAAACTGTACCTAATACGTGTAATATACCTTGTTCAGCTGAAGCTTAACTAATCTCAGGTCCTTAGTGTATGACTGAGTTGGGTAATGAGCTTCACCTGAGAGCACCTCCTGTCTTTTAAGATGTGTAAGTACCTATAAAGCTATGATTATCCCAGGGGTGGGTGGGTGTAGGGAGGGAAATAACACTTATTAAAAGAGGGCTGCTACACAGTACCCTGTCTTGTGCTGCTGAGGTAAGCTAAATTCTGATTTGATTTAAATTATAGCTCTTAGCTGCTGCTAGGCTCTAACTTCTTATGAAATTTAAACTACAAGCTCTCTGCTGGGTTCTAAATTTAACCAGAAAGCTCTCTTCTGTGTTTTAAATTTAGACTAAAAGTACTTTGCTGTTACTAGGCCCTGAGTGACTATTAAATTTAAACTACAAGCTCTCTGCTGGGTATGAAATGTAAGCAGAAAGTTCTCCTCTGTGTTTTATATTTAAACTTAAACTGCTGCTACTAGGCCCTGACTGATTTAACAAAAAATATTGGGTTCACTGATTAATTAGCTTTAATACAAAGAATTCCTTTTAGAAAATTAGCAGAAGTATATACTCACAGTTGCAGATCTCTCTTCAGAAGTAACAGTCCCTTTTTCTAGTCCACTGCTCTGCTGTGATTTATTCCCATCTGGGAGCAAAGTAAACCAACCTTCCTGGAATGGTGAGAGGCTCTGGATGTTCTAGAGCCAGAAAGGCTAAGCTCTCTAGTGGTAAGTCAAAGGCCCTGTGGAGGCTGAAGCTGTTGGGCCGTAGCAGTCCTAGCAGCCTTAGGCTTGGCCTGTTTTGGTTGTTGCTGTCTCTTTGTAGCAAAACGACCTGCAGTAGATGACTGCTGACCATAAGCAGAATAATATTTCCCTTTTTTGGGAAAAAATCCTTTTTTGAATAACCTTTTCTTAAAAGGAGCAGTAGACTTTGAAAGTCTATCTAAAGCAGAATTTTCAGCATCCATTTGAGTGGCCTTTGCTTGCCAATCTTTGCCAAAAAGATTTTCACCTGTACAAGGAAGGTTTCCTAGTCCATCCGGAACCCAAGGTTCCAAATCAGAAGCTTGTAACCAAGCAACTCTGCGTGCACCTATGGCAATGGCCGAGGCTCTGCTGGCACCTTCAAAAGAGTCAAAGGCTGCACGGTTGGAAAACTTGGAAATATCCTGGACATGTTTGAGCCAGGTGAGGAACTCTTCCCTTTTATCTTCTGCAATAAAAGGAGATAAAGTTTGCAGGTGATCTGTAACTTCTTTTAGAAACATCCCCATATAGAGACTATAGGAGTTGATTCTGTCAACAAGCATACTGGCCTGGAAAATTCTCCTGCGAAAGGCATCTAAGGTTCTGCATTCTCTACCTGGAGGAGCAGAAGAGTGCCTTTTTGTACTCTATCTTCTTCATAGCAGACTCCACCACAATGGAGTGGTGGGGGGAGCTGAGTCTTATGAAAGCCAGGACAAGGAGGAAAACGATACATGGTGTCCAACCTGCGAGAATGAGGGGAAGTGGTGAGAGGAGTCTCCCATATGCCCAACATGTGATCATAAAGAATCTCATGTATTGGTAAAGTGGCTGCCTCTTTAGAAGCCTTAGGATATTGTAAAATATCTAATTTTTTTGCTCTAGGCTCTGTTTCAGAGGTCACTGAGATGGAAAGACCCCTGGCCACTTCCCTAATGAAGTCTTGAAAAGACAAGTCCTCTGGAGGAGACATTCTCCTTTTTGGAGAAGAGGGCTCCTGAGGATGAATCACCGATGCTTCGACAGAGACTTCTGATTCATCAGAGTCTTCAGAGGAATCGAAGTATCGCCTGTCTGGATGCTCCTGCAGAGCCCGATACGCATACCGGGTGGTATCGACATCGGGAGTGATCGGTACCGGATCGGTACCGATGGGCATCACCGAACAGTGTACCGCTGCAGTCGACCCCAAAGCGGATGTCGATGCAATCGGTACCGGCACCGGAACTGGGGTCGGTACCGGCAACGGAGTTTGTTGCGGTACCGAAGGCGTCGCAGCTTGTATGAATGCCGCTATGGCACGCTGCATGGTCAGGATATTCTGATCCATTGACGCAACCAATGTCTGGATGTCGGTACCAGTGGGAACCACCGGTACCCCAGAACATGGTAACAGGTGAGGATGAGCCATCGATGTCAACCTGTGACCCCATAGATAAAGCTTTGGAAGCCTGAGCCTCCCGCCGGGGTAATTTTGCCGGTGTGGATTCCTCGAGGGCAAGCCCGGAGGCATCTCGATACTTAGAGGGAGATCTACCCTTTGAGGACCGGCTGGATTTAAGTTTGGTTACCTGAGATCCATGTGAGGAAGAAGCAGCCCTGGAAGACGTCGATGCAACCGAAGCCGCATCCGAGGGAAACAGGGTACTGAGCTTAGCTGCTCGATTCTGTAGACCTCTTTTAGACATCATGGAGCACGACTCACAATCCGCAATGGAGTGGTCAGGACCTAAACATTTTAGACACCATTCATGGGTGTCAGTGACAGAAATAGTGCCGCTGCACTTCGTGCATTTTTTAAACCCAGAAGCGGGCTTTTCCATGAGGAAAAAGTTCTAGGCCTAAGGTCAAGAAGAAAAAGCACTGAAGTGAGGAAAAACAATAGGTTTTTTTTTTTTTTTACAACAAAGAAAGAAAAAACCGGCGGTACCGGTCCAGCGCTGAGAAGGCAGACGCACGACCAAAGAAATAAAATAAAATAAAGAAATTCTTCAGCGGTGACAGGAACACGACCTGCTGGCTCCGCGGAAAAGAAGAACTGGAGAGAGGCGGTTAGGAAAGGCGGGAAGGCAGCGCGCAGGCGCTGTGGGATGCTCCTAAAAGCTTTCCTTTTGGACGCTGGGGAGCGTTCCCGCGCAGGCTCCGTCGGTACCGACGATACCCATATGTGAAGACTCATTCCTGCTTGTTCCTGGAGATAACTTTTTCCCCCTAGAGGAATAAAGTTTTTAGAAGATCCATCATTAGCTGGGACAGAGGAAAGTTTTGACAATCCTCTTAAGGTAGCATTTTTCAGTGGTTAACTGACTAGCTTGAAATAGACAATCCTTGTTGAAGAGATGTTCTCCAGTACAAGGGCTATTTCCCAGCTTTTCTTGAACTCATTTATCCAAGTCTGAAGCTTGGAGCCAGGCTAAACGTCGTGCCCCTATGGCTATAGCAGAAGATCTGCTAATAGATTCAAAAGAATCCATGGAAGCATGACAAAGGAATGTAGAAATATTATGAGCATGATTGACTAGTGATAAATAGTCAGCTCTTTTATGTTCCTGAAGGAAAGGGTTGAAAAGTTTTAAATCTTTGGCAATCTCTTTCAGAGAGAATCCCATATAGAAAATATATGAAATGATTCTTGCTGAAAGCATAGATGCTTGGAAGCATCGACGCCCAAAAGCATCTAAGGTTCTAGACTCACGACCTGGCGGATAAGAGGAGTGCTTTTTTGCACGCTTAACATGCCTCATTGCTGATTCTACTACTATAGAATGATGAGGGAGTTGAGTCTTTTGAAAACCTGGAGAAGGTGGGACTTTATAGATAGTGTCCCCTCTTTTGGAATGTGGGGATACCGTTAAGGGAGTTTCCCACATTCTTAATAACAGATCCTGTAGGATCTGATGTAGAGGAAGCATGATTGCCTCCTCTGGAAACCAGGGGGATTGCAGAATTTCTGAATCCCTTGGTATAGACTCCTTCCCAGGTATAGATATGGCGAGTATTCTTGCCATATCAAGCAGAAAAGCTTGAAAAGAGATCCCCTCTAAGAGAAATTCTCTGAAATGAGGAGTAAAAACGGAAAAACTGTTGAAAGTTCAGTTGCGGTACCGATAGATGCATCTCTGACGTCGGGCTTAGAAGACCGGGGAGGATGAAGCATCGGATTCTCCTTATAGAGGTGTGATCGGTACTTCTCAATGTCAGTATCGAGACGAGTCGGTACCGAATCTTCCAGGCTAGATAGCGATTCCAGACTCTGCATCGAGGGAAGCGAGCCTGTTGAAAGAGGTATTGAAAGCATCGATGCCGGTACCGATGTCGATACCGGCATCTGCAACGATGCCCAATTTGGTACCGGGAGCAATGCCGATGTCGGTACGCATACCGACACCGGTGCTAGCATCGAAGCCGATACCGGTACCGGCGTCGACGCCGATATCGGTAGTCAAAGAACGGTCTGCGGCGACTCTGTTGATGAGAGATGCGCCAGACTGCGTTCCATGGCGAGGAGTTTTCCATCCAACACCATAGCCGATGCCGAGGTATCGATCGACGCGGCCCGAACCACCGAGCATGGCACAGGTGCATCCACAGAGGTTAAAACCTTGGGAGCAACCTGAGATCCTGATAATGCTTTGGAGCCCGAAGACTCCCGCCAGGATTGAGCCATAGTGTCCTCGAGGGCAAGGCCAGAGCCATCTCGATGCTTAGAAAGAGATCTATCTACCTCTCGAGGACTGGCTAGTCTTAACAGACTGTTGTTTTGTTACCTGACCGTGGAAGGGAGAAGAGATTCTGCCTGGTGACATCATGGTTGATGGAGACCTGGTACCGAGTTTAACTCGGTTCTGAAGACCTCTTCTGGTTAAACTCCTACAAGAGAAACACTCTTTAGGACAATGGTCAGGACCTAAACAAGTTAGACACCAAAAATGAGTGTCTATTAACCTATCTGTACCGCCACACTTTAGACATTTCTTAAAGATAGTGGCTGGCTTTTCCATAATGGAAAGGATAGAGGCCTAATGGCCAGAAAAAGGTCAGGCACTAAATAAGAAAAATTTCTCAGAAAAAAGAAGAAATTTTTTAAGAAAAGAAAGACAAGCACAGGCGGTACTGGTGGGCGTCGAGCGAAGGCAGGCGCGACCACAAAAAATAAAAATAAAAAAGATGAATTTTCTGCAGTGACAAGGACACGTCCTGTCGGCTCCGCGGAAAAACAAAAACTGATGAGAGCGAAGTGTTTAGGTGGGAAGGCAGCGCGCATGCGTGTGGGATGCTCCCAAAGGCTTTCTTTCTGGATGCTGGGGAGCATTCCCGCGCAGGCTCTGTCGGTACCGACGTAACCATATGTGAAGACTCATTCCTGCTTGTTCCTGGAGATAGACCAGTATGGTCCATCTAGTCTGCCCAGTAAGATGGCAAGAGCAGGTGTACCTGCTGCTCTGTACAGGCCACCCCTCCCCATGTCTTTGTTTAGGAGTGAACCCACCGCTCCATGTAGGACACCCTTATTTGTTGGGAAATTAGATGGTTAAGTTTATTTTGATTTTATCCTGTTGCTGTAAAGGGATCCACTGTGTCTGTCCCATGCCATCTTGAATTCTGTCACCGAATTTGCTCTTACCACTTCCATCGGGAGAGCATTCCAAGCATCCACCACCCTTTCAGTGAAAAAGTATTTCCTGACATTTCCTTTCAATTTACCCCCTTGCAGCTTCATGTTATGCCCTCTAGTTTTACACCTTCCCCGTCTTTGGAAGAGGTTTGTTTGTTCATTATTTCTCTAAGTATTTAAAGGCCTGAATCATATTTTATTTTATTTATTTATTTACATTCTCTTATATACCGCGCTATTCTGCATCAGTGCGGTTTACATTGAACAAACTGAAATTACATTGAACAGGGCATTATAACTTGGAGATAACTATTTTACAGGGAACATGGGCTATGGAGGGTTAAGTGGCTTGCCCAAGACCACAAGGAGCACCTGTGGGACTAGAAACCCCAGTCCTTCCTGCCCAAGCTTGCTGTCCTCTAGTGGGCTTTGAACCCCTGACCTTCTGGCCTGAAGTACCTTGCCCCAACCACTAGGCCACTCCTCCACTCCTCTATCCCTCCTCTCCTCCAGAGTGTACATATTTAGGTCTTCAAGTCTCTTCTCATAAGGCTTCTGATGCAGGCTCCAAATCATTTTGTTTGCCTTCCTCTGAACAGTTTCTAGTCTTTTTACATCCTTTGCAAGATATGGTCTCCAAAACTGAACACAGTATTCCAAGTGAGGCCTCACCAGTGACTTATACAGCGGCATTAGTACCTCTTCCGTTTTGCTGGTAATTCCTCTTTGTATGCAGCCCAACATCCTCCTGGCTTTTGCCACCACCTTGTCGCACTGTTTTGCTACCTTGAGATCCTCAGAAATAATCACACCAAGATCCTTCTCCTGATCTGTGCACACCAACCTCTTGCCCCTTATCGCGTACATTTCCCTTGGATTTCTGCTTCCCAAGTGCATGACACTGCACTTCTTCGCATTAAATCTTAATTGCCAAGCATTAGACCATTCTTCCAGCTTTTGTAGATCTTTCCTCATGTTAACCACTCCCTCAGGGGAGTCCGCTCTGTTGCAAATTTGTGTCTCATCTGCAAAAAGACAGACTTTTCCATGCAGTCCTTCAGCAATATCACTCACAAATACATTGAACAGTGCCGGGCCAAGGATCGAACCCTGGGGCACCCTGCTAATCACCCTCCTTTCATCCGAGTGAGCTCCATTTACCATCACCTTCTGTCGTCTATCAGTCTACCAATTTCTGATCCAGTTCACCACCTTGGAACCCATCCCCAAACTACTGAGTTTATTGATAAGCCTCCTATGAGGAACAGTATCAAAAGCTTTGCTGAAATCCAGGTAGATGACATCCATCGCATGCCCCTGATCCAGTTCTCTGGTCACCCAGTCGAAGAACGCAATCAGGTTTGTTTGGCAAGATCGTCATTTGGTAAAACCATGTTGCCTCGATTCATGCAACCTGTTGGTTTTGAGAAAGTCCACTATTCGCTCTTTCAGGAGCACCTCCATTACGTTTTCCGCCACCGAGGTAAGGCTCACAGGCCTGTAGTTTGTCACGACTTCCCTGTCACCACTTTTGTGAAGAGGTACCATATCAGCCATTCTCCAGTCCTGAGGAACTTCTCCTGTTTCCAAGGATCTGTTGAAAACATCCTTTAACGGCCCTGCAAGAACTTCTCTGAGCTCTTTCAGTATCCTGGGATGTATCCATTCCGGTCCCATGGCCTTGTTCACTTTCAGTTTTGCAAGTTGTTCTAACACATCATCGTCTGTGAATGGCGTGGTATCTACTTCATTCCCATTTTTATATTTGGGAGTCATAAGTGGTCCTTCTCCAGGATTTTCTTTAGTAAAAACAGAGCAGAAGTACTTGTTTAGCAATTTCGCTTTTTCAATGTCACTTTCCACGAGTCCATTCCCAGCACTTTTGAGTCCTGCAATTCCACCTCTGATTTTCCTCCTTTCCCGAATATATCTGAAAAAGGTTTTATCCCCACACTTTACACCTTTAGCTGTCTTTTCCTCTGCCTTTGATTTTGCTTTCCTTATTTCTCTTTGTCTCAGAGTTTGATCCTGTATTCCTGCCTGTCTTCCTGTATGCGAGCTTTTGAATTTTGCGAAAGCTGTGTTTTTTGCCTTTATTTGAGCAGCCACTTCTTTGGAAAACCAAATAGGTTTCCTTCTCCTCTTGTTTTTATTTACTTTTCTTACATATTTATCTGTTGCCCCTTTTATTGCCACCTTTAGTTTAGCCCATTGCAATTCCACTTCCCTTATCCCCTCCCACCCTGCCAACTCCTCCTTCAGATACTTGGCCATTTTACTGAAGTCAGTGTTTTTGACTTTTAAATGATGATGGCCTTTGACATCAGCTCTTTTGCACAAAGAATTTCAGCATCTAGTTTAACCCCTGAAGAAGCTTATTGCCAGCGAAACAAAGATCTTTGTCGGGTTATGCTGAGTTGGTTTGGTTGTGGATGACATGTGTGATGTTGGAAAGCAGTAGCCGTATTGTCGGCGTTCTGAGCAGGGTTTTCCCACACTAGAGTTGGTGTTTAATGAGCGGTTGTACTGTTGGCGTCCTGTGCAGGAGTGTTCTATCAACGGAGAGGAGTGATTTGAAGACCAGCTGTATAGAGCTAAGTATGGGGATATAGGCAAGTCTTTGAATTATGCTTGAAAGATTTTTTTGATTATCTCCCCTTTCTTCTCTCCTGTAGGTGGCCATTGTGTTAACCTGTGAGTTTTGCCTCATAGTCCTTGCTTACGGAGTTAGTGTTATAATATTTATTAAGCGGCTGTTGCTGTCAAGGCGCCTTGGAGTACCTCCTGCTCTAGCTGCTTTTTTAAGAGACTTTAATAATTTTGTAATATGAGAATTTTGTAATAAAAATATTTTGAATTTGTTTGTTGTGTTAGGAGGAGTATTTTAAGCCAGTGATGTGGAGCTATTTTCCCCTATAGCTTTGAGTAGCCACATAGAGGGATGATAAGTTATCCGAGGCTTTTTCTCCTACCCATGGTATATTTGTTTTGTTGTGTTTATTCACCTACTGAGGAATTTTTCCTTTTGAATCTAAGTAGTTTGGATATGGTCTATGGTAAGGGTGGTATATTTTGTTTTTATTTTGCTATGTAATTTTTGTTGTTCACTGAGGGAAGTGTTTGTGGTCTGGGTGTGTAGGGAGTAGTGTTTTGTGACTTTTCTCCAGACTACTGGTTTTGGTAGCTTATTAGATGCATATTCATTAGGGATATCCTAAAAATCTGACTGGTTTGTGGCCCTCCAGGACTGGAGTTGAGATCCCTGCACTAGATCCAAACCCCAGTTGCAACGGAGCAGGAATTGCTAAGACCACAAAATAAAGAGAGTCTATATATTTACTGAAGTCCTAAAAGACAGCTATACCAAGTCTTGTCCTCCAGAGTCTGAATGTGACAAGATTCAAGACACCGGCATTATCTGCAAAACAAGTTACATTAGTATTACAGCTAAAGGGACAGCCCAGTGGTTTTAGCCTGGACGCTTATTTCTCATACCTCACATTTATTTCCTCTTGAGGGCTCCTACCTGTTAGGCATTTCTCCAAAAGAGTCTGTAGCCAGGTGATGTTCTGCAATCGAGTTAACACTTTCCCCTTCATCTCAGGGTCCTGCTGTGTACAGAATGCATTCACTATCTGCAAAAGGGAAAAAACAAGGAAAACTAAGACTTAAAAAATACATTTTTCATAGGATGAGAAGGAAAAGTGCTGAAAAGTCAGTGACTGGTACTGCCAGAATACACAAACAGTTAAACAGAAACATACTAGTTGTTAAGAGGTAAAGACCACTTAATCCATCTAGTCTGCTTATTTGTGCTTGCCTATTGTGTTGCCATAAGTCTTACTCAATACTCTTTCCCCTCCCTCATCCTGCCACTAATGTCTGTCCAATGAATGCTTGAATTTTGGCACCATTTCACCTCCTCCTATATCTGCTGGAAGTCTGTTCCAGGTGTCAACCATTGTGTCAATGAAGTTTATTTGCACATTCCTTTTTAACCCTCTTCCTTTCAGCTCTGTACAATGAATGAAATCTTGTCGTTGACATTTTCATTGTGCAACAATGCTACTTTAGGGCATCTTATTGAAGGTTGCTAGTTACTTGAATGTTTGCTTCTTTCTTCTAAAAGGTATCTCTCTAGTTCATTTAATCTTTCTATATATGGATTATAGTGAAGGTCATTCACAGTTTTGGTGGACCTCCCCTCTATCTTATCAATGTTCTTTTGTAGATATGGTCTCCAGAACTGCATGCTATACTCAAGGTTGAGGAATTTTCACCAGAAATTGGACAAAGGTTACTTCATTTTACACCCAAGAAAGCTCCCAACTGTTTAGTCAATACTGACTGGCTACCTTGAGGCAATAATTCCCAGTTCTGTTTCTAGTTTTATTTATTTATTCATTTCAGTATTTAGCTCACACTTTTCCAGTAGTAGCTCGAGGAGAATTAGAGTTGGGTACAATATTTCCCTGTTCCCCAGAGGGCTTTATCACAGGTCTGCAAAAATTTTTTTTCGAGAGCTGTTTTGGTTATTCCACGTAATCTTTATGTTTTTTGGTGCGCTGAATCCGAAAATGACCTCCATTTTGTCATAGGACATCACGTTTCTTGACAATTTTAGGTAACTATGTTAAATAAGGCAATACTTCAAAATAAATGGAAATAGACTTATAAAATTAAAGTTTTATTACAATATTTTCATGAAAATCCTTTTTTGAACTGAAATGAGCTTACCTACACACACTAAACTCGATTCTTCTTCCTTGTGAGGCTCCTCTTGGTGCATTTACGCTTGTGAGTAGCATCTGGAATGTCTCTCTGAAGCATCCAACAGTAATCTGCCATCATTGTAATGCTCCATTTTCCCTGGTATCTCCTTTCCATCTCTTTAATGTCTCGGTGGAATCGTTCACCTTGTTCCTCACTCACAGCTCCCAAATTTTCAGGAAAGTAGTCAAGTTGGGACTGGAGGAAATGCACTTTCAAACTTATCAGGCAACCTAAAGCTTGAAATGCTTTCAGCATTCGTCCGACGATCTTTTTGTAGTGAGGATCTTTGTTATTGTCTAAATATTTCTGTACGACTTCTTTAAATGCAATCCACGCTTCTTTTTGAGGATCCGTCATGGTATTGACAAACTCTTGATTAACTATAAGCCTTCTAATGTCTGGTCCGACGAACACACCTTCCTTCAATTTTGCCTCCGACAGGCCTGGAAACTTGGTGACCAAGTATCTGAAGCATTCTCCATCTCTTGGAAGTGATTTTACGAATTGCTTCATCAATCCCAATTTTATGTGGAGAGGTGGTAGAAGAACTTTATGGGAAGGTACCAAAGTTTCTCGGAGGACATTTTTTTCACCGACTGTTAGCACCCTCGGCTGACAACTCTTCTTGGTCCAGTGATTTTGTCGGTCTCCACTGTCCCATAGACACAGAAAACAAAGATATTTGGTATACCCAGCTTGTTGCCCGAGCAGCATGCACAAGACCTTCAAGTCCCCACACACTTGCCAACCATGGTCTTCATATTTAAGTTTACGAAGAACCAATTTCAAGTTCTCATAGGTTTCCTTCAAGTGTACGGAATGTCCTACAGGTATTGAAGCGTAAAAACCGTTGTAGAGTAAAACTGATTTGAGACTTCTTTTTGAAGAATCTAAAAAAAGACGCCATTGCTCTGAATCATATTGGATTTTAAATTGACCCATCAGACCTTTGACATCGATGCAATGAACCAACTTGTCTTCCTGGGCGAAGTAAGGAACGAACTCCTTTTCACGATGTCTGAACCATGAAGATGACACTCCTGGCAGCAATAAATTCCTGCTTTTCAGCCTTGATCCGAGTAACTCAGCGGCATCTTTGGGAAGATTCAAGTCTCTTACCAAATCATTCATCTCCTCCTGAGAAAACAATTTTGGTCTTGTATCATCTTCAAAGTCAGAACTTGATTCGTCATCTGGTTCAGGTATGACTTCACCTTCATCAGAGCTAGGTATCTCTTCCAAGGTAGCAGGGGGCTTGGGTACTGGTATATCTGTGCCATGGGGGATGGGACGAATTGCCGAGTGAAGATTGGGGTATGAAATGGAATGCTTCCATTTGGAATTAAACCCTTTCACATCGCATGAACAAAAGTAACAGTTGTCACTATGGTTCTTTTGCTCTTGCCATACCATAGGAATCCCATAACGGAAAGATTTTCTCTTACCCTTGAACCAGTTTCGGAGGTCCTCAACACACCGTTTGCACACTTTCTGAGGCGCCCAGACTTTATCTTGATCTCCAATTTTTAGTCCAAAGTATGCAAAGTATACTTTTTTCACAAAGTCTGTAATATTCTGCTGTTGCTTCAACACTGTATATTCACCACAGATGAAACAGAAACTGTCTGGCGAATTAATACACTTTCGCGGAGCCATAACATAACGGTTGAAGAATGACGAGCTAACACGAATTGCGATGAAAAAGTGTGAACAGCCTAGAACCAAGAACCCGATGATGATTCGTGCACAAGTTTGGCATGCAGGAGAGAGCAGCTCTGTGTCTGTACACGAGACGTCACAGTGCTGGCCACGCCCCCCTGCACTGACCGGAGCTTCTGCTATCTGCCCTGTCTCTCCCTTCCACTGGATTCTTCAGGAAAGATTAACCCCTTCTACCATTAGAAGCACGGACTTAAAACTTGCTTAGCTTATGTATAAATTGCTGACCATCAGATTTACAGTGCTATATTTTTTTTTTACATAACTCGGACAACCCCTTTAAGGTTTTTTTTTAGCATTTTATATCTTAAATGCACTTATGTGAATTAATTAATAGTAATTTGAATTAATTAATAATAATTTGAAAAAATTTGATAAATTTGAAGACAATTTTGCATGGTGTGGCAAATCATGATGTCTAGGAGTTTTTTCAATAGTTTATTTGTTTTCAGCACATGAAAATACATGGAAATTAGATGAAAATAATCAAACAGCTTTTTAGTCGCAGACCTGTGTAATTGAAGTTTGTACCTGAATGCAGATGGATACTACTAACTTGTTTCAGAAATCTTTTTTTTAATTACAAGTTCTTGCCCTCTCCCCTCTGCAGCAGTTCCTACTCCAGCTGACCTAGGAAGCAGAAGCATGGTCTAGAAAATGAACCTAAGTTAAAATGATAGAAAATAGAGATTAGGGCTATTTTCTCACTGGAGAAAGGTGAATAGTGGAGTACCCTAGAGATCTGTGCTAAGCCAGCTGTTTTTTAACATATTCATAAATGACCTAGAAATGGGAACAACAAGTGAAGTGATTAAATTTGCGGATGACGCAAAATTAGTCAAAGTTGTTAAAACACAAGAGGATTGTGAAAAGTTGCAAGATGATCTTACTAAAGTGATAGACCAGACATCCAAATGACAGATGAAATTTAATTTGGACAAGTGCTACTATTACTACTACTACTACTGATCATTTGTATAACGCTACAAGGCATATTAAACACTGTACAGAGGCATGTAAGAGACAGTCCCTGCTCATCAGAACTTACAATCTAGTTAAGACAGACAACACAATAGCTGGTGACAAGGATATGTCTAGGGGAATGGTAAGAAAACACATAGTTGGAGACAAGAGACTATATGGATCAAGATCCAAAAGTGGACTCAAAGAGATGAGTTTTTAGTCTGGATCTGAAAAGGGCAAGCGATGAAGCCTGATGTACCGACTCAGGTAGTTTGTTCCAGGTATAGGGAGAAGTAAGGTGGGAAGATTGAAGTCTGAAGTAGCAGCAAAAGAGAAGGGCACAGGTAGAAGCAATCTGTCAGAAGAGTGGAGTTCCTGAGGAGGGGAATAAAGAGAGATAAGAGAGGAAAGGCAGTGAGGAGCAGCAGAACGAGTGCACTTATAGGTCAGTAGAGAAGTTTGAACTGGATATGGAAACATATAAGGAGCCATATCCAGTTATGCATTTAGGGAACAACCACCCAAACTATGGTTACATGATGAAAGGTTCAATATTAGGAACCACCAACCAAGAAAAGGATTTATAATGGCAGAGGGTTTCAATGTTTTATCATCATGGATAAAACATTGAAACCGTCTGCCATTATAAATTTATGAATAGAGTAGAACGGGTAAACGTAAATTGGTTGTTTATTCCATCAAAAAAGTAAAAAAAGACTAGGGGACATGCAATGAAGCTACAATGTAACCCTTTTAAGACTAATAGAGGAGGGAAGAGTGGCTCAGTGGTTGGGACAGGTTACCTCAGGCCGGAAGGCTGGGGGTTCAATTCCCACATGGGGACAAGCAACCTCAGGCCGGAGGGACTGGGGTCTCTAGTCCCATGGCCACTCCTTGTGGCCTTGGGCAAGCCACTTAAGCCTCCATTGCCTCAGGTACACTTAGATTGTGACAAGGGAATAAAAAGTACCTGTTAGTATACATGTAAACCGCACTGATTCCAAAGAGCGTGGTATAAAAAAGAAATAAATAAAATAAAAATAAATAAGAGAAAATATTTCTTCACCTAACACGTAATCAAACTCTGGAATTCGTTACCAGAGTATGTAAGAAAAGATGTTAATGCAGCTGGGCTTAAAAAGGGTTTGGACAAGTTCCTCGAGGAAAGGTCCATATTAAAGAGGACCCGGGAAATAAACTGCTTATCCTGGAACAAGCATTATAGAAGCTGTGTACTTTTTTGGGAATCTGCTAGGTACTTGTGACCTGGACTGGCCACTATTGGAAACAGGATACTGGGTTTGATGGACCTCGGTCTGACCCAGTATGACACTTCTAATGTTCTTTAGTTTGTGCATGTGCAAGCAGGCACAAGAAAACATACCTAGGCTTACCCTCAACAATGGAGGAAGGGAATCCCACAGCTGTCTACCCTGGGGAGCACATTTATTTTATTTATTTATTTAACATTTCTTATATACCGCCTTTCATGATATCAAGGCGGTTTACAGTGAACAAACTGAAAAGAGTAGTTACTCACCTGTAACAGGTGTTCTCCAGGAGCAGCAGGAATCAGTCCTCACATATGGGGTGACATCGACGTCGATGGAGCCCCTGCGGAGCATTTCCCCAGCTTTCTATGAAAGCCTTTGGGAATACTGCACGCATGCGCGGTCCCCTTCCCGCCTAAAGGTGCCATCTTGCTCAGTCAAATGACATAGCTAAAAAACAGCACACAAAAAAATGCAAAAATGAACTATATACAACTGCAACTCCAAGGGTAGGAGGGAGGGTTGTGAGGACTGATTCCTGCTGCTCCTGGAGAACACCTGTTACAGGTGAGTAACTACTCTTTCTTCAGGACCAAGCAGGAAGTCAGTCCTCACATATGGGACTCCCCAGCTTCAGGCTACCAGGGACCCAGAGCTGAAAAATGAGCTCCCTCTAGCCACAGCATCAGAGAAAAGGATTTCACTGGACTACACCTCCACCGGTAGCCCAACCAGAGGGCTGGAGGGTAGGAGTTGCCTAAACCTTGAAGAGATTCCGGAGCACTGACTGACCGAAAGCACTGTCCCTACGGGACTCCCTCTCCAGGCAGTAATGAGCTGCAAAGGTCTGGCTTGAGGACCAAGTTGCAGCCCTGCAGATGTCTGCCAACGGTACAGAGAGGAGATGAGCTACTGAGGCAGCCATTGCCCTGACACGGTGGGCCGTGACCCGACCCTGCAAAGGAAGGTCAGCTGCACTGTAAGCCCAGGTGATACAGTCAGCCACCCAGATGGACAAGGTACGCTTGGACACAGGCACCCCGTTATTGGGGTCAAAAAGATACGAAGAGCTGAGTAGCCCTTCTATCCCCCTGCGTACGCTCCAGGTAGAAGGACAAGGCCCTTCTACAGTCCAGGGTATGCACGACTGTCTCAGCCCGGCTAGCATGGGGCCTAGGGAAGAATGTTGGAAGAACCACCTCCTGGTTGAGATGAAAGGAGGAGACAACCTTAGGGAGGAACTTAGGATGAGTCCTAAGGACTACCCTGTTCCTATAGAAGCGAGAGTAAGGCCTATCATAGACTAAGGCCTGAAGTTCACTTACTCGCCTGGCCGAGGTTAAGGCCACTAGAAAGAGAGTTTTCCAAGAAAGGAAGCAAAGATGGCATGTAGCCATCGGTTCAAAAGGTGGGCGAGTTAATTGCTGCAAGACCACATTCAACTCCCACTCAGGGGCTGGTGGACAGATAGGAGGCTTGAGCAAAAGCAAGCCTCTGAGGAACCTGGACACCAATGGGTGCACCAACAAGGAGTGTCCTTCCACCAGTGAGTGGTGAGCTGCTAGAGCAGAGAGGTTACCCGAACAGAATTAGACTTAAGGCCCTGATTGGACAAATGCAAGGTGATATTGAAGCACCACTGGTACAGTGCAGGAGAAGGGATCTGCCTGGTGTTCGACACCACAAGGAGAATCTCCTCCATTTCAGGGCATAGGTTTTCCTGGTGGATTGCTTTCTAGAGGCTAACACCACCTCTTCCACTTCCTGAGGCAGGCCCCAGGGAGCTAACACTACCCTTGCAGCCTCCAGGCCATCAAATTGAGAGACTTGAGATTGGGGTGTAGAAGGAAACCCTGATCTTGAGATAGGAGATCGGGCTGCAACCCCAGAGGCAGTGGGGTGTCCACTGCCATTTGAAGCAGAAGTGGGAACCAGGGTTGTCTCGGCCATCTGGGAGCTACCAGAAGCACCGAGGCCCTGTCCCTCACAATCTTGAACAAAGTTCGGGCCACCAAAGGTGTGGGAGGAAACGCATAGAGAAGACCCTGGTTCCAGGAAATGAGAAAGGCATCCGCTGCTACTCTTAGGGGATGCGGTTGCCTGGAACAGAACCTGGGTAACTGGTGGTTCAGGGGACTGGCAAAGAGATCTATGGTTGGAAGTCCCCATTTCAGGAAAATCTGTTGAGCCACTAATGGGTGCAGCTGCCATTCGTGGGGCTGCAGAATCCTGCTCAACCTGTCTGCTAGGAAGTTTTCTTGACCTGGCAGGTAGACCGCCTTGAGCACCATGCTGTGTTTGAGCGCCAAAGAGCAAAGGGCCTGTGCTTCCTGACACAGGAGTCTGGAGCCAGTGCCCCCTTGCTTGTTCACATAAAACATGGCCACCTGATTGTCCGTCTATACCAGAACAGACTGGTGAGCCAAGGTGTGAGAGAAGGCCTTGAGGGATAAGCGAATGGCTCGAAGCTCTAATAGGTTGATCTGCTGAGTGGCCTCCGCAGGAGACCACAGGCCCTGGGTGCACTTGTCTGCACAATGAGCACCCCAGCCCTGCAGAGAGGCATCCGTGGTCAACACCACAGTGGGGACAGGAACTTGAAAGGACACCCCCCATAGTAAGTTGGTGGGGGGGGGGGTGAAGCCACCACTGAAGGGAGTCCAGGAATGACTTGGACACCCACACTCTGTCCGTGAGGTGCCCTGTGGCCTGCTGCCACTGAGTCCTGAGGCACCACTGGGCCGGCCGCATATAAAGACGAGCATTGGGGGTCACATGCACTGTTGATGCCATGTGGCCCATAAGCTGTAGGCAAAGCTTGGCAGACACCCTTGGCACAGTGAGAAATTGGTGTGCCAAGGTGATGAGCCTCTGCGCTCTGTCCTCCGGCAAGAAGGCCTTCGCCTCCCTGGAGTCCAGCCTTGCTCCTATGAACTCTAGGTTCTGGGAGGGGAGCAAAGTGGACTTTGCGAAGTTTATGACAAAGCCGAGGTGTTGCAGGAGGGACACCACTCTGGAGGTGGCCTGTCTGGCTTCCTGGTAAGTTTGACCCCTGATAAGCCAGTCGTCCAGGTAGAGGAAGACAAATACCCCCTGATTCCTGAGGTAGGCCGCTACTACAGCCAGGCACTTTGTGAAGACTCTTGGTGCAGAGGTGAGGCCAAAGGGCAGTACCCTATACTGGTAATGGTTTCCTCCCACAATGAACCTGAGATACTTTCTGTGGTCTGGATGAATGAGGATGTGAGTGTATGCATCCTTTAAATCCAAAGAGCATAGCCAATCTCCCTGCTGGAGGTAGGGCAGAAGTGTTCCAAGAGTAAGCATCTTGAACTTTTCTTTCACTAAGAACTTGTTGAAGTTCCTGAGGTCGAGAATGGGCCGGAGGCCCCCTGTTCTCTTTGGTACTAGGAAGTACCTAGAGTAGAACCCTTGCCCTTTCAGGTGTGGAGGGACAGGCTCCACTGCCTTGTCCAGAAGCAGGACTTGAAGCTCCTGAAGGAGACGGTCTGTGTGTAAGGGAGGCCTTGGAGGCTCTCCTGGGAAGTAAGCAGGAGGGAACTGTTGGAAATGGAGCATATAGCCCTTGCAGACTATGCTCAGAACCCATGCATCTCCTGTTACTGGTGGCCACCTGTGGGCAAACAGGGCCAGATGACCTCCTGTGCAGAGAGGGGGCAGCAAAGGAGGAAAGGCTATGCTTAGGGAGTCAAAAACCCCCTCCCTGCTGTGTAGGAGCAGGAGCCGGAGGCTTGGGGGTTGGCTGCCTACGGAGTCCATGTCCCTGCCCCTTGGCCTGCTGCCCCTGTTGGGGAGCTGGGGAGGCCTGGTAATGAGGGAAAGGTTTGTAGGCAGCCGCCTTCCTCGGGTAAAAGGACTTCTTACTCAAGCCCTTCTTTCTGAGAAGGTGCAGAGGTCTTTCTGGAAGTCTGGTCCGAGTAAGGTGCTCGGTCTCGAGCTCAGCCTCGAGCTCAGCAGCCTTCTTGGCCATGGGTTTGCCAAAAAGGTTCTCACCTCGGCAAGGGACATCGACCAACTTGTCCTGAACCCAAGGCTCGAGGTCCAATGACTGCAGCCATGCCTGGCGTCGGGTGGCGATGCCAGCTGCCGCTACTCGGGCCGAAGCCTCAAAGCCATCGTAGGCTGCTCGGGACATGAACTTAGAGCAGTCCTGGATACCTGTAGACAAGGACTGGAACCTCTGCAAAGGTTCCCCGGAGAAGCCAGCCGCAAACCCGGTCATTTCCTTGACCAGGTCCTGAAGGTACATGCCCATGTACAGCTGGGTAAGACTGGACACGGCAAGCAAGCATCGAGCCCTGGAAGCACTTTCTGCCGAAAGCATCCAGGTTCCGGACCTCCCTACCGGGAGGCACCGCAGAGTGCATCTTCTGGCTTTTCAGACGATGCATGGCCAATTCCATCACCATGGAATGGTGCGGCAGCTGCACCTTCTGGAACCCAGGGCTCTTCCTGAGTCGATAGATGGAATCGACTCTCTTGCTCATAACCGGCGCCGAGGCCGGTGACTCCCACATCCTGCAAAGGAGCCGTTCCAGCATCGAAGGAACTGGCACAGTAAAAGCCTCCTTTGGAGGAGAGTCATACTGGAGGGCCTCAAGCTCTTCGGCTCGAGGCTCTTCCTCAGGGTCCGCGGGAATGGCCAAGGCCGTAGCCATATCCCTGACGAACTCCGAGAACCGGGTATCCTCCGGAGGGGACCTACTCCGGGGCTCGGACTGCGGTGAGTCCGATGGGACGCACCAAGTCCGGAAGGTATCGGTGGACTCCTCGTCCTCCATCTCCCAAGCAGACTCATGCGAGGAGGAGTCGGGGGACTCCGACCACGTGGGTCTCGGTGGCACCCGCGTCGACGCCCTCAGTTGAAGCAGAAGTGGAAACCAAGGTTGCCTCGGCCACGTGGGAGCTACAGGTAGTACCGAGGCTTTGTCTTTTAGAACCTTGAACAGGGTTTGGGCCACCAGAGGCGTGGGAGGAAACGCATAGAGGAGGCCCTGAGACCAGGAAATCAGAAAAGCATCCGCTGCCCACCTCATGGGATGTGGGTGCCTGGAGCAGAACTTGGGCAGTTGCCTGTTCAGGGGACTGGCAAAGAGATCTATGAATGGAAGTCCCCATTTCAGGAAAATCTTCTGAACCACTAATGGGTGGAGTTGCCATTCGTGGGGCTGCAGAACTCTGCTCAACCGGTCTGCCAGGCAGTTCTCCTGGCCAGGGAGGTAAACAGCTTTGAGAAACATGTTGTGCTTGAGCGCAAACAAGCAAAGGTCCTGTGCCTCCTGACAAAGGAGCCTGGACCCAGTGCCCCCCTGCTTGTTCACATAAAACATGGTTACTTGGTTGTCTATCTGTACTAAGACAGACTGGTGAGCCAGGTTTTGAGAGAACGTCTTGAGGGCTAAGCGAATAGCCCGGAGTTCCAGTAGTTGATATGTTGCGTGGCCTCCCAGGGAGACCACAGGCCCTGGGTGCACCTGCCCAGACAATGTGCTCCCCAGCCCTGCAGGGAGGCATCGGTGGTCAACACCACTGTGAACCCAGGTATCTGAAAAGGCACCCCTTGCAGTAAGTTCGGGGGGGTGCAGCCACCAGCGTAGGGAGTTCAGGAATGGCCTGGACACCCTTACTCTGTCTCTGAGGCTCTCTGTGTCCACTGAGTTCTGAGGCACCACTGTGCAGGCCTCATATGGAGCCGGGCATTGGGAGTCACATGTACTGTCGAAACCATGTGGCCGGGAAGCATCAGCCAGAGCCTGGCGGAAACCAATGACCTGCTTAGAAACCGGTTTGCCAAGTCTATCAGTCTTTGGGCTCTGTCCTCTGGCAAGAAAGCCTTTGCCTGCAGAGAGTCCAGCCTTGCCCCTATGAACTCCAAGTTTTGGGAGGGGAGCAAAGTGGACTTTGTGAAGTTTATGACAAACCCCAGGTGTTGAAATAGTGCGGAGGGTGGCTTGCCTGGCCTCCTGGCACGTCTGACCCCTGATGAGCCAGTCGTCCAGGTAGGGGAAGACAAAGATACCCTGATTTCTCAGGTAGGCTGCCACCACCGCCAGACATTTGGTAAAGACCCTGGGGGCGGAGGTGAGGCCGAAAGGCAGCACTCTGTACTGATAATGGTTTCCCTCCCACAATGAACCTGAGGTACTTTCTGTGGTCTGGATGAATGAGGATGTGAGTGTACGAATCCTTTAGATCTAAGGAGCATAGCCAATCTCCCTGCTGGAAGTAGGGCAGAAGTGTTCCAAGAGTAAGCATCTTGAACTTCTCTTTCTCTAGGAACTTGTTGAGGTTTCTGAGGTCGAGAATAGGCCTGAGGCCGCCGGTTC
Organism: Ichthyophis bannanicus; assembly: GCA_033557465.1. Taxonomy (NCBI): domain Eukaryota; kingdom Metazoa; phylum Chordata; class Amphibia; order Gymnophiona; family Ichthyophiidae; genus Ichthyophis; species Ichthyophis bannanicus. The sequence continues at coordinate 25,703,375 of CM066046.1, read as the reverse complement.
TCTTTGGTACTAGGAAGTACCTGGAGTAGAACCCGTGACCTTGGAGGTGGGGAGGCACAGGCTCCACCGCCTTGTCTCGCAACAGACCCTGAAGCTCTTGAAGGAGGAGGTCTGTATGGAGATGAGGCCTTGGAGGCTCTCCAGGGAAGAAAGGAGGAAGCAGCTGATGGAAATGAAGCATATAGCCCGAGTGGACTATGCTCAGGACCCAACTGTCTCCTGTAATGGGTGGCAACCTGTGGGCAAACAGGGTTAGTCGACCTCCTGTGCAGGGATGGGACAGAAGAGATGGAGAGGCTATGCCTTGGGAGTCAAAAACCCCCACCCTGCTGAGTGGGAGCAGGGGCCTGAGGCTTGGGGGCCTTCTGCCTATGGGGCCCATGTCCCTGCCCCTTGGCCTGCTGACCCTGTGGGGGAGCTGGGGAGGCCTGGTAAGGTGGGAACTGTTTGTAGGCAGTCACCTTCCTTGGGTAAAAGGACTTCTTATCTGAGCCCTTCTTTTTATGAAAAGGGGCAGAAGTCTTTCTAGACAGCCTTGTCCTCGTGAGGTGCTCGGTCTCGAGCTGAGCAGCCTTCTCGGCCATGGGCTTGCCAAAAAGGTTCTCACCTTGGCAAGGGACATCGACCAACTTGTCTTGAACCCATGGCTCGAGATCCGACCATTGCAACCATGCCTGGCGTCGAGCAGCGATGCCGGCTGCTGCAACACGGGCCGAGGCCTCGAAGCCATCGTAGGCTGCGCGGGACATGAACTTAGAGCATTCCCGAATCCCCGAGGACAAGGACTTGAACCTCTGCAAAGGTTCCCCAGAGAGACCAGCAGAGAACCCGGCAAGCTCCTTTGCCAGGTCCCGCAAGTATATGCCCATGTACAGCTGGTAAGACTGGACACAGCAAGCAAGCATTGAGCCCTGGAAGCACTTTCTACCAAACGCATCCAGATTCCGGGCCTCCCTGCCAGGGGGCACCACGGAGTGCATCTTCTGAATTTTCAGACGATGCATGGCTGATTCCACCACCATGGAATGGTGTGGTAGCTGTGCCTTTTGAAAACCAGGGCTCTTACGGAGTCGATAAATGGAATCGACCCGCTTGCTCAGAACCGGCGCAGAGGCCGGTGCCTCCCACATCCGGAAGAGGAGCCGTTCCAGCATCGGCGGAACCGGCACAGTAAAGGCCTCCTTCGGAGGGGAGTCATACTGGAGGGCCTCGAGCTCTTCGGCTCGAGGCTCCTCCTCGGGGTCCGCGGGGATCGCCAAAGCAATGGCCATATCCCGAACAAACTCCGAGAACCGGGTATCCTCCGGAGGGGATCTACTCCAGGGTTCAGACTGCGGTGAGTCCGACGGGACGCACGGAGTCTTGAAGGTATCAGGGGACTCCTCATCCTCCGTCTCCCAGGCGGACTTGTCCGAAGAGGAGTCTGGCTCCGACCGTGCGGGGCCCGGCAGTACCCGCCCCGACCGGGAGGTGGAGGGTGACCGTGACCGAGGACGACCTCGAGCCTTCATGGTCTCGAGTATCGGCTCGGTCTCCGGGGTCGACTTCGACGTCGATGTCCCGGTGGTCGGGGCAGATGCACCAGCAAGGCTGGCCATCAGCACCCGCTGCTGATCCATGAAGGCAGACAGTCTGCACTCCAAGGCTGTCAGCCTGAGACCCAGCTCAGGAGACTCAGCAGCCACTGACTTGGGCCCCGGCGGAGCCAGGCCCGACATCGGCTGCCTGGGAGGAGAGTCCTCGAGGACAACAGGACTTACGTGTCCAGCATACTCCGGCTCCACACGAGGCACTTTTGATGGCTTCTCCTGTTCCACGGGCCCGGGACGGCGGTCAGGGGTCCGAGACCTGGCCCTCGAGGTGCCAGGCAATGTTCCCTCTAATTTTCTGTAGGCTGTGTGCACATAAAATCAGCTGTGTGCAGCTTTTGAAGGAAAGTTAAATTTTTGTGCGCCACATAACGATACTCGGAGTTATATACTTTAAAATTTGACTACACGTCAGAATACAGTATGTACACCACATTGATTTTAATCAAATTAAATGAAAATAGACGATTACTAAATGAAGCGGGAAATTTCTAGTAATTACAATAATAACTTTTAAATTTTAAGATGTCTGTGTTGTTTTCTATCAGAATCAGAGCCGTAATTTTTGTGCGCTCTGTTGTAAAGTATGTGCGCTCGCTCGGCAAGGTGTGTGCGCGCGCAAACGCGCACAGCTTAGAGGGAACAGTGGTGCCAGGGACCGAGACGTCGAGGCCTCAGATGAGGTCCGGGCCCGGCCGGAGGCCGAATCAGAGAAAAGCCTTTCCTTTTGATGCTGGCGACATCGAAGTGCTTTAGTGGACATTTTTCCACACGGCAAACAAAAAGACCAGTCCAAAGACATGGCAGAGGGGGTAAGAAAAGCCTTTATTAATCCAGGGGGTGAGTGGTGCCAAACCCAACACTGGCCGTGTTTCGTAAGAAACCTCCTCAGGGGTATATGGCTCAACTACATATAAATGAAAATAAAAGTAATAATAAAAACATCCATAAATGATTAATAAAACTCAACAATTAAATGCAATAAAACATTAATAAAAACCTATACATAAAACCTAGGAACAACTAAAACCCAAAAACAGGGAAGGAGGAGGGAAAAGGGGGGGGGGGGGGAAGGGACGGAAAGGAAAGGAAAATGAAGGAAACATTATGTGCTCTGCTGTAAAATAAAACAGTAAAACTGTAAATACATAGTATACAACCAATACTACTAAACAAATTGAAAAAAATGAGATAAAAGATGGGACAGCACCTATAAAAAACCGCATATATGTATACATGTAAAATGGAGAGAGAAAACACCTTTCCATAAATAAATGCATAAAAGTATATAGCTCTATGAACATCCAAATGAAAACTAGATCAAAACAAAATAAAAAGGGGGCCAATGATAAAAAAAAGAAACATGCTAAGGCACCTATGCGTGCCGCGTAAAAAAAGGGGGCCAATGATAAAAATATCCATTGTTATTACCAAAGACCATCAGAAATAAAAGAAAAATGCGTGCTATATTGCAGCACAAAAAATGCGTGCTCTAATACAGAACATATTGTTCTCTCATTTATTGTGCTGCAATATAACACGCATTTTTCTTTTATTTCTGATGGTCTTTGGTAATAACAATGGATATTTTTATCATTGGCCCCCTTTTTTTTACGCGGCACGCATAGGTGCCTTAGCATGTTTCTTTTTGTTCCTTAAATTTTATGTGTAAATATACTGGCGTTTCCTTTTTTGGATATCATCATAGTATAGTTTTTATAGTACCTCTTTCTATTTTGTTTTGATCTAGTTTTCGTATGAGTATTTATTTATTTATTACTTTTATTGCATGAGGATTTTCACTTTTAATTTTTTACTTTTTATCCCTTAAGGTATATGATCCCTCTGGGATCCCATTGGAAAAAGGGTGTTGTTTAGTCCACAATCCATGCAGTGGTAGGTGCATTCTCATGCATAGGTTTCTACTTTGTCCTCCTGCTCCTTTTCTAATACAGTTTTTTCCTCCTGTTTCTCCCCGATACAGATGTTTTTTAGGCATACTATAAGCTTATTTTAAAGGTATTATTTTATTTATTTATTTATTTATTTATTTACATTCTCTTATATACCGCGCTATTCTGCATCAGTGCGGTTTACATTGAACAAACTGAAATTACATTGAACAGGGCATTATAACTTGGAGATAACTATTTTACAGGGAACATGGGCTATGGAGGGTTAAGTGGCTTGCCCAAGACCACAAGGAGCACCTGTGGGACTAGAAACCCCAGGCCTTCCGGCCCAAGGTTGCTGTCCTCTAGTGGGATTTGAACCCCCAACCTTCCGGCCTGAAGTACCTTGCCCCAACCACTAGGCCACTCCTCCACTTAGTTACTAGTAGTTTTTTAGGTATTATGCCTTTTATGTTTTTGTAATTTATAGTATTTATATTGTTTCATTATTGATCCTCTCCTTTCTCCTGCTTTGTTTATTGATATTTATTTATTTATTTTTTAATTGCTTTTGATTGTGCTATTTACCTTTTCATTTGGATGTTCATAGAGCCATATACTTTTATGTATTTATTTATGGAAGGTGTTTTCTCTCTCCATTTTACATGTATACATATATGCGGTTTTTTATAGGTGCTGTCCCATCTTTTATCTCATTTTTTTCAATTTGTTTAGTATTATTGGTTGTATACTATGTATGTACAGTTTTACTGTTTTATTTTACAGCAGAGCAAATAATGTTTCCTTCATTTTCCTTTCCGTCCCTTCCCCCCCCTTTTCCCTCCTCCTTCCGTTTTTGGGTTTTAGTTGTTCCTAGGTTTTATGTGTAGGTTTTTATTATATTAATGTCTTATTGCATTTAATTGTTGAATTTTATTAATCATTTATGGATGTTTTTATTATTACTTTTATTTTCATTTATATGTAGTTGAGCCATATACCCCTGAGGAAGTTTTTTACGAAACACGGCCAGTGTTGGGTTTGGCACCACTCACCCCCTGGATTAATAAAGGCTTTTCTTACCCCCTCTGCCACGTCTTTGGACTGGTCTTTTTGTTTGCCGCTTCCGTGGCAGTTTGCTGTTCTTTTGGTGGACCTACCATTTTTCCCACACGGTACACAGATCTTAGGATCATGATCCGGACCAAGGCACCGAAGGCAGCAATCGTGTGTGTCGGTGAGAGACATTAGTTTCTTGCACCGATCACACTTTTTAAAACCACTGGAAGCCATCGGGGAAAAAAGAGCCCCCGCAAGGTCAAAGGACCGGCCTTCCAGGGAAAAAGAAAAAAAGGCGTGAACGGCAGCCACGAAGGGCAAAAACCGAAAAAATGAGAACGGGCTTGATATCGGTGTACTGAACCCAGCGGGAAGGGGAAGTGGCGTCGAACCGGGCAAAAAACCATGATGGAATCGCAGGAAATAGTGAGAAAAATCTAACTGTTTTCCGGGTGAACTAGGACAAGCGTCCGACGGGCTCCATGGAAAAAGAGACTGAGCAAGATGGCACCTTTAGGTGGGAAGGGGACCGCGCATGCGTGCCGTATTCCCAAAGGCTTTCATAGAAAGCTGGGGAAATGCTCCACAGGGGCTCCATTGACGTCGATGTCACCCCATATGTGAGGACTGACTTCCTGCTTGGTCCTGGAGAATTACATTGAACAGGGCATTATAACTTGGAGATAACTATTTTACAGGGAACATGGGCAATGGAGGGTTAAGTGGCTTGCCCAAGACTACAAGGAGCACCTGTGGGACTAGAAACCCCAGTCCTTCGGGCCCAAGGTTGCTGTCCTCTAGTGGGATTTGAACCACCAACCTTCCGGCTTGAAGTACCTTGCCCCAACCACTAGGCCACTCTTCCCTGCCATGGACAGAAGAGGTCAGGCACAATAGTGGCAAAGACCCCTTCTGTCTGCCCACAGGGATCCCATCTCCCGCAGGCAGGAAGGTAAGACCACAATTATAGCCTGGATGGCAGCTGCTTGCCTGCAGGGATCCTATCTCCTGCAGGCAGAAAAGAAGAGGATAACCATGATCATGGCAAAAAACGTTTCTGTCTGCCCACGTGTTCCCATTACCCACGGGCAGAACAGGACAGCATTCCACCGCCCTTTCTTGAACACACACACACAACCATTGCACAAAAGATATATACACATTCACAAACCGGCACAGGCACCTCACTTCTCCACCACAAACTCACTCACATTCATACCACAGACACAGGCTCTTCAGCTCCCAACGTATCCACACAAAGGCACTTATTGCCGCATCCCACACACAGGCACACCAACACGGCACCAAACACACGTGTGGACTCTTGTTATCTAAAGATATAACTGTTTTTATCTATATATTTCTGTCTAAAGATGCCTCATACAGCTCCTGCTACTGCAGTCAGATATACTTCTCTCTTTGAGCTCGTCCTCTCCCTCCAGACAGGGGCTGAGGAGCATTGGAGGATCTCCAACTCCTCTGCCTCCAGTGAAAATGGTAAGGCCTTTGCTATATCCCTCACGAAATCCTGTAAGGACATGCAATTTGGAAGATACCTCCGCTGCTCGTGTGGACGGGAGGGATCTGACGGGAGCTCAAGAGACCTGCCTTCTGAGATTCCACATCGGTCACCCAGCTATCAGTCAGACTCTGAAAGTAAGTCAAAGTACCTCTGAGACTCTACTTGGAGCTCCTCTTGCCTCGAGGGGAGTGTGAGCTTCTACGGAATTGATGATACATTGAAGGCTTCTAAGGTTAGGCCGGGGTATCGGAACCTGTGGCACTTGAGAGAGAGATAGCCGGAAGCTGGCGTCGGATCTCTTTGATGCCCCAATGTTGATGCCTCCGCAGGCAGAGCATGAGGATCGGCTGCACAACGCTCAATGACAATGTCACAGGTGTTTCTCAACATGTGTAAAGTCCATACGTTCAAAGAATCAAAAATTGTAAAAAGCTTCTTTTTTATTTGTTTTTTTTCAATGCTTTTAAAAAATATATATACAGCCCAGGTTTTCTTCTCTAGTATCTTATCTCAAGGAAAATTTATTTAAAGGAAGAATCCCCGAGTGAACTAATTCAATACAAAATGTGTTTAAAACAAGGGTCTCGACGCTCAGCTTCGGCGCCTTAATGGCGTTTCAGAAATTTTCTTCAGGAGACCTTTATCCTATAAATAAACAAAATTACAATATACTATTACCCTACTATCTAATATATCTAAAAGCAATCATTCTAATAATGTGTTTCTCTAAAATCGCAAGCTACTTACAGGTATTTATGCTGCCCACGTTCTCTCTCTTTCTTTCTGATACGAAAAAACGCCGCGCATGCGTGATGGTAAATCTATTCTCTATTTAAACCCCCTTTGGATTGCGTCACACGTTTCTCATCCATGCTACTTCAAATGGTTACATCATGCTTATTCACAATTAAACAATAGATCTATATTATATACCGCCGTCTCTCATCCACGAACATAGCACTAACGTATCATTCATAATATTGAATCTATTTCCTATCCACTTAAACATAGTGCTTGTCTTCCATTCATATACTACCATTTCTTATCCAATTGAAACATAGCTCTACCTTCCCATTCATAATGTTAAATCTGCTTCTTATCCAATTAGAACATAGCACTTCTCTTCCAATCATAGTGCTAGATCTGTTTGTCAAGATGACATACTCTTTTCTAATAGCCGCAATGGTTTTAAATTTTCAAACTAGCCTACAAACAGGATATCCACTCTAGGGATACATTTAAACCCTTTGGAACGACAGTCTGCAACTTATATATCCACCATTGTTCTCGCTGTAACAAAGTTTCATCTAATGTTTTTCCTCCCTTTGGGACCTGAATTTGTTCTATCGCAAAACTACGGAGCTGGTCAAAGGTATGGCCTTGTGAAGGGCAATGAGTGACTATTGGGGCCTCATGCCGATGACATTTTAATCTACTTCTGTGCTCTCGTAACCTGACTCGCAGTGAACGGATTGTTTTACCCACATAGTATAATCCACATGGGCATACAAGGATGTAGATTACTGCCTCTGAGTCACACGTCGTTTGTGTTCTCAGATGGAATGTCTGTCCCTGATAGCTAAAGTATGTCTGTTCTACCATAATTATACACATATCACAAGCCCCGCAACTTTTATGTCCTCCTGTTGTTATCTGTTTACTTTTTGGGGGGAGTACCGCAGGACTCAAGTATTCCTTAAGGTTGCGTCCTCGTTGCCAAACACATCTTATAGATTTCTTTTCTAAACCAGGGACTGCTGTTAGGACATTTTTATGTTTATTGATGAGTTTTTGTATGCTAGAGCTTAGTGGAGTATACGGTGTTATAAAATTAACATTATCACTATCTTCTTTCTTTTGTCGTACACTGTAAGTCTGTTTTAGCAGAACGGCTCTATGATTGTAGAGGGCTCTACGGTATGCCTTCTGTACTACCATCGTCGGATATCCTCTACTTATAAAGTCTTTTTTTAATTTAATAGCCTGTCTTTTATATTCATATGTATCTGAACAATTTCGTCGGTATCGCAAAAACTGCGAAAACGGTAATGATTGTTTCAACTTATGGGGATGTTTACTAGAAAACTCCAAAAACGTGTTCCTATCTGTACTTTTCTTAAACACCGATGTATTCCAACTGTGAGCCCCTCTAGTTACTTGAACATCAAGATAAGTTATTCGATATTGATGAAATGTAGATGTAAAAGTTATGTTATCATCCCGATTGTTCAGCCATGATATAAATTGTTCAAGGGAGTCCAACGTCCCTTTCCATAGTACAAAAACGTCATCTATGTATCTTCGCCACGTTATAACATTAGACATAAAGGGGGACTGATATAAGTGGCTTATTTCAAAGTTCTCCATATAAAAATTCGCCACTGAGGGGGCGCAGGTCACCCCCATAGCTACCCCCGCTATCTGCTGATATATGACTCCCTCAAATATGAAATGGTTCTGATTAATGGCCAATTTTGCTATTTCCAGCAAAAAATCAATGTGTGTGGCTGATAAATCTCCCCGGGAAATTAACGTTTGCCTAATAATACTAACTGCAGCTTCTTGTGGTATGCTAGTATATAGCGAAGAGACATCTAATGTAACAAGCCAAGTGTTTTCCTGATCTGCCCAATTCGCTAGCTCCTCCAAAACATTTAAAAAGTGTGTGGTATCTTTCAAATATGAGTGGATCCGGGGAAGTAAAGGGCGTAAAAATGTGTCCAAGTAGGTTGATAAGGGTTCCAAGACACTACCCTTGGTGGATACTATTGGTCTACCAGGGGGAGCCATTCTGTTTTTATGTATTTTAGGGACAGTGTAAAATTTGGCCATTGTAGGGGAAACAACATTCAAATACTTAAATTCTTTCTGGGAAATTAATTTTTGTTGTAACGCTTGTTGAGTAATGCGTTTAATTTCCAGCTGCAATTGGATTCAGATATAACTCCTTAAATGTAGTGCGTATGTGTAATTGTGCTGTTGCCTCATCTATGTAATTATCTCGATCTAAAACAACTACTGCCCCTCCTTTGTCAGCCCTTTTAACTACTATATCTCGTCTGTCCCTTAACTCACGTAAAGCTGTTCTCTCTAATACAGGAAGAGCCTGTCCTTTAAAATTACCGGTCTTCTCTAACTGGCTAAGTTCCTGTAGCACTAGTTGTTTAAAAATCACTAGTGCAGGGTGAAGGGGCGTCGGAGGCATCCATTTGGACTTAAAACGTAATGGAACTCTAGTCACCCCCTGATGCGTGTTCCCCTCCTCATTCATGACTTGTTCCATAATAGGCTCACCTTCAAATGAGTTAGGAGACTCCGGCTGACTACCATTTATTGGAACATCTGTACATATTTCTGATGAGAAAAATTGTTTTATATGCAATTTTCTCATCAGTCGTTCAAAATCAACTCTACATTGAAAAGGGTCATATACTATACATGGGACAAACGAAAGTCCTCTATTTAGAAGCTGTAAAGTCTCGGGGGACAGATCTTTCCCCGAGATATTCTCCACCAGTGACATCTGTGGTAAGTCCGATCTTAGGGTTTCTGTGTGGTCGTGACGCTTCTTGTTTTCTTTTTTTCGATGTTGATCTTCTTTTTGACGTCGTCCCGCCCCTTCTGCCGAAAATCCTCTTTATTAGATCCACTTGAATCGCTGTTGGAGCTATCATCTATAGATTCGTCAAACCTTACTTGTTTCTTATTCTTCTTTGCTTTTCTCTTTGTGTCCATCCAGGGATATACAAAACCGATGGAATAATCTGAAGCATCACGTTTGAATTTTTTAAACTTCTTAGCCATTGTCTCTTGTCGTACTAGCTGTTCTTGTCTATGAACTTCTTCCATTCGGGATTTAAAACCCTCTTCGGTCTCCTTATTTTTCAATTCATCTTGTGTTAGTTTTATGGCTAGAGTTAAGTTCTCTATATCAGGTTTTAATGTGTCCACCATAAGCACCATTAAATCGAGTGCACACTTATTCAGTATCATATTCCACTTCTCTATGAAGTCTACCGACATTTCTGACATGCGGGGTTCTTTATAGATCCGGAGACCTCTCGGTATTTGTTGTCTATTAATGTACTCCACAAGGGAGGACCTATGTAGGCTCATTCTGACTTGTCGTTTGTAAAGGGCTATTAAAGATTCCCAGGTGGTTTGTAGCTGTATATCTGCGGTGTCATCTGTTGATGAAAAAGGTGTCTTTTCTTTTGAAAAACCAGACACATAATCTGGGGTAAAACTCAATGTGTTCTTCCATCCTGGGAGACCTTCCATCTTGTGAACTCACAAATAGTTCCAATTATGGTCTATTTTAATGAACGTAAAATATCAACATGTGTAAAGTCCATACGTTCAAAGAATCAAAAATTGTAAAAAGCTTCTTTTTTATTTGTTTTTTTTCAATGCTTTTAAAAAATATATATATACAGCCCAGGTTTTCTTCTCTAGTATCTTATCTCAAGGAAAATTTATTTAAAGGAAGAATCCCCGAGTGAACTAATTCAATACAAAATGTGTTTAAAACAAGGGTCTTGACGCTCAGCTTCGGCGCCTTAATGGCGTTTCAGAAATTTTCTTCAGGAGACCTTTATCCTATAAATAAACTACAATTAGCAGGTAAGTCTAATTTACACTTCCTTAGCGTCCCTCCAGTCTAGTCCCGGAAACTCTGGAGAAGTAACAGAGCAGTAAAGAACTCACCGGGAGGGACCTGCCAGACCAGCCTGAAGCACCGCTGATCCAAAACAGGTATCCCTACTCGCCTGCAAATCCAGACGATAATGCTTGACAAGCGAATTTAGGGAGGACCACGCTGCTGCCCGACAAATCTCTACCGGCGGCACAGACTTATATTCCGCCCAAGACGCGGCATGCGCCCTAGTCGAATGCGCTCTCAACCCGTCAGGAACCTCCCTTCCTCTCAATAAATACACCGACGCAATTGCCTCTTTTATCCATCTGGCTATGGATGCCTTAGACGCCGCCTCACCTTTGTGAGGCCCCCCGAACAACACAAAAAGCCTCTCCGAGTGTCTGAACTCTGCCGTTCTACTGAGATACTTCAACGCCCTCCAGACGTCCAAGCGGTGCAACTGCCGCCCCAAGGACCCCTGCGAATCCGCGCGGAAAACTGGCAAAGATACCACCTGATTCAGATGGAAGGGCGACAGCACCTTTGGCAAAAAGGGCGGCACCGGCCGCAACACCACCTTCGACTCAAAAAAGGTCAAAAAAGGTTCCTTACACGACAGCGCCTGTAACTCCGAAATTCTCCTCGCGGACGCAATAGCCACCAAGAACACCACCTTCAACGTCAAATCTTTCAACGCTGCCTCCGCCCAAGGCTCAAACGGGCGCTCTCCTAAACCTTCCAAGGCCAATTGCAGATCCCAGGAAGGCACCAGATACCTGCTCGGGGGCCGCAACAGCTTCACCGCCGTCAAAAACCTCTTGACATCAGGCAGAACACCCAACGTCTGCCCCTTAACCTTCCCCCTGTAACAAGAAATCGCCGCCACCTGTACTCATAAGGAAGCGGCTGCCAATCCTTTCTGAAAACCATCCTGCAAAAAACGCCAAGATCTGAGGCACCGATGCTCGCAACACCTCACAATGCCTCTCACCACACCAAGCTTCAAAAATTCACCACACTCTAACATACGCTAAAGACGTGGACCGTCTACACGCACCTAACAAGGTGGACACCACCGCCTCTGAGTAGCCCTTAGCTCTTAACCTTGCCCTTTCAAGAGCCATGCCGTAAGCGAGAACCGAGCTACCTGAGGCATGAACAACGGCCCCTGCACCAGAAGATCCTCTCTGACCGGCAGACGCCAAGGTTCGTCCACTAACAATCTCCTGAGATCCGCATACCAGGGCCTCCTTGGCCAATCCGGCGCGATCAGAATCACCACTCCGCGGTGACGTTCGATGCGACGCACCACACGTGCGATTAGCACCCAGGGCGGAAATACGTAAAGAAGCTGACCCCCCAGCCAGTCCTGGATGAGGGCATCCAGTCCTTCCGACATTGGTTCTCGACGCCTGCTGAAGAACCGACTGATCTTCGCCGAGCGGAACCGACCGATCTTCGCCGAGTGGCCATGAGATCCATTATAGGAGCCCCCCAGCGCTGCACCACCATGCCGTACACCTCTGGATGAAGACTCCACTCTCCGGGGTCTACCTTCACCCGACTTAAAAAGTCGGCCGTCACATTGTCCACGCCTGCCACATGCGCCGCCGATAGCGCCTGCAGATTCTCTTCGACCCAACGGAACAAGCGATCCGCTTCGTCCACTAAAGGCACACTTCCCGTGCCCCCCTGCCGGTTGATGTAGGCCACCGCCGTTGCATTGTCCGACAGCACCCGGATCGCCACCCCTCTCAGATCTCGCTGAAAACTCAATAGCGCCAGGAACAGGACCCTGAGCTCCAATCTGTTTATCGACCAGGCCCTCTCCTGCACGGACCACTGACCCTGCGCAAACTTGTCTTGAAAATGCGCCCCCCAACCGAACAGGCTGGCATCCGTCGTCAGTGGAATCCAATTCGGTGCTTCTAATGGCATCCCTCTCGCCAAGGACTCCAGGCGCAACCACCAATGCAACGCCTCCCGAGTCTCCTCCGGGCAGATCAACCGCCGAGACAGCGGGTCGTTTTGATGAGACCACCGTCTGAGCAACACCCGCTGCAGCGGTCTCATGTGAGCCCTCGCCCAGGGCACCAACTCGATAGCCGCCGCAATCGTTCCCAGGAGCTGTAAGTAATGCCATGCCGTGGGATGAGGTCTGTCGAGAAACCTCTGCACCAAAGTCCGTAGCGCCACGGCCCGATGTGGAGGTAAAAACACTTTCCCTGCCGCCATATCGAACCTTGCGCCCAGATACTCGAGCTGCTGAGACGGAACCAGACTGCTCTTGGCCATATTGACGACCCAACCTAAACTCTGAAGAAAGCCGACGACCTTGGCCGTTGCCTCCTTGCTCTCCATGCGGGACTTCGCTTGAATCAACCAGTCGTCGAGATACGGATGCACCAGAACGCCATCCTTTCGCAATGCCGCCGCCACGACCACCATAACCTTGGTGAAGGTGCGCGGCGCCGTGGCGAGACCGAACCATTGATGCTCCGGACGGATCGGAATATGTAGATATGCCTCGGCTAGATCGAGCGACGTCAGAAACCCCCCCTTTCTGACTGCCAGAATGACCGACCGCAGCGTCTCCATGCGAAAATGGGAAACCCGGAGACATCTGTTTACTCTTTTCAGATCCAAAATGGGCCGATAAGTTCCTTCCTTTTTCGGGACCACAAAATAAATGAAGTATCGACCTAAGCCGCAAAGCTCTGGTGGCACCGGCACAACCGCTCTGAGCTCCAACAACCTGTTTAAAGTCTGTTGAACCGCATCGCGCGTCTGACGCGCCCTGCAAGGGGACAGGACAAAGGAGTCGGTTACCGGCTTCTGAAACTCCAATGCATAGCCCTCTCGAATCACTTCTAATACCCACTGATCTGTCGTAATTGCGGCCCAGGCAGCATAAAATTCTTGTAGACGACCTCCGACTGCAACCTCCACCTGGGCCTCCCTGACTTCATTGCGGCTTTTTTGCAACCACAGAGGAGGACGCAAATCCTGTTGGCCCCCCTGAAACCACGAAACCCTTGGTTCCTATACGGAAACCGCCCCCTCTGCGGGGGAGGAAACTGGGACGTCCGCCAACGCCGAAACTCTCTCTGCACTCCCCTGGACAGAGATAGAAATCTTCCTGGCTTCTGCTTGTCCTCGGGAAGCCTCCCCCCTTTGGACTCACCCAAGTCCTTAACTATCTTATCCAATTCCTCGCCAAAGAGAAGCTTCCCTTTAAAAGGCAGCTTACTCAGCCGGACCTTAGAGGAGGCATCCGCCGCCCAATTGCACAACCAGAGATACCTCCTCGCTGCTACCACCGAAGCCATACTGTTGGAAAGTCCCCTAATAAGGTCATAATGAATATCCGCCAGATAAGCCGCCCCAGACTCCAGCCGAGCTGCGCCATCCAGCGATTCCTGCTCTCGCTCTCCCTGGACCTGTAGGGCCCAGCGCAAACACGCTCTGGCCACACAAGCCCCACAAATGGATGCCTGAACGGAAAGAGCATTCACGTCAAACACCTGCCTTAACAAGGCATCCAGCTTTCTGTCCTGGTATCCTTGAGCGCAGCACTGCCTTCAACGGGAATGGTTGTCTTCTTAGTCACCGCCGAAACCGCCGCATCCACCCTCGGGGACTTAAAGATCTCCTTATCTTGCTCCACTAGGGGGTACAAGCGAGACATCACCCTGGAACCCCTAAGGGCAGCCTCCAGCATGTCCCACTCTCCTTGAATCATTTCCTTGACTACTCTATGCATAGGGAAAGCCCGTTGTGTCTTTCGAAAAGCCTGTAGAAGCGGGTCCTCCAACGCAGCCTCTTCTGCTGGCCCCGACACCGGAACATTGAGCGTCTTCAACGTTTCCGAGATGAGCGCCGGCAACTCCTCTCTACGAAAAATCCGCACCACTCTGGCCTGATCCTCCTGCTCCGAAATCTCACCGTCCTCCAATTCCTCTTCGAGGTCCGGATCCTGCTCCTCTGCAATACGCAATTCCTCGGACAACCCAGACAGACTCTGCTTCTCAAACTCTCCGTGTGCTCTCTTCGGCAAGGGCGCCGAAGCTGCTACTGACAGCGGAGTACCTGGCCTCTTCTGACCTAGGTCCCCCGCCATGGGCCCTAGCCCAGCAACTGAAGATACCAGCTCCCGGGATGCAGCACCAAACGCCTTCTGCATCAGAGCCACAAAGTCCGGGGAAAAAATAGCAGCCAACTCCCCCGGAAAAGGAGCCTGAGCCCCCCGGCCTAGAGGAAGGGCCCGGTACCGGATCCTCAAGTGGTACTCCCGGCGACAGAGGACCCTTGAGAGCCCTGGTAGAAGCCACCCCTTCCCTCATCCAGCTTTTGATCCTCCAGGGCTGCCTGGCTATAGCTCTTACATACCCCGGCCTCGGACACCGCTGACTTCTTCAGGCCACAGAGCAGGCATAATACCTTCCCTGGCATCTTAACTGCTCTAACCCAGGTCCGAGCCCCTGTAGTAAACCAACTACCCCCTGCAAAGAGCCTCAGCAGCAGTGCTTCCAACGGCCCCCGAAAACCCGGGCCGACTCTTTTTTTTTTTTTTTTTTAATCACATCAGCCAGCAGGACCCCGTGGGAGACTAATCCCACCAGAAAAAATCAAAAACGAGGCTTCAGGCGCCAGCTACAAGCGCTTGTTGCCCCGCTATAGC
Organism: Ichthyophis bannanicus; assembly: GCA_033557465.1. Lineage (NCBI taxonomy): Eukaryota > Metazoa > Chordata > Amphibia > Gymnophiona > Ichthyophiidae > Ichthyophis > Ichthyophis bannanicus. The sequence goes on along the minus strand of CM066046.1, from coordinate 25,687,993 downwards.
TGTTGGCGATTTCCCACCGAAATTCACCACGCGCCGCGGCCCACTGTCCGGCCCGGCGGTAAGAAGGCACCCGCTGCACTGAAAACCTCAGGCCTTACCTGCAGTCCGCTGCAAGTATAAAGCCTTCCACGTTGCTTCCACTTCGCTGAGATTTGCGCCCCCGGTCCCGATTCTCCGATGTCCAGAACGGGCAGAGGCAAACAGCTGTGCAGCGTGCCTTTACAGATTTCTCCTGCCCAACTCCTCAGACGCAAACAGGCAAGACTTCTGTGTGGCGTCGGGAGAGGGCTAAGGAACACCAGGACACCTCTGTAGTGGCAGACTCGTATCCGGACACTGCCCCCTTCACCGGAGCGCCACGCTAGCCCCCGATGAAGAAACTAAAGAGAGAGGGAGGCCCTTCACAAACAAATTTAAAGGCACAGACCCTGTAAATTCCTGGCACCACTCTTAATTACCTCCGTCAATCAAACCAACCCAAAGAAATAAAAACCCCAATTTAGAAAAGATTAAAGCCTTAATTGCTCCTCTAGTGAGCTGGGACTCCGGCTCACCAGCTCCTAGCTGCTTGGAGACTGATCTAAACTGGAGAGGAAGGAGGCGGAGCCTGAGTCCTTATACCAGTGACATCAAAGAACGATGTGGATCAGTCTCCAAGCTGCTGGAAGAGGTTCACAACTCCAGAGTTTCCGGGACTAGACTGGAGGGACGCTAAGGAACTGAAGGTTTGCCTGTTAAATTAAAGTCAGATAAGGTTTAGTTTAACTGAAAGTTGGCTTGTTAAACTACATCATAACTTAATAAACACAGAATTTTAAGTAGACAAAAATTGTATCTGTTTATCCCAAATAATTCCCTTTTCCCCAAGATATCGAAAAATTCCCAGCAGGTAAATATTTAACAGTGCAGATTCCTTCCCAGGATTAGCAGCTCTTCTCTCAACAGTCCTGCTTTGATCTTATCACACATGCTTGCACATGCTTATCACACATGCTTGCACATGCTTATCACACATACTTGCACTATCACACCTTGATCTTCTCTCACATGCTTGCAGTGTTGCCCCCAAAGTGTTTTTTTGCAAATGTGTGGGCCTTCATAAGGCTTTTCTTTAAAAGTGGCCTCCTTCTTACCACAGGAATGGAGGAGTAGCCTAATGGTTAGAGCACTGGCTTGGTAACCATGAAACTAGGGTTCAATTCCCACTAGCACTCCTTGTGTCCTTGGGGGATATCACTTAATCCTCTATTGCCTCGGAAGAAAGGCCAGGCAATCTACTTCTGGTCACATTTTATTTATTTATTTAGATGGATTTGATATACCGCTTTATCACTAAATCAAAGCGGTTAGCAAACAAACAATCAAAATAATTGTGTGGTCAGAAACATGCAGTGGGTAAGTCGAGAAGAGTGGTGTGGGATGCAGTGTGCTAGATTTATAAGAACATAAGATATGCCATACTGGGTCAGACCAAGGTCCATCAAGCCCAGTATTCTGTTTCCAACAGTGGCCAATCTAGGTCATATGTACCTAGCAGTTTCCCCAAGAGACACAAGTTCCACAATGCTTGTACTGGGTCAAGCATTGATATCTTCGGTCACTTCTTAATAATGGTTTATGGACCTTTCCTCAAGGAACTTGTCCAAACCTTTTTTAAACCCAGCTACACTAACAGCCTTTACTACATCCTCCGGTAACAAATTCCAGAGTTTGATTACACGTTGAGTGAAAAAATATTTTCTTTTATTAGTCTTAAATAGTTTACCTTGTAGCTTCATTGCATGTCCCCTAGTCTTTCTATATTCTGATAAGGTAAACAATCGATCTACGTTTACCCGTTCCACTCCGTTCATTAATTTATAGACTTCTATCATATCTCCCCTCAGCCGTCTCTTTTCCTGGTTAAAGAGCCCTAACCTTTTTAGCCTTTCTTCATAGGAGTATCCTTCCATCCCCTTTACCATTTTGGTGGCTCTTCTCTGTACCTTTTCTAAAATCGCTATATCCTTTTTAAGATACGGCGACCAGAATTGCACACAATATTCAAGGTGCGGTCTCACCATGGAACGATATAGAGGCATTATAATATCTTTTGTTTTATTTTCCATTCCTTTCCTTATCATACCTAGCATTCTATTTGCTCTCTTGGCCGCCGCTGCACACTGGGCTGAGGGTTTTAACATGGTATCCACAATGACGCCTAAATCTTTTTCCTGGGTGGTGGTTCCTAATGTGGAACCTTGCATCGTGTAACCATAGTTTGGGTTGTTCTTCCCTAGGTGCATAACCTTGCACTTGTCCACATTAAATTTCATCTGCCATTTTGATGCCCAGTCTTCCAATTTATCAAGATCCTCTTGCAATTTTTCACAATCCTCTTGGGTTTTAACAACTTTAAATAGTTTTGTCTCATATGCAAATTTGATAACCTCACTCGTTATTCCACTTTCCAGGTCATTTATGAATATGTCAAAAAGCAGCGGACCCAGCACAGATCCCTGGGGTACACCACTATTCACCTTTCTCCATTGGGAAAATTGGCCATTTAGCCCTACCCTCTGCTTTCTATCTTTTAACCAGTTCCTGATCCACAATAGTACACTGCCTCCTATCCCATGACTCTTTAGTTTTGCCAAAAGTCTCTGATGAGGAACCTCGTCAAAGGCTTTCTGAAAGTCCAGATACACAATATCAACCGACTCACCTTTGTCCACCTGTTTATTCACTCCTTCAAAAAAAACATAATAGATTAGTAAGACAAGATCTTCCTTGTCTAAAGCCATGTTGGCTGTCTCCCATTAGGTTGTGACTATCTACATGCTGAGTAATTTTATTCTTTATGATGGTTTCTACCATTTTTCCCGGTACTGACGTCAGGCTCACCGGTCTGTAGTTTCCCGGATCACCCCTGGAACCCTTTTTAAAAATTGGTGTTACATTGGCGATCCTCCAATCTTCAGGTATTAGAGATGATTTTAATGATAGTTCACAGATTACTGAAAGCAGTTCTGCAATCTCATATTTCAGTTCTTTCAACACCCTTGGATGTATACCATCCGGCCCAGGTGATTTGCTACTCTTCAGTTTATCTAATAGTTGTAAGACATCTTCCCGATGTATCGATATTTCCTTCAATTCTTCCGCACCTTTAAATACCACTTCAGTCATGGGTAACATCCCTACATCTTCCTCAGTAAAGACCGAAGCAAAGAATTCATTCAGTCTCTCCGCTATCGCCTTGTCGCCTCTTAGTGCTCCTTTAACCCCTTTATCATCTAATGGACCAACTGACTCTCTCACAGGTTTTTTGCTACGAATGTACTTGAAAAGGTCTTTATTTCGCGTTTTTGCTTCCGCAGCAAGCTTCTTCTCAAATTCTCTCTTTGCCTGCCTTATCAATGCCTTGCATTTGACTTGCCAGTGCTTGTGCTGTTTCCAGGTTTCGTCGTTTGGCTCTTTTTTCCATTTCCTGAAAGATGCTTTTTTGGCAACAACAGCCTCTCTGACCTCACCTTTAAACCATGCTGGCAGTTTTTTGGACTTCCTTCCACTTTTCTTAAAGCGTGGAATACAGCTGGTCTGGGCTTTCAAGATAGTATTTTTCAACAATATCCAAGCTTGATGTACGTCTTTAACCTTCGCAACTGCTCCTTTTAGTTTTTTCTTAACTGTTTTCCTCATTTTATCATAGTCTCCTTTTCGAAAGTTAAAAGGTAGTACTGTGGATTTCCTTACTATCCCTCCTCCACTAATTAAATCAAAGGCGATCATGTTATGATCACTATTGCCAAGTGGCCCCAACACCCTTATCTCTTGCACTAGATCTGGTGTTCCACTAAGGACTAGGTCTAATAATTTGCTGGTGAACAATATACATTGCCAAGAAAACCCAGGAGTTGGAATGGACTCGAAGCAACATTGCATTTTTTCCTTCTTACCACCCTCCCATATAGGCCATATTTCTGGAATAATCTTCAAATAACTCAACAGTCAACATTTTCCTCAGTCTTAGCCAGAGACCTCTGAAGTTCTTTTCAAGTAAACTTAGGCCTCACAGGGATCTTCCTCAACTATTGATTTTGGAGGGACAATCTGAATGAGGAAGTATCTTGATGGTGCCAAGCTGACAGTGCCTCGTGGGATATTCAAATACATGGAAATTTTCTTATAGCCTTCCCCCAATATGTAACACTGAATTCCAGATTTCTTTCTGAAGCTGTTTTTGGCATGTTTAGACTGCTGCTTCAAATTCATGTAATACAATAGAAATATAGCTTGATGCTTCATTCAGGAATATTCAAATCATTTCAACTGCAACTAGACAAAGGTGAGCTGCATTTATTATTCTTGTACAGGCAATTTTTGTAAATTTATTTATTTATTATTTTATTTATTTATTACAGGTTCTTATATACCGCTCTATTCAGCATCAGCGCGGTTCACAATAAAACAACATACCATAACAACACATTGTTTGGTTTTTACATAGAACAAGGTCAGAGAACTTGGATAAAACATGGAACTTAAATGTAAATGGAACTTATTTACTACTGCTACTACTTATCATTTCTATAGCGACACAAGGTATATGCAGTGCTGTACAGACACATGTAAGAGATGGTTCCTGCTTATTGCAGCTTACAAGCTAGTGTCACCAAGCCTCGTAGGGAGAGACTCAGTGAGTGCCCTAGGCAGTCGCCTAGGGTGTTTTGAGTCACCTTGTTGCTACTTCTTTTTAAGACAGAGAGTCAGACAGTCAAGGTGATAAAGTAAAGTGGGGTTTATTCCCGTTCCCCGGCGAATATCAATGCTTGGAATACAATAATGCAGAACTTAAACAAAACACAGCTTGAGCAATTTTCTTCTCTCTTGTTCCTTGCACAGAGAGGTCTAACGCAAAGAGGTTATTTCATCATTCAGACAAACTGTACAATCCATTGGCTCCTGGTCAATGTAATTATTACTGCTTGTATCTTGGTTTATACTTGGCTGGTAGCTGACGCAGCCAGGCTCACTCATATAACAAGTGCCAGCTTCACTGGTCGGGGGAGGGTAAACTTTCCCCTCTCCCAGGCACTGCTCTAACTCGGGATTGTAAAAACCTCTTCTGTAATCAGTTCTCTTATAGCCAGTCTCTCTTGGCTCTCTCACTTGGAAGTGGGAACCCTTTCCCAGGTTAAAACCTTGCTGCCAATAAGGACTATAAAAACACCCAGTTTCACTTCCTTCCCCAATGTAAGGTTTTATCCTCTTTACCTTATCTAGGTTGCAGGCATCAGCTGTGGGGTTTTTCTCTCGTGGCAAAGTTCTAGCCTCGTGTAGCAAGTTCCTCCGAGGTTTGTAAAAACTCTCGGGGCTAGTGTTCCACTTCCTGCCTTCCAGGAAATCCTCCTGGGGGCTGTCTTGCCAGTGGTACGCTTCTCTAACGCTCCTTGGTAATTGCCTGGAGCTTTCTCTGAGAGCTTTTGGACCTCCCAGACCTTCCACGCTTTCCCTGGGAGTAAAAACTTCTCCTGGAGCTTTGGAACCCTCTCTGCTTCCATGACTTGCCTGATTGCTGCTGAAACTCTAGCTGCATCGGAGTGTCACCTTCCCCTGCAGAGTCCTGCTTACTTGCTCTCAGGTATTTGTTCTGTCTCCCAGACTTTCTCTCGTAGTTGCTCTCAGCCTTATTCCTGAAGTTGTTCTCAGCGCTGTTCTCAGGGCTGCTCTCAGGGCTGTTCTGATTCCTGGTTCTAACCAGGTCCCTTTGTACCTCCCCTCTCTGCACGTAACGTCTGCTCCTGGGAGCAGGTGCTGGTAATTAGAATCCTGGATTCTAACTGCGTCACTGTTGCAGACAGGAAAGTTCCGTTCTAACCCTTTCTTTCCTACCTGTGCTGATGGCACCGGGTGCTCAGCCCTTTTTAGCCATGCTGGATCTCTCTGCCTAGCCCATTTTGAGGTGAGTTCTGTATTTTCACTAACCTCCATTGGCTCCACTGTATCACGTATCCCCCCTCTTAAGACATTCCGGGATGGGGGACATTTGTACTCACAGCCCGGAATCCTCACAGGAATCTCACTCTCCCTGCCTGACCTGCTGTTGAGCACTGAATTGTGGTGCCAGGAGTTCTCCCGGTCCGCTTCTATTTCCCAACGCTTGCCACTTCTCCAAGAGTTGCTAACTGCGGCCGTTCTCTCCTGCCAAGGCTTTAATATGTTAACATGATAGGTTTGGCGACGACCGTTATCGTTCTCTACCACGTATGTCACTGGACCTTTTTGCTGCACTACTGTGTATGGGCCCTTCCACTGGGCCTCGAACTTGGGCCCAGGGTCGGCAACCATTACTACCACTTTGTCACCTATGGACAAGTGTCTCATCTTTTTGCCCTTATCATAGTGCTTCTTTTGGCTGCGTTGACTACCCTGCCCATGTTCTTCTGCAACTCGCGAAACCCTTTTCAGGCGGCTTCGGAGTTTTCGCAGAAACTGGGGAACCCCTATTTCCCCTGCCTCGGGCTCAACCCACTGGTCTCTTAGGATATCAAGGACCCCCCGTGGCGCCCGCCCGAACATCAACTCGTACGGAGATGTTCCTAATGAAGCTTGGATACGCTCCCTACTGGCATATAGGGTAAAGGGAAGTAAAATATCCCAGTCAGCCATCTGCCCGTCCAGTGCCCTTCTTAAGAGCTGCTTAAGAGTCTGGTTAAAACGCTCGACCAGACCATTGGTCTGCGGATGGTAAGCCGAGGTTTTTATATGAAGGATGCCAAACGCATCCCATACCTGCGCTAGATGTTTGGAAACAAAATTGCTCCCCCTATCTGTCAGCATCTCCCTGGGGAACCCTACCTCGCAGAACAATTTAATCAATTCTGCGGCTATAAATCTGGCCGATATGTTCCTTAGAGGTACCGCCCATGGGAATTTTGTAGCACAGTCCATTATCACGAGGATATATTGATACCCTCTGGGGGTTTTCACCAATGGACCTACTATGTCCATTGCCATACGATGAATGGGCTCGGTTATCATCGGGGTCTGTACTAGGGGAACTCCTGCTGGCCTGACAGCACTTACCCGCTGACAAGAGGGGCACGCTTCACAAAAGCGCTTTGTCTCTCTGAAGACCCCCGGCCAGTAGAACCGCTCTAGGATCTGGTCTAAAGTGCCTTGAATCCCCTTATGCCCACTAACTGGGTGATCATGGGCTAGTCGTAACACTACGGCCTTAAAGGTAGTGGGAACCACTAGTTGTTTTCTAATTGCCCCGGTATGCGGGTTAGTGCTTTCCCTATATAGAATGTTCTCGTCTAACAAGAACCTTGGGAGCACATCCCTACCTTTCTGGGCAAACTCAAAAGCGTGTTTAAGCACTGGGTCTGACCTCTGTTCTCCTGGAAATGAGGGAAACTTCCTCACTAGGTCACTGGGTACCCAAGGTAAACCTTGCCTATCTGTTCCTCCAGCCCTCACCTGAGCCCGGTGGTGTCTTTCTTGGCGTTTATCGCCTTTACTTTTCTTATTTTCCTTAGAGGGGGTGCCCATTAATTCCTCATGATGGGGAAGCTCGCTTAGGCCCTCCTCTAGAACCTCATCCTCTCCTCCGGAAGGTTCACGTTCTGTACCTGTGGGATCAGAATTATCTGTGGGTGATTTACCCTGCACCTCCTCAGCCTTTGCTTGAGAGCGGGTGGACACCATACCTCCCTTTATGGGTATTTCCTCCCCCATACCTTGGTAAAAGAGTGGCCAGTCCCTACCTAGCACAATATCATATGGTAGGTTAGGGACTACAACTATCCGGATCTCTTTCTGGGTACCTAAGGCCTTAATGTGTGTCTTGTATAGAGGATACTGGGTGGTTGCGCCGTGTACGCATTTTATGCTGGCTTGCTCATCTTGCTGACTCGAGGGAAAATCATTTTTGGCCTGTATGACGTCCCAGAACTGCCGGGAGACCATACTTTGATCGGCCCCCGAGTCTAGCAAGGCTTTGGCCGGTACCCCTTCCACCTCCACATCCAGGCGGAATCCCTGTGGTACCCGCTCATTACCCTCTGCTATCAAGGCTATGCGATTTGGGCAAAACCTTTTTACATGCCCTACTTTACCACATTTAAAGCATGTTATACCATCATTAGAATTACTTCTTTCAAGCAAACATTTCTTTGTACAATATGTGTCAAATGGCAAACCCTCCTTTAACCTTGCAGGACTGGTACAGCCCAACTTCCAGTCAGCGCTTTTAGACATTCTTTTATTCCGCTCGGCTTCTAAAAACCGCTCAGTAAGCTGCGCTGCTTGTATGGAGGTTGTGCAGTCTTGCAGTGTTAAAAAGGCTTTGACATCTGAGGGCACTGCCTCACAATATTGCTCCAATACAATTTGATCAATTAAGCTATCCACGGTTTTACCCTCAGGCTCTAGCCATTTTAGGGCTAAACTGCGCACCCTATGGCACAGTGCTTTTGGCGTTTCGCCTACTTGTAACCTTGTGGATCTAAGCATTCTACGGTACACAGCTGGTGTTAAGCCTAGCCTATCCCGTACCGCTTTTTTAATTTCTAGGTACTCTGTTGCCAATGCGGCAGGCATCGCTCGGTACGCTGCCTGAGCTTCTCCCTTTAGGGAGGCGGCGAGTCTAACCGCCCACTGCTCCTTAGGCCAATGTGCATGCAGAGCTACTCTTTCGAATGATTCTACAAAATCATCAAAATTGTCTCCATCTGACATATGTCCAAATGTCCATATCCCACACTGGGGTGGGCCTACCCCACTGAAGCCTTCTGGTGTCTTCTTTTCTTGTTGTTCTTCTAGTAGCGTTTTCACGAGGTCTGCCAGGGGCTTTTGCTGTGCCTGGAGAGCAGCCAGAGCCTGTTCTTGGTTCTGCTGAGCCAGCTCCCTCTGTTTTTCGAATTGGGCGCTCATCCAGCGTAGCACCTCCTGGGCATCCATCGCTTAGCTGTTGCTGCAAAACACAAACACAAGAAACACCAAGTGCGGTATCCCTGGGCAAAGGACTTTTTCTGCCCTTTTCACTTTTATTATTCTCTTTTTTTTTTTTTTTCAAAGAGCACCCCTTCTCACTCCGGATCCTCCCCAGCCTATGCCCATATACCTTTTACCTGGACTAGGTGGAGGGTCTCGCTTTGAGAAGGTACTTGTGCGCCATAGTCCACTCCGGTTCCCTCTGGATTTCCTTCCGGGCGTGGCAACTTCTGCTCCTCAGCTGGGCCTTGTGCACGTCCTGGTGGCTTGTTCCAGATTGAAAAATCCGCCCCAACTACGCCATTCCTGTCACCAAGCCTCGTAGGGAGAGACTCAGTGAGTGCCCTAGGCAGTCGCCTAGGGTGTTTTGAGTCACCTTGTTGCTACTTCTTTTTAAGACAGAGAGTCAGTCAGTCAAGGTGATAAAGTAAAGTGGGGTTTATTCCCGTTCCCCGGCGAATATCAATGCTTGGAATACAATAATGCAGAACTTAAACAAAACACAGCTTGAGCAATTTTCTTCTCTCTTGTTCCTTGCACAGAGAGGTCTAACGCAAAGAGGTTATTTCATCATTCAGACAAATTGTACAATCCATTGGCTCCTGGTCAATGTAATTATTACTGCTTGTATCTTGGTTTATACTTGGCTGGTAGCTGACGCAGCCAGGCTCACTCATATAACAAGTGCCAGCTTCACTGGTCGGGGGAGGGTAAACTTTCCCCTCTCCCAGGCACTGCTCTAACTCGGGATTGTAAAAACCTCTTCTGTAATCAGTTCTCTTATAGCCAGTCTCTCTTGGCTCTCTCACTTGGAAGTGGGAACCCTTTCCCAGGTTAAAACCTTGCTGCCAATAAGGACTATAAAAACACCCAGTTTCACTTCCTTCCCCAATGTAAGGTTTTATCCTCTTTACCTTATCTAGGTTGCAGGCATCAGCTGTGGGGTTTTTCTCTCGTGGCAAAGTTCTAGCCTCGTGTAGCAAGTTCCTCCGAGGTTTGTAAAAACTCTCGGGGCTAGTGTTCCACTTCCTGCCTTCCAGGAAATCCTCCTGGGGGCTGTCTTGCCAGTGGTACGCTTCTCTAACGCTCCTTGGTAATTGCCTGGAGCTTTCTCTGAGAGCTTTTGGACCTCCCAGACCTTCCACGCTTTCCCTGGGATTAAAACTTCTCCTGGAGCTTTGGAACCCTCTCTGCTTCCGTGACTTGCCTGATTGCTGCTGAAACTCTAGCTGCATCGGAGTGTCACCTTCCCCTGCAGAGTCCTGCTTACTTGCTCTCAGGTATTTGTTCTGTCTCCCAGACTTTCTCTCGTAGTTGCTCTCAGCGCTGTTCTCAGGGCTGCTCTCAGGGCTGTTCTCAGGGCTGTTCTGACTTCCTGGTTCTAACCAGGTCCCTTTGTACCTCCCCTCTCTGCACGTAACGTCTGCTCCTGGGGGCAGGTGCTGGTAATTAGAATCCTGGATTCTAACTGCGTCACTGTTGCAGACAGGAAAGTTCCGTTCTAACCCTTTCTTTCCTACCTGTGCTGATGGCACCGGGTGCTCAGCCCTTTTTAGCCATGCTGGATCTCTCTGCCTAGCCCATTTTGAGGTGAGTTCTGTATTTTCACTAACCTCCATTGGCTCCACTGTATCACACTAGTCAATACAGACAGCACAACAGCTGAGGAATGGTAAGGAAACACATAAGAGACTAGGTGGATCAGGATCCAAAAGCGGCCTCAAAGAGGTGAGTTTTTAGCCTGGATTGCAAAAGGGCCAGAGATGAAGCCTGATGTACAGGCTCAGGTAGTTTGTTCCAGGCAAAAGGAGCAGCAAGGTGAAAGGATCAAAGTCTGGATTTGGCAGTAGAAGAGAAGGGCACAGATAGAAGCAATCCGTCAGAAGGGTGGAGCTCCCAAGGAGGGGTGTAGTGAGGAGCAGTGGAACGAGTGCACTTATAAGTCATTAGGAGAAATTTGAACTGGATACCGAAACTGAGAGGGAGCTAATGAAGTGACTTGAGATGAGGGGTTATATGAGCATATTGAAGAAGGCAAAGGATTAGCCGCAGAGCTGAGTTTTGAACAGATTGAAGGGGGGAGAGATGATTCAGAGGGAGAACAGCAAAGAGGAGGTTGCAATAGTCTAGACAGGAAATGAATAAAGAGTGGATAAGTGTTTTGCAGTACTGTGTTCAGAGAGGAAGGGGCGAAGTTTGCTGATGTTATACAGAAAGAAGCTACTACTACTATTAATCATTTATACAGCGCTACAAGGCTTATGCAGTGCTGTACATATGCATGTAGAAAGATGGTCCCTGCTTGTCAGAGTTTACAATCTAAAACAGATAATAGCCGAGACTAGGGGTACAAAAAGGGAGGGGTATGGAGACACATGGAGAACAAGGGATCAGGATCCAAAAGCAACCTCAAAGAGGTAAGCTTTTAGCATGGATTTGAAAATGGGTAGAGATGGAGCTTGATGTAGACTCGGGTAGTTTGTTCCAGGTATAAGGAACAGCAAGGTTCAAGGACTGAAGTCTGGAGTTGGCAGAGGAAGAAAAGGGCATAGAAAGAAGCAAGCCAGTAGAAGAGCAAAGTTCACGATGAGGAGTGGAGGGAGGGAGGAAAGGTAGTGAAGAGCAGTAGAATAAACATATTTGTAGGTCAGAAGGAGCAGTTTTAATTTGATACGGAAGGGGAGCCAATGAAGTGACTTGAGAAGAAGGGTTATATGAGTATAGCAGGGCTGGCGGAAGATTAATCACACAGCTAAATTCTGAACAGACTGAAGGCGAGACACATGACTCAGAGGAAGACCAGCAAGGAGGAGGTTGCAATAGTCTAGACGGGAGGTGACTAAAGAGTGAATAAGTGTCTTAGTAGTGTGTTCAGAAAGGAAGGGGTGAATTTTGTTAATGTTATAGTGAAAGCTAAAACCTGTCCTTTCTATCAGGGGGATGTGTGTGGAGAAGGACAGGAAGGAGCCAAAGATGACCCAAGGTTGCAGGCTGAGGAAACAGGATGTAGAAAAGTGTTATCTACAGAGACAGAGAAAAAAAGGAAAGGAGGAGGAAGGTTTAGAGGGAAAAAAATAAGCAGCTCAATTTTGTCCATGTTCAATTTTAAATGGCAGTGAGACATCCAGGCAGCGATGTCAGATAGGCAGGCAGAGATTCGGTCCTATAGTGTCGGAGAACTGTCAGGTACAGAGAGATAGATTTGAGAGCCATTGGTGAAAACTGGTACTGAAAGCCATGGGAGAAGATAAGAGCACCAAGGGACTAGGTATAGAGAGAGAGAGAGAGGAGAATAGGGCCCAGAATAGACCCATGGGGTACACCAACTGAGAGTGGGATAGCAGTAGAGGAGGAACGACCAGAACAAACAATGAAAGAGCGATGGGAGAGATAAAAGAACCACGACAGTAGAGAGCCCCTAAAACCAAGGGAGGAAAGTGTGTTGAGGAGAAGGTGGTGGTAAACAGTGTCAAAAGCAGCAGAAAGGTCAAGAAGAATGAGGATTGAGCAAAGGCCCTTGGATTTAGCCAGGAACAGGTCGTAGGAGACTTTGGCAAGAGCTGTTTCAGTAGAATGTAAGGGACGAAAGCCAGATTGTAGAGGGTCTAGAAGAGCTTGAGAGGAGAGAAAACTCAAAGCAACAGTGGAGAACTGCATGTACAAGAAGTTTAGAAATGAAGGGAAGAAGGGAGATGGGATGATAATTAGAAGGTTAAGCAAGGTCAAGTGAAGGTTTTTTGAGGAGAGGTGTAGCCACAGTATGCTTGAAGGCTGCTGGGATAGTTGCAGTACAGAACGATAGAAAGAAAATTTTTGAGATGGAAGGGATGACAAAGGAGGAGATGGAGTTAAGGAGACAGGTGAGAACCGAATCCAAGGAATGTAGGCCTGGTACCTGTTCAGAAGCTAATGTCTGAACCAACAGCATGGCTTCCGGTTACAAGATTTATTTATTTATTTATTTAACCATTTTTCTATACCACCTTATCCTTCAATCAAAATGGTTTACATTATGTAAGTGCTGCATGTAAGGAACATGGCTGAGACCTTCAATGTGCTACTAGTATTTGCAACAATGTATTGATTTGCACTGCAGCAACTTTTGAGCATGATGGACCTTTGTTTGCAGAAGGATCACCTATTAGCTGTTACTGGATTTGCTGAAGATAACATACAGGGTTCGAGTCCAGCCAATCATCAGGTCTTCAGGACAAAGAAATTATACGGCTGTACACCGGAACCCAGAACTCAGAGCGAGAAAGATCTTAGAAGAAAGAACTGAGAAAAAACTCAAAAAGAACTCAGAGAAGGAACACAGAGAAGAGAACAAGATGGAGAGAACAAAGCACAGACAGACACAGCCCAAAAGAATACACATCTGCAGCACTCTGAAACATACAGAGGCTGGCAGAACAACTGGGAACTTTAAACATCTGATACAGACTGTTCACTTCCCTTCTCTCTCTGGAAAGTCAGACAGTGTTCAAGGCCAAAGCATCGGGATGGAGTGAATTTCTCCCACAGACCAGCAGCTCAGTGTGTGACCACGCAGTTAATTTCAGCTGACTTTGGACCTCTGCCCTTCTTTGACTTCGTGCCATGCCGGAGTAATTTCCCGGACCCAGCCACGAGTATTCTGGTGAGAGTTAAGGTTCTGGTCTTTAATTTCTCCCGGAGGTTGGGGCTAGCTTAGACAGACAGATAATTTACTGTACATCTGAGTGAATGCAAATCAGTGATATTGGTTCCTAAAACAGAGATTAGATCTCTTGGTAATTGTAACATAGGGCTGAATAACGTACTATCTCAGAAAGCTAATTTATTCTAATATTTCCACTATTTTTGCTATCAGAAAAAAAGTCTAATTTGCATACAAACAGGGCTGGTTCTTGTTTTATCACGTGGTTTGTTTGCCAGGTGGTCCTGTGGAATCCTGGGAAAATGAAGGTAGCAGTTTTTCCCTAGACAGACCGAGTATTTGTATTTGTATATTTATCTGCTACTGATATCATCTCCTACAGGAACAAGTAATGAGTTTAGAGAAGGAAAGAAGGTAAGTGGTTTCCTCTTCAGAGATCTTAGAAAAAGACTAAAGAATAGCAGAAATTGAGGGGAGAGTTGATATTTAAGAGAGGGAAGAGGAGATGAAGCTGAACTTGTGGTGAATTGGGGTGTATCTTGGGACTCTGTCATGGAAATAGTTGGCTAGGGTTTGGGCAGAAAGGGAAAGAGGGGTTGGAGACGGAGGCGCCTTGAGAAGAGATTTGAAGAGAGACAGTGAGGGTTAGAGGCAAGAGAGTGTCAGATGGGCATAGTCGTTTTGCTTGGCGAGTGCCATGGCTGACTAGAAAGAGATAAGCATGAATTTGAAGTGAAGAAAGTCAAAGGGTGTGGGATTTGAGCCAGGCTTTAGCTATCAGTTGCAATCAAGATTTTTTGGTTTCTTATTCTTAATTACTTTCTGACTTTTTATAATTGTTTTTTTCACATTGAAAGCATATAGTATGTTGTGTAGATCCGTGAAACAAACTTCTACTGTAATGAATTTTGATTGTATATTTTTTAGATAGCATAAAGTGAAAAAAGTAAATGGTTGTTTAGAGTTTTAAAAGGCATTGTAAATAATTCACTATCCTTTACATCAGTCGACTCTCCAACTTTCCCACCATCGAGGTAAACCTAACCAGCCTGTAGCTTCCAACCTCCTCTCTATTACTACTTTTTTTTTTTTTTTTACATTTTCAAATTCATAAAAAAAGTAAATATTCAGGAACAACTACTATTCATAAGTGCTCAAATATCTATTATTATTATTATTAATTAATTATTAATATTATCTAATACAAAAAGAGAAATAGTAATGAAAAGTTGTACAAGTCCACATCAAGGGAGACAACATCGGACCAAACACCCCACTAATTTCATAATAGACCTCTATTCATTCAAGCAACCAGGCAACATAGGTCAAATATACATCATATGATTTTATCAAGCAAAAAACGTTCCAACTGCAATGGATCCATGAAAATAAATTTATTACCCTTGCAGGTGATCAAACACTTGCAAGGGTATTTCAAATTAAATGTAGCACCAGCAGCCAGAACCCTAGGTTTAATTTGAAGACAAGCCTTACGGCACGATTGGGTGGCTTTAGCTACATCAGGAAATACTGATAAAGGTTGACCACAAAACAATGCGTCCTTCTTAGAAAAGAAGAGATGCAGAATCACCCCCTTCACTGCCCCAGAAGAAAAGGTAACCAACAAAGTCACCCTCTGGGAGACCTTATCAAGCAAGGTCTCCAAGAAGGTTGTGGTCAGTTTCACCCTCTGGTGTCTTATCCAATATACGTTGAGGTAAATAATAAATAGAGGAAATAAAAGAATCATCAAAAGAAGTATAATGCAACGTCTCTAACATATTTTTAAAACAGCTCCAAAGGAGAAATAAGATGGACCTTAGGAAAATTTTGAAACCTAAGGTTCCTGGCCCCGGCTAAGTTTTCCAATAATTCTAACTTAGAACGAAGAAACAAGCTATCTTAACAAAAGCATTACTTGCAGTTTGAATCCCATTCACTTTGCTTGCCTCAGTCTTACGGATCCCTCTCAAAAACAGCTGACAAGGTCTCTCCATGACTCTGAAGGGCTAAAGAAGTGCCCTCCGTAAAGGCACACAGCTGCGAGAGAGTGCCCGAAAGAACATCATTCAAGGAAACCTCACTCGTGGAAGGACCTGAAATCCCCAGAAGTGGTCCAGCCACTAGCAGCAACACTGGAACTAGATAGGTTTGTACAGCACAGGTCACACACAGGATTTACCTCCCCAGGAAGAGGAGTTGAAGCCACTGGAATAGGAGAACCATTCAAAATAGTCGGTCCTCCATGGGGAGAAACGGCATTACCAATACCTGGTTGAGGGGGGGAGGAGTATGTACCCCGACCTTAAAGAAACCTCCGAAGATGAAATGCCATCCACTATAGAGATTCTAGTTGACTAAGATGGGGCAAAATTCATTACATGATGGTCCAAAGGCCAACAACCCCTTTCGATGACACAGGGCCCTTACTTCTCACCTTCCGTTTGCCCATATCTCTCAAGGACAGCAATTACACCACAGAGGTTCCCAAGTCCTCCAAAAGGGCTCCTAAGGGGCAGTTTGGCTGTTTGGATTTGTGGAAGATCTTGTTAATTCCAGGCTGCTATGCGGAGTGAAGAGGCTGCCATGTAGTCTGTACTAACCAACAGCACCGGACTTTTAAATTTAAAGTGCTTCGAGGCGCACCTGCGTCTGGCGGGCCTGTGCCTAAGGGCCACACCAATGGTTTATGGACCTCTCCTCCAGGAACTTGTCCAAATCTTTTTTAAAACCAGCTACATTAACTGCTTTTACTACATCCTCTGTTAATGAATTCCAGAGTATGATAACGCATTGAGTGAAAAAATATTTTCTCTTATTAGTCTTAAATGGGTTACACTGTAGCTTCATTGCATGTCCCCTAGTCTTTCTACTTTTTGATGGCATAAACAATCGATCTACATCTACCCATTCCATTCTATTTATTAATTTATAGAACTCTATCATATCTCCCCCTCAGCTGTCTTTTTTCCAGGTTGAAAAGCCCTAACCTTTTAAGCTTCTCCCCAAAAAGGTATCATTTACCTTTACCATTTTGGTGGTTCTTCTCTGTACCTTTTCTAATTCCGCTAAATATATATTTTTTAAATACGGCGACCAGAATAGCACAATAAAAGTGTGGTGGCACCATGGAACGATACAGAGACATTATAATATCCTTTGTTTTTATTCTCCATTACTTTCCTTATGATTCACTAGCATTCTATTTGCTTTCTTGTCCGCCGCTGCACACTGGGCGGAAGGTTTCAATGTGTCATCCACAATGACACCTAAATCTTTTTCCTGTGTGGTGGTTCCTAATATGGAACCATAACTTGGGGTTGTTCTTACCTAGGTGCATAACTTTGCACTTGTCCACATAAAATTTTGTTTGCCATTTGAACATCCATAGTCTTCCAGTTTATCAAAGTCCTCTTCCAATTTTTCACAATCCTCTTGGGTTTTAACAACTTTGAATAATTTTGTGTCATCTGCAAATTTGACTACCTCACTCGTTATTCTCATTTCCAGGTCATTTACGAATACGTTAAAAAGCAACAGACCCAGCACAGATCCCTAGAGTACTCCACTATTCACCTTTCTCCATTGGGAAAAATGGCCATTTAGCCCTACCCTCTGCTTTCTATCTTTTAACCAGTTCCTGACCCACAAAGGTATACTGACTCCTATCCCATGACTTTGTAACTTCGCAGAGTCTCTCCTGAAGAACCTTGTCAAAGGCTTTCTGAAAATCCAGATACGCTATATCGACCATCTCACCTTTGTCTGCTTGTTCATTCACACCTTCAAAAAAATATAACAGATTAGTAAAGCAAGATCATCCTTGGCTAAAGCACTGTTAGCTTTCTCCCATTAAACCATGACATGTACAGTAATTTTGTTCTTTACAATGGCTTCTACCATTTTGCCCAGTACTGATATCAGGCTTACCGGCCTGTAGTTTTGCGGATCACCGCTGGAACCCTTTTTAAAAATTGGCGTTACATTGGCCATTCGCCAATCTTCAGGTACTATAGATGATTTTAATGATTACTAATAGTAAGTCCACAATCGTATATTTCAGTACTTTCAACACCCTCGGGTTATACCATCCGGTCCAGGTGATTTACTAATCTTCAGTTTATCAAATAGTTGTATTTTCTTGATATTTCTTTCAATTCTTCCGATGCATCAACTTTAAATACCATTTCCGTGGTGGGTAACTTCCCTACATCTTCTTCAGTAAAGACCGAAGCAAAGAATTCATTTAGTCTATCCACTATGGCCTTGTCCCTTCTTAAGTGCTGCTTTTACCAATCTATCATCTAATGGTTCAACTGACTCTCTCACAGGTGTTTTGCTACGAATGTACTTGAAAAAGTCTTTATTATGCATTTTTGTTTCCACAGCAAGCTTCTCAAATTCTCTCTTTGCCTGTCTTATCAATGCCTTGCATTGCCAGTGCTTATGTTGTTTCCAGTTTTCATCATTTGGCTCCTTTTTCCATTTCCAAAAAGATGCTTTTTTGGCTACAACAGTGTCTCTGATCTCACCTTTAAACCATGCTGGCAGTTTTTTGGACTTCCTTCTGCCTTTCTTAAAGCGTGGAACACAGTTGGTTTGGGCTTCCAAGATAGCCATGCTTGATGTAAATCTTTAACCTTTGCAGCTGCTCCCTTTTTTATCAGTCTTCCTTTTGAAAGTTAAAAGGCAATACTGTGTGGATTTCCTTGCTGTCCTTCCTCCATTTATGAAATCAAATGCAGTCATGCCAAGTGGCCCCAACACCCTTAATCTCTTGCACCAGTTCTTGTGTACCACTAAGAACTAGGTCCAAAATGGCTTCTCCACTTGTCGATTCATAAACCAGCTGCTCCAAGAAGCAGTCATTTATTTCATCTAGAAACATCATCTCCCTAGCATGTGCTGCCATGACACTGACCAGTCGATACCGGGGTAAATAAAATCACCCATTATTATTACTGTATTGTAACATTTCATCATCTATTTATTCATTATGGCCAGGCGGTCGGTCGTACGCTTCCACTGCCATCACCTTCCCCTTTTTACATGGAATTTCAATCCATAGAGATTCTACCATGTAGTTTGTTTCCTGCGACACTTTAATCCTGTGCGACTCAATGCCCTCTCTAACAGAGTACAACCCCTCCACCAATTTGATCTACTCTATCATTGTGATATAATTTGCACCCAGGTATCACAGTGTCCCACTCGTTGTTCTCCTTCCACCAGGTCTCCGAGATACCAATCATATTTAACCTCTCATTTAATGCTATATATTCTAACTCTCCCATCATTGACTTCAGTAAAATGGCTAAGTGCCTGAAGGAGAAGTTGGCAGGGTGGGAGGGGATAGGGAAGTGGAATTACGGGGGGCTAAACTAAAGGAGGCAATAAAAGGGGCAACAGATACATATGTAAGGAAAGTAAATAAAAACAAGAGGAAAAAGGAGAAATTAGACCTTACCTGCTAATTGTCTTTCCTTGAGTTCTCTCCGGGCCAGTCCAGGAAAGTAGGGTAGTCAACCTTCTCCAGCAGCTGAGGACTGAAATACTGAAAATCTTTGCTGACAGCCGCTCTAGCTCCCCCTGGTGTCAGAGAGAGTCAGTCTTATGGTATCAAAGCAGCGGACATAAAAACGTACTAAACTGGAAAAAACAAAACAAAAGAACTGTTAAATTACATCGTTATAACTATAGACCATATCATTTAACAGTTTCTCCTCTTATTCTCCATTTTTTCTCTTCGCTTTTTTTTTTTTTTTTTAAAAACACTTATCATGAATATGTCTTCCAATGTCCCCAGCTCCGGCCACCAGCTTGGCAACCTGTTATATGTGGAAACCTTTGGCCGAGGACTGTAACAGTTTCAATTCTCGCAGATAATAGAGGGAGGGTCCTGGACTGACCCGGAGAGAACTCAAGGAAAGACAATGAGCAGGTAAGGTCTAATTTCTCCTTCCTATTCGTCTCTCCGGGCCAGTCCAGGAAAGTAGGGCAGTACCAAAGCAGTACTTAAACCAGGGAGGGTCCTGTGAGCCCCGCCACAACCGCCGAGGCCCCTACCCTAGCATCTTCCCACGACTGAACATCCAACTGATAGTGCTTAGCAAACGTATGCAAAGACGACCACGTCGCCGCTCTACAGATATCCACCAGCGGAACCAAAGCAGACTCCGCCCACGAAGCCGCCTGACCCATAGTAGAATGAGCTCTGATCCCCACTGGAGCCTTCATGTCCTTCGCTTGATAAGCTGCCCTAATGGCATGCTTCACCCAATGAGAGATAGAAGCCTTGGTCGCCGCCTTTCCTTTAGCCGGACCCCCGAACAGTAGGAAGAACCTATCCGACTTTTGAAACGGTTCTGTCTCCTTGAGATAACTTCGTAGCACGCGTCATAAATCTAACCTCTTCAGTGACCGATCCCACTTTTCCCCTTCGCGAGGACGAAAGGTAGGAAGGAAAACGGCTTGATTCATATGAAAGCTAGAGATCACTTTAGGAAGAAAAAACGGCACTGGCCGTAATACTACTTTCTCTGCCAAAAACTGAAGGTACGGCTCCCTGCACGAGAGCGCTTGCAGATCTGAAACTCTGCGAGCGGAACACAATGCCACCAAAAAGGCAGTCTTCCAGGATAGCTCTCGGAGATTACCCGGTGTCTTGGACTCAAACGGCGGCTCTGTCAGAGCCTCCAACACCAAATTCAAATCCCAATGAGGAACTATTTGCCGAACTGGAGGCCGAATGATCTTGGCTGCCCTAAGAAACTGCCGCACATCCAGATGCGAGGAAATTGAACGACCTTGCACCTTCCCTCTGTAACAGGCTGGCGCCGCCAGCTGCACCTTAAGAGAATTGAGGGCTAGTTCTTTCTCAAGTCCCCCCTGGAGGAAGGCTAAGATATCCGGCAGCTTCACCCCCGAAGGCCGAACCTGTCGTTCTTCACACCACGCTTCAAAAATACGCCATACCCGAATGTACGCTAATGAAGTAGATGTCTTCCTGGACTTTAACATAGTGGCTATCACGGACCGTGAGTATCCTTTGCGACGTAACCTTTCCCTCTCAAGAGCCAAGCCGTAAGCAAGAATCGATCCACCTGCAGCATTAAGACGAGATCTTGGCACAACAGATTTACTCGATCGGGCAACCTCCAAGGAGGAGCCACCAGCAGACGTACCAGATCGGCATACCATGGACGTCTGGGCCAATCCGGAGCAATGAGGATCACCGTTCCCACACAGTTCGCTATTCTTGAATTATCCGACCTATTAGCGGCCACGGAGGGAATACATAAAGTAGCTGACCCGACAGCCAAGGCTGAACCAGACCATCGAGCCCTTCTGACATATGCTCCCTGCGCCTGCTGTAAAATCGAGCCGCTTTGGCATTGGCTTGAATGGCCATGAGATCCAGAACTGGGAGACCCCACCTCACCGTGATCTCGTGGAAGATCGCCCAGTTCAGTTCCCATTCTCCGGGATCTATTGCATTTCGACTGAGATAGTCCACCTGAACGTTGTCTTTTCCTGCCACATGAGCTGCCGAAATCGCTACGAGATGCGCTTCCGCCCATTGAAACAACTGCTGACTCTCCTCTAGAAGCCACGCACTGCCCGTGCCGACCTGCTTGTTGATGTACGAGACCGTCACCAAGTTGTCGGAAAACATCCGAACTACTTGCCCCTTGAGCAGTTCGACAAACTGTACCAGCACCAACCGAACTGCTCTCAGCTCCGAACGACTGATCGACCAAACACTCTCCTCCGTCGTCCAGACGCCTTGCGCTATTCACGTTAAGTAATGTGCCCCCCAGCCAGAAAGGCTGGCATCCGTTGTGAGCAACACCCAGTCTGGCAGGTCTAGCGGCACTCCCGCTTGGAGATGCGCAGGAACCAGCCACCACTGCAGACTGATCCGCACCTCTTCCGGACACGGTAACCGTTGAGAGAGAGGATGATCTTGCGGAGACCACCTCGCCAGTAACGCCTGCTGAAGAGGCCGCATATGTGCTCTGGCCCATGGTACCAGGTCTAAGGCCGCCGCCATCGACCCTAACACCTGTAAATATCTCCAAGCCATCGGTGCCGGAATGCGCAGAAACGCCGTAACCTGCGAGAAAAATCTTTTGAACCCTTTCCGCCGGAAGAAAAACTGAGCCTCTCTCTGTATCGAATAAGGCTCCTAGATAAGTCAATTGCTGCCCCGGTTCCAACGACTCTTTGATCGATTGATGACCCAACCTAGCTGCTCGAGAAACTCCACAACTCTTGCAGTCGCCGAGAGGGACTCCGCTAGCGACGGAGCCCGGATCAACCAATCGTCGAGATACGGATGAACCTGAATCCCTTCTTTCCACAGCGCCGCTGCCGCCACCAACATGACCTTGGTGAAGGTACGAGGAGCTGTAGCTAGCCCGAACGGCAACGCGCGGAACTGAAAATGACCCATGGGAACGGCAAACCGAAGAAATTTTTGGTGTACTTTCCGGATTGGTATATGTAAATACGCTTCCGTTAAATCTATGGATGAAAGAAATTCTCACGGCTTTACCGACTGGATAACGGACCATAAGTTTTCCATCCGGAAATGCGGCACTCTCAAACAATGGTTCACGAGCTTGAGATCCAGAATGGGCTGAAAAGAACCTTCCCTTTTGGGAATCACGAAATAAATCGAGTATCAACCTAAGCCGCACTGGTCTGCGGGAACGGGCACTACTGCGTGAAGGCGCAACAAACGTGACAAGGTGTCGTTGATTGCAGCCCTTTTTATCAGAGGACTGCACGCAGAAGCTACAAAAGCATCTACCAGTGGGTGACCGAACTCTAGAGCATATCCCTCTCTGATAATCTCGAGAACCCACTGGTCCGTAGTGATGCTGGCCCAGGCGGAGAGAAACCCCTGTAACCGACCTCCCACAGAAATCTTTGCCTGGACCAGTGTCCCCTCATTGTGGCTTTTTCGCTGAGTTCTGCTGGGCGTTAAAATAGCCCCTATTGAATCCCCTGGCACCCCAAAAGGACTGGCCTCTAGCCACAAAATGTCCTCGTTGATAAGGCGTAAAACGGGACCCACGGAACCTGCGAAAATCATGCCCCTGACCTCTCTGTATTGAAGGCATCTTTGCCGCTCTCGGCTGATCCTTGGGAAGGCGACCTGTAGGTCTGGTACCCCTGCAATTCTACATGCAAATCTCCGGCCTGCTCAGCAACTCAGGCCTGAACCAACCTGCACAGACAAGATGGATTCTTCACTTCACTTTTGCTGTGTTCAGCTACAAACGACCTAAGCAACTGCTGGATCAGCGTTTCTAAGTGTGCATACAGAAGCTATTGTCCGTGGCTGGCCTTGGTACATGCCCAGAAGTTACATACTGTTGCTTCTGTCTGATTTCTTACCATGGCTCCTTTGTTTGCAAGAAGCTGCTCATCATCTACCTCCTGATTCGCTGAGAACACCTCAGACTGCCTGGTGCCAACCAATCATCGGACCTATGACGGAGGATTCTTACACAGAATAATGCAATCTGCGCTGGAAACTTTAGTAGTAGTAAGAGAGAGAGAGTTGGGGGCTTTTCCCACCTGTTCATACAGACTCCTGCACTGGTTCCTCTCTGCTGTGCACTGCGTACCTGATTCCTGCGACCTGAGCCTTCCGCAGGACGGCCACTAAGTGTGGGCTAGGCCGTCCTCCACAGGTCTGAGATAAGACTTTCACAGATACCTCCGGTTCGGACTTACTGCGGCTCGCCTGACGAGGCTAGAGCCCGCATTAGCTAGGAGCTGTCTTCTTGGACTGCATTGTTCCTGAGAGCCCGACGGAACTAAGGTACTGACTTATCTCTCCTCCTCCGTATGGGAAAGGGGTTTAGCAATATATTTCTTACTTTTCCTCAGTGCAGAGCGAATCAGTGACGTCTGATTACTAATCAGTGATTTATTACGTTGTCCAAGTGTACATCTGTACTATAACAAATTTCTACCTCATGTTTCTAATTAGCTATATATGTGTGTGTATATTTTTCCACCTGGTTGCCTATAATAAAGTCTAATATATATCTGCAGACCAGACTTCTTTCGTGGCTCATTGCCAGAATAACTCACCGAACTTTGGGCTGTATATTAGTAGCTATCTCCCCTAGACAACAACAGAGTCTAACTTATTCTTGTGCTACGAATATACCCTACAGACCCCCCTTGGAATCGCCTAAATCCTTCACAATCTTTTCCAAAGCCTCTCCAAAAAGCAGCTTGCCCTTGTATGGAAGCTTACTGAGACGGGCCTTAGATGATGCATCTGCTGCCCAGTTCCGTAACCAGAGAAAGCGCCTAGCTGCTATCACGGACGCCATTGATTTTGCAGATATCCTCACCAAATCATAGAAGGCATCCGCTAGATAAGCCGCTGTCGACTCCAGCTTTGCGCCTTCTGGCGAAGACTCTTCCTCCTTATCTGGACTGCGCTCTCCCTGAAGCCAGTGGATTGACGCTCTTGACACATACGCTCCACAAACCGAAGCCTGTAAGGCCAAGGCACTGGAATCAAAGGCCTGCTTAAGGAGTGCTTCCAACCTACGATCCTGAAAATCTTTCAACGCCGTACCTCCTTCCACTGGAATCGTGGTCTTTTTGGTAACAGCTGAAACTAGGGCATCCACCTTAGGCATACTCAATAACTCCTTTTCGTCCTGAGGAACGGGGTACAGACGTGCAATCGCGCGACTCCCCCTAAGTGAGGCTTCAGGGCACTCCCATTCCGATTCAATCATCTGCTTAATAACTCTGTGAATGGGGAAACAGCGCTGTTCTGACTTAAAACCTTGCAATAAGGGATCCTCTAATGGCTCCTGCTGAACTGTAGGGAGCACAAGATTTAATGCCACCAGAGAATGCGCAATTAATGCTCCTAACTCCTCCTTCCTGAAAACTCGAAACACATTAGGATCCTCTCCTGGTCCTAACTCACCCTCCTCCAACTCCCCTGGCCAAACCTCGTCCAGCCTCTGACAGAATTTCTCCGTCCTCTGGCAGCTGAGACCCTGAACTCAGCAGGCCCGAGTCCTCTGATTCCACTCCTTGTAACCTAGAGGAGACCCCCTCCCCAGGGTCTATCTCGGAGCACTCCACCTTTTTAACTGCTGACATGCTGTCTATAGCAGGAGAGAAAAATGCCTGAGATCTCTTCATTAAATAGGCATTATGGAGTGCTAAAATAAACTCAGCCAAAAGAAAAGACTCTAAGGACCCTGGCCCCACTGACACAGATTGTTGCACTGCTCCCTCAGCAGAAGAAGCTTTGTGCGACTTAGCCTTCCTCTTCCCCGACTTTTAATGGCACCGCGGGAGAAACTGACAGCTGTGATAAAATGGCCACCGTTCCCGCTCTGGGGCCCAACTAACCCCTCTTGGTCTGTATTTTTTATAGGCTCCACTCCAGAAAAGAAAAAACAAAAGAAATGAAAGAGAATAAAGGACACAAACCGCACCGCCGCGATCACCCTCAACGGGTTCCAAAAAAAACGCAGAGAAACGGAGCGCGCCCTTCGAAGATAAACTCGCCGGTACACGATTCCACAAAGAGCCGAACTCTACACCCTGCGACGGCGATTTCACACTGCTCTTCACATTTAGGACTTCCCGTACACTCTCCTACCTGAAAGCTACCTCCAGATTACAGCTGCGACGAACCGCTCCACTGCTGCTAGCAGGTAGCCGGAACCGCAGACATCAGAGACAGAAGTGGTTCCTGGGGCTCCCAGACCTTTTCCCAATTGCCTCTCACCCCTGAAATCTCCAAGAAGCAGGCTCTGCCTCTGAAATCGCACCGACTGGGTGGCTTAGGAGAAATGGAGGAGTTCTGCACTGTCTTTTTCTTTTTTTTTTTTTAATAAAGAAACAAACGGAAAGCTGCTCCGTTGACTGGCCCTGCTAGAGTCAATCAATCAGCCAGTGCTTATCAAACACCTCATCTGCCGTTCAGATTTTAAAAAATATATATATATATTTTCCTTTCTTTCTGAATCCAATCCTGTTCCTATTAGTCTCTCCGGGGAGCTTGTCAGCCACATGTCTTGTTCAGCTGCTGAGGACTGAAAGACTGACTCTGACACCAGTGGGAGCTAGAGCGGCTGTCAGCAAAGATTTTCAGTATTTCAGTCCTCAGCTGCTGGAGGAGGTTGACTACCCTACTTTCCTGGACTGGCCCGGAGAGACGAATAGGAAGAAACCTATTTGGTTCTCCAAAGAAGTGGCTGCACAAATAAAGGCAAAAAACATGGCTCTCTCAAAATTCAGACGTTTGCAAACAGAGGAACACAGAAAAGAATACAGGATAAAACTAAAAGAGACAAAAATAGAAAGAAGGATAGCAAAATCAAAAGCAGAAGAAAAGATAGCTAAAGATGTGTGAAGTGTGGCAACAAAACCTTTTTTTAGGTATATTCTGGGAAAGGAGAAAAATCAGAGGTGGACTTGCAGGACTCAAAAGTGCTGGGAACGGATTTGTAGAAAGTGACATTGAAAAAGCGAAAATGCTAAACAAATACTTCTGTTCTGTTTTAACTAAAGAAAATCCTGGAGAAGGACTGCCTGTGATTAACAATTATAAAAACGGGAATGGAGTAGATACCACACCATTCACAGAAGATGATGTGTTCGAACAGCTTGCAAAATTGAAAGTGGACAAGGCCAGGGGACCGGATAGGATACATCCTAGGATACTGAAAGAGCTCAGAGAGGTTCTTGCAGGGCTGTTAAAGGATGTTTTAATAGATGGTTGGAGACAGGAGAAGTTCCACAGGACTGGAGAAGGGCTGATGTGGTACCTCTTCACAAAAGTGGTAATAGGAAAGAAGTGACAAACTACAGGCCAGTAAGCCTTACCTCGGTGGCAGGAAAAGTAATGGAGGCGCTCCTGAAAGAGCGAATAGTAGACCTTCTCGAAACCAACAGATTGCATGATCTGAGGCAACATAGTTTTACCAAAGGACGATCTTGCCAAACAATTCAGATTGAGTTCTTTGACTAGGTGATGAGAGAACTTGATAAAGGGCAATTGATGGATGTGATCTACCAAGATTTCAGCAAAGCCTTTGATACTGTTCCTCATAGGAGGCTTATCAATAAACTCAACAGCTTGAGGATGGGTCCCAAGGTGGTGAACTGGATCAGAAATTGGTTGACAGACGAAATGGCATGGAATAGACACAGTGGATCCCTTTATAGCAACAGGATAAAATCAAAATAAACATAAATGGAAATTACACTTACCTGGTATTTGATGTTCCTTGAGGGAGTACAGTTCAGTCCTCCACCACTGGGTAGTGCACCTCCTCCTGCAACATGGAGACTGGACAAGTCAAACTTGTGACATCACCGGGTATATCCTGCTGGTCTTCTCCCATGATCCCCCAGTGACCTACTGTCAAAGCAGACTCAAAGGAGCAAACAAACAACCAGTTAAAGTACTAAATACAAAGCTATGCTCAAACTTCAACTTTAAAATCACAGGGCCCCAAAAAGAAAGGCCGAAAACACCCTCCTCCGTGCCCCTGTCCCCCTGCGCACCAAACAGCGGAAGACAGAGAGCTAGAAGGAAGGAGAACTAAGGAAGAGTATAGGCAGAAAAGGTTGCTCTCGCGATTACCTGCCAATCAGAGCCCGTTGCCGACTCTAGGATCCGAAAGCATACTCGGAACTGACGCCTCGCGTCTGAAACATCCATCCCCGGGCGGGAATGAGGACTGAACTGTACTCCCTCAAGGAACATCAATTACCAGGTAAGTGTAATTTCCATTTCCTTATCGGTCCTACAGTTCAGTCCTCCACCACTGGGATGTACCAGAGCAGTAATCATTGGGAGGGACCTATCCAGTCGGCTCGGCCCCTAAACGAACAGAGCAGGCACCGACCCCAGCCCGCTCCTCACGTCAACAGGCGGTAAGCCAACCAGGAAGACACGACCGAGAGCCCACTTGGATCCTCTTCACTGGTGAAAACAGCACAGAACTCTGCCCCAAGCAGCGCTAGTGCTTCAGAAAGACAAACTCGCCATCGCAAACACACTGAACGCCCTAGAAACAGACCTACTGAGAAGGCTACCGGAGCTCCGCCTGAAAAATCCGCTTGAGCTCCCCCTTGGCTCTCGACCCCACCAGGGTGTCAAGTGTTAGCAACCGCTGCTCTCCCGCAGAACCCGCCTCCACGGAGGGACAGGCAGCGAAGAGACCTCCCAGAAAGCGACGGAACCTCACCTAAGGTCCAAGGAACGCAGGTTACAAGCGAAGTGTTCTTGCGTAAGTCCCAAACCGACAACTAAACAGGCACAGCCGGATTCCACGAGGGAGAACGGAACCGAGGTCCATCCAGACAGAGGTGGGAAGCAAAATGAGGGAAATGGAAAAACCACCAGCGTCAAACACCCTATTTGTCACACCTCTTAAGGGCTTTATTCTTTGCAACACAAAGTAGCTCTACAGCTATGTCCTGGACCAGCTGGAGTCTTTTTAATTGAGAATGTGGAATGCAGCTAAGCAATGAGTTGCAATAAACCAAGCGTGATCCACCCAGGGCATATAAGAGGGTGTCAAGTGCCCCAGAGTCCAGCGTTGTTTCAGAAGATGTGGAGTCTTACATGGTGTGACAAAAAAGAAAGGAGACTCTGGTAGCCACGCCCACGACGCCATGCCAGTAGGCCAACCGCTTACATCACCTGGATATGCCCTCCGGAATTGGAGGAACCATGCAGAAGTAGCAATCGCCGATGTGATCCATGGGCCCTCTCCAGATCATTGGAACCGCAAAAGACTTTGATGGTCTTTTCCCATCCATCCACAGCCTGAGATCTGCTACACATGTATTGCAGCATATGTGTGGCGCCTAGCTTTTATCCTGATCTTTTATTCTGCAGCCAAAATATAAATTGTAGGCTTTCTGAACCGCCACAGTCATATGCCATTTTTGTGATGTAAAAGTCACATCACCACAACTAGAGCAGAAATTATCTGCATGATTAACACCAGGACGAGGAATCGCCAAATATGCTGTGAGTGACCTATCGGTATAAAATAAATATGTTTTTTTTTTCTTTTCTTTTTTTTTTTTTTTTTTTACTGTCAAGCGAGGCAAATTTAAGTAGTGACTGCATCAACGGGTTTTGGACAGTTATTTCGATTGGTTGCAAGTAAAGATTATGCAAGCTCACGCAAATGTTGCAGAATACACTGGTAATGGTCCCCACTGACTAATGAAGAGCACATATCTTAGCAACCAGACCCAGTCGGCCATTTTCACTATGACCTCTGAAAGGCATAGAATGGACCGGGCCACGGCCCCGTACCAATGCGTCGACGCTATCCAGTAGCCTCATATGTCCTCTGCTAAACATCGACCCGTCACCGCAGACTGACAGGTCGCCATGAGGTCCAATATGGGCTGACCGCATCTGAGCACACGCGGCGCGCACACCGCCTGATGCAATCTCACTCCTCCGGCAAACACTCGGACCCCGCTAAGGACATTCGCCACCACAGTGTCCCCACCGAAACGCAGGCCGCCAAGGCTTCAACCGTGCACGCTGTCCCTTCGCTCGGGCCACCCTGACCACCCGACCGACTCCACCCTGCCGATCGAAATAGGCCACCATCCCGGAGATCTCAGACAGCACCTACAGCGCTCGATCCGCTACCGTGTCCGTGAACGCCTGCCACGGCTGACGTACCGCGTACCGTTCCAGTCAGACGATGGAACACTGGGCATGCTGCGTACACTAAAACGCCTTGTACATAAAGGATCCCCAAAATGTAGCTGAGTCTAACCACGCTCCGGCCAAGCTCCCGGAAGAAAGGGACAGAACCTTATAAAAAAGAAGTGGGGACAATTAGGAAGGCTTTCCTGTTTGCTTATTCTTTTTTTTTTTTTTTTTTCCTTTTTACAACTCCATAAGGGCCACAAGGCACACAACCGAACAGGGCATTGTCCAGAGAACGCAAGGCCCCTCCTCCAGGCTGACTCCACAGCCTAAACCGGCAGTCACCTTGGCTGATGCCGAGCAGCGCGGAAGCCAACTTGTAAGCCCAGCATATGAAGTATGCCTACTAGTACAGCATTCCACAATGGAGGGACATGTAACCGGACGGCTTTGAACATGAACCTACAGATATCCCGCGCTTGCTCCAAGACAAGCACTGTGCAGCCTACTGGTCTTCTCGGAGCACCGCCACGACCCGAAGACCTAAACCGGCCAGCAAAAGACGACGTACGCTGGGCCCGAAGGAACCTGGTTGAACGGATCCCAGCATTCCCTGTATCGTTAGGATCGGAGCCTCCCCCCAAGGACTCAGCCCTGGCTGGAACCGGCTGAGCATAACTCCAGGCCCTGCGGCGAGCCCCCACGAAGAAGTGGGACGCAACGATGCCTTGAGGAAAGGGAAGGCCCAATGGGTGAAGCAAGTTGCTAGCCGACCAAGGGAGTATACCCCACACGCGCACCTCAACGGAAGGTCGGAAGAACCGAGGATTCTGGTCCCACAGGTGCGCCTGCTAGCCTTTAACAACATACACCTCCACAGGTACAAAAAACTTAAATTGTGAGCACCTTCAGGGGTAAGGGGAATAGACGACAGCCTCCGACTGTTGACCACCTTGTCTTGCACAACAGACAGCAGCACCCCACCAAACAAATGATTGGGAATATATGACCTCAGAACCCCAAGACAGAGGTAAAACAGTAGAACGTGCACTGGACGTGAATTTCCAGATCTGCCAGCCCCCCTGCCCACATTGAGAAGAGGCAGAGAAGAACTGGACCGGCGGATCTGGAGGGGTGCCTCCTGGACAGCCGGGCCACCAAAGGGAAAGCTGATGACTGAGGCCCAAACTCCTCAGGATGGCCCCGTCTTGCATTGGCAACCTCATGCAACACCATGACAACCCCGCTCACGATATCCCAAGCGATCTCTGTCATTGCTGCAACAATCACCTGAGCATGAGATCACAGACGGAACACGGACATGCAGACGCACTCAAGGAGAGTGCACCTAAGAAGTATGAGCCTATCCAACATCCAGCACCATATGTCCAGGTGTCCCACTCCTGTCACCCAAAACACAGGACGCTTGAACCTAGGTGACCGCCATAGCAAAGACAGGGAGGCCTGACTGCCGCTATCAACCCTTCCAGGACCCTGGAACACTAAGCCCCAGACTGTGCCATCCAGCAACACTTCTCACGATCCCCAGCAGGGGCCTTTCCCCAGATGGCCCAGATGGGCAGTGTTCCCGCCAAATGGGCAAGCTGCGCTCTGATAACATAGTGCAGAAAACCAAATCAAAGTGTCTTAACCTAGCTAATTTTTGTCTAATAGTGATCATTCATAATATCAGCCAGGCTCAATCATAACATTAGTATTAATGATCTCTAAAGATTGAAGAGTTACTAATGTAACACTAATTGTTTTGTTTTTTTTGTTTGTTTGTTTGTTTGTTTTTTAAAGAGCTTCAAAGGCGATCTTGGAAACTACAGACCAATGAATCTGAGTTCAGTGCCAGTTAAATGATAGAACTTGTTCTGAAAAGCAGCACCAAGCTGTCTTTTCAAAGGGTTAATAAACATGTGAGTAAGCCAAATGATATGTATCTGGATGTTTTAGAAGGTACTTGACAAAGACCCTTATGAACTTCTCCTGAGGAAGGAGATGATGTGCTATTATAGAATGGGAAATGGATCAAAAACAGGAACACAATAGGACTAAATGGCCAGTTTTCTCACAGGAGACCCGTAAATAGTGGAATGTCTCGGGATCTGCACTGGAACTGGCATCTGGTAACATCTACTGCACTGAAATGATCTGGAAGAGAGATCAGCAAGTATGGCGATCAAATTTGCAGATGGAATAACGACAGTTAGAGGCTGTCTGCACAATTTCCAAGCGTATAAACATGGAAATAGCATCCTTATGTAAATGACAATTTCAGAAAGGGCTCAATTTGTAGGTGGTTGTGCCGCCGATGACCCTGAATGGCCAAATCCTAGCACGGAAACCAGCTGCTGACAGACGTCGCTAACTGCCAGAATGCAGACAAAGGTAAAGGCACCCCCCAAGAAGTAAAAACCCAAACCAATCACATTGCATTCAAAGAACTATAAACTATCATGAAATTAAAAGGAAATTAAAATTAGAATTAAAATTAAAAGTAACAGCAAAAGGAAGTCCTTATCTGGGTGTAGCCACGTGGAACAGTGTCGTCTGCTCAAACGCGGGGCTGCTCCACTCTCCGCCACGAGGCCTCAGCCCTGCCGAGAAAATGGCGCCAATCCGAAGCAGGCCCGTTTGGCGCCAAACACCACAGAGGCGGCAAGAGCTCAGAGCCCCTCCATGCGGACTCGAGAGACTCCCTTGTGGCATCGGGATGCAGCAGTTACCTCGCTGTAGCTGCGGGGTGAAGAGCTGTCCAGACACGCTGCTGCCTCGCGCCACCAGAAGTAGCAGACGCTGCGAGCCCCGGCCCACCGGCTAAAGAACCTCGAATGGCCTGAGGCTCCCGCCGCGATGGGAATCTGCCGCATGGACACTGCCAAAATGCAGGTGTTCCTCAGAGCTCTCCCCCGTACAGTCCT
Source organism: Ichthyophis bannanicus (assembly GCA_033557465.1). Taxonomy (NCBI): domain Eukaryota; kingdom Metazoa; phylum Chordata; class Amphibia; order Gymnophiona; family Ichthyophiidae; genus Ichthyophis; species Ichthyophis bannanicus. The sequence continues at coordinate 25,655,754 of CM066046.1, read as the reverse complement.
GGGGGAGAGATCATCACCGGGCACAGAGACCGAAGAATCCCAAGCAGAGAGGCTAGCTGGCAGTGTGAACTTTGAAAAGGGACAGAACCCCCCTTTACACTAAGGCAGACTAGGTGAAAATAAATAAAGTAAAAGTAAATGAAATTAAATGAAAATGAATTCAATTTACAGGATTACACCTAAAGAAGGGCAAAAGAAATGCAAGGTAAATCAAATCCTGACTAACTGCTCCTAAACTGCTTCTCAAGTGAGCCCAGCACCTAGGCTCACTACGTCCTCATGCTGCATGGAGACTGGACACACTGGGGGATCATGGGAGAAGACCAGCAGGATATACCCAGTGATGTCACAAGTTTGACTTGTCCAGTCTCCATGTTGCAGGAGGAGGTGCACTACCCAGTGGGTGGAGGACTGAACTGTAGGACCGATAAGGAACTATCTCTTATATCTTAACAAATAGGCATGACCTACACAGATTGGTGGATACACCCCTAAACGAAGGCATGGGGAGGGCTGATCTGCATGGAGCGGCAGATGCACCTACTCTTGCCGCCTTGCTGGGCAGACTGGATGGACCATGCTGGTCTTTATCTGCCATCATATACCATGTTACTATGTCACAACAACGTTTTGGGCACACATTGCATCTTTGTACACAACCAACCAAACATTGGTATTAAACAATCATAAAAGATTAAGACCACTACTTGAAACATCCCACTTTCGTAACGTCTGCCAAGCTTTAATCACACCATTATTCGATTTTTGTAATCCCATATACCTTGGTCTTCATAAGCAGTCAATTAAACCCTTACAACTTGCTCAAAACACTGCAGCTCGAATAATATTTGGAGTATCAAGCCAGGAACACATAACACCCATTTTGAGGGAGCTGCATTGGTTACCTATAACACATCGCATAAAATATAAAACTATTATATACATTTTTAAAATAAAACATCAATGTTCTGCAAACAGTCTGGCTACTCTCATTCAATCAGACGATACTATAAGACCTAGAAGATTAGGATCTACCAACAGAGTCAGCACATCTCTTGACTTTAGAAAAGCACGTAAAGATACAACAGATAGAGCATTCTCGTTTGCGGCACCAAATATATGGAACTCCCTCCCAAATGATTTAAGAGCTGCTCAGGACCTTAAAGACTTTAGAAAGCAATTAAAAACTGTCCTGTTTATTGAGCATTATGGTTCTACTGAATAAGCAATTCAGTTTGTAAGAGAGAAAGCAATCATATAATTAGCTGTATTATAGCTCACATTGTATTATAGTACACAATGTTTATAGCACACTATATCTATGTAAAACACACAAATTTATTTAACTATGTATTTTGTCATTAATGTCTGTTCATATTTTCACTGCGTTTGTATTTCTTGTTAAACCGCTTTGATTGTTTGATAAGGCGGTATATAAATACTATTAAATAAATAAATAAAATAAATAAATAAATAAAAGAACTCAAGTAATGGCAAATTTGTCAGATTTGTACAAAAGCAAAAGGGAAGAAAATGGCATGCAGAAGGGGTTATAAATTGTAACTCATTTTGTCCCTGTGATCCAAACAACGAAAAACTGCCAAGTCAGTACTACCTATGCAAGACATTTTCACACTATTGTACCCAATTAACGTGATTTTCAGCAAGTCTTTGTCTGAATTGCAACTTACGCCAGCTTTTCATGTGGCCGAAGTTGTCTGGACAGGAACTGCTGAAAAGTCACCCCAAATGGGTAAGTGTCAGCATTTACCCAGTTAGTGCCAGTACCGCCTCCGCTCTATCCATGGACCCCCTCTCTCCCCCCACAGTATCCAGACATTGCCAGGGCAGTCTGTGAAAATATTCAGTGGCATTAGCCAGAGAGTGCCGCTGAATATCGTGATGTGCACCATTAACTGGCTTGCTTTCTATTGATAGGTTGACTAAAGGCTTTAAATATCAGCCCCTCTGTTATCAAGTCCCCTCTAATGGCCTTTTAGTTTATCCATATGCTAACAGGATGATCAGGCAACAAAATTCACTTACCTCTCTGAACCAGTTGATTGCAAAAAACAGCAATGAACAGAGAAATTCCTTTTCCTGTTTCGACAGACACTCCAGTTTTTCTGTTACCTCCAGGTCAGTCAAATATAAAGGGCATCCTGCAATAAATAGGAAAAGTATGAAAGATTACATAGCTGCTTTACAGAGATCTATTTTTTTTTTAGAATGGGCCAAACAATGGCCTTTTCTAGGGAGAAGGCACAATGCCCACGACAGGAAGAACAACCAGTGAGCCAATTTTAAGCCAGGCTGGGGAAAGTGAGGGAGTCAAGAGAAATGTGAAACACAAACTACACAAAGCAATGGGGCTGGATGGGATACATCCAAGAGTACTAAAGGAACTTAGGAACGTTTTAGCAGCTCCACTGTCTGACCTTTTCAATGCTTCTTTAGAGTCTGATGTGATCCCAGAGAACTGGAAAAAGGAGTATGCCATCTGTTTACACAAAAGCGGAAGTAAGGATGAGATTGGGAACTACAGGCCAGTTAAGTCTTACCTCAGCAGTGAGTAAACTAATGGAAAGGCTGCTAAAAAATAGAATAGTGAGGTTTCTGGAATCCAATGGATTGCAGGATTCAAGGCAGCATGGTTTTATGAGCGGCAGATCTCATTAGATAAATCTCATTAATTTCTTTGACTAGGCGACCAGAGGGCTGGACTAAGGGAACTTAGATTTCAGTAAAGCTTTTGACACCGTTCTGCACAGGCGACTTATAAACAAACTGAGTACCCTGGGATGGACCCTAAAGTGATTGACTGGGTTAGAAACTGGTTGAGTGGGAGGCGACAAAGGGTAAATGGTGCTCACTCTGAGGAGAGGGATGTTACCAGTGGTGTGCCACAAGGATGTGTCCTTGGTCCAATTCTTTTTAAAATTTTTAGAAGTGATATTGCGGAAAGGGTTATCGAGTAAGGTTTGCCTCTTTGCTGATGATACCAAAATCTGCAATCGAGTAGACACCCTGGAAGGTGTAGATTAGATGAGAAGGGATCTAACAAAGCTTGAAAAATGGTAGAGAATTTGGCAGCTGAGATTTAATGTTAAAAAATGTAGGGTCATGCATTTGGGCAAAAATCCAAGGGAGTGGCACAGTATAGGGGGACGAAGTGCTTCTCTCCACGCAAGAATGACAGGACCTAGGGGTGATAGTTTTCTGATGATCTTAAGGTGGCTAAACAGGAAGAAAAGGCAACAGCAAAAGCCAGAAGGATGCTTGGGTACACAGGGAGAGGCATGCCCAAAAGGAAGAAGGGGGTGATGATGCTTCTGTATAAGTCTTCGGTGAGACCTAATTTAAAATACTGTGTGCAATTCTGGAGACCACACCTTCAAAGGATATAAACATAATGGAGTCTGTGTAGAGGGTGGCTACCACAATGGTCAGTGGGCTTCGCCATAAGGCATATGGGGACAGACAAAGATCTCAATATGTATACTTTGGAAGAAAGACGGGAGAGAGAGAGAGACAGAGACATTTAAATACCTTCAAGGCATAAATTCACAGAGAGAGAGACTCTTTCCATTTAAAGAAAGTTCTGCAACGAGGAGGCATACAATGAAGGTGAAAAGAGACAGACTCAGCAGTAATTTGCGGAAATATTTCTTTACAGAAAGAGTGGCAGATGTGTGGAATAGTCTGCCAGTGGAGGTAGTAGAGACAAAAACTGTATCTGAAATTAAGAAATCATAAGACAAACAGAAGATTTCTAAAGGAAAAAATGGACTGTAGAATTTGATGGTTGGTAAGGAAGGGCAGACATCATAGGCCATATGGTCTTTATCTGCTGTCATTTTTCTATGTTTCTAGAAGATTACAAAACTGGGCTGCTCTTGCGCTCCATTGGTAACACCACTCCATAACAATCATATCTTAATTGTCCAAGGAGAAAATTACCTCCAATGTGCACTGGTATGCAATAATGTTGCAGTACAAGTTATTATCTAACTATTAGTCAAGATGGGCTACATGCTGGATGCCATCACCTCAACAAAGGAGACAGGAATCTGAAGGAAAGCAAACACATAACAGACATTTATTTATTTTTATTTAATTACATGGATTTGTATCCTGCCTTATCCTAAAATCAAGACATGAAGTATGCATGATGTTGTTCTTAAATGCAGTTGAGTCAGTGTCAATTCATAGCGATCCTCTGAATAGTTGTCCTAAACTGTGCTTGGTCTTCAGTCAGGCGGCTCATTGTTGATAGAGTGGCACCCATAGCTGCTATTATACTGATCCATCTCATTGCTGACCCTCCACTTTTGTGTTGATCTTCTACCTTGCCAAACATGTCGTCTTTCTCTAACTATCTCTCTCTTTGCATGGTGTGTCCAAAGTATGAAAGTCAAAGTATTGCTATCTGAGCTTCTAAAGAAAGTTTTGGTTTAATCTCCTCTAGTACTGATTGTTTTTTTCTTCAGGCAGTCCATGGTATACACAGTATTTGTCACCAGCACCATAATTCAAAGGCATCGATTTTCTTCATCTAGCTTTTTCACGGTCCATCTTTCGCATCCATATGACATTATTGAAAATGCCATGGCTTGGACAAATCTTTTTATGGAAAGAGACATCTCTGCTTTTCAGAGTCTTCTCTAGGTCCTTCAAAGGCATTCTGCCAAAAGCGATGTGTCATCAGATTTCTTGAGTGTTTGTCGTTTCTTATTGATCATTGATCCAAGTAGGTTAAAGTGAAACATTAAATACCTTTATAGAAATGCGTAAAAGGGGCAACATATGGAAAGTTGTGTGTAAAAATCCCCTTAGCATGGGAAATAAGAACTCAGATGTTGAAGCTTTAAAGGGAGAGGCTGACTTGGATTTAGTGGCAGTTATAGAAACATGGTTCACAGAAAACCCTGACTGGAATGTAACTATACCAGGCTATAATTTATTCAGAAAGGACAGGGTAGGAAGAAGGGGAGGAGGAGTGGCACTATATGTAAAAAAATATTATTAAAGCTTTGGAACTATACAGCTTAAAAGGGAGAGAGGAAGCACTGTGGGTTAAACTAGAAAGAGGGAAAGAAAAATCTATTTGCATTGGTGTGATATACAGATCTCCCTCACAGGAGGAAGAGGTGGACGTAGAGTTAATTGAAGACAAACGCAGCATTGCCAGGAAAGGGCAGTGCTACTGATAGGGGATTTCAATATGCCAGATGTTGATTGGCACATTCCTGCTGCAGTATCATCTAAAAGTAAGGAGATCCTGAATTCTCTACAGGGAGAACTATTCAGGCAACTGGTAATAGAACTCACGCGTGAAAGGGCCATACTGGACTTGGTGCTTACCAATGGTGAAGGTGTTTCTGATGTTATAGTGGGAGATCATTTTGCATCCAGTGATCATCATATGGTGTGGTTCAGTATTAGGACTAGGGTTGTTAAAATCCATTCAAAGGTGAGGGTCTTAGACTTTAGGAAAACTAACTTTGCCAAGTTGGGTCAATACCTCAGGGAGTCGTTAGCGGGATGGGAACAGCTGGGGAATGTAGAAAAATAGTGGGCAAAACTGAAAGGGGATATTTTAAGGGCAACCAACCTTTTTGTCAAAATGGCAAATAAAGGTAAAAGGAAAAGGAAACCGCTATGATTTTCAAAAGAAGTAGCTGAAAAGGTGAAGAAAAAGAGGGAGGCCTTCATGAAATACAAAAGATCACAGAGAGAGGAAGACAGGTATCTATATTTGGAAAAACAGAGAGAAACTAGCAAAATAGTCAGGAAAGCAAAGATTCAAAAAGAGGAGGAAATAGCCAATGCAATAAAATGGGGGGATAAGACATTTTTCAGATATGTTAGTGAGAAGAGGAAGGGAAAAAGTGGTACTGTCAGACTTAAGGGTGAAGGGGAGGAATATGTAGAAGCTGATGATGATAAAGCGGAATTGCTTAACAAATATTTCTGTTCTGTGTTCACAGATGAAGAACCAGAAGCAGAACCTCAGAAAACATCCACAAACAGGAACAGAGGCGAGGGGAATCTTGAACAATTTTCAGAAGACTGTGTTCATGAGAAATTTGCTAAACTTAACAGACAAAGCGATGGGATCGGATGGGATACACCCTAGAATACTGAGGGAACTTGGGGACGTTCTAGCAGCTCCACTGACTGATCTTTTCAGTGCCTCTTTGGAGTCGGGAGTGGTGCCAAAGGACTGGAGAGAGGCACATGTGGTGCTTTTACACAAAAGCAGAAGTAAGGATGTGGTTGAAAACTACAGGCCAGTTAGTTTAACTTTGATGGTGAGTAAATTATTGGAAGCGCTGATAAAAGAGAAAATAGTGAGGTTTCCTGGAGTCCAGCAGATTACAGGATCCAAGGCAGCATGGATTCACCAGAGGCAGGTCTTGTCAGACAAATCTGATTGATTTCTTTGACTGGTTGACCAGGGAGTTAGACTGAGGGAGAGCCCTAGATGTGGAGTATTTAGATATTGGACACAATTCCTCACAGGCGACTTATAAACAAACTGAGCACCCTAGGGATAGACCTTAAAATTACTGCTTGGATTAGAAATCGGTTGAGTGGGAGGCGACAAAGGGTACAGGTAAATGGAGCTCACTCTGAGGTGGTGTGCCCCAGGGATCTGTACTTGGTCCGATTCTTTTTAACATCTTTGTTAGTGATATAGTGGAAGAGCTGTCAGGTAAGGTTGGCCTCTTTGCGGATATCATCAAAACCTGCAATAGAGTAGACACCCAGGAAAGTGTAAATAATATAAGGAGGGATCTAGCTAAGCTTGAAGAATGGTCTAGAATTTAGCAGCTGAGATTTAATGTTAAAAAATGCAAGGTCATGCATTTGGGCTGCAGCAATCCAAGGGAACAGTATTTCTGTCCACTAAAGAAGAGCGGGACCTAGGCATAATTGTGTCCGATGATCTTAAAGTAGCTAAACAGGGAGAAAAGGCAACAGCAAAAGCTAGAAGGATGCTTGGGTGCACAGGGAGAGAAATGGCCAGCAGAAGAAAGGAGGTGATAGTGCCTCTGTATAAGTATTTGGTGCAATCTCATTTGGAGTAGTGTGCGATTCTGGGGACTGCACCTTCAAAAGGATATAAACAGGCTGGAGTCAGTACAGAGAGTGACCTCCGTGGCATAAACGCACAGGAGGAGAGCCTCTTTTAATTGAAAGCAAGCTCTGCTATGAGGGGACATGGGATGAGGATGAAAGGGGATAGATTCAGGAGTGATATGCAGAAATATTTCTTTACGGAAAGAGTGGTGGATCCGTGGAATAGTCTCCCAGTGGAGGTGATAGAGATGAGAACAGTATCTGAATTCAAAGAAGCATGGGACAAACACAGAGGATATCTAAAGGAAAAAAGGGGACTATTGTTGTGATTGATATGGAAGGGCAGACAAGATAGGCCATGTGGTCTTTTTCTGTCGTTATGTTTCTATGTAAAGTTGTCAACCATTTCAAGTTTTTCTACATCAATGATGAACTTATTGATTTTGTCAGTTGTCAGGATCTTTTTCTTTTTTACGTTAAGGTGCAGGCCCATTTTAAGACTATGTTTCTTGATCTTGAGAAGCTAATGTTTCAGATCGTCTTCACTTTCAGCCAGTAATGTCGTATCATCAGTATAGCAAAGGTTGTTGGCGAGTCTTCTACCAATCGTCACACCTTGGTTGTCTTCGTACAGTCTTGCTTCTGTGATGATTTGTTCTGTATATAAATTAAACGGGTAGGGGGAAGTATGCAGCCTTGTCTACACCTTTGCTGATTTTAAACCATTCTGTTTCTCCTTGTTCCGTTCTAACCATTGCTTCTTGATCAATGTAAAGGTTGTGCAAGAGAACTATCAAGTGTTCTGATATACCCATACTTCTTATTGTGGCCCAGAGTTTCTCATGGTTTACACAAGTCAAAAGCCTTGCTATAGTAAATAAAATGCATATAGATATCCTTTTGGTATTCTTCTCTCTTTTCAAGGACCCAGCTCACATCTGCGATGTCTCGTTCCTCACCCTTTCCTGAACCCTGCTTGCACTTCAGGCAGTTCTTCTTCCAGATACGATTGTAGTCTCTGCTGAATGATCTTGAGTAGAATCTTGGTGCTTGTGCGATAATTTCCAGAGTCAGTTGGAACACCTTTAGTATTGGTATGAACACAGATTTTTTCCAGTCAATTGGCCATAATGTTGTCTTCTAAATTTCCTGGTAGAGCCTTGTAAGTATGGTAACAGTTGCATCCGCTTGCTCTAATAGTTCAACGGGAATGCCATCAATGCCTGGTGCTTTGTTCTTTGATAAGCCTTTCAATGCTTCAACTTCTTCTTTCATCACCAATGGTTCCTGATCATAAGGTACAGGATGAAACAGCTGTTGGTCCACTTGATATTTATGGTATCATTCAACATGGATCCTTGAGCATCTTGTAACATTCCAATTTGAGGCTGGAATTTTTTCTTTAACTCTCAGAGCTTTAAGAAAGCCGATCTTGTTCTTCCTCTAATAGTTTTCTGCTTGTATTTCTTTGCATGTGTCATTGTAGTATTTCTCCTTGTCTTGTCTTGCTGCACGTTGGAAATCTCTATTGAGTTCTGAGATTGGCTTTCTTTCTCCTCTGGCTTTAGCTTCTTTGCGTTTCTGGGTAATATTCATGTAGCCATTCAGAGTTTCTTCAGTCATCCATTTTGGCTGTTTGCGCTTTTGCACCCTTTGTAGAGACTTCTCACTTTCTTCTAACAGAACCTTCTTGATGTCATCCCGTAACTCTTCTGGAGCTCTGTCATTTGAATCTAAAGCATCAAATCAATTTTGCAGGCAGTCTTTGAATTTATTTATTTAATGTCTCTTCTATACCGCGCTCTTTAAAAATCAGTGCGGTTTACAGGTAACCAATTTGTGCAGTACAGGCAAGCCTACACTGGACTGACAATAAACAGGGGATTATATACAGGGTTAACAGGGTAACTATGTACAAGGTAACTTTGCTGTCATATGTCATGAGGACAGCTCAACACTATTTACACATTGGCTCAGCTAAATACATGATGATAGGGCAGGGGAGTATACCTCTACCCGCTGAGTGGATCGGGGTCTAGCGGGCTGGGCAGCAGACTTGTGGAGTGGCTGCGTCGGGGTCTAGCGGGCTGGGCAGCAGACTTGTGGAGTGGCTGCGTCGGGGGCGTCAACCTGGGTCCTGAGTGTCACTGACTACGGGTTGTCATCCGGTGATATAGTCTCAAGGTCATATTTTGCTACATTCATGAATGCCTTGCTCTTTTTCAACTTCATCTTTAGTTTGTATACTAATAGTTGGTGATCTGTACCACAGTCAGCTCCAGGTTTTGCCTTTGTTGATGTTACAGAGCAGTGTTTCTCAACCTTTTTTGTACCGTGACCCCTTTTACCATTGGTCAACTTGTGGTGACCCCCAATGATAAAATCAAATGCGTCTCTCTTCCTCTACCGTTAATGCATTGTCACTGTAATCATTTGTTGAATTATTAATATATTATAGGCCTTTGCAATATGTTTTTATTTATAAAATGTACTTATTTAAACCACAATAATTAATCACAATAACAAGTAACAATATCTGATTTCAAAATTATGATGACTTTGTAGTCAAATCACTAATATGAAATACAATTATTTTTTCTACCTTTGTTGTCTGACCAATTTATTCTCTGATCATGCTGGTCCTGATCTGAGGCTTCTGCTTTCCTGTCTTCTCTTAGCTCTCTTTCTGTGGTCTATGGTCCATCTGCCATTTCTTATCTCTTCTTTCATTTTCTTCACTTCTTTCCATCAGCCTATTTCCAGTCCCAGTAACCCTCCCCAGTATCAGCCCCTTTCCAGTCCTCACTTTCAGTACCTTCCAATGTCAACTTGCATTCCCATGACTGCCACTGGTGTCCATTCCCTTCCAGTCACCCTCCTTCCCCACTGACCAGTCCCTTCTAGTACAAATACCATGGCAGCCCCTCTCAGATCCACTCCCTTCCATTCCATTCTCCCATCCCCTCGTATCAGTCCATTTGTAGCCTTAGCCCCCAGTTTTCTTCCAGGGCCAGCAGCTCTATCCTCCCCGCCCCACAATTAGCCCATTCCCAGTCGAAGCCCCCCAATCAGCTCGCTTCCAGTGCTAGTCCCCCCCTCAACCCCATTACCAGTGCTTGCCTCCCCATATCAGCCCAATACCAGTCCTACCCCCCCATCAGCTCACTACCAGTCCTAGCCTCCCCTAATCAGCTCATTTCCAGTGCTAGTCCCTCCTCAACCCCATTACCAGTACTAGGCTCCCCTAATCAGCCCATTACTAATCCTAGCCTCCTCTAATCAGCCCATTTCCAGTCCTAACCTCCCCGATCAGCTCAACTTCCTTTGGAGGCGGGACAATGCTGCACGGAGCCCATCGAGAGGCCGGAAGGCTCTGCAATGGTTTTACAGGCATAGACGCGGTTCCCTAAGAGGCAGGGAGCCGCGGCTGCAATAGAAGGGAAGCGGTGAGTTTACCGCTGCTGAGAAATGGACTTGGCAGCGGCAGCAACTTGTGCGCTTTTTTTTTTTTTTTAAACGGCGGAGTGAGGCGACCCCGCTAAATCCTGTGGCGACCCCCGTGGGGGTCGTGACCCACAGGCTGAGAACCACTGTTATAGAGGTTTTCCCATCGCTGACTTCCACAGATGTAGTCAATTTGATTTTTTACAATCCCTTAGGTGAAGTCCAAGTGTACAGTTGGCACATGTGTTGCTGTAAGCGGTTTGAAATTAATATTTTTTTTTTAAAAATTTTATGCTATTTTTCTACTAGTCTAAATGGTTTACAAAGAACTGGGTGTGAACAATGAACTTTAGGAGCATCAAGTGTTACATAACACATTAATAAATACAAGAACTGAGTAATAGTTAATAAATTAACAGATTAGTAAGAAAAAAATGTCTATAGTATATTAACTGTCAATACAAGAGGAGGAAAGGGATTATGGGGGAGTTGTATATTTGTGGGTGTGCTCAGGCTGGATCAAGGTGGATTGTGTAGGTAATAAGGGGAAGAATTTGCTATGGTGGCTTTGGTCATATCCTTTGTTTGAGAACTTCTTAGAAGTGAGGTAGGGGATGCCATGCTGACTTGATGACTTTGGAATTATGTCTTTTGACTGAGAATTTCTTGGAGGTGATGTAGGGGGGCCCATGTTGACTTGTTGATTTTGGAGAATACATGTTGATTTGAATTTCATTGGGGGTCTGAGTCAAAGTGTTCTTTTAAGAGGTGGGTTTTTAATTTCTTTCGGAAATCTCCGATTGATTCAGTGTTCTTTAAGGTGAGAGGCAGTGAGTTACAAAGAGCAGGGGCATAAAAAGAGAATGCTCTGTTGCAAGTGCTTTGTTTTCTCTTGCTAAACTGGAATGGAATAGATCAGTGGTCTAGAAGAATTCTATCAGTCTTTCTCCAGCTCCATTTCTGTTGCCAAATCCATATTTTCCAAGCACTTTGCTTTCTTTGTTGCCAACTTTTGTGTTCCAGTCACCCTTTACTATCAGGATATCCTGTTTGCATGTTTCGTCAATTTCAGCTTCTACTTGCTCATAGAACTCATCAACTTAATCCTCTTCTGCAGCTGTTGTTGGGGCATATATCTGAATTACAGCTGTGTTGATAGGTATTCCTCAAAGACAAATAGAAATTAAGTGATCACTGACTGCACTGCATTTCATGACAGTTCTTGCAAGTTTCTTCTTGATTATAAATGCAACACCATTTCTTCTTTGTCTTTCATTTTCCAGCATAGTAGACCATGTGAGTATGCATAACAAACCTAATAAGGCATCAACCTCTTCCAAATTCCCATTATGTTGCTCCTCCATGCACAGCCTCAGTATTCGGAAAAAGGGTGCTAGACATACGGGGGATACCAGCCTAGAAAGAAAATAAAGATTAATTATCACCTGTAACAAATGAAATACAAAATATGTTAACATTTTACTAACCACATAATATGCTTTCCTGACCAAACAAGTGTGTTTTGTTCCCCTACCAGCAGAGGTGGAGAAAGAGAAGAAAAATGCAAAGGTTTCTTATGACTTCACCTGCTATTATTATTTATGCAGCTAGGGGCACATTCCAGTATTTGTATCCAAGCAACAGTCAAGAACACCTGACCACCTCCCTCCACAGAGCCTGCCCACTCCATTGGCTTTTAAACTGCCATTCCACCAGCGGGCCCGCGCCTGAGGGCCTCGCAAGAGGGCCCTTTGGCGTGGCCCTTAGGCGTTGGACCGTGTGGGACCGGGTTATCTGCTGTATTTGGTTTGCATGCCACGACGAGCGGGACGGTGGAGGAATGATGCCGGCGTCATAGGCTGTGAGTGAGAGCTCTGCCTCATCTGCTTCTGTCAAGTATATCCAGGCAGCAGAGGTTTATAAGGAGCCATTTCTGCGGCGTATTTCTGCCTGGCTTGAATTTGTGATGAGTAGCGATTATGGTCAAGTCTGTTTGGAAGGACTGAGCTGTGGTGGTATGATATTCTGCCTCTCTGGTGTTATAATGAACCTTTCCTCTTGTCTCTTCTATTGCTTTGACTATCACATTCTCTTACTCTGTCCTATCTTGTTAATGGTGTTCTTTTCATATTTTCAGTATCATTTATGTAGTATTGTAAACCGCTCTAATGCTTTGGCCTGAGCGGTATATCAAATGTAATAAACATAAACCACACACAACCTCAAAGAAGGTAAGAAGGATCAACAAAACAAGAAACCATAACAATGTACAGAACTGTCCTCGGACAGAAGGCCTGTCAAGATGGTCACAGATCACAGGGACAGGTCCTAGACTCGTCTAGCAGGACTCCAGGAAAGCGCAGTTACTCACCTGTAACAGGTGATCTCCAGGAACAGCAGGAATTTAGTCTTCACATATGGGTATCGTCGGTACCGACGGAGTCTGTGTGGGAACGCTTCCCAGCATCCAATAGGAACGCTTTTGGGAGCATCCCTCAGCACATGCGCACTGCCTTCACACCTTTCCAACTGTCCCTCTTCAGTTAAGTTTGTAGCTGAGTGAAAGGATAGAGGGAGAGAGGAAAGAGACAGAGAGATAGAGATAACTCCTAGGGGAGGTGGGTGGGTTGTGAAGACTAAATTCCTGCTGTTCCCGGCAGTCACCTGTTACAGGTGAGCAACTACGCTATCTCCAGGAACAAGCAGGAATGTAGTCTTCACATATGGGGACTCCCTAGCTGAAGATGCCAGGGAGATAACCCCAGGAAGCTGCCAACTAGAAGAAGGTGGGCCATGCTTCCTCCCATGGATCTCTGGCATCCCACCAGGGTTGGTGGATAGGAGTTGAATTAGGTCTGAAAGAGATTTTAAAGAACAGCTTGGCCAAAGAAGGCATCCCGACGGGAGGCTTTATCTAGGCAGTAGTGGGCTGTAAAGGTATGTACCGAAGCCCAGGTGGCTGCTCGACAAATGTCATCAATAGACACAGAGTGAAGGTTAGCCATTGAGGCTGACCTGGCTCTCACATTATGAGCTGTGACATGGCCTTGAAGAGGAAGACTCTTATTCTCATAAGCAAAGGATATGCATTATGCAATCGATTTGGATAAAGTCCTCTTGGAGACTGGAAGTCCCAAATGACTAGCATCAAAAGCAATAAAAAGTTGAGAAGACTTTCTATGTTGCTGTGTTCTTTATAAATAAAAAGCTAAGGCTCTTTTACAGTCCAAAGTGTGAAGGTTCTTCTCTGCATTAGAGGCATGAGGCCTCGGAAAGAATATAGGAAGATAAATCGATTGATTTAAATGAAAAGGCGAAAACACCTTTGGCGTAAAGTGTGGATGAGTTCTGAGGACAACCTTATCATGGTGAAACCTAGTGTAAGGAGGATCAGCCACTAACGCTTGCAATTCACTAATGCGACGTGCAGAGGTGATTGCAATTAGGAAGATCACCTTCCAGGACAAAAACTTCAGGGTAGTAGTGGCTAAAGGTTCAAAGGGCAGTTTCAGGAGCTGACCAAGAACTATATTTAAATCCCATGCCACCGGTGGTGGTTTGATGGGAGGTTTTGTTAATAGAAGACATCTCATAAATCTGGATATGAGAGGATGAGAGGAAATTGGTTGTCCATTTAGAGGCTTATAGGAAGCTGTAAGTGCGCTAAGATGGACTCTTACAAAATTGGTCTTTAGACCAGAATTTGATAAATGAAGTAGATACTCTAGTATCGCTTCCAAAGGTATCACCAGGGGGTTTAGCCCCTTCTGGAAACACCATATAGTGAAACGTTTCCACTTGAAGGCGTAAGATCGTTTTTTGGAAGGTTTTCTAGAAGCCTGAAGGATATCCTTTACCTGTTGGGAAAGGTTGAGATCTTGAAGATTTAAGCTTTCAGCAACTAGGCCGTGAGATGCAGGGACTGAGGATTCGGGTGCCATAGGGTCCCGCTCTCTTGGGAAAGGAGATCTGGAGCACACACTAACTCCAGAGGCGCAGCTTGAGAGAGATGTAGAAGCAGGGGATACCACGTTTGCCATGGCCACCGTGCCGATATGAGGATCATACGACCTCTGTCTCTCTGAAGCTTGAAGAGTGTTTTGGGGATGAAGGGAATAGGTGGGAATAGAGGAAGTCCTGACCCCAGTGAAGGAGGAAGGCATCCCTTGCCTGGCAATTGTGAGCCAGAATCCTGGAACAGAACCGGGGAAGTTTGGCATTCAGTGGACTTGCAAAGAGGTCTATGTCTGGAGTCCCCCAGATGTGAAATATCCTTGTCACCTGGTCTAGGTGGAGAGACCATTCGTGAGGCAGCAGTACTCAGCTGAGTTTGTCTGCCCAAAGGTTTTGAATGCCTGGAAGATATATCACGAGAAGGTGGATTTGATGCTTCTCTGGCGAGGGCCCAAAGTCGTAAAGCTTCGCTGCATAACGACAGAGAGCCTGTTCCGCCCTGCTTGTTCACATAGAACATGGTTACTTGATTGTCCGTTTGGACTAGGACTGTCTTGTAGCTGAGCTGGGCATGGAATACTCGAAGAGCTAAATAGATTGCCCTTAATTCTAGGAGGTTTATGTGAAGACAAGCCTCCTGTGGAGTCCAGGTGCCCTGCGTAGAGAGATGATGCAGGTGTGCTCCCCAAACCACCTGTGATGCATCTGTTAGGGTGGCCTGGAATAGGGGTTCTTGGAAAGGAGACCCCACTAAAAGATTCTCCAGTGATTGCCACCATTGAAGGGACAAGATCAGTCGATGAGAGTTTGATATCTTGTCTGACAGACGTCCTGTGGCCTGTGTCCACTGTGTGGATAGGGTCCACTGGGCTGCTCACATGTGGAGGCGAGTATAGGGAACTACAGGAACTGTGGATGCCATGTGTCCCAGTTACTGTAGCAGTTCTAGAGCAGTTAGGGAGGATTTTTCCGCTGCTTGAGAAGCTAGTTGCACTATCAGAAGACACCGGGCCTGTGGAAGGAAAGCCCTTGACTGTCTGGTATCTAAACAAGCTCCTATGAACTCCAGAGACTGGGAAGGAACAGGTTGGGATTTTGGGAAGTTTATTAGCAATCCCATGTATTGGAGGATTCGCATTGTGCGAGACAGTGCAGAGCTGGCTTCTGCACTCGTGGGGGCTCGAATGAGTCAGTCGTCCAAGTAAGGGAAGACGAATATCCCTAGGGTTCGCAGGAATGCAGCTACTACTGCCATGCATTTTGTGAACACTCTTGGTGCAGAAGCCAGACCAAAGGGAAGAACCCTGTACTGGAAGTGTTTTCCTTTGAAAAGGAACCGTAAGAATTTCCTGTGATCTGGATGGATCAGAATGTGAGTATATGCATCCTTTAAGTCTAGAGAGCAAAGCCAATCCTGACTTTGAAGGTATGGCAGAAGAGTTCCTAGAGAAATCATTTTGAACTTCTCTCGGAACAGGTATTTGTTCAATTCTCTGAGGTCTAGAATGGGTCTGTGTCCCCCTGTTTTATTTGTAATAAGAAAATAGGGGGAGTAGAACCCTGTACCCTGCTAGAGGATGGGTACTTTCTCTATTGCCCCTTGGGCAAGAAGTGTTGAGACCTCGTGATCCAGCAGATTGTCTGCAGAGGTTGGGAATTGAACTGCCTTAGGATTGTGGGAGGGGGCATGCTGTGAAAATGAAGCTGGTACCCCTCTCCTACAACGGACAGAGTCCAATTCTCTGATGTTATTTGGTGCCATCTGTTGGTAAAATGACAGCCTGCCTGGAATATTTAGGGGTTCTGGACTCCTCAGAGGCAGGAAGGCTAAGCTCTCTAGGAAGGAGTCAAAGCCCTTGAGGGGGCTGAACCTGCGGAGCTGGTTGAGCTCTCGGGCCTTTTGGCTTCTTCTGCTGTTTGAATTGCTGTTGTTGTCCCCTTTGGGCAACTTGACCATGAGTTTGGCTTTGCTGGGTATAGGATGGATAAAACTTCCTCTTTTTGCTGAAAGAGGGTTTCTTATAGGGTTTCGTTTTGGCTGGAGTGGCTGTAGAATTTGACAATCTAAGGTGATATTGTCAGCATCTATCTCATTAGCCTTTTCCTGCCAATTCTTGCCAAAGAGGTTTTCTCCTGTGCAAGGGATGTTGCCTAATTTATCCTGTACCCAAATCTCCAACTCTGATGCCTGAAGCCAGGCAATCCGTCGTGCACCAATGGCAATAGCAGAGGTTCTGCTGATGCATTCAAAGCAGTCAAAGGCTGCACGATTCACAAACTTGGAGACATCTTGAGCATGCCTGACAAGAGGAAGGAAGTCTTGTCGTCTGTCATCTGGGAGAAGTGGGCTCATAAGCTCCAAATTTCCTGTGACTTCTTTGAGGAACATTCCCATATATAAAAGATATGAACTGATCCTAACTGAAAGCATAGAAGCCTGAAAAGTTTGACATCCAAAAGCATCAAGAGTCCTGCATTCACGACCTGGAGGATTGGATGCATATCTCTTTGCACTTTTCATCCTACGCATGGCTGACTCCACTACCATTGAATGGTGTGGCAGCTGAGTCTTTTGAAATCCAGGACATGGTGGAACTCGATACATGGTATCAAGCCTCCTAGAATGAGGAGATGTGGTCAAAGGTGTCTCCCACATTCTGAGCATCAAATCATGAAGAATTTCATGAATGGGCAGAGTGGCTGCCTCCTTTGGAGCCTTAGGACATTGGAGAATTTCCAATTCCTTTGTTCTAGGTTTCTTTTCAGGAGCTACCGTGATTGAAAGGCCTTTGGCAACATCACGAATAAAATCCTGAAAAGACATGTCCTCCGGAGGCGACATTCTGCACTGGGGAGAAGAAGTGTCTTCCGGGAGAAAAACTCTGGTACCGGCAGAATTATCAGAGTCATCGGAATTGGAGGATTCGAAGTATCTCTGATCACAATGTTCATGTAAGGCACGATCCCGGTATCGATCGAAGTCGGTACCGAGTTGATCCGGTACTGATCGTTTGATGCCAGGCAAAGACGGCATGGGAAGAATTCCCACCAGGGCCGGTACCGTCGGTGCTGGTACCGGTATCTGTGCCGGTACCGGTGCCTGTTGAACCATCGGTGTCAACGGTACCACAGCTGTAAGGAAAGCTGCAATACTGCGCTCGATAGCGAGGAATTTCTGGTCTATTGACGCTGCCGATGCCTGGGTTTCGGTACCGGTGAAGGCGGCCGGGACCCCTGAGCATGGCACCAGTAGTTCTGTCGAGGCCTCGGCCTCGAGAACATCCTGGAACCCCGCTGATGCTTTGGAGGCCGAAGCCTCCCGCCGGGGCTGTTTTGCCGATGTGGTTCCCTCAAGGGCGATGCCAATGGCCTCTCGATGCTTTGCAGGAGAGCTACCCTTTGAGAACCGGCTTTTATGTTTAGTTACCTGAGATCCATGGGAGGAAGAAGAGGCTCTTGAAGACGTCGATGCAATGGACCTTGCATCCGAAGAAAAGAGGGTACTGAGCTTTGCAGCCCGGTTCTGTCTTCCTCTTTTAGTCATTCCCATACAAGAGAGACACTCAGATGGAGAATGGCCAGGGCCTAAACATTTAAGACACCAGTCATGGGTGTCAGTGACGGAAATGGTACCACCACACTTAATGAATTTTTTAAAACCACTAGCTGGTTTTTCCATCTTTAAGGAAAAATGGGGCCTAGTGCCCAAAATGGGGCCTAGTACCAAAAAAGAAGTTTCTGAAGAGAAACAATTCAGATTTTCTTTTTTTTTTTTTTTTTTTTTTTTTAAGGAGAAAAGAAAAGAACTGGCGGTACCGGTAGGCGTTGTGCGGAGGCAAACGCAACCACAAGAAAACAAGATTAAAGGAGAAATTTTCTGCGGTGACAGGGTATGTGTCCTGTTGGTTCCGCGGAAAACGAAGAACTGAAGAGGGACAGTTGGAAAGGTGGGAAGGCAGGGCGCATGTGCTGAGGGATGCCCCCAAAGTGTTCCTATTGGATGCTGGGGAGCGTTTTCACGCAGGCTCCGTCAGTACCAACGATACCCATATGTGAAGACTACATTCCTGCTTGTTCCTGAAGATAGGATAATCTCCGGGAACAAGCAGGAATGTATTCTTCACATATGGGTATCATCCAGCATCAAATTGGAAAGCTTTTGAGAGCACTCCACTGCGCATCTGACTTCCCAAGTCCTCTTCTCAGTTCTTCATTTTCCGCAGAACCAGCAGGAGGGTTTCTTCTTGTTACCACCAAAAAACGTCATTTTTTTGTTTAAATTTGTGTTCTGCCTTTCTGTCAGTGCCAGTACCTTCCTTGATACCGGCCCCGATATTTCTTTTCAAAATATTTTTTTTCTTTCTTTTCTTTTTCTTCCAATTTTTGGTGGTTCCACTGCCAAATAAAGCCTTCGCCTACTCTTTTTCGTCACAATGGCTTAAAAAATGTTACAAGTGTTCTGGTACAATACCAGTCACTGATAAACATGACTGGTGTTTAAAATGTCTGGGTCCAGACCATTTACCGACTGATTGTCCTTTGTGCCAACAAATGACAAAACAAGACCTAAAGAACAGGGCCAGACAGTATGCTTTTCAGTTTGCCCCAGACTAGATTTCAGTTGCTTCCGCATCGTTAAGGATGTTGGCCTTCTCTCTTGGTTCTCAGGTCTCCTCAAAGTCCATGCATAACACTAAGTCTTAAGATATCAGCATCGAAAACTGATACCGATCCTCGAGGTAAGTCCCTTCATTGTCATCGAGATTCACCGAAAGGTGCAGCCGATGCAGATAGGCCTGCCAACCAGCCCCGGAGGGAGGACCAGCCCTCCAAAGCACCACAGAGACTCCAGGACGCTACTGATGCTTCAACCTCTGGAGAGCTACTAGTTTCATGCTCTGGGTTGGTGGCTCATAGCCCCATAGGTGAATCCATCCAGCCATCAGCCTCCTCCCTGAACTAGCGCATCTTGGTTATCGAGAGGAACTCGGCAGCACTCCTGACAGCCTTGGTACCATCAGCTCCAGTGGCACATGCAATTGCATCACTGGTACCCAACAGGCTCCTGGTGATGCAATGTTCCACATGCAGGACACAAGACGACAGGCAGAGCTCCGGAGTCTCAATGCGTGGATGAGATGATGGTGCAAGGATAAGGGTTTTGGATTTGTTAGGAACTGGGGAAAGAAGGGGCTCTTCCGAAGGGATGGGCTTCACCTTAACCGGGATGGAACCAGGCTGCTGGCATTAACCTTTAAAAAAGAGATAGAGCAGCTTTTAAACTAGATAATAGGGGAATGCCGACAGTCGCCCAAGAGCGCATGGTTCGGAACAATGTATCCCTGAAGGATACTACCAAAAAAATGAAGATAGGGCACATCAGCAGAGAGGCTCCCATAAAGACAAAGGTAGCCCAAATGCCCTTGAGTACAGAGTAAAGATTTCAAATTACACCTGCCTACCGATAACCAGATTAATATGAATATAATATAGTCTCCAAAATGCTTGTATGCAAATGCTAGAAGTCTAAAAAATAAGATGGGAGAGTTAGAATATATAGCACTAAATGAAAAGTTAGATATGATTGGTATCTTAGAGACATAGTTGAAGGAGGACAACAAGTGGGACACTGTGATACCTGGGTGCAAACTATATCGTGATGATAGAGTTGATCAAATTGCTGGAGGGGTTGCGCTCTATATTAGAGAGAGCATTGAGTCAGAAAGGATTAACGTTTTGAAGGAAACAAAATCTGCTGTAGAATCTCTATGGATTGAAATTCCATGTAAAAAGGGGAAGGCGATGGCAGTGAGGGTGTACTATCAACCACCAGGCCAGAATGAACAAATGGATGATGAAATACTCAAAGAAATCAGGGAAGCTAACAAAAGTTACAGAACGGTAATAATAATGGGTGATTTCAATTACCCCGGTATTGACTGGGTCAGTGTCACAGCAGGACATGCTAGTGAGATAAAGTTTATAGATGAAATAAATGACTGCTTCTTGAAGCAGCTGGTTCATGAACCGACCAGAGAGAAAGCCATTTTGGACTATGTGGAAAACCAGATCTGGTGCAAGAGGTAAGGGTGTTGGGGTCACTTGGCAATAATGATCATAGCATGATCACATTTGATTTAATTAATGGAGGAGGAATGGTAAGGAAATCCACATTACAACCTTTTAACTTTCAAAAGGGAGACCATGATAAAATGAGGAAAATATTTAAGAAAAAACTAAAAGGAGCAAAGGTTAAAGACTTACATCAAGCTTGGGTGTTGTTTAAAAATACTATCTTGGAAGGCCAGACCAGCTGTATTCCATGCTTTAAGAAAAGTGGAAGGCAGTCCAAAAAACTGCCAGCATGGTTTAAAGGTGAGGTCAGAGAGGCTGTTGCCAAAAAAGCATTTTTCAGGAAATGGAAAAAGAGCTAAATGACGAAAACTGGAAACAGCACAAGCACTGGCAAGTTGTCAGACTCAAGGGTGTAGGGGGGGAATATGTAGAAGCTGATAAGGATAAAGCGGAATTGCTTAACAAATATTTTTGTTCTGTGTTCACAGATGAAGAACCAGGAGCAGGACCTCAGAAAACACCCACAAATAGGAACAGAAGCGAGGGACGTCTTGAACAATTTTCAGAAGACTGTTCGTGAGAAACTAGCTCAACTTAAAGTAGACAAAGCGATGGGACCGGATGGGATACACCCTAGAATACTGAGGGGACTTCGGGACGTTCTAGCAACTCCACTGACTGACCTTTTCAATGCCTCGTTGGAGTCGGGAGTGATGCCAAAGGACTGGAGAGAGGCTCATGTGGTGCCTTTACACAAAAGCGGAAGTAAGGATGTGGTTGAAAACTACAGGCCGGTTAGTTTAACTTCGGTGGTGAGTAAATTATTGGAAACGCTGCTGAAAGAGAAAATAGTGAGGTTTCTGGAGTCCAGCGGATTACAGGATCCGAGGCAGCATGGATTCACCAGAGGCAGGTCTTGTCAGACAAATCTGATAGATTTCTTTGACTGGGTGACCAGGGAGTTGGACCGAGGGAGAGCTCTAGATGTGGTGTATTTGGATTTCAGTAAAGCCTTTGACACTGTTCCTCACAGGCGACTTATAAACAAACTGAGCACCCTAGGGATGGACCCTAAAGTTACTGCTTGGGTTAGAAACTGGTTGGGTGGGAGGCGACAAAGAGTACAAGTAAATGGAGCTCACTCTGAGGAGAAGGATGTTACCAGTGGTGTGCCCCAGGGATCTGTCCTTGGTCCGATTCTTTTTAACATCTTTGTTAGTGATATAGCGGAAGGGCTGTCGGGTAAGGTTTGCCTCTTTGCAGATGATACCAAAATCTGCAATAGAGTAGACACCCAGGAAGGTGTAGATAACATGAGGAGGGATCTAGCTAAGCTTGAAGAATGGTCTAGAATTTGGCAGCTGGGATTTAATGTTAAAAAATGTAAGGTCATGCATTTGGGCTGCAGCAATCCAAGGGAGCAATACAGTATAGGAGGTGAAGTACTTTTGTCCACTAAAGAAGAGCGGGACCTAGGCGTGGTTGTGTCTGATGATCTTAAAGTAGCTAAACAGGTAGAAAAGGCGACGGCAAAAGCTAGAAGGATGCTTGGGTGCATTCGGAGAGGAATGGCTAGCAGAAAAAAGGAGGTGATAATGCCTCTGTATAAGTCTTTGGTGCGACCTCATTTGGAGTATAGTGTGCAATTCTGGAGACCGCACCTTCAAAAGGATGTGAACAGGATGGAGTCGGTACAGAGGCTGGCTACTAAAATGATTAGTGGGCTTCATTATAAAGCATATGAGGACAGACTTAAGGATCTTAATATGTACACCTTAGAGGAAAGGCGGGATAGAGGTGATATGATTGAGATGTTTAAATACCTCCGTGGCACAAATGTTCAGGGAGAGAGCCTCTTTCAATTGAAAGCAAGTTCTGCTACGAGGGGACATGGGATGAGGGTGAAGGGAGATAGATTCAGGAGTGATATGCGGAAATATTTCTTTACGGAAAGAGTAGTGGATCCATGGAATAGTCTCCCAGTGGAGGTGGTAGAGATGAGGACAGTAACTGAATTCAAAAAAGCATGGGACCAACACAGAGGATCTCTAAAGGTAAAAAGTGGACTGTTGTAGTTGTTGATATGGAAGGACAGACTAGATAGGCCATGTGGTCTTTTTCTGTCATCATGTTTCTATGTTTCTAAGTTAAATGCAAGGCATTGATAAAGCAGGCAAAGAGAGAATTTGAGAAAAAACTTGCCGAGGAAGCAAAAACGCCTAATAAAGACTTTTTCAAGTACATTTGTAGCAAAAAACCTGTGAGAGAGTCAGTTGGACCATTAGATGATAGAGAGGTAAAAGGATCAGTAAGAGGGGACAAGCCTATAGCAGAGGCTAAATGAATTCTTTGCTTCGGTCTTTACTGAGGAAGATGTAGGGATATTACCCATGACTAAAGTGGTATTTAAAGGTGATACTGCAGAAGAATTGAAAGAAAGAATAGTTACTCACCTGTAAAGAGTGATCTCCGGGAAAAGCAGGAATTGAGGCTTCACATATGGGTATTATCGGTACCGACGGAGCCTGCACAGGAACACTCCCCAGCGTCCAAAAGAAAAGCTTTTGGGAGCATCCCACTGTGCCTGTGCCACTGCGTTCCCAACTCTCCCTCTTCAGTTGAGTTTATAGCTGAGACAAAGGAGAGAAGCAGAGAGAAAGAGTGTGGAGATAGAGATACAACTCCTAGGGGAGGAGGGTGGGTTGTGAAGAGTCAATTCCTGCTGTTCCCGGAGATCACCTGTTACAGGTGAGTAGGCGTAGTTACTCACCTGTAACAGGTGTTCTCCAGGAGCAGCAGGAATCAGTCCTCACATATGGGTGACGTCGGCGCCGACGGAGCCCTCGCGGAGCAATTTTCCCCAGCTTTCAAAGAAAGCCTTTGGGAATTGCAGCGCGCATGCGTGGTCTCCTTCCCGCCCAAGGGTGCCATCTTAGCCAGTCTGATGACATAGCTAAAAGACAGCATAAAAATTTGCAAAAAAACTTAAGCAGATGATTGCAACTCCAAGGGGAGGAGGGAGGATTGTGAGGACTGATTCCTGCTGCTCCTGGAGAACACCTGTTACAGGTGAGTAACTACGCTTTCTCCAGGACCAAGCAGGAAGTCAGTCCTCACATATGGGACTCCCAAGCTTAAGGCTACCGGAGACCCTAAGCAGAAAAATGAGCTCCCTCTAGCTCAGCGGCACAGAAGGAAGGAATCTTCACTGAATTATTACCCACTGGTAGCCCCCATCCGGGATGGAGGGTAGGAGTTGCTCAAACCTCGAAGAGATTTCGGAGGACTGCCTGTCCGAAAGCACTGTCCCTGCGGGACTCCCTCTCGAGACAGTAATGGACCGCAAAAGTCTGGCTCGAAGACCAAGTAGCGGCCCGGCAGATGTCTGCCAGCGGAACAGAGCGGAGGTAAGCCACTGACGTAGCCTTCGCCCGAACACAATGAGCCGTGACTCGACTTTCTAACGAGAGTCCGGCTGCCCCATAAGCCCAAGCGATACAGTCAGCAACCCAGATGGACAGAGTACGCTTGGAGACCGGGAGACCCAATTTATTGGGGTCAAAAGACACAAAAAGCTGAGCAGCTTTACGGTGCTCCCGCGTACGGTCAAGGTAGAAGTTCAATGCCCTTCTACAGTCCAGGGTATGTAGGACCATTTCAGCTCGGCTGGAGTGTGGCCTGGGAAAGAAGGTCGGAAGTACCACCTCCTGATTGATGTGAAAAGGGGAGACCACTTTTGGAAGAAATTTTGGGTGAGTCCGTAGGACTACCCTATTTTTGTAGAACCGAGTGTAAGGGGGATCAGACACGAGGGCCTGCAATTCACTTACGCGTCTAGCGGAAGTGAGGGCTATCAGGAATAAAGTTTTCCAAGAAAGGAAACGGAGAGAACAGGTAGCCATAGGTTCAAAAGGCAGACAGGTGATCCGCTGTAAAACCACATTCAGATCCCAGTCAGGAGCTGGCGGGCGCAGAGGTGGTTTAAGTAGAAGGAGACCTCGGAGAAACCTCGCTACGAGAGGGTCGCTGGAAAGAGGTCTGCCGTCCACCGGCACATGATGTGCTGAAAGAGCACTGAGGTGAACTTTGACGGAGTTGGACTTAAGTCCCAGATTAGAGAGGTAGAGCAAGTACTGCAAGATCACCGACACCGAGCAGGAGAAGGGATCCTGAGACTGCTGGGCACACCAAACGGAAAAGCGACGCCATTTAAGGGCGTAGCATTTGCGGGTAGAAGGTCGCCGAGAAGCTAGGACGACCTCTTCCACCTCTACCGGCAGTAGAAGGGGAGCAAGGACTACCCTTTCAGCAGCCAGGCCATTAGATTGAGAGATCTGAGGTTGGGGTGTAGCAGGGACCCCTGATCCTGTGTTAGGAGATCCGGTTGAAACCCCAGAGGGAACGGATCCTCTACCGCTAATTGCAGCAGGAGGGGAAACCACGGCTGTCTGGGCCAGCGAGGAGCCACCAGGATCATGGAAGCTTTGTCTCGGAGAACCTTGAAAAGAGTTCGAGAGACTAGCGGGATGGGAGGAAAAGCATACAAAAGGCTCTCCGACCATGAGAGTAGAAAAGCATCTGCCGCTACTCGAAGGGGATGTGGCTGACTAGAGCAGAAGCGAGGAAGTTGCCGGTTGAGAGGACTGGCAAAGAGATCCATCGTGGGGAGTCCCCACTTCAGAAAAAGTTTCTGAACTACCAAGGGATCCAGACGCCACTCGTGCGGCTGGAGGATCCTGCTGAGTTTGTCCGCCAGGCAATTTTCTTGGCCTGGGAGATAAACTGCCTTGAGAAGAATGCCGTGACTGACGGCCCAAGAGCAGAGCCTCTGAGCTTCTCGGCAGAGAAGGAAGGAGCCCGTGCCCCCCTGTTTGTTCACGTAGAACATGGCAACTTGATTGTCCGTCTGGACAAGGACGGACTGGTGAGAAGTCAGGTGGGAGAAAGCCTTGAGAGCCAGACGGATTGCTCTGAGCTCCAGGAAGTTGATCTGCTGAGCAGACTCCCACGCGGTCCAGAGACCTTGAGTACATGCCCCTTGGCAATGTGCTCCCCAACCCAGGAGGGAAGCATCGGTCGTCAGCACTTGAGCCGGCTGAGGTGACTGAAAAGGCATTCCGAGCACCAGGTTCGGCCGATGAAGCCACCACTGTAGAGAAGAGGCCAGCGGCCCGGAGACGCGCACTAAGTCGGCTAGTCCGCCGGTGGCTTGTTGCCACTGCTTGCGAAGGCACCATTGAGCAGGCCGCATATTCAGGCGGGCATTGGGGGTCACGTGGACGGTGAAAGCCATATGGCCGAGTAGTCTCAGGAAGCGCCTGGCTGAGACCAGGGACTGGCTGCGAAAACGGCCGGCTAGGTCCATGAGCCGTTGAGCCCTGTCGAGAGGCAGGAAAGCTCGCGCCTGAGGAGTGTGCAGTCTTGCGCCGATGAACTCGAGATCCTGTGAGGGGAGCAAAGTGGACTTTGCGAAGTTTATGACAAAGCCCAAGTACTGCAGAAGAGTCACCGTGCGGTGTGTGGCATTGGTGACTTCCGGAGAGGACGATGCTCTGATGAGCCAGTCGTCGAGGTACGGAAAGACAGAGGCCGTGAAGCCGGAGATAGGCCGCCACCACCGCGAGACATTTTGTGAAGACTCGCGGTGCGGAGGATAGGCCAAAGGGCAGTACTCTGTACTGGTAATGATTTCCTGCCACCACAAACCTTAGGTATTGGCGGTGGCTTGGGTGGATAAGGATGTGCGTGTAGGCATCCTTTAGATCCAAGGAGCATAGCCAATCTCCCTGCTGGAGGTAGGGCAGAAGGATTCCAAGGGTAAGCATATCTTGAACTTTTCCCGCACGAGGAACTTGTTGAGGTTGCGCAAGTCCAGGATGGGTCTGAGGCCTCCTGTCCTTTTTGGTATTAGGAAATACCTGGAATAAAAGCCTTGACCTCTCAGGTGGTGGGGCACCGGTTCCACAGCCTGTTCCTGAAGAAGACTTGCTAACTCCTGAAGGAGTAAGTCCCTGTGCAGAGGGAGTCGTGGAGGTTCTCCCGGGAAATAAGAGGGAGGGACCTGGTGGAAGTGGAGAAGATAGCCTTCTCTTACGACTTGAAGCACCCAGGCATCTGAAGTGATGTTGGACCACCTGTGGGCGAAGTGAACCAGCCGGCCTCCGGTGCTGGGAGGAGCCAGCTGAGGGGGAGAGGCTATGCTGATGAAGTCAAAAACCCCCACCCTGCTGAGCAGGGGCTGGTGGTGCAGGCTTGGGGGCTTGCTGCCTACGGGACCCGTTACCCCGTCCCTTGGCCTGCTGGCCCTGTTGGGGAGCTGCGGAGGCCTGATATTGAGGGTAGTGTTTATAGGCAGCCGCCTTTCTCGGGTAAAGGACTTCTTTCCCGAGCCCTTCTTTTTCTGGGAAGGGGCGGAGGTCTTCCTAGAAAGCCTAGTCCTGGTGAGAGTCTCCATCTCGATTTGTGCAGCCTTTTCAGCCATGGGCTTGCCAAAGAGGTTCTCACCTCGGCAGGGGACATCGACCAACTTGTCCTGCACCCAGGGTTCAAGGTCAGACGACTGAAGCCAAGCCTGTCGGCGGGCACCGATGCCGGCTGCGGCCACTCGAGCCGATGCTTCAAAGCCATCATAGGCTGCTCGGGACATGAATTTGGAGCATTCCCGAATACCAGTTGTCAAGGCCAGGAACCTCCGCAAAGGTTCCTCGGACAGCCCAGCGGAGAATCTGGCTATCTCTTTAGCCAGGTCTCGGAGATACATGCCCATGTAGAGCTGGTAGGTCTGGACACGACAAGCAAGCATAGAGCCCTGGAAACACTTCTTACCAAGGCCATCCAGGTACGGGCCTCCCTGCCAGGAGGCACCGAGGAGTGCATCTTTTGGCTCTTAAGCCTATGCATGGCCGATTCCACTACCATGGAATGGTGCGGCAGCTGTGCTTTTTGGAAGCCAGGACTCTTGCGGACTCGATAGATGGAATCGACCCGCTTGCTTAATACCGGCGACGATGCCGGACTCTCCCACATGCGGAAGAGTAGTCGTACCAGCATGGGAGGAACCGGTACAGTAAAGTGTTCCCTGGCGGGAGAGTCATACTGAAGGGCGTCGAGCTCTTCGGCTCGAGGCTCCTCCTCGGGATCCGCAGGGAAGGCCAAAGCCTTGGCCATATCCCTGACAAAGTCCGAGAACCGGGCATCCTCCGGAGGGGACTGCTTCCGAGGTTCGGACTCAGGGGAGTCCGAGGGGACACACCGAGTCCGAAACGAATCAGGTGACTCTTCCTCTTCAGACTCCCAGGCCGACTCCGAGGAGGAATCGGTGGGGTCGGCTCGGGCAGGCGGAGGCGTCGGCCGCCCCGACACCGAGGGAGTCAGCGTCGACGACCTCGGTCCCGAACGGGAGGCCGAGGGTGACCTCGACCGAGGATCGACTCGAGTTCGCATGGACTCGAGGATCGGCTCGGTCTCCGGGGTCGACTTAGACGTCGACGTCCCGGCGGTTGGGGCAGTGGCGCCAGCGAGGCTAGCGATCAGTGCCCGCTGCTGGTCCATGAAGGCAGATAGTCTGCTCTCCAAGGCCGTCAACCTGAGTCCGACCTCAGGTGACCCAGCAGCCCCCGACTCGGGCCCCGACGGCGTCGGGCCCGACGTCGGACCTCTCGGAGGCGAGTCCAGGAGGACTACAGGACTTACCCGAGCAGGCAACTCCGACTCCAGACGAGGTCGCTTCGGGAGGTGCTCCTTCTCCAAAGACCCGGGACGGCTATCGGGGCTATGCGACCTGGCCCTCGCGGAGCCAGGAGCGTCCACCGACGCCGCCCTCGCGGGTTTTTACCTTCCGTCGATGGTCCCCGGAGGGAGAACCCCTGTCGGAGGAACTTCGGCGATGGTCAGAGCTGGAACCTCTGGACGCCGAGGCCTCAGACGAGGTCCGGGTACGGCCGGGGTCAGCGAAGATTCTTTCCCGCTGGTGCCGCCGACTCCTTAACGCTTTGGAGGACATTTTGCCGCAGGCCCCACAGATCAGTTCTTCGTGATCCGGGCCCAGGCAGCGGAGGCAATTATCGTGTGTGTCAGTGAGTGACATATTTCTGTCACACTGAACACACCGCTTGAAACCACTGGCAGCCATCGGGGGAAAAAGGGCCCCTGCAAGGTCAAAGGACCGGGCTGCCAGCGAAAAACCGAAAAACGAAACTGACCAAAAATCAGAAAAACCGAAAAATAAGAGAAGGACTCGCAACGGCGTCGCGAGTCCGGGCAGGAAAAAGACCGGTGTCGAACCGAAGAAAAAAAGAGAAATAAATCACTAAAATCAACTTTTTCAGCGGGGACACGACGGGTACGTCTGTAGGGCTCCGCGGAAAAAAAGAAGACTGGCTAAGATGGCACCCTTGGGCGGGAAGGAGACCGCGCATGCGCGCTGCAATTCCCAAAGGCTTTCTTTGAAAGCTGGGGAAAATTGCTCCGCGAGGGCTCCGTCGGCGCCGACGTCACCCATATGTGAGGACTGACTTCCTGCTTGGTCCTGGAGAAACTATGCTATCTCCAGGAACAAGCAGGAATGTTGTCTTCATATATGGAGACTCCCCAGCTGAGAGATGCCAGGGAGATTACCCCAGAAAGATGTGAAACCCAGATAGAGATGGGTCATGCTTCCTCCCATGGATCTCTGGCATCGAAACCCGGGACTGCGGGTAGGAGTTGTTCTAAGTCTGAAATAGATGCTGGAGAACAGCTTGGCCAAACGAGGCATCCCAGCGGGAGTCCCTGTCTAAGCAGTAGTGGGCTGCAAAGGTGTGTATCAAAGCCCAAGTGGCTGCTCTGCAAATGTCGTCAATGGATACTGAGCGAAGGTTGGCCATAGAGGCCGCCATTCCTCTCACATTGTGAGCTGTGACATGGCTTTCGAGAGAAAGTCCCTTGATCTCATAGGCAAAGGATATGCAATCTGCAATCCAGTTGGAAAGAGTTCGCTTGGAAAGTGGTGATCCAAGAAGACTGGAGGGAAAGGCAACAAAAAGTTGAGAAGTCTTTCTATGTTGCTTAGTTCTCTGAAGGTAAAAAGCTAAACCTCTTTTACAATCCAGAGTATGAAGATTCCTTTTTTGCATTAGAGGCATGAGGCCTAGGGAATAATACAGGAAGGTAAACAGACTGGTTTAAATGAAAAGGCGAAACCACCTTTGGCATTAAGTGAGAGCGAATCCTAAGAACTACTGTAGTTCACTGATGCATCTTGCAAAAGTGAGGGCAATTAGGAAGATTACCTTCCAAGAAAGAAACTTCAGAGATGTAATGGCTTAGGGTTCGAAGGGCGGTTTCATAAGCTGCCCGAGGACAAGGTTCAAATCCCATGCCACGGGTGGTGGCTTAATGGGAGACTTAGTTAAGAGTAGGCCTCTCATAAACCACGCTACAAGCGGTTAAGAGGAGACAGATTGTACATCAAAGGGCTTGTGGAAAGCCGCAATGGCACTAAGGTGAACTCTTACTGAATTAGTCTTAAGACCAGAGGATGATAAATGGAGGAGATACTCCAATAACGCCTCCATTGGAACTGAAAAGGGATTAAGTTCCTTTTTTGAACACCAGAGAGAGAACCTTCTCCACTTAAAGGCATAGGCCCTCCTTGTGGAAGGTTTTCTTGAAGCCAAAAGGATATCCTTAAACAGTTGGGAAAGGTTGATGTCCTGTAATTCTAGGCTCTGAGCAGCCACACCATCACGTTTAAAGACTGAGGATTCGGGTGCAATAGCATCCGCTATGGCTCCTGTCTCTCTGAAGCTTGAATAGAGTTTTGGGAATGAGGGGAATGGGTGGGTAGGCACAGAGAAAGTCCTGACCCCAATGGAGATGGAAGGCATCCATTGTCTGACAGTTCTGAGCCGGAATTCTGGAACAGAACCGGGGAAGTCTGGCATTCTGAGGACTTGCAAAGAGGTCAATATCTGGAGTTCCCCAGATCCAAAAGATTCAAGCAATTTGCTCTGGATGAAGAGACCACTCGTTTGGCAGCAGTACTCGACCGAGTGTGTCTGCCAAGAGATTTTGTGTGCCTGGAAGATACACAGCTAGTAGGTGGATTTGAAGGCCTCTGGCGAAGGCCCAGAGCTTCGTTACACAACGCCTGAGAACACATCCCACCCTACTTGTTCACATAGAACATGGCTACTTGATTGTCAGTCTGGACAAGACCCGTCTTGTAGCTCAGGCAGTCCTGAAATACTTGAAGAGCATAGAAGATGGCTCTGAGTTCCAGGAGGTTTATGTAAGACAGGCCTCTTGTTCGGTCCAGAGACCCTGAGTGGAGAGATTGTCCAAGTGAGCCCTCCAACCTAACTTGGACGCATCTGTCATCAAGGTGGCTTGGTGTAGTGGCTGCTGAAAAGGAGACCCTACAAGGAGGTTTTTCAGTGATTGCCACCACTGTAGGGACAAAATGAGGCATGCAGTTTTTCTGATTTTATCCCCCAGGCGACCTGATGTCTGTGTCCACTGAGATGCTAGGGTCTACTGGGCTGCTTGCATGTGTAGGCGAGCATAGGGAACCACATGGGCAGTGGATACCATATGCCACAGCAACTGAAGCATTTCTCGAGCAGTTAGAACCATTTTCAGAGCTGCTTGAGAGACCAGCTGGAGTATTCGAACACAACGCGGTTGTGACAGGAAAGCCTTTGACTGCCTTGTGTCTAGAAGAGCCCCAATGAACTCTAGGGACTGAGAAGGGGTGAGATGAGATTTTTGGAGGTTAATGACCAGTCCCAGGTACTGCAGGATTTGCATTGTACAGGAGAGAGCGGAGCTGGCTACTGGAGCTGTTGATGCTCGGATGAGCCAGTCGTCTAAGTAGGGGAAGACAAATATCCCCAGAGTTCTCAGGAATGCTGCTACTACTACCATGCATTTTGTGAAGACTCTTGTGATCTGTATGAATGAGGATATGTGTATATTGTGATGAGGAGAGTAAGAGTAGTTACTCACCTGTAACAGGTGTTCTCCAGGAGCAGCAGGAATCAGTCCTCACATATGGGTGACATCGACGTCGATGGAGCCCCCTGCGGAGCATTTCCCCAGCTTTCTATGAAAGCCTTTGGGAATACTGCACGCATGCGCGGTCCCCTTCCCGCCTAAAGGTACCATCTTGCTCAATCAAATGACACAGCTAAAAAACAGCACACAAAAATATGTAAAAATGAACTATATACAACTGCAACTCCAAGGGGAGGAGGGAGGGTTGTGAGGACTGATTCCTGCTACTCCTGGAGAACACCTGTTACAGGTGAGTAACTACTCTTTCTCCAGGACCAAGCAGGAAGTCAGTCCTCACATATGGGTGACTCCCTAGCTCTGGGCTACCAGGAACCCAGGCTGAACAAAAGAACTCCCTCTAGTCCCAGCATCAAAGAAAGGCTTTGCACTGAAAGAACCTCCACCGGTAGCCCAACGGAGGGGCAGGAGTTGCCTAAACCTCAAAGAGATTCCGGAGTACTGCCTGGCCAAAAGCACTGTCCCTACGGGACTCCTGCTCCAGGCAGTAATGGGCCGCAAAAGTCTGGCTTGTGGACCAAGTTGCAGCCCTGCAGATGTCTGCCAACGGTACAGAGCGGAGATGAGCTACTGAGGCAGCCATAGCCCTTACACGGTGGGCCGTGACCCGACCCTGCAAGGGAAGGTCAGCCGCCTTGTAAGCCCAGGTGATACAGTCAGCCACCCATATGGACAAGGTACGCTTGGACACAGCCAACCCCAAATTATTAGGGTCAAAAGATATGAAGAGCTGAGTAGCCCTTCTATGTCCCTGCGTACGGTCAAGGTAGAAGGATAAGGCCCTCTTACAGTCCAGGGTATGCAGGACCGCTTCAGCCTGGCTTGCATGAGGCCTAGGGAAGAATGTTGGAAGAACCACCTCCTGGTTGAGGTGGAAAGAGGAGACAACTTTCGGGAGTTACTTTGGATGAGTCCTAAGGACTACCCTGTTCCTATAGAATCTGGTGTAAGGCCTGTCACAGACCAGGGCCTGAAGCTCACTCACTCGTCTGGCCGAGGTTAAGGCTACCAGGAAGAGTGTCTTCCAGGAAAGGAAGCGGATAGGAAAAGTAGCCATCGGCTCAAAAGGAGGGCGAGTCAGTTGTTGCAAGACCACATTCAACTCCCACTCATGGGCTGGAGGACGGACAGGAGGCTTGAGCAAGGGGTGAACCGACAGAGAGTGTCCTTCCACCAGAGAGTGGTGAGCAGCCAGAGCTGAGAGGTGGACCCGAACAGAATTGGACTTAAGGCCCTGATTGGACAAGTGCAGTAGGTATTGAAGCACTACTAGTACAGTACAGGAGAAAGGATCTTCTGTACGCAGCTGACACCACACAGAAAATCTTTTCCATTTCAGGGCATAGGTTTTTCTAGTGGACTGCTTCCTAGAGGCCAGGACGACCTCTTCAACTTCTGGAGGTAGGCCCCAGGGAGCCAAAACTACCCTTGCAGTCTCCAGGCCATCAAATTGAGAGACTGGAGATTCGGGTGCAAAAGAGAACCTTGATCCTGAGAGAGAAGGTCGGGCTGCAACCCCAGAGGCAGTGGGGGGTCCACTGCCAGTTGAAGCAGAAGTGGAAATTGGGGCAGTTTGAACAATATAAAAGAGCTTGCCAGCCCGGAGGAAGCCCTCTTCAAGCCGCGTGCTCTCCCTGGAGGGATAGAGCCTTTGCTCCAGCAGCGGGACGCAGCAGCAGCATCGGGTGCCCAATCGGAGTAATCCCATCGCACAACCTCCTCTCCTGCCCAATCGGGGCAGTTTGAACAAAATAAAAGAGCTCGCCAGCCCAGAGGAAGCCCTCTTCAAGCCGCGTGCTCTCCCTGGAGGGATAGAGCCTTTGCTCCAGCAGCGGAACGCAGCAGCAGCATCGGGTGCCCAATCGGAGTAATCCCATCGCACAACCTCCTCTCCTGCCCAATCGGGGCAGTTTGAACAATATAAAAGAGCGTGGCCCTTAGGCGGTGGCCAAACTCACCGAAGCCTGACTACAATCTATCCATAGGCCAACAAAAAGAAGCATCTATCAGCACTCTCGACGACGCTACCCATCACAATCGCTATGCTGTGCAAATAACAGGAAGTGAGATCAATGCGCCCATCTTAGCCGTGCATCCCAGAGCATCTCCGGCCACAACCACAAAACCAGAAACCTAACGTCTAATCGCAGGTGTGAAAATTTTCTCTATATATGCATGTATGTAGATGTTCTCAATGTCGCAAAAATGAAAATAGATAGCATGTCCAATTTTACGAAGCGCAACCAGTATCAGCCTTAGGAGTTAAAACATCACAATTATAGACTAGTTTAATGATTAACGTATTATATACCTGAAATTCATCTAATGGTCACCCATTCTACTTGATGTTCTGATTCTGTATTAGCCATGTTTGCAAAGTTGTCTGTGTAGGACGTATCACCTACCCAGACTCCTAGTAACCTACCCTCTGTCTTTATTGCAATCTGTAACAATAATAGATTGCAACGAGTAAATTAGACTTACCTGCTAATTGTTGTTCCTTACGGAACTCTAGTCCAGTCCTGGAACCATAGAGTTGTCAACCTCCACCAGCAGCTTTGGAGACTGAAAGATGTCATCACTTTGATGTCACTGGTACAAGTAGGCAGGAAGCGCCCCCAATCACCAGTACCTATTGACAAAGCAGACTCAGAAGAGCAACAAATAAGTAGAAACAGGAAGAAGAAAGTAAACAGGTCAGAGACCTGAACAAATAGCCTAAAACTACTGAAGAAGAAGCAGCATTCGACCGCAAGAAGCCAATACCGCCTCTTCTCCATTGAAACCGGAACGTGTCCGTTCTGTGTGTCTGTATTAGTTACGTTTTTGTTTTTTTGTTTTTCTTTTGTAATGCTGTACTTCAAGGAGAAGAAAAACCTCCAGCCCGAGAAAGCGAAGAAAACACTCTCTGGAGCCATCGAGGCACTGCAGCGCCAAAAAGATGTCCCGTCTTATCTTGTACCCCGGCACCACCAAACCACCCCTGCAGTCAATCAGGCATATGATCTATACTTTGGCCCTAAAAACACTGCAGGCGGAATGCCGAGCCCAGCAACGGGAGGGATCCGGGACTGGACTAGAGTTCCGTAAGGAACAACAATTAGCAGGTAAGTCTAATTTACTCTTCCTTTACGTCCCTCTAGTCCAGTCCCGGAACCATAGAGGATGTAACAGAACAGTGAACATCAACGGGAGGGACCGGCGAGGCCAGCCTGAAGAACCGCAGAGCCAAAACGCCCATCCCTCTGCGCCTGGACATCCAGGCGGTAATGCTTGGCAAAGGAATGCAACGAGGACCAAGTCGCCGCCCTACAAATGTCTGCCACTGGTACCAGGCTAATCTCCGCCCATGACGCCACCTGCGCTCTAGTAGAATGCGCCCGAAGTCCGCTAGGCACCTCCCTGCCACGCAACAGATACGCCGACGAAATAGCCTCCTTCAGCCAGCGCGAAATGGACGCCTTCGCAGCCGCCTCCCCCTTTCGCGGCCCGCCAAACGCGACAAACAACCTATCCGATTTCCTGAAAGATCGAGTCCTGCAGAGGTACATCTTGAGCACCCGCCGCACGTCGAGACGATGAAGCCGACCGTAGGACTGCCCAGACTGTTCTGCCGTCGAAAACACCGGAAGGGCTACCACCTGGTTAACATGGAACGGCGAAACCACCTTCGGCAAAAAGGCTGGTACCGTGCGTAAAACCACCCGGTGGCTATCAAAAATCAAATACGGCTCCCTACAAGACAACGCCTGCAACTCCGAAATTCTGCGGGCGGAACAAATGGCTACCAGAAAGACAGTCTTCAACGTCAAATCCTTAAGCGACGCTTCCCTTAAAGGCTCAAAGGGCGCCGCAATCAAGGCCTCTAAGACCAAACTGAGATCCCAAGAAGGAAGCCAGTCGTGTCGCGGGGGGCGCAACAATAACACCGCGCGCAGAAACCGTCGGCATGGGAACCAAGCACCTGACCTTGCACCTTCCCCCGATAACAGGAGAGCGCCGCCAACTGTACTAGCCGCAAGACCTTTCTCAACCCCGTCCTGCAAAAAGGCCAGGATCTGCTGCACCGAAGTCCGAAGCGGCGGAATAGCGCGATCCGCACACCACGCTTCAAAAATGCACCAAACACGGATGTAAGCTACAGAAGTAGACCGCCGTCGCGAGCCCAACAAGGTACCCACAACCGCCGGAGAGTATCCTTTAGCCGTTAGCCGCGCCCGCTCAAGAGCCATGCCGTAAGCGAGAATCGACCCACCTGCGGCATGCGAAGCGGCCCCTGCAGCAAGAGATCATCCCGAGGAGGGAGTTTCCACGGCCTGTCCACCAGCAGCCGTATCAAATCGGCATACCACGGCCTCCGAGGCCAGTCGGGCGCCACCAGCACTACTAGACCCCGATGCTGATCTATACGCTGAATCACCTTGCCGATCAGCGCCCACGGAGGAAAAATGTAGAGGAGCCCCTCCATCGGCCACCTCTGCGCCAGCGCATCCAAGCCTTCCGACACCCGCTCTCTTCTCCTGCTGAAGAACCGCGCGACTCTTGCGGATTCGAAGGTGGCCATCAGATCCATCACCAGCAGTCCCCAGCGACGCACCAGGAGCGCGAAAACATCCGGATGTAGGGCCCACTCCCCGGGGTCCACTCTGTGCCGACTGAGAAAATCCGCCTGGACATTGTCGATGCCGGCCACGTGCTGAGCCGACAACGCACTGAGATTGCCCTCGGCCCAACGGAACAGGCACGACGCCTCTTCCTCTAAGGATGGACTCCCTGTGCCGCCCTGACGATTGATATAGGCCACTGTTGTCGCATTGTCGGGTAGCACTCGCACCGCTCTCTGGTGCACGAGCTCCCGAAACTCTCGAAGTGCCAGAAACACCGCAAGCATCTCCAACCGGTTGATTGACCACTGCCGCTCTATCTGCGAACACGGGCCCTGGGGCTATCCTGCCTTCGCAGTGCGCCCCCCATCCTGAGAGACTGGCATCTGTCGTCACCAATACCCAGGATGGAGTCTCCAGGGACATACCGCCCTCTAAATTTCCGTGTTGTAACCACCAAAGAAGGTCCTGCCGCACCTCCGGAGGACATACCAGCCGCTGTGACAACGCATCCGCCTGATGCGACCAGCGCCTGAGCAGGGCGCTTTGGAGAGGCAGCATGTGAAACCGGGCCCACCTGACGACGTCGATGGTCGCCGCCATGGTCCCCAACAGCTGCAGATACTGCCACGCTGTCGGAGCAGAGAGCTTCCGAAAGTTGCGCACGAGATTTTGCAGGGCTTTCGCCCTGGCGCAGGGCAGTAAGACTGCCCCCTGCCGAGTCTCGAACCTCGCTCCCAGGTACTCCAGAGTCTGAGAGGGAACTTGCTTGCTTTTCGCAAAATTGACCACCCAACCCAGGCTTTCCAACAACGCTATCACCCGAGCGGTGGCCGCTGCACTTTCCCGCGCGGACTTTGCTCGAATCAACCAATTGTCCAAATACAGATGCACGAGAATTCCTTCTTTGCGAAGCGCCGCCGCGACCACCACCATAATCTTGGTGAACGTCCGAGGAGCCGTTGCGAGACCGAAAGGCAACGCCTGAAACTGGAAATGCCCCATCGGAACTGCAAAGCGAAGGAACTTCTGATGGTCTGGACGCACGGGAATATGAAGATAGGCCTCTGTGAGGTCCAAGGCTGTCAAGTACTCCCCCTTTCTGACTGCCGCAATGACGAAACGTAAAGTCTCCATCCGGAAATGGGTGATACGAAGACAACGATTCACCCTTTTTAAGTCCAATATTGGCCGATAGGTGCCCTCTTTCTTCGGGACTACGAAATAGATCGAGTATCGACCGCACCCGCGTTGGCCTTCCGGGACGGGAACCACCGCTCCGAGCTGCAGTAGCCGCTACAACGTGTCCTGGACCGCACGAAGCTTCCTCGGAGACCCGCACCGAGAAAGGATAAAGGAGTCCCGCACGGGCCGAAGAAATTCCAGAGCATAGCCTTCCCGAATGACCTCCAACACCTAGCGATCGGAGGTGATTTGGACCCAGGCAGAGAGAAAATCCCGCAACCGTCCTCCCACGGGCACCTCCGCCACCTGGGTCCGCCTTATCTCATTGGGACTTTTTATTGTTTGAGGATTGAAAGGAGGCAAAACCTCGGCCTGCCCCCCGGAAACCTCGAAATGTAGGACTCCGAGCTGGGAACCTCCCCCGCTGGGGTAGGGGAATGCGCGAGGACCTGAACCGACGAAAATTCCCCAAGAGACCCCGGGCCCCTGACGCACCACGGCTCTGCTTGGGCTTATCTTCCGGGAGGCGCCCCCCCTTGGACTCCCCCAGATCCTTGACCAATTTCTCCAAGTCCTCACCAAACAAAAGCTTACCCCAAAAGGGGAGTTTACTAAGCCGAGCCTTGGAGGCACTATCCGCCGACCAGTTTCTGAGCCAAAGAGAACGGCGAGCTGCCACCACAGAAGCCATAGCCTTAGCCAGCCCTCTAATAAGATCATAGTGGATGTCAGACAGATACGCAGCACCAGATTCCAGGCGGGCGCCGTCCTCTGTCTGTCCTACCGGTGACTCTCCCTGCAAGCGTTGGGACCATCTCAAACAGCCTCTCGCCACCCAGGCCCCCGCTACCGAGGCCTGCAAGGACAGGGCCGACATGTCAAAGACCTGCTTCAACAGGGTATGCAATCTCCTATC
This sequence comes from Ichthyophis bannanicus, assembly GCA_033557465.1. Taxonomy (NCBI): domain Eukaryota; kingdom Metazoa; phylum Chordata; class Amphibia; order Gymnophiona; family Ichthyophiidae; genus Ichthyophis; species Ichthyophis bannanicus. Next base: position 25,617,438 of record CM066046.1, on the reverse strand, counting down.
TTGTACATCCCGCAATGCCGCGGCGCCTTCCACCGGAATTGTGGTTTTCTTTGTGACCGCGGACACTGCCGCATCCACCTTTGGAGAACGAAAAAGTTCTCTATCCTGGTCCGAAAGCGGATACAAACAGGCCAGAAGCCTGGTCCCCTTCAAAGAGGATTCAGGCGAATCCCATTCTTCCTGAATCATCGCCCTAAATACCCGATGTAGCGGAAAGACCCGTTGAGGAACCCGCACCGCCTGCAATAACGGGTCCTCCAACGCGTCCCCCGCCACAGGGGCGTCCACAGGCATGTTCAACGCTTTCAAGGTTTCCGCAATCAAAGCCAGCAACTCTTCCTTCCGAAACACCTGGACCACTCTATTCCGCTGCTCCTCGTCCAGCAATTCCCCCTCTTCTAACTCTTCCTCGGAGGGGGTGTCCAGATCCATCTCCTGCACCGTCTCCTCACCTTCCAATCCAAAGGAAGAAGAAGAAGCCTCATCACCCCCCTTCCGAAGCTTCTTGAGAGGAACCTCCTCCTCCTCACGGGTAACCCTGGCCCCCATCCGCTTTTGCCCATGCGGCGTATGGAGCCGAGTCCCCGCAGCCGGCTGCAGTAAGGCAAACGCCTTCTGCATCAGCGAGAAAAAATCCGGAGGGATCTCAACCCCACCCGGGAACCGTTGGTCGTCCGCTCCCGGAGGACTGAGCCCCGACGTGCCCGGCGCCTCCGGAGCCCCAAGAGAAGGCGGCCCAACCTCCCCTTCTCCTGGTGGAACAGGTGCTGCCTCCCCAGCCACCTCTTCCAAAGGCCTCTCCAGACTTGCAGCCTCCACGGAGCAGGGTCTACACACCCCTGTCTCCATCACCTCAGTGCGTTTCACCCCACACACGAGACAGCGTGGCTTAGCCGGCACAGCAAGGGAGCAGTGCCCAAAGAAAAAAAATCGCACACTTTTTTTTTGTATAGCAACCACTCAGGAAGGACCCCACTAGCAGAAGCCCAGCAAATTCATGCAAAAACGAAGCTCCTAAGAGCCGCAGGGAACGAAGAAAAAACCCCAACTATAAGAAACAGAAAAAACCGCAGCTCCCAAAATGGCTGCCGGCAATTTTCCCGCCGCTGAAAAACGCGGCAATAACACCCCGTGCTGCAATTAACTTCCCCAAAAGAACCTCCGTGCAAGGCCTGCATTCCCCCACGGCCCCAAATAAAAAGGTAGTACTCACTCAGCCAGGCACCTCCGAACCTGCAGGAAGGCGGGGGGGGGGGGGCGGGGGGAAGACACAAAGCACTCCGCAGCTCAGCCCTTGCCTGGCTTCGGCTGCAGTGCTCAGGAAGCTCAGTGATGCAGGCCAATCTCGCTCAGCCTGTCACAAGCGTCTCCCCTGCTGCTGCTCGTTATCTGCCTTCCACCTGCTCCTCACCCTTCTGAAACCGGGTTCGGGAGCAGGGAGGCTATACTGAAATGCTCGTTTAAACTATGGGGCTCTAAAAACAAAAAAGCACTCTTCCCGTTGAAGGAGGGGGGAGGAGGGAGGAGGAAGGGAGGGAAGGAGTCAGAGAAAGGGACAAGAAAAAAGGGGACTTTGGCAGCAGCAGATCTAAAAGAAAGAAAAAGGAAAAGAATTACCAAAAATATATAATCAAATAAAAGGTATTAGTAAAAAAATAAGTCTGCTTATTTGCTCTCCCTGAGCCCAGTCCCGGGCTCAGAACCTCCAAGCTGCTTGGAGACTGAAAGTACTGGTGATTGGGGGCGGTTCCTGCCTACTTGTACCAGTGACATCAAAGTGATGACATCTTTCAGTCTCCAAAGCTGCTGGTGGAGGTTGACAAATCTATGGTTCCGGGACTGGACTAGAGGGACGTAAAGGAATGTTACCTTTAATTACCACAGTCTATAAACTGTTACCAGCACATGCAAGATTGATATTTTCTAACTAGTAAGTAACAATCTGTTTAATCTATACGTAGTAACAATTTATACTCACATCACACACAGATTCAGAGAAGAACATACAATACCATAATCAAACTCTCACAGAAAATTGAAAACATTTCACACCCACTCCCTACTCTCAAAGCAGAAGTACACACAATAAGTGATAGAAAGGTACTCAAAAGCTCACAACCAACATGCTCCTCACAAATAACCTTTTCTCAAGATTACTTTACATAAGCACCATACTAATAACAATAATTGCAATCACTCACGGCTTTAATGACAAAAAATACAAGACTATCCCAATCATACATAGACCACCACGAAACAGCACCTACCCTGGCTATACAAACATAGGTTCCCACCCTAAAATTAACTATTACAGACTAATTCACATAAACTACACCAATCTACCTCAACCAAGTATCCAACACATCACTAAAGACGCAAAAACATTATCATGCATACTAATAAATGCCAGATCTATGAAAAACAAACTCCCCATTTTTACAGACATGTTAAACGAACTAAAACCTGACATACTATGTGTCACCGAGACGTGGCTAGCTGACACTGACACAGTTTATTTAAACCAGCTTAATAACAATGATTATGAAACTTCGTACACCCATAGGAACAACAAAAAGGGAGGTGGTGTACTCATGACAAAAAAGTCTTAAATGCTAAACCACAGCCTACAAATACACCATCCAACATTGACACACTCATTATTAGAAACATGATGACAGAAAAAGACCACAAGGCCCATCTAGTCTGTCCTTCCATAACAACAACTACAACAGTCCACTTTTTACCTTTAGAGATCCTCTGTGTTGGTCCCATGCTTTTTTGAATTCAGTTACTGTCCTCATCTCTACCACCTCCACTGGGAGACTATTCCACGGATCCACTACTCTTTCCGTAAAGAAATATTTCCGCATATCACTCCTGAATCTATCTCCCTTCACCCTCATCCCATGTCCCCTCGTAGCAGAACTTGCTTTCAATTGAAAGAGGCTCTCTCCCTGAACATTTATGCCACGGAGGTATTTAAACATCTCAATCATGTCACCTCTATCCCGCCTTTCCTCTAAGGTGTACATATTAAGATCCTTAAGTCGGTCCTCATATGCTTTATAATGAAGCCCATTAATCATTTTAGTAGCAACCCTCTGCACCGACTCCATCCTGTTCACATCCTTTTGAAGGTGCGGTCTCCAGAATTGCACACCATACTCCAAATGAGGTCGCACCAAAGACTTATACAGAGGCATTATCACCTCCTTTTTTCTGCTAGCCATTCCTCTCCGTATGCACCCAAGCATCCTTCTAGCTTTTGCCGTCGCCTTTTCTACCTGTTTAGCTACTTTAAGATCAACAGACACAACCACGCCTAGGTCCCGGCTCTTCTTTAGTGGACAAAAGTACTTCACCTCCTATACTGTATTGCTCCCTTGGATTGCTGCAGCCCAAATGCATGACCTTACATTTTTTAACATTAAATCCCAGCTGCCAAATTCTAGACCATTCTTCAAGCTTAGCTAGATCCCTCCTCATGTTATCTACACCTTCCTGGGTGTCTACTCTATTGCAGATTTTGGTATCATCCACAAAGAGGCAAACCTTACCCGACAGCCCTTCCGCTATATCACTAACAAAGATGTTAAAAAGAATCGGACCAAGGACAGATCCCTGGGGCACACCACTGGTAACATCCTTCTCCTCAGAGTGAGCTCCATTTACTTGTACTCTTTGTCGCCTCCCACCCAACCAATTTCTAACCCAAGCAGTAACTTTAGGGTCCATCCCTAGGGTGCTCAGTTTGTTTATAAGTCGCCTGTGAGGAACAGTGTCAAAGGCTTTACTGAAATCTAAATACACCACATCTAGAGCTCTCCCTCGGTCCAACTCCCTGGTCACCCAGTCAAAGAAATCGATCAGCTTTGTCTGACAAGACCTGCCTCTGGACACCTTAAAATCTGTTTAATTTACAGATCACCTGACCACCAGTCCGAAAACATGGACACTCTAATCGAGCTACTAAGCTCATCTACTGACCAACAACCTATAATACTGCTTGGGGACTTTAATCTCCCTTCTCTACCTGCATCGCAGTCTTCCCTATTTCTAGAATCAATAGCAGATATGGAGTTTAAACAAATAATTTCCAAAAAAACGCACACTAAAGGAGGCATACTCGACATGATCTTTCTCCCCTAAGTATTACACAAGCTTTTCAAATCTGATTCACTTGAAAGTATCCCAATCCCGTGGTCAGACCACCATCTAATCAAATTCAAACTCATCATCAATGATACAAAAGAAAACAGTGGCCCATCAAAACATCTAAACCACAGATTTAAAAAATACAATGAAGAAGAATTCCTAGATCTAATAATTCCCCACTTATCACCATCACCATCGGATTTAGATGAAGCGATCACAAACTGGCATAGGACAATCAATAATGCTGCAACTAACAAACGTGAATAAAAAGAACTGTCACCCTAAAACTGGAAATGCGCCTTGGTTTAACAACACACTAAAACAAATGAAAAAAGAACTAAGGAAAACAGAATGTAAGTGGCGCAAACATAAAGATACTACATATTATGAGTCCTATCACAACCAACTCAAAAGGTATAAAGAAGCAATAGATAGCTCTAAAAAGAATTACCATGCAACAATACTTGCTAATTCACTAAACAGACCTAGAGAATTATTCTCTATTGTGCAAAAACTAACGAATAACAATCATAACTCTTGCAAGGAAATCACAGAAATTTCCCCCCAGACTTTGGCAAATCACTACATAAATAAAACTAAGCACCTTCCAAACCTGCCAATAACAATGAACACATCTCAACATATTTACCCAGATAAATGGTCTAACTTCTACCCCATAACTAAAGATACACTCAAGAACATAATACTAAACCTAAACACCACTACGTCTTATCTTGACCCATGTCCAGTAACCTGGATAAAAAATTCCCTCCCAATCCTATCCCCATTCATTCTCCCAATAATCAACCTATCCTAACCAATGGGTACCTATCACCAACACTAAAGCATGCACAGATCCGCCCACTACTTAAAAACAACACCCTTGACAAAACATCACCAAATTCATACAGACCTATTTCAAGCATACCTTTCATGGCAAAACTAATTGAAAAGACTGTACAAATTCAAACACAGGAATATATAGACAACTCAGCCCCCCTGGATGATCAACAATATGGTTTCTGCCCTCGCCATGGAGTAGAGACACTTCTAACAGTTTTAATTGATACACTCATAAGAGGGATTGATAACCCTAAGCAAGCATTCATACTCCTATTCATAGACATATCTGCGGCATTTGATAGTGTTCACCATACCATAATGCTCAACAATCTTAAACAAATAGGGATAAAATCAACAGTGCTAAATTGGTTTACCTCATACCTAGGCAATAGAACCCAAACTGTCAGAATAGGAAACAACACATCTAATACATATAATCAGGAAATTGGCCTACCCCAAGGTTCTGCCCTATCAGCCCTCCTATTTAACATCTATATAAAACAGGTCTGTAACATATTCAAAAAATTCAAGGTATACTATCATTTGTATGCAGACGACATAATGATGTATATCCCATTTACGATCCCCAATCTACCACTTAAATTACTCACTGAATGTTTCAACGAAATTACTACCTGGCTAAATAACAATAACCTTGCCATCAATCACTCTAAAACCGAAGCACTAATTGTAACCAAAAACCAATCATACTCTCCCCCACCACACATTATACTTCAGGATCACGAAATCAAAATAAAAAATGAAGTACGATATTTAGGAGTCATACTGGATACTCATCTCAGTATGAATATGCACATAAGAAACACAACAAAGAAAATTTACTTCAAGCTCAAAATCTTAAAACAGCTACGTCCTCTAATACATTTACAAGATTTCACGAAAATAATACATGCAATTATAACCCCTCACTTTGACTTCGCCAACCTGACTTTACTAGGGGTAACGAAACAAAACATAAAAAGACTCCAACTTGCACAAAACGCAGCAGCCAGAACCATCATGAATGTCCCACCATTTCATCACATAACACCTATACTGGCAAATCTTCATTGGCTACCAATACAAAGCAGAATTCTATACAAAACACTGACAACAACCTTCAAGGCTCTAAACAATATTTATTTATTTATTTAAAGTCTCTTTTATACCGCGCTATTCAGCATCAGCGCGGTTTACAATAAACAATGAACATACACATTTCCAATAGTACTTTGTGTTTACATATGAACAGGATATTCAACTTGGTGAACAGGGTAACTATGTACAACAACAATATATACAATATATACAATTTATAGACTGGTCCCACTGACCCTAAAAAATCTCATATCTAAAGAATCAACCAATAATCAACACAGAAGAGACCAAACAAACAAATTAAGGACCCCAAAAGAATACATAAAAGCTAAAAAGACAACAAACAAAAAAGCATTTTCCCATGTGGCCCCCCATTATCTGGAATGACCTCCCAGAGGAAATCAGATCAATAATCGAGATCAGAGAGATCCGTAAGAACCTAAAAAAATATCTGTTTAAGGCACACTACGGGCTATCAACAAACTCCCTCTCCCAACAAGAAAACGGATAACAACACTGTTTGACAGAGCGACACAAAATTGACATGACCTAGGACTGCTCACTGCTAAGATTTTACACTAGTTTAGAAATTTAGAAAGTCTTTATACGTCTTATGTAAGGCATGCATACCCCAATTTTGTATATAGTTCTCAAAATGTTGTTGCTATTTCACAACTTTCTTTTGTTTTAAGACGTTCCTTGTAAATAATTACTGACTGTTTTGTTGTATAATAGTTACACTGTTTCAGACGTTCATTGTAAAACAGACAACAGCCTGTTATATTGTTGTTAAATGTAAACCGCACCTGATCTCTGGAAGGTGCGGTATATAAGCGACTGTTAATTAAATTAAATTAAACCAAGACTGCCTCGGCCACCTGGGAGCTACTAGGAGTACCGAGGCCTTGTCCTTTAGAACCTTGAACAGGGTTCGGGCTACCAGAGGCGTGGGAGGAAATGCATAGAGGAGGCCCTGAGACCAGGAAATCAGAAAAGCATCCGCTACCCCCCTCATGGGATGCGGGTGCCTGGAGCAGAACATGGGCAGCTGCTTGTTCAGGGGACTGGCAAAGAGATCTATGAATGGAAGTCCCCATTTTAGGAAAATCTTCTGAACCACTAATGGGTGGAGTTGCCATTCGTGGGGCTGCAGAACTCTGCTCAACCTGTCTGCCAGGCAGTTCTCCTGGCCAGGGAGATTAACAGCTTTGAGAAACATGCTGTGCTTGAGCGCAAACAAGCAAAGGTCTTGTGCCTCCTGACAAAGGAGCCTGGACCCAGTGCCGCCCTGCTTGTTCACATAAAACATGGCTACTTGGTTGTCCGTTTGTACTAAGACAGACTGGTGAGCCAGGTTTTGAGAGAAAGTCTTGAGGGCTAAGCGAATAGCCCTGAGTTCCAGTAGGTTGATCTGTTGCGTGGCCTCCCAGGGAGACCACAGGCCCTGGGTGCACTTGCTCAGACAATGTGCTCCCCAGCCCTGCAGAGAGGCATCTGTGGTCAACACCACTGTGAACCCAGAGATTTGAAAAGACACCCCCTGCAGAAGATTGGGGGGGTGCAGCCACCAGCGTAGGGAGTTCAGGATGGTCTGGACACCCTTACTCTGTCTCTGAGGCGTCCTGTGGACTGTGACCACTGAGTCCTGAGGCACCACTGTGCAGGCCTCATATGGAGTCGGGCATTGGGAGTCACATGCACTGTCGAAGCCATGTGGCCCAGAAGTCGCAGCCAGAGTCTGGCGGAAACCAGTGGCCTTTGGAGAAACTGGTTTGCCAAGTCTATCAGTCTTTGAGCTCTGTCTTCTGGCAAGAAAGCCTTTGCCTGCAGAGAGTCCAGCCTTGTCCCTATGAACTCCAAGTTCTGGGAGGGGAGCAAAGAGGACTTTGCGAAGTTTATGACAAAACCCAGGTGCTGAAGAAGAGAAATAGTTCGGAGGGTGGCTTGCCTGGCCTCCTGGCACATCTGACCCCTGCCGCCACCGCCAGGCATTTGGTAAAGACCCTGGGGGCGGAGGTGAGGCCAAAAGGCAGCACCCTATACTGATAATGGTTTCCTCCGACAATGAACCTGAGGTACTTTCTGTGGTCTGGATGAATGAGGATGTGAGTGTACACATCCTTTAGATCTAAGGAGCATAGCCAATCTCCCTGCTGGAGGTAGGGCAGAAGTGTTCCAAGAGTAAGCATCTTGAACTTTTCTTTCTCTAGGAACTTGTTGAGATTTCTGAGGTCGAGAATAGGCCGGAGGCCTCCGTTTCTCTTTGGTACGAGGAAGTACCTGGAGTAGAAACTGTGACCTTGGAGGTGGGGAGGCACAGGCTCCACCGCCTTGTCTCGCAACAGACCCTGAAGCTCTTGAAGGAGGAGGTCTGTGTGGAGTGGAGGCCTTGGAGGCTCTCCAGGAAAGTAAGGAGGCGGCAACTGATGGAAATGAAGCATATAGCCCGTGTGGACTATGCGTAAGACCCAATTGTCTCCTGTAATAGGTGGCCACCTGTGGGCAAACAGGGTTAGTCGACCTCCTGCGCAGGGATGGGACAGCAGAGACGGAGAGACTATGCTTTGGGAGTCAAAAACCCCCACCTTGCTGAGTGGGAGCAGGAGCCTGAGGCTTGGGGGCCTTCTGCCCACGGGGCACATGTCCCTGCCCCTTGGCCTGCTGACCCTGTGGGGGAGCTGGGGAGGCCTGGTAAGGTGGGAACTGTTTGTAGGCAGTCACCTTCCTTGGGTAAAAGGACTTCTTACCCGAGCCCTTCTTCTTATGAGAAGGGGCAGAAGTATTTCTAGACAGCCTTGTCCTCGTGAGGTGCTCGGTCTCGAGCTGTGCAGCCTTCTCGGCCATGGGCTTGCCAAAAAGGTTCTCACCTCGGCAAGGGACATCGACCAACTTGTCTTGAACCCATGGTTCGAGATCCAATGACTGCAGCCATGCCTGGCGTTGAGCCGCGATGCCGGCTGCTGCAACACGGGCTGAGGCCTCAAAGCCATTGTAGGCCGCGCGAGACATGAACTTAGAGCATTCTCGAATCCACAAGGACAAGGACTTGAACCTCTGCAAAGGTTCCCCGGAGAGACCAGCAGAGAACCCGGCAAGCTCCTTCGCCAGGTCCCGCAAGTACATGCCCATGTACAGCTGGTAAGACTGGACACGGCAAGCAAGCATCGAGGCCTGGAAGCACTTTCTACCAAACACATCCAGGTTCCGGGTCTCCCTGCCAGGGGGCACCGTGGAGTGCATCTTCTGACTCTTCAGACGATGCATGGCCGATTCCACCACCATGGAATGGTGTGGTAGCTGCGCCTTTTGAAAACCAGGGCTCTTACGGAGTCGATAAATGGAATTGACCCGCTTGCTCAGAACCGGCGCCGAGGCCGGTGCTTCCCACATCCGGAAGAGGAGCCGTTCCAGCATTGGAGGAACCGGCACAGTAAGGGCCTCCTTCTGAGGTTCATACTGGAGGGCCTCGAGCTCTTCGGCTTGAGGCTCCTCCTCGGGGTCCGCGGGGATCGCCAAAGCAGTGGCCATATCCCGAACGAACTCCGAGAACCGGGTATCCTCGGGAGGGGATCTACTCCGGGGCTCAGACTGCGGTGAGTCCGACGGGACGCACAGAGTCTTGAAGGTATCAGGGGACTCCTCGTCCTCCGTTTCCCAGGCGGACTCGTCCGAAGAGGAGTCGGGCTCCGACTGCACGGCGCCTGGCAGCACCCGCCTCGACCCCGAAGGCACCGGCGTCAATACCCTCGGTCCCGACCGGGAGGTCAAGGGTGACCGCGAACGACCTCGAGCCTTCATGGTCTCGAGTATCGGCTCGGTCTCCGGGGTCGACTTCGACGTCGATGTCCCAGTGGTCGGGGCAGATGTGCCAGCAAGGCTGGCCATCAGCACCCGCTGCTGATCCATGAAGGCAGACAGTCTGCACTCCAAGGCTGTTAGCCTGAGACCCAGCTCAGGAGACTCAGCAGCCACTGACTCAGGCCCCGGTGGCACCGGGCCCGACATCGGCTCCCTGGGAGGAGAGTCCTCGAGGACAACAGGACTTACGTGTACAGCAGACTCCGGCTCCACACGAGGCACTTTTGACGGCTTTCTCCTGTTCCACGGGCCCAGGACGGCAGTCAGGGGTCCGAGACCTAGCCCTCGAGGAGCCAGGGACCTCCTCAGACGCCGCCCTCGTGAGCCGCTTCTTCCTCTTTCGCTCCCGCTCGGGGGACCCCCTGTCCGAGGAACCCTGACGATGCTCGGGGTCAGACTCCCGAGACGTCAAGGCCTCAGACGAGGTCCGGGCACGGCCGGAGGCCGAATTGGAGAAAAGCCTTTCCTTTTGATGCTGGCGACTTCGCAGTGCCTTAGTGGACATTTTGCCACACGGTACACAGATCTTCGGATCATGATCTGGACCGAGGCACCGAAGGCAGCAGTCGTGTGTGTCGGTGAGAGACATTAGTTTCTTGCACCCATCACCCTTTTTAAAACCACTGGAAGCCATCGGGGAAAAAAGAGCCCCCACGAGGTCAAAGGACCGGCCTTCCAGGGAAAAAGAAAAAAGGGCACGGACGCCAGCCACGAAGGGCAAAAAACGAAAAAAATGAGAACGGGCTTGATACCGGTGTACCGAACCCGGCGGGAAGGGGAACCGGCATCAAACCTGGCAAAAAAACGCAATGAAATCGCAGGAATAACAAGAAAAAATCTAACTATTTTCCAGGTGAACTAGGACAGACGTCCGATGGGCTCCACGGAAAAAGAGAGACTGAGCAAGATGGCACCTTTAGGCGGGAAGGGGACCGCGCATGCGTGCAGTATTCCCAAAGGCTTTCATAGAAAGCTGGGGAAATGCTCCGCAGGGGCTCCATCGACGTCGATGTCACCCATATGTGAGGACTCACTTCCTGCTTGGTCCTGGAGAATGGCTGAGCCCATGGAAATAGAGGAAAATCAAAAATCTACCTTTAAGGAAAGAGACAGGCAGAAAATCCATAGCTTGCAGAGTGCAGTAAAAGAGAAAAAACACACAGTTGCTGAAGGCAGGCCACACCCAAGCTCTGCTAATTTAAGAGCAGGCTTGGAAACTAATGAAAAGCACCTAAGCAGGGGGCAGTGCACGATAGAAAAAAAACAGCTTTATAAACCCAGAGGAACAGAAAGGAAGGGGAGTTCACCAGGAAGTTCACTAGGGAGTTCGACCAGGAATTCGATCGGGGATTGACCGGGGAGTTGGAGTTGGCCACAGAGACTGCTGGGGAGAGAAGCACCCAAGAAAGACCCAGAGAGTTCACCGGGGAGGAGACCGGTGGAGACTTCAGAGGTGAAGGCAACACCCCAAGAGAAAGTCAGGCTTGCAGGAAAAGTATCAGTAGTTCTGAAGCCAGCAGAGGTGTGGCTGGGAGAATTACTGGCCAGAAGCAGAGTGCAGTTTCTACAGTTCGTGGACCAGCTCCAAGGGTTCAAGCTCCCAGAAGGTGGGTGAACAGAAGTACAGCTAACAGTGACCTGAAACAGTTAGAGGCACTGTGGCATTTAATTCAGAAAAAGAATCTTCACCTTCCAGGTGAAAACCTTGCTCGTAGTGGAAAGCCTCAGTTGAGAAAAGTTCAGGAGCTTTTGGAGTGTATTGAGCCAGAAGCCTTGCATGGAGCTTTAGAGTCAGACGTCCCGGCAGGAGATCCAGAGGAAATGCAGGTAGATTGTTCTGAACCTGTTTCTATGTCTGAAGATTCATTAATGGACTGTTCATGGTGTCAGAGAGCTGAATAAAAGCTTCTGGAGAAAGAAAACCCTGTAACTTGAAAACCCCAAAGCATTAAGGAAACAGGGAGAGTTACTCTAGCCAGGAAAGTTGAGAACCCTGTTTAATGCAGAGAAGACATTTACTTTTGTTTGGAAGAAAAAAAAAGGATGTGTTTTGTTTGTTATATATATTGAGAGACAGCTGCATGTGTTAAAAGAGCCTTCTAAAGCAGTTTCAGTCTTTGGTTTCATGGAATTTCCTGAGGAATATTGTTTGGAGAAGAATCCTGTTGCCTTCTGTTAAGCCTTAGTGTTTTTGGAAAAAAAGAAGAAATAAATTCCTGTTTGCCTTTGAAAAAAAAACCCCTTCGGTTTCCATACTTCTGTTTTTGAACAAGGAACACAACTACAAGTCCCAGAAGCCCAGGCTCTGGATGAGGATAACAATCTTTATTTAAAGACTAACAAGGGCAGCCCTACGCCTATAGGCCGCGGCCTGGGCTAGGGTCCCCTGCAATATGCATCCTTTAGATCTAGAGAACATAGCCAATCCTGACTCTGAATGTAGGGAAGAAGTGTTCCGAGAGAGATCATCTTGAATTTTTCTCGGAACAGATACTTGCTCAGCTCTCTGAGGTCCAGTATGTGCCTGTATCCCCCTGTCTTCTTTGGAATGAGGAAGTAGGAGTAGTAGAAACCCCATGCCCTGTTGGGACATAGGTACCTCTTCTACTGCTCCTTGAGCAAGTAGTGAGGTGACCTCTTGACACAAGAGAGTAGTGAAGGGACCCCGAGAATTGAACTGTCTTGTGAAGGTGGGAGGGGGCATACTGTGGAAATGGAGTTTGTACCCCTCTGTTACAATGGAGAGAGTCCACTGCTCTGATGTTATCTGTTGCCACCTTTCGGCAAAATGAGAGTCTGCCTGCAATGGTGAGAGGCTCTGGACCCTTTAGAGGTAGGATGACTAGGTTCTCTAGGAAGGAGTCAAAATCCCCAATGAGGCTGTGTCTGCTGAGCTGGTAGAGCTCTGGGGACTTGGGCCTTCCTCTTGTTGTTTGGATAGCTGCTGCCACTTTTGGAGAGCATGAATTGGGTAGTGGACAGCCTGGGTGTAAGATGGATAGAATTTCTTTTTCTTGTTGAAAAAGGGTTTCTTAGCTGTCTTTTTCTTAGCTGGGTTGGCTTTGGTCGTTGAAAGTCTGTTCAAGGTGGTGTTTTTGGACTCAAGCCGAGAAGCTTTGTCCTGCCAATACTTGCGAAAGAGATTTTCTCCTGTGCAAGGAATATTTCCCAGCTTGTCTTGCACCCATTGTTCTAAATCAGATGCTTGCAACCCGGCAATGTGACATGCACCGATGGAGATAGCAGAGGTTCTGCTAATGTACTCCAAGCAATCAAAGGTTGCACGGTTCATGAACTTAGACACATTCTGGGCATGTTTGACCAGAGTGAGGAAGTCGGCCCTCTTGTCATCGGGGAGAGGTGGAGCCATGAGTTCCAAATCTCTTGTAACTTCCCAAACATACCCATATAAAATATGTAAGAACTTATTCTGGCCGAAAGCATCGACACCCGAAGGCATCGAGTGTCCTCGCTTCACGACTTGGAGGGTTGGAAGAATGCATCTTAGCACTCTTGATTCTACGCATTGCCAATTTCACTACCATAGAATGGTGTGGTAATTGTGTTTTCTGAAAACCAGGACATTGTGGAACTCGGTACATTGTATCGAGTCTCCAAGAGTGTGGAGACACTGTTAAAGGCGTTTCCCACATTCTTAGCATGAGATCATGCAAAATTCGGTGAATGGGAAGGGTAGCAGCCTCCTTAGGAGTTGCCGGATACTGAAGAATTTCTAAATCTTCAGCTCTCGGTTCCTTCTCCGGGGTCACGGTGATCGAGAGTCCCCGGGCTACATCACCTATGAAGTCCTGAAAGGACATGTCCTCCGGAGGAGACATCCGATGTTGTGGTGAAGGAAAGGGATCCTCCGGAAGAACCACTCTGGTACCGACAGAGTCCTCGGAATCATAGGAATCAGAGGACTCAAAGTATCTACGTGCCGGATGTTCTCGTATTGCTTGACACTGGTACCGATCGAAGTTGGCATCGGACTGCCTTGATACTGGACCCGCGATACCAGATACCGATTCAAGGGCTGGCATGGGAGGAAGCACGGAGAGAGGCGCATCATCGAAGCAGGTACAATCGGTACCGATGACTGCAGAACCGACTGTAGCAGCCTTAGTGGTACCGAAGCTGCTAAGAGTGCCACAAGACTACGCTCGATGGCCAGGATACGTTGATCCATGGAGCCTGCCGATGTCTGGGTGTCAGTACTGGCAGAGCAGGCCACAACGCCAGAACATGACACCAAGAGTTCTCTGGAAGTGGAAGCTTCGGGAACATCCTGGAACCCCGTTAGTGCTTTGGAGGCAGGGACCTCCCGTCTGGGCTGTTTGGCCGGTGTGTTTTCCTCGAGGGCAACACTAGTAGCATCTCGATACTTAGGAGATCTACCCTTTGAGGACCGGCCGGTCTTGGAAGACCTGGGTTTAGTTACCTGAGATCCATGGGAGGAAGATGAAGCCCTGGACGACGTCAATGGAATGGACAATGCATCAGAGGCAAAGAGGGTTCCGGGTTTTGCAGCTCTGTTCTGCAGGTCTCTCTTGGTCATCTTTCTACAAAGGAGATGCTCCAATGGCAAAACCATTGAATAGCCTCACCTTCCCTCTGTTTGATTGGATGTGGCCGGGCTTGCTTCTTGCTGATCATGATTTAAATGGAATTGGCATTGTTTGCATGCCGCTACTGGATTGAACATGTTTTGAGAACAGATGGTGTAACCTTACCCCTGAAGAAGCAAGGACTGACGAAACAAAGATCTTTGTAGGGTGTGCGTGTCCCGTGCAGAGAATCGGCAATACTAGGATAAGTACTGAAGAGTCTGATTGTGCTACTTGATATATTCTCTCCAGCAAGTCTCGTGTTTTTTTGATTACAGGAGTGATGGTGCCAGTGAGCACTATGTATTGGGGCTGTAAGCGAGCAACGGTTATGAGGCTTTAAAGAATTATTCTGGCCAAATTAGCTTATAAAGCTTTTGCTGCTGAGGTATGCGGCTGCTTCTTGCTATTCAATGTTTTTTTAGATAATGAAAAATTACATTTTTGGATTTGTGGGGAGTTTTTGGCCAGTGATGGTGAGCTGAAACGCCTTCCCCCTTTTGGCAGGATTCTGCTACATAGAGGGAAAATGATAAACTTGCTGAGGTCTTTCCTCCCCTTGGTAAATTTGAACAAAAAGTACATTTTCAAAAAGTATTTTTTTACAATGATTGCCACTTCTCTGTAAGGTAACAGTGTGGCATTGGTAGTGAAAACTACCAAAATCATCTTGCCAAGCAGACGGCCACCAAGATGGTGGTCTTGAGGGACAAATGCTTAAGCAAGGCCCTCCTCAAGGGCTGAAAAGCTAAAGCCCTAAGAACTAAGCTGAGATCCCATGATGGAAAAAATGACCACAAGGGAGGACCAAGTGTCTTACTTCCTAAAGGAAAAGGGCCACACATCTGGGTGCGAGGTCACAAGTGCACCACTGCTGGCCCCCTAAAGCATGACAAGGCTGCCACCTGAACCCTCAAGGAACTAAGGGAAAGGCCCTTATCAAATCCATCCTAAAGGAAGACATATAAGGCCAGCCAGTCCACTGTACTAGGGCTGACAAAACTCACAACACCAATGCTCAAATAGGCATCAAACGCACACACAGGCAAGCTTCTCTTAGTTTTCAGGAGCATGGAAACCATGACAGGAGAATAGTCCTTACTCATTGCCTCTCAAGAGCAAGGCCATAAGTGAAAAGGGAGCTGGTTCATCTAGCACAACTGGTCCCTGCCTCAAGAGCCTCCAAACTCATACGAGATGTAGGAGACGTTCTTGTAGGAGACACATCAGATCCACATACTACAGTCTGTGGCCAATCCAGTGCTACAAAAACCACCAGACCCTGATGCTCTATGCAATGAAGCACTCACCCAATGAGAGGTCACAGAGGAAATATATACAGCAGAATCTGCCTTGACCAAGGTTGAACCGGAGCACCCATGCCCTTGAAGCCTGCCTCCTTGCAGCGCCTGAAAAATCTTCACACTTTGGCACCGGCCTGGATCATCATCAGATCCACCTCAGGGTGACCCTAACTGTCCAGAATTTTCTGGAATGCTAGCCAGCTCAATTCTTCTCTTGAGGGTCAAGGGAGTGGCAACTAAGATAGTCTGCTTTCATGCTGTCCTCTCCCGCAATATGCTGTGCTGAGGGGGTTAGGATATTGCTCTCCACCCAGGAAAACAAGAGTGCCATTTCCAGGATCACTCCAGAACTCTTTGTGCCCCCCTTGTCTGTTAACATATCCCATAGCTATGTTATTGTTAGAGAAGATCTGGACTGCTTTGCCCCAGATCAAAGTCTGGAGATGCAAGAGGACCAAACAAATGGCCCTCTCCTCGAGCCAGTTGAAAGGCCACGCCACTTCTTGACTGGCCCAGTGGCTCTGAGCTATCTGCCCCTCGCAACAGGCTGCCCAGCAAACAGGCTGGCATCTGTTGATAGAAGCAGCCACTGGGGAGCATCTAGGGAGAGGCCCTTCAGTAAATGTCCAGGCTGCCCGCCCCCCCAATGCAAGCTAGCTGTCACTGACAGGGGAAGGGGAAGCCAGGTATCAAATGCCTGAGAGTAAGGAGACCAGCAAGACAAGTAGTACCTGTGCAGGCCATGCCCAAGGAACCTTCTTGATGGTTGCCGCTGTTGAGTTGAGGAGTTGAAGGTAATCCCAAACCTTGTGAGCCTGCTGTTTCTGAAAGGATGTCAGCTGAGACAGCCGCTTCTCCGGCAGTAAGATTCTCTAGTGATGAGGTAGGCCCTAGATGGCTCTTGCTGTATCACCCAGCCCAGACTCTGTAGAAATCAAATCATGCGGGCCGACACCTTGTCCACTACTTATGTGTATCTTATCATACTCTAGTCCCCAGTTTTGCAATATATTTTATTTTTGTCCTGATCAGATTGAAAGCTCTGATGAGCAGGACCTGTGTCTTACATCTATATGTACAGCGCTGCATATGCCTTGTAGCGCTATACAAATGATTAGCAGTAGTAATAGTGATACGCTAAAAACTGAGATCTGGCTTGAATGTCAAATGTCTGGGTGAGGCTAAGCGCAAATCTGTTCGCATCACAAAGCAGTGGCCGTCACTACCATTATTATCATGGTGAAAATTCTCAGGGCATAGGAGAGACCGAAGGGGAGGGCAGCAAACAAAGTGGGAGCGGAGAATAGAAAAATGCATAAAGCTCTGCTGATCCTCCTGGATGGGAATGTTTAAGTAGGCTTCAGCCAGAAATAGGGATGCTAGAAATCCTCCACGCCAAACTATCCAGATGAATGACCCCAGCATCTCCATTCGGAAGTGAAAGGGCCTAAGGTGAACACAGACACACTAGAGATTGAGGATCAGCTGGAAGGATCTTTCCTTCTTTGGCACGAAATAGATGGAATGCAGGCCCCTGCCCCTTCTGGCAGGCAGCACTGGTATGACGGCCTGGAAGCTAAGCAGTCTTTCCAGCATGGCTTGGACAGTGTTCTTGTTAGCTGCAGAACTGCAAAAAGGGGTCATGAAGGCATCCGGGATGTGACCGCTTTATTCCAGCACTTAGCCTCACTGAATAATGTCTGGCACCAAGTGGGACGAGAACACAAAGGCTCATTTCTGATAGAAAAGACAGTCTGCCACCTACAGGATAAAGGCCACGGTGAGCATGTTCATGGACCCAATGTGACAGGAGATAAACCACAGAAAATAATCATAAAAATAAAAGGATTAACAACAGATAAGTGAACTTCTACAGATAAAGAGGAGATTAAAGTGTAACAGGTCTTCTCCGAGGAAATCAGAAATCAGTCCTCACATATGGGTGACACTGGCATTGACAGAGCCCACGGGAATTCACTTCCCAGTTTTCAACGAAAGCCTTTGGGAGATAGACTGCACATGCAAGGTCACTTTCCCACCTAAAGGTGCCATCTAACCTCAGTATGACAACATAGTTTAATCAAGCAAAAAAAAAAGAAAAAACTCTACCACGGGGAGGAGGGAGGGTTGTGAAGACTGATTCCTGCTGTCCCCAGAGAAAGAGTAGTTACTCACCTGTAACAGGTGTTCTCCAGGAGCAGCAGGAATCAGTCTTCACATATGGGTGTCATCGGCGCCGATGAAGCCCCAGCGGAGCATTCCCCCAGCTTTCTATGAAAGCCTTTGGGAATGCAGGCACACATGTGCGATTCCCTTCCCGCCTAAAGGTGCCATCTTACCTCAGTCAAATGACATAGCTAAGAACAGCACACAAAAAGGAAAAAATAAACTACGTACAACTGCAACTCCAAGGGGAGGAGGGAGGGTTATGAGGACTGATTCCTGCTGCTCCTGGAGAACACCTGTTACAGGTGAGTAACTACTCTTTCTCCAGGACCAAACAGGAAGTCAATCCTCACATATGGGTGACTCCCTAGCTCTGGGCTACCGAGGAACCCAGGCTGAACAAGAGAACTCCCTCTAGTCTCAGCAGCAAAGAAAGGCTTTTCAAGGACACAACCTCCACCGGTAGCCCAACAGAGGGCAGGAGAGCAGGAGTTGCCTAAACCTCAAAGAGATTCTGGAGTACTGCCTGGCCAAAAGCACTGTCCCTACGGGACTCCCTCTCCAGGCAATAATGGGCTGCAAAGGTCTGGCTTGAAGACCAAGTTGCAGCCCTGCAGATGTCTACCAAGGGCACAGAGCGGAGATGAGCCACTAAGGCAGCCATTGCCCTGACACGATGGGCCGTGCAAAGGAAGGTCAGCCATCTTGTAAGCCCAGGTGATATAGTCAGCCACCCAGATGGACAAGGTACGCTTGGACACAGCTAACCCCAACTTATTGGGGTCAAAGGATACAAAGAGCCGAGTAGCCCTTCTATGCCCCTGCGTACGGTCAAGGTAGAAGGATAAGGCCCTCCTACAGTCCAGGGTATGCAGAACTGTTTCAGCCTGGCTTGTATGAGGCCTAGGGAAGAATGTTGGAAGAACCACCTCCTGGTTGAGGTGGAAAGAGGAGACAACCTTAGGGAGGAACTTTGGATGAGTCCTGAGGACTACCCTGTTCCTGTAAATCCTGGTGTAAGGCCCGTCACAGACCAGGGCTTGAAGCTCACTCACTCACCAAGCCAAGGTAAGGGCTGTTAGGAAGAGTGTCTTCCAGGAGAGGAAGTGTAGTGGACAAGTAGCCATCGGCTCAAAAGGTGGGTGAGTCAGCTGCTGCAAAACCACATTCAGCTCCCACTCAGGGGCAGGAGGATGGATGGGAGGCTTGAGCAAAAGCAAGCCCCTGAGAAAGCGGGACACCAAGGGGTGACCAGATAGGGACTGCCCCTCTACCAATGAATGGTGAGCTCCTAGAGCTGAGAGGTGGACCCGAACAGAATTGGACTTAAGTCCCTGATTGGATAAGTGCAGTAAATACTGAAGCACCACTGGTACAGTACAGGAGAAAGGATCCTCTGTACGTAGGTGACACCACACAGAAAACCTCTTCCACTTGAGAGCATAGGTTTTCCTCGTGGACTGTTTCCTAGAGGCTAGGACAACCTCCTCAACTTCCTGAGGTAGGCCCCAAGGAGCCAAAACTACCCTTGCAGCCTCCAGGCCATCAATTTGAGAGACTTGAGATTGGGGTGCGGGAGGGAACCCTGGTCTTGTGTGAGAAGGTCGGGTTGCAACCCCAGAGGTAGTGGAGGATCCACCGCAAGTTGAAGCAGAAGAGGAAACCAAGCCTGTCTCGGCCACCTGGGAGCTTCCAGCAGGACCGAGGCTTTGTCCTGAAGAATCTTGAACAGGGTTCGGGCCACCAAGGGCATGGGAGGAAACGCATAGAGGAGGCCCTGAGACCAAGATATCAGAAAAGCATCTGCTGCTATCCGCAGAGGATGTGGTTGCCTGGAGCAGAACTTTGGCAGTTGCTTGTTCAGTGGGCTGGCAAAAAGATCCATCAAAGGAAGACCCCATTTGAGAAAGATCTTCTGAACTATCGAAGGATGCAGCTGCCACTCGTGGGGCTGCAGAATCCTACTTAACCTGTCAGCCAGGTAGTTGCCTGGCCTGGAAAGTACACAGCCTTGAGGAGCATGTTGTGCTTGAGGGCAAAAGAACACAGGTCCTGGGCCTCCCGACAAAGGATCCTGGACCCGGTTCCACCCTGTTTGTTCACATAAAACATGGCAACTTGGTTGTCTGTCTGGATCAGGACAGACTGGTGAGTCAGGGTAGGATTGAAAGCTTTGAGTGCTAAGCGAATAGCTCTGAGTTCGAGGAGATTGATCTGCTGTGCAGCTTCCCAGGGAGACCAGACTCCCTGGGTGCACTTGCCCAGACAGTGCGCTCCCCAGCCTTGCAGGGAGGCATCTGTGGTTAGCACCACTGTGTAACCTGGAATCTGAAAAGGCACCCATTTCAGCAGATTGGGTGGGTGTAGCCACCAGTTGAGGGAGTGCAGAAATGGTCTGGACACCCTTATCCTGTCTCTGAGGCTGCCTGTGGCCTGGGACAACTGAGATAGAAGACACCATTGTGCAGGCCTCATATGGAGCCTGGCATTGGGGGTCACATGCACTGTCGAAGCCATGTGGCCTAGAAGTCTCAGGAAGAGTCTGGCGGAGACCAGGGACCTGCTGAGAAACTGACTTGCCAAGGCCATCAACCTTTGGGCTCTGTTTGCTGGCAAGAATGCCTTTGCCAGCAGAGAGTCCAACCTTGCCCCTATGAACTCCAAGTTCTGGGAAGGGAGCCAAGTGGATTTTGCTAAGTTTATGACAAACCCCAGGCATTGTAGAAGAGCAATGGTCCTGAGGGTGGATTGAGTGGCCTCCTGACCTGTCTGACCCCTGATGAGTCAGTCGTCCAGATAGGGGAAGACAAAGATGCCCTGATTTCTCAGATAGGCCGCCACCACTGCTAAGCACTTTGTAAAGACTCTGGGGGCAGAGGTGAGGCTGAAAGGCAGCACTCTGTACTGATAATGGTTTCCTCCCATGATGAACCTTAGGTACTTTCTGTGGTCTGGATGAATGAGGATGTGAGTGTACGCATCCTTTAGATCTAAGGAGCATAGCCAATCTCCCTGCTGGAGGTAGGGCAGAAGGGTTGCAAGAGTAAGCATCTTGAACTTTTCCTTCACTAGGAACTTGTTGAGGTTCCTGAGGTCCAGAATGGGACGAAGGCCACCGGTCCTTTTGGGCACCAGGAAATACCTGGAGTAGAATCCGTGACCTTGTAAGTGGGGAGGCACAGGCTCCACCGCCCTGTCCACCAACAGACCCTAAAGCTCCTGACGGACAAGGTCTGTGTGCAGAGGAGGCCTTGGAGGCTCCCCTGGAAAGTATGGGGGTGGCAGTTGGTGGAAAGGGAGGGCATAGCCCTTGTGGACAATCTCCAGCACCCAACTGTCCCCGGTGATAAGGGGCCACTGGTGGGCAAAGAGGGCGAGACGACCTCCGGTGCAGGGTTGGGAGAGCAGTGGAGGAGAGGCTATGCTCAAGGAGTCAAAAACCCCCACCCTGCTGAGTGTAGCAGGGGCCTGAGGCTTGGGGTCCTCTGCCTACGGGACCCATTACCCTGGCCCTTGGCTTGCTGACCCTGGGGGGCAGCTTGGGCAGCCTGATATTGTGGGTACTGTTTGTAGGCAGTGCCCTTCCTCGAGTAAAAGGGCTTTTTACCCGAGCCCTTCTTTTTATGAGAAGGGGGCAGAGGTCTTCCTCGACAGCCCTGTACGAGTGAGGTGCTCGGTCTCGAGCTGAGCGGCCTTCTCAGTCATGGGCTTGCCAAAAAGGTTTTCACCTCAGCAAGGGACATCGACCAACTTGTCCTGAACCCATGGCTCGAGGTCCGATGACTGCAGCCATGCCTGGCGTCGAGCCGCAATGCCGGCTGCCGCAACTCGGTCCGAAGCCTCGAAGCCATCGTAGGCGGCGCGAGACATGAACTTAGAGCAGTCCCGAATCCCCGAGGACAAGGACATAAAATTCTGCAAGGGTTCCCCGGAGAGACCAGCAGAGAACCCGGCCAACTCCTTGGCCAGATCCCGCAAGTACATGCCCATGTACAGCTGGTAAGACTGGACACGGCAAGCAAGCATCGAGCCCTGAAAGCACTTTCTACCGACGCCATCGAGGTTTCGGGCCTCCCTGCCAGGAGGCACCACGGAGTGCATCTTCTGACTGACGATGCATGGCCGATTCCACAACCATGGAATGGTGTGGTAACTGTGCCTTCTGAAAGCCAGGGCTCTTCCGGAGCCGATAGATAGAATCGACTCGCTTGCTAAGAACCGGCACCGAGGCCAGTGCCTCCCACATATGGAAGAGGAGCCGTTCCAGCATCGGAGGAACCGGGACAGTAAAGGCCTCCTTCGGAGGAGAGTCATACTGAAGCGCCTCGAGCTCTTCAGCTCGAGGCTCTTCCTCGGGATCCACCGGAATAGCCAAGGCAGTGGCCATATCCCGGACGAACTCCAAGAACCGGGTGTCCTCTGGGGGGGACCTACTCTGGGGCTCAGACTGCGGTGGGTCCGAAGGGATGCACAGAGTCTTAAAGGTATCAGGAGACTCCTTGTCCTCCGTCTCCCAAGCCGACTCGTCCGAGAAAGAGTCGGGGTCCGACCCCGCGGGGCCCTGGAGCACCCGCCCCGATGCCGGAAGCACCGGCGTTGACACCCTCGGTCCCGAACGGGAGGTCGAGGGAGACCGCGACCGAGGTCGACTCCGAGCCACGATGGACTCGAGTATCGGCTCAGTCTCCAGGGTCGACTTCGCCGTCGATGTCCCGGTGGTCGGGGCAGATGCGCCAGACAGGCTGGCCATCAGTGCCCGCTGCTGCTCCATGAAGGCAGACATTCTGCTCTCCAAGGCTGTCATCCTAAGACTCAGTTCGGGAGACGCAGCAGCCAGCGGCGCCGGGCCCGACGTCGGCTCCCTGAGAGGAGAGTCCACAAGGACTACGGGGCTTACGTGTCCAGGAGACTCCGGCTCCACACGAGGAACTTTGGCAGGCTTCTCCGGTTCCCCAGGCCTGGGGCGACAGTTGGGGGTCTTAGACCTGGCCCTCGAGGAGCCAGGGCCCTCCTCCTCCGACGCCCTCGCGAGCCGTTTTTTCCTCTTGCGTTCTCGGTCGGGGGACCCCCTGTCCGAGGAGCTTCGATGGCGCTCGGGATCGGAATCCCGAGATGTCGAGGCTTCAGACGAGGTCCGGGCCCGGCCGGAGGCTGAGTCCGAGAAAAGTCTTTCCTTTTGCTGCTGGCGACTCCGGAGTGCCTTGGAAGGCATTTTTCCACAGGCCCCGCACGACTTAGGATCGTGGTCGGGGCTGAGGCACCGAAGGCAGCAGTCGTGTGTGTCGGTGAGAGACATTAGTTTCTTACACCGATCACACTTCTTAAAACCACTGGAAGCCATCGGGGAAAAAAGAGTCCCCGCGAGGTGAAAGGACTGGCCTTCCAGAGAAAAAAGGGCGCGAACGCCAGCCACGAAGGGCAAGAACTGAAAAAGAATTATCGGGCTCGATACCGGTGTACCGAACCCGGCGGGAGGGGATCCGGCTTCAAACCGGTAGAACAAGAGCAAAAAATCGCTGAAAAATCTACTTTTAACCGGGAAAACTGGACACACATCCGGAGGGCTTCACGGAAAAAAAGAGACTGAGGTAAGATGGCACCTTTAGGCGGGAAGGGAACCGCGCATGCGTGCCTGCATTCCCAAAGGCTTTATAGAAAGCTGGGGAAATGCTCCGCTGGGGCTTCATCGGCGCCGATGACACCCATATGTGAGGAATGACTTCCTGCTTGGTCCTGGAGAACACCTGTTACAGGTGAATAACTACACTCTCTCCAGGAACACGCAGGAAGTCAGTCCTCACATATGGAACTCCCAAGCTACAGGCTATTGAAAAAACTGTAGGAGCCATAAGCAACGCAAAAAGTGAACCGTGAAGGGTATCAAGGATAGCTGAATGGCTTGTCCAGTGATGTAGCCCCGACATTGATGGAATCACCTCTCCGGTAGCCTGGACACAAAGGGCAGGAGGGAAGGAGTTATACTATTCTCCAAAGAGGTGACAAAGTACTGCTTGGCCAAAAGTACTATCGCACTGTGAGCTCTCCTCCAACAGTGATGCACTGCAAAGAAAATGGATCGAAGACCAGGTGGTAGTCCAGCAGAATTCCTGCAGGGGAACAGCCACCGCGGTTGCCATGGCACACACACATTATGCGCAGTAAAGCAGTTACTTACATGTAACAGGTGATCTCCAGGAAAAGCAGAAATTTAGTCTTTACATATGGGTGATGTAGTAGAGGAGTAGCCTAGTGGTTAGAGCACTGGCTTGGTAACCAAGCAACCAGGGTTCGATTCCCACTAGCACTCCTTGTGGCCTTGGGCAAGTCACTTAACCCTCCATTGCCTCGGAAGAAAGGCCTGGCAATCTACTTCCGGTGACACTGCCAAGAAAACCCAGGAGCTTCTGGGTCGCCAGGAGTCAGGACTGACTCAAAGGCACACATTGCATTTTTGTTGTAGATATCAACAGAGCCCGCGCGAGAATGCTTCCCAGCGTCCAACTGGAAAGCTTTTGAGAGCATCCACTGCGCCAGTACGACTGCCTTACCTACTCTCTTTCTGTAGTTGAGATTGTAGCTGATAAAAGAGAGTAAATGAAACCCTATAACTCCTAGGGGAGGAGGGCGGGTTATGAAGACTAAATTTCTGCTGTTCTCAGATCACCTGTTACAGGTGAGTAACTACGCTATCTCCAGGAACAAGCAGGAATATAGTCTTCACATATGGGACTCCCTAACTCTCAGATGCCAGATACATTGATCTCAGAACTGGAGAATGGTTCACCTCGGAGTAGGCATGATGAGGTCATGGATCCCACATGGATTTCTGGTATCTTCAAAGTCTGGGACGGAGGGTAAGAGTTGCATCCAAGTCTGAAAGAGGTGCTGGAGTACAGCTTGACTAAACATGGCATCTCAGCAGAAGACTTGTCCAGACAATACTGGACAGCAAAGATATTGACAAAAGACACAATTGCTGCTTTGC
The DNA here is from genome assembly GCA_033557465.1 of Ichthyophis bannanicus. NCBI lineage: Eukaryota > Metazoa > Chordata > Amphibia > Gymnophiona > Ichthyophiidae > Ichthyophis > Ichthyophis bannanicus. The sequence goes on along the minus strand of CM066046.1, from coordinate 25,592,422 downwards.
AAATTTCACTGATGGCTACAGAGCATAAATTTGCCATCGAGGTGGTCATGGCACGAACATTGTGAGTGGTGACATGCCCTTCCAGGGAGAGTCCCGCTTTGTCATAAGTAATTGAAATACACTCTGCTGCTAGATCTGCTCGTCCGTGAGCTGCTTTTTCCTTTTGATGCCAAAGCGAAAAGGGAAGCAACGGGGGAACCCTCCCCAGCTGGAAAAAAACTACTTCTGCTGCCTCGAAGTCCATCGTACTGATGGAATTCCATTATTCAGCTGCATGGAGAGGCTCGAAAGTCTGGAGAAAAAAGCCTGCTTGTGACGACCCCGGGAATAGTGAGTCCGGCATCCTCCTCTGGGTGTGACCTTACTCCGGATATGCAAATTCCACCTGCGCTGCCTGCAGACTTTCTGAGTCTCAGCCCTCCTGGAGCTGTGAGACCCAATGTGGTCAATGCTGTTTCTCTGGTGGGAAGGAAGGCTTTGGCTTTGAGTTCGGCTGTGCCGGGGTCATCGTCTGCAGCAGCTGAGTTAACATAACATAAGAACATAAGATATGCCATACCGGGTCAGACCAAGGTCCATCAAGACAAGTATCCTTACAACAGTGGCCAATCTAGGTCATACGTACCTAGCAGTTTCCCCAAAAGACACAGGTTCCACAATGCTTGTACTGGGTCAAGCATTGGTATCCTGGGTCCCTTCTTAATAATGGTTTATGGACCTTTCCTCCAGGAACTTGTCCAAACCTTTTTTAAAACCAGCTACAATAACAGCCTTTACTACATCCTCCGGTAACAAATTCCAGAGTTTGATTACACGTTGAGTGAAAAAATATTTTCTTTTATTAGTCTTAAATAGTTTACCCTGTAGCTTCATTGCATGTCCCCTAGTCTTTCTATATTCTGATAACATAAACAATCGATGTACGTTTACTCGTTCCACTCCACTCATTAATTTATAGACTTCTATCATATCTCCCCTCAGCCGTCTCTTTTCCAGGTTAAAGAGCCCTAACCTTTTTAGCCTTTCTTCATAGGAGTATCCTTCTATCCCCTTTACCATTTTGGTGGCTCTTCTCTGAACCTATTCTAATAACGCTATATCCTTTTTAAGATACGGCAATATTCAAAGTGCGGTCTCACCATGGAACGATATAGAGGCATTATAAAATCTTTTGTTTTATTTACCATTCCTTTCCTTATGATACCTAGCATTCTATTTGCTCTCTTGACTGCCGCTGCACACTGGGCCGATGGTTTTAACATGTTATTCACAATGACGCCTATATATTTTTCCTGGGTGGTGGTTCCTAATGTGGAACCTTGCATCGTGTAACCATAGTTTGGTTTGTTCTTCCCTAGGTGCATAACTTTGCACATGTCCACATTAAATTTCATCTGCCATTTTGATGCCCAGTCTTCCAATTTATCAAGATCCTCTTGCAATTTTCCACAATCCTCTTGGGTTTTAACAACTTTAAATAGTTTTGTATCATCTGCAAATTTGATAACCTCACTCGTTATTCCCCTTTCCAGGTCATTTATGAATATGTCAAAAAGCAGAGGACCCAGCACAGATCCCTGAGGTACACCACTATTCACTTTTCTCCATTGGGAAAATTGGCCATTTAGCCCTACCCTCTGCTTTCTATCTTTTAACCAGTTCCTGATCCACAATAGTACACTGCCTCCTATCCCATTACTTTTTAGTTTTGCCAAAAGTCTCTGATGAGGGACCTTGTCAAAGGCTTTCTGAAAGTCCAGATACACTATATCAACCGACTCAACTTTGTCCACCTGTTTATTTACACCTTCAAAAAACATAACAGATTAGTAAGACAAGATCTTCCTTGTCTAAAGCCATGTTGGCTGTCTCCCATTAGGCCATGACTATCTACATACTGAGTAATTTGGTCTTTATGATGGTTTCTACTATTTTTCCCGGTACTGGCGTCAGGCTCACCGGTCTGTAGTTTCCCGGATCACCCCTGGAACCCTTTTTAAAAATTGGCGTTACATTGGCGATCCTCCAATCTGCAGGTATTACAGATGATTTTAACAAAAATTCACAGATTACTAATAGCAGGTCTGCAATCTCATATTTCAGTTCTTTCAAAGCCCTTTGATGTATACCATCCTGCCCAGGTGATTTGCTACTCTTCAGTTTATCTAATAGTTGTAATATATCTTCCCGATATATCGATATTTCCTTCAATTCTTCCGCACCTTGTGATAAGGAAGCTTATCAAAGCTCAGGGAGTAATGACAAAAGAGGAGAATTTACTCTGATCAAGGGACCTGTGCTGGCAGGTTATAGAACTAATACAGCTTGTTTCCCTAAAAGACTACATGATCCAGAATGCACCTGTATGCAGAAAGTCCCGAGGGGAGCTAGAGTGGAAAAGCATGTGTCTAATCAGAGAAAGCATTATGTCATCCCTAATCAAAGAGCCCCTAGAAGAATGCTTAATCCACAACACCTGAAGAATGCAAGGGAGGAGTTGCAATCTAAGCCCTTTTAAGCTAGAGGGGAATCTTCAGGAAGACAGAAGGAGACGGAGACAGAGAAGGGGAATCAGAAGAACAGAAGGAACAACAACCGGAACCTGAAGGAACAAGGACAAGGAAGCAGACGGCACAAGAGAGGAGCTCAGAAAAGTACCTATGCCTGGAGAGATACCTGGGGGAAAGAAGAATCTTCAGAGGACTGGAAAAAGCCAGAGGTCTGCAGATCCACAGCCAGGGACCCTCAAGCAACGCCCAGGAAGAGGACTGTTGCAGCTAAGGAGGAAAGGAGTCCAAATACCTCTTGGAGGACGTCTGGAGAAAAGATCCTGAGGGCCAGAGATACCAACTGGAGGACAGGACACAGAAGCTCTATTGCATATTGGCCAGAATACCAGAAGAAGCAGCCTGACGCTTGCCTGGATTCAGGTAGGAACTGTGAACGTTTCTCTAGCTTTGAGCAGTGCAAACAGGGAAACAGTTTCTCTCCGTGCAGAGGTCAGTTCCTAAAGCCCTCTGAGTCAGACGGAGAAACAGAATATATGCAATTTCAAGAGCAAGGTTCAATATCTGATACAGAGGATAATTATATGGACTGTTCTTTGAATAAGTTATTTTAGGAAAATCCTAAATATCAGAGCAAACATCAAAAGGAAACATTCTGAATATTGGCTTCCCATAAAGTTTTGTCCAAAAGAAAAAGCTTTTGAGAAAGTTTTGCACGTATGCTGAAATCAAGCTACTGATTGCAGTTGATTGTCACCTGTTGGTGGGGGAGAGCCCAGCACAAGCCATGCACACGTAGGATTAAAAAGTTCTTTTCTGTATGGAGAAAGTGAGCTATGTTTTAGTATAAAGAAGTTTCCCTCTTTGATTTGTTTTTCCCCAGCACTGCTAAGGAGTTTATTAGCAGTGGCTGAAAGAAGCCTTTCTGTTCTATTAAGGACTTTGATTCTTATTTGCATAAGATATTTCAGTTGCCTTATTTTGTGTTGAATAAAACCCTGGAGAGGTTATCTGGAAGGTGTTACCAAGCATATCTGTGTGTGGGATAATCACCCCATAAATAACCTCTAATTTTGTCTACACTCGACCAACTACAAGAGTTTTCATTATTCTAAAAAGGCAAGCTTTGTGTGAATGGACTTCAATAACCCCAATCCTTTGCAAGACAGTTAATTTGCATACTTGCCAAGATGGTGGTATCTTCATAACAAGCACCCCCTTTTATAACCTTTAAATACCACTTCAGTCATGGGTAACATCCCTACATCTTCCTCAGTAAAGACCGAAGCAAAGAATTCATTCAGTCTCTCCGCTATCGCCTTGTTGCCTCTTAGTGCCCCTTTAACCCCTCTATCATCTAATGGACCAACTGACTCTCTCACAGGTTTTTTGCTACGAATGCACTTGAAAAAGTCTTTATTTCGCATTTTTGCTTCCGCAGCAAGCTTCTTCTCAAATTCTCCCTTTGCCTGCCATATCAATGCCTTGAATTTGACTTGCCAGTGCTTGTGCTGTTTCCAGGTTTCGTCGTTTGGCTCTTTTTTCCATTTCCTGAAAGATGCTTTTTTGGCAACAGCAACTTCTCTGACCTCACCTTTAAACCATGCTGGCAGTTTTTCGGACTTCCTTCCACTTTTCTTAAAGCGTGGAATACAGCTGGTCTGGGCTTCCAAGATAGTATTTTTCAACAACACCCAAGCTTGATGTAAGTCTTTAACCTTTGCAACTGCTCCTTTTAGTTTTTTCTTAACTATTTTCCTCATTTTATCATAGTCTCCCTTTTGAAAGTTAAAAGGTAGTACTGTGGATTTCCTTACTATCCCTCCTCTCCACTAATTAAAACAAAGGCGATCATGCTATGATCACTATTGCCAAGTTGCCCCAACACCCTTATCTCTTGCACTAGATCTGGTGTTCCACTAAGGACTAGGTCTAATATGGCTTCCCCTCTGGTCGGTTCATGAACCAGCTGCTCCAAGAAGCAGTCATTTATTTCATCTAGGAACTTTATCTCCCTAGCATGTCCTGACGTGACACTGACCCAGTCAATACCGGGGTAATTGAAATCACTCATTATTATTACTGCGCTGCAACTTTTGTTAGCTTCCTTGATTTCTTTGAGCATTTCATCATCCATTTGTTCATTCTGGCCAGGGGGTCTATAGTACACCCCCACTGCCATCGCCTTCCCCTTTTTACAAGGAATTTCAACCCATAGAGATTCTACAGCAAATTTTGTTTCCTGCAAAACTTTAATCCTTTCTGACTCAATGCACTCTCTGACAGAGTGCAACCCCTCCACCAATTTGATCAGCTCTATCATTACGATACAGTTTGTACCCAGGTATCACAGTGTCCCACTGGTTGTCCTCCTTCCACCGTGTGTCTGATATTCCAATCATATCTAACCTCTCATTTAGTGCTATATATTATAACTGTCCCATCTTATTTTTTAGACTTATAGCATTTGCATACAAGCATTTTAGAGACTATATTTTCTTCATATTAATCAGGCTATTGGTAGACATGGGTAATTTTGGATCTTTAAGCTCTGTCTGCTCCATACTCGAGGGCATTTGGGCTACTTTACTCTTTTTTGGAACTTCTTTGCCTTTGGTAGTATCCTTCAAGGATACATTCTTCCGAACCATGCGCTCTTGGGCGACTGCTGGCTTTCCCCTACTATCTAGTTTAAAAGTTGCTCTATCTCCTTTTTAAAGGTTAATGCCAGCAGCCTGGTTCCATCCCAGTTAAGGTGTAGCCCATCCCTTTGGAAGAGCCCCTCCTTTCCCCAGAATGTTCCCCAGTTCCTAACAAATCCAAAACCCTCATCTCTGCACCACTGTCTCATCCACGCATTGAGACTCCGGAGCTCTGCTTGCCTTTTGGGTCCTGCGCGTGGAACGGGAAGCATTTCGGAGAACGCTACCCTGGAAGTTCTGAATTTCAACTTCCTACCTTATAGCCTAAATTTAGCCTCCAGAACCTCCCTACCACATTTTCCTATGTCAGTGGTACCGACATGTACCAAGACAGCAGACTCCTCCCCAGCACTATCTAAGACCTTATCTAGGTGGCGCGTGAGGTCCGCTACCTTCGCACCAGGCAGGCATGTTACCAGGCGATCCTCACATCCACCAGCCACCCAGCTATCTACATGCCTAATGATCGAATCACCAACTATAACGGCTGTCCTAACCCTTCCCTCTTGGGCACATGGCCCTGGAGAAACTTCCTCGGTGCGAGAGGGTTTTACATCACCTGGAGGACAGGTCCTAATTACAGGATCACTTCCTGCCACACCAGGGTGATGCTCTCCTGTCACGTGACCTCTCTCTTCCATGGCAACAGGGATGCTGCCAGACTGGAGGTGGGACTTCAGGACTATATCCATGTAGGTCTCGTCTATGTACCTCTCTGTCTTTCTTATGTTTTCCAAGTCTGCTACTCTAGTCTCTATAGAACGGACTCGTTCCCTCAGAGCAAAGCGCTCCTTGCACCTAGTGCACACGTAAGACCTCTCACCAACTGGGAGAAAATCATACATGTGACACTCAATGCAAAAGACTGGAAAGCCCCATCTCACTGCTGGACTGCTGTCTGCATCTTAGTTTTAAGCTTGTGTTTAGATCTTTAAGTTCTTTACTTACTAAGGGTTGCTTTGAATATTTATACTAATAAAACTGTACCTAATATGTTTAATATACCTTGTTCACCTGAAGCTTAATTAATCTCAGGTCGTTAGTGTATGACTGATTTGGATAACGAGCTTCACCTGAGACCACCTCCTTTCCTTTCAGATGTGTAAGTACCTATAAAGCATAGTTACTCACCTGTAACAGGTGATCTCCGGGAACAGCAGTAATTTAGTCTTCACATATGGGTATCGTCGGTACCGACGAAGCCTGTGCGGGAACGCTCCCCAGCGTCCAATTAGAAAGCTTTTGGGAGCATCCCACAACGCCTGCCTGCTGCCTTCCCGCCTTTCCCAACTGCCTCTCTCCAGTTGAGTTTTAGAGCTGAGACAAACAGAGAGAGGGGGAAAGAAAAGAAAAGAGAGATACAACTCCTAGGGGAGGTGGGTGGGTTGTGAAGACTAAATTCCTGCTGTTCCTGGAAAGCACCTGTTACAGGTGAGTAACTACGCTATCTCCAGGAACAAGCAGGAATGTAGTCTTCACATATGGGGACTCTCTAGCTACAGATGCCAGGGAGAGACCCCAGAAGTTGTGTGCCCCTGTGAAAGGGCTCCACTTCCCCCCATGGATCTCTGGCATCCTACAGGGAAAGGTGGGTAGGAGTTGATTAAGTATGGAACAGGTGCTGTAGAACAGCCTAACCAAACAAGGCATCCCGGCGGGAGTCCTTGTCTAAGCAGTAATGGGCTGTGAAGGTATGAACCGAGGCTCAAGTAGCTACTTGACAGATGTCGTCAATAGACAAAGTGTAGATGAGCCATTGAGGCTGCCATGGCTCTCACATTGTGAGCTGTGACATGGCCTTCCAGAGAAAGGTTCTTACTCCGATAGGCAAAAGAAATACACTGTGCAATCCAGTTGGACAATGTTCTCTTGGAGACTGGAAGTCCCAAATGAGAAGGACCGAAAGCAACAAAGAGTTGGGAGGACTTTCTATGTTGCTGTGTCCTTTGTAAGAAAAAGGCAAGTGCTCTTTTACAGTCCAAAGTATGAAGATTCCTTTCTGCATTTGAAGCATGAGGCCTTGGAAAAAATACAGGCAGGTAAACTGCCTGATTTAAATGAAAAGGTGAGACCACCTTTGGCATAAAGTGTGGATGAGTCCTAAGGACTACCTTATCATGGTGGAACCTCATGTAAGGAGGATCAGCAACTAATGCTTGCAATTCACTGATGTGACGTGCTGATGTGATTGCAATGAGAAAGATAACTTTCCAGGAAAGGAATTCCAAGGAGGTATTAGCTAAAAGTTCAAAAGGCGGCTTCATGAGCTGCCCAAGAACCAGATTCAGGTCCCATGCCACTGGAGGTGGCCTAATGGGGGGCTTAGTTAGAAGAAGGCCCCTCATAAATCTCGCTATGAGAGGAAATAGGCTGCCCATTTAAAGGCTTTAAAGAAGCTGAAACAGCACTTAAATGGACTCTTACTGACTTAGTCTTAAGTCCTGCATTAGATAAATGAAGGAGATACTCCAGTAATGATTCCAGAGGTATCGCACAGGAGTGAAGACCCTTTTGCGAACACCATATGGAAAACCTTTTCCACTTGAAAGCATAAGAGCGTCTTGTGGAAGGCTTCCTGGAAGCACAAAGGACATCCTTTACTTGTTGAGAAAGGTTAAGACCATGAAGGTCTAGGCTCTCAGCAACCAGGCCTTGAGATGCAGAGAGTGGGGATTGGGATGCCACAACATCCCGTCCTCCTGAGACAGGAGATCTGGAGCAGATCTTAACTCCAGAGATGGAGCTTGAGAGAGATGCAGGAGCAGAGGGTACCACACCTGCCGTGGCCAATGTGGAGCTATGAGAATCATATGGCCTTTGTCTCTCTGAAGCTTGAATAGGGTTTTGGGAATTAGGGGAATGGGTGGAAAGGCATATAGGAAGTCCTGACCCCAATGGAGGAGGAAAGCATCCCTGGCCTGACAACCCTGAGCCGGAATACTGGAACAGAACTGGGGAAGTTTGGCATTCAACGGACTTGCAAAGAGGTCTATGTCCGGAGTTCCCCAAATTTGAAAACTTTTTGCTACCTGGTCTGCATGCAGAGACCATTCGTGTGGAAGCAGAACTCGACTGAGTCTGTCTGCCCAAGTATTTTGAATGCCTGGCAGATACACCGCAAGGAGATGAATCTGATGCTCTCTGGCGAGGGCCCATAGTCGCAAAGCTTCGTTGCAAAGAGACAGAGAGCCTGTTCCTCTCTGCTTGTTCAGATAGAACATGGCTACTTGATTGTCCGTCTGAATTAGGACTATCTTGTAGCTCAGCTGGGTGTGGAACACTCGAAGAGCAAGGAAGATTGCTCTGAGTTCTAGGAGATTGATATTTAAGTGGGTCTCCTGTGGAGTCCAGGTGCCTTGGGTTGAGATATCTTGCAGATGAGCTCCCCAACCCACCTGTGAGGCGTCTGTTGTTAGAGTGACCTGGGGTAGGGGTTGCTGGAAAGGGGACCCCACCAACAGGTTTTTGGTTGACTGCCACCATTGTAGAGACAAAATAAGGCGACTTGTGTTTGCTATTTTGTCTGATATGCAGCCTGATGCCTGAGTCCACTGAGTGGATAGAGTCCACTGGACTGCTCTCATATGGAGACGAGCATAGGGAACCATGTGCACGGTAGATGCCATGTGGCCTAGTAGTTGTAACATTTCCCGAGCAGTGAGATGAGTTTTTAACACTGCCTGGGAGGCTAACTGCACAATGCGAAGGCAGCGGACCTGTGGAAGATAGACCCTTGCTTTTCTGGTATCCAGCAAAGCTCCTGTAAGCTCTAGAGACTGAGTGGGACTTAGGCTGGATTTTGGGATGTTTATGACCAGGCCCAAATACTGAAGGATACGCATTGTGCAAGATAGAGAAATTCTGGCTTCTGACTCTGATGAAGCTCGAATGAGCCAGTTGTCTAAGAAGGGGAAGACGAATATTCCTAGAGTGCGAAGAAATGCTGCTACCACAGCCATGCATTTCGTAAACACCCTTGGTGCTGAGGCCAGGCCAAAAGGAAGCACCCTGTATTGGTAGTGCTTTCCTTGAAAAAGAAAACGAAGGAATCTTTGGTGAGTTGGCTGGATGACAACATGAGTGTACGCATCCTTGAGATCTAAACAACAAAGCCAATCCTGACTCTGAAGGTATGGCAGCAGAGTTCCCAGAGAAATCATCTTGAATTTCTCTTTGAACAGGAATTTGTTCAGTTCTCTGAGGTCTAAAATGGGTCTGTGTCCCCCTGTTTTCTTTGGAATAAGGAAATAGGGGGAGTAAGACCCTATACCCTGTTGGGAAATGGGTATGTCTTCTATTGCCCCATGGGCAAGAAGAAAAACTGACCTCTTGACCCATCTGAGTGTTGAGTGAAGCCTGAGTATTGAACTGTCTTACCACTGTAGGAGGGGGCATGTTGAAGAAATGAAGCTTGTACCCCTCTATTACAATGCAAAGAGTCCATTCTTCTGCTGTTATCTGCCCCCATCTGGGGGCAAAATGACACAACCTTCCTGGAATGGTGGAAGTCTCTGGCCCGTTCAGGGCCAGGAAGGCCAAGTTCTCTAGATGGGAGTCAAAGCCCCTGTGGAGGCTGAGTCTGCTGGGCCGGTTGAGGCTTAGCAGTCTTTGTTTTCCCTTGCTTTCGGGGCTGCTGTCCCTTTCGGGCAGACTGACCTGCAGAATGCACCTGCTGGGTATAGGAGGGGTAAAACCTCTTTTTAGAGAAGAATGGTTTCTTGTAGGATTTTCTTCTTGCAGGATCAGCTGTAGCCTTGGATAGTCTATCCAAAGTGGTGTTATCATCATCCAGCTCATTAGCTTTCTCTTGCCAATTTTTGCCAAAGAGAATTTTGCCTGTGCAAGGGATATTCCCCAGTTTGTCCTGTACCCAGAGTTCTAAGTCAGATGCCTGGAGCCAGGCAATCCTACGAGCACCTATGGCAATGGCAAAGGTTCTGCTTATGCACTCAAAGCAGTCAAAAGCTGCACGATTAACAAACTTGGAGACATCCTGGGCATGTTTGACAAGTGTTTCAGGAGCCACTGTGATGGAAAGACCTCTAGCCACCTTCCTGATGAAATTCTGAAAAGATATATCCTCTGGAGGAGACATCCTATGTTTAGGAGAAGGGGGCTCCTCAGAGAGAAGTACTCCGGCATCGACAGAGCTGTCAGAGTCCTCAGAGATTTCAAAATATCTTCTGTCCGGGTGCTCTTGTAAAGCACGATACCGGTACCAATCGAAGTCAGTACCGGAGGGGTCTGGTACCAGCCTGTCGATACCGGAGGAAATAGCATGACTCGGTGTTGGTAACACACTCGCCGTTGTCGATGCTGTCGGTGCCGGTACCGGTGCCGGAACCGGTGTCGATACCGGTTGAACTGTCTGAAGCGGTCCCGAAGGCACCAATGCCGCAAGGAGAGCCGCCAGACTGCGTTCAATAGTGTCGTGCACCGCCCTGGTGGCCCGTGGTCATAAGGGTAGGTGGGACACAAAAATTATTTTATTATGAGAGGAGGGTCTTTTAAGAGTTAGGTGTAAGAAGTTCAGCTCCTAACTAAGAAAAATTGTGAATGCAGAATAGAGGGTTAACAAGGAATTTATTTCCCTTTACGCATAAGATTCAGCTGGGTTACAACCTAAAGAAAAAGTCCTTAACTTCAGGAATGAAATTAACTCAGGTTAACGGAAAAACTGTTATGCTTCACAGTTGTAACAATGCTTAGTTAAGCTTTCCAGAGTAAAGCAAATGTTTCAGCATTCTTCTTCCATTTAGCAAATGAACAACATTCTGAAGACAACATATATCATTCACAGGTTTAACAGTGACTCTGCACTGCCTGAAATACACAAAGAACAGTCCATCTCTTCCTGAGATAAAAGGCTTGGCTCTACAAGTTCCACATGCATCGGCTCAGAATTATCTCTGTCTGTATCAGTGGTTTCACTGGCTATAATTTCTGGCCAGGCCCTAGTCCTGTTCTCTGGATGTTTAAAGAGTTCCTCTAGTGTTTGCCAATGAGCATGGCCTACCCTCGGGCGTTGGCTACTTGGCTTATGAGAGGTAGCTTTGCTTTCCTTTCTCACAGGTTCAGCATTACTTTCAAAAGGCTTTTTATAAGGTAAGGTTTTCTTCATAGAAACAGAGTCAGCATACCTTGGCTTCCAGCAGCATATAGAACTGGGATTTCCTCCTTCCCGCAGTTCTTCAGGAACACAATCCCTGTGCCAGTCTCCTCTCTGAAAGCTTCTGTTACCTTTCGGTTTAGCACCAGGTTCCTCTGATACAAGCAGGCTTCTTTCTTTCACTTTGCTTTGCCTCCAAAGGTGATTGTTCCTTTGCCCAGCACTAGTTTCCCAAGTGCTTCTTTCTGCTTGGTCCTTGCTTGTGGTGCTTCTCTCCCGTAAACCTTCGGCTTTACCTCCAGCTCCACACCTGCAAGCGCTGCTCTGCCCCCTCCAGTCTTCCGTTTATAAAGCTCTCCTGTGTTTGAGCTTTCCGGGCTGACTGTCAGGTGCTCTCGATTAGCTAAGTGTGTCCACTCAGGCTCCTCGACGCTATACCGGTACATAAGAAGGGACCCAGGATAGCAATGCTTGAACCAATACAAGCATTGTGGAACCTGTGTCCCTTGGGGAAACTGCTAGGTACGTATGACCTAGATTGGCCACTGTTGGAAACAGAATACTAGGCTTGATGGACCTTGGTCTGACCCAGTATGGCATATCTTATGTTCTTATGGCTTTGTGAGTGCACGCCTGCTCCCTCTAGCTGTTCTGTGCAGATATTGCATCTTGTGCACATCTTTTCCCTCATGAAAAACAGCTTCTTCTCCTGCATTTTTGCTTTCATCAGCCCCTGCTGCATGACAATAGCCAGGAATCTCTAGTCAATTGACGCTGCCGATGCCTGGGTGTCGGTACTGGACGAAGCTGCCGGTACCCCAGAGCACGGCACAAGTAGTTCTGCCGAGGTTGAGGCCTCGAGAACATCCTGGAGCCCTGATAGTGCTTTGGAAGCCGAAGCCTCCCACCGGGACAATTTTGCCGGTACAAGTCCCTCAAAGGCAACGCCAGAGGCATCTCGATGCTTGGAAGGAGATCTACCCTTTGAGGACCGGCCAGATTTATGTTTGGTTACCTGAGATCCATGGGAGAAAGACGAAGCCCTGGAAGACGTTGATGCCACGGATGCTGCATCGGAGGGAAAAAGTGTGCTAAGCTTAGCTGCTCGGTTTTGCCGACCCCTCTTCGACATCATCCCACAGGCAACACACTCCGAGATGGAGTGGTCAGGACCTAAACATTTGAGGCACCACTCGTGAGTGTCGGTGACGGAGATGGTACCGGCACACTTGGAACACTTTTTAAAACCTGAAGCGGGTTTTTCCATGTTGAGGAAAAATTGGGCCTAGTGCCCAAAATGGCGCGTGGCACCCAAGGGAAAAAAGGCTGGAAATCCAGAAAAAAGATTACAAAGGATTTTTGTTTTTTTTTTAAGAAAGAAAGAACCTCCGGCGGTACCAGTATAGCATCGAGGAAGGCAGACGCTACCACAAAAAAGAATGAAAAATATGGGATAATTTCTGCGGTGACAGGAAAACGAACTGCTGGCTCTGCGGAAAACAAAGAACTGGAGAGAGGCAGTTGGGAAAGGCGGGAAGGCAGCACGCAGGCGCTGTGGGATGCTCCCAAAAGCTTTCTAATTGGACGCTGGGGAGCGTTCCCACGCAGGCTCAGTCAGTACCGACGATACCCATATGTGAAGACTACATTCCTGCTTGTTCCTGGAGATAGCTATGATTATCCCAGGAGTGGGTGGGTGTTGGGGAGGGAGGGAGGGAAAGAGTAGTTACTCACCTGTAACAGGTGTTCTCCAGGAGCAGCAGGAATCAGTCCTCACATATGGGTGACGTCGGCGCCAACGGAACCCTCGTGCGGAGCATTTCCCCAGCTTTCAAAGAAAGCCTTTGGGAATTGCAGCGCGCATGAGCGGTCCTCTTCCCGCCCAAGGGTGCCATCTTGCTCAGTCTGATGACATAGCTAAAAGACAGCAAAAAATTAGCAAAATAAATCATATGACTGCAACTCCAAGGGGAGGAGGGAGGGTTGTGAGGACTGATTCCTGCTGCTCCTGGAGAACACCTGTTACAGGTGAGTAACTACTCTTTCTCCAGGACCAAGCAGGAAGTCAGTCCTCACATATGGGACTCCCTAGCTTAAGGCTACCGGAGACCTCAAGCGTAAAAATGAGCTCCCTCTAGCTCGTCAGCACAGAAGGAAGGAATCTTCTCTGAGAACGCCCCCGACCGGTAGCCCAACACCAGGGCCGGAGGGTAGGAGTTGCCTGAACCCCAAAGAGATTATGGAGTACTGCCTGTCCGAAAGCACTGTCCCTGCGGGACTCCCTCTCAAGGCAGTAATGGGCCGCAAAAGTCTGGCTTGAAGACCAAGTAGCGGCCCGGCAGATGTCTGCCAACGGAACAGAGCGGAGATGAGCCACTGAGGCAGCCTTCGCCCTGACACGATGAGCCGAGACTCGACCCTCCAACGAGAGGCCGGCTGCCCCATAAGCCCAGGCGATACAGTCAGCGACCCATATGGACAAAGTACGCTTGGAGACAGGGAGCCCCAACTTATTGGGGTCAAAAGAAACGAAAAGCTGAACAGCCTTCCGATGCTCCCGCGTACGGTCAAGGTAGAAGGATAACGCCCTCCTACAGTACAGGGTATGCAAGACCATCTCAGCCCGGTTGGCATGCGGCCTGGGAAAGAAGGTCGGAAGAACCACCTCCTGATTGAGGTGAAAAGGTGAGACAACCTTAGGAAGAAACTTAGGATGAGTCCGTAAGACTACTGTGGTACCGAAAGCATGCCTGAGCAGATGGAATGGCAAAATAGCGAGCACTGCACCTTTAAAAGCCAGAGCAAGCCAGGTTTCCATGACAGCAGGAAGCTTTCAGAGAGAATGCAGCTCAGTCAGATTCATGACGTAAGAGCTGGAAGCAGCCCTAACGAGGTGCACCTGGATAGTCAGAAGGGCGTGCCTGAACAAGGAAGCCGTTTTAAACCAGCTTCAGGGCTAGTCTTTCAGAACAGCACACAGTACCAGAACAGCCGACAGGATTGTCAGCAGAGAAGAAAACTGGATAGACAGGAAGGCAGGGAAAAGCCTTTACAAGTGTCTAAACCACTTCAACAAGGAAGGCAGCAAATGAGGAAGTCATGGAACCCAGCTCCAGGCAAGAGGGATTCTGGTGGGTCCAATCCCAGTTACCTTAAAGCTAAGTCAACGCTGTCATGGGAGCTACCTGAAGACAGGGACAAGCATTTTACCTGTGGAAGGGAAGAGGGCTCCAAGCACAGACCGGGCAGTGATAGCAGACAAGGTACATTGGATTTTCTGCCTAATCAGAGTCTTGTTGAAGACATTGTAAAACAACTAAAAGCCAGTGCTAACAAGTGTCACGATAGCACGGCTGTAAAACCACCTAGCAGAAACACTTGGAATAAATGGTTTAATGCAGATGTAGAAACCATAAAGAGAAACTTACGTACTAACCAAACTCCTGAGCTAGAGGACGTCACAGCTAGTATAGGAGGGAATCTTCTAGAGCAGCTGCAAAAGGCTATTCCAGAATGCCAGCCTAGAAGTTCTCCTAGGCAGAGCTGGGAGAATGAAAGCGAGGACATGATCATTGACGCAGCAGATGTTCCTGAGTCCTCTGGTTCTTTTGAGAATGGACTGTTCTATGTGTAATAGAGTGGACATGAACTTATGTTAAACAAGCTTTGGTAAGAAGAATTACAAAGTTGTTTGGAAGTTTTGTGCTGCTGTGAAGAAACAGTTTTTCGACTTTTATTTGATGCTTTTCATTTGCTCCTGTTTTTCGGTTTATTCTGAAAAATAATTATATTGCTTTGCTTATTTGCCTGAGAACCTCTGTGAGGGGAAAAACCCAACAATAATAATAAATTTATCTGTTCCGAAAGACCCTTGTGCCACAACACATTTTTGTGAGAGTGAAACCAAAAACGACATATCCCAGCAACCCTTGCTGCTGGATAGTATAAAGGACACTCAGAAGCAAAACAGCGGTCACCCCTACTATAAAGCCTTCGGCCAGTAGCAGGGGAGCGTGATACTACCCTATTCCCGTAGAACCTAGTGTAAGGAGGATCAGACACTAGTGCCTGCAGTTCACTCACTCGCCTAGCAGAGGTGAGAGCTACCAGAAATAAAGTTTTCCAGGAGAGAAAACGGAGAGGGCAGGTAGCCATGGGTTCAAAAGGCGGACAAGTAAGCTGCTGCAACACCACATTCAGATCCCACTCAGGGGCCGGTGGACGGAAAGGAGGCTTAAGCAGAAGGAGGCCTCTGAGGAAATGAGCCACCAAAGGGTGGTTGGAAAGAGGCCTGCCGTCCACAGGCGAGTGGTGCGCTGAGAGAGCACTCAGGTGAACTCTGACAGAGTTAGACCTAAGGCCCAGATTGGAGAGGTAAAGCAAATATTGCAATACCACCGCTACCAAGCACGAGAAAGGATTCTCGTTGTGCTGAGCACACCATGTGGAGAATCTACGCCACTTAAGAGCGTATGATTTCCTGGTGGATTGCCATCTAGAAGCTAAGACGACATCTTCCACCTCTCGAGGCAGCAGTAGGGGAGCCAGGACTACCCTTCCAGCAGCCAGGCCATCAGATGAAGGGACTGGAGGTTGGGGTGCAAGAGAGTCCCCTGATCTTGAGACAGGAGATCGTGTTGAAACCCCAGAGGCAGAGGGGTGTCCACCGCTAGCTGTAGCAGAAGTGGGAACCACGGCTGCCTTGGCCACCTGGGGGCAATGAGAATCAATGAAGCCCCGTCCCTGAGGACTTTGAACAGCGTTCTGGACACTAGTGGTGTGGGAGGAAACACATACAGTAGGCCTGAGGACCACGTGATCAGAAACGCATCCGCTGCTACTCTGAGAGGATGCAGTTGTCTGGAGCAGAATCTCGGGAGTTGCCGGTTCAGAGGACTGGCGAAAAGATCCAGGGTGGGGAGGCCCCACCTGAGAAAGATCTGCTGAAACACCAATGGGTTCAATCTCCATTCGTGTGGTTGCAGGATCCTGCTCAGTCTGTCCGCCAGGTAATTTTCCCGTCCTGGGAGGTAGATAGCCTTGAGAAGGATCCCGTGATTGACAGCCCAAGAGCACGGCCGTTGAGCCTCCTGACAAAGAAGGAAGGAGCCTGTGCCTCCTTGTTTGTTCACATAGAACATGGCAACTTGATTGTCCGTCTGAACCAGTACAGACTGGTGAGAGGCGAGGTGGGAGAAGGCTCTCAGAGCTAGGTGTATCGCCCGTAGCTCCAGGAAGTTTATCTGCTGAGTAGCCTCCCAAGGGGTCCAGAGACACTGAGTACATGTCCCTTGTCAATGTGCTCCCCAACCGAGAAGAAAAGCATCTGTTGTGAGCACTTGAGAAGGTGGAGGGGATTGAAAAACCACTCCGAGCACCAGATTCGGAAGATGAAGCCACCACTGCAGAGAGGAGACCAGTAGGTCGGATATCGTTAGTGAGTCCGCTAGGCTCCCTGTGGCTTGATGCCATTGAGTGCGAAGGCTCCACTGAGCAGGCCACATGTGCAGGCGGGCATTGGGGGTGACATGAACAGTGGAAGCCATATGGCCGAGTAGTCTAAAGAATTGCCTGGCAGAGACCAGGGAATTGCTGCGAAACTGGCCGGCTAGATCCATTTGCCTGTGGGCCCTGTCCAGAGGCAGAAAAGCTTTTGCTTGAAGAGTGTCGAGCCTGGCCCCTATGAACTCCAAGTTCTGGGACGGGAGCAAAGTGGACTTTGCGAAGTTTATGACAAACCCCAAGTGCTGAAGCAGAGCCACCGTGCGAAGGGTGGCCTGGTTGGCCTCCTGGGAAGATTGGCCCCTTATGAGCCAGTCGTCCAGGTATGGAAACACAAAAAGACCCTGAAGCCTGTCAGACGGCTGCCTGGGTGAGAATCTTCACACTCTTGGTAAGTGCATATTTTTATATGATTTGCAAGGTATTGTGGGCAATGTAGTTCATTCACACCAGACACAGCTGCTGACAATAATTTAGTTGTGCTCTTGGGTAAAGCCAATAAGATATTTATTTATGGGGTTATTTCTCCCAACACAGATATGCTTGGTAGCACATAAATTAGGTAACTTGCTTTCAGTGTTAACTTGGAAAAACAAAGTCAAAATCAGGAAAATAACAAATGAAAAGTCACAAAGCAAAAAACAAACTGTTCTTTTCAGGTTAACTTCTGATTACTTCCCACAGATACAGAAGTAATTCTCTCCTAGCTCACAAGCAATTAGGTAAGGCTTAATTGCTAGCAGTTACCAGCTGAAACCCCTTAGCTGGCTTGCCTTCCACTGTGTGGGTCAAATCCTGCTTCAGGAGCTTTTCTGAGTAGATTAAAGAACAAATTTGTATTTCTTTGTGATGGTTGCTGTACTTTATAACAGAAAGTTACCAACGGAGTTTAGAGAGAGAGCAGTCCATATAAACAGGATCCTCATCTGCTATTATTCCCCCTTGTTCAACAAGCATGGGTTCAATATCATGGATTGGCACAGATGAATCTCTCAATGGAGCATTTTCAGGAGAATACTTGTTTCCCTGCTGTCTTTCAAGGTGATAGCTAGGGCATAGATCAGTGTTCATACCTGAGCTTCCATTGCTGCTAGAGTTCCTCTCTATATAGCCTGGCCAGTATGTAGTCCAGTTCTTATGTCCAGCCTTCCAATCCAGATCCCTGGACACTGGATCTCTCTTCACATACCTTCTGGCACAGGTCTTAGGGTCCCTTCCACGTGCAGCCGTCTCCCTCACAGGTAGCCTCTGGTGATTCCTAGCTCTGCAGCACCATTCCTCTGGCTTTCCCCAGTCCAATGGTGTATGCTGGCCCTTGGAATACCTCCCAGTATACGTACTGCTTTGGACTCTTCTAGACCTCTCAAAGGCTTTTCTCTTCCTTCTTCCAAAGGGTCTCTTTCCCTCTCTGTCCGTCCGGTTTGGCTTCTGCTTCTGATGATCCTTCAGATGAAACTGATGATCATTCTCTGGATATCCAAGGTGATCATGAAGATGGTCATCTGTAGAATAAACTCTACTCTTATTCTGCTTAGATGAGTGCTCCTCCCTAACACAGCGCAGCTGTGCTGAATCAGGCCCTGCCCTTTGAGATGAGTGCTTAGGGATTACCTCATAGCCCTCCTGATTGAACACACGTTTCCCCACTTCAGCTCCTCTAATGGCTGTTGGAAACCTGGTGCATTCTGGGACTGGTAGTCTTTTATGGGAAAATTCTGTTTTCTTATTTCTACCAGAACTGACAGGTTGCTTGTTCAGAGTCACTTCACCTTTTCTATAGCTCCTTCCTGAGCTATGATAAGCTTCCTTATCACAAGCCTCAGGTAGGCCGCCACCACTGCCAGGTACTTGGTAAACACCCTGGGAGTGGAGGACAGGCCAAAGGGTAGTACTCTGTACCAATGTTCCCTCTAATTTTCTGTCGGCTGTGTGCGCATAAAATATCAGCTGTGCAGCTTTTGAAGGAAGGTTAAATTTTTGTGCGCCACATAACGACATTCGGAGTTATATACTTTATAATTTGACTACACGTCAGAATACAGTATGTACACCACATTGATTGCACTAGAAAATATTGTAGAACTTGTGAAAACCATAAATACAAAACAACTTTTCAATTTTAAGAACGTCTGTGTTGTTTTCTATCAGAATCAGAACCGTAATTTTTGTGCGCTCTGTTGTAAAGTATGTGCGCTCACTGGGCGAGGTGTGTGCGCGCGCACACACGCACAGCTTAGAGGGAACAGTGCTCTGTACTGATAGTGGTTTCCTCCCACAACAAACCTAAGATATTGTCTGTGGTCTGGATGAATAAGGATGTGAGTATACGCATCCTTTAGATCTAAGGAGCATAGCCAGTCTCCCTGCTGAAGGTAGGGCAGCAGGATTCCAAGGGTAAGCATCTTGAACTTTTCCCTCTCCAGGAACTTGTTGAGGTTTCGCAAGTCTAGGATGGGTCTGAGGCCTCCAGTTCTTTTTGGTACCAGAAAGTACCTGGAATAAAAGCCTTGACTTCTCAGGTGGTAAGGCACCGGTTCCACAGCCTGATCCTTTAGCAGACTTGTCAACTCCTGAAGGAGTAGGTCCCTGTGCAGAGGAGGTCTTGGAGGCTCCCCTGGAAAATAGGAGGGAGGTACCTGGTGAAAATGGAGAAGATAGCCCTTTTGTACTATATGAAGAACCCAGGTATTTGATGTGATGGCTGACCACCTGTGGGCAAAGTGGGCCAGCCGGCCTCCTGTGCTGAGAGAAGCCAGCTGCGGAAAAGAGTAGTTACTCACCTGTAACAGGTGTTCTCCAGGAGCAGCAGGAATCAGTCCTCACTTATGGGTGACGTCGCCGACGGAGCCCTCGCGGAGCAATTTCCCCAGCTTTCGCAGAAAGCCTTTGGGAATTGCAGCACGCATGCGCGGTCCCCTTCCCGCCCAGGGATGCCATCTTGCTCAGTCTGATGACATAGCGGAAAGACAGCAAAAGTTAGCAAAAATATGCAATAAGAATGACTGCAACTCCAAGGGGAGGAGGGAGGGTAGTGAGGACTGATTCCTGCTGCTCCTGGAGAACACCTGTTACAGGTGAGTAACTACTCTTTCTCCAGGACCAAGCAGGAAGTCAGTCCTCACTTATGGGACTCCCAAGCTTAAGGCTACCGGAGACCTCAAGCTTAAAGAGCTCCCTCAAGCTCAACAGTACAGAGGGAAGGAATCTTCTCTGAATACGAATCCGGTCGGTAGCCCAACACTAGGGCCGGAGGGAGGAGTTGCCTAAACCTCAAAGAGGCTGTGGAGAACTGCCTGACCGAAAGCGCTGTCCCTGCGGGACTCCCTTTCAAGGCGGTAATGAGCTGCAAAGGTCTGGCCTGAAGACTAAGTAGCGGCCCGGCAAATGTCTGCCAATGGAACAGAGCGAAGATGAGCCACAGACGCGGCCTTCGCCCTGACCCGATGAGCCGTGACACGACTTTCCAAGGAGAGGCCGGCTGCCCCGTAAGTCCAGGCGATACAGTCGGCTACCCAGGAGGACAGAGTACGCTTAGAGACAGGTACCCCCAACCGATTGGGGTCAAAAGATACGAAAAGCTGGACGGCCTTTCTATGCCCTCGCGTACGGTCAAGGTAGAAGGATAAGGCTCTTCTACAGTCCAGGGTGTGCAGCAGAGTTTCTGCTTGGCTGGCGTGCGGCCTGGGAAAGAAGGTCGGAAGAACCACCTCCTGGTTGATGTGAAAGGGGGAGACCACCTTTGGAAGAAACTTGGGGTGGGTCCGCAGTACCACCCTATTCTTGTAGAACCTAGTGTACGGAGGCTCCGACACTAGGGCTTGTAGCTCACTCACGCGCCTCGCGGAAGTGAGGGCCACCAAGAAGAGAGTTTTCCAGGAGAGAAAATGGAGAGGGCAGGTAGCCATGGGCTCAAAAGGCGGACAGGTAAGCCTTTGCAGAACCACGTTGAGGTCCCAGTCAGGGGCTGGGGGGCGCAACGGAGGTTTAAGCAGAAGGAAGCCTCTGAGGAAACGCGCCACCAAGGGATGCGAGGAGAGAGGCCAGCCTTCGACCGGAGAATGATGTGCAGAGAGAGCACTGAGGTGGACTCTGACAGAGTTGGATTTGAGACCGAGATCGGAGAGGTGAAGCAAATATTGCAGCACCACCGATACTAAACAGGCGAAGGGGTCCTCAGATCGCTGAGAACACCAGACCGAGAAGCGACGCCATTTGAGGGCATACGACTTCCGGGTGGAGGGACGCCGAGAAGCTAGGACGACGGCTTCCACCTCCGGGGCTAGTCGTAGCGGAGCTAGGATTACCCTTTCAGCAGCCAGGCCGTCAGGTGTAGGGCCCGGAGGTTGGGGTGCAGAAGAGTGCCCCGATCCTGGGTCAGGAGGTCAGGCTGGAACCCCAGAGGAAGAGGGGTGTCCACCGCTAGCTGTAGTAGTAGAGGGAACCACGGCTGTCTCGGCCACCGAGGTGCCACTAGGATCACGGAGGCCCTGTCCTGGACAACTTTGAACAATGTCCAGGCCACCAGCGGTGTAGGAGGGAATGCATACAACAGACCCGTGGACCACGGGATGAGGAACGCATCCGGCGCCTCCCGAGAAGGATGGGGTGCCGGGAGCAGAATCTGGGGAGCTGCCTGTTCAGGGGACTGGCAAAAAGATCCACAGTGGGAGAGCCCCACTGCTGGGCCAGGGCCTGCGTGGCGGATTTGGGGGCTTTCTGCTTCCGGGATCCGTTACCCTGTCCCCTAGGCCGCTGCCCCTGAAGGGGGGTTGTGGCCGGGTATTGTGGTTGGTGATGAGTATAAGCAAACACCTTCCTCGGGTAAAAAGGCTTTTTCCCCGAGCCCTTCTTCTTCTGTGAAGGGGTAGAGGACTTTCTAGAAAGGCGAGTCCTGGTGAGAGTCTCCGACTCGAGCTCCGCCACCTTTTCGGCCATGGGTTTGCCGAAGAGGTTTTCACCTCTGCAGGGGACATCGACCAACTTGTCCTGCACCCAGGGCTCGAGGTCGGAGGACTGAAGCCAAGCCTGGCGGCGAGCCCCGATGCCGGCTCCGGCTACTCGAGCCGAGGCCTCGAAGCCATCATAGGCCGCTCGAGAAATGAACTTCGAACACTCTTGAATCCCGGAGGACAAGGCTTGGAACCACTGCAGGGGTTCCTCGGAGAGACCGGCAGAGAAACCCTGAAGTTCTTTCGCCAGGTCTCGGAGGTACATACCCATGTACAGCTGATATGTCTGGACCCGACAAGCAAGCATAGAGCCCTGGAAGCACTTCCTACCGAGGGCATCCAGGCTCCGGGCCTCCTTTCCCGGGGGCATCGAGGAGTGCATCTTTTGACTCTTAAGTCGATGCATGGCCGACTCCACCACCATGGAGTGGTGTGGAAGTTGCGCCTTCTGGAACCCGGGGCTCTTGCGGACTCGATACATGGAATCGATCCGCTTGCTCAACACTGGCATCGAGGCTGGGCTCTCCCACCTGCGGAAGAGAAGCCGCTCCAGCATCGGGGGAACCGGTACAGTGAAGGCCTCCCTCGGGGGGAAGTCGTATTGGAGGGCCTCGAGCTCTTCGGCTCGGGGCTCCTCCTCCGGATCCGCAGGGAAGGCCAAAGCCTTGGCCATATCCCCTCACGAAATCGGAGTTCCGGGTATCCTCCGGGGGGACTGCCTCCGAGGCTCCGACTCGGGCGAGTCGGAGGGGACGCACCGAGTCTAAAAAGAACCGGGTGACTCGTCCTCCTCCGTGTCCCAGCCCGACTCCTCCGAGGAGGAATCGCGCGGCTCCGCGCGGGCGGGGCCCGGGGACCTCCGCCCCGACGTCGAGGACCTTGGTCCCAAACGGGAAGCCGAGGGAGACCTAGGTCGAGGATCGACTCGAGCTCGTATGGACTCGAGGATCGGCTCGGCCTCCGGGGTCGACTCGAGTGTCGACGTCCCGGTGGTCTGGGCAGATGCACTGGCGAGGCCGGTGATCCATGCCCGCTGCTGGTCCATGAAGGCAGATATACTGCACTCCAAGGTCGTCAGTCTGAGATCAAGCTCAGAGGACCCAGCAGCTGTCGACTCGGGCCCCGACGGCGTCGGGCCCGACGTCGGCTCATCCGTGGGGGAGTCCAGGAGGACTATATCACTCAGGTGTCCAGGCGACTCCACTCCGAGACGAGGAATCTTCGAAGGCCTCTCCTCCTCCGAGGGCCCGGGTTGTCAGACAGGGCTAAGCGACCTGGCCCTAGAAGGACCAGGCTCGCCGCCCGCTTCCGCCCTCGCGGGCTGCTTCTCCCACCGGTGCTTCCGGCTGGGGGAGCCCCGTTCAGAAGAACTCCTATGATGCTCCGAACCGGAGCCACGAGGTGTAGAGGCCACCGACGAGGTCCGCGCGGAGTCAGAGAAGATCCGTTCCCTCTGCGACTGCCGACTCCGCAGCGCCTTCGAGGACATCTTGCTGCACGGGCCGCAGCTCATAGGGTCATGCTCGGTCCCAAGGCAGCGGAGGCAGCAGTCATGCGTGTCAGTAAGAGACATGAGCCTGACACAGCGATCACACTTTTTAAAACCGCTGGCAGCCATCGGGGGGAAAAGGGCCCCTGCAAGGTCGAAAGACCGCGCTGCCAGGGATGAAGGGAAAAGTGGCGGGAACGCCAGTGGGGAAAAAACAAAACGTAAATGGGCCCAATAGGGATATCGAGGCCCGGCGGGAAGAGGAACACACGAACCGAGAAAATTTTTTTTAACGAAACAAATAAAAAAAAATCAACTTTTCAGCGGCGTTAACAGACACGTCTGTAGGGCTCCGCGGAAAAAAGAAGACTGAGCAAGATGGCATCCCTGGGCGGGAAGGGGACCGCGCATGCGCACTGCAATTCCCAAAGGCTTTCTGCGAAAGCTGGGGAAATTGCTCCGCGAGGGCTCCGTCGGCGACGTCACCCATAAGTGAGGACTGACTTCCTGCTTGGTCCTGGAGAAAGAGGCTATGCTGTTTGAGTCAAAAAACCCCACCCTGCTGAGCAGGGGCCGGTGTTGGTGGCTTGGGGGCCTTCTGCCTACGGGGCCCTTGACCCTGCCCCTTGGCCTGCTGACCCTGTTGGGGAGCTGCAGAGGCCTGATAATGAGGGTAGTGTTTATAGGCAGATGACTTCCTCGGGTAAAAGGTCTTTTTTCCCGAGCCCTTCTTCTTCTGAGAAGGGGCAGAGGTTTTCCTGGAAAGCCTAGTCCTGGTCAGAGTCTCGGTCTCGAGTTCTGCAGCCTTTTCAGTCATGGGCTTGCCAAAGAGGTTTTCACCTCGGCAGGGGACATCGACCAACTTGTCCTGGACTCATGGCTTGAGGTCGGATGACTGTAGCCAAGCCTGTCGGGGGGCACCGATGCCGGCCCCAGCTACTCGGGCCGAAGCCTCGAAGCCATCGTAGGCTGCTCGAGAGATAAACTTCGAGCACTCTCGAATACCGGTGGACAAGGCCTGGAACCTCTGCAAAGGTTCCTCGGAGAGACCAGCAGAGAACCCGGCAATCTCCTTTGCCAGATCTCGGAGGTACATGCCCATGTAGAGCTGGTAGGTCTGGACACAGCAAGCAAGCATAGAGCCCTGGAAGCACTTCTTACCGAGGGCATCCAGGTTCCGGGAGGCACCAAGGAGTGCATCTTCTGACTTTTCAGTCGATGCATGGCCGATTCCACAACCATGGAGTGGTGTGGTAATTGTACCTTTTGGAACCAGGGGCTCTTGCGGACTCGATAAATGGAATCGACCCGCTTGCTTAACACCGGCGTCGAGGCCGGGGTCTCCCACATGCGGAAGAGCAGCTGCTCAAGCATCGGAGGAACCGGAACAGTAAAGGCCTCCTTCGGGGGAGAGTCATACTGGAGGGCCTCGAGCTCCTCGGGGAAGGCCAAGGCCTTGGCCATATCCCGCACAAAGTCCGAGAACCGGTATCCTCCGGTGGGGACCATCTCCGAGGTTCGGACTCTGGCGAGTCCGATGGGATACACAGAGTCCGATGAGTGTCGGATGACTCTTCGTCCTCCGTCTCCCAGCCCAACTCCTCGGAGGAGGAATCGAGCGGCTCCGGTCGGGCTGGCACCAATGCCCTCCGCTCCGACGCCGAGGGTATCGGCGTCGACGACTTCGGCCCCGAACGGGAGATCGAGGTAGACCGTGGCCGAGGATCGACTCGAGCCCGCATGGACTCGAGGATCGGCTCGGCCTCCGGGGTCGACTTGGACGTCGAGGTCCCGGTGGTCGGGGCAGATGCACCGGTGAGACCGGCGATCAATGCCCGCTGCTGTTCCATGAAGGCAGCGAAGCTGCTTTCCAAGGCCTCAACCTGAGTCCGAGCTCAGGAGACCCAGCAGCCCCCGACTCGGGCCCCGACGGCGTCGGGCCCAACGTCGGCTCCCTCGGAGGAGAGTCAATGAGGACAACAGCACTTACGTGTCCAGGAGACTCCATCTCGACACGAGGATGCTTGGCAGGCCTCTCCGACTCAGAAGACCCGGAACGGCTATCGGGGCTATGTGACCTGGCCCTCGAGGAACCAGGAGCGTCCACCGACGACGCCCTCGCGGGTTTCTTCTTCCTGCGATGTTCCCGCGAAGGAGACCCCCGCTCAGAGGAACCCCGACGCTGCTCGGGGCCGGAGTCCCGAGACGTCGAGGCCTCTGACAAGGTCCGTGCCCGGCCGGATGCGGAGTCAGAAAAAATCCTATCCCTCTGGTGCTGCCGACTCAACGCCTTCGAGGACATTTTGCCACACGGACCACAGATCATCGGGTCATGATCGGGTCCGAGGCAACGGAGGCAGCAGTCATGTGTGTCGGTAAGAGACATAAGCTTCTTACACCGATCACATTTCTTAAACCCGCTGGCAGCCATCGGGGGAAAAAGGGCCCCTGCTAGGTCAAAAGACCGGTCTGCCAGGGAAAAAAGAAAAAAGGCGCGAACGCCACTCACAAAGGACAAAAACCGAAAAAGAGAGAAAAGGACTCGATACCGGCGTATCGGTCCAAGCGGGAAAAGGATCCGGCGTCGAACCAGAGAAAAAAGAGAAAAACAGAGAAAATCAACTTTTTCCTCGGGGAAAAACGAACTACGTCTGTTGGGCTCCGCGGAAAAAAGACGACTGAGCAAGATGGCACCCTTGGGCGGGAAGAGGACCGTGCATGCGCGCTGCAATTCCCAAAGGCTTTCTTTGAAAGCTGGGGAAATACTCCGCAGGAGGGCTTCGTTGGCGCCGACGTCACCCATATGTGAGGACTGACTTCCTGCTTGGTCCTGGAGAAATAACACTTATTAAAAGAGGGCTGTTACACAGTATCCTGTCCTGTGCTTCTGAGGTAAGCTGTGACCAACTTCCTGGGTGATTAACAGTCCTTGCTTGGATAGAAGGAGTCTTTCAAAATGGCCTTTTGACCTGCCACCTGGTGTTAAGAACCTATTGAAAGAGTTTCACAGGTCTCTTGCCCCCTAGGTTGAAGGCCTCTTTGTAAAGGTCTCTAGAAGACTTTATTTGTTGCTCATAGAGTACTGACCCTGTTTTGCCTTTTATGCTAAGTTATATTCTGATTTGATTTAAATTACAGCTCTTTGCTGCTGCTAGGCTCTGACTTATTATGAAATTTAAACTACAAGCTCTCTAGTGGATTCTAAATTTAACCAGAAAGCTCTCTTCTGTGTTTTAAACTTAAACTAAAAGTACTTTGCTGATAATAGGCCCTGAGTGACTATTAAATTTAAATTACAAGCTCTCTGCTGGGTTCCAAATTCAACCAGAAAGCTCTCTTCTGTATTTTAAATTTAAACTAAAAGTACTTTGCTGATACTAGGCCCCGAGTGACTATTAAATTTAAACTATAAGCTCTCTGCTGGGTATAGAATGTAACCAGAAAGTTCTCTTCTGTGTTTTAAATTTAAACTTAAACTGCTGCTACTAGGCCCTGACTGATTTAACAAAAAACACTGGGTTCACAGATTAATTATCTTTAATACAAAGAAGTCCTTTCAGAAAATTCCCAGAAGTATATACTCACAATTGCAGATCTCTCTCCAGAAGTAGTAGTCCCTTTTACTAGTCCTTCAAGACAAGAGTTGGGGACTGGTGAGGCGTTACAGGTCCCGTGTGGTGTTCCTTTTCCTTCAGGGGAGTTGGAAAATGTTGCGGCGATAACTGAGACCTCGTTTTCACAAATTGCAATGGCACCCTTCTCTCTGGAGCGTCCAGATGAAATTTCCTTGGACTCCATTTGGACAGCATTAACAAAACTCGGTGAGTGTTTGGTTTCACAAACCAATGCCACTTTGTTGTTACTTTGTGGGAATGCTTTGACTGTTCAACAATGCCAAGATTCAGTGGTCGCTTTACAGTCTCAAGTGACCATTACAGAAAATAAAGTTGCACAATTGGAGGATAAATATACCACAGTTTGTAAAGATATATCTGGTTTCAAGTTTAAAGTTGAAATGTTGGAAAACCAATATAGGGCAATGAATATCAGATTGGTGAATTTTCCCCGGTCTCCACTGGTTACTCCCCCAGGAGATGTTTAAGCTATACTTATTGGAAGTTTTGAATGTTCCTGTGGAATCTCATCCACCGCTTTCAAAAATATATTATCTTCCTACAAATAAGACGACGAAAGGTTTGGAGGGGGGAGTGCCAGCCGAAACTGAGATTATGGATGTTTTAAATGCTTCTGAAATCTTGGATGTATCTATTTCTGAGTCTGTGGCTCCTGCAACTCTTTTGGTATCATTAGCCTTGGTATCTGATCGTGAATGGTTACTTAAAATGTATTTTTAAAAAAGAGCAGTTTTGTTTAAAGGTTTAGCTATCCGAATGTTTCCTGACTTATCACGTGATACTCAGAAAAGGAGAAGGGAGTTTTTGTTGTTAAAGTCAGGTGTTCTTTATTTGGGAGGTCTTTTCTTTTTGAAATTCCCTTGTAAATGTTTGGTAAAATTACATTCTGCTTCATATATTTTCTATGACCCCTCTAATTTAGTTTCCTTTATTAGTTCTCGTCTCTCTGCGGTTCCCTAGGTGGGTGGATTATATTGCAGTGATAGGTATATTCCGAACCTCAGGTGGATTTATATTTCTTGTTTAAGGTAGCGTTTGTTCTTTTTTTTTTTCCTTAATTATCTAGGGCAGTGATGGCTAACCTTTTTGAGCCCGAGTGCCCAAACTGCCGCACAAAACCAAAGAATTTCCTCAAAGTGCCAGCACGTCATTTGCATAAGTGGTCTTATTTGCATAAATATTTGCATAATGTTACCATACACTAACTTTTAGTAAACATGTCTCTTAATGAGTGTATGGATAAAGAAAGACTAAAAGATTTCTACATTACTATAATCCAGTGCCAACCGCCAGGCACATTAGGAACTACTACAAACGCTGCCCATTTAGAACCCATAGCAAACCCGCCGTATCCTGACAGCATTACCAGGACTCACAAAGCACCATACCCTACCTATCAAAAGGCAACACTGCAAATATTAAACCAATACATTTCAGTGAATACTGGGGAAAGAGAACAAGTGGCAACGTCAAATAGGAATTTCCTCTTGTACCAAACAAAGCGCAGATGTTAATGATGCACATTTCCCAGAGCTGACATATTCCAGTTAATAAATTCAAAATAAAGAGATATCGTTCTACCTTTTGTGCATTTTTTTTCAGTTGCAATTGGTCCAGCCATTTTCTTCTGGTTTCTTCATGTTTTCTGCTAACTCTCCATCGTCTGCTGTCCATTTGTCCTTTCTTCTCTCTTCTAGTTTTTTTTCCATTCTCTCTCTACATCTGCTTTAACATACTAATCTTTCTCCTTTTGCTCTTTCCTCATTCCTATTTCATCCACACAAATTTTACCCCTCCATCCTCAATCCCCAATTACTCTCCCAATACCTGGCCAATTGTAGATTTTTCATCCCTCCTACACAAAATATTTTTCCCCTCTCCATTTTACTCTCCCAGCCCCATCCCATTCTAATCCTCCCCCAACATCAGCTCCCTTCTAGTTCCAGTCTCACCCAGCATCCATTCCCTTCTTCAAGCCCCCCACTTCCCCTCAGCCCATTTCCATTCCAAGCCCCGTCCCCATCAGCTATTTGCAGTTCAAGCCCCCCACTTCCCCTCAGCCCATTTCCATTCCAAGCCCCATCCCCAACAGCTATTTGCAGTTCAAGCCCCCTTCCACTCAGCCCATTTCCAGTCCTAGCAACCCCCCCAACCCATTACCAGTCCTAGCCCCCCATAGCCCACTCCCAGTCCTAATCCCACCAGCCCATTTCCAGTCCTAACCTCCCCATCAGGCCACGCCCAGTCCTAATCCCCCATCACTAAATTTTTAGTTTAAGCCCCCCCAGCGCCTATCACCACTCCTAACCCCCCCCAGCGCCCATCACCCCTCCTACCCCCCCCAGCCCAGCGCCCATCACCACACTCCTAACCCCCCCAGCCAGCCCAGTGCCCATCACCACTCCTAACCCCCCCCAGCCAGCCCAGTGTCCATCACCACTCCTAACCCCCCCAGCCCAGTGCCCATCACCACTCCTAACCCCCCCCCACCCCAGCCCATCACTACTCCTAACACCCCCCAGCCCAGCACCCCCCATCCCATCACTACTCCGAACCCCCCCCACCACAGCCCAGCCCATCCCCACTCCTACCCCCCCCAGCCCAGCCCAGCCCATCACCACTCCTAACCCCCCCAGCCCAGCCCAGCCCAGCCCAGCCCATCACCACTCCTAACCCCCACCCCCCCCAGCCCAGCCCCCCCCACGGAAAATTAACAAAAAAAAGAACACCTGTCTGCTGCCGCTGTCGGGGCCGCCGCGGCAGAATCGAGCGTGCCGCGGGGCCCCCCTGTACCCACCCGGCAGAGCCTGTCCTCCCCGTAGCAGCTCTCTCTTTGGAGCTGCAGTCAGACGTGCCGGCTTGCAGAGCGCGAGGGAAGAGTTCCCATCAGCCCCAGCGGGCTTAACAGAGTCGGGAAACGGAAAATCTTCCCTACGCGCTCTGCAAGCCGGCGCGTCTGACTGCAGCTCCAAAGAGAGAGCTGCTACGGGGAGGACAGGCTCTGCCGGGTGGGTACAGGGGGGCCCCGCGGCACGCTCGATTCTGCCGCGGCGGCCCCGACAACGGCAGCAGACAGGGTTGTTTGTTTTTTTTTCGATTGCGGACCTTCCCGCGTGCCAGCTGCAAGGCCTTCGCGTGCCACAGCTGGCACGCGTGCCATAGGTTCGCCATCGCTGATCTAGGGTCTCTCAGTCTGAGGGCTAGTTAGGCATGTGTTTTTATTTGTTTGCCTTTGTAAACTGCTTTGTGATATATTTCCTGCACATGCCTATTTGCATGTTTAAGTTTGTAGACTTGCTTATGTACTCTGAAATTCTTATAAATTAAAAACAAAAAAAGAAATACAGTCCGCTATCCATCTGGAGAGCAAAGTTTAGAAACAGGTAGTCCCAGGTGACTGGGGTCAAATGAGATGAACAACTGCAAGGCTTTACAATGACCTTGGGTCCTTTGAAGATAAAAAGCTAATTCACGCTTGCAGTCAAGAGCATGCAGAGTTGCTTCTGCTCTAGATGCATGCAGTTTAGGAAAGAAAACTGGAATGCAAATTGACTGGTTTAGATAGAAGGGAGATACCACCTTTGGCATAAAGTGTGGGTGAGTCTGACGGACTACTTTGTCATGATGGAAGCGGGTACAGGGTGGATCCGCCACCAAAGCCTGAAGCTCACTAATGCATCTAGCTGAAGTGAGGGCAATTAGAAAGATCACTTTGCAAGAGAGGAATTTAAGTGAGGTCATGGCTAATGGTTCAAAGGGCGGCTTGAGAAGCTGCGCTAAAACGACACTGAGCTCCCAAGCTACCGGAGGTAGCTTAATGGGAGGTTTGGACAACAGGAGACGTCTCATGAAATGCGCTACTAGTGGTTGCGAGTAGATAGGCTGTCCATCGATGAGAGACCACAATGGCATTGAGGTGGACTCTCACAGAGTTGGTCTTTAGACCTGTCGAGGACAGGTGGAGGAGATACTGGAGGAATGACTCCACTGGAGCAGAAAAGGGATTGAGATCTTTCTGCCAACACCAGATGGAAAATCTAAGCCACTTAAAAGCGTATGAACATCTGGTTGAGGGCTTTCTAAAAGCCAAAAGGATCTCCTTATCCTCTTGAGTAAGGTCAAAGCCCTGAAAGCTATGCTCTCAGCAGCCAAGCTGTGAGGCGGAGAAATTATGGATTGGGATGAAGTAGTGAGCCACTGTCCTGGGAGAGGAGATCCAGCGCACATCCCAATCGCAGAGGATGAGTAAGAGTCAGACACAGTAGCAGCGGAAACCACGGTTGCCGCAGCCAGTGAGGCGCTATGAGAATCATAGAGCCCCTGTCAGACTGAAGCTTGAAAAGCACTTTCGAAATAAGAGAAGGGATGCATAAAGCAGACCCTGACCCCAGTGTAGATGGAAGGCATCCACTTGTTGGTTGGTGGATGTCGGAGTTCTTGTGCAGAAGTGAGGAAGCTTGGCATTTTGCGGAGTTGCGAACAGATCTATGTCTGGAGTTCCCCAGGTCTGGAAGATGTAGGATGTTGGGTCCGGATGCAGAGACCATTCGTGAGGATGAAGAATTCGACTCAGTCTGTGTGCCAAGACATTGGACTCGCCCCGGGAGATAAACCATTTGGAGGTGGATCTGATGAGCAATGGCAAAGGACCAGAGGTGTATCGCCTCCTCACAGAGGGCCCAAGAGCCTGTTCCCCCCTGCTTGTTCACATATTACATAGCAACCAGATTTTCTGTCCTGACTGGGACCTGTTGTGCTGTGAGGTGGTGCTGGAGCACCCGGAGGACATTGGAGATAGCCCAAAGTTCCAGGAAATGGATCTGGAGTTGTAACTCCTGCGCTGTCCAGAGCCCCTGTGTAGTCAGGTTGCCCAGATGGGCTCCCCAACCAGCTTGGAGGCATCTGTCGTCAAAGTGTATTGACATGGAGGCATCTGAAAAGGTGACCCTATGAGCAGGTTTTCTGGAGACCACCACCACTGAAGGGATGTGGTTAGATGGGTAATGACTTGGATCATGTCCCAGAGTCGGCCCGAAGATTGCTTCCACTGGGAGGCAAGAGTCCACTGGGCTGTCCACATATGTGGTTGGCTATATGGAACGACATGTACTGTAGAGCATCTCTTGGGCTGTCAGATGGTCTCGTAGGTGCATCTGGGACGCTTGTTCGACTAAATAGGCACAACAGAGCTGGGGCAGAAACACCCTGGACTGTTGGGTGTCTAGTCTAGTAGGGCTCTGATAAATTCTAGTCTTTGAGTTGGAGTGAGCTGGGATTTTGAGAAGTTTATGACCAATCCCAAGTGTTGTAGTACTGTGATGGTACCATGGAAGGAAAGCAGCACCCCTTGGCAGGTGTCTGCTTTTATTAGCCAGTCATCTAAGCAGGGGAAGATGAATATCCCCAGAGTTCCTAGATATGCGGCCATGACCACCATGCACTTTGTGAAGACTCTTGGGGCAAAGGCGAGTCCGAAGGGAAGGGACTCTGTATTGATATTTTCCCTAAAAGGTGAAGAATAAATACTTCCTGTGTCCTGGATGGATGAGGATATGTGTGCACGCTTCTTTTAGATCTAGAGAACAGAGCTAGTCCTGACTCTGGAGGTATGGAAGAAGAGTCACGAGAGAGATCATGTTGAACTTTTCGTGGACTAGAAACTTGCTGAGGTTTCTAAGGTCCAGGATGGGCCTGTATTCTCCGATTTTCTTTGGAATGAGAAAGTAGGGAGAGTAGAAGCCCACTCCCTGTTGGGTTGCTGGGACATCTTCTATGGTGCCCTGAGATAGAAGACAGGACACCTCGTCTTGTAGGAGAGCAGCGAGTGGGGGTTGTGTTTGATATTCCCCCTTGAATATGGAGGGGGCAGGGTTTGCAGGTGAAGTCTGGAGCCCTCCTGAACTATGGTGAGTATCCACTGCTCTGAGGTGCCATCTGTGGGCATAGTGACACAGTCTGCCTGCTATGTGGAGAGGATGGGGGTCCTCCAGAGGCAGGGTGGCAATGTTCTCTAGGATAGAGTAAAAAAAATAGGCGCAGACTGTGGCTGTGTGACTGGTTGAGATTTAGCCCCCTGTGGCTTCTTTTGTTTAGGAGGCTGCTGCCTCTTCTGTGAAGCCTGACCCTGATACTGAGAAGTAGGAGGATAGGAAGAGAAGAATTTCTTATTATTGTAGAAAAACATCTTTGCAGGAGTCTTTTTCCTAGAAGGGTCAGCTGTTACTCTAGACAGTCTCTTTAGAGTAGTATTTTCTGACTCCAATTGAGAGGTCTTATCTTGCCAATCTTTGCCAAAGAGATTTTCCCCTGAAGAAGATATGTTGCCTAGCTTATCTTGGACCACTGTTCAAGATCTGAGTCCTGAAGCTATGCAATTTGACGTGCATCAATGCATTTAGCTGAGCCCCTGCTTGTGCATTCAAAAGCATCAAAGGTAGCTCTTATTGACAAACTTCGATACATTTTGGCTATGCTTAACTAGGGCGAGATAATCTGTCTTGTCATCTGGGAGGAGAGGGGCAAAGACCTTGAGATCCCTGGAGACCTCCATCAGGAACATTCCCATATAGAGGATATAGGAGTTAATCCTAGCCGAGAGCATGGATGCTTGAAAGCATTGATGCCCAAAGGCGTCGAGAGCTCTCGATTCTCTACCTGGAGGATTAGAGGAGTGAGTCTTCGATCTTTTAATTTTGGCGTATCGCTGATTCCACCACCATGGAGTGGTGGGGAAGCTGTGTCTTTTGGAAGTTGGGACACTCCGGTACACAATACATAGTATCGATATGTCGACTGAGGTGAGATCATGAGAGGCATCTTCCACATTTGGAGCATAAGGTCATGAAGTATGCAGTGCACCAGTAAAGTGGCTGCCTCCTTGGGTGCTATTGAATATTGGAGGATCTTGTGTTCCTCCGCTCTTGGCTCCTTCTCCGATGTCACTGTGATAGAGAGACCCTCAGCTAGGTTCCGAAAAAATTCCTGGAAGGACATGTCTTCTGGAGGCGACATGCGTCGCTGTTGAGGCGGGGAAGGCTCCAAACGTAGGTCACAGGGTCCCCGGGAATCAAGCGATTCTGCATCTGAAACTGGGGAGTCAGAATCGAAGGACTCGAAGTACCAATGATCTAAGTGTCCCGAAGCTAGATGCTGGTACTGATGCTCTGAGGTATCAGCTTCAGTAAGCCGCTTGGGCTTGGCACTGGTATCGGTAAAGGTTTCAAGGAAGGGCATGGGTAGGAGTAATGTTGATGCCATCTGCAGCAACCCTGATGCCATGGCTAGAACCGGCATCAATGTCAGTACTGTAAGTGATAGTGACGGGACAGTGCTCGTAGCCAAGGGTTTCACTGGTACCGAGGCTGTGAGGAGGGCTGTCAAGCTGCACTTGATGGCCAGTATGTGCTGGTCTATCGAGGTTGCTGATGCCTGGGTATCGGTAATGTGTATTTGCACTACCGTCCCGGAGCATGGCACCAGTAGCACGCCGGAGGCTGAGGTCTCGGGAGCATCCTGGGGCTCCTCAATGGCCTGGAGGACAGGGACTCCCACCAGGGCTGTTTAGCAGACTGATCTGCCTTTGAGGCAACCCCCGAGGGGCCTTGGTGCTTTAAGTGAGATCTTTCCCTGGTAGTGCCATCAGACTTCAATGCGGCCTTATGCTTGGACTTCGAAGATACCTGAGATCCATGACAGGATATTGAGGCCCTCGACACTGCGTCCAAAGCGAAGAGTGCTTCAAATTTAGAAGCCTGGTTTTGTAGGCCTCTCCATGTCATTTTCTGACAGAGAGAACAGTCTTTTGGCTGATGGTCTGGGCCGAGGCATTTTAAACACCAGTCGTGTGTGTCAGTTGCCGAAATGGAACTGGCACAATTAGAACATTTTTTGAAACTACTAGTTGGTTTCTCCATACTCTCCAGTGTGAAAAGTATGATAGGCTTAAGGCCTAAAAAGGGTGTTGACGCCCAAGTAATTTCTTTTAAGATATAAAAGAAAGAAGTTAAAGAAAAGAAATAAAGAAACCAGCGATGTCCTAGACGGTGCTGGTGTCAACGGGAAGGCAGAGGCGCTATCCACAAAAGAGATTTTCTGCGGTAAAAGGATTTGCTTACTGCTGGATCCATGGAAAACGAAGAACTGAAGAAAGGGAGTTGGGAAGGCAGTAAGGGAGTTGGGAAGGCAGGGACGCAGTTGCGCAGGCACAGTGGAGTGCTCCCAAAAGCTTTCCAATTGGATGCCGGGGAGCGTTCTCACGCCGGCTCGGTCGGTACCAATGACACCCATATGTGAAGACTACATTCCTGCTTGTTCCTGCAGATCATGACTCTGCAGAGTCCCCAGCCTGCTCATAGGCAAAAGAGATGCAGTCTGCCACCACGGCAGTCAGGGTACACTTAGAGACCGCAATACCGAGCCTGTTGATGTCAGTTGAACAGCTGTGACAAACAGCGATGGGCCTGTGTCTTCTGGAGTTAGCAGGTCAGTGTCCTCTTGCAATCCAGAGTATGCAGTGGGGCCTCCACTTGGGAAGTGTGAGGCCTGGGGAAGAAGGTGGGAAGGACCACCTCCTGGTTCATGTGAAAAGTGGACACCACCTTAGGCAGGAATTTTAGGCGAGTCTGGAGAACGACCCTGTTCTTGTGGAACCTGGTATAGGGGACATGGACCACCAATGTCTGCAGTTCACTAACCCTCCTGGCTAAAGTGAGCGCTACCAGGAACACTGCTTTCCACGACAAGAACTTGAGATGGCACATAGCCAGAGGCTCAAAAAGGGAGCCATCAGCTTCTCGAGGACAACGTTCAAGTCCCACCTCACCAGTGTGGGTGGAAGGGAACTGTGAGAGGAGAAGTCCCCTCATAAAACGACCCACAAAGGGGTGCAGAAAGACAAGCTGGCCACCGACGAGGTGGTAATTCGCCACCAGGGTGCTGAGCTGTGCCCTGACTGTGTT
Source organism: Ichthyophis bannanicus (assembly GCA_033557465.1). Taxonomy (NCBI): domain Eukaryota; kingdom Metazoa; phylum Chordata; class Amphibia; order Gymnophiona; family Ichthyophiidae; genus Ichthyophis; species Ichthyophis bannanicus. Next base: position 25,556,572 of record CM066046.1, on the reverse strand, counting down.
GGACTTCAGATCAGCCTGGGAGAACTGCAGAAGGTATTGTAGGATGTCCTGCACCGAGCAAGAGAAAGGACTGAGATTCTTCTCTGCGCATCAGACCAAGAATCTATGTCATTTGAGGGCATACGAGCGCTGTGTTGAGTCCTTGCAAAATGCCAGTAAGACATCCTCCACATCCTTGGAGAGGTGGAGGTGTGCTAGGGCTAGCCGTTCAGCAGCCACACTGTCAGGGCGAGGGACTAGAGGTTGGGATGGGCCCAGGGGTATCAGGGCCACTCAGGACAGCTGCATGAGCAGAGGGAACCATGGCTACCTGGGCCAACGAGAAGCAATGGGAATTACCAAGGACCGGTCCGAATGAACCTTGAGCAAGGTCTTGGGAACTAGAGGAATTGGTGGATACGCATATAGCAGATTCCTGGACCAGGACAGCAGAAAGGCGTCTGCTGCCACCCGTTTCGGGGGTGGCCTCCGGGAGGAGAAACATGGTAGCTGCGTTTTCTTGGGGCTGGTGAAGATGTCAAATGTTGGGGTGCCCCAACATCGAAAAATGGAGGTGGCCATTCACTGGGTTGAGGTGCCACTCGTGGGGCTGAAGGACTCTGCTGAGTCGATCTGTGAGCAGTTTGTCCTGGCCTGGTAGGTAGACCGACTGGAGGGTCATGCCCTTCTCTGCGGCGAAGGTCCAGAGGGGAACCGCCTTTCAGCAGAAGGGGTATGAGCCTGTTCCCACTTGTTTCTTGATGTAGAACATCATTACTTGGTTGTCCATCTGAACGAGAACAACTTGGCCCACTAGGTGGGCTTGGAATTCCCGAAGGGCATTTGTCACAGCTCTGAGTTTCAGGAGGTTGATCTGGAGGGCACTTTCCTCTCGAGTCCAGGCATCCTGCGACTGGAGACCATCGCAGTGGGCTCCCCAGCCAAGCTTGGAAGTGTCTGTGGTCAGAACACGTTGGGCTGGCGGGGCCTGGAAGGGTAGGCAGGCCATGAGGTTTTGTTGGCTCTGCCACCAGGACAGAGAGGCTGCTAGAGGCTGGATAATCTGGACTGGATCTTCCAGGTAGCCTGTGGCCTGAGTCCAATGAGAGCTGAGGGTCCACTGGGAATTTCGCATCTGTAGATGGGCCTGTACAGTAAGAACATAAGAACATAAGATATGCCATACTGGGTCAGACCAAGGTCCATCAAGCCCAGTATCGTGTTTACAACAGTGGCCAATCTAGGTCATACGTACCTAGCAGTTTCCCCAAAAGACACAGGTTCCACAATGCTTGTACTGGGTCAAGCATTGATATCCTGGGTCCTTTCTTAATAATGGTTTATGGACCTTTCCTCCAGGAACTTGTCCAAACCTTTTTTAAACCCAGCTACACTAACAGCCTTTACTACATCCTCCGGTAACAAACTCCAGAGTTTGATTACACGTTGAGTGAAGAAATATTTTCTTTTATTAGTTTTAAATAGTTTACCCTGTAGCTTCATTGCATGTCCCCTAGTCTTTCTATTTTCTGATAACGTAAACAATCGATCTACGTTTACCCGTTCCACTCCGTTCATTAATTTATAGACTTCTATCATATCTCCCCTCAGCCGTCTCTTTTCCAGGTTAAAGAGCCCTAACCTTTTTAGCCTTTCTTCATAGGAGTATCCAGTTACGTGAACCATCAAGGCCATGTGCCCCAATAGGCACAGCAGGAGTCAGGTGGTCACCGATGAGCAACAATGTACCTCTTTTGCTAGGGTCGCCAGATGCTGCACCCTGTCTAACAGGAGGAAGGCTTTGGCCTGGGTAGAGTCCAGAAGACTATGAAATCCAGGTGCTGGGTTGGTAGCAGATGCGACTTTGGGAAGTTGATCACGAACCCCAGATGCTGCAGCACCCTGATGCTGTGGTGGGCTGTGTGACGTATCTCCTCTAGCAAGCTTGCGTTTAGGAGCCAGTTGTCCAGATAGGGGAAGACAAAGACTGCCAACAGGCGGAGATGAGCGGTTACCGTCAGGCATTTGGTGAACACCCAGGGGGCTGAGGAGAGGCCAAAAGGGAGCACCCTGTACTGGTAGTGGCAGTCTCCGATGACGAAGCGGAGGTACTGATGGTACCAGGGATGGATCAGGAAGAGGTTGTAGGCATCTTTGAGATCCAAGGAGCATAGCCAATCTCCCTGCTGGAGGTAGGGCACCAATGTTCCAAGGGATAGCATCTTGAACTTCTCCTTGACCAGAAAGCGGTTTAGATCCTGCAGATCCAGGATAGGTTGGAAGCCTCCTGATTTCTTTTGGGACGAGGAAGTACCTGGAGTAGAATCCCATGCCCCAGAGGAGCCAAGGGAACAGCTTTCCTGCCTGATCCTCGAGCAGGGACATATGTTCCTTCTGCAGGAACTGTCTGTGCAGGGAGTTCATGGGACGTTCCCCTGGAAAGAAGGGCAGATTCATCTGGTCAAAGTGCAGAAGGTAACCCTCCCGCACTACCTGCAGCACCCAAGCGTCGGTGGTGATGCCTGGCCAGAGATGAGTAAATTGAACCAGACGTCCTTCCATGTGCCGTGGCCCTGGCCCTTGGGAGAGAGACGGGCTATGCCCAAGGAGTCAAAAGCCCCCCCCCACACCAGGCTGCGGCTGGGGTGCTCTTTGGGGCTTTCTGCTTACAGGGGCAGTGCCCCTGGCCTGCTGACTCTGCTAGGGAGCCTGATAGACTGGAAAATGTGGGTATTTTCCGCAAGCATTTTTCACCGAAGCTTTCCGGCGGAAAGGTCAGTAGTCTTCCGGGACAGCCTGGTCCTGATCAAACTCTGACTCCAACTCAGCCACCTTGTTGGTCATGGGTTTGCCAAAGAGGTCTCGCCTCGGCAGGGAACATCGGCCAGTTTGTCCAGTACCCATTACTCCAAGTTCAAGGACTATAGCCAAACCAGGCGGCAGGCACTAATGCCCACCACAGCCACATGAGCCACGGACTTGAAGCCGACATAGGCTGCCCAAGTCTGTAATTTGAAGCATTCCTTGACAGAGGATACGAGGATCTGGACGCGCTCAAGAGATTCACCTGCCAGCCTAGTAGAGAACCTGGTGAGCTCCTTCGCCAGGTCTCTCAGGTACATGCCCATGTACAGCTAGTAAGCCGGGATGCAGGCCGCGAGCACTGAGCCTGGTAGCACTTATTGCCAAACCTGTCCATGGTGCAGGCCTCCCTACTAGGGGGCACCGAAGAGTGCATCTTCTGACTCTTTATTCGACGCCTGGCTGACTCCACCTCCATGGGGTTGTGAGGCAGCTGTGTCTTCTGAAAGCTGGTGCTCCTGCCAACTCCATACTAGGAATCGAGTCGCCAGTTCACTACTGGCACAATTACCAGGCTCTCCCACATTCGGAACAGCAAATGCTCCAGTATAGGGGGAATTGGTATAGTCAATGCCTTCCTCGGAAGGGCCTCATACTGGAGGATCTCCAAGTCCTCAGCACGAGGCTCGTCCTCTGGTTCCACCATGAAGGCCAGGGCCTTTGACATCCCCTCGACCAACTCGAGGAACACAAGGTCCTCGGGCGGGAACCTCCGGTGTTCCTGAGGGGGAGAGGTTCTGAGGGGACATCCCTGTATAACATGGTGTCGGGTGACTCAATGGAGCCGGAAAAGACCTCGAGGCCTGGATGGTCATCACAGCGATGAGCCGCTGGTGCCGATGGAGAGCGAGATGTGCGACAAGCCAATCCCGAGGAGCTCAGAGGCAAGTCACACCTTGAATGGGAGGCTGAACGACGCGGCTCTGAATGAGTGAATTGTTCCAGAATCATCGTATGTCCTCCAAGGAGGTCCTTGCCGTGGAGGGTCCCGTTGTCGGCACAGACAACCAGAGGTTCAGTGCATTGGGCCCTGCTGCACCTCAAGGAAAGCAGCTAAGCTGCGTTCAAAACCGCCATCCTAGCTTCGATGGCAGTAGGCTCTGTAGCAGCCAGTTTGGGACTCGAAGGCATTGAGCCTGAAGCCGGTTCCCTCAAAGGGGAATCAGCAATGATTCCCTGATGCAATGGGTGTCTTCTCCCAACAGGGCAGCTCCGACTGCCACTCCTGGCTATCGCCCTCAGCATCAGGTCAAGGCCAGGTACCAGAGGTCTTACTCCTAACTTGGGGATTGGACTTCAACGATGTCTTGGACCCGTGAGGGAGGTCTTCAGAGAACAACCCATGCACGTGACACTGATTCATCAGACGCAGTCTCCAAGAGCAGCAATTCCACATTTGATGCTAACACGGTGGCAGAGGCCTTCAAACTTTTCATTATTCCTCTGGCTGTTACTCAACATCTGCAGGTAGAGCGGGCAAGTGGAGTTGTGATGGGTACAGAGGTATTTGAAACAGAGCAACTGTGGCGGTCCGTTATAGACATGGTATGGGGGCATTTGCCACATTGCTTAAATCCACTGACTGAAGACACAGCAGGGAAGATAGCAGCCGTAAGATCAAACTTGGACGTCTCGGTCAGGGAGGGTGTGAGAGAAGACCCGCGCACCGAAAAAAAAAAATAGGACCCAAGAAATATGTGCCAAGACGAGGACGGACTTGGGCAGTGAGAAGGTGATTGGGAACAGATCGGCAAAAAGAGAAAAAATGCTAAGGGCTAGAAAATCAGCTTTTACCGGGAACGACAGACAGGACATCTGCAGGGCTCCATAGAAAAAAGAAGACAGAGGTAAGATGGCATCTTTGGGCAGGAAGGTGACAATGCATGAGCGATCTAACTCCCAAAGGCTTTCTTTGAAAGCTCGGTAGTGAATCCGCACGGGCTCTGTTGATGCCGATGTCACCCATATGTGAGGACTGACTTCCTGCTTTTTCCCAGAGAATGTACTGCTACTTTTATGGTACAATCCCTATATTTAAAAAGAATAAGGTATACAAAGAGAATGTGCCAAAAACTGGAAGAAGAAAATTTGCAAATAAGAAAAACCGAAAAAAGCAACAGATGCAAATTTAAGATCTTTAATTTTACAAATCAAAGTAAATAAGTATGTGAATGACAACAAAGGGGATCAGTGGAAAAAGAGATACAGAGAGAACTAACTATTATAGTAGCCACCATCTGCACCGACTCCATGTTTTTTATATCCTTTGAAGGTGTGGTCTCCAGAATTGCACAAAATGCTCCTAATGAGGTCACACCAAAGATTTAAACAGAGGCATTATCACCTCATTTTTCTTGCTGGCCATTCCTCTTCCTATACACCAAAGCATTCTTCTGGCTTTTGCCGTAGCCTTTTCTACCTGTTTAGCTACTTTAAGATCGTCAGACACAATCGTGCCCAGGTCCCACTCTTCTTTTGTGGAAAGAAGTACTTCACCCCCTACATTGTACCGCTCTCTTGGATTTTTGCAGTCCAATTGCAAGATACTGCATTTTTTTTAGCAATAAATCTCAGCTGCAAAATTCTAGACCATTCTTCAAGCTTAGCTAGATCCCTCCTCATGTTATCTACTCCTTCCTGGGTGTTTGCTTAACTAGGCTTATATACTGCTTTTCTACCAGCCAAAATATATATTCAGTACCTGAATGTACACTGCTTTTCTACCAGCCAAAGCAGTGTACATTCAGGTACTGAATATATATTTTCCCCTTGTCTGTGAAGGGCTCACAATCTACATTTTTTGTACCTGAGGCAACAGAGGGTTAAGTAGCTTGCCCAAGGCCACAAGGAGCACCTGTGGGACTAGAAACCCTAGTCCTTCTGGTCCAAGGTTGTTGTCCTCTAGCGGGGTTCAAACTCCAAGCTCTCTGGCCCGAGGTAACTTGCCCAACCACTAGGCCACTCCTCTCCTACTGTATTGCAGATTTTGGTATCATCCGCAAACAGGCAAACCTTACCCAACAGTAACTTCCGCAATATCACTAACAAAGATGTTAAAAAGAATCGGACCGATCCCAGGGGCACACCTCTGGTAACCTCTCTCTCATCAGAGCGAGCTCCATTTATCTATACCCTTTGTTTCCTCCCACTCAACCAATTTCTAACCCAATCAATAACTTTAGGTTCCATCCCTAGGGTGCTCAGTTAGTCTAGAAGTCGTTAATGTGAAACGGTGTCAAAGGCTTTACTGAAATCTAAGTACACCATATCTAGGGCTCTGCCTCAGTCCAAGTTCCTGCTCACCCAGTCAAAGAAATCAATTAGATTTGCTGACAAGACCTACCTCTGGTAAATCTATGCTGCCTTAGATCCTGCAATCCATTGGACTCCAGAAAACTCACTATCCTCTCTTTTAGCAGCATTTCCAATTATTTACTCTTTACAGAGGTTAGGCCTGTAATTTACAATCTAATTTTTTCTTCCGCTTTTGTATAAAGGGACCACATGTTCCTTTCTCCAGTCCTCTAGGACCACTCCCAACTCCAAAGAAGCACTGAAAAGGTCAGTCAGTGGAGCCATTGGAATGTCCTCAAATTCCTTCAGAATTCTCGGATGTATCTGCTTTTAGTTTAGCTAGTTCCTCACAAACACAATCTTCTGAAAATAGTTCAAGGTCCCCGTCACTTCTGCTCCTATCTGTGGGTGCTTTCTGAGGTTCTGCTCCTGGCCCTTCATCTATGAACACAGAAAATAAATATTTGTTAAGCAAGTCTGCTTTATCCTCATCAGCTTCTACATATTCCTTCCCTTCATGCTTGAATCAGACATTACCACTTTTGCCCTTCCTCCTCTCACTAACGTATCTGAAAAATGTCTTATTCCCCCATTTTATTGCATTGGCTATTTCTTTTTGTTCCTTGCTTTCCTGACTACTTTGCTAGCTTCTCTAAGTTTTTCCAAATATAGATGCCTGTCTTCCTCTTTCTGTGATCTCTTGTATTTCCTGAAGGTTTCTCTCTTTTTCTTCACCTTTTCAGCTACTGCTTTTGAGAACCATAGTGGCTTCTTTTTCCTTTTACATTTATTTACCTAACAAAAAGGTTTGATGCCCTTAAAATTCCCTTTTCAGTTTTGCCCAATGTTTTTCTATGTCCCCCAGCTGTTCCCATCCTGCTAACGACTCCTTGAGATATTGTCCCATCTTGGCAAAGTTAGTTTTCCTAAAGTCTAAAACCTTCACTTTTGAATTGATTTTATCTGTCCTAGTCCTAATACTGAACCACACTATGTGGTGATCACTGAATGTGAGATGATCTCTCACTATAACATCCAAAACACTTTCCCCATTGGTGAGCACCAAGTCCAGTATGGCCCATTCACGTGTGGATTCTGCTACTGGTTGCCTGAATAGTTCTCCCTGTAGAGAATCCAGGATCTCCTTACTTCTAGATGACACTGCAGCAGGAATTTGCCAGTCAACATCTGGCATATTGAAATCATCCATCAGTAGCACTTCTCCTTTCATGGCAATGCTGCATATGCTTTTATTAAATCTCCATCTTCTCCCTGTGAGGGGAATCTGTATAGCGCTCCAATGCAAATGGATTTCCCTTTCCTTCTTTCTAGTTTAACCCACAGTGCCTCCTCTCTCCCTTTTAAGCCCTGTAATTCTATAGATTTAACATTTTTTTACATATAGTGCCACTCCTCCTCCCCCTTCTTCCTACATGAAGTATAGCACAGTATAATTATATCTCGGTCATGGTTATCTGTGAACCATGTCTCTGTAACAGCCACTAAATCCAAATCAGTCTCTTCCATTAAAGCCTCAACATCTGGGAGCTTATTTCCCATGCTACGGGCATTTATACACAGCGCTTTCCAGATGTTGCCCCCTTACCTATTTCTACAGAGATCTTTAATGTTTCACTTACCTGGGGGCTTTCTTCTCCCATTTGCAACTAATCTAGTTTAAAGCCCTCTTCAGTAGGTTAGTCAGCCTGCAGCTGAAGACACGTCAACTTTTTTTGTACAGATGGACACCATCTCTGCTCTGCAGCCCTTGGATCATCATACCATGGTCCAGGAAACCAAAATGCTCTCGATGACACAATCCATGCATTCATCTCCACGACGTGAGTGTCTCTGCCTCGGCCTTTACCCTCAACAGAGAGGATTTAAGAGAACACCACCTGTGCAGCTATCTTGCTTCACCCTCTGTCCCAGAGCCATGAAGTCACTTCTGATACGCTCAGAAAGATACCTAGCAGTATCATCTATGCCGACATGGATGAGCAACATCAGATAATAGTCAGTAGGCTTGATGAGTCTCAGCAAACTCTCCGTAACATCATGGATTTTGGCACCTGGCAGACAGCATACCTTTCTAGACATCAAGTCTGGTCGGCTGATGGATGCCTCAGTACCTCTCAGAAGAGAGTCACCAACCACCACTATCCTTCACTTCCTTGTAGTCACTGATTCTGCAACTTTAGGTTGCTCAAGCTCTGATTCTTCCCTTTCATGGGATGCTTCCACCTCATCCACTTCCAGGGCTGCACACTGGTTCTTCATTCAAGGGCTGGAAGAGTTGGAGTGCTGATTCTGCAGGCTCTGGTGACTCGTGTCCAACTTTCTCGATTCTGTAGCTCCCATCTTCACCTCTGTCAGAGAGCATGGATGTTTCAAGAAGCATTTCATCAATGAACTTCTCACTGTGTTGAATGCTTCTCAGCCTCGCCACCTCTTCTCTGAGCTCCTCCACTTGTTTCCTGAGAGCTTCAGCATGCAGGAATCCTGCACTTGGAACCACTCCTTCAACTGACCGAAGACACAGCAGGGAACACTATCCAGCATCCAATAGGAATGCTTTTGGAAGCATTGCTCCATGCATGAATGCATACCCTTTCCACCTTCTCAGCTGGTCTCCTCAGTCAGGTAAAAAGCGGAGAAAAACTCAAAAGTAGGTGGAAGAACAACTTGAATGGGAGGGTGGCCAAGTTATGAAGACTGTTTCCAGCTGTTCCTGGAGATCATCTGTTACAGGTGAGTAACTATGCTATCTCCAGGAATAAGCAGGAAAGCAGTCTTCACATATGGGACTCCCTAGCCCACGACAACCTAGCTAGAGATAGATCTCCAGCCCAGCCAGAGGTTGCAGCAGGGATCCGACAGACTCAGCTTGTTCGGTACACTCCTTGCAAGGTAGTTGGATGGGCAAGTTGTTTAGATCTGAAATAGATTACGTAAGACAGATTGTCCAAATTGAACATCTCTGCTCGAGTCCTTCTCCAGGCAATAGTGAGCTGCAAGGTATGCTGCTTGGCAGATTTCGGAAACCGAGATGGAATGAAAGTTGGCCACATTAGCAGCCATAGCTCAGACATTATTGGCTGTGACGTGATTCTGGAGAAAGAGTCCAGCCTGGGAATAAGCAAAAGAAATGCAGTCTGCAATCCAGTTTGAGAGAGTCCTCTTGGAAAATGGCAAACCGAGATAACTTAGGTCAAAGGAGACAAAAAGTTGAGGGATTGACAATGACCCTTAGTACGGTCAAGACAGAAAGTGAGTGCTCTCTTGCAGTCAAGAGTATGCAATTTGGCCTCCGCTCTAGAGCTGTGAGGCCTGGGAAAGAAGGCTGGTAGTGAAATCGATTGGTTTAAATGGAAGGAAGTGATGACCTTTGGGAGAAACATGGGTGTGTCTTGAGGACAACTTTATCATGGTGGAACCTAGTGTACAGAGCGTAGTCCATCAGAGCTTGAAGCTCACTGACTCTTCAGGGTGAAGTCAATGCTACAAGGAAAATGATTTTCCAGGTCAGGAACTCTGAAGGAGCCGACACCAAAGGCTCAAAGGGGCTCTGCATGAGTTGTGAGAGAACAATATTTAAATCCCACGTAATCGGTGGGGGATGAAGAGGCAGTCTGGTCAAGAGAAGACCTTGCATTAATCTTGCCACCAAACAGTGTGGAAATGGAGACTGATGAATGATAGTGTTTCAATGCCGAGCCGGTTGATTTTGCGGCCTTACATGCTGGGGATTTTGAGCAATGCTGCTTCTTTTATTTTAGTGGTAATGATGACCTGGAGGCCTGGGATGACTTAGATGGTGTCAATGCCCCCGAGGAGTGCACTGAAGGAGCTGAGCCTGTCAGAAACAGCTTAGCCTTCTGTTGTTCATGGCTCTTCCTCCCTCTGGATATCATCCGTTTGCAGTGGTCACAGGAATAAACGTCGTGGTCTGGGCCTAGACACTTGAGACACTAATCATACTCATCTACAAGCAAAATGGTGCTCAAGCACTTTGAACGTTTCTTAAAACCACTTCGGGGCTTTTCCATAGTGGAAAAAAGGAGAGATGCTAAATCAAATTGAGCAATAATGCCCAGATGGGCATTAGACCCCAAGAAGTTTTATCGAAGAAAAAGAAAAAAGGAAACGAAAAAAGGGAAGTGGAGATGACAGGGAGTCAAATTGGTTGTTGAGAAGGCAAGTCTAGCACCAAAAGGGTAGCAGAAAAAATTCTGAAGTTGCTTTACGCGGTGAAACTGGGACAAGGTCCTGATGGCTCGGTGGAAAAAAGACGACTGAGGAGACCAGGTGGGAAGGAACACACGCATACGTGGAGCAATGCTCCCAAAACCATTCCTACTGGTTGCTGGGTAGTGTTCCCAAGCTGGGCTCCGTTGGTACCAACGTCACCCATATGTAAAGACTGCTTTTCTGCTTGTTCTTGGAGATAAAGATTTTTCCCAGAAATTTTTCAGTTGATGGAGCTTTGGTACCTCTTGAAGTAAAAGAGAGAGATCAACCAAAGTCCCTACTTGTTTCTCAGCTGTTCCCCTACCTATCCCTTAAGAGAAAAAGCAGTCAACCTCTAAAGTGTGTTCTTACAGTGCTGTTCAATGTCCCTTTGTGTAGCTAACTGGGGAGTTGCTCTATAATGCAAGAATGCTCACATGGGGTGGGTGGGAGCTGGGATGCATTGGGAGGGATTTAACACCTGATGAGGTCAGTGTCTTCAAAGAGCTATCACTGAATGGGTAGTTGGAACAAAAAAACAATGAACTCTGACAGAGCTTTGCCCGACATCACAAAAAATTCCCCCTTTGCAGTATAGAAAAAGAATTGGCTTTTAAAAATGAAAAACAAAACCCCTGTAAGAGCTTTCAGGCATAGAGCTTGTATTTAAAAGACACAGAATTACCTTGCTTGCAATGGAGTCGCCATTAGGAGTGTTAAATAAGGCCATCATGGTAAACGCTATGAAAAGCAGATATCTCAGTACAGCATGGATTGGTTATAAGAAAGCTTTTAACAGTGTACCACACTCTTGGATAATAAATTGCTTTGTAATGTATAAAATAAATCCTGGTTTGACAAGAGTACATTAAATACACCATGGCAATGTGGCAAACCACCCTATTTTTGAAGTGTGAAGATGGTCAGTACATAATTCCTAACATCAAAATCCAGCAAGGAAAACTTCAGGAGATTCCCTGTTACCACTTCTGTTTTGTATGGCGCTTAAGCCAATGAGTACTCTCATCAACTCTTTGGGATATGGATCTAGCCTCAGTCTTAAAGAAGGTAACAGCCCAGAAGTAACATACCATTTACTATTTGTAGATGATCTAAAGCTCTACAGTTCCAGCAACCAACAATTATCAGAGCAGCTCCGTGTGGTGAAAAGCTTTTCTGATGACATCGGGATGACCTGTGGCCTTGACAAATGTGCTAAGACAACTTTTTTTTTAAGAGAAAAAATGAGCATAATGGAAAACATTTCCCAGGCTGAGGACTGTGACATCAAAGACCTTGAACAGGAAGGTGTATATAGGTATCTCGTAGTAGAGAAAGGAACAACACTCAAGCAGAATTTAGTGAGAGAAAAGATTAATAAAGAATACTACAGGAGACTGAAATCGTTATTTAACACCACAGAATAAGATATAAGCTATCAATCAGCTAGCAATTCTTGTACTTTCATACAGCTTTGGGCTGGTAGACTGGTCTCTTAAAGATCTTGAAAAACTCGATATGCGAACAAGAAAATTCCTCCATGCCCATGAGGAAATTTACAAGAATCAGTGTATGCCAAGACTGTATATCCCTAAAGCTGAAGGAGTGCTAGGCCTCATAGAGATTGATTACACATACAAAGCTACTATCATAGGTCTTCAGGCCTACCTAACAGCATTATCTGATCCAAATACGCAAAAACTGCTGAAATATTAAAGTAAACATCTAGAATCTGTTTCCATCATCAAACTTGGGCAAGTGTTTCGATCACTAGAAGGAATGAGTGGAATCCACAAGCACACACATGAAAGTAGTAACAGAATTTGCAAAACAAGAGAAAAAACTCTTCAAAGAATTAAATGAGCAAATGAGGAAAAACAAGTGGCAAATGCACAAATGCAGTGGGAAATACAGAGTGTTACTTCAGAAATCCTTTGTTGATCGAGAACAGACACATGAATGGCTAAGGTGAGATGAACTGAAACCAAAGGATGAGAAACTGATCGCTGCAGCCCTGGACAGCGGATTATGGATGAGATGGTTTACAGCGAGCATTGGAAAAACTGGCAAAACCGACATATGTCAATTTTGTAAGAAAGAGCTAGAAATAGTGACTCACCTCACAGCTGACTGAGAAGTTCCAATGGCAGAAAATTTCTGTACAGAAAGGCACAATAAAGTAGCATGCCTCATCTATTGGAAACACTGTAAACACTACAACATCACTGTGCCTAAAAAGTATTGGGATCATGACCCCTAGAGAATTTCAAAGAATGAAGAGATTATGATCTCCCATTCCGAAAGATAAAAAGCTGGATGCAAGGAAGCCGGATAGTAGTGGTCAAGGAGAAAAACACCAGAATGGCATTGATTATAGGTGTGTCAGTTCTAAGCAACTACTCTGTGAATAATATTGAGAAGGCGAATATCTTCATGTACCCAGAAATGCAGTTGGAGACCAAGAAAATGCAGTAAAAAGATACTAATTTATTTCCCATAGTATTGGGTGCCAACAAGAGGGGAAGCCATTTTGGACCCAGTCCTTAATGGAACACAAGATCTGATGCAAGAGATAAGGGTGTTGGGGCCAGTTGGAAACAGTGATCATGGCATGATCGCATTTGATTTAATAAATGGAGCAAGGACAGCAAGGAAATCCAAAGTACTACCTTTTAACTTTCAAAAGGGAGACTATGATAAAATGAGGAAAATAGTTAAGAAAAAACTAAAAGGAGCAGTTGCAAAGGTTAAAGATTTACATCAAGCCTGGGTGTTTAAACATACCAGCTGTATTCTATGCTTTAAGAAAAGTGGAAGGAAGTTCAAAAAACTGCCAGCATGGTTTACAGGTGAGGTCAGAGAAGCTGCTAACAAAAAAGCATCTTTCAGGAAATGGAAAAAGAAGCCAAATGACGAAAACTAGAAACATAAGCACTGGCAAGTTAGATGCTAGGCATTGATAAGGCAGGCAAAGAGAGAATTTCACAAGAAGTTTGCTGTGGAAGCAAAAACACATAATAAAGACTTTTTCAAGTACATTCGTAGCAAAACACCTGTGAGAGAGTCAGTTGGACCATTATGTGAAAGAGGGGTAAAAGGGGCACTAAGAGGGGACAAGGCCATAGCAGAGAGATTGAATCAATACTTTGCTTCGGTCTTTACCAAGGAAGATGTAGAGATGCTACTCATGACTGAAATGGTATTTAAAGGTGATGCCGCAGAAGAATTGAAAAAAATACTGAAATACTGGGAAGATGTATTACAATTATTTGATAAACTGAAGAGTAGCAAACCACCTGGAGCAGATGGTATACATCCAAGGATGTTGAAAGAACTGAAATATGAGATTGCAGACCTACTATTAGTAATCTGTGAACTATTATTAAAATCATCTGTAATACCTGAAGATTGGAGGATGACCAACGTAATGCCAATTTTTAAAAAGGATTCCAGGGGTGATCCAGGAAACTACAGAATGGTAAGCCTGAAGTCAGTACAGGGAAAATTGGTAGAAACCATTATAAAGAACAAAATTACTGAACATGTAGATAGTCATGACTTAATGGGAGACAGCCAACATGGCTTTAGCCAAGGAAGGACTTGTATTACTAATCTGTTATGTTTCTTTGAAGGTGTGAACAGGTAGACAAAGGTGAGTTGGTTGATATAGTGTATGTGGATTTTCAGAAAGCCTTTGACAAGGTCCCTCAGGAGAGGCTCTTGGGCGAAATTAAAAAGTCATAGGATAAGAGGGAGAGTACTAATTGTGGTTCAGGAACTGGTTAAAATAGAAAAAGCAGAGGATAGGGCTAAATGGCCATTTTTCCCAATGGAGAAAGGTGAATAGTGGAGTATCTCAGGGATCTGTGCTGGTCTGCTGCTTTTTAACGTATTCATAAATGACCAGGAAATGGGAACAACAAGTGAGGTAATCAAATTTGCAGATGACACAAAATTATTCAAAGCTGTTAAAACCCAAGAGGATTGTGAAAAATTGCAAGAGGACCTTGATAAATTGGAAGACTAGGCATCCAAATGGCAGATGAAATTTAATGTGGACAACTGAAAAGTTATGCACCTAGGAAAGAACAACCCAAACTATGGTTACACGATACAAGGTTCCACATTGAGAACCACCACCCAGGTAGAAGATTTAGGTGTCATCATGGATAACATGTTGAAACCCTCTGCCCAGTATGCAGCGTCGGCCAAGAAAGCTAGGAATCATAAGGAAAGGAATGGAGAATAAAACAAAGGATATTATAATGCCTTTGTATAATGCGGCAACCGCACCTTGAATATTGTGTGCAATTCTGGTCGCCATATCTTAAAAAGGATATAGCATTATTAGAAAGGTACAGAGAAGAGCCACCAAAACGGTAAAGGGATGGAAGGATACCCCCAAGAGGAGAGGCTAAAAAGGTTAGGGCTCTTCAACCTGGAAAAGAGACGGCTGAGGGGAAATATGACAGAGGTCTATAAATTAATGAATGGAGTGGAACAGGTAAACATAGATTGATTGATTACGCCATCAAAATATAGAAAGACTAGTGGACATGCAATGAAGCTACAGTGTAACCTATTTAAGATTAATAAGAGAAATATTTTTTCATTCAATGCGTAATTGAACTCTGGAATTCGTTACCGAAGGATGCAGTAAAAGCTGTTAGTGTAACTGGGTTTAAAAAAGGTTTGGAGGAATGGTCCATAAACCATTATTAAAGGGGACCCGAAAAATCCACTGCTTGCCACAATAGAAGCATTTTGTAACTTGTGTCCTTTGGGGAAACTACTAGGTAACTTGTGACCTAGATTGGCCACTGTTGTAAACAGGATACTGGGATTGATGGACCTTAGTATGACCCAGTATGGCATATCTTATGTTCTTATGTGCCAGAGGAATTTCCACGCACACCTTGATAAATTACCCATACACGTAACATCGTACGAACTCAAGAGGGAGACTGTCTTTGGCATGATGCAAGTACTGTACTGAGTAGTAGCAGTAAATTTGAGAGACTGAGATCATACTCCACATACCCTGAGGCTTATAGAAGTGAGGTTCAGGACAAATGCACAAATATAACCCATTTGGAGAAATTGATCCAGAGTCCAATGACGTAACTCAGCGTTTGCCTCAGATCAGGCAGATTCTCCTCTTAGATGACATGCACCTGCCTCAAGAATTGTGGCCTCCACAGTCCAGCAATTCCTTTCCAGAACTGTTTATCCAAATCAAGCTAGAAAGAGGCACACTCAGAGCATGCACGTCAGAAAGTGGACGCACTGTGCACTGAGGAATTCAAAACAAAGAGTATGTGCTCAAGTCACTCGCTGGAAGCATGCATAGAGGTTCCTGCATATACCAACATGCATAGTGCCATATGCAGGATCGCAAGTCAAGCGCCCATAACACATGCAAAGAGCACTACCATTAGGCAGGAACAGACGCAAGAAAAAGACGCACCTAACCGTTCCTCTGAAATGGATCCAAACCTGATAGATGAATTACCCAGCGGACGAGGTGGGGCACTCCCAAAGACAATTTTAGTCAAGCAGACATAACTTAAATCTGATACTCACCCCTGAGGTAGCCCAAGCAGCAACTGTTCTGGGCTCAGTGCTACTCCCCTGCTATCAAGACCTGCAGACCTTAAAACAAATCTTCGGGGGAGAGCTGATGGAGGAGGAGAAGTGGGCAGTGAGGCTATGCTAGGTGATTCAACAATTCTGGCTGTTCAACTGACCCTTAACCGGGGGAAGAATGGGAAACTGAACCAACACTCCTTCTGTGGGCTATTCCCAGGAGAGCACCGGTTTTAAGGGGGCCTCACCAGGAGCCCTCTCACGTCAAGTTCAAGTGAGGAAAGTGTCCCCCAGAGAGCGGTTACTTACGAGCTAAACCAATTTTCCAAACATTTTCACAAAGCTGTATCAAATTGCATCCACCTTCTGCTGGAGACATAGAAATACTGGAGTGTGCCCCTAGCTGCAGCAGTGATAATAGCAGGAAGAGGCCCTAGGAAACCTCTGGATTTTTCTTCTGTCTCTAACTTTGCTGGTAGGGGAACACAACCCATTTGTCTGGACTGGTCCAGCAGGACAATATGGAAATATAATATTCTTGGGCTTGGAAGTCTGCCAGAAACCAGAGAGGTGTACAAGCACAGTGTACTGCGAAAGACTGGCTGTCACAAGAGCTGTAGCTATCCTTCCCCAAATAAGAGCAGGCCATGAAGTCTGGCAGATGGAGCCAGCACCTATGCATCGGTCAGTTTTGGATGGGACTTGGGGGAGAGCGTGCTGATGTGGAGTAGAATATTGCCAGGAGTGAGGGGGGGGGGGGCGCACTGGGGTCAGGCAGCAATACACTGGGAAAGAAAACAATAAATCTGATGAATTTAATTTGGCATCAGATAGCATATTATGTCTTAAAACCTACAACATAGCAATAATTCAAAGTGCTCAATAAATCAAGGGCTTTCTGTATCAGCCTCAAGGCATGCTTCTTTTGCTATTAAAACATGTTAAGCATGTTGGTTCTAGGATTAATAACCCATTACTTAACAGGAAAGGATATTTCTTAACTTTTTCTTTTCTTTATTTATTGGATCCTCTATCTTAAAACAAATATTAATCACTAAGAAAACAAAGAAATACCCATGAATGCCCCCATACCTAAGGGCACATCTACTTAACAGAATTTCATCTGATCAATAACTTTATCTCAAAGAAAACTTTGAGATAAAATTTTGCATCTGCTTCAAGTACCACAAATATTAATGGAAGAAAACCTTCCTTTTGAAGTGAGATGTCAATGTGTGGACTGATGTCCACATTGCAGCTTTACAAATCTCTTCCATGGAAACTGAGTGCATGTGGGCCAACAACCAGCGATATCTCTGACATTATGACCCGTGACAGGTCTTATAGGAGTTAGACTTGAGTTGAGACTCACAGAGCTGCAGTAAATACTCAAACAATGTATGGTGGGACAGGTGAAGGGATCTAGGGCGCACCTTTCACACCAGAGAGCAAACCTCTTCCATTTGCATGAACAGGACTTTCTCGTTAAGACTCTCCTAGAGGCCAAACGTATATTGGAACATCGGTTGGAAGATTGAGAGTGGACAAAGTCAGCTTCTCAACATCCAAGCTGTGAGCAGTGGTGGGATCCAGCCGGTTCAGCCCGGTTTGCACAAACTGGTTCCTGCCATGGGCCGCGTATGGGGAACCGGGACAAAGACAACATCCAGATGCCAGCGCTGCACTGGCAGGAAGCCCCTGATGCTGTCAAACCACTTGCGGGCAAGGGGATCGGGCTGCTGGGCCACAAGGGAGCTGTTGCTCTGTGGTGACTGCCAGCAGCCCGAGTGTGCAGCGCTGGCAATGTAAACGCATGCCTTGCTGCTGCCTGCTTGGTCCTGTCAGTGGTGGGATCAATCAGAACTAGTTTCTGTTCGGATTGGATCCCGCCATTGGCTGTGAGGGCTAGGGACTTGATGTTGCGGTGCAACATTGTTCTGTTCTCCTGCGATATCAGATCCAGTGGGAGACCCAGTCAAATTAGTTCCCAACTGGAGAGTTCCAGGAGGAGAGGGAAAGTGTAGTTACTCACTTGTAACAGGTGTTCTCCAGGGACAGCAGGAATCAGTCCTCACATATGGGAGACGATGGCGCCGACGGAACCCACGCAGAGCATTTCTCCAGCTTTCAATAAAAGCCTTTGGGACATGCCCGCCAAAGGGTGACATCTTGCTCAGTCAGATGACAGTTAGGACAGCAGTAAAAAAAAAAATAATGCAAAGTAGGAAGGCAACTCCTAGGAGAGGAGTGAGGGTTGTGAGGACCGATTCCTGCTGTCCCTGGAGAACACTTGTTACAGATGAGTAACTATGCTTTCTCCAGGAATAAGCAGGAAGTCAGTCCTCACATATGGGACTCTCTAGCTCCAGGATGCCGAGGACCAAACCACGACAGCACCAATGGTGGCCAAGTCAGGTAGCTGTGAGTTGCAGAAGATGAGTCCCCACTGAGAGACTCTGCAGACCCTGAACACAGAAGGGTCGGAGGACAGGTGTTGCCTACACCCCGAAAATATTACAGAGTACTGCCTGGCCAAAGGCAATGTCCCTGCGGGACTCGATCTCCCGACAGTAGTGAGCTGCGAATGTATAAATTGAAGACCACGTGGCAGCCTTGCAGATTTCAGTCACTGGCACTGAGCAGAGGTTGGTCACCAACATGGACATCGCCCTCATGTGATGTGCTGTAATCTGGTGCTCGAGGGAGAGGGCAGCTCACTCATATGCGAGGGCAATTCAGTCCACCACCCAAGAGGATAGAGTTCGCTTAGTCACGAGAAGCCCCAGTCTGCTGGGGTCATAAGGCATGAAAAGATGGGGAGCTTTTTGATGGGCCTGAATCCGCTGTAAATGGAAGGACAGGGCCTGTTTGCAATCTATTGTGTGAAGTACTAGTTCCTCCTTGACTCATTCCTTCTGGTTGAGGTGGAAAGGAGACACCACCTTCGGGAGGAATTTAGGGTGTGTGCAGAGCATTATCCTGTTCTTGCAGAAGCTTGTATATGGTGGATCTGCCACCAGGGCCCGGAGTTTGCTCACCCTTCGTGCAGACGTGAGGGCCACCATAAAAGCCAATTTCCATAACAGGTACTGCAGGTTGCAAGTGGACAGGGGCTCGAATGGTGGCTTGGTGAGCTGAGAGAGCAACACAATGAGGTCCCATTCTGCCACTAGAGGAACCTGGAGACCAGGGGCTGGCTTGAGAGGGGTTTTCACGAGACAGGGTGGTGGTGAGCGGCTATGGCGCTCAGATGTACCCTCACTGAGTTAGATTTCAGCCTTGTGTGTAAACAGGTGCAGTAGGTACTGCAGCACTAGTTGCACCTGGCAGGAGAAGGGATTCTTCTCCTTTTCCACACACCAGGCGGAGAATCTTCTCCACTTAAAGGCACAAGCCCATCTGTTGGAGGGTTTTCAGGAAGCCAGTAAGATCTCCTCTACTTCTCCTGGGAGACTGAAAGAGGCCAACATCACCCTTTCAGCAGCCACGCTGTTAGCATTAGTGACCCCAGATTGGGGTGCAGGAGAGAGCCCTCCTCCTGAGAACGGAGGTCTGGGGCTTGGCCCAGAGGGACTGGGAGTGCCACCGACATAGAAAGCAGAAGAGGGAACCAAGGTTGCCTGGGACACCTGGGGGCAATCAGTATAACTGATGTTATTTTGCTCTAAACTTTGAGAATCCTGGCAACCAGGGGGGTCAGTGGGAACGCATAGAGTAGGCCCTCGTACCACGAGATCAGGAAGGCATCTGCCGCTACTCTCCCTGGGTGCGGCTGACGGGAGCAGAAGCAGGGTAGCTGCATGTTGTCCGGAGAGGCGAATAGGTCCATCATGGGCCTGCCCCAGAGGTGGAAGAGCTGCTTCATTACTCTGGGGTTCAAGCACCACTTGTGTGGGCGAAGGATTCTGCTCAGCCTGACCGCTAGGCAGTTTTCCTGATCGGGAGGTACACCGCTCGCAGAAGCATGTTGTTGCGGGCTGCGAAGGAGAGGAGGGCCACCGCCTCCTGGCAGAGGGTGTACAAACCCGTGCTCCCCTGCTTGTTGATATAAAACATGGCGATCTGGTTGTCTGTCTGGATCAGTACCAGCCGGTGCAGGTGGTGGTGGAACGCTCATAGGGCCAAGAAGATTTCCCTGAGCTCCAGGAGAGTGATTTGTAGGAGCGACTCCTCCCGAGACCAGCTGCTCTGTGTACGGCGGTCTCCGCAATGTGCTCCCCAACCAAGTAGGGAGGCATCTGTGGTCAGGGTCCTCTGTGATGTGAGTGCCTGGAAGGGCATTCCTGCCTGGAGGTAGCGCAGGTTTTGCCACCAATTGAGGGACTCCAGCAGTTGGTGCGTAACCC
Organism: Ichthyophis bannanicus; assembly: GCA_033557465.1. Lineage (NCBI taxonomy): Eukaryota > Metazoa > Chordata > Amphibia > Gymnophiona > Ichthyophiidae > Ichthyophis > Ichthyophis bannanicus. The sequence goes on along the minus strand of CM066046.1, from coordinate 25,536,275 downwards.
TGACCCTGTCCCAAAGCCTGCCCGTTGCCCGAGTACACTGTGAGCGTACGCACCACTGGGCTGTCTGCATATGTAAGTGGGCTGAAGGCGTGACATGAACAATCAAGGCCATATGGCCCAGTAAGCAGAAGAAGAGGTGAGATGGCACTAACCGGCAGTGTTGTACCTTCCATTTCAGTTGCCTGAGGTATTCTGCCCTTTCTCTTGGGAGGATAGCATTGACCTTAACGTGTCCAACTGGGCACCTATGAACTCCAGACTTTGGGCTGGAGAGAATTGGGATTGGAGGTAGCTGATGATGAACCCCAGGTGCTGCAGGAGGAGGGTTGCATGCTCTGTGGCCTGACTGACCTCTGAGGCTGTACTACGCCTGATGAGTCGGTCGTCCAGATAGGGGAAGACGAAAGCCCCTTATAAGCGCAGGTAGGTAGTTTACCACTGCCAGGCATTTGGTAAAGACCCTTGGCGAGGAGGCTAGGCCAAAAGGTAGCACACCTTGTACTGGTAGTGCCCTCTTCCCATCATGAACCGTAGGCACTGCCTGTGAGTGGGATGGATCAGGAAGAGTAGTTACTCACCTGCAACAGGTGTTCTCCAGGAGCAGCAGGAATCAGTCCTCACTTATGGGTGACGTCGGTGCCGACAGAGCCCTCGCGGAGCAATTTTCCCCAGCTTTCGCAGAAAGCCTTTGGGCATTGCAGCGCGCATGCGCGGTCCCCTTCCCGCCTAGGGATGCCATCTTGCTCAGTCTGATGACATAGCGGCAAGACAGCAAAAGTTAGCAAAAATATGCAAAAAGAATGACTGCAACTCCGAGGGGAGGAGGGAGGGTAGTGAGGACTGATTCCTGCTGCTCCTGGAGAACACCTGTTACAGGTGAGTAACTACTCTTTCTCCAGGACCAAGCAGGAAGTCAGTCCTCACTTATGGGACTCCCAAGATTAAGGCTACCGGAGACCTCAAGCCTAAAAAGAGCTCCCTGAGGCTCAACAGTACAGAGGGAAGGAATCTTCTCTGAATACGCATCCGGCCGGTAGCCAACGCCGGGGCCGGAGGGTAGGAGTTGCCTAAACCTCAAGGAGATTGTGGAGGACTGCCTGACCGAAAGCACTGTCCCTGCGGGACTCCCTTTCCAGGCGGTAATGAGCCGCAAAGGTCTGACCTGAAGACCAAGTAGCGGCCCGGCAGATGTCTGCCAATGGAACAGAGCGGAGGTGAGCCACAGACGCGGCCTTCGCCCTGACCCGATGCGCCGTGACACGACTTTCCAAGGAGAGACCGGCTGCCTCGTAAGTCCAGGCGATACAGTCGGCCACCCAGATGGACAGAGCATGCTTAGAGACAGGTACCCCCAACCGATTGGGGTCAAATGAGACGAAAAGCTGGACCGCTTTTCTATGCTCTCGCGTACGGTCAAGGTAGAAGGATAAGGCTCTTCTACAGTCCAGGGTATGCAGCACTGTCTCAGCTCGGCTGGTGTGCGGCCTGGGAAAGAAGGTCGGAAGAACCACCTCCTGGTTGATGTGAAAGTGGGAGACCACCTTTGGAAGAAACTTGGGGTGGGTCCGCAGGACTACCCTATTCCTGTAGAACCTAGTGTACGGGGGCTCCGACACTAGGGCTTGTAGCTCACTCACTCGCCTCGCGGAAGTGAGGGCTACCAAAAAGAGAGTTCTCCAGGAGAGGAAACGAAGAGGGCAGGTAGCCATGGGCTCAAAAGGTGGGCAGGTAAGCCTTTGCAGAACCACGTTGAGGTCCCAGTCAGGGGCTGGGGGGCGCAATGGAGGCTTAAGTAGAAGGAGGCCTCTGAGGAAACGCGCCACCAAGGAGTGCAAAGAGAGAGGCTGGCCTTCAACCGGTGAATGATGTGCAGAAAGAGCACTGAGGTGGACTCTGACAGAGTTGGATTTGAGACCTAGATCGGATAGGTGAAGCAAATATTGCAGCACCACCGATACTAAACAAGTGAAGGGGTCCTCAGCTCGCTGAGAACACCAGATCGAGAAACGACGCCATTTGAGGGCGTAAGATTTCCGGGTGGAAGGTCGCCGAGATGCTAGGACGACGGGTTCCACCTCCGGGGGTAGCAGAAGCGGAGCTAGGACTACCCTTTCAGCAGCCAGGCCATCAGGTGCAGAGCCCGGAGGTTGGGGTGCAGAAGAGTTCCCTGATCCTGGGTCAGGAGATCGGGCTGAAACCCCAGAGGGAGAGGGGCGTCCACCGCCAGCTGTAGAAGCAGAGGGAACCACGGTTGTCTCGGCCACCGGGGCGCTACCAGGATCACGGAGGCCCTGTCCTGGACAACTTTGAACAATGTCCGGGACACCAGTGGCGTGGGAGGGAAGGCATACAGCAGACCGGTGGACCACGAGATGAGGAAAGCATCCGGCGCTACTCGAAGAGGATGAGGGTGCCGGGAGCAAAACCTGGGGAGCTGCCTGTTCAGGGGACTGGAAAACAGGTCCACGGTGGGAGAGCCCCACCGGAGGAAGATCTGCTGAACCACCGCGGGGTTCAACTTCCATTCGTGTGGTAGCAGGATCCGGCTCAGCTTGTCCGCCAGGCAGTTGTCCTGCCCTGGCAGGTAAACCGCCTTGAGGAGGATGTCGTGATCGACCGCCCAAGAGCACAGCCTCCGGGCTTCCTGACATAGGAGGAGGGAGCCCGTGCCCCCCTGTTTGTTCACGTAGAACATTGCCACCTGATTGTCCGTCTGCACCACTACGGACTGAACGAACGTTAGGTGAGAGAAGGTCCGCAGAGCTAGGCGGATCGCCCGGAGCTCCAGGAAGTTTATCTGCTGGGCGGCTTCCCAAGGCGTCCAAAGGCCTTGAGTGCACGTCCCCCGACATTGCGCCCCCCAACCCAGGAGGGAAGCATCTGTCGTGAGCACCCGGGATGGCGGTGGAGACTGAAAGGGCATGCCGAGCACTAGATTGGGCAGGTGAGGCCACCACTGCAGGAAGGAGACCAGACGGTCGGAAACCTGTAACGGGTCCGATAGCCTCCCTGTGGCCTGATGCCACTGAGAGCGAAGGCTCCACTGGGTATGTCTCATATGCAGACGGGCGTTCGGAGTGACATGGACCGTGAAGGCCATGTGCCCGAGCAACTGCAGGAACTGTCTGGCAGGGGCCGGCGACTCACCGCTGAACCCGCCAGCTAGGGCCATGAGCCTGTTGGCCCATTCCAGAGGCAAGAAGGCACGAGCCCGCCGAGTGTCCAGCCGTGCCCCTATGAACTCGAGGTCCTGAGAGGGGAGCAAAGCGGACTTTTCGAAGTTTATGATGAAGCCCAAGTGCTGAAGCAGAGCCACCGTACGTTGGGCGGCCTGGGCGACCTCTGGAGCCGACGACGCCCGGATGAGCCAGTCGTCCAGGTATGGGAAGACGAAGAGGCCTTGAAGCCTCAGGAAGGCTGCCACCACTGCCAGGCACTTCGTGAACACCCTGGGAGCGGAGGACAGGCCCAAAGGCAGCACTCGGTACTGATGATTCCCTGCCACCACAAACCTTAAGTATTGTCGGTGGTCCGGATGAATAAGGATGTGGGTATAAGCATCCTTTAGATCCAAGGAGCATAGCCAATCTCCCCGCTGGAGGTAGGGCAGGAGGGTTCCAAGGGTAAGCATCTTGAATCTTTCCCGCTGCAGGAACTTGTTGAGGTTGCGCAAGTCCAGAATGGGCCTGAGGCCTCCTGTTCTCTTTGGAACCAGGAAGTACCTCGAGTAAAACCCGTGACCCCACAAGTGTTGGGGCACTGGCTCCACTGCCCGTTCTTGAAGCAGGCTTTGCAGCTCCTGAAGGAGTACGTCCTCGTGCAGCGGGGGTCTGGAAGGCTCCCCTGGGAAGTAGAGGGGGGGCACCTGGTGAAAACGCAGGAGGTAGCCCTTGTGGACCACCTGCAACACCCAGGCATCGGATGTAATGGCTGACCACCTGTGAGCAAAGTGGGTCAGCTGACCCCCCGTGCTGGCATAGTCAAAAACCTCCACCCTGCTGGGCCGGGGCCTGCGTGGTGGGTTAGGGGGCTTTTTGCTTCTGGGAACCGTTACCCTGTCCCCTAGGCCGCTGTCCCTGAGGGGGGGTAGTGGCCTGACATTGTGGTTGGTGATGCGTATAAGCAAACACTTTCCTCGGGCAAAAAGGCTTTTTGCCCGAGCCCTTCTTCTTCTGTGAAGGGGCTGAGGACTTCCTGGAGAGGCGAGTCCTGGTGAGAGTTTCGGACTCGAGCTCCGCCGCCTTTTCGGCCATGGGCTTGCCGAAGAGGTTTTCCCCTCGGCAAGGAACATCGACCAACTTGTCCTGCACCCATGGCTCGAGGTCGGATGATTGAAGCCAAGCCTGGCGGCGAGCCCCGATGCCGGCTCCGGCTACCCGAGCCGATGCCTCGAAGCCATCATAGGCCACCCGAGAAATGAACTTCGAACATTCTCGAATCCCTGAGGATAAGGCCTGGAACCGCTGCAAGGGTTCCTCGGAGAGAACGGCAGAGAAACCCTCAATTTCTTTCGCCAGGTCTCGGAGGTACATACCCATATACAGCTGATATGTCTGGACCCGACAAGCAAGCATAGAGCCCTGGAAGCACTTCCTACCGAGGGCGTCCAGGTTCCGGGCCTCCTTACCCGGGGGCACCGAGGAGTGCATCTTTTGACTCTTAAGTCGATGCATGGCCGACTCCACCACCATGGAGTGGTGCGGGAGCTGCGCCTTCTGGAACCCAGGGCTCTTGCGGACTTGATACATGGAATCGACCCGTTTGCTCAACACTGGCGTAGAGGCTGGGCTCTCCCACATGCGGAAGAGAAGCCGCTCCAGCATCGGGGGAACCGGTACAGTGAAGGCATCCCTCGGGGGGGAGTCGTATTGAAGGGCCTCGAGCTCCTCGGCTCGGGGTTCCTCCTCCGGATCCGCGGGGAAGGCCAAAGCCTTGGCCATGCCCCTCACGAAGTCGGAGAACCGGGTATCTTCCGGGGGGGGACCGCCTCCGAGGCTCCGACTCGGGCGAATCGGAGGGGACACACCGTGTCTGGAAAGAACCGGGTGACTCGTCCTCCGTGTCCCAGCCCGACTCCTCCGAGGAGGAATCGAGTGGTTCCGCATGGGCGGGGCCCGGGAACCACTGCCCCGACGCCGAGGCCGGCGTCGAGGACCTCGGTCCCGAACGGGAAGCCGAGGGAGACCTAGGTCGAGGATCGACTCGAGCTCGCATGGACTCGAGGATCGACTCGGCCTCCGGGGTCGACTGGAGCGTCGACGTCCCGGTGGTCGGGGCAGATGCACTGGCGAGGCCGGTGATCCATGCCCGCTGCTGGTCCATGAAGGCAGATATACTGCGCTCCAAGGACGTCAGTCTGAGATCAAGCTCAGAAGACCCAGCAGGCGCCGACTTGGGCCCCGACGGCGTCGGGCCCGACGTCGGTTCATCCGTGGGGGAGTCCAGGAGGACTATAGCACTCACGTGTCTAGGAGACTCCACTTCGAGACGAGGAAGCTTCGAAGGCCTTTCCCCCTCCGACAGCCCGGGGTGTCGGGCCGGGCTAGGTGACCTGTCCCTCGAGAGACCGGGGTCGCCTCCCGGCTCCACCCTCGCGGGCTTCTTCTCCCACCGGTGTTCCCGGCCGGGGGAGCCCCGCTCAGAAGAACTCCGACGATGCTCCGAGCCGGAGCCACGAGGCGTCGAGGCCTCTGATGAGGTCCGCGCGGAGTCAGAGAAGATCCGATCCTTTTGCGACTGCCGGCTCCTGAGCGCCTTCGAGGACATCTTGCTGCACGGGCCGCAGCTCATAGGGTCATGCTCGGCCCCGAGGCAGCAGTCATGCGTGTCGGTGAGAGACATGAGTCTGATAAAACGATCACACTTTTTAAAACCACTGGCGGCCATCGGGGGAAAAAGAACCCCCGCAAGGTCGAAAGACCGCGCTGCCAGGGATGAAGGAAAAAAGTGGCGGGAACGCCAGTTGGAATAAAATAAAAACGTAGACGGGCCCAATAGAGGATATCGAGGCCCGGCGGGAAGAGGAACACACGAACCGAGAAAAATTTAACGTAAAAACAAATCAAAGAAATCAACTTTTCTGCGGCAGTAACAGACTACGTCTGTAGGGCTCCGCGGAAAAAAGAAGACTGAGCAAGATGGCATCCCTAGGCGGGAAGGGGACCGCACATGCGCGCTGCAATGCCCAAAGGCTTTCTGCGAAAGCTGGGGAAAATTGCTCCGCGAGGGCTCCGTCGGCGCCGACGTCACCCATAAGTGAGGACTGACTTCCTGCTTGGTCCTGGAGAATATGCATGTACGCATCTTTTAGGTCCAAGGAGCACAGCCAATCTCCCTGGTGGAGGTAAGGCAGAACAAGAAACTTGTTTAAGTTCATAGTAACATAGTATATGACGGCAGATAAAGACCAGTATGGTCCATCTAGTCTGCCTAGCAAGGCGGCAAGAGCAGGTGCACTTGCCGCTCCGTGCAAGCCACCCCTCCTCATGCCTTTGTTTAGGGTATACCCACCGCTTCATGTAGGTCACCCCTATTTATTCAGATATAAGAGATAGTTATGCTTATTTTGATTTTATCCTGTTGCTATAAAGGGATACACTGTCTGTCCCATGCCATTTTGAATTCTGTCACTGTGTTTGGCCCCACCAGTTCCATCAGGAGGTCATTCCAAGTATCCACCACCGTTTCAGTGAAAAAGTATTTCCTGACATTGCCTTTCGGTTTACCCCCTTGCAGCTTCATGTTATGCCCTCTAGTTTTACAGCGTCCCCGTCTTTGGAAGAGGTTTGTTTGTCCATTAATACTCTTTAAGCATTTAAAGGTCTGAATCATATCTCCCCTGTCCCTCCTCTCCTCCAGAGTGTACATATTTAGGTCTTCAATTCTCTTCTCATAAGTCTTCTGACACAGGCTCCAAACCATTTTGGTCATCTTCCTCTGAACCACTTCCAGTCTTTTTATATCCTTTCCGAGATACGGTCTCCAACAATAAACATTATATTCCAAGTGAGGCCTCACCAGCAACTTGTACAGTGGCATTAGTACCTCTTCCGTTCTGCTGGTAATTCCTCTTTGTATGCAACCCAGCATCCTTCTGGCTTTTGCCACCGCCTTGTCACACTGTTTCGCCACCTTGAGATCGTCAGAAACAATCACTCCGAGGTCCTTCTCCTGGTCTGTGCACACCAATCTCTCGCCCCCTATCACATATAATTCCCTTGAACTTCTGCTTCCCAAGTGCATGGCACTGCACTTCGTCACATTAAATCTTAACTGCCAAGCATTAGACCATTCTTCCATCTTTTATAGATTTTTCCTCATGTTCTCCACTCCCTCAGGGGAGTGCACTCTGCTGAAAATTTTGCTGTCATCTGCAAAAAGACAGACTTTTCCATTCAGCCCTTTGGCAGTATCACTCACAAATTTATTCAACAGTACCGGTCCGAGGACCGAACCCTGGAGCACACCACTAATTACCTTCCTTTCATCCGAGTGAGTTACGTTTACTGTCACCTTCTGTCAGTCAACCAATTTCTGATCCAGGTCACCATCTTGGGACCCATCCCCAAGCTGTTGAGTTTATTGATAAGCCTCTTATGAGGAACAGCATCAAAGGCTTTGCTGAAATCTCGGTAGATCACATCCATCGCATGCCCTGGATCTAGATCTCTGTTCACCCAATCAAAGAACTCAATCAGGTTTCTTTGGCAAGACTGTTCTTTGGTAAAACCATGTTGCCTCAGATCATGCAACCTGTTGGTTTCAAGGAACTCCACTATTCACTCTTTCTGGAGCGCCTCAATTACTTTTCGCGCCACCGAGGTAAGGCTTATTGGCCTGTAGTTTGACACTTCTTCCCTATTACCACTTTTGTGGAGAAGTACTACAACAGCCTTTCTCCAGTCCTGTGGAACTTCTCCTGTCTCAAAGGATCTATTAAAAAGATCCTTTAAAGGCCCTGCAAGAACCTCTCTGAGCTCTTTCAGTATCCTGGGATGTATCTCATCTGGTCCCATAGACTTGTCCACTTTCAGTTTTGCAAGCTGTTCTAACACATCATCTTTTGTGAATGGTGTGATATCTACTCCATTTCCAGTTCCTCAGGTCTAATATGGGCCTGAGACTCCCACTTCTTTTTGGGACAAGGAAGTATCTGGAGTAGAAGTCGTTTCCCCATAGATGTTCGGGTACAGGCTCAACTGTGTTGTTCCTGAGCAGACCTGTGAGCTCTGAGACAGAAGGGTCTGGTGAAGGAGAGGTCGCACTGGCTCTCCTGGAAAGAACCTGGGTGGTATCTGCTGTAGGCAGAGGAGGTATCCCTGCCTTACCACATGCAGTACCCACTGGTTCGAGGTGACACTGGCTCACCTTTGTGTGAAAATTGCCAGGTGGCCCCTTGTGGGCTGGTAAAGGTCTCCTGGGGGGGGGAGGCCCTGCCCCAGGAGTCAAAAGCTCCCCCCGGGCTGGGTGGGAGCTGGGACCTGGGGCTTCTGTGCCTTAGGCTTCTCAGCTCCATAGTTTTGTCTTTTTTGTGTGAGAACCTTGCTGCTGGCCTGAGAAGAGCTGGTAGTTGTGACTCTGATGAAAGGGCCCCTTTTTCCTTGGGAACAGGGGTCTTTTACGGGGGGAGGACGAGGTCTTCTTGGAGAGCCTCTGTTGAGTCACCACGTCAGCCTCTATCTCGGCCATCTTGTTGGCCATAGGCTTGCCAAACAGGTTCTCCATGGTACAGGGAATGTCGAGCAGCTTTTCTTGGACCCAATGCTCAAGGTCCAAAGACTGCAGCCAGGCTTGGTGTCAGGCACCGATGCCAACCACTGCTACCCGAGCCGCTGATTCAAAGCCATCATAGGCCGCCCGGGAAAGGAACAGAGCAGCTCTTGATGCCAGAGGTCAGGGATTGGAACCGTTGAAGGGGTTCCCCTGCAAGCCCTGTTGAAAACCCGGACAACTCCTTAGTTAGGGCCTTGAAGTACATGCCCATGTATAATTCATAGGCCTGGATCAGACATCCCGGCATCGAGCACTGGTAGCACTTGTGCCCAAGAGCATCAAGGGCTCTAGCATCCCTACCAGGGGGAACAAAGGAATGGGTCTTCTGGCTCTTGCGTTTTTGCAAGGTTGACTCAACAACCATGGAGTTATGTGGGAGTTGGTGGAACACCGGCCTTTCCTGACATGATACATGGTGTCCAGTACCGGTAGTCAGCCGCTGCCTCATGTCAAGGTCTCCAACATTCTCAACCAGAGCTGCCCAAGGATCGGCTGCACCGAAGCCATAAGAGTTTCCTTGGGTCATATTGAAGAATCTCCAGCTCTTCGGTGCACAGGTCCTTCTCTGCCTCGGTTTGCACCGAGGGGGCTCTGGCCATATCCCTGGCAAAGTCGTGGAAGGCTATATCCTCCGGAGAAGAATGGCATTGGGGCACCAGGGGAGGGGGTCCGAGAGGATGTCCTGGTGCCATCTGGTTTCTGGGGATGCCTTGTCATCGGTCTACCACTCGGAGTCAAAGGATGATGACGAATCCGAGATCCTGCGATTCCTTGCTTCGAGGCCAGTGTTGAGGAGCCTGGGGCCTCTGGAAGACCTGGGGTCTGAGTTACAGAAACTGGCTGGGGAGGATCGGATTCTCGAGGAACAGGACTAGGACCTCGACTGGCACCGAGGGCTTATCTGAGGCCGGTAGTGCTCTGAGCTCAGTTCGACGACCGTGGACCACCTCCCGCAGTTGGGAGGGCCAGTCGTCGGGGCAAATGATGTGGACAAACCAGCCATCATTGACTGCTGCAGGGCCAGGATAGCAGCGATGATGTGCTCCAGGGCCGCCATTCTGGTTTCCAAGTCAGAAGGCTCCACAGCTTTCAGCACGGGCACAGAGGATCTCAGGTTCGGCACCAGCACGCTCACGAGTGTATCCTCGATGAGGACTACGGTCTCGAGGAACCTCGCACGGTCTCCGCCCGCGCCAAGGAATCCTTTTTGAGGACCTTGGTAGAGCATTTCTCGGAGCCGCCTGAATCCCTCCGAGGGGTTTTACTGGGTTTCTCCAGTGGAACCTCGACGGACTTTGAGGATTTTTTCTTCTCTCTCTCTGGGTCCGAGGCCTTCTTGGAGGAGCCTCCGCCACGGGACTCCAAGGATGCTCAGGCCTCACGAGAAGTGCTGGGCTTGGAGCTCGGCGTCGGGGAAGCCAGTGCCGAGTTGGACCTTGGGAACAGTTTCTCCTGCAAGGCCGACCTCTTTTTATTGGTCTTGTGTCATGGCCTGACATGGGTCACAGGAGATGCTGTCATGCTCTGGTCACAGGCAGCATAGCAAGCAGTCATGCTGTTCATAGAGCACTATGGTCACATCACATAGCCTAAGAGAATGGATAACAGCACGCCAATCCTCCTAAACAACTGTATGTATATAAAATGTGTTTTTAGCACCACTGTAAATAGCCCACCTTGTACATAGCTCAAACAAATCAAGCACCCAACACAGCCCTCACACAACTAAGTTTCATCCTCACTGCATGTACAACACACACACTTTACCTGATTGCTTGCTGTGATACCACCTTGATTATTAAGATAAGGCGGTTTAGAAATACTGTTAAATAAATAAATAAATAAATAAATGGGTGTCGGTTTCTGACATGGTTTGACTGCAGCAGTCACATTTCTTGAACCCACCGGGAGACATGGTAGGAGACACCCAGATAGGGTCAATGACCCCTGGGCAAAAAAAGGCACGAACGCTGGTGAAGACAACTCTTGATCACAAAAAAAAAGAGAAAGCAGCTGAGAACAGCACCGGGTCTGGCGCCGGCTTTAGGCAGGAAGAGGAACCAGTATGCAAGGTGGTATGAGGAATTGGTAAGCAAACCGGGAAAAACTCATTTTCAAGGATATAGCAAGGATTTTTTCTGGGGAAGCGGGACAGACATCCGTTGGGCTCTGTGGAAAAAAGAAGACTGAGGAAGATGGCATCCTTGGATGGGAAGAGGACCACGCAGGCATGGTAGGATGTCCCAAAGGCTTTCTTTGAAAGCTGGGGAAATGCTCCGTGAGGGTGCCAACGTCACCCATATGCGAGGGCTGACTTCCTGCTTGTTCCTGAAGAACTAATCCATCTGAGCATTCTAAGGTGTCATGAAAAGATTTGAGAAGGTGCCTCACTCCCAAAAGATATGACTTGCGACCTCCCTGTACAGGGTGCATTCATGGGGCCAAAGAACTCGTCTGCCAGAGTGTTTTGTTTGGCTGTAAGGTAAGTGGCTCTTAACTACATCCCATGGGAGATAGCAAATTTCCACAATCTGACTGTTTCTCATCACAGGTGGTACAAGCCCATACTTCCTTGTTTGTTGATATACAACTACTGTACAATTGTGGTCAACATTATTGGTAGCCTTGCATTTTAGGTATGCTGTGCACAATTTCTTGAGAAATAATTGGAAATAAGTACACAGTTTTGAGGGACATTTTTTCCTTGTCACAAAATTCCAGAGGCACACCGCCTCCCAGCAGAGGTGATACGAGCCCATGCCTCCCTGCTTGTTGATGTAGAACATTGCCCACCTGGCTGTCCGTCTGGATCCTGGGGCGTGAGACTGCTTGAGTTCCAGCAGGTTGATCTAAAAGGCACTCTCCTCTGGTGACCATGGGCCTTGCAACTGCAGATGGTCACTGTGGGCTTCCCCAGCCCAACTTGGTCAAGTCCATTGTAAGGATGGAGCCTGGATGAGCAAGCCGGCTCTGAGGATGAGGGGGCCCTGACATCAGGCCAGAGATATCACTAAGGCCGGCGTGACATGGATGCAGTCTTCCAGATGGTCTGAAGCTTGTGTCAATTGGGCGTTGAGCGTCCACTCAGTCTACTGCATGCGGAGGCGGGCAAAAGGTGTTACGTGGAAGGTGAATGCCATGTGACCCAAGAGGCAGAGCATCTGTCTGGCGGTAACCAGTGAGCCTCCCTGCATCTCCTGTGCTAGGGTGGAGAGGCACTGCACCCGATCCAGTGGCAGAAAGGCTCTCTCGCCTGAGTGGAATCCAGTAGGGTGCCAATGAACTCCAAACTCTGGATGAGCAGTAAGTGATACTTCACTAAGAATCCCAGGTGTTAGAGTAGCCCTATGGTGTGCTGCGCCATATTGCATATCTCCTCCATTGAGCCAGATCATATAAGCCAATTGTCCAGGTAGGGGAAGACAAAAACCCTAGGATCCTGAGGCTAGCAGCCATGACTGCCAGGCATTTTGTGAATATGTGAGGTAATGAGGCTACGCCGAACGGTAGTATCCTGTACTGATAATGTCATCCGCCGCCAATGAATCGCAAGTATTGACGATGCCTTGGATGGGTCAGGATGTGGGTACAGGCATTTTTGAGATCTAAGAAGCATAGCCAATCTCTCTGCAGGAGATAAAGCAGCAAGGTTCCAAGGGATGCTATTTTGAACTTTTCCTTGACCAGGAAGCAGATCCAGGATGGACTGGAAGCTCCTTGTCTTCTTGGGGACAAGGAAGTAGTAGGAGTAGAATCCCCGGCCCTGAAGATGTTGGGGGACGGGCTTCACCGCTTGATCCTCAAGCAAAAACTCAAGTTCCTTATCGTCACTCCAGTCCAGTCCCTTTACTTCTGGGTTGCGCAACCCTTCCAGCAGCTTGGAGGCTGAGCCCATCATCGTTTTGATGATGGTGTGGTATAAATACCACTGGCACCACCCAAAGGCACCAGTATTCTCAGCCTCCAAGCAGCTGGAGGGTTCCTGTAAGCCAGAGAGCTTACTGGAGTCTCAGGGTTATTTTTATATAACTTTAGTTTTTCTTTAAATTTCTTTGAGTTCTTTGATTTCTTTAATTTTCTTTATTTTTCTAGCTTTTAAGTTGAGTGGAGCTAAGCTCTCCTGTGCCTTTAAATTTTTAGCTCCTCTTCCCCCTCCCCCCTCCCCTCCCTCCTTCATGCTCTCAGCCTGTTTTCTTCCCGGAGGAGGTTTACCTGAGCAGCGGGGAGGATCGGAGAGCTCTCCTCCTGCTTGCTCTGCCAGCCGGCTCACCGACGCCTCTTCCGCCGGCCCCTTCTGCCTCGCGCCGAAGCCCTTCGGGTGGCTGAGCGCTGGAGGCAGCATCGCGGTTTTCCCCCCTGAGAGCCTTATCTGCCTCGCGCAGCAGCCCCCAGGTTGGCTCTGCATTGGAGGCAGCACCGGAGCGCAGGAAGACGTTCTCTGGCCCGTTCAGAGAGCCCGTAGACCGGCGGCGAGTGCAAGGCCGCCATTTGCAGGTCCGGGCTACATGTGGCTGCGGCCTACCACGTGGGAACCAGCGGAGGACGGCTGGTTCCCTCTTTCAAGACTGCGCGTTTGAGGGGACGAGCAGCAAACCACAAGTATTAAAAAGAATTTTGGCACACAGGGTTTCTGGAATTAATTAAAAAAAAAAAAAAGGGACCCTTTCTCTGTGCCTTTTCTAGGGGGGGGGGGGAGGGGAGGACTCTTGGAACCGTTATTTCCAGGCTCCAGATTGGAGTTTTTCAATTCATTTGTTTAATTTTATATAATTTTATTTAAGGATTGGAATCTCTGTTTTTTGATGTGCATTTAAATTCAGAATTTTTGGGTACACTCTAAGTCCTCCTGGGCCAGAGGGAACATGACTGGCAAACCACGTTGTCCTTCCTGCGGCACTCGTAGGGGTACCGCCTCGGAAGCAGGGGTCTGCAGGGGTTGTGCTGCAAAGGCTGCTTCAGTGGAGCAAGAAATCCATTTGACCATGGCTCAGGCTGCCCAGGGTTCTGGAGACCCACTGGAAGGGGGAGGGGAGGTTCTTTCTCCTCCTTCCACAGCCTTAGATTTGCCGGGCCCTTCCCTATCCCTTCCCCCTTCGTCTACTGGGGCGGAGGGAGACTGGGAACACTTTTCCCCAGAATTTGTCCTCCTATTACACAAAGCCTACTGTTTGCGCCGGCAGGTGGCAGGAGAGCCAATGGCAGCGAAGACCGGTCCGGGTAAGACAAGGACCCTTGACTCTGGGGTCCCACCCAAACGCGCAAGGCTGTTGAGCGAGGACCCTCTCGAGTCCCCGTCACTTGACATTCCGGAAGAGGTGGTCTCGGACAAAGAAGTAGGGGAAGAGGAGGAGGAGCTCGAAGAGGGAGAGATTCCGGAGGAAGAACAATCCCGCATAGTTCGAGTTTTTCGTCGAGAAGAGCTCCCTGCATTGATAAGTGAGTTCCTGAAGGTGCTCAATATGGCCTCGGACACTCCAGCAGATGAGGAAGCTTTGGAGGATCCGTTGATTCAAGCCGTCAGGAAGTCTCAGAAGGTGTTTCCAGTCCACAGGGTAGTACGTCAGATGATTCAGGAGGAGTGGAATCAACCAGAATCAAGTTTGAGAGGAGTCCGAGCTATAACCCGTCTGTACCCATTGCCAGAACCGGACAAAGACCTACTGAAGTCACCAAGGGTGGACGCGGCAGTATCGGCGGTAACAAAGACGACGACTATTCCGGTCGAGGGCAGCGCGGCTCTGAGGGATAGTCAAGATAGAAGATTGGATACACTACTGAAGCAAGCCTTTGATGTTAGTGCTCTCGCCTTACAGGCCTCAGTATCTGGGGTGTGGGTAGCTAGGGCCTGTCTGAGGTGGTCCCAACAACTTCAACTAGCAGACGGTCTCAGTCGACGCGCAAGCCGTTTCGGCTAGGTTGGAGTCCGGTTCGGTCTACCTGGCAGATAGCCAGTACGACCTCATTAGGAGTCTGGCTAAGAATATGGCCTCGGTGATAGCAGCCAGACGGTATTTATGGTTACGTAATTGGGCAGCGGATGCCTCCTCAAAGGCGCGCCTGAGCCGACTTCCTTTCAAGGGGAAGCTGTTGTTTGGAGAAGACCTGGATAAGTTGGTGAAGGACCTGGGCGAATCTAAGGGAGGCAGGCTTCCGGAAGACAGGCCTAAGCAAGGCCGCTCACTAGCTCCGGTGCGAAGTCAGCCTAGGGATTTTCGGAGATTCCGTCAGGCCAGATCGAACTCCTTTCCTAGGGACCGCTTCCCCTCTAGGGGTCAAAGCTTCAGGGGGTTTCGTGGGGCAGGTAGAGGTTTTGGGGTCTCTTCCTCCTCCACGGGCCCCAGAAAACCACAATGAGATAACGGGGGTCCAGGTGGGAGGCCTCCCGGTGGGGGGTCGGTTAACGCAGTTCCTTCCCGCTTGGTCCCGGGTCACATCCGATCAATGGGTCTTGGAAGTGATCCGAGAGGGTTACGCTCTCGAATTCGCAAGACAGGTACTTCCAGCCTTTATTCAGTCCCCCGGCGGACCACCAGAAAAGAAGGCGGCGATAGAAGTCACACTTTCAAGGCTTATAGCTCTGGGGGCGGTGGTTCCCGTTCGAGCAGATCAACGCGGGTCCGGTCGATACTCGATTTATTTCGTGGTTCCAAAGAAGGAAGGGTCTTTTTGTCCAATTCTAGACCTAAAGCAAATCAATCGCTGTCTCAAGAGTACCGCACTTTCGAATGGAAACCCTGAAGTCGGTTATTGCGGCCGTACAGCAGGGGGAGTTCCTAACATCCCTAGATCTGACAGAGGCATATTTACATATCCCGGTCCGAAGGTCTCATCAACAGTTCCTAAGATTCGCGGTACCAAGAGGTCACTTTCAGTTCCAGGCCCTACCCTTTGGTCTAGCAACAGCTCCCAGGACTTTCACCAAAGTAATGGTGGTGGTAGCTGCGGCTCTACGAAAGGAAGGAATTTTGGTACATCCGTACCTGGACGATTGGCTGATCCGGGCGAAGTTAGAAGCCGAGAGTCGCTCGGCGACAGCCAGAGTGGTGGAATTCCTGGAGGAGTTGGGGTGGGTCATCAAATCGGGCAAAGAGCAGATTAAATCCCACGCAGGAGATCGAATATCTCGGAGCAAGGTTCGACACCAAAAGGGGAAGAGTTTTTCTGTCGAAACAAAGGTTAAGAGACCTGAGGAACCTTGTTGCTCAGTTCCTGTTAAGGCGAAGCCCCACAGCCTGGCATTACCTTCAATTGCTGGGAACCATGGCAGCGGCGATAGAGGTAGTGCCGTGGGCCAGGGCACATATGCGACCTCTTCAACGCGCGTTATTATGGCGTTGGTCCCATCAGCATCATCCCTTGGCCATGTGGCTACCCTGCCCTCCTCGGATCAGGAAGGCTCTTCTGTGGTGGAGGCGCCCAAGGAACCTAGAATGCGGAATGCCCTTCGAACCTCCACAGTGGGTACAGCTGACGACGGATGCAAGTTTAACAGGATGGGGTGCTCATTGCGAGAACCAGTTTGCACAGGGTTGCTGGACTCCGAGGGAATCTCGGTGGTCCATCAACAGACTGGAGCTGAGGGGGGTAGCCTTAGCACTCAGGTCTCTCGAGCCCTTGGTTCATCAAAGGGCAGTCCGCATCCTCTCCGACAATGTCACCACAGTGGCCTACATCAACCGCCAGGGGGGAACAAGCAGTCCTTCCTTGGAGAAGGAAGCGGACAGCCTCTTGCAGTGGGCAAAAGCCCATTTGTTAGCTCTATCAGCGCAGCACGTGGCCGGAACAGACAATGTAACGGCCGATTACCTCAGCAGGTTCAGGATAGACCACGGAGAGTGGGAGCTAGCACAGGAAGTATTCGACCAAGTAGTAGCACGTTGGGGGATGCCGATCATGGACCTCATGGCTCGATACGCAACGGCCAAAGCAAGCCGGTTTTTCAGTCGCAGGAAGGAAAGGATGTCCGAGGGCTTGGACGCCCTGGTGCAAAGGTGGCCTTCGGAGGGTCTCCTGTACGTCTTCCCTCCCTGGGCTCTCATAGGGAGGGTGCTGCAGCGGGTGGAAGCCCACCAAGGCTTGGTAATTCTCATAGCCCCGGATTGGCCTCACCGCCCTTGGTATGCAGATCTGGTGAGGCTGACGGCTGACCAGCCCTGGCGGCTCCCATGCAGATCGGATCTGTTACGGCAGGGTCCAGTTCGCATGCCTCACGTGCATCGATTCTCACTTACGGCCTGGCTATTGAGAGGGCGCGGTTCCGGAAGCGAGGTTACTCGGGATCGGTGATTTCAACATTGTTGAGCGCGCGAAAGCGCTCGACCTGCCTTTCCTATGTGCGAGTTTGGTGCATTTTTGAAGCCTGGTGTACGGAGCACCAGAAGAAGCCTCTTGCGGCCTCAGCCCCAGAGATCCTGGAATTTTTACAAGCAGGATTCGAGAAAGGGCTAGCGCCTAGCTCGCTGCGGGTCCAGTTAGCGGCCATTTCTTGTTATAGGGGTAAAGTCCGGGGTAAATCCTTAGGAGACCACGCGGATGTGAGCAGGTTTCTAAGGGCGGTCAGGAGGTTACATCCCCATCAAAGATCTTTAGTCCCTCCCTGGGACCTCAACCTGGTATTGAATGCCTTAACCAGGGAACCTTTTGAACCAGGAAGGAAATCCTCCCTAAAGGACTTGACCCTAAAGACGTTTTTTCTGGTAGCTATTTGTTCGGCTAGACGCGTTTCTGAACTTCAAGCGCTGTCTTCTCAGCCCCCCTTTCTTTCGTTCTTTAAGGATAAGGTGGTCTTGCGGACAGTTCGTTCCTTCTTACCCAAGGTCATCTCTCCCTTTCATGTGAACCAGACAGTATCTCTCCCATCCTTTGCGGGAGAAGGACATTCAGAGGATGGGGAGAAGCTTTGTCTTCTGGACGTGCATAGAGTGCTGAAGCGTTACCTCTCCCGCACGGCCTCCTTTCGAAAGTCCGAACGTTTATTTGTTCAATTTGGGGGGCCGCACAAGGGAGAGGCAGCGGCCAAGGCTTCCATTTCTAGGTGGATCAGGGAGGCGATTGCCTCTGCCTATATCCTGAAAGGGAAACAGGTTCCAGGGGGTCTTCGAGCGCATTCTACGCGAGCGCAGGCGACCTCCTGGGCGGAGCATAGCTTGGTTCCGCCGCTGGACATTTGTAGAGCGGCTACGTGATCGTCGCTGCACACCTTTACCAAGCACTACAGGCTGGATGTCCAGAGGAGGGCGGATTCCAGGTTTGGGGATGCAGTACTTCGGTCCGGGATGGTGAACCCCTCCCAGGTTTGAACTGCTCTTTTACATCACAGAAGTAAAGGGACTGGACTGGAGTGACGATAAGGAAGAAGTAATTAGTCCTTACCTGCTAATTAGTGTTCCTGAAGGAACTCCAGTCCAGTCCCTGATCCCGCCCAGTTTCGGTTTCGCGGTAGGCAGAAAAGATCAACGGACCGAAGTCAGAATGCGAAGCGGAAGCGGGGGATCCCAGTTAAAGGGCCCCGGGAGCGTGACGGTCCGCCAGGACGGGGCCGGTGGGGAGTGGGTAAAGGCTAGGTCAGCCTCAGGTAAGCCTTCTCCTTCCATACCCTCCCTTCCCTCCGATACTTCCTAAGATTAAAAAAAAAAAAAAAAAAAAAAAGTGTTGGGGTTATAGTCTATTTTGTTTATTGCATGTTACGGTTATAGGTGCTTAAGCGGGTATCCGATAGGTCTGCTTTTTCAATAGATTACTGGTGCCTGTGGGTGGTGCCAGTGGTATTTATACCACACCATCATAAAAACGATGATGGGCTCAGCCTCCAAGCTGCTGGAAGGGTTGCGCAACCCAGAAGTAAAGGGACTGGACTGGAGTTCCTTCAGGAACACTAATTAGCAGGTAAGGACTAATTACTTCTTCCTTCTGCAGAAGCTCCCTGTGCAAAGGGTCCATGAGTAATTTCCCTGAGAAAAAGGGAGAAAGCAGCTGGATGAAGTGGAGGAGATAGCCCTCCCTGAATACCTGCAACACCCAGATGTCCGTGGTGATGCTTGATCACTGGTATGCGACGTGGACCAGCTGTCCTCCCGTGAACTTTGGGCTTTGTAACTCCTGGGGGAGGGAGGCTATGCTCAAGGAGTCAAAAGCTTCCCACAGGCTGCTGCTGGGGTGCTGTATGGGGTCTGGGGGCCTTTGGCATAAGGAAACCATGTCCCTGGCCCCTGGTCTGCTGCCCCTTGGTGGGAGCATGAGAGGCCTGAAACTTGGGGACGTTTTTGTAAGCCTTCTTGGTCTTCGAGTGGAAGGGATTTTTCCCCCTGAAGTCTTCCTGAGGGAAGGTTCAGACACTTTCTTCGACAACATAGTTCAGGTCATGAATTACTTCTCCAGCTAGTTGGCTTGCCGAAGAGATTCTCCCCTGGCAAGGGACTTCAGCCAACTTGTCTTTAACCCACTGCTCCAAATCGGAGTACTGTATCCAGGCAAGATGGCGGGCACTAATGCCCTCTGTCGCTACCCGAGCCACCGACTCAAAGCCATTGAAGGCCACCCGAATTTGAAATTTGGAGTACTCCTTGACCGATGACACTAGGGTCCTAAAGCACTCAAGGGGTTCCCCTG
The DNA here is from genome assembly GCA_033557465.1 of Ichthyophis bannanicus. Lineage (NCBI taxonomy): Eukaryota > Metazoa > Chordata > Amphibia > Gymnophiona > Ichthyophiidae > Ichthyophis > Ichthyophis bannanicus. The sequence continues at coordinate 25,516,895 of CM066046.1, read as the reverse complement.
ATAACCAGCCGAGAACCCGGCGAGTTCATTCATCAGGTCCAGCGGGTACATGCCCATGTACAGGTGGTATGCCTGGATCTGGACTGTGAGCATGGAGCCCTGGAAACACTTCCTGCCAAAAGCATCCATGGTGCATGTCTTCCTGCCAGGAGTGTGTCTTTTTGGTTTTTAATGCGACACACAGTCAGACTCCACCACCATGGAGTTATATGGCAGCTGTGTTTTGTGGAGGTCGGGGGTCCGACCGACTTGATACTGTGAATCGAGTCAACGGTTCGCAATTGGCACCGTCACCGGGGTCTCCCACATCCTGAACAGAAACCATGCAAGCATGGACACCGTCAGTGCCTCCCAAGGAGTCGTCCTGTACTGGAGGATCTCTAGATCCTCCGCATGCAGATCGTCCTTGAGCACCGCCAGGAAGACTAGATCCTATGAAGATGACCTCCATTGATGATGTGACGGGGATGGGTCAGAGAGGATGTCCTGGTGGAGGATGGTGTCAGCAGACTCCTCATCTATCTCCCATGCCGACCCGAAGCCAGAGGAATCCGAGCGTGCCCCCGGTTGTTGGATTGGATCGGGATCGACGACACCTGGCGTCAGAGCTCTGGTGCTGCTGTGCCCAATGCTGCATCGGGCCTCGAGTCAGTCGCCAATGGCGTCAACACCGATGAAGCCAACCTCTCAAGGATGGGTGGAGCATCTTCTGGGGAGGTCCTCGACGAGGATAGCCCAATGGCTGGTGCAGACAGAGTGACTGGGAGTCAGGCCCTGCTATGCTCCAGGAATGCAGCTGCGCTGCAGGACCACCATCCTGGCCTCAATACCAGACAGCTCCACAGCGGCTTGCATTGGCCTCGAGGATGTCGAGGCCGGCATCAGGTCTCTGGCAGGGGAATCCCTGAGAGATGGCATCAGGGGACCAGACTCGATCCCCTGACTCCATGAATGACTGCTCCACCAAAGGCTGCTTCGAAAGGTGCTCACAGTCGTCGTCACCGGCATCGGGTTGAGGACTCCACGACCAGATTCCGGAGGTATTAACCTCCGGGCCAGGGTCGGACCTCTACTTTGGCTTCAACGAAACGAAGCCCTCGATGATCAGGGAAGGTCTTCAGAGGTCAACTCTGATGCCTGATGACCTTGGGGCTCCAATCGAGCCCGGGTGCCCCTGGGCACCCGATGCCAAGTCGCCCGATGCCAGCATCCAAGGCAGGGGATTCCGCCCCTGATGCTGATCCCGAGACAGACTTACCAAACAGCTCCCCCTGCTGCTTTTTGCATTCCTTCTGGGTCTTAGCAGACATCAAAAGGCAGAGCAGGCAGGAAGATACGTAATGGTCCACCCCGAGGCATTTAATGGCGGCCTGTGCTGGACATGGTGCCTGTGGGTGGTGCCAGTGGTATTTAAGCCATACTGCTTAAATTCGCTGGTCAAAGACATAGTGGGAAAAACGAGCCCCACAAGATTAAACTCAGACATCTCGACCAGCTAGGCCACGAACAAAAAACCCACAGGCCAAAAATAAAAGAAAAAGAATGCCCGAGAGAAAATTACTATGCCGAGGCAAAGGACTTAGGCGGCGGAAAGATGATCAAACCAATCCCGGTGAAAACAAGAAAAAATACACAAGAACAATGAAAAAAATCAACTTTACCCAGGGTGCACAGATAGCATGTCTGCAGGGCTCTGCGGAAAAAAGAAGACTGAGGCAAGATGGCACCTTTGGGCGGGAAGGTGACCGTGCATGTGCAGTTTAACTCCCAAAAGCTTTCTTTGGAAGCGGGGGAGTGGATCTGCGCGGGCCACATCAGCGCCAATGTCACCCATGTGTGAGGAATGACTTCCAGCTTGTTCCTGGAGAATAAATCTTTACCAGGAAATTCTGTAGTCTTATCTTTAACCCATACTTCTGATCTGTTTCACATGGATGACTATCAGAATATATCAAAAGTCATAACAGCAAAGTAAGTCCTCCCATCACATCAAAGTGAAGTCCCTGATTAAGTCCCAATTCCATAGAGGAGGATGACAGTTAATGAGGGCTGGGGGGAAAAACTTAAAAAAACCACCAAACACTTTGGAAAACCCTTTCTATGGGTAGAAGGGTCATATAAACGGCACAAAACATCTAGACATGTCCCAGGGGACTTAACTGGGTTCACCAATACATACAACCAAAGAAATTCAAGTCTTCTCCACTACATGCTTACAAAGTCACGATGTTGGTGTCAGCACTAATCTTTCAGATGAAATGTTTCCTTACCTTTGTCCTGTACATTTGGCTGCACCCTTGTGGAGATAGTCACGTGATAGAAGAGGCAGCAGATTGATGACAATCCCTTCCAGACTCTGTTCCTCATCCAGATTAAATAAAGCTTTCACTGGCATCAGATAGCCACTGCAAAGGATATACACACAGAGGCCAATGTAATAAAAGAAGAGAAAGCTTAGCGTTCAGCTTACTATGGGTTCTGCACACAATATTCTGCATTATGTTTGCCCTATGCATAGAGTTTAGTATAAAAGTAAACTCTGCACAAAGAATTGCATACTACTACTTATTTGTATAGTGCTACCAGGCATACACAGTGCTGTACAGACATGTAAAAGACAGTCCCTGCTCATAAGAGCTTAGAATCTAATCAAAACAACAACTGGGGACCAGGATATATCTAGGGGAATGGTAAGGAAACACATAGGTGGTGAACAGGAGTCTAGAGGGATCAGGACCCAAAAGCAGGCTCAAAGAAGTGAGTTTTTAGCCTGGATTTGAATAGGGCCACAGATGGAGCCTGGTGTACCAACTCAGATAGTGTGTTCCAGGCATAAGGAGCAGCAAGGTAGAAAGATCCAAGTCTGGAATTAGTTGTGGAAGAAAAGAGGACAGATAGAAGGGAACTGCCAGAAGAGCGGCGATCCCAAGAAGGAGTGTAGGGAGAGATAAGAGAGGAAAGGTAGACAATAGCACACTGTTCTCATTTAAGTACAATGGCAATGAAGGTATTAGCAATTAAACCTGGATGTAAAGAAATGCTACAAGACCCAAAGACTTAACGCCTGGCTTTCTAATGCTGTGGGGATTCAGCACATGGTCTGAGGAGGAGTAAATGTTAGTTCACATTTCTGTGACTAGCAGCAATGAAGATTTTGTACCCACTTCTTTTCTTGCATCAACATGAAATACCCTTCAATAAAACAAGTAAAAGTTGTGGGTATGAGTGGACAATCTAGTGAATAAGAGAAAATAAAAAATGGTAGAGGGATAAGGAGCAGAGGTAATCATGTGGCTAAACAAGAGGTGAATGGGGAGATGCTGTAACTATGATGGTCTCAAAACCTAAGAGACAGTGGATTCAACAAAGAATGCTTCCTAAGTGAAAAAAAATATTTTTTTTGTCGGACTGCCATCTGCCTAACCAAGAGCTAAACAGAAGCTCCAGTAGGAACCAGACCTGTTCATTTTATTCAAGAGTAAAACCAGTTAAGCATGAAGGCACCATTTTAAGCGCAAAACTTTAGATATCATATTTGCAGTATTATTAAAGTCCAGTACATAACTGCTGAAAACAGTGAAATCACATCCAGCAAGGGTAGTCGACAGTCCTGTGTTTCGAGTCAAAAACTTTTTTTTTTTTTTTTGAGGACCCTGCTTCAGGCAAAACACTTGTCCCCGCTAAACAGAACACTGTTCTGTTGTTTAGTGGGGACAAGTGTTTTGCCTGAAGCAGGGTCCTCAAAAAAAGGTTTTGACCCGAAACACAGGACTGTGTCGACTACCCTTGCTGGATGTGATTTCGCTGTTTTCGGCAGTTAAGTACTGGACTTTAAAAATATTACAAACATGATATCTAAAGTTTTGCGCTTAAAGTGGTGCCTTCATGCTAACTGCTTTTACTCTTGAATAAAATGGACAGGTCTGGTTCCTACCGGAGCTTCTGTTTGGCTCTTGGTTAGGCGGACGGCAGTCCGACAAAAAAATATTTTTTTCACTTTAGGAAGCATTCTTTGTTGAATCCACTGTCTCTTAGGTTTTGAGATTTTCTGGGCTTGGTGGATTTTTTGGCTCAGGGGGACCTTTCTTTTTGAATGTAACTATGATGGTGACATCCTGGACACAGCAGGGGTATGCAGCCGCACTGTGATGGTGATGTCCTGGATAGAGCCATAGTGCCAGGCTCTCCCATAGCCTAAAGAAATCTTTTGGACTTCTCCGATCACGTGTGCGTTCTCCCACCTCGACATTCCCATACTGTACTTCATTTGATTGCATAACTGATAAATAGCAGTAGTACCATCCTGCTCTCCTAGACCTCTCCTGGAAGGTGATTTTTGCTGAATTTGCTGCTTTGCTGTGAGTTCTATCTGTCTGTTTGTTTCCACATATTTATTTATTTGTCATTATTCATGTGTTCCCTTACCTTTAATTCCATATCTATCCTTGCTCTGTCTCCATTGCTGTAGAGTTTAAACTATCTTCCTCTCTCTGCTCTTAGTCTACCGGAGAGACCAATCCCTCCCCCCCTGCTGAGGTATTGTTTTAGACCCCACTTCCTATCCTCCATGTGTGCTTGCTCTGATTGCCTTTCTGTCTTTTGAGAGGAGCAGTGCTCTCCTAGACCTCTCCTGGAAGGTGATTTTTGCTGAATTTGCTGCTTTGCTGTGAGTTCTGTCTGTCTGTCTCCACATATGTATTTATTTGTCATTATTCGTGTGTGCTCTTACCTTACTGCTCCCTTTCATTTGCACTTTGCTCAGCTCTTCTCAGCTGAATAACTTATACCCCCCCTCCTCTACCCACCTACCCTGTGACTGGCTGTCTTTTATAGCTGTTATCTGATCATTATCTAATTTATGCACAGGTGCACCTAATCCCTTGATTCTCCTACCTTCTATATTCTCTGGCCTTTGTTCTCCTCTCTACTCCTCTTCTATGGCTCCTCATCACATTGTCTTCCTCTTCTTCATACTCCCTGTTTCCCCTCTTACTAGCACCTTCACTTCTCCCCTCCTTATTTCCCCTTTACTGTCCTCACTTCCCCCTCCATTCTGTCTTCTATCCTATCATCAGCTCCTGAGCTTCATTGCTTCCTCCCTCTCATTCAACCATCTCCTCTCTCTCTAAGGCAACCCCACCCTCGTTTCCGCCGTACAGTCTCCTCGCTACCCCGTACTCTACTACTCCTTCTCTCATCCGGAGATATCAACCCCAATCCTGGCCCCCCTAGACTTCTGTCTCACTCTGACAAGAGATCTTCACACAACATGGCTAATCTTATCCATATCCCTCTCCTTTCCCCTTCAACTCTCCCCTTCTCATATGCCTTGTGGAACATACACTCTGTCTATAATAAACTTGCTTTTACTCATGATCTCTATCTCTAATGCTCTACATCTTCTTGCTCTAACTGAGTCCTGGATCCTCCCAGATGATACTGCATCTACTGCTGCTCTGTCATGGGGGCTATCAATTCTCCCACACACTTCACCCCACTGGCGGTGGTGGTGGTGTTGGGCTTCTACTTTCTCCCTCTTGCCAATTCCAACCCCTCCTGCTGCCTCAGTCTCACTCCTTTCTCTCTTTTGAAGTCCACTCCATCCGCCTTTTCACTCCACTTCCTCTCCGGGTAGCTGTTATTTATCGACCTCCTGACAAGTCTGCTTCTACCTTTCTCACTGACTTTGACTCGTGGCTTTCCTTCTCTCTGGATTCCTCTTCCCCCACTCTTATTCTTGGGGATTTTAACATTCATGTCGATAACCCCTCTGATCCTTATGCTTTAAAGCTCCTCTCCCTTATCACCTCGTTTGACCTCCAACTCTGTTTCACTGCCCCCACTCACCAGCATGGCCACTGCCTTGACCTGATATTTTTCTCTAGTTGCTTACCCTCAAACTTCTGTAGCTCAGTTCTTCCCTTATCTGACCATCACCTTTTAAGCTTTAATCTTCATCACCGCTGCCTCAGCCTCATCCTGTCTCCTCCAACCTATTTAGAAATCTTCATGCTATTGATCCCTTGGCTCTCTCTTCCACTATTTCTTCATCTCTTTCTTCCACTATGTCATCTAAGTCTGTTGACGAGGCAGTAACTTCCTATAATGCTGCACTCTCCTCGGCTCTGGATGCTCTCGCTCCACCCATTGCCACGTCCTGTGAGACGTTCTGCACCCCAGCCCTGGCTTTCATCCACTACCCGCTATCTACGTTCCTGTGCCCGTTCTGCTGAGTGTGCTTGGCTCAAATCCTGCTCCCTTGAAGACTTTCTACACTTCAAATTCATGCTTGTCTCTTTCCAGTCAGCCATAGCTCTTGCCAAACAAGACTACTATGTCCATCTGACTAACTCTCTTGCCTCTGATCCTCGCCATCTCTTTACTACTCTCAGCTCTCTTCTCAAAGTGCCTCCGCCTCTGATCCCTTCCTCCCTTTCTACCCAAACCCTGGCTGACTATTTCCATGACAAAATCCACAAAATCACCCTCCAATTCCCCACAAAATCAGCTACTTCCACACCTCCTCCTCTTCACTCCCAACTCTCCCCCTCCTACCTCTGCTACCCTCTCTTCCTTTCTGTGATCTCTGAAGAGGAAACTGCACACCTTCTTTCTTCCTCCAAACTCACCACCTGCTCCTCTGGTCCTGTCCCTACACGTCTCCTAAGCCCCATGTCCTCCACCATTGTCCCTTCCATCTCTCATATTTTCAACCTATTGCTCTCCACTGCAACAGTACCTGCAGACTTCAAGCATGCTGTGGTCACACCTCTCCTCAAGAGACCCTCGATCCCACCTGTCCTTCTAATTATCGACCCATCTCTCTCCTTCCCTTCATTTCTAAACTACTTGAACGTGAGGTTTACCGCCGCTGTCTCGACTTCCTCTCATTGCCTCCTTGATCCCTTACAGTCTGGCTTTTGTCCTTTACACTCTACTGAAACGGCTCTTGCCAAAGTCTCCAGTGACTTGTTCCTGGCAAAATCTAAGGGCCTTTACTCTGTCCTCATCCTTCTTGACCTCTCTGCTGCTTTTGACACGGTTGACCACAACCTTCTCCTCGATACCCTGTCCTCGCTTGGTTTTAGGGGCTCTGTATTATCCTGGTTCTTCTCCTATCTCTCCCATCGCTCTTTCAGTGTGTGTTCTGGTGGCTCCTCCTCCTCTGCTACCCCGCTCCCAGTTGGTGTTCCCCAAGGATCTGTCTTGGGTCCGCTCCTTTTCTCTCTACATCCAGTCCCTTTGTGTGCTTATCTCTTTCCATGGCTTTTAGTACCATCTGTATGCTGATGACTTCCAGATCTACCTCTCTACGCCTGAAATCTCTCCGGCAATCCAGACCCGGATCTCTGCCTGCCTTTCTGACATTGCTGCCTGGATATCTCACTGCCACTTGAAACTGAACATGGCCAAGACTGAACTTCTTATCTTTCCCCCTAAAACCTCCCCTCCTCTTCCCCCTTTCTCAGTCTCTGTGGATAACTCTGTACTCCTTCCTGTTTCCTCAGCCCGCAATCTGGGGGTTGTCTGACTCCTCTCTCTCTTTCTCCACACATATCCATCTGATAACTAAGACCTGCTGTTTCTTTCTCTACAACATCAGCAAAATCTGCCCTTTCCTTTCTGAACACACTACTAAATCGCTTATCCACGCCTTAATCACCTCCCGTCTTGACTACTGTAACCTACTACTTGCTGGTCTCCCTTTGAATCATCTATCTCCCCTTCTATCTGTTCAACACTCTGCTGCATGGCTAATCTTCTGCCAGCCTCATCACGCCCATATTACTCCTCTTCTCAAGTCACTTCATTGGCTCCCTATCAGTTTCCGCATCCAGTTCAAACCTCTCCTGCTGACCTATAAATGCATTCACTCTGTGGCTCCTCACTACCTTTCTTCTTTATCTCTCCTTACAACCCCCCTCGGGAACTCCGCTCTTCTAGCAAACTGCTTCTATCTGTGCCCTTCTCTTCTACTGCTAATCCCAGACTTTGCTCCTTTCACCTTGCACCTGGAACAAACTACCTGTGTCTGTACGCCAGGCAACTTCTCTAACCCTCTTCAAATCCAGGCTGAAAACTCCCCTCTTCGCTGCTGCTTTTGGATCTTGACTCACCTGATCTCCTTTTTCTTTCCCCTTGCTTTATCCCTGCCTACACCTTCTGTGTTTGTCTTGACTAGATTGTAAGCTCTGATGAGCAGGGACTGTCTCTTAACTGTCTGTGTAGCGCTGCGTACGACTAGTAGCGCTATATAAATGCTCAGTAGTAGTAGTTTAATAGCTTTTCTGCAGTCTGTGTTTTTTTGGGGTGTTTTTTTTTATACGGGGATGGTGGGTCAGTGTGGCCGCATACCCCTGCGGTATATGGAGAACCCCCGTTACAGGTAAGCAACTATGCTTTCTCCACATACAAGCAGGGGGATGCAGGCACACCGTGATGGTGAATACACAGCTGAGGTCCGCCCTTCATATTAAGTGCAGCATGGCGGACCAGAGGTGAGGATGGGAGAAGGATGATTTATGTTACAAAAAGGTGGCAAAGGACTGCTTGACTGAAGGCAACATCCTGTGCCAAGGATGCATCTATGTACTGTACTGTTTGTGGAAATATGAATGGATGACCATGTTGCTGCCTGACAAATGCCCTGCATCAAAATGGAAGCAAACTGGCTATGGAGGTAGCAGAATCTCGGAGATGATGGGGCCCCACGTGCCCCAGGATCGGTTGCTGTCCAAGTTGAAATGGTGTGTTTGGATGCTGGTTGACCAGGATTATTGGGATTGAAGTTAACAAAAATCTGGGAAAAGGAGCGGATGCTGTTTATTGCCTTTAAGTAGTACAGGAGAGCCCTCTTGCTCTAGTGAATCTGTGTATGGCTCCGGGGAGAAAGTTGGCAGCACAATGCTCTGAATGAGATGAATGCTGGACACCACTTTGGGAAGGAATTTCGGGTGTGTACAAAGAACTATTCTATTGTGGAAAAACTGTGTAGGGCATGTAGTGCACCAGCTCTTGAAGCTCACTGACTCATTGTGCCGAAATGATTGTCACCAGGAACACCGTTTTCCAAGTGAGGTGTTTGAGGGAAGCAGTGCCAAGAGGCTCAAAAGTTGGTTTCACAAGCTTAGCAAGAACAATGTTGAAATCCCACACAGATGGAGATGGCATGATTGGAGGCTTGATGTTCATGAGTCCTTGAATGAAGCAGGATACGATGGAGTGCACAGACAGAGGCTTCCCCGCTATGGGATTATGAGAAGCTGCGATAACAGAAAGATGATCTCTCACAGAGTTAGTCTTGAGTCCTGATTGGGACAGGTACCAAAGGTAATGCAAGATTTTATTGACTGGGTAGAATACTGGATAAAGATGATGGTTAGAGGCTCACTGCTAAAAACGCATCCATTTGATCTGGTAGGAATACTGCGTTGCTGGTTTCTTGGAAGCTAAAAGAACCGTATCCCTTCCGAAAAGTCCATCATGCTTTGTTCATTCTCCAGGCCACTAAGCAGAGGCTGCAGAGGTTGGAATGTAGGAGACATGTGCTGTGTTGGGTAAGAAGAAATGGATCATTCCCCAGTGGGAGTGGAGGCTCCTGTAAGGGCGAGGTGGTGTGGAAACCAGACTTGCCTCTCCCATTTCGGAGCTACGAGAATGACATTGGCCCTATCCTCCCCCTTATCTTGACCAGGTCTCGAGAAAGAAGTGGGAAGGGTAGAAAGGCATAGAGAAGACCCTGATTCTATGGGATAGCAAAGGCATTGTGCACAGACCAACAGGGACTGGGGCAAATGGAGTAAAAAGACAGATATTTTGCATTTGCTGCCAAGGAGAATATATCCATGTGCAGAGTGCCCCACTTGTTGAAGACGAATTGAATGACTTCGTAATTGAGGGACCACTCGCGGGGGATCCAAGTGATGACTAAGGGATACTGCCAGCTGATTGTGCTCTCCCAGCAAGTAGGTGGTCCTTACGGTTATTCCCAACGATTGGGCATATAGCCAAAGATGGTCCACCTCCCGGCAGAGATGGAGGGAGCTGGATCCTCCCTGCCTGTTGACATAGAACATGGTGACTTGATTGTCCATCTGTGCCATAAGGACTCCATGACGTGCCCATTTCTGGAAGGCAATAAGCGCATAAAACAACACAAAGCTCTAGCAGATTTAGAGTAGTTACTAATCTGTAACAGGTGTTCTCCAGGAGCAGCAGGAATCAGTCCTCACATATGGGTGACGTCGGCGCCGATGGAGCCCCCGTGTGGAGCATTTCCCCAGCTTTCATAGAAAGCCTTTGGGAATGCAGCACGCATGCGCGGACCCCTTCCCGCCCAAGGGTGCCATCTTGCTCAGTCTGATGACATAGCTAAAAGATAGCAAAAGTAGCAAAAATAAATCATATGACTGCAACTCCAAGGGGAGGAGGGAGGGTTGCGAGGACTGATTCCTGCTGCTCCTGGAGAACACTTGTTACAGGTGAGTAACTACTCTTTCTCCAGGACCAAGCAGGAAGTCAGTCCTCACATATGGGACTCCCTAGCTTAGGGCTATCAGAAGCCCCAAACCTAAAAATGAGCTCCCTCTAGAGCCTCAGCATGCAAGAACAGAATCTTCTCTGACAACGCCCCCGAAAGGTAGCCCAACACCAGGGCCGGAGGGGTAGGAGTTACCTAGACCCCAAAGAGATTATGAGTACCGCTTGCCCGAAAGCACTGTCCCTGCGGGGCTCCCTCTCAAGGCAGTAGTGGGCCGCAAAAGTCTGGCTTAAAGACCAAGTAGCGGCCCGGCAGATGTCTGCCAACGGGACAGAGCGGAGATGAGCCACTGACGCAGCCTTTGCCCTGACACGGTGAGCCGTAACTCGACCCTGCAACGAGAGGCCGGCTGCCCTGTAAGCCCAGGCGATGCAGTCAGCTACCCATATGGACAAAGTACGCTTGGAGACAGCCAACCCCAACTTATTGGGGTCAAAAGAGATGAAGAGCTGAACAGCCCTCCGGTGCTCCCGCATACGGTCAAGGTAGAAGGACAACACCCTCCTACAGTCCAGGGTATGCAAGACCATCTCAGCCCGGCTAGCATGAGGCCTGGGAAAGAAAGTCAGAAGAACCACCTCCTGATTGAGGTGGAAGGAGGAGACAACCTTTGGAAGGAACTTAGGGTGAGTCGGTAAGACTACCCTGTTCCTATAGAACCTAGTATATGGAGCTTCTGATACTAGGGCCTGAAGTTCACTCACTCGCCTTGCTGAGGTAAGGGCTACCAGAAATAGCGTTTTCCAGGACAGAAAATGCATAAGAACATAAGGTATGCTATACTGGGTCAGACCAAGGTCCATCAAGCCCAGTATTCTGTTTCCAACAGTGGTCAATCTAGGTCATATGTACCTAGCAGTTTCCCCAAGAGACACAAGTTCCACAATGCTTGTACTGGGTCAAGCATTGATATCATCGGTCACTTCTTAATAATGGTTTATGGACCTTTCCTCCAGGAACTTGTACAAACCTTTTTTAAACCCAGCTACACTAACAGCCTTTACTACATCCTCCGGTAACAAATTCCAGAGTTTGATGACACGTTGAGTGAAAAAAAAATTTCTTTTATTAGTCTTAAATAGTTTACCCTGTAGCTTCATTGCATGTCCCCTAGTCTTTCTATATTCTGATATGGTAAACAATTGATCTACGTTTACCCGTTCCACTCCGTTCATTAATTTATAGACTTCTATCATATCTCCCCTCAGCCGTCTCTTTTCCAGGTTAAAGAGCCCTAACCTTTTTAGCCTTTTAGCAGAGGGCAAGTAGCCATAGGTTCAAATGGTGGGCAAGTAAGCCGTTGCAAGACCACATTTAAATCCCATTCAGGGGCAGGTGGACGCACTGGAGGCTTAAGCAAAAGCAGGCCTCTGAGGAAGCGAGCTACCAAAGGATGGCTGGAGAGAGACTGACCCTCCACCTGTGAGTGGGGTGCTGAAAGAGCACTAAGATGAACTCTAACAGAATTGGACTTAAGGCCTAGGTTGGACAGGTGAAGCAAATACTGCAGCACCACTGGTACCAGGCATGAGAAGGGATTCTCGTTGTGTTGAGTACACCAGGTAGAGAATCTACGCCACTTAAGGGCATAAGACTTTCTGGTGGACTGCCTCCTAGAGGCCAAGACTACGTCCTCCACTTCCCTAGGCAGTAGTAAAGGCGCTAGGACTACCCTTTCAACAGCCAGGCCATCAAATTGAGGGACTGGAGATTTGGGTGCAAGAGAGATCCCTGCTCCTGAGACAGGAGATCGGGTTGCACCCCCAGAGGGAGAGGAGTGTCCACCGCCAGTTGCAACAGTAATGGGAACCAGGGTTGCCTTGGCCACCTGGAAGCCACCAGAATCACTGAGGCCTTGTCCCTGGTCACCTTGAAGAGGGTCTTGGACACTAGAAGCGTGGGAGGAAACGCATATAGGAGGCCTGTAGACCATGGAATGAGAAATGCATCCGCTGCTACTCTGAGAGGATGCGGTTGTCTGGAACAGAACCTGGGTAGTTGACTGTTCAGAGGACTGGCAAAGAGATCTATGGTTGGAAGACCCCATCTCAGGAAGATCTGTTGAACCACTAAAGGATTCAACTGCCATTCGTGCGACTGCAGGATCCTGCTCAATCTGTCCACCAGGTAATTCTCCTGACCTGGGAGGTAGACTGCTTTGAGAAGAATGCCATGATTGACTGCCCAGGAGCACAGTTTCTGCGCTTCCTGACAGAGGGCACGAACCTGTGCCCCCTTGTTTGTTCACATAGAACATAGCAACTTGATTGTCCGTATGAACCAAGACGGACTGGTGAGAGAGGAGATGAGAGAAAGTTCTCAGGGCTAAGCGGATAGCTCTCAGTTCTAAGAGATTGATCTGCTGTGCGGCCTCCCAAGGAGTCCACAAGCCTTGAGTACATGCCCCTTGGCAATGTGAACCCCAACCTTGAAGAGAAGCATCGGTTGTCAGCACCTGAGAGTGTGGAGGTGCCTGAAACGGCACCCCTTGCACCAGATTCGGAAGATGAAGCCACCATTGCAGAGAAGACTGTAGCAGGCTGGACACCCTCACTTTGTCCACGAGGCTTCCTGTGGCCTGGTGCCACTGAGCCCTGAGGCCTCATTGAGCTGGCCTCATGTGTAGACGGGCATTTGGAGTTACATGGACCGTGGACGCCATGTGGCCTAAGAGTCTGAGGAATTGTCTGGCAGAGACCAGAGAATTGCTGTGGAATAGCCTGGCTAGATCCATCAATCTGTGGGCCCTGTCCACTGAAGAAAGGCCTTTGCCTGAAAAGTGTCCAGTCGAACTCCTATGAACTCCATGTTCTGGGAGGGGTACAAACTGGACTTTGCGAAGTTTATCACAAACCCCAGGTGCTGAAGCAGAGCGACAGTGCGAAGGGTGGCTTGATTGGCCTCTTGGGGGGATTGACCCCTGATGAGCCAATAGTCCAGATATGGAAAGACAAAGAGGCCTTGAACCCCGAGATAGGCCGCTACCACCGCCAGGCACTTGGTGAATACCCTGGGGGCGGATGTAAGGCCAAAAGGCAGTACTCTGTACTGATAATGGTTTCCTCCCACTACAAATCTGAGATATTGTCTGTGGTCTGGATGAATAAGGATGTGAGTATAAGCATCCTTTAGGTCTAAGGAGCATAGCCAATCTCCCTGCTGGAGGTAGGGCAGCAGGATTCCAAGGGTAAGCATCTTGAACTTTTCCCTCTCCAGGAACTTGTTCAGGTTTCGCAAGTCTAGGATGGGTCTGAGGCCTCCTGTTCTTTTTGGTACCAGGAAGTACCTGGAATAGAAGCCTTGACCTCTCAGTTGGTGGGGCACCGGTTCCACTGCCTGTTCCTTCAGAAGACCTGCCAACTCCTGCAGGAGTAAGTCCCTGTGCAGAGGGAGTCTGGGAGACTCCCCTGGAAAATAGGAGGGGGGTACCTGGTGGAAGTGGAGGAGATAGCCCTTCTGGACTATACTTAGAACCCAGATATCCCTTGTGACGGCTGACCACCTGTGGGCAAACAGGGCCAGCCTGCCTCCAGTGCTGATGGGGGCCAGCTGAGGAGGAGAGGCTATGCCATTGCAGTCAAAATCCCCCTCCCTGCTGAGCAGGAGCCGGAGTAGGAGGCTTGAGGGCCTTCTGCCTACGGGGCCCATGACCCTGCCCCTTGGCCTGCTGACCCTGTTGGGGAGCTACAGAGGCCTGATAATGAGGGTACTGTTTATAGGCAGACGACTTCCTTGGGTAAAAGGTCTTTTTTCCCGAGCCCTTCTTCTGATAAAGGGCAGAGGTTTTCCTGGACAGCCTTGTCCAGGTAAGAGTCTCGCTCTCGAGTTCTGCAGCCTTGTCCGCCATGGGCTTGCCAAAGAGGTTTTCATTTTGGCAGGGGACATCGACCGACTTGTCCTGCACCCATGGCTCGAGGTCCGATGACTGTAGCCAAGCCTGACGGCGTGCACCGATGCTGGCCGCGGCTACTCGGGCCGAAGCCTCGAAGCCATCATAGGCTGCTCGAGATATAAATTTCGAGCACTCACGAATACCCGAGGACAGAGCATTGAACCTCTGCAAAGGTTCCTCGGAGAGACCAGCAGAGAACCCGGCAATCTCCTTTGCCAGGTCTCGAAGGTACATGCCCATGTACAGCTGGTAGGTCTGGACACGGCAAGCAAGCATAGAGCCCTGGAAGCACTTCTTACCGAGGGCATCCAGGTTCCGGGCCTCCCGGCTGGGAGGCACCGAGTTGTGCATCTTCTGACTCTTCAGACGATGCATGGCCGATTCCACAACCATGGAATGGTGCGTTAATTGTGCCTTTTGGAACCCAGGGTTCTTGCGGACTCAATAGATGGAATAGACCCACTTGCTTAAAACCGGCGTCGATGCCGGCGCCTCCCACATGCGGAAGAGCAACCGTTCCAGCATCGGAGGAACCGGAACAGTAAAGGCCTCCTTCGGAGGAGAGTCATACTGTAGGGGCTCGAGGCTCCTCCTCGGGATCCGTGGGGAATGCCAAAGCCTTGGCCATGTCCCACACGAAGTCCGAGAACCGGGTATCTTCCGGGGGGGACCTTCTCCGAGGCTCGGACTCGGGCGAGTCCAAAGGAACACACCGAGTCCGAAAGGTGTCGGGCGAGTCCTCATCCTCCGCCTCCCAGCTGGACTCCTTGGAGGAGGAATCGAGCGGCTCCGGTCGGGCAGGCATTAATGTCATCCGCCCCGACGCCGAGGGTACCGGCGTCGATGACCTCTGTCCCGAACGGGAGGCCGAGGGGGACCATGGTCGAGGATCGACTCGAGCTCGCATGGACTCGAGGATTGGCTCGGCCTCCGGGGTCGACTTGGATGTCGATGTCCCAGTGGTCGGGGCAGATGCACTGGTGAGACCGGCGATCAGTGCCCGCTGCTGTTCCAAGAAGGCAGCCAAGCTGCTCTCCAAGGCCGTCAACCTGAGTCCGAGCTCAGGAGACTCAGCAGCCCCCAACTCGGGCCCCGGCGGCGCCGAGCCCGACGTCGGCTCCCCCAGAGGTGAGTCCACGAGGACTACAGTACTCACGTGACCCGGGGACTCCATCTCCACACGAGGTTGTTTTGCAGGCCTCTCCGACTCCGAAGACCCGGGACGGCGCTCGGGGCTATGCGACTTGGCCCTCGAGGAGCCAAGTGCGTCCACCGACGCCGCCCTCGCAGGTTTTTTCTTCTTATGATTACCCCCTTTCGGAGGAGCCTTGACGCTGCTCAGGGCTGGAGTCCCGAGATGTCGAGGCCTCTGACGAGGTCTGGGCCCTACCGGACGCGGAGTCAGAGAAGATTCTTTCCTTTTGGTGCTGCTGACTCCTTAACGCCTTAGAGGACATCTTCCCACACGGACCACAGATCGGGTCATGATCGGGTCCAAGGCACCTGAGGCAGCAGTCATGTGTGTTGGTAAGAAACATAAGTTTCTTACACCGATCACACTTTTTAAACCCGCTGGCAGCCATCGGGGAAAAAAGGGTCCCTGCAAGGTCAAAAGACAGGGCTGCAGGTGAAAAAAGAAAAAATGGTGTGAACGCTAGTCACTAAGGACAAAAACCGAAAAAGAGATCCGGGCTCGATACCGATGTATCGGGCCCAGGTGGGAAAGGGAAACCGGCGTCGAACCGAAGAAAAACAGGTTAACGCAGAGAAAAATCAACTTCTTCCTCGGGTGAAATGAATATACATCCGTTGGGCTCCGTGGAAAAAAGAAGACTGAGCAAGATGGCACCCTTGGGTGGGAAGGGGACCGCACATGCGCACTGCATTCCCAAAGGCTTTCTATGAAAGTTGGGGAAATGCTCCGCACGGGGGCTCCGTTGGCGCTGACGTCACCCATATGTGAGGACTGACTTCCTGCTTGGTCCTGGAGAAATGTGTAATGTGCATTCGTGGATCGACCAGAGCCCTTGGCATTGTGAAGTGAAGCAGGTATGCTTGCCACTCCTGAGGATATGCATCGGTGGTGAGGGTAAGAAGATGTGGTGGGTCATGGAAGGGACTGCCAGCGTTGCAGTTGGATGCAACAGTCCACCATTGGAGTGAGTGGCGCAGAGGATGTGCAGTGGAGAAACACAGAACCAACTTCCTGCGAAAGGATTGTGAATGCTGGTTCCAGTTGAGTTTAAGGTGCCATTGTAGTGGACGCATGTATAGGCACGCTAGTGGAAAGATGTGAACAAAAACTGCCATGCGTCGGAATAGGTGAAGGATGAAGTGCGCAGAGGCCTGCATGCATCAGAGCAGACGTGTGCTGAGCTGATTGAGGACCCTGCTGCTGGGAAGGTATTCTCTCCCTGCCACAGTGTCTATATACTTGAAAAAGTTCAGTGTCCAACCAAAAACACTGCACAGCACACTCGCAGGGGGAACCAACACCAGCCTAGAGTGAAGTGTGAAATAAACCACAATTTATTTATTCATTCACCCCTATGGGTGGCCACTTGCGGTTCCCCTTAGGGGTGACTGAATAAGAAAATCGTGGTTTGTTTCACACTTCGCTCTAAACTGGTGTTGACAGTGTCTATATGTGCACCTATGAAAGGGAGGCGCTGATGATGCTCCATTACTGACATTTGTGTGTTGACAAGGAATCCTAGGCTCTGCAAGGTTTGGACAGTGCTGCTGATGGTGACCTGCGCCTGATGTTGGGAGGTGCTGGAGACCAGTCAGTCATCGAGATAAGGGTAGACGCATAGCCCCTGGCGGTGTAGATGAACTGCAACTACAGCAAGATATTTTGTGAAGACACAAGGGGCTGACGACAGCCCAAATGGAAGGACTTTGTATTGGTAATGTTGATCTCTGAATCTGAACCAAAGGTTCTTCCAGTATTGGGGGTGGATGGGAATATGGGTTAAGAATCTTGCAAGTCCAGGGAGGCTAGCCAGTTGTTCTGGCATAGCAGTAGTAGGATGAGGCGTAGGGAATGCATTTTGAACTTTTCGTGTTTTGAGTGGAGATCGAGGTTGAGGTTGCAAGGGTCCAGTATGAGCCGCATGCCTATGGATTTATTCGGGATGAGAAACAACTGAGTAAAACCTCCTCTTGTATCGAGAGCATGGAACGGGCTCTATGGTCTGATTACACAACAGTTGATCGATTTCTTGTTGCAGAATTGGATGGTGTTGAGGGTAATGTTCCCTCCACTTGAAGCAGAGTTGATACTAGGGCAGTATTCTGAAGTTTATCCAGTATTCCATGTAAATAATGTTTAGGACCCAACAATTCGTGGTGATGGACTGCCAAGCTTCCCTAAAATGGCATAGTCTGCTCCCCAACAGGAAATATGTTTATTAATGTTTATGTTTATTAAAACATTTTTTATACCGCCCAATACCGAAGGCATCTGGGCGGTTCACAATCGTTAAAATAAAATTACAGGCTGCTAAGAACCTGAAAGGAACGCCAGTTAAAAATAAAAGCAACAGAGAAGAGATAAAGGATAGAAGAACAAAGTAAGCAGAGGTACATCAACAAGAGAGAGGGGAGGGAGACGAGGATGGGGAGGGGAGGTCATATGCCAGGCTAAAAAGATGAGTTTTAAGTTGTTTTTTAAAAGCTTGGTAGGATTGCTCTGAGCGGAGAGAAGAGGGAAGTGAATTCCAAAGTCTAGGACCCAGAAAGTAGAAAGCCGAGGAGCGAGTAGATTCAAGGTGGGCTTGGGAAGGGGATGGGAGGAACATGCGGTTAATGTGAATGGAACGGAGCAGACGATGAGGAGTACGGAAATGAATCAGGTCAGCAAGATAATTTAAAAGTGGGGTTGGGTTTGTAGGTAGGGGCTGAAATAGCTGGTTGCTGTTTTCTTTCACATGGCGTGGGTCTTTGGCCATACAAAAGACCTGGAGGACATTGAGGTGGAGGCCACAAACATGTGGAATCTACGAGGGTAAAATTGCTGGAAATATTGGTAATGGTAGGTCTTGTGGAATTGGGAAGGCTGTCCCTGGTTAGACAACAAGTTCCCGCACTGTGGACATATGATCCTTGATCTCGGAGACTGCCTTTTGCACCTTGGAGCCAAACAGACTGTCTCCTTGACATGGTGCATCTGCAAGATGATTGTGTAGATCCTTCCTGAGGCCCGAGAGTCATAGCCATGCGATGCGTCCGGCAGAGATGGCCATAGCCGCGGCCCAAGCAGTGGAATCATACACATTATAGATGGAGTGGATGATGTGATACAGAGATTCATGTAGATCATACTGGATGTGTCCCCTATCATCAGCCAACAGTTCTCGTGGAGCGTCCAGTTACAGGAGGTGGTCATGGTAATAGTGTAGGATCTGTAGCTGATAAGCCAAGACTCTCATGGCTAAAAGAGTGCACTTTGGTGGACCTTCTTGCCCACTGCATCCAAGGTACATTGTTCTTTTCTTGTCAGTGTTTGAACTATGGATTTCACACTCTTGGACTATTTGAGAATGACTTTGGAGACAATGGACTAGTTTGGCAACTGCTGGTGGTGAAATCCCAGAGCTGGGAGAACTTGGTAATGAAGGTCGAGGCACTTAGAGGTGGCACTCACGGAGGCTGGGCTTGTTCAGATGGAAGACTGAAGGTCTTATAAGAGTTGATGCACTGGAACCGCTAGAACCTCCTTAGGGGCACTACAGGAGCGGAGGATGGACCGAAAATCTCTTTTGTTGGTAGGAGTTTGGGATTCACTAAGGGCTAGCGTCCATGAGACCTTCTGCAGAAATTTAGGATAGTAGTCCTTTGACAACTCCTCAGACAGATCCTTAACCTGCAGAAGGGCAGGGCAATCATTTGCCTGGAGGGAGGAGATAGTTTCCCATGAGTGATGACCAGCAGTGCCCAGGGATGAAAGTCTATTGTCTTCTGAGGGTAAGGGGGTGTCCAACCGATGAGAGGGTGAGAGATTGGGGGAGAGGTGCCTCGGGGACGTCTTGGATCCTATGGAAGGTCCTCTCTAGGTTGTGCTGTCTGGAGCAGGGCACCACTGTCTTGGACAAAGTGACGGAGAAGAGAGAAGATTGCAGTATTAAGACTTGGCTCCTCCTGGGAGGGGGGCCCTCTAGAGGGAAAGGTAGCAGCATAGAGCATTTTGGCTGTCACCTCCTCTTGAGAGAGGGTTTCCTGGCTATGTGAGAGTCCCTCCAGTTAGGACGTTTGCAGTGGCTGCTTACCTTGCTGGTGGAGGCGGCAGCACTGGTGGAGGTATCCTCAGTGTGTTTTAATTTCGCTGTTGCTTTCCCTTTTCAGCTATTTTTTTCTTGCAGTCAGCAGCTGATTTTCCACCCTTGTCAACTAGTAACAATGGCATCGCTGGGAAGGGGGTGGAGCCACGGGTCCTGGAAGATAGGCCCTGAACTGTCCCCAACGTTGCTGGCGCTTGGGGTGAGTCTTTCCATGGCAAAGCAGCTCTGGTACCCATCCCCAATCGTGCCTTGTCTGGGCCCAATGTGGGGGTGATGATGAGCGCTGTCCAGGCAAGTATTCGAGGGAGGGATCTGCCACTGCTGCCTGATTTACTGCAGAGGTAAGGATGCTGATGGCTCTCACAGATTCTCGGGCAATGCAGCTGCATGAAGACAGCTCTGGAGTCAAGGTTTTGTTTGGGTGGGAGGCTGCTCATAGCTGTGGCTGGAACTGCAAGGCAGTACGGCTACAATGCAGGGTCAGGATCGGCGAAGTGTGAGGAGCCAGTCTATTTCTTTTTAAAGAAGAATTTTGGTAGCATGACAGAACTCAATGGGGTGAGCAGATGAGAAAAACGTTGGCCATAGAGTGAGGCTAGACACTGGCAATATGAGAAAGAGGGAGAGCCGTCCATCACACTAGCACGGACAGAAGAAACTGAAGTACAGTGCAGGAACATTCAGGTGGGAGAAGGCTTACATGCTCATAGAAGTCCAAAAGACTTATCAGGACTATGGAGAGCCCGGCACTATGGCTCCATCCAGGATGTTGCCAGGTCATGCCTATATCCAGGATGTACAGTGTTCATAGGCAATCGCAGAATTCAGCAGAGATTTCCAACGTGCAGCAAGACAAGACAAGGAGCAGTACTACAATGACGTATTCAATAAAAAATAGAATCAGAAACTATTAGAGGAAGAACAAGATTGTTTTTCCTAAAACTAAAGAAAAAATTCCAGCCTCGAATTGGAATGCTACAAGATGCTCAAGGATCCATGTTGAATGATGCTGAGAAGATCAAGAAAAGGTGGAAAGAGTTATTTTATATAAAGATCAAGTGGACCAACAGCCATTTCAACCTGTACCTATGATCAGGAACCATTGGTGATGAAAGAAGAAATTGAAGCAGCATTGAAAGTCTTATCGAAGGCTTTCAATGCTGCTTCAACTTTTTTTTTCCAAGCACTGGACATAGATGGCATTCCCACAGAAGCATTACAGCATCTGATGCAGCTGTTACCATACTTACAAGGATCTGCCAGGAAATTTGGAAGACAACTTCAGGCCAACTGACTGGAAAAGATCTGTGTTTATACCAATACTGACAAAAGGTGATCCGACTGACTGTAGAAATCATCGCACAATCACTCTGACCCCACATACCAGTAAGATTTTACTGAATATTATTCGGCAGAGACTACAACCATACCTGGAAAGAGCAAGGAACGAGAGACATCGCGGTTGTGAGATGGATCCTTGAAAAGACAAAAGAATACCAAAAAGATATCTACATGTGATTTATTGACTATATCAAGACTTTGGTCCAAATTAAGAAGCATGTGTATACCAGACCATCCGATAGTTCTCTTATACAACCATTACATTGATCAAGA
Source organism: Ichthyophis bannanicus (assembly GCA_033557465.1). Classification (NCBI taxonomy): domain Eukaryota; kingdom Metazoa; phylum Chordata; class Amphibia; order Gymnophiona; family Ichthyophiidae; genus Ichthyophis; species Ichthyophis bannanicus. Next base: position 25,495,567 of record CM066046.1, on the reverse strand, counting down.
AGCAACAGTTTGAATGGAACAAGGAGAAACAGAATGGTTTAAAATGAGCAAAAGTCTATGACAAGGCTGCATAGTTTCCCTGTACCTATTTAATTTATATGCAGAACAAATCATCAGAGAAGCAGGACTGTATGAAGACAACCGAGGTGTGAAGATTGGTGGAAGACTCATCAACAACCTTTGCTATGCTGATGATACCACATTACTGGCTGAAAGTGAAGACGATCTCAAACATTTGTTTTTCAAGATCAAGGAGCAAAGTCTTAAAATGGGGCCTGCATCTTAATATAAAGAAGACAAAGATCCTGACAACTGGCAAAATCAATGAGTTCATCGTAGATGGAGAAGAAATTGAAATAGTTGACAACTTTAACCTACTTGGATCAACTATCAATAAAGAAACAAGCAGTAAAGAAATCCGATGACGCATTGCTCTTGGCAGAATGGCTATGAAGGACCTAGACAAGATTCTCAAGAACAGAGATGTCTCTCTCCATACAAAGATTTGACTTGTTCATAACATCTTATAGATGCGAACGTTTACCAGTGAAAAAGATAGACTGGAAGAAAATCAATGCCTTTGAATTATGATGCTGGTGACAAATACTGTGTATACCATGGACTGCCCGAAAAGCATATCAGTCAGTACTGGAGGAGATCAAACCTAAGCTTTCCTTAGAAGCTCAGATGACAAGACTTCAACTTTCATACTTTGGACACATCATGCAAAGAGAGATATTAGAGAAAGACATCATATTTAGCAAGGCAGAAGGTCTGCGCAAAAGAAGAAGGCCAGCAATGAGATGGATCGATACAATAACAGTAGCTATAGGTGCCACTCTATCAACAATGAGCAGCCTGACTGAAGACCGAACACAATCTAGGACAACTATCCAGAGGGTCGCCATGAGTTGACACTGACTCGATGGCACTTAACAACAAAACAACCCTTGAAGCAGGCTGCTACCGAAACATGTTGGGTTTTATGGTTCTTTTATTGTAATATTTATGTATGGTCTTACGATCATTTATGTATTCGTTTTTTTAATAAATCTGTTTGTACCTTTTACCTATTTTTATCACCACTGTTTTTGTGCTGTATTTTTTTATGTGATATATATACCTCTTTTTGTATATTCCTTACATTTGTGGTCAACATTATTGGTACCCTTGCAGATCAACCTCTTAATTAATTTACTTATTTATTTACAGTCTCTTATATACTGCACTATTCATCATCAGCGCGGATCACATGGAACAAAATGCTCAGTACATTTAACACGTATGAGTTTACAGGTAACAGGGCATAAATAACTTGGATAACCGGGGTAACTATTTACAAAACTTACTACATGGAATCATATGCACAGAGGTTTCATAGGAAAACACCAGCCCACTATAGGATTGAATATCAAACTTGGTGTGTTGTTGAAATACCATAAATTTATCTGGGACTGGTATCAGTGGGTGTCATTGAGCTCTAGGTGATGCCATTGGGTTCTATAAGGTACTTGTTGAAAAGTGACCAGTAAACTGGCTTTGGACTATATATGCACGCATATTTGACACATAAAAGAATCAAATAAAACAAGACAAATTAAAAAAGGAAATAGTATAAAAACTGGGACACTGACAGGATATGATTATTCACATAAAAAACTTCATTCCACTGTATATAACCTAAGAAAGAGCCAAGTATCATAATGTTTCCACTATATATTTTTAAACAAAAATTAAAATTCTTGGGAGAAAAAGATCTCACTCGAACATATTCTGTCCAGGCATATCAATCTTGGCCTTGGACTGAGCAAGCTACCTGATTTAGCTCTGGTAATCACAGCTCCAAGAGACTCTACACAAAGCTAAGCTTTCAGACTTCACAATTATCTGTTGTTTTTTTTAATATATATTTTCCTTGCCAATTTATTACCTATTTTATTCTCTTAGAAGACTACTTAGGCACTGTGGTGTGTTAAGGTAATGGCACCAAGGGAGTGGGACAAACACCAAAAAGAAAAAAAGAAACACAAAAAAGACCTTGCTCTTCCTATCTTTCTCCCATTTACATCTATTCACAGCCACCTTGATCTACAGTCTAGTGGCAAACAGCCTAACCTTTGGCTATAAGTTTAGGAATATTTAGATTGACTACATTCCTTTCATAGCCTTTAAATCAGATATCTGAGTGTGCCCTCAGTTCATATAAAGTCTACTGGCCAGGGACACTTTTGATATATAGCTACTTGGAATTGAAATACACACTTGCTTTTAGATTTGCAGAGACCTGGTCTTTTACTTAAGTCTCCTACTTAATTATGCAGCAAAGGTATACATTTTAAGGTAACAGGGTCCTTTGCATAGTGGGCTGATACATAGAAGTAAGATTTCATTTTGAACTTTTCAGTTTCCATTGTCCTGTTACAAGCCTGCTTCACAGGGTGTGGTTAATTCAATCAGCTCTGCAGCCTGAGCAAGCTACCTGATCCAGTTCTGGTCCATCACAGCTCCAAGAGACTCTACACAAAGCTAAGCTTTCAGACTTCACAATTATTTGTTTTTTTTAAATATACATTTTCCTTGCCAATTTATTACCTGTTTTATTCTCTTAGAAGACTACTTAGGCACTGTGGAGTGTTAAGGTAACTGCACCAAGGGAGTGGGACAAACACCAAAAAGAAAAAAAGAAACACAAAAAAAGACCTTGCTCTTCCTATCTTTCTGTTTCCACTTTATAACAGTCTTAATCAGCATGTCGTGTATTCAATGCAATAACTGTGGTGCTTTCATTTTAACAAGAATCATTTGGAGCCTAAGAGCTTGCCCTATATGCCTCAAATTATCTGCTATGCATAAAGAATTGATTCTATTAAGGGAAGAATTAAATGCAATTAAACGCACTTCCTCATGGGTACAAACTGTGCGGTATAGAAGAAATGTAAAATAAATAAATAAATAAACAGCAGGAATAGGTCTTCACATATGGGTACATTGGTACCGACGGAGCCTGCGCGGGAACGTTCCCCAGCGTCAAAAAAGAAAGCCTTTGGGAGCATCCCACACGCATGCGCGCTGCCTTCCCGCCCATTCACTTCCCTCTCATCAGTTGGGTTTGTAGCTGAGACCGAAGGAGGGAAGTAGACAAATGAGAGAGAGAGAGAGAACAACTCCTAGAGGAGGTGGGTGGGTTGTGAAGACTTATTCCTGCTGTTCCCAGACATCACCTGTTACAGGTAAGTAACTGTGCTATCTCCAGGAACAAGCAGGAATGAGTCTTCACATATGGGGACTCCCAAGCTAGAGATGCCTAGAGGAGGTCCCAGCATGTTGCAAATCTAATGGATGGGCCATGCTATTTCCCAGAACCTCAGGCATCCAAGGGATGGAGGGTAGGAGTTGAATTAAAAAGGGTGTGCTGTGGAACAGCTTGACTAAACAAGACATCTAGAGGGGAGTCCCTGTGTAGATCATAATTGTTAGTAAATATTGAATTTCAATTTTCTAATGTGGACCTTACTCAAAAGTATTGCGAAAGTATTTGTTGAGGCTAATATGGGTCTGCTGCTGAGAGCCAGTACATTATCCTCAAAGAAATTACCTCACTGTGAAGTAGAGGAAAATAAATTTTGCAATACAAGCAGAGGTCAGAAGCTTTAATGGCTAGAACTAATCCCAGAAGAAAAAACTGGGGGAGTTTAATGAGGTTGGACTTTGGAGGAAAAGCTAAAGCTTCTGAAGGCCACAGTTTAAAGCTCTTTGTCCTTGGAGCAGAATAAGGATCTAGGAGAGAGGAGATAAATCTGACTGGTTTGGACGAAAAGGTAAAAATAGGCCTTGCAGAAAAACGATCGGTCTATAAGACCCCTTAATCCAAATGAAAGAAAAAAAACATTTGTAGTAGGCGCTGTAGCCTCCAATTTCTTGAAGATCAGTAATGTCTTCCCTAAGTGATGTCACTTAGAATAATGACTTTACATGGAGAGCTTCAGATGTAACGTAACCGGAAAGGTTACAGTAAAAGAAGGTATTTTCTAATTGCCATAGAAATTGGTTGTCCATTTAAAACCCTAAGGTATGCTGGAACAGCATTAATATGGACAGTAACAAATCTTTCAGAGTTTTATTTATATATATATATATATATATATATACACAGTATATATATATATCTCGAGAGAGAGATAGATAGAGAGAGAGATATTCACTTAATAACAAGAAGGGGTAAGACCTGCTTGAGAATATGGACAGAGAATCTTTTTCTGGTTACAAGTGGAAGAACCATGGAGAAGGTTTCATGGAAACCAGTGGAATGTTCTTACTTATAAGGAGAGGTCTAGATTTCTTTAAAAATCCTAGCCTTTGAATAACCAGGAATGGAGACCTATGTGAAGGGGTACGGAGGAGATCCTTAGTCTTAAGACAGGAATCCTGGATCCTTCTATAACTTCAGTGTAGTAGTTGCAAAAGAAGACGCAATATAAGGGGATACCATGTTTGCCCCTCTATGAGGGCAATATGAGTATCATGCGTTCTTTGTTCAGCATAAGCTTCAATGAAGTATTGGGAATTAGAAGGAAAGCAGTAGATAAGGACTGACTGCAGCGAAAAGGAATGCATCCCTGTTGTAGTAGTTCCACTGGAGATGTGTAGTTTTAACGTTCATTGTAAACCGCACTGATCTCAAATAGCGCGGTATAAAAGAAACTGTAATAAATAAATAAATAAATAAATGTGGAACAACCCAGGGAATTGAGCAATTCTTTATGCTTTCACGTGGTCTAAGCCCTGGTTCCTTTTCCTTAAAAGGAAATTTTAAGGAAGATGGTAAGAGTAGGAAAAAACAGCCATGTAGGAGCATGACTGGGCAAAGCCTTTTTAACCATCTGGAAGTTACCTACTAGGAATGGCTCTGACGCTCTTTGGCAAAGGCCCATAGTTGCAGAGCTTTTTTGTATAATTGCAGAGAGCATGTTGTAAGTTGCTTAGGTGAGATCTGGCTGTTTAATTGCCAGTGTGCAACCTAATCTATTCTGTTGGAGCCAAAAAGAATTGAAGATGGCTAAGAATAGTAGACAGGCCGGTTGCCTGCAATGATAAATTGTCCAAGTGGGTTGTGGAACTTCTCTTGGAATTATCTGTTATTAAGGCAGCAGAAAAAGTTAGGTCCTATAGATTGGAAAAGGACCAACAGATATAATTAGGAGTAGTAAAACTCAATTACTGTATGATAAGCTGTCTTAAAAGAAACATTTGAGAAGATTGCAAAGGGGAAGAAAACTCTGTATGGAAACCACTTACTGGAATAGGAATTGAAGAAAATCCTATGGGCTTAATAAAAAAAAAAAAAAAAAAAAAAAAAGTAAGCCCTCCAGTTGAATAGTATCACTCTTAGAGACTGAATGTCTCGACTAAGAGGGATAGAAAGTAATACAGAATTGAGAAGACTTACAATTTGGTAAGTCCCTGAAAAGGTAAAGCCCCCTTGCAGTCAAAACTATGAGATATCCTCGTACAGGAAAAGTGTCAAGGTGAAGGGCATAGCCTACCTTGTTGTTAGTTGTTACTCCTCTTTTTCCTTCAAAAGGAGAGGAGAAACCTGTTACCTGTAGGGCATGATTGTCCTCAATAGCTCTTGAAGCTAAAAGAATGGATTTCTCTTGTGGCAAGAGATTCATGCCTAGAGTCGAGGATTGAGTCAGTGTATCACTGATATCTCAGTAAGGATGAGATGAACTGTAGATGCTTCTGTTGATAAGAAGTAGGTTACCGGTTCTAACCCTCAAACAGGAAAAATAGATTTAATGAATAAAATATCAGAAACCCTGCGACTGCTGGGTTTGCTGAGCCTGTTGAGGTTTTGATTTTCTTAGCCTGGTATGATGTTGCCCTTCTTTGGAAATATCTGCATGATGGGTAGAAGATGGATAAAACTTTTTTCCCCTAGGGCAGGGGTCTCAAACACGCGGCCCACGGGCCGCATGCGGCCCGCGAGAGACCTTTGTGCGGCCCGCGAGAGACCTTTGTGCGGCCCGCGATGCATAGGGGGAAAAAAAAACACCCCGGCTTCTGCTGCTGCTGCCGCCGCTGCCGTGGCCGGCAATAGCAGCAATATCGCAAGTCCCGCGGGCTCCGCTCCCCCCCCCTTTCCTTCCTGCTTGCCTGCCAGTTCTCCGCTTCGGCTTCGCCTTTCAGAGCCGCGAAGGGAGAGCTTCTCCCTCGCGACTCTGTTCAGCCCGCTGGGGCAGATGGGAAATTTCCCATCTGCCCCAGCGGGCTGAACAGAGTCACGAGGGAGAAGCTCTCCCTTCGCGGCTCTGAAAGCCAAAGCCGAAGCGGAGAACTGGCAGGAAGGAAGGAAGAAGGGGGGGGGGGAACAGAGCCCGCGGGACTTGCGATATTGCTGCTATTGCCGGACACGGCAGCGGCGGCAGCAGCAGCAGAAGCTGGGTTTTTTTTTAAAGTTTAATTTTCCCGGGGGGGGGGGGAGGGAGGGAGGGAGGGAGCAGGACTTGATGGGGGGAGCAGGACGGGGGGGGAGCAGGACTTGATGTGGGGGGGGCAGGACTTGATGGGGGGGGAGCACTGAAAATGGGGTGATGGGGGTTAGGACTGGTAATGGACAGATGGGGGTTAGGACTGGAGGTGGTCTGATTGGGGGGCTAAGACTGAAATGGGGTTATGGGGGGGCTAAGAATGAAGATAGGGCGATGGAAGGGTTAGGCCTGGAAGTGGGCTGTTGGGGGGCTTAGGACCGATAATGGGCTGGGGGGGGGGCTAGAACTGGTAATGGACTGGGGGGGGGTGCTATGACTGGAAATGGGCCGAGTAGAAGGGGGAGCTTGAACTGCAAATAGCTGATGGGGACAGGGTCTTGGAATGGTAATGGGCTGAGTGGAAGGGGGCTTGGAATGGAAATGGGCTGATGGGGAGGGGGGCTTGGAAAGGAAATGGGCTGTGAGGGGAGGGAGCTAGGACTGGAAATGGGCTGATGATGCGGGGACTAGAAGGGAGCGGATGCTGGGTGGGGCAGGAGCTAGAAGGGAGTTGATGTTGGGGGACGATTAGAATGGGATGGGGCTGGGAGAGTGAAATGGAGAGGGGAAATATATTTTGTGTGGGAGGGAAGAAAAATCTACAATTGGCCGGGTATTGGGAGAGTAAGTGGGGATTGAGGATGGAGGGGTAAAATTTGAGTGGATGAAATAGGAATGAGGAAAGAGCAAAAGGAGAATGATTAGTATGTTAAAGCAGATGTAGAGAGAATGGAAAAAAACTAGGAAAGAAGAAAGGACAAATGAACAGCAGACGATGGAGAGTTAGCAGAAGACACAAAGAAACCAGAAGAAAGTGAATGGAACAATTGCAACTGAAAAAAAATGCACAAAAGGTAGAAAAATATCTCTTTATTTTGAATTTATTAACTGAAATATGTCAGCTCTTGGAAATGTGCATCTTTAACGTCTGCACTTTATTTAATACAAGAGGAAATCAATGTATAGTTTTATTTCTACAGTGTTGTACATTCTAAGTTTGGCTTTTGGGGTTCCCAGTTTAATTGTCTTCCTGTTTCTAAATTGTGATTCCTTGTTTGGTGATGGTGTATGTTCTGCATGTGTAACTGAGCTGAGGTATTCTGTTTATGTAATTCCTATTTGACATTGCCACTTGTTCTCTTTCCCGAGTAGGTCATGTATTGTTATTCTCTGAAATGTGTTGATTTAATATTTGCAGTGTTGCCTTTTGATAGTTAGGGTATGGTGCTTTGTGAGTCCTGGTAGTGCTGTTAGGACACGGCAGGTTTGCTATGGGTTCTAAATGAGCAGTGTTTCTAGTAGTTCCTAATGTGCCTGGCGGTTGGCACTGGTTTATAGTAATGTAGAAATCTTTTAGTCTTTCTTTATCCATACACTCATTAAGAGGCATGTTTACTAAAAGTTAGTGTATGGTAACATTATGCAAATATTTATGCAAATGATGCCCTTATGCAAATGAGGCCTGCGTCTTGTGCGGCCCCCGGGTTACTCTACAAGTCCTCATTTGGCCCTCAAAGCAATTTGAGTTTGAGACCCCTGCGCTAGGGGGATAAAGTTTGTTAGGAGATTTTTTACTAGCTGGGATAGAGGAAAGTTTTGACAATCCTCTGAAAGCAACAATATCAGTGTTTAACTGATTAGCTTGGAATAAAGCATCCTTGTTAAAGAGATTTTCACCAGTACAAGGAATATTTCCCAGCCTTTCTTGTACCCATTTGTCCAAGTCTGAAGCTTGGAGCTAGGCCATGTGTCGTGCCCCTATGGCTATAGCAGAGGTTCTGCTAATAGACTCAAAACAGTCTAGGGAAGCACGATTAAGGAACTTAGAGACATTTTGAGCATGACTGAATAATAAGAAATAGTCTGCTCTTTTATGTTTTTGAAGAAAAGGGTTCAAAAGTTTTACGTTTTTTGTGACCTCTTCAAGAGATAATTCCATATAGAAAATATATGAGATAATTCTTGCTGAAAGCATGGATGCCTGGAAGCATCGATGTCCAAAGGCATCTAAAGTCCTAGACTCACGACCTGGCGGATAAGAGGAGTGCGTCTTTGCACTCTTAATACGCCTCATTGCTGATTCTACAACAATAGAATGATGAGGAAGTTGAGTCTTTTGAAAACCTGGAGAAGGTGGCACCTTGTACATAGTCTAAATGTATGAAATACTCTGAACTAGATATTTAAACGTGTGATATATATAGTTTCACATTAAAGTTAACAAACTAACTGTTCCAAAAGATTTCATAATGACTGACGGGGTCTCAGACTCCAGGCTCCCAGAACTTCAGCAAATTATTCACAAGAAGCCTATTTTTGCATCAGCAATAATTTACTGAAGTTCTGGGAGCCTGGAGTCTGAGACCCCATCAGTCATTATGAAATCTTTTGGAACAGTTAGTTTGTTAACTTTCATGTGAAACTATATATATCACACGTTTAAATATCTAGTTCAGAGTATTTCATACATTTAGACAATTATTACTCTGATAGAATTGACCACATTAGATTTGTGAGGCACCTTGTACATAGTGTCAAGTGTCTTAGAATGTGGGGATACCGTTAAAGGAGTTTCCCACATTCTTAATAGTAGAACCTGTAAGATCTGATGCAAAGGAAGCATGATCATCTACTTTGGAATCCAGGGGAATTGCAGAGTTTCTGAATTCCCTGGTATAGATTCTTTACCAGGTATAGAAATGGCAAGTAACTTTGCCATATCAAGCAGAAAAGCTTGAAAATAAATCTCTCCTGAGGAGGACCCTCTGAAATGAGGGGTAAAGGCTTGAATTGTTGAAAATTCAGCCTTGGTACCGGATGGATTCATCCCAGTCATCAGGATAGGAAGACTTGAAAGGATGAAGCATCGGATTTTCTTTAAAGAGATGTCGTCGGTACCGAGACGAGTCGGTACCGAATCCTCCATGCTAGAGAGCGATTCCAGGCTCGGCATCGAAGGAAGTGAGTCTGTCAAAGCAAGCATCGATGGTACAGACACCGGTGCTGAAGCCGATACCGATAATCGGGGAACGGTCTGCAGCAACTCTAGCGGTACCGAAGTAGCTGAGAGATTCACTAGACTACGTTCATTGTTGAGGAATATCTCATCCATCACCATAGCCGATGCCGCCTGAAGCAGCCACAACCACCGAGCATGGCCCAGGTATGTCCATGGAGGTAAGAATCTCGGGAACAACCTGAAGCCCCGTTAATGCTTTGGAGCCAGAAGACTCCCGCCGGGGCTTTATTGCCAAAATGTCCTCGAGGGCAACGCCAGAGGCATCTCGATGCTTAGAAGGAGATCTACCACTCGAGGACTGGCTAGTCTTTACAGACTTTTGTTTGGTTACCTGATCCTGTGAGAAAGAAGACATTCTGGCTGGTGACATCGAGTCTGATGTGAAACAAGTATCGAGTTGTGCTCGATCCTGAAGACTTCTATTTAAGCTCCTGTAGGAGAGACACTCCAGTGGGCAATGGTCAGGACCAAAACATTTTAGACACCAAGTATGAGTGTCTAAAAATATATTTGTACCGCCACACTTTGAGCATTTCTTAAGGATATTGGCTGGCTTTTCCATAATGGAAAGGATAGAGGCCTAGTGGCCAAGAAACTGTCAGGCACTAAACAGGAAAAAATTCCTTAGAAAAAAGACGACATTTTTAGTAAAAAGAAAGAAAAGCACTGGCGGTACCGGTGGCATCAAGGGAAGGCAGACGCGACCACAAAAAACAAGAATAAAAAAGAAGAATTTTCTGCGGTGACAGGAATACGTCCTGCCGGCTCCGCAGAAAACGGAAAACTGATGAGAGGGAAGTGAATGGGTGGGAAGGCAGCGCGCATGCGTGTGGGATGCTCCCAAAGGCTTTCTTTTTGGACGCTGGGGAGCGTTCCCGCGCAGGCTCCATCGGTACCGACGTACCCATATGTGAAGATTCATTCCTGCTTGTTCCTGGAGATTGGATTCATAGAAAGTGACATTGAAAAAGCAAAAATGCTAAACAAATACCTCAGTTCTATTTTAGCAAAAGAAAATCCTAGAGAAGGACCACCTGTGATTAACAAATATACAAATGGAAATGGAGTAGATACTACACCATTCACAGATTATGTGTTTTAACAGCTTGCAAAACAAAGTGGACAAAGCCAATAGACCGGATAGGATACATCCCAAGATACTGAAAGAGCTCAGAGGTTCTTGCAAGGCCTTTAAAGAATGTTTTTAATAGATCCTTAGAGACAAGAGACGTTCCGCAGGACTGGAAAAGGGCCAATGTGGTACCTCTTTACTAAAGTGGCAACAGGTAAGAAGTAGCAAACTAAAGGCCAATAAGCCTTACCTCAATGGCAGGAAAAATAATGGAGGCGCGCCTGAAAGAGAGAATAGTGGACTTTGGTAAAACCATGTTGCCTCGGAGCATGCAACCTATTGGTTTTGAGAAAGGACGATCATTCCAAACAAATCTGATTGAATTCTTTGAATGGGTGACCAGAGAACTAGATTTCGGGCATGCGATGGATGTGATCTACCTAGATTTCAGTAAAGCCTTTGATACGCTTCCTCATAGAAACATGATGACAGAAAAAGACCACATGGCCTATCTAGTCTGTCCTTCCATATCAACAACTACAACAGTCCACTTTTTACCTTTAGAGATCCTCTGTGTTGGTCCCATGCTTTTTTGAATTCAGTTACTGTCCTCATCTCTACCACCTCCACTGGGAGACTATTCCATGGATCCACTACTCTTTCCGTAAATAAATATTTCCGCATATCACTCCTGAATCTATCTCCCTTCACCCTCATCCCATGTCCCCTCGTAGCAGAACTTGCTTTCAATTGAAAGAGGCTCTCTCCCTGAACATTTATGCCACGGAGGTATTTAAACATTTCAATCATATCACCTCTATCCCGCCTTTCCTCTAAGGTGTACATATTAAGATCCTTAAGTCTGTCCTCATATGCTTTATAATGAAGCCCACTAATCATTTTAGTAGCCACCCTCTGCACCGACTTCATCCTGTTCACATCCTTTTGAAGGTGCGCTCTCCAGAATTGCACACTATACTCCAAATGAGGTCGCACCAAAGACTTATACAGAGGCATTATCACCTCCTTTTTTTCTGCTAGCCATTCCTCTCCGTATGCACCCAAGCATCCTTCTAGCTTTTGCCGTCGCCTTTTCTACCTGTTTAGCTACTTTAAGATCATCAGACACAACCACGCCTAGGTCCCGCTCTTCTTTAGTGGACAAAAGTACTTCACCTCCTATACTGTATTGCTCCCTTGGATTGCTGCAGCCCAAATGCATGACCTTACATTTTTTAACATTAAATCCCAGCTGCCAAATTCTAGACTTAGACTTGATAGGAGGCTTATCAATAAACTGACCAGCCTGGGGATGGGTCCCAAGGTGGTGAACTGGATCAGAAATTGGATGACCGACAGCTGACAGAAGGTGATAGTAAACGGAACTCACTCGATTGAAAGGAAGGTGATTAGTGGCATGACCCAGGGATCAGTCCTGGGGCCAGAACTGTTCAATGTATTTGTGAGTGATATTGCTGAAGGACTGAATGGAAAAGTCCATCTTTTTGCAGATGACACGAAAATTTGCAACAGAGTGGACTCCCCTGAGTGAGTCCCTGAGATAACATGAGGAAAGATCTGCAAATGCTAAAAGAATGGTCTAATGCTATGCAGTTAAGATTTAATGTGAAGAAGTGCAGTGTCATGCACTTGGGATGTAGAAATCAAGGGAATTGTATGAGATAGGGGGCAATAGATTGGTGTGCACGGACCAGAAGGACCATGGAGTGATTGTTTCTGAGGATCTCGAAATGGCGAAACAATGTGACAAGGCGGTGGCCAAAGCCAGAAGGATGCTGGATTTCATACAGAGAGGAACTACCAGCAGAAAGAGTAGTTACTCACCTGTTACAGGTGTTCTCCAGGAGCAGCAGGAATCAGTCCTCACATATGGGTGTTATCGGCGCCGATGAAGCCCCAGCGGAGCATTTCCCCAGCTTTCTATGAAAGCCTTTGGGAATGCAGGCACACATGAGCGGTTCCCTTCCCGCCTAAAGGTGCCATCTTGCCTCAGTCAAATGACATAGCTAAGAACAGCACACAAAAATGAAAAAATAAACTATGTACAACTGCAACTCCAAGGGGAGGAGGGAGGGTTGTGAGGACTGATTCCTGCTGCTCCTGGAGAACACCTGTTACAGGTGAGTAATTACTCTTTCTCCAGGACCAAGCAGGAAGTCAGTCCGCACATATGGGTGACTCCCTAGCTCTGGGCTACCGAGGAACCCAGGCTGAACAAGAGAACTCCCTCTAGTCTCAGCAGCAAAGAAAGGCTTTTCAAGGACACAACCTCCACCGGTAGCCCAACAGAGGGCAGGAGTTGCCTAAACCTCAAAGAGATTCCGGAGTACTGCCTAGCCAAAAGCACTGTCCCTACGGGACTCCCTCTCCAGGCAGTAATGGGCTGCAAAAGTCTAGCTTGAAGACCAAGTTGCAGCCCTGCAGATGTCTACCAAGGGCACGGAGCGGAGATGAGCCACTGAGGCAGCCATTGCCCTGACACGATGGGCCGTGACCCTACCCTGCAAAGGAAGGTCAGCCGCCTTGTAAGCCCAGGTGATACAGTCAGCCACCCAGATGGACAAGGTAAGCTTGGACACAGCTAACCCCAACTTATTGGGGTCAAAGGATACGAAGAGCTGAGTAGCCCTTCTATGCCCTTGCATACGGTCAAGGTAGAAGGTAGAAGGATAAGGCCCTCCTACAGTCCAGGGTATGCAGGACTGCTTCAGCCTGGCTAGCATGAGGCCTAGGGAAGAATGTTGGAAGAATCACCTCCTGACTGAGGTGGAAAGAGGAGACAACCTTAGGGAGGAACTTTGGATGAGTCCAGAGGACTACCCTGTTCCTGTAAATCCTGGTGTAAGGCCTGTCACAGACCAGGGCTTGAAACTCACTTACTCGCCTAGCTGAGATAAGGGCTATTAGGAAGAGTGTCTTCCAGGAGAGGAAGCGTAGTGGACAAGTAGCCATCGGCTCAAAAGGTGGGCGAGTCAGCTGCTGCAAGACCACATTCAGCTCCCACTGAGGGGCAGGAGGGCGGATGGGAGGCTTGAACAAAAGCAAGCCCCTGAGAAAGCGGGACACCAAGGGGTGACCAAATAGAGACTGCCCCTCTACCAATGAGTGGTGAGCTGCTAGAGCTGAGAGGTGGACCCGAACAGAATTGGACTTAAGTCCCTGATTGGATAAGTGCAGTAAATACTGAAGCACCACTGGCACAGTACAGGAGAAAGGATCCTCTGTACGTAGGTGACACCACACAGAAAACCTCTTCCACTTGAGAGCATAGGTTTTCCTCGTAGACTGTTTCCTAGAGGCTAGTACAACCTCCTCAACTTCCTGAGGTAGGCCCCAGGGAGCCAAAACTACCCTTGCAGCCTCCAGGCCATCAAATTGAGAGACTTGAGATTGGGGTGCAGAAGGGAACCCTGGTCTTGTGTGAGAAGATCGGGTTGCAACCCCAGAGGTAGTGGAGGATCCACCGCCAGTTGAAGCAGAAGAGGAAACCAAGGCTGTCTCGGCCATCTGGGAGCTACCAGCAGGACCGAGGCTTTGTCCTGAAGAATCTTGAATAGGGTTTGGGCCACCAAGGGCGTGGAAGGAAACCCATAGAGGAGGCCCTGAGTCCAAGATATCAGAAAAGCATCCGCTGCTATCCGCAGAGGATGTGGTTGCCTGGAGCAGAACTTTGGCAGTTGCTTGTTCAGTGGGCTGGCAAAAAGATCCATCAAAGGAAGACCCCATTTGAGAAAGATCTTCTGAACTACCGAAGGATGCAGCTGCCACTTGTGGGGCTGCAGAATCCTGCTTAACCTGTCTGCCAGGTAGTTGTCCTGGCCTGGAAGGTACACAGCCTTGAGGAGCATGTTGTGCTTGAGGGCAAAAGAACACAGGTCCTGGGCCTCCCAACAAAGGATCCTGGACCCGGTTCCGCCCCGTTTGTTCACATAAAACATGGCAACTTGGTTGTCTGTCTGGATCAGGACAGAAGACTGGTGAGTCAGGGTAGGAGTGAAAGCTTTGAGTGCTATGCGAATAGCTCTGAGTTCGAGGAGATTGATCTGCTGTGCAGCTTCCCAGGGAGACCAGAGTCCCAGGGTGCACTTGCCCAGACAATGCGCTCCCCAGCCTTGCAGGGAGGCATCTGTGGTTAGCACCACTGTGTAACCTGGAATCTGAAAGGGCACCCCTTTCAGCAGATTGGGTGGGTGCAGAAATGGTCTGGACACCCTTATCCTGTCTCTGAGGCTGCCTGTGGCCTGGGACCACTGAGATTGAAGACACCATTGTGCAGGCCTCATATGGAGCCTGGCATTGGGGGTCACATGCACTGTCGAAGCCATGTGGCCTAGAAGTCTCAGGCAGAGTCTGGCGGAGACCAGGGACCTGCTGAGAAACTGACTTGCCAAAGCCATCAACCTTAGGGCTCTGTTTTCTGGCAAGAATGCCTTTGCCAGGAGAAAGTCCAGCCTTGCCCCTATGAACTCCAAGTTCTGGGAAGGGAGCAAAGTGGACTTTGCGAGGTTTATAACAAACCCCGGGCGTTGTAGAAGAGCAATGGTCCTGAGGGTGGCTTGATTGGCCTCCTGACTTGTCTGACCCCTGATGAGCCAGTCGTCCAGATAGGGGAAGACAAAGGATGCCCTGATTTCTCAGGTAGGCCGCCACCACTGCTAAGCACTTTGTAAAGACTCTGGGGGCGGAGGTGAGGCCGAAAGGCAGCACTCTGAACTGATAATGGTTTCCTCCCACGATGAACCTGAGGTACTTTCTGTGGTCTGGATGAATGAGGATGTGAGTGTACGCATCCTTTAGATCTAAGGAGCATAGCCAATCTCCCTGCTGGAGGTAGGGCAGAAGGGTTCCAATAGTAAGCCCAGTTAGACCCCTGCCAACATGGTTTTAGGGAATCCCACGGAGTGGAAACCCTTCTTACCACCCTCTTCTGCAGGATAATCACTGGCATTGATGACATCCGTCAAGGATTTGCTCTCATCTTTCTGGACATCGCTGCAGCTTTTGACTCAGTAAGTCATGAGCTTCTCTTAGGTCGACTATTTGAGAAAGGAATTACTGGTAGAGCGCTTGATTGGTGCAGATCTTACCTGTCTGGAAGATGGCAGCATGTGCGTTCTGGAGGGATGACATCAGAACCTTTCCACCAAAGCCAGGGAGTCCCACAAGGTTCTTCCCTTTCGGCCCTCTTGTTTAACATTTACATGCAGCCAATTTGCAAGATCATCCGATCCTTCAATGTCGACTGCATGTTATACGCTGATGATGTCCTGCTGTACATACCCTTCTCTACGGAACATCCGGACCTCTCTCCACTGACGAGTTGCTTCAACGCAATATCTGACTGGCTTCTCTCCCAAAACCTCCGAATACAACATAAGAAAACGGAAGTACTCTTCATTACTAGGAACACTAACTTCACACCACCACAATTCCTTAAAGTAAAAGAAGCAGAGCTACAAACTAAACCATCAATACGCTACCTGGGAGTCACCTTGGATCAGCGCCTAGACATGAAAGCCCACATAGGGAACACAGTCAGAGCAGTATACTACAAGATCCGCTCACTTCGGCATTTACGATCTATGCTGGAACCAAATGACTTCAGGACTATATACCAGGCATTGATCATACCTCATTTTGATTACGCCAATGCCATCCTTCAAGGCCTGCCCCTATCCACCCTACACCCGCTGCAGCTCGCCATGAACGCTGCAGCAAGGGTCATCCATGGAGCCCCCAGAAGCGACCACGTGACACCTCTGTTGATACAATTACATTGGCTACCTATCCAGGCTAGAATCGTTTTTAAGACTCTGTTACTCACTTTTAAAGCTATTAACAAGCTCTCCCCTGAATCAATAATGGCCCTCATCCATACCATATCTCCTAATAGAGCAAGGAGATCCACAGCTACAAACACCCTAAAAGTCCCGAAAGCATTAACAGTTTGCACTTCATCTACAGCCAACAGGGCGTTTAGTATCAGCGCACCAAGATGCTGGAACGCATTACCTCCAGATATCCGGGCTATTAAGGGCCTTACGCAGTTTAGGAAAGCCCTCAAGTACCATCTTTTCAATAAGTACCTCATAGAACCCAACCTCACCCACCGAGACAGAGATGCAACCCACTAAGCAAATATATGGTTTCCCAACAACATGCCAAGAAAGATTCTCTAACCCTTAGTGGTGCATTTGTTTCTATAGAATTCATGATCATACAACCTTATGTAGCAATATTTGTAAATAGTTTACAAGCTTATGTAGCAAGTTTTTGTAAATAGTTTACCCCTGTTATCTAAGTTACTTGCCCTGTTATCTGTAAACTCATACATGTTAACTGTACTGAGCGTTTCTGTTCCATGTAAACCGCGCTGATGCTGAATAGTGCGGTATATAAGAGAATGTAAATAAATAAATAAATAATAATAATAAGCATCTTGAACTTTTCCTTCACTAGGAACTTGTCGAGGTTCCTGAGGTCCAGAATGGGACGAAGGCCACCGGTCCTTTTGGGCACCAGGAAATACCTGGAGTAGAATCCGTGACCTTGCAAGTGGGGAGGCACAGGCTCCACCGTCCTGTCCACCAACAGACCCTGAAGCTCCTGACGGAGAAGGTCTGTGTGCAGAGGAGGCCTTGGAGGCTCCCCTGGAAAATATGGGGGTGGCAGTTGGTGAAAATGGAGGGCATAGCCCTTGTGGACTATCTCCAGCACCCAACTGTCCCTGGTGATAAGGGGCCATTGGTGGGCAAAGAGGGTGAGAAGACCTCCTGTGCAGGGTTGGGAGAGCAGTGGAGGAGAGGCTATGCTCAAGGAGTCAAAAACCCCCACCCTGTTGAGTGGTAGCAGGGGCCTGAGGCTTGGGGGTCCTCTGCCTACGGGGCCCATTACCCTGGCCCTTGGCTTGCTGACCCTGGGGGGCAGCTTGGGCAGACTGATATTGTGGGTACTGTTTGTAGGCACTGCCCTTCCTCGGGTAAAAGGGCTTCTTACCCGAGCCCTTCTTTTTATGAGAAGGGGCAGAGGTCTTCCTCGACAGCCTTGTCCGAGTGAGGTGCTCAGTCTCGAGCTGAGCGGCCTTCTCGGTCATGGGCTTGCCAAAAAGGTTTTCACATCGGCAAGGGACATCGACCAACTTGTCCTGAACCCATGGTTCGAGGTCCGATGACTGCAGCCATGCCTGGCGTCGAGCCACGATGCCGGCTGCCGCACATCGGGCCGAAGCCTCGAAGCCATCGTAGGCGGCGCGGGACATGAACTTCGAGCAGTCCCGAATCCCCGAAGACAAGGACTTAAATCTCTGCAAGGCTTGCCCGGAGAGACCAGCAGAGGACCCGGTCAACTCCTTGGCCAGATCCTGCAAGTACATGCCCATGTACAGCTGGTAAGACTGGACACGGCAAGCAAGCATCGAGCCCTGAAAGCACTTTCTACCGACGCCATCGAGGCTTTGGGCCTCCCTGCCAGGAGGCACCGTGGAATGCATCTTCTGACTCTTCAGACGATGCATGGCCGATTCCACAACCATGGAATGGTGTGGTAGCTGTGCCTTCTGAAAGCCAGGGCTCTTCCGGAGCCGATGGATCGAATCGACTCGCTTGCTAAGAACCGGCGCCGAGGCCGGTGCCTCCCACATACGGAAGAGGAGCCGTTCCAGCATCGGAGGAACCGGGACAGTAAAGGCCTCCTTCGGAGGAGAGTCATACTGCAGCGCGAGCTCTTCAGCTCGAGGCTCTTCCTCGGGATCCGCCGGAATAGCCAAGGCAGTGGTCATATCCCTGACGAACTCCGAGAACCGGGTGTTCTCCGGGGGGGACCTACTCCGGGGCTCAGACTGTGGTGAGTCCGAAGGGACGCACAGAGTCTTAAAGGTATCAGGAGACTCCTTGTCCTCCGTCTCCGAAGCCGACTCGTCCGAGGAAGAGTCGGGGTCCGACCCCGCAGGGCCCTGGAGCACCCACCCCGCCGCCGGAAGCACCGGTGTCGATGCCCTCGATCCCGAACGGGAGGTCGAGGGAGACCGCGACCAAGGTCGACTCCGAGCCACGATGGACTTGAGTATTGGCCATGTCTCCGGGGTCGACTTCGACGTCGATGTCCGGGTGGTCAGGGCAGATGCTCCAGACAGGCTGGCCATCAGTGCCTGCTGCTGCTCCATGAAGGCAGACATTCTGCTCTCCAAGGCTGTCATCCTGAGACTCAGCTCGGGAGACGCAGCAGCCACCGACTCGGGCCCCGGTGGTGCCAGGCCCGACGTCGGCTCCTTGGGAGGAGAGTCCACGAGGACTACGGGGCTTATGTGTCCAGCAGACTCCGGCTCCACACGAGGAACTTTGGCAGGCTTCTCCGGTTCCACAGGCCCGGGGCGACGGTCGGGGGTCTTAGACCTGGCCCTCGAGGAGCCAGGGACCTCCTCCTCCGATGCCCTCATGAGCCGTTTCTTCCTCTTGCGTTCCCGGTCGACAGACCCCCTGTCCGAGGAGTTTCGACGGCACTCGGGATCGGAATCCTGAGATGTCGAGGCCTCAGATGAGGTCCGGGCCTAGCCAGAGGCTGAGTCCAAAAAAAGCCTTTCCTTTTGCTGCTGGCGACTTCGTAGTGCCTTGGAAGACATTTTTCCACAGGCCCCGCATGACTTAGGATCGTGGTTGGGGCCGAGGCACTGAAGGCAGCAGTCATGTGTGTCGGTGAAAGACATTAGTTTCTTACACCGATCACACTTCTTAAAACCACTGGAAGCCATCGGGGAAAAAAGAGTCCCTGCGAGGTCAAAGGACCGGCCTTCCAGGGAATAAGACAAAAAAGGGCGCGAACGCCAGCCACGAAGGGCAAAAACTGAAAAAGAAGAATCGGGCTCGATACCGGTGTACCGAACCCAGCGGGAGGGGAACCGGCGTCGAACCGGTAGAAAAAGAGCAAAAAATCGCTGAAAAATCTAATTTTAACTGGGAAAACTGGACACACGTCCGGTGGGCTTCACTGAAAAAAAAGAGACTGAGGTAAGATGGCACCTTTAGGCGGGAAGGGAACCGCGCATGCGTGCCTGCATTCCCAAAGGCTTTCATAGAAAGCTGGGGAAATGCTCCGCTGGGGCTTCATCGGCGCCTATGACACCCATATGTGAGGACTGACTTCCTGCTTGGTCCTGGAGAAAGGATGAGGTACTAATGCCACTGTACAAGTTGCTGGTGAGGCCTCACTTGGAATACTGTGTTCAGTTTTGGAGACCATATCTCACAAAGGATATAAAAAGACTAGAAACGGTTCAGAGGAAGGCGACCAAAATGATTTGGAGCCTGAGCTAGAAGATGTATGAAAAGAGATTCCAAGACCTAAGTATGTATACTCTAGAGTAGAGGAGGAACAGGGGAGATATGATACAGACCTTTAAATACTTAAGGAGTATTAATGAACAAACAAACCAACCTTTTTCAAAGACAGGGAAGCTGAAAGGGTGGTGGATGCTTGGAAAGCTCTCCCGATGGAAGTGGTGGGGCAAATACAGTGACAGAATTCAATATGGCATGGGACAGACACAGTGGATCCCTTTATAGAAAAAGTATAAAATGAAAATAAACTTAACTGTCTCTGATATCTCAACAAGTAGAGATGAGCTGCACGAAGTGGTGGGTACACCCCTAAACAAAGGCATGGGGAGGGTGACCTGCACGGAGCGGCAGGCACACCTAATCTTGCTACTTTGCTAGGCAGACTAGATGGACCAGGCTGGTCTTTATTGCAATCATATACTATGTTACTGTATCAATGACCAAAAAATTCCCAAAGAGCAAATATATATAGCTCTAAACCTCACAATTCACGATTTGAATATGGATTGATTAGTGGGTTAAAAAAAAGGGGGGTTGTTTCCTGCAGGATGGGTGCCTCTGCTGCTATAATGTGTGAATTTGTTTTTTTGTTTTAGCATGGAATGTTGGTATTTGCAGCCCTATTCTCCCTGTCAAAGCAGTTGCAAAATGCCATGTGGGTGTCTACAGTGGCGTTGGGGCATTGTGCAGATAAGTGTTGGGCTAAATTGCGCTATCTGGGTGATGTTGTATAATTTATAGACTGCAGGTTTTATCCTGTTTTGTATATCATACTGTATGGATTGTGAAGTTTAGAGCCATATATATGTTTGTCTTTGGGAGTTTTTTGGTCATTGATGTTCCAGAGCTTAGTCCAAAGCCAAGATTGATATGCCTGGACCGAATATGCTCGCGGGTCTGAGATCTTTTTCCCCCGAGAATTTTATCTTTTGTGTAAAAAAAATAGAAACCTAGAAACATGACAGCAGAAGACGACCACATAGCCTATCTAGGCTGCCCTTCCATATCAACCACTATAACAGATCTTTTAGAGATCCTCTGTTTGTCCCATGCTTTTTTTGAATTCAGATACAGTCCTCATCTCTACCACTACCTGGCCTCTTTCTTGGTTATATACAGTGGAATGAAGTTTCTTTATGTGGATAATCTCCTTTCTTTATTCTGAGATTTTTGGACAATATTTATTTTTTTAGGACATGATTATTGGCACCCTTATAAACAATTCAACAAGAAACCACATCCCCAATGAAGTAAAATTAGATGCACCTGTGATCAACTGTCAGTACTCACCTGACTTGAATCAACCGATGAATGATGGCTCTAATGTTTAAAATGGCCACATTCACTCCCTGTTGCATTTTCACAATGGTGAAGACAGCTGACCGTAAGAAAAGCAAAGTTACTCACCTTTGGCAGGTGTTTTCTGTGAACAGCAGGAATAAGTCCCTTGACAGAGCCCTGCATGGGAATGCTCCCCAGCTTCCTATCAGAAGCTTTTGGGAGCTTCCATCACACATGTGCGCCTGCCTTCTCACCTGCCATGGTGCCATCTTTTCCTCAGTAAGATACAAAGCTAGTAGCCCAAACAACTCTACGGGGAGGTGAGAGAGTTGTGAGGACTTATTTCTGCTGTTCACAGAGAACACCTGCTACAGGTGAGTACCGGTAACTATGCTTTCTCCATGAATAAGCGGGACTCTCAAGCTACAGGCTACCAAACACGAAAAACCAGACCAACAGGGGCAACAAGGATCGGGAGAAACAGAAGATGTAGTCCCCCTTTGGGACTCAACCGATTCAACGTCTATAGCAAGCATCAACATCAGGATTTATTTATTAATTTATTTAATACTCTTATATACCGCGCTATTCGACATCAGTGCGGTTTACATGGAACATCAAAGCAGTTTTACAGTGGGGTTACACCGTAAATTACAGATAACAGGGAGATTAACTTGGATAACATGTTAACTATATACACAAAGGCATAAGGTGAAAGCCCTATGTACATCACATTGTGGAATGATTTGATTACCGGGTGATTAAGGATCTGTGTTGCGTGTAGGGCGTTTTGGCTTGCCTACTTCAGGGTAGCACTTGAGGAAGAGGTGGTGCTTCAGAGCCTTCCTGAATTTAGTTATCTCTGTGATGGCTCGTAGGCTGGGTGGCAAGGCGTTCCAGCTTCTAGGTGCACAAAGACTGAAAGCTCTGTTTGCGGTTGACTGTGTACACTGGGTTATTGTTTTGGGGATTACTTTAGTATTTATTGCTGCGTGTCGTCTGGCTCTGGTAGGGGGAGTCATGAGCATAAGGCTTGCAAGCGATGAGGGGGAAAGTCCGTTGATAGCCTGAATGTTAGTAGTAAGATCTTGAAGGTGATCCTACTGTGAATTGGGAGCCAGTGGAGACTTTTGAGGATCGGTGTTATATGGTCACGTCTTGAGGCACCATTTAGAACTCTGGCTGCAGAGTTCATGGCAAGTTGGAGTGGAGTTAGGGTGGATTGAGGTAACCCTTGCAGAATCGCATTTGCATAGTCAAGATGTGGAATCGTTAATGCCTGAAAGATCGTTCTAAAATCATCCGGTTGTAATAGGGGGCGTAGATGTCTGAGGGTTTTGATTTTTAGATATGTTGATTTGACCAAGTTGCCAATATGGGATTTCATGTCCAGTTTCTGGTCCAATGTTAAACCCAGGTAACGGATTGTAGGTTTGGTTTGAAGCTCTACATTTCCGACTTTTAGGTTGGCCGGCGGGCAGAAG
Organism: Ichthyophis bannanicus; assembly: GCA_033557465.1. Taxonomy (NCBI): domain Eukaryota; kingdom Metazoa; phylum Chordata; class Amphibia; order Gymnophiona; family Ichthyophiidae; genus Ichthyophis; species Ichthyophis bannanicus. The sequence continues at coordinate 25,472,828 of CM066046.1, read as the reverse complement.
TTAGGGTTTCTGGTAATGAACAGCACTTCAGTCTTTTTGTGTTGTATCCGGAGATTCTGATTTTGGAGCCAGTTTTCTACTGCAGTGAAGCAGTTTGTTAGTGATGAAAGCTCGATCTGGTCAGTCTTGAAGGGTGTGTATAGCAGTACGTCGTCGGCGTATATCATGCAGTTAATGTTGAATGATCGTATGAGCTCGCAGATGGGCTGCATGTAGATGTTAAACAGCAGGGCTGATAGGGAGGATCCCTGCGGAATGCCTTGTTTCTGGTGGAACGGTACCGACGTTGAGGTCTCTGTTCGCACATGCTGCCATCTATCAGAGAGGTAATATTTGCACCATGCTAGGGCTGACTCGCAGATGCCTTTCTCTTCAAGCCGTCTCAGGAGGGTCGTGTGGCACACTGAGTCGAATGCCGCGGCTATGTCCAAAAATATAAGGGCCACACCGTGATGAATGTTGTCTATTGTGGTGAGAATGTTGTTGAAGAGGGAGGTGAGTAGTGTCTCTACACCATGGGCAGCTCTGAAGCCATGTTGACTGTGGTCTAGAGGTGCAGCATCGTCAATGTATCGTTGTATCTGACATTGGACTTCTTTTTCTATTATCTTGGCTAGGAGTGGAATACTGGCAATTGGTCTATATGACTCCACTTTCTGAAGGTCGAGTTTGCTGTTTTTTAACAGGGGTCTGATGGATGTTTGTTTGAGATTTAGGGGAAAAACTCCTGAGCTGAATGATGTGTCACAGAGTCTGGCTATGAATGGGCTAAACTCAGTTTTTAGTTCCTTTATCCAAAAGGCTGGACAGGGATCAGACTGCGCGGTGGAGGTGTTGATTGTGGAGATGGAGTCAACAATTTGTTTAAGTGATGGAGTGGAGAAGGTTGTTAGTTTCGTTGCATTGCTTTGTACTTTGTTGGGGGCGGGTGCTTCAAGCTTGCTGGTTTGGCATAGTTTCGATTGAAGGAAGTTGGCGTAGTCTTGTGCGCAGATCTCTGTTTTTTTGCACTGGACCTGGTTCAGTCGTGAGGTTCTTGACTAGGTTGAATAGGTCATGTGGTTTCTTTAGTGATCATCGTAGAGTATCAGTGTGTGCTTGTCTTATTTTCTCAGTTATCGCTTTACGGTGAGATGCTAGTTGGAGGTTATAGGCCTCTTGGTCTTCTGTGGATCGGGAACTCCTCCATCGCCTTTCAAGTTTTCTGAGTTTGAGGGGGAATCCCGTAGTTCTTTTGTGTACCAGGGCGCGGCAGCCTTTTTCCTTGGGGTTTGTTGTGCTCCGTGCGTAGAGCAATGGAGCTAAGGCTATCATTCCAGCTGGAGACAAGGTTATCAAGGTTAGTTGATGTAGTGCTGAGGAGTGGCTGTGTGTGATTCATAATGGATTCCCTGTCGAAAGGATGAAAACGACGAGGGGGTATTCTTGTGGCGTTTGTTTTGTTATCAGGGGGCTTCCTGGAATGGTTTTCCATGGGGATAAGGAACGTGATTAGCTTATGGTCCGACCAAGGAACTTTAATATAGGTTGATGAGGAGTAGGGGATGGTGTTGTGGACGGTTAAAGGAGCGAAGATCAAGTCATATGTGTTCCCTTTTATGTGAGTTGGTTCGTTGATTAACTGCTGATAACCTAGGTCTGTTAGAGCATCAAGGAATGCTGTCGTTTGAGAGTCATGCAGGGATGGCAGGTTGAGGTCTCCCAGTATCCAGTTTGAGGTACGCAGGTTCGGAGTATTGCAAGCTAGCTCAATTATCATGGCGAGGTCCTCATGGGAGGGAGTTGGGGTCCTGTATAGCAGATTGATGGAGCAGTAATTATTTGCTATGGTAACTATGTCAAGGTTGGGAGTGTTGGCACTGTTGGTGAGCTGGAAGTTGAGGTCGGCTTTGGCGAGCATGAGTACACCGCCGCCTCTTTTGTCGTCTCTATGACAACAGTGTATTGTGAAGTTAGGGGGTAGCAGGTGGTTGAGGAGTACGGTCTCAGTATTTGTTAGCCAGGTTTCTGTGATTAGGAGAATGTCAAGGTTGTGGAGGGCGATTAAGTCAGTGATGATTGGCCATTTGTTGAGGACTGAGCGTGCATTTATGAGAGCAGCCTTTAAATCTTGTGGGGGCGGGTTGAACTTTTTAACATTTGTGGTATGCTGAATTGCAATGTGTAGTAGGTGCTGGTATGTAGGATGCGTGTTGTTTACTGACTTGAGGGAGTGTCTCTTGACCATTTCCTCCCATATCCATGTAGAGTAGGTATCTGGTTGTGAGTGCCTGTTAGGGCTAAAGTACTACTGAACAACCCTAAGAGAAGGTAGCTACATATTAGTATTATCCTGAATTGATCCATTCTAATGATTGCGCTGGCTTGAGATTAAGGAGCCTTAGTGAGTAAGTATGAGAAAGAGTTAAGCGGATTCTGGAGTATACAGGTGATGTCCTTGGCTTTGGGTGGTTAGATGTAGTGCTACAGTTAAGTACCATAATCATGTGTATAGCAGTGATAGAGTAAACAGCAGAGTATGGTGGTTATACATAGACTCATAGGTATATGGATACAACGTCCAGTTCTAATATTCAAGGTTACATATGACATAGATCTGCAGTGTATACTATCTAATCGTTTTTAGGCCTGCTGGGTTTAAAGCGTGATCCTGTTATTTTGTATCGTACCTATTGTGTCCCGAGGTTCAGATTGGGTTCTGCTTCCTTGGAGCCTTTGTTGTGGTGTACCACTGAGGGGTCTTAGACGTCCAGGAGAGAGCTCAAGCAACTGAAGCGCGGGTCTGGCGTTGAGGAAGAGGGTGGATATCCAGTGGACTTGGAGTGGTTCATGCGGTAGCTGCTGCTGCTGGCGGAGCAGTAGGTGGATGTGCTCGTTGGATGGGAGGTGGAGGTCAAATTTCCTTTGCAGGGTTGTGAGATGGTCGCTACCTAAGGGCCGTGCCAAAGGGCCCTCTGGCGAGGCCCTCAGGCGCGGGCCCGCCAGGCGCGGGCGCGCCCGATGGCGTGATGTAATTTAAATCCGGGTTGCTGCCCCGATTGGGCAGAGATGGCTGCTGCTCCCCCGCTGCTGGAGGCTCGATCCCCGGAGGGGAGAGCTGATGATGGTGGCGGGAGGGTTCTTTGTTGAGCACCCGATGGCGCGATGTAATTTAAATCCGGGTTGCTGCCCCGATTGGGCAGAGATGGCTGCTGCTCCCCCGCTGCTGGAGGCTCGATCCCCGGAGGGGAGAGCTGATGATGGTGGCAGGAGGGTTCGTTGTTGAGCGCCCGATGGCGCGATGTAATTTAAATCAGGGTTGCTGCCCTGATTGGGCAGAGATGGCTGCTGCTCCCCCGCTGCTGGAGGCTCGATCCCCGGATGACTCTTTCGGTAGCTTGGACAGACAAGTTCAACTCCTTCCCATTGGCCATTCTAAGTCCCAAACAGATGCCAGAGTGCAGCTTGGCCGAAGTTACTGTCACGCCACAAATCCCCATCCAGGCAGTAGTGGGCTGTGAAGGTGTGGACAGAGGACCACGTGGCAGCTCTGCAAATCGCCTCCATGGAGACTGAGTGCAGATTGGCCATGGATATAGCTATGGCCCGGGCATTGTCGGCCGTAACATGACCCTTGGGGCTCAGTCCTGCCTGAGCATAGGCAAAGGATATGCAGTCTGCCACCCAAATGGACAGCGCACATTTGGAGACTGCTATGCCCAGCCTGTTGGGGTTATAGTTGACTAACAGCTGCGTAGAGCGATGGTGAGAGCAGGTCCGCCCAAAGTAGGCCGGTGCCTACTTGCAATCCAATGTGGGCAGCTGGACCTCCGCCCTGTTGGCGTTAGGCCTAGGAAAGAAGGTGGTTGAGGTAGAAAGCTGAAACCACCTTAGGCTAGAAACATGGGTGGGTGCGTAACCACCCCGTTATGGAGGAACCTTGTGTATGGTGGGTGAGCCACTAGAGTCTGAAGGTCACCGACTCGGGGAGCCAAGATGAGCACCACAAGAAAGATTACCTTCCAGGTCAGGAATTTCAGCAGACAGGTTAGAAGGGCACTGACAACTGTCCCAAGACCACGTTGAGATCCGACATGACTAGCAGGGGCTTAATAGGAGGCCTCAACAGAAGCAAGCCCCACATGAAGAGAGCCACTAGCAGCTGAACGGAGATGGGCTTCCCCTCTAAACCCCAGTGGTAGGCCCTAATCACACTCAGATGCACTTTCACGGAGTTAGACTCGAGTCCTGAATCAAAGAGATGAAGGAGGTACTCCAACAAACCCTCGAATGGGTACACCAGAGGGAGAACTGGCGCCACCTGAAAGCATAGATGCAGCAGGTGAAGTTCTTGCGGGAGGGTAGGAGAACATCCATCACCTTTCCTGGTAAGTTGAGCTGGGACAGGATTACCCGCTCAGCATCCATGCCGTGAGGGCCAGGGACCAGACATTCGGGTGCAGAAGGGTCCCAACCTCCTGAGAAATGAAGTTGAGGTCACAACCCAACTGGAGAGGCACCCAATTGGAGAACTGAAGCAGCAGGGAGAACCACGGCCTTCTGGGCCAGTACAGGGTGATGAGCATCATAGTCCCCCTGTCTGCCTGTGGCTTAAGAAGTGTCTTCACCACCAGTGGAATCAGTGGGTAAGCGTATAGTAAACCCAGTCTCCAGATGAGGAGGAAGGCATTGGATGCCAGCCTGCCCCTCGCGGGCACCCGAGAACAGAAGCAATCCAGCTGCACATTGCACAGGGAGGCAAAGAGGTCCACTGCTGGCATGTCCCACGCCCTAAAGTGGTCCACCACCCTCCTGTTGAGGGTCCACATGTGGGGCTGGAGGAACTGACTGAGGTGACCCAGCAACCTGCTGAGCTCCCCCGGACAGCTGGGTCACCTGCAGCTCCATACTTTGGGCCACTGCAAAATTCCAGGAGCATACTGCCTCCCTGCACAGGAGATATGAACCCGTGCCCCCCATTTGTTGACAGAGAACATGACTACCTGGTTGTCCATCTGGATGAGGACCACCCTGTTGGCCAAGGGCACCTGGAAGGCCCTGAGGGCATTCGCAATCACCTGGAGATCCCGAACGTTGATCTGGTGCAGGCTCTCCTGTTCTGACCAGAGGCCTTGTGTCCATAAACCATCCAAATGAGTGCCCCATCCCAGTTTGGAGACATTGGTGGTGAGCATTCTGTGAGGTATGTCAGCTGGAAAGGCAGACCTTGGAGTAGGTACTGGGGCTGCAACCACCACGCGAGGGATTCGACGAGGAGTGCCATAATGGCCCCTTCATACCTGAGGTGACCTGTGGCTTGCTTCCATTGAGAGCACAGTGTCCATTGCGCCTGGTGCATCCTGAGCCAGGCCAGCAGGCTCATATGCACTGTGGGGGCCATGTGGCCTAACATGCTCACATCACCTGTGCCATAGTGTGCCACTTGTGGCGGACAGTAGTGACCACCTCCACGAGCCACTGTACGCGGTCTTCTGGGTGAAAGGCTCAGGCCCATGTGGTGTCCAAGAGAGCCCTGATGAACTCCAGCCACTGAGTCGGCTGCAGATGAGAATTTAGGTAGTTGACCATAAACCAGAGTTGCTCGAGCACCTGTATTGTCAGGTGTGCCTAATATCACATGTCATCTGCCATGTAGGACTTTATCCCCCAGGTTCTGGAGATATATGGCGATGACTGCTAGGCACTCGGTGAAGACCCTGAGGGCAGACACCAGCCCAAAGGGTAGCACCCGGTACTGGAAGTGCTAGCCCCCAGCACGAAATGCAGGGGTGGATCAAAATGTGTGTATGCATCCTTTAGATCCAAGGAGCATAGCCAATCACCCTTAAGGAGAAACAGGAACAAGGTTCCCAAAGATACCATCTTGAACTTTTCCCGGACCAGAAAGTGGTTCAAGTCCTGGAGGTCAAGGATGGGCCTGAAGCCCTCAGTCTTCTTAGAAATGAGGAAGTATCGGGAGTAGAATTCCCATCCCCTCAGAGCCGGGGGCACCGGCTTCACGGCTAGGTCAACCAGCAAGGTGGCAATCTCTGATGGAAGGAGACCGCACTGATGCAGGTCTAGAGATATTCCCCTAGGAAGAACAGTGGCAGGGGCTGGGTAAAATGTGAGAGATACCCGTCCCACCCAATCTGAAGCATCCAGGTGTCTGAGGTGATAAGGAGCTACCTGTGTGCGACGTGGACGAGTCGATCGCCCACTTGAAAGGGGACCCCTTCAGAAGAAGCTTGCTGCAGAAGCAAAAACGCGAAGTAAAGACCTTTTCAAGTACATTCATAGCAAAAAACCTGTGAGAGAGTCAGTTGGTCCATTAGATGATAAAGGGGTTAAAGGAGCACTAAGAGGCGACAAGGCGATAGCAGAGAGACTGAACGAATTCTTTGCTTCAGTCTTTACTGAGGAAGATGTAGGGATGTTACCCATGACTGAAGTGGTATTTAAAGGTGCAGAAGAATTGAAGGAAATATCGATACATCGAGAAGATGTATTACAACTATTAGATAAGCTGAAGAGTAGCAAATCACCTGGGCCGGATGGTATACATCCAAGGGTATTGAAAGAACTGAAATATGAGATTTCAGACCTGCTATTAGTAATCTGTGAACTATCATTAAAATCATCTCTAATACCTGAAGATTGGAGGATCGCCAATGTAACACCAATTTTTAAAAAGGGTTCCAGGGGTGATCCTGGAAACTACAGACCGGTGAGCCTGACGTCAATACCGGGAAAAATGATAGAAACCATCATAAAGAATAAAATTACTCAGCATGTAGATAGTCATGAACTAATGAGAGACAGCCAACATGGCTTTAGACAAGGAAGATCTTGTCTTACTAATCTGTTATGTTTTTTTTTGAAGGAGTGAATAATCAGGTGGACAAAGGTGAGTCGGTTGATATTGTGTATCTGGACTTTCAGAAAGCCTTTGACAAGGTCCCTCATGAGAGACCTTTGGCAAAACTAAAGAGTCATGGGATAGGAGGCAGTGTACTATTGTGGATCAGGAACTGGTTAAAAGATAGAAAGCAGAGGGTAGGGCTAAATGGCCAATTTTCCCAATGGAGAAAGGTGAATAGTGGTGTACCCCAGGGATCTGTGCTGGGTCCGCTGCTTTTTGACATATTCATAAATGACCTGCAAAGTGGAATAACGAGTGAGGTTATCAAATTTGCAGATGACACAAAACTATTTAAAGTTGTTAAAACCCAAGAGGATTGTGGAAAATTGCAAGAGGATCTTGATAAATTGGAAGACTGGGCAACAAAATGGCAGATGAAATTTAATGTGGACAAGTGCAAGGTTATGCACCTAGGGAAGAACAACCCAAACTATGGTTACACGATGCAAGGTTCCACATTAGGAACCACCACCCAGGAAAAAGATTTAGGCGTCATTGTGGATACCATGTTAAAACCCTCGGCCCAGTGTGCAGCGGCGGCCAAGAGAGCAAATAGAATGCTAGGTATGATAAGGAAAGGAATGGAAAATAAAACAAAGGATATTATAATGCCTCTATATCGTTCCATGGTGAGACCGCACCTTGAATATTGTGTGCAATTCTGGTCGCCGTATCTTAAAAAGGATATAGAGTTATTAGAAAAGGTTCAGAGAAGAGCCACCAAAATGGTAAAGGGGATGGAAGGATACTCCTATGAAGAAAGGCTAAAAAGGTTAGGGCTCTTTAACCTGGAAAAGAGACGGCTGAGGGGAGATATGATAGAAGTCTATAAATTAATGAGCGGAGTGGAATGGGTAAACGTAGATCGATTGTTTACCTTATCAGAATATAGAAAGACATGCAATGAAGCTACAGGGTAAACTATTTAAGACTAATAAAAGAAAATATTTTTTCACTCAACGTGTAATCAAACTCTGGAATTTGTTACCGGAGGATGTAGTAAAGGCTGTTAGTGTAGCTGGGTTTAAAAAAGGTTTGGACAAGTTCCTGGAGGAAAGGTCCATAAGCCATTATTAAGAAGGGACCCAGGATATCAATGCTTGAACCAATACAAGCATTGTGGAACCTGTGTCCCTTGGGGAAACTGCTAGGTACATATGGCCTAGATTGGCCACTGTTGGAAACAGAATACTGGGCTTGATGGACCTTGGTCTGACCCAGTATGGCATATCTTATGTTCTTATGTGGTCGGGCAACTGGCTGTGCTCCTGAGGAATGTCAAAACACCATCCCTGGCTGTGGCTGGGGCGTGAATTTAGACTTCTGTGGCTTAGCCTTATGCGGTTGCCACTGGGTCTGTACCCTGAGCTGAACTCCCTGGAGGCTCTGATAGTACTGGAGCTTCAGCCTGTAGGATCTTCTTTCATTCAAGATGGCAGATCCTGCCAAGAAGCATCAGAGAAAGATGGGAGATGGTCATCTGCTCAGTCTTGATTTCGGCCACTCTCTACTGCATGGGACTTGCTAAAGAGGTTTTCATCAGCGCATGGCATGTCTGCTAGTTTGTCCTGGTCGGAGGATTTGAGCCAGGCCAGCTGGTGTGCAACGATGCCCATTGCTGCCACCCTGCCTACCAACTCAAATGCGTCATATGTGGCGCATTCCATGAACCTGGACACATTCTTTCCATGGTCAACCAGGGTATGGATGTCCTCCAAATGTTCTGAAGGGATGAGGGGGCCCAAACTTGCTCAGGTCCACCATGATGTCCTTCAAAACATCCCCATATAGAGCTGGTAGGAGAGGACCCGGGCGACGAGCATGGAGCCCTGAAATTAGCGCCTTCCAAACCCATTGAGTGTCCGCTGATCCCTATTAGGGGGGGGGGGGCACAGACAAGTGGTTTAGGTTTATGTTTATTAGTATATTTGAAATACCGCACCTATAACTAGGTAGCAGGGCAGTGCACAATGTATTTCCAAAAATCACATAAATAGAGATGTTGAAAAGAATGCCATTTTGAAATAGAAAAGCAATTCAGTTATACTACAACAAAACACAATAGGGAGACAAGGAAACAGAGCTAGGATTCTGGCGGGGGGGGGGGGGGGGGGGAGAAGGTTAAAGGCTTTCTGGAAAAGGTGAGTCTTTAGGAGGGATATGAATTTTTTTATAGGAGGGTTCTAGTCACAAGGCCACAAGTAGGGAGTTCCAGAGGGCAGGACCGAGGAAATAAAGAGTTGAGGAGCGGGTAGATTCTAGTCGAGCAGCAGAGGGAGGGAGAAGATAAAGGCGGTTTGCATGGATGCGCCGGGGGGGGGGGGGGGTGGTGGAGGCATGGAAGTGCAGGTGATCAGAGATGTAAGTGGGGGTGTTGGTATGTAGAGCTCTGTGGACAAGGGTTAGGAGTTTGTATTGAGGGTGGTACCAAAGGGAGAGCCAACTGAATCGAATAAGGAGTAGGGATATGTGGTCAAATTGTGTGGCGTGGATAATACGGGCAGCAGTGTTTTGAACCAATTGTAACCACTGAATCTGGTATTGAGGAAGGCCAAGAAGAACAGTGTTGCAGTAATCAAGTCAGGACAGGATCAGAGCAAGAAGAAGAGAAGTAAGAGGCGAAGACGACAAGAAAGGCTAGATGGCACGAATACGATGCAAAAAGAAAAAGAATCGCTGAATCAGGGAAGAAATATATGCCTGGAAAGTGAGCGAGGAATCTAGGGTGACCCCAAGATAGCGAAATGAGGGTGTCATGGGAACGGGAACAGGACCAGAGGGAAAAGAAGGGATCAGGGACAGTGGGAAACCAGAGGCAGGGAACCAAATAGCTATAGACTTGGAGGCATTCAAGTGAAGAAAGTTTTCAGACAGCATAAAGAAATCCAAGCGAGGCAAGTATTAAAGGGAGAAATGTCAGGAGCACTGGGACTAGTATGGTGAAGCAAAATGTCGTATCTGCATTCTTGGAACTCATGACATGGCGGTTAGGGCTTTTTGAACCTGGGGGACATCTTCTGCATCCAGTACATCGAGTCCAGTCAGCAGCTGATGGCCAGTACCGAAATTGGGTTCTCCCGCATGCAGGGCAGAGCCTTTGAAGGATCTAGTGCACAGGCACCATGACTGCTTCCTTCAGAGTCGAGGGATATTGGAGGCACCTTCGCCCTCAGGTCATCCTCCATTGCCAGAAAAAAGGGAATCGCTTTAGCCATGTCCTGGATGAAATCCTGGAAGGACATATCCTCTGGGGTAACTTCCACTGCTTGTATGGTGGGGACAACTCAGAGAGATGTGGGGGGACACCCACTCGGTGATCAGGGATTCCTCCTCTGTCTCCAAGCCATAGGACTCCGATTCCGACAGGAAGTCAAAGTACTCTCTGGCCTCCTCCTGGGGCCAGCTCTGCTCCTTTGAAGGCAATGTCCACCTGCAGGGCCGATGGCGGTCCTCCCCTGAGCACAGATGATTGGGAGGATTGGAATCGGAGACATTGGAAAGAGAAATTGGGGTGGCGCCCAGGTTGGACTCTGACTGATGACCTGAAGTCCCTGGCTCATGCGGGATGGCATGTGTCTCCAGGATAGGCTGCACTGCCTATCTACTGGGGGGGGGGGGGTGGGGTATCAGAACCAATGGGGCTCATGTAGCCAAAAGAGTCTGCATGTATACCCTGAAGGCACTCAGGCACTCGGTAAGCTCCGCGGTCTCAGAGCATTAGGGCCAGTGCAAAGTCCTCGACCATCGACTCTAGCACACGCTCCAGAGACTCCACGATGGTCAGGTCATCGGGAGATTACCAGGTCCCTCCAAAGCCTTGGGAGTCACTTCTTCCCACTGGGGCACCTTTGTAGCTGTTCTCAAAATTGTGCCGAGAGGGGCTCTGGTGCCATTGCCCATACTTGGCATGGTCTCCGGCCACCCCCTTCGACACGCTGATGAGGCCAACGATGAGTCCTTCTGTCGATGGACAGCCTCCAATCCATGCTTCTGCGGCCTCTCAGTTCCGAGAGAGCATGGCCAACGCGTGAAGCTGAAGCCTCGATAGTGCTCCTCAATGGCGAAGATGTTGACGTCGAGTCCGATGATCCAAAGAGAGACTCGTGCTGCTTCTCTTGACCTTTGGTCATCTCGAGACACAACGAGAAAGTGGCAGGCTCATGATCAGGGCCGTGGCACTGAATACACCAATTATAACAGTCCGTCACAGACGGTGCATGCAGAGTGGATGCACTTTTCAAAATTGCTGGCTAACTTCAACATTGTTGGGAAAATGGCCTCCATAAGGTCGAAGGGCTCAAAGCCATAAGAACATAAGATATGCCATACTGGGTCAGACCAAGGTCCATCAAGCCCAGTATCCTGTTTCCAACAGTGGCCAGTCTAGGTCATAAGTACCTAGCAGTTTCCCCAAAAGAAACAGGTTCCTCAATGCTTGTATTGGGTCAAACAGTGATATCCCGTGTCCCTTTTAATAACAGTTTATGGACCTTTCCTCCAGGAAATTGTCCAAGCCTTTTTTAAACACAGCTACACTAATAGCTTTTACTACATCCTCCGGTAACAAATTCCAGAGTTTGATTACATGTTGCGTGAAAAAATATTTTCTCTTATTAATCTTAAATAGGTTACCCTGTAGCTTCATTGTATGTCCCCTAGTCTTCCTATATTCTGATGACAAACAATTGATCTATGTTTACCCATTCCACTCCATTCATTAATTTATAGACCACTATCATATCTCCCCTCAGCCGTCTCTTGTCCAGGTTGAAGAGCCCTAACCTTTTTAGCCTCTCTTCATATGAGTATCCTTCCATCCCCTTTACCATTTTGGTGGCTCTTCTCTGTACCTTTTCTAATAACGCTATATCTTTTTAAAGATACGGCAGCCAGAATTGCACACAATATTCAAGGTGCGGTTGCAGCATGGAACGATACAGAGCCATTATAATATCCTTTGTTTTATTTTCCATTCCTTTCCTTATGATACCTAGCATTCTATTTGCTCTCTTGGCCGCCGCAGCACACTGGGTAGAGGGTTTTAACATGTTATCCACGATGACGCCTAAATCTTTTTCCTGGGTGGTGGTTTACACCTTGTATCGTGTAACCATAGTTTGAGTTGTTCTTTCCTAGGTGCATAACTTACACTTGTCCACATTAAATTTCATCTTCCATTTGGATGCCCAATCTTCCAGTTTCTCAAGATCCTCTTGCAATTTTCCACAATCCTCTTGGGTTTTAACAACTTAAATAGCTTTGTGTCATCTGCAAATTTGATAACCTCACTCGTTATTCCCTTTTCCAGGTCATTTATGAATATGTTAAAAAGCAGCGGACCCAGCACAGATCCGTGGGGTACTCCACTATAAACCTTTTTCCATTGGGAAAATTGGCCATTTAGCCCTACCCTCTGCTTTCTATCTTTTAACCAGTTCCTGATACACAATAGTATATTCACCTCCTATCCCATGACTTTTTAGTTTTGCCAAAAGTCTCTGATGAGGGACCTTGTCAAAGGCTTTCTGAAAGTCCAGATACACTATATCAACTGACTCACCTTTGTCTACTTGTTTATTCACACCTTCAAAAAAACATAACAGATTAGTAAGATAAGATGATCTTTTTCTAAAGCCATGTTGGCTGTCTCCCATTAAGCCATGACTATCTACATCAGGGGTGTCAAACGCCAGTCCTGGAGGGCCGCAAACCAGTCAGGTTTTCAGGGTACCCCTAATGAATATGCATGAAATATATTTGCATGCACTGCCCCATTGTATGCAAATATATCTAATGAATATTCATTAGGGGCATCCTGAAAACCAGACTGGTTTGTGGCCCTCCAGGACTGGTGTTTGACACCCCTGATCTACATGTTCAGTAATTTTGTTCTTTATGGTGGTTTCTACCATTTTTCCCGATACTGACGTCAGGCTCACCGGTCTGTAGTTTCCCGGATCACCCCTGGAACCCTTTTTAAAAATTGGTGTTACATTGGCGATCCTCCAGTCTTTAGTTATTACAGATGATTTTAATGATAATTCACAGATTACTAACAGCAAGTCTGCAATCTCATATTTCAGTTCTTTCAACACACTTGGATGTATACCATCCGGTCTAGGTGATTTGCTACTCTTCAGTTTATCAAATAGTTGTAATACATCTTCCCGGTGTAGCGATATTTCTTTCAATTCTTCTGCAGCATCACCTTTAAATACCACTTCAGTCATGGGTAACACCCGTACACCTTCCTCAGTAAGTACCGAAGCATAGAATTCATTCAGTCTCTCCACTATAGCCTTGTCTCCTCTTACTGCCCCCCTTTTATCCCTCTATCATTTAATGTTCCAACTGACTCTCACAGGTTTTTTGCTACGAATATACTTGAAAAAGTCTTTATTATGCGTTTTTGCTTCCACAGCAAGTTTCTTCTCAAATTCTCTCTTTGCCTGCTTTATCAAGGAAAAAGTACAACCCCGAACAGCTTTTCCCGGTAGCACAAGTTACACGCGTCCATAGGGCTCCGCTGAAAAAATGAACCGAGGAGAAAATGACACTGTGGCAAGCAGGTACATGCGTGATGGAGGCTTTCAAAAGCTTCTGATTGGAAGCTGGGGAGCATTCCCAAGCGGGGCTCTGTCAGCCGACGTCACCCTATACATGAAGACTTAAGTTGCATCTCCTTAGATAAACACCTAAAAAGAGTAGTGCTCGCAAATCACTGAGCATATCATAGAAAGAATACTGCAAGTATTAGACTCTGCAAGGAAGATTAAAGAAGGTGTAAAGCTGAATAGGATCACCAATAGTTTCTATAACCAATAAACTTATCTTAAAGTTGCTGATATCTCACATCCACGCAACAAAGATCTTCGTTTCACCTGGCTGGGCTTCTTCAGGAGCGAATCAAACTCCTTACCAGGGAAAACCCTGTGCTTGCGGTATACTCGCTACGATGTGCTCAGTGATTTGCAAGCACTACTCCTTTTAGGAGATGCAACTTAATATGTTTTAAGTATTTCTAAATGAAAAAAAAATTAAAAATTATTTTAAAAAAGTTTTCGGAAATATAAAATAAGTACTTCTTTAATACCTTGTATATGGCTAAGTTATAATAAATTGGTATTTTGGTGAGGTTTTTTTAGACTGATGATGCGTTAAGGACTCATTTCTCTTATGGCAGAGATTCCGCCACATAGAGGGATATAGTTGCACCCTGATGTCTTTTTCTCCCCCTTTTCTGGATATGTTGCTGAAGTATATGGATAGCTGCGCTTCTTGTACATAGGTTCTATAGAACTTGATATAAATATAGCTCTGGGCTGATATTACTATGTTAGAAATACTGAAAGTTTTGTGTGTGTATGTTTATTTAATTTCCTGGGAGTGTTGGTGTGATATTAATATTTGATCATTCTTAGTGTGTTTTTTTTAGTTTGGTAATGAATATTGTCAGACGGCTGCCTGGGTGAGAATCTTCACACTCTTGGCAAGTGCATATTTCTATATGATTTGCAAGGTATTGTGGGCAATGTAGTTCATTCACACCAGACACAGCTGCTGACAATAATTTAGTTGTGCTCTTGGGTAAAGCCAATAAGATATTTATTTATGGGGTTATTTCTCCCAACACAGATATGCTTGGTAGCACATAAATTAGGTTACTTGCTTTCAGTGTTAACTTGGAAAAAACAAAGTTAAAATCAGGAAAACAACAAATGAAAAGCCACAAAGCAAGAAACAAACTGTTCTTTTCAGATTAACTTCTGATTACATCCCACATAGATACAGAAGTGATTCTCTCCTAGCTCACAAGCAATTAGGTAAGGCTTAATTGCTAGCAGTCACCAGCTGAAACCCCTTAGCTGGCTTGCCTTCCACTGTGTGGGTCAAATCCTGCTTCAGGAGCTTTTCTGAGTAGATTAAAGAACAAATTTGTATTTCTTTGTGATGGTTGCTGTACTTTATAACAGAAAGTTACCAACGGAGCTTAGATAGAGAGCAGTCCATATAAACAGGATCCTCATCTGCTATTATTCCCCCTTGTTCAACAAGCATGGGTTCAATATCATGGATTGGCACAGATGATCTCTCAATGGAGCATTTTCAGGAGAATACTTGTTTCCCTGCTGTCTTTCAAGGTTATAGCTAGGGCATAGATCAGTGTTCATACCTGAGCTTCCATTGCTGCTAGAGTTCCTCTCTATATAGCCTGGCCAGTATGTAGTCCAGTTCTTATGTCCAGCCTTCCAATCCAGATCCCTGGACACTGGATCCCCTCTTCACATACCTTCTGGCACAGGTCTTAGGGTCCCTTCCACGTGCAGCCGTCTCCCTCACAGGTAGCCTCTGGTGATTCCTAGCTCTGCAGCACCATTCCTCTGGCTTTCCCCAGTCCAATGGTGTATGCTGGCCCTTGGAATACCTCCCAGTATACGTACTGCTTTGGACTCTTCTAGACCTCTCAAAGGCTTTTCTCTTCCTTCTTCCAAAGGGTCTCTTTCCCTCTCTGTCCGTCCGGTTTGGCTTCTGCTTCTGATGATCCTTCAGATGAAACTGATGATCAAACTCAAGCTGATTCTCAGGATACTGAGGACAATTCTCTGGATATCCAAGGTGATCATGAAGATGATGAAGATCCTCATCTGTAGAATAAACTCTACTCTTATTCTGCTTAGATGAGTGCTCCTCCCTAACACAGCGCAGCTGTGCTGAATCAGGCCTTGCCCTTTGAGATGAGTGTTCCATCCCAGCACAGCGCAGCTGTGCTGAATCAAGCCCTGCCCTTTGCAATGAGTGCTTGGGGATTACCTCATAGCCCTGTTGATTGAACACACGTTTTCTCACTTCAGCTCCTCTCATGGCTGTTGGAAACCTGGTGCATTCTGGGACTGGTAGTCTTTTATGGCAAAATTCTGTTTTCTCATTTCTACCAGCACTGACAGGTTGCTTGTTCAGAGATACTTCACCTTTTCTATAGCCCCTTCCTGAGCTATGATAAGCTTCCTTATCACAATATGCATGAGATAAATTTGAATACAGTAGAGGCAGTGCATGCAGATATATCTCATGCATATTCATTAGGGACATTCTAAAAACCTGACTGGTTTGCAGCCCTCCAGGACTGGAGTTGGAGACCCCTGCCCTAGAGGATGAAGAACAGCTCACAGAACAGTCGCTGGAGCCTTCGGCCAGCTAAGCATCCTTATCCTCAGCACCATCCTGCACCTCTGTCCTGAGACAGGAAGGGGCGGACTCACTGTGTCCTCTGGCTGACAGAGGGAAAACATGCTCTCCAGGGGCGACACAGAAGCTGCCATACAGGAAAGACAGGGTGAACTGAAACCGAAGGATGAGAGGTTGATAGTTGACAGCAGCTTACAGATGAGATGGTTTACAACGAGCATTGAAAAAACTGGTAATACAGACATTTGATGTCACTGTCCTGATGAAAAAGAACCTCCTCAATAGGTTGCCTATGAGGTCCTGAAGGAAGTTCCTTGGCACAATGTAAGTATTTAAAAAAACACACCAGCAGTAAATTTGAGAGTTTGAGATCAGACTCAACATATCATGGCTTTCAAATGCGATTTATTCCTGTTATAGTATAATCCAAGTATCCCTACTTGCAGATACTACCCTGAGAGACACAGTTGATGCTACTGGCTCTGGAATATCTCTCTCAGCCAAAAACAAGTGTCCTTGAAAAACATTCAATCTGCTTTAATCGTCAGTGGGATGTTTGCACTGCTAAAGACTATACTATACCATTCATGTGGTGGGGCAGCATGTGTTTTGGAAGGCGAGACATTAAGCACTAGTATTGCCAATGCTTTATTGGTTCTGTGGGGCAATGTATGTGATAGCTAGAGCTAAAGTATTGCAATTTCTACTGCTGTCAACTCAGCACTACAGTAATACTTATGGAAAAGAAAGGAATATTTGCAGGATAGTTGTTTTCAGGCCCTAGTGGTCATGTGATGGTTCATCATACACTTATTTAACACCACAGCATAAAAAGATTTGAATCAGTCCAAAATCTTCATACCAAGTAGGAGGAATGAGATGTGTAATCACATAATGTGCCCCTTCATGCTCTGCTCAGACTTAAAAACCAAAAGAAATTTAACAAGTTTAAAACTGCAGTTATATTGTGACAAAATAGTGTGTTTCCCTTTCCTTGATTGCCAAACTCTCATACGTCTATTGAGGAACTGGGTGCAAATACACGTTAAATGTATCTCATTAAGGCAACAAGGGATCTGGGCCTGTATGAGGTATCTCTGGCCATATGCCTGTGTCTTATCTTGATAGTGGAGTAGTAGCCTAGTGGTTAGAGCACTGGCTTGGTAACCAGAAGACCAGCGTTCAATTCCAACTGGCATTCCTTGTGTCTTTGGCCAAGTCATTTATCTTCCATTTCCTCAGAAGAAAGACCGGCAATCTACTTCCAGTTACACTGCCAAGAAAACCCAGGAGCTGCTAGATCGCCAGGAGTCAGCATCAACTCGAAGGCGCACACTGCACTGCATCTTGACAGAGTGTGTGTATGTGTTTCTGTAGTGGTACAGCGTGATGCAAGAGTGGCATGTGTGTGTGTGTATGTATAATGAGGAAGATTTTTTTATTATTTATTTATTTAATGTTTCTTTTATACCGCGCTATTTAACATCAGTGCGGTTTACAGGTAACATATTTGTGCAGTGCAGGCAGGTCTGCAATGGACTTACAATAAAACGGGGTTCTTTATACAGGGCTAACAGGGAAACTATGTACAATTTGGCTGTCACAGGCTATATGGGCAGCTCAGCATTATTTACAGGTCTAACAACATAACTATGTACAATTCAGCTGTCTGTTGCAGGGTGTGTGGACAGCTCATCATTATCTACGGTTAGGGTCAGCTATACACAGGGGTGGTGATTTCGAGGGGGTGGGGCTCTCAAGGGCAGGGTTGAAGGTGTGTGAGGTGGCTACGCTGGGGGTGCTGGCTTAGGTTCGGAGTGTGGGTGGCTGTGAGATGTCATCTGGTTCAGTATAATACTGGAGAAACAGATGGTGCTTCAGTGCCTTTCTAAACTGGGAGAGGTTATTGCTGGCCCGGATGGCCGGTGGCAGGGCGTTCCAACAGGAAGGTGCGTAGAGTGCGAAGGCTCTGTTTCTCGTGGCCTGAGAGCATTTGGTGATCGCCTTCGGGAGTATCAGAGTATTGGTGGCGGCCGATCTCCTTACCCTGTTGAGGGGGGTGGTCGGGACGAGATCCGTGAGGGAGGTGGAAGAGCACTTGTTGATGGCTTTATATGTCATCAAGATCTTGAAGGAGATCCAGCAGTGTACCGGGAGCCAGTGCAGATGTTTCAAAACTGGGGTGATATGGTCCCTCCTGGAAGCTCCATGCAGGATTCTGGCAGCTGCATTCATTGCGAGCTGCAGGGGGTTAAGCGAGCTTTTTGGGAGGCCGTGCAGTATTGCATTAGCATAGTCAAAGTGTGGCATTACTAGTGCTTGATAGTCTGTCCAGAAGTCTTCCGGCTCTAGCAACTGTCGCAGGTGGTGAAGCGTCCGAATTTTGTGATAGATCGCCTTTACCATATTGCCTATCTGAGCCTTCATGTTGATTTGTTGGTCCAGCGTGACCCCTAAGTACCGTACCGTGGGCTTGCTGAGGAGCTCTGCATCACGTACCTTCAGTGAGGAGGGCGGAGTGAATGCAGGGTTCCTGCTGATGAAGATGTGGTAGAGGTGCGCATGTGTCACTCTGTGTGTAAACTATTTTGTTGTCGTTGAAAGGTGGTATAGAAAGAATCCAAATAAAGTCAAGTCAAGACATGGGGAGTGTCAGGGGCTGCATGCATGCTTATATGTATACATGGGGAGTGTCAGAGGTTGTGCGCATGCTTGAGTGTGCACACATGGGGAGTGTCGGAGGCTGCGTGTGTATGTGTCATGAGGAGTACTGGAAGCTATGTGTTTTGTGTCATGGGAACCTTCCACCAGTCCCTCTCCCTCTTTTAACCTCCCCAATGCTTCCCATAGTCTCTTTTCTTCACTTAACCTCCCCCCAGGCTTCCTACAGTCTCTCCCCCTCTCATGACCGCCCCCAGGCTTTCCATAGTATTTCTCATGCTCCACCCCATAGGTTTTACCCAGTGACTCTCTCTCTCTCATCCCCCTCTCACCCCAAATCCACTCACTTTCTCTCACCCATTTTTGTAGCTGCATGCAGCTCCTTAAAAATGGTGCAACATACACTTTCCCAACAGCGATCGGCTCTGTACACAGTTGAGCTTGCAGTGAGGAAGTTCAAATTATCTCCTGGTCATGAGATTACTTGAACTTCCTCCACCGCAGGGCTCAATAGTGCACAGAGTCAACTGCGGTGGAGGAAGTGTGCAATGCATTGTTTTCCAGCAGCTCTTCTTTTGGCACCTCTTTTTCCACTTGCGGGGTATAGGTCCCTGCTGGCCACAGCTGTGCCTGCACCTCTTCTTCTACCAGCAGGGATGGTGTCCCCACTGGCACCGACTGTCAAAACCAGAGCAATGAGGGGGAAACAAAGGCATCTGTTTGTTTTAGTATGCTTGTGCATGCACAAACAGACAAAACCCCATCAACAAAAAATATGAACCCTCAGTAAAGCGTAGTTACTCACCTGTAACAGGTGTTCTCCAGGAGCAGCAGGAATCAGTCCTCACTTATGGGTGACGTCGGCGCCGACGGAGCCCTCGCGGAGCAATTTTCCCCAGCTTTCAAAGAAAGCCTTTGGGAATTGCAGCGCGCATGCGCGGTCCTCTTCCCGCCCAAGGGTGCCATCTTAGCCAGTCAGATGACATAGCTAAAAAAGACAGCATAAAAATTTGCAAAAAAACTAAAGCAGATGATTGCAACTCCAAGGGGAGGAGGGAGGGTTGTGAGGACTGATTCCTGCTGCTCCTGGAGAACACCTGTTACAGGTGAGTAACTACGCTTTCTCCAGGACCAAGCAGGAAGTCAGTCCTCACTTATGGGACTCCCAAGCTTAAGGCTACCGGAGACCCTAAGCACAAAATGAGCTCCCTCTAGCTCAGCAGCACAGAAGGAAGGAATCTTCGCTGAATTATTACCCACCGGTAGCCCACATCCGGGATGGAGGGTAGGAGTTGCTCAAACCTCAAAGAGATTACGGAGGACTGCCTGTCCGAAAGCACTGTCCCTGCGGGACTCCCTCTCGAGACAGTAATGGACCGCAAAGGTCTGGCTCGAAGACCAAGTAGCGGCCCGGCAGATGTCTGCCAGCGGAACAGAGCGGAGGTAAGCCCAAGAGTGGATGGTTCGGAAGAATCTATCCTTGAAGGATACTACCAAAAGCAGAGAGGTTCCAAAAAAGAGTAAAGTAGCCCAAATGCCCTTGAGTATGGAGCAGACAGAGCTTAAAGATCCCAAATTATCCATGTCTACCAATAGCCAAATTAATATGAATAAAATACAGTCTCTAAAATGCATGTATGCAAATGCTAGAAGTCTAAAAAGTAAGATGGGAGAGTTAGGATATATAGCACTAAATGAAAGATTAGATATAATTTGAATATCTGAGACATGGTGGAAGGAGGACAACCAGTGGGACACTGTGATACCTGGGTACAAACTATATCGTAATGATAGAGCTGATCAAATTGGTGGAGGGGTTGCGCTCTTTGTTAGAGAGGGCATTGAGTCAGAAAGGATTAAAGTTTTGCAGGAAACAAAATTTGCTGTAGAATCTATATGGATTGAAATTCCATGTAAAAAGGGAAAGGCGATGGCAGTGGGGGGTGTACTATCGACTGCCTGGCCAGAATAAACAAATGGATGATGAAATGCTCAAAGAAATCAAGGAAGCTAACAAAAGTTACAGCGCAGTAATAATAATGGGTGATTTCAATTACCCCGGTATCGACTGGGTCAGTGTCAAGGCAGGACATGCTAGGGAGATAAAGTTCCTAGATGAAATAAATGACTGTTTCTTGGAGCAGCTGGTTCATGAACCGACCAGAGGGGAAGCCATATTAGACCTAGTCCTTAGTGGAACACCAGAACTAGTGCAAGAGATAAGGGTGTTGGGCCCACTTGGCAATAGTGATCATAGCATGATCGCCTTTGATTTAATAAGTGGAGGAGGGATAGTAAGGAAATCCATAGTACTACCTTTTAACTTTCGAAAGGGAGACTATGATAAAATGAGGAAAATAGTTAAGAAAAAACTAAAAGGAGCAGTTGCAAAGGTTAAAGACTTACATCAAGCTTGGGTGTTGTTGAAAAATATTATCTTGGAAGCCCAGACCAGCTGTATTCCACGCTTTAAGAAAAGTGGAAGGAAGTCCAAAAAACTGCCAGCATGGTTTAAAGGTGAGGTCAGAGAGGCTGTTGTTGCCAAAAAAGCATCTTTCAGGAAATGGAAAAAAGAGCCAAACGATGAAACCTGGAAACAGCACAAGCACTGGTAAATCAAATGCAAGGCATTGATAAGGCAGGCAAAGCGAGAATTTGAGAAGAAGCTTGCTGCGGAAGCAAAAACACGAAATAAAGACTTTTTCAAGTACATTCGTAACAAAAAACCTGTGAGAGAGTCAGTTGGTCCATTAGATGATAGAGGGGTTAAAGGGGCACTAAGAGACGACAAGGCGATAGCAGAGAGACTGAATGAATTCTTTGCTTCGGTCTTTACTGAGGAAGATGTAGGGATGTTACCCATGACTGAAGTGGTATTTAAAGGTGCGGAAGAATTGAAGGAAATATCGATACATCGGGAAGATGTATTACAACTATTAGATAAACTGAAGAGTAGCAAACCACCACCCAGGAAAAAGATTTAGGCGTCATTGTGGATACCATGTTAAAACCCTCGGCCCAGTGTGCAGTGGCGGCCAAGAGAGCAAATAGAATGCTAGGTATCATAAGGAAAGGAATGGAAAATAAAACAAAAGATATTATAATGCCTCTATATCATTCCATGGTGAGACCGCACCTTGAATATTGTGTGCCATTCTGGTCACCGTATCTTAAAAAGGATATACCCGCTTCTGATCGCTGGAAGGAGCGGGCTACAAATGCTTGCTAAATAAATAAATAAATAAATATAGCGATTTTAGAAAAGGTTCAGAGAAGAGCCACCAAAATGGTAAAGGGGATGGAAGGATACTCCTATGAAGAAAGGCTAAAAAGGTTAGGGCTCTTTAACATGGAAAAGAGACGGCTGAGGGGAGATATGATAGAAGTCTATAAATTAATGAATGGAGTGGAACGGGTAAACGTAGATCGATTGTTTACCTTATCAGAATATAGAAAGACTAGGGGACATGCAATGAAGCTACAGGGTAAACTATTTAAGACTAATAAAAGAAAATATTTTTTCACTCAACGTGCAATCAAACTCTGGAATTTGTTACCGGAGGATGTAGTAAAGGCTGTTAGTGTAGCTGGGTTTAAAAAAGGTTTGGACAAGTTCCTGGAGGAAAGGTCCATAAACCATTATTAAGAAGGGACCCAGGATATCAATGCTTGACCCGGTACAAGCATTGTGGAACCTGTGTCTTTTGGGGAAACTGCTAGGTACGTATGACCTAGATTGGCCACTGTTGGAAACAGAATACTGGGCTTGATGGACCTTGGTCTGACCCAGTATGGCATATCTTATGTTCTTATGTTCACTGTCGTAGCCTTTGCCCGAACGCAATGAGCCGTGACTCGACCTTCCAAGGAGAGTCCAGCTGCCCCATAAGCCCAAGTGATACAGTCCGCAACCCAGATGGACAGAGTACGCTTGGAGACCGGGAGCCCCAATTTATTGGGGTCAAAAGAGACAAAAAGCTGAGCAGCTTTACGGTGCTCCCGCGTACGGTCAAGGTAGAAGTTCAATGCCCTTCTACAGTCCAGGGTATGGAGGACCGTTTCAGCTCGGCTGGAGTGTGGTCTGGGAAAGAAGGTCGGAAGTACCACCTCCTGATTGATGTGAAAGGGGGAGACCACTTTTGGAAGAAATTTTGGGTGAGTCCGTAGGACTACCCTATTTTTGTAGAACCGAGTGTAAGGGGGATCAGACACGAGGGCCTGCAATTCACTTACGCGCCTAGCGGAAGTGAGGGCTATCAAGAACAATGTTTTCCAAGAAAGAAAACGGAGAGAACAGGTAGCCATAGGTTCAAAAGGCGGACAGGTGATCCGCTGCAAAACCACATTCAGATCCCAGTTAGGCGCTGGCGGGCGGAGAGGTGGTTTAAGTAGAAGGAGACCTCGGAGAAACCTCGCTACGAGAGGGTCGCTGGAAAGAGGTCTGCCGTCCACCGGTACATGATGTGCTGAAAGAGCACTGAGGTGAACTTTGACGGAGTTGGACTTAAGTCCCAGATTAGAGAGGTAGAGCAAGTACTGCAAGATCACCGACACCGAGCAGGAGAAGGGATCCTGAGACTGCTGGGTACACCAAACGGAAAAGCGACGCCATTTAAGGGCGTAGCATTTGCGGGTAGAAGGTCGCCGAGAAGCTAAGACGACCTCTTCCACCTCTGCCGGCAGGAGAAGGGGAGCAAGGACTACCCTCTCAGCAGCCAGGCCATTAGATTGAGAGATCTGAGGTTGGGGTGTAGCAGAGACCCCTGATCTTGAGTGAGGAGATCTGGTTGAAACCCCAGAGGGAATGGATCCTCCACCGCTAATTGCAGCAGGAGTGGAAACCACGGCTGTCTGGGCCAGCGAGGAGCGATCAGGATCATGGAAGCTCTGTCTCGGAGAACCTTGAAAAGAGTTCGAGAGACTAGCGGGATGGGAGGAAAAGCATACAGAAGGCTCTCCGCCCATGAGAGTAGAAAAGCGTCTGCCGCAACTTGAAGGGGATGCGGCTGACGAGAGCAGAAGCGAGGAAGTTGCCGGTTGAGAGGGCTGGCAAAGAGATCCATCGTGGGGAGGCCCCACTTTAGAAAGAGCTTCTGAACTACCAAGGGATCCAGGCGCCACTCGTGCGGCTGGAGGATCCTGCTGAGTTTGTCCGCCAGGCAATTTTCTTGGCCTGGGAGATAAACTGCCTTGAGAAGAACGCCGTGACTGACGGCCCAAGAGCAGAGCTTCTGTGCCTCCCGACAGAGAGGGAAGGAGCCCGTGCCCCCCTGCTTGTTCACGTAGAACATGGCAACTTGACTGTCCGTCTGGACAAGGACGGACTGGTGAGAGGTCAGGTGGGAGAAGGCCTTGAGAGCCAGGCGGATCGCTCTGAGCTCCAGGAAGTTGATCTGCTGAGCAGACTCCCACGTGGTCCAGAGGCCCTGAGTACGTGCCCCTTGGCAATGTGCTCCCCAGCCCAGGAGGGATGCATCTGTTGTCAGCACCCGGGCCGGCTGAGGTGACTGGAAAGGCATGCCGAGTACCAGGTTCGGCCGATGAAGCCACCACTGGAGAGACGAGATCAGCGGCTCGGAGACGCGCACTAGGTCTGCTAGGCCGCCTGTGGCTTGTTGCCACTGCTGGCGGAGACACCATTGAGCAGGCCGCATATTCAGGCGGGCATTGGGGGGTCACATGGACGGTGGAAGCCATATGGCCGAGTAGTCTCAGGAAGCGCCTGGCGGAGACCAGGGGCTGGCTGCGAAAACGGTCGGCTAGGTCCATGAGCCGTTGAGCTCTGTCGAGCGGTAGGAACGCTCGTGCCTGAGGAGTGTGCAGCCTTGCGCCGATGAACTCGAGATCCTGTGAGGGGAGCAAAGTGGACTTTGCGAAGTTTATAACAAAGCCCAAGTACTGCAGAAGAGTCACCGTGCAGCGTGTGGCGTTGGTGACCTCCGGAGCGGACGCTGCCCTGATGAGCCAGTCATCGAGGTACGGAAAGACAGAGGCCGTGAAGCCGGAGATGGGCCGCCACCACCGCGAGACATTTTGTGAAGACTCGCGGTGCGGAGGACAGGCCAAAGGGTAGTACTCTGTACTGGTAATGATTTCCGGCCACCACAAACCTTAGGTACTGGCGGTGGCTTGGGTGGATAAGGATGTGCGTGTAGGCATCCTTTAGATCCAAGGAGCATAGCCAATCTCCCTGCTGGAGGTAGGGCAGAAGGATTCCAAGGGTAAGCATCTTGAACTTTTCCCGCACGAGGAATTTGTTGAGGTTGCGCAAGTCCAGGATGGGTCTGAGGCCTCCTGTCCTTTTTGGTACTAGAAAATACCTGGAATAAAAGCCTTGACCTTTCAGGTGGTGGGGCACCGGTTCCACCGCCTGTTCCTGTAGAAGACCTGCTAACTCCTGAAGGAGTAAGTCCCTGTGCAGAGGGTCGTGGAGGTTCTCCCGGAAAATAGGAGGGAGGGACCTGGTGGAAGTGGAGAAGATAGCCTTCTCGCACGACTTGAAGCACCCAGGCATCTGAGGTGATGCTGGACCACCTGTGGGCGAAGTGAACCAGCCGGCCTCCGGTGCTGGGAGGAACCAGCGGGGGGGGAGAGGCTATGCTTAAGGAGTCAAAAGCCCCCACCCTGCTGAGCAGGGGCTGGTGGTGCAGGCTTGGGGGCTTGCTGCCTACGGGACCCGTTACCCCGTCCCTTGGCCTGCTGGCCCTGTTGGGGAGCTGCAGGGCCTGATATTGGGGGTATTGTTTGTAGGCAGCCGCCTTCCTCGGGTAAAAGGACTTCTTTCCCGAGCCCTTCTTTTTCTGGGAAGGGGCGGAGGTCTTCCTAGAAAGCCTAGTCCTGGTGAGAGTCTCCGTCTCAATTTGTGCAGCCTTTTCAGCCATGGGCTTGCCAAAGAGGTTTTCGCCTCGGCAGGGGACATCGACCAACTTGTCCTGCACCCAGGGCTCAAGGTCAGACGACTGAAGCCAAGCCTGTCGGCGGGCACCGATGCCGGCTGCGGCCACTCGAGCCGATGCTTCAAAGCCATCATAGGCTGCTCGGGATATGAATTTTGAGCATTCCCGAATGCCAGTGGACAAGGCCAGGAACCTCCGCAAGGGTTCCTCGGACAAACCAGCGGAGAATCCGGCTAGCTCTTTAGCCAGGTCTCGGAGATACATGCCCATGTATAGCTGGTAGGTCTGGACACGACATGCAAGCATAGAGCCCTGGAAACACTTCTTACCAAGGCCATCCAGGTTACGGGCCTCCCTGCCAGGAGGCACCGAGGAGTGCATCTTCTGGCTTTTAAGACGATGCATGGCCGATTCCACTACCATGGAATGGTGTGGTAACTGTGCTTTTTGGAAGCCAGGGCTCTTGCGGACTCGATAGATAGAATCGACCCGCTTGCTCAGGACCGGCGAGGTGGCCGGACTCTCCCACATGCGGAAGAGTAGTCGTTCCAGCATGGGAGGAACCGGTACAGTAAAGTGTTCCCTGGCGGGAGAGTCATACTGGAGGGCGTCGAGCTCTTTGGCTCGAGGCTCCTCCTCAGGATCCACAGGGAAGGCCAAAGCCTTGGCCATATCCCTGACGAAGTCCGAGAACCGGGCATCCTCCGGGGGGGACTGCTTCCGAGGTTCGGACTCAGGTGAGTCCGAGGGGACACACCGAGTCCGAAAAGAATCAGGCGACTCTTCCTCTTCAGACTCCCAGACCGACTCCGACAAGGACTCGGTGGGGTCGGCCCGGGCAGGGCGCGGCGCCTGCCGCCCCGACGCCGAGGGAGTCGGCGTCGGCGACCTCGGTCCCGAACGGGAGGCCGAGGGTGACCTCGACCGAGGATCGACTCGAGTTCGCATCGACTCGAGGATCGGCTCGGTCTCCGGGGTCGACTTAGACGTCGACGTCCCGGCGGTCGGTGCAGCGGCGCCAGCGAAGCCAGCGAGCAGTGCCTGCTGCTGGTCCATGAAGGCAGACAGTCTGCTCTCCAAGGCCGTCAACCTGAGTCCGAGCTCAGGTGACCCAGCAGCCCGCGACTCGGGCCCCGACGGTGTCGGGCCCGACGTCGGCGGTCTCGGAGGCGAGTCCAGGAGGACCACAGGACTTACCCGAGCAGGCAGCTCCGACTCCAGGCGAGGTCGCTTCGAGAGGTGCTCCTTCTCCAAGGACCCGGGACGGCTATCGGGGCTATGCGACCTGGCCCTCGCGGAGCCAGGAGCGTCCACCGACGCCGCCCTCGCGGGTTTCACCTTTCGTCGATGGTCCCCGGAGGGAGAACCCCTGTCGGAGGAACTCCGGCGACGGTCCGAGCTGGAACCCCTGGACGCGGAGGCCTCCGACGAGGTCCGGGTATGGCTGGGGTCAGCGAAGATCCTATCCCGCTGATGCCGCCGACTTCTCAACGCTTTGGAGGACATTTTGCCGCAGGGCCCACAGATCATTTCTTCATGATCCGGGCCCAGGCAGCGGAGGCAATTGTCGTGTGTGTCAGTTAGTGACATATTTCGGTCACACTGACCACACCGTTTGAAACCACTGGCAGCCATCGGGGGAAAAAGGGCCCCGGCGAGGTCAAAGGACCTGGCTGCCAGGGAAAAACCAAAAACGAAACTGACTAAGTCAGAAAAACCGAAAAAGAAGAAGAGGACTCGTGACCGGCGTCGCGAGTCCGGGCGGGAAAAAGACCGGCGTCGAACCGAAGGAAAAAAGAGAAAATATGAGTAAAAATCAACTTTTTCGCGGGGACACGACGGGTACGTCTGTAGGGCTCCGCGGAAAAAAGAAGACTGGCTAAGATGGCACCCTTGGGCGGGAAGAGGACCGCGCATGCGCGCTGCAATTCCCAAAGGCTTTCTTTGAAAGCTGGGGAAAATTGCTCCGCGAGGGCTCCGTCGGCGCCGACGTCACCCATAAGTGAGGACTGACTTCCTGCTTGGTCCTGGAGAATAGGTGTTACCATTTATCCAAAATGCGCTTAATAAAGGCACCAAAGTATGGATTTCAAACTAGAAGCCTTTAAAACAATCTGATTAAGCTAAAACCAATAGCTAAACAAAAACTGCTTGTGTCAACAAAAAATCTATGAAATGCTAACTCTGTGATACTGACCCTTCCACTGTTGGAGTGAGATCCACAACATAGTCCTCTTGAAAGTCATCCAGCACAGTGCGTCCAATCCAATCCTGAAACAGAAAACAGTTACTGTAGAACAGGAGCCCCCTCTGAACAGACCCTTGTCCCTGTCCCTTTCCAAAAGCACCAGCCCTGGTTTTTTTTCTGCAGGCACTGTGCCACAGTTTTCTCTGTCTCCCTCCCCAAGTCCAGTCTGTGTGTGTGAAATCCTCAGGAGCAAGTGTGTGAGATCAAAATCCACTGCTATCATTGCAATTTAACCTAGAAATACCAGGCTCTATCAAGAGTCTGGTACACACCTGGCAGCTTTATTACTTATGATCCTTTGGAAAGATAAAGGAGATACTACCCAAGGTGGGTCATTTTTAGAAGCATCCCCACATCTAAAAAGCAGCACTTATATGCATAGAATGGCATATACACATATATGGTATGTTAGAATGAGGGCTTTTTAAACATAGGAATGCTTACCACATTTAAATTCATGGAGGCATGGTGGGGGCAGGGAGAGGGAGTGGCTTGGGTGGGCCTACATATAGACATAGATTTTCCATTTCACCAAAGGGAATGCAAGTAATGCCTGTGGTTGGGGTGGATGAGGATGTGGGTATAAGCATCCTTGAGGTCTAAGGAGCATAGCCAATCTCCCTGCTGGAGGTATGGCAGCAATGTTCCAAGGGAGAGCATCTTGAACTTCTCCCTCACCAGGAATTTGTTCAGTTTGCGAAGGTCGAGGAAGAGCCTTGGGCCTCCTATCCTTTTTGGCACGAGGAAGTACCTGTGGTAGAACCCCTTGCCCTTGAGATGATGGGGCACCGGTTCCATCGCTTTGTCCTCAAGAAGACCTGCCAACTCCTTCAGAAGGTGGTCCGGGTGGAAGGGAGACCTGAGGGGCTCTCCTGGGAAATAAGGGGGAGGTGTCTGAATTAGGTGGAGAAGGTAACCCTCCCTGACTACCCAAAGTGCTCAGAAATCAGTGATGATGGACATCCACCTCTGGGCATAGAGGGTCAGACGTCCCCCTGTGAGCTGCTGATCTCCTTGGGGTAGATAGGCTATGCTCAAGGAGTCAAAAGCTCCACCCTGGCTGGGCCACAGCTGGTGCCTGGGGTTTTGGAACCTTCTGCTTACGTGGGCCATACCCATGTCCCTTGGCCTGCTGACCCTGTTGGGGAGCCGGGGAGGCCTAAAAAGGTGGGTAGTTTCAGTAATCAACTTCCTTCCTTGGGTAAAAGGACTTTTTACCCAAGTCCTTCTGTCGGGGAGGGGCAGCAGTCTTTTTGGAGAGCCTGGTCCTCGTCATGAACTCTGTCTCCAGCTCGGCAGCCTTGTCGGTCGTGGGTTTGTCAAAGAGATTCTCTCCTTAGCAGAAGACATCGACCAATTTGTCCCCTTGGCAGGGGGACATTGACTGCTCGAGGTTGGACAATTGTAGCCAAGCTTGGCGGCGTGCACTGATGCCTGCTGCCGCTACTCAAGCTGCCGACTCAAACCCATCATAGGCCGCTCGAGACATGAATTAAAGTATTCATGGACTGCTTTGGTCAGATTCTTGAACCGCTGCAAGGGCTCCTTGGAGAGAACAGCTGAGAACCTGGCGAGTTCCTTCGCCACGTCTCTCAAGTACATGCCCATGTACAGCTGGTAGGCCTGGATGTGGCCAATGAGCATTGAGCCCTGGTAGCACTTTCTGACAAGGACATCCAGCGTGCAGGCCTCCCTGCCAGGGGCACCGAGGAGTGCGTCTTCTGGCTTTTCAGCCAACAAATGGCCGATTCCACCACCATGGAGTTATGCGGCAGCTGTGACTTTTGGAAACCCAGGCTCCGGCGGACTCGATACATCAAGTTGAGCCATTTGCTCACCACCGGCACCAAAGCCGGTGTCTCCCACATTCAGAGCATCAGCCATTCCAGGATGGGAGGGATGGGCACCGTGAGCGATTCCCGCGGAGGGGCCTCGTACTGGACGATTTCCAACTCATCCGTCGGAGGGTCCTCCTCCAACTTGGTTGGGAACGCCCGGGCCTTAGAAATGTTCTTGACAAAATCAAGGAGGTCTGTATTCTTGGGTGGGGACCACCGTCGAGGCTCTGAGACAGGACAGTCAGATGTGATGTCATGGTGGCGATGGGTATCGGGGGACTCCTCGTCCTCCATCTCCCACTCGGAGTTGTCCATCGAGGACTCGTAAGAGGGCTGCTCCGTAGGCCTCGAGGCCCCCGATGCCCTGTGGCCAGTGCACAGCAAACTTGCCAGGGATGACCACGGTCCCGTCGAGCGGGACTCATATCATGACCTTGACCGAGGATGGACTCGAGGCCAAAGGACCTCGAGGATTGGATTGGCCTCCGGGGACGTCTTGGACGTCGAGGGCCCGGTGGTCGAGGTGGATGAACCGATCGTGCAGGACAACAGTGCCAGCTGCTGGCCCATGAAGGCAGACAAACTGCACTCCAGGGCCACCATTCTGGACTCCAGATCAGAAGGCTCCACAGCCTTCAGCGTGGGCACCGAGGGACGCTGGCCTTACACTGGCTCCCCAGAAGGGGAATACTTGACGAGGATAGTGTCTGGGGACAGAGGCTGGTCCGCGGTCGGATCCTTCTGGGGGATCTTCGCAGGTCGCTCCTTCTCAGACACCTTGGACGAACGTCTTGGACTGCAGGACCTGGCCCGGAGAGCACCTGGCCGGTCGGAACCATCCAAGGATGCCGCCTTTGAGGATTTCTTCTTCTTCCTGCATTTCCTCGAGGGAGACCACCTTTCTGAGGACCCACGGTGAGGCTCGGGTTCAGAAGGTTCCGCCCAAGATGTCGGGCTTCAGACGAGGCCCTAGCCTTCGGAGGCACCAGGGATTCGGGGAAAAATGTATGCTGATGCTGACAGCTCTTGAGGGCCTTACTGAACATCCTCTTGCAAAAGCCGCAGGCTGCCGGGTCGTGGTCTGGCCCAAGGCAACGGAGAGAGTAGTAGTAGTCATGTGTATCGGTCAAAGAGATAATTTTGGAGCACCGATCACACTTCTTAAAGCCACTGGTAGCCATGGAGGGAAAAAGTACCCCTGCTACCAGTGGGAAAAAAAGGCATGAAGGCATCAGGAAAAGACAATAACAAAAGACTACAAAAATATACCAAACTCGACGCCGAGCAAAGAGGTTGGTAGGCAGGAAGAGTACCGATGCAATACCGGAGGTGAGTATTGTGGTGAACAGCGCCCTCCTGAGCCTATGGAAACGGATGAAAATCCTGAGGTTCAGCAGGATTTATGCCTATTTGAGAAACCAAGGAAGAAAGAGAGACTCTATTCCACAGAGCTGAGCATGGAGACCAGCCCAGGGGAGGAGTCCTGCAGTCCTGATTGGGCACACCATGCCCTTGGAAGGGGCGTGTCCAGGAGAGAACGTGGTTTTAAACCAGAGCATGGCTTTGCTAGTCAGAGGGAGAATGAGAGAAAGAAGGAGAGGAGGAGGAATGATTGGAAGTCCAGAAAACAGTATGCTGATACTTGGGAACCTGGCATTGGAAGGAGACCTGCAAAGTTCTATTCAGAGGCAGTGAGTAGAAGTCCCAAGGAGCGAGGACCTAGCCCTGAATTAGACAACCGTTGGAAGGCACAGCCCTGGGAAAGGAAGCCTTCAAGGCAGGCACAAGAAAGAAAACAATCATTCTGTGAAGTACCGTTTGAGCCAGAGAGCAACAAACATTCTAACAGCTGGAGAACGTTGGAGCCATCTGAAGTCAGAACGGCATGGCAACAAGTAAGTGAATTGCCACAAAGTTTCCAGGCTGAACGTAAAGCTAACTCTCCTGTGTGTGAAACATTAGCAAAAGAGACTAGCAGTTACTCTGATACAATTAATCTAAGAGAGGAGAAAATAAACAGCCTTAAGCCAGAGGGAAGTTGTATAGCTGATAGCAATTCCCTACCTCCCAAACAGCAGGCTGAATTGCTCCTACAGAGTTTTAAGCAGTTTTTAGAGTTGCAAGCTAGAAGACAGCCAGTGTTACCAGAAGCCAGTAATTCCATACAGCTTGAAGAGTTAACACAAGATAATACAGACTTACCAGATTGTGAGAGCATGGATTGCACGGTCTGCTGTGTAGAGATGCCAAGCTGAAGGAAACTGCTTTTTACCGTATGTGAATTGAATGCTACGGAGCTGTTGTATTGCCTTGCTGAGAAAGCTCTAATTATGTGCACCTGATTTTCCCCAGCACTGTGAAGGTAACAGTGGCTGAAAGAGGCTGCAGTGAAACTAACTGACCTCTTGGGGCAAAGTGAGTAATTTGCTTAGAAGTGAAAAGCAGCAATTATACTTTAAGTTGCCTTTATCCTAAGTTTTCCTGTTAGCATTTGAAGCACCTATTTTGTTTGCATTTATTTGCCATGTGATGGAACAATATCCTTTACTATAATAAATATACTGGAAACCCCATAACTACAACTCTTTATTTCAGAGCGAGAGGAGCAGGAACTACAATACCCAGCATTCCATACTCTCCATCCTCACGAAGCATCAGACCGCCGCTCCTGTCTTTAGCCCCAAGGCCGGGCAGGAGCGCCGCAAGTGGGTACGTGGCAGGATTTTCCACACATGCGCAAGGTGCCGTGCAGAAAACTACAGAAAAGCAACTGCAAGAAAGACCCCGAGTGCAGACCATCCTGAAAGGAAGGAAAGAGTCCCAGCATCGGAGTGTCAGCTGCAACGAGGTTGTGGAAAGCGTGAGGCAACACCTGAGCCAGGTAATAAGTGTCCACCTGGGAAAGGATAAGGATACAGGGCTGAGAGTATTTGCCAGCTAGTTGAAAAAAAAAAAAAAAAAGGAAAAGTTTTTTTTAAAAGTGTGAGGTACCGCACTTGGGTTTTTTTTTCTGTCTGTTTGTATTCACAGGTACTAAAGATGTCTCTGGATCCAGCAGAGGTATTTAAATGGATGGCCACTCAACTCGAGAGACAGCGAGACTTGAGTCTAGAGTTCCAGGAAAAGAGTGCTGCTGCCCTGCAGGCTCAGCAGCGACCCCTACTGGACATGCTACAAGCATGGGTAGCTGAGCAGAAGACGACACA
The DNA here is from genome assembly GCA_033557465.1 of Ichthyophis bannanicus. NCBI lineage: Eukaryota > Metazoa > Chordata > Amphibia > Gymnophiona > Ichthyophiidae > Ichthyophis > Ichthyophis bannanicus. Next base: position 25,439,892 of record CM066046.1, on the reverse strand, counting down.
GGAGAAACCGTCTGTTCCCCCAGGTTTTTCTGCTACAGCTGCGCATAGTCTAAATGCAGGGACTATGTTTAATTTTGGCCAGTTAAAGGACAATGAGGATGTTGACAATTTTATTGAGTGTTTTGAAAGAGTGGCACAGTTAAGTGCATGGCCAAAAGAGTGTTGGGCCATCAGATTTGCAGCTTCCCTTACTGGAGAAGCAATGGCTGCCTATAGGAGCATGCCACCAGACCTTGCCGGAAATTATGAGGAGGTGAAAAGAGCGGTCCGGGAAAGGCTAGGCCTTACACCGCTAGCCTACCATAATCTCCTGCGAGCGGTTAAATTAAAACAGGGTGAGACACCGAAAGCCTTAGTATGCAGGATGTTGTTAAATAAATGGCTTAATCCAGAGAATAGGACTAAAGAGTCTATATTGGAAAGCTTAATTGTAGAGCAATACATGAATGCTGTACCCAATGAAATAAAAACCTTCCTGATTCTGCAAAGCTGCAAAACCCCACAGGAGGCAGTAGACCTCACAGAACGCTTCTTGCAGGCCAAGGTAATGGCTCATGAAAGCAGTAGTGATTTAAAGGGGGCAGCAATACCTGAAGTCAGAAAGGAAGTGGAAATTTCAGAATGAAGCAAGCAAAATGTGTATGCCAACTGTGAAGGCTAGGTTACCGCCTAGGAAATGTTTTAAATGTGGGCGAGAAGGGCATATACAGAAGAATTGTTTTAAAACTGCCTTAGTAGCAGAAAGTGCACAAAAAACCCAAGAAGGATTTCTCATTGAAGTAGAGGTGCAGGGAATTGCTACTACCGCGTTATTGGATTCTGGTGCGGAGCAGACAATGCTCTCCAAGGCGCTGTGGCAGCAAATCCAAGCATCAGGGGTAGCAATTCAGCCTGTTCGTAATGTGAAGATCCGCTGTGTACATGGAGGTACATCACTATACCCTATATACATCCTTCAGGTGAAAGCGCTAGGTGTGCTTAAGAAAATTCCCATCGCAGTGGTCCCCAAGCTACCTCATAATATAGTTTTGGGTAAAGACTGGCCACATTTCCATAAAGGGGTGGAACAAGGCTTATTCTTAAAAGAGCAAGAAGCTACCAGAGAGTCCCCGGTAGAAGCTCTAACCCAAGCCAACAAGAAAAGTATAGTGCCTAGTCCTTTGTTTGCCCACCTGAAAAAGCAAAAAGAGAAAACATCGCCTTCAAGAGAGGAAATAGTGAAGAAACCAGTGTTTGTACTAAGGTTCTGCAAGATGAACCCTAATGCTCAACCCCCTAAGAGAGCTTCAAGTAACTCAGCAGGTTATGACCTCTGTAGTGCTGAGGAGGTCATAGTTCCTAAGCAAGGGAAAGCATTAATAGATACCGCTCTACAGATGGAAATGCCACTAGGCTGTTACGGCCGGATAGCCCCACGATCGGGTCTTGCTGTAAAGCATTTTCTAGACATAGGAGCCGGAGTGATAGACCCGGATTATAGAGGTTCTATTAAAATTCTTATGTTTAACTTTGGCAAGGAGGACTTTAAAGTCAAGGTTGGAGATCGAGTAGCTCAACTAATCTACGAGCGTGTGGGTCTGCCTCCGCTGGAAGAAGTATCCAGCCTATCAACAACGGCTCGTGGAGCAGGTGGATTCGGGTCAACAGGGGATACCAGTTTCCAAGCTCTAGCCGCAGTAGTAGAAGAAAAGGAAGAGGAAGACCTGGGGCCACAAATCGCAGTATGTAAAAGCCACCCAGAGCCTAGAGTAGATGAAGGTTTGTCTTGGGCACAAAAACAGGAGTTGGTTCAGCTACTAACAAGATACCAGGATGTCCTCACACCAATGCCAGGCAAGACGGACTTGATCGCCCATGGGATCATAACGCCACCTGGCGAAATAGTACGCCAACGTCCATATAGGCTGCCAGAAGCCAAGAAGGAGGAGGTCGTATGGCAGGTACAGGAAATGTTGCAGATGGGCATTATAGAAGAGTCGCGGAGCCCGTGGAACAGCCCAATTGTTCTAGTTCCCAAGCCCGACGGCTCCATAAGGTTCTGTATCGACTTCCGGAAAGTTAATTTAATATCTCGTTTCGATACATATCCGATGCCCAGAATAGAAGAACTTCTGGATCGCCTAGGCCGTGCCAAATACCTCACCACATTGGACATGTCGAAAGGATAGCGTAGTTACTCACCTGTAACAGGTGTTCTCCAGGAGCAGCAGGAATCAGTCCTCACATATGGGTGACGTCGGCGCCGATGGAGCCCTCGCGGAGCAATTTTCCCCAGCTTTCAAAGAAAGCCTTTGGGAATTGCAGCGCGCATGCGCGGTCCTCTTCCCGCCCAAGGGTGCCATCTTGCTCAGTCAGATGACATAGCTAAAAGACAGCAAAAATTATCAAAAACGAAAGCATAAAACTGCAACTCCAAGGGGAGGAGTGAGGGTTGTGAGGACTGATTCCTGCTGCTCCTGGAGAACACCTGTTACAGGTGAGTAACTACGCTTTCTCCAGGACCAAGCAGGAAGTCAGTCCACACATATGGGACTCCCAAGCTTAAGGCTACCGGAGACCCTAAGCACAAAAATGAGCTCCCTCTAGCTCAGCAGCACAGAAGGAAGGAATCTTCTCTGAATACGTCTCCAACCGGTAGCCCAACATCCGGGATGGAGGGTAGGAGTTGCCTATACCTCGAAGAGGTTACGGAGGACTGCCTGTCCGAAAGCACTGTCCCTGCGGGACTCCCTCTCCAGGCAGTAATGGGCTGCAAAAGTCTGGCTTGAAGACCAAGTAGCGGCCCGGCAGATGTCTGCCAACGGAACAGAGCGGAGGTAAGCCACTGACGTAGCCTTCGCCCGAACACGATGAGCGGTGACTCTACCTTCCAGCACGAGGCCCGCAGCCTCGTAAGCCCAAGCGATGCAGTCCGCAATCCAGATGGACAGAGTACGCTTGGAGACAGGGAGCCCCAACTTGTTGGGGTCATAAGACACGAAGAGCTGAACAGCCCTTCGGTGCTCCCGCGTACGGTCAAGGTAGAAGTTCAGCGCCCTTCTACAGTCCAGGGTATGCAGGACCATTTCAGCTCGGCTGGAGTGTGGCCTGGGAAAGTAGGTCGGAAGTACCACCTCCTGGTTGATGTGAAAAGGGGAAACCACTTTAGGAAGAAACTTAGGGTGAGTCCGTAGGACTACCCGGTTCTTGTAGAACCTTGTGTAAGGAGGATCAGATACCAGGGCCTGCAGCTCACTAATGCGTCTAGCAGAAGTGAGGGCCACCAAGAAGGTTTTCCAGGAAAGAAAACGAAGAGGACAGGTAGCCATAGGCTCAAAAGGCGGACAGGTAAGCCGCTGTAAAACCACATTGAGATCCCAGTTCGGGGCTGGCGGTCGCAAAGGTGGTTTAAGGAGTAGGAGGCCCCAGAGAAAACGAGCCACCAGAGGGTGGCTGGAAAGAGGCCTACCATCCACCGGTAGGTGGTGCGCAGAAATAGCACTGAGGTGGACCTTGACCGAGTTGGACTTAAGTCCAAGATGGGAAAGGGAAAGAAAGTACTGCAAGACCACTGACGTTGAACAGGAGAAGGGGTCTTGCGACTGCTGAGTACACCAGACGGAGAACCGACGCCACTTAAGAGTGTAGGACTTCTGGGTGGAAGGCCTCCTGGAGGCCAAGACGACCTCTTCCACATCTGGAGGCAGCTGGAGAGGAGCAAGGACTACCCTTTCAGCAGCCAGGCCATCAGATGAAGGGACCGAAGGTTGGGGTGCAGGAGCGTCCCCTGATCCTGCGAGAGGAGGTCGGGCTGAAACCCCAGAGGAAGAGGGGTGTCCACCGCCAGCTGCATCAGAAGCGGGAACCAAGGTTGTCTCGGCCACCGGGGAGCCGCTAGGATCACCGACGCCTTGTCTTTGAGAACTTTGAAGAGCGTCCGAGACACCAGAAGCATGGGTGGAAAGGCATACAAGAGGCCTGTGGACCATGGAATCAGAAAAGCATCCGCCGCTACCCGGAGAGGATGCGGCTGTCGAGAGCAGAATCTGGGAAGCTGCCGGTTCAGAGGACTGGCGAACAGATCCATGGTGGGGAGGCCCCACCGGAGAAAGATCCGCTGAACCACAAGGGGATCCAATCTCCACTCGTGCGGTTGGAGGATCCTGCTCAGTTTGTCTGCCAGGTAGTTTTCTTGACCTGGGAGATAGACAGCTTTGAGGACGAGGTTGCGATGGACAGCCCAAGAGCAGAGCTTCTGTGCTTCCTGACAGAGAAGGAAGGAGCCGGTTCCGCCTTGTTTGTTCACGTAGAACATGGCAACCTGATTGTCGGTCTGGACAAGTACCGACTGGTGAGAAATCAGGTGAGAGAAGGCTTTGAGCGCTAGGCGGATGGCCCTGAGCTCCAGGAAGTTGATCTGCTGAGCGGACTCCCAAGGAGTCCAGAGACCCTGAGTACAAGTCCCTTGGCAATGTGCTCCCCAACCCTGGAGAGAAGCATCGGTCGTCAGGACCCGAACATGTGTAGGGGGCTGAAAAGTCACCCCCAGCACTAGGTTTGGCAGATGAAGCCACCATCGCAGAGAGGAAACCAGCTGGTCGGAGATCTGTACGGAGTCCGCTAGGCTCCCAGTCGCCTGATGCCATTGATTGCGAAGGCACCATTGAGCAGGTCGCATGTTCAGGCGGGCATTGGGGGTTACATGGACCGTGGAAGCCATATGGCCGAGCAGTCTCAGAAATTGCCTGGCCGAGACCAGGGAATTGCTGTGAAAGCGGCTGGCGAGATCCATGAGCCACTGGGCCCTGTCCAGAGGCAGGAAGGCTCGCGCCTGAAGAGTGTCCAACCTGGCGCCGATGAATTCTAGATCTTGAGAGTGGAGCAAAGTGGACTTTGCGAAGTTTATGACAAAACCCAAGTGCTGGAGCAGAGCCACAGTGCGATGAGTAGCCTGAGTGGCTTCTTGGGCAGACTGGGCCCTGATGAGCCAGTCGTCCAGGTATGGGAACACAAAGAGACCTTGAAGTCTCAGATAGGCCGCCACCACTGCTAAGCATTTGGTGAACACCCTGGGGGCGGAGGATAGGCCGAAAGGCAGTACTCTGTACTGGTAATGGTGTCCGCCCACAACAAACCTGAGGTATTGTCTGTGGTCGGGATGAATAAGGATATGAGTATACGCATCCTTTAGATCTAAGGAGCATAGCCAGTCTCCCTGCTGGAGGTAGGGCAGCAGGATTCCAAGGGTAAGCATTTTGAACTTTTCCTTTGCAAGGAACTTGTTGAGGTTTCGCAAGTCTAGGATGGGTCTGAGGCCTCCTGTTCTTTTCGGAATCAGGAAGTATCTGGAATAAAACCCTTGACCCTTCAGGTGGCGGGGCACCGGTTCCACGGCTTGTTCCTGAACAAGACTTGCTAACTCCTGAAGGAGTAAGTCCCTGTGCAGAGGGAGTCTGGAAGGCTCCCCTGGAAAGTAGGAGGGAGGTACCTGGTGAAAATGAAGAAGATAGCCCTTTTGAACTATCTGAAGCACCCAGGTATCTGTGGTGATGTTGGACCACCTGTGGGCAAAGTGAACCAGCCGGCCTCCTGTGCTGAGAGAAACCAGCTGAGGGGGAGAGGCTATGCTGAGAAAGTCAAAAACCCCCACCCTGCTGAGCAGGGGCCGGTGGTGCAGGCTTGGGGGCTTGCTGCCTACGGGACCCATTACCCCGTCCTTTTGCCTGCTTTCCCTGTGGGGGAGCTGGTGAGGCCTGATACTGAGGGTAGTATTTATAGGCAGCACCTTTCCTCGGGTAAAAGGGCTTTTTCCCCGAGGCCTTCTTCTTTTGAGAAGGGGCAGAGGTCTTCCTTGAGAGACGAGTCCTGGTGAGAGTCTCCGTCTCGATTTGTGCAGCCTTCTCATCCATGGGCTTGCCAAAGAGGTTATCACCTCGGCAGGGGACATCGACCAACTTGTCCTGTACCCAGGGCTCGAGGTCGGACGACTGAAGCCAAGCCTGGCGGCGTCCACCGATGCCGGCCGCGGCTACTCGAGCCGAAGCCTCAAAACCATCATAGGCTGCTCGAGAGATAAACTTGGAGCACTTCCGAATACCAGTAGACAAGGATTGGAACCTCTGCAAAGGTTCGTCGGAGAGACCAGCAGAGAACCTGGCTATTTCCTTAGCCAGGTCTTGGAGATACATGCCCATGTAGAGCTGGTATGTCTGGACTCGACAAGCAAGCATAGAGCCCTGGAAGCACTTCCTACCGAGGGCATCCAGGCTTCGGGCTTCCCTACCCGGGGGCACCGAGGAGTGCATTTTTTGACTCTTCAGTCTATGCATGGCCGATTCCACCACCATGGAATGGTGCGGTAGTTGTGCCTTTTGGAACCCGGGGCTCTTGCGGACTCAATAAATGGAATCGACCCGCTTGCTTAACACCGGCGACGACGCCGGGCTCTCCCACATGCGGAAGAGAAGCCGTTCCAGCATCGGAGGAACCGGTACAATAAAGGCCTCCTTCGGGGGAGAGTCATATTGGAGGGCATCGAGTTCTTCGACTCGAGGCTCCTCCTCGGGATCCACAGGGAAGGCCAAGGCTTTGGCCATATCCCTTACGAAGTCCGAGAACCGGGTATCCTCCGGGGGGGACCGTCTCCGAGGTTCGGACTCGGGGGAGTCCGAAGGGACACACCGAGTCCGAAAGGAACCAGGTGACTCTTCGTCCTCAGATTCCCAGGCCGACTCCTCGGAGGAGGAGTCGACCGGCTCCGGTCGGGCGGGCACTGATGCCATCCGCCCCGACGCCGAGGGAGTCGGCGTCGACGACCTTGGTCCCGAACGGGAGGCCGAAGGAGACCTCGACCGAGGATCGACTCGAACCCTCATGGACTCGAGGATCGGCTCGGTCTCCGGGGTCGACTTGGAGGTCGACGTCCCGGCGGTCAGGGCAGAAGCGCCAGCGAGGCCAGCGATCAATGCCCGCTGCTGGTCCAAGAAGGCAGACAAACTGCACTCCAAGGCCGTCAACCTGAGTCCGAGCTCAGGAGACCCAGCAGCCCCCGACTCGGGCCCCGACGGCGTCGGGCCCGACGTCGGGTCCTTCGGAGGCGAGTCCACGAGGACAACAATACTTACGTGAGCGGGCAAGTCCACCTCAAGTCGAGGATGTTTTGATGGCCTTTCCGACTCCAAGGACCCGGGACGGGAATCGGGGCTATGCGACCTGGCCCTCGAGGAACCAGGAGCGTCCACCGATCCCGCCCTCGCGGGTTTCTTCTTCCGATGATGCTCCCGTGTAGGAGACCCCCTTTCAGAGGAACTCCGACGATGCTCAGGACCAGAGTCCCAAGACGTCGAAGCCTCTGACGAGGTCCGAGTCCGGCCGGGGTCAGAGAAGATACGCTCCCGCTGGTGCTGCCGACTCCTCAATGCTTTTGAGGACATTTTGCCGCATGGCGTGCAGATCATGGGGTCATGATCTGGGCCGAGGCAGCGGAGGCAGAAGTCATGAGTGTCTGTAAGAGACATAAGTTTCTTACAGAGGTCACACTTTTTGAAACCACTGGCCGCCATCGGGGGAAAAAGGGCCCCTGCTAGGTCGAACGACCGGGCAGCCAGGGAAAAAGGAAAAAAGCGCGAAATCTGTCACGAAGGACAAAAAACCGAAAAATAAAGGACGGACTCGCAACCGGCGTCGCGAGTCCGGGCGGGAAAAGAACCGGCGTCGAACCGAAGAAAAAATAGAGAAAAATCAACTTTTCTGCGGAGATTCACAGGCAACGTCTGTAGGGCTCCGCGGAAAAAAGAAGACTGAGCAAGATGGCACCCTTGGGCGGGAAGAGGACCGCCCATGTGCGCTGCAATTCCCAAAGGCTTTCTTTGAAAGCTGGGGAAAATTGCTCCGCGAGGGCTCCGTCGGCTCCGACGTCACCCATATGTGAGGACTGACTTCCTGCTTGGTCCTGGAGAAACTGGCAGGTCCCACTAACCAAGGATGCCAGACAGAAGACTGCGTTCAGCACCCCGGTAGGCTTGTACCAGTTTAAAAGAATGCCTTTCGGCCTACACGGAGCTGCTGCTACGTGTCAGCGATTAATGGATTTGGTTCTGCGACCGCATCAAACATACGCTGTGGCTTATATGGATGATGTGGTCATTCCCAGTGACAATTGGACACAACATCTCCCACGAGTTGAAGCCGTTCTTAGGGCACTTAGGGATGCTGGCCTTACGTTAAACCCGGCTAAGTGTTTATTTGGAGGCCGGGAAGTTAAATATTTGGGTCACCTGGTGGGTAATGGGGTGGTGAAGCCCCTTACTGATAAGATAGCCGCTGTTCAAGCATTCCCCAAACCACTTAACAAGAAGCAGTTAAGGAGCTTCCTAGGGTTAGTGGGGTATTACAGACGGTTTGTTCCAGGATTTGCAGAGAAGAGTGCCCCTCTAACTGAAATGTTAAAGAAGAACGCGCCTAACCAACTGAGATGGCGGGAAGAGGCGGAAGAAGCATTCCACCTGTTAAAGAACAAGTTGTGTGCAGCACCGGTTCTCAGAGGTGTGGATTTTTCCCAACCATTTTTGGTACAGACTGACGCGTCGGAGACGGGCCTTGGCGCAGTACTGTCCCAGCGCCATGATGGTACGGAACACCCAGTGTTATACCTCAGCAGGAAGCTGGCCCCTGCGGAACAGCGCTATTCAACAATTGAACGTGAGTGTCTGGCTATTAAGTGGGCCATAGACGCGCTGCGCTTTTATCTCACGGGGAGATGTTTCACCTTGATTACCGACCACGCACCACTCAAATGGCTAAACCAGATGTATAACCATAATGCGAGGTTAACTCGTTGGTTTATGGCCCTCCAAGCGTTCAACTTTCAAGTGGAACATAGAGCCGGACGGCTCCACCAGAACGCAGATGCCCTGAGTAGAATCACGTGCTGTGCCTCTGGTCAGAAGCCAGCCCGTGATATCTTAAGGGGGGGGATCTGTGGTGAACAGCGCCCTCCTGAGCCTATGGAAACGGATGAAAATCCTGAGGTTCAGCAGGATTTATGCCTATTTGAGAAACCAAGGAAGAAAGAGAGACTCTATTCCACAGAGCTGAGCATGGAGACCAGCCCAGGGGAGGAGTCCTGCAGTCCTGATTGGGCACACCCTGCCCTTGGAAGGGGCGTGTCCAGGAGAGAACGTGGTTTTAAACCAGAGCATGGCTTTGCTAGTCAGAGGGAGAATGAGAGAAAGAAGGAGAGGAGGAGGAATGATTGGAAGTCCAGAAAACAGTATGCTGATACTTGGGAACCTGGCATTGGAAGGAGACCTGCAAAGTTCTATTCAGAGGCAGTGAGTAGAAGTCCCAAGGAGCGAGGACCTAGCCCTGAATTAGACAACCGTTGGAAGGCACAGCCCTGGGAAAGGAAGCCTTCAAGGCAGGCACAAGAAAGAAAACAATCATTCTGTGAAGTACCGTTTGAGCCAGAGAGCAACAAACATTCTAACAGCTGGAGAACGTTGGAGCCATCTGAAGTCAGAACGGCATGGCAACAAGTAAGTGAATTGCCACAAAGTTTCCAGGCTGAACGTAAAGCTAACTCTCCTGTGTGTGAAACATTAGCAAAAGAGACTAGCAGTTACTCTGATACAATTAATCTAAGAGAGGAGAAAATAAACAGCCTTAAGGCAGAGGGAAGTTGTATAGCTGATAGCAATTCCCTACCTCCCAAACAGCAGGCTGAATTGCTCCTACAGAGTTTTAAGCAGTTTTTAGAGTTGCAAGCTAGAAGACTTACCAGAAGCCAGTAATTCCATACAGCTTGAAGAGTTAACACAAGATAATACAGACTTACCAGATTGTGAGAGCATGGATTGCACGGTCTGCTGTGTAGAGATGCCAAGCTGAAGGAAACTGCTTTTTACCGTATGTGAATTGAATGCTACGGAGCTGTTGTATTGCCTTGCTGAGAAAGCTCTAATTATGTGCACCTGATTTTCCCCAGCACTGTGAAGGTAACAGTGGCTGAAAGAGGCTGCAGTGAAACTAACTGACCTCTTGGGGCAAAGTGAGTAATTTGCTTAGAAGTGAAAAGCAGCAATTATACTTTAAGTTGCCTTTATCCTAAGTTTTCCTGTTAGCATTTGAAGCACCTATTTTGTTTGCATTTATTTGCCATGTGATGGAACAATATCCTTTACTATAATAAATATACTGGAAACCCCATAACTACAACTCTTTATTTCGGAGCGAGAGGAGCAGGAACTACAATACCCAGCATTCCCTGGATACAGGTTACTCTCCTTCCTCACGAAGCATCAGACCGCCGCTCCTGTCTTTAGCCCCAAGGCCGGGCAGGAGCGCCGCAGTATGTAACTCGGAGAAAAAAATTTACTTTTTCTGGTGACAAGCCAGACAGATGTCTGAAGGGCTCCGTGGAAAAAAGGAGACTGAGCAAGATGATACCCTTGGGCGGGAAGGGGACCAAGCATGTTTGGTGGCATCCCCCAAAGGCTTTCTTTGAAAGCTGGGGGATGCTTCCACGAAGGCTCCGTCGGTGCAGACGTCAACCATATGTGAAGAGTGACTTCCTGCTTGTTCCCGGAGAAACAAGAAATTCCATACTGGGTCAGACTAAAGTCCATCATGCCCAGTATCCTGTTTCCAACAGTGGTCAATCCAGGTCAGAAGTACCTGGCAGGTTCCCAAAGGCCACAGATTCCACAAAGCTCATCCTGTGATAGGCAATGGATTTCCCGGGTCCTCTTTAATAATGGTTTATGGACCTTTCCTTCAGGAACTTGTCCAACCCTTTTTTAAACCCAGTTACACTAACAGCTTATACTACACATCCTCCGGTAACGAATTCCAGAGTTTGATTACGCATTGAGTGAAAAAATATTTTCTCTTATTAGTCTTAAATGGGTTACACTGTAGCTTCATTGTGTGTCCTTTAGTCTTTTTACTTTGTGATGGCATAAAAACTGATATACATTAACCCGTTACACTCCATTCATTAATTTAGAGACCTCTTATCATGTCTCCCCTCATCCTTCTCTTTTCCAAGTTGAAAAGCCCTACCCTTTTAAGCATTTCCTCACAGAGGTATCATTCCGTCCCATTTTGGTGGCTCTTCTCTAAACTTTTTCTAATTCCGCTATTTCCTCTCCTAACAGAGGCTTATACATTTCAAGCAAAGGTAAGAATTTGTGGCTTTTTAAATTGTTAGCTCTCTGACTGGGCGCCCTTAAAAGGGTTTTGGTACATTTTTAAAGCAAAGTTACATTCTTTTTGGTGCTTTAGTTTAAAAGGAGAAATATTGCGTTTAGAGGGGTAAGTTCAAAACTCCGCTTTAGTAACTTTCTCAGCTCTTTGGAGCTACTGACACCTAATCAAGTGTTATTTCCCTCCCTACCCCCCCCAACTCCCACCCACCCCTAGTAAGCAGCCTTGCTTTATAGGGCACCTCCCCAATTAACAAAACTCAGGGACTTGGAACAGCACATTTTGAATATAATTAAGAGATTTAACTGCTTTTACTCTGAAAGGACAGCTGGGAAACCAGCTGGTACTTTGGTAGATCTCTCTCTTTTGCTTTAACAGATACCTAAGCTCCACAAACTGAACAATGGCTGGGAAAAATTGTATTGCTAAAGCTGTTGCCCCTGTTACAGCTTCTGCCTCTGTTCAGACAGAGGTCCCAATGCCAGTTGAAGGACCGGTTCCATGTGCAGGGGTGCCTGCATGCTGAAGCTCTCAGGAAACAAGTGGAAGAACTCAGAGGGGAGATTGCAAGGCTGAGGAGCATTCAATATAGTGAGAAGTACATTGATGAGATGTTTCTTGCAACACCCAAGCTCTCCAGCAGAGAAGATGGGTGTCTACAGAATGATGAAGGTTGGACACAAGTCACCAGGACTTCCAGAATCACCGATCCAACTTCTCCAGCTCTTTAATTGAAGAACCATTATGCAGCCCTGGAAAGGGAAGAACCAGAGCTCAAGTACCCCAAGTGTTGCAGAATCAGTGACCACAAAGAAGCGAAGGGTAGTGGTGGTTGGTGACTCTCTTCTGAGGGGTACTGAGGAGTCCATCTGCTGACCAGACTTGATGTCCAGAGAGGTATGCTGTCTGCCAGGTGCCAAAATCGAAGATGCTACAAAGAGTTGTCGAGACTCATTAACCCACTGACTATTACCCAATGTTGCTAATCCATGTCGGCAGAAATGATACTGCCAGGTATCCCTCTGAGCGTATCAAAAGTGACTTCATGGTCTGGGACAGAGGGTGAAGCAGATAGGTGCACACGTGGTGTTCTCTTCAAACCTCCCTGTTCAGGGTAAAGGCCAAGGCAGAGAGGCTTGCATCCTGGAGATGAATGCATGGCTGCGTGGATGGTGTCATCGAGAGCGTTTTGGTTTCCTGGATCATGGGATTCTGTTCCAAGGGTTGCAGAGAAGAGATGGCATCCATCTGTCCAAGAAAGGTCGATGCATCTTCAGTAGCAGACTGGCTAATCTACTGAAGAAGTCTTTAAACTAGATTCATTGGGGATGGGTGAAAAAAGCCCCCAGGTAAGTGAAACATTAAATACCTTTATGGAAATGGGTATAAGGGGTAACCTATAAATGCCCATGGCATGGGAAATAAGATCCTTGATGTTGAAGCTTTGATGGGAGTGGTTGACTTAGATTTAGTGGCAGTTATAGAGAGACATGGTTCACAGAAAACCATGACTGGGATGTAACTATACCAGGCTATAATTTATTCAGAAAGGACAGGGTAGGGAGAAGTGGTGGCACTATATGTAAAAAGGAGAAATTTGACCTTACCTGCTAATTGTCTTTCCTTGAGTTCTCTCCGGGCCAGTCCAGGCACTTGAGGGTTGTCATCTATCTCCAGCAGCTGAGGACTGAAAAACTGAAGTTTTGCTGAAACAGGTATCTGGCTCCCCCTACTGGCCGAACCTCAGTCTACAACTTAACAAGCAGCTTAAACAAAAACTACAACAATCAACCAAAAACCAAACAGCCAACCGACAGAGCCTGCCTAAAACTACGTGCTCCGCCCACCCAGCTTCCTGCCTTTCCACCAAAACTCCTATCTGCTTTCCCCTTAACCATTCTCCCGTTTCTTCAGTAAAAAGTCTTTTTTTTTTTCTCGCAGGCCATCCTCAAATTAACCCCGAGGATGCCCCTGAGACCAGGTTGATCAAGGTGCTTGAGCGGAAGACTCGCCACCAGCCCTTCCGAAGTTCTCGCATAGATTGCTTAACACTCTACAGCTCGCCGAGAGCACCGAAAGAAAACACTGAGATATCGTCAATGGAATAGGGTGGGACCTGGACTGGCCCGGAGAGAACTCAAGGAAAGACAATTAGCAGGTAAGGTCTAATTTCTCCTTCCTCTTCGTCTCTCCGGGCCAGTCCAGGCACTTGAGGGAAGTACCAAAGCAGTGCCTAATCCTGGGAGGGACCCGCTAGGCCCGCAATGATAGCCAACGCCCCTACATTGGCATCACCTCTGGCCTGAACATACAATCTGTAGTGCTTCGAAAAAGTGTGAAGGGACAACCAGGTAGCCGCCCGACAAATATCCACCGGCGGGACCAAGGCAAACTCGGCCCAGGACGTAGCCTGACTACGAGTGGAATGAGCGCGGAACCCTTCCGGTAGGGGTTTCCCACTTGCCTGATACGCTGCCACCATGGTGCATTTCACCCATCTGGCAATGGAGGCCTTGGAAGCCGCTTCCCCTTTCCGAGGACCTCCGAACAATACAAAAAGCCGGTCCAATCTGCGAAACGGCTTAGTTCGACACAAGTACCCCTTGAGTACTCTACCCAAATCCAACTTACGGAGGACCGAATCGATGGGTGCCCCCTCCCGATCCTTAAAGGTCAGAAGAACAATAGTTTGATTCACATGAAAAGCAGACACCACCTTTGGAAGAAAAGAGGGAACTGGCCGCAACACCACCTTCTCTTTTGAGAAGATATGGCTCCCTACAGGACAGCGCTTGAAGATCCGACACTCTCCTAGCCGAACACAAGGCCACTAAAAAGGAGGTTTTCCAGGAGATCTCTTTGAGCGACACCTCTCTTGTCGGCTCAAAAGGAGGCCTTGCTAAAGCCTCGAGAACCAAATTGAGATCCCAGGTCGGCACCAGAGCCCGAACAGGGGGACGTAGGTTCTTCACCGCCCTGAAGAACCGTAGTATATCCGGATGTCCGGAGAGGAGAATACCTTGGACCTTTCCTCGAAAACAGTCCAGCACTGCCAACTGCACCTTTAGCATGGCGAGAGCTAAGCCTTTATCCAGACCGTCCTGGAGGAACGCCAACATGTCAGGCACCAGGACAAGAGACGGACGGAGATGCCGTTCCTCGCACCAGCGTCCAAAGATAAGCCAAATGTGCACATAGGCTAGGGAAGTAGATTGCCTTCTGGCCTTCAAAAGGGTGGCTATCACCGAAGGTGAATACCCTCTACGGGTCAACCTTTCCCGTTCAAGAGCCAAGCCGTAAGCGAGAAGCGCTCCATGTCCGGCATGAGCAGCGGCCCCTGATGCAAGAGGTTCGCCCGCCCCGGCAGCCTCCAGGGGTTGTCTATCAGAAGACGGACGAGATCCGCATACCACGGTCTTCTCGGCCAATCCGGAGCAACCACAATCACCCATCCATCGTGCCGTTCTATACGCTGAAGAACTTTCCCTATTAGAGGCCACGGCGGAAAAACATAGAGAAGATGACTTCCGGTGATGCGGTGAGAGTGAGCAGTCGTGTTCTGTTCGCCCTCCGACCGTCCACTGCTTAAACCGGCAATTTGAACCGTTTCTTTGAACCCCGGACCGACGCAAAGTGTTACCCCAGATACCGGACAACCCATCATAACCTCTGAGACGAATAGGAGGAAAAGGGATGGCCGCAGCGCTACGAACGGGGAAGAAGGAGCGAGACCGCGGGCCGGGACCCAGCAAGATGGCGGACGGAGCGGTAGCGCCGAGCTCCACAGCCTCCCCAGCTAGAGTGGAGGAAATATCGGCGGCGGTTGCAGAGGCTCTAGCCACTCAATTTACCACCCTCCGGGAGAAACTGGACGCCGCGCAGAGCTCCGTGGAGACTTTCGGCAAAAGGTTGCAGGAGGCGGAGGAGCGCGTGGGGCGTGCGGAGGACACTATAACTGAACTACACCAGTCGGTGGACTCCCTGAAGACCCAGCTGCGAATCCAGGAGGCTAAAATTGATGACCTGGAAAATCGTTCTAGGAGAAACAATTTGAGGGTGATGGGAGTCCCCGAAACTGTGATGGACGCCGAGCTGCAGAAGTACCTGGTGGGGCTCTTCTCGCCGCTGCTAAAGGGGGAAGCTGCAGGTGAAAAGATCCAGATTGAGCGAGCTCACTGGGTGGGCAGCCGAAATGTGCGAGATTCCAGACCCCGAGTGGTCCTAGTGAAATTTCTTCAATTTCCGCAGAAGGCGGCCATTTTGCGATCGGCGCAAGCCCATGGTGCCTTGGAGGCGGAGAATGTGAGGGTTCGAATTGCACAGGACTATTCTCTGCAACTGAGCCAACGACTCCGGGCTTACGCGCCCATATGCCAAAAGTTAATTGACCATCGGATCAAATTTACAGTACAATACCCGGCGCGCCTCCACGTGTTCCACGAAGGGCAGCGCAAGTCATTCGAGTCTGCCGACGCAGCGGCGCTGTACGTGGAGAGTATCACCCCTGAAGGAGGAGAGGGTTGAGGCCCCTGAAGAGGTTGCACTAATTTCTCTTTAAACAGTTGGACATTTATAAGATTTCAATGACTAAGCTGCGTTGAAAGAGCTCCGAGTTAGCCGCAACTGGATTTGAGGACGTTGGACTGGTATACCTTTTTAGTTCCTGGATACCAACCGCAACTCGGCTCCTCTAGGTTATGGCCTGAGCCTCGGCTCCCAGCAACCGCTGAGTAGCTGGGTGGGTAGGAGGGGTTATTTGTTATTTTGTAATAATGTTGGGGAGCTGTTCTTTTGTTATTAATGTTTGTTATACGGATGAACTTGGGTAGATCTGAACGAGTCCTACCTTGTGGAAGGCTCCTTGCGGTGGGCGGGAGGAGGGGATGGGCCTAATAGCGGGGATGCACGGAGGCCTCCTCTGTCCCAAGGGAAGGGACACCGGATAGCCTAGCGGGGCGTCCAGGGCGGGATGGTACCCCCATCGTCCAATGCGGGGTTTTGGGTAAACTACGGAGCCCATATTTAGCCCCCAATCTATTTAATGGACACGATCCTGCAGGCCCTGGGGGAACCGGGGCCTCACCTCTGAAAATAGCTGTAGGGGCGGTGGTTGGTGCCATAGCTCGGCCAGACTGTTCTGGCACGGAGGGGGAGCTCGGCCTGCTGTGCAGGGTCTGTATGGCAGCGCCTTCCCATCCTTCGGAACCCAGTATGTTTTTTGAGCGTATATCCCATGGCTAGCCTTATGGTAGCAGTTTTAATAGCTTCTGCCTCCCAAAATCAGTCGAGGGGTGGGGAAGGTTCATGCGCACGTTGGGTGGTCCTGGTAGAGCCCCCTCATGGGACCCCTTGCCAGTCAGGGCATACAGTGCCGCTCTGTGCCGGGCCTGGTTATGATTGGTACGATGGCCTAAGCTAGGAGCGGAGAGAACTACCACATAGTAGCTAGGACTGGACGGGGGTCCGTGCACTAGGGATACAGGCATGGAGCCCTGTGGCGGTTGGGGAAGAATCTTTACAGTAGACTGTCGGGGCTCTTCCAAGCAGGGGTGTTAATTCTTACCTGTTTACATGCTGAGGGGGGGTCCCAATTTACCCGAATTTCGGTATGAGCACTCTAAAATAGTATAATGTCTATTGGCGCTCCCCCCTCAGTACCGGGACGGTACTATTTTCTGGTGATGGGGATTATTTGCTTTTACCTGGGAATCTCCCTGCGATAGCGCCTGGCCGAGCTTTTGGGTAGTACAGACACTTTGGTTAATGTTGGAGCAGTTCTCCTTCAAGGAAGGGGGGTTACTCTCTCCCAGGCTTGGGGTTAGGTGCCTGAATTCTACACTCGGCCCCTAGCTAATTTGACTATAGCTCTGCTCCATTGGAGGGATTGGGTCACTGGGGGTTGGGGGCTGCCGGGGCGACTGGGGTGCCAGTAACCACTCGGGGGGTCGGGGGAATGTGTGGGTGACTGGGGTAAAGAGGAAAGTGGGGGGCGGTGGAGCGTATCACCGAAAGATCCATGGGAGAGAGGAGAGGTGAAAGATGGGTAGGAGAGCAAATAATAAAGGGGGGGAGGGAGCTGGGGGTGGGGGTGGGGGATAGGTCGCATCCCTGGTAGACCCCATTGGTTGCTTAGTGTTGAGAGGTTGGGGGAGGGGAGGGGGTTCCAGGCTGGGAGAGCCCCGTCCCGACTAGTCTGGGATACTGGTCAGGTGGGTCTTGACACTGCCCCGCCGCTTTGAGAGTTATCACGTGGAATGTGTGCGGTTTGGGCCACCCTATTAAGAGATATAAAGTCTTACAGGCCTTAGCTAGGCAAAAATGTGATATTGCATTTTTACAGGAGACCCACCAGACGGCTGAGGAGCATAATAAGCTGCGCCAAGATTGGGTCGGGCAGGTCTGGGGGGCTCCGGCGACAGGAAGAAAAGGGTGTGTGGCTATCCTGGTTCATAAACGGGTGCGCTGTGTAATCGAAGATGAAGTGAGAGATGCGGCGGGACGTTATCTGCTTTTACAGGGTACCTTGGAGGGGAAACCGGTCATCTTGGGGACGGGTGTATGGACCGAATTCCCTAGACTCCCATTTCTATGCAAGTGTGGCTTCTAAAGTGGAGCAGATGCCTGAGTCTCCTCTGGTGTTGGGAGGTGACTTTAATGGAGTCTTGGATGTGGATCTGGATACTTCCAGAGGGGGGGGAAGCGCGTGAGCGGGGACCTGTAACTCGAGTGTTGCAGCGATTTAAGACTCGCTTGGGGCTGGTGGACCCATGGAGGGTATTACACCCCTTAGAGAAAGATTTCACTCACCAGTCCAGAGCTCACGGCTCCAGCTCCCGCATTGATTACCTGCTGCTTTCCAACGGGATATTTGCGAAGGTGGGGGATACGCAGATCGGGCCCTTCGAAATTTCCGACCATGCGCCGGTATGGTTGGAACTATGTTGGGGCGGAGTGACGGACCGATCCAGGCTTTGGCGATTCCCGCCGGAACTTTACAAGGACGCTCAGTTTCACAAGTTTTTAGAACAACGCTGGCAGGAGTTTGCCGAGGTCCATCAAGGTCATCAGGGAGACCCGGAACTGGTATGGGAGACAGCCAAAGTCGTACTGCGTGGCGACATTATTGGGTTCGCGGCACGCAGACGTTGGATGCTCGTGGAACGGATTCTCAGGCTAGAGAAGCGGGTATCCTTGCTACGCCGTCGGCTGGCACAGGCCCCAACTCCGGGGCTTCAAAAAGAGCTGTGGGAAACTCGAGTAGATCTCAATGAGTTGTTGCACCAGAGAGCCAAGAAGTCCATTTTATATTATAAATATAAGCTACAGTGCTATGGGGATAAACCCGGGCGGCTGCTGGCCCGCTGTCTGAGAGGTCAGAGAGGCCCAAATACTGTGGCGGCCCTGCGAGATGAACATGGGAGGCTACAGCGAGATAGTAAGGAGATAGCCCAAGTATTTCGGGTTTTTTTTCAGAAACTTTATACAGCGGAGAGTGGCTCACCTTCGGCAATATCGGAATACCTTCGGAAGTTGAATTTGCCTTCGCTTACGGAGGAACAAAGTCTGCACCTGGGACGCCCGGTCACCTCAGAGGAAGTGGGATCGGTCATTGCGGCGGCTAGTTGCTTTAAATCGCCAGGGCCCGATGGCTTGGGAGCTGAGTTTTATAAACTGCTTAATAGTTTTGTCAGTCCGGTCCTGGAAGAGGTGTATGCGCGGCGGGTGGACCAGGGCGGCTTTAGGTGGGGCAATAATCATGCTCATATTACTTTAATCCCCAAGCCGGGAAAAGACCCGGTATCGCCTGCTTCCTACCGTCCGATTTCTCTACTAAATTTCGACCTTAAGATATTTGCCAAAGTACTGGCAGACAGACTGGCGGGATATTTAGATGTTCTGATCCATAGCTCCCAGGTAGGCTTTGTGAAAGGTCGGTATATAGTACGGAATATGCGCAAAATACTAGCGTCACTGGAATGGGTGCATGACCAGCATCTGCCCTCACTACTTATTAGTTTCGATGCGGAAAAGGCTTTCGACCGGGTCGATTGGTGCTACCTAAAAATGTTGTTACCTTGGTACGGTCTGGGAGCCCCCTTCTGTGCTATGATAGACAGCCTTTATGCCACTCCGACGGCGGGAATACTGTGCAATGGGGTGTTGTCGGAGGCCTTCCCGTTGGAGAGAGGCATGAGGCAGGGTTGCCCCCTTTCACCCCTGCTATTTGTTTTGTACTTAGATCTGCTGATCTGGGCGGTGGAGGCATCGCCGACGATCCAGGGGGTGCGGATTGGATCCCAAACATTTACCATGTCGGCTTTTGCGGACGATCTTTTGGTGCATCTTTTGTCCCCGGAGGAGTCCTTGCCTCAGTTGCTGCAGGAATTTCAGACCTACGGCCTCTTCGCTGGCCTGCGGATCAATGGGGACAAGTCGGAAGCCCTGGATGTCTCGGGGTCCCTGCAAAGGGGCTGGACGGGCAGGTTCCCCCTGAAGTGGGCAAACTCTCATTTTACATATTTAGGTATTAGGCTGACTAGTCAACCGCGGGACCTCTATAGGTGTAATTTGGACTGGATGTTGAATCGAGTGCGGTCCCAGCTATTGGCTTGGGGGCCTTTGCCACTTTCTCTGTCGGGACGTGTGGCGGCAGTGAAGATGGTGATCCTGCCGAGGCTGTTGTATTGGCTGCAAACATTGCCGGTGTGGCTACTCCGGGGAGATCTGCGTCGGGTGGAGGGGATACTTCGGACCTTTTTGTGGCGCAGAGCCCGGGCCCGTATCCCCTTGGTAAGACTCATGGGGAAGTGGCGAGAGGGGGGATGGGGTTCCCTGACCTGGGCACGTATGCACTGGCCTGTCAGGCCCGCCATCTTGGCGATTGGCTTGGGGAGACTGCAGTGTACACACCCACATCTTTGGAGGAAGCCTTTGTAGCGCCTCTCTCTTTGCTAGGGGCATTGCACACGATGTCGAAAGACTTGCCAGCCCGCCTTGTGCATAGCGTCTGGTTTGGTTCAGCCCAGCGGACATGGCGGTATTTAAACACTGTGATAAGGAAGCTTATCATAGCTCAGGAAGGAGCTATAGAAAAGGTGAAGTGACTCTGAACAAGCAACCTGTCAGTTCTGGTAGAAATAAGAAAACAGAATTTTCTCATAAAAGACTACCAGTCCCAGAATGCACCAGGTTTCCAACAGCCATTAGAGGAGCTGAAGTGGGGAAACGTGTGTTCAATCAGGAGGGCTATGAGGTAATCCCTAAGCACTCATCTCAAAGGGCAGGGCCTGATTCAGCACAGCTGCGCTGTGTTAGGGAGGAGCACTCATCTAAGCAGAATAAGAGTAGAGTTTATTCTACAGATGACCATAAGAACATAAGATATGCCATACTGGGTCAGACCAAGGTCCATCAAGCCCAGTATTCTGTTTCCAACAGTGGCCAATCTAGGTGATACGTACCTAGCAGTTTCCCCAAGGGACACAGGTTCCACAATGCTTGTATTGGTTCAAGCATTGATATCCTGGGTCCCTTCTTAATAATGGTTTATGGACCTTTCCTCCAGGAACTTGTCCAAACCTTTTTTAAACCCAGCTCCACTAACAGCCTTTACTACATCCTCCGGTAACAAATTCCAGAGTTTGATTACACGTTGAGTGAAAAAATATTTTCTTTTATTAGTCTTAAATAGTTTACCCTGTAGCTTCATTGCATGTCCCCTAGTCTTTCTATATTCTGATAAGGTAAACAATCGATCTACGTTTACCCGTTCCACTCCGTTCATTAATTTATAGACTTCTATCATATCTCCCCTCAGCCGTCTCTTTTCCAGGTTAAAGAGCCCCAACCTTTTTAGCCTTTCTACATAGGAGTAGCCTTCCATCCCCTTTACCATTATGGTGGCTCTTCTCTGAACCTTTTCTAAAATTGCTATATCCTTTTTAAGATATGGCGACCAGAATTGCACACAATATTCAAGGTGCGGTCTCACCATGGAACAATATAGAGGCATTATAATATCTTTTGTTTTATTTTCCATTCCTTTCCTTATCATACCTAGCATTCTATTTGCTCTCTTGGCCGCCGCTGCACACTGGGCCGAGGGTTTTAACATGGTATCCACAAGGACGCCTAAATCTTTTTCTTGGGTGGTGGTTCCTAATGTGGAACCTTGCATCGTGTAACCATAGTTTGGGTTGTTCTTCCCTAGGTGCATAACCTTGCACTTCTCCACATTAAATTTCATCTGCCATTTTGATGCCCAGTCTTCCAATTTATCAAGATCCTCTTGCAATTTTCCACAATCCTCCTGGGTTTTAACAACTTTAAATAGTTTTGTGTCATCAGCAAATTTGATAACCTCACTCGTTATTCCACTTTCCAGGTCATTTATGAATATGTCAAAAAGCAGCGGACCCAGCACAGAACCCTGGGGTACACCACTATTCACCTTTCTCCATTGGGAAAATTGGCCATTTAGCCCTACCCTCTGCTTTCTATCTTTTAACCAGTTCCTGATCCACAGTAGTACACTGCCTCCTATCCCATGACTCTTTAGTTTTGCCAAAAGTCTCTCATGAGGGACCTTGTCAAAGGCTTTCTGAAAGTCCAGATACACAATATCAACCGACTCACCTTTGTCCACCTGTTTATTCACTCCTTCAAAAAAAACATAACAGATTAGTAAGACAAGATCTTCCTTGTCTAAAGCCATGTTGGCTGTCTCCCATTAGGTCATGACTATCTATATGCTGAGTAATTTTATTCTTTATGATGGTTTCTACCATTTTTCCCGGTACTGATGTCAGGCTCACCGGTCTGTAGTTTTCCCGGATCACCCCTCGAACCCTTTTTAAAAATTGGTGTTACATTGGCGATCCTCCAATCCTCAGGTATTAGAGATGATTTTAATGATAGTTCACAGATTACTGATAGCAGGTCTGCAGTCTCAAATTTCAGTTCTTTCAACACCCTTGGATGTATACCATCCGGCCCAGGTGATTTGCTACTTTTCAGTTTATCTAATAGTTGTAGGACATCTTCCCGATGTATCGATATTTCCTTCAATTCTTCCACACCTTTAAATACCACTTCAGTCGTGGGTAACATCCCTACATCTTCCTCAGTAAAGACCGAAGCAAAGAATTCATTCAGTCTCTCCGCTATCGCCTTGTCGCCTCTTAGTGCTCCTTTAACCCCTTTATCATCTAATGGACCAACTGACTCTCTCACGGGTTTTTTGCTACGAATGTACTTGAAAAGGTCTTTATTTCGCGTTTTTGCTTCCGCAGCAAGCTTCTTCTCAAATTCTCTCTTTGCCTGCCTTATCAATGCCTTGCATTTGACTTGCCAGTGCTTGTGCTGTTTCCAGGTTTCATCATTTGGCTCTTTTTTCCATTTCTTGAAAGATGCTTTTTTGGCAACAACAGCCTCTCTGACCTCAGCTTTAAACCATGCTGGCAATTTTTTGGACTTCCTTCCACTTTTCTTAAAGCGTGGAATACAGCTGGTCTGGGCTTCCAAGATAGTATTTTTCAACAACACCCAAGCTTGATGTACGTCTTTAACCTTTGCAACTGCTCCTTTTAGTTTTTTCTTAACTGTTTTCCTCATTCTATCATAGTCTCCCTTTCGAAAGTTAAAGGGTAGTACTGTGGATTTCCTTACTATCCCTCCTCCACTAATTAAATCAAAGGCGATCATGCTATGATCACTATTGCCAAGTGGCCCCAACACCCTTATCTCTTGCACTACATCTGGTGTTCCACTAAGGACTAGGTCTAATATTGCTTCCCCTCTGGTCGGTTTCATGAACCAGCTGCTCCAAGAAGCAGTCATTTATTTCATCTAGGAACTTTATCTCCCTAGCATGTCCTGTTGTGACACTGACCCAGTCGATGCCGGGGTAATTGAAATCACCCATTATTATTACTGCACTGTAACTTTTGCTAGCTTCCTTGATTTCTTTGAGCATTTCATCATCCATTTGTTCATTCTGGCCAGGCGGACGATAGTACACCCCCACTGCCATCGCCTTCCCCTTTTTACATGGAATTTCAATCCATAGAGATTCTACAGCAAATTTTGTTTCTTGCAAAACTTTAATCCTTTCTGACTCAATGCCCTCTCTAACATAGAGCGCAACCCCTCCACCAATTTGATCAGCTCTATCATTTCGATATAGTTTGTACCCAGGTATCACAGTGTCCCACTGGTTGTCCTCCTTCCACCATGTCTCTGATATTCCAATCATATCTAACCTCTCGTTTAGTGCTATATATTCTAACTCTCCCATCTTGTTTTGTAGACTTCTAGCATTTGCATACAAGCATTTTAGAGACTGTATTTTATTCATATTAATTTGGCTATTTGTAGACATGGGTAATTTGGGATCTTTAAGTTCTGTCTGCTCCATACTCGAGGGCATTTGGGCTACTTTACTCTTTTTTGGAACCTCTCTGCTTTTTGTAGTATCCTTCAAGGATACATTCTTCCGAACCATGCGCTCTTGGGCGACTGTCGGCTTTCCCCTATTATCTAGTTTAAAAGCTGCTCTATCTCCTTTTTAAAGGTTAATGCCAGCAGCCTGGTTCCATCCCGGTTAAGGTGAAGCCCATCCCTTCGGAAGAGCCCCTCCTTTCCCCAGAATGTTCCCCAGTTCCTAACAAATCCGAACCCCTCATCTCTGCACCATTGTCTCATCCACGCATTGAGACTCCGGAGCTCTGCCTGCCTATTGGGTCCTGCGCGTGGAACGGGAAGCATTTCGGAGAACGCTACCCTGGAAGTTCTGGATTTCAACTTCCTACCTAAAAGCCTAAATTTAGCTTCCAGAACCTCCCTACCACATTTTCCTATGTCATTGGTACCAACATGTACCAAGACAGCAGACTCCTCCCCAGCACTATCTAAGACCTTATCTAGGTGGCGTGTGAGGTCCGCTACCTTCGCACCAGGCAGGCATGTTACCAGGCGATCCTCACGTCCACCAGCCACCCAGCTATCTACATGCCTAATGATCGAATCACCAACTATAACTGCTGTCCTAACCCTTCCCGCATGGGCACTTGGCCCTGGAGAAACCTCCTCGGTGCGAGAGGGGTTTACATCACCTGGAGGACAGGTCCTAGTTACAGGATCACTTCCTGCCACACCAGGGTGATGCTCTCCTGTCACGTGACCTCTCTCCTCCATGGCAACAGGGATGCTGCCAGACTGGAGGTGGGACTTCAGGACTATATCCCTGTAGGTCTCGTCTATGTACCTCTCTGTCTGTCTTATGTTTTCCAAGTCTGCTACTCTAGCCTCTAGAGAACGGACTCGTTCCCTGAGAGCAGAGAGCTCCTTGCACCTAGTGCACACGTAAGACCTCTCACCAGCTGGGAGAAAATCATACATGTGACACTCAATGCAAAAGACTGGAAAGCCCACATCCCGCTGCTGGACTGCTGTCTGCATCTTAGTTTTAAGTTTGTGTTTAGATCTTTAAGTTCTATATGTACTAAAGGGTGCAAATGATATTTATACCACTAAAACTGTACCTAAGAAGTTTAATATACCTTGTTCACCTGAAGCTTAATTAATCTCAGGTCCTTGGTGTATTACTGATTTGGGTAATGAGCTTCACCTGAGAGCACCTCCTGTCTTTTAAGTTGTGCAAGTACCTATAAAGCTGTGATTTTCCCAGGGGAGGGTGGGTGTGGGGAGGGAGGGAGGGATATAACACTTATTAAAAAAGGGCTGCTACACAGTACCTTGTCCTGTGCTGCTGAGGAAAACTATATTCTGATTTGATTTAAATTATAGCTCTTTGCTGCTACTAGGCTCTAACCTATTATGAAATTTAAACTACAAGCTCTCTGCTGGATTCTAAATTTAACCAGAAAGCTCTCTTCTGTGTTTTAATTTGAAACTAAAAGTACTTTGCTGATGCTAGGCCCTGAGTGACTATGAAATTTAAACTACAGCTGTCTACTGGGTATGAAAGGTAACCAGAAAGTTCTCTTCTGTGTTTTTAAATTGAATCTTAAACTGTTGCTACTAGGCCCTGACTGATTTAACAAAAAAAAAAATAGTGGGTTCACAGATTAATTAGCTTTAAAAGAAAAAAAATTCCTTTCAGAAAAATTCCCAGAAGTATATACTCACAATTTCAGATTTCTCTCCAGAAGTAACAGCCCCCCTTTCCAGTCCTTCAAGACAGGGTCACAGAGCTCTGGTTGAGCTATTTATGCTTGTGCTGATGATGTAAGCAGTGACCTACTTCCTGGGTAATTAACAGTCCTTGCTTGGATAGAAGGAGTCTTTCAAAATGGCCTTTTGAACTGCCAGCTGGTGTTAACACCTATTGAAAAAGCTTCACAGGTTGCTTGCCCACTAGGTAGAAGGCCTCTTTGTAAAGGTCTCTAGAAGACTTTATATGCTGCTCAAGGAGAATTGACCTTGTTTTGCCTCTTGTGCTAAGCTATATTCTGATTTGATTTAAATTATAGCTCTTTGCTGCTACTAGGCTCTAACCTATTATGAAATTTAAACTACAAGCTCTCTGCTGGATTCTAAATTTAACCAGAAAGCTCTCTTCTGTGTTTTAATTTGAAACTAAAAGTACTTTGCTGATGCTAGGCCCTGAGTGACTATGAAATTTAAACTACAGCTGTCTACTGGGTATGAAAGGTAACCAGAAAGTTCTCTTCTGTGTTTTTAAATTGAATCTTAAACTGTTGCTACTAGGCCCTGACTGATTTAACAAAAAAAAAAAATAGTGGGTTCACAGATTAATTAGCTTTAAAAGAAAAAAAAATTCCTTTCAGAAAAATTCCCAGAAGTATATACTCACAATTTCAGATTTCTCTCCAGAAGTAACAGCCCCCCTTTCCAGTCCTTCAAGACAGGGTCACAGAGCTCTGGTTGAGCTATTTATGCTTGTGCTGATGATGTAAGCAGTGACCTACTTCCTGGGTAATTAACAGTCCTTGCTTGGATAGAAGGAGTCTTTCAAAATGGCCTTTTGAACTGCCAGCTGGTGTTAACACCTATTGAAAAAGCTTCACAGGTTGCTTGCCCACTAGGTAGAAGGCCTCTTTGTAAAGGTCTCTAGAAGACTTTATATGCTGCTCAAGGAGAATTGACCTTGTTTTGCCTCTTGTGCTAACCCTTATCCACCCATGATCACCCTTATCCTGAGAAGCAGCTTGAGCTTGATCATCAGTTTCATCTGAAGGATCATCAGAAGCAGAAGCCAAACCGGACGGATAGAGAGGGAAAGAAGCCCTCTGGAAGAAAGAGGAGAAAAGCCTTTGAGAGTCCAAAGCAGTACGTATACTGGGAGGTATTCCAAGGGCCAGCATACACCATTGGACTGGGGAAAGCCAGAGGAATGGTGCTGCAGAGCTAGGAATCTCCAGACGCTACCTGTGAGGGAGACGGCTGCACGTGGAAGGGACCCTAAGACCCGTGCCAGAAGGTATGTGAAGAGAGATCCAGTGTCCAGGGATCTGGATTGGAAGGCTGGACATAAGAACTGGACTACATACTGGCCAGGCTATATAGAGAGGAACTCTAGCAGCAATGGAAGCTCAGGTATGAACACTGATATATGCCCTAGCTATAACCTTGAAAGACAGCAGGGAAACAAGTATTCTCCTGAAAATGCTCCATTGAGAGATTCATCTGTGCCAATCCATGATATTGAACCCATGCTTGTTGAACAAGGGGGAATAATAGCAGATGAGGATCCTGTTTATATGGACTGCTCTCTATCTAAACTCCGTTGGTAACTTTCTGTTATAAAGTACAGCAACCATCACAAAGAAATACAAATTTGTTCTTTAATCTACTCAGAAAAGCTCCTGAAGCAAGATTTGACCCACATAGTAGAAAGCAAGCCAGCTAAGGGGTTTCAGCTGGATAACTGCTAGCAATTAAGCCTTACCTAATTGCTTGTGAGCTAGGAGAGAATCACCTCTGAATCTATGTGGGAAGTAATCAGAAGTTAACCTGAAAAGAACAGTTTGTTTCTTGCTTTGTGGCTTTTCATTTGTTGTTTTCCTGATTTTGACTTTGTTTTTCCAAGTTAACACTGAAAGCAAGTTACCTAATTTATGTGCTACCAAGCATATCTGTGTTGGGAGAAATAACCCCATAAATAAATATCTTATTGGCTTTACCCAAGAGCACAACTAAATTATTGTCAGCAGCTGTGTCTGGTGTGAATGAACTACATTGCCCACAATACCTTGCAAATCATATAGATATATGCATTGCCAAGACTGTGAAGATTCTCACCCAGGCAGCCGTCTGACAACACCCGCTGGGGGACGCCCTGGATGGTTTCCAGCTGGCTGCCCCTGCAGGGCAACGTTCACTTTACCCCCGGCTCGGGGTCCCGGGGTTTTTGGGACTGGCGGCGGAGGGGTATTCGGTCTATAGGGTATTTAGTCGATGCTAGGGGGCGCTGTAAATCATTCCAGGCTCTTTGTCAGGAATACGATTTGACGTCACAGCATACTTTTGTGTTCTTGCAGGTCTCTCACTATGTTTCCTCCTTACCTAGAGAGGCGTTGACGCTGGAGCGCTCAGAGCAGTTACTGAGTTTTTTTGCACTAGGGGGCCTGAGGGCTCGCCTGGATAGCCTCCGCAATCAAGCTGATTATCGGGGAGTGGAAGCGGCATGGGGGGCAGAGCTGGGGTGGGAGGTTTTTCCTGACACTATCCGTACCGCTCTGCGCCGGATTGCTACTGTAGTGGAGGGGGCGAGGTGGCGGGAGGTGCAATTTAAATGCCTCACTCGAGCCTATTTCTCACCTCGCCGAGCCCTGCGCAGCCATCTGACGGAGGACGGTCGGTGCCCGCGTTGTTTAGCGCCATTAGCTAACCTATTGCACATGTGGTGGGCTTGTCCCCACGTCCAACCTTACTGGGCTCGAATAAGAGCATATGTCAGCGGTTTATTGCAACAGAGGTTGCGATGGACAGGAGCTTTCGTGGTTCTGGACAGGATGGACCCTCCCTACCCTGCCCGGCACACAGATCGTTTGCTAATGCGGAAGGCCTGTCTTGTGGGTAAAGGCCCAATATTGCGCCTCTGGCGTGAGCAACGTTCCCCAACGTTTGTGGAATGGCGTAACTGTTTCCATCAGTTAATGTTGATGGAGCGGTGGTGAGCGCGGGGCAGTGTCAAGCAGTGGACTATCTTCCTTCAGATATGGGGCTCGTATATCGATACTCTGGGGGCTCGGTGTCGTAACGAGCTCCTACATATTGGCTATTAGGGTGGTGGAGGAGTAGGGGGCAGAGGGTCACTAATACGAGGTGGGTCGTTGTAGTCGAGGGGGAGGGGTGAGGTGGGGAGGGGGGTGCGATCTGAAGGGGGAAGGGGGGGGGAGAGTGGGAGGGGTAATGTTATAAAATACTGTATTCATCTCCTGTATGTGTTTCTCCGGGTGGGGATAAGAATCCACCCCCCCGGGGGCGGTGTGTTGTATGCTTATCGTGTTTGTAGGTGATGATTAAAATAAAGTTTACAAAAAAACAAACAAACATAGAGAAGATGTCCCGACGGCCAAGGTTGTGCTAGCCCGTCGAGACCCTCCGACATCCACTCCCTGCGCCTGCTGAAGAAACTACTTGCTTTGGCATTGACGTAAGTGGCCATCAGGTCCATTACCGGCTGTCCCCATCTGCGGGTAAGGTCGTGAAACACCGCTGCATTCAACTCCCATTCCCCCAGATCGATCACATGACGGCTGAGGTAATCGGCTTGCACACTGTCTCGGCCGGCCACGTGCACCACTGAGAGCGCTACCAGGTGTGACTCTGCCTAGTCCATCGACAGCAGAGTCTCCTGCAACAGAACTGCACTGCCCGTTCCTCCTTGCCGATTGATGTAAGACGCCGTCACCGCGTTGTCAGAGAAAACTCACAGCCCTTCCTTCTACTAGGGCGTGAAACTCGAGGAACGCCAAGCGAACCGCCCTGAGCTCCAACAGGTTGATGGAGAGACTTGACTCCTCGGGCGACTAACGACACTGAGCTAAGTGGGTCAGACAATGTGCCCTCCAGGCCGCGAGACTGGCATCTGTCGTTAAGAGCAACCAGGACGGTTGTCTCAAGGGAACCCCGGCCCAAAGGTGGACTGGATCCAACCACCACCGCAGACTGCCGCTCACTTCCGGCGACTGAGGTAACCGCCGAGTTAAGGGCTGATCTTGGGGCGACCACCTTGCCAGTAACGACTGCTGCAAAGGCCGCATATGCGCCCGAGCCCAGGGGACCAGGTCTATGGCCGCTGCCATGGATCCGAGAAGCTGCAGTTAACGCCACGCCGTTGGAGCCTTCAGGACCAAGAACGCTGTCACCTGTGCCACAATATTTTGTATGCTGCTGTCCGGCAGAAACACTGCTCCTAAGCGTGTGTCGAATATCGCCCCCAGATAAAGGAGCCTCTGGACCAGAAGCAACTGGCTTTTCGCTTGGTTTATAACCCAGCCCAGCTGTTCTAGGAGCCCTACTACATGCTCCGTTGCCAACTTCGACTCCGAGGCCGACGGCGCCTGAATCAACCAGTCGTAGAGATAGGGTGCACCCGCACCCCCTCTCGCCCACTCTCAGAAGGTGTTAAACAGAGAGAAAACTCCAAACAGACTCCCGTGGTTCCACACAAAACGCGCCACTTAACTGCCCCCCGATGGACCGGAGCGCAGTGTGCCGAAATGCAGGCCGCCGGCACGGAACCCCAGCAAGCTAACAAACCTGCTCCAAAACTGTACAGATGGCGGCGAATCTCCTTTTCAAGACAGCCACTGCCGCTGCTAGTGGTGTAGCGCTTGTAACAGTGATCAGATGGTCTCTGGGGCTCCCAATACCGCTGTCCGACTTTTTCTGCAGGAACGGAGCGAAGTCTGAGGCAGGCTCTGCCTATAAAGCCCCGCCGGCACTCTGGCCTGCTCAACGCCAGAGAGGAAACTTCATGCACGTCAGAAAAAGAACCCTGCTAGGGTTCTTGAGCAGAGCATAAGGTCCCAAAATAAAAGGAAGATCCAAATAAGCCAAATAAAATAACAAAAATAACAAAAATAGATCTTTTAAGTTAAAATTTCCTATCGTTCTCCGGGAGCCAGACACCTCACGTCTCCCTCAGCTGATGAGGACTGAAAGACTGAGGTTCGGCCAGTAGGGGGAGCCAGATACCTGTTTCAGCAAAACTTCAGTTTTTCAGTCCTCAGCTACTGGAGATGGATGACAACCCTTAAGTGCCTGGACTGACCCGGAGAGACGAAGAGGAAATGATATTAAAGCGTTTTGGAATTACAGAGCTTAAAAGGGAGAGAGGAGGCACTGTGGGTTAAACTAGAAAGAAGGAAAGAGAAATCTATTTGCGTTGGCGTGATATACAGACCTCCCTCACAAGAGGAAAAGGTGGACAGAGTTAATTGAAGACATGCGCAGCATTGCTAGGAATGGGGAAGTGCTACTGATAGGGGATTTCAATATGCCAGATGTTGACTGGCACATTTCTGCTGTAGTATCATCTAGCAGTAAAGAGATCCTGGATTCTCTACAGGGAGATCTATTCATGTAATTGGTAACAGAACCCACATGTGAAGGGGCCATACTGGAATTGGTGCTTACCAATGGTGAAAGTGTTTCTGATGTTATAGTGGGAGATCATTTTGCATCCAGTGATCACCAGATGGTGTGATTCAGTATTAGGACTAGGGCTGTTAGAATCCATTCAAAAGCGAGGGTCTTAGATTTGAAAAACTAACTTTGCCAATACCTCAGGGAGTCATTAGTGGTATGGGAACAGCTGGGGGATGTAGAAAAACAGTGAGCAAAACTGAAAGGGGATATTTTAAGGGCAACCAACCTTTTTGTTAAAATTGTAAATAAAAGGAAAAGGAGACCGCTATGGCTTTCAAAAGAAGTAGCTGAAAAGGTGAAGAAAAAGAGGGAGGCCTTCATGAAATACAAGAGATCACAGAGAGAGGAAGGAATATATAGAAGCTGATGAAGATAAAGTGGAATTGCTTAACAAATATTTCTGTTCTGTGTTCACAGATAAAGGAACCAGGAACAGGACTTCAGAAAACACCCACAAACAGGGACAGAAGCAAGGGACATCTTGAACAATTTTCAGAAGACGGTGTTCGTGAGAAACTAGCTAAACTTAAAGTAGACAAAGCGATGGGACCGGATGGGATACACCCTAGAATACCGAGGGAACTTGGAGACATTCTAGCAGCTCCACTGATTAACCTTTTCAATGCCTTGTTGGAGTCAGGAGTGGTGCCAAAGGACTGGAAAGAGGCTCAGGTGGTGCCTTTACACAAAAGCAGAAGTAAGGATGTGGTTGAAAACTACAGGCTGGTTAGTTTAACTTTGGTGGTGAGTAAATTATTGGAAACGCTGCTGAAAGAGAAAATAGTGAGGTTTCTGGAGTCCAGCAGATTACTGGATCTGAGGCAGCATGGATTCACCAGAGGCAGGTCTTGTCAGACAAATCTGATTGATTTCTTTGACCGAGTGAACAGGGATTTGGACTGAGGGAGAGCCCTAGATGTGGTGTATTTAGATTTTGGTAAAGCCTTTGACACCGTTCCTCACAGGCAACTTATAAACAAACAGAGCACCCAGTCTTCTAATTAATCAAGGTGCTCTTGAAAGTTTTCACAATCTTCTTGTGTTTTAACAACTTTGAATAATTTTATGTCATCTGTAAATTTGAACACCTCACTCGTTATTCCCATTTCCAGGTCATTTATGAATGTTAAAAAGCAGTGGGCTCAGCACAGATCCCTGCGGTACTCCACTATTCATCTTTCCCACTGAGAAAATTGGCCATTTAGCCCTATCCTCTTGCTTTCTATCTTTTAACCAGTTCCTGATCCACAATACTACACTGCCTCCAATCCCATGATTTTTTAATTTGGCCAAGAGTCTCTCATAAGGGATCTTGTCAAAGGCTTTCTGAAAATCCAGATACACCATATCAACCAGCTCACCTTTGTCAACCTGTTTATTCACACCTTCAAAAAAATAACAGATTAGTAAGACAAGACTTTCCTTGGCTAAATCCATGTTGGCTTTCTCCCATTAAACCATGACTATATACATGATCAGTAATTTTATTCTTTATAATAGTTTCTACCATTTTGCCTGGTACTAATAGTAGGTCTGCAATCTCGTATTTCAGTTCTTTCACTACCTTTGGATGTATACCAGCTGGTCCAGGTAATTTGCTACTCTTCCCAGTTTATCGATATTTCTTTCAATTCTTACGATACATCACCTTTATATACCATTTCAGGCATGGGTAAATTCCGTACATCATCTTCAGTAAAGACTGAAGCAAAGAATTCCTTCAGTCTCTCTGCTATGGCCTTATCCTCACTTAGGGCCCTATTTACTTCTCTATCATCCAATAGTCCAACTGACTCTCTCACTTTTTTTTTTTTTACTACGAATGTACTTGAACAAGTTATTATGCATTTTTGCTTCCATGGGCCAGCTTTTTTTCAAATTCTCTCTTTACCTGTCTTATCAACGCCTTGCATTTAACTTGCCAATGCTTATATTGTTTTCCATTCTCATCATGTGGCTCATTTTTCCATTTCCTGAAAAATCATGTGCTACATGAAAGTACACATTCTATGATTTGTTTTCAATTTGTTGGTCATTAGTTTCATGAAGTATCCCCTTGTTTTAGTGTTTGAATGTATAAATAGCTGTTCCCTATTTACTATTTCACTCCACTCATGATTTTATAAATGTCCATCATATTCTTTCTTTGGTATCCGTCTTCTAAGTAAAAAAGCCCTAACCTGTTTACCCTTGCATGGGGCATATATATTATAAATACATTTAATGTATTAAAAAAGGTTGAAAGAAGACCAAAAGATTGCCAACACGGTTTAATGATTTTAAGAGCAAAATGGTATCTTTTCAAAATATGGAAAGCAAACCCAAATGAGGGAAATAGGGATTAGCATAAGTATTGCCAAGTAAGATGAAAACCATTATAAGACAAGGAAAGAGAGACTTTCAAAAGAGTTTTATCAGAGTCAAAAACCCAATAAAAACCCAATATTTGCTTATACAGTTAGCGGGTCTTCTAACTGGATAAACCCTCTGAGAGGAATGTTCAACAGCACTAACCAGCCAGAGCAACTTAATATTTATTTATTTAAACCATTTTTAACCCACACTATCTAAAGTCCTATGTGGGTTACAATCTTACATACACAAAATTACACAAACAGAAACTCAAATTCTGTTAAAAAAAAAACCCACAGTAAATGTAAACCTTCCTTCCACATAACAAATGAGCCTGCCACACTAAAAGCTAGCGACAGCAGGTTTCACAATGGTGAGCTGCTCGCAATGAAAGAACAACCAAAGATTCATCTGCAGACCACAATCTACTAGTTGGATGATAATGCTTCACCTGAGAAGAACTATACGGTAACTGGACACTGACCCAACCAGAGTCCAAAACACAAACATCATCATTTTAAATTTCACTCTCCAGACCACCGAAAGCCAATGCCAACAAGGCCAAAACCGGTGATATTTATTTATTTATTTATTTTATTTAACAATTCTTTTATACCGCGCTATTACAATCAGTGCGGTGTACAATGAACAAGAACATACTACAATGCATACAAGTAACATTGAGTTTTACATTAAACAGGGAACTTCAACAATAGGACAACCGGGGGAACTATGTACAGATTAACTTAATGTACTATGTACAGATGATCAAAATGACCAACATCCATTAAAAACCATGCTACATTATTCTGTACTATTTGCAAAACATGCACAGACCTAGCAAACAACCCCAGAAAAAGAGCATTTCAATAATCAAGGTGCGTCAGCACCAAGGACTGCAAGAAGGTATGAAAATCCTCAATGTTCAAAAATGGCTTAAGCTGACACAAAATCTGAAATTTAAAAAAAATGCAGCCTTAACAGAATTAATCTGGGACCGCAGGCTCAGTTTTGTGTCCAGTAAAACTCCCAAAGCATGAACCTACATTGACACAGGAATAGCCAACACAAGGACTACAAACATTTGGCATAGGACCCAACCACAACAAAAATAAAAGCTCAGTCTTTGCAGCTTTCAAAATCATTCTAGACTCAAATAAACCACCTCTAATTGCCGTAACTACT
Source organism: Ichthyophis bannanicus (assembly GCA_033557465.1). Lineage (NCBI taxonomy): Eukaryota > Metazoa > Chordata > Amphibia > Gymnophiona > Ichthyophiidae > Ichthyophis > Ichthyophis bannanicus. The sequence goes on along the minus strand of CM066046.1, from coordinate 25,405,530 downwards.
GATTGCACTGCACCTTCTGCCTCATCTAATGCTCCAGAAAAAGGAATCAAAATTTGTATATCATTAGCATAAACAAAATAATGTAGCCCCAACTCAGACAACAACTTGCACAAAGGCAACATGTACAAATTGAACAAAACAGCTGACAAAGCTGAGCCCTGTGAAACGTCATTCTTGAGGGGATACCATGACAAACAATAACTATAGTACCTCACCTGCACCTGCTGCCCAGCCAGAAATGACTGGAACCACAGTACCAGACACACCAACCATCGTCAAACGGTAAAGCAAAATATTATGATCAAGTATCAAAAGCTGCAACCACATCCAATAAAACCACAAAGAAATGGGACCCATTATCAAAACTTCATAAGAACATAAGAAATGCCATACTGGGTCAGACCAAGGTCCATCATGCCCAGTATCCTGTTTCCAACAGTGACCAATCCAGGTCATAAATACCTGGCAGGTTTAGAAAAAGGTACAAAGGTTCCACAGTGCTTCGCAAGATGACATTAGAACATGCCAACAATACAGGCTTTGTGCTATAACTAGTCTGAAAACCAAGCTGAAAAGAACCCAAAATCTGATTAGCGGATTTAAAAAAAGCATACAAATTGCAACAAAATTAATTTCTCCAGAATCTTTACCACAAATGACAAAGATGAAATAGGACAAAAATTCAGCGGATCACTTAGATCAAGCTGTGGGTTTTTTAAAACAAGGGTGTACACTTGCCTTCCTCAATAACTCAGGAACAACACTGTCATGCAAGGAACCATTCAGTAGTGAGGTCATGGAAGCTGTCAAATCAAGGTTGAAAGACTTCACCACCGATGTAGAGCAGGGGTTAAGTGGACTAGAAGAACAGTTCAAAGAATCAGCAGCCTGTAATATCTCCTTCAGCACCTCCTTAAATGATGCTCAACACCCTGTAACAGCAGGAATTAAGTCTTTACAACCCACCCACCTCCCCTGGGAGTTGTTTCTATCTATCTCTCTCTCTCTTTTTCTACTTCTCTCCTTTTGTCTCAGCTATAAACTCAACTGAAGAGGGAGAGTTGGAAAGGCGGGAAGGCAGCACGCAGGCGCTGTGGGATGCTCCCAAAAGCTTTCCTATTGGACGCTGGGGAGCGTTCCCGCGCAGGCTATAACGACGATACCCATATGTGAAGACTACATTCCTGCTTGTTCCTGGAGATAAACATTGTTCAATAACAGTAATAAATTTATTATTCCTATTCCCCCTCTCATCACTAAACAACCAGACTCTCACTTTCTTACGAAAGGTCAAATAAGACTGTGCATTACGAATAAAGGAAGCTTATTCCACAAACAGGGACCCTGAAAGGTGAAAGAACACAAAAAAGTGCATTGCAACCTAATACCTGCAGGCACTACAAAAGTAGCATTTGTTGAGAAGAGTGCAAACTTCGACCTGGAACATAAGGTGACATTTTACTTACCAGATAAAGAGTAGTTACTCACCTGTAACAGGTGATCTCCGGGAACAGCAGGAATTTAGTCTTCACATATGGGTGATGTCGGTACCAACAGAGCCTGCTCAGGAACTCTCCCCAGCGTCCAAATGGAAAACTTTTGGGAGCACTCCACTGTGCCTGTGTGACTGAGTTCCCAACTCCCTCTCTTCAGTTGAGTTTGTAGCAGAGAAAGAGTAAATGAAACCTTATAACGCCTAGGTGAGGAGGGAGGATTGTGAAGACTAAATTCCTGCTGTTCCTGGAGATCACCTCTTGCAGGTGAGTAACTACGCTATCTCCAGGAACAAGCAGGAATGTAGTCTTCACATATGGAACTCCCTAACTCCCAGATGCCAGATGAAATGACCTCAGAACCGGTAGAGGTTCACATCGGAGTAGGCATGATGAGGTCATGGATCCCACATGGATTTCTGATATTGTCAAAGTCCGGGCCAGAGTGTAGGAGTTGCATCTAAGTCTGAATGAGGTGTTGGAGTACTGCCTGAACAAACATGGCATCCTAGCGGGAGTCCTTGTCCAGACAGTAATGGGCAGCAAAAGTATGGATGGAAAACCATCAATGACTACTGAGCATAGGTTTGCTATCAATGTTGCCATGGCGCAAACGTTGTGAGCGTGACATGCCCTTCCAGAGAGAGTCCCACTTTATCATAAGCAAATGAAATACAGTCCACTATCCATCTGGAGAGCATATGTTTCGATACAGGTAGACCTGGGTGACTAGGGTCAAATGAGATGAACAACTGCAAGGCTTTATGATGATCTTGAGTCCTTTGGAGACAGAAAGCCAAGGCACGTTTGCAGTCAAGAGTGTGCAGAGTTGCTTCCACTTGGGACACATGCAGTTTAGGAAAGAAAAATGGAAGGTGAATTGACTGGTTGAAATAGAAGGGAGACACCACCTTTGGCATACAGTGTGGGTGAGTCCGAAGGACTATTTTGTCACGGTGGAAACGGGTATAGGGTGGATCCGCCACCAATGCCTGAAGCTCACTAATGTGACTAGCTGAAGTGAGGGCAATTACGAAGATTATCAACCAAGAGAGGAACTTGAGAGGTTGTGGCTAATGGTTCAACGAGTGGCTTGAGAAGCTGCGCTAAAACGAAATCGAAATCCCAAGCTACCGAAGGTGTGCAATTTGGACAGCAGGAGACCTCTCATGAAACGTGCTGCTAGTGGTTCCGTGGAGATGGACTGTCCATCCAGTAGGTGGTGAGACGCCGCAATGGCACTGAGGTGAATTCTCAGAGTTGCTCTTTAGACCTGGTGACGACAGGTAGAGGAGATACTGGAGGAGTGACCCCCTGGAGCAGAAAAGGGATTGAGATCTTTCTGCAAACACCAGATAAAGAATCTACGCCACTTAAAAGCATATGAATGTTTGTTGGAGGGCTTTCTGGAAGCTAAAAGGATCTTCTTAACTTCCTAAGTAAGGTCAAAGCTTTGTAAAGCTATTTATTTATTTATTTTATTTAACATTTCTTATATACCGCCTTTCATGATATCAAGGCGGTTTACATTGAACAAACTGAAATTACATTGAACAGGGCATTATAACTTGGAGATAACTATTTTACAGGGAACATGGGTTATGGAGGGTTAAGTGGCTTGCCCAAGACCACAAGGAGCACCTGTGGGAATAGAAACCCCAGTCCTTCCGGCCCAAGGTTGCTGTCCTCTAGTGGGATTTGAACCCCCGACCTTCCAGCCTGAAGCACCTTGCCCCAACCACTAGGCCACTCCTCCACTCCATAAAGCTATGCTCTCAGCAGCCATGCAGTGAGGAGGAGAGTCTGTGGACTGGGATGGAGTAATGAGCCATCATCCTGGGAGAGGAGATCTGGCACATATCCCAATCGCAGAGCCTGAGCCAGATGTAGTAGCAATGAAAACTACAGTTGCCACAGCCAGTGAAAGGTTATGAGAATCATGGAGCCCTTATGGGACTAAAGCTTGAAAAGCATCTTGGGAATGAGGGGTATAGGAGGAAAAGCATAAAGCAGACCCTGACCCCAGTGTGTGGAAGGCATCCACTTGTTGGTGGCTGGATGCCAGAGTTCTTGGGCAGAAGCAAGGAAGCTTGGCATTTTGTGGAGTTGCGAACAGATTTATGCCTGTAGTTCCCCAGGTCAGGAAGACATAAGATGTTGAGTCTGGATGGAGAGACCATTCGTGGGGAAGAAGGATTCGACTCAGTTTGTCTGCCAAGACACTGAACTCCCCCAGGAAGTACACCGCTTGGAGGTATATTGGATGAGCAATGGCAAAGGACCACAGGTGGAGAGCCTCCTCGCAGAGGACACAAGAGCCTGTTCCTCTCTGCTTGTTCACATAGAACATGGCAACCTGACTGTCTGTCCTGACTAAGACTTGTTGTGCTCCGAGGTAGTGTTGAAACACCTGGAGGGCATTCGAGATAACATGAAGTTCAGGAGACTGATCTGGAGTTGTGACTCCTGTGTTATCCATAGACCCTGTGTAGTCAGGTTGCTCAGATGGGCTCCCCAACCCAGTTTGGAGACATTCATCGTTAGGGTGCATTGAAGTGGAGGCATCTGAAAAGGCGACCCTACGAGGAGATTTTCTTGAGAACACCACCACTGAAGAGATGTGGTTAGAAGGGCAATGACTTGGATCCTGTCCCAGAGATGGCCTGATGCCTGCTTCCACTGGGAGGCAAGAATCCACTGGGCTGTCCGCATATGTAGTTGGCATATGGAATGACATGTACTGTAGAGGCCATGTGCCCAAGTTGCTGCATCATCTCTCGGGCAGTGAAATAGTCTCACAGGAGCATCTGGGACACCAGTTCGACTAGATGGGCACCAGAGAGCTGGAGCACAAACTCCCTGGACGTTGGGTGTCTAGTAGGGCTCCGATGAACTCTGGCTTTTTAAATGGAGTAAGATGGGATTTGGGGAAATTTATCACAAATCCCAAGTGTTGTAGTACTGTGATGCTACGATGCAAGGAAAGCAGTCCCTTTTGGGAGATGTCTACTTTTATTAGCCAGTCATCTAAGTAAGGGAAGGCGAATATCCCCAGAGATCTTAGATATGCGGCTACAACCACCATGCACTTTGTGAAGACACTTGGGGCAGTGGCGAGTCCGAAGGGAAGGACTCTGTATTGCTAATCTCTTCCTTGAAAAGTGAAGCTTAGATATTTCCTGTGTCATGGATGGTTGAGGATGTGTGTGTAAGATTCATATAGTTCTAGAGAACAGAGCCAGTCCAGGCTCTGGAGGTAGGGAAGAAGAGTCCCGAGAGAGAACATCTTGAATGTTTCATGGATTAGAAACTTGTTGGGGTTTCTGAGGTCCAGAATGGGTGTATACCCACCGGTTTTATTTGGAATGAGAAAGTAAAGAGAGTAGAAGCCCATTCCCTGTGGGATGTTGGGACATCTTCTATGGCACCCTGAGACAAAAGAGAGGACACTTCAACTTGTAAGAGAGCAGTGAGTGGGGGTTGCGTTTGATATTCCCCCGTGAAAGTGGTGGGGGGCAGAGTCTGCAGATGAAGTCTGTACCCTTCATGAACTATGATGAGTGTCCACTACTCTGAGGTGATGAGGTGCCATCTGTGGGCATAGTGACACAGTCTGCCTGCTATGTGGAGGGGGTGGGGTCCTCCAGAGACAGGCTGGCAATGTTCTCTCAAAAAGAATCAAAAACCAGGCGCAAACTATAGCTGCAGAGCTGGTTGAGATTTAGCCACATGTGACTTATTTTGTTGCTTAGGAGGCTGAAGCCTCTTCTGTGGGGCCTGAGCCTGGTATTGGGAAGCAAGAGGATAAGTTGAGAAAAAGTTCTTATTATTGTAGAGAGACTTCTTTGCAGTGTCTTTTTCCTATTGTGGATGAGGAAATGGTTAAAAGATAGAAAGCAGAGGGTAGGGATAAATGGCAAATTTTCCCAATGGAGAAAGGTGAATAGTGGATCTGTGCTGGGTCCACTGCTTTTTTTAATACATTCATAACTGACCTGGAAATGAGAATAATGAGTGAGGTTATCAAATTTGCAGAAGACACAAAACTATTCAAAGTTGTTAAAACCGATGAGGATTGTGGAAAATTGCAAGAGGATCTTGATAAACTGAAAAGCACAGTTACTTACCTGTAACAGGTGATCTCTGGGAACAGCAGGAATAAGTCTTCACATATGGGTACGTCGGTACTGACGGAGTCTGCGCGGGAACGCTTCCCAGCGTCCAATCAGAACGCTTTTGGAAGCATCCCAACACGCCTGTGTGCTGCCTTCCCGCCTTCCCAACTGCCTCTCCTCAGTTAAGTTTTAAAGCTGAGGCAAAGAGAGAGAGAGAGGAAGGAAGGGAAAGATAGAGATAGAGAAATGCAACTCCTAGGGGAGGTGGGTGGGTGTGAAGACTTCTTCCTGCTGTTCCCAGAGATCACCTGTTACAGGTAAGTAACTGTGCTATCTCCAGGAACAAGCAGGAATGAGTCTTCACATATGGGGACTCCCAAGCTGAGATGCCCAGAGGGAGTCCTAGGCTGTTGCGAGTCTAGAAAGAGCCATGCTATTCCTCAGACCTCAGGCATCCTGGGGATGGAGAGTAGGAGTTGAATACAGAAAAGGTGCTGTGGAACAGCTGAACTAGAACAGGACTTCTATAGAGGAAGACCCTGTATAGAGGGCATTTAGTAGTAAAATATTGTAACATGGGCCTCCCTTGTTGGCCTTGCAAATGTCTACTGAGGTTCATATGGATCTGTTAGAAGAGCCAGTGAAAAACCTCAAGGAGTACCTCACTGAGGAGTAGAGGTAATAAAAGTAGAAAAAAAACAAGTGGAGGTCAGAACCCCTCAGGGTGAGAAATAGCCCCAGGGGAAACTGGGGTCGTATAAAGAGGTAGGGCTTCAGCGGAAGACACAGAAGGTACTATTAGACAAAGCTTAAGCTGTTTTGGTCCAAGAACAGTACAATCCTAGGACCAAAAGAAAAATGAGTCTGACCCATCTGGACCGGCAATGGAATTAGTCCATGTAGGAGAGAAAGGGTATGGAGACCCCTGTATCTGATAAGAAAGTAAGGACAGACTTAGGAAACGCTAAGCTTCAGATTAACTGAAGTTCCGCAATGTCTTTTCTAAATGGGGTCAATTAGGAAAGAAAAAGGTACATGGAGAGCTTCAGAGGTACCTAACCCTGAAAGGTTATGGTAAGGAAAAGGTTTGTTAATTACCACAGGAAGTGGTTATATGTGTAGAACCCTAAGTATGCTGGCACAGCATTGATAGGGGTAGTGCCCATCTGTCAGGATCATATAGGAATGTATGGATATCTGAACCTAAACAGACAGATAGATAAGTATGTGGATACATATCTACCTAAAAGATATATCTCACTATATATATATATATATATATATATATATATATATATATATATAGTGTGTGTATGTAGATATATGTATATATATATTCTTAAATATATACACATATAGGGTATATATGGATATATATATAGAGAGATATGTATGGGCAGAAGATACACAGATATATATATATATATATATATATATATATATATAGACAGATATAGATATAGATGTATATGAATATGTAGGCATATAGACACGTCTCCAGGTATGTGGATGGAGAGATGGCTATAGAACTAGATCCCCCTAGGAATATGGGGAGAGAGAAAGATTCATCTAATAGCAAGAAGGGTGACACCTGCTTGAATAGATGCATAGAGAATCTTTTGTCCCTGGTTATGACTGACAGAGTCAGAGGAATGGTTTCCCTGACAAGAAGGAATCTAGATTCCTTTCAGAAATCGAGCTCTTGAATAACCAGGATGGCCTACGTGAAAAATGCAGAGGATAACTTCAGTCTGCAGGCAGCAAGTCCAGATCTCTCCAGAACTGCAGTATGGTGATTGGATGGAGGGTGCCAGTGGAATAAGATACCATGGTGACCTGCCTATAAAGGCAAGATGGGTATCAGGCGTCCTTGAGCTGCCACTGAAAGAAAACTCTCTCTGGCGAGAGTCCAAAGGAGATATGGACCAAGCCAGGGAATTGGCCATTCTTTAGGTTTTCACCTGAAGAAAGGCCTGTGTTTTATGTCTCAAAAGAGATTTTAGATGAGATGGTAAGGGTAGGGAACACCTACCAGCCATGAGAAACATGAAAGGGGGAACCCCTCCTAACCATCTAGGGTCATCTGCTAGGCAGTATACTAATGCTCTCTAGCAAGGGCCCATAGTGCAAAGCTACTCTGTAGAGTTGCAGAGAGCATACTGCAGGTTGGTTAGAAGAAAAAACTGACTGTTTAAAGCCAGTGGGCAACTTAACTATTCTGCCAAGGACAACGGGCAGAGAATAGAAGTTAACCCAGCAGTCTGTGATAATAGGGTTTTGAAACAAGGTTAATAACCTGTTTGGGGTTTAACACTGAGACTAGAAGGATTGCTAGTGGAGGGGAAACCCTGGTTGTGTGGTGAACAGAACCAGTGGCTTAACCACTAGGAATTGCTGTATCTGCAGCAACTACCAGGGCAGCGGAAGAAAATTTCTTTTCTCCTCCTCTTTTAGATTGGGAAAAGAAACAGACATGGTAGGACTTCCTATTGTCTGATGAGCTGCCCTAAGGTAATAAAGGGGGAGACAACTCTGGAAGGGAGAATCCCCCTGTGGAATAGGTAGAAGACCATAGGGGCTTACCAGTGTAAAAGAGCCACTCTTACAAACCGAATGTTGTAGTAAGAGGGAGGTAAGACAGAGTTGAAGGAGACTGACTATGCAGGAAGTCTCTGACAAGTAAGATGATACATGCCAGTACAGGGGAAAAAAAACTGTCTTATTGATAGTTGTCAGTTCTCTTTTCCCCAAAGAGGAAGAGAAACCCGTTAAGTATGGGCATGATCCCCATAAAGACTCTTAGAGTAAAAGAAAAGATGTCTCGTGAAGAGATATCTAGAAAAGGTTAGGATAAACTTAGTGCAGATACTTCAAGTGAAAAGAAGCAGACTGTCACTCTAACCACCAACCAAGAGAGGTAATAATGATCTATTTGAAACCCTGCGACTGCTGGGTTTGCTGACCCTGTTGAGGTTGTGGTTTCTTCAGACCAGGGCGATGTTTCCCCTGTTTCGGAACATCTGTATGATGGGCAGAAGATGGATACAACTTTTTCCCCCTATGGGGAAGAAAGTTTGGTAGGACATTTCCTACCAACTGGGAAAGAGGAAGGCGTAGAACAGCCTCTGGAAACAGGAATGTCAGTGGTTAACTGAGCAACTTGGAGTAAAGACTCCTTGTTAAAGAGATTTTCTCCAGTGCAAGGAGTATTTCCCAGTCTTTCTTGTGCCCATTTGTCCAAGTCTGAAGCATGGAGCCAGGCTTTACGTCGTGCCCCTATAGCTATAGCAGAAGTTCTGCTAACAGACTCAAAGGAGTCTAGGGAAGCAAGAGTAAGGAACCTAGAGATATTTTGAGCATGACTAACCAGTAAGGAATAGTCTGCACTTTTGGGCTCTTGAAGAAAAGGAGTCAAAAACAGTAATTTTTTTGTGACCTCTTCAAGAGATAAACCCATATAGAAAATATATGAGAGAATTCTTGCTGAAAGCATGGATGCCTGGAAGGTCTGGCGTCCAAAGGCATCTAAAGTCTTAGACTCACGACCTGGCGGATAAGAAGAATGCTTTTTAGTACTCTTCACCCGCCTTATTGCTGATTCTACAACAATGGAATGATGAGGAAGTTGAGTCTTCTGAAAACCTGGAGAGGGGGGCACCTGATATAGAAGATCAGTTGACCTGGAAGGTGGGGGTACCGTTAAAGGAGCTTCCCACATTTGTAGAAGGAGATCCTGCAAGGAATGATGCAAAGGAAGCATGATGTTCTCCTTTGCTCTTCCAGAAATATACAGGGATTCTGTATTCCCTTGTGTAGGATCCTGTCCAGGTACAGAAATGGCAAGTGATTTTGCCATATCCAGGAGAAAAGCTTGAAAAGAAAAATCCCCAGAGGGAAATTCTTTTGGACAAGCTAGATCTGCTAAAGAACTAGCATTGGCACCGAGGGATCTATCCAACTTTATAGGAATATAAGATCCTGAATGGTGGTCCTTAAAGGATGGTCGCCGGTACCACAGGAGGTCGGGACCAGCAACAGTCGGTAGCACATCGTCCATGCTAGGGATCGATTCCAAACTCGGTATCGAGGGAAGCGAGCCTGATGAGAGAAGCATGGAAGGCACCGACAGCAATGGTAATGTGGATACCGGTACCGCCTCCGGCACCATATCCGATACCGGTGGATGAAGGCCAGCCAGTGACAACTCTAACGATATCAAAGAAACCGAGAGTGCCGAACATGGATCATCGGAACCGTGCCTTCGGTACCGTCTGGTGTCAGTACCCAGGCGAGCCGGTACCCAGTCATCCAGACTGGAGATCGATTCCAGAGTCTGCATTGAAAGAAGCGAGTCTATTGATGCACATCTGGAGGGTACCGACGTCGGTACTAGTATCGGTACCGGGATCGATACCGATACTGGAAGATCGGTATGGAGCGTATCCAACGGTCTCGAAGGTACCGAGGACACCAGGCTACGATCCTTGGTGAGGAATATTTCATCCAACACCATTGCCGATGCCGGGGTATCGGTACCGCTCGAAGCGAATGCCACCACCGAGCATGGCTCAGGTATGTTCTGTGAGGGGTGAACCTCAGGAACAACCTGAAACCCCACCCAGGCTTTGGAGGCCGAAGACTCCCACTGGGGTTTTAAAACCAGTGTGTTCTCGAGGGCAAGGCCAGAGGCATCTCTATGCTGTGCATGAGATTTACCACTCGAGGACTGGCTAGTCTTAAAAGACTGTTTTTGGGTTACCTGATCCCGTGTAGAAGAAGTAGTGGTCGGTGCCCTGAAGTTGGATGGGGACCGCGTATCGAGGGGAACTCGATGCTGAAGACTTCTTCCCAGAATACTACTGCAGGAGGGACACTCCGGAGGAAAATGGTCAGGACCCAAACAGGTTAGACACCAATTGTGAGTGTCTAAAATTAATTTTGTACCGTGACAGTTTGTACATTTCTTGGGAATAGTGGCTGGCAGTTCCATAAAGGAAAGTGAGTAGGCCTAGCAGGCCTAAGAAAACCGTGAGGCACTAACAAGGAAAAGTATTCCTTAAAAAGGAAAAAGTCTACAAGAAAAAAGAAAAGAAACACCGGCGGTACCGGTGGCGTTGGGGAAGGCAGCCGCGACCACAAGAAAACCAAAAAATAAAAGAAGAATTTTCTGCGGTGACAGGAGGACGTCCTGCCGGCTCCGCGGAAAAATGAAAACTGAGGAGAGGCAGTTGGGAAGGCAGCACACAGGCGTATTGGTATGCTTCCAAAAGCGATCTGATTGGATGCTGGGAAGCGTTCCCGCGCAGGCTCCGTTGGTACCGACGTACCCATATGTGAAGACTCATTCCTGCTTGTTCCTGGAGATGACTGGGCATCCAAATGGCAAATGAAATTTAATGTGGACAAGTGCAATGTTATGCACCTAGGAAAGAAAAACCCAAACTATGGTTACACTTTGCAAGGTTCCACATTAAGAACCACAAACCAGGAACGCCGTATCTTAAAAAATGATATAGCGATATTAGAAAAGGTTCAGAGAAGAGCCACCAAAATGGTAAAGGGGATGGAAGGATACTCCTATGAAGAAAGGCTAAAAAAGTTAAGGCTCTTTAACTTGGAAAAGAGACGGCTGAGGGGAGATAAGATAGAAGTCTATAAATTAATGAATGGAGTGGAATGGGTAAACGTAGATCGATTGTTTACGTTATCAGAATATAGAAAGACTAGGGGACATGCAATGAAGCTACAGGGTAAACTATTTAAGACTAATAAAAGAAAATATTTTTTCACTCAACATGTAATCAAACACTGGAATTTGTTACCGGAGGATGTAGTAAAGGCTGTTAGTGTAGCTATGTTTAAAAAAGGTTTGGACAAGCTCCTGGAGGAAAGGTCCATAAACCATTATTAAGAAGGGACCCAGGATATCAATGCTTGACCCAGTACAAGCACTGTGGAACCTGTGTCTTTTGAGGAAACTGATAGGTACATATGACTTAGATTGGCCACTGTTGGAAACAGGATACTGGGCTTGATGGACCTTCGTCTGACAAAGTATGGCAAGAGTAGTTACTCACCTGTAACAGGTGTTCTCCAGGAGCAGCAGGAATCAGTCCTCACATATGGGTGACGTCGGCGCCGACGGAGCCCTCGTGAGGAGCATTTATCCAGTTTTCAAAGAAAGCCTTTGGGAACTGCAGCGCGCATGCGCGGTCCCCTTCCCGCCCAAGGGTGCCATCTTGCTCAGTCTGATGACATAGCTAAAGGACAGCAAAAAATTAGCAAAAAGAAATCATATGACTGCAACTCCAAGGGGAGGAGGGAGGGTTGTGAGGACTGATTCCTGCTGCTCCTGGAGAACACCTGTTACAGGTGAGTAACTACTCTTTCTCCAGGACCAAGCAGGAAGTCAGTACTCACATATGGGACTCCGCAGCTTAAGGCTACCGGAGACCTCAAGCCAAAAAAAGGAGCTCCCTCTAGCTCGTCAGTACGTAAGGAAGGAATCTTCTCTGAGAACGCCCCCGACCGGTAGCCCAACACCAGGGCCGGAGGGTAGGAGTTGCCTAAACCACAAAGAGATTATGGAGTACTGCCTGTCCGAAAGCACTGTCCCTGCGGGACTCCCTCTCAAGGCAGTAATGGGCCGCAAAAGTCTGGCTTGAAGACCAAGTAGCGGCCCGGCAGATGTCTGCCAACCGAACAGAGCGGAGATGAGCCACTGACGCAGCCTTCGCCCTGACACGATGAGCCGTGACTTGACCCTCCAACGAGAGGCCGGCTGCCCCATAAGCCCAGGCGATACAGTCAGCGACCCATATGGACAAAGTATGCTTGGAGACAGGTAACCCCAACTTATTGGGGTCAAAAGAAACGAAGAGCTGAACAGCCCTCTGATGCTCCCGCGTACGGTCAAGGTAGAAGGATAGCGCCCTCCTACAGTCCAGGGTATGCAGGACCATCTCAGCCCGGTTGGCATGCGGCCTGGGGAAAAAAGGTCGGAAGAACCACCTCCTGATTGAGATGAAAAGGGGAGACAACCTTAGGGAGAAACTTTGGGTGAGTCCGTAAGACTACCCTATTCCTGTAGAACCTAGTATAAGGGGGATCAGACACTAGTGCCTGAAGTTCACTTACTCGCCTAGCAGAGGTAAGAGCTACCAGAAACAAGGTTTTCCAGGAGAAAAAACAGAGAGGGCAGGTAGCCATAGGTTCAAATGGCGGACAAGTAATCCGCTGTAAGACCACATTCAGATCCCACTCAGGGGCTGGTGGACGTAAAGGAGGCTTAAGCAGGAGGAGGCCTCTGAGAAAATGAGCCACCAAAGAGTGGTTGGAAAGAGGCCTTCCGTCCACTGGCAAGTGGTGCGCTGAGAAAGCATGGAGGTGAACCCTGACAGAGTTGGACTTAAGGCCTAGATTGGAGAGGTAAAGCAAATATTGCAATACTACCGCTACCAAGCATGAGAAGGGATTCTCGCTGTGCTGAGCACACCATGCGGCGAATCTACGCCACTTAAGAGCGTAGGATTTCCTGATGGATTGCCGTCTAGAGGCCAAGACTACGTCTTCCACCTCTCTAGGCAGTAGTAGGGGAGCTAGCACTACCCTTTCAGCAGCCAGGCCATCAGATGAAGGGACTGGAGGTTGGGGTGCAAGAGAGATCCCTGTTCCTGAGACAGGAGATCGTGTTGAATCCCCAGAGGAAGAGGAGTGTCCACCGCCAGTTGGAGCAGAAGTGGGAACCACGATAGCCTCGGCCACCTGGGGGCTATCAGAATCATGGAGGTCCCGTCCTTGAGGACTTTGAAAAGTGTTCTGGACACTAGTGGCGTGGGAGGAAACGCATACAGTAGGCCTGTGGACCACGGGATCAGAAACGCATCTGCTGCTACTCTGAGAGGATGCGGTTGTCTGGAACAGAATCTCGGGAGTTGCCAGTTCAGAGGACTGGTGAAAAGATCCATGGTGGGGAGGCCCCACCTCAGAAAGATCTGCTGAACCACCAATGGATTCAACCTCCATTCGTGTGGTTGCAGGATCCTGCTCAGTCTGTCCGCCAGGTAATTTTCTTGACCTGGGAGGTAGACAGCCTTGAGTAGGATTCCGTGATTGACGGCCCAAGAGCACAGCCGTTGTGCCTCCTGACAGAGAAGGAAGGAGCCTGTGCCCCCTTGTTTGTTCACGTAGAACATGGCAACTTGATTGTCCGTCTGGACCAGCACAGACTGGTGAGATGTGAGGTGGGAGAAGGCTCTCAGAGCTAGGCGTATTGCCCGTAGCTCCAGGAAGTTTATCTGCTGAGCAGCCTCCCAAGGGGTCCAGAGACCCTGAGTACATGCCCCTTGGCAATATGCTCCCCAACCTAGAAGAGAAGCATCTGTCGTCAGCACTTGATAATGCAGACGGGATTGAAAAACCACTCCGAGTACCAGATTCGGAAGATGAAGCCACCATTGCAGAGAGGAGACAAGCAGGGCGGATATTCTTACTGAGTCTGCAAGGCTCCCTGTGGCCTGATGCCACTGAGTATGAAGGCTCCACTGAGCAGGCCGCATGTGCAGGCGGGCATTGGGGGTTACATGAACCGTGGAAGCCATATGGCCGAGAAGTCCCAGGAATTGCCTGGCGGAGACCAGGGAATTGCTGTGAAACTGCCTGGCTAGATCCATCAACCTTTGGGTTCTGTCCATTGGCAGAAATGCCTTCGCCTGAAGAGTGTCCAGCCTTGCCCCTATGAATTCTAAGTTCTGGGACGGGAGCAAAGTGGACTTTGCGAAGTTTATGACAAACCCCAAGTGCTGAAGCAGAGCCACAGTGTGAAGGGTGGCTTGACTGGCCTCCTGGGAAGACTGGCCCCTTATGAGCCAGTCGTCCAGGTATGGAAACACAAAAAGACCCTGAAGCCTCAGGTAGGCCGCCACCACCGCCAGGCACTTGGTGAACACCCTGGGGGCGGAGGTCAAGCCAAGGGAAGTACTCTGTACTGGTAGTGGTTTCCTCCCACAATAAATCTGAGATATTGTCTGTGGTCTGGATGAATAAGGATGAGTATAAGCATCCTTTAGATCTAAGGAGCATAGCCAATCTCCCTGATGGAGGTAGGGCAGCAAGATTCCAAGGGTAAGCACCTTGAACTTTTCCCTCTCCAGGAACTTGTTGAGGTTGCGTAAGTCTAGGATGGGTCTGAGGCCTCCTGTTCTTTTTGGTACCAGAAAGTACCTCGAATAAAAGCCGTGACCTCTCAGGTAGTGGGGCACCAGTTCCACAGCCTGTTCCTTTAGCAGACTTGCTAACTCCTGAAGGAGTAGGTCGCTGTGCAGAGGGAGTCTTGGAGGCTCCCCAGGAAAATAGGAGGGAAGTACCTGGTGAAAATGGAGAAGATAGCCCTTTTGGACTATATGGAGCACCCAGGTATCTGATGTGACGAGCGACCACCTGTGGGCAAAGTGGGCCAGCCGGCCTCCTGTGCTGATGTGAGCCAGCTGAGAAGAGGCAATGCTTTCTGAGTCAAAAACCCCCACCCTGCTGAGCAGGGGCCGGTGTTGGTGGCTTGGGGGCCTTCTGACTACCGGGCCCATGACCCTGCCCCTTGGCCTGCTGACCCTGTTGGGGAGCTGCAGAGGCCTGATAATGAGGATACTGTTTATAGGCAGATGACTTCCTCGGGTAAAAGGTCTTTTTTCCCGAGAAATTCTTTTTCTGAGAAGGGGCAGAGGTTTTTCTGGACAGCCTAGTCCTGGTCAGAGTCTCGGTCTAGAGTTCTGCAGCCTTTTCAGCCATGGTCTTGCCAAAAAGGATTTCACCCCGGCAGGGGACATCGACCAACTTGTCCAGTACCCATGGCTCGAGATCGGATGACTGTAGCCAAGCCTGTCGACGGGCACCGATGCCAGCCCCGGCTACTCGGGTCGAAGACTTGAAGCCATTGTAGGCTGCTCGAGAGATAAACTTCGAGCACTCTCGAATACCAGTGGACAAGGTCTGGAACTTCTGAAAAGGTTCCTCGGAGAGACCAGCAGAGAACCCGGCAATCTCCTTTGCCAGGTCTCGGAGATACATGCCCATGTAGAGCTGGTATGTCTGGACACGGCAAGCAAGCATAGAGCCCTGGAAGCACTTCTTACCGAGGACATCCAGATTCCGGGCCTCCCGGCCGGGAGGCATCAAGGAGTGCATCTTCTGACTTTTCAGTCAATGCATGGCCGATTCCACAACCATGGAGTGGTGCGGTATTTGTGCCTTTTGGAACCCGGGGCTCTTGCGGACTCGATAGATGGAATCGACCCGCTTGCTTAACACCGGCGTCGAGGCCGGGGTCTCCCACATGCGGAAGAGCAGCTGCTCTAGCATCGGAGGAACCGGTACAGTAAAGGCCTCCTTCGGGGGAGAGTCATACTGGAGGGCCTCGAGCTCCTCGGTTCGAGGCTCCTCCTCGGGATCTGCGGGGAAGGCCAAGGCCTTAGCCATATCCCGCACGAAGTCCGAGAACCGGGTATCCTCCGGTGGGGATCGTCTCTGAGGGTCGTACTCCGGCGAGTCCGATGGAACACACCGAGTTCGATAGGTGTCGGGTGACTCTTCGTCCTCCGTCTCCCAGCCCGACTCCTCAGAGGAGGTATCGAGCGGCTCCTGTCGGGCGGGCCCCGATGCCATCCGCCCCGACACCGAGGGTACCGGCGTTGACGACCTCGGTCCCGAACGGGAGGCCGAGGGAGACCGTGACCGAGGATCGACTCGAGCCCGCATGGACTCGAGGATCGGCTCGGCCTCCGGGGTCGACTTGGACGTCGATGTCCCGGTGGTCGGGGCAGATGCACCGGTGAGACCGGCGATCAATGCCCACTGCTGGTCCATGAAGGCAGCGAGGCTGCTCTCCAAGGCCGTCAACCTGAGTCCGAGCTCAGGAGACCCAGCAGCCGGCGGCTCCCCTGGAGGAGAGTCCACGAGGACTACAGCACTCACGTGTCCAGGAGACTCCATCTCGAGACGAGGTTGCTTGGCAGGCCTCTCCGACTTCGAAGACCCGGGACGGCTTTCGGGGCTATGCGACCTGGCTCTCGAGGAACCAGGAGCGTCCACCGATGCCGCCCTCGCGGATTTCTTCTTCCTGCGCTGTTCCCGAGAAGGAGACCCCCACTCAGAGGAACCCCGACGCTGCTCGGGGCCGGAGTCCCGAGACGTCGAGGCCTCTGACGAGGTCCGGGCCCGTCCGGACGCGGAGTCAGAGAAGATCCTATCCTTCTGGTGCTGCCAACTCCTCAACGCCTTCGAGGACATTTTGCCACACGGACCACAGATCATCGGGTCATGATCGGGTCCGAGGCAGCGGAGGCAGCAGTCATGTGTGTCGGTAAGAGACATAGGTTTCTTACACCGATCACACTTTTTATACCCGCTGGCAGCCATCGGGGGAAAAAGGGCCCCTGCGAGGTCAAAAGACAGGGCTGCCAGTGAAAAAAGAAAAAATGGCGCGAACACTAGTCACGAAGTACAAAAACCGAAAAAGAGAGAGTGGGCTCGATACCGGCGTATCGGGCGCAGGCGGGAAAAGGATCCGGCGTCGAACCGAAGGAGAAGAACAAAAACAGGGAAATCAACTTTTTCCTCGGCGAAAAACGAACTACGTCCGTCGGGCTCTGCGGAAAAAAGAAGACTGAGCAAGATGGCACCCTTGGGCGGGAAGGGGACCGCGCATGTGCGCTGCAATTCCCAAAGGCTTTCTTTGAAAGCTGGGGAAACGCTCCGCACGAGGGCTCCGTCGGCGCCGACGTCACCCATATGTGAGGACTGACTTCCTGCTTGGTCCTGGAGAATATCTTATTTTCTTAGGAAAAAGATTAAGGGGTCATCATGGATAACATGTTAAAACCCTCCGCCCAGTGTGCAGCGGCAGCAAAGAGAGCAAATAGAATGCTAGGTATCATAAGGAAAGGAATGGAGAATAAAACAAAGGATATTATAATGCCTCTGTATCATTCCATGGAGCGACTGCACCTTGAATATTGTGTGCAATTCAGGTCGCCGTATCTTAAAAAGCATATAGCATTATTAGAAAAGATAGAGAGAAGAGCCACCAAAATGGTAAAGGGGATGAAGGATACCCCTATGAAGAGAGGCTAAAAACGTTAGGGCTCTTCAACTTGGAAAAGAGAGGGCTGAGGGGAGATATGATAGAGGTCTATAAATTAATGAATGGAGTGGAACGGGTAAATGTAGATTGATTGTTTACACCATCAAAATATAGAAAGACTAGGGGGCATGCAATAAAGCTACAGGGTAACCTATTTAAGACTAATAAGAGAAAATATTTTTTTCACTCAACTTGTAATCAAACTCTGGAATTTGCTACCGGAGGATGTAGTAAAAGCTGTTAGTGTAGCTGGGTTTAAAAAAGGTTTGGACAAGTTCCTAGAGGAAAAGTCCAAAAAACCATTACTAAAGTGGACCCAGAATATCCACTGCTTGCCCCAATACAAGCACTGTGGAACCTGTGTCTTTTGGGGAAACTGCTAGGTACTTGTGACCTAGATTGGCCACTGTTGGAAACAGGATACTGGGCTTGATGGACCTTGGTCTGACCCAGTATGGCATATCTTATGTTCTTACGTCAGCTGTTACTCTGGACAGTCGCTTTACAGTAGTTTATTATTATGTTTATTCGAATTTGATATACCGCTCAGACCAAAAAGGTATCAGAGCGGTTTACAATACCACATCATTTAGTGAAAAAGAAAAGAACGCCAATTATAAGATAGGACAGAGTAGAGTAAGGAAACAGTCAAACAGATGAGAGGAGAGAGACATGGAACAGCACATTACAGCACATTACCCAGATAGATAAGCAGGACATCAATCTAGCCTCCAGACAACGACGCCACGGACCAACGCCTAAGGGCCACGCCAAAGGGCCCTCTTGCAAGGCCCTCAGGCGCGGGCGCGCCCCGGCAACGGCAGATTTTAAGCCGTTGAGCTGGTCTGGTGATTGGCTGCTCGGGGAGGAAGGGGGAGCTCCTGCTCTCACCCCGGATTTCAGCGCTGCTTAGTAGAAGCCCCGGCAACGGCAGTAGTGTTTTCTGACTCTAATTGAGAAGACTTATCTTGTCAGTCTTTGCCAAAGAGGTTTCCCCCTGTGCAAGGTATATTACCCGGCTTATCTTGAACCCATTGTTCAAAATCAGAGGCTTGAAGACATGCAATTCAACCTTCACCAATGCATATTGCTGAGGCCTTGCTTGTGCATTCAAAGGCATCAAAGGTAGCCCTATTCACAAACTTCAAAACATTTTGGCTATTTTTTTTTAAACTAGGGCAAGATAATCTGCACTCTTATCATCTGGGAGGAGAGGGCCAAAGACCTCAAGATCCCTGGAGTCCTCTGAGGAACATCCCCATGTAGAGAATGTAGGAGTTTATCCTAGTCAAGAGCATGGATGCTTGGAAGTATCAACGCCCAAAGGCATTGAGAATTCTCAATTCTCTACCTGGAGAATTAGAGGGATGAGTATTCGAGCTTTTGATTCGGCACATCACTGATTCCACCACCATGGAGTGGTGGGGAAGCTGTGTCTTTTGGAAGATGGGACACTCCAGTACCCGATACATGGCAATGAGATGTAAACTCTGAGGTGAGACCGTGAGAGGCGTCTCCCACATACGGAGCATAAGGACATGTGCATTGGTAGAGTGGCTGACTCTTTGGGTGCTGTTGGGTATTAGAGGATCTCTAATTCCTCTGCCCTTGGCTCCTCTGATGTCACCGTGATAGGGAGGCCCTTGGCTAGTTCTTGAATGAATTCCTAGAAGGACATGTATTCCGAAGGTGACGTGTTGCTATTGAGGCGAAGGGTCCGAAGGAAGATCCCAGGGTTTCCAGGAATCAAGTGACTCCACATCCAAAACAGGGGAATTGGAATTGGAGGACTCAAAGTCCTGATGGGCACGGTGGTCGCCCAAAGCTAAATGCTGGTACTGATGTTCCAAGGTCTTGGCTTCGATGAGCCGTTTGGATTTGGTACAGATATCAATGATAGTTTCAAGGGTGGGAGTGTTGTCGATGTCATCTGCAGCAGCCCTGATGTCGTGCCCACAACCGGTGTCTATGTCAGTACCGTGAATGGTATCAATGGGGTTGTGCTTGTGTAGCCAAGGGTTTTATAGGTACCAAGGCTGCAAGGAGAGCTGACCAGCTCCGATCGATGGCCAGTATGAGCTTGTCTATCGAGGTTGCTGATGCTTGGGTGTCATGACGGGTATTTACACAACCGTCCCAGAGCATGGCACCAGCAGCTCTCCGGAGGTTGAGGCTTCGGAAGATCCTGGGGCCCCTCAATGGCTTTGGAGAACAGGGCCTCCTGTCAGGACCTTGTGACAGCCTTATCTAACTCCGAGGCAAAACCCAAGGGGTCTCAATGCCTTGAGCAAGATCTCCCTCTGGAGATATTGTCGGACTTCGATGCAACCTTGGACTTCGAAGAGACCTGACATCTACGGAAGGATGATGAGGCCCTCAACGAAGTGGACGTCATCGATACTGCGTCCAAGGCAAAGAGTGCTCCAAATTTAGAAGCACAGTTTTGTAGGCCTCTGCATGTCATTTTCTGGCAGAGGGGACAGTCTTTTTGCTGGTGGTCTGTGCCAAGTAATTTTAAACACTAGTCGTGTGCGTCAGTTACCAAGATGGTGCTGGCACAGTTAGAACATTTCTTGAAACAACTAACTGAAACACAGAAACAGGACGACAGAAAAAGACCACATGGCCTATCTAGTCTGTCCTTCCATATCAACCACAACAGTCCCCTTTTTTCCTTTAGAGATCTTCTGTGTTTCTCCCATACTTCTTTGAAGTCAGATACTGTCCTCATCTCTACCATCTCCACTGGGAGACTATTCCACGGATCCACCACTCTTTCCGTAAAGAAATAGTTCCACATAACACTCCTGAATCTATCCCCTTTCACCCTCATCCCATGTCCTTTCATAGCAGACCTTGCTTTCATCGAAAGAGGCTCTCCTCCTGTGCATTTATGCCATGGAGGGTTTTTTTTTAAATTTATTATTTATTGATGTTTTACAAATATACATCAAAAAACACATGAACACAGGTAAAATCTCCATAAATACAAGATTAACATTTCCAATAATATTAACCAACATCAAAGAAACATGGATAATAGACCACATCAAGGGAGCAAGAAAGAAAAGAAGGAAAATCAAATACAAAATGAGGAAATCAAGAGGCAATTTAAACTCACAATAAGCTCTCCCCATGTGCATTTATGCCACGAAGGTATTTAAACATCTCAATCATATCAGCTCCATTCTGCCTTTCCTCTAAGGTGTACATATTAAGATCCTTAAGTCTGTCCTCATATGCTTTATAATGAAGACCAATAACCATTTTAGTAGCCACCCTCTGTACTGACTCCATCCTGTTTATATCCTTTAGAAGGTTTGGTCTCCAGAATTGCAAATGAGGTCGCACCAAAGATTTATACAGAGGCACTATCGCCTCCTTTCTTCTGCTGGCCATTCCACTTCCTATGCACCAAAGCATCTTTCTAGCTTTCGCTGTCACCTTTTCTACCTGTTTAGCTACTTTAAAATCATCAGACACCATGATGCCTAGGTCCTGCTCTTCTTTAGTAGACAAAAGTACTTCACCCCTATACTATATTGTTCCCTTGGATTGCAGCAGCCCAAATGCATGACCTAGCATTTTTTAACATTAAATCTCAGCTGCCAAATTCTAGACCATTCTTCAAGCTTAGCTAGATCCCTCCTCATGTTATCTATACCTTCCTGGGTGTCTACTCTACTGAAGATTTTGGTATCATCCGCAAAGAGGAAAATCTTACCCAACGGCCCTTCTGCAATATCACCAACAAAAATGTTAAAAAGAATCGGACCAAGGACAGATCCCTGGTGAACACCACTGGAAAAGCGTAGTTACTCACCTGTAACAGGTGTTCTCCAGGAGCAGCAGGAATCAGTCCTCACATATGGGTGACGTCGGTGCCGACGGAGCCCTCGCGGAGCAATTTTCCCCAGCTTTCAAAGAAAGCCTTTGGGAATTGCAGCGCGCATGCGCGGTCTCCTTCCCGCCAAGGGTGCCATCTTAGCCAGTCTGATGACATAGCTAAAAGACAGCATAAAAATTTGCAAAAAAACTTAAGCAGATGATTGCAACTCCAAGGGGAGTAGGGAGGGTTGTGAGGACTGATTCCTGCTGCTCCTGGAGAACACCTGTTACAGGTGAGTAACTACGCTTTCTCCAGGACCAAGCAGGAAGTCAGTCCTCACATATGGAGTCCACACATACCGGAGACCCTAAGCACAAAAATGAGCTCCCTCTAGCTCAGCGGCACAGGAGGAAGGAATCTTCACTGAATTATTACCCACCGGTAGCCCACATCCGGGATGGAGGGTAGGAGTTGCTCAAACCTCGAAGAGATTTCGGAGGACTGCCTGTCCGAAAGCACTGTCCCTGCGGGACTCCCTCTCGAGACAGTAATGGACCGCAAAAGTCTGGCTCGAAGACCAAGTAGCGGCCCGGCAGATGTCTGCCAGCGGAACAGAGCGGAGGTAAGCCACTGACGTAGCCTTCGCCCGAACACAATGAGCCGTGACTCGACTTTCTAACGAGAGTCCGGCTGCCCCATAAGCCCAAGCGATACAGTAAGCAACCCAGATGGACAGAGTACGCTTGGAGACC
The DNA here is from genome assembly GCA_033557465.1 of Ichthyophis bannanicus. Taxonomy (NCBI): domain Eukaryota; kingdom Metazoa; phylum Chordata; class Amphibia; order Gymnophiona; family Ichthyophiidae; genus Ichthyophis; species Ichthyophis bannanicus. Next base: position 25,383,208 of record CM066046.1, on the reverse strand, counting down.
GGGCGCCCCAATTTATTGGGGTCAAAAGACACAAAAAGCTGAGCAGCTTTACGGTGCTCCCGCGTACGGTCAAGGTAGAAGTTCAATGCCCTTCTACAGTCCAGGGTATGCAGGACCATTTCAGCTCGGCTGGAGTGTGGTCTGGGAAAGAAGGTCGGAAGTACCACCTCCTGATTGATGTGAAAAGGGGAGACCACTTTTGGAAGAAATTTTGGGTGAGTCCGTAGGACTACCCTATTTTTGTAGAACCGAGTGTAAGGGGGATCAGACACGAGGGCCTGCAATTCACTTACGCGTCTAGCGGAAGTGAGGGCTATCAGGAACAATGTCTTCCAAGAAAGAAAACGGAGAGAACAGGTAGCCATAGGTTCAAAAGGCGGACAGGTGATCCGCTGTAAAACCACATTCAGATCCCAGTCGGGCGCTGGCGGGCGCACAGGTGGTTTAAGTAGAAGGAGACCTCGGAGAAACCTCGCTACGAGAGGGTCGCTGGAAAGAGGTCTGCCGTCCACCGGCACATGATGTGCTGAAAGAGCACTGAGGTGAACTGACGGAGTTGGACTTAAGCCCCAGATTTGAGAGGTAGAGCAAGTACTGCAAGATCACCGACACCGAGCAGGAGAAGGGATCCTGAGACTGTTGGGTACACCAAACGGAAAAGCGACGCCATTTAAGGGCGTAGCATTTGCGGGTAGAAGGTCGCCGGGAAGCTAGGACGACCTCTTCCACTTCTGCCGGCAGGAGAAGGGGAGCAAGGACTACCCTCTCAGCAGCCAGGCCATTAGATTGAGAGATCTGAGATTGGGGTGTAGCAGAGACCCCTGATCCTGAGTGAGGAGATCCGGTTGAAACCCCAGAGGGAATGGATCCTCCACCGCTAATTGCAGCAGGAGTGGAAACCATGGCTGTCTGGGCCAGTGAGGAGCGATCAGGATCATGGAAGCTTTGTCTCGGAGAACCTTGAAAAGAGTTCGAGAGACTAGCGGGATGGGAGGGAAAGCATACTGAAGGCTCTCCGACCAAGAGAGTAGAAAAGCGTCCGCCGCAACTCGAAGGGGATGTGGCTGACGAGAACAGAAGCGAGGAAGTTGCCAGTTGAGAGGACTGGCAAAGAGATCCATCGTGGGGAGGCCCCACTTTAGAAATAGCTTCTGAACTACCAAGGGATCCAGGCGCCACTCGTGCGGCTGGAGGATCCTGCTGAGTTTGTCCGCCAGGCAATTTTCTTGGCCTGGGAGATAAACTGCCTTGAGAAGGATGCAGTGACTGACGGCCCAAGAGCAGAGCTTCTGAGCCTCGCGGCAGAGAAGGAAGGAGCCCGTGCCCCCCTGTTTGTTGACGTAGAACATGGCCACTTGATTGTCCGTCTGGACAAGGACGGACTGGTGAGAAGTCAGGTGGGAGAAAACCCTGAGCGCCAGACGAATTGCTCTGAGCTCCAGGAAGTTGATCTGTTGAGCAGACTCCCACGCGGTCCAAAGACCCTGAGTACATGCCCCTTGGCAATGTGCTCCCCAACCCAGGAGGGACGCATCTGTCGTCAGCACTTGAGCCGGCTGAGGTGACTGAAAAGGCATGCCGAGTACCAGGTTCGGCCGATGAAGCCACCACTGGAGAGAAGAGGCCAGCGGCTCGGAGATGCGCACTAAGTCGGCTAGACCGCCGGTGGCTTGCTGCCACTGCTTGCGAAGGCACCATTGAGCAGGCCGCATATTCAGGCGGGCATTGGGGGTCACATGGACGGTGGAAGCCATATGGCCGAGCAGTCTCAGGAAGCGCCTGGCGGAGACCAGGGACTGGCTGCGAAAACGGCCGGCTAGGTCCATGAGCCGTTGAGCCCTGTCGAGAGGCAGGAAAGCTCGCGCCTGAGGAGTGTGCAGACGTGCGCCGATGAACTCGAGATCCAGTGAGGGGAGCAAAGTGGACTTTGCGAAGTTTATGACAAAGCCCAAGTACTGCAGAAGGGTCACCGTGCGGTGCGTGGCGATGGTGACCTCCGGAGCGGACGCTGCTCTGATGAGCCAGTCGTCGAGGTACGGAAAGACATAGAGGCCGTGAAGCCGGAGATGGGCCGCCACCACCGCGAGACATTTTGTGAAGACCCGCGGTGCGGAGGACAGGCCAAAGGGTAGTACTCTGTACTGGTAATGATTTCCTGCCACCACAAACCGTAGGTATTGGCGGTGGCTTGGGTGGATGAGGATGTGCGTGTAGGCATCCTTTAGATCCAAGGAGCATAGCCAATCTCCCTGCTGGAGGTAGGGCAGAAGGATTCCAAGGGTAAGCATTTTGAACTTTTCTCGCACGAGGAACTTGTCGAGGTTGCGCAAGTCCAGGATGGGTCTGAGGCCTCCTGTTCTTTTTGGTATTAGAAAATACCTGGAATAAAAGCCTTGACCTCTCAGGTGGTGGGGCACCGGTTCCACAGCCTGTTCCTGTAGGAGACTTGCTAACTCCTGAAGGAGTAAGTCCCTGTGCAGAGGGAGTCGTGGTGGTTCTCCCGGAAAATAAGAGGGAGGAACCTGATGGAAGTGGAGAAGATAGCCTTCTCGTACGACCTGAAGCACCCAGGCATCGGAAGTGATGTTGGACCACCTGTGGGTGAAGTGAACCAGCCGGCCTCCGGTGCTGGGAGGAGCCAGCGGAGGGGGAGAGGCTATGCTGATGTAGTCAAAAAAACCCACCCTGCTGAGCAGGGGCTGGTGGTGCAGGCTTGGGGGTTTGCTGCCTACGGGACCCATTACCCCGTCTCTTGGCCTGCTGGCCCTGTTGGGGAGCTGCGGAGGCCTGATATTGAGGGTAGTGTTTATAGGCAGCCGCCTTTCTCGGGTAAAAGGACTTCTTTCCCGAGCCCTTCTTTTTCTGGGAAGGAGCGGAGGTCTTTCTAGAAAGCCTAGTCCTGGTGAGAGTCTCCGTCTCGATCTGTGCAGCCTTTTCCGCCATGGGCTTGCCAAAGAGGTTCTCACCTCGGCAGGGGACATCGACCAACTTGTCCTGCACCCAGGGTTCAAGGTCAGACGACTGAAGCCAAGCCTGTCGGCGGGCACCGATGCCGGCTGTGGCCACTCGAGCCGATGCTTCAAAGCCATCATAGGCTGCTCGGGACATGAATTTGGAGCATTCCCGAATACCAGTTGTTAAGGCCAGGAACCTCCGCAAAGGTTCCTCGGACAATCCAGCGGAGAATCCGGCTAGCTCTTTAGCCAGGTCTCGGAGATACATGCCCATGTATAGCTGGTAGGTCTGGACACGACAAGCAAGCATAGAGCCCTGGAAACACTTCTTACCAAGGCCATCCAGGTTACGGGCCTCCCTGCCAGGAGGTACCGAGGAGTGCATCTTTTGGCTCTTAAGCCTATGCATGGCCGATTCCACTACCATGGAATAGTGTGGTAGCTGTGCTTTTTGGAAGCCAGGACTCTTGCGGACTCTATAGATGGAATCGACCCGCTTGCTTAAGACCGGCGAGGAGGCCGGACTCTCCCACATGCGGAAGAGTAGTCGTTCCAGCATGGGAGGAACCGGTACAGTAAAGTGTTCCCTGGCGGGAGAGTCATACTGGAGGGCGTCGAGCTCTTCGGCTCGAGGCTCCTCCTCGGGATCCGCAGGGAAGGCCAAAGCCTTGGCCATATCCCTGACGAAGTCCGAGAACCGGGCATCCTCCGGAGGGGACTGCTTCCGAGGTTCGGACTCAGTCGAGTCCGAGGGGACACACCGAGTCCGAAAGGAATCAGGTGACTCTTCCTCTTCCGATTCCCAGACCGACTCTGAGGAGGAATCGGTGGGGTCGGCTCGGGCGGGCGCAGACGTCGGCCGCCCCGACACCGAGGGAGTCGGCGTCGACGACCTCGGTCCCGAACGGGAGGCCGAGGGTGACCTCGACCGAGGATTGACTCGAGTTCGCATGGACTCGAGGATCGGCTCGGTCTCCGGGGTCGACTTAGACGTCGACGTCCCGGCGGTCGGGGCAGCGGCGCCAGCGAGGCTAGCGATCAGTGCCCGCTGCTGGTCCATGAAGGCAGATAGTCTGCTCTCCAAGGCCGTCAACCTGAGTCCGACCTCAGGTGACCCAGCAGCCCCCGACTCGGGCCCCGACGGCGTCGGGCCCGACGTCGGCAGTCTCGGAGGCGAGTCCAGGAGGACTACAGGACTTACCCGAGCAGGCAACTCCAACTCCAGGCGAGGTCGCTTCGGGAGGTGCTCCTTCTCCAAGGACCCGGGACGGCTATCGGGGCTATGCGACCTGGCCCTCGCAGAGCCAGGAGCGTCCACCGACGCCGCCCTCGCGGGTTTCGTCTTCCGTCGATGGTCCCCGGAGGGAGAACCCCTGTCAGAGGAGCTTCGGCGATGGTCAGAGCTGGAACCTCTGGACGCCGAAGCCTCCGACGAGGTCCGGGTACGGCTGGGGTCAGCAAAGATTCTATCCCGCTGGTGCCGCCGACTTCTCAACGCTTTGGAGGACATTTTGCCACAGGCCCCACAGATCATTTCTTCATGATCCGGGCCCAGGCAGCGGAGGCAATTATCGTGTGTGTCAGTGAGTGACATATTTCTGTCACACTGACCACACCGCTTGAAACCACTGGCAGCCATCGGGGGAAAAAGGGCCCCTGCAAGGTCAAAGGACCGGGCTGCCAGCGGAAAACCGAAAACGAAACTGAGTAAAAACCGAAAAATAAGAGAAAGACTCGTGACGGCGTCGCGAGTCCGGGCAGGAAAAAGACCGGCGGAAAACCGAAGGAAAAAAGAGAAATATATTATAAAAATCAACTTTTTCGCGGGGACACGACGGGTACGTCTGTAGGGCTCCGCGGAAAAAAGAAGACTGGCTAAGATGGCACCCTTGGGCGGGAAGGAGACCGCGCATGCGCGCTGCAATTCCCAAAGGCTTTCTTTGAAAGCTGGGGAAAATTGCTCCGCGAGGGCTCCGTCGGCGCCGACGTCACCCATATGTGAGGACTGACTTCCTGCTTGGTCCTGGAGAACCTCCTTCTCCTCAGTGAGCTCCATTTACCTGTACCTTTTGAGCCTCCCACTCAACAAATTTCTAACCCAATCAATAACTTTAGGGTCCATCTCTAGGGTGTGCTCTGTTTGTTTATAAGTCGCCTGTGAGGAACGGAGTCAAAGGCTTTACTGAAATCTAAGTATATCACATTTAGGGCTCTCCCTCGGTCCAACTCCCTGGTCACCCATTCAAAGAAATCAATCAGATTTGTCTGACAAGACCTGCCTCTGGTGAATCCATGCAGCCTCGGATCCTGTGATCACCTGGACTCCAGAAACCTCATTATTTTCTCTTTCAGCAGCCCTTCCAATAATTTACTCACCTCCGAAGTTAAACTAACCGGCCTATAGTTTTCAACCACATCCTTATTTCTGTTTTTGTGTAAAGGGACCACATATGCCTGTCTCTAGTCCTTTGGCACCACTCACAACTCCAACGAGGCATTGAAAAGTTCAGTCAGTGGAGCTGCTAGAACGTCCCCAAGTTTCCTCAGTATTCTAGGGTGTATCCCATCCGGTCCCATCGCTTTGTCTACTTTAAGTTTAGCTTCTTTCTCACAAACACAGTCTTCTGAAAATTATTCAAGATGCCCCTCGCATGTTTGTGCGTATTTTCTGAGTTCCTGCTCCTGGTTCTTCATCTGTGAACAGAAATATTTGTTAAGCAATTCCACTTTATCCTCATCAGCTTCTACATATTCCTCCCCTTTACCCTTGAGTCTGACAATACCACTTTTGCCCTTCCTCTTCTCACTAATATATTTGAAAAATGTCTTATCCCCCCATTTTAGGAAAAGTCATTTTTATTGGTTTTCAGACATATAACTGCTCTCCAAATACAAACGAACAGAACTTCCGTGCAACTTCTACAGCACACCCAACATTTGTGGTGGCACATCATCCAATATACTAATAGCAGATACAATAACCCTCCATTCCCACAGTTGGTATCCAACCAGCAGAGAACACATCACAAAACAGCAAAGACTTTACATTTGTTCTCCCCCCATCCCTCCCCCTCTCCTGCCCCCCCCACTACCCATTCCCCCCTCTCACCCCACCTCATCCTCCCCAGCCCTCTCTTCTCATCCCACACCAGGAAGCCCTGCCTCCCTCCCTCTCTATTCCTCTGGGCCGGAACTATTCATGGGACTCCATACGCTCAGGCATCGCTCCCAAACACCCCACCCCAACTAGACGAGCCGTACGCTGCTCCATCTCCATCAGCTCCACCATCGCTCGCTTCCATTCCCCCACTACAGAAGCCTTATCTTCCATCCAATGGCGCAGTATGCATTGTTTTACTATCACAAAGCCTTTGGCGCAGAGTTTACGTTCGTCCCCATCTAGAGGATGATCTCCCTCGTAAGAGCCAAAAAGGCACCACTCCGGAGTCATCTCCAGTTTCTCTCGTAACCAACCCCCCAAACATTGCCCAACCCCTACCCACAGCTCCTGTATTTGAATACAAAACCAGAACCTATGTGCCAAGCCCCCTTTATCCACTTTGCAGAGACTACACACATGTTGTTGCCAGCCCCACCCTAGCCGCCCATACATTGTGTACATAAGCCCTCCAAAGAAACTTATACTGAACTTCCCTTAGCTGAACTGCTTCACACACCAAATTTATGGCCCCAAACCCGCCACGCAGGCGCTCTTCGGTACCCTGCGGCACCCCCATCCTTCTGCCACTTCCCCGCCAATACCAATAGACTTGCTCTATCACCTTCCGGGCAAAGGGCGGTCTCCAGCCCTCTGGACGTGATCCTCCTTTCCAAGCTGCCAAACAGCTCTAACATTCCTCCTGGCTCCAACACCCGCTCATGACTCTTCTTTAAGGTAAGCACGTAATGTCTCACCTGAAAGTAAAAATATTGATCCTGGTGCTCCAGGCTATACCGCTCCCGTAATGAGGAGAACGAATCCATCTCCCCCCTCCCCTCCATACGCAACTGTCCCACATAACGAAGTCCCCTGTCCGCCCACCTCTTGGCCACTCGGGACCCCAAACCTGGGAGAAATGTCGCATTACCCCCCAGGGGAATACAGTCCGTCCCATTCCACGGCACTTTCCTACACCTACACAGAGCCCTCCAAACCACCTGTATGGCTCTCCAGAGGCCTGACTGCTTGCAAGCCTCCGGTATATTCCCCTGCGCCTCCTGCACTATTGCCATCCTATGCTGCGGAGCTACTGTTTCATCTAAAATGTTTAATGGTACCACCTCTGACGTTCCCTCTACCATGTCTCTCAAAATTCTTATCCAGCACACTATATTATACCGCCGGACCGAGAGCAATCCCGTCCCTCCACTCAGTCTAGATTGCATCAAAGTAAGAGTAGTTACTCACCTGTAACAGGTGTTCTCCAGGAGCAGCAGGAATCAGTCCTCACATATGGGTGACGTCGGCGCCGACGGAGCCCTCATGCGGAGCATTTCCCCAGCTTTCAAAGAAAGCCTTTGGGAATTGCAGCGCGCATGCGCGGTCCTCTTCCCACCCAAGGGTGCCATCTTGCTCAGTCTGATGACATAGCTAAAAGACAGCAAAAAATAGCAAAAATAAATCATATGACTGCAACTCCAAGGGGAGGAGGGAGGGTTGTGAGGACTGATTCCTGCTGCTCCTGGAGAACACCTGTTACAGGTGAGTAACTACTCTTTCTCCAGGACCAAGCAGGAAGTCAGTCCTCACATATGGGACTCCCTAGCTTAAGGCTACCGGAGACCTCAAGCGGAAAAATGAGCTCCCTCTAGCTCGTCAGCACAGAAGGAAGGAATCTTCTCTGAGAACGCCTCCGACCGGTAGCCCAACACCAGGGCCGGAGGGTAGGAGTTGCCTAAACCCCAAAGAGATTATGGAGTACTGCCTGTCCGAAAGCACTGTCCCTGCGGGACTCCCTCTCAAGGCAGTAATGGGCTGCAAAAGTCTGGCTTGAAGACCAAGTAGCGGCCCGGCGGATGTCTGCCAACGGAACAGAGCGGAGATGAGCCACTGACGCAGCCTTCGCCCTGACACGATGAGCCGTGACTCGACCCTCCAACAAGAGGCCGGCTGCCCCATAAGCCCAGGCGATACAGTCAGCGACCCAAATGGACAGCGTACGCTTGGAGACAGGGAGCCCCAACTTATTGGGGTCAAAAGAAACAAAAAGCTGAACAGCCTTCCGTTGCTCCCGCGTACGGTCAAGGTAGAAGGATAACGCCCTCCTACAGTCCAGTGTATGCAAGACCATCTCAGCCCGGTTGGCATGCGGCCTGGGAAAGAAGGTCAGAAGAACCACCTCCTGATTAAGGTGAAAGAGTGAAACAACCTTAGGAAGAAACTTAGGGTGAGTCCGTAAGACTATCCTATTCCTGTAGAACCTAGTGTAAGGAGGATCAGACACTAGAGCCTGCAGTTCACTCACTCGCCTAGCAGAGGTGAGAGCTACCAGAAATAAAGTTTTCCAGGAGAGAAAACGGAGAGAGCAGGTAGCCATAGGTTCAAAAGGCGGACAAGTAAGCCGCTGTAAGACCACATTCATATCCCACTCAGGGGCCGGTGGACGTAAAGGAGGCTTAAGCAGAAGGAGGCCTCTGAGGAAACGAGCCACCAAAGGGTGGTTGGAAAGAGGCCTGCCGTCCACCGGTGAGTGGTGAGCAGACAGAGCACTCAGGTGAACTCTGACAGAGTTAGACTTAAGGCCCAGATTGGAAAGGTAAAGCAAATATTGCAACACCACCGCTACCAAGCACGAGAAAGGATTCTCGTTGTGCTGAGCACACCATGTGGAGAATCTACGCCACTTAAGAGCATAGGATTCCTGGTGGATTGCCGTCGAGAAGCTAAGACGACATCTTCCACCTCTCGAGGTAGCAGTAGGGGAGCCAGGACTACCCTTTCAGCAGCCAGGCCATCAGATGTAGGGACTGGAGGATGGGGTGAAAGAGAGCCCCCTGATGCTGAGACAGGAGATCGTGTTGAAATCCCAGAGGCAGAGGGGTGTCCACCGCTAGCTGTAGCAGAAGCGGGAACCACGGTTGCCTCGGCCACTTGGGGGCAATGAGAATCAATGAAGCCCCATCCCTGAGGACATTGAACAGCGTTCTGGACACTAGTGGAGTGGGAGGAAACGCATACACAGTAGGCCTGTGGACCACGAGATTAGAAACGCATCCGCTGCTACTCGGAGGGGATGCGGTTGCCTGGAGCAAAATCTCGGGAGTTGCCGGTTCAGAGGACTGGCGAAAAGATCCATGGTGGGGAGTCCCCACCTGAGAAAGATCTGTTGAACCACCAATGGGTTCAATCTCCATTCGTGTGGTTGCAGGATCCTGCTCAGTTTGTCTGCCAGGTAATTTTCCTGACCTGGGAGGTAGACAGCCTTGAGAAGGATCCCGTGATTGACAGCACAAGAGCACAGCCGCTGAGCCTCCTGACAAAGAAGGAAGGAGCCTGTGCCTCCTTGTTTGTTCACATAGAACATGGCAACTTGATTGTCCGTCTGAACCAATACAGACTGGTGAGAGGCGAGGTGGGAGAAGGCTCTCAGAGCTAGGCGAATCGCCCATAGCTCCAGGAAGTTTATCTGTTGAGAAGCCTCCCAAGGGGTCCAGAGACCCTGAGTACATGTCCCTTGGCAATGTGCTCCCCAACCGAGAAGAGAAGCATCTGTTGTGAGCACTTGAGAAGGTAGAGGGGATTGAAAATCCACTCCGAGCACCAGATTCGGAAGATGAAGCCACCAATGCAGAGAGGAGACCAGTGGGTCGGATATCGTGATGGATTCCGCCAGGCTCCCTATGGCCTGAAGCCATTGAGTGCGAAGGCACCACTGAGCAGGCCGCATGTGCAGGCGGGCACTGGGGGTGACATGAACCGTGGAAGCCATATGGCCGAGAAGCCTCAGGAAATGCTGCGAAACTGGCTGGCCAGATCCATTAGCCTGTGGGCCCTGTCCAGAGGCAGAAAAGCCTTCGCTTGAAGAGTGTTGAGCCTGGTCCCTATGAACTCCAGGTTTTGGGACGGGAGCAAAGTGGACTTTGCGAAGTTTATGACAAATCCCAAGTGCTGAAGCAGAGCCACAGTGCGAAGGGTGGCCTGGTTGGCCTCCTGGGAAGAGTGGCCCCTTATGAGCCAGTGGTCCAGGTACGGAAACACAAAAAGACCCTGAAGCCTCAGGTAGGCCGCCACCACTGCCAGGCACTTGGTGAACACCCTGGGAGCGGATGACAGGCCAAAGGGTAGTACTCTGTACTGATAGTGGTTTCCTCCTACAACAAACCTGAGATATTGTCTGTGGTCTGGATGAATAAGGATGTGAGTATACGCATCCTTTAGATCTAAGAAGCATAGCCAGTCTCCCTGCTGGAGGTAGGGCAGCAGGATTCCAAGGGTAAGCATCTTGAACTTTTCCCTCTCCAGGAACTTGTTGAGGTTTCGCAAGTCTAGGATGGGTCTGAGGCCTCCTGTTCTTTTTGGTATCAGAAAGTACCTGGAATAAAAGCCTTGACCTCTCAGGTGGTGGGGCACCGGTTCCACAGCCTGATCCTTTAGCAGACCTGTCAACTCCTGAAGGAGTAGGTCCCTGTACAGAGGAGGTCTTGGAGGCTCCCCTGGAAAGTAGGAGGGAGGTACCTTGTGAAAATGGAGCCCTTTTGGACTATGTGAAGAACCCAGGTATCGGATGTGACGGCTGATCACCTGTGGGCAAAGTGGACCAGCCAGCCTCCTGTGCTGAGAGAAGCCAGCTGAGGAGAAGAGGCTATGCTGTTTGAGTCAAAACCCCCCACCCTGCTGAGCAGGGGCAGGTGTTGGTGGCTTGGGGGCCTTCTGCCTACGGGGCCCTTGACCCTGCCCCTTGGCCTGCTGACCCTGTTGGGGAGCTGCAGAGGCCTGATAATGAGGGTATTGTTTGTAGGCAGATGACTTCCTCGGGTAAAAGGTCTTTTTTCCCGAGCCCTTCTTTTTCTGAGAAGGGGCAGAGGTTTTCCTGGAAAGCCTAGTCCTGGTCAGAGTCTCAGTCTCGAGTTCTGCAGCCTTTTCAGCCATGGGCTTGCCTAAGAGGTTTTCACCTCGGCAGGGGACACTGACCAACTTGTCCTGGAACCATGGCTCGAGGTCGGATGACTGTAGCCAAGCCTGTCGGCGGGCACCGATGCTGGCCCCGGCTACTCGGGCTGAAGCCTCGAAGCCATCGTAGGCTGCTCGAGAGATAAACTTCGAGCACTCTCGAATACTGGTGGACAAGGCCTGGAACCGCTGCAAAGGTTCCTCGGAGAGACCAGCAGAGAACCCGGCAATCTCCTTTGCCAGGTCTCGAAGGTACATGCCCATGTAGAGCTGGTATATCTGGACACGGCAAGCAAGCATAGAGCCCTGGAAGCACTTCTTACCGAGGGCATCCAGGTTCCGGCCCTCCCGGCCGGGAGGCACCGAGGAGTGCATCTTCTGACTTTTCAGTCGATGCATGGTCGATTCCACAGCCATGGAGTGGTGCGGTAATTGTGCCTTTTGGAACCCGGGGCTCTTGCGGACTCGATAAATGGGATCGACCCGCTTGCTTAACACTGGCGTCGAGACCGGGGTCTCCCACATGCGGAAGAGTAGCCGCTCCAGCATCGGAGGAACCGGAACAGTAAAGGCCTCTTTCGGGGAGAGTCATACTGGAGGGCCTCGAGCTCCTCTGCTCGAGGCTCCTCCTCGGGATCCGCGGGGAAGGCCAAGGCCTTGGCCATATCCTGCACGAAGTCCGAGAACCGGGTATCCTCCGGTGGGGACCGTCTCCGAGGTTCGGACTCGGGCGAGTCCGATGGGACACACCGAGTCCGATGAGTGTCGGCTGACACTTCGTCCTCCGTCTCCCAGCCCGATTCCTCGGAGGAGGAATCGAGCGGCTCCGGTCGGGCGGGCACCGATGCCCTCCGCCCTGACGCCGAGGGTATCGGCATCGACGACCTCGATCCCGAATGGGAGGTCGAGGGAGACCGTGGCCGAGGATCGACTCGAGCCCGCATGGACTCGAGGATCGGCTCGGCCTCCGGCGTCGACTTGGACGTCGAGGTCCCGGTGGTCGGGGCAGATGCACCAGTGAGACCGGCGATCAATGCCCGCTGCTGTTCCATGAAGGCAGCGAAGCTGCTCTCCAAGACCATCAACCTGAATACGAGCTCAGGAGACCCAGCAGCCGCCGACTCGGGCCCCGACAGCATCGGGCCCAACATCGGCTCCCTCGGAGGAGAGTCAACGAGGACAACAGCACTTACGTGTCCAGGAGACTCCATCTCGACACAAGGATGCTTGGCAGGCCTCTCCGACTCCGAAGACTCGGGACGGCTATCGGGGCTATGCGACCTGGCCCTCGAGGAAACAGGAGCGTCCACCGACGACGCCCTCGCGGATTTCTTCTTCCTGCGATGTTCCCGCGAAGAGACCCCCGCTCAGAGGAACCCCGACGCTGCTCGGGGCCGGAGTCCCGAGACGTCGAGGCCTCTGACGTGGTTCGGGCCCAGCCGGACGCGGAGTCAGAAAATATTCGATCCCTCTGGTGCTGCCGACTCCTCAACGCCTTCGAGGACATTTTGCCACACGGACCACAGATCATCGGGTCATGATCGGGTCCGAGGCAACGGAGGCAGCAGTCATGGGTGTCGGTAAGAGACATATGTTTCTTACACCGATCACATTTCTTAAACCCGCTGGTAGCCATGGGGGGAAAAAGGGCCCCTGCTAGGTCAAAAGACCGGTCTGCTAGGGAAAAAAGAAAAAAGGCGCGAACGCCAGTCATAAAGGACAAAAACCGAAAAAGAGAGAAAAGGACTCGATACCGGCGTATCGGTTCGAGCGGGAAAAGGATCCGGTGTCGAACCAGAGAAAAACAGAGAAAATCAACTTTTTCTTCGGGGAAAAACGAACTACGTCTGTTGGGCTCCGCGGAAAAAAGACGACTGAGCAAGATGGCACCCTTGGGCGAGAAGAGGACTGCGCATGCGCGCTGCAATTCCCAAAGGCTTTCTTTGAAAGCTGGGGAAATGCTCCGCACGAGGGCTCCGTCGGCGCCGACGTCACCCATATGTGAGGACTGACTTTCTGCTTGGTCCTGGAGAATCTAACGCTATTCGTGCCCGTTTACCCTGCCACAAGAATCTGGACAGATGACTCTGCAGGAGTCTTACCTCCTTCCGCAAAAGCCACACAGGCCGTAGTACATACGCCCACCTGGGAAACTCTACCATGTTGAAAAGTGCTATCCGCCCACTCAGCGATAACGGCAACTCCTTCCACCTCCTCAGCCTGCCTACCAGTCTCCTCCAACAGCGGGTCAATATTTACCCGATATAACCGGTCCAACCCCTCGGGAATCTGTATGCCCAAGTAGCGTATTTGTCCTTCCGCCCACCCCAGTGGGAAAGAGCCCTCCAAAGATTCCCGACTATGCCCCCCCCACGTCCAGGCCCAGGGACTTTGCTTTACTGATTTTCAGGCCCGAAAAGGAACCAAACTTGTCTATAATATGCAACGCCCTTTCCAAGGACCTCTGTGGGTTCGTCAAGCAAAGCAGCATATCATCCGCAAATGCACTCAGTTTCATTGCACCTGCCTCCCATTCAACCCCAGTCACCTCTTCGTCCTGCACCAGCTTTGCCAACAAGGGCTCCAAATGCAGTATAAAGAGAAGCGGAGATAAAGGGCAACCCTGCCTGGTTCCCCTTTTCAGAACGAATGCCTTGGAGGTCACCCCCCCTATTGTGATATACGCCCGCGGATCAGCATACAATGCCCTTATCCAATCAACAAACGGTCCCTCAAAGCCAAAACGCCGTAGAGCTTCAAACATGTAAGCCCATGAGACACGGTCGAATGCCTTCTCCGCGTCCAGACTAGCCAGCACTAGATGTTCAGCATGCTGAATACATTCCTGCTGCAGTATCTGCCCAGCAGGACTGTAGCGATGTCACCCGCAGCTCCTCGCTCCCGTACAAAACCCGCCTGATACTGTCCGATAATGCGCATCAAGACGTCCTATTCATCGGAAGAGATCATTCATTCACCCCCCCTCCTTCAATCAAGGTGGGCAACGCTGACATCATCTCCAAGACAACGATCAGATACCTTGGAGTAACTTTGGACCAGCGCCTTGACATGCATGCCCACATAGATAATACCATCAGGACAATCTACCATAAAATACGAACGCTACGCCTCTTGAAGGACACCCTAGAACCAAATGACTTTCGAACAGTCTTCCAGGCCATCATAATGCCCCACTTCGATTACGCCAATACTATCCTACTTGGCCTCCCAAAAAGCTCGACGAATCCTTTACAGCTAGCTATGAACACCGCAGCAAGAACCCTATACGGAGCAGCTCGCAAAGACCACATTACCCCTATCCTGAAGAGCCTGCACTGGCTCCCCATACAACACCGGATCACATTCAAGATCTTAACCATGACATTCAAAGCAGTTCATAGAATCACCTCAACCACCCTGTCAGACCTGATACAACCCACCCCAGACAACAGACTCAGAAGAACCAAGTCCTACAATACCATTCTGCTCCCAAAAGCCATCACTAAATGTAACAAATCAACAAGTAGAAGGGCCTTTGCCTTGTTTGCACCCTCCAGCTGGAATTCTCTCCCAGCAGAAATCCGGACCATAAACAACCTCACCCAATTCAGAAAGGCCGTCAAACACTACCTATTTCAACAGCACTTCTGTAACTCTGACAACATTACCTAGACAGCAGTACACGACCCAACAGTCCCTCATCCCATAGCCGCCGAACTAATCTCTATTCTAACTTTCAAGTACACAGAACCACCCCTCGCAGGGCTGGTACTACAAATCCTTCTATGATGCAACCCTCTTTATGTAAATAGTGTATAAAGTTCACCTGTTATCCAAGTTGAAATTCCCTGTTATATGTAAGTTCAATGTCTGATTGTTCCACATTGTACAAACCTGTTCATTGTAAACCGCGCTGATTCCGAATAGTGCGGTATAGAAAAACTAATAATAAATAAAATAAATAAATAAATAAATCAAGATAGCTTGCGCCCGCTCAGCCAAGATCGATGCAAGTATTTTCATGTCAAAATTAATAAGCGAGATCGGCCTATAAGAGGATGGATCTTCCGGGTCCTTCCCCGGTTTGTGTATCAGCGAGATTGAAGCAGTCCGCATGTCCCTCGGGAATCTCCCAGAATCTAGAGCCTCAGTGAACACTGCTGCCAAAATAGGGACCACCTCCCGCTCTAAGATTTTATAGAATTCTGGACCATAGCCATCAGGGCCCGGCGCTTTGTGCAACTTCCTTGCTTTAATAGCCGCCTGAATCTCCGCACCCGAGATCGGCTTATTTAGCGTTTCCCGATCTTGCGATGTCACATGCCGAAGGGCCACACCCTCTAGAAACCTCCGTTCCTGCTCCCTATCCTCTGCCTCTGGGGTATACAGTGCCCTATAAAAGTGCTCAAACACCTTCGCTATTTCTTTCTTTATTTATTTACGTTCTCTTATATACCGCGCTATTCTGCATCAGTGCTGTTTACATTGAAAAAACTGAAATTACATTGAACAGGGCATTATAACTTGGAGATAACTATTTTACAGGGAACATGGGCTATGGAGGGTTAAGTGGCTTGCCCAAGACCACAAGGAGCACCTGTGGGACTAGAAATCCCAGTCCTTCCGGCCCAAGGTTGCTGCCCTCTAGTGGGATTTGAACCCCCGACCTTCCGGCCTGAAGTACCTTGCCCCAACCACTAGGCCACTCCTCCACTCCAAGGCTCTGTTTGCTTAACCCCTTTACTATCACGAATCACTGCCACCAAATTGGTGCCATTCGAATCCCTCACCAGGCGGGCCAGCAATTTCCCTGAACGAGTCCCGAAACAGAAAAACTGATGTCTGTAGTACTGAATATTAAAGACCGTTCTCTCGTGTAGGCATCTATTTAATCTCCTCTGGGCCTCCAAATATTCCTGTAGGGCTCCCCCCCTCGGCCGCTGCAGTGACTCCTTTTTCTTCTCTTGAAGCTCTTGTGCTAATCTCACCACAGTCTCATTTACCCTCTTCCGCTCTTTCGCCACATAAGCAATAATATGCCCCCTAACCACCACTTTCCCCGCCTCTCATAGCATGGCCTCAGAATTTACACTTCCCTCATTGTCCTCCAGAAACTCTCTCCACTTCTCCCTCACCAAATCTTGGAACTCCCTTTTGTTCCGTAACTGCCAAGGAAAGGTCCATCTGCCTCCCAGAACATGCCGTCCTTTTCACTCTATGCAGGGGCAGCCCAAGGGGGGTGCGGGGCCATGTGCGGAGATTAATTGCAGGGCCTCATTTGCATAGGGAGCCTCATTTGCATAAATACTTGCATAATATTAACATGCATTTTTAGTAAACATGCTTCTTAATGAGTGTCTGGATAAAGAAAGACTAACAGATTTCTACATTACTATATTCCAGTGCCAACCGCCAGGCCCATTAGGAAGTACTATAAACACTGACCTTTTAGAACTCATAGCAAATCCACCATATCATAACAGCTCTGCCAGGACTCACAAAGCACCAAACCCTACCTATCAAAAGGCAACACTGCAAATATTAAACCAATACATCTCAGAGAATACCAATGCATCTCCTACTGGGGAAAGAGAACAAGTGACACGGTCAAATAGAAACTACATGAACAGAATACCTCAGCTTGGTTAAAATGCAGAACATAGACCGTCACCAAAGAACAAGGGATCACAATTTAGAAATAGGAAGACAATAATTAAACTGGGAACCCCAAAAGCCAAACTTGGGATGTACAACAACACTGGAGAAATAAAACTATAAATTAATTTCCTCTTGTACTAAACAAAACACAAAAGATGTTAACAATGCACATTTCCCAGAACTGATATATTCCAGTTAATAAATTCAAAATAAAAAAGTATTTTTCTACCTTTTGTTGCTTGTGCATTTTCTTTTCAGTTGCAACTGCTCCAGTCACTTTCTTCTGGTTTCTTTGTGTCTTCTGCGAGTTATCCATTTTCCTTTCTTCTCTTTTAGATTTTTTTCCAAATTTTTTCTCTATATCTGCTTTAACATACTGATCTTTCCCCTTTTGCTCTTTCCTCCATTTCTTTCCTTATTGCTTTATCATCCCCTCAAATTTCACCCTTCCATTCTCAATCTACACTTACTCTTCCAATACCCGGCCCTTCGTAGACTTTTCTTCCCTCCCACACAAAATATCTTTTCCCCTCTCCATTCTCATTTCCCATCCCTTTCTAATCCTCCCCCAAAATCAGCTCCTTTATAGTTCTAGACCCACCCAGCATCTGCCCCCTTCTAGTCCCAGTCTCCCAAGCTTCCACATCAGCCCATTTCCAGTCCTAGCCTCCCATATGCTGTTTTCTAGTTCCTTTCCAGCCCCCCCATCAGCCCATTTCCACTCCAAGCTCCCCATCAGCCCATTTCCAGCCCTTTTCCAACTCCCATCAGCTCACTTCCAGTCCTATTCCAGCCCCCATCAGCCCATTTCCAGTGTCCTATTCCAGCCCATCACCCATTTGCAGTCTACATTCCCCCCATCAGCCCATTTCTAGTCCTATCCTAGCTCCTCGTCAGCCCATTTCCAGTCCTAGCCCCCATATGCTCTTTTCCAGTTCCATTCCAGTCCCTCATCAGCCCATTTCCTCCACGCTCCCCCATCAGCTAATTTCCAATCCTAGCCCCCTCGTCAGCCCACTTCGCCCTATTCCAGCCCCCATAAGCCCATTTCCAGTCCTAATCCAGCTCTTCATCAGCCCATTTCCAGTCCAAGTTCCCCCCCCATCACAGCCCATTTCGTCCATTCACCCCACCATCACAGCCCATTCGCAGTCCTATCCCCCCCACCATCACAGCCCATTTGCAGTCCTCCCCCCATCACAGCCCAATTGCAGTCCGTTCCCCCCATCACAGTCCATTTCCAGTCTGTTCTCCCCCCCCCACCACAGCCCATTTCCAGTCTGTTTCCCCCCATCCCACCCAAATTTTTCCGTTCCCCCATCACAGACCATTTCCAGTCTGTTCCCCCCCCACATCACAGCCCATTTCCAGTCTGTTTCCCCCATCCCAGCCCATTTTCAGTCCATCCGTCCCCACCATCACAGCCCATTTCCAGTCCTATCCCCCCCACCATCACAGACCATTTGCAGTCCTAATCCAGCTCTTCATCAGCCCATTTCCAGTCCAAGGTCCCCCCATCACAGCCCATTTGCAGTCCTATCCCCCCCACCATCACAGCCCATTTGCAGTCCTATCCCCATCACAGCCCAATTGTAGTCCGGTTCCCCCCACCACAGCCCATTTCCAGTCTGTTTCCCCCCATCCCAGCCCAATTTGTCCGTTCCCCCCATCACAGCCCATTTCCATTTCGTTCTCCCCCCCCATCCCTGCCCATTTCCTGTCTGTTTCCCCCCCATCCCAGCCCATTTCCAGTCCGTTCCCCCCCCCATCACAGCCCATTTCCAGTCTGTTTCCCCCATCCCAGCCCATTTTCAGTCTCTTTCCTCCCCTCCATCATAGCCCATTTCCAGTCCGTTTCCTCCCTCCCATCATAGCCCAGTTCCAGTCCGTTTCCCCCCCCCCATCACAGCCCATCCAGTCCTAGCCGCCCCCCCGAAGAGCCCCGCGCCGTCTAAGGGGCTGCAGAGGGAGCTGGGGAAGCCCGCGCGAGGCCCCGGCTCCCTCTGCACCGCCCGCCAGCGTGAAGAACCTTTACCTTCCCGCTGGCGGATGTTTCAATGAAGCCGCAAATGCCGGGAAAGATTAAAGGCAATGCCCTTTAACCTCTCGCGGCATTCGCGGCTTCATTGAAACAGCCGCCAGCGTGAAGGTAAAGGCTCTTCACGCTGGCGGGCTGTGCAGAGGGAGCCGGGGCTTCGCGCGGGCTTCCCCGGCTCCCTCTGCAGCAGTCCATTGAGCGAGAATGTGGTTCGCGCGGGGCCCTGTGCGAACAACATTCTCGCTCAATGGACGGGCCGGCCCTGACTCTATGCTCACCATTGCATGATCCGACACCATAATTGGTCCTATCTCTGCTTTACTGACCCTGCCAAAGTCCGCCTGAGTTATCAAAATATAATCTATCCTGGACCAAGTTTGATGGGCTCTAGACAGATGTGTATAGTCCCGCTCGCCCCCATGCAATATTCGCCATACATCAAGCAGCCCCCCCATCTGACACACATAGCTCACTCCCCGCTTAACCCAGCCCTTCACTTATGGAGATGCTGCCGATTTATCTAAGGTGGGATCATGCAGACAATTGAAGTCCCCGGCTAGAATTATCGGGAGTTTAGGTAGGCTACCCAGTTTCCGCACTAGAGCTTTGAAAAATGCATGGTTATAGATATTTGGGGCGTACACATTTCCCAATACCACTTCCTCCCCATTGACCCGGGCATGGACCCACAAAAATCTCCCCAGGGGATTGCTATCCTCAGTTAAAACATCCACTTTCAGCTGCTTGTTAAACAGAATTGCCACTCCCTTTTTCCGCCCCCCTGCCTCTGCCACCGCCGCCTGCACTTTCCCCACCCAGGACCTTTTAAGCTTGGCGTGCTCCCGTCCACTAAGGTGCGTCTCTTGCAGGAACGCCACCTGTGCCCACTGCCTCCCCAGCGCCTGTAACACTTTGGTTCGCTTTACTGGTGTTCCTAAGCCTCCCACCTTCCACGAAATAAATTTCAGCTCAGTCCCCAACAGCCATATTCTCCCCGCCCTCTACTCAATAGAGCCCATACCTTTAGGCATCTAAGAGCTGCCCAGCCTCAGCTCTCAGCCATAGACTCCTCTCCTCAGTCCCAGCAATTTCCCGCTGTCCAGGCCTCCCTCCTTGGAAACCACCTTGGAAACCCCCCCACCCTCCCCCCCCCAGTCCCTTCCCTAGTATGTACTACTCCCTTCCCGATCGCCCCCCCTCCCCCCTGTACCCTTCCCCTCATTCCCCCCTTAAAATAACCATTCACAACACCCCTGGCCAGCTTCGCTAGGAGCAAGTCGCACCCCCACGCGCTGCAGGGCTGCACCGCCCCTCCCCCTCCCCCTCCCATAACGTTCACAAACCCCACATTGTCCATTACAGCATACAACCCCTAATAGCCACTTATATCAACATAACATAACTTAAAACATCCTAAGACTTCTAATAACATCGGAGTACAGCTTAGTACATAGGCGCCCAAACTCCGTCCCTCTCTCCTCTCTCTGCGCCCTCATTCGCCTCCTCGTCGCCGGTCCACACCCACTACTGCTATGCGCTGCTGTCTTCACGACCCCAGGCAACTCACCCACTCCTTCTTATCCAACTCCTCGAGGAACTTCTGCGCCGCCGTTACTGTTGTTAGAACATGGTTTTTACCCTCATGTTGCACGTGGAGCGTTGACGGGAAGGCCAACGTGAAGCGCAACTTTTTCTCAAATAAAGCTGCACACATTGGTGAGAATTCTTTGCGCTTTGCAGCAACCGATGCAGAGTAGTCCTGAAACAAAAGAACTCTCTGATTGTCCAGTAACAAGTCTCGCTTTTTCCGGAAAGCTTGCAATAGCTGCCACTTATGTTTAAAGTTCAGAATTCGCGCAATAATTACTCTGGGCCGCTGCCGATTCTCCAACTTAGGCCCCAAACGATGGACACGCTCCACTTTCAGTTCGCCCACCAGCCCTTCTAGTCTCAGCTCCCGCGGCAACCAAGTCTCCACCAAAGACAGCAGCATAGCATCCGTTTTACACTCCGGAACCCCGACTATCCTTAAGTTGTTCCGTCTTGAGCGGTTCTCTAAATCATCTACTTTGTCCAGCAAAACATCAACCTTTTTCCGCAGCAGATCTAACTCTCGGGCCTGCTTTCCCCCCTCGTCCTCCATCGCAGACACCTGATGCTCCAGCTCGTCCATCCGCTGGCCAAATTTGGTTAAAGTCTCCCCCACTGTTTCCAGCTTGTTCAAAATCAGATCGAACTTGGGTTCTAAGAGTTTCGCTACCTCCCGTGCCAGCTCCTCAGACCCTGATTCCACGCTCTCAGCCCCTGGGGATCGCGGCTGCGCCATGCCGTTCGCAGACCCCACTGACGCAGAGGCTCCGGGTTTCTGAGCTTTTTTGCGTTCTCTTCGCGCAGGGAGAGGCATTTTCGGCCAGGTTCTTCCACAGGCACCTTCACACACACACTCCTATCCAATCGTGCTATTTTCATTCGGGGTAAACTTCCAAAATGCAGAATATTAGCGGGACAGCCCTGGAGCGAGCAGAGAGACCTCTCACTCACTCATGCGTGTCACGCGACTCCCTCTATCCCCCCATTTTATTGCAATGGCTATTTCCTCTTCTTTTTGAATCTTGGTTTTCCTGACTACTTTGCTAGCTTCTCTAGGTTTTTCCTCTCTCTGTGATCTTTTGTATTTCATGAAGGCCTCCCTCTTTTTCTTCACTTTTCAGCTACTTCTTTCGAAAACCATAGTGGTCTCCTTTTACCTTTATTTACCATTTTAACAAAAAGGTTGGTTGCCCTTAAAATATCTCCTTTCAGTTTTGCTCACTGTTTTTCTACATCCTCCAGCTGTTCCAAATCCCACTAATGACTCCCTGAGGTATTGGCCAATCTTGAAAAAGTTAGTTTTCCTAAAGTCTAAGACCTTCCCTTTTGAACGGATTTTAACAGCCCTAGTACTAATACTGAACCACACCATCTGGTGATCACTGGATGCAAAATGAGATCTCCCACTATAACATCAGAAACACTTTCACCATTGATAAGCACCAAGTCCAGTATGGCCCCTTCATGTGTGGGTTCTGCTACCAGTTGCCTGAATAGTTCTTCCTGTAGAAAATCCAGTATCTCTTTACTTCTAGAAGATACTGCAGCAGGAATGTGCCAATCAACATCTGGCATATTGAAATCCCCTATCAGTAGCACTTCCCCATTCCTAGCAATGCTGCGCATGTCTTCAATTAACTCTGCTTCCACCTCTTCTTCCTGTGAGGGAGGTGTGTATATCACACCAATACAAATAGATTTCTCTTTCCCTCTTTCAAGTTTAACCCACAGTGCTTCTTCTCTCCTTTTTCAATTTTGTAGTTCCAAAGCTTTATTATTATTTTTTACATATAGTGTCACTCCTCCTCCCCTTCTTCCTTTCCTGCCCTTTCTAAATAAAGTATAGTCTGGTATAGTTACATCCCAGTCATAGTTTTCTGTGAACCATGTTTCTGTAACTGCCACTAAATCCAAATGAGCCTCTCCCATTAAAGCTTCAATATCTGGGATCTTATTTACCATGCTATGGGCATTTATACACACCACTTTCCATATGTTGCCCCTTTTACCCATTTCCATAAAGGTATTAAATGTTTCACTTAGGAACCCGGCTGGGAAGTGTGCTGGAGGCATCTGGGGTCATTCAGTTGGCCTCAGGGACTGCTGCTGAGTGCAGCGTTCTGTTTGGGCGCTTGGAGCTTCCCCGGACTACCGGACAGGCAGGGGAGAGAGAACCCGCAGCTGTGAGAGGACCCCCTGCGTACATAAAAGCTGCCAGTTTGTTTTTTTGTCACCTGAACTCGGCTGGGAAGTGTGCTGGAGGCATCTGGGGTCATTCAGTTGGCCTCAGGGACTGCTGCTGTGTGCAGCGTTCTGTTTGGGCGCTTGGAGCTTCCCCGGGCTACCGGACAGGCAGGGGAGAGAGAACCCGCAGCTGTGAGAGGACCCCCTGCGTCTGTCTTTGTTTATAGTTAGTCTTCTCTTTCCGCGGAGCGTGTTTCGCAGAGCGTGGTTCGAAGGGGAGTGTTCAAAGGGGCAGGTCCTGCCCCTTTGACGCCCCTTCGACGCCACTGCAATGTCACGATGGCATTCTAGTGACTACACGCTCCCTGGTTGCGGAAGAAAGGCAGGTTTAGTTTCTATTAAGTTTGTCTTGAAATCTTGCTTAATTTATCTTTCGTTCCCCTGTGTTATGGGGAAACGAAAGGCTAAAGGCGGTGGTGCTGCTGGGAGTGACCCTGCCGGTGTTGCCAAACCGACGGGTCCCTTGGATAAGCATTTTTCTTTATTGCCGATCGCTCATTCGTCTCCTAAGGGCGCCTCCCTGAGTTCAGGGGGAAGGTCTCCTCCACCGTGTCCTTTCGCTACAGTGCTTCCCGCTTCTACTGGGGAGTCTCTCGACAAGGTAAGAGGTTTATTTATTTATTTGCATTTCTTATATACCGCACTATTTGCGATCAGCGCGGTTTATATAAAACAAAATGGTATCCGACAATAAACAAAAGTCAGGTCATTACACTGAACAGGAACAAGTAACTTGGAGAACAGGGTGAACTATATACATATGCGGAGCATTGAATAGGGTAACTATATACATGTCAGATAGAGTTATTGGGTATTGATCATACTTGGTGGCTGGGGTTCGGGGTAGTCAGTGAGGTATTTGATAAAGAGAAAGTGTTTCAAGGCCTTCCTGAACTGGCTCAAGTTGGGGATTGCTCTGATGTGTGGTGGTAGGGAGTTCCAGAGACTTGGGGCGCATAGTCTAAAGGCTCTGTTCGATGTTGCTTTGGAGCATTTTGTCGTGTCTCTCAGTATCACTAGCATGTTGGCTACTGTGGTTCTTCTTAGCCTGTTGGGTGTGGGTGGTTGGATGAGGTCACATAGTGAAGAGGAGGAGAGCCCCTTGATGGCCTTGAATGTCATCACTAGGGTTTTGAAACTGATCCTGGCTTGAATGGGGAGCCAGTGAAGCTGTTTCAGGAGGGGTGTGATATGCTCTCTTCTTGGCGTTCCGAGGAGAATCCGCGCTGCACTGTTCATGGCAAGTTGCAGGGGATGTAAGGTGGCCTGAGGGAGTACTTGTAGGATGGCGTTTGAATAATCAAAATGAGGAATGATGAGGGCTTGATAAATGGTGCGGAAGTCGCCTGGTTCGAGTAAAAGGCGTAGGTGTCTAAGGGATCTGATCTTGAAGTAGATCGCTCTTACAGTGTTGGCTATGTGTTGCTTCATATTGAGGTTCTGATCCAATGTGACTCCGAGATAACGTATAGCTGATTTTACTTGCAATTCGGCGTTGTCCACTTCCAAGTAGCTGGGTGGAGTAAACTCGGGATTTCTGGAGATGAACAGGACCTCCATTTTCTTGTGTTGGATGCGCAGATTTTGAGAAAGGAGCCATTCGGATATTGCGTTGAAACACTTAGTCAAGGGGGTAAGGTCTGGGCAGTCCAGGGATATTGGCAGGTACAGTAAGACATCATCTGTGTATATCATGCAACTCACATTAAACGATCTAATGATGTTACAGATAGGTTGGATATAGATGTTAAACATAAGTGATGATAGGGAGGATCCTTGAGGAACTCCTTGGCTTTGTAGGAATGGCTCGGATGTGGACCCGTTTGCTCAGACGTATTGCCATCTGCCAGACAGGTAGGATCTGCACCACTCGAGAGCTGTTCCACTAATGCCTTTCTCTCTTAGCCGACCTAGGAGAATTTCGTGGCAGACCGAGTCGAAGGCTGCCGCTATATCTAAAAAGACGAGTGCAAAACCTTGACGTAAGTTGTCAATGCCTGAAATTATGGTGTCGAAAAGAGTTGTGAGTAGTGTTTCGACTCCGTGTGACTCTCTGAATCCATGTTGAGATGAATCTAGAGGGGCGTTGGTATCAATATTGTCTTGTAACTGTTTGTAGACTATCTTTTCAATTATTTTAGCGAGCATCGGGATGCTGGAAATGGGTCTGTATGACTCCACCTTTTGAGGGTCTAATTTGGCGTTCTTCAGCAGCGGTCTAACGGAGGTCTGTTTGAGCGTGGAGGGGAAAGACCCGGTGCTAAAAGATAGGCCTATCAATTTAGCTAAGATCGGGGCGAGGTCACATCGCAGATCTTTTATCCAGAATGCTTAACTGATTCTTTCTCCTTGCCTAAATCGGTTCTCTCTGATGAGTCGGGTGGTGCTGCTGCACTCTCGACTATATCTTCTGACACCGAGATTACTTTAAAGGATGTCTGGGGAGTTTTAAAATCTATCGATAGTAAGATTTCTGGTACTCTTAATTCTTTGGCTAAATTTTCTCAAGAGACTGTAGTCTCTTTACGGCAGTTAGATGGTAGGACGGCTTTGCTTGATACTGCTATTTCAAAATTGGAGGGTCAGATGGGATCTATACACGCTGCTCAGGCAGCTGGTATTAAGGACTCACTGACTCTCCATAATAAAATTGAAGCGATGGAGAATTCTGCACGTTCTTGTAACTTGCGTTTTTTAAATTTTCCTATCTCTAAGCTCCTCGCTCCTAAGATATTGCTAGATAAGTACCTCAAGGAAGTCTTACTAATTACGGAATCTATTGCAGTTTCTCAGCTGTATTATATTTCCCCCAGTTCTAAGAGAGTCAATCCGGTTGAGGGGGAGTTTGATGTAATTGAACCTACTATTACTAATTTCACAGCCTTTCTCGAGGACTCCCTGGATATAATTGATTCTCGTTCTACTTTGTTAGTGACGTTTTTGACCAAGGATGTTAAGCAGTGTGTGCTGCGTGCTTTCTTTAAACACAAGACTGTTAAGTTTTGTGGTCATCTTGTTAATGTTTTTCCTGATGTATCACGTAGCACCCAGCTTAGGCGTAGGCTGTTTCTGGCCCTAAAGCCCCAGGTATTGTCTTTGGGAGAAGCCTCTTTCTTTCTTCGTTTCCCATGTAAGTGTGTAATTACCTGGAAGGATGTTTCATATATTTTCACTGACGTCACTCAATTGGAAAGTTTTTTGATTGAGAAGCGGAAAGCACTTGGTGAAGTACAGCATGCCCATGAATAAGTTGTTGCCTCCTTTTTGTAGGCCTTGTGTCTTATTTTCTTGAGTATGGCTTGATCTTAATACTCAGCTAAGTTCCTTGACGTGGGCTATATCAAATTTGTGGTTTCCTGTTTGATGTTATACATCTGATTTAGTTTGTTTATTCTAGATTGTCTTTTGATTGTATTATGTAAATGCATTTTTTGAAATCAATAAAAAAATAAAAAAATGTTTCACTTACCTGAAGGCTTTCTTCACCCACCCCCAACAAATCTAGTTTAAAGCCCTCTTCCGTAGATTAGCCAGTCTGCTATTAAAGATACATCAACCTTCCTTGGACAGATGGACGCCATCTCCGCTCTGCAACTCCTGGAACAGCATACCATGGTCCAGGAAACCAAAACGCTCTCAATGACACCATCCACGCAGCCATGCATTCATCTCCAGGATGCAAGCTTCTCTGTCTTGACCTTTACCCTCAAAAGGGAGGATTGAAGAGAACTTCACCTGCGCTCCTATCTGCTTCAACCTCTGTCCCAGAGCCATGAAGTCACTTTTGATACGCTCAGAGGGATACCTAGCAGTATCATTTGTGCCGACATGGATTAGCAACACTGGGTAACAGTCAGTGGGCTTGGTGAGTCTCTGCAAATTCTCCGTAACATCTCGGATTTTGGCACCTGGCAGACAGCATACCTCTCTGGATATCAAGTCTGGTCGGCAGATGGATGCCTCAGTACCTCTCAGAGGAGAGACACCAACCACCACTACCCTTTGCTTCCTTGTGGTAACTGATTCAGCAACTTAGGGGTGCTTTAGCTCTAGTTCTTCCCTTACCAGGGAAGCTTTCACCTCCTCCACTTCCAGGGCTGCATAATGGTACTTCAATTCAAGGGCTGAATATGTTGGATTGGTGATTCTACAGGCCCTGGTGACTTGTGTCCAAGCCGTCATTCTGTAGGCTCCCATCTTTTCCTCTGATTGAGAGCTTGGATGTTGTAAGAAGCATCTCATCAATGTACTTCTCACTGTTTTGAATGCTCCTCAGCCTCGCCACCTCCTCTCTGAGTTCCTCTACTTGTTTACTGCACATAGAACTGGTCCTACAACTGGCATTGGAACATCTAACTGGACTGGTCCTTCAACTGATTTCTCCATGCCTTCAAGGATATGGAGGCTATGGTAGGCTTAAGCCTAAAAAGGGCATTGATGCCCAAGTTTTTTTTTTTTTTTAAAGAAAGTTAATGAAAGAATTAAAAGAAAAGAATAAGGGAAGCTGTGATGTCTTCGACGGTGCCTTTGTCGATGGGAAGGCAGAGGTGCTATCCACAAAAAGGTTTTTCTGCGGTGACAGGATTTGCTTCCTGCTGGCTCCATGGAAAGTGTAGTTACTCACCTGTAACAGGTGATCTCCGGGAACAGCAGGAATTTAGTCTTCACATATGGGTATCATCGGTACAGACGGAGCCCACGCGGGAACGCTCCCCAGCGTCCAATAAGAACGCTTTTGGGAGCATCCCTCAGCACATGTGCGCTGCCTTCCCGCCTTTCCAACTGTCCCTCTTCAGTTAAGTTTGTAGATGAGTGAAAAGGATAGAGGGAGAGAGGAAAGAGACAAAGAGATAAAGAGACAACTCCTAGGGGAGGTGGGTGGGTTGTGAATACTAAATTCCTGCTGTTCCCAGAGATCACCTGTTACAGGTGAGTAACTACGCTATCTTCAGGAACAAGCAGGAAAGCACAGTTACTTACCTGTAACAGGTGATCTCTGGGAAGAGCAGGAATAAGTCTTCACATATGAGTACGTCGGCACCGACAGAGTCTGCGCGGGAACGCTCCCCAGCGTCCAATTAGAACGCTTTTGAGAGCATCCCACCATGCCTGCGTGCTGCCTTCCTGCCTTTCCCAACTGCCTCTCCTCAGTTAAGTTTTAGAGCTGAGACAAAGAGAGAGAGAGAGAGAGAGAGAGAGAGAGAGAGAGAGAGAGAGAGAGAGAGAGAGGGGAAAGATAGAGATAGAGAAATACAACTCCTAGGAGAGGTGGGTGGGTTGTGAAGACTTATTCCTGCTGTTCCCAGAGATCACCTGTTAAAGGTAAGTAACTGTGCTATCTCCAGGAACAAGCAGGAATGAGTCTTCATATATGGGGACTCCCAAGCTAAGATGCCTGGAGGAGTCCCAGAATGTTGGGAATCTGAGAAGGCCATGCTATTTGACAGAACCTCAGGCATCCTGGGGATGGAGGGTAGGAGTTGAACTAAAAAGATGTGCTATGGAATAGCTGGACCAAACAGGATGCCTAGATAGGAGACCCTGTGAGAATAATATCCAGTAGTAAATATTGAACTGCAATATACCCATATGGACCTCACCTGGTGGTATTGAAAAATGTTTATGGAGGTTCATATGGATTTGCTAATATGAACCAGCAGAATATTCTCAAGGAGTACCTCAATGTAGAGCAGAGGTAAATAAACTGTGAAAAAGACAGGTTGAGGTCTGAACCCTCAGGGCGAGAAAAATCCCAGGGGGAAATGGGGTAGTTCAATGAGGCAGGACTTTTGCGGGAAAATGCAGAAGTCCCTATTAGATAAGCCTGAAGCTCTTTTGACCTTAAAGAGACACAGTTCTTATAGGAGAAGAGGGGCTTTGAAGATAGAGTAGTTACTCACCTGTTAACAGGTGTTCTCCAGGAGCAACAGGAATCAGCCTCACATATGGGTGACATCGACGTCGATGGAGCCCCTGCGGAGCATTTCCCCAGCTTTCTATGAAAGCCTTTGGGAATACTGCACGCATGCCCGGTCCCCTTCCTGCTTAAAGGTGCCATCTTGCTCAATCAAATGACATAGCTAAAAAACAGCACACAAAAAAATGTAAAAATGAACTATATACAACTGCAACTCCCAGGGGAGGAGGGAGGGTTGTGAGGACTGATTCCTGCTGCTCCTGGAGAACACCTGTTACAGGTGAGTAACTACTCTTTCTCAAGGACCAAGCAGGAAGTCAGTCCTCACATATGGGCGACTCCCTAGCTCTGGGCTACCAAGGAACCCAGGCTGAACAAGAGAACTCCCTCTAGTCCCAGCATCAAAGAAAGGCTTTTCACTGAAAGAACCTCCACCGGTAGCCCAACGGAGGGCTGGAGGGCAGGAGTTGCCTAAACCTCAAAGAGATTCCGGAGTACTGCCAGGCCAAAAGCATTGTCCCTATGGGACTCCCTCTCCAGGCAGTAATGAGCTGCAAAAGTCTGGCTTGAGGACCAAGTTGCAGCCCTGCAGATGTCTGCCAACGGTACAGAGCGGAGATGAGCTACTGAGGCAGCCATTGCCCTGACACGATGGGCCGTGACCTTCCCCTGCAAGGGAAGGTCAGCCGCCCTGTAAGCCCAGGTGATACTGTCAGCCACCCATATGGACAAGGTACGCTTGGACACAGCTAACCCCAATTTATTAGGGTCAAAAGAAATGAAGAGCTGAGTAGCCCTTCTATGTCCTTGCGTATGGTCAAGGTAGAAGGATAAGGCCCTCCTACAGTCCAGGGTATGCAGGACCGTTTCAGCCTGGCTTGTATGAGGCCTAGGGAAGAATGTTGGAAGAACCACCTCCTGGTTGAGGTGGAAAGAGGAAACAACCTTAGGGATGAACTTTGGATGAGTCCTAAGGACTACCCTGTTCCTATAGAAGCGAGTGTAAGGCCTGTCACAGACTAGGGCGTGAAGCTCACTCACCCGTCTGGCCGAGGTCAAGGCTACTAGGAAAAGTGTCTTCCAGGAAAGGAAGCGGAGAGGACAAGTAGCCATCGGCTCAAAAGGTGGGCGAGTCAGTTGCTGCATGACCACATTCAATTTCCACTCAGGGGCTGGAGGACGGACAGGAGGTTTGAGCAAGAGCAAACCTTTGAGAAACTGGGACATCAAGGGGTGAACCGACAGAGAGTGTCCCTCCACCAGTGAGTGGTGAGCTGCTAGAGCTGAGAGGTGGACCCGAAAAGAATTGGACTTAAGGCCCTGGTTGGATAAGTGTAGCAGGTACTGAAGCACCACTGGTACAGTACAGGAGAAAGGATCTTCTGTACGCAGTTGACACCACACAGAAAACCTCTTCCACTTCAGGGCATAGGTTTTCCTAGTGGACTGCTTCCTAGAGGCCAGGATGACCTCTTCAACTTCAGGAGGTAGGCCCCAAGGAGCCAAAACTACCCTTGCAGCTTCCAGGTCATCAAATTGAGAGATTTGAGATTGGGGTGCAGAAGAGACCCCTGGTCCTGAGAAAGAAGTTCGGGCTGCAACCCTAGAGGTAGTGGAGTGTCCACTGCTAGCTAAGCAGAAGTGGGAACCAAGGTTGCCTCGGCCACCTGGGGGCTACCAGAAGGACCGAGGCCTGGTCCTGTAGAATCTTGAACAGGGTTCGGGCCACCAGAGGCATGGGAGGAAATGCATATAGGAGGCCCTGGGACCAGGAAATCAGAAACGCATCTGCTGCTAGTCTCAGAGGATGCGGTTGCCTGGAGCAGAACCTGGGCAGTTGTCTGTTCAAAGGACTGGCAAAGAGATCTATGGATGGAAGTCCCCATCTCAGGAAGATCTTCTGAACTACCAAGGGATGGAGCTGCCACTCGTGTGGCTGCAGAATTCTGCTCAACCTGTCTGCTAGGTAATTTTCCTGGCCAGGGAGATAAACCGCCTTGAGCAACATGTTGTGCCGGAGCGCAAACAAGCAAAGGTCCTGCGCCTCCTGACAAAGGAGCCTGGACCCAGTGCCTCCCTGTTTGTTCACATAAAACATGGCTACCTGATTGTCTGTTTGCACTAAGACAGACTGGTGAGCCAGGATTTGAGAGAAAGTCTTGAGGGCCAAGCAAATAGCTCGAAGCTCCAGTAGATTGATTTGCTGCTGGGCCTCCCAGAGATACCACAGGCCCTGGGTGCACCTGCCCAAACAGTGTGCTCCCCAGCCCTGTAGAGGCGCATCGGTGGTCAATATCACTGTGAACCCAGGTGGCTGAAAAGGCATCCCCTCCAGCAGGTTGGGGGGATGCAGCTACCAATGTAGGGAGTGCAGGAATGGTCTGGACACCCTTACTCTGTCTCTGAGGCTCCCTGTGGCCTGCAACCACTGAGTTCTGAGGCACCATTGTGCAGGCCTCATATGAAGCCTGGCATGGGGTGTGACATGCACTGTCGAAGCCATGTGGCCAAGAAGCCTCAGGCAGAGCCTGGTGGAGACCAGTGACCTGCTGAGAAACTGGTTTGCCAAGGTCATCAGTCTTTGGGCTCTGTCTTCTGGCAAGAAAGCTTTTGCCTGCAGAGAGTCCAGTCTTGCCCCTATGAACTCTAAGTTTTGGGAGGGGAGCAAAGTGGACTTTGCGAAGTTTATGACAAACCCAAGATGCTGTAGTAGAGAAATCGTTCGGAGGGTGGCTTGCCTGGCCTCCTGGCACGTCTGACCCCTGATGAGCCAGTCGTCCAGATTGGGGAAGACAAAGATACCTTAATTTCTCAAGTAGGCCGCCACCACTGCCAGGCATTTGGTAAAGACTCTGGGGGCGGGGGTGAGGCCAAAGGGCAGCACTCTGTACTGATAATGGTTTCCTCCCACA
Source organism: Ichthyophis bannanicus (assembly GCA_033557465.1). NCBI lineage: Eukaryota > Metazoa > Chordata > Amphibia > Gymnophiona > Ichthyophiidae > Ichthyophis > Ichthyophis bannanicus. The sequence goes on along the minus strand of CM066046.1, from coordinate 25,351,785 downwards.
ATGAACCTGAGGTACTTTCTGTGGTCTGGATGAATGAGGATGTGGGTTGTGATAAAGAAGCTTATCATAGATCAGGAAGGAGCTATAGAAAAGGTGAAGTGACTCTGAACAAGCAACCTGTCAGTTCTGGTAGAAATAAGAAAACAAAATTTTTCCATAAAAGACTACCAGTCCCAGAATGCACCAGGTTTCCAACAGCCATTAGAGGAGCTGAAGTGGGGAAACATGTGTTCAATCAAGAGGGCTATGAGGTAATCCCCAAGCACTCATCTCAAAGGGCAGGGCCTGATTCAGCACAGCTGCGCTGTGCTAGGGTGGAGCACTCATCTAAGCAGAATAAAGGTAGAGTTTATTCTACAGAGAATCATCCTCAGAATCATCCTCAGTGTCTTGATCAGCTTGGATATCCTCATCTTGATCATCTTGGACAGCTTCATCATCTGGAGGATCATCAGAAGCAGAAGCCAGAGCGGACGGACAGAGAGGGCAAAAAACCCTTTGGAAGAAAGAAGAGAAAAGCATTTGGGAGGTCTAAAGGAGTCCAGAGCAGTACGTATACTGGAAGGCATTCAAAAGGCAAGCATACACCATTGGACTGGGGAAAGCCAGAGGAGTGGTGCTGCAGAGCTAGGAATCTCCAGACGGTACCTGTGAGGGAGACGGCTGCACTTGGAAGGGACCCTAAGGACCCGTGCCAGAAGGTATGTGAAGAGAGATCCAGTGTCCAGGGATCTGGATTGGAAGGCTGGACATAAGAACTGGACTACATACTGGCCAAGCTATTTAGAGAGGAACTCTAACAGCAATGGAAGCTCAGGTATGAACACTGATCCATGCCCTAGCTATACCCTTGAAAGACAGCAGGGAAACAAGTATTCTCCTGAGAGTGCTCCATTGAGAAATTCCTCTGTGCCAATCCATGATATTGAACCCATGATTGTTGAAGAAGGGGGAGGGGTTGTAGATACAGGCTGTGAATACATGGATTGCTCTCTGTCTAAACTCCTTTGGTAATTTACTGTTACAAAGTACAACCACCATCATAAAGAAATACAAACTTGTTCTTTAATCTACTCAGAAAAGCTCCTGAGTAGGATTTGAGCCACGCAGTAGAAAGCAAGCCAGCTAAGGGGTTTCAGCTGGGTAACTGCTAGCAATTGAGCCTTACCTAATTGCTTGTGAGCTCTGAGGGAATCACTTCTGAATCTATGTGTGAAGATATAAGAAGTTAACCTGAAAAGAACAGTTTTTCCCTTCTTTGTGGGTTTTGCTTGTTGTTTGATGCACTGCTAAGAAAATATTAGCTAGAGCATACAGAAAAGACCATTCTGTTACCATCCTGGTCTTTATTCTTTTGCTTTGATTGCCTGACAAGTTCAGCTGTTGTTTTCCTGATTTTGTTTTTCTAAGTTTAACACTGAAAGCAAGTATCCTGTTTTAAGTGCTACCAAGCATATCTGTGTTGGGAGAAATAACCCCATAAATAAATATGTTATTGGCTTTACACTCAAGCACAACTAATTATTGTGAACGGCTGTGTCTGGTGTGAATGGACTACATTTCCCACAATCCCTTGCAAATCATATTAAGATATGCCTTTGCCAAGACTGTGAACATTCTCACCCAGGCACCCGTCTGACAGGGTGTACGCATCCTTTAGATCTAAAGAGCATAGCCAATCTCCCTGCTGGAGGTAGGGCAGAAGTGTTCCAAGAGTAAGCATCTTGAACTTTTCCTTCTGTAAGAACTTGTTGAGATTTCTGAGGTCGAGAATAGGCCTGAGATCCCCTGTTCTCTTTGGTACTAGAAAGCACCTGGAGTAAAACCCATGACCTTGGAGGTGGGGAGGCACAGGCTCCACCACCTGGTCTCGTAACAGACCCTGGAGCTCTTGCAGGAGGAGGGCTGTATGGAGAGGAGGCCTTGGAGGCTCTCCTGGAAAATAGGGAGGAGGCAACTGATGAAAATGAAGCAGGTAGCCCTTTTGGACTATGCTTAAGACCCAGTTGTTCCCTGTATGGGTGGCCACCGGTGGGCAAACAGGGCTAGGAGACCTCCAGTGCAGGGATGGGACAGCAGAGACAGAGGGGCTATGCCTTGGGAGTCAAAAACCCCCACCCTGCTGAGTAGGAGTAGGGGCAGGAGCCGGAGGCTTGGGGGCTTTCTGCCTACAGGGCCCATGTCCCTGCCCCTTGGCCTGCTGACCCTGTGGGGGAGCGGGGGAGGCCTGGTAAGTCGGGTACTGTTTGTAGGCAGTCGCCTTCCTTGGGTAAAAGGGCTTTTTACCCGAGCCCTTCTTCTTGTGAGAAGGGGCAGAAGTCTTTCGAGACAGCCTTGTCTTCGTGAGGTGCTCAGTCTCAAGCTCAGCAGTCTTCTCGGCCATGGGCTTGCCAAAAAGGTTTTCACCTCGGCAAGAGACATCGATGAACTTGTCTTGAACCCATGGCTCGAGGTCCGATGACTGCAGCCATGTCTGCCGTCGAGCCGCGATGTCGGCTCCCGCAACCCGGGCCAAGGCCTCGAAGCCATCGTAGGCCGCTCGGGACATAAATTTAGAGCATTCCCGGATACCCGAAGACGAGGACTTGAACCTCTGCAAAGGTTCCCCGGAGAGACCAGCAGAGAACCCAGCAAGCTCCTTTGCCAGGTCCCGCAAGTACATGCCCATGTACAGCTGGTAAGACTGGACACGGCAAGCAAGCATCGAGCCCTGGAAGCACTTTCTACCGAAGGCATCCAGGTTCCGGGCCTCCCTGCCAGGGGGCACCGCGGAGTGCATCTTCTGACTTTTCAGACGATGCATGGCCGATTCCACCACCATGGAATGGTGCGGTAGCTGTGCCTTTTGAAACCCAGGGCTCTTACGGAGTCGATAAATGGAATAGACCCGCTTGCTCAGAACCGGCACCAAGGGCGGTGCCTCCCACATCCGGAAGAGGAGCCGTTCCAGCATCGGAGGAACCGGCAAAGTAAAGGCCTCCTTCGGAGGAGAGTCATACTGGAGGGCCTCGAGCATTTCGGCTCGAGGCTCCTCCTCGGGATCCGCCGGGATCGCCAAAGCAGTGGCCATATCCCGCACAAACTCCGGGAACCGGGTATCCTCCGGAGGGGATCTACTCCGGGGCTCAGACTGCGGTGAGTCCGACGGGATGCACCGAGTTTTAAAGGTATCAGGGGACTCCTCATCCTCCGTCTCCAAGGCGGACTCGTCCGAAGAGGAGTCGGGCTCCGACCGCGCGGAGCCCGGCAGCACCCGCCCCGACGCCAAAGGCACCGGCGTCGATGCCCTCGGTCCCGACCAGGAGGTCGAGGGTGACCGCGACCGAGGACGACCTCGAGCCTTCATGGTCTTGAGTATCGGCTCGGTCTCCGGGGTCGACTTCGAAATCGATGTCCCGGTGGTCGGGGCAGATGCGCCAGCAAGGCTGGCCATCAGCACCTGCTGCTGATCCATGAAGGCAGACAGTCTGCACTCCAAGGCTGTCAGTCTGAGACCCAGCTCAGGAGACTCAGAAGCTACTGACTCAGGCCCCGGCGGCGCCGGGCCCGACGTCGGCTCCCTGGGAGGAGAGTCCTCGAGGACAACAGGACTTATGTGTCCAGCAGACTCCGGCTCCACACGAGGTACTTTTAATGGCTTCTCCTGTTCCAAGGGCCCGGGATGGCGATCGGGGGTCCGAGACCTAGCCCTCGAGGAGCCAGGGACCTCCTCCGACGCCGCCCTCGCGAGCCGCTTCTTCCTCTTTCGCTCTCGCTCGGGGGACCCCCTATCTGAGGAACCCCGACGATGCTCAGGGTCAGACTCCCGAGACGTCGAGGCCTCAGACGAGGTCCAGGCCTGGCCGGAGGCCGAGTCGGAGAAAAGCCTTTCCTTCTGGTGCTGACGACTTCGGAGTGCCTTAGTGGACATTTTTCCACACGGCCCACAGATCTTAGGATCATGATCAGGACCGAGGCACCGAAGGCAGCAGTCGTGTGTGTCTGTGAAAGACATTAGTTTCTTGCACCGATCACACTTCTTAAAACCACTGGAAGCCATCGGGGAAAAAAGAGCCCCCGCGAGGTCAAAAGACCGGCCTTCCAGGGAAAAGGAAAAAAAGGGCGCGAACGCCAGCCACGAAGGGCAGAAACTGAAAAAAGCAGATCGGGCTCGATACCGGTGTACCGAACCCGGCAAGAAGGGGAACCGGCGTCGAACCGGACAAAAACCGCGATGAAAATCACGAGGTATAGACGAAAAATCTGACTACTTTCCGGGTGAACAAGGACACACGTCCAAAAGGCTCCACGGAAAAAGAGAGACTGAGCAAGATGGCACCTTTAGGCGGGAAGGGGACCGCGCATGCGTGCAGTATTCCCAAAGGCTTTCATAGAAAGCTGGGGAAATGCTCCGCAGGGGCTCCATCGACGTCGATGTCACCCATATGTGAGGACTGACTTCCTGCTTGGTCCTGGAGAACCCTATATCCGATAGCAAAGAAGGACAGAAGTATGAGGTATTGTAGCCTCCTATTTTCTGAAGATTTAGAATGTCATTGAAGTCACTTAGGAAAAAAGATGGTACATGGAGGGCTTCAGATGTACCTAAACTGAAGGTCATGGTGGAAAATCCTTTAACTACCACAGGGAAGTGATAGTTTATGTAGAACCCTAAACATGCTGTAGCATCATTGAAAAGGATAGTGACTATCTGTCGGGGTCGTATAGGAAATATATATAAATACATATGAACCTAGGCAGACAGATGGAAAAAAGTATATAGATACATATTCACCTACTATCATATATTGCAATATATATATATAGATAGGTAAATACAAATATATCTATATGAATATATAGATATATATATATGGGTACAGACATGCATATGTCTATATACATATATACATATATACCCATGTCCCCACATAGGATATATGTGGAGAGAGAAAGAGTCATCTAATAACAAGAAGGGAAATACCTGCTTGAGGAGATGTTTAGAGAATCCATTCTCCTTGGTTGTGGGTGGGAGAGCTAAGGGAGTGCTCTCACTGACAAGAAGAAGTCTAGAGTGTTCTAAGAACTCTAGCCCTTGAATAACCAGGAATGGAGGATGTTTTTAATCCGCTGACAGTAAGTCTGCATCCTTCCATAACTCCAGCATGGCAGCTGGAGAAGAAGATGCAATGAAATGAGACACCATATTTACCCTTCTAAGAGGGCAAAATGAGTAAGATGCATTCTTGCGGCTCAATATGAATTACCCCAGGAAGAATTGAGGGTGGAAGGAAATACAAGACAAGGACTGGCTGTTACTAAAAGAAAACCATCCCTGGTGAAGGGGTGCACTGGGGATGTGAACCAACCCAGGGGATTGGATAATTCTTTAGGTCTTCACTTAATTAAAGGCCTTTATTGAAGAAGGAGACTTTAATGGAAATGGTAAGGGAAGGGAAGAACCCAGTAAAGCCCTTCCTAATCATCTGGAATTATTTGCTCTCTAGCCAGGGCCCATAGTGCAGAGCTGCTCTGTAGAGATGCAGAGAGCATGTTGCAGGTTGGTTAGAAGAAAAAACTGGATGTTTAAGAGCCAGTATGTAACCTGAACTACTCCGCCAAAGCCCAAGCATTGGGGAAGGCTAAGGATAGAAGGTATGCTGATGTGTCTGCAACAAGAAAACCAGAAAAGGTTCTTAGTCTGTCTGGGACTTAGTACTAAGGCCAGAAAGATTGATATTGGAGATCAAGCCCTGGTTGCTTGGTCAGCAAGTTAGTGGTCTAACCACTAAGAGCCCCTGCATTCTAACTATTGTTAGGGCGCAGAACAAATCTTAGGCCCCAAGATTGGACAAGACTTACAGACATAAGTAGTAGTGGTAAAACTCCGTCATTGTCTGAGAAGCTGCCACAAAAACAAGAATGCAAGGGGGAGACAACTGCAAAAAGAAACTCAGGGGCTTAGGGATAAGTCTTCAGTTAAGTGGTATCACTCTTACAGACCAAAATGTCTTGGTAAGAGGGACAGAGTTGAAAAAGACTTACGATGGAGTAAAGCTCTGAAAAGAATAGTATGAGACATGCTGATACAGGAGAAACTGTCAAAGGTAAAGGCATAGACGACCTTATTGATAGTTGTTACTCCTCTATCTACTTAGAAGGAAGAGGAGTAACTTTACTACCTGTAAAGCATAATCATGCTAAGAAGCTCTATGAGCTAAAAGTCAGGATGTCTCTTTAATGTAAAATTTAGGATGGAACCGATGTAGATGCTTGTAATGAGAAGAAGCAAACTACAGGTTCTAAACCTCAAAACAGGAAAGAAGGATTCAGTGAAGAATCTATCAGCAACCCTGCGGCTGCTGGGTTTGCTGAAGCGGTTTCTTTAGTCTGGTTTGATGTTTCCCTTGTTTGAAAACAGCTGTATGATGGGTAGAGAAAGGATAAAACTTTTTCCCCTTGGGGGAATAAAGTTTGGTAGAAGATTTCCTATCAGCTGGGATAGAGGAAGGTGTAGACAATCCTTTGAAAGCAACAGTGCCAGTGGTTAACTGAGCAACTGGGCGTAAAGTCTCTTTGTTAAAGAGATTTTCCCCAGTACAAGGAGTATTTCCTAGCCTTTCTTGTACCCATTTATCCAAGTCAGACGCTTGGAGCCAGGCCATGCGTCATGCCCCTATGGCTATAGCAGAAGTTCTGCTAACAGACTCAAAACAGTCCAGGGTAGCACAAGTAAGAAACCTAGAGATATTTTGAACATGACTAACCAGTAAAGAGTAGTCTGCTCTTTTGTGATCTTGAAGAAAAGGAGTCAAAAACAGCAAACTGTTTGTGACTTCTTCAAGAGATAGTCCCATATAGAAAATATATGAGAGAATTTTTGTTTTAAACATGGATGCCTGGAAGCTTTTACGTCTAAAGGCATCTAAAGTTCTAGACTCATGACCTGGCGGATAAGAAGAGTGCTTTTTAGCACTTTTAACACGCCTCATTGCTGATTCCACAACAATAGAATGATGTGGAAGCTGAGTCTTTTGAAAACCTGGAGAAGGGGGCACCTTGTACAGAGAGTCAGTGGGTCTTGAAGGTGGGGATACCTTTAAAGGAGTTTCCCACATTCTAAGTAAAAGATCCTGAAAGGTTTGATGCAAAGGAAGCATGGTGACCTCCTTTGGATTCTCAGGGATATGCAGAAATTCTGAATCCCCTGATGCAGGGTCTTGATGAGGTACAGAAATGGCAAGTAACCTTGCCATATCAAGCAGGAATGCTTGAAAAGAAATTTCTCCAGAAGGGGATCCTCTATCATGAGGAGTAAAGGTTAGATCTGTTGAAGATCTAGTCTTGGCACTAATGGACTGATCCATTGGATTACCAGACCCAAAAAGGTGGAGCATTGAGTTGTCCTAAAAGGATAGTCGGCGGTACCGCTCGAAGCCGGTACCGCGATGAACTGGTGGAAAACTATCCATGCCAGGGATGGACTCCAAACTCGGTACCGAAGGAAGCGAGCTTGTGGAAGCAAGCATGGAAGGCACCAGTACCGATGCGAACGTAGAAAACGGTACCGGCAGTGGTATCGCAGCCAGTACCGACACCGAAAGATCGGTTTGGGGCGACTCTAACGGTACCAAAGGTACCGAGAGTGGTAGACTTTGATCTCCAAAGCAATGTCTAAGGCACCGTCCGAGGTCGATACCGAGACGCTAGAGATTGATTCTAGACTCGGCATCAAAAGCAGCCAATCCACCGAAACAGACCTGGAGGGTACGGACATGGATGCCAGAATCGGTACCGGAATCGATACCAATGCTGGAAGATCGGTCTGTAGCGGCTCTAGCGGCACCGAAGATACCGAGCGCGCTAGACTGCGATCATCGGTGTGGAGTGTTTCATCCAATACCATTGCCGATGCCGGGGTACCGGCACCGCTCCCAGCGGATACCACCACAGAGCATGGCTCAGGTATGTTCGCAGAGGTAGAAACCCCGGGAACAACCTGAAACCCCATTAATGCTTTGGAGGCCGAAGACTCCTGCCGGGGTTTTAAAGCCAAAATGTCCTCGGGGGCAAGGCCACAGCCATCTCAATGTTGAACATGAGATCTACCACCCGAGGACTGGCTAGTCTTTAAAGACTTTTGTTGGGTTACCTGATCCTGTGAAAAAGAAGTTGTAGTTGGTACCCTCAGGTCTGACGGGAACCGCGTATCGAGTTGAGCTCGATGCTGCAGTCTTCTTCTAGAAAAAGCACCGCAGGAGGGACACTCCAGCGGATAGTGGTCAGGACCCAAACATGGAAGGCACCAGTTATGGGTGTTTAAAACTAACTTGGTACCGCCACAGTTGAAACATATTTTAGGGATAGTGGCTGGCGTTTCCATGAAGGAAAGTGGAAGTGGCCTAGTAGGCCGAAAACCGTCAGGCACTAAACAGGGAAAAATTCCCTACCAAAGAAATAATTTTTTAGGAGAAAGAAAAAGAAAAAGAAAAACACCGGCGGTACCGGTGCGTCGAGGGAAGGCAGACGCGACCACAAGAAAAAACAAAAATAAAGGAAGAATTTTCTGCGGTGACAGGAGTACGTCCTGCCGGCTCCGCGGAAAAATGAAAACTGAGGAGAGGCAGTTGGAAAAGGCGGGAAGGCAGCACGCAGGCGTGATGGGATGCTCCCAAAAGCGTTCTACTTGGACGCTGGGGAGCGTTCCCGCGCAGACTCCGTTGGTGCAGATGTACCCATATGTGAAGACTCATATGTGAAGACTCATTCCTGCTTGTTCCTGGAGATTGTAGTCTTCACATATGGGGACTTCCTAGCTGAAGATGCCAGGGAGATAGCCCCAGGAAGGTGCCACCCTGGAAAGGTGGGAATCCTTCCTCCCATAGATCTCTGGCATTCCACCAGCGTTGGTGGGTAGGAATTGAATTAGGTCTGAAAGAGATTTTGAACAGCAGCTTGGCCAAAGAAGGCATCCCGATGGGAGGCTTTATCCAGGCAGTAGTGGGCTGTGAAGGTGTGTACCGAAGCCCAGGTGGCTGCTCGACAAATGTCATCAATAGACACAGAGTGGAGATTAGCCATGGAAGCTGCCATGGCTCTCACATTATGAGCTGTGACATGGTCCTGAAGAGGAAGACCCTTACTCTCATAAGTAAAGGATATGCATTGGGCAATCCATATAGTTAAAGATCTTTTGGAGACTGGTTGTCCCAAATGACTAGGGTCAAAAGCTATAAAATGTTGCGAGGGCTTTCTATGTTGCTGTCTTCTCTGTAGGTAAAAGGCTAAGGCCCTTTTACAATCCAAAGTATGAAGGTTTCTTTCTGCATTAGAGACGTGAGGCCTCGGAAAAAATACAGGAAGATACATTCATTGATTTAAATGAAAAGGCAAAACCACCTTTGGCATAAAGTGTGGATGAGTTCTAAGAACAACCTTATCATGGTGAAACCTTGTATAAGGAGGATTAGCCACTAAAACTTGCAGTTCACTAATGCGACGTGTAGAGGTGATTGCAATTAGGAAGATGACCTTCCAGGTCAAAAACCTAAGGGATGTAGTGGCTAAAGGCTCAAAAGGCAGCTTCATGAGCTGCCCGAGAACTAGATTTAGATCCCATGCCACCGGTGGTGGCTTAATGGGAGGTTTGGTTAATAGAAGACCTCTCATAAATCTGGATATGAGTGGATGAGAGGAAATTGGTTGTCCATTCAGAGGCTTATAAGAAGCTGCAATTGCACTAAGATGGACTCTTACTGAATTGGTCTTTAGACCAGAATTCGATAAGTGAAGGAGATACTCTAGTATCGATTCTAAGGGTATGCCAAGGGGGTTTAATCCCTTCTTGGAGCACCATATGGTAAATCGTTTCCACTTGAAGGCATAAGATCTTCTTCTGGAAAGTTTCCTAGAAGCCTGAAGGATATCCTTTACCTGTTGGGACATGTTGAAATCCTGGAGGTCTAAGCTTTCAGCAACCAGGCCATGAGATGCAGGGACTGGGGATTCGGGTGCCATAGTGTCCCGTTCTCTTGGGAAAGGAGATCTGGAGCATGCCCTAACTCAAGAGGTGCAGCTTGAGAAAGATGTAGAAGCAGGGGATACCACGGTTGGCATGGCCATCGTGGCGCTATGAGAATCATGCGACCCCTGTCTCTCTGAAGCTTGAAGAGTGTTTTGGGGATGAGGGGAATGGGTGGGAAGGCATAAAGGAAGCCCTGACCCCAGTGAAGGAGGAAGGCATCCCTTGTCTGACAACTGTGAGCCGGAATCTAGAACAGAACCGGGGAAGTTTGGCATTCAGTAGACTTGCGAAGAGGTCTATGTCTGGAGTGCCCCAGAGATGAAATATCTTTGCCACCTGGTCTAGGTGGAGGGAACCACTCGTGAGGCAGCAGTACTTGACTGAGTTTGTCTGCCCAAAGGTTTTGAATGCCTGGAAGATATACCACTAGAAGGTGAATTTGATGCTCTCTGGCGAGGGCCCACAGTCGTAAAGCTTCGTTGCATAACGACAGAGAGCCTGTTCCGCCCTGCTTGTTCACATAGAACATGGCTACTTGACTAGGACTGTCTTGTAGCTGAGCTGGGCGTGGAATACTCGAAGAGCTAAATAGATTGCTCTTAATTCCAGGAGGTTTATGTGCAGACCAGCCTCCTGTGGAGTGCAGGTTCCCTGGGTAGAGAGATGATTCAGGTGTGCTCCCCAACCCACCTGCGATGCATCTGTTGTTAGGGTGGCCTGAAAAAGGGATTGATGAAAAGGAGATCACAGTGTCAGATTTTCTAGGGATTGCCACCATTGGAGGGTCAAAATTAGTCATTGAGAGTTTATTATTTTGTCCAATAAATGACCTGTGGCCTGTGTCCACTGTGTGGATAGGGTCCACTAAGCTGCTCACATGTGAAGGCGAGTATATGGGACTACATAAACTTTGGAGGCCATATGTCCCAGCAACTGTAGTAGCTCTCGAGCAGTTAGGGGGGATTTTCCTGCTGCTTGAGAAGCTAGTTGCATTATGCGAAGACACAGGGCCTGTGGAAGGAAAGCCTTTGCCTTTCTGGTATCTAGACAGGCCCCTATGAATTCCAGGCATTGGGAAGGAACAAGTTGGGATTTTGGGAAGTTTATTACCAACCCCAAGTATTGGAGGATTTGTATTGTGCAAGACAGTGCAGTGCTGGCCTCTGCAACCGTATGGGCTTGAATGAGCCAGTCGTCTAAGTAAGGGAAGATGAATATCCCCAGGGTTTGAAGAAATGCAGCTACTACTGCCATGCATTTCATGAATACCCTTGGTGCTGAAGCTAGATCAAAGGTAAGAACCCTGTACTGGAAATGTTTCCCCTGAAAAGGAATCGTAAGAATTTCCTGTGATCTGGATGGATCAGAATGTGAGTGTATGCATCCTTTAAGTCTAGAGAGCAAAGCCAATCCTGGCTGTGAAGGTATGGCAGAAGAGTTCCTAGAGAAATCATTTTGAACTTCTCTCGAAACAGGTATTTGTTCAATTCTCTGAGGTCTAAAATGAGTCTGTGTCCGCCTGTTTTCTTTGGAAAAGAAAATAGGGCGAGTAGAACCCTGCACCCCGTTGAAGAATGGGTACCTCCTCTATTGCCCCTTGGGCAAGAAGTGTTGAGACTTTGTGATCTAGCAGATTGTTTGCGGAGCTTTGAGAATTGAATTGCTTTAGAATTGTAGGAGGGGGCATGCTGTGAAAATGAAGCTTGTATCCTTCTCCTACAGTGGACAAAGTCCAATCTTCTGCTGTTATCTGATGCCATCTGTTGGCAAGGTGGCCTAACCTGCCTGGGATATTGGGGGGTTGGGGGCCCCTCAGAGGCAGGAAGGCTAAGCTCTCTAGGAAGGAGTCAAAGCCCTTGAGGGGGCTGAACCTGCAGAGCTGGTTGGGATCTGGGGCCTTTCGGCTTCTTTTGCTGTCTAGTTTGTCCCTTTTGGGCAACCTGACCCTGAGATTGACTCTGCTGGGTATAGGAAGGATAAAATTTCCTCTTTTTGCTGAAAGAGGGGTTTTTATAAGACTTCTTTTTGGCTGGAGTTCTTGCCGAAGAGATTCTCTCCCATGCAAGGAATGTTGCCTAACTTGTCCTGTACCCAAGTCTCCAAGTCTGAGGCCTGAAGCCAGGCAATCCGTTGTGCGCCAATGGCAATAGCAGAGGTTCTGCTGATGCATTCAAAGCAGTCAAAGGCTGCACGATTTACAAACTTGGAGACATCTTGAGCATGCTTAACTAGAGCAAGAAAGTCTTGTCTCTTGTCATCTGGGAGAAATGGGCTCATAAGCTCCAAATCTCCTGTAACTTCCTTGAGGAACATTCCCATATACAGTATATATGAACTGATCCTAGCTGAAAGCATGGAAGCCTGAAACGTTTGGCGCCCAAAAGCGTCCAGAGTCCTGCATTCATGATCTGGAGGATTGGATGCATGTCTCTTTGCACTTTTCATCCTACGCATGGCTGATTCCACCACCATTGAATGGTGTGGCAGCTGAGTCTTTTGAAATCCAGGACATGGGGGAACTCGATACATAGTATCAAGTCTCCTAGAGTGAGGAGATGTAGTCAGAGGTGTCTCCCACATTCTGAACATCCAGTTATGCAGAATTTCATGGATGGGCAGAGTGGCTGCCTCCTTAGGAGCTTTAGGATATTGGAGAATTTCCAATTCCTTTGCTCTGGGTTCCTCTTCAGGAGCTACCGTGATTGAAAGTCCCTTGGCCATATCACGAATAAAATCCTGAAAAGACATGTCCTCTGGAGGTGACATTCTGCGTTGGGGAGAAGAGGGATCCTCTAGGAAAAACCCTCTAGTACCAGCAGAATTGTCAGAGTGTTCGGAATGGGAGGATTCTAAGTATTCCTGACCACGATGCTCATGCAAAGCACGGTCCCGGTATCGATCGAAGTCGGTACCGAATTGATCTGGTACCGATCTGTCGATTCCAGCCAAAGATGGCGTGGGAAGAATTCCCACCGGGGCCGGTACCATAGGTAACGATATCGTCAGTACCGGTACCGGTGCCGATGTAGGTACCAGCATCGGTGTCGATGTCAGTACCAGTGCCCATTGGACCAACGGTACCGCATCTGAGAGAAGAGCTGCGATGCTGCGTTCGATAGCGAGGAACCTCTGGTCTATCGGCGCTGCCGATGTCTGGGTATCGGTACCGGAGAAGACGGCCGGAAACCCTGAGCATGGCACAGGTAGTTCTTGCGAGGTCGGGGCCTCGAGAACATCCTGGAGCCCCATTGATGCTTTGGAAGCCAAAGCTTCCCGCCGGGGCTGTTTTGCCAGTGTGGTTCCCTCAAGGACAATGCCAATGGCCTCTCAATGCTTAGCTACCCTTTGAGGACCGGCTTTTATGTTTAGTTACCTGAGATCCATGGGAGGGAGGCCCTTGAAGATGTTGATGCAATGGATCTGGCATCTGAAGAAAAGAGGGTACCGAGCTTTGCAGCCCAGTTCTGTCTTCCTCTTTTAGTCATCCCCATACAGGAGAGACATTCAGATGGAGAATGTTCAGGCCCTAAACACTTAAGACACCAATCATGGGTGTCAGTGGCAGAAATAGTATCGCCACATAGTACATTTTTTAAAACCACTAGTTGGCTTTTCCATATTTTAGGAATATGGGGCCTAGTGCCCAAAATGGCGCCAAGCACCAAAAAGGAAAGTTTCTGAAGAGAAATAGCTCAAAGTATAAGTTTTTGTTTGTTTTTTTTTGGAAAAGAAAAGAAAAGAACCGGCAGTACTGGTAAGCGTCGTGCGGCAAGGAAACGCAACCACAAGAAAACAATTTTAAAGACAGAATTTTCTGTGGTGACAGGGTATGGATCCTGTTGGCTCCACGGAAAGCGAAGAACTGAAGAGGGACAGTTGGAAAGGTGGGAAGGCAACGCGCATGTGCTGAGGGATGCTCATACCGACGATACCCATATGTGAAGACTACATTCCTGCTTGTTCCTGGAGATAATGAAGAACTGAAGAGAGGGAGTTGGGAAGGCAGGAAAGCAGTAGCGCAGGTGCAGTGGAGTGCTCCCAAAAGCTTTCCAATTGGATGCTGGGGAGCGTTCCCGTGAAGGCTCCATCAGTACCGAAGTCACCCATATGTGAAGAGTACATTCCAGCTTGTTCCTGGAGATATGCATTATATGGGAGATGATACTGGGGAGGAGAGACAGAGAAAATGCAGGGGATGGAGTGAGAAGACTCAAGAGAGAGGATGGAGAAATTTTCTTTACAGTTAATTTCCTTTCCTGAAATCCTGCTAGACCAGTCCAGACAAGTGGCTAATGTCCCCCTTCCAGCAGATGTTGGAGACAGAGAAAAAAAACAGAATTTGATTGCTTCAGCCCTGGCATATGTAGCAGTACCCCTAGGGGTTGCCTTCTGTATACTCTTGAAAAGCAGGACGACATAACTCCATGGAACCAATGCTTGAAACGTCATAAGGCACCGTTAAAAACGATAGCAACCATGCAACTATAAGCAGGTTGCCCTGGGGGTCTAGAAATTAAGGTAGCAGCTATCCCAATGACCATGAATCGTACGTCTGCTGAAATGGCTGTCAAAATGCACAGAGAGGATGGGTGCTGGACTGCTCTAGCAGGATTCCAGGAAAGGAAATTAATAGTAAGGAAAATTTCTCCTTCCAAAGTCATCCTGCTAGGCCAGTCCAGATAAAGCACAGTTACTTACCTGTAACAGGTGACCTCTGGGAACAGCAGGAATAAGTCTTTGGGAGCATCCCACACGCATGTGCGCTGCCTTCCCGCCCATTCACTTCCCTCTCATCAGTTGGGTTTGTAGCTGAGACCGAAGGAGGGAAGTAGACAAAATAGAGAGAGAGAGAGAAAGAGATAACAACTCCTAGGGGAGGTAGGTGGGTTGTGAAGACTTATTCCTGCTGTTCCCAGAGATCACCTGTTACAGGTAAGTAACTCTGCTATCTCCAGGAACAAGCAGAAATGAGTCTTCACATATGGGGACTCCCAAGCTAGAGATGCTAGAGGAGGTCCCAGCATGTTGCAAATCTAATAGATGGAGACTTCCGGTGACGTCACGGAGCTAATGGCAGCCTAAAAGCCTAGCTCCGTCCGAATCCCGTAGGAGGTGTTTTTGTGGTGTGTTCCCCTAGTGCCACAGTGGCCAGCAAGGTAGCAGTCAGCAGTAGGATGGCAGCAAAGAAAAAATTGGAGGGTTTCCAGTCCCCCTATGTTCGCCGGGAACTGTTGGCGGCGGCGGATGCGGCCTGCTCCGAATCGGGGGTACCTGATGTGAGCTCTGGAGATGAGGGAGGCACGGACACGGAGGGAGTGGAAGAAGTGCCCCTTCGCCGATGGTTGCAGGAATTTAAAACTGAGATGCGGCATGAGATTAAGGGGATGCGGAAGGAGGTGACAGATACCCTGCAAGCTATCCAACAGATCATCAGTTCTCTGGGCGGCCGCGTGGAGGATTTGGAAAGCCACGTGGAGGAGGCTGAGAGAGAGAGGCGAGGGCTGGGGGCCGCACAGGAAATTCTCCAGGCCCAGCAAGATGAGCTTCAGGAGAAAATTGAAGAGCTTGAGGATCGCGCCAGGAGGAATAACTTGCGGTTTCGGGGGGTGCCGGAGGACGCTGCTCCCCGAGACTGTGTGGCGGTGGTGCAGAAGCTTTGCGGCCATATATTACAGAGAGGGGAAGTGGCTGGCATGAGCGTGGAGCAAATAGGTGTTGAGAGAGCTCACCGGAGCCTCGGCCCTCGGCGGGAAAAGCAGGCCCGGGACATTATCGCATGTATGAGTAGCTTTCCCATGAAAGAACAAATTCTGAGCGTGGTCCGGAAGTTTGGGTGTATCGCTTGGGAGGGCCATGAAATTGAAGTATTTAATGATTTGTCCAAAGGAACGCTGGACAGACGAAGGGCAATGAAAGAAGTTACGGCGTATTTGAGAGGACAAAATCTGCGGTATCGGTGGATGTTTCCATTTGGGGTCCTGCTATAGGTGAACGGAGTGAATCGGAAGGTGAAAACCGTGGAGGAAGCATGGGCTACCCTGAGGGACTTGGGCTGTGAGGGGCTGCCTACAGTGGGGGAGGCTGCGCAGCAGCGTAAGGCCCCGACGGAGATGGGCAAACCGCAGCGTTCCTCGAGTGCACAATGGCAGGGAGCAGGAGAGCAGGGGAAGCGATTGCAGCGGCTGTCCATGGACCGGTGGACGGATGCTTCGGAAGCAGCTACATGAGATGGGAGCCCAACTGTTGCTGCTGGCTGCAAGTATCGTACCGGGGGAGGGGTGTTAGAGCTCCTCTCTTAAGGGTTTTGGACACTGGACTTATAGGGCTGATGGGGGAAGCGGGAGGCTGGGGAGGGGGTGGTGAGTTTTGGGTGGAGGGGATGGTGGCCTGATGGGGGGATTTGATGTCCGCTGTGCGGGGGGATGGAAAGGGGGGGAGAGGGTGGCATAGGGGGTTTGTGGTAAGGCGGGATAGGAGACGACGTCCGGGAGGGGGAATTGAGGTACTGGAGGTGGGTGGGGTGGAGGGCGGGGGTTCGGGGGGGGGGTGGGGGGTGGGGGGGAGGGGGAGGGGGGGTTCAGAACACAAAGGGGTTTTTTGGTTTGGGGAGAGAGGGGTGTTTCTTCTAGATGGTGCGTATAGGAACTCTTAATGTGCATGGGTTGACTTCTCCAACTAAGAGGGGGTTGCTCTTTCGGGATGTGGTGCGTGCACAGTGGGATGTGGTACTGCTACAAGAGACCCACTTGAGGGCGGGGGAGGTGGGGAGGATGCGCCACCGACATTATCCCCATCAGTACTTTTCATGTTCTACAGAGGGTGGTCGGAAGGGGGGCGTGGCCATCTTGATACGTGAGGGCTGTGAGTTGCGGGTTGTAGGCTCTTTTAAGGATGGGGAAGGAAGGGTGGTGGGGATTAAAGGGAATTTGGGAGGGGAGGATTTGGTGGTGGTGGTGGTGTATGGTCCCAATGGCAGCAAAAAGGGTTCTGGCGCTCGGTTGGGCGTCTCATTGAGGGGGCTGGGGGTGGGAAGGTGTTGGTAGGTGGGGATTTTAATTTGGTGTTGGACCTGCGGGTGGATCATAAGCCGAGGGAGGGAGATGGGGGGAGAAAGAATTGGGTTGAGCTCCGAAAGGTGATGGGGCAATTTAATTTGGTTGATATGTGGAGGGCCCTGAATCCGAGGGGGGCGGAGTTCACTTTTTACTCGGCTCCACATGATAGCTGGAGCCGGATAGATATGTTGATGTTAGACAAGGCCCTGATGACGGCTGTGCAAGATGGGGGCATTCAACAGGTTGGCTGGTCTGATCATAGGGCGGTGGTGGTGACTTTTCAAAGGTCGGGGAAGGGGGGAGGGGCCTTTTGGAGGTTGAATGAAAGCTTACTTAGGGATGGGGCGGTGGTGGCTGATATACGGGAGACTATCAAGGAGTACTTGCGTTTTAATGACACAGGGGAGGTGCAGGAGGTTAGCGTTTGGGAAGGGTTGAAGGCGGTGGTGCAGGGGAGGTTTATTACGTGGGGGGCGAGGAAGAAACGGGAGCGGGAAAGACGGGAAGAGGCACTGCGGAAGGAATTACAGGAGGTGGAAGAGAGGTATCGGGGGTCAGGAGCACGGAGGGATAGGGGGGAGATGGAGAGAGTGAAGGTCGAGCTGCGTGCGTTACAGATCGATAAGGTGGCTTTTCTCTTGCAAAAGGTGAGGCAGGTGCATTATGAGTTTGGGGATAAGGCCAGTCGGTTACTAACCAGGAAATTGCGGCAGCAAAAAGGGGCAGCGACCATTTACCAGATAGAAGGGCAAGATGGGCGGGTGTATAGGGGGGATGGCGCCATTCAGGAGCGGTTTACCGAATATTATCATGAGCTCTATAGTGAGATGGGGGGGGGGTACGGGAAGGGGAGATAGAGGAGTATTTGGAGGGGATATCCCTACCAGAGTTGGCAGACAGCGCGGTTGAGGGGTTGGAGGCTGAGATTTCATCTGAAGAATTGGAGAGGGCGGTGAAGGGCTTGGCCGGCGGGAAATCGCCGGGGTTAGACGGGTTAACGGGGGCCTTTTACAAGGTTTTTTGGGGGGAGGTGGGGGGTTTTTTGCGGAGGGTCTTTAATGGGGTATTAGGGGAGGGAGGGGGCTTGTCCACGGGTATGTTGACAGCGGGGATTACTGTCCTACTAAAACCAGGGAAAGACCCCGGGAAGTGTAGCTCGTACAGACCCATCTCCTTATTGAATGTTGATGTCAAATTGCTAGCAAAAATCCTAGCTGGCAGGCTGGCAGAATGGATGCCGGGGCTTGTCCAGGTAGATCAGGCGGGCTTTATTGCTGGGCGACAGGCTGCGGACAACATAAAGCGGGCCATTGGAGTGATTTGGGAGGCGCGGCAGGAACAGGAGGATCTTCTCTTGGTGTCTATTGACGCCGAGAAGGCTTTTGATAGAGTGCATTGGGGGTTCTTGATGCGGGTCCTGGAGAAGGTGGGGTGTGGGCCGAAGTTCCGGGCATGGGTGGGGGCTTTGTACCAAGGTCCTAGGGCGCGGGTAAAGGTTAATGGGCGTTATTCCCGGGATTTTGCACTGGGTCACGGGACTCGTCAGGGGTGCCTGCTGTCGCAATTGCTCTTTGCTTTGGTGGTGGAGCCGTTGGCGGAATGTATACGGAGGAATGACCAGATTAGCGGGCTGTGCCGCGGGGGGGGGGGGGAGCATAAGATTTCTCTGTATGCTGATGACATCTTGTTGTACCTGGGCAAACCGCTTGTTTCGATGCCGGAGGCAATGAGGGAGGTGGAGCGATATGGGGCAGTCTCCGGTTTTAAAATGAACGTGGATAAAACTGAGGTACTGAAGGTTCGGTTAGGTGATGTGGAGGAGGGGACATTGAAGAGGATGTTCCCGCTGAAGTGGGTGAAGGGGTCCCTGGGGGTTCAGATTACGGACAGGTATGAGGCTTTATTTTCTGCTAATTATCCCAGGCTTCTTCGCAGTATTACTAATGATCTGCTGGGTTGGATGAGGATGGAGATATCCTGGTTGGGGAGAATTGCGGCAAATCTAATAGATGGGCCATGCTATTTCCCAGAACCTCAGGCATCCAAGGGATGGAGGGTAGGAGTTGAATTAAAAGGGGTGTGCTGTGGAACAGCTTGACTAAACAAGGCGTCTAGAGGGGAGTCCTTGTGTAGATAATAAATGTTAGTAAAAATTGAATTCCAATTTTCTAATGTGGACCTCACTCAAAAGTATTGCGAAAGTATTTGTTGAGGGTAATATGGTCTGGTGCTAAGAGCCAGTACATTATCCCCAAAGAAATTACCTCACTGTGAAGTAGAGGAAAATAATTTTTGCAATACAGGGAGAGGTCAGAAGCCTTAATGGCTAAAACTAATCCCAGAAGAAAAAACTGGGGGAGTTTAATGAGATTGGACTTTGGAGGAGAAGCAAAAGCTTCTGTAGGCCAAAGTTTGAAGCTCTTTGTCCTTGGAGCGGAATAAGGCTCTAGGAAAGAGAGGAGGTAAATCCAACTGGTTTGAAGAAGAAGGATGGGTCTTTAAGACCCCTCTATGGAAGTGAAAGAAAGAAACATTTGTAGTAGGCGGTGTAGCCTCCAATTTCTTGAAGATCAGTAATGTCTTCCCTAAGTGATGTCACTTAGGATAATGACTTTTTATGGAGAGCTTCAGATGAACCATAACCAGAAGGTTACGGTAAAATAAGGCAGTTTCTAATTCCTATAGAAGTTGGTTGTCCATTAAAACGCTATGGTATGCTGGGACAGCATTAATATGGACAGTAACAAATCTTTCAGAGTCAGATATATATGTTTATATAAACATTTTATATATATATATATATATATATATATATATATATATATATATAGTGACACGGAAGATCTGCCCTGTGCCTTAAAAACACAGAAATCTGCTGTGTATAGCTCAGATTCTGACAGGCAGATAGATCAGAAGCTTCCTAGTTACCATAGGCAACCAAAATCAGCTGAGACACGAGGTCTGCAGTCACGCCTAGTTAGCAAACACTTCCCAGTTGATCAGGAAAACAGTTTTCACATGGGCAAGAAAACGCCCCTAAAGCTGTATAAAAAATGTCCAAAGCAGACAGAGTTAGACCAGGAGCAAGACCGAGACCAGAAAGCTGCAGGAGCTTGGCAAGTTGGAGGAAACTTGCAGGTCTCAGACGGAGGCTCAGAATACTCTTATACTGACTCTGAACTGCCTGAACCTTGGAGCAGAAAGCCACGGAGGAATTATCAAAAGGAAACAAAGTTACCTTCACCAAGAGAGGTTAGTTACAGGAAACTCTCACCTCTGAAGCAGTGTGATTTTCCCAGGCACCGAGCTCAGTGGAAGGAACGTGAGGCAGTTGGTAACAAGCCATATGTATTTGAGAAGCAGAGCTGCTTAAAATACGTACAACCCTGTGAGAGGGAAAGTAATCCTGTTGAGGATATTTGTATGCTTGATGAGGATGAATGTATGCTCCTAAAACCCTGCAGGAGACTTCCAAAAGAAAAGGCTTCCATTATCGGAACAGGACAGTGCTATGAGCTGCCGTCAAGTACAAGAGGCAGGAGGTTTAAAAGTTACAAGGAAAAAGCTTGTTTAGACAGAGCTGTTTCTCCGTCCTGCTTTTACAAGCTGTGTGATAACTATCTGCCTTACTGTGAAGAGGGCTGTCCTGAGAGCTCAGAGAGAGAGACTTAATTGAGGAAGTTTCAGACTTTCTGTCCTAGAGAAAATACTGTGTTTGATGAACCAATGATTACAGAACCAAGTAGTTTAACTCCATGTGTTGAAGAAATGGATTGCTCTTTGTTGATGGCTGATATCAGTTCTTCTCTGCGTTAGCTAAAGACAAGAGTGCCTTGTAGAGAGCTGGAAAGCATAGAAGAGACTGCCAGCATATCAGCTGATTCTGTTTAATGTAATTCATGATTTTTGGTTAAAGCAAGAAGCTTTATTTTGTTTTCTTCTTCAGTTTGCCAGAGGCATGGCTGTATTTTAAGTTCTTGTGTTTTGTGCTACTTTGGAAAATCCAACCCCGGGAGGGGAATAAAATCCTTGTTGAAAACCTGACTACTCGGACTCGCAACTACTACTTTTCATAAAGATAGGTCAGGCCCAGCAGTGTGACTGGCTGCCTACGCCACAGTTCAGCCACTGCTGGTGACAATATATATATATATATATATATATATATATATAAAGATATATATATATATATAAATATAAAGAGAGATTTACTTAATAATAAGAAGGGGTAAGACCTGCTTGAGAATATGGATAGAGAGCCCCTTACTGGTTACACGTGGAAGAACCATGAAGAAGGTTACATGGAAACCAGTGGAATGTTCCTAGTCAGAAGGAGAGGTCTAGATTTCTTTAAAAATTCTAGACTTTGAATAACCAGAAATGGAGACCTACGTGAAGGGGTGCAGAGGAAATCCTTAGTCTTAAGACAACAAGTCTGGATCCTTCTATAACTTCAGTGTGGAGAAAAAGACGCAATATAAGGGGATACCATGTTTGCCCCTCTATGAGCAAATTACGCTATTGTCACTTTCCAGAGCTTTCGATGCTGTGTAGCTACAAATAATTGGTCAGCTCTACTTCTAACCTTTTGCAATTATGGCTAGTTGTATCTATAGTACCTCTCAACTACAAACGGCAAAATATATTTAATATGTATTTGTCATAGCGATTGGGTCTCAGACTTATCAAGGCTAATCACTGAACCTACTTTGGTAAGTATGGTGCAGTGTGGAATGCCGTTAGTACATCAATGGCCCATTTATATCGCTATATTTAATTGATTATTTTTCATATCAGGTTATTGAATCACATCAGGTTATTGGAATGCATCAGGATTTTTTATAATAAAGATTGCTTATCTTGAAATTGCTTGTTATGCCACAGACGATGCTTTTCTTCTCAGCAGGGCTGTGTGGTAAACGATTCTCCCGAGATCGCTTAATATGTCACAGGCAATGCTTTTCTTCTCTTCAAGGCTGTGTTATAAACGGTTCTCCCTAGTTGAGAGGTACTATAGATACAACTAGCCATAATTGCAAAAGGTTAGAAGTAGAGCTGACCAATTATTTGTAGCTGCCCCTCTATGAGGGCAATAAGAGTATCATGCGTTCTTTGTTCAGCATAAGCTCCAATGAAGTATTGGGAATTAGAAGGAATGCACTAGACAAGGACCGACTGCAGTGAAAAGGAATGCATCCCTGTTGCAAGAGTTCCACTGGAGATGTGGAACAACTCAGGTAATTAAGCAATTCTTTATGATTTCATGTGGTCTAAGCCCTGGTTCGTTTTCCTTAAAAGGAAATTTTAAGGAAGATGGTAAGAATAGGAAAAAAACCAGTCATGTGGGAGCATGACTGGGCAAAGCCTTTTTAACCATCTGGATGTTACCCACCAGGAATGGCTCCGACACTCTCTGGCAAAGGCCCATAGTTGCAGAGCTTTTTTGTATAATTGCAGAGAGCATGTTATAGGTTGCTTAATTGCCAGTGTGCAACCTAATTTATTCTGTTGGTGCCAGAAAAGAATTGAAGATGGCTAAGAATAGAAGACAGGCCGGCTGCCTGCAATGCTAAATTGTCCAAGTGGGTTGTGGAACCTCTCTTGGAATTATCTGTTATTAAGGCAGCAGAAAAGTTAGGTCCCATAGATTGGAAAAGGACCGACAGACATAATTAGGAGTGGTAAAACTCAATTATGGTCATCTGCCTTAAAAGAAAATATTTGAGAAGATTGCAAAGGGGAAGAAAACTCTGCATGGGAACCACTTACTGGAGTAGGTATTGAAGAAAATCCTATGGGCTTAAAAAGTAAGCCCTCCAGTTGAATAGTATCACTCTTAGACAGAATGTCTCGACTAAGAGGGATAGAAAGTAATACAGAGTTGTGAAGACTTACAATTTGGTAAGCCTCTGAAACAGGTAAAGCCCTCCTGCAGTCAAAAGTATAAGATATCCTTGTAGAGGAAAACTGTCAAGGTGAAGGGCATAGCCTACCTTGTCATTAGTTGCTACTCCTCCTTTTCCTTCAAAAAGGAGAGTAGAAACCTGTTGCCTGTAGGGCATGATTATCCTCAATAGCTCTAGGAGTTAAAAGAATGGATTTCTCTTGCGGCAAGAGATTCATGCCTAGAGTCGAGGATTGAGTCAGTGTATCACTGATCTCTCAGTAAGGATGCTTCTGTTGATAAGAAGTAGGTTAGCGGTTCTGAACCTCAAACAGGAAAAATAGATTTAATGAATAAAATATCAGAAACCCTGCGACTGCTGGGTTTGCTGAGCCTGTTAAGGTTTTGGTTTTCTTAGCCTGGTATGATGTTGCCCTTCTTTGGAAACATCTGCATGATGGGTAGAAGATGAATAAAACTTTTTCCCCTTAGGGGGATAAAGTTTGTTAGGAGATTTTTTACTAGCTGGGATAGAGGAAAGTTTTGACTATCCTCTGAAAGCAACAATATCAGTGTTTAACTGATTAGCTTGGAATAAAGCATCCTTGTTAAAGAGATTTTCACCAGTACAAGGAGTATTTCCCAGCCTTTCTTGTACCCATTTGTCCAAGTCTGAAGCTTGGAGTCAGGCCATGCGTCGTGCCCCTATGGCTATAGCAGAGGTTCTGCTAATAGACTCAAAACAGTCCAGGGAAGCACGATTAAGGAACTTAGAGACATTTTGAGCATGACTGACTAATAAGAAATAGTCTGCTCTTTTATGTTCTTGAAGAAAAGGGTTCAAAAGCTTTAAGTTCTTTGTGACCTCTTCAAGAGATAATCCCATATAGAAAATATATGAGATAATTCTTGCTGAAAGCATGGATGCCTGGAAGCATCGACGTCCAAAGGCATCTAAAGTCCTAGACTCACGACCTGGCGGATAAGAGGAGTGCTTCTTTGCACTCTTAATACGCCTCATTGCTGATTCTACAACAATAGAATGATGAGGAAGTTGAGTCTTTTGAAAACCTGGAGAAGGTGGCACCTTGTACATAGTGTCAAGTGTCTTAGAATGTGGGGATACCGTTAAAGGAGTTTCCCACATTCTTAATAGTAGATCCTGTAAGATCTGATGCAAAGGAAGCATGATCACCTCCTTTGGAATCCAGGGGAATTGCAGAGTCTCTGAATCCCCTGGTATGGATTCTTTACCAGGTATAGAAATGGCAAGTAACTTTGCCATATCAAGCAGAAAAGCTTGAAAAGAAATCTCTCCCGAGGAGAACCCCCTAAAATGAAGGGTAAAGGCTAGAATTGTTGAAAATTCAGCCTTGGTACTGATGGAGTCATCGGGATCGGAAGACTTGAAAGGATGAAGCATCTGATTTTCCCTAAAGCGATGTCTTCGGTACCGCCCGAGGTCGGTACCGAATCCTCTATGCTAGAGAGCGATTCCAGGCTCGGCATCGAAGGAAGCGAGTCTGTCGAAGCAAGCATGGATGATACCGATACCGGTACCAAAGCCGATACCGATACTCGAGGAACGTTCTTCAGCAACTCTAGCGGTACCGAAGTAGCTGAGAGCGCTAGACTACGTTCATCGGTGAGGAGTGTTTCATCCATCACCATAGCCGATACCGGGGTGTCGGTACCGCTCGAAGCGGCCACAACCACCGAGCATGGCCCAGGTATGTTCATCGAGGTAAGAACCCCAGGAACAACCTGAAGCCCCGTTAATGCTTTGGAGCCCGAAGACTCCCGCCGGGGCTTTATTGCCAAAATGTCCTCGAGGGCAATGCCAGAGGCATCTCGATGCTTAGAAGGAGATCTACCACTCGAGGACTGGCTAGTCTTTACAGACTTTTGTTTTGTTACCTGATCCTGTGAAAAAGA
Organism: Ichthyophis bannanicus; assembly: GCA_033557465.1. Lineage (NCBI taxonomy): Eukaryota > Metazoa > Chordata > Amphibia > Gymnophiona > Ichthyophiidae > Ichthyophis > Ichthyophis bannanicus. The sequence goes on along the minus strand of CM066046.1, from coordinate 25,326,908 downwards.
AGATATTCTGGCTGGTGACATTGAGTCCGATGTGAACCGGGTATCGAGTTGTGCTTGATCCTGAAGACTTCTTCTGTTTGAGCTCCAGCAGGAGAGACACTCCAGTGGAAGAATGCCTTTATGCACCTCTTTATCCTATGCATCGCCGATTCCACTACCATTGAATGGTGTGGTAAATGAGTCTTTTGAAAGCCAGGACAGGGTGGAACTCGATACATGGTATCGAGTCTCCGAGAGTGTGGAAATTTGGTCAAAGGAGTTTCCCACATTCTCAGCATAAGATCATGAAGGATCTTATGAATGGGCAGAGTAGCTGCCTCTTTAGGAGCCTTAGGGTATTGAAGAATTTCTAATTCTTCTGCTCTAGGCTCCTTTTCAGGAGTCACCTTGATTGCAAGGCCTCGATCCATATCATGTATGAAATCCTGGAAGGACATGTCCTCTGGAGGAGACATTCTTCTGGAGGAGACATTCTTCGCTGAGGAGAAGGAGATGGATCCTCCAGAAAGACTGCTCTAGTACCGGCAGAGTCATCTATTTATTTATTTAACATCTTTTATATACAGCACTATTGTCACCAGCGCGGTTTACATGTAACAAACATATACATACAAAGAACTGTAATGCATTTTACAAGTAACAGGGTTTTTGAAAACTTGGGAATAACAAGGTACAACTACATAGGCTAGCTAACTATTTACAGAATATTGAAATACATTAGTCACATTTGGATATCAGTTGGGAAAATGTCCTGGTCAGAAAAGTGTCTGTAATATTTTCATGTGCGAAGGTTAGATTGGGAAATAGCTTAGGAAGAGGTGGTGTTTGAGACTCTTTCTGAATTGTGTTAGGCTGGTTATAACTCTCAGTTCTAGTGGGAGGGCATTCCAGGTTATTGGGGCGTGGATACTGAAGGCTCTTTTGGTTGTTTCCTTAGTGTATCTGACTGTTTGTTTCGGGATTATTAATGTATTCATTGCAATTGACCTTCTGGATCTATTAGGGGTCTGTGAGTGTACAAGGTTGGTAATGGTTGATGGTGCTTGGTTGTTTATGGCTTTGAATGTAGTGATCAGTATCTTGTAGTGGATTCTTGCGTTGGTTGGTAGCCAGTGGAGTCTTTTTAGAACTGGGGTTATGTGATCTGTCTTTGATATTCCTTCAAGTACTCTGGCAGCAGTGTTCATCGCTAGTTGGAGAGGATTTAATGTTGCTTGAGGGAGTCCGTATAGAATTGCATTTGCAAAGTCAATGTGAGGCATTATCAGGGCTTGGTAGACGGTTCTGAAATCTGAGGGTTCCAGTAGAGGTCGCAGGTGGCGTAATGTACGTATCTTGTGATATATTAGTTTTGTTATGTTTTTTATGTGGGCTTTCATATTGAGGTGCTGGTCAAGGGTTATACCTAGGTAGCGTAGTGTAGGTTTTACTGTTAATTCCTTGTCCTTTATCTTCACGGAGGTAGGAGGTGTGAAGTTTTGGTTTCTTGTTACAAACATCACATCAGTCTTGCTGTGGTTGATTCTTAGATTTTGGGAGATGAGCCAGTCTTCTACTGCTTCGAGGCATGTTATCAATGATGTATAATCAGGGTGATTGATGGAGAATGGCATGAATAGTAGAATGTCATCTGCATATGCTAAGCAGGTGACATTAAAGGAACGAATGAGGTCACAAATGGGTTGCATGTATATATTAAACATCAACGCTGACAGAGAAGATCCTTGTGGTACCCCTTGGTCTTGAAGAAATGGTTCAGAAGTATTTTCGTCAATTCGTACTTGTTGCCAACGGTTAGTTAGATATGATATACACCAGTCAAGTGCGGCACCAACTATTCCTTTTTCCTTAAGGCGATCGATAAGTATTTGGTGGCTTACTGAGTCGAATGCAGCTGAGATGTCCATGAATATAAGTATGAATCCTTGGTGAATGTTATCTATTCCTGTGATTAGTGTGTTGAATAGTGTGATGAGGGGGGTCTCAACTCCATGAGCCTCTCTAAATCCGTGTTGTGCAGGGTCAAGTGGAGCTTCATTGTCTATGTGCTGTTGTATTTGCCGTTGGAATACTTTCTCAATTATTTTCGCTAGGAGTGGGATACTGGATATTGGCCTGTAGGATTCTACTTTTTGGGGGTCTAATTTACTGTTTTTTAGTAATGGTCTAATTGAGGTTTGTTTGAGGCTTTGAGGAAAGGTTCCAGTTGAAAAGGATTGTTCAAGGATATTCTGTATGAAGAAGCTTACTTCATGTTTAAGATTTTTTATCCAGGCTGCCGGGCAGGGATCGCTTGCAGCGGTGGTAGCATTTATTAATGTGATAGTGTTCTCAATTTCTTTGATTGATAGTGTATTGAACTTGGTTAATGTGGTTGACTGTGAATATATATCATTCTTTGTTGGTCCAGAGGTACAAATGTTGGATGTTTTTGTCATCTTTGACTTTAGGTATTCAGCATATTCTTGCGGGTGTATTGCTTGCGTTTGTTGAGGTGTTGGTTCCTTTGCCATTGTTCTTACGATGTTGAAGAGGTCATGATGTTTATTTAATGATTTCTTTAGAAGGTTAGTATGGAATTGTTTCCTTCGATCTGCTATTTCTTGGCGATGCTTATCTAAGTATTTGCAGTAAGCTGTGTAGGCTTCAGTAGAGCGTGATCTTCTCCAGTATTTCTCGAGTCTCCGAAGATGGAGGAGGGATGTTCTTAGCTCCTTGGAATACCAGGCTACGTGTGTACGTTGGTTGGTATTTTTTGCCATGTTTGATGGTTGAGAATTGAATCTAAGGGAGTGATCCCAAGTGTTGATTAGACTGTCCAAGTCGGGTTCAGACGCTTGTAGTGTTGGGAGGAGATTATTAAGTATTTCCTCTTTGACAAAGGGGCGGAACCTCCTAGCTGTTGGTTTCGCTTGAGTAGGTTTGGATTTAGAGGAATTGGAGGAGTTGGGGATTTTGAATAAAATGAGACTGTGGTCAGACCACGGTACTGGTATTATTGAAAGGTCGTAATTGTGGTTGATGTCTGAGGTAACTTGTGGGACGAATATCAGATCAAGTATGTTTCCCATATTGTGAGTAGGATCTTTGACTATTTGGTTGTATCCAAGGTTGTCAATTGCTTCTATAAATGCTGTGGTTTGCGAGTTCTGTAGGGAGGGAAGGTTGAAATCTCCCATTATCCAATTAGATAGTCTTGGTTTTTCAGTGTTGCAGGCAAGGTCAACTATCGTTGGCAGATCCTCAGCTGATGCTGTTGGAGCTCTATAGACTAGGCTGATTGAGTGCTCTTTGTTTGATATATTTAGTATATTTAGATGTGTTGAACTAATGCTGTTGTCAATTTGAAATTGTAGTTGGTTGTTAGAGATAATAAGTACTCCGCCTCCTCTTTGTTGGTTCCTATGGCACGTGTGGATAGAGAATCCTGGCGGTAGCATCTATGACTCCAGTGGGCAATGGTCAGGACCTAAACATTTTAGACACCAAGTATGAGTGTCTAAAAATATATCTGTACCGCCACACTTTGAGCATTTCTTAAGGATAGTGGCTGGCTTTTCCATAATGGAAGGATAGAGGCCTAGTGGCCTAGAAACCGTCAGGCACTAAACAGGAAAAAATTCCTAGAGAAAAGAAGAAATTTTTTAGTAAAAAGAAAGAAAAGCACAGGTGGTACCGGTGGCGTCGAGGGAAGGCTGACGCGACCACAAAAAAGCTAAGAATAGAAAGAAGAATTTTCTGCGATGACAGGAATACGTACTGCCGGCTCCGCGGAAAACGGAAAACTGATGAGAGGGAAGTGAATGGGCGGGAAGGCAGCGCGCATGCGTGTGGGATGCTCCCAAAGGCTTTCTTTTTGGACGCTGGGGAGCATTCCCGCGCAGGCTCCGTCGGTACCGATGTACCCATATGTGAAGACTCATTCCTGCTTGTTCCTGGAGATGTGGGAAGTACCATAGCTACACCACCCTAGGACGGGAAGAAACAGCCGTTGTCAGCACACTGGCCCGAAACCATACTGCATCTCTGGCTTAGAGATCGAGGCGAGAGTGGTGGGCAAAGGTGGATATGGAAGACCACGTGGCTGCCCTTCAGATGACCTCCGCCCAGGAAGTTGCCAATGCACATGTAGAGTGCACCCAAAAACCTGCAGGCATGGGTTTACCATGCAAAATGTACGCAGATTTGACCGTCTGAAGAATCCAGCGGGCAACTGTAGCCTTTGTTGCCATGAGGCCCTTGCTAGGGCCCACAAAAAAGACAAAAAGGTGATCAGATCATCGGAAGGCACTGGTGACCTTCAAAGTATTTAATGTTAAAAAAGGTAAGGTCATGCATTTGGGCTGCAGCAATCCAAGGGAGCGATATAGTATAGGGGGTGAAGTACTTTTGTCCACTAAAGAAGAGCGGGACCTAGGCGTGGTTGTGTCTGATGATCTTAAAGTAGCTAAACAGGTAGAAAAGGCGAGGGCAAAAGCTAGAAGGATGCTTGGGTGCATACGGAGAGGAATGGCTAGCAGAAAAAAGGAGGTGATAATGTCTCTGTATAAGTCTTTGGTGCGACCTCATTTGGAGTATAGTGTGCAACTCTGGAGACCGCACCTTCAAAAGGATGTGAACAGGATGGAGTCGGTGCAGAGGGTGGCTACTAAAATGATTAGTGGGACATGGGATGAGGGTGAAGGGAGATAGATTCAGGAGTGATATGCAGAAATATTTCTTTACGGAAAGAGTAGTGGATCCGTGGAATAGTCTCCCAGTGGAGGTGGTAGAGATGAGGACAGTAACTGAATTCAAAAAAGCATGGGACAAACACAGAGGATCTCTAAAGGTAAAAAGGGGACTGTTGTAGTTGTTATGGAAGGACAGACTAGAAAGGCCATGTGGTCTTTTTCTGTCGTCATATTTCTATGTTTCTAAAGTAAGTATACAAGGACCTCTTAACAGCGATGACATGCCGCCCGCTATTTGCCCCCGAACATTGTTCTTTAGAAAAGGAAGGGAGCGAAATGGTCTGATTTACATGAAAAGGAGAAAGCACCTTTGGCAGGAAGGAGGGAACGGGCCTGAGGAAGACACCCTCCGCAGAAAAGGAGAGAAAGGGGTCTTGACAGTATAACACCTGAAGCTCGGAAACACTATCACCACTAAAAAGGCAGTCTTAAGGGACAAATCCCAGATGGTGATCTGCCTGAGAGGTTTAAAGAGCAGCTTCATAAGGCTGGAAAGCACTAAGGAAAGGTCCCCACGGAGGGACCACAGAATGGAGGGGGATGCAGGACTTAGAAGCGATTGAATGGTCCACAATTGGTCTGCTGAAACAAGTGAGGGCCGAAAGCTGAATCTGTAAGGAAGCCAGGGCCAGGCCCTTATCAAAGCGGTCTTGCAGGAAGGTCAAAATATCAAGAATCTGAACCCTCTAGGGTGAAAGCTTCTGTAGAGCACACCAGGAGTCAAATCAATGCCAAACAGATGCATACGCCAGAGAAGTGGATGGGAGTCATGCCTGCAAGAGTGTAGCTATGACTTGGTGCGAATAACCCTTGTGCATGGGGTGCATGGGAATGGGAGGGAAGGCATACAGGAAGCTTTGACCTCGGTGAAGGTGAAAGGCATCTACCCCCTGGTTGTTCTGAGCAGGCGTTCTGGAGCAGAAGCGGGGAAGTTTGGCATTCTGAGGACTTGCGAACAGGTCTATCTGAAAAATGTGAGCAACCTTGTCGGCATGGAGAGACCACTCGTGGGGTAGCAGGAATTGACTAAGTTTGTCCATCAAAAGATTCTGTTTGCCTGGAAGATACACCGAAAGTAGGTGAATCTGATGATGTATGGTGAAGGACCACAGGTGTAGGGCTTCATTGCACAGCATCCAAGAGCCTGTTCCGCCCTGCTTGTTAAGGTAAACATGGCTACCTGATTGTCTGGCTGGACTAGAACTGTGTGGAAGAAAAGGTGGTCCTGGAACACCCTGAGAACACTGTGGATGGCTCTGAGTTCCAGTAGATTTATGTGGAGTTGTGACTCCTGATGAGACCAAAGACCCTGAGTGGAGAGATTGTCCAGATGAGCTCCCCAGCCCAATTTGGATGCATCCGTCATCAGGGTACATTCAAGTGGAGGCATCTGAAAAGGTGACCCTATGAAAAGGTTTTCTGGCGATTTCCACCACTGAAGAGATGAGATGAGACGTGTAGAGAGCATTATTCTGTCTCCCAGGCGACTGGATGCCTGAGACCACTGGGAAGCCAGGGTCCATTGAGCTGCACGCATATGCAGACGAGCGTATGGAACAACATGTACAGTAGATACCATATGTCCCAGGAGTTGCAGCATTTCTCAAGCAATGAGAAAGGTCTTGAGGTTTGCTTGAGATGCAAGCTGAATGAGACGAGCACAGCGGGCTTGGGCCAGAAAAACCCTTGACTGTTGAGTGTCTAGGAGAGCCCCTATGGACTCTAGAGTTTGAGAGAGAACAAGTTGGGACTTTGGAAGATTTATTACAAATCCCAAGTGTTGCAGCACCTGCATGGTGTGCGATAGGGAAAGATTGGTCTCTAGAAATGTGCTTGCTTGAATGGGCCAGTCGTCTAAGTAGGGAAAGACAAATATCCCTAGAGTCCTTAGGAATGCAGCTTCCACTGCCATGCACTTTGTAAAGACTCTTGGGGCAGAGGCGAGGCCGAAAAACAGAACTCTATATTGATAATGTTTCCCCTGGAACAGGAAATGAAGGAACCGTCTGTGTTCGGCGTGTATAAGAATGTGAGTATATGCGTCCTTTAGATCTAGAGAACAGAGACAATTTATGACTCTGGAGATAGGGGAGAAGAGTACCTAGGGAGATCATCTTGAATTTCTCCCAAAGTAGATACTTGTTCAGTTCTCTGAGGTCCAGAATGGGCCTGTATCCTCCTGTCTTCTTTGGAATGAGGAAGTAAGGAGAATAGAAGCCCAGACCTTGCTGGGAGAGTGGCACCTCATCTATTGTACCCTGTGAGAGAAGGGAGGTGACCTCCTGCAACACCAGAGCGGTGAGAGGGGTTTGAAAACAGAACTCTCTTGGAGGAGACTGGGGGGGGAGGGGGGTAGACTTTGGAAATAAAGTTTGTACCCTTCCCGTACTATGGAGAGAGTCCAGTGCTCTGATGTTATGAGATGCCAACTGTGGGCAAAGTGACAGTCTGCCGGAAATGCGGATGGTATCTGGAATCTCCAGAGGCAGGACGGCTATGTTCTCCAGAAAGACCCTGAGGAGGTTGGGTCTGCTGGGTGGCTGAGACCTGGGAGTCTGAGCCTTTCTCTGCTGTTTTGGTTGCTGCTGCCCCTTCTGGGGAGCATGGATGGGACAGTGCACCGCAGGGGTGTAAAAAGGGTAGCACTTCTTTTTCTTATTGTAAAAAGGTTTCTTCGATATCATTTTCTTAGCTGGGTGGGCAGTAGATCTAGAAAGTCTATTAAGAGTGATGTTCTAAGATTCTAGCTGAGAAGCTTTATCCTGCCAGTCCTTGCCAAAAAAGGTTTTACCAGTGTAAGGCATATTACCCAGCTTATCTTGAACCCACTGTTCAAAATCAGATGCTTGGAGTCAAGCAATCCTGCGTGCAGCAATGCATATAGCTGAAGTTCTGCTGATGTATTCAAAACAGTCAAAAGTTGCCCTGTTAACAGATTTTGAAACATTTTGGACATGCTTTACAAGGGTGAGATAATTAGCTCTTTTGTCATCAGGGAGACGAGGAGCCATCAACTCCAAATCCTTAGCCACCTCCCTAAGGAACATACCCCATATAGAGTATGCAGGAACTGATTCTGATCGATAACATGGAGGCCTGAAAACGACGATGACCAAATGCATCAAAGGTTCTTGATTCCCTGCCTGGAGGATTCGAGAAATGTGTCTTAGCACTTTTTATTTGACGCATTGCCAATTCCACCACCGTGAAATGGTGTGGTAATTGCGTCTTCTGGAAGCCGGGACACTCCGGTACCCGGTACATTGTATTGAGTTGTCGATATGTGGAGAAATGAATAGGGAGAGTAGCAGCTTCATTTGGGGCTGCAGGGTATTGAAGGATTTCAAGCTCTTCAGCCCTAGGTTCTTTCTCCGAAGTCACCATTATGGACAGACCCCAAGCAACATCGCAAATAAAGTCTTGGAAAGACATATCCTCCGGAGGGGACATGTGACGTTGTGGGGACGGAGATGGGTCCTCTGGGAGAGTTCTCATTTCCCAGGTACCGGCCGATTCGTTGTCTGACGAATCGGAGTCAGAAGATTCAAAGTATCAACGGTGTCACGCCCTTAGCCCCTTACCATGGTATGGGGGGGCATGGATTTGTTTTTGTGACTGTGGTGCTTCAACTTCTGGCCTTTCTCTAACTGGATGCCTTTACATGCATTCTGGGAAAGGTAGTTCAGTTAGATATCACTTGGGTTCAGATGAAAAAAAACACACCACCTTTGTAGTTGGGTTTGAGTGAGTGCAATTTATTCATTAGAACAAAATAAGACACGCTAGGTTCACAGATCCACCTTTTAAAGATATTTTCATCCAGGAATTCTTGCAACTTATAACAGGATAACTTGAACTGAGACAAAACAGCTTCCCTCAGCCTTAATTAGCAACACCTGCCTTCAGCAGAGCTTGCGGTGAAGATCAAAACAAACAGAAAGAAACTTTTAAACCAGGCTTCTTTTCCTTTCCAGTCCAGAGCAAATACCTGGCTATCTTGTATGCTTAAACTCAGCACTTCATACAGATAGTCCAATTCATACAAGCAATAAAACTCTTTTCCAGGTTTTCTCAACAGTTAAACAAACCAAAAGCATTTCTTACTTCCTTCAGTTGAAACGGCATCAAAAGAGCTCTGCACTGCTCACAGCTGTTTCTCAAAAGACAATCAGGAAGCTTCAGCTTTTCACTGCGTAACACTTTTCCTGAGCTTAGAACTTTAACAAGCAAACACAGCTCTCAAGGCTTTGGACACTGGAGACTTCTCTTTACGGCTGACATCACTAGCAACCATTCTTTAATTGGCAGACTGGCATGCAGAGCAGTCCATGTATGAGACCCCTTCTTCACAAGGTAAATCTGGCTCCCCCAATTCCATGGGTTCACACTCTAGCTCAGATTCAGATAGCTTGCTGGACTACTTTCTATTAGGGTTAAAGCTGTCTCTGGCAAATACGTATTGCTCCTTATTAGCTAAGCTTCTGGGACTCATACCTTGATCAAAGCCTGTAATAGCTTCACTTCTTACATGCTCTGGCCACTATCTAGCACGCCCTGTTCTCCGATTAGTGCCTCTGGCTCTCACTGCTCCATTCCTTGAGTAGGCAAAACTTCTGTTCTCTCTTTCCCTCTGGTTAGCAGTTACCGCACTCTCTGGTCTCAGGAGTCCTTCCAGTCTCTCTCCATGTGTCCTGCTTGTCCCTCTTCGTCCTCTCTCGGCTGCTCTCTGACCTGGTCTCTCTGTTGGTCTCTCACCTCCTCTGCTGCTCTCTGACCTAACTGAGCTAAACTTAAACCCCTCAGGCTCCTGCTCCACCCTCTCCCTTCTCAGGTGAGAAAGATCAAACTCCCTCGTGGCAGCTGTGTGATTAGGGGATGCAGTGACGTAAGGGTTCCTTACCCTGGGCCTGTATTCCCTATCCTTTCCACCACTAGGGGCACTCCGTTCCTCATTGTAGCCAGGAATTACTGGCTTTCTAGGAGCAAATGGAGTTTTAAGTCCTGAACCTTTTAAAATGGGTCCCTTTATTAAGGTAAATTCCTTCTTTTTACCCCTCTCTTCTAGGTCCTGATAAGCTTCCTTATCACAACGGGCAGGGTGCTCATGCTCTGCACGTATTAGATACCACTCAAAGCCAGTAGCTGAAAGTTGTGGTGCCGGAACCTCGGTACCGGAAACGGATTCGAAGGCCAGCATGGGCGGTAGCTTATTAAGTGGTAAAAAAAGTTGATGCAGGCTCTTTCGGTACTGTAGTCTGTACTGATGTTTGAGGAATCGACTGTAAAGGCTTTACGGGTACAGAGGCTGCTAAGCTCTGCTCGATGGCCAGGATACGTTGATCCATGGAGGTTGCCGATGCTTGGGTATCGGTACCGGAGTTGCGGGCCACGATCCCTGAGCATGGCACCAGGAGCTCTCTGGAGTTGGAAGCCTCGGGAGCATCCTGGGAATCCCACTAAGGTTTAGGAGGCAAGGACCTCCCGCCGGGGTTGTTTGGCCAGTGTATCTCCCCCCAGGGCAACACCCAAGGCATCTTGATGCTTAGAAAGAGATCTACCTTTGGAGGGCTGGCTAAGTCTTCGATGTTTCGATATCTGAGATCCTTGAGAGGAAGACGAAGCTCTCGATGACGTTGATGCTACCGACATTGCATCGGTGGCAAAGAGCGTGCACAGTTTCGCAGCTCTGTTCTGTAGGCTTCTCTTTGTCATCTTCCTACAGAGAGGACATTCTGACGGTTGATGATCTGGTCCCAAACACTTTAGACACCAGTCATGGGTGTCCATGGCCGAAATTGTACTGCCACATTTGGAACACTTCTTAAAATCACTGGCTGGTTTTTCATTTTGGGAAAAGGGAAAGGCCTAGGCCTAGGCCTAAGATGGCATTGATGCACCTGAAGGAAGAAAGTTTCCTTTCCTCACTAAATTTTTTTTTTAAAAGAAAGAAAGCACCAACGGGGTCAGTACCAGCATTGACGGGAAGGCAGACACGACCACAAAAAATAAGAAAAAAACCACAAATTTTCTGCGGTGACAGGAATTGCTTCTTGTCAGCTCTGCGGAAAAAGAAGAACTGAGGAGGGAGAGCTGGAAAGGCAGGAAGGCAGCTATGCAGGCACAGTGGGATGCCCCCAAAAGCTTTCCTATTGAACTCTGGGGAATGTTCCCGCACGGGCTCCATTGTTACCGTCACCCATATGTGAAGACTACATTCCTGCTTGTTCCTGGAGATAGGAAGCTACACTGGTCCTCTTGACCAGGAGCTTGACTCGAGGTGGGAAGGTGTGAATCCCAAGGGAACACCTCAAGTGTGACCTGGGAACGTCCACAGAAGGAAATTTAGGAATTTTTGAGACGTTAGAAAGACACCATCATCTGCTGGAGACAGAGAAATACTGAAGGCAACCCCTAGGAGTACTGCTACATATGCCAGGGCTGAACCAATCAAGTTCTGTTTTTTCCTCTGTCTCCAACATCTGCTGGAGGGGGACATTACCCCTTGTCTGGACTAGTCTAGCAGGATGACTTTGGAAATGCTGGATGTTGAGAGGGACTACTAGGGGAATAGAGATGATACTGGACATGGGAGGAAAAGAAACAAAAGAGATGCTGGACAAAGAGGAGTGAAACTTAAGACTCAAAGGAGATGATGGATACAGGGAGAACTAGAAAGATAGAGAGGAGATATTAGATATGGGATGGAGGGAACTAGTGAGACAGGAGACAGATGCAGGATGGGGCGAGGAAGAGAGAGGAGATACTGGACATGGGCAGAGGGGAGAGCTAATGAAAGACTAAGTAATAAGAGGCTTTGGAAGGAGAGAAAGATTGGGAATGGGAGGCTTGAGTAAGGGACAGAGATGGAACACTGTATATAAATGCAACAAAAAGCAGGAGACTGAGGATTACAGGATGAAAAGGAGAAATGGAATCTGAACAGAAAAGCAGAAAAATGCATGGAAGAAAAATGATACAAAGAGGTAAATGTTAGAGACCAACGTAGAGGACAAAATTAAGACATTAGAAGAGAAAAGAAATGGCAAATGGACATGAGCCCTTGGAAACAAAGTTAAGAAAAGATAGTGGAAAGCAGAAATCAGAGCCAGAGACCACAAATTGAAAAAATAAAATGGCCAGACAACAAGGGTAGAAAAAAATAATTTTCTTTTCTATTTAGTGTTTGGAATATGTCAGTTAGCGCAGCAAACGTACCGTTAAACTGCGTTGCCATGGTGGCCTGCACTGCAGGGCCTGCAGTTCTACTCTCCCAGATGGTCTCATGAATCGCAAGACCAGACAAGAGAGCAGAGCAGCCAGCTCCTGCAATGCAAGGCACTGTGGTAAACCAGATTAATGATAAGTTCGCCACACTGCCTCCATGAGGCTGGTTGGGAGTGGCACCCCCTTCCTGGTCAGCACCCGGGGTGGGTCACACACACTGCCCTACCCTTGGTATGCAACTGCTCTGTACCCATACACTACAAATGTTCAAGAAGCTGTACTGTAACTTCTAAGCCTCTGTATGTGCTAGGCGTGGTGAAAGCATCAAATAATTATTTTGAAAAGCATAGATTTACATATTTATGATGTCTCAGTGATAATTTTATTTGGTTACCATGTGTGGGATTCACTTGAATTTTCAGCTGCTCAAATGGGGTCACATCGGAAAAACGTTTTGGAAACACTGTGGTAGAGCCTTCCAAAAGCTTTCAATAGAAGCTGGGAAACGTTCCTGTATAGAGGCTCCATTGGGGATGTCACCAATATATGAGGACTCATTTTTGCTTGTCCAAGGAGAATATTGTAGATGGGTTTGGAGGGGGGGATAAGGGGAGAATGGTGGTGGTGGTGGGCAAACTGGAAGGAGGAAAAACTGATGGGGACAGGGCTTGGTGGTGAGAGAGAGGATTACTGCTGGTACAGAGACAGAAAATGCCTTAACACAGGGGGAAAATACTGGGTTCTAGAAAAAGACCGACTCTTACCATTATTTGTTGGTCCAAATTGCCTTTATGAACCAAGTTGGCAAGCTCATCATAATAAAGGGCTGCAGATTCAGGAGACTGTTCACTACAGGAACGCACCAGCTCCAACAAGGCGGTCACCTGAAGAAAGCAAATGGCAGGCATTTAAAAGAGATCAAGAATAAATCTGTCATCTCCTCTTGCTATTCTGAAGTTTCCTTATCTCACAGATCTCAGTATGTCATCTCCTACCAGTCTACTTTAAGCAGGGACAGTTGTTCACCTTTCATATCTGGCATTTGATCATACCATGATATCAATTCCTGCTGTGCTAGGAAGTCAAGAAAATCAAAGGACATAATATCGGGTGTATCTGACTGTCCTAAGCATTAGGTGTAAAACGTAGTTACTCACCTGTAACAGGTGTTCTCCGGGGACAGCAGGAATCAGCCCTCACATATGGGTGATGTCAGCGCCAATGGAGCCCGCGCAGATCCAATCCCCAGCTTTCAAAGAAAGCTTTTGGGAGCTACACAGCACATGTGTGGTCACCTTCCCGCCTAAAAGGTACCATCTTACCTGAATATGATGATATAGCTCAATCAAGCATAAAAAAAAACAAAAACTCATCCACATGGGGGAGGGAGTGTTGTGAGGATTTCTGCTGTTCCGTAGAACACCTGTTACAGATGAGTAATGCTTTCTCTGGAAACAAGCAGGAAGTCAATCCTCACATTTGGGACTCCAAAGCTATAGGTTACTAAAAAAAAAACCTGTAGAAGCCACAGGCGACCCAAAAAGCGGACTGTAAAGGGTAGTAGGGAGCACTGATTGGCTGGAAGTCTGACACTGCAGCAGCAGCATCAAAGATGCAAGCCCCACTCAGTAGCCTGGACATCATGGGTTGGAGGGAAGGGCTTGCACTATTTCCCGAAGAGGTGACCGAGTATGGCCTGGCTGAAGGCACTATCCCTCTGGGAGGTCTCTTCCAAATTGTAGTGCACAGTGAAAGTGTGCACAGAGGACCAGGTGGTGGTCGGGCAGATGTCTAATAAGGGCACCGAGTGCACGCTTGCCACTGAGGCCGCCATGGCAAACACATTGTGAGCAGTCACATCATGCTCCAGAGAGAGCCCCGCCTTTTGATAGGCGAAGGAAATACAGTCGTGGGAGGGTGCACTTGGAGACTGCGACCCCAAGTTAACTGGGGTCAAGAGACAAAGACCTGCTCTGAGCAGCAATGAAACTGTATCCTCTGGATGTAAAAGGACAATGCACGCTGGCAATCCAGCGTGTGGAGGGAGGTCTCCAACCTAGAAGAATGAGGCCTAGAAAGAAGGTAGTTAACACCACCTCTTGATTCAAGTGGAAGGCAGAGAAAGCATAGTTACTCACCTGTAACAGGTGATCTCCGGGAACAGCAGGAATTTAGTCTTCACATATGGGTATCGTCGGAACCGACGGAGCCTGCGTGGGAACGCTCCCTAGCGTCCAATTAGAAAGCTTTTGGGAGCATCCCACAGCGCCTGCGTGCTGCCTTCCCGCCTTTCCCAACTGCCTCTCTCCAGTTGAGTTTAAAGCTGAGACAAAGAGAGAGAGAGAGGGAAAGAGAAGAGATAGATAGAGAGATACAACTCCTAGGGGAGGTGGGTGGGTTGTGAAGACTAAATTCCTGCTGTTCCCGGAGATCACCTGTTACAGGTGAGTAACTATGCTATCTCCAGGAACAGGCAAGAATATAGTCTTCACATATGGGGACTCCCTAGCTTTACATGCCAGGGAGAGACCCCAGAAGTTGTGTGTCCCTGTGAAAGGCCTCCACTTCCCCCCATGGATCTCTGGCATCCAACCAGGGATGGTGGGTAGGAGTTGATTAGGTATGAAAGCGTAGTTACTCACCTGTAACAGGTGTTCTCCAGGAGCAGCAGGAATCAGTCCTCACTTATGGGTGACGTCGGCGCCGACGGAGCCCTCGCGGAGCAATTTTCCCCAGCTTTCAAAGAAAGCCTTTGGGAATTGCAGCGCGCATGCGCGGTCGTCTTCCCGCCCGAGGGTGCCATCTTAGCCAGTCAGATGACATAGCTAAAAAAGACAGCATAAAAATTTGCAAAAAGAACATAAGCAGACGATTGCAACTCCAAGGGGAGGAGGGAGGGTAGTGAGGACTGATTCCTGCTGCTCCTGGAGAACACCTGTTACAGGTGAGTAACTACGCTTTCTCCAGGACCAAGCAGGAAGTCAGTCCTCACTTATGGGACTCCCAAGCTCAAGGCTACCGGAGACCCTAAGCACAAAAATGAGCTCCCTCTAGCTCAGCAGCACAGAAGGATAGAATCTTCGCTGAATTATCACCCACCGGTAGCCCACATCCGGGATGGAGGGTAGGAGTTGCTCAGACCTCAAAGAGATTACGGAGGACTGCCTGTCCGAAAGCACTGTCCCTACGGGACTCCCTCTCGAGACAGTAATGGACCGCAAAAGTCTGGCTCGAAGACCAAGTAGCGGCCCGGCAGATGTCTGCCAGCGGAACAGAGCGGAGGTAAGCCACTGACGTGGCCTTTGCCCGAACGCAATGAGCCGTGACTCGACTTTCTAAGGAGAGTCCGGCTGCCCCATAAGCCCAAGAGATACAGTGCGCAACCCAGATGGACAGAGTACGCTTGGAGACCGGGAGCCCCAATCTATTGGGGTCAAAAGACACAAAAAGCTGAGCAGCTTTACGGTGCTCCCGCGTACGGTCAAGGTAGAAGTTCAGAGCCCTTCTACAGTCCAGGGTATGGAGGACCGTCTCAGCTCGGCTGGAGTGTGGTCTGGGAAAGAAGGTTGGAAGTACCACCTCCTGATTGATGTGAAAAGGGGAGACCACTTTAGGCAGAAATTTCGGATGAGTCCGTAGGACCACCCTATTCTTGTAGAACCTAGTGTAAGGGGGATCAGAGACGAGGGCCTGCAATTCACTCACGCATCTAGCGGAAGTGAGGGCTATCAAGAACAGTGTTTTCCAAGACAGAAAACGGAGAGAACAGGTAGCCATAGGTTCAAAAGGCGGACAGGTGATCCGCTGCAAAACCACATTCAGGTCCCAGTCAGGCGCTGGCGGGCGCAGAGGTGGTTTAAGTAGAAGGAGACCTCGGAGAAACCTCGCTACGAGAGGGTCATTGGAGAGAGGTCTGCCGTCCACCGGCACATGATGTGCCGAAAGAGCACTGAGGTGAACTTTGACGGAGTTGGACTTAAGTCCCAGATTAGAGAGGTGCAGCAAGTACTGCAAGATCACCGACACCGGGCAGGAGAAGGGATCCTGAGACTGTTGGGTACACCAGACTGCAAAGCGACGCCATTTAAGGACGTAGCATTTGCGGGTAGAAGGCCGTCGCGAAGCCAAGACGACCTCCTCCACCTCCGCCGGCAGGAGAAGGGGAGCAAGGACTACCCTCTCAGCAGCCAGGCCATGAGGTTGAGAGACCTGAGGTTGGGGTGCAGGAGGGACCCCTGATCCTGAGTGAGGAGATCCGGTTGTACCCCCAGAGGGATTGGATCCTCCACCGCCAGTTGCAGCAGGAGCGGAAACCACGGCTGCCTGGGCCAGCGAGGGGCCACCAGGATCATGAAGGCTTTGTCTCGGAGAACCTTGAAAAGAGTCCGAGAGACTAGCGGGATGGGAGGGAAAGCGTACAGAAGGCTCCCCGACCACGAGATCAGAAAGGCGTCCGCCGCAACCCGAAGGGGGTGTGGCTGACGAGAGCAGAAGCGAGGAAGCTGCCGGTTGTGAGGACTGGCAAAGAGATCCACCGTGGGGAGACCCCACTTGAGGAAGAGCTTCTGAACTACCAAGGGATCCAGACGCCACTCGTGCGGCTGGAGGACCCTGCTGAGTTTGTCTGCAAGGCAATTTTCTTGGCCCGGGAGATAAACTGCCTTGAGGAGAATGCCGTGACTGACGGCCCAAGAGCAGAGCTTCTGTGCCTCCCGGCAGAGGAGGAAGGAGCCCGTGCCCCCCTGCTTGTTCACGTAGAACATGGCAACTTGATTGTCCGTCTGGACAAGGATGGACTGTTGGGAAGTCAGGTGGGAGAAGGCCTTGAGAGCTAGGCGGATCGCCCTGAGCTCCAGGAAGTTGATCTGCTGAGCAGACTCCCACGTGGTCCAGAGGCCCTGAGTACGTGCCTCTTGGCAATGTGCTCCCCAGCCCAGGAGGGACGCATCGGTGGTCAGCACCCGGGTCGGCTGAGGTGACTGGAAAGGCATTCCGAATATCAGGTTCGGCTGCCGGAGCCACCACCGGAGAGACGAGACCAGCGGCTCGGAAACGCGCACTAGGTCTGCTAGGCCGCCCGTGGCTTGTCGCCACTGCTGGCGGAGACGCCATTGAGCAGACCGCATATTCAGGCGGGCATTGGGGGTCACATGGACGGTGGAAGCCATATGGCCGAGCAGTCTCAGGAAGCGCCTGGCGGAGAGCAGGGGCTGGCTGCGAAAGCGGTCGGCTAGGTCCATGAGCCGTTGAGCCCTGTCGAGCGGTAGGTATGCTCGCGCCTGAGGAGTGTGCAGCCTTGCGCCGATGAACTCGAGATCCTGTGAGGGGAGCAAAGTGGACTTTGCGAAGTTTATAACAAAGCCCAAGTGCTGCAGCAGAGTCACCGTGCGGCACGTGGCGTTGGTGACCTCCTGAGCGGACGCTGCTCTGATGAGCCAGTCGTCGAGGTACGGAAAGACATAGAGGCCGTGAAGCCGGAGATGGGCCGCCACGACCGCGAGACATTTTGTGAAGACTCGCGGTGCGGAGGACAGGCCAAAGGGCAGTACTCTGTACTGGTAATGATTTCCTGCCACCACAAACCTCAGGTATTGTCGGTGGCTTGGGTGGATGAGGATGTGCGTGTAGGCATCCTTTAGATCCAAGGAGCATAGCCAATCTCCCTGCTGGAGGTAGGGCAGAAGGATTCCAAGGGTAAGCATTTTGAACTTCTCCCGCACAAGGAACTTGTTGAGGTTGCGCAAGTCCAGGATGGGTCTGAGGCCCCCTGTTCTCTTTGGTATCAGAAAATACCTTGAATAAAAGCCTTGACCTCTCAGGTGGTGTGGCACCGGTTCCACCGCCTGTTCCTGCAGAAGACCTGCTAACTCCTGAAGGAGCAACTCCCTGTGCAGAGGGGGGCGCGGAGGTTCTCCCGGAAAATAGGAGGGAGGGACCTGATGGAAGTGGAGAAGATAGCCTTCTCGCACGACCTGAAGCACCCAGGCATCTGCGGTGATGCTGGACCACCTGTGGGCGAAGTGAACCAGCCGGCCTCCGGTGCTGGGAGGAACCAGCGGGGGGGGGAGAGGCTATGCTTAGCGAGTCAAAAGCCCCCACCCTGCTGAGCAGGGGCTGGTGGTGCAGGCTTGGGGGCTTGCTGCCTACGGGACCCGTTACCCCGTCCCTTGGCCTGCTGGCCCTGTTGGGGAGCTGCAGGGGCCTGATATTGGGGGTATTGTTTGTAGGCAGCCGCCTTCCTCGGGTAAAAGGACTTTTTCCCCGAGCCCTTCTTTTTCTGGGAAGGGGCGGAGGTCTTCCTAGAAAGCCTGGTCCTGGTGAGAGTCTCAGTCTCAATTTGCGCAGCCTTTTCCGCCATGGGCTTGCCAAAGAGGTTTTCGCCTCGGCAGGGGACATCGACCAACTTGTCCTGCACCCAGGGCTCAAGGTCTGACGACTGAAGCCAAGCCTGTCGGCGGGCACCGATGCCGGCTGCGGCCACTCGAGCCGAGGCTTCAAAGCCATCATAGGCTGCTCGGGACATGAACTTTGAGCATTCCCGAATGCCAGTGGACAAGGCTAGGAACCTCCGCAAGGGCTCCTCGGAGAGACCAGCGGAGAATCCGGCTAGCTCTTTAGCCAGATCCCGGAGATACATGCCCATGTATAGCTGGTAAGTCTGGACACGACATGCGAGCATAGAGCCCTGGAAGCACTTCTTGCCAAGGCCATCCAGGTTACGGGCCTCCCTTCCAGGAGGCACCGAGGAGTGCATCTTCTGGCTCTTAAGACGATGCATGGCCGATTCCACTACCATGGAATGGTGTGGCAGCTGTGCCTTTTGAAAGCCAGGGCTCTTGCGGACTCGATAGATAGAATCGACCCGCTTGCTCAGGACCGGCGAGGAGGCCGGACTCTCCCACATGCGGAAGAGTAGTCGTTCCAGCATAGGAGGAACCGGCACAGTAAAGTGTTCCCTCGCGGGAGAGTCATACTGGAGGGCGTCGAGCTCTTCGGCTCGAGGCTCCTCCTCGGGATCCGCAGGGAAGGCCAAAGCCTTGGCCATATCCCTAACGAAGTCCGAGAACCGGGCATCCTCCGGGGGGGACTGCTTCCGAGGCTCGGACTCCGGTGAGTCCGATGGGACACACCGAGTCCGGAAAGAATCAGGTGACTCTTCCTCCTCAGACTCCCAGACCGACTCCGACGAGGACTCGGTGGGGTCGGCCCGGGCAGGGAGCGGCGCCAGCCGTCCTGACGCCGAGGGAGTCGGCGTCGGCGACCTCGGTCCCGAACGGGAGGCCGAGGGTGACCTCGACCGAGGATCGACTCGAGTTCTCATTGACTCGAGGATCGGCTCGGTCTCCGGGGTCGACTTGGACGTCGACGTCCCGGCGGTCGGGGCAGCGGCGCCAGCGAAGCCAGCGAGCAGTGCCCTCTGCTGGTCCATGAAGGCAGACAGTCTGCTCTCCAAGGCCGTCAACCTGAGTCCGAGCTCAGGTGACCCAGCAGCCCCCGACTCGGGCCCCGACGGCGTCGGGCCCGACGTCGGCTGTCGCGGAGGCGAGTCCAGAAGGACCACAGGACTTACCCGGGCAGGCATCTCCGACTCCAGGCGAGGTCGCTTCGGGATGTGTTCCTTCTCCAAGGACCCGGGGCGGCTGTCGGGGCTATGCGACCTGGCCCTCGCGGAACCAGGAGCGTCCACCGACGCCGCCCTCGCGGGTTTTACCTTCCGACGATGGTCCCCGGAGGGAGAACCCCGGTCGGAGGAGCTCCGGCGACGGTCCGAGCTGGAGCCTTTCGACGCGGAGGCCTCCGACGAGGTCCGGGTACGGCTGGGGTCAGCGAAGATTCTCTCACGCTGATGCCGCCGACTTCTCAACGCCTTTGAGGACAGTTTGCTGCAGGGCCCACAGATCAGTTCCTCATGATCCGGGCCCAGGCAGCGGAGGCAAAAGTCGTGTGTGTCGGTTAGTGACATATTTCGGTCACACCGACCACACCGCTTAAACCCACTGGCAGCCATCGGGGGAAAAAGGGCCCCTGCGAGGTCAAAGGACCGGGCTGCCAGGGAAACCGAAAACGAAAGCTGACTAAGTCAGAAAAACCGAAAAAAGTAAGAGGACTCGTGAACGGCGTCGCGAGTCCGGGCGGGAAAAATATCGGCGTCGAACCGAAGGAAAAAAGGATAAAATAAAGAAGAAAATCAATTTTTTCGCGGGGACAAGACGGGGACGTCTGTAGGGCTCCGCGGAAAAAAGAAGACTGGCTAAGATGGCACCCTCGGGCGGGAAGACGACCGCGCATGCGCGCTGCAATTCCCAAAGGCTTTCTTTGAAAGCTGGGGAAAATTGCTCCGCGAGGGCTCCGTCGGCGCCGACGTCACCCATAAGTGAGGACTGACTTCCTGCTTGGTCCTGGAGAAACAGGTGTTTGAGAACAGCCTGACCAAACAAGGCATCCCGGCGGGAGTCCTTGTCCAAGCAGTAATGGGCTGTGAAGGTATGAACCGAGGCCCAGGTGGCCGCTCGACAGATCTGGTCGATGGACACAGAATTTAGATGAGCCATAGAGGCTGCCATGGCCCTCACATTGTGAGCTGAGACATGGCCTTCCAGAGAAAGGTTCTTACTCTGGTAGGCGAAAGAAATACACTGAGCAATCCAATTGGACAGAGTTCTCTGAGAGACTGGAAGTCCTAAATGAGAGGAATCAAAAGCAACAAAGAGTTGAGAGGACTTTCTATGTTGCTGTGTCCTTTGTAAGTAAAAAGCAAGAGCTCTTTTACAATCCAGGGTATGAAGATTCCTCTCCGCACTTGATGCATGAGGTCCTGGAAAAAAGACAGGTAAATAAACCTCCTGGTTCAGATGAAAAGGTGAGACCACTTTAGGCATAAAGTGTGGATTAGTCCTAAGGACTACCTTGTCGTGATGGAACCTTGTATAAGGAGGATTAGCCACCAAGGCTTGCAGCTCACTGATGCTACGAGCTGAAGTGACTGCAATGAGAAAAATAACCTTCCAGGAAAGAAATTTCACGGAGGTAGTGGCTAAGGGTTCAAAGGGTGGCTTCATAAGCTGGCCAAGAACCAGATTCAAGTCCCATGCCACTGGAGGTGGTCTGATGGGAGGTTTAGTCAAAAGAAGGCCTCTCATGAATCTTGCTTTAAGAGGATGAGAGGAAATAGGCTGTCCATTGAGAGGCTTAAGGGATGCTGCAATAGCACTCAAATGGACTCTTACTGAATTCGTTTTAAGGCTTGCATGGGATAAATGCAGCAAATACTGTAGTAAAGAATTCAGAGGTATTGCAAGAGGGTTAAGACCCTTCTCTGCACACCAAATGGTAAACCTTTTCCATTTAAAAACATAGGAACATCTAGTGGAAGGCTTTCTGGAAGCATGAAGGATATCCTTCACTTGCTGAGAAAGATGCAAATCGTGAAGGTCTAGGCCTTCAGCAACCAGGCTCTGAGGTGAAGAGACTGGGGATTTGGATGCCACAACGTTCCCTCCTCCTGAGACAGGAGGTCTGGAGCAGATCCCAAGTCCAGGGAGGGAGCTTGGGAGAGATGTAGAAGTAGAGGGTACCACACTTGGCGTGGCCAAAGTGGTGCTATGAGGATCATAGACCCCTTGTCTCTCTGAAGTTTGAAGAGTGTCTTGGGAATAAGGGGAATAGGTGGAAAGGCATAGAGGAAGTCTTGCCCCCAATGAAGGAGGACGGCATCACTGGCCTGAACTCCCTGACATGGAATTCTGGAGCAGAACCGGGGAAGTTTGGCATTCCACGGACTTGCAAAGAGGTCTATGTCCGGGGTTCCCCAAATTCGGAAGATCCTGGCTATCTGGTCCCCATGGAGGGACCATTCGTGTGGAAGCAGAACTCGACTGAGTCTGTCTGCCCAAGAGTTTTGAACCCCTGGAAGATACGCTGCCATGAGATGAATTTGATGCTCTCTGGCGAAGGCCCACAATCTCAGAGCTTCGTTGTAAAGCGACAGAGAGCCAGTCCCACCCTGCTTGTTCACGTAGAACATGGCTAGTTGGTTGTCCGTGTGGATAAGGACTGTCTTGTAACTGAGCAAGGTGTGGAAGACTCTGAGAGCTAGAAAAATTGCTCTGAGCTCTAAGAGGTTGATATGTAGAGATGTCTCCTCTAGAGACCAGATGCCTTGAGTGGAGAGATCTTGAAGATGAGCTCCCCAGCCCCTTGGAGAGGCATCTGTTGTAAGGGTTGCTTGGGGTAACTCCTGTTGAAAGGGGGATCCCAGCAACAGATTTTGAGTGGACTTCCACCAGTGGAGGGACCAAAAGAGGCGACTGGAGGTTGCTATTTTGTCTGACAAGCAACCTGATGACTGGGTCCATTGGGTGGACAGAGTCCACTGAGCTGCCCTCATGTGAAGGCAAGCGTAAGGAACCACATGCACAGTGGATGCCATGTGGCCTAACAGTTGTAACATCTCTCGAGCAGTTAAACGGGATTTTAACTGAATTTGTGAGGCTAACTGCAACAAGCGTAGGCAACGGGCCTGGGGAAGATAGGCCCTTGCAGTTGTGGTATCCAGTAAGGCCCCTATGAACTCTAGAGACTGAGTAGGGGTGAGATGTGATTTTGTAAAGTTTATTACAAGTCCCAGATACTGAAGGATATGGCTTGTGCAGGTTAGAGAAGTCTGGGCCTCTGACTGGGATGGAGCTCGGATGAGCCAGTCGTCCAGATATGGGAATACGAATATCCCTAGAGTACGTAGAAATGCAGCTACTACTGCCATGCATTTTGTGAACACCCTTGGTGCAGAGGCCAGACCGAAAGGAAGCACTCTGTATTGTTAGTGCTTCCCTTGATAAAGGAACCGAAGGAACCTTCTGTGTGTTGGATGGATGAGGACATGGGTGTACGCATCCTTGAGGTCTAGAGAGCAAAGCAAATCCTGACTCTGAAGGTATGGAAGGAGAGTACCGAGAGAAATCATCTTGAATTTCTCCTTGCATAGAAACTTGTTCAATTCTCTGAGATCTAATATGGGTCTGTAGCCCCCTGTTTTCTTTGGGATAAGAAAGTAGGGGGGAGTAGAACCCTGAGCCCTGTTGAAGAAGGGGTAATTCTTCTATTGCCCCTTGGGCAAGAAGGGTAGTAATCTCTTGACCCAGAAGGTCGAGGAGAGATGTCTGCGAATTGAACTGTCTCACCATGGTGTGAGGAGGAAGGTTTAAGAAATGAAGCTTGTACCCCTCCCTTATGATGGAGAGGGTCCATTGCTCTGCTGTGATTTGTTCCCATCTGGGAGCAAAGTAAACCAACCTTCCTGGAATGGTGAGAGGCTCTGGATGTTCTAGAGCCAGAAAGGCTAAGCTCTCTAGTTGTAAGTCAAAGGCCCTGAGGAGGCTGAGGCTGTTGGGCCGTAGCAGTCCTAGCAGCCTTAGGCTTGGCCTGTTTTGGTTGTTGCTGTCTCTTTGTAGCAAAACGACCTGCAGTAGATGACTGCTGACCATAAGCAGAATAATATCTCCCTTTTTGGGAAAAAAACCTTTTTTGAACAATCTTTTCTTAAAATGAGCAGAAGTAGACTTTGAAAGTCTATCTAAGGCAGAATTTTCAGCATCCATTTGGGTGGCCTTTGCTTGCCAATCTTTGCCAAAAAGCTTTTCACCTGTACAAGGAAGGTTTCCTTGTCCATCTTGAACCCAAGGTTCCAAATCAGAAGCTTGTAACCAAGCAACTCTGCGTGCACCTATGGCAATGGCCGAGGCTCTGCTGGCACCTTCAAAAGAGTCAAAGGCTGCACGGTTGGAAAACTTGGAAATATCCTGGGCATGTTTGAGCCAGGTGAGGAACTCTTCCCTTTTATCTTCTGAAATGAAAGGAGATAAAGTTTGCAGCTGATCTGTAACTTCTTTTAGAAACATCCCCATATAGAGACTATAGGAGTTGATTCTGGCAACAAGCATACTGGCCTGGAAAATTCTCCTGCCAAAGGCATCTAAGGTTCTGCATTCTCTTCCTGGAGGAGCAGAAGAGTGCCTTTTTGTACTCTTTATCTTCTTCATGGCAGACTCCACCACAATGGAGTGGTGAGGGAGCTGAGTCTTATGAAAGCCAGGACAAGGAGGAACACGATACATGGTGTCCAACCTGCGAGAATGAGGGGAAGTGGTGAGAGGAGTCTCCCATATGCCCAACATGTGATCATAAAGAATCTCAT
Source organism: Ichthyophis bannanicus (assembly GCA_033557465.1). Taxonomy (NCBI): domain Eukaryota; kingdom Metazoa; phylum Chordata; class Amphibia; order Gymnophiona; family Ichthyophiidae; genus Ichthyophis; species Ichthyophis bannanicus. The sequence continues at coordinate 25,302,758 of CM066046.1, read as the reverse complement.
GTATTGGTAAAGTGGCTTGCCTCTTTAGGAGCCTTAGGATATTGTAAAATATTTAATTTTTTGGCTCTAGGCTCTGTCTCAGGGGCCACTGAGATGGAAAGACCCCTGGCCACTTCCCTAATGAAGTCTTGAAAAGACAAGTCCTCTGGAGGAGACATTCTCCTTTTTGGAGAAGAGGGCTCCTGAGGATGAATCATCGATGCTTCGACAGAGACCTCTGATTCATCAGAGTCTTCAGAGGAATCGAAGTATTGCCTGTCTGGATGCTCCTGCAGAGCCCGATACGCATACCGGGTGGTATCGTCATCGGGAGTGATCGGTTCCGATTCGGTACCGATGGGCATCACCGAACAGTGTACCGCTGCAGTCGACCCCGAAGCGGATGTCGATGCAATCCGTACCGGCACCGGAACCGATGTCGGTACCGGCAACAGAGTTTGTTGCGGTACCGAAGGCGTCGCAGCTTGTATGAATGCCGTTATGGCACGCTGCATGGTCAGGATATTCTGATCCATTGACGCAACCAATGTCTGGACTTCGGTACCAGTGGCAACGACCGGTACCCCAGAACATGGCAACAGGTGATCGGTCGAGGCCGAGCCATTGATGTCAACCTGTGACCCCATAGATAAAGCTTTGGAAGCTGGAGCCTCCCGCCGGGGTAATTTTGCCGGTGCGGATTCCTCGAGGGCAAGCCCGGAGGCATCTCGATACTTGGAGGGAGATCTACCCTTCGAGGACCAGCTGGATTTAAGTTTGGTTACCTGAGATCCATGTGAGGAAGAAGCAGCCCTGGAAGACGTTGATGCAACCGAAGCTGCATCCGAGGGTGAACAGGGTACTGAGCTTAGCTGCTCGATTCTGTAGACCTCTTTTAGACATCATGGAGCAGGACTCACAATCCGCAATGGAGTGGTCAGGACCCTAAACATTTTAGACACCATTCATGGGTGTCAGTGACAGAAATAGTGCCGCTGCACTTCGTGCATTTTGTAAACCCAGAAGCGGGCTTTTCCATGAGGAAAAATGTCCTAGGCCTAAGGCCAAGAAGAAAATGCACTGAAGTGAGAGAAAACAGTAGTTTTTTTTTTTTTTTTAGAATACAGAAAGAAAAGACCGGCGGTACCGCTCCAGCGTTGAGAAGGCAGACACGCAACCAAAGAAATAAAATAAAATAAAGAAATTCTTCAGCGGTGACAGGAACACGACCTGCTGGCTCCGCGGAAAAGAAGAACTGGAGAGAGGCGGTTAGGAAAGGCGGGAAGGCAGTGCGCAGGCGCTGTGGGATGCTCCCAAAAGCTTTCCTTTTGGACGCTGGGGAGCGTTCCCGCGCAGGCTCCGTTGTTACCGACGATACCCATATGTGAAGACTCATTCCTGCTTGTTCCTGGAGATTAGGTTGTCCATTTAGAGGCTTGAAAGAAGCTGCAATAGCACTCAAATGGATTCTTACAGAGTTAGTTTTAGTCCTGCATTGGATAAATGAAGGAGATACTCCAGTAATGATTCCAGATGTATCGCAAGGGGGTTAAGACCCTTCTGCGAACACCATATGGTAAACCTTTTCCACTTGAAAGCATAAGAGCCTGTTGTGGAAGGCTTCCTGGAAGCATGAAGGACATCCTTTACTTGCTGAGAGAAGTTAAGATTTTGAAGATCTAGGCCTTCAGCAACCAAGCTCTGAGGTGCAGAGATTGGGGATTGGGATGCCATAGCATTCCGTCCTGAGAAAGGAGATCTGGAGCAGATCCTAACTACAGGGAGGGGGCTTGAGAGAGATGAAGAAGCAGAGGGTACCACACTTGCCGTGGCCAATGTGGAGCTATGAGAATCATACGACCTCTGTCTCTCTGAAGCTTGAAAAGGGTTTTGGGAATTAGGGGAATGGGTGGAAAGGCATAAAGGAAGTCTTGACCCCAGTTAAGGAGGAAAGCATCCCTGGCCTGAGAGCCCTGAGCCGGAATTCTGGAACAGAACCGGGGAAGTTTGGCATTCAATGGACTTGCAAAGAGGTCTATGTCCGGGGTTCCCCAAATTTGAAAGATCTTGGCTACCTGGTCTGCATGTAGAGACCATTCGTGTGGAAGCAGAACTCGACTGAGTCTGTCTGCTCAAGAGTTTTGTATGCCTGGAAGATACACTGCCAGGAGATGAATCTGATGCTCTCTGGCGAGGGCCCATAGTCGCAAAGCTTTGTTGCAAAGCGACAGAGAGCCTGTTCCCCCCTGCTTGTTCACATAGAACATTGCTACCTGATTGTCCGTATGAATGAGGACTGTCTTGTAGCTGAGCAGGGTATGGAACACTCGAAGAGCAAGGAAGATTGCTCTGAGCTCTAAGAGACTGATATGCAGATGACTCTCCTGTGGAGTGCAGGTGCCTTGGTGGAGAGGTCTTATAGATGAGCTCCCCAACCCATTGATGAAGCATCTGTTGTGAGAGTTGCCTGGGGTAAGGGTTGTTGAAAAGGGGACCCCAGCAACAGGTTTTGAGTGGACTGCCACCATTGGAGAGACAAAATAAGGCGACTTGCATTTGCTATTTTGTCTGACAGGCTCCCTGATGCCTGGGTCCATTGGTTGGATAAAGTCCACTGGGCTGCTCTCATATGGAGGCGAGCATAAGGAACCACATGCACTGTGGATGCAATGTGGCCTAGTAGTTGTAGCATTTCTCAGGCAGTGAGATGAGGTTTTAGCACTGCTTGAGAAGCTAACTGCACCATGCGAAGGCAACGGGCCTGGGGGAGATAGGCCCTTGCCTTTTTGGTATCCAGCAAAGCTCCGATAAATTCTAGAGACTGAGTGGGAGTTAGACTGGATTTTGGGATGTTTATGACTAGGCCCAAATACTGAAGAATATGCATTGTGCAAGATAGAGAAGCTCTGGCCTCTGGCTCTGATGGGGCTCGAATGAGCCAGTCGTCTAAGTAGGGGAAGACGAATATGCCTAGAGTGCGAAGAAATGCTGCTACCACAGTCATGCATTTTGTGAAAACTTTTGGACCTGAGGCCAGGCCAAAGGGAAGCACCCTGTATTGGTAGTGCTTTCCTTGAAAAAGGAACCGAAGGAACTTTGTGTGTTGGATGGATGAGAACATGGGTGTATGCATCCTTGAGATCTAGAGAACAAAGCCAATCCTGACTCTGAAGATAAGGCAGCAGAGTTCCTAGAGAAATCATCTTGAATTTCTCTTTGAACAGGAATTTGTTCAATTCTCTGAGGTTCAAAATAGGTCTGTATCCCCGTTTTCTTTGGGATAAGGAAATAGGGGGAGTAAAACCCTGTACCCTGTACAGAAATGGGTACTTTTTCTATTGCCCCTTGGGCAAGAAGTATGGTGACCTCTTGATTTAACAGGTTGATGAGAGAGGTCTGAGAATTGAACTGTTTTAGTATTGTGAGAGGGGGCATGCTCAAGAAATGAAACTTGTACCCCTCTTTTATGATGGAGAGTGTCCAATGCACTGCTGTTATCTGCCCCCATCTTGGGGCAAAGTGACATAACCTTCTTGGAATGGTGGAAGGCTCTTGTCCATTTAGAACAAGAAGGCTAAGTTCTCTAGATGCAAGTCAAAGACCTTGTGGAGGCTGAGACTGCTGAGGCAGTTGAGGCTTAGCAGTCTTTGCTTTTCTTTACTGGGAAGGTTGCTGACCCTTCCGGACAAGTTGACCTGCAGGGTGTCCCTGCTGGGAATAGGCAGGATAAAACCTTTTCGTTTTAGAAAAGAATGGTTTCTTGAAAGATTTCTTTCTTGCAGGATCAGCTGTGCCCTTGGATAGTCTGTCCAAGGTGGAGTTGTCAGCATCCAACTCATTGGCCTTTTCTTGCCAATCTTTGCCAAACAGGTTCTCACCAGTACAAGGAATATTGCCCAATTTGTCTTGTACCCAGAGCTCCAAATCAGATGCCTGGAGCCAGGCAATTCTACGTGCACCTATGGCAATGGCAGAGGTTCTGCTTATGCACTCAAAACAGTCAAAAGCTGCACAATTGACAAATTTGGAAACATCTTGAGCATGTTTGACCAATGTGAGAAAATCTTGTCTCCTATCCTCAGGAAGAAGAGGACTCAAAACCTCTAAATCTCCTGTGATTTCCTTCAGGAACATTCCCATATATAAAATATAGGAACTGATCCTGGCAGAAAGCATGGAAGCTTGGAAGGTACGTCGTCCAAAAGCATCCAAAGTTCTGCACTCACGTCCTGGGGGATTAGAGGCATGCCTCTTTGCACTCCTGATCCTTCTCATAGCTGACTCCACCACAATGGAGTGGTGAGGGAGCTGAGTTTTCTGGAAACCAGGACAAGGAGGGACTCGATACATAGTGTCAATTCTACAAGAATGAGGAGAGGTGGTAAGAGGGGTCTCCCACATTCTGAGCATGAGATCGTGCAAGATCTCATGGATGGGCAAAGTAACTGCCTCCTTAGGAGCTTTGGGATATTGCAAAATTTCCAGCTCCTTTGCTCTGGGCTCTGTTTCAGGAGCCACAGTAATGGAGAGACCCCGAGCCACCTCCCTGATGAAATCCTGGAAGGAGATATCCTCTGGAGGAGACATCCTGCGTTTAGGGGAGGAGGGCTCCTCTGGAAGAAGTGCTCCGGTATCGACAGAATTATCGGAATCCTCAGATTCCTGAGAACTCGAAGTACCTTCTGTCCGGATGCTCCTGTAGAGCCCGATACCCGTACCGACCAAAGTCGGTACCGGGGGGAATCGGTACCGGAGGGCATCGGGTGACTGGGTGCCGGCAATGCGGACACCGATGTCGATGCAATCGGTACCTGTGCCGATACCGGTGCCGGAGTCGGTGCCGATACCGGTGCCGGAGTCGGTGCCGATACCGGTGCCGGAGTCGGTGCCGATGCCGCAAAGAGAGCCGCCAGACTGCATTCAATAGTCAAGAACCTCTGGTCTATCAACGCTGCCGATGCCTGGATGTCGGTACCGGAGAAGACAGCCGGTACCCCAGAGCATGGCACCAGTAGTTCTGCCGAGGTCGAGGCCTTGAGAACGTCCTGCAGCCCCGATAATGCTTTGGAAGCCGAAGCCTCCTGCCGGGGCAATTTTGCTGGTGCAGAATCCTCAAGGGCAACGCCAGAGGCATCTCGGTGCTTAGAGGGAGATCTACCCTTTGAGGACTGGCTGGACTTATGTTTAGTTACCTGAGATCCACGGGAGGAAGCAGCAGCCCTGGAAGACATCGATGCCACCGAAGCTGCATCAGAGGGAAACAGGGTACTGAGCTTAGCAGCTCAGTTCTGCCGACCTCTTTTAGACATCATGGCACATGACATACAATCCGTGATGGAATGGTCAGGACCTAAACATTTCAGACACCATTCATGGGTGTCGGTGACGGAGATGGTACCGCCACACTTGGTGCACTTTTTGAAACCTGAAGCAGGTTTCTCCATTGTAGGAAAAAGTTTGGGGCCTAAGGCCCAAAATGGTGCGTGCACCTGGGAAAAATACTAAATATATATTGTGACAAGGAAGCCTGTTTTGAGCCTATGAGTATAGAAAAGGCCAATGACTAACTTAGAGAGGAGAAATCCCTGCACGGCATGGATTTCAGGCCCCTCATAGAGAAAGAAACTTGAGGGAGAGAAAGTTCAGGCAACCACACCCTAACTCCTATGACGTAACTGCAGGCTTGAGAGGTGATTACAATCACCTGGGAGGAATGGAGGAAGGGCTGGAGCCCTGGAGAGGGAAATATAAACCTCTGCTAAAGCAGAGGAAAGAGGAAGCTCAGAGGAAAGGAGAAGCTCTGGGGTGGCAGAGGTCTCAGGAGGTTCGGAAGATTCAGAGAATTCAGGGGAATCAGGAGTGGAACCAGGAGCACCTGCAGATCTCCAGGAGAGAACCCAGAGAAAAATACAGAGAGCTGCTCAAGAGAGGCTGGAAGGAGACAAGGAACCATAGCGAGCACAACCAGGGAGAACAGCCCAGTGTTTCAGGTACTGACTGTCTGTATCGGGGAGAGTTGAGCTCAGGAGAGACATTAGAACCCCCAGGGAGGCTGTATTCTGAGCACTGTGTCCAGAGCTCAGAACAGGACACTGCCCTAACACCAGAGGATATGCAGATTGAGTTGGCAGGGGAGGAATTGCAAGATCTAGATATCCCCATGGAATCATTATGCTAAAGGCTAGCATTGAATGAGAAAGTCTCCTAAAAGCAGGTAACTGGAATTGAGCCAGGAATTGGGTTTGAAGAAAACTCCACGCGTTTGCATTTCTCAGGGAAAGTGCTGAGTCACGTTGAAGAGAAAGCTTGTGAATGTTTATTACTTGTTTTCTTATTTTGAGTTTAAAACCTATCCTGAAAGGAGGGAAAGAAGAGGTTGTTCCAGAGGAACTGAGTTATTTTTTGCTATTGAGTGCATCACAAACACAAGGTTAAAAGAGTAGTTACTCACCTGTAACAGGTGTTCTCCAGGAGCAGCAGAAATCAGTCCTCAAATATGGGTGACATCGACGCCGATGGAGCCCCTGCGGAGCATTTCCCCAGCTTTCTATGAAAGCCTTTGGGAATACTGTGCGTCCCCATCTTGCTCAGTCAAATGACATAGCTAAAAAAACAGCACACAAAAAGTAAAATAAACTATGAACAACTGCAACTCCCAGGGGAGGAGGGAGGGTTGTGAGGACTGATTCCTGCTGCTCCTGGAGAACACCTGTTACAGGTGAGTAACTACTCTTTCTCCAGAACCAAGCAGGAAGTCAGTCCTCACATATGGGTGACTCCCTAGCTCAGGGCTACCAGGAACCCAGGCTGAACAAGAGAACTCCCTTTAGTACCAGCATCAAAGAAAGGCTTTTCACTGAAAGAACCTCCACCGGTAGCACAACGGAGGGCTGGAGGGCAGGAGTTGCCTAAACCTCAAAGAGATTCCGGAGTACTGCCTGGCCAAAAGCACTGTCCCTAAGGGACTCCCTCTCCAGGCAGTAATGGGCCGGAAAAGTCTGGCTTGAGGACCAAGTTGCAGCCCTGCAGATGTCCGCCAACGGTACAGAGCGGAGATAAGCTACTGAGGCAGCCATTGCCCTGACACGATGGGCCGTGACCCGACCCTGCAAAGGAAGGTCAGCTACCCTGTAAGCCCAGGTGATACAGTCAGCCACCCAGATGGACAAGGTACGCTTGGACACAGCTAACCCCAAATTATTAGGGTCAAATATATGAAGAGCTGAGTAGCCCTTCTATGTCCCTGCGTACGGTCAAGATAGAAGGATAAGGCCCTCCTACAGTCCAGGGTATGCAGGACTGCTTCAGCCTGGCTTGCATGAGGCCTAGGGAAGAATGTCGGAAGAACCACCTCCTGGGTTGAGGTGTAAAGAGGAGACAACCTTAGGAAGGAACTTAGGATGAGTCCTAAGGACTACCCTATTCCTATAGAAGCGAGTGTAGGGCCTGTCACAGACCAAGGCCTGCAGCTCACTCACTCGTCTGGCCGAGGTTAAGGCTATCAGGAAGAGAGTCTTCCAGGAAAGGAAGCGGAGAAGACAAGTAGCCATCGGCTCAAAGGGTCGGCGAGTCAGTTGCTGCAGGACCACATTCAACTCCCACTCTGGCGCCGGAGGACGGATAGGAGGCTTGAGCAAGAGCAAACCTCTGAGGAACCGGGACACCAAAGGGTGCACCGACAAAGAGTGTCAATCCACCAGTGAGTGGTGAGCTGCCATAGCTGAGAGGTGGACCCGAACAGAATTGGACTTGAGGCACTGATTGGATAAATGCAGCAGGTACTGAAGTACTACTGGCACAGAGCAGGAGAAAGGATCTGCGGTGCACTGATGACACCACAAAGAGAACCTTCTCCATTTCAGGGCATAGGTTTTCCTGGTGGATTGCTTTCTAGAGGCCAAGACCACATCCTCCACCTCCTGAGGCAGGCCCCAGGGAGCTAAGACTACCCTTGCAGCCTCCAGGCCATCAAATTGAGAGATTTGAGGTTGGGGTGCAGAAGGGAACCCTGATTTTGAGAGAGAAGATCGGGTTGCACCCCCAGAGGTAGAGGGGCATCCACTGCCAGTTGAAGCAGAAGCGGAAAGCAAGGCTGCCTCGGCCACTTGGGAGCTACTAGAAGAACAGAGGCCTTGTCCCTCAGAATTTTGAACAGGTTCGGGCCACCAGAGGTGTGGGAGGAAACGCATACAGGAGGCCCTGGGACCAGGAAATCAGGAAGGCATCCGCCGCCAACCTCATGGGATGCGGTTGCCTGGAACAGAACCTGGGCAGCTGCCGGTTCAGGGGACTGGTAAAGAGGTCTACTGATGGAAGTCCCCATGTCAGGAAAATTTTCTGAACCACTAATGAGTGTAGCTGCCACTCGTGGGGCTGCAGAACCCTGCTTAATCTGTCTGCCAGGAAGTTCTCCTGGTCAGGGAGATAAACAGCCTTGAGAAACATGTTGTGCCTGAGTGCTAACATACAGAGGGCCTGTGCCTCCTGACCCTGGAGCCTGGACCCAGTGCCGCCCTGTTTGTTTACATAGAACATGGCGACTTGGTTGTCGGTCTGCACAGACTGGTTGAGCCAGGGTTGGAGAGAAGGCCTTGAGGGCTAAGCGAACAGCCCTGAGTTCCAGGAGGTTGATCTGTTGTGTGGCTTCCCATGGAGACCACAGGCCCTGGGTGCACTTGTCCATACAATGTGCCCCCCAGCTAATGAGGATCATATGGCCCCTGCCTCTCTGAAGCTTGAATAGAGTTTGGGGAATTAGGGGAATGGGTGAGTAGGAAGAGAGGAAGTCCTGAACCCAGTGGAGGTGAAAGGCATCCCTTACCTGACAGTTCTAAGCCAGGATTCGGGAACAGAACCAGGGAAGTTTGGCATTCTGAAGACGTGCAAAGAGGTCTTGTGGCACTGCAGACCCTCTGCAGGCAGAAGAAAATGTTTTAAACTCAGAAAAAAGAGGCAGACACCGGCTGCAGCATCACGAGGAGCCATATAGGGGGAGCAAGAGGGACCACTGGAGGACTGAGGAACCATGCCCTAGAGCCAATGATGCAATACCGGCCTGCACCCAATCCAGAAAGGGAAGGATTCCTTTTAAAAGCCCAGATGACTGGAGAAAGTCAGACTGGCAGGGAGTTGTGCAAGGAGTTCCAGTTCCAGATTTGCATGGAGATCCAGATCCAGGAAGGAAGCTAACTTTGGAAGGAGAAAGGAGAGCTTTCCAGGAAGGAGAGGAGGACCCAGGAATAGGAGTCCTAACAGATGGAACCGGCCTAGCAGACTCAGCAGAGCCAGGTGAAGAAACTTGCTTTAGATATCTCAAAAGGGGAGAGGACACACTTTCCAGGAGGGAAAGATACCGTGTGGAAGCTAACCCTGGAAGGAGAAGGAATGTACCAGAGAGTCCAAGGCCTGAGTTTGGCAAGGGCCAGCAACTGTTGAAAGGCTCAACAAGGAGTAACCAGGAAAGGGGTGAAAGAGGAATTTTGAAAGGCAACTTTCAAGGCCCTGTGAGAAAGAAGCTGTGGTGTACGTGCGGCTTAACCCCAGCAGAAGGCCGACCTGAGAACCGGAGGCCTACCTGGGTGCCCGAGAAGCCAAGCCCCAGCAGGAACAGGCCTCAGCCCTCACCTCACTGTGATAACCTTAGAAGAAAAGGTAATTACTATTTTACTGACTATGATTTTACGAATGCTGTGACACAGAAGGAGCAAGGCACTGGAGAATGCTGTCCTTCTAGATGCATTCATGCTACAAAATACAAACCTGTACCCAACAGGAGACTTTCTAGAGAAGGAACAGTGTGCAGGAGAGACTGCCCACATGCTAAAAGTGTACAAAGCAAAGGCTTACCTTTAGATGCTGAACATTGGGGCATCATACAAGCATTATACAAAAAGCCTGAAGGCGAGCCCCTAGACATTCCAGACTGCGAGCCAATGCAGGTGGAATTCCCAGATGATCCCTCGGACCTCCCGATGGATTGTAGCTATTGCCTGGCCGAAATAATTGAGCCCTGAGCAGAGGAATAGCTGTGGTCTGGGGTAAAGTTTGATTTTGTACTTCGTTTGGTATTGCTGTGAAGTTAACAGGTTTTCTTCAGTTCAGGTTTCTTTTTCTTTTAACCTGGAGCAAGGACATTCTTTTGTGTTGATGTAATCTGTGCTATTTGAACCTATTTGCAACACGGGAAATAAAAGCCTTAATTTTTCCCTACCCTCGGACTGTGATATTCTTGGGAGCTTTTAGTTACACAGAAGGCTACCAGGACTATAAAAACCTGGGCCCTGTAATTGAGCTAAACTCCTCCACAAACAAACTTTGCATGTCCACCCCCTTTCTGCTGTGACCCGCCATTGCCACCAGGGGGGGCGGTGTGACAGTCTACATCTGGGGTTCCCCAGATCCGAAAGATTGAAGCAATTTGCTCTGGATGAAGAGACCACTAGTGTGGCAGCATATCTCGACTGAGTTTGTCTGCCAAGAGATTTTGTGTGCTTGGAAGATACACTGCTAGTAAGTGGATTTGAAGCTCTCTGCCGAAGGCCCAGAGACGTAGCGCTTCGTTGCACAGCGCTTGCGAACCTGTCCCACCTTGCTTGTTCACGTATAACATAGCTACCTGGTTGTCGGTCTGGACAAGAACTGTCTTGTAGCTCAAGCGGTCCTGAAATACTCGAAGGGCATAAAGGTTGACCCTGAGTTCCAGGATGTTTATGTGAAGACAAGGCTCCTGCTCAGTCCCGAGGCCCTGAATAGAAAGATTGTCCAAGTGAGCTCCCCAACCCAACTTGGACGCATCTGTTGTCAAGGTGGCTTGGTGTAGTGGCTGCTGAAAAGGAGATCCTACAAGAAGGTTTTCAGTGATTGCCACTACTGTAGGGACAAAATGAGGCGTGTAGAATTTTTGATTTTTTCCCCCCAGGCGACCCGACGCCTGTGTCCACTGAGAGGTTAGGGTCCACTGGGCTGCTCTCATGTGTAGGCAAGCATAGGGAACCACATGGACAGTGGACGCCGTATGCCCCAGTAGCTGAAGCATCTCTCGAGCAGTTAGAAAAGTTTTCAAAGCTGCTTGTGAGGCCAGCTGGAGTATTCGAAGACAACATGGTTGTGGCAGGAAAGCCTTTGACTGCCTTGTGTCTAGAAGAGCCCCTATGAACTCTAGAGACTAAGAAGGGGTGAGATGAGATTTTGGGAGGTTTATGACCAGTCCCAGGTACTGCAGAATTTGCATTGCACAGAAGAGTGTGGAGCTGGCTTCTGGAGCTGTCAATGCTTGGATGAGCCAGTCATCTAAGTAGGGGAAGACGAATATCCCCGGAGTTCTCAGGAATGGTGCTACTACTTCCATGCATTTTGTGAAGACTCTTGTGGTGGAAGCCAGTCCAAAGGGTAGAACCCTGTATTGGTAATGTCTTTCTTGAAAGAGGAATTGAAGAAACCTCCTGTGATCTGAATGGATGAGAATATGTGTATATGCATCCTTTAGATCTAGAGAACATAGCCAATCCTGACTCTGAATGTAAGGAAGAAGTGTTCCGAGGGAGATCATCTTGAATTTTTCAGGGTCGGTATCCCCCTGTCTTCTTTGGAATGAGGAAGTAGGGGAAGTAGAAACCCATGCCCTGTTGGGATATGGGTACCTCTTCTATTGTCCCTTGAGTGAGTAGTGAGGTGACCTCTTGACACAAAAGAGTGGTGAAAGGGCCCTAAGAATTGAATTGTCTTGTGATAGTGGGAGGGGGGTATACCTTGAAAATGGAGTTTGTACCCCTCTGTTACAATAGAGAGAGTCCAGTGCTCCGATGTCATCTGTTGCTATCTTTCGGCAAAATGACAGAGTCTGCCTGGGATGGTGAGAGGCTCTGGACCTTTCAGGGGCTAAGTTCTCTAGGAAGGAGTCAAAGGCCCTGAGGAGGCTGTGTCTGCTGAGCTGGTTGAGCTCTGGGGACTTGGGCCTTCCTTTGCTGTCTGGGTTGCTGCTGCCCCTTTTGGGGAGCATGAACTGTGCAGTGGACAGCCTGGCTGTAAGATGGGTAGAATTTATTTTTCTTGTTGAAAAAGGGTTTAACTGTCTTTTTCTTAGCTGGGTTGGCTGTGGTCCTTGATAATCTGTTCAAGGTGGTGTTTTCGGACTCAAGCTGATTAGCTTTGTCCTGCCAATCCTTGCCAAAGAGGTTTTCTCCTGTGCAAGGAATGTTCCCCAGCTTGTCTTGCACCCATTATTCTATATCAGATGCTTGTAACCCAGGCAATGCAACGTGCACCGATGGAGATAGCAGAGGTTCTGCTAATGCATTCAAAACAATCAAAGGTAGCACGGTTCATGAACTTTGATACATTTTGGGCATGTTTGCCCAGAGTGAGAAAGTCATCCCTCTTGTCATCAGGAAGAAGTGGAGCCATAAGTTCCAAATCTCTTGTAACTTCCCGAAGAAACATACCCATATAAAGTATGTAAGAGCTTATTCTAGCTGATAGCATCGAAGACTGAAAGCATCGACGCCCAAAGGCATCGAGTGTTCTTGATTCACAACCTGGAGGGTTGGATGAATGTGTCTTAGAACTCTTGATCCTATGCATTGCCAATTCCACTACCATGGAATGGTGTGGTAATTGTGTTTTTTGGAAACCGGGACATTGAGGTACCCGGTACATTGTATTGAGTCTCCGAGAATGTGGAGACACCGTTAAAGGTGTTTCCCACATCCTAAGCATGAGATCATGCAGAATTCGGTGAATGGGAAGGGTACCAGCTTCTTTAGGAGCTGCCGGATACTGAAGAATTTTCAACTCTTCAGCTCTCGGTTCCTTCTCAGGGGTCACAGTTATCGAGAGACCCCTTGCTACATCACTTATGAAGTCCTGAAAGGACATGTCCTCCGGGGGAGACATCCAACGCTGAGGCGAAGGAGAGGAATCCTCCGGAAGAACTACCCCAGTATCGAAAGAGTCATCGGAATCAAAGGATTCGAAGTATTGTCGGGCCGGATGCTCTTTTATTGCTTGTCGACGGTATCGATCGAAGTCGGCATCAGACTGCCTCGATACTGGACAATCAATGCCAGGGCCGGCATGGGAAGAAGCATGGAGAGAGGCGCATCAGTCGATGTAGGTGTGTTCGGTACCGATACCGGTACCGACAACTGTGTTCAATGCAGTGATTTTAGCGGTACCAATGCTGTTAATAAAGCCGCAAGGCTGCGCTCGATGGCCAGGATCCATTGATCAATGGCGCCTGCCAATGCCTGGATGTCGGTACCAGCGGAGTAGGCCACGACACCAGAACATGGCACCAAGAGTTCTCTAGAGGTGGGAACATCCTGGAACCTCGTTAATGCTTTGGAGGCAGGGACCTCCCGCTGGGGTTATTTGGCCGGTGTGTTTTCCTCAAGGGCAACGCTAACATGTGATGTTTAGAAGGAGATCTACCCTTTGAGGACCGTCCGGTCTTGGAAGACCTGGGTTTGGTTACCTGAGATCCATGAGAGGAAGATGGTGCTCTGGACGATGTCGATACAACAGACATTGCATCCGAGGCAAAGAGGGTGCCGTGTTTTACAGCTCTGTTCTGCAGGCCTCTCTTGGTCATCTTTCTACAGAGGAGACACTCCAATGGTAAATGGTCAGGACCTAAACATTTGAAACACCAGACATGGGTGTCAGTAGCAGAAATGGTACCGCTACACTTTGAACATTTTTTGAAACCACTAGATGGTTTCTCCATTTTGGAAGAAAAGAAGGCCTAGTGCCCAAAGTGGCACCTAGCACCAAGAGGGGACACAACTATTGTGGAGGAGTGGCCTAGTGGTTGGGGCAAGGTACTTCGGGCCGGAAGGTCGGGGGTTCAAATCCCACTAGAGGACAGCAACCTTGGGCCGGAAGGACTGGGGTTTCTAGTCCCACAGGTGCTCCTTGTGGTCTTGGGCAAGCCACTTAACCCTCCATAGCCCATGTTCCCTGTAAAATAGTTCTCTGTGTGCTGTGCTTTCCTGTCTAATCAATGTGTTTATACCTCAAAATATTTTCCTGTCATGATTTGACAATTTCCAATCTGTAATCAAACCGCTGCTGATCGCTGGAAGTAGCGGTATACAAATGTATACTAAATAAAATAAATAAATAAATTAACATAATTTAAGCTTCATATATCTTCTTCACTTTTTCATCCTTGTATGGCACCGCTATCCACCGATTCATTCAAGATGAGCTAACCCTTGAATGAATTGGTGGATAGCGGTAACATACAAGGATGAAAAAGTGAAAAAGATATATGAAGCTTAAATTATGCTAATGTGTGGTTAAATGTATGGCATGTTTGATTTTCCACCAATGTGTTTATGAAAAGGAAGGGTTTTGGGCAAGTCATTGATGTATTGTCAAGGAAGAGACCTATGGCCATTTGGTGGTTTTGTTGGTTGCCTTGTGGATTCTGAGACTTGCCTTTCTCCCTGACTATTATTTGCTCTATAGAATTGTACTACAGGTGTGGTTAATGAGTGGAGCTATAAATATCTTGATGAAGTATCATTAGTAGCTCCGGAAGTGACCTTATTATTTTAGTAGATAGAAATGTATAACAAATATAATACATAAACAAATAAAAAAGAAACAATATCGCTTTGTAACACAACCACTAGCTAAGCTCGACACTTTAAAGGTTTCCCAAAGATTCCTTACTGCAATATACGTATAAACATCTGTAGCAACCATTCCATACCCTTCAAACTCCCATTTTAGAGTTTACTCACTTGTCTGTAGACTTCACTGCTGAGGTGCATTTTCTGAGATGGATGACTCTCAGGTTTATTACTGAAAAAAAATTTACATTTTGTATTTACAAACTTGTTTATAGAACAATTTACCTACAAAACAGAAAGCACAGTTACTTACCTGTAACAGGTGATCTCTAGGAACAGCAGGAATAAGTCTTCACATATGGGTACGTCGGTACCGACGGACCCTGCGCGGGAACGCTCCCCAGCGTCCAGAAAGAAAGCCTTTGGGAGCATCCCACATGCATGCGCGCTGCCTTCCCGCCCATTCACTTCCCTCTCATCAGTTGGGTTTGTAGCTGAGACCGAAGGAGGGAAGTAGACAAATTAGAGCGAGAGAGAGAGAGCGAACAACTCCTAGGGGAGGTGGGTGGGTTGTGAAGACTTATTCCTGCTGTTCCCAGAGATCACCTGTTACAGGTAAGTAACTGTGCTATCTCCAGGAACAAGTAGGAATGAGTCTTCACATATGGGGACTCCCAAGCTAGAGATGCCTAGAGGAGGTCCCAGCATGTTGCAAATCTAATGGATGGGCCATGTTATTTCCCAGAACCTCAGGCATCCAAGGGATGGAGGGTAGGAGTTGAATTTTAAAAGGGTGTGCTGTGGAACAGCTTGACAAAACAAGGCATCTAGAGGGGAGTCCTTGTGTAGGTCATAATTGTTAGTAAATACTGAATTCTAATTTTCTAATGTGGACCTTACTCAAAAGTATTGCGAAAGTATTTGTTGAGGCTAATATGGGTCTGCTGCTAAGAGCCAGTACATTATCCTCAAAGAAATTACCTCACTGTGAAGTAGAGGGAAATAAATTTTGCAATACAGGCAGAGGTCAGAAGCCTTAATGGCTAGAACTAATCCCAGAAGAAAAAACTGGGGGAGTTTAATGAGGTTGGACTTTGGAGGAAAAGCTAAAGCTTCTGTAGGCCAAAGTTTAAAGCTCTTTGTCCTTGGAGCAGAATAAGGCTTTAGGAAAGAGAGGAGATAAATCTGACTGGTTTGGACGAAAAGGTAGAAATAGGCCTTGCAGAAAAAGGATGGGTCTTTAAGACCCCTTTATCCAAATGAAAGAAAAAAACATTTGTAGTAGGCGCTGTAGCCTCCAATTTCTTGAAGATCAGTAATGTCTTCCCTAAGTGATGTCACTTAGGATAATGACTTTACATGGAGAGCTTCAGATGTAATGTAACCGGAAAGGTTACGGTAAAAGAAGGTGTTTTCTAATTACCATAGAAATTGGTTGTCCATTTAAAACCCTAAGGTATGCTGGAACAGCATTAATATGGACAGTAACAAATCTTTCAGAGTCAGATATCTATATCTATATATATATAGATATATATAGATATATATATAGATAGATAGATAGATAGATAGATAGATAGATAGATTATAGATATATAGATAGATTATAGATATATATAGATATATATAGATATATATAGATATATATAGATATATATAGATATATATATATATCGAGAGAGAGAGAGAGAGAGATTCACTTAATAACAAGAAGGGGTAAGACCTGCTTGAGAATATGGATAGAGAATCTCTTTCTGGTTATAAGTGGAAGAACCATGGAGAAGGTTTCATGGAAACCAGTGGAATGTTCTTACTTATAAGGAGAGGTCTAGATTTCTTTAAAAATTCTAGCCTTTGAATAAACAGGAATGGAGACCTATGTGAAGGGGTGCAGAGGAGATCCTTAGTCTTAAGACAGTAAGTCTGGATCCTTCTATAACCTCAGTGTAGTAGCTGCAGAAGAAGATGCAATATAAGGGGATACCATGTTTGCCCCTCTATGAGGGCAATAGGAGTATAATGCGTTCTTTGTTCAGCATAAGCTTCAATGAAGTATTGGGAATTAAAAGGAAAGCACTAGACAAGGACCGACTGCAGTGAAAAGGAATGCATCCCTGTTGTAAGAGTTCCACTGGAGATGTGAAACAACCCAGGGAATTGAGCAATTCTTTATGCTTTCACGTGGTCTAAGCCCTGGTTCCTTTCCCTTAAAAGGACATTTTAAGGAAGATGGTAAGAGTAGGAAAAAAACCAGTCATGTAGGAGCATGACTGGGCAAAGCCTTTTTAACCATCTGGAAGTTACCTACTAGGAATGGCTCTGACGATCTCTGGCAAAGGCCCATAGTTGCAGAGCTTTTTTGTATAATTGCAGAGAGCATGTTGTAGGTTGCTTAGGTGAGATCTGGCTGTTTAATTGCCAGTGTGCAACCTAATCTATTCTGTTGGAGCCAAAAAGAATTGAAGATGGCTAAGAATAGTAGACAGGCCAGTTGCCTGCAATGATAAATTGTCCAAGTGGGTTGTGGAACCTCTCTTGGAATTTTCTGTTATTAAGGCAGCAGAAAATGTTAGGTCCTATAGATTGGAAAAGGACCGACAGACATAATTAGGAGTGGTAAAACTCAATTACCGACTGATAAGCTGTCTTAAAAGAATATTTGAGAAGATTGCAAAGGGGAAGAAAACTCTGTATGGAAACCACTTACTGGAGTAGGTATTGAAGAAAATCCTATGGGCTTAAAAAGTAAGCCCTCCAGTTGAATAGTATTACTCTTAGAGACTGAATGTCTCGACTAAGAGGGATAGAAAGTAATACAGAGTTGAGAAGACTTAAAATTTGATAAGTCCCTAAAAAGGTAAAGCCCCCTTGCAGTCAAAAACTATGAGATATCCTCGTACAGGAAAACTGTCAAGGTGAAGGGCATAACCTACCTTGTTGTCATAGTTGTTACTCCTCTTTTTCCTTCAAAAGGAGAGGAGAAACCTGTTACCTGTAGGGCATGATTGTCCTCAATAGCTCTTGGAGCTAAAAGAATAGATTTCTCTTGTGGCAAGAGATTCATGCCTAGAGTCGAGGATTGAGTCAGTGTATCACTGATATCTCAGTAAGGATGAGATGGACTGTAGATGCTTCTGTTGATAAGAAGTAGGTTACCGGTTCTAAACCTCAAACAGGAAAAAGAGATTTAATGAATAAAATATCAGAAACCCTGCGACTGCTGGGTTTGCTGAGCCTGTTGAGGTTTTGATTTTCTTAGCCTGGTATGATGTTGCCCCTTCTTTGGAAACATCTGCATGATGGGTAGAAGATGGATAAAACTTTTTTTCCCCTAGGAGGATAAAGTTTGTTAGGAGATTTTTGACTAGCTGGGATAGAGGAAACTTTTGACAATCCTTTGAAAGCAACAATATCAGTATTTAACTGATTAGCATGGAATAAAGCATCCTTGTTAAAGAGATTTTCACCAGTACAAGGAGTATTTCCCAGCCTTTCTTGTACCCATTTGTCCAAGTCTGAAGCTTGGAGCCAGGCCATGCGTCGTGCCCCTATGGCTATAGCAGAAGTTCTGCTAATAGACTCAAAACAATCTAGGGAAGCACGATTAAGGAACTTGGAGACATTTTGAGCATGACTGACTAATAAGAAATAGTCTGCTCTTTTATGTTCTTGAAGAAAAGGGTTCAAAAGCTTTAAGTTCTTTGTGACCTCTTCAAGAGATAATCCCATATAGAAAATATATGAGATAATTCTTGCTGAAAGCATGGATGCCTGGAAGCATCGACGTCCAAAGGCATCTAAAGTCCTAGACTCACGACCTGGCGGATAAGAGGAGTGCTTCTTTGCACTCTTAATACACCTCATTGCTGATTCTACAACAATAGAATGATGAGGAAGTTGAGTCTTTTGAAAACCTGGAGAAGGTGGCACCTTGAACATAGTGTCAAGTGTCTTAGAATGAGGGGATACCGTTAAAGGAGTTTCCCACATTCTTAATAGTAGATCCTGAAAGATCTGATGCAAAGGGAGCATGATCATCTCCTTTGGAATCCAGGGGAATTGCAGAATTTCTGAATCCCCTGGTATAGATTCTTTACCAGGTATAGAAATGGCAAGTAACTTTGCCATATCAAGCAGAAAAGCTTGAAAATAAATCTCTCCTGAGAGGGACCCTCTGAAATGAGGGGTAAAGGCTGGAATTGTTGAAAATTCATCCTTGGTACTGATGGATTCATCCCAGTCATCGGGATTGGAAGACTTGAAAAGATGAAGCATCGGATTTTCTTTAAAGAGATGTCTTCGGTACCGCCCGAGGTCGGTACCGAATCCTCCATGCTAGAGAGCGATTCCAGGCTCGGCATCAAAGGAAGCGAGTCTGTCGAAGCAAGAATCGACGGTACCGACACCGGTGCCGATGTCGATACCGGTACCGGTACCGAAGCCGATACTGATAGTCGGGGAATGGTCTGCAGTGACTCTAGCAGTACCGAAATAGCTGAGAGATTCGCTAGACTACGTTCATCGGTGAGGAATATCTCATCCATCACCATAGCCGATGCCGGGGTGTCGGTACTGCCCGAAGCGGCCACAACCACCGAGCATGGCCCAGGTATATCCATGGAGGTAAGAACCTCGGGAACAACCTGAAGCCCCGTTAATGCTTTGGAGCCCGAAGACTCCCGCCGGAGCTTTATTGCCAAAATGTCCTCGAGAGCAACGCCAGAGGCATCTCGATGCTTAGAAGGAGATCTACCACTCGAGGACTGGCTAGTCTTAACAGACTTTTGTTTGGTTACCTGATCCTGTGAGAAAGAAGATATTCTGGCTGGTGACATCGAGTCTGATGTGAACCGAGTATCGAGTTGTGCTCGATCCTGAAGACTTCTTCTATTTAAGCTCCTGCAGGAGAGACACTCCAGTGGGCAATGGTCAGGATCTAAACATTTTAGACACCAAGTATGAGTGTCTAAAAATATATTTGTACCGCCACACTTTGAGCATTTCTTAAGGATAGTGGCTGGCTTTTCCATAATGGAAAGGATAGAGACCTAGTGGCCAAGAAACTGTCAGGCACTAAAGAGGAAAAAATTCCTTAGAAAAAAGAAGAAATTTTTAGTAAAAAGAAAGAAAAGCACCGGCAGTACTGGTGGCGTCGAGGGAAGGCAGACGCGACCACAAAAAACAAGAATAAAAAAGAATTTTCTGCAGTGACAGGAATACGTCCTGCCGGCTCCGCGGAAAACTGATGAGAGGGAAGTGAATGGGCGGGAAGGCAGCGCGCATGCGTGTGGGATGCTCCCAAAGGCTTTCTTTCTGAACGCTGGGGAGTGTTCCCGCGCAGGCTCCATCGGTACCGACGTACCCATATGTGAAGACTCATTCCTGCTTGTTCCTGGAGATGAGTGAAACAAGGCCAAGAGTAGTAAGGGAAGATATCAGGTTTGCTTCGTCATGTTCTCTCTAGGCTAACCTATGCCCTATTCAAAAAATGAAATTAGTGTCAGCCACTTCGAAGATGACAGCCCTGGCAAAGTGCAGTCTACTGCAGAAAGGGCAGGGGCTCTTGCACAACATAAGATGTGCCATACTGAGTCATTTCAAATTTGTCCTTTAACTCCTATATAATTTGTCCTTTAACGCCTGTATACCACAAACCGTTAAGATTCTCATTTGCAGCTTTATGCAGAATAAAAACCTGAAATCATTTCCTGGATTCTAGGGCTCTAAAATCCTTGGTTCATGCCCTCGTGATAACATGACTCTACTATTTTAATTCTCTGCTTAGTGGCACCTCTCAGGAACAACTGAGGAGGCTTCAACTTGTGCAAAACACAGCAGTCAAGCTGCTCTATGGTGCACACAGAACAGACCATGCCTCACCCCCTGCAGAAGGAGCAACATTGGCTCCCCATATCCAGACTCATACATTTTAAGATACTTTTATTAGCACATAAGGCATACTATACAGGTCCTCCCTCGGTATCTCAGCGATTTCTTGATACCTTATGTGCCCGCAAGAACACAGAGATCCTCCCCAGGAAATTACTTGGCTCTTCCAAACAAAACAAGGCTATGATTAGTCTTTTTTCAAAAAGAGTTCATTTAGCTATCTTGCTCCCTAACTATGGAATGCTCTCCCCCAGGAGTTATGATCAGAAAGTTCTTAAAGGAAATTCAAAAAGGGCCTAAAACTTGTTTTTTTTCTTTTTCCCCCCAAGGCATTTAGTAAAGTTTTATCATTTAATTTAATTATCTTTGAGTTCTCAAATTGATTTTTTTTCAGAATCAAGAGGTCCTCTAATGTTTCACAGCTTATTTGTTGTCCCTGGTAAAAATTGTTGTTCTATTTATCCCCTCGCTTTTGTATGAAATTATATTATATGTATTTTAGTTTTAGTTTTATCTGTATTCTTTTGGTTTTATCATGTATTTTGTGTCAGGTATGACTCTGGTTTTCTTGCCACTTATTTTGTAAACAGGAATGCTGTACAATTGAATGGCGGTATATTAAAGTCTTTTAAATAAATAAATAAGTTCTGTTAACAGCGATTTTGGAGACCAAACAACGCCCTCCTTTGACACAATAGGACATCTGTGTTCCTATGGACATGCTACCTTGTAATTATTTCCACAAGCACCTGGTATAAGCAATATGGAGACAGACTTTAAAGAAAGATTAGAAAAGAAAGAGAAAATAAGAAATTGATCTGTATTTATAAAAGTCCCACAGAGCAAAGTTAATTCTAAGCAGTTATGAATCAATATTTATTTAGGCAGCAACAAAAATTATCTGGATGTTGGGCTTTTGTAGCACCCATCTGAGGATCTTTCAGAAGTACATTATTGCAAAATGCAAAAGTGAGATTATAAAGCAAAACCAATACAAACAAATGCCGGCTTCAATGGAAACAAGGTACAATATTCATTCACATCATTTGGCTCTGGAAGATTACAGTTGAAATTCAAAATCGCAAATGGTAATCTTTTATTTCAATACAAAATGCTAACATGATGCTTATCTGACCTAATTAAGTGATGCATTACCTCCCCATAGGGCAGGCGTTAGGTGTTGGCAAAGAGGGCAATTGCCTTGGGACTCAAGCCTGCTTCAATTTGCAATAGGTTGAAGGTGGGCTTTGGGGTCCCCTCCACAGTTTCTGCCCTGGGCTCCTTTATGTCTAACACCTGCCCTGTCTTCCCATCTCTATTAGCCAACAACAAAGTAGCAGCTGAGTATTGAGGTTGAGTAACAAATCACAGCTCTCTTTGAAGCCTGTGTTAAAGCAAAATTTTCCATGCACAGCAGGATTAATTGGGTACACAAGTGTGTGACATCATCCATCACTGCCAGATAAACAGCTCTCTCAGGGCTCAAAATTAGTGTAAAGTTCTGAGCATACGTAACCCTTACTGCATCCACCAGTCCCCAGTCTCCTTAGTTAGCTTAAAATTCAGAAACAATTATCAGAGAGGTGGGCAGTACTCTGTGCCTCCTTAATCCTGCTGTTAACTGAGAAAGCATAGTTACTCACCTGTAACAGGTGATCTCTGGGAACAGCAGGAATTTAGTCTTCACATATGGGTATTGTCGGTACCAAAGGAGCCTGCACGGGAACGCTCCCCAGCGTCCAATAGGAAAGCTTTTGGGAGCATCCCACAGCGCCTGCGTGCTGCCTTCCCGCCTTTCCCAACTGTTACTCTCCAGTTGAGTTTAAAGCTGAGACAAAGAGAGAGGGAAAGAGAAAAATAGAGAGAGATAGAGAGATACAACTCCTAGGGGAGGTGGGTGGGTTGTGAAGACTAAATTCCTGCTGTTCCCGGAGATCACCTGTTACAGGTGAGTAACTATGCTATCTCCAGGAACAAGCAGGAATGTAGTTTACACATAGCTGCAGATGCCAGGGAGAAGGCCCCAAAAGTTGTGTGCTCCTGTGAAAGGGCTCCACTTCCCCCCATGGAACTCTGGCATCCTACCTGGGATGGTGGGTAGGAGTTGATTAAGTATGGAACAGGTGCTGAAGTCCTTGTCTAATCAGTAATGGGTTGTGAAGGTATGAACCGAAGCCCAAGTAGCTGCTCGACAGATGTCATTGATAGACACAGAGTGAAGATGAGCCATAGAGGCTGCCATGGCTCTCACATTGTGAGCTGTGACATGGCCTTCAAGAGGAAGGTTCTTATTCTCATAGGCAGAAGAAATACACTGTGCAATCCAGCTGGACAGTGTTCTTTTGGAGACTGGAAGTACCAAATGACTAGGATCAAAAGCAACAAAGATTTGAGAGGACTTTCTATATTGCTGTGTCCTTTGCAAGTAAAAGGCTAAAGCCCTTTTGCAGTCAAAAGTATGAAGATTCCTTTCTGCATTTGAGGCGTGAGGCCTTGGGAAGAATACAGGAAGGTAAACTGCTTGGTTTAAATGAAAAGGTGACACCACCTTTGGCATAAAGTGTGGATGAGTCCTAAGGACTACCATATCATGATGGAACCTTGCAAGAGTAGTTACTCACCTGTAACAGGTGTTCTCCAGGAGCAGCAGGAATCAGTCCTCACATATGGTTGACATCGACGTCGATGGAGCCCCTGCGGAGCATTTCCCCAGCTTTCTATGAAAGCCTTTGGGAATACTACATGCATGCGCGGTCCCCTTCCCGCCTAAAGGTGCCATCTTGCTCAGTCAAATGACAAAGCTAAAAAACAGCACACAAACAAATGTAAAAATGAACTATATACAACTGAAACTCCCAGGGGAGGAGGGAGGGTTGTGAGGACTGATTCCTGCTGCTCCTGGAGAACACCTGTTACAGGTGAGTAACTACTCTTTCTCCAGGACCAAGCAGGAAGTCAGTCCTCACATATGGGTGACTCCCTAGCTCTGGGCTACCAGGAACCCAGGCTGAACAAGAAAGCTCCCTCTAGTCACAGCATCACAGAAAAGGCTGTGCACTGAAAGAATCTCCACCGGTAGCCCAACGGAGGGCTGGAGGGCAGGAGTTGCCTAAACCTCAAAGAGATTCCGGAGTACTGCCTGGCCAAAAGCACTGTCCCTACAGGACTCCCTCTCCAGGCAGTAATGGGCCGCAAATGTCTGGCTTGAGGACCAAGTTGCAGACCTGAAGATGTCTGCCAACGGTACAGAGCGGAAATGAGCTACTGAGGCAGCCATAGCCCTTACACGGTGGGCCGTGACCAGACCCTGCAAGGGAAGGTCAGCCGCCCTTTAAGCCCAGGTGATACAGTCAGCCACCCAGATGGACAAGGTACGCTTGGACACAGCTAACCCCAGATTATTAGGGTCAAAAGATATGAAGAGCTGAGTAGCCCTTCTATGTCCCTGCGTACAGTCAAGGTAGAAGGATAAGGCCCTCCTACAGTCCAGGGTATGCAGGACCGCTTCAGCCTGGCTTGCATGAGGCCTAGGGAAGAATGTTGGAAAAACCACCTCCTGGTTGAGGTGGAAAGAGGAGACAACCTTTGGGAGGAACTTTGGATGAGTTCTAAGGACTACCCTGTTCCTATAGAATCTGGTGTAAGGCCTGTCACAGACCAGGGCCTGAAGCTCACTTACTCGTCTGGCAGAAGTTAAGGCTACCAGGAAGAGTGTCTTCCAGGAAAGGAAGCGTAGAGGACAAGTAGCCATCGGCTCAAAAGGTGGGCGAGTCAGTTGTTGCAAGACCACATTCAACTCCCACTCAGGGGCTGGAGGACGGATAGGAGGCTTGAGCAAGAGCAACCCCTGAGGAACCGGGACACCAAGGGGTGAACCGACAGAGTGTCCCTCCACCAGAGAGTGGTGAGCTGCCAGAGCTGAGAGGTGGACCCAAACAGAATTGGACAAGTGCAGCAGGTACTGAAGCACTACTGGTATAGCACAGGAGAAAGGATCTTCTGTACGCAGCTGACACCACACACAAAACCTTTTCCATTTCAGGGCATAGGTTTTCCTAGTGGACTGCTTTCGAGAGGCCAGGGCGACCTCTTCAACTTCCAGAGGTAGGCCCCAAGGAGCCAAAACTACCCTTGCAGCCTCCAGGCCATCAAATTGAGAGATATGAGATTTGGGTGCAGAAGAGAGCCTTGATCCTGAGAGAGGAGGTCGGGCTGCAACCCTAAAGGCAGTGGGGGGTCCACTGCCAGTTGAAGCAGAAGTGGAAACCAAGGTTGCCTCGGCCACCTGGAAGCTACAAGTAGTACTAAAGCTTTGTCTTTTAGAATCTTGAACAGGGTTCGGGCCACCAGAGGCGTGGGAGGAAACGCACAGAGGAGGCCCTGAGACCAGGAAATCATAAAAGCATCCGCTACCCACCTCATGGGATGCGGGTGCCTGGAGCAGAACTTGGGCAGCTGCCTGTTCAGGGAACTGGCAAAGAGATCTATGGATGGAAGTCCCCATTTCAGGAAAATCTTCTGAACCACTAATGGGTGGAGTTGCCATTCGTGGGGCTGCAGAACTCTGCTCAACTGGTCTGCCAGGCAGTTCTCCTGGCCAAGGAGGTAAACAGCTTTGAGAAACATGTTGTGCTTGAGCGCAAACAAGCAAAGGTCCTGTGCCTCCTGACAAAGAAGCCTAGACCCAGTGCCCCCCCCTGCTTGTTCACATAAAACATGGCTACTTGGTTGTCCGTCCGTACTAAGACAGACTGGTGAGCCAGGTTTTGAGAGAAAGTCTTGAGGGCTAAGTGAATAGCCCGGAGTTCCAGTAGTTGATCTGCTGCGTGGTCTCCCAGGGAAACCACAGGCCGTGGGTGCACCTGCCCAGACAATGTGCTCCCCAGCCCTGCAGGGAGGCATCGGTGGTCAACACCACTGTGAACCCAGGTATCTGAAAAGGCACCCCTTGCAGTAAGTTCGGGGGGTGCAGCCACCAGCGTAGGGATGGTCTGGAAACCCTTACTCTGTCTCTGAGGCTCCCTGTGGCCTGTGTCCAATGAGTTCTGAGGCACCACTGTGCAGGCCTCATATGGAGCCGGGCATTGGGAGTCGCATGTACTGTCGAAGCCATGTGGCCGAGAAGCCTCAGCCAGAGCCTGGCGGAAACCAGTGACCTACTTAGAAACCGGTTTGCCAAGTCCATCAGTCTTTGAGCTCTGTCTTCTGGCAAGAAAGCCTTTGCCTGCAGTGAGTCCAGCCTTGCCCCTATGAACTCCAAGTTTTGGGAGATGAGCAAAGTGGACTTTGCGAAGTTTATGACAACCCCAGGTGCTGAAGTAGAGAAATAGTGCGGAGGGTGGCTTGCCAGGCCTCCTGGCACGTCTGACCCCTGATGAGCCAGTCGTCCAGGTAGGGGAAGACAAAGATACTCTGATTTCTCAGGTAGGCTGCCACCACCACCAGACATTTGGTAAAGACCCTGGGGGCGGAGGTGAGGCTGAAAGGCAGCACTCTGTACTGATAATGGTTTCCTCCCACAATGAACCTGAGGTACTTTCTGTGGTCTGGATGAATGAGGATGTGAGTGTACGCATCCTTTAGATCTAAGGAGCATAGCCAATCTCCCTGCTGGAGGTAGGGCAGAAGTGTTCCAAGAGTAAGCATCTTGAACTTCTCTTTCTCTAGGAACTTGTTGAGGTTTCTGAGGTCGACAATAGGCCTGAGGCCGCCAGTTCTCTTTGGTACTAGGAAGTACCTGGAGTAGAACCCGTGACCTTGGAGGTGGGGAGGCACAGGCTCCACCGCCTTGTCTCGCAACAGACCCTGAAGCTCTTGAAGGAGGAGGTCTGTGTGGAGAGGAGGCCTTGGAGCCTCTCCAAGGAAGAAAGGAGAAGGCAGCTGATGGAAATGAAGCATATAGCCCGAGTGAACTATGCTCAGGACCCAATTGTCTCCTGTAATGGGTGGCCACCTGTGGGCAAACAGGGTTAGTCGACCTCCTGTGCAGGGATGGGACAGCAGAGACGGAAAGGCTATGCGTTGGGAGTCAAAAACCCCCACCCTGCTGAGTGGGAGTAGGGGCCTGAGGCTTGGGGGCCTTCCGCCTACGGGGCCCATGTCCCTGCCCCTTGGCCTGCTGACCCTGTGGGGGAGATGGGGAGGCTTGGTAAGGTGGGAACTGTTTGTAGACAGTCACCTTCCTCGGGTAAAAGGACTTCTTACCCGAGCCCTTCTTTTTATGAGAAGGGGCAGAAGTCTTTCTAGACAGCCTTGTCCTCGTGAGGTGCTCGGTCTCGAGCTGTGCAGCCTTCTCGGCCATGGGCTTGCCAAAAAGGTTCTCACCTCAGCAAGGGACATTGACCAACTTGTCTTGAACCCATGGCTCGAGATCCGATGACTGCAGCCATGCCTGGCGTCGAGCAGCAATGCCGGCTGCCGCAACAAGGGCCGAGGCCTCGAAGCCATCGTAGGCTGCGCGGGACGTGAACTTAGAGCATTCCCGGATCCCCGAGGACAAGAACCTCTGTAAAGGTTCCCCGGAGAGACCAGCAGAGAACCCGGCAAGCTCCTTTGCCAGGTCCCGCAAGTACATGCCCATGTACAGCTGGTAAGACTGGACACGGCAAGCAAGCATCGAGCCCTGGAAGAACTTTCTAGCAAACGCATCCAGGTTCTGGGCCTCCCTGCCAGGGGGCACCGCGGAGTGCACCTTCTGACTTTTCAGACGATGCATGGCCGATTCCACCACCATGGAATGGTGTGGTAGCTGTGCCGTTTGAAAACCAGGGCTCTTACGGAGTCGATAAATGGAATCGACCCGCTTGCTCAGAACCGGCGCCGAGGCCGGTGCCTCCCACATCCGGAAGAGGAGCCGTTCCAGCATCGGAGGAAATGGCACAGTAAAGGCCTCCTTCGGAGGAGAGTCATACTGGAGGGCCTCGAGCTCTTAGGCTCGAGGCTCCTCCTCGGGGTCCGCGAGGATCGCCAAAGCAGTGGCCATATCCCGAACGAACTCCGAGAACCGGGTGTCCTCCGGAGGGGATCTACTCCAGGGATCAGACTGCGGTGAGTCCGACGGGACGCACCGAGTCTTGAAGGTATCAGGAGACTCCTCGTCCTCAGTCTCCCAGGCGGACTCGTCCGAAGAGGAGTCGGGCTCCAACCGCGGGGGCGCGGCAGCACCCGCCCCGATGCCGAAGGCACCGGCATCGACGCACTCGGTTCCGACCGGGAGGTCGAGGGTGACCGCGGCCAAGGACGACCTCGAGCCTTCATGGTCTCGAGTATCGGCTCGGTCTCCGGGGTCGACTTCAACGTCGATGTCCCGGTGGTCGGGGCAGATGCACCAGCAAGACTGGCCATCAGCACCCGCTGCTGATCTATGAAGGCAGACAGTCTGCACTCAAAGGCTGTCAGCCTGAGACAGAGCTCAGGAGACTCAGCAGCCACAGACTCAGGCACCGGCGGCGCCGGGCCCGATATCGGCTTCCTGGGAGGAGAGTCCTCGAGGACAACAGGACTTACGTATCCAGCAGACTCCGGCTCCACACGAGGCACTTTTGACAGCTTCTCCTGTTCCACGGGCCCGGGATGGCGGTAAGGGGTCCGAGACCTGGCCCTCGAGGTCCAGGGACCTCCTCCGACGCCGCCCTCTCGAGCCGCTTCTTCCTCTTTCGCTCCCGCTCGGGGGACCACCTGTCCAAGGAACCCCAACGATGCTTGGGGTCAGACTCCCGAGACGTCGAGGCCTCAGACGAGGTCCGGGCCCGGCCGGAGGCCGAATCAGAGAAAAGCCTTTCCTTTTGATGCTGGCGGCTTCGAAGTGCCTTAGTGGACATTTTTCCACACGGTACACAGATCTTAGGATCATGATCCGGACCGAGGCACCAAAGGCAGCAGTCGTGTGTGTCGGTAAGAGACATTAGTTTCTTGCACCAATCACACTTTTTGAAACCACTGGAAGCCATCGGAGAAAAAAGGACCGGCCTTCCAGGGAAAAAGAAAAAAGGGCGCGAACACCAGTCAGTAAGGGCAAAAAACGAAAAATGAGAACGGCTCGATACCAGTGTATCGAACCCGGCAGGAAGGGGAACCGGCATCGAACCGGGCAAAATACCGCGATGGAATCGCAGGAAATAGTGAAAAAAAATCTGTTTTCCGGGTGAACTAGGACAAGCGTCCGACGGGCTCCACGGAAAAAGAGAGACTGAGCAAGATGGCACCTTTAGGCGGGAAGGGGACCGCGCATGCGTGCAGTATTCCAAAAGGCTTTCATAGAAAGCTGGGAAAATGCTCCGCAGGGGCTCCCTCGACATCGATGTCACCCATATGTGAGGACTGACTTCCTGCTTGGTCCTGGAGAAACTACTCTTTCGCCAGGACCAAGCAGGAAGTCAGCCCTCACATATGGGACTCCCTAGCATAGGGCTACCAGAGGCCCCAAACCTAAAAATGAGCTCCCTCTAGAGCCTCAGCATGCAAGAACAGAATCTTCTCTGACAACGCCCCCGAAAGGTAGCCCAACACCAGGGCCGGAGGGTAGGAGTTGCCTAGACCCCAAAGAAATTATGGAGTACCGCTTGCCCAAAAGCAATATCCCTGCAGGACTCCCTCTCAAGGCAGCAGTGGCTCACAAACGTCTGGCTTGAAGACCAAGTAGCGGCCTGGCAGATGTCTGCTAACGGAACAGAGCGGAGATGAGCCACTGACGCAGCCTTCGCCCTGACATGGTGAGCCGTAACTCGACCCTGCAACGAGAGGCCGGCCGCCCTGTAAGCCCAGGCGATGCAGTCAGCTACCCATATGGACAAAGTACGCTTGGAGACAGCCAACCCCAACTTATTGGGGTCAAAAGAGACGAAGAGCTGAACAGCCCTCCGGTGCTCCCGCGTACAGTCAAGGTAGAAGGACAACGTCCTCCTTCAGTCCAGGGTATGCAAGGCCATCTCAGCCCGGCTAGCATGAGGCCTGGGAAAGAAAGTCGGAAGAACCACCTCCTAATTGAGGTGGAAGGAGACGACAACCTTTGGAAGGAACTTAGGGTGAGTCCGTAAGACCACCCTGTTCCTATAGAACCTAGTATATGGAGCTTCTGATATTAGGGCCTGAAGTTCACTCACTCGCCTTGCTGAGGTAAGGGTTACCAGAAATAGCATTTTCCAGGACAGAAAACGCAGAGGTCAAGTAGCCATAGGTTCAAATGGTGGGCAAATAAGCCGTTGCAAGACCACATTTAAATCACATTCAGGGGCAGGTGGACGCACTGGTGGCTTAAGCAAAAGCATGCCTCTGAGGAAGCGAGCCACCAAAGGATGGCTGGAGAGAGACTGACCCTCCACCTGTGAGTGGGGTGCTGAAAGAGCACTAAGATGAACTCTAACAGAATTGGACTTAAGGCCTAGGTTGGACAGGTGAAGCAAATACTGCAGCACCACTGGTACGAGGAATAAGAAGGGATTCTCGTTGTGTTGAGTACACCAGGTAGAGAATCTACGCCACTTAAGGGCATAAGACTTTCTGCTGGACTGCCTCCTAGAGGCCAAGACTACGTCTTCCACTTCCCTAGGCAGTAGTAAAAGCGCTAGGACTACCCTTTCAGTAGCCAGGCCATCAAATTGAGGGACTGGAGATTTGGGTGCAAGAGAGATCCCTGCTCCTGAGACAGGAGATCGGGTTGCATCCCCAGAGAGAGAGGAGTGTCCACCGCCAGTTGCAACAGTAATGGGAATCAGGGTTGCCTTGGCCACCTGGGGGCCACCAGAATCACTGAGGCCTTGTCCCTGGTCACCTTGAAGAGTGTCTTGGACACTAGAGGCGTGGGAGGAAACGCATATAGGAGGCCTGTAGACCATGGAATGAGAAACGCATCCACTGCTACTGAGAGGATGCGGTTGTCTGGAACAGAACCTGGGTAGTTGATGGTTCAGAGGACTGGCAAAGAGATCTATGGCTGCAAGACCCCATCTCAGGAAGATCTGTTGAACCACTAAAGGATTCAACTGCCATTCGTGCGGCTGCAGGATCCTGCTCAATCTGTCCGCCAGGTAATTCTCCTGACCTGGGAGGTAGACTGCTTTGAGAAGAATGCCATGATTGACTGCCTAGGAGCACAGTTCCTGCGCTTCATGACATAGAGGGCGGGACCTTGTGCCCCCTTGTTTGTTCACACAGAACATAGCAACTTGATTGTCCGTCTGAACCAAGACGGACTGGTGAGAGAGGAGATGAGAGAAAGCTCTCAGGGCTAAGCGGATAGCTCTCAGTTCTAAGAGATTGATCTGCTGTGCGGCCTCCCAAGGAGTCCACAGGCCTTGAATACATGCCCCTTGGCAATGTGCACCCCAACCTTGAAGAGAAGCATTGGTTGTCAGCACCTGAGAGTGTGGAGGTGCCTGAAACTGCACCTCTTGCACCAGATTCGGAAGATGAAGCCACCATTGCAGAAAAGACTGTAGCAGGCTGGACACTCTCACTTTGTCCGCGAGGCTTCCTGTGGCCTGGTGCAACTGAGCCCTGAGGCCCCACTGAGCTGGCCTCATGTGTAGATGGGCATTTGGAGTTACATGGACCGTGGATGCCATGTGGCCTAAGAGTCTGAGGAATTGTCTGGTAGAGACCAGAGAATTGCTGTGGAATAGCCTGGCTAGACCCATTAATCTGTGGGCCCTGTCCACTGGAAGAAAGGCCTTTGCCTGAAAAGTGTCCAGTCAAGTTCCTATGAACTCCATGTTCTGGGAGGGGTGCAAACTGGACTTTGCGAAGTTTATCACAAACCCCAGGTGCTGAAGCAGAGCGACAGTACGAAGGGTGGCTTGACTGGCCTCTTGCGGGGATTGACCCCTGATGAGCCAATCGTCCAGATATGGAAAGACAAAGAGGCCTCGAACCCTGAGGTAGGCCGCTGCTACCACCACCAGGCACTTGGTGAATACCCTGGAGGCGGATGTAAGGCCAAAAGGCAGTACTCTGTACTGATAATGGTTTCCTCCCACTACAAATCTGAGATATTGTCTGTGGTCTGGATGAATAAGGATGTGAGTATAAGCATCCTTTAGGTCTAAGGAGCATAGCCAATCTCCCTGCTGGAGGTAGGGCAGCAGGATTCCAACGGTAAGCATCTTGAACTTTTCCCTCTCTAGGAACTTGTTCAGGTTTCACAAGTCTAGGATGGGTCTGAGGCCTCCTGTTCTTTTTGGTACCAGGAAGTACCTGGAATAGAAGCCTTGACCTCTCAGGTGGTGGGGAACCTGTTCCACTGCCTGTTCCTTCAGAAGACCTGCCAACTCCTGCAGGAGTAAGTCCCTGTGCAGAGGGAGTCTGGGAGGCTCCCCTGGAAAATAGGAGGGGGGTACCTGGTGGAAGTGGAGGAGACAGCCCTTCTGGACAATACTTAGAACCCAGGTATCCCTTGTGACAGCTGACCACCTGTGGGCGAAAAGGGCCAGCCTGCCTCCAGTGCTGATGGGGGCCAGCTGAGGAGGAGAGGCTATGCCATTGCAGTCAAAATCCCCCTCCCTGCTGAGCAGGAGCCGGAGTAGGATGCTTGGGGGCCTTCTGCCTATGGGGCCCATGACCCTGCCCCTTGGCCTGCTGACCCTGTTGGGGAGCTACAGAGGCCTGATAATGAGGGTACTGTTTATAGGCAGATGACTTCCTCGGGTAAAAGGTCTTTTTTCCCGAGCCCTTCTTCTTCTGAGAAGGGGCAGAGGTTTTCCTGGACAGCCTTGTCCGGGTAAGAGTCTCGGTCTCGAGTTCTGCAGCCTTGTCAGCCATGGGCTTGCCAAAGAGGTTTTCACCTCGGCAGGGGACATCGACCGACTTGTCCTGCACCCATGGCTCGAGGTCCGATGACTGTAGCCAAGCCTGACGGTGTGCACCGATGCCGGCTGCGGCTACTCGGGCCGAAGCCTCGAAGCCATCATAGGCTGCTCGAGATATAAACTTCAAGCACTCACGAATATCCAAGGACAGAGCATTGAACCTCTGCAAAGGTTCCTCGGAGAGACCAGCAGAGAACCCGGCAATCTCCTTTGCCAGGTCTCAAAGGTACATGCCTATGTACAGCTGGTAAGTCTGGACACGGCAAGCAAGCATAGAGCCCTGGAAGCACTTCTTACCGAGGGCATCCAGGTTCCGGGCCTCCCGGCCGGGAGGCACCGAGGAGTGCATCTTCTGACTCTTCAGAAGATGCATGGCCGATTCCACAACCATGGAGTGGTGCGGTAATTGTGCCTTTTGGAACCCGGGGCTCTTGCGGACTCGATAGATGGAATCGACCCGCTTGCTTAAAACTGGCATCGATGCCGGCACCTCCCACATGCAGAAGAGCAACCGTTCTAGCATCGGAGGAACCGGAACAGTAAAGGCCTCCTTCGGAGGAGAGTCATACTGTAGGGCTTCGAGCTCCTCGGCTCGAGGCTCCTCTTCGGGATCCACGGGGAATGACAAAGCCTTGGCCATGTCCCGCACGAAGTCCGAGAACCGGGTATCCTCCGGGGGGGGGGGGGGGGGACGACCTTCTCCGAGACTCGGGCGAGTCCGAAGGAATGCACCGAGTCTGAAAGGTGTCCGGCGACTCCTCACCCTCCGTCTCCCAGCCGGACTCCTCGGAGGAGGAATCGAGCGGCTTCGGTCAGGCAGAAATCAATGCCATCCGCCCCGACGCCGAGGATACTGGCGTCGACAACCTCGGTCCCGAACGGGAGGGCGAGGGGGACCTTGGCCGAGGATCAACTCGGCCTCCAGGGTCGACTTGGACGTCGATGTCCCGGTGGTCGGGGCAGATGCACCGGTGAGACCGGTGATCAGTGCCCGCTGCTGTTCCATGAAGGCAGCCAAGCTGCTCTCCAAGGCCGTCAATCTGAGTCCGAGCTCAGGAGACTCAGCAGCCCCCGAAGCGGGCTCCGGCGGCTCCCCTGGAGGTGAGTCCACGAGGACTACAGTACTCACGTGACCCGGGGGACTCCATCTCCACACGAGTTTGTTTTGCAGGCCTCTCCGACTCTGAAGACCCGGGACGGCGCTCGGGGCTATGCGACTTGGCCATCGAGGAGCCAAGTGCGTCCACAGACGCCGCCTTCACGGGTTTTTCCTTCTTACGATGCTCCCGCGAGGGAGATCCCCTTTCAGAGGAGCCTCGACGCTGCTCGGGGCCAGAGTCCCGAGATGTCAAGGCCTCTGACGAGGTCCGGGCCCTACCGGACGCGGAATCAGAGAAGATTCTTTCCTTTTGGTGCTGCCGACTCCTTAACGCCTTAAAGGACATCTTCCCACATGGACCACAGATCATCGGGTCATGATTGGGTCCGAGGCACCAGAGGCAGAAGTCATGTGTGTCGGTGAGAGACATAAGTTTCTTACACCAATCACACTTTTTAAACCCGCTGGCAGCCATCGGGGGAAAAAGGGCCCCTGCAAGGTCATAAGACAGGGCTGCCATTGAAAAAAGAAAAAATGGCACGAACGCTAGTCACTAAGGACAAAAACCGAAAAAGAGATCTGGGCTCGATACCGATGTATCAGGCCCACCGGGAAAGGGAAACCGGCGTCGAACCGAAGAAAAACAGGTTAACGCAGAGAAAAATCAACTTCTTCCTCTGGTGAAACGAATATACCTACATCGGGCTCCGCGGAAAAAAGACGACTGAGCAAGATGGCACCTTTGGGCGGGAAGGGGACCGCGCATGCGCGCTGCATTCCCAAAGGCTTTCTATGAAAGCTGGGGAAATGCTCTGCACGGGGGCTCCGTCGGCGCCGACGTCACCCATATGTGAGGACTGACTTCCTGCTTAGTCCTGGAGAATAAGGAGGATCAGCCAACAACGCTTGCATTTCACTGATGCGACATGCTGATGTGATTGCAATAAGGAAGATGACCTTCCAGGAAAGCACAGTTACTTACCTGTAACAGGTGATCTCTGGGAACAGCAGGAATAAGTCTTCACATATGGTACGTCGGTACCGACGGAGTCTGCGCGGGAACGCTTCCCAGCGTCCAATCAAAGAGCTTTTGGAAGCATCCCACCATGCCTGCGTGCTGCCTTCCCGCCTTTCCCAACTGCCTCTCCTCAGTTAAGTTTTAAAGCTGAGACAAAGAGAGAGAGAGAGGAAAGGAAAGATAGAGATACAACTCCTGGGGAGGTGGGTGGGTTGTGAAGACTTATTCCTGATGTTCCCAGAGATCACCTGTTACAGGTAAGTAACTGTGCTATCTCCAGGAACAAGCAGGAATGAGTCTTCACATATGGGGACTCCCAAGCTGAGATGCCTGGAGTCCCAGCATGTCATAGGTTGGAACATGCTATCCCCCACAACACCAGGCATCCTGAGGATGGAGGGTAGGAGTTGAAGAGAGAAAGGTGCTGTGGAACAGTTAACCTAGCATAGGATTGCAGACAAGGAGTCCATGTGTGGATGATAATTGTCATCAATGATATTGCAAAGAAAAAATATTGCAATATGGACCTCCCCTAACAGGACTTCAGAGAAGTATGGAGGTTCTTGGGATCTACTGGGGAACCCAATAGAGGAACCTCGAGAAGGACCTCACTGTAAGTGGAGGTAGTAAACCTGTAGGAAAAGCAATGGAGGTCAGAATCCTGAAGTGTAACAGGTAACTCCAGTAGGAAAAACTGGGGTAGTACAAAAACGGTGGGCCTTCAGCGGAAGGCTTTATGATAAAAGCCAAACTCTTTTGGCAGCAGAGTGGCTCACTCTTAGGAACAAAAAGAGAAAGGCTAACTGATTTGGACAAACAGGCCTAGTCCATGTGGGGAGAAAGGGTATGGGAACCCCCTGTATCCCAAAAGAAAGGACAAACGCCAGAGGCATTAGAGCCTGCGATTAGCTGAAGATCCGCAATGTCTCTCCTAACTGAAGTCAGCTGGGAGAGATACTGGAACATGGAGAGCTTCAGAGGTACCTAACCTTAAGGTTATGGTAGGTGTTAACTACCACCAAAGTGGTTGTGAGTGTAGGACCCCAAAACATGCTGGATAGCATAAGTATGGGTAAAGCCCATCTGTCAGAATCATATA
Organism: Ichthyophis bannanicus; assembly: GCA_033557465.1. Lineage (NCBI taxonomy): Eukaryota > Metazoa > Chordata > Amphibia > Gymnophiona > Ichthyophiidae > Ichthyophis > Ichthyophis bannanicus. The sequence goes on along the minus strand of CM066046.1, from coordinate 25,267,297 downwards.
GCTATATGAGCCTCGACAGTCAGGTAGATAAAGTAGAATACATATCTACCAATAGTAAAATATCTCGACAGATACATATAGATATAGATATATATAGATATACATATATATATATAACATATAGATATATGAGAATATATCTATAGTGAGATATGAAGGGCATAAAATACACACAAATGATAGACCTAGATATCTGTAAGATGTGTGCTATAGGTATGAATATATAGGCCTCTATATGGAAGTCTGCAAAGAAGCAGACAGAGATATGCCTACAAAAAGGTATTCACATAGGAAAATGTGGCGAGGAAAGATTCATCTAATAACAAGAAGGTGGAACCTACTTGAGAAGATATATAGAGAATCAATTCCCACTGGTTATGGCTACAGGGATGCTAGGTAGTAGAATAACCAGAATGGTTACGTGAAAAGCAGAGGATGATATCAGTCTGCAGCCAGCAAGTCCCGAGTATTCTAGAACTCTAGCATGGTAAGTGAACAGAAGACGCATAGGAATGAGATACCATGCTGACCTGCTTAAGGGCAAAAAGGTATCATGTGTTCTTACCATGAGGACGAGCTGGAAGGAGAAAACATATTCCCTACTGGAAATACTATGGGCCAAAGCAGGGAATTAGCAACTCCTTAAGCTTTCACGTAAGAGGAGGCCTATGTCCTTTATATTAAAAAGGAGAACTTTTCTAGTCATGGGAGACATGACTGAAAAAGCCTTTTTCAACCTTCTAGAATAGCTGTTGGAGAAAAAGCCCCCCATGCTCTCTAGCAAGGGCCCATAGTGGAGAGCTTCTCTGTAGAATTCCAGAGAGCATGATGCAGGAGAATGAGGAGATAGAACTGGCTGCAGGAGAGCCAGTACCTATGTCAACTATGCTGCTAAACCCAGGGGAATGGAGATGGCAGAAAGAGAAGACAATCCAACAAGTTTGTAGTGAAAAAATTTCCAAGACAGCTCTGACTTGGAGCCACTACTAAGACCAGACAGAATGTTAGTGGAGGACAAATCTGGTTGCTGGTGGACAAGAACCAGTGGTCCAAACATTAAGGCTCCTGCATTGGCAGCTGCTTGCCAGACAGCAGAAGAATGGTACTGTTTAAAAACAGAAAGAACAGACAAAACAAGAGTAGGAAACTCTGGACGTGTCTGATGAACTGCTTCAAAGCATGATTGAAAAAGAGGAGTCAACTCAAAGAAGAGAACTCCGCAGTGGAAAAGTAAGAAAACTAGAGAGGCTGAAGAAAAAGCCCTCCAGTGAAGCAATACCGCTCTTACAGAGGAAAAACCTGGTAAGAGGGTAAAGAGAATGGAGATGAAGAAAACTTACAAAGTAGTAAGTTCATAGAAAGGAAAAAAGACATGCTGGTACAGGAAACTATCGTTTGATAGTGGATAGACCTCTTTCCCTAGCAGGAAAAAGAGGAGAACCCTGTGACCTAGAAGCATGAACATCCTGACAGCTCATAGAACATAGAAAGAATGGATGTCTTTCGGGAAAAGATCTATGTTTAGGATTTAGAATGACAGCAGTGGATTGTCTCTATTGAGAAGAAGCAACTGCAGATTGTAATCCCAAGAGTCACAAGCATCTGATGGATTGATCAGAAACCCTATGGTTGCTGGGTTTGCTGAGCCTGGTGAGAGGTTGAACTCTGCAGACCAGGACGATGCTTCCCCTGTTTGGGAACATCTGTATGATGGGCAGATGATGCATAAAACCTTCTTCTCCTATGGGAAGAAAGTTTGGCAGGACATTTCCTACCTACTGGGACAGAAGAAGGTGCAGAACAGCCCCTAGGAACAGGTAAGTCAGTGGAGAATTGAGTAACCTGACAAAGACTCCTTGTTGAAAAGATTGTCTCCAGTGCAAGGAGTATGTCCCAGTCTGTGCTGTGCCCATTTGTCCAAGTCTGAAGCTTGGAGCCAGGCTCTACGTCATGCCCCTATAGTTATAGCAGATGTCCTGCAAACAGACTCAAAAGAGTCTAGGGAAGCACGAGTAAGAAACCAAGAGATATTCTGGAGATGCTTGAGCAGTGAAGAATAGTCTGCACTCTTGGACTCTGGAAGGGAAGAAGTCAAAAGATGTAATTGCTTTGTGACCTCCTCAAGAGATAGACTCATATAGGAAATATATGAGAGAATTCTTGCAGAAAGCATAGATGTCTGGAAGGTTTGACGTCCAAAGGCATCAAGTGTCTTAGACTCACGACCTGGCAGATAAGAAGAGTGCTTTTTCTTGCTCTTTATCTGCCTCATTGCTGATTCCACAACTATGGAATGATGAGGAAGTTGAGTCTTTTGAAACCCTGGAGAGGGGGGCACCTGATATAAGAGATCAGTTGCTATGGAAGGTGGGGGTACCCTTAAAGGTGTTTCCCACATTCCTAGAAGGAGATCCTGCAAGGAATGATGCAAAGGAAGCATTATGTTCTTCTTTGCTTTGGTAGAAACAGTCCTGTGCAGGATCATGTCCTGGGATAGGAATGGCAAGAGATCTTGCTATATCCAGGAGGAAACTCTGAAAAGAGGGTTCCCCAACAGGAATTTCCCTTGGACAGGTTAGATCTGAAGAACTAGCCTGAGCACCGATAGAGCTATCCAGATATATAGGAATAGAAGATCCTGCACGGTGCAGTGTGGAATGCTTAAAGGATGGTCGCCGGTACTGGCTGTCAGGAGCAGCGACCGTCATTACCCACATTGTCCATGCCAGGTATCGACTCCAAGCTTGGCATAGAAGGGAGCGATCCTGTTGAAAAAAGCATGGTAGGAGTTGGCCACGATGCTACTGTGGATACTGGTACCGATGCCAATACCGGTACCGATGTCGGAGTCGAGCCCGACAAAGACATCGGAGCAGTCATCGGTGACAGTTCAATTGGTACTGAGGTAACCGAAAACCTCCGGGTGCTATCCTCGGTACCGAGCCACCGGTATAGATCGGTGTCGGTACCAAAGTGTATTGGTACCGAGTCTTCCAGACTAGAAAGCGATTCTAAACTCGGCATCGATAAATGAAGCATGGAAGGCACCAACTGTAAGGGTAATGAGGACATCGGCACCGACTTCGGTACCGTGTCTGATACCGGTGAATGAAGGTCACCTAGTGGCAACTCAATCGGCCTCGGGGGAACCGAGAGTTGCGGATCCGAATCATCGGAACCGAACCTTCGGTACCGCCGAGAGTCGGTACCAAGGCGAGTCGGTACCCAGTCCTCCAGACTGGAGATCGATTCCAGACTCGGCATCAAAGGAAGCGAGGCTATCGATGCACATCTGGAGGGTACCGACGTCGGTGGTAGTATCGGTGCTGGTACCGACAATGAAAGGTCAGTCTGGAGTGTATCCACCGGTCCCGAAGGCACCGAGGATGCCAGATGACCATCCCTGGTGAGGAGTGTTTCATCCAACACCAGTGCCGATGTCGGGGTATCGGTACCGCTCGAAGTGGATGCCACCACCGGACACGGCTCAGGTATGTTCTGTGAGGGGTGAACCACAGGAACAACCTGAAACCCCTTATACACTTTGGAGACCGAAGACTCCCGCCAGGGTTTTGAAGCCAGTGGGCCCTCGAGGGCAAGGCCGGAGCCGTCTACATGCTGTGCATGAGACCTACCACTCGAGGGCTGGCTAGTCTTAACAGACTGTTTGTGGGTTACCTGATCCTGTGTAGAAGAAGGGGACGGTGCCCCGAAGCTGGAGGGAAACAGTGTATCGAGGGAACCTCGATATTGAAAACCTCTTCTCACCAAACTGTTGTCAGGACCCAAGCAGGTTAGACACCGACTTCGAGGGTCTAAAAATAAAGTTGTACCGGCACAGTTTGAACATTTCTTGGAGAAAGTGGCTGGCGGTTCCATGGAGGAAAAAGAAGAGGCCTAAAAGGCCTAAGACACCGTGTGAAGAAAAAATATTCCTTGAAAAAGGAAGATTTTACAAGAAAAGAAAAGAAAACACCGGCGGTACCGGTGGCGTCGGGAAGACAGCCGCGACCACAAGAAAACTAAAGAAATAAAACAAGAATTTTCTGTGGTGACAGGAGGACGTCCTGCCGGCTCCGCGGAAAAATGAAAACTGAGGAGAGGCAGTTGGGAAAGGCGGGAAGGCAGCACGCAGGCGTGGTGGGATGCTTCCAAAAGCTCTTTGATTGGACGCTGGGAAGCGTTCCCGCGCAGACTCCGTCGGTACCGACGTACCCATATGTGAAGACTCATTCCTGCTTGTTCCTGGAGATAGGAATTTCAAAGAGGTAGTGGCTAATGGTTCAAAAGGCGGTTTCATGAGCTGCCCAAGAACCAGATTTAAGTCCCATGCCACCGGTGGTGGCTTAATGGGAGGCTTAGTTAAAAGAAGGCCTTTCATAAATCTCGCTATGAGAGAATGAGGGGAAATAGGTTGTCTATTTAGAGGCTTGAAAGAAGCTGCAATAGCACGCAAATGAACTCTTACTGAATTGGTCTTAAGCCCTGCATTTGATAAATCAAGGAGATATTCCAGTAATGATTCCAGACGTATCGCAAGAGGGTTAAGACCCTTCTGCGAGCACCATATGGTAAACTTTTTCCACTTAAATGCATAAGAGCGTCTTGTGGAAGGCTTCCTGGAAGCATAAAGGATATCCTTTACCTGCTGGGAAAGGTTAAGACCGGGAAGTTCTAGGCTTTCAGCAACCAGGCCCTGAGATGCAGAGACTGGCGATTGGGATGCCACAGCATCCCCTCCTCTTGAGAAAGGAGATTTGGAGCAGATCCTAACTTCAGAGGTGGAGCTTCAGAGAGATGTAGGAGCAGAGGGTACCACATTTGCCGTGGCCAACATGGAGCTATGAGAATCATATGACCTCTGTCTCTCTGAAGCTTGAAGGTGGTGGTTTGGGGAATTAGGGGAATGGGTGGAAAAGCATACAGGAAGTCCTGAACCCAATGGAGGAGGAAAGCATCCCTGGCCTGACAACCCTGAGCCGGAATTCTGGAACAGAACCTGGGAGGTTTGGCATTCAGCGGACTTGCAAAGAGGTCTATGTCCGGGGTTCCCCAAATTTGAAAAGGTTTGGCCACCTGGTCTGCATGGAGAGACCATTCGCGTGGAAGCAGAACTCGACTGAGTCTGTCTGCCCAAGAGTTTTGAATGCCTGGAAGATACACCGCAAGGAGATGAATCTGATGCTCTCTGGCGAGGGCCCATAGTCGCAAAGCTTCGTTGCATAGGGACAAGAGCCTGTTCCGCCCTGCTTGTTCACATAGAACATGGCTACTTGATTGTTAGTTTGAACTAGGACTGTCTTGTAGCTGAGCTGGGTGAGAAATACTCGAAGAGCAAGGAGATTGATGTGTAGATAGGCTTCCTGTGAAGTCCAGGAACCCTGGGTAGAGAGGCCTTGCAGGTGGGCTCCCCAACCCACCTGTGAGGCATCTGTTGTTAGAGTGGCTTGGGGTGGGGGTTGTTGAAAAGGAGACCCCACCAAAAGGTTTTGGGGTGACTGCTACCACTGAAGGGACAAAATAAGGCGATCTGAGTTTGTTATTTTGTCTGACAGGCAACCTGACACCTGAGTCCTCTAAGTGTATAAAGTCCACTGGGCTGCCCTCATATGGAGGCGAGCATAAGGAACCACATGCATGGTGGTTGCCATGTGGCCTAGCAACTGTAACATTTCCCGAGCAGTGAGGTGAGGTTTAAGCACTGCTTGGGAAGCCAACTGCACAATGCGAAGGCAGCGGGGCTGTGGAAGGTAGGCCCTTGTCTGTCTGGTATATTGCTCTGAGTTCTAATAGACTGATATGCAGAGAAGTCTCCTGTGGAGACCAGATGCCCTGGGTGGAGAGATCTTCTAGATGAGCTCCCCAACCCTTTGGAGAAGCATCTGTTGTGAGAGTTGCTTGGGGTAGTGGTTGCTGAAAAGGGGACCCCAGCAACAGGTTTTGAGAGGACTTCCACCACTGGAGAGACCAAAAAAGGCGACTGGAATTTTCTATTTTGTCTGACAGGCAACCTGATGCCTGAGTCCATTGGGTGGACAAAGTCCATTGAGCTGCCCTCATGTGAAGGCGAGCATATGGAACCACATGCACGGTGGATGCCATGTGGCCTAATAGTTGTAACATCGCTCGAGCAGTTAAGTGGGACTTTAACTGAATCTGGGAGGCTAACTGCACTAGACGTAGGCAATGGGCCTGAGGAAGATAGGCCCTTGCAGTTATAGTATCCAGCAAGGCCCCTATGAACTCCAGAGACTGAGTAGGGGTGAGATTGGATTTTGGGATGTTTATTACTAGTCCCAAATACTGAAGGATATGCATTGTGCAGGTTAGGCAAGTCTGGACCTCTGACTGGGATGGGGCTCGAATGAGCCAGTCGTCCAGATATGGGAATACGAATATTCCCAGAGTGCGGAGAAATGCAGCTACTACTGCCATGCATTTCGTGAACACCCTTGGTGCAGAGGCCAGACTGAAAGGAAGCACCCTGTATTGGTAGTGCTTTCCTTGAAAAAGGAACCAAAGGAACCTTCTGTGTGTTGGATGGATGAGGACATGGGTGTACGCATCCTTGAGATCTAGAGAACAAAGCCAGTCCTGACTCTGAAGGTATGGAAGCAGAGCCCCTAGAGAAATCATTTTGAATTTCTCCTTGAATAGAAACTTGTTCAATTCTCTGAGATCTAATATGGGTCTGTAGCCCCTTGTTTTCTTTGGGATAAGAAAATAAGGGGAGTAGAACCCTGAACCCTGTTGAAGAAGAGGTACTTCTTCTATTGCACCTTGGGCAAGAAGGGTAGCAATCTCCTGACCTAGAAGGTTGAGGAGAGATATTGGAGACTTGAACTGTTTCACCATGGTGTGAGGAGGAAGGCTTAAGAAATGAAGCTTGTACCCTTCCTTTATGATGGAGAGGGTCCATTGCTCTGCTGTGATTTGCTCCCATCTGGGAGCAAAGTAAGTCAACCTAACTGGAATGGTGAGGGGCTCTGGTTTTTCCAGAGCTAGAAAGGCTAAGTTCTCTAGTTGCAAGTCAAAGGCCCTGAGGAGGTTGAGGCTGCTGGGCTGTGGTAGGCCTGGCAGCCTTTGACTTGGCCTGTTTAGGTGGTTGCTGACGCTTTGCAGCAAAACGACCTGCAGAAGATGTCTGCCCATGAGCAGGATAATATCTTCCCTTTTTAGAAAAAGATGTCTTTTTGAACAATCTTTTCTTAACAGGGGCAGAGGTAGACTTTGAAAGTCGATCCAAAGCAGAGTTCTCAGCATCCATCTGAGTGGCCTTTGCTTGCCAATCTCTGCCAAACTGTTTTTCACCTGTACAAGGTAGGTTTCCCAACTCATCTTGGACCCAGAGTTCCAAATCAGAGGCTTGTAACCAAGCAATTCTGCGTGCACCTATGGCAATAGCCGTGGCTCTGCTTACACACTCAAAAGAGTCAAAGGCTGCACGGTTGGAGAATTTGGAAACATCTTGGGCATGTTTGAGCCAAGTGAGAAATTCCTGCCTTTTATCTTCTGAAATAAAAGGAGCTAAAGTCTGCAGATGATCTGTGACTTCTTTTAGAAACATCCCCATATAGAGACTATAGGAGTTGATTCTGGCAGCAAGCATATTGGCCTGGAAAATCCTTCGGCCAAAAGCATCTAGAGCCCTACATTCACGTCCTGGAGGGTTAGATGAGTGTCTCTTTGCACTCTTTATTTTCTTCATAGCAGACTCAACCACAAAAGAGTGGTGAGGAAGCTGAGTCTTATGAAAACCAGGACAGGCAGGGACACGGAGATTGTTGCGGTACCGGAGGCGTCGAAACCTGCATAAATGCCGTAAGGGTGCGCTGCATGGACAAAGAGCCTGTTCTGCCCTGCTTGTTCACATAGAACATGGCTACCTGGTTTTCCGTTTGAATTAGGACAATTTTGTAGCTGAGCTGGCTGTGAAACACTCAAAGAGCGAGAAAGATTGCTCTGAGCTCTAGGAGATTGATGTGGAGATTGGCCTCCGGTGGAATCCAGGTACCCTGGGTAGAGAGATCTTGCAAATGGGCTCCCCAACCCACCTGTGAGGCATCTGTTAGAGTTACTTGAGGTGGGGGTTGCTGAAAAGGGGACCCCACCAACAGATTCTGGAGTGACTGCCACCATTGGAGAGACAAAATAAGACGATCTGAGGTTGCTATTTTGTCTGACAGGCAACCTGACGCCTGAGTCCACTGAGTGGATAGAGGCGGGCATAAGGGACCACATGCACGGTGGATGCCATGTGGCCTAGCAATTGTAACATTTGCTGAGTAGTGAGGTGAGACTCTAGCATTGCTTGGGAAGCTAACTGCACAATGCGAAGGCAGTGGGACTGAGGAAGATAGGTCCTTGTCTGTCTGGTATCCAGCAGGGCTCCTATGAACTCTAGAGACTGTGGGAACTAGGTTGGATTTTGGTAAGTTTATGACAAGTCCCAAATATTGAAGGATACGCATTGTGCAGGATAGAGAAATCCTGGCCTCTTGCTCTGATGGGGCTCGAATGAGCCAATCGTCCAAGTAAGTGAAGACAAATATTTTCAGGGTGCGGAGAAATGCTGCCACCACAGCCATGCATTTTGTGAACACCCTTGGTACCGAGGCCAGGCCAAAAGGAAGAACTCTGTATTGGTAGTGCTTCCCTTGAAATAGAAAGTGAAGAAACCTTCGGTGAGTTGGATGGATGAGAACACGCGTGCAAAGGGTATTTCTGCCTTTTCATCCAAATCAGTCAGATTATCTCCACTCTTTCCTAGGACCTTATTCTGCTCCAAGGACAAGAAGTTCAATTTTTTGGACTTTACAGAAGCTTTAGCTATTTCTCAAAAGTCCAACCTCATTGAACTCCCCCAGTACTTTCTTCTGGGGTTAGTTCTGGCCATGAGGGCTTCTCATCTCTCCCTGTATTGCAAAATTTATTTTTTCCCTCTACTTCACATTGAGGGAATTTCTTTGAGGATAATGTACTGGCTCTCAACCAGAGACCCATATTACCCTCAACAAGCATTTTTGCAATATTTTTGAGTGAGATCCACAGTAGAAAATTGGGACTCAATATTTTTCTAATATTTATGATTTACACAAGGACTCCCCTCTGGATACCTTGTTTAGTCAAGCTGTTCCTTGAGATCTAGAGAACAAAGCCAGTCCTGACTCTGAAGGTATGGCAGTAGAGTTCCCAGAGAAATCATGTTGAATTTCTCTTTGAACAGGAATTTGTTCAATTCTCTGAGGTCCAAAATGGGTCTGTGCCCTCCTGTTTTCTTTGGAATAAGGAAAAAGGGGGAATAGAACCCTGCACCCTGTTGAAGAATAGGTACTTCTTCTATTGCCCTTTGGGCAAAAAGCAGACTGACCTCGTGATCTAACTGGGAGTTGAGAGAGGTCTGAGAATTGAACTGTCTTACCATTGTAGCAGGGGGCATGCTGAGGAAGTGAAGCTTGTACCCCTCTCTTACAATGGACAGAGTCCAAGTTTCTGCTGTTATCTGTCCCCATCTGGGGGCAAAATAACATAACCTTCCTGGAATGGTGGAAGGCTCTGGCCCTATCAGGGCCAGGAAGACAAAGTTCTCTAGATGGGAGTCAAAGCCCCTGTGGAGGCTGAGTCTGCTGAGCCGGTTGAGGCTTAGCAGCCTTTGTTTTTCTTTGTTTAGGTTGCTGTTGACCCTTTTGGGCAGACTGACCTGAACAATGCCCTTGCTGAGTATAGGAGGGGTAGAACTTCTTCTTTCTAGTGAAGAATGTTTTTTTGTAGGACTTTTTCCTTGCAGGATCAGCTGTAGATTTTGATAATCTATCCAAGATGAGATTATCAGCATCTAGCTCATTAGCTTTCTCTTGCCAATTTTTGCCAAAGAGATTCTCTCCTGTGCAAGGAATAGTCCCCAGTTTGTCCTGTACCCAAATTCCAAGTCAGATGCCTGGAGCCAGGCAATCCTACGTGCGCCTATGGCAATAGCAGATGTTCTGCTTATGCACTCAAAACAATCAAAAGCTGCACTATTTACAAATTTGGAAACATCCTGAGCATGTTTGATAAGTGCAAGATAATCTTGTCTCTTATCATCAGGAAGGAGAGGGCTCAAACTCTAGATCTCCTGTAACTTCCTTAAATATATAAAATGTAGGAACTAGATCTCATGTAATTTCCTTAAATATATAAAATGTAGGAACTAATCCTGGCAGAAAGTACAGAGGCCTGGAAGGTTCCATGCCCAAAGGCATCAAGAGCTCTACATTCATGTACTGGAGGATTAGATGCATGTCTTTTTGCACTCTTGATCCTTCTCATAGCTGATTCCACCATCATGGAATAGTGGGGCAGCTGAGTTTTTTGTAATTCAGGACAGGGAGGAACTCGATACATGGTATTGAGCCTACGAGAATGAGGAGAAGTGGTGAGAGGTGTTTCCCACATCCTTAGCATGAGATCATGCAAGATCTCATGAATAAGCAAAGTAGCTGCCTCTTTGGGAGCTTTAGGATAGTGTAAAATCTCCAATTCCTTCGCCCTAGGCTCTGTTTCAGGAGCCACTGTGATGGAAAGACCTTGAGCCACATGCCGGATAAAATCCTGGAAGGATATATCCTCTGGAGGAGACATCCTACGTTTAGGAGAGGAAGAATCCTCAGGAAGAAATACTCTGGTATCGACAGAGCTGTCAGAGTCTTCAGACTCGTCGGAGGATTCAAAGTATCTCCTGTCTGGGTAATCATGCAGCGCACGATACCGGTACCGATCAAAGTCGGTATCGACAGGATCCGGTACTGACTTGTCAATACCGGAGGCACAGCATGCGTCGGAACCGGTAGTCCACCTGCAGACGTCGATACAATTGGCCCCGGTACTGATGTAGGTGCCGGTGCCGGTACTGGTATAATTATCTGAAGTGGTTTCGGGGGCACCAATGCCGAGAGAAGAGCTGCCACACTGCGTTCAATAGCCAAGAAAGCATAGTTACTCACCTGTAACAGGTGATCTCCGGGAACAGCAGGAATTTAGTCCTCACATATGGGTATCGTCAGTACTGACGAAGCCTGCGTGGGAACGCTCCCCAGCGTCCATTCAGAAAGCTTCTGGAAGCATCCCAGAGCGTCTGCATGCTGCCTTCCCGCCTTTCCCAACTGCCTCTCTCCAGTTGAGTTTTAAAGCTGAGACAAAGAGAGAGAGAGAGGGAAAGGAAAGAGATAGAGAGATACAACTCCTAGGGGAGGTGGGTGGGTTGTGAGGACTAAATTCCTGTTGTTCCCGGAGATCACCTGTTACAGGTGAATAACTATGCTATCTCCAGGAACAAGCAGGAATCTAGTCATCATATATGGGGACTCTCCAGCTTTGGGTGCCAGGGAGAAACCCCAGAAGTTGTGTGTCCCTGAGAAGGGCTTCACTTCCCCCATGGATCTCTGGCATCCTATCAGGGATGGTGGGTAGGAGTTGATTAAGTATGGAACAGGTGTTTGAGAACAGCCTGAACAAACAAGGCATCCCGGCGGGAGTCCTTGTCCAAGCAGTAATGGGCTGTGAAGGTATGAACCGAGGCCCAAGTGGCTGCTCGACAGATGTCGTCAATAGACACAGAGTTCAGATGAGCCACTGAGGCTGCCATGGCTCTCACATTGTGAGCTGTGACATGGCTCTCCAGAGAAAGGTTCTTACTCTGATAGGCGAAAGAAATACACTGAGCAATCCAGTTGGATAGTGTTCTCTTGGAGACTGGCAGTCCCAAATGAGAAGGGTCAAAAGCAACAAAGAGCTGAGAAGACTTTCTATGTTGCTGTGTCCTCTGTAAATAAGAAGCCAGAGCTCTTTTACAGTCCAGGGTATGAAGATTCCTCTCTGCACTTGATACATGAGGTCCTGGAAAAAAGACAGGTAGGTAGACCTCCTGGTTGAGGTGAAAAGGCGAGACCACCTTTGGCATAAAGTGTGCATGAGTCCTAAGGACTACCTTGTCATGATGAAACCTTGTATAAGGTGGATTAGCTACTAGTGCTTGCAATTCACTAATGCAGCGTGCTGATGTGATTGCAATGAGAAAGATAACCTTCCAAGAAAGAAATTTCAAGGAGGTGGTAGTTAAGGGTTCGAAAGGTGGCTTCATGAGTTGCCCAAGAACCAGATTCAAGTCCCATGCCACCGGAGGTGGTCTAATGGGAGGCTTAGTTAGAAGGAGGCCTCTCATGAATCTTGCTATAAGAGGATGAGAGGAAATAGGTTGTCCATTTAGAGGTTTAAGAGAAGCTGCAATAGCACTCAAATGGACTCTTACTGAATTTGTCTTAAGGCCTGCATGAGACAAATGGAGGAGATACTCCAGCAAAGATTCTAGAGGTATAGCAAGGGGGTTAAGACCCTTTTCTGAACACCAAATAGTGAAACCTTTCCACTTGAAAGCATAAGAACGTCTAGTGGAAGGTTTCCTAGAAGCATAAAGAACATCTTTCACTTGCTGAGAAAGATGAAGATCTTGGAGATCTAGGCCTTCAGCAACCAAGCCCTGAGATGCAGGGACTGGGGATTGGGATGCCATAACATTCCGTTCTCCTGAGATAGGAGATCTGGAGCAGATCCTTACTCCAGGGAGGGAGCTTGAGAGAGATGTAGAAGCAGAGGGTACCACACTTGGCGTGGCCAATGTGGTGCTATGAGAATCACGTGGCCTCTGTCTCTCTGAAGCTTGAAGAGGGTTTTGGGAATTAGGGGAATGGGTGGAAAGGCATACATCTCGCCGGCTCAGCATCCCATTAGCTGAGCCTGACCGGCGTCCAGAACAGGGAGCGGATCGCTGACTCCACCCGCTCCCTGCAACGAAGGCCAATCAGGCCCACCAGCCACCACATTTAAAGAACGCCAAAAGGCACGAAAAGGACACCATCTCACCGGCTCAACATCCCATCAGCTGAGCCTGACCGGCGTCCAGAACAGGGAGTGGATCGCTGACTCCACCCGCTCCCTGCAACGAAGGCCAATCAGGCCCACCAGCCACCACATTTAAAGAACACCGAAAGGCGTGCCCGCGCCTGGCGGGCCCGTGCCTGAGGGCCTCGCCAGAGGGCCCTTTGGCTCGGCCCTTAGGCAGAGGCCATTCCACGAGGCAGACAACTTCAAGAGGACCAGATGGAACAGATTCTAATCCACTAGGATAGCACAGTTACTTACCTGTAACAGGTGATCTCTGGGAACAGCAGGAATTAGTCCTCACATATGGGTACGTCGGAACCGACGGAGCCTGCGCGGGAAAGCTCCCCAGCTTCCCAGAAAGGAAGCTTTTGGGGCCTCCCACAGCGCATGCGCGCTGCCTTCCCGCCTTCCTGACCAACTCTCTTCAGTTCGAGTTTAAAGCTGAGACAATAGAGAGAGGAAAGGAAAGAGAAAGAGAGATACAACTCCTAGGGGAGGTGGGTGGGTTGTGAGGACTAATTCCTGCTGTTCCCAGAGATCACCTGTTACAGGTAAGTAACTGTGCTATCTCCAGGAACAAGCAGGAATGAGTCCTCACATATGGGTACGTCGGTCTAGCCTCTGCTCCAAGGGTATTTACCAAATGCATGGCAATAGTAGCTGCATTTCTACGCACTCTGGGGATCTTTGTCTTCCCATACCTGGACGACTGGCTCATCCGAGCTCCATCTCAGTCCGAGGCTCAGACGTCCCTGGACCACACCAGACGCATACTGCAGTATCTGGGACTTGTCATCAATCTGCCAAAGTCTCAACTCACCCCTACTCAGTCCCTAGAATTCATAGGGGCCTGGCTAGATACTACCACTGCAAGGGCCTATCTTCCTCAGGCCCGTTGCCACCGTCTAGTGCACGTGGCCTCTCAAATTCAGTCCAGAAGCCACTTGACTGCCAGAGAGATGCTACAACTGCTAGGCCACATGGCATCCACAGTTCATGTGGTGCCTTATGCTCGCCTACATATGAGAGCAGCTCAATGGACCTTGTCCACCCAGTGGACCCAAGCATCAGGAGCTCTCTCAGACCAAATAGCAACCTCAAAACGTCTTTTTTGGTCTCTCCAGTGGTGGATATCTACTCAAAATCTGTTGTTGGGGGCCCCCTTCCAACCTTTGTTACCCCAAGCAACTCTCACTACAGATGCCTCCCAAACAGGTTGGGGAGCTCATCTCCAAGACCTCTCCACTCAGGGCATTTGGTCTCCACAGGAGACCACCCTTCATATCAACCTTTTGGAGCTGCGAGCAATTTTCCTTGCTCTCAAGGTCTTTCATACCCTCCTCATCAACATGACAGTCCTTGTTCATACCGACAATCAAGTAGCCATGTTCTACATAAACAAACAAGGAGGGACTGGCTCTCTGTCGCTTTGCAACGAAGCTCTAAAACTGTGGGCCTTCGCCAGAGAGCATCGGATCCATCTCCTGGCAGTGTACCTCCCAGGAATCCAAAACTCTTGGGCAGACAGACTCAGTCGAGTTCTGCTTCCACACGAATGGTCCCTGCACATGGATCAGGTACTCAGAATCTTTCAGGAATGGGGGACCCCGGACATAGACCTCTTTGCAAGTCCGTACAATGCCAAACTTCCCCGGTTCTGTTCCAGGATTCCGTGTCAGGGAGCTCAGGCCAAGGATGCCTTCCTCCTTCATTGGGGTCAGGCCTTCCTATATGCCTTTCCACCCATTCCCTTGATTCCCAAGACTCTATTCAAACTTTAGAGGGATCAAGGATCCATGATCCTCATAGCTCCACGCTGGCCACGTCAAGTGTGGTACCCTCTACTTCTGCATCTCTCCCAGACACCCTCCCTGGATCTGGGAGCTGCTCCAGACCTTCTGTCTCAAGAGGAGGGGACTTTGTGGCACCCAAACCCCAAGTCCCTTCACCTCAGAGCTTGGTTACTGAAGGTCTAGACCTTCAAGACTTGAATCTTTCTCAACAGGTGAAGGATGTCCTCCATGCATCGAGGAAACCTTCCACCAGGCGTGCTTATGCTTTTAAATGGAAAAGATTTTCAATTTGGTGTGCAGACAAAGGTCTTAACCCTCTAGCACTACCTTTGAATTCTTTACTCGAATATCTCCTGCATCTTTCCAATGCAGGACTTAAAACCAATTCTGTAAGGGTCCATTTGAGTGCTATTGCAGCATCCCTTCAGCCTATCAATGGACAATCTGTTTCCTCTCATCCTCTTATTGCAAGATTCATGAGAGGTCTAACTTTAACTAAACCTCCCATCCGGCCTCCTCCAGTGGCATGGGACTTGAACGTAGTTCTTGGTCAGCTTATGAAGCCACCCTTAGCCACTACCTCCTTAAAATTCCTTTCCTGGAAAGTCATTTTCCTTATTGCAATCACTTCTGCTCGCCGCATCAGTGAACTGCAGGCTTTAGTGGCTAATCCACCTTATACAAGGTTCCATCATGATAAGGTAGTCCTTAGGACAAATCCCCACTTTATGCCTAAAGTGGTCTCACCTTTTCATCTTAATCAAGAGGTATATTTACCTGTCTTTTTTCCAGCTCCTCATGCCTCAAATGCAGAGAGGAACCTTCATACTCTAGACTGTAAAAGAGCTCTTGCCTTTTACCTCCACAGGACGCAGCAACATCGAAAGTCTTCTCAACTTTTTGTTGCTTTTGATCCTTCTCATTTAGGACTTCCAGTCTCAAAAAGAACACTGTCCAATTGGATTGCTCAGTGTATTTCTTTTGCTTATCAGAGTAAGAACCTTTCTCTGGAAGGCCATGTCACAGCTCACAATGTGAGAGCCATGGCCACATCTATGGCTCATCTTCATTCTGTATTCATTGATCAGATCTGTCGAGCAGCCACCTGGGCCTCGGTTCATACCTTCACAGCACATTACTGCTTGGACAAGGACTCCCGCCGGGATGCCTTGTTTGGTCAGGCTGTCCTCAGACACCTGTTCCATTCTTAAACAACTCCTGCCCACCTTCTCTGAATGGATGCCTGAGATCCATAGGAAGATGAGAAACTCTTGGAGGGGGATCTCCCCGGCATCTTAGCTAGGGAGTCCCCAATATGTGAGGACTCATTCCTGCTTGTTCCTGGAGATAGCACAGTTACTTACCTGTAACAGGTGATCTCTGGGAACAGCAGGAATTAGTCCTCACAACCCACCCACCTCCCCTAGGAGTTGTATCTCTCTCTCTTTCTCTTTCCTTTCCTCTCTCTATTGTCTCAGCTTTAAACTCGAACTGAAGAGAGTTGGTCAGGAAGGCGGGAAGGCAGCGCGCATGCGCTGTGGGAGGCCCCAAAAGCTTCCTTTCTGGGAAGCTGGGGAGCTTTCCCGCGCAGGCTCCGTCGGTTCCGACGTACCCATATGTGAGGACTAATTCCTGCTGTTCCCAGAGATCACCTGTTACAGGTAAGTAACTGTGCTATTCCTGATGATGCTCAGTCTCTGGGAGTCTGGAGGGTTCTGGAGCACTGCATGTCTTTGATATATGGTCCCCCTCGCCCTCCTTCTACCTTCTCTCTTCAGGTCGAACTCATCGATCAAACCAGGTCTCAGCCCCAGAGTATATCTTCCTGATCTCAGAACTGGCAGGGGAGCGCAGGTTCGCATCTATTGTAGCCAAGCGCCTGGAGAGTCTTGTAAGTTAACTCTACACTCTTGAGAAATGATTGCAGTAGACTCTTGGTAAGATCAGCATGCCCAGTCCCAACTAAAAGGAGAACTTTCTCATCTTATAACTGTACAGTTCCATGTCCAATGGAACAATGTGAGCATGCATGGCGATGTAGTTGTGATTTCTCTGAATTTCCTTAAAAAAGAAAAAAAAAAAACAGGATTTGCATTCATGCATACAATGGAGTAAAATCAAGACAGGGCCACTTATTGCACCAGACATAGTATTGTCTATTTGCTTCCAGAGATCGATACGCGTACCGATCGGTACCGACATCGGGCGTACCGGGAATCGGAGCGGTATCGAAGAAAGCTCCGGAACCGGAGACCGGAACCGGCATGCTACTGGAAGTAGATGCTCTGGGTACCGGTATCGGTTGCGGTACCGGAATCGGAACCGATTGTCGCGGTACCGATGGCGGTGCAGCATTAATGAAAGTCAGTAAGGCCTGCTGCATGGATTGTACCGTAGTACCCATAGCCACCACAACTGCCTGGAAGTCGGTACCGGTCTTAGCCGGTACCCCAGAGCAGTGTAACAGGAGATCGGTCGAGGCCGTGCCATCGATGACTACCTGTAACCCCATAGGAGGAGCTTTGGAAGCCGGAGCTTCCCGCCGGGGTTGTTTGGCTGGGGCAGGGTCCTCAGGGTCAATTGCAAGGGCCTCTCGCTGCTTAGAGGGAGATTTGCCTTTTGAGGACTTGCCCGAAGAATGTTTGGTTACCTGAGATCCATCAGGAGAAGAAGACCTGGAGGATGTTGATGCTGGAGTATCGGTAGAAAACAGCATATGAAATTTAGCTGCTCTGTTCTGTAAGCCCCTTTAGGACATCAGAGAGCAGGATGGACAATCCGGAATGGAATGGTCAGGCCCCAAACATTTAAGACACCACTCATGGGTGTCTGTAACTGAAATAGTACCGGTACACTTAGTGCATTTTTTAAAACCAGAAGCTGGTTTTTCCATGAGGGAGACCTGAGAAGGCCTAGAGGCCTCACAGAAAAAATACACCAAGTGTAGAAAAAGTAATTATATATATATATATTTTTTTTAAATAAACGAAAAAAGGACCGGCGGTACCGGTCTGGAATCGGGGAAGGCAGACACACGGTCAAAGAAACAAATTAAAATAACAATTTCTTCAGCGGTGACAGGAACACGACCTGCTGGCTCCGCGGAAAAAGAAGAACTGAAGAGAGTTGGTCAGGAAGGCGGGAAGGCAGCGCACATGCGCTGTGGGAGGCCCCAAAAGCTTCCTTTCTGGGAAGCTGGGGAGCTTTCCCGCGCAGGCTCCGTCGGTTCCGACGTACCCATATGTGAGGACTCGTTCCTGGAGATCACCCCTCAAGATACAGTCAACGCAGCAGTGACATGAATGATGGACTTAAGCAACTAACTGCTCTCTCCTCTGCTACATGCTGCAAGTATAGCCACAAATGTCTGTTGCAATGATTAGTAATTCGCTACCACTGTTACCAGTATTCCGCTGATATTGTTGCCAGTATCTTGCTACTAGTATTACCAATATTCTGCTACTATTGTTGCTAGTATTGTGCATCTAATATTGCCAATATTCTCCTGATACTGTCGCCATTACTCTGCTGCTACTGTTACCAATTTTTCCAACTATTGTTGCTAATATTTAGCCACCAGTACTGTCAGTATTCTGCTACTATAGTTGTCAACACTTTGCTGCTATTGTTACCAGCATTATTGCAAATTACCTACCTCAATCACTAATTAAGCACCACTTAACACAGCACACCACAAGTCTTTAGTGAGAAGGTCCCTCCAGCTTACGCATCCCACCAAAGGAACCCTATTACTCATAGTAAACTCTGAACCAGCCAACATGGCCATATCCATCATGGCCTTATCCAGTTTATACCTCCTCAGTATTTCCCTCTTGTGCACTCTATCCTCCGCCTCCACCCATAACCCGATCCCAATAGTGCAAACTCAAGGAAGGAGACAATACAGCAACACACACCATATATTGAAAGAACTCCCACAAAATCCTCACTCATACTTAATCCACATACCACTCCAACAGACCACAAAACATAAAGAGGTGCAGCACCTAAAGCCATAAAACCTAAAATGTGCACTCATAAATGCTCGGTCAATCCGTAAAAAGTGGCCAGCCATTATTGACCTCATAACACAACACAAACTAGACATCCTGCTATTAACAGAATCATGGCTCACCACCTCAGATTCAGTTCTCATCAATCAACTCATCCCCCCTGATTTTTCAATACACTCCTGCCACAGAATGGACCGCAGAGGAGGTGGTACCCTCATTCTGGCAAAAGCAGATCTCCAATATCAAACGATCAGCTCTAATAGCTCAACCCATCTTGATGTAATCACTATATCCAACAAACGTAGTACTATTAACCTTGTCTACAGATCCCCGACTGCTTCCCCTGAAGATCTCGCAACTATAATTGACCTAGCCTCCAACCCAAAAGACACACGTAAGCCAAACTGGATACTAGGCGACGTCAATCTGCCGGCTCTACAAGACACTCATGCCAATGCCTTTCTTGAAGCTTTCAACAACCTAGGATACGTACAAATAGTTAATGCCCCCACTCACTGAAAGGAAAACAAACTAGACCTCATTTTCAACCCACAACAGGATGGGAACTCAGAATACAAGCACAGCATAGTTATCTCACCCGTCCCATGGTCGGATCACAACCTAATACAATTCCAAATAGCCCTTCAGCAGGAT
This sequence comes from Ichthyophis bannanicus, assembly GCA_033557465.1. Classification (NCBI taxonomy): domain Eukaryota; kingdom Metazoa; phylum Chordata; class Amphibia; order Gymnophiona; family Ichthyophiidae; genus Ichthyophis; species Ichthyophis bannanicus. Next base: position 25,247,919 of record CM066046.1, on the reverse strand, counting down.
AGTCAACTAACAAAGAGACCAACTGATAAGCCAATGACACCCACAGGTCGATTCAGACTCCTTGACAAAGAGGCAATCATTAATGAGGTCCTACCTAACATCATATCTGCACCTCCAAACCTCGAAGAGATGATGGCCTCATGGAACAACTGCCTGAGCACTTTTGCCCGCAAACCTGCCCAAACTAAACCAATTACCCTAAACAAACATCCAGGAAGTAGAAAAACTGCACATTGGTACACCACCGAACTAAGAACTTCACTGCTCCTGTTACGGAAATTGGAAAGAAAATGGCGACGTACACGGGCCCCAACGGACCTGACAACATACACCTCCCACCTTAAGAAACATCGGGAGTTAATATCAGCGACAATGAGAGCACATCACTCAAATCTCCTGAACCGTGCCCTTAATAAACCCCATGAGCTTTTCAACATCGTCAAAACCCTAACTAAGGAGCCCTTGCCCCCCCAAATGGACATAATTCACCCACAGGACTATGCAGATTACTTACTGGCCAAAACCAACAACGTCAGCAAGGCCACACTATCAAACCTCAGCAGCAACTCAACACAATTCCAGCCACTTACCACTATAGTAACACCAACAGCTACACAAGTTGAGAATATCATCACTACCGTCAACGCCACCACTGCCCCAAATGACCCCTGTCCAGCATTCTGGATAAGAGCTTTACAAAAGGAAATCAGCCCTATACTATGCAAGATCATGGACTTATCCTTCGCTACAGGTCTATTTCTATCATGCCTCAAGCAGACTTCTATTTGGCCTCTTTTGAAGAACACCAAACTTAACCCACAGAAGGTCGAATCATATCGGCCAATATCAAGCATTCCGCTACTAGCAAAGCTAATTGAAAAAGTCATCCAGCGCCAAATACAGGACCATATTGACTCCACGGCTCCTCTGAACCCAGCCCAACATGGCTTTCGAGAATCACACGGTGTAGAAACTCTTCTAACCACGCTAATTAATACACTGATCACAGGAACCGACAATATCAAACAAGGATTAGCATCGATCTTCCTGGACATCGCCGCCACATTCGATTCCGTAAACCATGATCAGCTCCTGAGACGACTTCAAGATAAGGGAATCAGCGATTTAGCATTGAGCTGGTGCAAATCGTATCTAACGGACAGATGGCAGCAAGTTCCTTCAGGTTCCTCAACCTCTAAATCTTTCCAACAAAAGCATAGTGTACCTCAAGGCTCCTCACTCTCTGCCTTATTATTCAACATATACATGCAACCCATTTGCGAAGTAATCCGCTCCTTCAACGTCTCATGTCTAATCTATGCGGATGATGTATTACTCTTCATTCCATTTTTGATTGACAACCCAGATTTCTCTCCACTGAAAAAAAGTTTTGAGGCTGTAACAGACTGGTTTCATGCACAAGGATTTAAGATAGATTTCAGCAAAACAGATGTACTCTTCACTACAAGAAATCAATCGTTCTCCCCTCCACCGGCGCTAAAGACAAAAGACACTGAACTCATAAGCAGACCCACTATCCGCTACCTTGGTGTTACATTAGACCAGCAGCTCAATTTCAAAGCACACATCAGTAACATCGTCAAGCAGATCCACCATAAAATATGAACACTGAAACACCTCCAACCTCTACTTCAACCAGATGACTTCAGGACAGTATTTCAGGCCCTCATGACCCCCCATTTCGACTATGCCAATACGATTCTTCATGGCCTGCCCAAGTGCCCATTAAGTCCGCTACAACTAGCAATGAATACAGCAGCACGTTTCCTTCACGGAGCCTCCAGAGAAGACCATATCACCCCTATTCTAAAGGAATTACAGTGGCTGCCAATTTACTGTAGGAACACTTATAAAGTAGTCCTGATAACATTTAAGGCCATCAACAACATGTCCTCCTCCTCCCTTACAGATATGATCCACCTTACCCCGGCAGACAGAGCGAGGAGATCATTCGCCATCAACACCCTTCAGACTCCCAACGAAATAACCAAATGCACCCAAGCAACAAGGAACAGAGCTTTTAAGTTTTATGCACCTAGCTGCTGGAATGCTCTCCCATCCTCCATCCGAGCAATTACCGATATTGCTCAATTCAGAAAGGCTTTGAAACACCATCTATTTCTCTTACACTACTCACAACTCAATATTAGCCACAGTACAGCCAACTAAACAATGATAGTCTGCAAATTATTCATAGATATAATGTACACTACTCACAACACAATATTAGCCACAGTACAGCCAACTAAACAACGATAGTCTGCAAAATAATTCATAGATATAATGTGTCTTCACCCCAGTGAAGGAGGAAAGCATCCCTGGCCTGAGCTCCCTGAGCCGGAGCTTTGGAACAGAACCGGGGAAGTTTGGCATTCCACGTACTTGCAAAGAGGTCTATGTCCGGGGTTCCCCAAAGTTGAAAAATCTTGGCCACCTGGTCTGCATGGAGAGACCACTCGTGTGGAAGGAGAACTCGACTGAGTCTGTCTGCCCAAGAGCTTTGAACGCCTGGAAGATACACTGCCAGAAGATGGATGTGATGCTTTCTGGCGAGGGCCCAGTCGCAGAGCTTCGTTGCAAAGCGACAGAGAGCCTGTTCCCCCCTGCTTGTTCACATAGAACATGGCTACTTGATTGTCCGTATGGATAAGGACTGTCTTGTAGCTGAGCAGGGTGTGGAACACTTGCAGAGCAAGGAAGATTGCTCTCAGCTCCAAGAGATTGATATGTAGACAACTCTCTTGTGGAGTCCAAGTGCCCTGGGTGGAGAGGTCTTGCAGATGAGCTCCCCAACCCATTGGAGAAGCATCTGTTGTAAGAGTTGCTTGTGGCAGAGGTTGCTGAAAGGGGGACCCCAGCAACAGGTTTTGAGTGGACTTCCACCATTGGAGAGACAAAATGAGACGACTTGTGTTTGCTATTCTGACAGGCAACCTGATGCCTGGGTTCATTGGGTGGATAAAGTCCACTGAGCTGCCCTCATGTGAAAGTGAGCATATGGTACCACATGCACAGTGGATGCCATGTGACCTAGCAACTGCAACATTTCTCGAGCAGTTAAAAAGGGCTTTAAGGCTGCTTGAGAAACTAACTGCACCAAGTGAAGGCAACAGGCTTGGGGAAGGTAGGCCCTTGTCTTTGTGGTATCCAGCAGGGCTCCTATGAACTCTAGAGATTGAGTAGGAGTTAGACTGGATTTTGGGATGTTTATGACCAGCCCTAAATACTGAAGGATACGCATTGTGCAGGATAGAGAAGTCCTGGCCTCTGACTCTGATGGGGCTCGAATGAGCCAGTCGTCCAAGTAAGGGAAGACGAATATTCCCAGAGTGCGTAGAAATGCTGCTACCACAGCCATGCATTTCGTGAACACCCTTGGTGCAGAGGCCAGACCAAAAGGAAGCACCTTGTATTGGTAGTGCTTTCCTTGAAACAGGAACCGAAGGAACTTTCTGTGGGTTGAATGAATGAGAACATGGGTGTACGCATCCTTGAGATCTACAGAACAAAGCCAATCCTGACTCTGAAGGTATGGAAGCAGAGCTCCGAGAGAAATCATTTTGAATTTCTCCTTGACTAGGAATTTGTTCAATTCTCTGAGATCTAAGATAGGTCTATATCTCCCTGTTTTCTTTGGGATAAGAAAATAAGGGGAATAGAACCCTGTGCCCTGTTGATGGAAAGGCACTTCTTCTATTGCCCCTTGGGCAAGAAGGTTGGTAACCTCCTGACCTAACAGGTCGATGAGAGAGGTCGGAGAATTGAACTGCTTCACTATTGTGGGAGGGGGCATGCTTGAAAAATGAAGTTTGTACCCCTCTCTTATGATGGAAAGTGTCCAACGCTCTGCTGTTATTTGTCCCCATCTGGGAGCAAAATGGCATAACCTTCCTGGAATAGTGGACGGTTCTGGTCCTTCCAGAGCCAGAAAGGCTAAGTTCTCTAGCAGAAAGTCAAAGGCCCTGAGGAGGCTGAGGCTGCTGTGCCGGTTGAGGCCTAACAGCCTTTGCTTTCTTCTGTTTGGGTGGTTGCTGACGTTTGGTTGAAAACAGACCTGCAGAAGATGCCTGCTGACCATAAGCAGGATAAAATCTCTTCTTCTTAGAAAAAGGTGTTTTCTTGAACAACTTTTTCCTAACATGATCAGCAGTAGACTTGGATAGTCTATCCAAAGTGGAATTTTCAGCATCCATCTTATTGGCTTTTTCTTGCCAATCTTTACCAAACAGGTTCTCACCAGTACAAGGGATATTTCCCAATTTATCCTGTACCCAGAGATCTAAATCAGATGCTTGAAGCCAAGCAATTCTACGTGCACCGATGGCAATAGCCGAGGCCCTGCTTGTACATTCAAAGCAGTCGAAGGCTGCACGGTTGGAGAATTTAGAGACATCTTGGGCATGTTTGAGTCAAGTGAGAAACTCCTGCCTTTTATCCTCAGAGATGAAAGGACTTAAAGTCTGTAGATGATCAGTAACTTCCTTTAGGAACATTCCCATGTAGAGACTATAGGAACTGATTCTTGCAGCAAGCATGGAAGCTTGAAAGACTCTACGTCCAAAAGCATCCAGAGTTCTGCATTCACGTCCTGGAGGATTAGAGGCATGTCTTTTTGCACTTCTAATCCTTCTCATAGCAGATTCCACCACAATGGAGTGGTGGGAAAGCTGAGTTTTATGGAAACCAGGACAAGGAGGGACACGATACATGGTATCTAACCTACGAGAATGAGGAGAGGTGGTAAGTGGTGTTTCCCACATCCTCAACATGAGATCATATAGAATCTCATGAATGGGTAGGGTAGCTGCCTCCTTAGGAGTTTTGGGATATTGTAAAATATCCAACTCCTTGGCCCTTGGCTCTGTTTCAGAGGTCACAGTGATGGACAGGCCCCGAGCCACCTCTCGGATGAAGTCTTGGAAAGACATGTCCTATGGAGGAGACATCCTGCGTTTAGGGGAGAAGGACTCCTGTGGAAGCATCATCGCTGCATCGACAGAACTTTCAGAATCCTCAGATTCTTCTGAGGAATCGAAGTATCGCCTGTCTGGATGCTCTTGCAGAGCTCGATACCCGTACCGAGCAAAATCGGTATCGGGAAAAACCGGTACCGGGGAATCGGTACCGGCGGGCAACGAAGGACAGGGTACCGGCATAGCAGGCATCGATGCCAATGTCAATGCTATCGGTACCAGTTGCGATACCGATGCCGGTGCCAGTACCGGTACCGGTGGAGTTGTCTGTCGTGGAACCAAGGGCGTCGATGCCACAAGGAAAGCCGCTAGACTACATTCTATGGACAGAATTCTCTGGTCCATAGACGCTGCCAATGCCTGGAAATTGGTACCAGTGGAAACTGCTGGTACCCCAGAGCATGGCACCAGGAGATCTGTCGAGGCTGAGCCATTGAGAACATCCTGGAACCCCCATGATGGTGCTTTGGAAGCCGAAGCCTCCCGCCGGGGTAATTTTGACGGTGCAGAATCCTCGAGGGCAACGCCAGAGGCATCTCGATGCTTAGAAGGAGATCTACCCTTTGAGGACCGGCTAGACTTATGTTTAGTTACCTGAGATCCACGGGAAGAAGCAGCAGCACTGGAAGACGTCGATGCCACCGAAGCTGCATCAGAGGGAAACAGGGTACTGAGCTTAGCAGCTTGGTTCTGTTGACCCCTTTTAGACATCATAGCACAGGACACACAATCTGTGATGGAGTGGTCAGGACCTAAACATTTTAAACACCATTCATGGATGTCAGTGACGGAAATGGTACTGCCACATTTTGTGCACTTTTTAAAACCAGAGGCAGGTTTTTCCATATTAAGGAAATTTTTGGGCCTTAAGGCCCAAAAAGACAGGTGCACCTGAAGAAAGTAAAAGAATGGAAAAATTAATTTTTTTAAAGAAAAGAAATACTGGCGGTACCGGTAGAGTGTCGGGGGAGGCAGACGCGACCACAAAAAGAAATAAAGAAATAAGGAAATTCTTCTGCGGTGACAGGAACACGACCTGCTGGCTCCGCAGAAAAAGAAGAACTGGAGAGAGGCAGTTGGGAAAGGCGGGAAGGCAGCACGCAGGCGTTGTGGGATGCTCCCAAAAGCTTTCTGATTGGACACTGGGGAGCGTTCCCGCGCAGGCTCTGTCGGTACCGACGATACCCATATGTGATGACTAGATTCCTGCTTGTTCCTGGAGATTCTCTGGTCTATCGACGCCGCCGATGCCTGGGTATCAGTACCGGACAAAATGGCCAGTATCCCAGAGCATGGCACCAGTAGTTCTGCCGAGGTTGGGGCCTCGAGAACATCCTGGAGCCCCGATAATGCTTTGGAAGCCGATGCCTCCCGCCGCGGCAATTTTGCCGGTGTGAGTCCCTCAAGGGTAACGCCAGAGGCATCTCGATACTTAGAAGGAGATATACCCTTTGAGGACCGGCTAGACTTATGTTTAGCTACTTGAGATCCATAGGAGGAAGACGAAGCCCTGGAAGATGTTGATGCCACAGATGCTGCATCAGAGGGAAAAAGGGTGCTAAGTTTAGCAGCTCAGTTTTGCCGACCCCTCTTCGACATCATCCCATAGGCAACACACTCGGAGATAGAGTGGTCAGGACCTAAACATTGGAGGCACCACTCATGGGTGTCGGTGATGGAGATGGTACCGCCACACTTGGAACATTTTTTAAAACCCGAAGCGGGTTTTGCCATTGTAGAGGAAAGTTGGGCCTAGTGACCACAATGGCGCGTGGCACCAGAGGAGAAAAAAACCTGGAGACTCCAGGAAAAGTATATATATGTGTTTTTTTTTTTAAAGGAAAAGAAAGAAAGAACCGGCGGAACCGGTGTGGCATCGAAGGAAGGCAGACGCGACCACAAAAAAGAAGAATAAATGGGATATTTTCTGCGGTGACAGGAAGTGCGACCTGCCGGCTCCACAGAAAACAAAGAACTGGGGAGAGACAGTTGGGAAAGGTGGGAAGGCAGCACGCAGGCGCTATGGGGTGCTCCCAAAAGCTTCCTAATTGGACGCTGGGGAGCGTTCCCGTGCAGGCTCCGTCGATACCGAAGATACCCATATGTGAAAACAGAGTAGTTACTCACCTGTAACAGGTGTTCTCCAGGAGCAGCAGGAATCAGTCCTCACATATGGGTGACGTTGACGCCGATGGAGCCCCCATGCGGAGCATTTCCCCAGCTTTCAAAGAAAGCCTTTGGGAATGCAGGCACGCATGTGCGGTCCCCTTCCCGCCCAAAGGTGCCATCTTGCTCAGTCAAATGACATAGCTAAAAGACAGCAAAAAAAGAAAATGAACTATATACAACTACAACTCCAAGGGGAGGAGGGAGGGTCGTGAGGACTGATTCCTGCTGCTCATGGAGAACACCTGTTACAGGTGAGTAACTACTCTTTCTCCAGGACCAAGCAGGAAGTCAGTCCTTAGATATGGGTGACTCCATAGCTCTGGGCTACCAGGAACCCAGGCTGAAAAATAGAGCTCCCTCTAGAGCCTCAGCAACAGTGAGAGAATCTTCTCTGAGACCACACCTGAACGGTAGCCCAACACCAGGGCCGGAGGATAGGAGATGCCTAAACCTCAAAGAGATTACGGAATACCGCTTGCCCGAAAACACTGTCCCTATGGGACTCCCTCTCAAGGCAGTAGTGGTCCGCAAAAGTCTGGCTTGAAGACCAAGTAGCAGCCCGGCAGATGTCTGCCAACGGAACAGAACGGAAGTGAGCTACTGATGCGGCCTTCGCCCTGACCCGCTGGGCCGTGACTTGACCCTCTAGGGAGAGGCCGGCTGCCCTGTATGCCCAGGCGATAGTCTGCCACCCAGATGGACAACGTACGCTTAGTTACAGGCAACCCTAATCTATTAGGGTCAAAGGAAATGAAGAGCTGAGAAGCCCTTCTATGCCCCTGCGCACGTTCCAGATAAAAGGACAGCGCCCTTCTACAATCCAAGGTATGCAAGACAGTTTCTGCCCTACTGGCGTGCGGCCAGGGAAAGAACGTCGGAAGTACCACCTCCTGGTTGAGGTGGAAGGAGGACACTGCCTTGGGAAGGAACTTAGGATGAGTCCTCAAGACTACCCTGTTCTTATAGAACCTGGTATACGGCCTATCCGAAACCAGGGCCTGAGGTTCACTCACACGCCTGGCTGAAATGAGTGCCACAAGGAACACCACCTTCCAGGAGAGGAAACGTAAATGGCAGGTTGCCATTGGCTCAAAAGGTGGGCGAATCAGTTCCTGCAAGACCACATTGAGATCCCACTCAGTGGCCGGTGGACGAATAGGAGGCTTAAGCAGAAGCAGGCCTCTGAGAAAACGAGAAACCAGAGGGTGGCCCGAGAGGGATTGTCCATCCACCGGCGAGTGGTGAGCCGAGAGGGCACTGAGGTGAACCCGGACAGAGTTGGACTGAAGTCCCAGGTTGGAAAGGTGGAGCAGATATTGCAACACCACCTGGACTGAGCAGAAGGGGTCCTCTTGCTGTTGAGAACACCAGGTAGAGAACCTACGCCACTTCAGAGCATAGGCTTTCCTAGTAGAATGCTTTCTGGAGGCCAGCACCACCTCTTCAACCTCTCTTGATAATAGCAAGGGAGCAAGGACTAGTCTTTCAGCAGCCAGGCCATCAAATTGAGGGATTTGAGGTTGGGATGCAAGAGGGACCCCTGATCCTGAGTCAGAAGGTCAGGTTGCAACCCCAGAGGAAGTGGAGTTTCCATTGCCAACTGCAGAAGAAGAGGGAACCACGGCTGCCTGGGCCACCTGGGGGTTATCAGGATCACCGTGGCTCGGTCCTGCTGGATCTTGAACAGAGTCCGGGCCACCATAGGTGTGGGAGGAAAAGCATACAACAAGCTCTCTGACCAGGGGATCAGGAATGCATCTGGCACTGTCCACGAGGGATGTTGTTGCCTGGAACAGAATCTGGGTAGCTGCCTGTTCAGCGGACTGGCAAAAAGATCCATGGTCGGAAGTCCCCACTTCATAAAGATCTGCTGAACCACCAGAGGATCCAACTGCCACTCGTGAGGCTGCAGGAGTCTGCTTAGCCTGTCCGCCAAGTAGTTTTCCTGGCCTGGGAGGTAGACCGTCCTGAGGGTCATGCCCTGATTGACAGCACAGGAGCAGAGAGCTTGTGCTTCCAGGCACAGAAGTCTGTATCCCGTGCCTCCCTGCTTGTTGACGTAGAACATAGCCACCTGGTTGTCCGTCTGAATTAGGACAGACTGGTGAGACAGGATCTGAGAGAAAGTCCGTAAGGCCAGTCGAATGGCCCGCAATTCCAACAGGTTGATCTGCTGGGTGGCCTCCCACGGAGACCACATGCCCTGTGTGCAGACCCCTTGGCAGTGTGCCCCCCAGCCCTGCAGGGAAGCATCGGTCGTCAGTACCTGAGAGTGTGGGGAGGACTGGAAAGGAAGATCCCTGACCAGATTTGGGAGACGCCTCCACCAGCGTAAGGAGTCCACCAAGAGTTTGGACACCCTTATTCCGTCTGACAACTTCCCTGTGGCCTGCAACCACTGCGCCTTGAGGTGCCACTGAGCATGCGGTGTGACATGCACTGTGGAAGCCATGTGACCTAAGAGCCGGAGGAAGTGTCTGGCCGAGACCAGAGAGTTCTCCTGAAACTGGCCGGTCAACTTTATCAGCCTGTGAGCTCTGTCCACAGGCAAATAGGCCATTGCATGGATGGTATCCAATCTTGCCCCTATGAACTCCACGTCCTGTGAGGGGACTAAAGTGGACTTGGGGAAGTTTATGACGAACCCCAGGTGCTGAAGCAGGGATATGATTCTGAAGGTGGCCTGCCTGGCCTCTTGTGCAGACTGGCCCCTGATAAGCCAGTCGTCCAGGTAAGGGAACACAAAGATCCCCTGGTTCCTGAGGTAGACCGCAACCACCGCCAGGCATTTTGTGAAAACCCTGGGGGCGGAGGTGAGGCCGAAGGGAAGCACTCTGTACTGAAAGTGCTTTCCTCCCACCACAAATCTGAGGAATTGTCTGTGACTTGGATGGATGAGGATGTGAATATAAGCATCCTTCAGGTCTAAGGAGCATAGCCAATCTCCATGCTGGAGGTACGGCAGTAAGATTCCAAGGGTAAGCATCTTGAACTTTTCCCTCTCCAGAAACTTGTTCAGATTCCTCAGGTCCAGGATGGGTCTGAGGCCTCCTGTTCTTTTTGGTACCAGGAAGTACCTCGAGTAGAAGCCTTGCCCTTCCAGGTGGTGAGGCACCGGTTCCACAGCCTGGTCCCTTAGCAGACCTTCCAACTCCTGAAGGAGTAAGTTTCTGTGCAGGGGGGGTCTTGGAGGCTCCCCCGGAAAGTAGGAGGGGGGTATCTGGGTGAAGTGGAGCAGATAGTCCCTTTTGATGATGCTTAGCACCCACGTATCCCCTGTGATGGCTGGCCACCTGTCTGCATACAGGGTCAGCCGACCTCCTGTGCCCCTGGAGAGGAGGAGAGGCTATGCTGGCATAGTCAAAAACCCCTCCCTGCTGAGCAGGAGCCAGAGTAGGAGGCTTGGGGGCCTTCTGCCTACGGGGCCCATGACCCTGCCCCTTGGCCTGCTGTCCCTGTTGGGGAGCTACAGAGGCCTGGTAATTTATTTATTTTTTATTTTATTTATCTATTTCTTCTATACCGCCCCTTCCAGAGATCAGGGGCGGTTTACATGGAACAAGTAAACAAATTTGTATACTAATGTATACATTACATGGAACAGAGATTTTTAACTTTATACAAATATATTACATGGAACAGAGTTTTATAACTTTATAACTTTATACAGATAACTGTACATTAATTGTCGGAACTATTTACATTTTGTATACATTTATAAATTTTTGTATCGTAGTGTTGATCAGAATTTTCTACCTTTTTACAGGTATTCAGAATTTTCTACCTTTTTACAGGTAGTGAGGTGGGGAACTGCTGAACTGTTTTGCAATAGTTGTTTACCATAGGGTTATTACAATGTTTTGTTTTGTTTTTTTTTTTAGCCATGTGTGTGTGTGTGGAGGAATTTATTTCCTTTTTTTTTTTTTTTTCTCGAGAGTGTTTTGGGGTAGGTTTTGAGGGTAATGAGGGTAGGTTTTATAGGCAGGGGTCTTCCTCGGGTAAAAGGTCTTTTTCCCCGAGCCCTTCTTCTTCTGAGAAGGAGCAGAGGTTTTTCTGGACAGCCTCGTCCGGGTAAGAGTCTTGGTCTCGTGTTCTGCAGCCTTTTCTGCAATGGGCTTGCCAAAGAGGTTTTCGCCTCAGCAAGGGACATCGACCAACTTGTCCTGAACCCATGGCTCGAGGTCCGAGGATTTTTGCCAGGCCTGGCGGTGTGCACCGATGACGGCCCCTGCTACCCGGGCTGAAGCCTCAAATCCATCGTAGGCTTCTCGAGATATAAACTTCGAGCACTCCCGAATACCAGAAGACAAGGCCTTGAACCTCTGCAAAGGTTCCTCGGACAAACCAGCAGAGAACCTGGCAATCTCCTTTGCCAGGTCCCGAAGGTACATGCCCATGTACAGCTGGTAGGTCTGGACACGGCAAGCAAGCATAGAGCCCTGGAAGCACTTTCTACTGAGGGCATCCAGGTTCCGGGCCTCCCTGCCCGGGGGCACCGAAGAGTGCATCTTCTGACTCTTCAGTCGATGTATGGCCGATTCCACAACCATGGAATGGTGCGGTAGCTGTGCCTTTTGGAACCCGGGGCTCTTGCGGACTCGATAGATGGAATAGACCAGCTTGCTTAGAACCAGCATCGAGGCCGGCGCTTCCCACATGCGGAACAGCAACCACTCCAGCATCGGAGGAATCGGGACAGTAAAGGCCTCCTTGGGAGGAGAGTCATACTGCAGAACCTCGAGCTCCTCGGCTCGAGGCTCCTCCTCTGGATCCGCCGGGAATACCAGGGCTTTGACCATGTCCCGCATGAAATCCGAGAACCTAGTATCCTCCGGGGGGGGGGGGGGGAGAACCTTGTTCGAGGTTCGGATCCCAGTGAGTCCGTAGGGACGCACCGAGTCCGGAAGGTGTCAGTGGACTCCTCCTCCTCCGTTGATTCCGAGGAGGAGGAATCGAGAGGCTCCGAGTGGGCGGGCACCGATGCCATCTGCCCCGACGCTGAGGGAACCGGCGTCGACGACCTCGGTCTCGAACGGGAGGCCGAGGATGACCGCGGCCGAGAATCGACTCGAGTTTGCATGGTCTCGAGGATCGGCTCGGCCTCCGGGGTCGACTTGGACGTCGATGTCCCGGTGGTCGGGGCAGATGCACTGGTGAGAACGGCGATCAGCACCCGCTGCTGTTCCATGAAGGCAGACAATCTGCTCTCCAAGGCTCTCAACCTGAGTCCGAGCTCAGGAGACCCAGCAGCCTCCGACTCGGGGCCCGACACGTCGGCTCCCCGGAGGAGAACCCACAAGGACAACAGTACTCACATGACTCTGGGCCTCCGACTCCACACGAGGATGTTTTGCAGGCCTCTCCGACTCCGAAGACCTGGGATGGCGATCGGGGCTATGCGACCTGGCCCTAGAGCCAAGAGCGTCCATTGACGCCGCCCTCGCGGGTTTCTTCTTCCTTCGGTGCTCCCTCAAGGGGGACTCCCTCTCAGAGGAGCCCCGACAATGCTCGGGGTTAGACTCCCGAGATGTCGAGGCCTCTGACGAAGTCAGGACCCGTCCAGAGGCAGACTCGGAGAAGATCCTCTCACGCTGGTGCTGACGGCTCCACAATGCCTTGGACAACATTTTGCCACAGGGGCTACAGACCGTAGAATCATGGTCCAGCCCCAGGCACCGGAGGCAGCAGTCGTGTGTGTCGGTGAGAGACATCAGTTTCTTACACCGATCACACTTCTTAAAGCCACTGGCAGCCATCGGGGGAAAAAGGGCCCCTGCAAGATCAAAAAATTGGGCTGCCAGGGAAAAGAAAAAAGGCGTGAACGCAGTCTCTAAGGACAAAAACCGAAAACAGAGATCCAGGCTCGGCACCGGTGTACCGAGTCCAGGCGGGAAAAGAACAGACGTAGAATCGAAGAAAAATACTCGACACAACGCAGAAGATCAACTTTTTCCATGGGTGACAAGGACAGGCGTCCGTAGGGCTCCGTGGAAAAAAGGAGACTGAGCAAGATGGCACCTTTGGGCGGGAAGGGGACCGCGCATGCGTGCCTGCATTCCCAAAGGCTTTCTTTGAAAGCTGGGGAAATGCTCCGCATGGGGGCTCCGTCGGCGCCGACATCACCCATATGTGAAGACTGACTTCCTGCTTGGTCCTGGAGAATACATTCCTGCTTGTTCCTGGAGATATATTTATTTTCTTATAAGAAAATGTGGTTTTTGTTTCCTACAGATTATAAGAGGATAGTGTATAAAGCACAGTTACTTACCTATAACAGGTGATCTCTGGGAACAGCAGGAATAAGTCTTCACATATGGGTATCGTCGGTACCGACGGAGCCTGCGCGGGAACACTCCCCAGCGTCCAAAAGGAAAGCTTTTGGGAGCATCCCACAGCGCCTGCGCGCTGCCTTCCCGCCTTTCCCAACCGCCTCTCTCCAGTTCGAGTTTTAAGCTGAGACAAAGAGAGAGAGAGAAAGGAAAGGAAAGATAGAGAGATACAACTCCTAGGAGAGGTGGGTGGGTTGTGAAGACTTATTCCTGCTGTTCCCAGAGATCACCTGTTATAGGTAAGTAACTGTGCTATCTCCAGGAACAAGCAGGAATGAGTCTTCACATATGGGGACTCCCCAGCTAGAGATGCCAGGGAGATCCCAACGGTTGTGAGTCCCTGAGAAGGGCTCCACCTCACCCCCATGGATCTCGGGAATCCAACCAGGGATGGGGGGTAGGAGTTGATTAGGTATGGAACAGGTGTTTGAGAATAGCCTGACCAAACAAGGCATCCCGGCGGGAGTCCTTGTCCAAGCAGTAATGGGCTGTAAAGCACAGTTACTTACCTGTAACAGGTGATCTCTGGGAACAGCAGGAATTAGTCCTCACATATGGGTACGTCGGTACCGAAGGAGCCTGCGCGGGAAAGCTCCCCAGCTTCCCAGAAGGAAGCTTTTGGGGCCTCCCAATGCACATGCGCGCTGCCTTCCCGCCTTCCTGACCAGCTCTCCTCAGTTCGAGTTTATAGCTGAGACAATAGAGAGAGGAAAGGAAGATAGATAGAAGATACAACTCCTAGGGGAGGTGGGTGGGTTGTGAGGACTAATTCCTGCTGTTCCCAGAGATCACCTGTTACAGGTAAGTAACTGTGCTATCTCCAGGAACAAGCAGGAATAAGTCCTCACATATGGGGACTCCCTAGCTAAGATGCCTGGGGGATCCCCTTCCAAGGGTTCGCCATCTTCGTATGGATTTCAGGCATCCATCCTGGGAAGGTGGGCAGGAGTTGTTCAAGTATGGAACAGGTGTTTGAGGACAGCCTGACCAAACAAGGCATCCCGGCGGGAGTCCTTGTCCAAACAGTAATGGGCTGTGAAGGTATGAACCGAGGCCCATGTGGCGGCTCGACAGATCTGATCTATGGAGACAGAGTGAAGATGAGCCATAGAAGTGGCCATGGCTCTCACATTGTGAGCTGTGACATGGCCTTCCAGAGAAATATTTTTACTCTGGTAAGCAAAGGAAATACACTTAGCAATCCAATTGGAAAGTGTACGTTTGGAGACTGGAAGTCCCAAATGAGAAGGATCAAAAGCCACGAAAAGTTGGGAAGACTTTCGATGTGGCTGAGTCCTGTTGAGGTAAAAGGCAAGAGCTCTTTTACAATCTAAAGTATGAAGGTTCCTCTCTGCACTGGATGCATGAGGAGCTGGAAAAAAGACAGGTAGATATACCTCTTGATTAAGATGAAAAGGCGAGACCACTTTGGGCATAAGTGGGGATTCGTCCTTAGGACCACCTTATCATGATGAAACCTGGTATAAGGTGGATGAGCCACTAAGGCCTGTAGTTCACTGATGCGGCGAGCCGAAGTGACTGCAATAAGGAAAAGGACCTTCCAGGAAAGAAATTTCAAGGAGGTCGAAACCAACGGTTCAAAAGGTGGCTTCATAGGCTGACCTAGAACTAGGTTCAAGTCCCATGCTACCGGAGGAGGTCGGCTGGGAGGCTTAGTTAGAGTCAGGCCTCTCATGAACCTTGCAACAAGCGGATGAGAGGAGACAGGTTGTCCATTTATAGGTTTTAAGGATGCTGCAATAGCACTCAAATGGACTCTTACTGAATTCGTCTTAAGGCCTGCATTAGAAAGATGCAGGAGATAGTCTAGTAGAGAATTCAAAGGAAGTGCTAGAGGGTCAAGACCCTGTTGAGCACACCAAATGGAAAAGCGTTTCCATTTGAAAGCATAGGAACGCCTCGTGGAGGGTTTCCTAGAGGCATGAAGGATATCTCTCACTGGTTGAGAAAGATTGAAGTCATGAAGGCTTAGGCCTTCAGTAACCAAGCTCTGAGGTGTAGGGACTTGGGGTTTGGGTGCCACAAAGTCCCTTTCTCCTGAGAGAGAAGGTCTGGCGCAGCACCCAGGTCCAGGGAGGGTCCCTGGGAGAGATGCAGAAGTAGAGGGAACCACACTTGGCGTGGCCAGCGTGGAGCTATGAGGATCATCGATCCGTAATCCCTCTGGAGTTTGAACAGAGTCTTGGGAATCAAAGGATAGGGTGGAAAGGCATATAGGAATTCCTGACCCCAATACAGGAGAAAGGCGTCGTTGGCCTGAGCTCCCTGACACGGAGTCCTGGAACAGAACCGGGGAAGTTTGGCATTCCACGGACCTGCAAAGAGGTCTATGTCCGAGGTTCCCCATTCCTCAAAGATTCTGCTTATCTGGTCCATATGTAGGGACCATTCGTGTGGAAGCAGAACTCGACTGAGTCTGTCTGCCCGAGAGTTTTGAACCCCTGGAAGATATACTGCCAGAAGATGAATTTGATGCTCTCTGGCGAAGGCCCATAATCTGAGAGCTTCGTTGCAAAGCGACAGAGAGCCTGTCCCTCCTTGTTTGTTTACGTAGAACATGGCCACCTGATTGTCTGTCTGAACTAGGACGGTCAGGTTGACAAGGAGGGTATGGAAAACTTTGAGGGCAAAGAAGATTGCTCGCAGTTCCAGGAGGTTGATGTGAAGGGTGGTCTCCTGTGGAGACCAAGTACCCTGAGTGGAGAGGGCTTGTAGATGGGCTCCCCACCTTGTTTGGGAGGCATCTGTTGTGAGGGTTGCTTGGGGCAACAAAGGTTGGAAGGGGGCCCCCAACAACAGATTCTTGGTGGACATCCACCATTGGAGGACCAAAACAGACGCTTTGAGGTGAGTATTTGGACGGAGAGCACTCCTGATGCCTGAGTCCACTGGGTGGCCAAGGTCCATTGAGCTGCTCTCATATGAAGACGAGCGTAGGGCACCACGTGTACCGTGGAGGCCATGTGGCCCAGAAGTCACAGCATTTCTCTGGCTGTCAAGTGACTGCTGGACTGAGCTTGGGAGGCCAAGCACACCAGACGTTGGCCCCGGACTTGAGGTAGGTAGGCCCTTGCAGTGGTGGTGTCCAACTGGGCCCCTATGAATTCCAGAGACTGAGTAGGGATAAGTTGAGACTTGGGAAGGTTTATCACCAGTCCCAGATACTGCAGAATGTGCCTTGTACGGTCCAGGGAAATCTGGGCCTCTGACTGAGATGGAGCTCGGATGAGCCAGTCGTCCAGATATGGGAATACAAAAATTCCCAGACCTCTTAGAAATGCGGCAACAACTGCCATGCATTTGGTGAACACTCTTGGAGCAGAGGCTAGACCGAAGGGAAGCACTCTGTACTGGAAATGTTTTCCCTGAAACAGAAATCTTAGATATTTTCTGTGGGATGGGTGGATGAGTATATGTGTGTACGCATCCTTGAGATCTAGAGAACAAAGCCAATCCTGACTCTGAAGGTATGGAAGGAGAATGCCTAGAGAAAGCATTTTGAATTTCTCCTTGTACAGAAATTTGTTCAATTCTCTCAGATCTAGGATAGGTCTGAATCCCCCTGTCTTCTTTGTTATGAGAAAATAAGGGGAGTAGAATCCTGTCCCTTGTTGAAGAAGAGGAACCTCTTCTATTGCCCCTTGGGCAAGGAGAGAAGAGACTTCCTGATCCAACAGGTCCAGGAGAGATGGGGGAGAATTGAAGTGCCTCACCATGGTATATGGAGGAAGGTTGGAAAAATGAAGTTTGTAGCCCTCTCTGATGATAGAGAGGGTCCATTACTCTGATGTAATTTGCTCCCATCTGGGAGCAAAGTGAGCTAACCTTCCGGGAATGGTGAGGGGCTCTGGTTGTTCTAGAGCCAGAAATGTTAAGTTCTCTAGGGGCAAGTCAAAACCCCTGAGGGGGTTGAGCCTGCTGAGGAGTGGCAGACGCTGCAGGCTTTGACCTTGCCTGTTTAGGTTGCTGATGTTTAGCAGCAAAGCGAGGCTGAGAAGATTGTTGGCCAGTATTTGTGGAAAATCTGGCCTTCTTGTAGTAAGGCCTCTTGAAAGACTTTTTCTTGGCAGGAGTAGAGGTAGACTTAGAAAGTCTATCCAATGTAGCATTTTCTGCGTCCATTTGAGTGGCTTTAATTTGCCACTCCTTACCAAATAAGTTCTCACCTGTACAGGGCAGATTCCGTAAGCCATCCAGGACCCAGGGTTCTAGGTCAGAGGCCTGGAGCCAAGCAAGTCGTCGGGCTGCAATAGCAATGCGCGAAGCTCTACCGGCACCCTCAAAGGAATCAAAAGCTGCTCTGTTGGAGAACTTAGAAACATCTAGAAGCTGTTTCACCAGAGAAATGAACTCCTCCTTTCTATCCTCAGGGATAAAGAAGGCAAAATGCCGTATCTTTAGGGCAAGTTCCCTGAGAAACATGCCCATATACAGACTGTAAGAATTAATCCTGGCTATAAGCATACTAGCCTGGAAAGGTTTCCTGCCAAAAGAGTCTAGGGTCTTACATTCTCGTCCTGGAGGGGTGGAAGAGTGCCTTTTGGTGCTCTTAATCTTTTTCAGCGCAGACTTCACCACAATAGAATGGTGAGGCAGCTGAGTCTTTTTGAAACCCAGGAGAAGGAGGACCCGGTACATGGTGTCCAACCTACGAGAGTAAGGAGACAACGTTAGAGGAGCCTCCCATAAGTCCATCAAGTGTTCTTGAAGGATTTCATGGATAGGCAGGGTGACTGCCTCTTTAGGAACCTTAGGGTATCCTAAAATATCCAATTTCTTTGACCTAGGTTCTTTTTCAGAGGATGTGGTAATAGAAAGTCCTTTAGCTAGTTCAATAATGAAGTCTTGAAAGGACAAATCCTCTGGTGGAGACATTCTCCTCTTTGGGGAAGAGGGGTCTTCATGAAGAACTAGAGACAGCTCATCAGAGTCCTCAGAGGAGTCAAAATCCTCAGAAGAATCAGAGTATTCTCTATTTGCTTCCAACGCACGATACGCATACCGATCGGTATCGATATCGGGCGTACCGGGTATGGGATCGGTATCGGGTGAAAACCCGGATCCGGCATGCGGAACCGATCTGCGTTTGGAAGTCGATGGTCTCGGTTCCGGTATGGGAGACGATACCGGAACCGGACCCGGTACCGCTGAATGCGGTACCGAGGGCGTCGCAGCATTAATAAAAGCCATGGCCTGCTGCATGGTCTGAACAGTATTGCTCATAGACGCCACTGCTGCCTAGATGTCGGTACCGGTATGGGCCGGTACCCCAGAGCAGTCTAACAGGTGATCAGTCGAGGCCGTGCCATCGATGTCAACCTGTAACCCCATAGATGGTGCTTTGGAAGCCAGAGCTTCCCGCCGGGGTTGTTTGGCTGGGGCAGGATCCTCAGATTCAAAAGTGAGAGCCTCTCAATGCTTTGAAGGAGATTTGCTCTTTGAGGACCTGCCCGAAGAAGGTTTGGTTACCTGAGATCCATCCGGAGAGGAAGACCTGGATGACTGTGATGCTGGATTATCTGAAGCAAACAGCACATGGAATTTGTTGGCCCGGTTCTGCAAACCACGTTTAGACATCTAGGAGCAGGATGGGCAGTCCGGAATGGAGTGGTCAGGTCCCAAACATTTAAGACACCATTCATGAGTGTCTGTGACAGAAATAACAGCACTACACTTGGTACACTTCTTAAAACCAGGGGCTGGTTTCTCCATGAGGAGAATTTGTGTAGGCCTGAGGCATAACCGAAGTCACCAAGTTGTGCAAGATAAAGATTTTTTTTTTTTTTTTTAAAAAGAAAAGAGAGACCGGCGGTACCGGTTTCGGTATGGGAAGGCAGGTACGCGGTCTAAATAAACAAACAAACAATAATTTCTTCAGCGGTGACAGGAACACGACCTGCTGGCTCCGCGGAAAAAGAGAAACTGAGGAGAGCTGGTCAGGAAGGCGGGAAGGCAGCATGCATGTGCAGTGGGAGGCCCCAAAAGCTTCCTTCTGGGAAGCTGGGGAGCTTTCCCGCGCAGGCTCCGTCGGTACCGACGTACCCATATGTGAGGACTTATTCCTGCTTGTTCCTGGAGATAGGTATGAACCGAGGCCCAGGTGGCCGCTCGACAGATCTGGTCGATGGACACAGAGTTTAGATGAGCCATAGAGGCTTGCCATGGCCCTCACATTGTGAGCTGTGACATGGCCCTCCAGAGAAAGGTTCTTACTCTGGTAAGTGAAGGAAATACACTGAGCAATCCAATTGGACAGAGTTCTCTTAGAGACTGGAAGTCCTAAATGAGAGGGATCACAAGCAACAAATAGTTGAGAGGACTTTCTATGTTGCTGTGTGCTTTGTAAGTAAAAAGCAAGTGCTCTCTTACAATCCAGGGTATGAAGATTCCTCTCTGCACTTGAGGTCCTGGAAAAAAGACAGGTAAATACACCTCCTGGTTCAGATGAAAAGGTGAGACCACTTTAGGCATAAAGTGTGGATTAGTCCTGAGGAATAACTTGTCATGATGGAACCTTGTATAAGGAGGATTAGCCACCAAGGCTTGCAGCTCACTGATACGACGAGCTAAGGTGACTGCAATGAGAAAAATAACCTTCCAGGAAAGGAATTTCAAGGAGGTAGTGGCTAAGGGTTCAAAAGGTGGCTTCTTAAGCTGGCCAAGAACCAAATTCAAATCCCATGCCACTGGAGGTGGTCTAATGAGAGGTTTAGTTAAAAGAATGGTGTTCTTTTCCTATTTCCTCAAATGATATAGTATTGTAAACCGCTTTAATGCCTTTTGGCCTAAGCGGTATATCAAATGATTAATAAACATAAACATAAGGCCTCTCATGAATCTTGCTCTAAGAGGATGAGAGGAAATAGGCTGTCCATTGAGAGGCTTAAGGGATGCTGCAATAGCACTCAAATGGACTCTTACTGAATTCGTTTTAAGGCCTGCATGGGATAAATGCAGCAAATACTCAAGTAAAGAATTCAGAGGTATTGCAAGAGGGTTAAGACCCTTCTCTGCACACCAAATGGTAAATCTTTTCCATTTAAAAGCATAGGAACGTCTAGTGGAAGGCTTTCTGAAAGCATGAAGGATATCCTTCACTTGCTGAGAAAGATGCAAATCTTGAAGGTCTAGCCTTCAGCAACCAGGCTCTGAGGTGAAGAGACTGGGGAATTGGGTGCCACAACGTTCCCTCCTCCTGGGACAGGAGGTCTGGAGCAGATCCCAAGTCCAGGGAGGGAGCTTGAGAGAGATGCAGAAGTAGAGGGTACCACACTTGGCGTGGCCAATGTGGTGCTATGAGGATCATAGACCCCTTGTCTGTCTGAAGTTTGAACAGGGTCTTGGGAATTAGGGGAATGGGTGGAAAGGCATAGAGGAAGTCTTGCCCCCAATGAAGGAGGAAGGCATCCCTGGCCTGAACTCCCTGACACGGAATCCTGGAACAGAACCTGGGAAGTTTGGCATTCCACGGACTTGCAAACAGGTCTATGTCCGGGGTTCCCCAAATTTGGAAGATCCTGGCTATCTGGTCCCCATGGAGGGATCATGCGTGTGGAAGCAGAACTCGACTGAGTCTGTCTGCCCAAGAGTTTTGAACCCCTGGAAGATACACTGCCATGAGATGAATTTGATGCTCTCTGGCGAAGGCCCACTTTCTCAAAGCTTCGTTGCAAAGCAACAGAGAGCCAGTCCCGCCCTGCTTGTTCACGTAGAACATGGCTACTTGGTTGTCCGTGTGGATGAGGACTGTCTTGTAGCTGAGCAGGGTGTGGAAGACTCTGAGAGCTAGAAAAATTGCTCTGAGCTCTAAGAGGTTGATATGTAGAGATGTCTCCTGTGAAGACCAGATGCCTTGAGTGGAGAGATCTTGAAGATGAGCTCCCCAACCTCTTGGAGAGGCATCTGTTGTAAGGGCTGCTTGGGGTAACACCTGTTGAAAGGGGGACCGTAGCAACAGATTTTGAGTGGACTTCCACCACTGGAGAGAGCAAAAGAGGCGAATGGAGGTTGCTATTTTGTCTGACAGGCACCCTGATGCCTGGGTCCATTGGGTGGACAGAGTCCATTGAGCTGCCCTCATGTGAAGGCGAGCGTAAGGAACCACATGCACAGTGGATGCCATGTGGCCTAACAGTTGTAACATCTCTCCAGCAGTTAAATGGGATTTTAACTGAATTTGTGAGGCTAACTGCAACAAGCGTAGGCAACGGGCCTGGGGAAGATAGGCCCTTGAAGTTGTGGTATCCAGCAAGGCCCCTATGAACTCTAGAGACTGAGTAGGGGTGAGATGGGATTTTGGGATGTTTATTACAAGTCCCAGATACTGAAGAACACGCTTTGTGCAAGCTAGGGAAGTCTGGGCCTCTGACTGGGATGAAGCTCGGATGAGCCAGTCGTCCAGATATGGGAATACGAATATCCCTAGAGTGCGTAGAAATGCAGCTACTACTGCCATGCATTTTGTGAACAGTCTTGGTGCAGAGGCCAGCCCGAAAGGAAGCACTCTGTATTGGTACTGCTTCCCTTGATAAAGGAACCGAAGGAACCTTCTGTGTGTTGGATGGATGAGGACATGGGTGTACGCATCCTTGAGGTCTAGAGAACAAAGCCAATCCTGACTCTGAAGGTATGGAAGGAGAGTACTGAGAGAAATCATCTTGAATTTCTCCTTGCATAGAAACTTGTTCAATTCTCTGAGATCTAATATGGGTCTGTAGCCCCCTGTTTTCTTTGGGATAAGAAAGTAGGGAGAGTAGAACCCTGAGCCCTGTTGAAGAAGGGGTACTTCTTCTATTGCCCCTTGGGCAAGAAGGGTAGCAATCTCCTTACCCAGAAGGTCGAGGAGAGATGTTGGAGAATTGAACTGTCTCACCATGGTGTGAGGAGGAAGGTTTAAGAAATGAAGCTTGTACCCCTCCCTTATGATGGAGAGGGTCCATTGCTCTGCTGTGATTTGTTCCCACCTGGGAGCAAAGTGAGCTAACCTTTCTGGAATGGCGAGAGGCTCTGGTTCTTTTAGAGCCAGAAAGGCTAAGTTCTCTAGTTGAAAGTCAAAGGCCCTGAGGAGTCTGAGGCTGTTGGGCCGTAGCAGTCCTAGCAGCCTTAGGCTTGGCCTGTTTTGGTTGTTGCTGTCTCTTTGTAACAAAACGACCTGCAGAAGATGCCTGCTGACCATAGGCAGAATAATATCTCCTTTTTTGGGGAAAAAAACCCTTTTTGAACAACCTTTTCTTAAAAGGAGCAGAGGTAGACTTTGAGAGTCTATCTAAAGCAGAATTTTCAGCATCCATTTGGGTGGCCTTTGCTTGCCAATCTTTGCCAAAAAGGTTTTCACCTGTACAAGGAAGGTTTCCTAGTCCATCCTGAACCCAGGGTTCCAAATCAGAAGCTTGTAACCAAGCAACTCTGCGTGCACCTATGGCAATAGCCGAGGCTCTGCTGGCACACTCAAAAGAGACAAAGGCTGCACGGTTGGAAAATTTGGAAACATCCTGGGCATGTTTAAGCCAGGTGAGAAACTCTTCCCTTTTATCTTCTGAAATAAAAGGAGATAAAGTTTGCAGATGATCTGTAACTTCTTTTAGAAACATCCCCATATAGAGACTATAGGAGTTGATTCTGGCAACAAGCATATTGGCCTGGAAAATTCTCCTGCCAAAGGCATCTAAGGTTCTGCATTCTCTTCCTGGAGGATTAGAAGAGTGCCTTTTTGTACTCTTTATCTTCTTCATAGCAGACTCCACCACAATGGAGTGGTGAGGAAGCTGAGTCTTATGAAAGCCAGGACAAGGAGGAACATGATACATGGTGTCCAACCTACGAGAATGAGGGGAGATGGTGAGAGGAGTCTCCCATATGCTTAACATGTGATCATAAAGAATCTCATGAATTGGTAAAGTGGCTGCCTCTTTAGGAGCCTTAGGATATTGTAAAATATCTAATTTTTTGGCTGTAGGCTCTGCCTCAGGGGCCACTGAAATGGAGAGGCCCCTGGCCACTTCCCTAATGAAGTCTTGAAAAGACAAGTCTTCTGGAGGAGACATTCTTCTTTTTGGAGAAGAGGGCTCCTGAGGAAGGATTACCGATGCTTCGACAGAGGCCTCTGATTCATCAGAGTCTTCAGAGGAATCAAAGTATCGCCTGTCTGGATGCTCCTGCAGAGCCCGATACGTGTACCGGGTGGTATCGACATCGGGAGTGATCGGTACCGATGGGCATCACAGAACAGTGTACCGCTGCAGTCAACACCAAAGCCGATGTCGATGCAATCGGTACCGGCACCGGAACAGATATCGGTACCGGTGCTGGAGCCGGAACAGACAACAGAGTTTTTTGCGGTACCGAAGGCGTCGCAGCTTGTATGAATGCCGTAATGGCACGCTGCATGGTCAGGATATTCTGATCCATCGACGCCACCAATGTCTGGATGTCGGTACCAGTGGGAACCACCGGTACCCCAGAACATGGCAACAATTGATCAGTCGAGGCCGAGCCATCGATATCAACCTGTGACCCCATAGATAAAGCTTTGGAAGCCGGAGCCTCCCGCCGGGGTAATTTTGCCGGTGCGGATTCCTCGAGATCAAGCCCGGAAGCATCTCGATACTTAGAGGGAGATCTACCCTTCGAGGACCAGCTGGACTTAAGTTTGGTTACCTGAGATCCATGGGAGGAAGAAGAGGCCCTGGAAGACGTCGATGCCACCGAAGCTGCATCAGAGGGAAACAGGGTACCGAGCTTGGCTGCTCGATTCTGTAGACCTCTTTTAGACATCATGGAACAGGACTCACAATCCGTGATGGAGTGGTCAGGACCTAAACATTTTAGACACCATTCATGGGTGTCGGTGACAGAAATAGTGCCGCTGCACTTAGTGCACTTTTTAAACCCGGAGGCGGACTTTTCCATGAGGAAATATTTTTCCTAGGCCTAAGGCCGAAGAAAGAAAAAAATGCACTGAAGTGAGAAAAACAGTAGTTTTTGTTTTTTTTTTTATTTTAGAATAAAGAAATAAAAAGACCGGTGGTACCGGTCCGGCGTGGAGAAGGCAGACGCGCGACCAAAGAAATAAAGAAAATAAATAAATTCTTCAGCGGTGACAGGAACACGACCTGCTGGCTCCGCGGAAAAGAAGAACTGGAGAGAGGCGGTTGGGAAAGGCGGGAAGGCAGCGCACAGGCGCTGTGGGATGCTCCCAAAAGCTTTCCTTTTGGACGCTGGGGAGCGTTCCCGCGCAGGCTCCGTCGGTACCGACGATACCCATATGTGAAGACTCATTCCTGCTTGTTCCTGGAGATTATTTGCTATCCTTTAGCACAGCAGTTTACTTATGATTTTCTTGCACTTTTATTTCTGTTGTACAAAGATATTTTAGTGTTGGAAAATAAAAAGTAAGAATACTACACCACAGATAGCATGGCGAGCATGCAAAAGGCTGAATCCATAATTGCTCCTGATGTAAAACACCATATCAAATTTTGGCTCAGCGTTTACACTCTTTTTCAGCTCAAGGCTGGAATAAAGGTGCAGTGTGGAAGCAAAGGGTATTCTGATATGAAGTGTGGCACTTCACCATGGATGACCCTATACTGCCTCGATTCCTACCCTCCCTGCCCCAAGAAGAGAGGGGGTAAAAAAGAGGGTTCTCTTCCACCATAGGGGCTAGGGAGGGCTATAAAGGCTAGAGCACTCCTGGTCCTTGCAACCAGTCCATGGAGACATTCAAAGGCCACCAACTGCTATCATCTTGTAAAATTGTGGCACTGATCCCTAGCAGGGTCAGTCTGCCAGAGAAGGGAAATGTACCCTTATTTGCAGAGAAAGCGTAGTTACTCACCTGTAACAGGTGATCTCTGGGAACAGCAGGAATTTAGTCTTCACATATGGGTATCGTTGGTACCGACGGAACCTGCGCGGGAATGCTCCCCAGCATCCAATAGGAATGCTTTTGGGAGCATCCTTCAGCACATGCGCGCTGCCTTCCCGCCTTTCCAACTGTCCCTCTTCAGTTAAGTTTGTAGCTGAGTGAAAGGATAGAGGGAGAGAGGAAAGAGAGGAAAAAGACAGAGAGAAAGAGAGAACTTCTAAGGGAGGTGGGTGGGTTGTGAAGACTAAATTCCTGCTGTTCCCAGAGATCACCTGTTACAGGTGAGTAACTACGCTATCTCCAGGAACAAGCAGGAATGTAATCTTCACATATCAGGACTTCCTAGCTGAAGATGCCAGGGAGATAGCCCCAGGAAGCTGCCACCTACAGTAAGGTGGGCCATGCTTCCTCCCATGGATCTCTGGCATCCTACCAGGGTTGGTGGGTAGGAGATGAATTAGGTCTGAAAGAGATTTTGAAGAACAGCTTGGTCAAGGAAGACATCCCGATGAGAGGCTTTATCTAGGCAGTAGTGGGCTGTAAAGGTGTGTACCGAAGCCCAAGTGGCTGCTCGACAAATGATATCAATAGACACAGTGAAGGTTAGTCATAGAGGCTGCCATGGCTCTCACATTATGAGCTGTGACATGGCCTTTAAGAGGAAGACTCTTACTCTCATAAGCAAAGGATATGCATTGTGCAATTCATTTGGATAAAGTTCTTTTGGAGACTGGAAGTCCCAAATGACTAGAATCAAAAGCAATAAAAAGTTGAGAAGACCTTCTATGTTGCTGTGTTCTTTGTAGGTAACAAGCCAAGGCTCTTTTACAATCCAAACTATGAAGGTTCCTTTCTGCATTACAGGCATGAGGCCTCAGAAAGAATACAGGAAGATAAATCGATTGATTTAAATGAAAAGGCAAAATCATCTTTGGTATAAAGTCTGGATGAACTCTGAGAACAAACTTATCATGGTGAAACCTAGTATAAGGAGGATCAGCCACTAAAGCTTGCAATTCACTAATGCGACGTGCAGAGGTGATTGCAATTAGGATGATGAATTTCCAGGACAAAAGCTTTAGGGTTGTAGTGGCTAAAGATTCAAAGGGTCATTTCATGAGCTGCCCGAGAACTAAGTTTAAATCCCATGCCACCGGTGGTGGCCTGATGGGAGGCTTTGTTAATAGAAGACCTCACATAAATCGTGATATGAGTGGATGAGAGGAAATTGGCTGTCCATTTAGAGGTTTAAAGGAAGCCACAATTGCACTAAGATGGACTCTTACTGAATTGGTCTTTAGACCAGAATTTGATAAATGAAGTAGATACACTAGTATCGATTCCAAAGGTATCATTATTCTATATATTATTCTATTCTGTATATTATTCTATTCTATTATTCTATTCTGTTTAATTCCTTGCTGAGTGCTACTTTGTCTCATCTGCTGACAATTGTAACATTGTCTCATTATCTGCTGACGGTCACATTGCCTCATTGTTTATTCGATGCTGTGCTGTTCCTGTCTTATATGCTGCCACATTGTTCCAAATACCTACTCATAGTCAGACAGTAAGTTTTATACACTGCTGATAGCTAGTACAGTAGTCAATACTGGTCCCACTAATTACCCAGCAACAAACAACTCACATATTATTTCACAAAGACATCACAAAATGCACCCATTTCTAGCCTTGGCATGTCTACACCTAGCCTCCTGGCTCCCCCTTACATCCCACGCCTTTCACACAAGCACCAACCACATCCCAATACTCCGCAGTGACGGGAAAAGATGGACGGAGAATCACCAACACCCCCCAAGAGAACCCAACGACGCGCCTTACTCACATCTATTACACATCCCACTTCAACATCTCAAGAAGTCACATTTGGACCGTCAACAACACCATCATGCCCTGAAGTGTGCACTCATCAACGCAAGGTCAATACGTACAAAATGGCCAATAATTACCGATCTGGTCACGACCCATGATCTTGATATCGTCATGGTCACAGAAACCTGGCTATCAGAATGTGACAATGCTATCATCAACCAGTTGTTACCCACAGGTTTCTCAGTCTACACATGCCATCGAACCAATCAGAGAGGAGGAGGAACACTCATCCTTGTCAAAACTTGCCTAGGCTTCCAGATGTGCAACGCAACCAGCACAGCCCACCTGGACTCCCTCACCATAACAAATGACACCTGCACGATCAACCTACTGTACCGAGCACCAACACCATCTTCAGAAGATCTGGCAACGATAATGGGCCTCGCCTGCAACTCAAACAGACCTCGATCCCAGAACTGGATTCTAGGTGATTTCAACCTGCCTACGCTACAGGAATCTCAAGCCTCTGCTTTCCTAGAAGTGTTACAAGAGCTAGGTTACGATCAGCTAGTCAATAATCCCACCCACGTCAAGGGAAACAAACTTGACCTGATCTTTGCCCCACAGACAGATAAAGATACCACCCAACCAATGCCACCAACCGTAACTCCTGTCCCATGGTCTGACCATAGTCTGCTCCAATTCCAGATACCTATTAACATACACAATAAAAACTCCAACAAAGCCAACTCTGTCCACGAAACCTCTTTGAAGCGCTTCCGCCCCTTTGATAAGGAAGAGCTTCGAGAGAAGATCCTCCCACTCCTCAAAAACATACCACACGACCTAGACGCGATGGTGTCCACCTGGGACGAAAGCCTCAAGACCATCGCATGCATACCAGCCACACATAAAACAACAAAGAAACGAGTGCATGCACCATGGTATACCAAAGACCTCCGAGATTCACTCAAGTGCCTGCGCAGGCTTGAGAGAAGATGGCGTCGGTCTCACTCTACTGAAGCACAAGATACTTACATGGCTCACCTAAGAGCACACCGTGACGAATTATCAAAAAAGCGAAAACAATATCATTCTGACATCTTGAAGCGGTCACTAAACAAGCCCCACGACCTATTCAATATAGTGAAATCTCTCATAAGAGAACCTCCCGCAGACCAGTCACAGATGCCACACCCCCAGGCATACTCCAACTACTTACAGTCAAAAATGATCCAGACTACTGCATCTGCAACCAACTACCTACAACCTGAAGTGACCCAGGCTGGTGCAACCTCGAGCTCCGCTGAATACAGCTCTCAACATAACTTGCCCCAACCATCACTGCTATCCAAATTTGAAAAAATATCACGCAGAGAGATTGAAGACATTATCGCTGCTATCAACCCCACTACCGCACCCAATGACCCATGCCCTGCTTTATGGATAAAGGAGTTACGATGTGACTTAAGCCAATATCTGAGCGAATTAATAAACCACTCCCTTACAACCGGATCGTTTCCACAAAGTCTGAAACAAATATCGATCAGACCACTGCTAAAAAATAACAAGCTGGACCCAACGAAAGTGGAATCATACAGACCAATTTCAAGTATCCCCATGCTTGCCAAAATAATCGAAAAGTTAGTACAGCGCCAAATCCAACAGCATATTGATACTGAAGCCCCACTGGATTCTTCCCAGCATGGGTTCAGAGAAGCACATGGGGTGGAAACCCTCCTTACCAACCTATTTGACCACCTAGTCTCTGGAACCGACAAAATTCATCAAGGATTCGCCCTCATATTCCTCGACATCGCAGCGGCCTTCGACTCGGTTAGCCACGAGATCCTCATACAACGCCTCAGCGAAAAAGGAATTCAGGGAACAGCCCTAAAGTGGTGCAAGTCGTACTTGACTAATAGATGGCAACATGTAAGGTCAGGCTCCACAACCTCGGAACCATTTTTACAAAACCAGGGTGTACCACAGGGCTAGTCACTATCTGCATTGATGTTTAACATCTATATGCAGCCCATATGTGCCCTAGCACGCTCATTCAAGGTCAACTGTCTAGCCTACGCTGACGACATCCTTCTATACATCCCATTCAGGACCAACCAACCAGACCTCTCCCCTCTAACAAGATGTTTTGAGGCAGTAGCAGAATGGTTCAGCACACAAAACATGAGAATCAACTACAGCAAAACAGATGTCCTTTTCATCTCAAGGAACCAGGACTTCACCCCTCCACCCTCTTTAAAAATCAGCAACACAGAACTAAAAACCAAACCCACAATCCGCTACCTTGGCGTTACACTGGATCAACAACTGGACCTGAAAACCCACATAAAAAACACAGTAAAAACAGTATACATGAAAATAAGGACCTTAAAACATCTCCGACCGCTACTTGACTTCAGCGACTACCGATCGATCTACCAGGCTTTAATATTACCACATTTCGACTATGCCAACGTAATTCTACACAGTCTCCCTCAAGCAACACAAGCTCCTCTCCAGCTTGCAATGAACACTGCTGCAAGAGTACTAACAGGGGCCTCACGGAGAGATCACATAACGCCAGTACTGATGAACCTCCATTGGTTGCCGGTTCAAGCAAGAACCCTGCACAAAGTTCTAACCTTAACCTTCAAAGCCTTAAACACTCTGACCCCCACAACTATCAGCAAGATGATACATAAGGTACCACTGAACAGAAACAGAAGACCCATGATGCAAAACACCCTAGAGGTCCCAAAAGTAATAACGACATGCACAAAAGCTACAACAATAGGGCCTTTACAATCTATGCTCCCAGGGCATGGAATGCTCTCCCCACCTCTATTCGAAACATCACCCACCTAACCCACTTCAGGAAGGCATTAAAACAGCACCTGTTCACCACATACTACCCTGAATCCAGCCTTAGTAATCATACTTATTGCCCCTCAGACAATCACTCACTCCAACTAAACAAGCAGACTCAGCATGAAAAAGGATAATCAACAGATCTCTAAGAAGTACCCACTGAACTAGAATTCAGACTCCCAGTGTAAATAAGATGTAGATATGTTCTGCCTGAAATCAGGTACCAGTGTAATACAATGCAAATAATTATACAATATAATTATACAATATACATAGTTTCCCCCAGTTACTTCCAAGTTGATCTCCCTGTTTATTGTAAATACAACTCAAAGTGCCTGTGTTGTATAGTTGATGTTAAATGTAAACCGCTCTGATCTAAAATAGAGCGGTATAGAAGAACTGTTAAATAAATAAATAAATAAAATCATAAAGAGTAGTTACTCACCTGTAACAGGTGTTCTCCAGGAGCAGCAGGAATCAGTCCTCACTTATGGGTGACGTCGGCGCCGACGAAGCCCTCGCGGAGCAATTTCCCCAGCTTTCGAAGAAAGCCTTTGGGATTGCAGCGCGCATGCGTGGTCCTCTTCCCGCCCAAGGATGCCATCTTGCTCAGTCGATTGACATAGCGGAAGACAGCAACCATGACTGTAACTCCAGGGGAGGAGGGAGGGTAGTGAGGACTGATTCCTGCTGCTCCTGGAGAACACCTGTTACAGGTGAGTAACTACTCTTTCTTTCTCCAGGACCAAGCAGGAAGTCAGTCCTCACTTATGGGACTCCCTAGCTTAAGGCTACCGGAGACCTCAAGCTGGAAAAGGAGAGCTCCCTCCAGCTCAACCGCACAGAAGGAAGGAATCTTCTCTGAATACGAATCCGGACGGTAGCCAACATCGGGGCCGGCGGGTAGGAGTTGCCTAAACCTCAAAGAGATTGTGGAGGACTGCCTGTCCAAAAGCACTATCCCTGCGGGACTCCCTCTCCAGGCAGTAATGAGCCGCAAAAGTCTGGCTAGACGACCAAGTAGCGGCCCGGCAGATGTCTGCCAACGGAACCGAGCGGAGGTGTGCGACAGACGCCGCCTTCGCCCAGACACGGTGCGCTGTGACTCGACTCTCCAAAGAGAGGCCGGCTGCCCCATACGCCCAGGCGATGCAGTCAGCTACCCAGATGGACAGAGTACGCTTCGACACAGATAACCCCAACCGATTGGGGTCAAAGGAAACGAAAAGCTGGGCAGCTTTCCTATGCTCACGCGTACGGTCAAGGTAGAAGGACAAGGCTCTTCGACAGTCCAGGGTATGCAGAACAGTCTCAGCTCTGCTGGTATGTGGCCTGGGAAAGAAGGTCGGAAGAACCACCTCTTGATTGATGTGGAAAGAGGAAACCACCTTAGGAAGAAACTTAGGGTGAGTCCGTAAGACAACCCTATTCCTGTAGAACCTAGAGTAAGGGGTCTCCGACACTAGGGCCTGTAGTTCACTAACGCGCCTAGCGGAGGTGAGGGCTACCAAGAAGAGAGCTTTCCATGAGAGGAAGCGGAGGGGGCAGGTAGCCATGGGTTCGAAAGATGGGCAAGTAAGCCTTTGTAAAACCACATTGAGGTCCCAGTCAGGAGCCGGAGGGCGCAACGGGGGCTTAAGCAGAAGCAGGCCCCTGAGGAAACGCGCCACCAAGGGATGCGAGGAAAGGGGCTGGCCCTCCACCGGCGAATGATGTGCAGAGAGAGCACTGAGGTGGACTCTGACGGACTTGAGGCCTAGATCGGAGAGGTGCAGCAAGTATTGGAGTACCACCGGCACTAGGCAGGCGAATGGGTCCTCAGAACGCTGAGAACACCAGGCGGAGAAGCGACGCCATTTGAGTGCGTAAGACTTCCGGGTAGAAGGTCGCCGAGACGCCAGGACGACAGCTTCCACCTCCGGGGGGGGCGAGAGCGGGGCCAGGACTACCCTCTCAGCAGCCAGGCCATCAGGTGAAGGGCCCGGAGGTTGGGGTGCAGAAGAGTACCCTGATCTTGGGTCAGAAGATCGGGCTGAAACCCCAGAGGGAGAGGGGTGTCCACCGCTAACTGCAGGAGCAGAGGAAACCAGGGTTGCCTCGGCCCTCTATCAGGATCACGTAGGCCCCGTCCCGGGCAACCTTGAAGAGTGTCTGGGACACCAGCGGCGTGGGAGGAAAGGCATACAGTAGGCCTGTGGACCACGAAATGAGGAAAGCATCCGGGGCCACTCTGAGGGGATGCGGATACCGAGAGCAGAACCGGGGGAGCTGCCGGTTCAGGGGACTGGCAAAGAGGTCCACGGTGGGGGTGCCCCACCGGCGGAAGATTTGCTGGGCAACGCCGGGGTTCAACCTCCACTCGTGGGGCTGCAAGATCCGGCTCAGCCTGTCGGCCAGGCAATTCTCCTGCCCGGGCAGGTAAACAGCCTTGAGGAGGATGTTGTGGTCAACAGCCCAGGAGCACAGTCGCTGGGCCTCCTGACAGAGCAGGAGGGAGCCCGTGCCCCCTTGTTTGTTCACGTAGAACATGGCCACCTGATTGTCCGTCTGCACCAGTACGGACTGGCGAGAGGTGAGGCGAGAGAAGGTCTGCAGAGCTAGGTGGATCGCCCGCAGCTCCAGGAAGTTGATTTGTTGAGCCGCCTCCCAAGGAGTCCAAAGGCCTTGAGTGCGCGCTCCCTGGCAATGCGCTCCCCATCCCAAGAGAGAGGCATCGGTCGTCAGCACCTGGGAAGGTGCGGGAGACTGAAAGGGCATACCCCGTACCAGGTTGGGTAGGTGGAGCCACCACTGCAGAGAGGAGACCAGGCGGTCGGAGATCTGTAGAAGGTCCGCCAGACCTCCTGTGGCCTGATGCCATTGAGTGCTGAGACACCACTGGACAGGCCTCATATGCAGTCGGGCGTTCGGCGTGACATGGACCGTGGAGGTCATATGACCGAGCAGCTGCAGGAACCTCCGGGCCGGAACCGGAGACGCACTTTGGAACCTGCCAGCCAAAGCCATGAGCCTGTCGGCTCGCTCTCGAGGCAAGAAGGCACGAGCTCGCAGAGTGTCGAGCCGAGCTCCTATGAACTCGAGATCCTGAGAGGGGCGCAACGTGGACTTCCCGACATTTATGACGAAGCCCAAGTGCTGAAGCAGAGCCACCGTACGCTGCGTGGCCTGAGCGACCTCTGGGGCCGACTGCGCCCGTACGAGCCAGTTGTCCAGGGAAGGAAAAACGAACAGGCCCTGAAGCATCAGGAAGGCCGCGACCACCGCCAGGCATTTTCTGAACACCCTGGGGGCGGAGCACAAGCCGAAAGGCAGCACGCGGTACTGATAGTGTTTCCCGGCCACTACAAATCTGAGATATTGTCGGTGGTCCGGATGAATCAGGATGTGAGTATAGGCATCCTTTAGATCCAAGGAGCATAGCCAATCTCCCTGCAGGAGGTAGGGCAGCAAGATTCCAAGGGTAAGCATCCTGAACTTTTCCCGCTGCAGGAACCTTTGAACCACCTGCAGCACCCAGGAATCGGATGTTATGGCTGACCACCTGTGAGCGAAGTGGATCAGCCTGCCCCCCGTGCTGAGCGACGGGCGCGGAGGGGGAGAGGCTATACTGGCATAGTCAAAAACCCCCACCCTGCGTGGCAGGGGGCTGTGTAGTGGGCTTGGGGGCCCCCGGCCTACGGGGGCCATTCCCCTGACCCTTAGTCTGTGGGCCCTGAGTGGAAGCCGCCGGTACTTGGTATTGAAGGCGGGATTGCTTATAGGCAAGCACCTTCCTCGGGTAAAAAGGCTTCTTCCCCGGACCCTTCCTCCTCTGCGAGGGAGCGGAGGTCTTTCGGGACAGTCGAGTCCGAGTGAGAGTCTCGGACTCGAGTTCCGCAGCCTTATCGGACATGGGCTTGCCGAAAAGGTTGTCACCTCGGCAGGGGACATCGACTAACTTGTCCTGCACCCACGGCTCGAGGTCGGATGACTGGAGCCAGGCCTGTCGGCGGGCACCGATGCTGGCTCCCGCTACTCGGCCGACGCCTCGAAGCCGTCGTAGGCCGCCCAAGAAAGGAACTTCGAGCACTCTCGAATACTATCGGACAAGGCCAGGAACCTCTGCAAAGGTTCGTCGGAGAGACCAGCCGAGAACCCGGCGAGCTCTTTCGCCAGGTCTCGGAGGAACATGCCCATATACAGCTGGTATGTCTGGACTCTGCAGGAAAGCATGGAACCCTGGAAGCACTTCCTACCGAGGGCATCCAGGTTACGGGCCTCCTTACCCGGGGCACCGAGGAGTGCTTCTTTTGACTCTTAAGCCGATGCATTGCCGATTCCACAACCATGGAGTGGTGTGGCAGTTGCGCCTTCTGGAACCCGGGGCTCTTGCGGACTCGATAAATCGAGTCGATCCGCTTGCTTAACACCGGTGTTGAGACCAGGCTTTCCCACATGCGGAAGAGCAGCCGCTCCAGCATCGGAGGGACCGGCACAGTAAAGGCCTCCTTCGGGGAAGAGTCGTACTGGAGTGCCTCGAGCTCTTCCGCGCGAGGCTCCTCCTCGGGATCCGCGGGGAAAGCCAAAGCCTTGCCCATATCCCGCACAAAATCAGAGAAGCACATATCCTCTGGAGGGGAACGCCTTCGAGGCTCAGACTCGGGCGAGTCGAAGGGGATGCACCGGGTCTGAAAAGAGCCAGGCGACTCGTCCCCTTCCGTGTCCCAGTCCAACGCCTCCGTGGAGAAATCGAGGGGCTCCATGCGGGCGAGGGTTCGTCCTGACGCCGGCGTCGACGACCTCGGTCCCGAACGGGAGGCCAAGGGAGACCTCGACCGAGGATCGACTCGAGCATGCATCGACTCGAGGATCGACTCGGCCGCCGGGGTCGACTTTGGCATCGACGTCCCGGTGGTCTGGGCGGATGCACTGGCGATGCCAGTCATCCAAACCCGCTGCTGGTCCAAGAAGGCAGATATACTGCGCTCCAAGGATCTCAATCTGAGGTCAAGCCCAGAAGACCCGGCAGCCACCGACTCGGGCCCCGACGGCGTCGGGCCCGACGACGGTTCAGTAGGGGAGTCCAGGAGGACAATAGTACTCACGTGCGGCTCCACCTCGAGTCAAGGAAGTTTAGAAGGTCTCTCCGCCTCCGAGGACTCGGGGCGGCTGGCGGGGCTATGCGACCCAGCCAGCGAGGGACCAGGTGCGTCCTCTGACGCCGCCCGCGCGAGTTTCCTCTGCCAACGATGCTCCCGGCCAGGGGACCCCCGCTCAGAGGAACTCCGACGGAGCTCGTGGCCGGAGTCACGAGACGTCGAAGCCTCCGACGAGGTCCGGGCCGGACCGGACTCGGGGTCAGAGAAGATTCTGTCCTTTTGCGATTGCCAACTCCTCAGCGACTTGGTGGACATCTTGCCACACGGACCACAGCTCCCAGAGTCATGGTTGGGTCCGAGGCAACAGAGGCAGAAATTATGCGTGTCTGTAAGAGACATTAATTTAGAACAATGATCACATTTTTTGAACCCGCTGGCAGCCATCGGGGGAAAAAGGGCCCCCGCGAGGTCGAAAGACCGAGCCGCCAGGGGTGGAAAATAAGTGGCGGGAACGCCAGTTAAAAACTGAAAACAAAAAAAAAGAAATGTGAACGGACTCGATACGGAAAATCGAGGCTGGGCAGGAAAAGGACACGCGAACCGAGAAAACAACAAAGAATTAATCATCTTTTTCAGCGGTGGTAACAAACTACGTCTGTAGGGCTCCGCGGAAAAAAGAAGACTGAGCAAGATGGCATCCTTGGGCGGGAAGAGGACCGCGCATGCGCGCTGCAATACCAAAGGCTTTCTTCGAAAGCTGGGGAAATTGCTCCGCGAGGGCTCCGTCGGCGCCGACGTCACCCATAAGTGAGGACTGACTTCCTGCTTGGTCCTGGAGAAGGGGGTTTAACCCCCTCTGTGAATACCATATAGGAAAACGTTTCCACCTGAAGGCATAAGAGCGCTTTGTGGAATGTTTTCTAGAAGCCTGAAGGATATCCTTTACCTGTTGGGAAAGGTTGAGATCCCGAAGGTCTAAGCTTTCAGCAACCAGGCCCTGAGATGCAGGGACCGGGGATTCAGGTGCCATAGCATCCCGTTCTCTTGGGAGAGAAGATCCGGAGCACACCCTAACTCCAGAGGTGCAGCTTGAGAGAGATGAAGAAGCACGGGATACCACGTTTGGCGTGGCCACCATGGCGCTATGAGGATCATACGACCCCTGTCTCTCTGAAGCTTGAAGAGTGTTTTGGGGATGAGGGGAATGGTTGGGACGGCATAGAGGAAGTTGTGACCTCAGTGAAGGAGGAAAGCGTCCCTTGCCTGGCAATTTTTCAGCCGGAATTCTGGAACAGAACCGGGGAAGCTTGGCATTCAGTGGACTTGCAAAGAGGTCTATGTCTGGAGTCCCCCAGATGTGAAATATCCTTGTCACCTGGTCTAGGTGTAGAGACCTTTCGTGAAGTAGCAGTACTCGGCTGAGTTTGTCTGCCCAAAGGTTTTGAATGCCTGGAAGATATACCACTAGAAAGTGAATTTGATGCTCTCTGGCGAGGGCCCATAGTTGTAAAGCTTCGTTGCATAATGACAGAGAGCCTGTTCTGCCCTGCTTGTTTACGTAGAACATGGCTACTTGATTGTCACTTTGGACTAGGACTGTCTGGTAGCTGAGCTGGGCATGGAATACTCGAAGAGCAAGATAGACTGCTCTGATTTCTAAGAGGTTTATGTGAAGACAAACCTCCTGTGGAGTCCAGGTACCCTGGGTACAGAGATGATGCAGGTGTGCTCCCCATCCCACCTGTGATGCATATGTTGTTAGGGTGGCCTGGAATAGGGATTCCTGGAAAGGAGACCCCACTAGAAGATTTTCCAGTGATTACCACCATTGGAGGGACAAACTCAGTCATTGTGAGCTTGATATCTTGTCCGACAGATGTCCTGTGGCCTGTGTCCACTGTGTGGATAGGGCCACTGGGCTGCTAGCATAGGCAGGCGAACATAGGGAACCACATGAACCGTGGATGCCATATGTCCCAATAGTAATAGTAGTTCACGAGCAGTTAGGGAGGACTTCACCGCTGCTTGAGAAGCTAGCTGCACTATGCGAAGACAGCGGGGTTGTGGGAGAAAAGCCCTTGACTGTCTGGTATCTAAACAAGCTCCTATGAACTCCAGGGACTGAGACGGAGCAAGTTGGGATTTTGGGAGGATTATGACCAATCCCAAGTATTGAAGGATTCGCATTGTGCGAGACACTGCAGAGCTGACATCTGGAACCGTGGGGGCTCAAATGAGCCAGTCATCTAAGTAAGGGAAGACGAATATCCCTAGAGTTTGCAGAAAGCGTAGTTACTCACCTGTAACAGGTGATCTCCGGGAACAGCAGGAATTTAGTCTTCACATATGGGTATCATCGGTACCGACGGAGCCTGCACGGGAACGCTCCCCAGCGTCCAACAGGAACGCTTTTGGGAGCATCCCTCAGCACATGCGCGCTGCCTTCCCGCCTTTCCAACTGTCCCTCTTCAGTTACGTTTGTAGCTGAATGAAAGGATAGAGGGAGAGAGGAAAGAGACAAAGAGATAGAGAGACAACTCCTAGGGGAGGTGGGTGGGTTGTGAGGACTAAATTCCCGCTGTTCCCGGAGATCACCTGTTACAGGTGAGTAACTACGCTATCTCCAGGAACAAGCAGGAATGTAGTCCTCACATATGGGGACTCCCTAGCTAAAGATGCCAGGGAGATAGCCCCAGGAAGGTGCCACCCTAAAAAGGTAGGCATCCTTCCTCCCATGGATCTCTGGCATTCCACCAGCGTTGGTGGGTAGGAATTGAATTAGGTCTGAAAGTGATTTTGAAGAACAGCTTGGCCAAAGAAGGTGTCCCGACGGGAGGCTTTATCCAGGCAGTAGTGGGCTGTGAAGGTGTGTACCGAAGCCCAGGTGGCTCCTCGACAAATGTCATCGATAGACACAGAGTAGAGATTAGCCATAGAAGCTGCCATGGCTCTCACATTATGAGCTGTAACATGGTCCTGAAGAGGAAGACCCTTACTCTCATAAGCAAAGGATATGCATTGGGCAGTCCATTTAGATAAAGTTCTTTTGGAGACTGGAAGTCCCAAATGACTAGGATCAAAAGCTATAAAAAGTTGTGAGGACTTTCTATGTTGCTGTGTTCTTTGTATGTAAAAGGCTAAGGCCCTTTTACAATCCAAGGTATGAACGTTTCTTTCTGCATTAGAGGCGTGAGGCCTGGAAAAAATACAGGAAGATAAATTGATTGGTTTAAATGAAAAGGCGAAACCACCTTTGGCATAAAGTGTGGGTGAGTTCAAAGAACAACCTTATCATGATGAAACCTAGCATGAGGAGGATCAGCCACTAAAGCTTGCAATTCACTAATGCGACGGGCAGAGGTGATTGCAATTAGGAAGATGACCTTCCAGGTCAAAAACCTAAGGGCTGTAGTGGCCAAAGGTTCAAAAGGCAGCTTCATGAGCTGCCCGAGAACTGGATTTAGATCCCATGCCACCGGTGGTGGCTTGATGGGAGGTTTAGTTAATAAAAGGCCTCTCATAAATCTTGATAGGAGTGGATGAGAGGAAATTGGTTGTCCATTTAGAAGCTTATAAGAAGCTGCAATTGCACTAAGATGGACTCTAACCAAATTTGTCTTTAGACCAGAATTCGATAAGTGAAGAAGATACTCTAGTATTGATTCTAAGGGTATGACCAGGGGGTTTATTCCCTACTTGGAGCACAATATAGTAAAACGTTTCCACTTGAAGGCGTAAGATCTTCTCGTGCAAAGTTTCCTAGAAGACTGAAGAATATCCTTTACCTGCTGGGACAGGTTGAAATCTTGAAGGTCTAAGCCTTCAGCAACAAGGACGGGAGGTGCAGGGACTGGGGATTTGGGTGTCATAGCACCCCGTTCTCCTGGAAAAGGAGATCTGGAGCATGCCCTAACTCCAGAGGTGCCGCTTGAGAGAGATTTAGAAGCAGGGAATACCACGTTTGGCGTGGCCATCGTGGTGCTATGAGAATAATGCGACCCCTGTCTCTCTGAAGCTTGAAGAGTGTTTTGGGAATGAGGGGAATGGGTGGGAAAGCATAAAGGAAGTCTTGACACCAGTGAAGGAGGAAGGCATCCCTTGCCTGACAGTTGTGAGCCGGAATCCTGGAACAGAACCGGGGAAGTTTGGCATTCAGTGGACTTGCAAAGAGGTCTATGTCTGCAGTGCCCCAGAGATGAAATATCCTTGCCACCTGGTCTAGGTGGGGGACCACTCATGAGGCAGCAGTACTTGACTGAGTTTGTCTGCCCAAAAATGAAAAAATAAACTATGTACAACTGCAACTCCAAGGGGAGGAGGGAGGGTTGTGAGGACTGATTCCTGCTGCTCCTGGAGAACACCTGTTACAGGTGAGTAACTACTCTTTCTCCAGGACCAAGCAGGAAGTCAGTCCTCACATATGGGTGACTCCCTAGCTCTGGGCTACCGAGGAACCCAGGCTGAACAAGAAAACTCCCTCTAGTCTCAGCAGCAAAGAAAGGCTTTTCAAGGACACAACCGCCACCGGTAGCCCAACAGAGGGCAGGAGGGCAGGAGTTGCCTAAACCTCAAAGAGATTCCAGAGTACTGCCTGGCCAAAAGCACTGTCCATATGGGACTACCTCTCCAGACAGTAATGGGCCGCAAAGGTCTGGCTTGAAGACCAAGTTTCAGCCCTGCAAATGTCTATGAAGGGCACAGAGAGGAGATGAGCCACTGAGGCAGCCATTGCCCTGACACGATGGGCCATGACTCGACCCTGCAAAGGAAGGTCAGCCGCCTTGTAAGCCCAGGTGATACAGTCAGTTAACCAGGTGGACAAGGTACGCTTGGACACAGCCAAACCCAACTTATTATCCTTTGCTGAGGCCTGGTGGAGGCACATGGCAATGTAATCTGCTCATCAGCCTCTGTAGATAACTGGGAAAACAGCAGCATCGATCATTCACCTTTACCCACGGAAAACACAAGACCACAACCTGTCCAACAAATCCCAACAAAGTCTAAGCAATCCTATAATCCACCCGGACTCCAAGATACTCGATCCTGCTCTCTCAGGTGAACTTATTACGTATCAAATGTAACCAGTTACAAATCCTAATTGTGCAGTCTGTTAATGTGCAACGGTAGAGGATAGGCAACTAGATTTGCTAACCAAACATGTAACTCTAAATGCTATCCAATACAATGTACTTTTTCCATAATAGTGTACCTCTCATTAAGTAAATTGCTGCAACATTTATCTGCTCTTAACTAAATTCCAGTGAAATTTCTTTGCCTAACCAGATTGTACCTCTCATTAAGTAAGCTGTTATCTGCACCTATCTAAATTCCAGTGAAATTTTCTTGCTCAGCCA
The DNA here is from genome assembly GCA_033557465.1 of Ichthyophis bannanicus. NCBI lineage: Eukaryota > Metazoa > Chordata > Amphibia > Gymnophiona > Ichthyophiidae > Ichthyophis > Ichthyophis bannanicus. Next base: position 25,207,401 of record CM066046.1, on the reverse strand, counting down.
GATATCAACTCTCATTAAGTAAGCTTCTCCAACATCCCTCTGTACTTAGCTAAACTCTAGTGAATTATCTTTGCCTACCCAGATATTAAGCACTTCACCACAGGAAAGTACAAACCCCATCTTGAAAATCACCCTCTTAAGCAATATTCTTCACATTCTGATAGACAGAGAATGGCCCTACACATCAAGATAACATTAGGCCTATACCTCCTCCTCATAGCTCTAATACCAGACATCCTAGCTCTAATTTCTTCAGGCAATTCCATACCTATCTTACATAACAACTGGAGAAAATGGTCAGGCACCAACTACCACAATGCAAACTGGGCCCACCATTCTCATCACCACTATCTATTATACATACCCCTTCAACACACTACAAATTTAAATACAGAAAACTACAATCAACCCTGCCCTCTCAAATGTGCCCTCATTAATGCCCGCTCACTTCGTAAAAAATGGCCAGCAGTCACAGACATAATATCATCTCATAACCTGGACATACTTATGGTCACCGAAACGTGGCTGTCTCCAGAAGATAATATAATTCTCAATCAGCTCCTCCCCAACAACTTCGTTGTCTTCACCAGTAGCAGACAAGGTAAAAGAGGAGGAGGGGTACTTATCCTCGCCAAGACAGAACTCCAATTTACAATGAGCGACTCTTCTAGCAACAACCACCTGGAAACCGTCTCCATCTCTAACAACCTATGCTCTATAAACTTAGTCTACAGAGCACCATCATCCTCACCAGACGACTTGTCAACCATTATAAACCTTGCCTCCAACTCACAGAATCCTAATAGACCCAACTGGATACTAGGAGACATTAACCTACCGTCTCTACAAAACAACCAAGCGGATGCCTTCATAGATTATCTAGAAACGCTAGGTTACAAGCAAGTGGTACAACAACCCACACATACAAAAGGCAACATCCTTGACCTCATATTTGCCCCACTTTCCGCTCTCAATCAACCTCAAAATCTTCCACTAGCAAATACTGAGGTCCCATGGTCAGATCACAATCTCATTATGTTCCAGATTCCCATTCAAAAGAAACAATATCCTGATGACAAGGACCCAAACAAATATGCAAATACCACATCCAGAAGCTTCCAACCTTTTAACAGGGAACAGATCCTCGTTGAAACTGACGCACTCTTCAAAGACTCTACCTTAAACCTGGAAGAGATTATCACTTCTTGGAATAACAGACTCAATCGCATTTCATCTCGTCCACCCAGAAACAAGTCCTCAAGAAAAAAACCTACGGCACCTTGGTTTACATCAGAACTGAAAGAATCCCTAAAGCTTTTGCGAAAGCTCGAGAAGAAATGGAGAAGGTCACGCACCAATACCAATCAGAATGCATACATGCAACATCTTGACGCCCACCGTAAAGCCATTTCAGAAAAAATGAAATTATATCATACAGACACACTGAAACGTGCTATAAATAAACCCCATGACCTATTCACTCTCGTCAAGAAATTAGCCAAGGAACCTTCACCAGAGCACCAGTGCGAAATCAACCCACAAGAATATGCTCTTTACATACAATCTAAGATGCTCTGTACAAATAAAATTACAATACCCCCTGTCCCGATTAGTCATGGGCCCCCAACTCCTCTAGTTTCATTCTCCACCCCTTCTTTGAAGCTAATTGAAGACATAATCTCCTCTCTCAACTTATCCACAGCGCATACTGATCCCTGTCCAGCCTTTTGGATAAAGGACCTTCGCAAAGAGCTTGCTCCAATAATATCCAAGATCATTAGGCTATCATTCGACACCGGCTCATTCCCTGCTGCACTTAAACAGACTTCTATCAGACCTTTGCTAAAAAACCTCAAATTAGATCCACAAAAAACAGACTCTTACCGACCCATCTCCAGCATACCCACTCTTGCAAAAATTATTGAAAAAATAGCCTACAGACAACTACAAGACCATATTGACATTGAAGCACCTTTGGATACCTGTCAACATGGATTCAGGGAATCGCACGGAGTTGAAACGCTCCTCACCTCACTTCTCAACAGCCTAAACTCTGGTATCGATAACATCAAACAGGGTTTTGTTCTCATCTTCCTAGATATTGCGGCTGCTTTTGATTCGGTCTGTCACGATCTTCTTATTATCCGTCTAAGAGAGAAAGGCCTTTGTGGAAATGCTCTTGAATGGTGCAACTCATACCTCTCAGAGAGATGGCAGCAGGTGCGCTCAAATGGTGAAACATCAGATCCGTTTCACCAAGGACAAGGAGTCCCGCAAGGTTCCTCTTTGTCATCACTATTATTCAACATATACATGCAACCTATATGCAACATTATCAGGTCCTTCAACGTCAATTATATGATCTATGCTGATGACGTGTTACTATATATGCCGTTCTGCATAGATAAGATGAACCTCACCCCCATAACCAACTGTTTTAACGCCATCTCAAATTGGCTACTGACTCAAAATCTCAGAATCCAGCATAAAAAAACTGAAGTTCTTTTTATCTCAAGGAACTCTAAGTTCACACCTCCCACATTCCTTGAGGTTCAAGATGCCAAGTTGCAAGTAAAATCCCATATCCGATACCTTGGAGTGACTCTAGATCAGAATCTGGATATGAAGACCCACATAGCCAACACAGTAAGGGCAGTTTATTTCAAGATTCGCTCCCTCAGACACCTACGCCAACTGATTGATCCAGATGATTTCCGCACGGTCTACCAGGCTTTAATTATTCCCCACTTTGACTTCGCAAACTCTATATTACAGGGGCTCCCCCAATCCACCATTAGCCCGCTTCAACTAGCACTAAACAGTGCAGCAAGAGTACTTTTCGGGGTACCTAAAAGAGAACATGTAACACCTCTCCTAAAACAATTACACTGGCTCCCTATCCAAGCGAGAATCACCTTCAAGACTCTGCTCCTAGCCTTCAAAGCTCAGAAAGGTCTCGCTGCCTCATCATTATCAGAGATGATCCACCCAATTCCTACTAACAGGCTAAGAAGAACAACTGAATTAAACTTGCTAATGGTTCCAAAAGAGTCCTTAAGATACATCTCCGCTACAGTAAACCAATCCTTCAGTCTATCCGCTCCAAAACTCTGGAACACCCTCCCACCACATATCAGGGCCATCGATGATCTCTCCCAGTTCAAAAAGGCCTTGAAACATCACCTTTTCATCAAATATTTCCCAGAGAATATATTAACACAGCCACACTCAAATAGCAACATTCCTGTTCTCAATACGTAACCTCTGCTAACCCAGCAACACTTTATACCTCTCTCTCATACCAACAAGGGTCAGTTCATACAATATGCCTTCCAAATGTAAATAGTTTAATGAATACTATTCATTGTAAATAATTGCCCGGTTACCCAAGTTATTGTTCCTGTTTTATGTAAAAAACAGATAATATGTATCTTATCTGAAGTTTTTATTGTTCTATGTAAACCGCGCTGATTATGAATAGTGCGGTATATAAAAATGTTAAATAAATAAATAAAATAAATTATGGTCAAAGGATACGAAGAGCTGAGTAGCCCTTCTATGCCCCTGCGTATGGTCAAGGTAGAAGGATAAGGCCCTCCTACAGTCCAGGGTATGCAGGACTGCTTCAGCCTGGCTTGTATGAGGCCTAGGGAAGAATGTTGGAAGAACCACCTCCTGATTGAGGTGGAAAGAGGAGACAACCTTTGGGAGGAACTTTGGATGAGTCCTGAGGACTAAGCTGTTCCTATAAATCCTGGTGTAAGGCCTATCACAGACCAGGGCCTGAAGCTCACTCACTCGCCTAGCCGAGGTAAGGGCTATCAGGAAGAGGGTCTTCCAGGATAGGAAGCGTAGTGGACAAGTAGCCATCGGCTCAAAAGGTGGGCGAGTTAGTTGCTGAAAGACCACATTCAACTCTCACTCAGGGGCAGGAGGACGGATTGGAGGCTTGAGCAAAAGCAAGCCCCTGAGAAAGCGGGACACCAAGGGGTGACCTGACAGAGAATATCCCTCCACCAGTGAGTGGTGAGCTGCTAGAGCTGAGAGGTGGACCCTAACAGAATTGGACTTAAGTCCTTGATTTGATGAGTAAGTACTGAAGCACTACTGGCACGGTACAGGAGAAAGGATCCTCTGTACATAGCTGACACCACACAGAAAATCTTTTCTATTTGAGAGCATAGGTTTTCCTAGTGGACTGTTTCCTAGAGGCTAGAACAACCTCCTCAACTTCCTGAGGTAGGACCCAGGGAGCCAAAACTAGCCTTGCAGTCTCCAGGCCATCAAACTGAGAGCTTTGAGATTGGGGTGCAGAAGGGAACCCTGCTCCTTTGAGAGAAGGTCGGGTTGCAACCCCAGAGGCAGTGGGGGATCCACCGCCAGTTGAAGTAGAAGTGGAAACCAAGGCTGTCTCGGCCACCTGGGAGCCACCAGCAGGTCCGAGGCCTTGTCCTGAAGAATCTTGAAGAGAGTTTGGGCCACCAAGGGCGTGGGAGGAAACGCATACAGGAGGCCCTGAGACTATGGAATCAGAAAAGCATCTGCTGCTATTCTCAGAGGATGCGGTTGCCTGGAGCAGAACTTAGGCAATTGCTAGTTCTTTGGGCTGGCAAAGAGATCTACCAAAGGGAGACCCCACTTTAGGAAGATCTTCTGAACTACTGAAGGATGCAGCTGCCACTCGTGGGGCTGCAGAATTCTGCTTAATCTGTCGACCAAGTAGTTGTCCTGGCCTAGTAGGTACACAGCCTTGAGGAGCATGTTGTGCTTGAGGGCAAATGAGCCTCCCGACAAAGGATTCTGGACCCAGTCCCGCCCTGTTTGTTCACATAAAACATGGCTACTTGGTTGTCTGTCTGAACCAGGACAGACTGATGAGCCAGGGTAGGAGAGAAAGCTTTGAGTGCTAATCAAATAGCTCTGAGTTCGAGGAGATTGATCTGCTGTGCAGCTTCCCAAGGAGACCACAGGCCCTGGGTGCACTTCCCTAGACAATGAGCTCCCCAGCCCTGCAGGGAGGCGTCTGTGGTCAGTACCACCGTGTACCCAGGAATCTGAAAAGGCAACCCCTTTAGTAGATTGGGTGGGTGCAGCCACCAGTTGAGGGAGTTCAGAAATTGTCTGGACACCCTTACCCTGTTGTCCCTGAGGCTGCCTGTGGCCTGTGACCACTGAGTCCAAAGGGCACCACTGTGCAGGCCTCATATGGAGCTTGGCATTGGGGGTCACATGCACTGTTGAAGCCATGTGGCCAAGCAGCCTCAGGCAGGCGGAGACCTGCTGAGAAACTGGTTTGCTAAGTTTATCAGTCTTTCGGCTCTGTCTGCTGGCAAGAAAGCCTTTGCCAGCAGGGAGTCCAGCCTTGCTCCTATGAACTCCAAGTTCTGGGAGGGGAGCAAAGTGGACTTTGCGAAGTTTATTACAAACCCCAGTCTTTGAAGAAGAGCAATAGTTCTGAGGGTGGCTTGTCTGGCCTCCTGGCATGTCTGACCCCTGATGAGCCAGTCGTCCAGATAGAGGAAGACAAAGATTCCCTGATTTCTCAGGTAGGCCGCTACCACTGCCAGGCATTTGGTAAAGACCCTGGGAGCGGAGGTGAGGCCAAATGGCAGTACTCTGTACTGATTATGGTTTCCTCCCACAATGAACCTGAGGTACTTTCTGTGGTCTGGATGAATGAGGATGTGGGTATACGCATCCTTTAGATCTAAGGAGCATAGCCAATCTCCCTGCTGGAGGTAGGGCAGACGTGTTCCAAGAGTAAACATCTTGAACTTTTCTTTCTCTAGGAACTTGAGGTTCCTGAGGTCCAGAATGGGTCTAAGGCCACCGGTTCTTTTGGGCACCAGGAAATACCTGGAGTAGAATCCGTGACCTTGCAAGTGGGGAGGCACAGGCTCCACCGCCCTGTCCACCAACAGACCTTGAAGCTCCTGAAGGAGAAGATCTGTGTGCAGGGGAGGCCTTGGAGGCTCCCCTGGATAGTATGGAGGAGGCAGTTGGTGAAAATGCAGTGCACAGCCCCTGTGGACTATGTCCAACACCCAACTGTCCCCGGTGATGAGGGGCCACTGGTGGGCAAAGAGGGCAAGGCAACCTCCTGTGCAGGGTTGGGATAGCAGGGACGGAGAGGCTACGCTCAAGGAGTCAAAAACCCCCACCCTGCTCAGTGGGAGCAGGGGCTGGAGGCTTCGGGGTCCTCTGCCTCTGGGGCCCATTACCCTGCTCCTTGGCTTGCTGACCCTGGGGTGCAGCTTGGGTAGCCTGATATTGAGGGTACTGTTTGTAGGCAGTGCCCTTCCTTGGCTAAAAGGGCTTTTTACCCGGGCCCTTCTTTTTATGAGAAGGGGCAGAGGTCTTCCTAGACAGCCTTGTACGTGTAAGGTGCTCTGTTTCGAGCTGGGCGGCCTTCTCAGTCATGGGCTTGCCAAAAAGGTTTTCACCTCCGCAAGGGACATCGACCAACTTGTCCTGAACCCATGGCTCGAGGTCCAATGACTGCAGCCATGCCTGGCGTCGAGCCGCGATGCCGGCTGCCGCAACTCGGGCCGAAGCCTCGAAGTCATCGTAGGCGGCGCGGGACATGAACTTAAGCAGTCCCGAATCCCCGAGGACAAGGACTTGAATCTCTGCAAGGGTTCCCCGGAGAGTCCAGCAGAGAACCCGGCCAACTCCTTGGCCAAGTCCCGCAAGTACATGCCCATGTACAGCTGGTAAGACTGGACACGGCAAGCAAGCACAGAGCCCTGAAAGCACTTCCTACCGACGCCATCGAGGTTCCGGGCCTCCCTGCGAAGTGCATCTTCTGGCTCTTCAGATGATGCATGGCCGATTCCACATCCACGGAATGGTGTGGTAGCTGTGCCTTTCGAAAGCAAGGCTCTTCCTGAGTCGATAGATCGAGTCGACTCGCTTGCTTAGAACCGATGCCGAGGCCGGTGCCTCCCACATCCTGAAGAGGAGCCGTTCCAGCATCGGAGGAACTGGGACAGTAAAGGCCTCCTTCGGAGGAGAGTCATACTGCAGGGCCTCGAGCTCTTCAGCTCGAGGCTCTTCTTCAGGGTCCGCCGGAATAGCCAAGGAAGTGGCCATATCCCGGACGAATTCCGAGAACCGAGCATACTCCGGAGGGGATCTACTCCGGGGCTCAGACTGCGGTGAGTCCGACGGGACGCACCGAGTCTTGAACATATCGGGGGACTCCTCATCCTCCGTCTCCCAGGTAGACTCGTCCGACGAGGAGTCAGGGTCCGACCCCGCGCGGCCCTGGAGCACCGGCGTCGACGCCCTCGGTCTCGAGCGGGAGGTCGAGGGAGACCGCGACCGAGGTCGACTTCGAGCCATGATGGACTCGAGTATCGGCTCGGTCTCCGGGGTCGACTTCGAAGTCGATGTCCTGGTGGTCGGGGCAGATGCGCCAGACAGGCTGGCTATCAGTGCCCGCTGCTGCTCCATGAAGGCAGACAATCTGCTCTCTAAGGCTGTCATCCTGAGGCTCAGCTCGGGAGACGCAGCAGCCACCGACTCGGGCCCCGGTGGCGCCGGGCCCGACGTCGGCTCTCTGGGAGGAGAGTCCTCGAGGACTACGGGGCTTACATGTCCAGCAGACTCCAGCTCCACACGAGGAACTATAGCAGGCTTCTCTAGTTCCATGGGCCCGGGGCGACGGTCGGGGGTCTTAGACCTGGCCCTCGAGGAGCCAGGGACCTCCTCCGAAGACGCCTTCGCGAGCTGCTTCTTCCTCTTGCGTTCCCGGTCGGGGGACCCCCTGTCCGAGGAGCTCCGACGGCGCTCAGGATACGAATCCCGAGATGTCGAGGCCTCAGACGAGGTCTGGGCCCGGCCGGAGGCTGAGTCCGAGAAAAGCCTTTCTTTCTGCTGCTGGCAACTTCGGAGTGCCTTGGAAGACATCTTCCCACATGGTCCACACGACTTAGGGTCGTGATCAGGACCGAGGCACTGATGCAGCAGTCGTGTGTGTCGGTGAGAGACATTAATTTCTTACAACGATCACACTTCTTGAAACCGCTGGAAGCCATCGGGGAAAAAAAAAAGAGTCCCCGCGAGGTCAAAGGACCGGCCTTCCAGGGAAAAAGCAAAAAAGGGCGCGAACGGCAGCCACGAAGGGCAAAAACCGAAAAGAAGGATCGGGCTCGATACCGGTGTACCGAACCCGGCAGGAGGGGAACTGGCATCGAACCGGGAGAAAAAACAGCGAGGATCGCCGAAGAAAGATCAACTTTTATCCGGGATGACAGGACACATGTCCGGTGGGCTTCTCGGAAAAAAAGAGATTGAGGTAAGATGGCACCTTTAGGCGGGAAGGTAACCGCACATGCGTGCCTGCATTCCCAAAGGCTTTCATAGAAAGCTGGGAAAATGCTCCGCTGGGGCTTCATCGGCGCCAATGACACCCATATGTGAGGACTGACTTCCTGCTTGGTCCTGGAGAATTGGGCTTATAAGTTTCAAGTCTCCTGTGACTTCCTTGAGGAACATTCCCATATATAGGATATATGAACTGATCCTAGCTGAAAGCATAGAAGCTTGAAAAGTCCTGCGTCCAAAAGCATCCAGAGTCCTGCATTCATGACCTGGAGGATTGGATGCATGTCTCTTTGCACTTTTCATCCTACGCATGGCTGATTCCACTACCATTGAATGGTGTGGCAGCTGAGTTTTCTGAAATCCAGGACATAGCGGAACTCGATACATAGTATCAAGCCTCCTAGAGTGAGGAGAAGTAGTCAGAGGTGTCTCCCACAATCTGAGCATCAAGCTATGCAGAATTTCATGTATAGGCAGAATAGCTGCCTCCTTAGGAGCTTTAGGATATTGGAGAATTTCCAATTCCTTTGCTCTGGGTTCGTCTTCAGGAGCTACTATGATTGAAAGACCTTTGGTCATATCACGGATGAAATCCTGAAATGACATGTCCTCTGGAGGTGACATTCTGCGTTGGGGAGAAGAGGGATCTTCTAGGAGAAACCCTCTAGTGCCAGCAGAATTGTCAGAGTCTTCGGAATCGGAGTAATCGAAGTATTCCTGACCGCAATGCTCTTGCAAAGCACGATCCCGGTACCGATCGAAGTCGGTACCGAGCTGACCCGGTACCGCTTTGTCAATTCCAGCCAGAGATGGCATGGGAAGAGTTCCCACCGGTGTCGGTACCGGCATTGGTGTCAGTACCGGTGCCCGTGGGAACACCGATACCGCAGCTGAAAGCATAGCTGTGATGCTGCGCTCGATAGCGAGGAACCGCTGGTCTATCGACGCTGCCGATGCCTGGGTGTCGGTACCGGTAAGGATGGCCGGAACCCCTGAGCATGGCACAGGTAGTTCTTGTGAGGTTGAGGCCTCAAGAACATCCTGAAGCCCCATCGATTCTTTGAAAGCCGAAGCCTCCCGCTGGGGCTGTTTTGCCGGTGTGGTTCCCTCAAGGGCAATGCCAATGGCCTCTCGATGCTTAGCAGGAGAGCTACCCTTTGAGGACCGGCTTTTATGTTTAGTTACCTGAGATCCATGGGAGGAAGAAGAGGCCCTCGACGATGTCGATGCAATGGATCTGGCATCTGAAGAGGGTACCGAGCTTTGCAGCCTGGTTCTGTCTTTCTCTTTTAGTCATCCCCATGTAGGAGAGACATTCAGTTGGAGAATGTTCAGGTCCTAAACATTTCAGACACCAATCATGGGTGTCAGGGACGGAAATGGTACCGCCACACTTAGTACATTTTTTAAAACCACTAGTTGGCTTTTCCATGATTTAGGAATATGGGGCCTAGTGCCAAAAATGGCGCCTAGCACCATAGAGAAAAGTTTCTGAAAAGAAACAGTCTAAAGCCTAAGTTATTTTTGTTTGTTTGTTTTTTTAATATGAAAAGAAAAGAACCGGCGGTACCGGTAGGTGTCGTGCGGTAGGCAAACGCGACCACAAGAAAAGAAATTTAAAGACTGAATTTTCTGCGGTGACAGGGAATAGATCCTGTCGGCTTGGCGGAAAATGAAGAACTGAAGAGAGACAGTTGGAAAGGCGGGAAGGCAGCGCGCATATGCTGAGGGATGCTCTCAAAAGCGTTCCTATTGGACGCTGGGGAGCGTTCCCGCGCAGGCTCCATCGGTACCGACAATACCCATATGTGAAGACTACATTACTGCTTGTTCCTGGAGCTATGCAGCTACTACTGCCATACATTTCGTGAATACTCTTGGTGACGAAGCCAGACCAAAGGGTAGAACCCTGTATTAGAAATGTTTTCCTCTGAAAAGGAATCGTAAGAATTTCCTGTGATCTGGAAGGATCAGAATGTGAGTATATGCATCCTTTAGATCTGGAGAACAAAGCCAATCCTGACTTTGAAGGTATGGCAGAAGAGTTCCCAGAGAAATCATTTTGAACTTTTCTCGGAACAGAATGGGTCTGTGTCCTCCTGTTTTCTTTGGAATAAGAAAATAGGGGGAGTAGAACCCTGTACCCTGTTGAAGAACGGGAACCTCCTCTATTGCTGCTTGAGTAAGGAGTGTTGAGACCTCTCGATCCAGTAGATTGTCTGTAGAGGTTTGGGAACTGAACTGTCTTACAATTGTAGGAGGAGGGTATACTGTGAAAATGATGCCTGGACCCGTCTCCCACAATGGACAGAGTCCAGTTTTCTGTTATTTGGTGCCATCTGTTGGCAAAATGACACAACCTGCCTGGAATGTTTAGGGGTTCTGGATCCCTCAGAGGCAGGAAAGCTAAGTTCTCTATGAAGGAGTCAAAGCCCTTGAGCGGGCTGGGCCTGTGGAGCTGGTTGAGCTCTAAGGCCTTTTGGATTCTTTTGTTGTCTGGATTGTTGTTGTTGACCTTTCTGGGCAACTTGACCCTGAGTTTGCCCTTGCTGGGTATAAGATGGATAAAACTATCTCTTTTTGCAGAAAAAGGGTTTTTTATAGGGTTTCTTTTTGGCTGGCATGGCTAAAGATTTTGACAATCTATCTAAAGTGATATTATCGGCATCTATCTCATTAGCCTTTTCCTGCCAATTCTTGCCAAAGAAATTTTCTTCTGTGCAAGGGATGTTTCCTAATTTATCTTGTACCCAAATCTCCAAGTCTGATGCCTGAAGCCAGGCAATCCGACGTGCACCAATGGCAATAGCAGAGGTTCTGTTGATGCATTCAAAGCAGTCAAAGGATGCATGATTTACAACTTGGAGACGTCTTGAGCATGCTTGACAAGAGTAAGGAAGTCTTGTTGTTTGTCATCAGGGAGAAGGGGGCTCAGAAGCTCCAAATCTCCTGTGACCTCTTTAAGGAACATTTCCATATATAAAACATATGAGCTGATCCTAGCTGAAAGCATGGAAGCCTGAAATGTTTGACGCCCAAAAGCGTCAAGAGACCGGCATTCACAAACTGGAGGATTGGATGCATGTCTTGTTGCACTTTTCATCCTATGCATGGCTGACTCCACTAACATTGAATGGTGTGGCAGGTGAGTCTTTTGAAAACAAGGACATGGTGGGACTCGATACATGGTATCGAGTCTCCTAGAATGAGGAGATGTGGTCAAAGGTGTCTCCCACATTCTGAGCATCAAACCATAAAGAATTTCATGAATGGGCAAAGTGGCTGCCTCTTTGGGAGCCTTAGGTTATTGGAGAATTTCCAATTCCTTTGCTCTAGGTTGTTTTCGGGCGCTACCATGATTGAAAGGGCTCGGGCCACATCACAAATAAAATCCTGAAAAGACATGTCCTCTGGCGGAGACATTCTGCGTTGGGGAGAAGAGGAGTCTTCCGGGAGAAACACTCTGGTACCGGAAGATTATCAGAGTCATCAGAATCAGAGGATTCGAAGTATCTCTGATCCTGATGTTCATGCAAAGCATGGTCTCGGTATCGATCGAAGTCGGTACCAAGTTGGTCCGGTAACGATCTGTCAATGCCAGAAAAAATTGGCATGGGAAGAATTCCGACTGGTGCCGGTACCGTCAGTGCTGGTACAGGTTATCTGTACCGGTGCCCGTTGAACCCCCGATGTCAACGGTACCACAGCTGTAAGGAGAGCTGCAAGACTGCATTCGACAGCGAGGAATCTCTGGTCTATCGACGCTGCCGATGCCTGGGTTCGGTACCGGTAGAAGCGGATGGAGCCCCTGAGCATGGCACCAGTAGTACTGCCGAGGTCGAGGCCTCAAGAACATCGTGGAGCCCCGTTAGTACTTTAAAAGCCGAAGCCTCCCGCTGGGGCTGTTTTGCCGGTATAGTTTCCTCAAGAGCAATGACAATGGCTTCTCGATGCTTAGAAGGAGATCTACCCTTTAAGGACCAGCTCTTATGTTTAGTTACCCGAGATCCATGGGAGAAGACGAGGCTCTGGAAGATGTCAATGCAATGGACATCGCATCTGAAGAAAAGAGGGTATCCAACATTTCAGCCCGGTTCTGTCTTCCTCTTTTAGTCATCCCCATACAAGAGGAACACTCTGATGGAGAATGGTCAGGGCCTAAACATTTGAGACACCAGTCATGGGTGTCAGTGACGGAAATAGAAACATAGAAATATGACGACAGAAAAGAGTAGTTACTCACCTGTAACAGGTGTTCTCCAGGAGCAGCAGGAATCAGTCCTCACATATGGGTGTCCTCGACGCCGATGAAGCCCCAGCGGAGCACTTCCCCAGCTTTCTATGAAAGCCTTTGGGAATGCAGGCACGCATGCGCGGTTCCCTTCCCGCCTAAAGGTGCCATCTTACCTCAGTCAAATGACATAGCTAAGAACAGCACACAAGAATGAAAAAAAAAATGTACAACTGCAACTCCAAGGGGAGGAGGGAGGGTTGTGAGGACTGATTCCTGCTGCTCCTGGAGAACACCTGTTACAGGTGAGTAACTACTCTTTCTCCAGGACCAAGCAGGAAGTCAGTCCTCACATATGGGTGACTCCCTAGCTCTGGGCTACCAAGGAACCCAGGCTGAACAACAGGACTCCCTCTAATCCCAGCTGCAAAGAAAGGCTTTTCACTGACACAACCTCCACCAATAGCCCAACAGAGGGCAGCAGGGCAGGAGTTGCCTAAACCTCAAAGAGATTCCGGAGTACTGCTTGGCCAAAAGCACTGTTCCTACGGGACTCCCTCTCCAGACAGTAATGGGCCGCAAAAGTCTGGCTTGAAGACCAAGTTGCAGCCCTGCAGATGTCTACCAAGGGCACAGAGCGGAGATGAGCCATTGAGGCAGCCATTGCCCTGACACGGTGGGCCGTGACCCGACCCTGCAAAGGAAGGTCAGCCGCCCTGTAAGCCCAGGTGATACAGTCAGCAACCCAGGACAAGGTAAGCTTGGACACAGCCAACCCCAACTTATTAGGGTCAAAAGACACAAAGAGCTGAGTAGCCCTTCTAAGCTCCTGCGTACGGTCAAGGTAGAAGGATAAGGCCCTCCTACAGTCCAGGGTATGCAGAACTGCTTCAGCCTGGCTAGCATGAGGCCTAGGGAAGAATGTTGGAAGAACCACCTCTTGGTTAAGGTGGAAGGAGGAGACAACTTTGGGGAGGAACTTTGGATGAGTCCTAAGGACTACCCTGTTCCTATAGAAGCGAGTGTAAGGCCTATCACAGACCAGGGCCTGAAGCTCACTCACTCGCCTAGCCGAGATAAGGGCTACCAAGAAGAGTGTCTTCCAGGACAGGAAGCGTAGAGGGCAAGTAGCCATCTGCTCAAAGGGTGGGCGAGTCAGCTGCTGCAAGACCACATTCAGCTCCCACTCAGGAGCAGGACGACGGATTGGAGGCTTGAGCAAAAGCAAGCCCCTGAGAAAGCGGGACACCAAGGGGTGAACCGACAGAGAATGTCCTTCCACCAGTGAGTGGTGAGCTGCTAGAGCTGAGAGGTGGACCCGAACAGAATTGGACTTAAGTCCCTGATTGGACAAGTGCAGCAAGTACTGAAGCACTACTGGCACAGTACAGGAGAAAGGATCCTCTGTACGTAGCCGACACCACACAGAAAACCTTTTCCATTTGAGAGCATAGGTTTTCCTAGTGGACTGTTTCCTAGAGGCTAGGACAACCTCCTCAACTTCCTCAGGTAGGCCCCAGGGAGCCAAAACTACCCTTGCAGTCACCAGGCCATCAAATTGAGAGCTTTGAGATTGGGGTGCAGAAGGGAACCCTGCTCCTGTGAGAGAAGGTCGGGTTGCAACCCCAGAGGCAGTGGGGAATCCACCGCCAGTTGAAGCAGAAGTGGAAACCAAGGTTATCTCGGCAACCTGGGAGCCACGAGCAGTACCGAGGACTTGTCCTGAAGAATCCTGAAGAGAGTTCGGGCCACCAAGGGCGTGGGAGGAAACGCATACAGGAGGCCCTGAGACCAGGGAATCAGAAAAGCATCCGCTGCTATTCTCAAAGGATGCAGTTGCCTGGAGCAGAACCTTGGCAGTTGCTTATTCAGTGGGTTGGCAAAGAGATCTATCAAAGGGAGACCCCATTTTAGGAAGAACTTCTGAACTACTAAAGGATGCAGCTGCCACTCGTGGGGCTGCAGAATCCTGCTCAACCTATCGGCCAGGTAGTTGTCCTGGCCTGGAAGGTACACAGCCTTGAGGAGCATGTTGTGCTTGAGGGCAAATGAACAAAGGTCCTGAGCCTCCCGACATAGGAGTCTGGACCCAGTCCCGCCCTGTTTGTTCACATAAAACATGGCTACTTGGTTTTCTGTATGAACCAGGACAGATTGATGAGCCAGGGTTGGAGAGAAGGCTTTGAATGCTAATCGAATAGCTCTGAGTTCTAGGAGATTGATCTGCTGTACAGCCTCCCAAGGAGACCACAGGCCCTGGGTGCACTTGTTCAGACAATGAGCTCCCCAGCCCTGCAGGGAGGCGTCTGTGGTCAGTACCACTGTGTACCCAGGAATTGGAAAGGGCACCCCTTTTAGTAGACTGGGTGGGTGCAACCACCAGCTGAGGGATTTCAGAAATTGTCTGGACACCCTTATTCTGTCCCTGAGGCTGCCTGTGGCCTGTGACCACTGAGTCCGAAGGCACCACTGTGCAGGCCTCATATGGAGCCTGGCATTGGGGGTCACATGTACTGTCGAAGCCATGTGGCCAAGAAGCCTCAGGCAGAGTCTGGCGGAGACCAGTGACCTGTTGAGAAACTGGTTTGCCAAGGCTATCAGTCTTTGCCAGCAGAGAGTCCAGCCTTGCTCCTATAAACTCCAAGTTCTGGGAGGGGAGCAAAGTGGACTTTGCAAAGTTTACTACAAACCCCAGGCATTGAAGAAGAGCAGTAGTTGTGAGGGTGGCTTGTCTGGCCTCCTGGCACGTCTGACCCCTGATGAGCCAGTCATCCAGATAGGGGAAGACAAAGATTCCCCGATTTCTCAGGTAGGCCGCCACCACTGACAGGCATTTGGTAAAGACCCTGGGAGTGGAGGTGAGGCCAAAAGGCAGTACTCTGTACTGATAATAGTTTCCTCCCACAATGAACCTGAGGTACTTTCTGTGGTCTGGATGAATGAGGATCCGAGTGTACACATCCTTTAGATCTAAGGAGCATAGCCAATCTCCCTGCTGGAGGTAGGGCAGAAGTGTTCCAAGAGTAAGCATCTTGAACTTTTCTTTCTCTAGGAACTTGTTGAGGCTCCGAAGGTACAGAATGGGTCGAAGGCCACCGGTTCTTTTGGGCACCAGGAAATACCTGGAGTAGAATCCGTGACCTTGCAAGTGGGGGGGCACAGGCTCCACCGCCCTGTCCACCAACAGACCTTGAAGCTCTTGAAGGAGAAGGTCTGTGTGCAGGGGAGGCCTTGGAGGTTCCCCTGGAAAGTATGGCGGAGGCAGTTGGTGAAAATGCAGTGCATAGCCCCTCTGGACTATCTTCAACACCCAACTGTCCCCAGTGATGTGGGGCCACTGGTGGGCAAAGAGGGCGAGGCGACCTCCTGTGCAGTGCTGGGAGAGCAGGAACTGAGAGGTTACGCTCAAGGAGTCAAAAAAACCCATCCTGCTGAGTGGGAGCAGGGGCCGGAGTTCTGGGGCTCCTCTGCCTATGGGGCCCATTACCCTGCCCCTTGGCTTGCTGACCCTGGGGTGCAGCTTGGGCAGCCTGATACTGAGGGTACTGTTTGTAGGCAGTGCCCTTCCTCGGGTAAAAGGGCTTCTTACCCGAGGCCTTCTTCTTGTGAGAAGGGGCAGAGGTCTTCCTAGATAGCCTTGTCCGTGTAAGGTGCTCAGTCTCAAGCTGTGCGGCCTTCTCGGCCATGGGCTTGCCAAAAAGGTTTTCACCTCGGCAAGGGACATCGACCAACTTGTCCTGAACCCAGGGCTCGAGGTCCGATGACTACAGCCATGCCTGGCGTCGAGCCGCGATGCAGGCTGCCGCAACTCGGGCCGAAGCCTCGAAGCCATCGTAGGCGGTGCGGGACATAAACTTCGAGGAGTCCCGAATCCCCGACGACAAGGACTTGAATCTCTTCAAGGGCTCCCCTGAGAGACCAGCAGAGAACCCAGCCAACTCCTTGGCCAGGTCTCGCAAGTACATGCCCATGTACAGCTGGTAAGACTGGACAAGGCAAGCAAGCATCGAGCCCAGAAAGCACTTTCTACTGACACCATCGAGGTTCTGGGCCTCCCTGCCAGGAGGCACCGCAGAGTGCATCTTCTGACTCTTAAGGTGATGCATGGCCGATTCCACAACCATGGAATAGTGTGGTAGCTGCGCCTTCTGAAAGCCAGGGCTCTTCCGGAGTCGATAAATCAAATCGAATCGACTCGCTTGCTTAGAACCGGCGCCGAGGCCGGTGCCTCTCACATCCGGAAGAGGAGCCGTTCCATCATCTGAGGAACCGGGACAGTAAAGGCCTCCTTCGGAGGAGAGTCATACTGTAAGGGCACGAGCTCGAGGCACTACCTCGGGGTCCGCTGGAATAGCCAACTCGGTGGCCATATCCCGGACAAACTCCGATAACCGGGTATCCTCCGGAGGGGATCTACTCTGGGGCTCAGACTGCGGTGAGTCCGACGGGACGCACCGAGTCTTGAATGTGTCGGGGGACTCCTCATCCTCTGCCTCCCAGGCGGACTCGTCCGACGAGGAGTCAGGATCCGACCACGCGGGGCCCTGGAGCACCCGCCCCGACGCCGGAGGCACCGGCGTCGATGCCCTCGGTCCCAAACGGGAGGTCGAGTGGGACCATGACCGAGGTCGACTTCGAGCCATGATCGACTCGAGTATCGGCTCGGTCTCCGGGGTCGACTTCGATGTCGATGTCCCGGTGGTCGGGGCAGATGCGCCAGACAGGCTGGCCATCAGTGCCCGCTGCTGCTCCATGAAGGCAGACAATCTGCTCTCCAAGGCTGTCATTCTGAGACTCAGCTCGGTAGACGCAGCAGCCACCGACTCGGGCCCCGGCGGCGCCGGGCCCAACGTCGGCTCTCTGGGAGGAGAGTCCTCGTGGATCACAAGGCTTACGTGTCCAGACGAAGCAGGCTCCACGCAAGGAACTTTTGCAGGCTTCTCTTGTTCCACGGGCCCGGGGCGACGGTCGGAGGTCTTAGACCTGGCCCTCGAGGAGCCAGGGACTTCCTTCAACGACGCCCACACGAGCCGCTTCTTCCTCTTGCGTCCCCGGTCGGGGGAACCCCTGTCCGAGGAGTTTCGACGGCGCTCGGGATCCGAATCCCGAGATGTCGAGGCCTCAGATGAGGTCCGGGCCCGGCCGGAGGCTGAGTCCGAGAAAAGCCTTTCTTTCTGCTGCTGGCAACTTCGGAGTGCCTTGGAAGACATCTTCCCACATGGTCCACACGTCTTAGGGTCGTGATCAGGACCGAGGCACCGAAAGCAGCAGTCGTGTGTGTCGGTGAGAGACATCAACTTCTTACACCGATCACACTTCTTGAAACCGCTGGAAGCCATCGGGGAAAAAAAGAGTCCCTGCAAGGTCAAAGGACCGGCCTTCCAGGGAAAAATCAAAAAAGGGCGCGAACACCAGCCACGAAGGGCAAAAACCGAAAAAGAGGAATCGGGCTCGATACCGGTATACCGAACCCAGCGGAAGGGGAACCGGCGTCGAACCGGGAAGAAAAAATAGCGAAAAACGCTGAAAAATCAAACTTTTATCCGGGATGACAGGACACACGTCCGGTGGGCTTCTCGGAAAAAGAGAGACTGAGGTAAGATGGCAGCTTTAGGCGGGAAGGGAACCGCGCATGCGTGCCTGCATTCCCAAAGGCTTTCACAGAAAGCTGGGGAAATGCTCCGTTGGGGCTTCATCGGCGTCGATGACACCCATATGTGAGGACTGACTTCCTGCTTGGTCCTGGAGAAAAGACCACATGGCCTATCTAGTCTGTCCTTCCATAACAACTACAACAATCCCTTTTTACCTTTAGAGATCCTCTGTGTTTGTCCCATGCTTTTTTGAATTCAGTCACTGTCATCATCTCTACCACCTCCACTGGGAGGCTATTCCACGGATCCACTACTCTTTCCATAAAGAAATATTTCCGCATATCACTCCTGAATCTATCTCCCTTCACCCTCATCCCATGTCCCCTCGTAGCAGAACTTGCTTTCAATTGAAAGAGGCTCTCTCCCTGAACATTTATGCCATGGAGGTATTTAAACATCTCAATCATATCACCTCTATCCTGCCTTTCCTCTAAGGTGTACATACTCAGATCCTTCAGTCTGTCCTCATATGCTTTATAATGAAGAACACTAATCATTTTAGTAGCCACCCTCTGCACCAACTCCATCCTGTTCACATCCTTTTGAAGGTGCGGTCTCCAGAATTGCACACTATACTCCAAATGAGGTCGCACCAAAGACTTATACAGAGGCATTATCACCTCCTTTTTTCTGCTAGCCATTCCTCTCCGTATGCACCCAAGCATCCTTCTAGCTTTTGCCGTCGCCTTTTCTACCTGTTTAGCTACTTTAATATCATAAGACACAACCACGCCTAGGTCCCGCTCTTCTTTAGTGGACAAAAGTACTTCACCCCCTATACTATATTGCTCCCTTGGATTGCTGCAGCCCAAATGCATGACCTTACATTTTTTAACATTAAATCCCAGCTGCCAAATTCTAGACTATTTATTTATTTAAAGTCTCTTCTATACCGCACTATTCAGCATCAGCGCGGTTTACATTGAACAAAGAATTTACACATTTCCGATGGTACTTTGTGTTTACATTTGAACAGGAAGAAATAACTTGGATAACAGGGGTAACTATTTACAAATTAAGACAGGTAACTATTTACAAATTAAGACAGAATCATGAACATTTCTTGGTTTCAGCGTTACTGGTTTTGGGAGGTCTGTGAGGTGGTTGAAATAACTGCATTGGTTACTGGGTAATACAAGAGGAAGAGGTGGTGTTTCAAAGCTTTTCTGAATTGCAATAGATCCGGTATTGCTCGGATGTCTTGAGGGAGGCTGTTCCAACACCTTGGGGCACAGAACTTGAAAGCCCTGTCTGCTGTTGCTTTGGTACAGTGTGAAATTGATTTTGGGACTACAAGTGTGTTGAGTGTTACTGACCGTCTGTCCCTATTTTGAGGTGTCACCTGGATCAGATCCGTTAGTGACTCAGATGAGAGCCCTTTGATGGCCTTGAATGTCAGTAGTAATGACTTGTAAGTGAATCTACTTCGTATCGGGAGCCAATGGAGTTGTTTTAGGATGGGTGAGATATGGTCTTTCCTGGATGCTCCATGTAGGACTCTTGCTGCGGCATTCATTGCCAGTTGTAGTGGTTGCAAGGTGGATTGAGGGAGCCCTTGTAGGATTGAATTCGCATAATCAAAACGTGGCATGATTAGGGCCTGATAGATGGTTCTGAAATCATTCGGCTCTAGCAGGGATCGTAGGTGTCTAAGGGAACGGATTTTATGGTATACCGCTCTTACAATGTTTCCAATGTGCACCTTCATATCCAAGTGCTGGTCTAGAGTGACGCCGAGGTACCTGATAGTGGGTTTGGTCTGGAGGTCTGCATCCTTCACCTTCAAGAAAGACGGAGCAATGAAGTTTCGGTCTTTTATGATGAACAACACCTCCGTTTTCTTGTGTTGGATCTTGAGGTTTTGGGATCGCAGCCAGTTGGATACTTCATTTATGCAGTTTGTTAATGAAGTGAAGTCGGGGTTCTCTGTTGTAAAAGGCATGTATAACAGCACATCATCCGCATATATCATACATTTGATATTGAAAGACCGTATCAGGTTGCAGATAGGCTGCATGTATATATTGAACATAAGGGCGGAGAGGGAGGAGCCTTGTGGGACCCCCTGCTTTTGATGGAACATATCTGATGCAGTATTGTTGGATCGCACCTGCTGCCACCTGTCAGAGAGGTAGGATCTGCACCACTCGAGTGCTTTATCAGTAATTCCCTTACCCTCGAGTCGTTCTAGGAGACGTTCATGGCTCACGGAATCGAATGCCGCTGCTATGTCTAGGAAGACCAGGACGAACCCTTGGCGGATATTGTTGATACCTGTTAATATGTTGCTGAATAGAGTAGTGAGCAGTGTTTCCACACCGTGGGCTTCTCTAAAGCCATGTTGACAAGGGTCTAGTGGTGCGTTAGTTTCTATATGCTCTTCGATTTGTCTTTGTACCTCCTTTTCCATTATTTTTGCCAGCAACGGACTATTCTTCAAGCTTAGCTAGATCCCTCCTCATGTTATCTACCCCTTCCTGGGTGTCTACTCTATTGCAGATTTTGGTATCATCCGCAAAGAGGCAAACCTTACCTGAAAGCCCTTCCGCTATATCACTAACAAAGATGTTAAAAAGAATTGGACCAAGGACAGATCCCTGGGGCACACCACTGATAACATCCTTCTCCTCAGAGTGAACTCCATTTACTTGTACTCTGTCGCCTCCCACCCAACCAATTTCTAACCCAAGAAGAAACTTTAGGGTCCATCCCTAGGGTGCTCAGTTTGTTTATAAGTCGCCTGTGAGGAACAGTGTCAAAAGCTTTACTGAAATCTAAATACACCACAACTAGGGCTCTGCCTCGGTCCAACTCCCTGGTCACCCATTCAAAGAAACATAGAAACATGATGACAGAAAAAGACCACAAGGCCCATCTAGTCTGTCCTTCCATAACAACAACTACAACAGTCCACTTTTTACCTTTAGAGATCCTCTGTGTTGGTCCCATGCTTTTTTGAATTCAGTTACTGTCCTCATCTCCACCACCTCCACTGGGAGACTATTCCACGGATCCACTACTCTTTCCGTAAAGAAATATTTCCGCATATCACTCCTGAATCTATCTCCCATCACCCTCATCCCATGTCCCCTCGTAGCAGAACTTGCTTTCAATTGAAAGAGGCTCTCTCCCTGAACATTTATGCCACGGAGGTATTTAAACATCTCAATCATATCACCTCTATCCCGCCTTTCCTCTAAGGTGTACATATTAAGATCCTTAAGTCTGTCCTCATATGCTTTATAATGAAGCCCATTAATCATTTTAGTAGCAATCAATCAGATTTGTCTGACAAGACCTGCCTCTGGTGAATCCATGCTGCCTTGGATCCTGTAATCCGCTAGACTCCAGAAACCTCACTATTTTCTATTTCAGCAGCGTTTCCAATAATTTACTCACCACCGAAGTTAAACTAACCAGCCTGTAGCTTTCAACCACATCCTTACTTCCGCTTTTGTGTAAAGGCACCACATTAGCCTCTCTCCAGTCCTTTGGCACCACTCCCTACTCCAACGAGGCATTGAAAAGGTCAGTCAGTGGAGCTGCTAGAACGTCCCCAAGTTCCCTCAGTATTCTCGGGTGTATCCCATCCGGTCCCATCACTTTGTCTACTTTAAGTTGAGATAGTTTCTCACGAACACAGTCTTTTGAAAATTGTTCAAGATGCTTCTGTTCCTATTTGTGGGTGCTTTCTGAGGTCCTGCTCCTGGTTCTTCATCTGTGAACACAGAACAAAAATATTTGTTAAGCAATTCCGTTTTAACCTTATCAGCTTCTACATATTCCTCCCCTGCACCCTTGAGTCTGACAATACCACTCTTGCCCTTCCTCTTCTCACTAATATATCTGAAAAATGTCTTATCCCCCCATTTTATTGCATTGGCTATTTCCTCCTCCTTTTGAATCTTTGCCTTCTTGACTACTTTGCTAGCTTCTCTAAGTTTTTCCAAATACAGATGCCTGTCTTCCTCTCTCTGTGATCTCTTGTATTTCATGAAGGCCTCCCTCTTTTTCTTCACTTTTTCAGCTATTTCTTTCAAAAACCATAGCGGTCTCCTTTTCCTTTTACCTTTATTTACCATTTTAACAAAAAGGTTGGTTCCCCTTAAAATATAACCTTTCAGTTTTTCCCATTGTTTTTCTACATCCCTCAGCTGTTCCCATCCAACGAACGACTCCCTGAGGTACTGGCCCATCTTTGCAAAGTTAGTCTTCCTAAAGTCTAAGATCCTCGCCTTTGAATGGATTCTAACAGCCCTAGTCCTAATACTGAACCACACCATCTGGTGATCACTGGATGCAAAATGATCTCCCACTACAACATCAGAAACACTTTCACCATTGGTAAGCACCAAGTCCAGTATGGTCCCTTCACGTGTGGGGTCTGTTACCAATTGCCTGAATAGTTCTCCCTGTAGAGAATCCAGGATCTCCTTGGTACCGCCACACTTAGTACATTTTTTAAAACCACTAGTTGGTTTTTCCATTTTTCAGGAAAATGGGGCCTACTGCCCAAAATGGCGCCTAGCACCAAAAAGAAAACGTTTCTGAAGAGAAACACTTCAGAAGTATATATATATTTTTCTTTTTAAAGAAGAAAAGAGAACCGGCGGTATTGGTAGGCGTCGAGCGGAGGCAGGCGCGACCACAAGAAAAAAAAGTTTAAAGAAGAAATTTTCTGCGGTGACAGGGTATGTGACATGTCGGCTCCATGGAAAATAAAGAACTGAAGAGGGACAGTTGGAAAGACGGGAAGGCAGCGCGCATGTGCTGAGGGATGCTCCCAAAAGCGTTCCTATTGGATGCTGGGGAGCGTTCCCGCGCAGGCTCTGACGGTACCGACGATACCCATATGTGAAGACTACATTCCTGCTTGTTCCTGGAGATTGTCAAATAAAAGAAGCATTGACTTATTTGGCAGACTAAACCTTACTGCTAGGGTCAGGTACTGTGATTTTCCAAGATGGCAGTGGGAGGAGCAGGATGCCACTGGGCGCCTCTTATGGAACAGGGAAGAATTACTGATCCAGGGGGCTAGGGTTCTGCAGTACCAGGAACCCTCTGGATAAGGGCCTCCCTATTCTGGGTGTGCCCTGAAACTGGTTTGCCCTGCCCAGGGGGAAAGGTGAAGTGCAGGATTAGGGGTCAGAGTTCTAGACCACAAGGATTTTTTTAAAAATAGACTTTTTTGTCTGATTCTTACTGTCAGTGCATTAGCCAACCTTGCAGCGAACCATAGCCTATTACACAGAAGTGTGCACTGTTTTTTCTGTCATTACACTTTGTTGTTTAAACACCAGGGTATTTATTGCACCAGGTATACAAGATTTTTTCAGCACGTGCTAAGAGAACTATGCGTTGAAGCATACTGCACTGTTCTAACGCTTGACTTGCTATATCAACTTCTAAAAATTTAGATGTGTAATGTACAAGTGAATTCCCTGGAGGTTTTTTGAATTGTCTGTATTAGTAATTTGTAAACTCCAATCTTTTTCTTCACCATCTCTGGGAAAATCTTTAGCTATATAGGGAAATTTTATATCTGCATTTTCATTTTTACAGGCTAGAAATTGAGTTATTTCTATAATACTGACCCACAGAGGTATTACTGGCAAGTTTTTGGCCACCCTAAATTGGTTAGCATTGTTCCTTAGTCCAGTCACTGTGATTAAGGTGAACTGTCACGGTTCGCTCTTTTTTTTATGGGCAATAGCTGTAATGACCGAGCAGGGGTTTACACTCAACTTACCTGTACACAGAACTATTACTACAAGTTATTCTGCTGCAGAGAACAAGCAGGAAGTTTCCTCTAAGAATGAGCATCCTACCTCCTTCCCTAGGGATCACCAGCGTAATACACCCTTAACTATAGGAGGAATTTCTTCACAGTGTGTATATTATCATCTACATTTTTATTTACCTTTCTTATTTCCCATATCAGCCATGCCCAACTTATGAAGATCTCAGTTTCCCCTCCTGGACCAACTCTTCCCTCTGACAGAATGCTTCAGTAGTACTCTAGACCCACATAATGACTGAACTTTATTACCCTTTAATGGTTTCCTGATCGTTCTCTTGCACAACCTTTACACTGATCAAGAAGCAACAGTTCTAACGGAACTAGGAGAAACAGAATGGTTTAAAATCAGCAAAGCTGTACGACAAGGCTGCATACTTTCCCCCTACCTATTTAATTTATATGCAGAACAAATCAGAGAGGCAGGACTGTATGAAGACAAGAGGTGTGAAGATTGGTGGAAGACTCATAAACAACCTTCGCTATGCTGATGATACCACATTACTGGCTGAAAGTGAAGACGATTTGAAACATTTGCTTCTCAAGATCAAGGAATATAGTCTTAAAATGGGTCTGCACCTTAATGTTAAGAAGACAAAGATCCTGACAACTGGCAAAATCAAAAAGTTCATCATTGACAGAGAAGAAATTGAAATAGTTGACAACTTTAACCTACTTGGATGAACTATCAATAAAGAAGCAACAAGCAGTCAAGCAATCAGACGACGCATTGATCTTGGCAGAATGGCTATGAAGGACCTAGACAAGATTCTCAAGAGCAGAGATGTTTCTCTCCATGCAAAGATTCAACTTGCTCAAGCCATCGCATTTTCAATGACATCATATGGATGTGAAAGTTGGACAATGAAAAAGATAGACAGGAAGAAAACTGATGCCTTTGAATTATTGTGCTGGCGATGGATACTGCGTATACCATGGACTGCCCGAAGAACAAACCAGTCAGTACTAGAGGAAATCAAACCTAAGCTTTCTTTAGAAGCTTAGATGACAAGATTTCTACTTCTATACTTCGGACACATCATGCAAAGAGAGATCATTAGAGAAGGACATCAGGCTTGGCAAGGTGGAAGGTCAACACAAAAGAGGAAGGCCAGAAATGAGATGGATCGATACAATAACAGCAGCTATGGGTGCCAGTCTGTCAACAATGAGCCGCCTGATTGAAGATCGAATACAGTTTGGGACAACTATCCAGAGGGCCGCCATGAGATGACACCGACTTGACGGCACTTAACAACAACAATGGTTTCAAGCTTATGGTTCTACAGTTCTGTTGGCAGGTCACAGTTCTGGCTCCATATCTTGTAATTCTTACTGCATAAAACAAATCTCCTTCACCACACATCTTTCTGACTTTCCTTGATTGTGTCTTATGACTAAAGTATACCTCTCTCTTATCCTTAGCTCATAGCCAATGCATAGCCATTTGGGCATCTGCCTTACCTCTTTATGCCCATGCTGCCAACCATCATCACAGCACCAATAATTCCAATGCGTTTGTATTTCAGTACACTGCTGGAAAGCTGCTTTCTGATCATTATGTGCATATCATCCTGTGGAAAAATGGCAGTTGTTATTCATTTGTATAGCACATACCAAATATATGTAGCGTTGTACAGAGACATATTATGGACACTCCCTACTTTTTTGACCTTACAGTCGTTAAGGAGGAGACAAGACAGAAAAAACAAAACAAAAAACCAGTCCAGAGCTCAGATCAACAAATCTGTTACAAGAACAGGAAAAAAAATGAGTCCTTATTAAAAAGAAAACTTCCAGCTTGGATTTGAGTACGGTATTAGACAAAGAAAACCTTCAAACAGATTCAAAAGTAACCCTTCTCTTGCAACCTTCCTTCCAAGAATTACAAAAAGAAAATCAGGAAATCCGGCCATCTGACTGTTTATTAACTGTGCAACAATTCTACAAACATAAAAATAAAAATCTGTGCTCTGCTTTTGCAACTTGTATTTTTTTTGCTTTTTAACTTGGCAGCTTCATCCAGCTCAGTCATAACCAAGCTTAGGATCCTAATAGGACACCATGTCTCTGCTCTCACTGACGTTTTCTGTGCTTCCCCCAAGGCACTCGAATGGCTCCCAGACCCAGGGTCTACCATGAACTAGATGTATTAGTGCCGCTGAATAACCCAGTCAGCGCAATTAAAGCAGTTAGAGGGTCCGATAATGGGGTTAATCACTTTAAATATCAGACCCCACAACATTTTTTCTGGACAGCTTCATACTTAACTAGTTCAGCTCATACTTAACCAATTCATCCTTCCATATCATCTGGAAAAGTCATCTTCTGTCTCACACTAAATCCATTACAGCACACTTTGAGGTTCCACTACATCCCCCATTTCCATTAACATCTTTTTGATCCTACTTGCTTCAGACACTTGCGTATACATTATTTCCTTATGCGGATGCCATCCAGCTGATGGTAACATTTGACTTCAAGATATTTAACAGAACCTCAATATCTCTGGTAAACTTTATGCAGTGACTAACTAGATACCCAATAAACAAACTCAACCCAGAAAAAGAGAGAGGGAATACTCTTCTCTAACAGAAGTATCCAAGTGTTATCCAGATGTTCTGGCTTAAGAGGAGCTCCACACAATTTCTATCACAATTTTGGAGATATTTTGGATAGCTGTCTATGCTTTCATCTTCAGATTTCTAGTATGATCAATAATTGTTTTTATACTTTTTATACTCCGCCCAGTGTGCAGCAGCCGCCAAGAAAGCAAATAGAATGCTAGGAATCATAAGGAAAGGAATGGAAAATAAAGAGTAGTTACTCACTTTTAACAGGTGTTCTCCAGGAGCAGCAGGAATCAGTCCTCACATATGGGTGACATCGACGTCGATGGAGCCCTTGCGGAGCATTTCCCCAGCTTTCCAAAAAAGCCTTTGGGAATGCAGGCACGCATGCGCGGTTCCCTTCCCTCCTAAAGGTGCCATCTTGATCAGTCAAATGACACAGCTAAAAACAGCACACAAAAATGTAAAAATAAACTATGTACAACTGCAAGTCCCAGGGGAGGAGGGAGGGTTGTGAGGACTGATTCCTGCTGCTCCTGAAGAACACCTGTTACAGGTGAGTAACTACTCTTTCTCCAGGACCAAGCAGGAAGTCAGTCCTCACATATAGGTGACTCCCTAGCTCTGGGCTACCAAGGAACCCAGGCTGAACAAGAGAACTCCCTCTAGTCCCAGCATTAAAGAAAGGCTTTTCACTGACAGAACCTCCACCAGTAGCCCAACGGAGGGCTGGAGGGCAGGAGTTGCCTAAACCTCAAAGAGATTCCGGAGTACTGCCTGGCCAAAAGCACTGTCCCTACGGGACTCCATTTCCAGACAGTAATGGGCCGCAAATGTCTGGCTTGAGGACCAAGTTGCAGCCCAGCAGATGTCCACCAACGATACAGAGCGGAGGTGAGCCACTGAGGCAGCCACTGCCCTGACACGATGGGCTGTGACCCGACCCTGCAAAGGAAGGTCAGCCGCCCTGTAAGCCCAGGTGATACAGTCAGCTACCCAGGTGGACAAGGTACGCTTGGACACAGGTAACCCCAAATTATTAGGGTCAAAAGATATGAAGAACTGAGTAGCCCTTCTATGCCCCTGTGTACGGTCAAGGTAGAAGGATAAGGCCCTCCTACAGTCCAAGGTATGCAGAATGCTTCAGCCTGGCTTGCATGAGGCCTAGGGAAGAATGCTGGAAGAACCACCTCTTGGTTAAGGTGGAAGGAAGAGACAAATTTTGGGAGGAACTTTGGATGAGTCCTAAGGACTACCCTATTCCTATAGAAGCGGGTGTAAGGCCTGTCAAAGACCAGGGCCTGAAGCTCACTCACTCGCCTGGCCGAGGTTAGGGCTATTAAGAAGAGTGTCTTCCAGGACAGGAAGCGTAGAGAGCAAGTAGCCATCGGCTCAAAAGGTGGGCGAGTCAGTTGCTGCAAGACCACATTCAACTCCCACTCAGGAGCAGGAGGACGGATTGGAGGCTTGAGCAAAAGCAAGCCACTGAGAAACCGGGACACCAAGGGGTGAACCAACAGAGAATGTCCTTCCACCAGTGAGTGGTGAGCTGCTAGAGCTGAGAGGTGGACCCAAACAGAATTGGACTTAAGTCCCTGATTTGATAAGTGCAATAAGTACTGAAGCACCACTGGTACAGCACAGGAGAAAGGATCTTCTGTACATAGCTGACACCACACAGAAAACCTTTTCCATTTCAGAGCATAGGTTTTCCTAGTGGACTATTTCCTAGAGGATAGGACAACCTCCTCAACTTCCTGAGGTAGGCCCCAGGGAGCCAAAACTACCCTTGCAGCCTCCAGGCCATCAAATTGAGAGCCTTGAGATTGGGGTGCAGAAGGGAACCCTGATCCTGAGAAAGAAGGTCGGGTTGCAACCTGTGATAAGGAAGCTTATCATAGCTCAGGAAGGAGCTATAGTAAAGGTGAAGTGACTCTGAACAAGCAACCTGTCAGTTCTGGTAGAAATAAGAAAACAGAATTTTTCTATAAAAGACTACCAGTCCCAGAATGCACCAGGTTTCCAACAGCCATTAGAGGAGCTGAAGTGGGGAAACGTGTGTTCAATCAGGAGGGCTATGAGGTAATCCCCAAGCACTCATCTCGAAGGGCAGGGCCTGATTCAGCACAGCTGCGCTGTGCTAGGGTGAAGCACTCATCAAAGCAGAATAAAGGTAAAGTTTATTCTACAGAGAATTATCCTCATCCTCAGGATCAGCTTGGAAATCCTCATCTTGGACAGCTTCATCATCTGGAGGATCATCAGAAGCAGAAGCCAGAGCGGACAGACAGAGAGGGCAAGAAACCCTTTGGAAGAAAGAAGAGAAAAGCATTTGGGAGATCTACAGGAATCCAGAGCAGTACGTATACTGGGAGACATTCAAAAGGCCAGCATACACCATTGGACTGGGGAAAGCCAGAGGAATGGTGCTGCAGGGCTAGGAATCTCCAGACGGTACCTGTGAGGGAGACGGCTGCACGTGGAAGGGACCCTAAGACCCGTGCCAGAAGGTATGTGAAGAGAGATCCAGTGTCCAGGGATCTGGATTGGAAGGCTGAACTTAAGAACTGGATTACATACTGGCCAAGCTATTTTAGAGAGGAACTCTAACAGCAATGGAAGCTCGGGTATGAACACTGATCTATGCCCTAGCTATAACCTTGAAAGACAGCAGGGAAACAAGTATTCTCCTGAAAGTGCTCCATTGAGAAATTCCTCTGTGCCAATCCCTGATATTGAACCCATGATTGTTGAAGAAGGGGAAGGAGCGGTCTTAGATACAGGCTGTGAATATATGGATTGCTCTCTGTCTAAACTCCTTTGGTAATTTTCTGTTACAAAGTACAGCAACCATTACAAAGAAATACAAACTTGTTCTTTAATCTACTCAGATATGCTCCTGAGTAGGATTTTGGGCCACACAGTAGAAAGCAAGCCAGCTAAGGGGTTTCAGCTGGATAACTGCTAGCAATTGAGCCTTACTTAATTGCTTGTGAGCTCTGAGGGAATCACTTCTGAGTCTATGTGTGAAGATATAAGAAGTTAACCTGAAAAGAACAGTTTTTCCCTTCTTCGTGGGTTTTGCTTGTTGTTTGAAACACTGCTAAAAAAATATTAGCTAAAGCCTAGAGAAAAGACCAGTTTGTTACCAGCCAGGTCTTTATTCTTTTCATTTGATTGCCTGACAAGTTCATCTGTTGTTTTCCTGATTTTGTTTTTCTAAGTTTAACACTGAAAGCAAGTATCCTGTTTTATGTGCTACCAAGCATATCTGTGTTGGGAGAAATAACCCCATAAATAAATATCTTATTGGCTTTACACTCAAGCACAACTAATTATTGTGAGTGGCTGTGTCTGGTGTGAATGGACTGCATTTCCCACAATCCCTTGCAAACCATATTGATATATGCCTTTGCCAAGACTGTGAACATTCTCACCCAGGCAGCCGTCTGACAAATGGCGTAGTTTTTCGGATTGCTTTTGCGCAAAGGGATTTACTTGCTAAGGATTACAACTCAAGTCTGAAGGAAAAGACCGTTCAAGCTTAAAAGCTGAAAGAAAAGATTTTCCCTCAACTGCACTTTGGAGGAGAGGTGGCTGTTCCAGGTAGCTGTTCCAGGAAGAAAAGACCCTGTGCAGAGCTGGATTCATCACTGGCATAAGGTAACAAATACCTGGGCATGTCTAGTGGTGGATGGGAGTAAGGCACAGGGGTAACTGAAAAAAAAAAAAATGAGTAGAAAAAAAACACGTTTGGAAGGTGGTGCACTGTGTTTTTTTTCTTTGTGTTTTCTTGCAGGGATCAAGATGGATCCAAGGGAACTACCTCAGTGGATGGCATCCCAGTTTAGCAGGCAACAGGAGCTAGCACAGCAGGCTCAGGACACTGCTATGAAAGCCTTAATGGACCAGCAGAGGCCAGTGCTTGATCTGGTGCAAGCCCTAGTTAAACTGCAGAACCAAAGTGGACCAGATGCAAGACCAGCAGTAAATACTGGTACACCACATGTGGACAGTGTGGGACTCAATCAGGGAATTGGGGCATTTAGTTTTGGGAAGCTAACTCCAGATGATAATGTTGATGATTTTCTAGAGTCTTTTGAAAGAGTGGCACAAGCATTAGCATGGCCAGAGACCCAGTGGGCAGTAAGGCTGGCAGCCTCATTAACTGGAGAGGCGCTTGCAGCTTATAGAGCAATGCCAGCAGCCCAGGCTTTGAATTATAAGGATGTAAAGGCTGCTATTAGAGATCGCCTAGGGTTGTCTATTTCAGAGTATAGGCGAATGTTTAGAGCTGTTACATTAAGAGTGGGTGAAACACCCAGGGCTCTGAGTTAGAGAATCAGAGGATTAGCTGTAAAATGGTTGGAGCCTGAGCAAAAGACGGTAGAAATGTTATTAGACATTATTATGCTTGAACAATTTATGTCTACGGTGCCTAAAGATTTGCACACTTTCCTTATACAGAAAAATTGCCAAAATCTTGGAGAGGCAACCATGCTAGCAGAGAGATTCTTGGAAGCCATGCAGGCTTGCCATAGAATGGGTGGCCCTCTGAAGATGGGTGCTGAGGCAAGCTGTGCTGTATCAGAAAAGAAAATAATTAAAAATGCTTCTGAAAATAAATGTACTGTGCCAAACCAGATGACACAGTGGAGTGAAAAGAAATGTTTCAAGTGTGGAAAATGGGAACATTTAGAAAAGGGATGCCAGACACACACTAGCTTAATGGGTGTGGATTTAAAACAGCCCAAAGAAGGATTTCCTTTGATGGTTGATGTGAAAGGAATTACCACAAATGCTTTATTAGACTCTGGGGCAGACCAGAGTATGATGTCAAAAAGGCTTTGGAAGAGGATAGAGGCCCAAGAAGGATTTGTGCCTAGAACCCCTGAAAGCCAAGTTCACATCAGATGCATTCATGGTGCTGCAACATCATATCCCACCTATAGGCTAAAGGTTAAGTGCCTGGGGGAACAAGAGGAAGTCCTGTTAGCAGTGGTGCCTAGGCTACCCTTTGATTTGGTTCTAGGAAAGGACTGGCCAAGATTTAAGCAGGGTCTAGTGGAAGGGCTAGGAAAGAAGGAGGGAGAAGGAATAATGGAAATAGCTCCCGGGCCTTTCTTTGGAAGTCATCAGTCCCTAGCTAAAAAGATGGTTAAGCTTCCAGAAGGCCAAACTATAGGTAACAAGAGGGGCCTTGTATCCACCCGCTCGCAGGCTAAGGTAGAGAGCCAGC
The DNA here is from genome assembly GCA_033557465.1 of Ichthyophis bannanicus. Classification (NCBI taxonomy): domain Eukaryota; kingdom Metazoa; phylum Chordata; class Amphibia; order Gymnophiona; family Ichthyophiidae; genus Ichthyophis; species Ichthyophis bannanicus. Next base: position 25,175,582 of record CM066046.1, on the reverse strand, counting down.
AAAAGGAGGAGGGGGAGCAGGCAGAGTTATTAGGAGACTTACCCTCTCATGATGATTTAATAACCCCATCATCTGGTAAAGTAAGAAAGTTGAAAGCACAAAAGCGGCGTGAGAGACTTTGCAGAGCACAGGGTAGGGCTGAGATGGTTAGCTGGTCAAAGTTTACCCTGGGTGCCAGCTGAGTTAGTGGCAAAGTTTCCTAACTTTCCACAAGAGCAGCGAGCTGATCAAGCTCTCACCCGAGCTTTTAAGTATGCTCATGAGGTCAGGGAGGAGTTGCCCAGATTCAGACTAGATAATGAAATATTATATAGAGAGAGTCAGGACCCCAGGAATGGGACCATACGTAAACAATTGGTGGTACCCACAACTTTCAAAGGGCTAGTACTTAGATTAGCATATGATCATCCAGTTGGAGGTCATAAAGGGATGCAAGGAACGCTGGATCAAATACTTATGCGTTTTTACTGGCCAGGTATCTTCAAAGAAACTGCCCAGTTTTGTGCTGCATGTCCAGCGTGTCAGCGAGTTACAGCGGCTCACCCACCGGTGGTGCCATTGATTCCCATGCCAATTATCACAGACCCAATTGGTCGCATTGCCATGGATATTGTAGGCCCATTAGTCAAAACGCCCCGAGGTTTCCAATACATCCTAGTTATGGTAGATCAGGCAACAAGGTTTCCCTGGGCCATACCATTGAGGAATGTTTCTGCAAAAACAATAGCTTTAGAGCTAGTAAAATTGTTTTGTGAAGTGGGATTCCCAAGAGAGGTGTTGACTGACCGAGGGTCCAATTTTGTATCCAAATATTTGGCCCAGGTCTGGGATGCCTTTGGCATTCATCACGTGAAAACCTTAGCCTACCATCCACAATCAAACGGTTTGGTGGAGAGATTCAACCAAACTCTCAAACAAATGTTGAGAAGGGGGTTAGCAGGAGAGGTAAAAGAATGGGATATGTTATTGCCCTTTGCCTTATATGCCTGCAGGGAAAGAATCCAGGTGTCCCTAGGTGTAACTCCATATGAATTGATGTATGGTAGGGCTCCACGGGGTTTGTTAGACATTTTGAGGGAAGAATGGATTGATCCTGAACCAGGAAGTCAGGAGGTGCCACAGTTTCTGCGTGACTGGAGAGCACATTTGAAAAGGACCTCGCAGGTTGCTGAGAGGAACCTGCAGGACAGTCAAGTGCGCCAGAAAGGGTGGTATGATAGGAAGGCCAAAAGCCGCCAATTAAGCATTGGTGAAAAGGTTTTGGTTCAAGTAGCAGGTACAGCCCCAAAATTTGAAGTACAGTGGAAAAGGCCATGGAAGGTTGTTAAACAAGTGAGCCCAGTATCTTATATGGTAGAAAATGCAAGAGAGCGTAGGCAGACCTACCATATTAATGTACTTAAGTCTTGGAAGGAGAGGCCTGTAAATAATAATGACCCTGAAGCCAGTCAGGAAGTAAGTGAGCTTCAAAAAGATAACACTCTCGTAGGTATTACGGACTGTAGGAAAGAAGTTTCACCAGTTAAACCAGTCCGTAATAACTTAAGCAGGGGGGTATGTGATAAGGAAGCTTATCATAGCTCAGGAAGGAGCTATAGTAAAGGTGAAGTGACTCTGAACAAGCAACCTCTCAGTTCTGGTAGAAATAAGAAAACAGAATTTTTCTATAAAAGACTACCAGTCCCAGAATGCACCAGGTTTCCAACAGCCATCAGAGGAGCTGAAGTGGGGAAACGTGTGTTCAATCAGGAGGGCTATGAGGTAATCCCCAAGCACTCATCTCGAAGGGCAGGGCCTGATTCAGCACAGCTGCGCTGTGCTAGGGTGGAGCACTCATCAAAGCAGAATAAAGGTAGAGTTTATTCTACAGAGAATTATCCTCATCCTCAGGATCAGCTTGGAGATCCTCATCTTGGACAGCTTCATCATCTGGAGGATCATCAGAAGCAGAAGCCAGAGCGGACAGACAGAGAGGGCAAGAAACCCTTTGGAAGAAAGAAGAGAAAAGCATTTGGGAGGTCTAAAGGAGTCCAGAGCAGTACGTATACTGGGAGACATTCAAAAGGCCAGCATACACCATTGGACTGGGGAAAGCCAGAGGAATGGTGCTGCAGGGCTAGGAATCTCCAGACGGTACCTGTGAGGGAGACGGCTGCACGTGGAAGGGACCCTAAGACCCGTGCCAGAAGGTATGTGAAGAGAGATCCAGTGTCCAGGGATCTGGATTGGAAGGCTGGACATAAGAACTGGATTACATACTGGCCAGGCTATTTAGAGAGGAACTCTAACAGCAATGGAAGCTCGGGTATGAACACTGATCTATGCCCTAGCTATAACCTTGAAAGACAGCAGGGAAACAAGTATTCTCCTGAAAGTGCTCCATTGAGAAATTCCTCTGTGCCAATCCCTGATATTGAACCCATGATTGTTGAAGGGGAAGGAGCGGTCTTAGATACAGGCTGTGAATATATGGATTGCTCTCTGTCTAAACTCCTTTGGTAATTTTCTGCTACAAAGTACAGCAACCATCACAAAGAAATACAAACTTGTTCTTTAATCTACTCAGAAAAGCTCCTGAGTAGGATTTTGGGCCACACAGTAGAAAGCAAGCCAGCTAAGGGGTTTCAGCTGGATAACTGCTAGCAATTGAGCCTTACCTAATTGCTTGTGAGCTCTGTCAGACGGCTGCCTGGGTGAGAATCTTCACAGTCTTGGCAAGTGCATATATCTATATGATTTGCAAGGGATTGTGGGCAATGCAGTTCATTCACAACAGACACAGCTGCTCACAATAATTAGTTGTGCTTTTGGGTAAAGCCAATAAGATATTTATTTATGGGGTTATTTCTCCCAACACAGATATGCTTGGTAGCACATAAATCAGGTTACTTGCTTTCAGTGTTAAACTTGGAAAAACAAAATAAGGAAAACAACATTTGAACTTGTCAGGCAATCAAAGCAAAAGAAATAAGACCTGGTTGGTAACAAACTGGTCTTTTCTGTAGGCTTTAGCTAATATTCTCTTAGCAATATATCAAACAACAAAACAAAAGCCACAAAGAAAGGAAAAACTGTTCTTCTCAGGTTAACTACTTGTATCTTCCCACATAGATTCAGAAGTGATTCTCTCAGAGCCCACAAGCAATTAGGTAAGGCTCAATTGCTAGCAGTTATCCAGCTGAAACCCCTTAGCTGGCTTGCTTTCTACTGCGTGGCTAAAAATCCTCCTCATGAGCTTTTCTGAGTAGATTAAAGAACAAGTTTGTATTTCTTTGTGATGGTTGCTGTACTTTATAACAGAAAATCACCAAAGGACTTTAGACAGAGAGCAGTCCATGTAAACAGATTCTTCATCTGCTATCACCCCCTCTTCTTCAACAAGCATGGGTTCAATATCATGGATTGGCACAGATGAATCTCCCAATGGAGCACTTTCAGGAGAATACTTGTTTCCCTGCTGTCTTTCAAGGTTATAGCTAGGGCATAGATCAGTGTTCATACCTGAGCTTCCATTGCTGCTAGAGTTCCTCTCTATATAGCCTGGCCAGTATGTAGTCCAGTTCTTATGTCCAGCCTTCCAATCCAGATCCCTGGACACTGGATCTCTCTTCACATACCTTCTGGCACGGGTCTTAGGGTCCCTTCCACGTGCAGCCGTCTCCCTCACAGGTACCGTCTGGAGATTTCTAGCTCTGCAGCACCATTCCTCTGGCTTTCCCCAGTCCAATGGTGTATGCTGGCCCTTGGAATGCCTCCCAGTATACGTACTGCTCTGGACTCTTCTAGACCTCTCAAAGGCTTTTCTCCTCTTTCTTCCAAAGGGTTTCTTTCCCTCTCTGTCCGTCCGGTTTGGCTTCTGCTTCTGATGATCCTCCTGATGATGAAGATGATCAAGCTCAAGCTGATTCTCTGTAGAATAAACTCTACCTTTATTCTGCTTAGATGAGTGCTCCTCCCTAACACAGCGCAGCTGTGCTGAATCAGGCCCTGCCCTTTGAGATGAGTGCTTAGGGATTACCTCATAGCCCTCCTGATTGAACACACATTTCCCCACTTCAGCTCCTCTAATGGCTGTTGGAAACCTGGTGCATTCTGGGACTGGTAGTCTTTTATGGGAAAATTCTGTTTTCTTATTTCTACCAGAACTGACAGGTTGCTTGTTCAGAGTCACTTCACCTTTCCTATAGCTCCTTCCTGAGCTATGATAAGCTTCCTTATCACAGCTCTGAGGGAATCACTTCTGAGTCTATGTGTGAAGATATAAGAAGTTAACCTGAAAAGAACAGTTTTTCCCTTCTTTGTGGGTTTTGCTTGTTGTTTGAAACACTGCTAAGAAAATATTAGCTAAAGCCTACAGAAAAGACCAGTTTGTTACCAGCCAGGTCTTTATTCTTTTCATTTGATTGCCTGACAAGTTCATCTGTTGTTTTCCTGATTTTGTTTTTCTAAGTTTAACACTGAAAGCAAGTATCCTGTTTTATGTGCTACCAAGCATATCTGTGTTGGGAGAAATAACCCCATAAATAAATATCTTATTGGCTTTACACTCAAGCACAACTAATTATTGTGAGTGGCTGTGTCTGGTGTGAATGGACTGCATTTCCCACAATCCTTTGCAAACCATATTGATATATGCCTTTGCCAAGACTGTGAACATTCTCACCCAGGCAGCCGTCTGACAAACCCCACAGACAGTGGGGGATCCACTGCCAGCTGAAGCAGAAGTGGAAACCAGGGCTGTCTCTGCCACCTGGGAGCCACCAGCAGGACCGAGGCCTTGTCCTGAAGAATCTTGAACAGGGTTCGGGCAACCAAGGGCGTGGGAGGAAACGCATACAGGAGGCCCTGAGACCAGGGAATCAGAAAAGCATCTGCTGCTATCCGCAGAGGATGTGGTTGCCTGGAGCAGAACGTGGGCAGCTGCTTGTTCAGTGGACTGGCAAACAGATCTATGGATGGAAGTCCCCATTCCAGGAAAATCTTCTGAACCACCAAAGGATGGAGCTGCCACTCGTGTGGCTGCAGAATCCTGCTCAACCTGTCGGCCAGGTAGTTTTCCTGCCCAGGTAGATACACAGCCTTGAGGAGCATGTTGTGCCTGAGAGCAAACAAGCAAAAGTCCTGGACACAGTTCCGCCCTGCTTGTTCACATAAAACATGGCTACCTGGTTGTCTGTTTGAACTAGGACAGACTGATGAGCCAGGGTTGGAGAGAAAGTCTTGAGGGCTAACCGAATAGCCCTGAGTTCTAGTAGATTGATTTGTTGTGCGGCCTCCCAGGGAGACCACAGACCCTGGGTGCACTTGCCTAGACAATGAGCCCCCCAGCCCTGCAGGGAGGCATCCGTGGTCAACACCACAGTGAACCCAGGAATCTGAAAAGGCACCCCTTGCAGTAGATTGGGTGGGTGCAGCCACCAGCGGAGGGAGTTCAGAAATTGTCTGGACACCCTTATGCTGTCTCTGAGGCTGCCTGTGGCCTGTGACCACTGAGTCCGAAGGCACCACTGTGCCGGCCTCATATGGAGCCTGGCATTGGGGGTCACATGTACTGTCGATGCCATGTGGCCAAGAAGCCTCAGGCAGAGTCTGGCGGAGACCAGTGACCTTCTGAGAAACTGGTTTGCTAAGTTTATCAATCTTTGGGCTCTGTCTTCTGGCAAGAACGCCTTTGCCAGCAGAGAGTCCAACCTTGCCCCTATGAACTCCAAGTTCTGGGAGTGGAACAAAGTTGGCTTTGCGAAGTTTATTACAAACCCGAGGTTTTGAAGAAGAGCAATAGTTCTGAAGGTGGCTTCTCTGGCCTCCTGGCACGTCTGACCCCTGATGAGCCAGTCGTCCAGATACGGGAAGACAAAGATTCCCTGATTTCTCAGGTAGGCCACCACCACTGCCAGGCATTTGGTAAAGACCCTGGGAGTGGAGGTGAAGCCAAAGTGCAGTACTCTGTACTGATAATGGTTTCCTCCACAATGAACCTGAGGTACTTTCTGTGGTCTGGATGAATGAGGATGTGAGTGTATGCATCCTTTGGATCTAAGGAGCATAGCCAATCTCCCTGCTGGAGGGTAGGGCAGAAGTGTTCCAAGAGTAAGCATCTTGAACTTTTCCTTCTCTAGGAATTTGTTGAGATTTCTGAGGTCTAGAATAGGCCAAAGTCCACCGGTTCTTTTGGGTACATGGAAATACCTGGAGTAGAACCCTTGACCTTGTAGGTGGGGAGGCACCGGCTCTACTGCTCTGTCCACCAACAGACCTTGGAGCTCCTGAAGGAGAAGGTCTGTGTGCAGGGGAGCCTTGGAGGCTCCCCTGAAAAGTATGGAGGAGGCAGCTGTTGGAAGGGTAGCAGATAGCCCTTGTGGACTATGCTGTACCCAACTGTCTCCAGTGATGAGTGCCCACTTGTGGGCAAACAGGGCGAGACGACCTCCTGTGAAGGGTTGGGAGAGCAGGGACGGAGAGGCTATGCCTAACGAGTCAAAAAACCCCACCCTGCTGAGTGGGAGCAGGGGCCGGAGGCTTGGGAGTCCTCTGCCTACGGGGCCCATTACCCTGCCCCTTGGCCTGCTGACCCTGAGGGGGAGCTTGGGAGGCCTGGTACTGTGGGTACTGTTTGTAGGCAGTGCCCTTCCTCAGGTAAAAGGGTTTTTTACCCGAGCCCTACTTTTTGTGAGAAGGGGCAGAAGTCTTTCTAGACAGCCTTGTCCTCGTGAGGTGCTCGGTTTCGAGCTGTGTGGCCATCTCGGTCATGGGCTTGCCAAAAAGGTTCTCACCTCGGCAAGGGACATCGACCAACTTGTCCTGAACCCATAGCTCGAGGTCCGATGACTGCAGCCATGCCTGGCGTCGAGCCGCGATGCCGGCTGCCGCAACATGGGCCGAAGCCTCGAAGCCATCGTAGGCAGCGTGGGACATAAACTTGGAGCATTCCCGGATCCCCGAGGACAAGGACTTGAACCTCTGCAAGGCTTCCCCGGAGAGACCAGCAGAGAACCCAGCCAGCTCCTTGGCCAGGTCCGGCAAGTACATGCCCATGTACAGCTGGTAAGACTGGACACGGCAAGCAAGCATCGAGCCCTGGAAGCACTTTCTACCAAAACCATCCAGGTTCCGGGTCTCCCTGCCAGGGGGCACCGCGGAGTGCATCTTCTGACTTTTCAGGCGATACATGGTCGATTCCACCACCATGGAATGGTGTGGCAGCTGCGCCTTCTGAAAGCCAGGGCTCTTCCAGAGTCGATAGATAGAATCGACCTGTTTGCTTAGAACCGGCGCCGAGGCCGGTGCCTCCCACATTCGGAAGAGGAGCCGTTCCAGCATCGGAGGAACCGGAACAGTAAAGGCCTCCTTCGGAGGAGAGTCATACTGTAGGGCCTCGAGCTCCTTGGCTCGAGGCTCCTCCTCGGGGTCCGCAGGGATAGCCAACGCAGTGGCCATATCCCGGACGAACTCCGAGAACCGGGTATCCTCCAGAGGGGATCTACTCCGGGGCGCAGACTGCGGTGAGTCCGACGGGACGCACCGAGTCCTTAAGGTGTCGGGGGACTCCTCGTCCTCCGTCTCCCAGGCGGACTCGTCCGATGAGGAATCGGGGTCAGACCGTGCGGGGTCTGTAAGCACTCGCCCCGACGCCGAAGGCACCGGCGTCGACGCCCTCGGTCCCGAACTGGAGGTCGAGGGAGACCGCGACCGAGGTCAACCTCGAGCCTTCATGGTCTCGAGTATCGGCTCGGTCTCTGGGGTCCATGTCGATGTCCCAGTGGTCGGGGCAGATGCGCCAGACAGGCTGGCCATCAGTGCCCGCTGCTGTTCCATGAAGGCAGACAATCTGTACTCCAAGGCTGTCATTCTGAGACCCAGCTCAGCAGACTCAGCAGCCACCGACTCGAGCCCCCGCCGGCGCCCGGCCCGACGTCGGCTCTCTGGGAGGAGAGTCCACAAAGACTACAGGACTTACGTGTCCAGCAGACTCCGGCTCCACATGAGGTACTTTTGGCGGCTTCTCCTGTTCCACAGGCCCGGGGCGATGGTCGGGGGTCTGAGACCTAGCTCTTGAGGAGCCAGGGAACTCTTCCGACGACGCCCTCGCGAGCCGCTTCTTCCTCTTTCGTTCCCGGTCGGGGGACCCTCTGTCTGAGGAGTCCCGAGGTTCTCGGGATCTGATTCCCGAGATGTCGAGGACCCAGATGAGGTCCGGGCCCGGCCGGAGGCAGAGTCAGAGAAAAGCCTTTCCTTTTGGTGCTGATGACTTCGAAGCGCCTTGGAAGACATCTTTCCACATGGTCCACAGATCTTAGGATCGTGGTCAGGACCCAGGCACCGAAGGCAGCAGTCGTGTGTGTCAGTGAGAGACATTAGCTTCTTGCACCGATCACACTTTTTGAAACCACTGGAAGCCATCGGGGAAAAAAGAGTCCCGGCAAGGTCAAAGGACCGGCCTTCCAGGGAAAAAGAAAAAAAGGGCGTGAACACCAGCCACGAAGGGTAAAAACTGAAAAAATAAGAGCAGGCTCGATACCGGTGTACCGAACCCGGCGGGAGGGGAACCGGCGTCGAACCGGAGAAAAAATAGCGAAGGAATCGCGAAAAAATCCAACTATTTTCCGGGAAGACTAGGACACACGTCCGATGGGCTTCACGGAAAAAGAGAGACTGAGCAAGATGGCACCTTTAGGCGGGAAGGGATCCGCGCATGCGTGCCTTCATTCCCAAAGGCTTTCTTGGAAAGCTGGGGAAATGCTCCGCAAGGGGTCCATCGACGTCAATGTCACCCATATTGTGGCGGCGCGCAGTCCGTCTAGGCGGCTGCCTAGCGGGGTGCGCCGGTCATCACTCTTTTTGTGTAATTGTGGCCTGCTTTGTAAGCAGTACGAGTGGATGAGGACACAGGACAATTTGTAAAAATAAATTGCTTTTTATTGTTTTCTTTGTGGAATCAATTTTTGACAAATGACCATAATAAAGCAAACCAAGAATATAACCAAAAATAGGATACTTTCTTCAATAACTTTCTTAGCAAAAACTCTCCAAGTACTTTTCTCCACTCTTGTTAACTTTGCCTTCTTCCATTTAACAAAACCAGCAAAATACTGTTAAGTGCACAGTTCAACAAAACTTCAATAAGACAGTTTTGAATTCACATTCTCAGCTGCTGCAGATTAGGATACCAGCCATGTGCTGCCTCTTAGTTTAAAATCATTAGCCTTCTTAACCGGGCTTTAGCAGTGGTAAAACTGGCTGCTTTTAAACACGAGGTTTCTATCTTCTTGTCTGCCCTTATCCTAGGCATTCATTGATACCAGCACATATGTTATCTTCTTAACCTGTATTATACAGCCTTCCATAAAAGCATTAAACATTGCTCACACAAAGTCCACACTCCATTGACTCTGCTGAAGACACTGGACTGTCTGGATAAAGCTCCACTTCCATTTCCTCCGGTGAATTATAAAGCTCAGGGCTTGGGGCAACTTCTGGCACACTCTGCTGCACTTCTTTTAAAAGTTTAAAAAGCTTTCCCCATTTTAGCTTCTGGCTCCCCCTTTTAACTGGGTCAGAACCTCTTGCCCTTCTCTCCCTTAACAACTCCACCTCAGGGAAAATATGAGTTGTTTGGCTGGCAGAAACCCTCCTTTTATCAGACTTTCTGTACTGTCTGTTCAAGGGCCCAGGACTTGAGCTGCTGCCTTCAGAATCAGACGTATAGTCCTGACTTCTTCCCCAGCTCCTTTCTTGCCCACAACCTTGACACTTGCCTTGGGAGTTGTGGCTGGTCCCCTTTGAACCACCAGGTCTCACAGCCTTGTAATGCTGCCTCTTCCCCTGGTCTCTCTGGACTCTCTGCCTCTCCTCCTGGCTTCTGGCCTGGAGTCTTTCCTGCCCTCTGGCAGTCTCTCTCTGCAGTCCTTCCTGTGTCTGAGCACGTCCTGCTTGTTCTGCTTGTTCAACTGGTTCTCTTCCTTGTTCTGCCGGTTCTGCCGAGAAACCCTGTTCTGCCTCACTTCCTGTGTGACGCAGCTTAAATGTTCTGTGGCTTGTTTCCTTCCCTGGCCCCACCCTCTCTCTGCCTGCAACTATTCTAGAGGCTGGGTGTGGCTTCAGGCTAGCCCTGCTAGTGTGTGCTTTAGTTTCTCTTTCTGTTTGGGAGCTATGTTTTGGTGAGCCCATCCCCCGTTTATGAAAAAAAAACCCTCTTTTTTTTCAGTTTTAAAGGGCTCTGCTACATGTGCATCACCACAATATGTGAGGACTGACTTACTGCTTGGTCCTGGAGAAAACAAAGGATATTATAATGCCTCTATATTGTTCCGTGGTGAGACCACACCTTGAATATTGAGTGCAATTCTGGTTCATCATATCTTAAAAAGGATATAGCGTTTTTAGAAAAGTTTAAGAGAAGAGCCACCAATATGGTAAAGGGTATGGAAGGATACCCCTATGAAGAAAGGCTAAAAAGGTTAGGGCTCTCCAACCTGGAAAAGAGACGGCTGAGGGGAGATATGATAGAAGTCTATAAATTAATGAACGGAGTAGAACAGGTAAACGTAGATCGATTGTTTACGTTATCAGAATATAGAAAGGCTAGGGGACATGCAATGAAGCTACAGGGTAAACTATTTAAGACTAACAAGAGAAAATATTTTTTCACTCAACATGTAATCAAACTCTGGAATTTGTTACCGGAGGATGTAGTAAGAGTAGTTACTCACCTATAAGGGGGGTTCTCCAGGAGCAGCAGGAATCAGTCCTCACATATGGGTGTCATCTGCGCCGATGAAGCCCCAGAGGAGCATTTCCACAGCTTTCCATGAAAGCCTTTGGGAATCCTGGCACGCATGTGCGGTTCCCTTCCCGCCTAAAGGTGCCATCTTACCTCAGTCAAATGACATAGCTAAGAAGAGCACACAAAAATGTAAAAACACAAACTATGTACAACTGCAACTCCAAGGGGAGGAGGGAGGATTGTGAGGACTGATTCCTACTGCTCCTGGAGAACACCTGTTACAGTTGAGTAACTACTCTTTCTCCAGGACCAAGCAGGAAGTCAGTCCTCACATATGGGTGACTCCATAACTCTGGGCTACCGAGTAACCCAGGCTGAACAAGAGAACTCCCTCTAGCCCCAGCAGCAAAGAAAGGCTTTTCAAGGACACAACCTCCACCGGTAGCCCAACAGAGGGCAGGAGGGCAGGAGTTGCCTAAACCTCAAAGAGATTCCGGAGTACTGCTTGGCCAAAAGCACTGTCCCTAAGCGACTCCCTCTCCAGACAGTAGTGGGCTGCAAAGGTCTGGCTTGAAGACCAAGTTGCAGCCCTGCAGATGTCTACCAACGGTACAGAGCGGAGAAGAGCCACTGAGGCAGCCATTGCCCTGACACGATGTGCCGTGACCCTACCCTGCAAAGGAAGGTCAGCCGCCTTGTAAGCCCAGGTGATACAGTCAGCCACCCAGATGGACAAGGTACGCTTGGACACAGCCAACCCCAACTTATTGGGGTCAAAGGATACGAAGAGCTGAGTAGCCCTTCTATGCCCCTGCATACGGTCAAGGTAGAAGGATAAGGCCCTCCTACAGTCCAGGGTATGCAGGACTGCTTCAGCCTGGCTTGCATGAGGCCTAGGGAAGAATGTTGGAAGAACCACCTCCTGGTTGAGGTGGATAGAGGAGACAACCTTAGGGAGGAACTTGGGATGAGTCCTGAGGATTACCCTGTTCCTATAAATCCTGGTGTAAGGTCTATCACAGACCAGGGCCTGAAGCTCACTCACTCGCCTAGCCGAGGTAGGGCTACCAGGAAGAGTGTCTTCCAGGAGAGGAAGCGCAGTGGATAAGTAGCCATCGGCTCATAGGGTGGGCGAGTCAGTTGCTGCAAGACCACATTCAGCTCCTACTCAGGAGCAAGAGGACGGATGGGGGGCTTGAGCAAAAGCAAGTCCCTGAGAAAGCGGGACACCAAGGGGTGACCTGACAAAGAATGTCCCTTCACCAGTGAGTGGTGAGCTGCTAATGCTGAGAGGTGGACCCAAACAGAATTGGACTTAAGTCCCTGATTTGATAAGTGCAGTAAGTACTGAAGCACTACTGGCACAGTACAGGAGAAAGGATCCTCTGTACGTAGCTGACACCACACAGAAAACCCATTTGAGAGCATAGGCTTTCCTAGTGGACTGTTTTCTAGAGGCAAGGACAACCTCCTAAACTTCCTGAGGCAGGCCCCAAGGAGCAAAGACTACCCTTGCAGCCTCCAGGCCATCAAATTGAGAGTCTTGAGATTGGGGTGTAGTAAGGAACCCTGCTCCTGAGAGAGAAGGTCGGGTTGCAACCCCAGAGGCAGTGGGGGATCCACCGCCACTTGAAGCAGAAGAGGAAACCAAGGCTGTCTCGGCCATCTAGGAGCTACCAGCAGGACCGAGGCCTTGTCCCGAAGAATCTTGAACAGAGTTCGGGCCACCAAGGGCGTGGGAGGAAACGCATACAGGAGGCCCTGAGACCAGGACATCAGAAAAGCATCTGGTGCGATCCTCAAAGGATGTGGTTGCCTGGAGCAGAACTTGGGTAGCTGCTTGTTTAGTGGACTGGCAAAAAGATCTATCCAAGGCAGACCCCACTTCAGGAAGATCTTTTGACCTACCAAGGGATGCAGCTGCCACTCGTGGGGCTGCAGAATCCTGCTCAAACGGTCAGCCAGGCAGTTCTCCTGGCCTGGGAGGTACACCGCCTTGACAAAGGATCTGGGACCCAGTGCCGCCCTGCTTGTTCACATAAAACATGGCCACCTGGGTTGTCTGTTTGAATCAAGACTGAACGGTGAGCCAGGGCTGGAGAAAAAACTCTGAGAGCCAAGCGGATAGCTCGAAGTTCCAGCAGATTGATCTGTTGGGCTGCCTCCCAGGGAGACCAGAGGCCTTGGGTGCACTTGTCCAGACAATGAGCGCCCCAGCCCTTCAGGGAGGCGTCGGTGGTGAGGACCACTGAGTATTCTGGTATTTGGAAGGGCATTCCCTGGAGTTGATTGGGTGGATGTAGCCACCAGCAGAAACTGCTTTGCCACGTCCATCAGCCTTTGAGCCCTGTCTTCGGGCAAGAATGCCTTTGCCAGTTGAGAATCCAACCTTGCCCCTATGAACTCCAAGTTCTGGGAGGGGAGCAAAGTGGACTTTGCAAAGTTTATGACAAAGCCCACCTTTTGGAGCAGAGCAATGGTGTTGAGGGTGGCTTGTCTGGCCTCCAGGGACATCTGACCCCTGATGAGCCAGTCGTCCAGGTAGGGAAAGACAAAGATGCCTTAATTTCTCAGGTAGGCCGCAACCACTGCCAGGCACTTGGTAAAGACCCTGGGAACGGAGGGCAGGCCAAAAGACAGTACTCTGTACTGATAATGGTTTCCTCCCACAATGAACCCGAGGTATTTTCTGTGGTCTGGATGAATGAGTATGTGAGTGTACGCATCCTTTAGATCCAAGGAGCATAGCCAATCTCCCTGCTGAAAGTAGGGCATAAGTGTTCCAAGAGTAAGCATCTTGAACTTTTCTTTATCTAGGAACTTGTTGAGGTTTCTGAGGTCCAGAATGGGTCGAAGGCCACCGGTTCTTTTGAGTATCAGGAAATACCTGGAGTAGAATCCGTGACCTTGCAAGTGGGGAGGCACAGGCTCCAACGCCCTGTCCACCAACAGACCATGTAGCAGGAGGTCTGTGTGCAGGGGAGGCCTTGGAGGCTCTCCTGGAAAATATGGTGGTGGCAGTTGGTGAAAATGGAGGGCATAGCCATTTTGAACTATGTCCAGCACCCAACTGTCCCCAATGATAAGGGGCCACTGGTGGGCAAAGAGGGTGAGGCGACCTCCTGTGCAGGGTGGGGAGAGCAGTGGAGGAGAGGCTACGCTCAAGGAGTCAAAAACCCTCACCCTGCTGAGTGGTAGCAGGGGCCTGAGTCTTGGGTGTCCTCTGCCTACGGGGCCCATTACCCTGGCCCTTGGCTTGCTGACCCTGGGGGGCAGGTTGGGCAGCCTGATATTGAGGGTACTGTTTGTAGGCAGTGCCCTTCCTCAGGTAAAAGGGCTTTTTACTCGAGCCCTTCTTCTTATGTGAAGGGGCAGAGGTCTTCCTCGACAGCCTTGTCCGGGTAAGGTGCTCTGTCTCGAGCTGAGCGGCCTTCTCGGTCACGGGTTTGCCAAAAAGGTTCTCACCTCGGCAGGGGACATCATCCAACTTGTCCTGAACCCATGGCTCGAGGTCCGATGACTGCAGCCACGCCTGGTGTCGAGCCGCGATGCCAGCAGCCGCTACTCGGGCCGAAGCCATCGTAGGCGGCGCGGGAAATGAACTTCGAGCATTCCCGAATCCACGAGGACAAGGTCTGAAATCTCTTCAAGGGTTCCCCGGAGAGACCAGCAGAGAAGCCGGCCGGTTCTTTGGCCAGATCCCGCAAGTACAGGCCCATGTACAGCTGGTAAGACTGGATATGGCAAGCAAGCATCGATCCCTGGAAGCACTTCCTACTGACGCCATCGAGGTTGCGGTCCTCCCTGCCGGGGGGCACCGCGGAGTGCATCTTTTGGCTCTTCAGACGATGCATGGCTGATTTCACAACCATAGAATGGTGTGGTAGTTGTGCTTTCTGGAAACCAGGGCTTTTGCGGAGTTGATAAATGGAATTGACTCGCTTGCTCAGAACCGGTGCCGAGGCTGGGGCCTCCCACATCTGGAAGAGGAGCCGTTCCAGCATCGGAGGAACCGGGACAGTAAAGACCTCCTTCGGAGGAGAGTCGTACTGCAGAGCATCGAGCTCCTCGGCTCGAGGCTCTTCCTCAGGATCGGCGGGGATAGCCAAGGCAGCGGCCATATCCCAGATGAACTCTGAGAACCTAGTGTCCTCCGGAGGGGATCTACTCCGGGGATCAGACTGCAGTGAGTCCGACGGGACGCACCGAGTCTTAAAAGTATCGGGAGACTCCTCGTCCTCCGTCTCCCAGGCGGACTCGTCCGAGGAGGAGTCAGGGTCCAACCCCGCAGGAAGGGGAGGTCTCGACCGAGGACGACTTCGAGCCACCAGGGTCTTGAGTATCGGCTCGGTCTCCGGGGTTGACTTCGAAGTCGACGTCCCGGTGGTCGGGGCAGATGCACCAGGCAGGCTGGCCATCAGTGCCCGCTGCTGCTCCATGAAGGCAGACAGTCTGCACTCCAAGGCTGTCATCTTGAGACTCAGCTCGGGAGACGCAGCAGCCACCGACTCGAGCCCCGGTGGCGCCGGGCCCGACGTCGGCTCTCTGGGAGGAGAGTCCACGAGGACTACGGGGCTTACGTGTCCAGCAGACTCCGGCTCCACGCGAGGAACTTTGGCAGGCTTCTCTTGGTCCAGGGGCCCGGGACGGCTGTCGGGGGTCTTAGACCTGGCCCTCGAGGGACCAGGGACTTCCTCCGAAGACGCCCTCGCAAGCCGCTTCTTCCTCTTACGTTCCCGGTCGGGGGAACCCCTGTCCGAGGAGCTTCGACGGCGCTCGGGATCGGAATCCCGAGATGTGAAGGCCTCAGACGAGGTCCGGGCCGGCCGGAGGCAGAGTCCGAGAAAAACCTTTCCTTTTGATGCTGTTGACTCTTTAGTGCCTTGGAAAACATCTTCCGACATGACCCACCCGACTTTGGGTCGTGGTCAGGGCTGAGGCACCGAAGGCAGCAGTCGTGTGTGTCGGTGAGAGACATAATTTTCTTACACCGATCACACTTTTTGAGACCACTGGAAGCCATCGGTGAAAAAATAGCCCCAGCGAGGTCGAAAGACCAGCCTTCCAGTGAAAAATGAAAAAAGGGCACGAACGCCAGCCACGAAGGGCAAAAACTGAAAAATGAAGAAAACGGGCTCGATACCGGTGTACCGAACCCGGCGGGAGGGGATCCGGCGTCGAACCTGAGAAAAAATAGCGAAAATCGCCGAAGAAAAAAAATCACTTTTATCTGGGAGAACAGGACATACGTCCGATGGGCTTCTTGGAAAAAAAGAGACTGAGGTAAGATGGCACCTTTAGGCGGGAAGGGAACCGCGCATGCGTGCCAGCATTCCCAAAGGCTTTCATGGAAAGCTGGGGAAATGCTCCGCTGGGGCTTCATCGGCGCCGATGACACCCATATGTGAGGACTGACTTCCTGCTTGGTCCTGGAGAAAAGGCTGTTAGTGTAGCTGGGTTAAAAAAAGGTTTGGACAAGTTCCTGGAGGAAAAGTCCATAAACCATTATTAAAAAGGGACCCAGGATATCAGTGCTTGACCCAATACAAGCATTGTAGAGCCTGTGTCTTTTGGGGAAACTGCTAGGTACGTATGACCTAGATTGGCCACTGATGGAAACAGGATACTGGGCTTGATGGACCTTGGTCTGACCCAGTATGGCATATCTTATGACCTTATGTTCTTACTTTGCAACACCATCACTCTGTCTGTACAATCTTACACATCACATCACTCCACACATTGGCCGATACATTACTAATTAGTCAACTAGACTAATGTAATTCGCTCTATGAGGGCCTCAAATCATTCCAGATGAAGCATGTGCAGCTGATCTACAACACTGGACATAGGCTTCTCACATGAGCAAAAAGGTTTGATCAGATCACGCCTCTGATGAGGAATCAACACTGACTCCCTAAGAAAGCAGCAGAGAATGCAGAGGTTATGATTATCAGGGACATTCCCATTCCAACTGATAAAACTGTTAGTGTAGCTGGGCTTAAAAAAGGTTTTGACAAGTTCCTGGAGGAAAGGTCCATAAAACATTCTTAGAGAGGATCCAGGTAATCCACTGCTTGCCCCAGTAGCAGCATTATGGAACCTGCATGCCTTTTTTGGAAACTGCTAGGTACTTGTGACCTGGATTGGCCACTGTTGTAAACAGAATACTGGGCTTGATGGACCTTGGTCTGAGCCAGTATGGCATTTCTTATGTTCTTATATTCTTAAGGCTGGTTCCAAGGAAACCAGACACATGGTAAATGAGAAAAACACCAGAACTGCACTGATAAAGCGTAGTTACTCACCTGTAAAGAGTAGTTACTCACCTGTAACAGGTGTTCTCCAGGAGCAGCAGGAATCAGTCCTCACATATGGGTGACGTTGGCGCCGACGGAGCCCTCATGCGGAGCATTTCCCCAGCTTTCAAAGAAAGCCTTTGGGAATGCAGCACGCATGCGCGGTCCCCTTCCCACCCAAAGGTGCCATCTTGATCAGTCTGATGACATAGCTAAAAGACAGCAAAAACAACAAAAATGAATCATATGACTGCAACTCCAGGGGAGGAGGGAGGGTCGTGAGGACTGATTCCTGCTGCTCCTGGAGAACACTTGTTACAGGTAACTACTCTTTCTCCAGGATCAAGCAGGAAGTCAGTCCTCACATATGGGACTCCCAAGCTTCAGGCTACCGGGAACCCAAGCAGAAAAATAAGCTCCTTCTAGAGCGTCAGCAACCGTGAAAGAATCCTTTCCGAGAACGCCCCCGTACGGTAGCCCAACACAAGGGCCGGAGGGTAGGAGTTGCCTAAACCTCAAAGAGATTACAGAGTACCGCCTGTCCGAAAGCACTGTCCCTACAGGACTCCCTCTCGAGGCAGTAGTGAGCCGCAAAAGTCTGGCTTGAAGAACAGGTAGTGGCCCGGCAGATGTCTGCCAACGGAACACAGCGGAGGTGGGCTACTGACGCGGCCTTCGCCCTGACACGGTGTGCCGTGACTCGACCCTGCAAGGAGAGGCCGGCTGCCCTGTACGCCCAGGCAATACAATCCGCTACCCAAAGGGACAACGTACGCTTGGAGACAGGCAACCCCAATTTATTAGGGTCAAAAGATACGAAGAGCTGAGCAGCCCTTCGATGCCCCTGCGTACGGTCTATGTAAAAGGACAACACCCTTCTATAGTCCAGGGTATGCAGGACTGTTTCAGCCCGGCTATCATGCGGCCTGGGGAAGAATGTTGGAAGAACCACCTCCTGATTGAGGTGGAAGGAGGAGACAACCTTCGGAAGGAACTTAGGGCAAGTCTGCAAGACCACCTTGTTCTTATAGAACCGTGTGTACGGTCTATCAGAAACCAGAGCTTGTAGTTCACTCACACGTCTGGCTGAGGTAAGAGCCACTAAGAATGTCGTCTTCCAGGAAAGGAAGTGTAAATGACAGGTAGCCATCGGCTCAAACTGTGGGCAAGTAAGTTGCTGCAAGATCACATTCAAATCCCACTTAGTGGCTGGTGGATGGATCGGAGGCTTGAGTAAAAGCAGGCCTCTGAGGAAGCGGGACACCAAGGGGTGGCCCGACAGAGATTGGCCCTCTACCTGTGAGAGGTGTGCCAATAGAGCACTGAGGTGGACCCGAACAGAATTGGATTTAAGGCCTAGGTCCGAGAGGTGGAGCAGGTACTGCAGCACCACTGGAACCAGGCACGAAAAAGGATCCTCCTGGCGCTGAGCACACCAGGTGGAGAACCTACGCCACTTGAGGGCATAAGATTTCCGGGTGGATTGCCTGCTAGAGGCCAAAACCACCTCTTCCACTTCCTTAGGAAGAGGTAAGGGGGCTAGAACTACCCTTTCAGCAGCCAGGCCATCAGATTGAGGGATTTGAGGTTGGGGTGCAAGAGAGATCCCTGATCCTGAGACAGGAGATCGGGTTGCACCCCCAGAGGGAGTGGAGTGTCCACCGCCAACTGCAGGAGGAGTGGAAACCACGGTTGCCTCGGCCATCTGGGGTCTACCAGAATCACCGAGGCCTTGTCCTGAAGAACCTTGAACAAGGTTCGGGCCACTAGAGGCGTGGGAGGAAACGCATACAGTAGGGCCCATAGACCGAGAGATTAGAAACGCATCTCCTGCTATTCGCAGAGGATGTGGTTGTCTGGAACAGAACCTGGGTAGCTGACGGTTCAGTGGACTCGCAAAGAGATCGATGGTTGGAAGGCCCCAATATTAGAAAGATCCCTTGGACCACCAGATGATTCAAATGCCATTTGTGAGGCTGTAGAATCCTGCGCAATCTGTCTGCCAGGCAAATTTCCTGGCAAGGCAGATAAACTGCCTTGAGAAACATGTTGTGTTTGATTGTCCAGGAGCACAGGGGCTGTGCCTCCTGACACAGAAGTTTGGAGCCTGTGCCTCCTTGCTTGTTCACATAGAACATTGCCACTTGATTGTCTGTCTGAACTAAGATAAACTGGTGAAAGAGGACATGAGACAAACTCTGTAGAGCTAAGCGGATAGCTCACAACTCCAACAGATTGATCTGCTGTGTGGACTCCCAAGGAGATCAGAGGCCCTGAGTGCAAGCCCCCTGGTAATGTGCACCCCAGCCCTGAAGGGAAGCATCGGTTGTCAGCACCTGTGTGTGAGGAAGGGCCAGAACAGGCACCCCCTGGACCAGGTTCGGGAGATGCAGCCACCACCGTAGGGAGGCTGCCAGCAGTTTGGACACCCTTATCTTGTCTTTCAAGTCACCTGTGGCTTGCACCCACTAAGCTCTGAGGCACCACTGAGCAGGTCGCATGTACAGGCGGGCATTCGGAGTTACATGGACCGTGGATGCCATGTGGCCCAAGAGCCTTAGGAAGTTTCTGGCGGAGACCAGAGAACCGCTCTGGAACTGTTTGGCCAAAGCCAATAGTCTGCGGGCCCTGTTCTCGGGCAAATAAGCCTTCGCCTGGAGGGTATCCAATCTTGCCCCTATGAACTCCATGTCCTGTGAAGGGAGCAAAGTGGACTTTGCGAAGTTTACAACAAAGCCTAGATGCTGGAGAAGAGAAACAGTGCGAAGGGTGGCCTGTCTGGCATCTTGGGGAGACTGACCCCTGATGAGCCAGTCATCCAGGTATGGAAAGACAAAGATGCCCTGGTTTCTGAGATAGGCTACCACCACCACCAGGCACTTGGGGAAAACCCTGGGGGCGGAGGTGAGGCCAAATGGAAGTACTCTGTATTCAAAATGACTTCCTCCCACTACAAATCTGAGATATTGTCTGTGGTTTGGATGAATGAGGATGTGAGTATAAAGCACAGTTACTTACCTGTAACAGGTGATCTCTGGGAACAGCAGGAATTAGTCCTCACATATGGGTACGTCGGAACCGACGGAGCCTGCGCGGGAAAGCTCCCCAGCTTCCCAGAAGGAAGCTTTTGGGGCCTCCCACTGCACATGCGCGCTGCCTTCCCGCCTTCCTGACCAGCTCTCCTCAGTTCGAGTTTATAGCTGAGACAATAGAGAGAGGAAAGGAAGATAGATAGAAGATACAACTCCTAGGGGAGGTGGGTGGGTTGTGAGGACTAATTCCTGCTGTTCCCAGAGATCACCTGTTACAGGTAAGTAACTGTGCTATCTCCAGGAACAAGCAGGAATAAGTCCTCACATATGGGGACTCCCTAGCTAAGATGCCTGGGAGATCCCCTTCCAAGGGTTCGCCATCTTTGTATGGATCTCAGGCATCCATCCTGGGAAGGTGGGCAGGAGTTGTTCAAGTATGGAACAGGTGTTTGAGGACAGCCTGACCAAACAAGGCATCCCGGCGGGAGTCCTTGTCCAAACAGTAATGGGCTGTGAAGGTATGAACCGAGGCCCAGGTGGCGGCTCGACAGATCTGATCTATGGATACAGAGTGAAGATGAGCCATAGAAGTGGCCATGGCTCTCACATTGTGAGCTGTGACATGGCCTTCCAGAGAAATATTTTTACTCTGGTAAGCAAAGGAAATACACTTAGCAATCCAATTGGAAAGTGTTCGTTTGGAGACTGGAAGTCCCAAATGAGAAGGATCAAAAGCCACAAAAAGTTGGGAAGACTTTCGATGTGGCTGAGTCCTGTTGAGGTAAAAGGCGAGAGCTCTTTTACAATCTAGAGTATGAAGGTTCCTCTCTGCACTGGATGCATGAGGAGCCGGAAAAAAGACAGGTAGATATACCTCTTGATTAAGATGAAAAGGCGAGACCACTTTGGGCATAAAGTGGGGATTCGTCCTGAGGACCACCTTATCATGATGAAACCTAGTATAAGGTGGATGAGCCACTAAGGCCTGTAGTTCACTGATGCGGCGAGCCGAAGTGACTGCAATAAGGAAAAGGACCTTCCAGGAAAGAAATTTCAAGGAGGTAGAAACCAACGGTTCAAAAGGTGGCTTCATAAGCTGACCTAGAACTAGGTTCAAATCCCATGCTACCGGAGGAGGTCGGATGGGAGGCTTAGTTAGAGTCAGGCCTCTCATGAACCTTGCAATAAGAGGATGAGAGGAGACAGGTTGTCCATTTATAGGTTTTAAGGATGCTGCAATAGCACTTAAATGGACTCTGACTGAATTCGTCTTAAGGCCTGCATTAGAAAGATGCAGGAGGTAGTCTAGTAGAGAATTCAAGGGAAGTGCCAGAGGGTCAAGACCCTGTTGAGCACACCAAATGGAAAAGCGTTTCCATTTGAAAGCATAGGAACGCCTCGTGGAGGGTTTCCTAGAGGCATGAAGGATATCTTGCACTGGTTGAGAAAGATTGAAGTCATGAAGGCTTAGGCCTTCAGTAACCAAGCTCTGAGGTGTAGGGACTTGGGGTTTGGGTGCCACAAAGTCCCCTCCTCCTGAGACAGAAGGTCTGGCGCAGCTCCCAGGTCCAGGGAGGGTCCCTGGGAAAGATGCAGAAGTAGAGGGAACCACACTTGGCGTGGCCAGCGTGGAGCCATGAGGATCATCGATCCGTGATCCCTCTGGAGTTTGAACAGAGTCTTGGGAATCAAAGGAATGGGTGGAAAGGCATATAGGAAGTCCTGACCCCAATGTAGGAGAAAGGCGTCGTTGGCCTGAGCTCTCTGACACGGAGTCCTGGAACAGAACCGGGGAAATTTGGCATTGCACGGACTTGCAAAGAGGTCTATGTCCGGGGTTCCCCATTCCTGAAAGATTCTGCGTATCTGGTCCATATGCAAGGACCATTCGTGTGGAAGCAGAACTCGACTGAGTCTGTCTGCCCAAGAGTTTTGAACCCCTGGAAGATACACTGCCAGAAGATGAATTTGATGCTCTCTGGCGAAGGCCCATAATCTGAGAGCTTCGTTGCAAAGCGACAGAGAGCCTGTCCCTCCTTGTTTGTTTACGTAGAACATGGCCACCTGATTGTCTGTTTGAACTAGGACAGTCAGGTTGACAAGGAGGGTATGGAAGACTTTGAGGGCAAAGAAGATTGCTCGCAGTTCCAGGAGGTTGATGTGAAGGGTGGTCTCCTGTGGAGACCAAGTACCCTGAGTGGAGAGGTGTTGTAGATGGGCTCCCCACCCTGTTTGGGAGGCATCTGTTGTGAGGGTTGCTTGGGGCAACAAAGGTTGAAAGGGGGCCCCCAACAACAGATTCTTGGTGGACATCCACCATTGGAGGGACCAAAACAGACACTTTGAGGTGAGTATTTGGTCGGAGAGCGCTCCTGATGCCTGAGTCCACTGGGTGGCCAAGGTCCATTGAGCTGCTCTCATATGAAGACGAGCGTAGGGCACCACGTGTACCGTGGAGGCCATGTGGCCCAGAAGTCACAGCATTTCTCTGGCTGTCAAGTGACTGCTGGACTGAGCTTGGGAGGCCAAGCACACCAGACGTTGGCCCCGGACTTGAGGTAGGTAGGCCCTTGCAGTGGTGGTGTCCAACTGGGCCCCTATGAATTCCAGAGACTGAGTAGGGATAAGTTGAGACTTGGGAAGGTTTATCACCAGTCCCAGATACTGCAGAATGTGCCTTGTGCGGTCCAGGGAAATCTGGGCCTCTGACTGAGATGGAGCTCGGATGAGCCAGTCGTCCAGATATGGGAATACAAAAATTCCCAGACCTCTTAGAAATGCGGCAACAACTGCCATGCATTTGGTGAACACTCTTGGAGCAGAGGCTAGACCGAAGGGAAGTACTCTGTACTGGAAATGTTTTCCCTGAAACAGAAATCTTAGATATTTTCTGTGGGATGGGTGGATGAGTATATGTGTGTACGCATCCTTGAGATCTAGAGAACAAAGCCAATCCTGACTCTGAAGATATGGAAGGAGAATGCCTATAGAAAGCATTTTGAATTTCTCCTTGTACAGAAATCTGTTCAATTCTCTCAGATCTAGGATAGGTCTGAATCCCCCTGTCTTCTTTGGTATGAGAAAATAAGGGGAGTAGAATCCTGTCCCTTGTTGAAGAAGAGGAACCTCCTCTATTGCCCCTTGGGCAAGGAGAGAAGAGATTTCCTGACCCAACAGGCCCAGGAGAGATGGGGGAGAATTGAAGTGCCTCACCATGGTATATGGAGGAAGGTTGGAAAAATGAAGTTTGTAGCCCTCTCTGATGATAGAGAGGGTCCATTGCTCTGATGTAATTTGCCCCCATCTGGGAGCAAAGTGAGCTAACCTTCCGGGAATGGTGAGGGGCTCTGGTTGTTCTAGAGCCAGAAAGGTTAAGTTCTCTAGAGGCAAGTCAAAACCCCTGAGGGGGTTGAGCCTGCTGAGGAGTGGGCTTTGACCTTGCCTGTTTAGGCTGCTGACGTTTAGCAGCAAAGCGAGGCTGAGAAGATTGTTGGCCAGTATTTGTGGAAAATCTGGCCTTCTTGTAGTAAGGCTTCTTAAAAGACTTTTTCTTGGCAGGAGTAGAGGTAGACTTAGAAAGTCTATCTAATGTAGCATTTTCTGCTTCCATTTGAGTGGCTTTAATTTGCCAGTCTTTACCAAATAAGTTCTCACCTGTACAGGGCAGATTCCGTAAGCCATCCAGGACCCAGGGTTCTAGGTCAGAGGCCTGGAGCCAAGCAAGTCGTCGGGCTGCAATGGCAATGCCAGAAGCTCTACCGGCACCTTCAAAGGAATCAAAGGCTGCTCTGTTGGAGAACTTAGAAACATCTAGAAGCTGTTTCACCAGAGAAATGAACTCCTCCTTTCTATCCTCAGGGATAAATGAGGTAAAATGCCGTACCTTTAGGGCAAGTTATTATTATTTATTTATTTTATTTATTACAGGCTCTTATATACCGCTCTATTCAGAATCAGCGCGGTTCACAATATAACAACATACCATAACAACAAACTGTTAGGTTTTACAGAGAACAAGGTCAGAGAAGTTGGAATAAAACATGGGACGTCATTACTGCAACTATTTACAATAGTATTTACAAGAGTATTTACAAGTATACATTACAGGATTTCCCTTAGAAACATGCCCATATACAGACTGTATGAATTAATCCTGACTATAAGCATACTAGCCTGGAAGATTTTCCTACCAAAAGAGTCTAGGGTCTTACATTCTCGCCCTGGAGGGGTAGAAGAGTGCCTTTTGGTACTCAATCTTTTTCAGAGCAGACTTCACCACAATGGAATGGTGAGGCAGCTGAGTTTTTTGAAAACCAGGAGGAGGGGGGACCCGGTACATGGTGTCCAACCTACGAGAATGAGGAGACAACGTTAGAGGAGCCTCCCATAAGTCCATCAAGTGTTCTTGAAGGATTTCATGGATAGGCAGGGTGACTGCCTCTTTAGGAACCTTAGGGTATCCTAAAATATCCAATTTCTTTGATCTAGGTTCTTTTTCAGAGGATGTAGTAATAGAAAGTCCTTTAGCTACTTCTATAATGAAGTCTTGAAAGGACAAATCCTCTGGTGGAGACATTCTCCTCTTTGGGGAAGAAGGCTCTTCAGGAAGAACCAGAGACAGCTCATCAGAGTCATCAGAGGAGTCAAAATCCTCAGAAGAATCAGAGAATCCTCTATTTGCTTCCAACGCACGATACGCATACCGATCGGTATCGACATCGGGCGTACCGGGTATGGGATCGGTATCGGGTGAAAACCCGGATCCGGCATGCGGAACCGATCTGCGTTTGGAAGATGATGGTCTCGGTTCCGGTATGGAAGACAGTACCGGAACCGGACCCAGAACCGCTAGATGCGGTACCGAGGGCGTCGCAGTTTTAATGAAAGTCAAAACGGCCTGCTGCATGGTCTGGACAGTATTGCCCATAGACGCCACTGCTGCCTGGATGTCGGTACCGGCATGGGCCGGTACCCCAGAGCAGTCTAACAGGTGATCAGTCGAGGCCGTGCCATCGATGTCAACCTGTAACCCCATAGATGGTGCTTTGGAAGCCAGAGCTTCCCGCCGGGGTTGTTTGGCTGGGGCAGGATCCTCAGATTCAAAAGTGAGAGCCTCTCGATACTTTGAAGGAGATTTGCTCTTTGAGGACCTGCCCGAAGGAGGTTTGGTTACCTGAGATCCATCCGGAGAGGAAGACCTGGATGACTGTGATGCTGGATTATCTGAAGCAAACAGCACATGGAATTTGTTGGCCCGGTTCTGCAAACCACGTTTAGACATCTGGGAGCAGGATGGGCAGTCCGGAATGGAGTGGTCAGGTCCCAAACATTTAAGACACCAGTCATGGGTGTCTGTGACAGAAATAACAGCACTACACTTGGTACACTTCTTGAAACCAGGGGCTGGTTTCTCCATGAGGAGAATTTGTGTAGGCCTGAGGCCTAACCGAAGTCACCAAGTTGCTAAATAAAAGTTTTTTGTTTTTTTTTAAAGAAAAGAAAAGAGAGACCGGCGGTACCGGTTTCGGTATGGGGAAGGCAGGTACGCAGTCTAAAGAAACAAACTAAAATAAGAATTTCTTCAGCGGTGACAGGAACACGACCTGCTGGCTCCGCGGAAAAAGAGAAACTGAGGAGAGCTGGTCAGGAAGGCAGGAAGGCAGCGCGCATGTGCAGTGGGAGGCCCCAAAAGCTTCCTTCTGGGAAGCTGGGGAGCTTTCCCGCGCAGGCTCCGTCGGTTCCGACGTACCCATATGTGAGGACTTATTCCTGCTTGTTCCTGGAGATGCATCCTTCAGGTCTAAGGAGCATATCCAATCTCCCTGCTGGAGGTAGGGCAGCAGTATTCCAAGGATAAGCATCTTGAACTTTTCCTTCTCCAGGAACTTGTTGAGATTTCGCAAGTCTAGAATGGGCCTGAGGCCTCCAGTCCTTTTTAGTACCAGAAAGTACCTGGAATAGAAGCCTCGCCCTATCAGGTGGTGAGGCACCGATTCCACTGCCTGCTACTGTAGAAGACTTGCCAACTCCTGAAGGAGGAGGTTCCTGTGCTGAGGGAGTCTTGGAGGCTCCCCTGGAAAATAGGAGGGGGATAACTGGTTGAAGTGGAGCAAATAGCCCTTTTGGACTATGCTCAGTACCTAGGTATCCCCAGTTATGGCTGACCACCTGTGGGCGTAGAGTGTCAGCCGGCCTCCTGTGTTGAGAGGAGCCAGCTGAGGCTATGCAGTGGGAGTCAAAACCCCGCTCCCTGCTGTGAAGGAGCCAGAGCTGATGGTTTGGGGTTTTTTTGCCTACGGGGACCATGTCCCTGCCCCTTGGCATGCTGACCCTGATGGGGAGCTGTAGAGGCCTGAAATTGAGGGTAGGATTTGAAGGCAGTAGCCTTCCTCAGGTAAAAGGGCTTTTTCCCCCGAGCCCTTCTTCTTCTGAGAAGGGGCAGAAGTTTTCCTGGACAGCCTTGTCCTGGTGAGAGTCTCAGACTTGAGTTCTGAAGCCTTTTCAGCCATGGGTTTGCCAAAAAGGTTCTCGCCTCGGCAAGGGACATCGACCAACTTGTCCTGTACCCATGGCTCGAGGTCCGATGACTGTAGCCAGGCCTGACGGCATGCACAGATGCCGGCCGTGGCTACTCGGGCCGAAGCCTCGAAGCCATCATAGGCTGCTCGAGAGATAAACTTTGAGCACTCTCGAATCCCGGATGACAAAGCTCTAAACCTCTGCAAAGGTTCCTCAGAGAGGCCAGCTGAGAACCTGGCAATCTCCTTTGCCAGGTCTCGGAGGTACATGCCCATGTACAGCTGGTAAGTCTGGACACGGCAAGCCAGTATAGAGCCCTGGAAGCACTTTCTACCGAGGGCATCCAGGTTCTGGGCCTCCCGGCCGGGGGGCACCAAGGAGTGCATCTTCTGACTCTTCAGACGATGCATGGCCGATTCCACAACCATGGAGTGGTGCGGTAGCTGTGCCTTCTGGAACCCAGGGCTCTTACGGAGTCGATAAATGGAATCGACCCATTTGCTGAGAACCGGCGCCGAGGCTGGTGCCTCCCACATGCAGAAGAGCCGCTGTTCCAGCAACGGAGGAACCGGTACAGTAAAGGCCTCCTTAGGCGGAGAGTCATACTGGAGGGCCTCAAGCTCTTCAGCTCAAGGCTCCTCCTCGGGATTCGCGGGGAAGGCCAAGGCTTTGGCCATGTCCCGTACGAAGTCCAAGAACTGGGTATCCTCCGGTGGGGACTGTCTCCGAGGCTCAGACTTCAGTGAGTCCGATGGGATGCACCGGGTCCGGAAAGTATGCGGGGACTACTCGTCCTCCGTCTCCCACTCCGACCCCTCTGAGGAGGAATCGAGCGGCTCCGGACGGGCGGGCAGGCACCGATGCCATCCGCCCTGACACCCAGGGCACCGGCGTCGATGACCTCGGCCCCGATCGGGAGGCCGAGGGGACCTTGCTCGAGGATCAACTCGAGGATCGGCTCGGCCTCCGGGGTCGACTTGGACGTCGAGGTCCCAGTGGTCGGGGCAGATGCACCGGTCAAACCGGCAATCAGTATCCGCTGCTGCTCTATGAAGACAGCCAAGCTGCTCTCCAAGGCCGTCAACCTGAGACTCAGCTCAAGAGACTCGGCAGCCCCCGACTCGGGCCCCACTGGCATCGGGCCTGACATTGGCTCCCCCGGAGGGGAGTCTACGAGGACAACAGCACTCACCTGACTCGGGGACTCCGGCTCCACTCGAGGCAACTTGGCAGGCCTCTCCGACTCCGAGGACCCAGGGTGGCGGTCGGGGCTATGCGACCTGGCCCTCGAGAGGCCAAAAGCATCCAGCGACGACGCCCTCACGGGTTTCTTCTTCCTTCTCTGTTCCCAAGGAGACCCCCTTTCAGAGGAGCCTCGACAGTGCTCGGGGTCGGACTCCCAAGATGTCGAGGCCTCTGACGAAGTCCGGGCCCGTCCGGACACGGAGTTAGAAAAGAGTCTTTCACGCTGACGGCTCCTCAACGCCTTAGAGGACATTTTGCCGCACGGGACAGAAACCACTGGGTCATGGTCGGGCCCGAGGCACCGAACGCAGCAGACATGTGTGTCGGTGAGAGACATCAGCTTCTTACGCCGATCACACTTCTTGAACCCGCTGGCAGCCATGGGGGGGAAAAAGGTCCCCTGCAAGGTCAAAAGATCAGGCAGCCAGTGAAAAAGAGAAAAAAAAAGCGCGAGCACTAGTCACGAAGGACAAGAACCGAAAAACTAGCTCAGGGCTCGATACCCGTGTACCGGGCCCAGGCGGGAAGGGGAACCGGCATCGAACCGGGCAAAAACCACGAATCCAACGCAGGAAAAATCAACTTTTTACCGGGTGACGACACACGTCCGTCGGGCTCTGCGGAAAAAAGAAGACTGAGCAAGATGGCACCCTTGGGCAGGGAGGGGATCGCGCATGCGCGCTGCATTCCCAAAGACTTTCTTTGAAAGCTGGGGCAAAGCTCTGCACGAGGGCTCCGTTGGCGCCGACGTCACCCATATGTGAGGACTGACTCCCTGCTTGGTCCTGGAGAACAGGTGATCTCCGGGAACAGCAGGAATTAAGTCTTCACATATGGGTATCGTCGGTACCGACGGAGCCTGCACGGGAACGCTCCCCAGCATCCAATAGGAAAGCTTTTGGGAGCATCCCAAAGCGCCTGCGTGCTGCCTTCCCACCTTTCCAACTCTCCCTCTTCAGTTCAGTTTATAGCTGAGACAAAAGAAGAGAGAGAGAGAGACAACTCCTGGGGGAGGTGGGTGGGTTGTGAAAGAGTAGTTACTCACCTGTAACAGGTGTTCTCCAGGAGCAGCAGGAATCAGTCCTCACTTATGGGTGATATCGGCGCCGATAGAGCCCCGTGCGGTGCATTTCCCCAGCTTTCTATGAAAGCCTTTGGGAATACTGCATGCATGCGCGGTCCCCTTCCCGCCTAAAGGTGCCATCTTGCTCAGTCAAATGACATAGCTAAAAAACAGCACACAAAAATGTAAAAATAAACTATGTACAATTGCAACTCCCAGGGGAGGAGGGAGGGTTGTGAGGACTGATTCCTGCTGCTCCTGGAGAACACCTGTTACAGGTGAGTAACTACTCTTTCTCCAGGACCAAGCAGGAAGTCAGTCCTCACTTATGGGACTCCCCAGCTTCAGGCTACCGGGGACCCAGAGCTGAAAAATGAGCTCCCTCTAGCCTCAGCATCAGAGAAAGGATTTCACTGAAACATACCTCCACCGGTAGCCCAACCAGAGGGCTGGAGGATAGGAGTTGCCTAAACCTCAAAGAGATTCAGGAGCACTGCATGACCCAAAGCACTGTCCCTACAGGACTCCCTCTCCAGGCAGTAATGGGCCGCAAAAGTCTGGCTTGAGGACCAAGTTGCAGCCCTGCAGATGTCTGCCAATGGTACAGAGCGGAGATGAGCTACTGAGGCAGCCATTGCCCTGACACGGTGGGCCGTGACCCGACCCTGCAAAGGAAGGTCAGCTGCCCTGTAAGCCCAGGTGATACAGTCAGCCACCCAGATGGACAAGGTACGCTTGGACACAGGTACCCCCAAGTTATTGCGGTCTAAAGATACGAAGAGCTGAGTAGCCCTCCTATGCCCCTGCGTACGCTCAAGGTAGAAGGATAAGGCCCTCCTACAGTCCAGGGTATGCAGGAAGAACCACCTCCTGGTTGAGAAAAAAAGAGGAGACAACCTTGGGGGGGAACTTAGGATGAGTCCTAAGGACTACCCTGTTCCTATAGAAGCGAGTGTATGGCCTGTCACAGACCAGGGCTTGAAGTTCACTCACTCACTCACCTGGCCGAGGTCAAGGCCACTAGAAATGGAGTCTTCCAGGATAGGAAGCGTAGAGGACATGTAGCCATTGGTTCAAAAGGTGGGCGAGTAAGTTGCTGCAAGACCATATTCAACTCCCACTCAGGGGCCGGTGGACGGAGAGGAGGCTTGAGCAATAGTAAGCCTTTGAGAAACCTGGACACCAAAGGGTGAACCAACAAAGAGTGTCCCTCCACCACTGAGTGGTGAGCTGCCAGAGCAGAGAGGTGGACCCGAACAGAATTGAACTTAAGACCCTGATTGGACAAGTGCAGAAGGTACTGGAGCACTACTGGCACAGTGCAGCCGAAAGGATCTTCCTTGCGTTGCTGACACCACAAGTAGAACCTCCTCCACTTAAGGGCATATGTTTTCCTGGTGGATTACTTTCTAGAGGCCAAGACCACCTCTTCCACTTCCTGAGGTAGGCCCCAGGGAGCCAAGACTACCCTTGCAGCCTCCATGCCATCAGATGGAGAGATTTGAGATTGGGATGCAGAAGGGAACTCTGATCCTGAGAGAGAAGGTCGGGTTGGAATCCCAGAGGCATGGGTGTCTCCACTGACAGTTGAAGTAGCAGGGGGAACCAGGGCTGCCTCGGCCACCTGGGAGCAACCAGAAGTAGAGGCCTTGTCCCTGAGAATCTTGAACAAGGTTCGGACCACCAGAGGTGTGGGATGAAACACATAGAGCAGGCCCTGGGACCAAGAAATCAGGAAGGCATCCGCTGCCACCCTTAGAGGATGCGGTTCCCTGGAACAAAACCTGGGCAGTTGGTGATTCAGGGGACTGGCAAAAAGATCCATGGATGGAAGTCCCCATTTTAGGAAAATCTGTTGAACCACCAAAGGGTGCAGCTGCCACTCTCGTGGGGCTGCAGAATTCTGCTTAAGCGGTCTGCCAGAAAGTTCTCCTGGCCAGGAAGATAAACAGCCCTCAGCAACATCTAGTGCCTGAGGGCAAAAGAGCAAAGGGCCTGTGCTTCCAGGCATAGAGGCCTGGACCCAGTGCCGCCCTGTTTGTTCACATAGAACGTGGCTACCTGGTTGTCTGTCTGAACTAGAACAGACTGGTGGGCCAAGGTATGAGAAAAAGCCTTGAGGGCTAAGCGAATAGCCCGCAGTTCCAGTAGGTTGATTTGTTGCGTGGCTTTCCATGGGGACCAGAGGCCTTCGGTGCAGCTCTCTTGACAGTGTGCACCCCAGCCCTGTAAGGAGGCATCGGTTGTCAACACCACTGTGGGGGCAGGCACCTGAAAAGGCACCCCTTGCAGCAAGTTGGGGGGGTGTAGCCACTACTGAAGAGAATTCAGGAAGAGTTTTGACACCCTTACTTTGTCTGCTAGGCTCCTTGTGGCCTGCTTCCACTGAGTTTTGAGGCATCACTGTGCAGGCCTCATGTGGAGGCGGGCATTGGGGGTCACATGCACAGTCGATGCCATGTGTCCCAGGAGTTGCAGACAGAGCCTGGCCGGTACCCTTGGCAGACAGAGAAACCGGGATGCCATGAGCCTTTGAGCTCTGGCAAGTAAGCCCTTGCTTGCAGAGGGTCCAGCCATGCTCCTATGAACTCGAGGTTCTGGGAGGGGAGCAAAGTGGACTTTGCGAAGTTTATGACAAAGCCTAGGTCCTGAAGAAGTGCGACAGTCCTGAAGATGGCCTGCCTGGCCTCCTGGTAGATCTGACCTCGGATGAGCCAGTCGTCCAGATAGGGGAAGACAAAAACCCCTTGAGTCTTCAAGTAGGCCGCCACCACAGCTAGGCACTTTGTAAATACCTGTGGGGCGGAAGTTAGGCCAAAAGGCAGAACCCTGTACTGGTAATGGTTTCCTCCCACCATGAACCTGAGGTACTTTCTGTGGTCTGGATGAATGAGGATGTGAGTGTACGCATCCTTTAGATCTAAGGAGCACAGCCAGTCTCCCTGCTGGAGGTAGGGCAGAAGTGTTCCAAGAGTAAGCATCTTGAACTTCCCTTTCTCCAAAAACTTGTTGAGGTTCTTGAGGTCCAGGATGGGCCATAGGTCTCCTGTTCTCTTTGGCACCAGAAAATATCTGGAGTAGAAGCCCTGCCCCTGTAGGTGGGGAGGTACAGGCTACACCGCCTTGTCCAGAAGCAGACCCTGAAGTTCTTGGAGAAGGAGGTTGGCGTGCAGGAGAGGCCTTAGAGGTTCTCCTGGAAAGTAGGCAGGAGGTAGCTGTTGGAAATGAAGCATATAACCCTGATGAATGATGCTTAAGACCCAAGCATCCCCTGTAATGGATGGCCACCAGTGGGCAAACAGGGTTAAGCGACCTCCTGTGCAGGGATGGGGCAGCAGGGGCGGAGAGGCTATGCCTTGGGAGTCAAAAAACCCCTTCCTGCTGGGTCGGAGCAGGAGCCGGAGGCTGGGGGTCTTCTGCCTACGAGGCCCATGTCCCTGCCCCTTGGCCTGCTGCCCCTGTTAGGGAGCTGGGGAGCCCTGGTATTGAGGGAAAGGTTTGTAGGCAGACACCTTTCTCGGGTAGAAGGACTTTTTACCCGAGCCCTTCTTTTTGTGAGAAGGGGCAGAGGTCTTCCTGGACAGCCTAGTCCTGGTCAGGTGCTCGGTCTCGAGCTCAGCCGCCTTCTCGGCCATGGGTTTTCCAAAAAGGTTCTCACCTCGGCAAGGGACATCGACCAACTTGTCCTGTACCCAAGGCTCGAGGTCCGATGACTGCAGCCATGCCTGGGGTCGGGCCCCGATGCCGGCTGCCGCCATACGAGCCGAAGCCTCGAAGCCATCGTAGTCCGCTCGGGACATGAACTTGGAACAGTCCCGGATTCCTGACGACAAAGACTGGAACCTCTGCAAAGGTTCCCCGGAGAGGCCAACAGAGAACCCGGCAAGCTCCTTTGCCAGGTCTCGTAGGTACATGCCCATGTACAGCTGGTATGACTGGACACGGCAAGCAAGCATCGAGCCCTGGAAGCACTTTCCGCCGAAAGCATCCAGGTTCCGGGCCTCCCTGCCGGGGAGCACCGCAGAGTGCATATTCTGGCTTTTCAGACGATGCATGGCCGATTCCACCACCATGGAATGGTGCGGCAGCTGCGCCTTTTGGAAGCCAGGGCTCTTACCGAGTCGATAAATGGAATCGACTCGCTTGCTCAAGACCGGCGCCGAGGCCGGTGCCTCTCACAACCGGAAAGGCCTCATTCAGAGGAGTGTCATACTGGAGGGCCTCAAGCTCCTCGGCTCGAGGCTCCTCCTCGGAGTCCGCGGGAATCGCCGAGGCCTTGGCCATGTCCCGCACAAACTCCGAGAACCGGGTGTCCTCCGGAGGGGACCTACTCCGGGGCTCGGACTGTGGTGAGTCCGAAGGGACGCACCGAGTCCGGAAGGTGTCGGGGGACTCCTCGTCCTCCATCTCCCATGCTGACTCATCCGAAGAGAAGTCGAGGGGCTCCGACCACGCCGGTTGAGGTGGCAACTGCCCCGACGCCGAAGGCACCGGCGTCGACGCCCTCGGTTCGGAGTGGGAGGTCGAGGGAGACCTTGACCGAGGACGACTTCAAGCCTTCATGATCTCAAGTACCAGCTCAGTCTCCGGGGTCGACTTCGACGTCGATGTCCCGGTGGTCGGGGCAGATGCACCAGCGAGGCTGGCCATCAGTACCCGCTGCTGCTCCATGAAGGCAGACAATCTGCACTCCAAGGCTGTCAGCCTGAGACCAAGCTCAGGAGACTCAACAGCCACCGACTCGGGCCCCGGCGGCGCCAGGCCCGACGTCGGCTCCCTCGGAGGAGAGTCCACGAGGACTACAGGACTTACGTGTCCAACGGTCTCCGGCTCTACACGAGGTACTTTGGACGGCTTCTCCTGCTCCAAAGGCTCGGGACGGCGGTCGGGGGGTCTTAGACCTGGCCCTCGAGGTACCAGGGACCTCTTCCGACGCCGCCCTCACGAGCCGTTTCTTCCTCTTGCGTTCCCGGTCGGGGGACCCCCTGTCCGAGGAACCCCAGCAATGCTCGGGATCAGACTCCCGAGACGTCGAGGCCTCAGACGGGGTCCGGGCCCGGCCGGAGGCAGAATCTGAAAAATCCTTTCCTTCTTTTGCTGACGGCTTCGAAGTGCCTTGATGGACATTTTGCCACACAGGCCACAGATCATGGGATCATGGTCTGGGCCGAGGCACCGAAGGCAGCATCGTGTGTGTCGGTGAGAGACATTAGTTTCCAACACTTCTTGAAACCACTGGAAGCCATCGGGGAAAAAAGGGCCCCGCGAGGCCTTCCAGGAAAAAACAGAAAAAAGGGCTCAAACGCCAGCCACGAAGGGCAAAAACCGAAAAATAGAAAACTGGCTCGATACCGGTGTACCGAACCCAACGGGAAGGGGAACCGGCGTCGAACGCGGAGAAAAAGGCTAAGAAAGCTTCGAAAAACCATCAAATTTTCCGGGTGACTCGGACAGACGTCCGATGGGCTCCACGGAAAAAGAGAGACTGAGCAAGACGGCACCTTTAGGCAGGAAGGGGAACGCGCATGCGTGCAGTATTCCCAAAGGCTTTCATAGAAAGCTGGGGAAATGCTCCACACAGGGGCTCCATCAGCGCCGATGTCACCCATAAGTGAGGACTGACTTCCTGCTTAGTCCTGGAGAAGACTTAATTCTTGCTGTTCCCAGAGATCACCTGTTACAGGTGAGTAACTACGCTATCTCCAGGAACATGCAGAAATGCAGTCTTCGCATATGGGGACTCCCCAGCTGAAAGATGCCAGGGGAATGACCCCAGGAAGCTGCAAGCCCATGGTGAGATGGGTCATGCTTCCTCCCATGGATCTCTGGCATCCAAACTCGGGAAGGCGGGTAGGAATTTTACTAAGTTTGAAAGAGATGCTGTAGAACAGCCTGGCCAAACGAGGCATCCCGTCGGGAGTCCTTGTCTAAGCAGTAGTGGGATGTAAAGGTGTGTACCGAAGCCCAGTTGGCTGCTCTGCAGATGTCGTCAATGGACACAGAACGAAGATTAGCCATAGAGGCTGCCATTGCTCTCACATTGTGAGCTGTGACATGGCCTTCGAGAGAAAGTCCCTTACTCTCATAAGCAAAGGATATGCAATTTGCAATCCACCTAGAGAGAGCTCTTTTGGAAACTGGAAGTCCCAAATGACTAGAATCAAAAGCAACAAAAAGTTGAGAAGATTTTCTGCGTTGCTTGGTTCTTTGAAGGTAAAACGTCAAGGTTCTTTTACAATCTAAGGTATGAAGGTTCCTTTCTGCATTAGAGGCATGAGGCCTAGGAAAGAATACAGGAAGGTAAACTGCTTGGTTTAAATGAAAAGGCGAAACCACCTTTGGCATAAAGCGAGGATGAGTCCTAAGAACCACCTTATCATGGTGAAATCTTGTATAAGGAGGATCTGCCACTAAAGCCTGTAACTCACTGATGCATCTTGCAGAAGTGAGAGAAACTAAGAAGATGACCTTCCAGGAAAAAAACTTTAGAGCTGTAGTGGCTAAAGGCTCAAAGGGCGGTTTCATGAGCTGTCCGAGAACAAGATTCAGATCCCATGCCACCGGCGGTGGCTTAATGGGAGGTTTTGTTAAGAGTACACCTCTCATAAATCTTGCTACGAGTGGATGAGAGGAAATAGGTTGTCCATCCAGAGGCTTGCAGGAAAGCTGCAATGGCACTAAGATGGCCCCTTACTGAATAGGTTTTAAGACCAGAATTTGATAAATGGAGGAGATACTCCAGTAGCGATTCCAGAGGCACGGAAAGGGGGTTAATCCCCCTTTGAGAACAACATACAGAG
The DNA here is from genome assembly GCA_033557465.1 of Ichthyophis bannanicus. Lineage (NCBI taxonomy): Eukaryota > Metazoa > Chordata > Amphibia > Gymnophiona > Ichthyophiidae > Ichthyophis > Ichthyophis bannanicus. The sequence continues at coordinate 25,139,901 of CM066046.1, read as the reverse complement.
AACCTTTTCCACTTGAAGGCGTAGGATTGCCTTGCGGAGGGTTTTCTGGAAGCCACGAGGATATCCATTACCTGATGAGAAAGGTTGATATCCGAAACTTCTAGGCTTTCAGCAACCAGGCCCTGAGATGCAGGGACTGGGAATTTGGGTGCAATAGCATCCCGTTCGCCTGGGAAAGAAGATCTGGAGCATATCCCAACTCCATAGGCGTGGCTTGAGAGAGACGTAGAAGCAGAGGATACCACGTTTGCCGTGGCCAACATGGAGCTATGAGTATCATACGACCTCTATCTCTCTGAAGCTTGAACAGTGTTTTGGGAATGAGGGGAATGGGTGGGAAGGCATAGAGGAAATCCTGACCCCAGTGGAGGAGGAAAGCATTCCTTGCCTGACAGTTTTGAGTCGGAATTCTGGAACAGAATCGGGGAAGTTTGGCATTCCGTGGACTTGCAAAGAGATCTATATCTGGGGTTCCCCAGATTCGAAACACTCGAGCAAGCTAGTCTGAGTGAAGAGACCATTCATGTGGCAGCAGTATTTGACTGAGTTTGTCTGCCCAAAGATTTTGAATGCCCGGAAGATATACCACTAGGTGGTGGATTTCACGCTCTCTGGCGAGGGCCCACAGTCACAAAGCTTCGTTGCATAATGACAGAGAGCCAGTTCCGCCCTGCTTGTTCACATAGAACATGGCTACCTGACTGTCGGTCTGAACCCGGACTGTCTTGTAGCTGAGCTGGGCTTGGAATACTCGAAGAGCATGGAAAATGGCTCTGAGTTCTAGGAGGCTTATGTGAAGACAAGCCTCCTGTTGGGTCCAGAGACCCTGAGTCGAGAGATCGTACAGGTGAGCCTCCCAACCCAACTTGGACCTATCTGTTAGGGTGGCCTGGAATAGAGGCTGCTGGAAAGGGGAGCCTATGAGGAGGTTTTCCAGTGATTGCCACCATTGAAGGGACGAAATGAGACGTGTGGAGTTTCTGATTTTGGCCGATAGGTCACCCGAGGCCTGTGTCCACTGAGAGGATAGGGTCCACTGGGCTGCTCGCATGTGAAATCGAGCATAGGGAACCACATGGACAGTGGATGCCATATGCCCCAGAAGCTGAAGCATTTCCCGAGCAGTCAAGAAGACTTTCATAGCTGCTTGGGATGCCAGCTGCACTATACGAAGACAGCGGGGCTGTGGGTAGGAAAGCCCTTGGCTATCTGGTATCTAGACGAGCCCCTATGAATTCCAGGGACTGAAGGCGCGAGATGAGATTTTGGGAGGTTTATGACCAGTCCCAAGTAGCGAAGAATTTGCATCGTGCGAGAAAGAGCGAAGCTGGCTTCTGGAGCTGTTGATGCTCGAATGAGCCAGTCTAAGTAGGGAAAGACAAATATTCCTGGAGTTCTCAGGAATGCTGCTACTACTGCCATGCATTTTGTGAAGACTCTTGGGGCAGAAGCCAGACCGAAGGGAAGAACTTTGTATTGGAAGTGTCTTCCCTGGAAAAGGAATCAAAGGAATTTTCTGTGATCTGAATGGATGAGAATATGAGTATATGCATCCTTTAGATCTAGAGAACATCGCCAATCCTGACTCTGAAGGTATGGCAGGAGTGTTCCAAGGGAGATCATACTGAATTTTTCTCGGAACAGATATTTTTTAAATTCTCTGCGATCCAGTATAGGTCTGTGTCCTCCTGTTATCTTTGGAATGAGAAAATAGGGGGAGTAGAACCCTGTACCCTGTTGGAGTATGGGTACTTCTATTGCTCTCTGAGCAAGAAGTGATGCGACATCTTGGCCCAAGAGATCGGTGGCAGGGACTTGGAAATTGAACTGTCTTATGATTGTATGAGGGGGGAATGCTGTGAAAATGAAGTCTCTAACCCTCTCGTACAATGGACAGAGTCCAGTTTTCTGATGTTATTTGTTGCCATCTTTTGGCAAACTGGCATAACCTGCCGGGGATGGTGGAGGATTCTGGACCTTGCAGGGGCAGAAAGACTAAGTTCTCTAGGAAAGAGTCAAAGCCCCTGAGGAGGCTGAGTTTGCTGAGCTGGTTGAGTTCTTGGAACTTGTGGCTTCCTCTTCTGTCTGTTCTGTTGTTGCCCCTTTTGGGGAATATGAAATGGACAGTGACCCTGATGTGTGTAAGATGGGTTAAACTTATTTTTCTTGTTTTCTTTGCTGGGTTGGCTGTAGACTTTGATAGTCTGGTCAAAGTGGTATTTTCAGATTCAGCGTAGTTACTCACCTGTAACAGGTGATCTCCGGGAACAGCAGGAATTTAGTCCTCACATATGGGTATCGTCGGTACCAACGGAGCCTGTGCGGGAACGCTTTTGGGAGCATCCCTCAGCACATGCGCGCTGCCTTCCCACCTTTCCAACTGTCCCTCTTCAGTTAAGTTTGTAGCTGAGTGAAAGGATAGAGGGAGAGAGGAAAGAGACAAAAGAGAGAGAGAGAGAGAGACAACTCCTAGGGAAGGTGGGTGGGTTGTGAGGACTAAATTCCTGCTGTTCCCGGAGATCACCTGTTACAGGTGAGTAACTACGCTATCTCCAGGAACAAGCAGGAATGTAGTCCTCACATATGGGGACTCCCTAGCTGAAGATGCCAGGGAGATATCCCCAGGAAGGTGCCACCATCGAAGGTGAGAATCCTTCCTCCCATGGATCTCTGGCATCCCACCAGGGTTGGTGGGTAGGAGATGGTTTACGTTCGAAAGAGATTTTGAAGAACAGCTTGGCCAAAGAAGGCTTCCCGACGGGAGGCCTTATCTATTTTTTTTTTAAATTTATTTACATTCTCTTATATACCGCGTTATTCTGCATCAGTGCGGTTTACATTGAACAAACTGAAATTACATTGAACAGGGCATTATAACTTGGAGATAACTATTTTACAGGGAACATGGGCTATGGAGGGTTAAGTGGCTTGCCCAAGACCACAAGGAGCACCTGTGGGACTAGAAACCCCAGTCATTCCGGCCCAAGGTTGCTGTCCTTTAGTGGGATTTGAACCCCCGACCTTCCGGCCTGAAGTACCTTGTCCCAACCACTAGGCCACTCCGGCAGAAGTGGACTGTGAAGATATGTACTGAAGCCCAGGTGGCTGCTCGACAAATGTCATCAATAGACACAGAGTGGAGATTAGCTATAGAAGCTGCCATGGCTCTCACATTGTGAGCTGTGACATGGTCCTGAAGAGGAAGACCCTTACTCTCATAAGTAAAGGATATGCATTGGGCAATCCATTTAGATAAAGTTCTTTTGGAGACTGGAAGTCCCAAATGACTAGGGTCAAAAGCTACAAAAAGTTGCGAGGACTTTCTATGTTGCTGTGTTCTTGGAATGTAAAAGGCTAAGGCCCTTTTACAATCCAAAGTATGAAGTTTTCTTTCTGCATTAGAGGCGTGAGGCCTCGAAAAAAATATAGGAAGATAAATTGATTGGTTTAAATGAAAAGGCGAAACCACCTTTGGTATAAAGTGTGGGTGAGTTCAAAGAACAACCTTATCATGATGAAACCTAGTATAAGGAGGATCAGCCACTAAAGCTTGCAATTCACTAATGCGGTGGGCAGAGGTGATTGCAATTAGGAAGATGACCTTCCAAGTCAAAAACTTAAGGGCTGTAGTGACTAAAGGCTCAAAAGGCGGCTTCATAAACTGCCCGAGAACTAGATTTAGATCCCATGCTACCGGTGGAGGCTTGATGGGAGGTTTAGTTAATAGAAGGCCTCTCATAAATCTTGATATGAGTGGATGAGAGGAAATTGGCTGTCCATTCAGAGGCTTATAAGAAGCTGCAATTGCACTAAGATGGACTCTTACTGAATTGATCTTTAACCCAGAATTCGATAAGTGAAGAAGATATTCTAGTATCGATTCTAAGGGTACGACCAGGGGGTTTAATCCCCTCCTGGAGCACCATATAGTAAAACGTTTCCACTTGAAGGCATAAGATCTTCTTGTGGAAAGTTTCCTAGAAGCTCGAAGGATATCTTTTACCTGCTGAGACAGGTTGAGATCCTGGAGGTTTATGCCTTCAGCAACCAGGCTGTGAGGTGCAGGGACTGGGGATTCGGGTGCCATAGCGTCCCGTTCTCCTGAGAAAGGAGATCTGGAGCGTGCCCTAACTCCAGAGGTGCTGCTTGAGAGAGATGCAGAAGCAGGGAATACCACGCCTGGCGTGGCCATCATGGTGCGATGAGAATCATGTGACCCCTGTCTCGCTGAAGCTTGAAGAGTGTTTTGGGATTGAGTGGAATGGGTGGGAAAGCATAAAGGAAGTCCTGACCCCAGTGAAGGAGGAAGGCATCCCCCTTGCCTGACAGTGGTGTGCCGGTATCCTGGAACAGAACCGGGGAAGTTTGGCATTCAGTGGACTTGCAAAGAGGTCTATGTCTGGAGTGCCCCAGAGATAAAATATCTTTGCCACCTGGTCTAGGTGGAGTGACCACTCGTGAGGTAGCAATACTCGACTGAGTTTGTCTGCCCAAATGTTTGAATGCCTGGAAGATAAACCACTAGAAGGTGAATTTGGTGCTCTCCGGCAAGGGCCCATAGTCGTAAAGCTTTGTTGCATAACGACAGAGAGCCGGTTCCGCCCTGCTTGTTCACATAGAACATGGCTACTTGATTAACCGTCTGGACCAGGACTGTCTTGTAGCTGAGCTGGGCGTGGAACACTCGAAGAGCTAAATAAATTGCTCTTAATTCCAGGAGGTTTATGTGTAAACCTACCTCCTGTGGAGTCCAGGTGCCCTGGGTAGAGAGATGATCCAGGTGTGCTCCCCAACCCACCTGTGAGGCATCTGTTAGGGTGGCCTGAAAGAGAGGTTGATGAAAAGGAGACCCCACTGTCAGATTTTCTAGTGATTGCCACCATTGGAGGAACAAAATTAGTCTTTGAGAGACTGTTATTTTGTCCGACAAATTGCCCGTGGCCTGTGTCCACTGTGTGGAGAGGGTCCACTGAACTGCTCGCATGTGGAGGCGAGCATATGGGACTACTTGAACTGTGGATGCCATGTGTCCCAGTAACTGCAATAGTTCCCGAGCTGTGAGGGAGGATTTTCCTGCTGTTTGGGAAGCTAGCTGCATAATGCGAAGATACCGGGCTTCTGGAAGGAAAGCCCTTGCCTGCCTGGTATCCAGACAGGCTCCTATGAATTCTAGGCATTGGGAAGGAACTAGTTGAGACTTCGGGAAGTTGATTTCCAATCCCAAGTATTGGAGGATTCGCATTGTACGAGATGGTACATTGCTGGCCTCTGCAACTGTGGAGGCTCAAATGAGCCAGTCGTCTAAGTAGGGGAAGACAAAAATTCCCAGGGTTCGTAGAAATGCTGCTACTACTGCCATGAATTTCGTGAACACCCTTGGTGCTGAAGTCAGACCAAAAGGAAGAACACCGTACTGGAAATGTCTTCCCCTGAAAAGGAAACTTAAGAATTTCCTGTGATCTGGATGGATGAGAATGTGTGTGTATGCATCCTTTAAGTCTAGAGAGCAAAGCCAGTCCTGGCCTTGAAGGTATGGCAGAAGAGCTCCTAGAGAAATCATTTTGAATTTCTCTTGAAACAGATATTTTTTCAATTCTCTGAGGTCTAGAATGGGTCTGTGTCCCCCTGCTTTCTTTGGGATAAGAAAATAGGGGGAGTAGAACCCTGCTCCCTGTTGAAAAATGGATACTTCTTCTATTGCCCCTTGGGCAAGAAGTGTGGAGACCTCGTAATCTAGCAGATTGTCTACAGAGGTTTGTGAATTGAACTGCTTTAGAATTGTAGGAGGGGGCATGCTGTGAAAATGAAGTTTGTACCCCTCTCCTACAATGGACAAAGTCCAATCTTCTGCTGTTATTTGATGCCATCTGTTGATAGAGTGGCATAACCTGCCCGGAATTATGGGGGGCTGGGGACCCCTCAGAGGCAGGAAGGCGAAGCTCTCTGGAAAGGAGTCAGAGCCCTTGAGGGGGCTGAACCTGGAGAGCTGGTTGGGCTTTAGGTCTTTTTGGTTTCTTTTGCTGTCTAGGTTGCCCCTTTTGGGCAACCTGACCTGAAGTCTGCTGGGTATCGAAAGGATAAAACTTCCTCTTTTTGCTAAAAGAGGGTTTTTTATAAGGCTTCCTTTTGGCTGGAGTGGCTATAGACTTTGACAGTCTATCTAAGGTAGAATTGTCAGCATTTAACTCATTAGCCTTTTCCTGCCAGTTCTTGCCAAGAGATTCTCCCCCGTGCAAGTAATGTTGCCTAATTTGTCCTGTACATAAGTCTAATGCCTGCAGCCAGGCAATCCGTCGTGCACCAATGGCAATAGCAGAAGTTCTGCTGATGCATTCAAAGCAGTCAAAAGCTGCACGATTGACAAACTTGGAGACATTTTGAGCATGCTTAACTAGAGCAAGAAAATCTTGTCTCTTATCATCTGGGAGAAAAGGGCTCATAAGTTCCAAGTCTCCTGTGACTTCCTTAAGGAACATTCCCATATATAGGACGTATGAACTGATTTTAGCTGAAAGCATGGAAACCTGAAAAGTTCTGCGTCCAAAAGCATCCAGAGTCCTGCATTCATGACCTGGAGGATTGGATGCATGTCTCTTTGCACTTTTCATCCTACGCATGGCTGATTCCACTACCACTGAATGGTGTGGCAGCTGGGTTTTCTGAAAACCAGGACATGGTGGAACTCGATACATAGTATCAAGCCTCCTAGAGTGAGGAGCAGTGGTCAGAGGTGTCTCCCACATTCTGAGCATCAAGCTATGCAGAATTTCATGGATAGGCAGAGTAGACGCATCCTTGGGAGCTTTAGGATATTGGAGGATTTCCTATTTGTTTGCTCTGGGTTCTTCTTCAGGAACTACTGTGATTGAAAGACCTTTGGTCATATCACAGATGAAATCCTGAAAAGACATGTCCTCTGGAGCTGACATTCTGCGTTGGGGAGAAGAGGGATCTTCTAGAAGAAACCCTCTAGTGCCAGCAGAATTGTCAGAGTCTTTGGAATCGGAGAAATCAAAGTATTCCTGACTCCGATGCTCTTGCAAAGCACGATCCCGGTACCGATCGAAGTCGGTACCGAGGTGAGTCGGTACCGCTTTGTCCCCTCCAGCCAGAGATAGCATAGGAAGAGTTCCCACCGGGGCCGGCACCGTCGGTACCGGCATCTGTACCGGCATCGGTGTCGATGTCGGCACCGGTGCTCTTGGGACCACCGGTACCGCAGCTGAGAGAAGAGCTGCGATACTGCGCTCAATAGCGAGGAACCTCTGGTCTATCGACACTGCCTATGTCTGGGTGTCGGTACCGGTAAGGACGGCCGGAACCCCTGAGCATGGCACAGGTAGTTCTTGCGAGGTTGAGGCCTCGAGAACATCCTGAAGCCCCATCGATTCTTTGGAAGCCAAAGCCTCCCGCCGGGGCTGTTTTGCCGGTGTGGTTCCCTCAAGGGCAATGACAATGGCCTCTCGATGCTTAGCAGGAGAGCTACCCTTTGAGGACCGGCTCTTATGTTTAGTTACCTGAGATCCATGGGAGGAAGAAGAGGCCCTCGACGATGTCGATGCAATGGATCTGGCATCTGAAGAAAAAAGGGTACCGAGCTTTGCGGCCTGGTTTTGTCTTCCTCTTTTGGTCATCCCCATGCAAGAGAGACATTCAGTTGGAGAATGATCAGGTCCTAAACATTTTAGACACCAATCATGGGTGTCAGTGACGGAAATGCTACCGCCACACTTAGTACATTTTTTAAAACCACTAGTTGGCTTTTCCATGATTTAGGAAAAAGGGGCCTAGTGCCCAAAATGGCACCTAGCACCAAAAAGGAAAGTTTCTGAAAGAAACAAAGTTTTTTTTTGTTTTTTTTTTAAAAGAAAGAAAAGAAAAGAACCGGCGGTACCAATAGGTGTCGTGCGGTAGGCAAATGCGACCACAGAAAGAAGTTTAAAGATGTAATTTTCTGCGGTGAGAGGGAATAGGTCCTGTCGGCTCCACAGAAAACGAAGAATTGAAGAGGGACAGTTGGAAAGGTGGGAAGGCAGCGCGCATGTGCTGAGGGATGCCCCCAAAAGCGTTCCTATTGGACGCTGGGGAGCGTTCCCGCGCAGGCTCGTCAGTACCAACGATATCTATATTGCGAGGACTACATTCCTGCTTGTTCCTGGAGATAATATGATTAGCCTTGTCTTGCCAATCCTTGCCAAAGAGATTTTCTCCTGTGCAAGGAATGTTTCCCAGTTTATCTTGCATCCATATTTCCAAGTCTGATGCCTGAAGCCAGGCAATACGACGTGCACCAATGGAGATAGCAAAGGTTCTGCTGGTGCATTCAAAGCAATCAAAGATTGCACGATTTACAAACTTGGAAACATCCTGGGAATGCTTGACCAAAGTAAGGAATTCCCCTATTTTGTCCTCAGGAAGAAGAGGGCTCATGAGCTCCAAGTCTCCTGCAACATCCTTGAGGAACATTCCCATATAGAGAATGTAAGAGCTGATCCTGGCTGACAACATGGAGGATTGGAAGCATCAACTCCCAAAGGCATAGAGTGTTCTCGATTCACGGCCTGGAGGACTGGAAGAATGCGTTTTAGCACTGTTAATCCTACGCATCGCTGATTCCACTACCATTGAATGGTGTGGTAACCGGTCTTTTGAAAACCAGGATAGCTTGAAACTTGATACATGGTATCAAGTCGTCGAGAGTGGGGAGACACCGTTAAGGGGGTTTCTCACATTCTTAGCATAAGGTCATGCAAGATCCTATGAATGGGCAGAGTAGCTGCCTCTTTAGGAGCCTTAGAGTATTGAAGAATTTCTAATTCTTCTGCTCTGGGTTCCTTTTCTGCAGTCACTGTGATTGCAAGACCTCGAGCCAAATCACGTATGAAATCCAGGAAGGACATGTCTTCTGGAGGAGACATTCTACATTGAGGAGAAGGAGATGGATCCTCCAGAAGGATTGCTCTAGTACTGGCAGAGTCATCAGAGTCATCGGAATTGGAGGATTCGAAGTATCTCTGTGCCGGGTATTCCTGCAACACACGGTACCAGTACCATTCAAAGTCGGTATCGGGGTGTCTCGGCACCGGCCTTTCGATACCTGAGACAGACTCAAGGCTTGGCATGGGAGGAAGCATACCGGCCGAGGCAGGTGCACTCGGTACCGGTTCCGATGTTGGTACCAATACCTGTAGAACCGTCTGTAGCGGTCTTAGCGGTCCCGAAGCTCTTAAGAGAACTGCTAGACTACGTTCGATAGCGGGGATTCTCTGATCCATTGCTCCTGCCGATGCTTGTGTGTCGGTACCAGTGGAAGCGGCCATGACCCCAGAACATGGCACCAGTAGTTCTGCAGAGGTGGTAGTCTCTGGAACATTCTGGAGCCCCGTTAATGATTTGGAAGACGAAGACTCCCACCAGGGCTGTTTTGCCAGTGAACTTTCCTCGAGGGCAACGCCAGTGGCATCTCGATACCTGGAAGGAGATTTATCCTTTGAGGACCGGCCAGTCTTAGGTTTAGTTACCTGAAATCCATAGGAGGAAGATGAAGCCCTGGAAGACGTCAATGCAACGGACATCGTATCTGCAGCGAAAAGGGTACTGAGTTTTGCAGCTCTATTCTGCAGGCCCCTCTTGTTCATCTTCCTGCAGAAGAGACACTCGGATGGAGAATGATCAGGACAAACATTTAAGACACCAGTCATGGGTGTCAGTGACGGATATGGTACCGCCACACTTAGAACATTTCTTGAAACCACTAGCTGCTTTCTCAAAGTTTGAAGGAAAGTGGGCCTAGTGCCCAAAATGGCACCTAGCATCGAGAGGGGAAAGGCCCCTGAAAAAGAATCCTCCAGAAAGATAGGTTTGGGGGGGGGGGTTGAATAAAGAAGAAAAGAGAACCGGCGGTACCGGTAGGCGTCGAATGAAGGCAGACACGACCACAAAAAACAAAAGAATAAGAATCAATTTTCTGCAGTGACAGGGTATGCGTCCTGTCGGCTCCGCGGAAAACGAAGAACTGAAGAGGGAGAGTTGGAAAGGCGGGAAGGCAGCACACGTAGGCACTGTGGGATGCCCCCAAAGCTTTCCTATTGGACGCCGGGGAGGTTTCCCGCGCAGGCTCAGTCAGTACTGATGATACCCATATGTGAAGACTACATTCCTGCTTGTTCCTGGAGATTAAAGGTGTCAGTTCCAAGCAATTATTCTATTAATCGTGTGACGTGGGAAATAGAGTCAGAGACCAAGAATGTGTGGCAGAAATAAACTGAAATATTTTACATTGTGTTTGGTGCCGCAGGCTCGATTAAGAGGAATTTCTATGCACACCTCCTATACATGTGACCATCCTATGTACTACAGGAGGAGGCTCTCTTTGACACAATGCAAGTACTACAGCGAGTGTTAGCAGTGAATTTGAGAGACATCATACTCCACATACTCTTGCTTTGAAGCGAGGTTCATTTACAGTTATAGTATGCATAAACCTAAATCATTTGGAGGCATTGCCCCCAAGAGGATTCCTTATCTAAGTAGTCTTCTCATCTTCTACACCCCAAAACGAGCCCTCAGCTTCTCTTAACAGAACTTTGTGGTGGTTCTGTAATTTAACAATCAGCACACACAAAGAGCGGAGACAGAACCAAGGCCTTATAACAAACTATTGAACAAAGTCTGGCCAAGTTTCAGTAGAAAAGCCTTCATTAGGGGCCTACAAATTATAAAATACATATCAAAAAACATACATAAAAAAATAAAAAATATATAAAAACATTAAAAACATATAGATATAAATAAAAGGAGAAATATAAGGAAACATATATGAAGAGGAACATACCAGACTCCCAAAATGAGGATACAATTACTGGTAAATTGATGTATCAACAAACAAATCTCTTCCAAAGACGGGGAAGCTGTAAAACTAGAGGGCATAACATGAAGCTGCAAGGGGGTAAATTGAAAGACAATATCAGAAAATACTTTTTCCACTGAAAGGGTGATGGATGCTTAGAATGCCCTCCTGATGGAAGTGGTGGGGGCAAATACAGTGACAGAATTCAAAATGGCATGGGACAGACACAGTCGATCCCTTTACAGCAACAGGATAAAATCAAAATAAACTTAACTATCTAATTTCTCAACAAACAGGGGTGTCCTACACGGAGCGGTGGGTTCACCCCTAAACAAAGACATGGGTGGGGAGGAGTGACCTGCACGGAGCGGCAGGTGCATCTACTCTTGCCATCTTACAGGGCAGACTAGATGGACCATATAGCGCAGTAATAATAATGGGTGATTTCAATTACTCCGGTATCGACTGGGTCAGTGTCACGGCAGGACATGCTAGGGAGATAAAGTTCCTAGATGACATAAATGACTGCTTCTTGAAGCAGCTGGTTCATGAACAGACCAGAGGGGAAGCCATATTAGACCTAGTCCTTAGTGGAACACCAGATCTAGTGCAAGAGATAAGGGTGTTGGGGCCACTTGGCAATAGAGAACATAGCATGATCGCCTTTGATTTAATTAGTGGAGGAGGGATAGTAAGGAAATCCACAGTACTACCTTTTAACTTTTGAAAGGGAGACTATGATAAAATGAGGAAAATAGTTAAGAAAAAACTAAAAAAAGCAGTTGCAAAGGTTAAAGACTTACATCAAGCTTGGGTGTTGTTGAAAAATACTATCTTGGAAGCCCAGACCAGCTGTATTCCATACTTTAAGAAAAGTGGAAGGAAGTCCAAAAAACTGCCAGCATGGTTTAAAGGTGAGGTCAGAGAGGCTGTTGCCAAAAAAGCATCTTTCAGGAAATGGAAAAAAGAGCCAAATGATGAAACCTGGAAACAGCACAAGCACTGGCAAGTCAAATGCAAGGCATTGATAAAGCAGGCAAAGGGAGAATTTGAGAAGAAGCTTGCTACGGAAGCAAAAACGCGAAATAAAGATTTTTTTTCAAGTACATTTGTAGCAAAAAACCTGTGAGTCAGTTGGTCCATTAGATGACAGAGGAGTTAAAGGGGCACTAAGAGGCGACAAGGCGATAGCGGAGAGACAGAGCAGTTACTCACCTGTAACAGGTGTTCTCCAGGAGCAGAAGGAATCAGTCCTCGCATATGGGTGTCATCGGCGCCGATGAAGCCCCAGCGGAGCATTTCCCCAGCTTTCTATGAAAGCCTTGGGAATGCAGGCACGCATGCGCGGTTCCCTTCCCGCCTAAAGGTGCCATCTTACCTCAGTCAAATGACATAGCTAAGAACAGCACACAAAAATGAAAAAATAAACTATGTACAACTGCAACTCCAAGGGGAGGAGGGAGGTTGTGAGGACTGATTCCTGCTGCTCCTGGAGAACACCTGTTACAGTTGAGTAACTACTCTTTCTCCAGGACCAAGCAGGAAGTCAGTCCTCACATATGGGAGACTCCCCAGCTCTGGGCTACCGAGGAACCCAGGCTGAACAAGAGAACTCCCTCTAGTCTCAGCAGCAAAGAAAGACTTTTCAAGGACACAACCTCCACCCGTAGCCCAGCAGAGAGCAGGAGGGCAGGAGTTTCCTAAACCTCAAAGAGATTCCGGAGTACTGCCTGGCTAAAAGCACTGTCCCTACGGGACTCCCTCTCCGGGCAGTAATGGGCTGAAATGTCTGGCTTGAAGACCAAGTTGCAGCCTTGCAGATGTCTACCAAGGGCACAGAGCGGAGATGAGCCACTGAGGCAGCCATTGCCCTGACACGATGGGCCGTGACCCGACCCTGCAAAGGAAGGTCAGCCGCCTTATAAGCCCAGGTGATACAGTCAGCCACCCAGATGGACAAGGTACGCTTGGACACAGCCAACCCCAACTTATTGGGGTCAAAGGAGACGAAGAGCTGAGTAGCCCTTCTATGCCCCTGCGTACGGTCAAGGTAGAAGGATAAGGCCCTCCTACAGTCCAGGGTATGCAGGACTGCTTCAGCCTGGCTAGCATGAGGCCTAGGGAAGAATGTTGGAAGAACCACCTCCTGATTGAGGTGGAAAGAGGAGACAACGTTTGGGAGGAACATTGGGTGAGTCCTGAGGACTACCCTGTTCCTGTAAATCCTGGTGTAAGGCCTGCCACAGACCAGGGCCTGAAGCTCACTTACTCGCCTAGCCGAGGTAAGGGCTATCAGGAAGAGAGTCTTCCAGGAGAGGAAGCAAAATGAACAAGTAGCCATCAGCTCAAAAGGTGGGCGAGTCAGTTGCTGCAAGACCACATTCAGCTCCCACTCAGGGGCAGGAGGACGGATGGGAAGCTTGAGCAAAAGCAAGCCCCTGAGAAAACAGGACACCAAGGGGTGACCAGATAGAGATTGTCCCTCTACAAATGAGTGGTGAGCTGCTAGAGCTGAGAGGTGGACCCGAACAGAATTGGACTTAAGTCCCTGATTGGATAAGTGCAGTAAGTACTGAAGAACTACTGGCACAGTACAGGAGAAAGGATCCTCTGTACGTAAGCACTCTGTACTGATAATGGTTTCCTCCCACGATGAACCTTAGGTACTTTCTGTGGTCTGGATGAATGAGGATGTGAGTGTACGCATCCTTTAGATCTAAGGAGCATAGCCAATCTCCCTGCTGGAGGTAGGGCAGAAGGGTTCCAAGAGTAAGCATCTTGAACTTTTATTTCACTAGGAACTTGTTGAGGTTCCTGAGGTCCAGAATGGGACGAAGGCCACCGGTCCTTTTGGGCACCAGGAAGTACCTGGAATAGAATCCGTGACCTTGCAAGTGGGGAGGCACAGGCTCCACCGCCCTGTCCACCAACAGACCCTGAAGCTCCTGACGGAGAAGGTCTGTGTGCAGAGGAGGCCTTGGAGGCTACCCTGGAAAATATGGGGGTGGCAGTTGGTGGAAATGGAGGGCATATCCCTTGTGGATTATCTCCAGCACCCAACTGTCCCCGGTGATAAGGGGCCACTGGTGGGCAAAGAGGGCGAGATGACCTCCTGTGCAGGGTTGGGAGAGCAGTGCAGGAGAGGCTATGCTCAAAGAGTCAAAAGCCCCCACCCTGCTGAGTGGTAGCAGGGGCATGAGGCTTGGGGGTCCTCTGCCTATGGGGCCCATTACCCTGGCCCTTGGCTTGCTGACCCTGGGGGGCAGCTTGGGCAGCCTGATATTGGGGGTACTGTTTGTAGGCAGTGCCCTTCCTCGGTTAAAAGGGCTTTTTACCCGAGCCCTTCTTTTTATGAGAAGGGGCAGAGGTCTTCCTCAACAGTCTTGTCCGGGTGAGGTGCTCGGTCTCGAGCTGAGCGGCCTTCTCGGTCATTCGGCAAGGGACATCGACCAACTTGTCCTGAACCCAGGGCTCGAGGTCCGATGACTGCAGCCATGCCTGGCGTCGAGCTGCGATGCCGGCTGCCGCAACTCGGGCCGAAGCCTCGAAGCCATCGTAGGCGGCGCGGGACATGAACTTCGAGCAGTCCCAAATCCCTGAGGACAAGGTCTTAAACCTCTGCAAGGGTTCCCTGGAGAGACCAGCAGAGAATCCAGCCAACTCCTTGGCCAGATCCCGCAAGTACATGCCCATGTACAGCTGGTAAAACTGGACACGGCAAGCAATCATCGAGCCCTGAAAACACTTTCTACCGACACCATCTAGGTTTCGAGCCTCCCTGCCAGGAGGCACCGCGGAGTGCATCTTCTGACTCTTCAGACGATGCATGGCCGATTGCACAACCATGGAATGGTGTGGTAGCTGTGCCTTTTGAAACACAGGGCTCTTCCAGAGTCGACAGATGGAATCGACCCGCTTGCTAAGAACCGGCGCCGAGACCGGTGCCTCCCACATACAGAAGAGGAGCCGTTCCAGCATTGGAGGAACCAGGACAGTAAAGGCCTCCTTCGGAGGAGAGTCATACTGTAGGGCCTCGAGCTCTTCAGCTCGAGGCTCCTCCTCGGGATCCCGGACAAACTCCGAGAACCGGGTGTCCTCCGGAGGGGACCTACTCCGGGGTTCAGACTGCGGTGAGTCCGAAGGGACACACCGAGTCTTAAAGGTATCGGGAGACTCCTCGTCCTCCGTCTCCCAAGCTGACTCGTCCGAGGAAGAGTCAGGGTCCGACCCCACGGGGCCCTGGAGCACCCACCCCGACGCCGGAAGCACCGGTGTCGACGCCCTCGGTCCCGAATGGGAGGTCGAGGGAGACCGCGACCGAGGTTGACTCCGAGCCACGAGGGACTCGAGTATCGCCTCGGCCTCTGGGGTCGACTATGACGTCGATGTCCCGGTGGTCGGGGCAGATGCGCCAGACAGGCTGGCCATCAGTGCCCGCTGCTGCTCAATGAAGGCAGACATTCTGCTCTCCCAGGCTGTCATCCTGAGACTCAGCTCGGGAGAAGCAGCAGTCACCGACTCGGGCCCCGGCGGCGCTGGGCCCGACGTCGGCTCCCTGGGAGAAGAGTCCCCGAGGACTACGGGGCTTACGTGTCCAGCAGACTCTGGCTCCACACGAGGAACTTTGGCAGGCTTCTCCGGTTCCACAGGCCCGGGGCGACAGTCGGGGGTCTTAGACTTGGCTCTCGAGGAGCCAGGGACCTCTTCCTACGACGCCCACACGAGCCGCTTCTTCCTCTTGCATTCCCGGTCGAGGGATCCACTGTCCGAGGAGCTTCGACGGTGCTCGGGATCGGAATCCCGAGATGTCGAGGCCTCAGACGAGGTCCGGGCCCAGCCGGAGGCTGAGTCCAAGAAAAGCCTTTCCTTTTGCTGCTGTCGACTTCGAAGTGCGTTGGAACACATTTTTCCACAGGCCCCACACGACTTAGGATTGTGGTCAGGGCCGAGGCACCGAAGACAGCAGTCGTGTGTGTCGGTGAGAGACATTAGTTTCTTACACCGATCACACTTCTAAAAGCCACTGGAAGCCATTGGGGAAAAAAGAGTCCCTGCGAGGTCAAAAGACCGGCCTTCCAGGGAAAAAGAGAAAAAAGGCGCGAACGCCAGCCACGAAGGGCAAAAACCAAAAAAGAAGAATCAGGCTCGATACCGGTGTACCGAACCTGGCAGGAGAGGATCCGGCATCAAACTGGTAGAAAAAAAGAGCAAAAATTGCTAAAAATCTGATTTTAACCGGGAAAACGGGACAGACATCCGACGGGCTTCACGGAAAAAAAAGAGACTGAGGTAAGATGGCACCTTTAGGCGGGAAGGGAACCGTGCATGTGTGCATGCATTCCCAAAGCCTTTCATAGTTTAAAGTTGTTAAAACCCAAGAGGATTGTGAAAAATCGCAAGAGGATCTTGATAAATTGGAACACTGGGCATCAAAAAGGCAGATGAAATTTAATGTGGACAAGTGCAAGGTTATGCACCTAGGGAAGAACAACCCAAACTATGGTTACACGATGCAAGGTTCCACATTAGGAACCACCACCCAGGAAAAAGATTTAGGCGTCATTGTGGATAACATGTTAAAACCCTCGGCCCAATGTGCAGCAGCGGCCAAGAGAGCAAATAGAATGCTAGGTATCATAAGGAAAAGAATGGAAAATAAAACAAAAGATATTATAATGCCTCTATATCATTCCATGTTGAGACCGCACCTTGAATATTGTGTGCAATTCTGGTCGCCGTATCTTAAAAAGAATATAGCGTTATTAGAAAAGGTTCATAAGAACATAAGATATGCCATACTGGGTCAGATCAAGGTCCATCAAGCCCAGTATTCTGTTTCCAACAGTGGCCAATCTAGGTCATATGTACCTAGCAGTTTCCCCAAGAGACACAATTTCCACAATGCTTGTACTGGGTCAAGCATTGATATCTTCGGTCCCTTCTTAATAATGGTTTATGGACCTTTCCTCCAGGAACTTGTCCAAACCTTTTTTAAACCCAGCTACACTAACAGCATTTACTACATCCGGTAACAAATTCCAGAGTTTGATTACACGTTGAGTGAAAAATATTTTCTTTATTAGTCTTAAATAGTTTACCCTGTAGCTTCATTGCATGTCCCCTAGTCTTTCTATATTCTGATAAGGTAAACAATCGATCTACGTTTACCCGTTCCACTCCGTTCATTAATTTATAGACTTCTATCATATCTCCCCTCAGCCGTCTCTTTTCCAGGTTAAAGAGCCCTAACCTTTTTAGCCTTTCTTCATAGGAGTATCCTTCCATCCCCTTTACCATTTTGGTGGCTCTTCTCTGTACCTTTTCCAAAATCGCTATATCCTTTTTAAGGTACGGCGACCAGAATCGCACACAATATTCAAGGTGCGGTCTCACCATGGAACGATATAGAGGCATTATAATATCTTTTGTTTTATTTTCCATTCCTTTCCTTATCATACCTAGCATTCTATTTGCTCTCTTGGCCGCCGCTGCACACTGGGCCGAGGGTTTTAACATGGTATCCACAATGACGCCTAAATCTTTTTCCTGGGTGGTGGTTCCTAATGTGAAACCTTGCATCGTGTAACCATAGTTTGGGTTGTTCTTCCCTAGGTGCATAACCTTGCACTTGTCCACATTAAATTTCATCTGCCATTTTGATGCCCAGTCTTCCAATTTATCAAGATCCTCTTGCAATTTTTCACAATCCTCTTGGGTTTTAACAACTTTAAATAGTTTTGTGTCATCTGCAAATTTGATAACCTCACTCGTTATTCCGCTTTGCAGGTCATTTATGAATATGTCAAAAAGCAGCGGACCCAGCATAGATCCCTGGGGTACACCACTATTCACCTTTCTCCATTGGGAAAATTGGCCATTTAGCCCTACCCTCTGCTTTCTATCTTTTAACCAGTTCCTGATCCACAATAGTACATTGCCTCAAATCCCATGACTCTTTAGTTTTGCCAAAAGTCTCTGATGAGGGACCTTGTCAAAGGCTTTATGAAAGTCCAGATACACAATATCAACCGACTCACCTTTGTCCACCTGTTTATTTACTCCTTCAAAAAAACATAACAGATTAGTAAGACAAGATCTTCCTTGTCTAAAGCCATGTTGGCTGTCTCCCATTAGGTTGTGACTATCTACATGCTGAGTAATTTTATTCTTTATGATGTTTTCTACCATTTTTCCCGGTACTGAAGTCAGGCTCACCGGTCTGTAGTTTCCCGGATCACCCCTGGAACCCTTTTTAAAAATTGGTGTTACATTGGCGATCCTCCAATCTTCAGGTATTAGAGATGATTTTAATGATCGTTCACAGATTACTGATAGCAGGTCTGCAATCTCATATTTCAGTTCTTTCAACACCCTTGGATATATACCATCTGGCCCAGGTGATTTGCTACTCTTCAGTTTATCTAACAGTTATAAGACATCTTCCCGATGTATCGATATTTCCTTCAATTCTTCCGCACCTTTAAATACCACTTCAGTCATGGGTAACATCCCTACATCTTCCTCAGTAAAGACCGAAGCAAAGAATTCATTCAGTCTCTCCGCTATCGCCTTGTCGCCTCTTAGTGCTCCTTTAACCCCTTTATCATCTAATGGACCAACCGACTCTCTCACAGGTTTTTTGCTACGAATGTACTTGAAAAGGTCTTTATTTCGCGTTTTTCTTCCGCAGCAAGCTTCTTCTCAAATTCTCTCTTTGCCTGCCTTATCAATGCCTTCAGAGAAGAGCCACCAAAATGGTAAAGAGGATGGAAGGATACTCCTATGAAGAAAGGCTAAAAAGGTTAGGGCTCTTTAACCTGGAAAAGAGACGGCTGAGGGGAGATATGATAGAAGTCTATAAATTAATGAACGGAGTGGAACGGGTAAATGTAGATCGACTCTTTACGTTATCAGAATATAGAAAGACTAGGGGACATGCAATGAAGCTACAGGGTAAACTATTTAAGACTAATAAAAGAAAATATTTTTTCACTCAACGTGTAATCAAACTGTGGAATATGTTACCTGAGGATGTAGTAAAGGCTGTTAGTGTAGCTGGGTTTAAAAAAGGTTTGGACAAGCTCCTGGAGGAAAGGTCCTTAAACCATTATTAAGAAGGGACCCAGGATATCAATGCTTGACCCAGTACAAGCATTGCGGAACCTGTGTCTTTTGGGAAAACTGCTAGGTACGTATGACCTAGATTGGCCACTGTTGAAAACAGGATACTGGGCTTGATGGACCTTGGTCTGACCCAATATGGCATATCTTATGTTATCATTTACTATGTTACTATGTTACTATGATGCTCAAAAAACAGAACACACTGGATAAATAGAAATCTTAAATACAGATGATATATATAGACGAACATACATATAGGAACATAATAAATCTTTTGTCAGCATTGGTTCAAAAATTAAGAATATAAATGGCATAATTATTTAAAACATTAGACGAGAAAAAGTTACCTAAAAATATAAATATAAAGTAAGAAGATGGGGAAGGAGTCAAGGGTAAAGGGTCACTCAGGGAGGAGAAGGCCATAGCTGAGAGACTAAATTAATTCTTTGCTTTGGTCTTTACTGAAGATGATATGAGGAAGCTACCCTTAGTTCAATCCTATATTACTATGCTTCTTGGAGTGCATTTTCAAAGGTAGTTACACAGTTTGCAGACCTGCAAACAGTGTAAATGCCCTCTGCAGGATATTCAGCGGCACTAACATCATTAGTGCTGCTGAATATCCCCAGGTGCCACCGTTACATGCCCAGATGTTAAGTGGTCAGCACTGGGGCCTTCCGGGGTGGAGCGGAGGTGGCACCCATCGCCAACCAGGCAGCAGTGATATATACACAACAAAACTCAGACGCAGGTAACCCTGACATATCTTTAGCCACATTAGCTAACCGGACAGTGGCTCAATATCGCTGCTGCCCTGTTAGCCTTGGGGCAATATCAGATATTCAATGCCGGGGCCGGATATGACCCTGGCATTGACTATCCAGGTTTAAATTTCAGCACTGACGTCTAGCCGGGTTAGCAGCGCTAGTTGTTGGCACTTAATAACCCCCCCGTTGTTTTTAATTAGTTGGCAAACCACTTTGCTGCCATTGGTGAAAGGCAGGTGTATCACATTTACAAATAAACCAGAAACCAGAAAGGGTATTAAATGGAGATGAGTCAGAAGAACTGATAAAATCTCACTGAACCTGGAAGATAAATTAATTGATAAACTAAAGAACAGCAAATCACCTGGATCAGATGGTAAATATCCAAGTATGCTGAAAGAACGCAAAGATGAAATTGCAGAGCTACTATTAGTGATTTGTAACCTAATCATTAAAATCATCTTTGGTACCAGAAAATTGGAGGGTGGTCAACATAATGCCTATTTTTCAAAAGGGCTCCAGTGATAATCCAGGAAACTAGTAAGCCTAACATCAGTGCTAGGCAAAAGGGGGAAACCATTAACAAAAAAAGGCTGGATGCATGGATAGACATGGTTTAATAGGACAAAGTCAATGTGATTTTATTCGAGGAAAATCTTGCTTCACCAATCTACTCCATTTCTTTGAAAGTGTAAATGAACATGCAAATAAAGGTGAGCCAATTGATAAAGTGTAATTGCTGTTGTTAAGTGCCGTCGAGAAAGTGTCATCTCCTGGCGACCCTCTGGATAGTTGGCCTAAATTTTGTTCGGTCTTCAGCCAAGCGGCACATTGTTGGTAGAGTGGTATCCATAGCTGCTATTATTGTATCGATCCATCTCATTGTCGGCCTTCCTCTTTTATGGTGACCTTCTACCTTCCCAAGCATTATGACTTTCTCCAATGATCTCTCTCTTCGCATGATGTGTCCAAAGTCCTGTCATCTGAGCTTCTATAGAAAGCTTAGGTTTGCTCTCTTCTAGTAATAATTGGTTTGTTCTTCAGACAGTCATGATATACACAGTATTTATTTTTTTGTGCTTTTTTTTCAAGAATCAAAGTGGTTTACAATGAACTCAAAAACAAGAACAAAAATTTACATTGAACAAAATGAATACAGAGCACATAAAACCATAATTAAAAATTATTAAAAATAAAGAATATTTTTTAAACTTTATACAGGAGCTTTGTCACCAGCATCATAATTCAAAGGCAACAATTTTCTTCCCATCTATCTTTTTCACTGTCCAACTTTCGCATCCATTTGACGTTATTGAAAATACCATGGCCTGGACAAGTCGAATCTTTGTATGGAGAGAGACATCTCTGCTCTTGAGAATCTTGTCTAGGTCTTTCATAGCCATTCTATCAAGAGCAATACATAGTTGGATTTCTTGACTGCAAATCCTTACTTGGATCAACAATCAATAAAGAAAGTTATTGTCAAACTATTTCAATTTCTTCTCTATCAGTGATGAACTTATTTTGCCAATTGTCAGGATCTTTGTCTTCTTAACGTTAAGGTGAAGGCCCATTTTAAGACTATGCTCCTTGATCCTGAGAAGCAAATGTTTTAGATCATTTTCACTTTCAACCAGTAATGTGGTATCATCAGCATAGCGAAGGTTGTTTATGGGTCTTCCACCAATCTTCACACCCGGTTGTCTTCATACAGTCCTACTTCTCTGATGATTTGTTCTGCATATAAATTAAACAGGTAGGGAGAAAGTATGCAGCTTTGTTGTACACCTTTGCAGATTTTAAACCATTCTGTTTCTCCTAGTTCCGTTAGAACTGTTGCTTCTTGATCAATGTAAAGGTTGTGTAAGAGAACTATCAGGTGTTTTGGTATACCCATGCTTCTTAATATGGCCCAGAGTTTTTCATGGCCTTGCTGAAGTGAATAGAACACATATGGATATTCTTTTGGTATTCTTTTGTTTTTTTTCAAGGATCCATCTCACATCCGCGATAATGTCTCTTGTTCCTCTCCCTTTCCTGAACCCTGCTTGCACTTCAGGCAGTTCTCATTCCACGTATGGTTGTAGCTATGCTGAATGGTCTTTAGTAGAATCTTTCTGGCATGTGGGATCACAGCGATTGTGCGATAATTTCCACACTCAGTCAGATCACCTTTCTTCGGTATTAACATAAACGCAGATCTTTTCCAGTCAATTGGTCATGAATTTGTCTTCCAAATTTTCTGGCAGAGCCTTGTAAGTATGGTAACAGCTACAACAGATGCTGTAATACTTCAGTGGGAATGCCATCAATGCCCAGTGCTTTGTTCTTCAATAAGGAAAGCATTTGTCAAAGTCCCACATCAGAGACTTCCGAGCAAATGAAAAAGTCTTTAAATGCTGCTTCAACTTCTTTTATCACATAAGGTACAGGTTGAAACGGCTGTTGGTCCACTTGATCTTTATGGTATAATGACTCTGTGTATTCTTTCCACATTTTCTTTATCTTCTCAGCATCATTCAACATGTATTTAGACTTTGACAAATGCTTTTCTAAAGTCCCACATTAGAGACTCCCAAGCAAATTAAAAAGTCATGGTAGAGGAGACAAACGGAAGGAATCGAAGGCAGACTTCAGCAGCAGGACAATATGCGTACGAGCAAAGGAGAGGAAGGAGACCATGAACAGGAGAGTTCTTTATTGAAAAGCCCGACTTGGCCACGTTTCGGCAAAGATAGCCTTCATCAGGCGGTCTATAAATATAAATACATCAACAAACATAAAAATATAGATAAAACAATAAAAAACAAAAACACATAAAGGGAAGCATATACAGAACAACATACCAGGCTCCTGTGAGCAGTAGACACTCTCAAAATGAAGGTACAAATGATAATTTCAAAGATCTTCTTTGTGTTTCTTTACCATTTTCCCTAGATGTATCTCTGTCTACACCTACTGTGTTTCTGTCTTGACTAGACTGTAAGCTCTGATGAGCAGAGACTGTCTCTTACATGTCTATGCAGCTCTGCGTTCATCTTTTAATGCTATACAGTAATAGTAGTAGCAGTATCATGCATTTCACATCAACAGTAATAACAACTGCCCCAATGAAAAAGTAAAAACATAGCAAATAAATATGCACTCACAATTAGCCCAAATCAAGTGTGATGCAGCAGAGCGTACACAGCCCATGGAAGTGCAGGTAAAAGAAAGGCTTACCTCAGATTCAGCATTGGAAAGGAGCACTAGGCACACTGAAACAGTTGAGCAAAGGAAATTGTTACTGCGTAACAAACAGAAAGCTCGTCAGGAACACCTGATGGCAAATCCCCACGTCACGTGCAGGGCTAGGGATTATTTAAGACAGGGTTCCAGTCAGTGGAAGGAAGGCAGAGGGAGAGAAAGGCACGATACAACTCAGGAGCACGGCAGAAGCCGGGGAGAGAGTAGCAGGAGGTGTGGCTACAATCAGCTGAGCAGAAACCCCAGAGGAGTGTTGGGAGAAAACTTTTCTCACGGAGAACCAGGAAGTGAAGAGAGCTCCAACACTCAGGAACAGAGGTTTAAGGCAAGCTGTACTGGGAGAAAACCTGCTACCCGAGTTAGCCTTAAAGAGAAGCCAGGAGTGTCCCACTACACAGGAGACCGGTATGTGCCAGCTTTAAGCACAGGTCAGTTTAAAAGGAAAGTGTTGGGGGATGGGAACTCCAAGCATATGTGCACCATAAGAAATGGCTGCAAAGCTAGGACCAGTTTCACTTCTGCACAACCAGCCTGGGAGGCTAGAGTAAAAAGATACAGGGAGCCAAGCACCAAGGCAATTCCTACAGATAGAAAGAAACCTCCATACGCTTACAGTGAGGGGTTTAAAACCTATAAGTGCCAAGGGCGCGGTCCTGACTATAACCACACGAAGCAAGGAGATTCAGAGCTGTTGTTCTGGGAGGAAAGCCCAGGTAGAAGCTACTACAAGCCAGGGA
This sequence comes from Ichthyophis bannanicus, assembly GCA_033557465.1. Lineage (NCBI taxonomy): Eukaryota > Metazoa > Chordata > Amphibia > Gymnophiona > Ichthyophiidae > Ichthyophis > Ichthyophis bannanicus. The sequence goes on along the minus strand of CM066046.1, from coordinate 25,116,178 downwards.
GGTATAAACCCGAAGGGAGAAGAGCCTCCATTGAATGCCCTAGTGAGTTGTCACAAGACGCAGTGTCTGAATGCTGTATACAAGAGGACTCTGACACAGGGAGTTTGGGAAGTGCTGGAGAAAGCATGGTATGGGAAGATGGCAGCAGCCTTCAAGATCCCTCTCCCATGGATTGTAGTATCTGTTATAAATGCAGCCCTGCTGTTTGATTAAATGACAAAGAGAACATTGTGCATGTAAACTAAAGAATATATTTGCCACTATTTTTGTTTCTTCGCTCACACCTGAAGTTTCTGTTCTTGTTGATAGTCCGAGCGGGACGGGGAATAAAACCCATCTTATTTTTCATTCAATTTGCTCTGAGAGACTCTTTCATTTACACAGCCAGAGCAGTTTACTTGTCTTATAGACCCTAGGCAACAGCCTGTATAAGGGTTAAAGGGCTCTAACCACGGGCCCCATCACAAGTTGGCGTAGTTGGCAGGATCTCTGGTGAGAAGGAAAAGGCTTGGGAGGAAGAAATTTTTCTGTCACTGTTGTTATAGTGCCACACTTGGTGTTCGTGTCTCTGATTTATCTTCCAGGAAAAGAGATGACTACGATGGATGCACAAGAGGTCCTAAGATGGATGAGCATGCAATTCGAGAAGCAGGGAGAGCTAGCTCGGAAGAACCAGGAGCAGGCTATCGCTGCCCTGATGGATCAACAGAAGCCCCTGACAGACTTAGTGCATACTCTCCTGAAGGAGCCGAAGAAAGAGGAGTCGCCAGCAGCTGTACCTATCTGTGGGGTAGGCCCACAGAGTTGTGGGATATGGACACTGGGACAAATGCATGGTGATGATAATTTCGATGATTTTGTGCAAACTTTTGAAAGGATAGCTCTTAATGCTAAGTGCCAGAAGAGCAATGGGCCGTTAGGCTGGCCTCAGCGCTAACCGGCGAGGCTCAGGCAGCCTACAGGGCCATGCCTGCCGCTTTGGCAGCTGATTATCATGAAGTTAAGAGAGCCGTGCGTGATAGGCTGGGCTTAACCCCTACCATGTATAGACGCATGCTCCGGTCTACCCGGATTCAACCTGATGAAACCCCAAAGGCACTATATATCATAGAGTGCATGGGCTGGTTTTAAAATGGCTTGAACCCGAGGGTAAACCTATTAGTGATATAATTGACCTAATTGTATTAGAACAATTCTTTGAGGCAGTGCCGGAGGAAGTTAGGACATTCCTGACCCTACAGAATTGTAGAACCTCTGCTGAAGCAGCGCACCTAACTGAAAGGTTCTTTGAGGCTGAAGTAATGAAAGAAGCCAGCGCTGGCAGCAGGTTAGGGTTAGCCAACTCTGTAAAAAGTAGCAATGTTTCTCCAAGGAACATAGTGGGTTCAAAGGAATCCATGTATAGGAAAATGGAAAGTAACAAAATGTTAAAATGCTTTAAGTGTGGAAAAAGTGGGCACCTAAGGAGAGAATGTATGTATCGTACAGCACTTGTTACTAACCATGATCAACACATAGCTGCAGGTTTCCGTGTAGATGTGGAAGTGCAGGGAGTCCCAGCTAAGGCCTTGCTTGACTCGGGGGCCGACCAAAGTATGATCTCTCGCTGTTTTTGGAAAACCATACAGGCCCAGAGGGGTTTTCCCCCGAGTCAGCAAGAAGGAACAGCGAAAATACAATGTGTGCATGGAGCAACAACTTGGTATCCTTTATTTAGGGTAAAGGTTAAGGGCTTAGGCACACGAAGGGAAGTCTTAGTAGCCATCATTCCCAAACTACCATATGATATAGTGTTGGGAAGAGATTGGCCACCGTTCTATAAAGGCATAGAAGATAGTACGTGCATAAAGGGAGGATTAGTTTCCACCAGATCTCAGGCGAAGGGACTGAGGACCCCTAGTGGAACTTTAGAGGAAGATCCTGCCCCCGTAGTAGAAGAAGGAGAGGTAGAACCAGAAGAGGGGGAGGAGGTGATTGCAGATGAAGGCCTACACGAGCTTCCCAGACATGAGGATGTAATCGCTACCCCTAGCGAGGGTAAAAAGAAAAGCAAAGGCGAAAAGCGCCGGGAGAGGCATCACCGAGCCCAGTTGAGAGCCGGAGTAGCCGATGGGCAAGGGCTACCCTGGGTACCGGCAGACCTAGTAAAAAAGTTTCCATCTTTTGCCAAAGAGCAGAAGGCAGACCCCGTATTAAAATACGCCTTCGAATTCGCAAAGGCAGATAGAGATGTGCTCCCCAGGTTCCTATTAGAGGATGATATTTTATATAGGGAGAGCAGTAATCCCCAAAATGATGCCATTAGGAAACAGTTGGTAGTTCCTACCACCTTTAAGGCAGTTGTCATGAGGCTCGCTCATGACCACCCCATTGGAGGGCATAAAGGGGTGCAGGCCACACTCGACCAAATTCTCGAGCGTTTTTACTGGCCGGGAGTATTTCGAGAGACGAAGAAATTCTGTGAGGCCTGTCCGGCTTGTCAGCGAGTAAGCGCTGCTAAGCCTGTAGGAGTTCCCCTGATCCAAACGCCTACCATAACAGAACCGGTTAGGAGAATGGCGATGGACATCGTAGGGCCCCTGGTGAGAACCCCTAGGGGATTTCAGTACATCCTCGTTATCATGGATGTAGCCACCAGATTCCCATGGGCAATCCCTCTTCGGAACATATCCGCCAGGTTTATAGCCACAGAGTTAATAAAATTGTTCTGTGAGGTGGGTTTCCCGAGGGAAATGCTCACAGACAGAGGAAGCAATTTTATCTCGAGATATCTAGCACAAGTATGGGATGTTTTTGGCATCACCCATATAAAAACAGCGGCGTATCATCCACAGACAAACGGTCTGGTGGAACGCTTTAACCAAACCCTTAAGCAGTTGCTAAGGAGGGGGTTAGAGGGGCAAATGGCAGACTGGGACACGATGCTCCCATTTGTCCTATACGCTAGTAGGGAACGAACGCAAACCTCCCTAGGAACATCCCCCTATGAACTTATGTTCGGACGGGCACCACGAGGAGTCCTGGACATTTTGAGGGACCAGTGGGTGGAACCGGGAGAGGAGGAAATAGGAGTTCCCCAGTTCCTTTGCGGGCTACGGAGTCGCCTCCAGAGGGCATCTCAAGCCGCAGATAGGAATTTACAAGGTAGTAGGAAAACACAGAAAAAATATTATGACAGGGGTTAAAAAAAACCTCGACAGTTGGCCACAGGCGACAAGGTCGTGGTAATGGTCACTGATCCAGGGCCAAAATTTGAGGCCCGGTGGAAGGGTCCCTATACGGTAATGGACCGCAAGGGTCCGGTATCATATGTGGTCAAGAATGACAGGGGACGCCTTCAGACGTACCACATAAATGTATTGAAACCATGGCACGAGAGAATGGCAACTGTTAGCCGTTTCAGCATACTACCTAAGCACCGGGCAGCAGGCACATGTCCACAGAAACCCTGGGAGGAGGGTAACCCATTATACAGCAGGTATGAGGGGACACTCAGGAAGCCAGGGCAGATTCCGGGCTGGGAGCACGAAAGTTCACCATCCCGGAATATCTTAAGAGGGGGGATATGTGATGCAGCAGAGCGTACACAGCCCATGGAAGTGCAGGTAAAAGAAAGGCTTACCTCAGATTCAGCAATGGAAAGGAGCACTAGGCACACTGAAACAGTTGAGCAAAGGAAATTGTTACTGCGTAACAAACAGAAAGCTCGTCAGGAACACCTGATGGCAAATCCCCACGTCACGTGCAGGGCTAGGGATTATTTAAGACAGGGTTCCAGTCAGTGGAAGGAAGGCAGAGGGAGAGAAAGGCACGATACAACTCAGGAGCACGGCAGAAGCCGGGGAGAGAGTAGCAGGAGGTGTGGCTACAATCAGCTGAGCAGAACCCCAGAGGAGTGTTGGGAGAAAACTTTTCTCACGGAGAACCAGGAAGTGAAGAGAGCTCCAACACTCAGGAACAGAGGTTTAAGGCAAGCTGTACTGGGAGAAAACCTGCTACCCGAGTTAGCCTTAAAGAGAAGCCAGGAGTGTCCCACTACACAGGAGACCGGTATGTGCCAGCTTTAAGCACAGGTCAGTTTAAAAGGAAAGTGTTGGGGGATGGGAACTCCAAGCATATGTGCACCATAAGAAATGGCTGCAAAGCTAGGACCAGTTTCACTTCTGCACAACCAGCCTGGGAGGCTAGAGTAAAAAGATACAGGGAGCCAAGCACCAAGGCAATTCCTACAGATAGAAAGAAATCTCCATACGCTTACAGTGAGGGGTTTAAAACCTATAAGTGCCAAGGGCGCGGTCCTGACTATAACCACACGAAGCAAGGAGATTCAGAGCTGTTGTTCTGGGAGGAAAGCCCAGGTAGAAGCTACTACAAGCCAGGGAGGTATAAACCCGAAGGGAGAAGAGCCTCCATTGAATGCCCTAGTGAGTTGTCACAAGACGCAGTGTCTGAATGCTGTATACAAGAGGACTCTGACACAGGGAGTTTGGGAAGTGCTGGAGAAAGCATGGTATGGGAAGATGGCAGCAGCCTTCAAGATCCCTCTCCCATGGATTGTAGTATCTGTTATAAATGCAGCCCTGCTGTTTGATTAAATGACAAAGAGGACTTTGTGCATGTAAACTAAAGAATATATTTGCCACTATTTTTGTTTCTTCGCTCACACCTGAAGTTTCTGTTCTTGTTGATAGTCCGAGCGGGACGGGGAATAAAACCCATCTTATTTTTCATTCAATTTGCTCTGAGAGACTCTTTCATTTACACAGCCAGAGCAGTTTACTTGTCTTATAGACCCTAGGCAACAGCCTGTATAAGGGTTAAAGGGCTCTAACCACGGGCCCCATCACACAAGATAATATAGCAAACATTAAAATAGTAAGAACAGGCTAGTAACTTAAAGAAATACCTGTAGACCAGCAGAAGTACGTTGTCTACACTGTGTATCAGAAAGGACATTAAGCATAATTGAACTTTTAAATAGTGGACTGGCTTTTCCTACCACAGGGAGGAAGCTCCTCCCCTAAACAAACAGGACTGAGAGGCAAGTCTCGTTTTCAATTACTGCGTACAGGAGGAAAGGCTGGGACTAACGACTGATCCCTTTGGAGCTGATCCCCTTCCACCAACTTTAAGAGCATGAAACTTGGCATTTGCACTCATAGCTATCAGATCTGCCCCCGAACTCCCCAAACTCCACTATGCAATGAAAGGCCCATGCAATCAGCTCCTATTAGAACATAAGAAATGCCATACTGTGTCAGACCAAGGTCCATCAAGCCCAGTATCCTCTTTCAAACAGTGGCCAATCCAGGTCACAAGTACCTAGCAGGTTCCCAAAAAGGCACAGAGGTTCCACGATGCTTCTCATGGCGCTGGCAGTGGATTTCCTGGGTCCTCTTTAATAATGGTTTATGGACCTTTCCTCCAGAAACTTGTCCAAACCTTTTAAAGCCCAGTTACACTAAGAGCTTTTGCTACATCCTCCAATAAAGAATTCCAGAGTTTGATTATGCGTTAAGTGAAAAAATATTTTCTCTTATTAGTCTTAAATGGGTTACATTGTAGCTTCATTGTGTCCCCCCTAGAATTTCAAATTTTTGAAGACGTAAATAATCAATCTATGTTTACCTGTTCCACTCCATTCATTAATTTATAGATCTCTCCGCCTGCGTCCAAAGAATTGCTTAAATTGCTGCTTACCCAAGGCTCCCATTCTTGCAACCACTCGCTCACACTCATATGCACGCATCCACAGAACCAGACCGGTCGCCGCACTACTAGAACTTCTGCTGCTCAACTCCATCGGCAAGGGCAGCACACAAGCAACTCCCTTGCAAGGACAGTGTGGAGGTAAGCTACTCCCCCCCCCCCCTGCATATCTCATCCGCCGGCGTTCAAAAAACTGCTTAAATCGCTGCTCACCCGAGGCAGACCTGTGCCTAAGGGCCTTGGCCAGTCGGGTGCAATCAGAAGCACCCTCCCCGCGTGCTTCTCTATCCTTTGCACTACCCGACCTATTAAAGCCCACGGCAGGAACACAAAGAGGAGACCGGAGGTCGGCCAACGCTGTAATAGCGCGTCTATGCCTTCGGACATTCTTTCTCGTCTCCGGCTGAAAAATCGCACGACCTTCGCGGAATGAAAAGTCGCCATCAAGTCCATGACCGGCCGTTCCCACCTTATCACCAACTGCGCAAAAACCTCGGGGTGTAACTCCCACTCGCCGGCATCCACATGCACTCTGCTGAGAAAATCCGCCATCACATTGTCCTTTCCAGCAATGTGCGCCGCCAAAAGCGCCGTCAACCGATTTTCCACCCAGGCGAACAGCAAATTTGACTCCTCCTCCATCGCAGCACTCCCCGTGCTGCCCTGTCGACTGATGTAGGCCACTGTCGCAGAGTTGTCCGACAGTACGCGAACTGGAAGGGCGAACACCAAGTCTTCGAAGGCGCTCAGTGCCCTTGCTACCGCGCGCAATTCCAAGCGATTTATGGACCACGCCGACTCCAGAGGGGACCACTGGCCCTGGGCGAAGCGGCCCCCGCAGTGAGCTCCCCAACCTATCAGGCTGGCATCGGTCATGAGCGGGATCCAGTCCGGCTGTTCCAGGGGCATCCCTGCCGCTAAAGACTTGGGTTCCAACCACCAGCGGAGCGACTGCCGCACCTGGAGTGGGCACGGAAGGCGTTTGCTCAAAGGATCTCGTTGGTGAGACCAGCGGCGTAGGAGAGCCCTCTGCAAGGGTCGCATATGTACCTTGGCCCAGGGTACTATCTCTAGCGTTGCCGCCATTGTGCCCAGCACGCGGAGATACATCCAAGCCGATGGAGCCGGAGTCACTCTGAAAGTGCGTATGAGATGGCGTAGAGCCTGCGCCCTTCTGAGCGGCAAAAACACCCGCCCTTCGAGGGTGTCGAATTGTACCCCCAGATACTCGAGAACTTGAGTGGGTTGGCGATGGCTTTTGTTTGGATTGACCACCCAACCAAGACTCTGCAAGAACTCTACCACCCTGTTCGTTGCGTGATGGCTTTCCGCCTCGGACTTTGCTCGAATCAACCAATCGTCCAGGTAAGGATGTACTAAAATCCCTTCCTTTCGCAACGCCGCCGCCACCGCCACCACCACCATGATCTTGGTAAAGGTGCGTGGCGCCGTCGCGAGACCGAAGGGCAACGCTTGGAACTGATAATGTCCCCAAGGCAAAGCGAACCTTAACCATCGCTGATGCGCCTCTCGGATGGGAATGTTCAAGTAGGCCTCCGTCAGATCCAAAGAGGTTAAAAACTCGCCCTGTCGCACTGCTACAATAACGGAGCGCAGCGTTTCCATACGGAAGTGAGGCACGCGCAAACACTGATTCACAGCCTTGAGGTCCAAAATGGGCCGCAGAGCTCCACCCTTCTTTGGCACCACGAAATATATGGAGTACCGACCTAGGCCGTACTCTGCACTGGGAACTTCCACGACCGCCCCTAACTGCAGAAGTCGTTCTAAGGTGCTGCGAACTGCCAAAGTCTTTCTCTGGCCCCTGCAAGGAGACAGGACGAAGGAGTCCCAGACGGGATGCGCGAGCTCCAAGGCATACCCGTGACGAATAATTTCTAAAACCCACTGATCGGACGTAATAAGGGTCCATACGGCGAGAAACCTCCGGAGCCTCCCACCTATGGAAGTCTCCGCCGTCGGAACCCGCCTCATCTCATTGTGACTTTCAAGCTGTTGAGATGGAACCGGAGGAGAACCCTCTAGTTGCTCCCCGAAAACCTCGTAAACCTTGCGCTCGGGAAGCGAATCTGCCCCTTTGAAAGGAACCGAAGCGTGGCGACCGAAATCTGCGAAAGTCCCGAAACTGGCCTCTGAAACTTTGACCAGATCGGCCTTGTTTCGGCTTGTCCTCTGCGAGTCTACCCGCCTTAGTCTCCCCGAGATCCTTCACTAGCTTATCTAGATCTTCTCCGAATAATAACTTTCCTTTAAAGGGCAATTTACTCAGATGAGACTTAGAGGACCCGTCCGCTGCCCAATTACGCAACCAAATCAACCTGCGGGCCGCCACGACGGATGCCGTACTATTCGCGAGCGCTCTGATCAAATCATAGTGCACATCACCCAAATAAGTGGCGCCCGATTCCAGACGTCCCAACTCCTGATGCTCCTCAGGATCGAGATGGGGCGATTGACGCAACTGCTGCACCCAACGCAAACATGCACGAGCCACCCAGGCCCCACAAACAGAAACCTGTAACGACAGGGAATCGGCCTGGAAGGTCTGTTTCAGAAGACCATCAACCCTACGGTCCTGGGTATCTTTTAATGCCGCGCTGCCCTCTACCGGAACGATAGTTTTCTTAGTAACCGCCGAGACTACCGCGTCCACTCGCGGCGACCGGAACCTATCCTTGTCCTTATCGGCCAGCGGATACAGCCTATTCAGCGTACGGACTCCCCGGAGCCCAGATTCTGGCTGATCCCATTCCTCTTGAATCATCTTACCCACTACCTTATGAATCGGAAACACCACTTGGGTTTGACGGACTGCCTGAATGACGGGATCCTCGATCTCCTCATCCTGGGCTGCCGGAGACGCTAGCTTCAAGGTCCGCAGAGATTCTGTAATCAATGCTGGCAGTTCCTCCTTCCGAAGAACTCGGAAGATCTTAGATTGGTCTTCAGGCTCTACAATCTCCCCCTCCTCTAGAGCCTGTAGCCCTTCGTCAGTTTCCAAGTCAAACTCCTCGACCTCAGGCCAATCAGAATCTGCAGCCAAGGAAATCCGGGTCCTAGACCTTTTAGGTGCCGATGGGCTCTCCCCAACGTCAACCAAAGGTGCCAAAGGTGCATCCACCAAGGAAAGGGGGGGGAACACACCCCCCTTACCCTGACGCTTCAGGCAGAAGGCCTTGTGGAGCATCAAGATGAATTCTGGACAAAACTCCACTGACTCCCCCGGCTGCTGCTCTGGCAGAGCTGCCGAAGAGTCCGTCAGCTCGTCCCGGAGATCCACTCGCCCACAGGTACCAGGAGTCTCCGTCAGCGCTGCTTCTTGGACCTGCGGAGCCCTCCACCGCCTCCGTAAGGTCCATTTGCTGCTCCACAGTGGATGAAAGAGATGCACAGCCGCGGCACACACCGGTATCCGCCAGTTTGCCTCTGCGGGCACCACAGATCACGCACTGCGGTTGCCCCGCCATCAAACTGTCAATCCTGAAAACACGCAGAGCAGAAATCCTTCTATTATTATTTATTTAGTTATATAGTTAGGTTATTGGCCTTTTTTTTTTTTTTTTATTTGTAAAGTGGAATTGAACTGGAGAGGATAGATCTACCCCGCTATACTACTTAGCTATTTAAGAAAAAAAAAACCAATCGGGTACTGCAGGGTATTGGTGGCGAAAGTTCTCCTTGCTCTGTTTGCTGGAGTGGGATTAGAGTAGGTCCATTAGGGAGGCAGAGGATATTTTGTTGATGGCCTTGAAAGTCATCAGGACTACTTTATAGGTGAGCCGGCAGTAGATTGGTAGCCAGTGTAAGTCCTTTAGGATTGGGGTGATGTGATCTCTTCTAGAGGCTCCAGGTAGGAAGCGTGCAGCTGCGTTCATTGCCATCTGTAATGGGTTTAGCATGTTTTTGGGTAGGCCATGCAGGATCACATTGGCATAGTCAAAGTGGGGGGTCACCAATGCCTGAAAAACTGTTCTGAAGTCATCTGGTTGCAGCAGGGGTTGGAGATGTCGCAATGTTTGTATTTTGAGGTAAATTTGCTTGATGGTGTTGCTGATGTGCGTTTTAAATTCAAGCTGCTGGTCTAGTGTGACGCCTAGATAGCGGATGCTGTGTTTACTTGGGAGTTCAGCGTCTCCTGTCTTTAATGTAGGTGGTGGTGAGAAGGATTGATTTCTTGTAATGAACAGTACGTCCGTCTTGCTGAAGTTTATCTTGAGGCTCTGTGAGTGGAGCCAATCGGTTACGGCCTCGAAGTATTTTACTAGTGGGGAGAAATCCGGATGGTCGATCGTGAATGGAGTGAAGAGTAGTACGTTATCTGCGTAGATCAGGCATATGTTGAATGAGCGAATTATTTCACATATGGGTTGCATGTATATATTGAATAAGAGGGCGGAGAGTGAGGAGCCCTGAGGTACACCATGTTTTTGTTGGAAAGGCTTGGAGGTTGTGGATCCTGTCCGTACCTGCTGCCATCTGTCAGTTAGATAGGATTTGCACCAACTCCATGCTCAGCCGTTAATTCCCTTATCCTGAAGCCATATCAAGAGTTGCTCATGGTTTACGGAGTCAAACGCAGCAGCAATGTCCAGGAAAATTAATGCATATCCTTGTTTGATGTTGTTGATCCCCATGATCAATGTGTTGATGAGTGTGGCAAGAAGAGTTTCAACGCCATGTGATTCCCTAAAGCCATGTTGGCATGGGTCAAGGGGAGCTGTAGAGTCAATGTGGTCCTGTATTTGACGTTGGATGACCTTCTCGATTATCTTTGCTTGCAGCAGGATGCTCGATATTGGTTGGTATGATTCTGCCTTCTGGGAGTTTAGTTTGGTGTTCTTCAGAAGGGGCCGGATTGACGTCTGCTTGAGGCATGATGGGAATAGTCATGTAGAGAAGGACAGGTCAATGATCTTGGCTAATATAGGGACGATTTCCTTATGTAGTGATCTTATCCAGAATGCTGGACAAGGGTAGTTTGGAGCAGTGGTGGCAATGATGCCGGCGATGATATCCTCAATACTTGCAGCCGATGGTGTCATGAGAGAGGTAAGTGGCTTAAGTTGGGCTGGGTTGTTACTGGGGCTGGACAGCGTGGCTTTGCTGACGTTATTGGTTTTGGCCAGTAGGTAGTCTGCATAGTCCTGGGGGTGTATCATGGCTGGTTGGGAGGATGAGGGTTCCTTTGTTAGGGTCTTCACTATATTGAACAGCTCATGGGGTTTGTTAAGTGATCTGCTTAAGAGCGCGGAGTGATGTTCTTTCATTTTTGTTGATATTAAGTCCCGGCGTGTCTGCAGGTGGGAATTGTAGGCTGTCTGGTCTGCTGAGGACCGTGTGCGTCACCATTTTCTTTCTAGTTTCCTCAGCAGGTGTAGTGAAGTCCGTAGCTCGGTGGTGTACCAGCATGCAGGTTTTCTACTTCTTGGTTGCTTATTTGAGGCATATGGCTTGGCTTGGTTAGGCATGCATGCAAAGGAGCTCAAGCTGTTGTTCCATGAGGCCATTACCTCTTCAAAGTTCAGTGATGCAGCCGTGATGTTAGGAAGGACCTCTTTGATGATCGCCTCTTTGTCGAAGAGTCTGAAACGTCCTGAGGGTGCTGCTGATTTTTCGGTTACTTTCATTGTCCGTTCACTATCCTGGTGCATAGGTATTTGAAATCTGATTAGATTGTGGTCCGACCATGGGACGGGGGAGATAATTACGCTGAAGTTGTAGTTCGAGCTCACGTCTGGTCGAGGGATGAAGATGAGGTCTAGTATGTTACCTTTTCAATGGGTGGAGGCATCCACTATTTGTTCATAGCCCAGGTTGTTGAGTGCTTCAAGGAAGGCTTTGGAGTGATTATCCTGCAGGGCTGGTAGGTTAAAATCTCCCAGTACCCAGTTCGGCTTGCGTGTGTTCTTAGGGTTGGAGGCTAGGTCAATTATATTCACGAGGTCTTCAGGGGATGAAGCTGGGGCTCTGTAGATAAGGTTGATGGTATTGTGATCACCATATCCAACAGCTACATCAAGGTGTGTTGAGCTGTTAGAGCTGAGCGTTTGATACTGGAGGTCTGTTTTTACCTGAATGAAAGCACCTCTTCCTCTGCGGTCTGCTCTGTGGCATGTGTGGATTGAGAAGTCGGGGGGGATGAGTTGGTTGATGAGGACTGAATCTGAAACAGTGAGCCACGATTCTGTCACTAGCAGTATGTCTAGCTCAAGATGTGATAGGAGGTCAGTGATGACTGGCCACTTTTTACGGACAGATCGTGCGTTTATGAGGGCACACTTCAGGTTGCGTGGGTTTTGGTGTTGCTTCCCTTTGGGTTTTGTGGTGTATTGAAGTGGTATGTGGATTAAATATGGGTGAGGGTTCTGGGAGGTTTCTGTTGGTGTGTGGTGTGTGTTACTATAATGCCTCCTTCCTTGGCCTCGTATGATCGGAATCGGGTTGTGGACAGAGGCAGAGGAGAGGGAGCGATTGAGGAGGTATAGACTGGTTAGGGTTATAATGGATATGGCCATTTTCAGCAGGGGTTTGGTGCGTCCTGTGCGTGGCAGGACGTTCCTTGATGGGGAGGTGTATAAATAAAACAACCAAGGCCGTCTACAACAAAACCAAAACACTGCAATAATTCCACCCACTCCTTGAACCATTAGACTGCCACTCAGCTCTCCAAGCCTTAGTCCTACCACACTTCGACTACTGTAACTCCATCTACCAGGCCTCCCAAATTCCAACCTATTCCTGCTTCGCATTGTCTACACACAATAGCACGCATCTTCCAAGGAGATATGACGCATGATCACATCACACTCATCCTCAAGCAGTTCCATTGGCTCCTTCTCCCCAATCGCATCAAATATAAAACCCTCTTATTGAGACACAAGGCCATCCACTGCTGCCCCACCACACATCTCCACATCCTGCTCAAAATCCCACAACCTAACAGACCCAGAAGATCATCCACAAGGGACAAACTTACAATCCCCAATGCCAAAGCAAAATACAACCAACAAGCATATGGAAGAGCCTTTGAGTTCTACGCACCATCCATATGGAACACACTATCAGACATAGTACAAAGCATTACTGACCTCCACACCTTTCGCAAATATCTAAAGACTCACTTATTCACTGAACATTTTAGCCCAACAAACCAACCCCACCCCACCAAACCACTGACTCCACTCATCACCTAACAATCCCCCAAACATACCTGTTATAGTTAATGTTCAAAATATGTTCAAAATGTTGTTCAAAATATGTTCAAAATATGTTCCCTGTAAGCACACCTGTATATAGTTAAAGCATAATGTTCCTTGTAAATGTATACAGAAGTATACAATTGTTCTGTTTAAAGTTCAATGTAAACCGCCCCTGATCTCTGGAAGGGGCGGTATAGAAAAGACCGTTAAATAAATAAAATAAATAAATAAATAAATACGCATCTCATCCTGACCTCAGAATACCCTTCCTAACGGAACCTCCTACCCCCATACATACATTAAAATATTCCTCTAAGCTACTCTTTGTATATACTTAACTATACACAAAGAGTACAGTTAACTGTACTATACTACTGTATATAGTTAATTGTTCTATGTGACTACTGTTCTTTTGTTATATTTACAACACGTTCACCATTATAATTCATTACACTGCTCCTCATGCCCCTGATTTAAGCCCTCTGAATTCTTGCTTAGACCGTGTCTCTGATTGGTTTTCGTCAAAATTCCTTCATCTCATTCCTCAGACAACTCAGCTGTCTGGTTCTCCCTTGATTCCTCCTGTCCCTCCACTGTACCCTCTATCTCAGGTGTACCCATTTCATTAGCCTCCTTGATGCATTATCTTGGTGTAGCACTTGATTCTGCTTTGACCTTTCGAGAACACCTATCTATCATAATACGTAGGTGCTTTTTCCACCAATGACAGATCAGATCAGTCCACCCATTCCTAACTCTATCAGCACTCACTACCCTCCATCTGTCCCTAGTGGTTTCTCGTATCGATTATTGTAACATCATTTATGCAGGCATGCCTCTTTATCAATTCCATTGGCTCCAGCTCCTATAGAACACCGCTACCAGGATTATCCAGCATGCATCACACTATGATCACGTCACAACATTGCTCTTATCTACACTGGTTCCCAATTAAATTCCGTATTCGATACAAGCTACTCATCCTCACTCATACAGCTCTTTACAACCATACTTCCCAATATTTGACTGATTCCCTTTGGTTCCACCTTTCCTCCCGCAGCTTACAGTTCATTCATCTCAATCGGCTTCATCTTCCCTCTGTTTCCCAGGAACATCTAGATTCCACCCATAACTCCGCTTTCTTTTATTTAGGCCCATCACTCTGAAACTCTCTGCCCTCAGACATCCAACTGGAACCCTCATTTCATATATTTAAGGCTCTCCTGAAGATCCATCTCTTTCAGGTTGCCTGTGACCTCCCCTCCCCTGACCCCTAATATTCCTGTTATGCTTCACCTCCTACTTTCTCTTATACATCTCTGCTGTTATAGGATTGTGTTGCTATCCTGTCACCACTGTAGTTCCTTTCTCGCTTCATGATCCGCTGTACCCCTCTGTAGCTATTTTTGAATTGTAAACCATCCTGGTGTAATGAAGGGTGGTATATAAAGTTCTGCAATAAAGATAAAGACCCAGTGAAAAGCAATATATATAACATGCTAAATAAATAAATCTCTATCATACCTCCCCTCACCCATCTCTTTTCCAGGCTGAATAGCCCTAACCTTTTAAGCCTTTCCTCAAAGGGGTATCCTTCCATCACTTTACCATTTTGGTGGCTCTTCTCTGTACCATTTCTAATTCCACTATATCCTTTTTAAGATATGGCGACCAGCAGAACTGCACACAATATTCAAAGTGCGTTCATACCATGGAATGATACAGAGGCATTATAATATCCTTTGCTTTATTCTCCATTCCTTTCCTTAGGACTCCTAGCATTCCATTTGCTTTCTTGGCTGCCGCTGCACACTGAGTTTCAATAGGCTATCTACGATGACGTCTAAATCTTTTTCCTGAAAGTTGGTGCCTAGTGTGGAATCTTGCATCATGTAACCATAGTTTGGGTTGTTCTTTCTTAGGTGCATAACTTTGAACTTGTTCACATAAAATTTTATCTGCCATTTGGATGCCCAGTCTTCCAATTTATCAAGCTCCTCTTGCAATTTTTCACAATCCTCTTTGGTTTTAACAACTTTGAATAATTTTGTGTCCTATGCAAATCTGATCACCTCACGCATTATTCTCATTTCCAGGTCATTTATGAATATGTTAAAAAGCAGCAGACCCAGCACAGATCCCTGGGATACTCCATTATTCATTTCTCTCCATTGAAAAAATGGCTTTTCAGCCCTACCCTTTGCTTTTTATCTTTTAACCAGTTCCTGATACACAATACTACACTGTCTCCTATCCTATGATTTTTTAATTTCGCCAAGAGTCTCTCAAGAGGGACCTTGTCAAAGGCTTTCTGAAAATCCAGATTAATATACCAACCAGTTCACCTTTGTTTACCTCATTATTCACATCTTCAAAAAAATTATAACAGATTAATAAGACAAGACCTTCCCTGGCTAAATCCATGTTGGCTTTCTCCCATTAAAATATGACTATCTACATGTTCAGTAATTTTGTTCTTTATAATGGTTTCTACCATTTTGCCCAGTACTTTCTACTCAGAGACTATTTGCTATATTTTACTTTGTATGCTAAGCTGTACGTAGATTTGATTTAAATAAAAAGCTCTCTAGAAACAATTTCTTTCCCCTTAAAGACTATTTACTCTATTTTACTTTAAATGAAAAGCTCTCTAGTGATATACTAAGACCTGCCTGACTCAACAAAAACACTGAATTCTAAAATACAGATTTATCAGCTTTAATCCAAAGAATTCCCTTTTCTCCAAGATTTAGAGTATTTCCCAGAAGATAAATACTTACAAGTGCAAATCCTTTTCCAGCTGTAGCAGTCCCTTTTGGTAGTCCTTCAAGACATTCCCCAGGATCAAACAGGCGACGGCTGAGATAATCAGCCTCCACATTCTCCTTTCTTGCAATGTGTTGGGCTGACACAGCTTGTAGGTGTTCTTCGCCCAGGGAAACGAGAGTTATCTCCCGCGCAACCCCTGGGGATTTGGTTCTGCCCTGGTGCTTGACATATACCACAGCCATGTCATTGTCAGAGCGCTTTATAAATGTTTCATAGTAGTAGTAGTAGTAGTTGTACTAGTACTGGTAGTGGATGCATATTGTGCGGCCCTGAAGTAAGCTGCTAAAGGAAAGGAATGCTAGATGGATAGCCCTCAGCTTGAGGCAAATGATGGCCCATCTGGCTTTCATTCGGAACCACTAGCCTTCGGCTGTCTGGCCTAGGCAGTAAGCTCCCCAGCCTTGCGCTGGTGGTGAGTATCACCCAGAATGACATCTCAAGCTGCATTCCCATGATCATTTTGTTGGAAAAAGCCCATCATGAGAAATGGCAGCACATGCTCGGGGCAGTGGTAGACGAACGTTGTAATCCTGTGAGCACGAGGACCATCACATCAACAACATCCACTGCAGTGGTTGCAATATGTGCCTGCATCCAGGGAACCAATTCCAAGATTGAAACCATAGCTCCTAAGAGCTTCAGATAATCCCACACCCTGGAAGTTGGACTGGCCAGAAAGCCATGAAGCTGACAACTGAACTTGGACCAGCCCTCCACGGTTAAACACACTCTCCCCAATGGCGTTCAAAGCAAGCTTAAAGAACTCAAGGTCCTGAGAAGGCATCAGACAGCTCTTGCTGTGACCGACTACCCAATCAAGCTCCTCGAGGAGATATACCATGCGCTGCACCGCCTGAACTGTTTCTGGATATCTTCACCCGGATGAGCTAAAAGTCCAGGTAAGGATGTACGCAGACTCCCTTGTGCTGGAGAGCCACTGCCACCATTATCATGATCTTGGCGAATGTCCGAGGGGCGGTCACCGACGCGAGCGGAAGCACTGAACTGGAAATGTGCCCCCAGAGTCGCAAACCTCAGGTAGCGCTGCTGATCCTCCCTGATAGGAAAATGGAAGTATGCCTTTGCCAGATCCAAAGAAGTGAGGAACTTGCCCTGTCACACAATTACAGACCGCAGAATCTCCATCTGGAAGAGCGGCACCCGCAAACTGCAGTTTATTTATTTATTTACCAATTTTTCTATACCACCTTTGTCCAAAGCAGTTTACAATGAACAAACATAACAATTACATAAGAATCATTTTTACATTAAGCAAGGGATGCCAACTTGGAGATAAATATGGGGTTGACTGAAGGAAAGATATAAAACTATGACCATAGAGAAGCAGATATCATTTCCCAGGGTGGGGGGTGAAGTTCAAGGGTGATCTAAACAGTCGGGGGGGGGGGGGTAGTATGCATTAATTGAGCTTAGGTAATGTCATTGGGTCCATAGTATTCAATGAAGAGATGTGTTTTAAGTGACTTCTTTAGATCTGTAATGGATTTTGCTGCTCTTATGTTTTCTGGTAGTGAATTTCATATTGATGGAGCGTACAGGGAGAATGCTCTGTTACTGGTTTGTTGTGTCGTTTTGGTCTTGAGTGGGTGAATATTCAGTAGGTTCTGATTGTTAGATCTTCTTGGTCTTGTTGTGTGTGTTCAGCTGATTAGTTCTGTGAGGCAGGGCACAGAGAAATTGTGCAGGAGTTTGAAGGTGGTGGTGATGGATTGGTATTTTATCTGCTGTGATATTGGAAGCCAATGTAGGCTTCTTAGGATCGGTGTTATATGCTGCTGGGTTGTACTGGAAGTAAGAATTTTGGCAGCAGTATTTTGAACTAGCTGTAGTGGGAATAGAGCATTCTTTGGGAGGCCTTGGTAAATGTTTCCATAGTCAAGGTGTGGTGTAATGATGGCTTGGAGTATGGATCTGAAATCAGTTTCCTGAAGTAGGTGTCACAGGGGTTTGATGAGTTTTAGCTTCCAGTATGCCATTTTGGCTGCATTTTTGATGTGTGCGGACAAGTTGAGGTTGGTATCAATAGTTATGCCTAGATATTTTATCTCTTTTTTATTGTTATTTCAGTATCTCGTGTTCTTATCTTCTCTGGTGGCTTGTAGTTCGTATCTCTGAATATAAGTAGGGCTTCTGTTTTGCTTTTATTTACTGTGAGGTTTATTTCAGTGAGTAAGTTTGTCATTGTATTGAAGATATCAGCTATGATTGTGGGTTGGTGTTGAATGGCATGTAGAACGTGATGTCATCTGCGTATAGATGGTAGTACACGTTTAGCTTTCTTAGATAAGTTGAATGTATAAATTGAATAATAATCCTGAGAGGGCTGAACCCTGGTGGATACCTTGAGTTAACTTAAAGGGTTTTGAGTTGGTGGTGCCGACCTTTACTTGTATTGTTCTATCTGACAGGTGGGAAGTGAACCATTTTAGGATGTCATCTGTTAAACCAATGTTTCTGAGTCGGTTTAGCATAATGTGATGCGAGACTGAGTCAAAGGCTGCGCTATGTTCAGGAACATGAGAATAAATTCTTGGTGGGGCTTATCAAGGCCAGTGATGAGTCTATTGAATAAGTCTGTTAGTAGTGTGTCGATTCCATGGTGTTGGCGGAAGCCATGTTGATGTGGGTCTAGCGGGGCTTATGTATCAACATGATCTTGCAGTTGGTACTACATGTTTTTTTCAATTATTTTGGCCAGAAACGGGATGCTCGCAATTGGACGGTAAGCAGTTGAGTGAGTACTGTCTAACGAGACCTTTTTTATGATAAGTCGCATAGAGGCTTGTTTGAGTGCAGGGGAAGGTATCCTTGCTTGAGAGATATGTCTACTATCTGTAGAATGGTCTGGGCAAATTGATTGCACAGATCTTTTGGCCATGATACAGGACAGAGGTCGAGGGGGGAGGTTGTGGTATTAATGTTGTTAATGATGTCAAGTAACTCCCTTTTATTTATTGGGTTGAAGTTGCGCCATAAGTAATGTTGGTTTGTTCCGTTCTTTTGTTGAGGTGGATCATAATGCTGTAGCGTTGTCTTGCTTTGTTTGTTATGGAGGAAATCTGCCATAATTTGAGGGTCAATTTTTGTTTTTGCATTTGTTGACCCCCTTGAGATCAAGAATGGGAGGCGAAAGAACGGTCCTTCTTTGGAACAATAAAGGGAGTATCTTCTTGTGCCCCACTCCGAAGAAGACACAGGAAGAATGGCCTAGAGTTGAAGAAGACATTGAAGGGTAGCTGCATGGCTTTCTTTGCGGAGCTACAAGGGGAAATTACAAAGGAGTCCAGTGTGGGCCTTACGCATTCTAGTACATATTCCTCTCTTTTGATCTCAATGATCTGTTGTGACACAAGCCCTTTCGCACTAAAAAATAAAAATACAAAGGAGTTTGTATGGGGAGGCTTACATGGGGGCAGTGCAGAGGCAGGCAGTGGGCAATCCACAGCCCCGGATGTACAGGGCTGATTCTGGGGCCGGCAGACTGGATGGGGGACTTATTCCACCTCGGAGATGGAATAAGTCTCTCTAGACACTGATGGGAAGCTCGGCCAGGAGCAAAAAGGTGAGGAGGTGCAGGAGATTCTCCGCAGCCCGACCTGGCCATGTGAGGCCAGATCGGGGGAGAGGCTGCGGGGAAAAGCGAATGTGGTCAGTGGCCGGGGCAACTGGATGCCATGGCACCACGGCTCCATGCAGGAGCCTGACTGAGCTAGTCGGGAAGGTGCCTGTACGTGCAGACCGATGGGAATTGGGTCCCAGCCTGCACGTACAGGCTTAGACGCAATTTTGATCCCACGGTGTAAGCCAGACGTGCCATGCGGGATCAGAATCAGGTCTATCTCTGTGCATCCGGTTCCGACCGGATGCAAAGAGGCCAGGAAATGCAGAATGTAATGTGCCTCTAAACAAATGATATCATGGGCGAAGGCAAAAGAGGACTTCACTAAAAAACAGACATAAAAAGGCACCAAATCCACCTTGAGGAAGCTTAGTTACTCATCTGTAACAGGTATTCTCCAGGGACAGCAGGAATCAGTCCTCACATATGGGTGACATCAGCGCTGACGGAGACCGCACGGATCTACTCCTCAGCTTTCAAAGAAAGCTTCTGGGAGTTACACTGCGCATGCACTGTCACCTTCCCGCCCAAGGGTGCCCTCTTACCTCAGTATGATATCATAGCATAAAGCGGCAAAAAAAGAAAGAACTCCTCAGGCAGGAGGGAGGCTGTGAGGACTGATTTCTGCTATCAGCCAGGTGAGTAACTACGCTTTCTCTGGGAATAAGCAGGAAGTCAGTCCTCACATAAGGGACTCCCAAGCTATAGGCTACCGAAAAAACCTGTAAAAGTCACAGACGACCCAAAAAACGGACCATAAAGGGTAGCAAGAAGCGCTGGTTAGCTGGAAGTCTGACACTGCAGCAGCAGCAGCATCGAAGATGCAATCCCCTCTCCAGTAGCCTGGACACCACAGGCTGGAGGGAAGGAGTTGTGCTATTCCCCGAAGAGGTGGAGTACTGCCTGGCCAAAGGCACTATCCCTCTGGGTGGTCGCTTCCAAACAGTAGTGCACTGCGAAGGTGTATACCAGGGGTCTCAAACACGCGGCCCGCGGGCCGCATGCGGCCCGCGAGAGCATCTTGTGCGGCCCGCGAAGTACCGGCGAGTAAAAAAAAAAAAAATTCCAAACTTGCCGCCGCAGTATTAAGCGTCCCGCGGGCCCCTCTGCCTGGTCCTCTCCTCCCTGCAGTATCAGCTCCAAAAGCGGCGGCTTTCAGAGCCGCGAAGAGAGAGAGTTTCTCTCGCGTGGTTCTGAAGAGCAGCGCGAGAGTCTTCAGAACCGCGCGAGAGAAACTCTCTCTCTCTTCGCGGCTCTGAAAGCCGCCGCTTTTGGAGCTGAATGCTGCAGGGAGGAGAGGACCAGGCAGAGGGGCCCGCGGGACGCTTAATACTGCAGCAGCAGCAATATACATTTTTTTTTCATCTAATTTGGCTGATGGTGGGAGGGGGGTTAGGACTGGTAATGGGCTATGGGGGGGGCTATGGGGGGGGGGCTAGGACTGGTAATGGCCTATGAGGGGGGTAACTGAAAATGGGGTGATGGGGGTAACACTGAAAATGGGGTGATGGGGGGTTAGTACTGGTAATGGCCTATGAGGGGGTAACTGAAAAAGGGGTGATGGGGATAACACTGAAAATGAGGTGATGGGGGGGGTTAGGACTGGTAATGGCCTATGAGGGGGTAACTGAAAATGGGGTGATGGGGATAACACTGAAAATGAGGTGATGATGGGGGGGGTTAGGACTGGTAATGGCCTATGAGGGGGTAACTGAAACGGGGGTGATGGGGGTAACACTGAAAATGGGGTGATGGGGGGTTTAGTACTGGTAATGGCCTATGAGGGGGTAACTGAAAATGGGTGATGGGGATAACACTGAAAATGAGGTGATGGGGGGGGGGTTAGGACTGGTAATGGCCTATGAGGGGGTAACTGAAAATGGGGTGATGGGGATAACACTGAAAATGAGGTGATGGGGGGGGGGTTAGGACTGGTAATGGCCTATGAGGGGGTAACTGAAAATGGGGTGATGGGGGTAACACTGAAAATGATGTGATGGGGGGGGTTAGGACTGGTAATGGGCTATGAGGGGTAAGACTGGAAGTGGGCTATGGGGGGTTAGGACTGGTAATCGGCTATGGGGGGGCTAGGACTGATAATAGGCTGGGGGGTCTGCTAGGACTGGAAATGGGCTGAGTGGAAGGGGGGCTTGAACTGCAAATGGCTGATGGGGAGGGGGGCTTGGAATGGAAATGGGCTGTGAGGGGAGGGAGCTAGCACTGGAAATGGGCTGATGGGGGGAGCTACGATTGGAAATGGGCTGATGGGGGCTAGGACTGAAAATGGGCTGATGCAGTGACTAGAAGGGAGGGGGTGCTGTGTGGGACTGGAACTAGAAGGGAGCTGATGTTGGGGGAGGATTACAATGGGATGGAGCTGGGAGAGTGAAATGGAGAAGGGAAAATATTTTGTGTGGGAGGGAAGACAAATCTACAATTGGCCAGGTAAGTGGGGATTGAGGATGGAGGGATAAAATTTGAGTGGATGAAAATAGGAATGAGGAAAGAGCAAAAGGAGAAAGATTAATATGTTAAAGCAGATGTAGAGGGAGAATGGAAAAAGCTAGAAGAGAGAAGGACAAATGGACAGCAGACGATGGAGAGTTAGCAGAAGGCACGACGAGAAACAAGAAGAAAGTGGCTGGAACTGAAAAAAAAATGCACAAAAGGTAGAAAAATATCTTTATTTTGAATTTATTAACTGGAATATGTCAGTTCTGGGAAATGTGCATCAATAACGTCTGCGCTTTGTTTAGTACAAGAGGAAATTAATTTATAGTTTTATTTCTACAGTGTTGTTGTACATTCCAAGTTTGGCTTTTGGGGGGTCCCAGTTTAAATTGTCTTGTTTCTAAATTTTGATTCCTTGTTTGGTGATGGTGTATTCTGCATGTGTAACTGAGCTGAGGTATTCTGTTTATGTAATTCCTATTTGACATTGCTACTTGTTCTCTGTCCCCAGTAGGTCATGTATTGTTATTCTCTGAAATGTATTGATTTAATATTTGCAGTGTTGCCTTTTGATAGGTAGGGTATGGTGCTTTGTGAGTCCTGGTAGTGCTGTTAGGATATGGCGGGTTTGCTATGGGTTCTAAATGGGCAGTGTTTGTTTGTAGTAGTTCCTAATGTGCCTGGCGGTTGCCACTGGATTATAGTAATGTAGAAATCTTTTAGTCTTTCTTTATTCATACACTCATTAAGAGGCATGTTTACTAAAAGTTAGGGTATGGTAACATTATGCAAATATTTATGCAAATGAGGTCCCTTATGCAAATGAGGTCCCACGTCTCATGCGGCCCCCGGGTTATTTTACAAGTCCTCATTTGGCCCTCAAAGCAATTTGAGTTTGAGACCCCTGGTGTATACAGAGGACTAGGTGGCAGTCCAGCAGATGTCCAGTAAGGGCAATGAGCGCAGGCTGGCCACTGAGGCCTCCATGGCATGTACATTGTGTGCAGTCACATGATGCTCCAGAGAAAGCCCTGCCTGTTGATAGGTGAAAAAAATGTAGTCGGCCACCCACCGTGAGAGTGCGCACTTAGAGACAAAGAGCTGCGTTGAGCCGCGTCCTCTGGATGTAGTAAGACAAGGTACGCTTGCAATCCAGCGTGTGTAGGGAAGCATCTGTCCTGGAAGAATGAGGCCTGGTAAAGAAGGAGGGCAGAAACGACCTTTGGGGTGAGTCCGAAGTACAACCCTGTTTCTTTGGAACCTAGTGTAGGGCGCATGGGCCACTAGTACCTGCAGTTCACTTACACGCCTGGGCGAAGTGAGCGCCACCAGGAATACGACTTTCTGAGAAAGATACTTGAGATGGCAGGTAGTCAGGGGTTCAAAGGGTGGAGCCATGAGCTCCCCAACATCACAATGAGGTCCAAAGAAATGATGGAGGGATTGGGGGCCAGGAGAGGAGGAGGCCTCGTATGAACTGGCCCTACAAGGAGTGCCCCGACACAGCTTAGCAATCCACCGCATGGTGGTGAGCCGAAATGGCAGAGAGGTGTACTCTGACTGTGTTAGACTTGAGGCCAGCCCCCAACAGATGCAGAAGGTATTGTAAGAATCCGGCATCATGCAGAAGAAGGGGTTAAGACATTCATCCTCACACCAGAGCGAAAACCTTCGCCACTTATAAGCATAGGCCCACTGAGTGGAGTCCTTAAGCGAGGCAAGCAGAACATCTTCTACCACCCTGAAGAGGCAGTGATGCACTATAGCTAGCCTCTCATCATCAAGGCTGTCAGGGCAAGGGACTGGAGGTTGGAGTGCAGCAGCATCTCGCCCTCCTGTGACAGTGGGTCCCTCTGGGACAGCTGCAGAAGTAGGGGGAACAAAGTTTGCCTGGGCCGCGTGGGCGCAACAAAGATGATCGAGGCCGCTTACACTTGGATCTTGAAGAGGACCAGGGGAGCCAGGGGCATAGGCGGGAATACATACAGGAAGCCCCTGGACCAGAGGAGGAGGAAGGCGTCAGCCACCTCCCATCCCCAGACCACCCTCCACAAGCAGAAGCTTGGCAGATCCGTGTTCTCCAGACTGGCAAAGAGGTCTATCTCTGGGGTCCCCCAGTGATGGAAGACCTCCCCAAGCACTGCTGGGTACAGTCGCCACTCGTGGGGATGGAGGACCCAGCTCAGGTGGTCAGCCGGTATATTGTCCTGGCCCAGCAAGTACACCGCTCTGAGGGAGATGTTCTTCCCCTCTGTGAAGTTCAAGAGGCACACCGCCTCCCAGCAGAGGTGGTACAAGCCCGTGCCTCCCTGCTTGTTGATGTAGTACATCGCCACCTGGTTGTCCATCTGGACCTGAACTACCTGCCCAGCTAGATGGTCCTGAAAGAACCGCAGGGCGTGATAGACTGCTCTGAGTTCTAGCAGGTTGATCTGCGAGGCAACTCTCTTCCAGCAACCATTGTCCTTGAGACTGCAGGTGGTCGCAGTGGGCTTCTCAGCCCTGCTTGGGCACATCCATTGTAAGGATGCGTTGGATTGGGGGAGCCTGGAAGGGCAGGCCAGCTCTGAGGTTGAGGGGGTCCTGTCACCAGGTAAGAGACGCCGCCAGGGCCAGCATGATCTAGAAACAGTCTTCCAGATGGCCCAAAGCTTGTGTCCACTGAGCCTGCCGAATGCAGAGGCGGGCAAAGACGGTGACGTGGACAGTAGATGCCATGTGCCCCGTGGTGGAGTATCTACCTGGCCGTCACCGCTGAATCACCATGCACTGCCTGTGCTAGGGCAGACAGGCACTGTGCATGGTCCAGTGGCAGGAAGGCAGCCTGAGTGGAATCTCATAGGGCGCCAATGAACTCTAACTGCTGTGTGGGCAGAAAGCGAGACTTCGGGAAGTTGGTCACAAACCCCAGGCTCTGGAGCAGCCCTATGGTGCAATGCGTTGCGTTGCATATCTTCCCTGGTGAGCTATCTTGTATGAGCCAGTCGTCCATGTAGGGAAAGACAAATACCCCTACCCGAGCCACAACTGCCAGGCATTTTGTGAATACCCAAGGAAACGAGACTAAGCCAAAGGGGAGCATCCTGTAATGATAGTGTCGTCCACAGACAATGAATCAGAGGTACTGGCGGTGCCTTGGATGGATTAGGATGTGCGTGTAGGCATCTTTGAGGTCCAAGAAGCATAGCCAATCACCCTGCAGGTGGTAAGGCAGCAAGGTTCCAAGGGATGCTATTTTGAACTTTTCCAGGATGAGCCGGAAGCCTCCTGTTTTCTTCGGGACATGGAAATAGCGGGAGTAGAAATCCCAACCCTGAAAAGGCTGGGGAACAGGCTCCACCACCCAATCCTCGAGCAAGACTTTGAATTCTCTCTGCAGAAGCGCCCTGTGCAAGGGATCCATGGGTAATTCCCCAGCGAAGAAGGGAGGAGGCAGCTGGGAGAAGAGGCGAAGATATCCCTTCCTGACCACTTGCACCCAGGCATCTGTGGTGATGGTCGGCCACAGGTGGGCAAAGTGGCCCAGCCTGCCTCCTGTGAACCTTGTGCCTGTCACCTCCTGGGGGAGAGAGGCTATGCCTCCAAGGAGCCAAGGAGCAGCTGGGGCACTGTTTGGGGCTTGTGGGCTTTTGGTTTACAGGGGCCATGCTGGGGGGGGGGGGGGGAGAAGCATGATAGGCCTGAAACTTGGGGTAGTTCCCGTAAGCCTTCTTGGTCTTCAGGTGAAATTACTTTTTCCCCCAAAAGTCTTCCTGAGGAAAGTTCAAATGCTTTCTTGGACAGCCTGGTTCGGGTCATGAATTCCTTTTCCAGCTCATTGGGCTTCCCCATCATGGGCTTGCCTAAGAGGTTTTCTCCGTAGCAAAGGACGTCGACCAACTTGTCCTGAATCCATTGTTCCAAGTTGGACTGTAGCCAGGCAAGGCAGCAGGCACTAATGCCCACCGTAGCTACCAGAGTCACCGACTTGAAGCCATCGAAGGCCACCCGAATTTGAAACTTGGAGCACACCTTGAACAATGGCACCAGGGTCCTGAAGCGCTCAAGAGGTTTGCCTAATAACCTAGCCAAGAACCCAGAGAGCTCCTTTGCCAGGTCCCTCAGGTACATGCCCACGTACAACTGGTATGCTTCGATCCGGGCTGTGAGCATGGAGCCATGGAAACATTTTTTGCCAAAAGCATCCATAGCGTGGGCCTCCCTGCCAGGGGGGCACCTAAGAGTGCATCTTTTGGCTTTTAATATGACTCATGGCAGACTCCACCACCATGGAGTTGTGTGGCAGTTATGTCTTCTGAAATCTGGGGCTCCAGCCAATTCAATACTGCGAATCGAGTAGACTGTTCACAATCGGCACCATCACTGGGATCTTTCACATCCTCAACAGCAGCCGCTCCAGAATGGGGGGCATGGGTACAGTCAATGCCTCCAAGGAGGCGGCTTGTATTGGAGGATATTGTGATCTTCAGTACATGGCTTATCCTTGGTCATGGTCATTAAGGCAAGGACCTGGAACATCTCTCACAAACTCCAGGAAGGCTAGATCCTCCAGAGGTAACAGTCACAGATGGGGTGGCAGAAACAGATCGGAGGGGATGTTCCAATGGAGACTTGTCATCTGTTTCCCACACCGATCTGGAGTCAGAGGAATCGGCAAGTGCACCGCGGTCATCAGACCAACTTGGCATCAACAACGCCCGGCGTCGGAGCTCCTGCGCTGCTATGCCTGATGCCATGTTGGGACTCAAGGCGGTCGCTGTCAGAGTCGGCACAACTCAAGCCAACCTCTCGAGGATGGGTGGGGCATCCTCGGGTGAGGCCCTCGTGGACTGGCACAGACAACCCAGAGATACCAAGAGTTGGGCCCCACTGCACCTCGAGGCATGCAGCAAAGCTGGGTTTCAGGGCTGCCATCCTGGCCTAGATACCAGATGGCTCCGCAGCAGCTTGCGCCGGCATCGAGGATGTCGAGGTCAGCGATGGGTCCCTGGCAGGGGAATCCTGGATGGTGATTGTGTCAGGGGACCTAATCCGATCCCCCAATTCCATGGAAGACTCCTCCATCCAGGGCTGCTTGGAGGGGCACTCCCGGCTGCTGTCACCGGCGTCGGGTCAAGTGCTCCATGAATGGACACCGGAGGTCTTAATACCCATTGGGTCAGGGTTTGACCTAGACTTCGGCTTTGACGAAGCCTGCAACACATGAGATAGTTCCTCCAAGGACAACTCTGACGCCTGATGACTTTAGGGCTCCGACCGAGCCTGGGCATGGAACGATGACTCACCCAATGCCAACATTGAAGGCAGGGATTCCACCCCCAATGCCAATCCTGAGGCAGACTTACCAAACAGCTCCCCTTATCACCTTTCATGTTCCTTCCGGGTCTTAGCTGACATCAAAAGGCAGAGAGGGCAGGAAGACACATCGTGGTCTGCTCAGAGACACTTAATGCAGGTGCTGTGGCGATCCGAACAGGACACAGTGCGTTTGCACTTGCCACACTGCCAAAATCCGCTGGCCGAAGACATAGCAGGAAAAACAGCCCCCACGATATCAAACTCAGATACCTCAACCAACTAGGCCGGGAGCAAAAAACCCACGTGCCAAAAAATAAAAGGAAAAAATATACATACGCAAGCGAAAAGCCCAATGCTGAGGCGGAGGAAAGGTGATCGAACTGATCCAGGTGAAGAAACAAGAAAATTACAAAGAAAGGTAGGAAAAAAATCAACTTTATCTGGTGTGCACAGACAGCAGGTCTGCAGGGCTCCGCAGAAAAAAGAAGACTGAGGTAAGATGGCACCCTTGGGTGGGAAGGTGACCGCGCATGTGCAGAGTAACTCCCAAAAGCTCTCTTTTTTTTTTTTTTTTTAAACTTTTATTTTCATTTTACAACAAGCAAAAGAAACAACACACCAAAGGAAACAAATACAAGCATACAATAAGGAAAAGCAACCCCAATTACCCCCCACCCCTATGCTTCTTCTCTAAGCTGATAAGTATCATCATATAAGCGCTTACAAACAACAGTAATTGTACATCAAAACAAACAGAAATAGTATCTGCGATACAGAATGATCATGTGACAGAGATTTACACAGATTTAAACAGTCAGATGAGAGCATTTAGCAGTTTGAACATAGTCATTGAGCATCTTCCATTTAGACAGGTGGTGGGGAGTCTGAGCGGAAGAAGCTAACATACGAGGTATTTGCTCATATTTACTGTAGAGACAGACATGATTCCACCATTCATTGGGGCTCAGAAGGGAGCTATTTTTCCAGTATTTCGTAATTAGGGAAATAGCTATGCCCAGCATAAAGTCTAAAAGGAAGTAAGCCGATTTGGGAAGAGAGGGGATCCCCGCAGCTGAGCGGAGTCCCACTATCTTCCAAGAAAGGGGCTCTTGAAAGTGCAAAATAGATTGAATACGACCCCAGACCCGACTCCAGTAATACTGTAATGCGGGGCATTCATACATAACATGAGTTAGTGAACCAATGGCCGCATGGCATGTCCAGCATCTATTGCTCTGGGTGGCGTTCCATTTGGCTAACCTGTCAGGAGTATAGAAACATCGGTGGGCTAGAAAGAAAAGTGTCTGAGTGAGTGAGGCGGATCGAGAGACCCGTGTCACCTTGCTCCAGACTAGGCTCCATTGCTCCGGGGTCAAAGTTACATGCATTTCCCGCTCCCAGGATTTCTGTGCTGTAGGAGTGCCTCTATTTACAGTATTACATAAAGTTTTGTAAAAGTTAGATGCCACACCAGATAAGCTCCTGATAGATCGGATAATCTCCGACAATCCTTGGGTATGGGTTTCCGATGGCGGGAGCACCTTAGCACTCCGAAGACAATGCTGAAGCTGCACCCACTGAAAGTAGTGTTTCGCTGGGAGACCAAATTCAATTTGTAATTCGCTAAAAGTTTTCCAGCGACCATCATAGAACAGCTGGTTAGGGATCCAAATGCCCCTAGTGTACCAGGGGCTCCACGCCATCGGTTTATTTTGTATTTGAAATCGAGCATTGTGCCAAAGCGGGAGTCTATCTAGCGGACAAAGTCGGGAGTCTAGAGATTGCTCAAGGGTATTAAAGGCACCTAAAGTGTCTAAGAGCATTGGTGGATAGTGGGAGTCTGATGGGAGAGTCATACCAGGGAGATAAGTAAGAGGAATTGGTTTGCAAAGGTCCTCCTCTATATCTAGCCACACTGGTCTACTCGGTGTTAGGTCTTCCAGCCAACGAGCGCCTTGTTTGAGAAGAAAAGAGTGGTGGTATTTCAGGAAATCAGGGAATCTGACACCACCATTTTCTTTATCTGCTTGTAACTTATGTTTCGCTATCCTAGGTGTCTTGTTTTGCCATAAGTATCTAGTCAGAAGACCCTCTAAATCTTTATATGTACGTCGAGGTAGGAGACATGGCAGCATTTCTAAAATGTAGTTCACTTTGGGAACAATCATCATTTTAATGGTTTCTAGGCGGCCCCACCAAGTAAGTGTTAAAGGAGTCCAGCGTTGAGTAAGCGCCCGGACCTTAGAGGTTAAGTCTTTAGCATTAAAGGTGATGGTGTCTTCCAAAGGAGAGCAGTAGTGCACCCCAAGGTATTTGACCATGCGAGGTTGCCATAAAAAGGGAAAGGATTGCATATCTGCCTGATGGATCAGAGGGTTTAGTGGAAAGGCTACCGATTTGGTCCAATTTATCTTATAGCCCGAGAGTTGTGAATATTTACCAATTTGCTCTAGGACAGCCGGCACTGAGTCTAGGGAGACAAAGAGCATAAGGTCATCAGCATATGCTGAAATTTTGATTTCCCTATGAGAGAAGGGGACTCCATGAATATCCTTGGATTGCCGGATTAGTAAAGCTAAGGGTTCGAGTGCGAGATCGAAAAGAAGTGGAGACAGTGGGCATCCCTGGCGAGTACCGCGTTGCAGGGGAAATGGCTGAGACTTTAAAGCATTAGCACAGATACTAGCTGTAGGCTGTGCATACATGGTTTGGAGACAACGGAGAAAGCCTTCTCCGAATCCGTACCAGCGGAGAGTTGCAAACAAGAAGGGCCATTCTAAGCGGTCGAAGGCCTTCTCAGCATCAAGTGAGAGGCCAACCAATGGTCGATCAAGATTAACTGCGGCAGTCAGTACATGACATAGGGTCCTAGCATTATCAGCAGTTGATCTACCGGGAATAAAACCGCATTGATCTGGGTGTATTAAAGTAGACATCTTGTCAGAGAGCCGGATGGAGAGAATGGTGGCAAATATTTTATAGTCTGCGTTTAGTAGGGAAATTGGACGATAATTAGCTGTTAGTTGCCCAAAAGCTCTCTTTGAAAGCTTGGGAGTGGATCTGCGGGCTCCGTCCATGCCGACATCGTTCATATGTGAGGACCGACTTCCTGCTTGTTCCAGGAGAAACTACAATCCTTCTGGGAAAATGTTCTGTGGACAGATGAAACCAAACAAACTCTTTGGCAATGCAGACCAGTGATACATTAACAGACAAAGAAAGCATAGCTACTCACCTGTAACAGGTGAACTCCGGGAACAGCAGGAATTTAGTCTTCACATATGGGTAACGTCAGTACCGACAAAGCCCGAATAGGAACGCTCCCCGGCATCCAATAGCAAAGCTTTTGGGAGCATCCCTCTGCGCCTGCATGGCTGCCTTCCTGCCTTTCCAGCTCTCCTTCCTCAGTTGAGTTTGTAGCCGAGATAAAAGAAGAGAAAGAAGAGAAAAAGAAGACCTACAACTCCTAGGGGAGGAGGGCGGGTTGTGAAGACTAAATTCCTGCTGTTCCCGGAGATCACCTGTTACAGGTGAGTAACTACGCTATCTCCAGGAACAAGCAGGAATGTAGTCTTCACATATGGGACTCCCTAGCTTGAAGATACCAGAGAGATGACATCCGGGTGAGCTGTGGATTAAGAGTAGTTACTCACCTGTAACAGGTGTTCTCCAGAAGCAGCAGGGATCAGTCCTCATATATGGGTGATGTCGGCGCCGACGGAGCACTCGCGCGGAGCATTTCCCTAGCTTTCAAGGAAAGCCTTTGGGAATGCAGCACACATGCACGGTCCCCTTTCGACCCAAGGGTGCCACTTGCTCAGTCTGACGACATAGCTAAAAGACAGCAAAAAACAAAAAGAAGGATATGACTGCAACTCCAGGGGAGGAGGGAGGGTCGTGAGGACTGATTCCAGCTGCTCCTGGAGAACACCTGTTACAGGTGAGTAACTACTCTTTCTCCAGGACCAAGCAGGAAGTCAGTCCTCACATATGGGACTCCCCAGCTCTAGGCAACCGGGAAACCTAAGCTGAAAAAATGGCTCCCTCTCAAAAGCCTCAGCATTTGTGATAAGAATATCCTCTGAGAATGCCCCCGTACAGTAGCCCAACACAAGGGCCGGAGGGTAGGAGTTGCCTAAACCTCAAAGAGCTTACGGAGTACTGCCTGTCCGAAAGCACTGTCCCTTCGGGACTCTCTCTTGAGACAGTAATGGGCTGCAAAAGTCTGGCTTGAAGACCAAGTTGCAGCCCGGCAGATGTCTGCCAACAGAACAGAATGGAGATGAGCTACTGACGCAGCTTTCGCCCTAACACGTTGAGCCGTGACTCAACCCTGCAAAGGGAGGTCGGCTGCCTTGTATGCCCAAGCAATACAATCTGCTACCCAAGTGGACAACGTACGCTTGGAGACAGGTAACTCCATCTTATTAGGGTCAAAGGAGACAAAGAGCTGAGAAGCCCTTCGATGCACCCGTTTACGTTCTATGTAAAAAGACAATGCCCTCTTACAGTCCAGGGTATGCAAGACTGTTTCAGCCCGGCTGGTATGTGGCTTGGGAAAAAAGGTCGGAAGAACCACCTGCTGGTTGAGATAGAAAGAGGAGATCAATTTTGGAAGGAACTTCGGATGGGTCCGTAGGACCACCCTCTTCCTATAGAACAGTGTGTACAGTCTATCATAAACCAGAGCTTGTAGTTCATTCACACATCTGGCCGAGGTAAGAGCCACCAGGAAGAGCGCTTTCCAAGAAAGGAAGGGCAAATGGCAAGTAGCCATCGGCTCAAACGGTGGGCGAGTAAGTTGCTGCAAGACCACGTTCAAATCCCACTCAGGTCGCCGGTGGATGAACCGGAGGCTTGAGAAGAAGCAGACCTCTGATAAATCGGGACACCAAGGGGTGAACCGACAGAGACTGTCCCTCTGGTGAGTGGTGCGCTGATCGAGCACTGAGGTGGACCCGAACAGAGTTAGACTTAAGGCCTAGGTCTGACAGGTGAAATAGATACTGCAGTACTACTGGCACAAGGCAAGAGAAAGGATCTCCACTGCGCTGAGTACACCATACCATAAACCTACCCCACTTGAGGGCATAGGACTTTCTGGTGGACTGCCTCCTAGAGGCCAAGACAACCTCCTCAACCTCCTTAGGTAGAGGTAAGGGAGCTAGCACCAATCTTTCAGCAGCCAGGCCAACAGATTGAGGGATCTGAGATTGGGGTGCAGAAGGGAACCCTGATCTTGAGACAGGAGATCGTGTTGCAACCCCAGAGGGAATGGAGTTTCCACTGCCAACTGCAGCAGAAGTGGAAACCATGGCTGCCTTGGTCATCTGGGGGCTACCAGAATCACCGAGGCCTTGTCCCGGAGAATCTTGAACAGAGCTCGGGCCACCAGGGGCGTGGGAGGAAACGCATATAGGCAGCCCGTAGACCAAGAGATCAGAAAAGCATCTGCTGCCATCCTCAGGGGATGCGGCTGTCTGGAGCAAAACCTGGGCAGCTGACGGTTTTGTGGACTTGCAAAGAGATCGATGGATGGAAGTCCCCAGTGGAGGAAGATCTGCTGGACCACCCATGGATTCAACTGCCATTCGTGAGGCTGGAGAATCCTGCTTAGCTTGTCTGCTAGGAAATTCTCCTGACCAGGTAGATAAACTGCTTTGAGAAACATGCCTTGCTTGACTGCAAAGGAGCAAAGGGCCAGCGCCTCCTGACATAGGAGCCTGGACCCCGTGCCCCCTTGTTTGCTCACATAGAACATTGCCACCTGATTGTCCGTCTGAACTAAGACAGACTGGTGAGAGAGGGCATGAGAAAAAGTCTGTAGAGCTAAGCGGATTGCTCGCAGCTCCAAAAGATTGATTTGCTGCGTGGCCTTTCGAGGAGACCAGAGGCCTTGAGTGCATGTGCCCTGGCAATGTGCACCCCAGCCCTTTAAGGAAACATCGGTCATTAATACCCTTGTGTGTGCTGGCGCCTGAAAAGGTACCCCCCTGAGGAGGTTTGGGAGATGTAGCCACCACTGTAAGGAGTCCAAAAGTGGTTTGGACACCTTTACTCTGTCTCAGAGGTTGCCTGTGGCCTGATCTCTGAGGCACCACTGAGCAGCCCGCATGTGTAGACGGGCATTCGGAGTCACATGTACCATGTCACATGTACCGTGGATGCCCTGTGGCCCAGAATCTGCAGATAGTGCCTGGCGGAGACATGAGACTTGCTTTGGAACTGGTTGGCCAAGTCTATCAGTCTGTGGGCCCTGTCTTCGGGCAAGTAAGCTCTTGCCTGAAGGGTGTCTAAGCTTGCCCCTATAAACTCTAGGTTCTGAGAGAGGAGCAAAGTGGACTTTGCATAGTTTATGGCAAAGCCCAGATGCTGAAGAAGAGACAGTGCGAAGAGTGGCTTGTCTGGCCTCCTGGAGAGACAGGCCCCTGATGAGCCAGTCGTCCAGG
Source organism: Ichthyophis bannanicus (assembly GCA_033557465.1). NCBI lineage: Eukaryota > Metazoa > Chordata > Amphibia > Gymnophiona > Ichthyophiidae > Ichthyophis > Ichthyophis bannanicus. The sequence continues at coordinate 25,082,582 of CM066046.1, read as the reverse complement.
TATGGGAAGACAAAGCTTCCCTGGCATTTGGTGAAAACCCTGGGGGCAGAGGTTAGGCCAATGGGAAGTACCCTGTACTGAAAAAGGTTTCCTCCCACCACAAATCTGAGATATTGTCTGTGGTCTGGATGAATGAGGACGTGAGTATAAGCATCCTTTAGGTCTAAGGAGCATAGCCAGTCTCCCTGCTGGAGGTAGGGCAGCAGTATCCCAAGAGTATGCATCTTGAACTTTTCCCTCTCCAGAAACTTGTTTAGGTTTCGCAAGTCTAAGATAGGCCGGAGGCCTCCTGTCCTTTCTGGTACCAGGAAGTACCTGGAGTAGAAGCCTTGCCCTTCCAGGTGGTGAGGCACCGGTTCCACTGCCTGTTCCTTTAGAAGACTTGCCAACTCCTGAAGGAGGAGGTCCCTGTGTAGAGGGATTCTTGGAGGCTCCCCTGGGAAGTAGGGGTGGGGGTAGCTGGTGGAAGTGGAGCATGTAGCCCTTTTGGACTACGCTCAGTACCCAGGTATCCCCTGTGATGGCTGGCCTCCTGTAGGGGTACAGGGTCAGCCAACCTTCTGTGCTGAGTGGAGCCACCGGCAGAGAAGAGGCTATGCTGTGGGAGTCAAAACCCCCCTCCCTGCTGTGCAGGAGCCGGAGCTGGCAGCTTGGGGGCCTTCTGCCTACAGGGCCCATGCCCCTGCCCCTTGGCCTGCTTGCCCTGTTGGGGAGCTGGAAAGGCCCGATATTGAGGGTAGGATTTGTAGGCAGCACCCTTCCTCGGGAAAAAGGGCTTCTTTCCCGGGCCCTTCTTTTTTTGAGAAGGGGCAGAAGTCTTCCTGGACAGCCTTGTCCTAGTGAGAGTCTCAGTCTCGATTTCTGCAGCCTTTTCAGTTATGGGCTTACCGAATAGGTTGTCACCTCGGCATAGGACATCGACCAACTTGTCCTGCACCCATGACTCCAGGTCCGATGACTGTAGCCAGGCCTGACAGCGTGCACCGATGCCAGCCACGGCTACCCGTGCTGAAGAATCGAAGCCATCATGGGCTGCTCGAGAGATAAACTTCGAGCACTCTCGGATCCCTGTCGACAAGGCCTTGAACCTCTGCAAGGGTTCCTTGGAGAGGCCAGCTGAGAACCCAGCAATCTCCTTTGCCAGGTCTCTTAGGTACATGCCCATGTACAGCTGGTAAGTCTGGACATGGCAAGATAGCATAGAGCCCTGGAAGCACTTTCTACTGAGGACATCCAGGTTCCGGGCCTCCCGGCCGGGGGGCACTAAGGAGTGCATCTTCTGACTCTTCAGGCGGTGCAGGGCCGATTCCACAACCATGGAATTGTGTGGTAGCTGCACCTTTTGGAACCCAGGGCTCTTACAGACTCGATAAATGGAATCGACCCGTTTGCTAAGAACCGGCACTGAGCTGGTGCCTCCCACATATGGAAGAGCAGCTGCTCCAGTATCGGAGGAACGGTACAGTAAAGGCTTCCTTCGGAGGAAAATCATATTGGAGGGCATCGAGCTCCTCAGTTTAAGGCGCCTCCTCGGCATCCTCAGGGAATGCTAAAGCCTTGGCCATGTCCCTCATGAAGTCCGAAAACCGGGTATCCCCTGGGGGGGGACCTTCTCCGAGGCTCGGACTCCGGGGAGTCCAAAGAGACGCACCGGGTCTGGAAGATGTCTGGAGACTCCTCGTCCTCCGTCTCCCACGCCGACTCCTCCGAGGAGTCGTCGAGCAGCTCCGGCCGTGTGGGCCTCGGTGCCACCCACCCTGACGCCAAGGGCACTGGTGTCGACGACCTCGGTCCTGCATGGCAGGTCGAGGGGGACCATGACCGAGGATCGGCTCGGCCTCCGGGGTCGAATTAGACGTCGAGGTCCCGGTGGTCAGGGCAGATGCACCGGTCAGACCGGCGATCAGCACCCGCTGCTGTTCCATGAAAGCAGCCAAGCTGCTCTCCAAGGCCGTCAGCCTGAGTCCAAGCTCAGGAGACTCAGCAGCCCCCGACGTCGGTTCTCCCGGAGGAGAGTCCACGAGGACAACAGAACTTACGTGACTCGGAGACTCCGGCTCCCTGCGAGGTAGTTTGGACAGCCTCTCCGACTCTGAGCGCCCGGAGTGGCGATCAGGGCTACGCGACCTGGCCCTCGAGGACCCAGGGGCCTCCACCGACGACGCCCTCACGAACTTCTTCTTCCTTTTGTGCTCCCGGGTGGGAGACCACCTCTCAGAGGAACCACAATGGCGCTCAGGGTCAGACTCCCGAGATGTCGAGGCCTCTGATGAAGTCCGGGCCCGGCCGGACGCGGACTCTGAAAAAATTCTTTCACGTTGATGCTGATGGCTCCAAAGTGCCTTCAACGACATTTTGCCGTACGGGCCACAGACCAGCGGGTTATAGTCGGGCCCAAGGCATTGGAGGCAGCAGTCATGTGTGTCAGTGAGAGACATACGTTTCTTGCACCGATCACATTTTTTGAACCCGCTGGCAGCCATCGGGGGAAAAAGGGCCCCTGCAAGGTCAAAAGTCCGGGCTGCCAGTGAAAATAACAAAAAAGGCGCGAACGCTAGTCACAAAGGACAAAAACCGAAAAAAGAAATTCCGGACTAGATATTGGTGTACCGAGCCTAGGCAGGAAGGGGAACCGGCGTCAAACCGGATAAGTAAAAAAGCGATAATCGCAGAAAAAAATCTACTTTTCCCGGGTGACACGAACTCACGTCCGTTGGGCTCCGCAGAAAAGGAAAGACTGAGCAAGATGGAACCTTTGGGCGGGAAGGGGACCGCACATGCGTGCTGCATTCCTAAAGGCTTTCCTTGAAAGCTGGAGAAATGCTCTGAGCGAGGGCTCTGTCGGCGCCGACGTCACCCATATGTGAGGACTGACTTCCTGCTTGGTCCTGGAGAATAGACACAACTAAGTAGATAATGTATCCTCCAAGGATGTCTGGTATCGAAACCCAGGATGGGGGGGTAGGAGCTGATCTAAGTCTGAAAGAGATGCTGGAGAACTGCTTGGCTAAACAAGGCCTCCTGGTGGAAGTCCTTGTCCAGGCAATAGTGGGCAGCAAAAATGTGGACAGAAGACCATGTGGATGCTTTGCATATCTCATCAACCGCTACAGAGCGTAGATTTGCCATGGAGGCAGCCATGACTCGAACATTATATGCAGTCACGACCCTCAAGGGGGAGACCTGCACTTTCCTAAGCAAAGGAAATGCAATCCACAATGCATCTGAAGAGAGTTTGCTTAGATACTGGCAAACCCAGGTAACTCGAGTCAAAGGTGATGAAAAGTTGGGAAGCTTTTCTGTGCTCTCGAGTTCTCTGGAGATAGAAAGCCAAGGCATGTTTGCAATCCAGAGTGTGAAGGGCTGCCTCTGCCCTACAGGAATAAGGTCTAGGGAAAAAGACAGGAAGGTAGACTGTTTGGTTTAAATGGAAGGGCGAGAACACCTTTGGCATAAAGTGAGGATGAGTCCTGAGGACTACCTAATCATGATGGAATCGTGTATAAGGATGGTCAGCCACCAAAGCTTGGAGCTCACTAATGTGTCTTGCTGAACTGAGAGCAATAAGGAAGGTGACCTTCCAGGTGAGAAACTTCAGAGAGGTGGTGGCTAGAGGTTCAAAGGGCGGCTTGAGAAGCTGTCCTAGAACAATGAGATCCCATGCCACTGGAGGGGGCTTAATGGGAGGTTTGGTCAATAGAAGACCCCTCATGAAGCGTGCTACAAGCGGTTGAGAAGAGATGGGTTGACCATCGAAGGGCACGTGAGAGGCCAGATTTGCACTTAGGTGTACTCTTACCAAGTTGGTTTTAAGTCCAGAAGAGGAGTGGTGGAGAAGATACTCAAGCAACGCATCCACTGGAGCTGAGAAGGGGTTAAGTGCCTTCTGCGAACACTATAGAGAGAATCTATGCCATTTGAAGACATAGGAGTATCTGGTGGAAGGCTCTCTGGATGCTAAAAGGATATCTTTAACCTGCTGAGAGAGGTTAATATCCTGGTAGGCTATGCCTTCAGCAGCCATGCCATAAGATGGAGGGACTGTGGACTGAGATGGAGCAGTGTCCCTCCCTCCTGAAAGAAGATCTGGAGCAGATCCCAGATCTATGGGTTGAATCCGAGACAGATGTAGAAGGCGAGGATACCATGATTGTCATGGCCAGCATGGGGCTATGAGTATCATGAAGCTCCTGTCTCTCTGGAGTTTGAAAAGTGTCTTGGGAATGAGGGGAATAGGAAGAAAGGCATACAGGAAGCCTTGTCCCCAGTGGAGGTGAAAAGCATCCACCTGCTGGCTGTCTGGGGCAGGAGTCCTGGAGCAGAAGCAAGGAAGCTTGGTGTGCAAACAGGTCTATCTCTGGGGTTCCCCAGATCTGAAAGATGTGAGCTACCCTGTCTGCATGGAGAGATAACTCGTGGGGAAGAAGGACTTGACTGAGCTTGTCCGCCAAGACATTGTGTTTGCCTGGAAGATACACCGCAAGTAGATGAATGTGATGCTGTATGGCAAAAGACCACAGATGCAGGGCCTCACTGCAGAGGGTCTACTTGATTGTCTGTCTGGACTAGAACTGAGTGGAATTGAAGATGGTCCTGGAAGACCTTGAGAGCATTGTGAATGGCCCCGAGCCCCAGCAGATTTATGTGGCGTTGTGACTCCTGATGAGACAAAAACCCCTGAGTGGAGAGATTGTCCAGATGAGCTCCCCAGCCCAATTTATTTATTCATTTATTTATTTTATTTATTACAGTTTCTTATATACCGCGCTATTTAGAATCAGCGCAGTTTACATCATAACATAACGAACATAACGACAAGCTGTCAGGTTTTACATCGAACAGGAGTACAAACTTGGATAACAGGGTTAACTATATACATAAGCTATTTACACTGCAGATAATACATGTAAGGGCCATTCTGGATTGGGTCATTTCTTGGGAGGGATATCTAGGTTCAATTTGGATGCATCTGTAATCAGGGTACATTGATGTGCTGTCATCTGAAAAGGTGACCCTACCAGGAGGTTCTCTGGGGATTGCCACCACTGGAGAGACGAGATTAGGAGGGTAGAGACCATTATCTTGTCTCCCAGCCAACCTGATGACTGAGACCACTGAGAAGCCAGTGTCCATTGAGCTGCGCGCATATGAAGATGAGCATATGGGACAACATGCACGATGCCATATGAACCAGCAGTTGTGGCAGATATCGAGCAGTGAGAAACCTCTTGAGGCTTGCTTGAGATGTTAACTGATTGAGTCGTGCGCAGCGGAGTTGGCAGAATTGCCTTTGATTGCTGAGTATCTAAAAGAGCCCCTATGAACTCTAGAGTTTGAGAGGGAACAAGTTGGGACTGGAACATTTATTACAAATCCCAAGTGTTGCAGCACCTGCATTGTGCACGAAAGGGAAAGACTGGCCTCTAGAGAGGTGTTTGTGCGAATGAGCCAGTCGCCGAAGTAAGGGAAGACAAATATCCTGAGAGTTCTTAAGAATGCGGCTACTACCGCCATGCACTTTGTGAAAACTCTTGGGGCAGAAGCAAGACCTCAAGGCAGAACTCTGTATTGATAATGTCTCCCCTGAAACATGAAGCACATGAACCTTCTGTGCTGTGAGTGAATCAGAATATGAGTATAGGCCTCTTTGAGGTCCAGAGAACAGAGACAGTCCAGACTCTGGAAGAAGGGTACCTTGGGAAATCATTTTGAATTTCTCCCATATCAGGTGCTTGTTCAGTTCTCAGAGGTCCAGAATGGGCCTATATCCCCCTGTTTTCTTTGGAATGAGGAAGTAGGGAGAATAAAAGCCCATTCCCTGCTGGGATGGTGGAACCCCCTCTATTGCTCCCTGAACAAGAAGGCAGGTGATCTCTTGTAACAGAGCAGAAAGAGGGTCCTGAGAGCGGAACTCTCTTGGAGGCATCTGGGGGGGGGGGGGGCAGACTTTGCAGATGAAGCTTGTACCCCCCTCCCATACTATGGACAGCGTCCACTGCTCTGATGTGATAAGATGCCACCTGTGGGCAAAGTGATAAAGCCTGCAGGGCATGAGGGTAGGGATTTGGAATCTCCAGAGGCAGAACAGCTATTTTCTCTAGAAAGGAGTCAAAGACCCTAAGGAAGCTGGGTCTGCTGAGGTGGCTGTGACCTAGGAGTCTGAGCCTTCCGCTGCTGTTTTTTGGTGGCTGCTGCCCCTTCTGAGGAGCATGGTGTTGACACTGCACAGCAGGGGTGTAAGGAGGATAGTACTTCTTATTGAAAAAAAGCTTTCTTTACTGATTTCTTCTTAGCTGGGTTGGCCATAGACCTAGATAGTCTATTAAAAGTTGTGTTCTCAGATTCTGAGAGGCCTTGTCTTGCCAATCCTTGCCAAAAAGGTTTTCACCAGTACAATGGGTGTTACCCAGTTTGTCCTGAACCCATTGTTCAAGATCCGATGCTTGAAAACAAGCAATTCTGCATGCACCAATGCAGATAGATGAAGTTCTGCAGATGCACTCAAAACAGTCAAAGGTTGCCCTGTTAAACTTTGAAACATTTTGATGTTTATGTTTATTAACTTGATATACCGCTGTTCCAATTAGAGCACGGCGGTTTACAAAATTAATCAATATACAGGAAAGGCCAATGGGCTGGAGAAGGAAAGGAAGTTACAAAGTGCGACAGGAAAGCACTCAAGACACTTAAATAGACATGGCTAAGGAGAGAGAGGAGGGAGAGAGAGGGGGAAGGGAAAAAATTCACACAAAAGGGGAGGGGAGGTCAAAAGCAGTGGAGAAGAGGTGTGTTTTTAGATCTCTTTTGAAAGTGGGGTAATGTTGTTCGAGTCTGAGGGGAAGGGGTAGAGAGTTCCAATAAGTAGGGCCGACAAAGAAGAAGGCAGAGGAGCGTGTGGATTGTAGGTGGGCACGTGATGGTGAGGGGAGGTGAAGGCGGTTGATATGGATTGAACGAAGTGAGCGAGTGGGAGTACGAAATTGAAGTAGGTCTGCCAGATATTGGGGGGTCCGGTTGTATAGGGCTTGGTGAACCAGTGTGAGGATTTTGTAGCATATGCAAAATTGCAGGGGAAGCCAGTGTAGGTGAAGAAAGAGAGGGGTGATATGATCACAGAGAGAGGAGTGAAAAATAAGGCATACAGCAGTGTTTTGAATACGTTGGAGGCGATGAAGTTGTGAAAGAGGAAGTCCAGCGAGGACTGAGTTGCAGAACTCGACGCGTGACATTACCAAAGAAAGAAGAAGGGTGGTGAGGGCTTCAGGGGTGAGAAAGGGGCGAATAGATCGTATCTGTCGAAGAAAGAAATAGGAGGTCTTTGTAATGTGGGAGATTTGAGCATGAAAGGAAAGATCAGAGCCGAAAATTACACCTAGATAGCGAAAGCTTGTGACAAGAGGAATCGGTGAGCCTGAAAAAGAGGGGGTGATCAGAGGGGGAGGGCTGCCATGAGTAAACCAGATGGCTACTGTTTTCGTTAGATTTAGATGCAGGCAGTTTAAAGTGAGCCACTTAGCGACAGCTGAAAGACAGGAGTTGAGTAGAACAAGATCAGGATGGAGGGGGGAGGTGTGATGCAGGAGGAGATGATCATCGGCGTAATAAAACACAGGAATAACAAACTGCTGGACCAGAAGTGCCAGTGGTGCTAGGAATATGTTGAAAAGAAGAGGTGCCAAAACAGATCCCTGGGGGACACCACAGAACAGTGGGAAAGGCGTCGGAGGGAGTTGGTGGGACAGAAGAGGAGACTACTGTGCAGGAGCAGGAAGAGAGAAAAGAGTGGAACCAATGATAGACTGTGCTACGGAGACCAGCTTCGCGTAGACAAGAGAGAAGAGAGTGATCAACTAAGTCAAATGCCGCTGAAAGGTCTAAGGATACCGCCACCGAGAGGTCACCATGATCGTGAGCTACATGGAATTTGTTAAGGAAGCCCAAGAGGACAGTCTCTACACTGTTTCCTTGTCGGAAGCCTGACTGACAGGGGTGAAGAAAGTGAGTAGAATAGAGGTGCTGTGACAATTGTGCGAAGACAGTTTTCTCAAGTATCTTAGAGAGGAAGGGAAGATTGGAGACTGGGCGATAGTAAGTAGGGATCTGGGGATCAAGAGAGGGCTTCTTCAGGATGGGACGGATAAGAGCATGATTCCAAGGGTGAGGGAAAACAGCTGTGGAGAGATTGGCGTTAATCATGGTGAGGATATGGGGAATGAAAGCAAGGGAGGGGGTGAGAAGCCAAGAAGAAGGGATCGGGTCAAGTGGGCAGAAGGTTTTGTTAGAAGAGGATATTAATCCCATAAGTTCTGAGGTAGAAATAGAGTGAACAGATGTCCAGGTATGGGAGAGCTGAGACGTTGGGGGGGGGGGGGGAGATTGGGGGAGGAGAGGAGATGGGCGGAGGACAGTGAGGCAGGGACGTTCTTAAGTCCAGAACTTTGTTGCTAAAGAAGGTAGCAAGTTGAGAGGGAGGAGGAAATGATGGAGGTGGAGCAAGGGTAGAGCTAGACTGTAGGGACGTGAGGACCATGTACAGGTGACGGGTCTGATTAGGTGCAGAGGAAATAGCGGTGGAAAAGTAAGACTGTTTAGCCTTGTGGACTTGTCATCGGTAGTGGCCATAGTTAGTTTTAAAGTTGGACAGGGTAGATAAAGAAGGCGACTTCTGCCAGAGGCGCTCTGTGTATCGGAGTTGAGTCCGGAGAAGACGGAGACCAGCATGGAACCATGGTTGAGAAGAGCGATGGGATATGGCACATGGCTGGAGAGGAACCAGGTGATCGAGAGCAGTAGAGAGGCAGGAAGACCAGGTAGAGGCTTGTGAGTTTGGGGAGAGGGCAGGAAAATCTGAGGGCAAGAGATCCGGTGCAGGTGGAAAGTTCTGGAGGGTAAGGGGAGTAATACAACGGGAAAGTCGATGAGTGGAGGGAGGGGGTAAGAGAGAAGCCTGAGAAGGTGAGGCGGATGGAGGTGGGGAGCAATTAAAAGTTAGGCAAAAATGATCAGTCCAGGGGAGAGGGATGGCCTGAAGAGACTGTATGTGGAAGGGGAGAGAGAGTGGAGAAAGAATGAGATCTAGAGTGTGACCTGCAGAGTGGGTGGGAAAGAGGACGTGCTGATGAAGAGACAAATCTTGCATGAGTGAAATAAAGGAGAGATCCCTAGAGGAGAAAGGAGAGTCCAAATGAAGGTTAAAATCTCCTGTAATGAGTAAATGGGGGAATATCAGTGATAAATCAGAAATTGATAAGAAGAGGGAGTCCCAGAGATCAGAGCATAAACCGGGAGGGGAGTATACAAGAAGAATATGCAGGGGAGATGGGGTAAGAAGGCAAATGAGTAGGGCCTCAGGATAGTGTAGGGCAGGGGATGAGATCTGTGAGAAAGGAATAGAAGCACGGAGAATAGCCGCCACTCCGCCGCCCGTACGACCTGTGCGGAGGACAGAGATGGCAGAGAAGTCAGGGGGAAGGCTGCGAGTCAAGAGGGGATCTTCCCCTTCTTTCAGCCAGGTTTCTGTAAGAAGGAGGTCCAGAGATTCACGGACAACAAGGTCCGAGACCAAAAGAGTTTTGGATCGCAAAGATCGGCAGTTGAGGAGACCTAGTTTGAGAGGGGAGGGGCTGGCAGCGGCCTGCGGCTGAGGAAAATGAGAAGGATATGCACTGAATAAGGTTGGCAGGATAGTGGTAAAGAGATCGTGGAGGCAGAGGGTGAAAAGTCTGGGTGATAGGGTAGTTACCCCAAAGAACCGGGATAGAATGCACGGATGCAGAAATGGAGGTGGGGACTGGTACTGGGGAATGTGGGAATTACGTCAAGATCCTACCTGAAAGGGTATAGGCATGGCTTGGTTGCAGGAGAAGAGGAGAGAGATAAACCATAGACTAAGTCCATGATATGAAAAGAGTGTTCTCAGGACAGAGGAAATGATTGCCCCCGCGGAGGCACCCCAAGAAGCGCACCTAAGGAGCACAACGGCGTTTGTCTTTTATGGATGGGATGGGTACCTTGCCGAGCGCGGCCGCGATCCCGCAGTCACATCACTTCCTGTGAGGTCAGAGGTGATACTGTGGCTGAGGGGAGCCTGTTAAAACACAAATGAGACAAAACCGATAACAGTAGCAGTAGTAAGGTACAGTAAGAAGGCATAAGCAGGCAGTAGACTCTGGCTGCCGGCGCTTGTCTTTTATGGATGGGATGGGTACCTTGCCGAGCGCGGCCACGATCCCGCAGTCATATCACTTCCTGTGAGGTCAGAGGTGATACTGTGGCTGAGGGGAGCTTTGCCGAGCGCGGCTGCAATCCTGCGGTCGCGTCACTTCCTGTGAGGTCAGAGGTGATACTGTGGCTGAGGGGAGCCTCCACCTGCCATCAGTGATCGACGCCAGAGAGTTGTTTAACAAGGCCGAGATAATCTGCTCTCTTGTCATCAGGGAGAAGAGGAGCCAATAACTCCAAATCCCTAGCCACCTCTCTGAGGAACATACCCATATAGAGTATGCAGGAACTGATTCTAGCTGATAACATGGTGGCCTGAAAGCAACATTGACCAAAGGAGTCGAGGGTTCTCAATTCCCTACCTGAAGGGTTTGAGGTCTGTGTCTTAGCACTCTTTATCCGATGCATTGCCGATTCTACTACCATGGAATGGTGTGGTAATTGCATCTTTTGGAAACCAGGACACTCCGGTACACGATACATGGTATTGAGTCGTCGGGTATGTGGAGAAGCGGTAAGGGGCGTTTCCCACATACGAAGCATAAGGTCATGAAGAATGCGATGAATAGGGGAGTTGCAGCTTCCTTCGGGGCTGCAGGGTACTGAAGAATTTCAAGTTCTTCAGCTCTAGGCTTTCTCCGATATCACAGTTATGGACAGACCCCCAGCAACATCGCAAATAAAGTCTTGGAAAGACATGTTCTCTGGAGGGGACATGCGACGTTGTGGGGATGGAGATGGGTCTTCCGGGAGAGTTCTCACGTCCTGGGTATCGGCCGATTCCTCATCCAAGGAATCGGAGTCCAAAGACTCAAAGTACCAACGGGCAGGATATTTGGGCTGTATCCATACCCGATACCAATCAAAATCGGTAGCTGAAGATGGCAGTGCTGGAAACTCAGTACCGGAAACAGATTTGAGGGCCAGCATAGGTGGTAGCGTGGTAAGCCGCAAAAAAGTCAATGCAGGCTGTGTCGTACCAGAGCCAGTACCGGTGCCTGACGGATCGGCTGTAAAGCGCAGTTACTCACCTGCAACAGGTGTTCTCCAGGGACAGCAGGAATCAGTCCTCACATATGGGTGACGTCGGTGCCGATGGAGCCCTTGTGCGGAGCAATTCCCCAGCTTTCAAAGAAAGCCTTTGGGATTGCATCGCGCATGCGCGGTCCCCTTCCCGCCCAAGGGTGCCATCTTGCTCAGTTGTATGACATAGCTAAAAAGACGGCAAAAATGAGAAAAATTTAATCAAAGGACTGCAACTCCAGGGGAGGAGGGAGGGTCGTGAGGACTGATTCCTGCTGTCCCTGGAGAACACCTATTACAGGTGAGCAACTATGCTTTTTCCAGGAACAAGCAGAAAGTCAGTCCTCACATATGGGACTCCCTACCTATAGGCTACCGAGAACCCATAGCTGAAAATGGCTCCCTCTAGAAGAGCTGCAGCAGCAGTGATAGGATCTTTCTCTGAGAACACAACCCCCACGGTAGCCTGACACCAAAAGGTAGGAGGGTAGGAGTTGCCTAAACCTCAAATAGGTTACGGAGTACCGCCTGACCGAAAACACTGTACCGCCAGGACTCTCTCGCCAGGTAGTAGTGGATTGCAAAAGTCTGGCTTGAAGACCAAGTTGCGGCCTGGCAGATGTCTGCCAATGGAACAGAGCGGTGGTTAGTCACTGATGCGGCCTTAGCCCTGACAGAGTGGGCCGTGATTCGGCCTTGGAGCTGGAGGTCAGCTGCCCTGTACGCCCAGGCGATGTAGTCTGCCACCCAGGTGGATAATGTGCGCTTGGAGACAGGTAGACCCAGTTTACTAGGGTCATAAGAGACAAAGAGCTGGGAAGCTCTCCGGTGTCCCCGCGTACGCTCCAGGTAAAAGGCGAGCGCCCTCTTACAGTTCAGGGTATGCAGAACCGCTTCTGCCCTGCTGGTATGTGGCCTGGGGAAGAAGGTTAGAAGAACCACTTCTTGATTAAGGTGAAACGAGGAAACCACTTTTGGGAGGAACTTGGGTTGAGTACAGAGGACCACCCTGTTTTTGTAAAACCGTGTGTACGGTCTATCCGAAATTAAGCTTGCAGCTCACTCACACGTCGAGCAGATGTGAGCGCCACCAGAAAGAGTGCTTTCCAGGAAAGGAAGCAGAGAGGACAGGTGGACAATGGTTCAAAAGGTGGGCAAGTAAGCCGCTGCAAGACCACATTTAAGTCCCACTCTGTAGCTGGTGGGCGAATTGGAGGCCTCTGAGTAATCAGTATACCAAAGGGTGAGTTGAAAGAGGCTGCCCATCCACTGGAGAGTGGTGAGCTGATAGCGCACTCAGGTTGACCTTGACCGAGTTAGACTTGAGGCCTAACTCCGAGAGGTGGAGCAAGTACTGCAATACCTGAGATACTTGACAAGTGAACGGGTTCTGCTCATTCCGAGCACACCACCATTCAAATCTAAGCCACTTGAGCGCATAGGATTTTCTAGTAGATTGCCTCCTAAAGGCCAGCAACACCTCCTCAACCTCCTTAGGAAGGAGTAGAGGAGCAAGTACTACCCTCTCAGCAGCCAGGCCATTAAGTTGAGAGATCTGAGATTGGGGTGTAGCAAGGAACCCTGTTCCTGGGTCAAGAGGTCGGGTTGCACCCCCAGTGGGAGTGGAGTTTCTACCGCCAGCTGAAGGAGAAGCGGAAACCAAGGCTGTCTGGGCCACCTGGGGGCTACCAGGATGACCGAGGCCTTGTCCTGAAGAGTCTTGAACAGAGTGCATGCCACCAGGGGCATAGGTGGGAACGCATAGAGAAGGCCCTGCGCCCACGAGATCAGGAAAGCATCCGCCGCCACGCTCAGTGGATGCGGCTGCCTCGAGCAGAACCGGGGCAACTGATGGTTTTGCGGACTTGCAAAGAGATCCATGGATGGGAGACCCCAAAGGATGAAGATCCGATGGGCTACATCCCGGTTCAGCTGCCATTCGTAAGGCTGAAGAATCCTGCTCAACTTGTCGGCCAGGAGGTTCTCCTGACCGGGCAGATAAACTGCCCTTAGGGACATGTGATGTGCCACTGCAAAAGAGCAGAAGTCCAGAGTTTCCTGGCATAGGATGCGAGATCCTGTGCCCCACTGTTTGTTGATGCAGAATTTTCTTGTGGAAAATTGCAAGAGGATCTTGATAAATTGGAAGACTGGGCATCAAAATGACAGATGAAATTTAATGTGGACAAGTGCAAAGTTATGCACCTAGGGAAGAACAACCCAAACTATGGTTACACAATGCAAGGTTACACATTAGGAACCACCACCCAGGAAAAAGATTTAGGTGTCATTGTGGATAACATGTTAAAACCTTCGGCCCAGTGTGCAGCGGCAGCCAAGAGAGCAAATAAAATGCTAGGTATCATAAGGAAAGGAATGGAAAATAAAACAAAAGATATTATAATGCCTCTATACCGTTCCATGGTGAGACCGCACCTTGAATATTGTGTGCAATTCTGGTCGCCGTATCTTAAAAAGGATATAGCGTTATTAGAAAAGGTTCAGAGAAGAGCCACCAAAATGGTAAAGGGGATGGAAGGATACTCCTATGAAGAAAGGCTAAAAAGGTTAGGGCTCTTTAACCTGGAAAAGAGACGGCTGAGGGGAGATATGATAGAAGTCTATAAATTAATAAATGAAGTGGAACGGGTAAATGTAGATTGACTCTTTACGTTATCAGAATATAGAAAGACTAGGGGACATGCAATGAAGCTACAGGGTAAACTATTTAAGACTAATAAAAGAAAATATTTTTTCACTCAACATGTAATCAAACTCTGGAATTTGTTACCGGAGGATGTAGTAAAGGCTGTTAGTGTAGCTGGGTTTAAAAAAGGTTTGGACAAGTTCCTGGAGGAAAGGTCCATAAAACATTATTAAGAAGGGACCCAGGATATCAATGCTTGACCCAGTTACAAGCATTGAAGAACCTGTGTCTTTTGGGGAAACTGCTAAGTACGTATGACCTAGATTGGCCACTGTTGGAAACAGGATACTGGGCTTGATGGACCTTGGTCTGACCCAGTATGGCATATCTTATGTTCTTATCGCTACCTGATTGTCTGTCTGTATCAGCACCGACTGATGTGCAAGAAGATGACAGAAGGCTTGAAGAGCTAGGCAGATGGCTCGAAGCTCTAGAAGATTGATCTGAAGTGCGGCCTCTGGCAAGGACCAAAGACCCTGAGTGCATGAACCCTGGCAATGGGCACCCCAGCCCAGCAAGGAGGCATCTGTCATCAGCACTCTGGTGTGAGGGGGAGGTTGGAACAGTATTCCCTGAAGCAAGTTGGGAGGGGGGGGGGGGGGTGAAGCCACCATTGCAAGGCTGTCACCAGTAGCTTGGAAATCGCTACTCTGTCTCTGAGGCGGCCAGTGGCTTGCGTCCACTGGTCTCTGAGGCTCCATTGAGCTGTGCGCAAGTGGAATCGAGCATATGGAGTCACATGTACTGTGGAGGCCATGTGGCCCAGGAGGCGTAGGAAGACCCTTGCAGAGACCTGAGGTTTGTGCTGGATCTGCTGTACCAAGTCCAGCAAACGGCTCGCCCTGTCCAGCGGTAGGTACGCACTTGCCGGAAGTGTGTCCAGTCTTGCCCCTGTGAACTCCAAGGTTTGAATGGGGAGAAAAGTGGACTTTTCATGATTTATCACAAACCCTAGGTGCTGGAGCAGGGTGACTGTGCGAGCAGTGGCCTGCTGTGCCTCCTGTGCCAATTGGTCCCTGATGAGCCAGTCGTCCAGGTATGGAGAGACAAAGACTTCCTGGCTTCTGAGGAAGGCCGCCACCACTGCTAGGCATTTGGTAAATACTCTGGGAGCGGAAGCTAGGCCAAAGGGAAGCACCTTGTACTGGAAGTGGTTTCCTCCAACCACAAACCTGAGGTATTGTCTGTGGTCTGGGTGTATGAGGATGTGAGTATAAGCACCCTTTAAATCCAAGGAGCATAGCCAGTCTCCCTGGTGGAGGTAAGGCAGTAGGATCCCAAGGGAAAGCATCTTGAACTTTTCCCTCACCAGGAACTTGTTCAGATTCCGCAAGTCCAGGATGGGGCATAGGCTTCCTTTTCTTTTTGGTATGAGGAAATACCTGGAGCAGAAGCCTTGCCCTTGCAGGTGGTGGGACACTGGTTCCACCGCCTGATCCTTTAGTAGACCTGTCAACTCCTGCAGGAGGAGGTTCCTGTGAAGAGGGGCCTGACAGGTTCTCCTGGGAAAAAGAAGGTGGGAACCTGGTTGAAATGAAGTAAATAGCCCTGCTGGACTACTTTCAAAACCAAAGTGTCGGTAGTAAATTGCTGGCCACCTGTGAGCGTACAGGGCCAGCCTTCCTCCTGTGCAGGGCCAAACCACTGGTGGGAGAGGAGCTATGCACTGGGAGTCAAAAAACCCCTCCCGGCTGGGTAGGAGCCGGAGCTGGAGGCTTGGGGGTCTTCGGCTTACGTGGGCCATGCCCCTGTCCCCTGGCCTGCTGCCCCTGTTGGGGAGCTGGGATGGCCTGGTAAGTGAGGTAGTTTCTGTAAGCCGCACCCTTCCTCGGGAAAAAGGGCTTTTTCCCCCGAGGCCTTCTTCTTGTGAGAAGGTGCAGATGTCTTCTTCGACAACCTTGTCCGGGTCAAGTACTCGGACTCGATTTCTCCAGCTTTTTCAGTCATGGGCTTGCTGAAGAGGTTGTCTCCTCGGCACGGGACAATGACCAACTTGTCCTGAACCCATGGCTCCAGGTCCGACGACATGAGCCAGGCCTGACGGCGTGCACCGATGCCAGCCGCGGCTACTCGGGCCGAAGCCTCGCAGCCCTTGTAAGCTGCTCGAGACATGAACTTCGAGCACTCTCGGATCCCCATGGACAAGGCTTTGAAGCACTGCAAGGGTTCCTCGGATAGGCCAGCCGAGAACCCGGCAATCTCCTTTGCCAGGTCCCGCAAGTACATGCCCATGTACAGCTGATAAGTTTGGACACAGCATGGCAGCATCGAGCCCTGGTAGCACTTTCTGCCGAGGGCGTCCCGGTTTCGGGCCTCCGGGCTGGGAGGCACCAAGGAATGCGTCATTTGGCTTTTCAGCCATTGCATGGCCGATTCCACAACCATGGAGTTGTGCGGCAGCTGCGCTTTCTGGAACACAGGACTCTTGCGGACTCGATAGATGGAATCGACCCACTTGCTGAGCACCGGCATCGAGGCCAGGCACTCCCACATGCGGAGCATCAGCCGTTCCAACATCGGAGGCACCGGTACAGTAAGGGCCTCCTCGGCTCGAGGCTCCTCCTCGGCATCTGCAGGGAATGCCAAAGCATTGGCCATGTCCCTGACGAAGTCCGAGAACCGAGTATCCTCCGGAGGGGACCTATTCCGAGGCTCCGAACCCGGAGAATCCGATGGGATACACTGGGTTCGGTAGGTGTCTGGGGAGTATTCCTCCTCCGTCTCCCATACCGAGTCCTTCGAGGGACCCGGCCTTGAGGGCTTCGAGCCCGACCGCCCCGACGCTGAGGGCACCGGCTTCGACGACCTCAGTCCCGAACGGGAGGTCGAGGGGGACTTTGGCCGAGGATCCACTCGAGGATCGGCTCGGCCTCCGGTGTTGGCTTTGACGTCGAAGTCCCGGTGGTCGGGGCGAAGCCGGCCATCAGCCCCCGCTGCTGCTCCATGAAGACAGCCATGCTGCTCTCCAGTGTCGCCAACCTGAGATCGAGCTCAGAAGGCTCCACAACTCCCGGCTCAACGCCGGCTCTCCTGGAGGAGAGTCCACAAGGACAACAGAAGTTACCTTGTCCGACATCTCCAGCTCCTTGCGAGGTAGTATGGCCAGCCACTCCGACTCCGAGGACCCAGGGCGGCGGTCCGGGCTCCGCGGCCTGGAACCCAAGGGCCCAAGCCGATCAGAGGTGTCCAGCGACGCCACCCTCACAATTTTCTTCTTCCTCCGGTGTTCCCTGGAGGGAGACCCCTGCTCAGAAGACCCACGACGGTGCTCAGGCTACGATTTCCGAGATGTCGAGGCTTCTGACGAGGTCCGGGCCCGGGCGGATGCGGACTCAGGAAAGATCCTGTCATGCTGATGCTGCCTGCTCTTCAAAGATTTTGAAGACATCTTACCTTATGGCCCACAGACCACCGGGTCATGGTCGGGGCCAAGGCATCAGAGGCAGCAGTCATGTGTGTCGGTGAGAGACATCAACTTCTTACACCAATCACACTTTTTAAACCCGCTGGAAGCCATCGGGGGAAAAAGGGCCCCTGCGAGGTCAAACGACCGGGCTGCCAGTGAAAAATAAAAAGATAAAAAGAGCGCAAACGCTAGTCACGAAGGACAAAAACAAAAAATGTGAACGGACTCAATACCAGTGTACCGAGCCGAAGGCGGGAAGCGGAACCGGTGTCGAACCGGGAAACTGAAAAAAATAAATCAACTTTTCTACTTTTTCCATGGTGAAAACAGGACCACGTCCGTTGGGCTCCGCGGAAAAAAGAAGACTGAGCAAGATTGCACCCTTGAACGGGAAGGGGACTGCACATGCGTGATGCAATCCCAAAGGCTTTCTTTGAAAGCTGGGGAATTGCTCCGCACGAGGGCTCTGCCGGCGCCAACGTCATCTGTATGTGAGGACTGACTTCCTGCTTGTTCCTGGAGAAAGGCTTTACCGGTATGGAGGCTGCCAGTAAGGCCACTAAGCTACGCTCAATAGCCAGGATTTGTTGATCCATGGAACTTGCCGATGCTTGGGTATCAGTACCGGAATTGCAGGGCACAATCACTGAGCATGGGACCAGGAGCTCTCCAGAGGTGGATGCCTCGGGAGCATCCTGGGACCCCACTAAGGCTTTCTAGGCAAGGTCCACCTGCCGAGGTTGTTTTGCCAGTGTGTCCCCCTCTAGGGCAATGCCCGAGGCATCTTGATGCTTAGAAGGAGATCTACCCTTGGAGGGCCAACCAGTCTTCGAAGACGACCTAGGTTTCGAAACCTGAGATCCTTAGGAGGAAGATGAAGCTCTCAATGATGTCGATGCTAAAGATGCTGCATCGGAGGCAAGAGGGTACCTAGAGTTTCAGCTCGATTTTGTAGGCCTCTGTCATCTTCCTGCAAAAAAAGACACTCTGACGGGTAGATGATCTGGACCTAAGCATTTTAGGCACCAGTCATGGGTGTCTGTGGCCAAAATGGTACTGCCACATTTTGAACACTTTTTAAAACTACTGTATAGTTTTTCCATTTTGTCTATGACAAAAGGGGAGGCCTAGGCCTAAGATGGCGTCGATACGCCTGAAGGAAGAAAAAAAACTCCTTCCCACAGATTTTTTTTTCTTTTCTAGAAAGAAAGTAGAAAAGAAGAGTACCAACAGGGGTCAGTACCAGCGTCGACGGGAAGGCAGACGAGACCACAAAAAAATAAGAAAAAACACAAATTTTCTGCGGTGACAGGAATTGCTTCTTGTCGGCTCTGTGGAAAACGAAGAACTGAGGAGGGAGAGCTGGAAAGGCGGGAAGGCAGCTACGCAGGCGCAGTGGGATGCTCCCAAAAGCTTTCCTATTGGACGTTGGGGAGCATTCCCACGTGGGCTCTGTCAGTACCAACATTACAAATATGTGAAGACTACATTCCTGCTTGTTCCTGGAAATATGAAGCTTATAAGGAAAAAAAACCCACCCTTCCTAAATATGGTGGAGGTTCCATAATCTTGTGAGGCTGTTTTGCTGCCTCAGGAACTGGAGGCCTGGACTATATTAAGGAATCATGATGTCAGAGGACTACCAAGATATTTTTGGAGCAAAATATGCTACCTAATGTCAGAAAGCTAATTCAGAATCAAAGGTCATGGGTCCTCCAGAAGGACAATGACCCAAAACATACATCCAAAAGAACAAAAGAATGGTTAAAAAGGAACAAATGGACTGTTTTAAACTGGACAGCAATGAGTTCTGATCTCAATCCAATTGAGAACCTTTGGAAAGAGATGAAATCTGCCATTGATAAAAGGAATCCTGGAAACATTTATGAGCTGGAACAAATTGCAGTTGAAGAGTTGAAGAAACCACCAGCAGACAGATGTATGACGGTTATAGATGGCTACAAGAAACATTTTGAGGCTTTCATAACTGCCAAGGTTTGTGTAACCAAATATTAGTGAAGGGTGCCATTAAGAACATAAGATATGCAATACTGGGTCAGACCAAGGTCTATCAAGCCCAGTATCCTGTTTCCAACAGTGACCAATCTAGGTCACAAGTACCTAGCAGTTTCCCCAAAGTACACAGGTTCCACAATGCTTGCTTGTATTATGGCAAGCAGTGGATTTCCCAAGTCACCTTCCTCCAGGAACTTGTCCAAATCTTTTTTAAACCCAGCTACACTAACAGCTTTTACTACATCCTCTGGTAACAAATTCCAGAGTTATGCATTGAGTGAAAAAATATTTTCTCTTATTAGTCTTAAATAGGTTACACTGTAGATTTATTGCATGTCCCCTAATCTTTCTATATTTTGATGGCGTAAGCAATCGATCTCTGCTTACCTGTTCCACTGCATTCATTAATTTATAGAGCTCTATCATATTTCCCCTCAGCCGTCTCTTTTCCAGGTTGAAGAGCTCTAACCTTTTTAGCTTCTCCTCATAGGGGTATCTTTCCATCCCCTTTACCATTTTACTGGCTCTTCTCTGTACCTTTTCTAACAACATTATATCCTTTGTAAGATATGACGACCAGAATTGCACACAATGTTCAAGGCGCGGTGGCACCATGGAACAATAAGAGGCATTTATAATATCCTTTGTTTTATTCTCCATTCCTGTCCTTATGATTCCTAGCATTCTATTTGCTTTCTTGGCTGCCGCTGCACACTTAGCGGAGGGTTTCAACATGCTATCCATGAAGATGCCTAAATCTTTTTCCTACGTGGTGGTTCCTAATAATGAACCTTGCATTGTGAAACATAGTTTGGATTGTTCTTTCCTAGGCACATAACTTTGCACTTCTTCACATTAAATTTCATCTGCCATTTGAACATCCAGTCTTCCAATTTATCAAGGTCTTCTTGTAATTTTTCACAATCATCTTACGTTTTAACAACTTTGAATAATTTTGTGTCATCTGCAAATTTGATTACCTCACTAGTTATTCCCATTTCCAGGTCATTTACGAATATCTTAAAAACAGCGGACCCAACACATATCCCTGCGGTACTCCACTATTCACCTTTCTCCATTAGGAAAATGGCCATTTAGCCCTACCCTCTGCTTTCTATCTTTAAACCAGTTCCTGATCCACAATAGTACACTGCCTCCTATCCCATGACTTTTAATTTCACCAAGAGTTTCTCATGAGGGACCTTGTCAAAGACTTTCTGAAAATCCAGATACACTGTATCAACTGACACACCTTTGTCTACCTGTTTATTCACACCTTCAAAAAAATATAACAGATTAGTAAGACAAGTCCTTCCTTGGCTAAAGCCATGTTGGCTGTCTCCCATTAAGCCATGACCATCTACATCAGGGGTCTCAAACTCCAGTCCTGGAGGGCCACAAATCAGTCAGGTTTACAGGGTATCCCTGATGAATATGCATGAGATATATTTGCATACAATGGGGCAGTGCATGCAAATATTTCTCATGCATATTCATTAGGGATACCCTGAAAACCTGACTGGTATGCGGCCCTCCAGGACTGGAGTTTGAGACCCCTGATCTACATGTTCAGTAATTTTGTTCTTTATAATGGTTTCTACCATTATTCCTGGTACTGACGCCAGACTCACCGATCTGTAGGTTCAGGTCATGTTTTGTTTTAACTCAGAAACTGCTATGTTTACATTGCACAGACATCTATTTTTTATTGTATAGCTTTGAACATGCTATTAAAATGATGTCGTCATACAGA
This sequence comes from Ichthyophis bannanicus, assembly GCA_033557465.1. Classification (NCBI taxonomy): domain Eukaryota; kingdom Metazoa; phylum Chordata; class Amphibia; order Gymnophiona; family Ichthyophiidae; genus Ichthyophis; species Ichthyophis bannanicus. The sequence goes on along the minus strand of CM066046.1, from coordinate 25,061,456 downwards.
TGGAATATTTCCAATTATTACTCAAGATATTGAGCATAAGATACCTAAAATGCAAGGTTGCCAATAATGCTGACCACAACTGTATACTGTTTCAATCCTGCCCTTACCCTAAAAAACAAAGTTATTCTGCCTTTTGCACTTCCCAGGCCTATTAACTAATAAAACCATTGTGGACATAACTGTTTCAGTACCACCACATCTGCCTCATGCAACCAAGATTCTGAAATACTCAAAAGTCAGATTATATTCTTAAAACAAATCATGAAGCAATTCTACTTCATTCTTCACTAATCAAGCATTCATGAAACCAAACCCAGCACTGCCACTGAACTATCAGGCTGATACCAAATTGTCCATTTACATGCCAAAAATCAAGTGAAAGAAAAAGCTGGGCTGCCTGCATCACATGCTTATCAAACGTTTTTTTGAGAAGAGAGAAGGATACAGAGAATAAAAGAAAGAAAAGTTAAGTCTAGAGAAACTAGAATTCTACTGATGTACTTGCTGCAACCTCCTTCATCCCCATACCTGAATATGGCTGCCGTCGTGCCCCTTGTTGTATGCAAGTCTACTAAGGATGCAAAACAGTTTGCGAATGTGCTGAGGGTTCAAGTTATCCATATAATCTAAAATTCCCTGAAAGAGAAAAGCAAAGCCATCAAAATAAACACAGCTGCTTAGAGCAATGGCAAAATTTAAAGAAATATTCTGTATGATAGAGCATAGCACAAGACATGCATCTCTCACTGCATTCAATGCCATAACAAGGCCTGTGCGAGCAGTGCAGTTGCACAAGGCGCAAAAAAATAGGGGCACATTTAGGGTTGCCGACTGCCAGCCTCGGCTCCCACATACACTGCCTGCCCGGCCAGCCCTTGCCACATAGCCACTTTTCCTGTTCCCTTGGCAGTGGCGGACCTCCAATTTAAAAAAACAAACAAATGCGGGTATTTGCAACTCAGCACTTACATGACATATGTTCGCATCAGAGGAGGGAGGGATCAGACCAGCCATGCAAGCATGGAGTCAGAAAGACCCACAGGTTTTTTTTTATAATTGGAGGTCCAATGATGCCATTGCCAAGAGACAGGAAAAGCGGCAGCAGGGCTACGGCAAGCTGGGCAGACAGCGCGGGGGGGGGGGGGGGGGGAGCCACCTGGACTTGAAGAGGCGGGGTAAGATGGAGAGACGCTGGGATTGATGGGATAGGGGCAGAAGGGCTATGTTGGGCATGGGGGATGGAGAAAATGACAAAAGTCTGATGTCACATGGGGGGGGGGGGGAGACGCCAGGTTTGCAAGTTACGCAGGGTGCATTTATGACTTGGTAGGGCCCTGACTGCCTTCATAATAGAATCAAATGTATTCCAAATCATTCTCAGATCAAAAGACATTTGGGGCATATGAACAAATTCAAGTCCTATCATCAATCACTGCTGCTCATGAACACAAAAATTATTCTTTTGATGATAACCAGGCCCAAGATACAACAGTTGTTCTCATAGCATTGGATGGACAACAAAAACCTTCTATAAACATTTATCCTATTTACATTACCCCTGTTTAATTAAAATTAGCCTTAGGATTAAGTAACAGCAGTGTAATGGATTCTACGTGAGCTGCAGTCATGAAGAGTTACCTCATTCTTAAAATACTAGAGAGAAGCAAGAACTACTTTTTTTCTCATTTTTAGCAGATGGTTGTAAGATCATTTTTCCAATGTGTTTGAATAGCATGATATCAAGAATCCATGTTATGCTGGTTCTAAATCTTAGTCAGAAGGCAGAGAATGAATTCTCCTCAACTTATATAACTTTAAGAACATAACAATGAATATGCCATACTGAGTCATATCAAGGAGCCATCGAGCCCAGTATCCTGTTTCCAACAGCGGCCAATCTAGGTCACAAGTATCTGTCAGGTACCCAAAAAGGCACAGTAGAAGCAGGACAAGAGACTAACCATGGAAAGAGATCTTTATTGAAGCCTATAAGGTCAACCCGACACGTGTTTCTGCCAGGAGGCCTTCCTCAGGGGTTAATGACCTTTTTAATACAAAAATAAAAATTTAAATAAGGTTAAAAGTCAAACATACATGGACTTCCGGTGACATCATTGGCGCAAATGGCGGAGAAAAAGTAAGCTCTGCCATTGAGGCTTGCCAAAGCGGGGTGGGGGGAGCATTCCGAAAAGTGTGAAACAAAAGGCAAAATGAGGGGGAACTAGTGGAGGAAGCCCCAGAGAAGAATCAGAGCCGGAGCGAGCCGCGGCACTCACCAGATGAGCTGTAAATCGGCATGAGAGGCTAGATCGGGAAGGCACATGCTGGACCGCGAGGTGAATAAGAGCAGAGCAGAGAGGAAAGTGGCAAGAGGGCCGGTGAGTGTCGGAGCGACAGTAATCGTATCACTGCTCGGCCGGAGCTAGGCGAGAGGCAGAGAGACCGGTGAGTTGGGGGTGAGCAGCGCATCGGGTCTCGAGCAAGGCCCGATCAGAGAGAGACACGTGGTAGCTGGAAGCTGTGCTCGGGGGAGCAGAAAAGAGAGCGGGAAGGACAGGACTGATCAGGAGTGAAGCTTGCGGTGTACAAGAGACCCTGTTGAGGAGAAGCTGAAGCAACAAATCGGAGGTGATTTCGGTGAGTCACGAAGTGAGAGGAGGGGAAGATGAACTCGCACCGGAGGGAGAAGTTTATGTCCCCAGGCGCAAGACAAGTAAGGAGAAGGGGAGAAGAGTAAAATATAGTGGTGGCAAACAAGATAAGGCGCACCAAAGACTGCTTGAACTAGCAGGGACACATCCAGAGGTCTAAACATAACTACAACAAAACAAAACAAATAAAAAATAATTTGGCTGCCATACTCAAGAGAAAGGAACGCCCCACAAGTGAGAGCAGCAAGCAGCCCAGACAGAGCTCTGAACTGAGGGGGGGGGGAAGGGGGGGGAAAGCAGTTGAGTCTCCTCATAGCAATCATTGCCTGTCCAGTGGAGCAAAGGGCACAAATGGATAAATCAAAAAGAGTGAAGAAAAAGCTGGCAGAATTTAGATCATCCTACGCGCCATCAAGAGGAGGAAAGGAGGGTGAAAAGGAAGGTAAAATGGCGGCTGAGAAAATGCCTGAGCAGGAGGAGGAGATGGAGGGAGAGGAGAGCCAGGGAATGGCTGACAAGATCAAGCAGTGGCTGGCTTACAGAACTGAAAGAGGAAATAAAGGTGGAAATTAGTGGAGTAAAAAATGAGTTAAAGAGACTCTGCAATCAGACAAGATATCATGGATCTGGGAGATCGGGTAGAAGAAACAGAGACTCAGTTAGAACAACAAGGGGCCGCAGTGGAAAGCATGCAAAAAGGATGGGAGGAACTAAAGCAGGCCCAAGAGGAGCTGAAGGTGAAAGCAGAGGACTTGGAGGATCGGACCAGAAGATGCAACATCAGAGTGAGAGGTATCCCTAAGGATCCTAAATATAAGAACTGTGATGAAGTTATTCTAAAAGACTTTGGGGCGTTGTTAAGAGCTGCGGCTATAGAGGAGGAGGGTGCAGGGGAGTCTCTACAAATAAAGCGGGCCCATAGAGGATTGGGGCCCGTAAGAGACAATAGACTGCGGGATATCGTGGTCTGTCTGAGATCTTTTAAAATGAAAGAACTTTTGAGAGCAGCTAGGAAACTGCGGCATTTCCAGTGGGAAGAACACAAGTTGGAACTCTTTCAGGACCTATCTCAGGGAACGCTACAACGCAGAAGAGCAATGAAGGAGGTCATAGCCTACTTAAGGAGGGCAGATATGAGATACAAATGGATGTATCCTTTTGGTTTATTGATTACAGTGCAAAGGCAGTCGCGGAGAGTGAACACCAGCGAGGAAGCTTGAAGAGCGCTTAGAGACTTGGGATTAACTAACCTCCCGGAAGACGCAGGTGGCTCAGCCAAAACACCCGAGAACAGCACCACTACTTCTCGGGCGATTAGCCTGAGGTGGCACAGAACATCAGATGGTGGCAGGAGATTGGCGAGACGAGCCAAAGACAGCCAGCAAGGAAAGGAGGTGGAAAAAGAAAAAGGCTGAAGCAGTGGACAATACATAGATTTGTGACAGAAGATACTGTATGTGGGAAGGGTTGTAGGTTGTTGATAAATGTTTCATGTAGAAGTTTTGTTTAAAAAGTGAGAAGCTTAGACGGGGGGGAGAAGAAGATGACGGGGGGGAAGGGAGGATGGAGATGAAGAGGGGTTGGGCAAGGAGGGAGGAGGGGTAAGGGGAGGGAGAGTGATGAGGGCTCTGATTCTGAGGAATGACAGCAACAGAGTTTCGATGGGGGAGGATGGGGGGTAGGGGGTTGAGCGGAGGGAGGAGAGGGGCATGGGGGTGGAAGATGGATTAAAAGGGTAGCTGAGGGTAGGGAAGTGGAAGAGGTGGGGTGAGTTGGGGAAGTGAAGAAGGTGGATGGGGGTAGTAGGATAGAGGGGCAAGGCAGGCTGCAGCCGATAGTCAGTTACCTTAATGGAAGTCGAGTCTCCCGTGAGGAGAAGAGGAAGGGGAGGTAGGGCAGGAGGGGGAAGGACAGGTGAGGAGGAAGGACAGGTGAGAGGGAAGTTAGGGGGAGGGGAGGGAAGTTGAGGGGGAGGGGAGGGAAGTTAGGGGGAGGGGAGGGGGGAGGGGGAGGAAGAAGAAGTGGGACAGAGAAGGAGGGGGGAAGTAAAATTTCCAAGGTGAGTTAAAAGTAGTAACTTTAAATGTCAAAGGGCTTAATTCGCCATTTAAACGGCAAAAACTCTACAAAGAAGTAACACGTCAAAAAGTGTCACTAGTGCTCATACAGGAAACACACCTAACAAGGACCACAGAACACATGGTCAAACTTAAGGGGTATGGGACATGTCTGTATGCATCAAACACAGTAGAAGAAAAAGAAGGGTGGGGTGGCAGTCTTCATAGCCTCCAAACTTAAGGTGGAGGTACACAAAATAATCAGAGATATAAAGAGGGGAGCACTGTTCCCTCTAAGCTGTGCGCGTGTGCGCGCGCACACACCTCGCTGAGCGAGCGCACATACTTTACAACAGAGCGCACAAAAATTACGGTTCTGATTCTGATAGAAAACACCACAGATGTCTTAAAATTTAAAAGTTGTGATTGTAATTACTAGAAATTTTTCGCTTCATTTAGTAATCATCTATTTTCATTTAATTTGATTAAAATCAATGTGGTGTACATACTGTTTTCTGAAGTGTAGTCAAATTTTAAAGTATATAACTCTGAGTGTCGTTATGTGGCACACAAAAATTTAACCTTCCTTCAAAAGCTGCACAGCTGATATTTTATGCGCACACAGCCTACAGAAAATTAGAGGGAACATTGGAGGGGAGGTATATAATATTGCGTCTAAAAATAGGGAACGAATGGTTTTGTTTAGTGAATGTATATGCACCAACAGGGGGGCAAAGGGAATTTTAGACAAAACTCTATGATGAGGTGGGGCAGCTAGGAGATGGAAAACTCATTTGTGGGGGTGATTTTAATTTAACATGGAATCCGGGTAGAGATGCAACGGGGAAAAGAGAGGGCAAAAGGGCGGACAGGAGTAGATATCGAAATTTTGTTATACAGCACTGCTTCATAGATGCATGGCGATTTCAACATCCTCGGAAACGGCAGTTTTCATATTTCTCCCCAGTGCATGGCTCATATTCCAGAATAGATGCCATTTGGGTAACAGCAGAGGAAGTATTGCAAGCCATAAAACAGTTAAAAGTAGACAAGGCCCCGGGGGTGGATGGACTTACCGCGAGGTTTTACAGAAAATTCAGTGAACTTTTAACTGCTCCACTACTGCAGTTGTTCAATTTACCACGGGAAGGGGGGGTGCTAGCAGCTACCATGGGATGGGCTGGGATCACAGTAATACATAAAGAAGGTAAGGACCAGCAAGAATGTTCCTCATACAGACCAATTTCATTGCTCAATCTAGATGCTAAACTATTGGCTAAAATATTGGCAACGCGTTTAAATAGGGTGATCAGGAAATTGATTCATCAAGACCAAGCAGGCTTTATCCCGGGGAGGCAGATAATATTAGAAAGATTTTAAACATTATTTGGTTGGTGGGGCAAAGTAAAAACGAGGCACTGTTAGTATCTTTAGATGTGGAAAAGGCGTTCGATCAGGTGTCTTGACCCTTCCTCTTTCAGGTAACGGACAGAATGGGGTTGGGAGGAGAGTTCATGGGCTGGGTAAAAGTATTGTATCGTAACCCGAAAGCCTGTGTTCGGGTGAATGGAGCATACTCGACATTCTTTGAGTAGGGGAGAGGGACGAGACAGGGTTGCCCACTGTCATCCCTTCTATTTGCGCTATCAGTGGAGCTGTTTGCAGAGAGAGTGAGAGAAAGGGAGGATTTGAGGAGTATAATGGTGGGTAAGACAGAGTACAGAATATTCTTGTTTGCGGACGATATCATAATGAGCTCGACTAGGCCGAGGTGCTCGATACCAATATTAATGTGGGAATTAGAAGAATATGGGAAGTTGTCGGGATTCACTATAAATTGGACAAAATCTGAAATTTTGAACTTGTCATTACAAGAGGAAGAGCAGGAGCGCTTAAAGAAGCGGTACCCATTTAGATGTGCCAAGGGGATGATTAGGTATCTCGGATTCAAATAAGCAATAGGCTGGAGGCATTGTATGACCTAAACTATAAAAAGTTATTTGGGCAAGTAGAAAGTTTGCTGGCTGGATAGGGGAGGGGGTATCTTTCTTGGTTTGGAGACGTATAGCAACTGTAAAGATGATGCTACTGCCCCGTTTTCTGTTTCTGTTTCAAACCTTGCCGATATTAATACCACATCAAAGGTTAACACACTTACAAAGAAGCATTAGTAGATTTATATGGCAAAATAGGAGCCCTAGGGTAGCTATGTCCACCCTACAGAGAGCCAGGTGAGAGAGGGTGCTTGGGGGTCCCAAATTTTAACAAATATTATATGGCAGTGCAACTGAAAACGCTCTATGACTGGCACAGAGAAAAGCGGAAGCACTGGGTTCAGATGGAAGAAGATTTGGTAAGGGGAGTTGGATTGGAAAAGTTGGTATGGTGGGGGAAGTTCAGCGTTAGCAAGTAGCGCCATGAACCCCTTTGTAGTACATAGTTTGAATATTTGGAAACAAAACCAGGAAGGTACTGATACAGGATAAGGGATATATACAAGGGATGACATTGTAGGCATGTTTTGAGAGGGGACAGGGGCCAGGGGAGAGTATCTTGCGAAGATGGGGACAACAGGGACTTACACATCTTTCCCAGACAGTGATGGAGGGGGGAATAAGGGCGTTTGAGGGTATTAAGGATCTATAAGGACTATCTAATAACAATTACTACAGTTATATCCAGGTCAGTCACTTTGTGTGGCAGCAGAAAGTATGGCGTGACCTTTGGAGTAACAGGGGGTGGTTTGAGGCCCTCTATTCAGACCAATTAGGTCAAAAAAGAGTAGTTACTCACCTGTAAGAGGTGTTCTCCAGGAGCAGCAGGAATCAGTCCTCACATATGGGTGACGTCGACGCCGACGGAGCCCCCGTGCGGAGCATTTCCCCAGCTTTCAAAGAAAGCCTTTGGGAATGCAGCGCGCATGCGCGGTCCCCTTCCAGCCCAAGGGTGCCATCTTGCTCAGTCTGATGACATAGCTAAAAGACAGCAAAAATACAAAATAAATCATATGACTGCAACTAAAAGGGGAGGAGGGAGGGTTGTGAGGACTGATTCCTGCTGCTCCTGGAGAACACCTGTTACAGGTGAGTAACTACTCTTTCTCCAGGACCAAGCAGGAAGTCAGTCCTCACATATGGGACTCCCCAGATTAAGGCTACCGGAGACCCAAAGCTGAAAAATGAGCTCCCTCTAGAGCCTCAGCATGCAAGAAAAGAATCTTCTCTGATAACACCCCCGAACGGTAGCCCAACATCAGGGTCGGAGGGTAGGAGTTGCCTAAATCCCAAAGAGATTATGGAGCACCGCCTGCCCGAAAGCACTGTCCCTGCGGGACTCCCTCTCAAGGCAGTAGTGGGCCTGTTCCTATTTGTGGGTGTTTTCTGAGGTCCTGCTCCTGGTTCTTCATCTGTGAACACAGAACAAAAATATTTGTTAAGCAATTCCGCTTTATCCTTATCAGCTTCTACATATTCCTCCCCTGCACCCTTGAGTCTGACAGTACCACTTTTGCCCTTCCTCTTCTCACTAATATATCTGAAAAAAGTCTTATCCCCCCATTGTATTGCATTGGCTATTTCCTCCTCCTTTTGAATCTTTGCCTTCTTGACTACTTTGCTAGCTTCTCTAAGTTTTTCCAAGTACAGATGCCTGTCTTCCTCTCTCTGTGATCTCTTGTATTTCATGAAGGCCTCCCTCTTTTTCTTCACTTTTTCAGCTACTTCTTTCGAAAACCATAGCGGTCTCCTTTTCCTTTTACCTTTATTTACCATTTTAACAAAAAGGTTGGTTGCCCTTAAAATATCCCCTTTCAGTTTTGCCCACTGTTTTTCTACATCCCCCAGCTGTTCCCATCCCACTAACGACTCCCTCAGGTATTGGCCCATCTTCGCAAAGTTAGTCTTCCTAAAGTCTAAGATCCTCACCTTTGAATGGATTCTAACAGCCCTAGTCCTAATACTGAAAAACACCATCTTGTGATCACTGGATGCAAAATGATCTCCCCCTACAACATCAGAAACACTTTCACCATTGGTAAGCACCAAGTCCAGTATGGCCCCTTCACGCGTGGGGTCTGTTACCAATTGCCTGAATAGTTCTCCCTGTAGAGAATCCAGGATCTCCTTACTTCTAGATGATACTTCAGCAGGAATGTGCCAATCGACATCTGGCATATTGAAATCTCCTATCAGTAGCACTTCCCCTTTCCTAGCAATGCTGCGTATGTCTTCAATTAACTCTCTGTCCACCTCTTCCTCTTGTGAGGGAGGTCTGTATATCACACCAATGCAAATAGATTTCTCTTTCCCTCTTTCTAGTTTAACCCACAATGCCTCCTCTCTCCCTTTTAAGCTCTTTAATTCTAAAGCTTTAATAGTAGTTTTTACATATAGTGCCACTCCTCCTCCCCTTCATCCTACCCAGTCCTTTCTGAATAAAGTATAGCCAGGTATAGTTACATCCCAATCATGGTTTTCTGTGAACCATGTTTCTGTAACTGCCACTAAATCCAAGTCAGCCACTCCCACCAAAGCTTCAACATCAGGGATCTTATTTCCCATGCTACGGGCATTTATACACACTGCTTTCCATATGTTACCCCTGTTACCCATTTCCATAAAGGTATTTAATGTATCACTTACCTTGGGGGCTTTCTTCACCCATCCCCAACGAATCTAGTTTAAAGCCCTCTTCAGTAGATTAGCCAGTCTACTACTGAAGATGCGTTGACCTTTCTTGAACAGATGGATGCCATCTCTGCTATGCAACCCTTGGAACAGCATCCCATGGTCTAGGAAACCAAAACGCTCTCGATGACACCATCCACGCAGCCATGCATTCATCTCCAGGATGCGAGCCTCTCTGCCTTGGCCTTTACCCTCAACAGAGAGGCTTGAAGAGAACACCATCTGTGCACTTAACTGCTTCACCCTCTGTCCCAGAGCCATGAAGTCACTTTTGATACGTTCCGAGGTATACCTGGAAGTATCATTTGTTCCAACATGGATTAGCAACATTGGGTAATAGTCAGTGGGCTTGATGAGTCTCGGCAAACTCTCCGTAACATCTTGGATTTTGGCACCAGGCAGACAGCATACCTCTCTGGACATCAAGTCTGGTCGGCAGATGGACGCCTCAGTACCCCTCAGAAGAGAGTCTCCAACCACCACTACCCTTCGTTTCCTTCTGGTCACTGATTCTGCAGCTTTGGGGTACTTGAGCTCTGGTTCTTCCCTTTCCAGGGATGCTTTCACCTCCTCCACTTCCAGGGCTGCATAATGGTTCTTCAATTCAAGGGATGGAGAAGTGGGATTGGTGATTTTGCAGGCCCTGGTGACTTGTGTCCAACCATCGACATTCTGTGTAGGTTTTATCAGACGAATGGCAGATCTGTGTTTGATGCATCTATTGACAGGGTTGCGACATGGGAAAGGGGATAAATGTGGGGAACAATGGAAGGGTGTCTGGCAATGGTTGGAAAAATGGAAAGCAGGAAAGAAGGTGTGAGGACCACTGCAAAACTGTTATGAGCGCAGTAGCGTTGTTATTGAGCCAAATGGAGTAAGAATATATGTATAAGAGGAAAATATGTGAGAATTATTATGTGATAATAAATACAAATAAAAGAAGGGGGGAAAGGGTTGTAGACTAGGCAATATTGTAATAGATACTAGGAGAAAACAGCCAGTTTTATGACAGATTGTTATTTAAATATAAATGTACAATGCTGGGCTAAGAAAAAATTTGTATTATACATGGTATAAAGTAAATAAAAAGTTACAAATGGAAAAAAAAGTCAAACATACATAAATAATAAAAACAATAGTAAAAACCTTACAGTCCGATAAAAAAAATCAATAAGTAGTAAAATAAACAGTTAATACTTAACGTGAGCTCAACAATTTAAAGCAAAAACTTGGCACATATACAGCTCTAAGACTGATATTGAATAAACACATGGAAAGGACAATTGGGAGAAAGACAATAATATAACATGAAAATCGTGGGTTGTGTATGCAATGGGACAGCTAACTCAAGAAAACACCTTCAGGAACAATTTTAAACCAAACTTAAAATGAGAGCGAGGAAAAGGGAAAGGAGAAAAAAGAAGGAAGGACGATTAGGAAGATAAATGCAAGACAATCATCAGATTGCTACTTACCAAGTATAGCAAATTTGAACAATATAGCAACTTAAAAGCACCAAATTGTATCAAACGTGCAGCATAACAGTGTTGAGACCTAGAGAATGCATAATATAAACATCAAAGAGAGGAACAGGCACAAATAGGAACCAATGCTATTATACCAATGGCTTAGTGGTTGGGGCAAGGTATCTCAGGCCGAAGGTCAGGGGTTCAAATCCCACTAGAGGACAGCAACCTTGGGCTGGAAGGACTGGGGTTTCTAGTCCCATAGGTGCTCCTTGTGGTCTTGGGCAAGCCACTTAACCCTCCATTGCCCATGTTCCCTGTAAAATAGTTATCTCCACGTTATAATGCCCTGTTTAATGTAATTTCAGTTTGTTCAATGTAAACTGCCTTGATATCGTGAAAGGTGGCATATAAGAAATGTTAAATAAATAAATAAATAAATAAATGAATGAATGAATGAATGAATGAATGAATGAATGAATAAATCATGTCAGGAGCAACAAATAGTACTGTATATTATGAGATGGTATCAATCGTAATTCAAGATCTTACATCAGGAGGGAATTCCTAAATCTGGAGCCACTCAAACCCTTTAGTGGTTAGGTTTTCATAAATTCTCCCTGGCCAATGATTGACCAAGATATACGAAAAAATGCCCCTCGGACAGGCATGTATATATCAGGACCACAAAGTCATTTGGTAAGAAATGTAGAACAATGCACCATAAAGCATAGTTACTCACCTGTAACAGCAGGAATTTAGTCTTCACATATGGGTATCGTCGGTACCGACGGAGCCCATGCGGGAACGCTCCCCAGCGTCCAATAGGAAAGCTTTTGGGAGCATCCCACAGCGCTTGCATGCTGCCTTCCCGCCTCTGTACCTCTCTCACTTCAGTTGAGTTTATAGCTGAGACCAAAGGAGAGAAGTAGAGAAAGAGAGAGATAGAGACAACTCCTAGGGGAGGTGGGTGGGTTGTGAAGACTAAATTCCTGCTGTTCCCGGAGATCACCTGTTAAAGGTGAGTAACTACACTATCTCCAGGAACAAGCAGGAATGTAGTCTTCACATATGGGGAATCCCAAGCTGGAAGATACCAAGGGGTGACCCCAGTAAGCTGCGATCCAGGTGAGTTGGGTCATGCTCCCTCCCATGGATCTTTGGCATCCAAACTGTGGATGGCGGGTAGGAGTTGAATTAAGTATTGAAGAGATGTTGTAGAACAGCCTGGCCAAACGAGGCATCCCGATGGGAGTCCTTGTCTAAGCAATAGAGGGCTGTGAAGGTGTGCATCGAAGCCCAAGTGGCTGCTGCATTAATAGAGACAGAACGAAGGTTAGCCATTAAGGCTGCCATTGCTCTCACATTGTGAGCCGTGACATGGCTTTCGAGAGAAAGTTCCTTACTCTGATGTGTGTAGGATATGCAGTCTGCAATCCAACTTGACAGAGTTCTTTTAGAAACTGGAAGTCCCAGATGGCTAGAGTCAAAAGCCACAAAAAGCTGAGATGATTTTCTATGCGGCTTAGTTCTTTGGAGATAAAAGGCTAAGACTCTTTTACAATCCAAAGTGTGAAGATTCCTTTCTTAACTGGAGGCGTGAGGCCTAGGAAAGAATATAGAAAGATAAACCGATTGGTTTAAATGAAAAGGCAAAACCACCTTTGGCAGAAAATGAGGATGAGTCCTGAGGTATGGTAAAAGTGTTCAGAGGGAAATCATATTGAACTTTTCTCGGAACAAATGCTTGTTTAATTCTCTGAGGTCTAGTCTAGGCCTGTGTCCCCGTCTTCTTTGGAATAAGAAAATAGGGGGAGTAGAACCCTGTCCCCTGTTGGGGTATGGGCACTTCTTCAATTGCTCCTTGAGCTAGATGTGACGTGACCACCTGCCACAAGAGGTCGGTGGCAGGGCCCTGAGAATTGAACTGTTTCAGAATTGTAGGTGGGGGCAAGTTGAGGAAATGAAGCTTGTACCCCAATCTTACAATGGACAGAGTCCAATTTTCCAATGTTATTTGTTGCCATTTTTTGGCAAAATGGCATAGTCTGCCTGGAATGGTCAAGGGTTCTGGACCTTTTAGGGGCAGAATGACTAAGTTCTCTAGATAGAAGTCAAAGACCCTGAGGGGGCTGGGTCTGTTGAACCAGTTGAGCTTTTTGAGCTTGTGGCTTTCTCTGATGTTTGTTTTGTTGTTGACCCTTTTGGGAAACATGAAGTGGACAGTGAATTTGGTGGGTGTAAGATTGGTAAGACTTATTTTTCTTACTGAAAAAGGTTTCTTGAATGCTTTCTTTTTTGCTGGGTTGGCTGTAGCCTTTGACAATCTGTTCAAAGTAGTATTGTCAGATTCAAGCTGATTAGCCTTGTCCTGCCAGTCCTTGCCAAAGAGATTTTCTCCTGTACAAGGAATGTTTCTCAGCTTTTCTTGCACCCACTGTTCTAAGTCTGATGCTTGAAGCCAAGCAATACGACCTGCTCCTATGGATATAGCAGAGATTCTGCTAAGACATTCAAAACAATCAAAGGTAGCACGGTTCATGAATTTAGAGACATTCTGGGCATATTTGACCAGAATAAGGTAGTCTGCTCTTTTTTCCTCTGAGACAGAAGGACTAATGAGCTGTAAGTCCTTTGTGACTTCTTCCAGGAACATTCCCATATACAGAATGTAGGAACTGATCCTGGCTCCCAGCATGGAGGCTTGAAAACATCAACGGCCAAAGGCATCGAGTGTCCTGGATTCATGGCCTGGAGGATTAGAAGAGTGTGTTTTTGTACTCTTGATTCTTCGCATGGCCGATTCCACTACCATTGAATGGTGTGGTAACTGAGTTTTCTGAAAACCAGGACAACTTGGCACTCGGTACATAGTGTCAAGTTGTCGGGAATGTGAAGATATCGTTAAAGTTGTTTCCCACATTCTCAACATCAGATCATGTAAGATCTTGTGAATGGGAAGCATAGCTGCTTCCTTGGGAGCCATAGGGTATTGTAGAATTTTTAATTCCTCTGCCCTAGGTTCTTTTTCTGGAATCAAAGTGATTGCAAGACCCTTTGCTAAATCACATATGAAGTCCTGGAAGGACATATCCTCTGGAGGAGACATCCTGCGTTGAGGAGAGAGAGTTGAATCTTCTAATAGAGTCACTCTGATACCGGTAGAATTGTCAGAGTCATCGGAAATGGAAGACTCAAGCACGGGGTGCTCCTGTGACGCATGGTATCGGTACCGCTCGAAGTCGGTACCGAAATGTCTCGGTTCCTGATCCCCGATACCGGACATCAGCATGGGGGAAGCAGTTCTGTCAAAGCAGGTACTGTCGGTACCAGTAACGATGTCGGTACCAAGACTTGTGGAACCGTCTGTTGCGGTCTTAGTGGTACTGAGGCTGCTAAGAGGGCCGCTAGACTGCATTCGATAGAAAGGATTCTATGATCCATCGCTCCTGCCGATGCCTGAGTGCTGGTACCGGTGGATGTGGCCATGACCCCAGAGCATGGCACCAGGAGTTCCGCAGAGGTCGAGTCCTCTGGAACATCCTGGAGCCCCGTTAATGCTTTGGAGTTTGAAGACTCCCGCCGGGGCTGTTTTGCCGGTGAAGTATCCTCGAGGGAAACGCCGGAGGCATCTCAATACTTTGAAGGAGATTTTCCCTTCGAGGACCGGCTAGTTTTACTTTTGGTTACCTGAGATCCATGGGAGGAAGATGAAGCCCTGGAAGACGGTCGATGCAATTGACATTATGTCGGAGGCAAAAAGGGTACAGAGTTTTGCAGCTCTATTCTGCCGGCCCCTCTTGGTCATCCTCGTGCAGGAGAGACACGACAATGTTCAGGACCCAAACATTTTAGACACCAATCATGGGTGTCGGTGACGGAGATGGTACCGCCACATTTTGAGCATTTTTTGAAACCACTAGCTGGTTTCTCCATGCTTGAAGAAAAATGGGCCTAGTGCCCAAAATGGCGACTAGCACCCGACACAGGGAAAGATCCCTGAAGAAAAATATATGGGTTTTTTTAAGAAAGAAGAAGAGAACCGGTGGTACCGGTAGGCGTCGACTGAAGGCAGACGCGACCACAAAAAAACCAAGAAATAAAGGTAGATTTTCTGCGGTGACAGGGTACCGTGTCCTGTCGGCTCCACAGAAAACGAAGAACTGAACTGAGAGAGGGTACAGAGGTGGGAAGGCAGCACGCAAGCGCTGTGAGATGCTCCCAAAAGCTTTCCTATTGGACGCTGGGGAGCGTTCCGGCGCGGGCTCTGTCGGTACCGGCGATACCCATATGTGAAGACTACATTCCTGCTTGTTCCTGGAGATTGACAAATACACTCATAATATCATCCAACTACTGCAAAACCAAAATACAAACTAGCAACAGGGCCTTCGAATACTTAGCCCCATCACAATGGAATACCTTACCAGATAGAATAAGAGAAATATCAGACCTGTCTATCTTCTGGACCAAACTCAAAACATTCCTCTTCACTGAGCATTTTGGAGACAATGAGCAATATAACAACCCGGACCCAACATAAATACAAGCAGCAAACTCTTCCCCCACCACGCATATTCCCCCCTCTCCTCGCCACGGAACACTATACAATATGCTGAGAATACTAACTTGACATACCATATGAAATCCAAAATCGGCATACCAAAATTGTAAATAAGTTTAAAAAAAAAAAGAGTTAAAACCTAATCTTATGTATTTCTATGATTGTAAATAAAACCTCACTTGTTATATGCAAAAGTTTATACGTTACAATGCAATACAGTTGTTCTTAATGTAAACCGCCTGAATACATGATAGGGCGGTATAAAAAGAACTCACAAGTAAGTAAATAAACAAAAGATAATTGGTAAGCCTGTATTGTAAGAGTTATGCAATCACAGAGTTTCCAAGCCCAGACAAGCAAACGTCAAATTGATCAAGAGACCAATGCAATCTCACCTTCTAGAGATCCAACATCGGCATAGTAAAAAGACCAATTCTGAGTGCCAAGTTAAATTGAGGCTTTGACCGTGTCAGTGGTGATGTAACTATAAGCAAAATCTTCAGCATGTTCATCTGATCTGTAAATGATCTCAATTTCTGAAGAAACCAAACCATTAAAAGTTTCAGTGGAACTAACCACATATCAAAGTAAATCATTCCAAATGCTAATAAAAATAAAAATAACTAATATGTCCCATCACCTCTACCACTGCACATGTCACCTACACATAAAAAAAGGGGGAAGCTTAAGAAAAAGCAATGAACCGGCTATTATATAACTCCAGTCAGTATGCAATGGTGTTGATATGCTGTTCATAATGACCCCCGAGGTGTATGGGCAGAGGCTGTTAGAAGAGAATAGAAATCAAAAGGGTGATGTGACTTTTAACCATGCATGTCCATTCTAAACCAATATGCTTATACCAAAACCTTGGTCACTATGAAAGTGACCCCTTCGAGGGGATCTCGATTTTTATATATATAATATAGCTCCCTCTATTTCACTATTTCTTCAGTTTTGGCTAAATCGCTGATTGCACATAGCGATTTTAGAAAAGGTTCAGAGAAGAGCCACCAAAATGGTAAAGGGGATGGAAGGATACTCCTATGAAGAAAGGCTAAAAAGGTTGGGGCTCTTTAACCTGGAAAAGAGACGGCTGAGGGGAGATATGATAGAAGTCTATAAATTAATGAACGGAGTGGAACGGGTAAACATAGATCGATTGTTTACCTTATCAGAATATAGAAAGACTAGGGGACATGCAATGAAGCTACAGGGTAAACTATTTAAGACTAATAAAAGAAAATATTTTTTCACTCAACGTGTAATCAAACTCTGGAATTTGTTACCGGAGGATGTAGTAAAGGCTGTTAGTGTAGCTGGGTTTAAAAAAGGCTTGGACAAGTTCCTGGAGGAAAGGTCCATAAACCATTATTAAGAAGGGACCCAGGGTATCAATGCTTGAACCAATACAAGCATTGTGGAACCTGTGTCCCTTGGGGAAACTGCTAGGTACGTATGACCTAGATTGGCCACTGTTGGAAACAGAATACTGGGCTTGATGGACCTTGGTCTGACCCAGTATGGCATATCTTTTGTTCTTATGTTCTTAAAAAGTTCTTGTTATGAAAAAGGAAAGGTAACCCAGGTAAATATCCTGTTAGTGTATCCGATTAGACCAATGGACTAATTACAATAGACTAATTACAGACAATCTAAACTCAAGGTAATTATGTATTTGGAATTGGCTATAGTGGACAAACGGGCCCCTACATGTGGAAATTTTATAAACAAATGCTATTGTATAAAACAATGTAGCACTAAAATGGAAAGTAAAAGAGTATTTTAGTTAATAAATAATAGTTAAAAGAATTCTAAACCAGAAAAAACTAAGGGGGGGGGGGAGAGGGAAGGGAGGAGGAGAGGAAGGGAGGAGAGAGGAATGCAAAGGGGGGAGGAGGAGCAGACAGGGGAACCAGGGGTACCCATTGGGCCAAAGGAGGAATATTCAATTTTCCAATCAAAGGGGACATAAAGCCAATAAATAAATAGATTAATTAATAAGAGAATAAATGTAAATGCTAAAACCTGACAAAAAAAAGTAATAAGAAACAATTTTGTGGTCAAATAAAAAGGGGAATAAAAAGAAGATAAAAACCAAAGCATACTTTAATTAAAAATAGTAGGTACGTGATTAGATGCATTTAAGACAGGATCACAAGTTTAGGGCATCCTGGAAGATGACCAGAGGCAGGAAGTCAAGGCATTAAGTTCATGTGGAAGCAGCAAGGAGGAGGGGATAGGTTCTTCATGGAAAGACGGACAAGTCAGTCTCCTAGTTGAGACCTTGGGTGTGGAGTGTGCCCATGCTGAAGATCATTTTTTGTTCCAGTGCAGATGTACTTGCTTCAGGACACTCCTTGATCCAATTTGGTCACAAGGCAGATTTTTTTTTTTTTTTGTAAACTAAAGTGTGGTTTCCTGACGGCTTCCCACCCAGTGGTACACACCATTTATGTTTTACCGAAAATTCATAAGTCTCTCATGAACCCACTTGGGCGGCCCATTATTTCGGCCATTGGTTTGCTTTTTGAACCCATTTTGAAATTTTTAGATGTTTTATTAAGACCCCATGTCATGGCAATCCCATCTTTTACTAGAAATTTGACACATATAATACAGATTCTCAAGACGTTTGAGGGTTATCATGAAAATTTGATTTTAGTGACACTGGATATCAACTCTCTATACACAAATATCCCGCAACGAGAGGCTATTCACATAGTCAAACAGATGCTGGTTAGACGCACAGAACATAGGAGACTTTCTGTGTTTTATTTGACGCAGCTAGCTGAAAAGGCGCTTACACCAAATTAATTTTGGTTTGATAGCTTGTTTTACCTATAGACTAAGGGTATAGCAATGGGCTCCTCAATGGCCCCCGATGTGGCTAATTTATATGTCACAGATTTCGAGGCAAAGTATCTCACTCATTTTATTTACAAACCCTATGTCAAATTATGGCAAAGTTATATAGATGACATCCTTTTAATTTGGAATGGAGAACAACGTTGCCTTACAGAATTTTTGCAATGGATCAACACGCTTAACCATAACCTTCAGTTCAAGGCAGAATTTTATGATAGAGAAATTGTCTTCCTGGATGTTAAGATCATCAAGATGAGCTCTGGTTTTGAAACTGATCTATTCAGGAAACGTACTGATCAAAATCATTTCTTGAATTATGACAGCTTTCATAACAGCTCTTTGAAAAATAACTTACTGGTAAGCCAATTTCTCTGGCCAGGAGGATTTTCCTTTGAAAAAAGCGCCCATGTTCTGAGTACACGGTTCATTGAAAAGGGATATCCTTCGAGACATATCCATAAAGCGTATCATAGGGCCTTGGAATCAGACCATGCAACATTAATGCAGCAGAAAGCCTTCTTCTCAAGATAGGATGATTTGTCCCCTGTTATTCTCTACACACTCCAAGAAGATCACGTCTATTTTAAAAGAGGAATGGCACATTGTCCACTCTATCCCTGTTTTTTCATCCCAGGAACCATGGTGGCTTATAAGAGGAACCCCAACCTTGCAAACATTTCAGTACCTTCGGCCCTACCGGTTCCCCAGAGGAGACCCAGGACCATTGGACACTTTAAATGCGGATCCTGTTCCATCTGTTCTCATGTCATCACAATTAAAGTTTTTTTTATTCACCGTGGCATTATTATATTTTCCATTGAATGGATTCACCAAATGCAATTCTGATAAAGTCATCTGTCTGGTTAAGTGCTCCTGTGATCTCAAATATATTGAGAAAATGTGCTGCAGTGCCAAGTTAAGGATTATTGAGCATCGTAGTGCCATTAGATGTGCCTCTGTCCAAAAACCTTTGGACGGACACTGGTTGGAGATGTCCCACTCGATTTCAGACTTGAAGTTTCTGGTCCTGAAGCAAGTATGTCCGCACTGGCGAGAAGGGGATGTCAACAAAACTCTTCTCCATTAAAAATGATCTTCAACATGGGCATGCTCCACCCTCAACGTCTCAACCAGGAGACTGGCTTACCTGTCTTTTTATGAAGAACCTATCCCTTCCTCCTTGCTGCTTCCACATGCACTTACTGCCACAATTTCCTGCATCTGGTCATTCTCCAGGATGCCCTCAACTTGTTATCCTGTCTTAAATGCATCTAATCACCTACCTACTGTATGCTTCAGTTTTTATTTTCTTTTTCTTTTTATTTGACCACAACATGGTTCTTATTACCTTTTTTATCAGGTTTTAGCATTTACATTTATTCTCTTATTAATTAATCTATTTATTTATTTATTGGTTTTATGTCCCCTTTGATTTGGATTTTTAATATTCTGCCTTTGGCTGATAGGTACCACTGGTTCCCCTATCTGTCCCTTCCCTCCCTTTGCGTTCCTCTCTTCTCCCTTTCTCCCCTCCCGTTCCCCTCCCCTCCCCTCTGCCACCCCTTAGTTTTTTCCGGTTTAGGTTTTGTTTTGTTTTTAATTTTTTAAACTATTTATTATTTATTTATTAACTTACATACTATTTTACTTTCTATTTTAGTACTACATTGTTTTATACTATAGTATTCATCCATAAGATTTCATCATATAGGGGCCCGTTTGTCCACTATAGCCAATTCCAAATACATTATTACCTTGAGTTTAGATTGTCTGTAATTAATGTGTTGGACTCATTGGTCTAATCGGATACACTAACAGGATATTTTACCATTGGGTAACCTTGCACATAAAGTTCTTGTGATGAAAAGGAAATCAGCCATTTAGTCAAGACTGAAGAAATAGTGAAATAGAGGGAGTTATATCACATATATGAAAATCAAGACCCTCTCGAAGGGGTCACTTTTCATAGTGACCAAGGTTTCGGTATAAGCATAATGGTTTAGAATGGACATGCCTGTTAAAAGTCGCATCACCTTTTTTATTTCTATTCTCATCTAACAGCCTCTGCACATACACCTTGGGGGTTATTATAAACAGCATATCAACACCATTACGTACTGAGTGGAGTTCTATAATAGCATCTGTCATAAGGTAGCGCCATCAGAACCCATGGAAGTAGGGGATTGTGAGCAAAATGTAAGGGAAACTGACAGCTCAGTGGGAAAGGTGGGAAAGCTTTAGTGAGTACCGGGGTACAAGTGCAGATCCCCGAGGGATGTTATGGCTGAATAGCCCCAAGGTCAGGCTTAGCGGTAAAGCACTTTATAGACATCGGGGCGGGAGTGATAGACCCCGATTATAGAGGCCTAGTCAAAGTCCTTACTTTCAATTTTGGAAAAACAGACTTCAAAATACAGGAGGGTGATCGCATCGCACAGTTAGTGTGTGAACGTGTGGGCTTCCCCCTCGTGGAAGAGGTGCCCGCATTGACACCTACCACCAGGGGGACAGACGGGTTTGGTTCCACTGGCCAGAGGGAAATTAAGGGCATGACGGCCTTGGCAGAGGAGAGGAGAGAGGAGGACCTCGGGCCTCAAACCTCTGACTGGAAAGAAAGGCCAGAGCCGAGGTTAGGTGGTGGGCTATCCCCACAGCAGCGGGGGGAGCTGATGCAGCTGTTGGGGAGATTTAAGGATGTCCTCACTACAAAACCGGGTGAAACCCGCTTGGTCGCCCATGAGGTGATCACAACCCCAGGCCGGATTATCAGACAACGGCCCTATCGCATGCCGGAGACCAAGAAAAATGAGGTCATTAGGAAAGTAAAGGAAATGGTCGCGATTGGCATTATCAAGGAGTCCCACAGCCCGTGGTCAAGTCCCATAGTGCTAGTTCCGAAGCCGGACGGGACCCTCAGATTTTGTATTGATTTCCGGCAAATCAATGAGATCTCCCAATTCGATGCATATCCGATGCCCCGCATCGACGATTTGTTGGACTGGCTGGGTCAAGCAAAATACTTGACCACGCTAGATCTCACAAAGGGGTATTGGCAAATACCCCTTACACGTGATTCCAAGCCAAAGACGGCGTTCAGCACCCCTATAGGGTTATTTCATTTTAAGCGGATGCCGTTTGGGCTGCATGGGGCAGCAGCCACCTGCCAACGCCTAGTAGACCAAGTACTGAGGCCTCACCATGATTATGCTCTCGCATACATGGACGACATTGTCATCTATAGTACGACCTGGTCCCAGCACCTCGCTAGAGTTGAGGCTGTGCTCCGAGCCCTCCGCAGAGCAGGTTTGACCCTCAACCCGGCGAAATGCCTATTCGCCAGCGAGGAGGCCAAATACTTGGGCCACATGGTGGGAAGGGGGGTAGTTAAACCGTTAGCTAACAAGGTGGAAAACGTCAGGGATTTTCCCCAACCCACTACCAAAAAACAGGTACGCAGTTTTCTGGGGCTCATTGGATACTATAGACGGTTCATACCTCGGTTCGCTGAGGAAAGCATTTTATTTACAGAGATGCTTAAGAAAAATGCTCCCAATAAAGTGCAGTGGACCCCAGAGGCGGAGATCGCCTTCTCATCTCTAAAAGAGAAACTATGTACAGCCCCAGTGCTGCGGGGAATAGATTTTAATCTACCTTTTGAGGTCCATACAGACGCTTCTGAGAGCGGGTTGGGGGCGGTTCTATCTCAAGTGTTTGAGGGGGTGGAGCACCCGGTCACTTATTTGAGTCGAAAACTTTCAAAGGCAGAGAAAAATTACTCAACAGTTGAAAAAGAGTGCCTGGCCATAAAATGGGCGATTGAAGCACTGAGGTTTTACTTAACTGGTAGGAAGTTTCTCCTGGTCACGGACCACGCCCCTCTCAAATGGTTAAACCAGATGCGCAATAGCAACGCGCGGTTGACCAGGTGGCATCTGGCACTACAGGCATTCAATTTTGTCATACAACACAGATCAGGAAAATTGCATGGGAACGCGGATGCGCTCTCCCGGATTACGAGCTGTCCGGTTAGTCATCCGGCAGCCCGTAATATTTTAAGGGGGGGGGATCTGTCCTAAGGTAGCGCCATCAGAACCCATGGAAGTAGGGGATTGTGAGCAAAATGTAAGGGAAACTGACAGCTCAGGTTCACACATGGGGGAAGGTTGCTATGAGCAACAGATGAAAACAAAGCCATGAGGTGTTAGGGAACGCCCGAACAGAAAGGGAGCACAGAATTCATTAGAAAATGAAGAGCACCTGCATGGGGGCGGAGCCCAGGCTAACAACAGTTTGAACGTACTTAAAAATCACTTACCGGAAGGTAGAGAAGGAACTGAAAGAGGAAGTAGAATGGATAGAGAAGTAGTAGGAACTACAAGGGCTGTAGTTGGAACTACGGGAGAACCGTTAGGAACTGCTGAGCTTGAGAGCAGTGTCTGTGGAGCTGTGAGGACGGAGCCAAGGGGATTATCCAGAGCACAGGAGGTTGGTGACTCTCAGAGAAGCTGTTGGGAACAGCAGTGCACAGCCTCTCAATATCCCCAGGAGCGTTGCTGTGAGGGAAGCAGAGAAGGCAGTCCAACAGCCAAGTCTTTAAGATATAAATTACCTAACACCAGAAATGCAGAAGGGGAAAACTTTTACCCTGAAGCACATTTGAATGAGTCAGAGAAACACCGTGGAAAAGGGGCTTCCAAGCAGAGCTGTGCTTATCCGAGAGAGCAGGAAACAGCAGTGCCTAAAGGTAGGTGTATTTACCCTAATAAGAGAGGTTTGCAATACCCTGACTTTTTATGCACGTACCAAGAGCTCTGTAGTTCTCAGGAACCCAACTACAGGAAATACGGTAGTTACCCACGGGCCACTGGGATAGTGGGGGAGGAGAGTGTTTTAACTCCCCGACAAGAACCTTATAACTTTAACGGCAGTTGGGAGCCTGAAGTTTACTCTGATGAAGAGGAGATGCAGATTGAACCTCTTGGAGAATCTTTAGAGGAAAATGAGATAGACTGCACGTACACATTATCTGATTGTATAGCATCTCTATGTTAAAAGCAGCCAGAACTGTTTATGAGAAGAAACAGGTGCCAGAGTTCCGTGAGTAAAAGGAACTGTTTTCTGTTACTTTTTGTTCATGGTTTAATGCTGAAGAAAGCTAAGTTTTGTTGAAAGTATTTTTCTTTAATTGTGTTCTCAGACGAAGGGTCTGACCTGCTTTAAGTTCCACTGTTATGAATCCACCCCGGACGGGGAATAAAGCCTGAGTTTAACCTTACCCTCTGCTTCAACTACACTTCTTTGGCTAATGGTGAAAACTACAGGATCCAGAACAAAATGCCTTCATAGGAGCTCTAGCCATAAAAATACTGCCCCATCAAACGACCCAAGCCCTTTTTAGCCTCTGGGTACGTTAGTGGGTGACACTGGTTCATTGCTTTTTTTAAGCTTCCCCGATTTTTTATGTGCAGTGGTAATGGGACATATTAATTACCAATTATCTCTTATGATGCTTTGCTCTACATTTTTTTTACCAAATGGCATCGCGGTCCTGATATATACAGTACATGCCTGTCTGAGGGGCATTTTTTCATATATCTTGATGCATCATTGGCCAAGGACAATTTATGAAAACCTAAACATTAAAAGGTGTCTCAGAGTGGCACCAGATTTTGGCATTCCTTACAGATGTAAGATGTTGAATTATGATTAATACCATCTCATGATATGCAGTACTATTTGTTGCTCCTGACATGATAGCACTGGGTCCTATTTGTGCCTATTCCTTCCTTTGATGTTTATATTATGCATTCTCTCGGTCTCAACAATGTTATGCTGCACGTTTGATACAATTTGGTGCTTTTATGCTGTTATATTGTACAAATTTGCTATATTTGGTAAGTAGCAATCTGATGGCTGTCTTGCATTGTTCTTCCTCGTCGTCCTCTCTTTCTTCTTTCTTCTCCTTTCCCTCTCTCTTCTATTAAGTTTGGTTTAAAATTGTTCCTGAAGGTGTTTTCTTGAGTTAGCTGGCTCACTGCATACACAACCCTTGATTTGCATGTTATATTATTGTCCTTCTCCCAATTGTCCTTTCCATGTGTTTATTCAATATCAGTCTCACAACTGTATATTAGTTAAAAGATTATATACTCCATGTAAATAGTTCTTCCATGTTCTCCAAGTTGATCCTCCTGTTATATGTAATACTGAACAGCCTGTTCAGGTTTTCTTGTGTTATCTGTAAACCGCGCTGATGCCAAAGAGTGCGGTATATAAGAAGTTGAAATAAATAATAAATAAATATATGTGCCAAGTTTTTGCTTACATTTTTATCAGCTCATGCTAAGCATTAACTGTTTATTTTACTTGTTTTTTATTGAGATTTATGGTTTTTACCATTGTTTTTATTATTTGTTATGTATGTTTGACTTTTAATCTGAGGAAGGCCTAACGGCCGAAACACATGTCGTGTTGACCTCATAGGCTTCAATAAAGATCTCTTTCCATGGTTGGTCTCTTGTCCTGCTTTTACTGTGCCTGCTGACGCTGCAGGAAGGGTGTCCCCCTTTGCTCTCGAGGTACCCAAAAAGGTACACAGATTCCACACTGCTTATCCCAGGGAAAGCAGTAGATTTCCCTGGTCTTCTCCAATAATGGTTATGGACCTTTCCTCCAGGAACCTGTCCAAATCTTTTTTAAGCCCAGGTATACTAACAGTTTTTACTACATCTTCTGGTAATGAATTCTAGAATTTGATTATGCGTTGATTGAAAAAATATTTTCTACGATTAGTCTTAGTGTCCCCTAGTCTTTCTACTTTCTGAAGAAGTAAACAACTGATCTACGCTTATCCATTCCACTCAAATCATTATTTTATAGACCTCTATTATATCTTCCTTCAGCCATCTCTTTTCCAAGTTGAAGAGCCCTAACCTTTTAAGTCTTTCCTCATAGGGGTATCCTTCCATCCCCTTTATCACTTTGGTCACTCTTCTCTGTACCTTATCTAATTCTGCTAAATCCTTTTTACGATATGGCGACCAGAATTGCACACAGTTTTCAAGGTATGGTTGCATCATGAAATGATATAGAGGCATTATAAATTCATTGGTTTTATTCACTTCTTCCCTTATGATTCCTAGCATTATATTTGCTTTCTAGGCCACCGCTTCACACTGAGTACAATGATGCTTATATCCTTTTCATTAGTGGTGGTTCATAATGTGAAACCTTGCATTGTGTTACCCCTAGATTGGGATGTTCTTCGCTAAATGCATAACATTGCACTTGTTCATATTAAATTTCATCTGCTATTTGGACATCGTTTCCCAAATTATCAAGGTCCTCTTTCACTTTTTCACAATCCTCTTGTGTTTTAACAACTTTGAATAATTTTGCGTCATCTGCAAATATGATCATTTCACTCATTGCTCCCATTTTTAGATCATTTATGAATATGTTAAAAAGCAGCAGAGCCAACACAGATCCCTGGGTAGTCTACTATTCACCTTTCCCACTGAGAAAATTGGCCTTTAGCCCTAACTCTCTGCTTTCTATGTTTTAACCAGTTCCAGATTCACAATAGTACACACTGCCTCCTATCCCATGACTTTTTAATTTCCCCAGGAATCTCTCATGAGGGACCTTGTCAAAGGCTGTCTGAAAATCCAGATACACTATATCGACTGGCTCACCTTTATCTGTTTATTCACACCTTCAAAAAAAATATAACAGATTAGTGAAACAAAACTTTCCTTGGCTAATTCCATGTTGGCTTTCTCCCATTAAAACATGACTATCTACATGTTCAGTAATTTTATTCTTTGTAATTGTTTTTAACATTTTGCCTGGTCAGGCTTACCGGTCTGTAGTTTGCTGGATCACCCCTGGAACCCTTTTAGAATTGGCGTTACAATGGCCATTCTGCAATCTTCAGGTATTACAGATGATTTTAATAATAATTTGCAGATTACTAATAGTAGGTCCAGGTGATTTTCTACTCTTTATCAAACAGCTTCCCAGTTTATCGAGATTTGTTTTAATTCTTCAGATACTTCACCTTTAAATAATATTTCAGGCATTGGTAATTTCTCTATACCTTTTTCAATAAAGATCATGGGATGAGGGGGGCGGAGCCTGATGTCCAGCGGGTTAGACGCTTTGCGCTGAAGCTCCCGAGGGGCCTACTCAGAATCCTGACTTAATACCTACATTAACTTACTATTTTGCTCCGAACTTACCGGGGTGCCTCGGGGGGGATGGCGGCCCATAAACCAGCGCGCTTAGACTTCGGATCTCCCTCTTCTTCACACGGAAAACGTTCCAAGACAGAGCTGCCTTCCCCACAAAAGATGGTGCCATTTCGGGATAACCCCGAAATGCAACAGGAGATCTTGGAGGAAATACGTGGTGTGAAGGAACTGGTGCAGTCCAACGGAGAAGCGCTCCGAGCCATGAGAGAAGATTTTGGTGTGCTTCAGGATCGACTTGAAGGTCTTTCATTACGGCAGGACAATATGGCGGGGGTCCTCGACTCGCACGCGGTGCGCTTGGTGAAACTGGATGAGGCTGAGCGTCAGATACAGAATCTACAAAAAGAGTTAGAGGATGGCAATAATCGAGCCCGTCGCAACAATGTAAGGCTCATTGGTGTACCGGAGGGCGCGGAAGCAGGAGATATGAGAGAATTCCTGGTCAAAACTCTTCCCTCCTTGCTGAAGATTACTTTTCACAGAGATCTGGAAATTGACCGAGCACATCGTGTTCCTGCCAGCATGGCGCTCAATCGGACGACCCCCCGGCCCATCATTTTTCGTCTACTGAGATATCAGCAAGTTGAGCAAATTCTAAATGCTGCCCGGGCGAATCGTCATTTGGAGTTTGAAAATCATAAAGTCTCCTTCTTCCCTGACTTGGCTAAGCCCACAGTTGACCGTCGGAAGAGACTCCTTGCTTTTCGACCTAGACTTCAACAGTTACAGGCTCGCTTCGGCATCTTATATCCAGCGAAGCTCAGAGTGACTCTCCATAACCAAACTCGTACCTTCGAAGATCCTGATCTGCTAGCAACATTTCTAGCTTCCAAAGAAGCAGACCAGATGCGCTAATCCAACAGCTTGGATGGAATCCGCTGGAACTGTCCGCCATTTTGAATGGCCCGATGCGGTGATCGCTGCCTGAAACGGAGACTGCCTGGACTTTTCTTTCTCTTTATATACCTTATTGGTCTCCTTTCTTTCCACGATGAGATCCTTGGTTAGTTTCGGAGCCCGTATAGCTCTGTAGGATTTATGTTTCAATTCAGGCCTTCTCTGGGGTTTCTCCCCGCAGACATCAGGCCGCCAGTAATTTTTGGGGTTTTGCTTCTTCTCTAAGGCACTTCGGTGCTTATTTTGTTATATGGGGCGCTTCATGGTTTTCCTTAGTTTAATTTCTATCATGTTGTTTCTGCAGTCATTTACTGGTACTATGAGCGACATTGTGTACCTCTGTGCGCTATTATGTTTCTTTTTCAGATTGTTTAACTATTTTGCATGGCTTTATGTAAGTTATCATTACTGACTGTAAAAGGCATCAATAGTCTATTCCAAAGAAGGACAATCCTTAGCTCTCTTAATCATGATTATTCTGAGTTAGTGTTTCTTCAGGAGGCCCATTTACTGGGCATAGCTATTTCCTATCTCCTTCATTACGAAATACTGGAACTTGGCTCCCATCTGAGCCTCAATGATTGGTGGAATTATGTCCATTTTTACTGTAATTATGAGCAACTATCTTGTATGTCAATCTCTTCCACTCAAGCCTTTCACTACTTGTTTACAAGGAAGGTGTTCCATGATTATGTTCTAACTGCTAAATGCTCTCATTTGACTGTTTAATTTTGTATACATTTCTGCCACAGGATCAGCCTGTATCATCAATACCATTTCTGCTTGTTTGCTGTACAATAACTGTTGTGTGTAAGCGCTTATGTGATGACTCTTATTAGCTTAGAGAAGAAGCATAGGGGTGGGGGGTAATTGGGGTTGTTTTCCTTATTGTATGTGTGTATTTGTATCTTTTGGTGTGTTGTTACTTTTGTTTGTTGTAAAATGAAAATAAACGTTTTAAAAAAAAAAAGATCATGGGATGAGGGTGAAAGGGGATAGATTCAGGAGTGATATGCAGAAATATTTCTTTATGGAAAGAGTAGTGGATCCGTGGAATAGACTTCCAGTGGAGGTGGTAAAGATGAGGACAGTATCTGAATTCAAAGAAGCATGGGACAAACACAGAGGATCTCTAAAGGAAAAACGGGGAATGTTGTAGTGGTTGAAATGGAAGGACAGACTATATAGGCCATGTGGTCTTTTTCTGTTGTCATGTTTCTATGTATTTATGTTTCTATCAAAGTAAAGAATTCATTCAGTCTCTCTGCTATAGCCTTGTCCTCCCTTAGTGCCCCTTTTACCCCTCTCATCTAATAATCCAACAGACTCTCACAGGCTTTTTGCTACAAATGTAATTTAAAAAGATTTTATTATGCGTTTTTACTTCCAACAGTAAAGCATAGTTACTCACCTGTAACAGGTGATCTCCGGGAACAGCAGGAATTTAGTCTTTTGGGAGCATTCCACAGCGCCTGCGTGCTGCCTTCCCGCCTTTCCCAACTGCCTCTCTCCAGTTGAGTTGTAAAGCTGAGAAAGAGAGAGAGGGAAAGGGAAAGAGATAGATAGAGAGAAACAACTCCTAGGGGAGGTGGGTGGGTTATGAGGACTAAATTCCTGCTGTTCCCGGAGATCACCTGTTACAGGAGAATAACTATGCTATCTCCAGGAACAAGCAGGAATGTAGTCATCACATATGGGAACTCCCTAGATTTAGATGCCAGGGAGAGACCCCAGAGGTTGTGTGTCCCTGAACCAGGGCTCCACTTCCCCCCATGGATCTCTGGCATCCAAAAGAGATGGCGGGTAGGAGTTGATTAGGTATGGAACAGGTGTTGAAGAACAGCCTGACCAAACAAGGCATCCCGGCGGGAGTCCTTGTTCAAGCAGTAATGGGCTGTAAAGGTATGAACCGAGGCCCAGGTGGCTGCTCGACAGATGTCGTCGATAGACACAGAGTGCAGATGAGCCATTGAAGCTGCCATTGTGAGCTTTGACATGGCCCTCCAGAAGAAGATTCTTACTCTGATAGGCAAAGGAAATACACTGAGCAATCCAGTTAGACAGTGTTCTCTTGGAAAATGGAAGTCCCAAATGAGAAGGATCAAAAGCAACAGAGTTGAGAGGACTTTCTATGTTGCTGTGTTCTTTGTAAGTAAAAAGCTAAAGCTCTTTTACAGTCTAAAATATGAAAGTTCCTTTCTGCATTCAATGCATGAGGCCTTGGAAAGAACACAGGTAGGTAGACCACTTGGTTTAGATGAAAAGGCGAGACCACCTTTGGCATATAGTGTGGATGAGTCCTAAGGACTACCTTGTCATGATGGAACCTTGTATAAGGTGGATCAGCTACTAGTGCTTGCAACTCACTGATGCGACGTGCTGATGTGATTGCAATGAGAAATACAACTTTCCAAGAAAGGAATTTCAAGGAGGTAGTAGCTAAGGGTTCAAAAGGTGGCTTCATGAGCTGACCAAGAACCAAATTTAAGTCCCATGCCACAGGAGGTGGCTTAATGGGAGGCTTAGTTAGCAGAAGGACTCTCATAAATCTTGCTATAAGAGGATGGGAGGAAATGGGTTGTCCATTTAGGGGCTTGAAGGAAGCTGTAATAGCACTCAAATGGACACTCACTGAGTTAGTCTTAAGTCCTGCATTGGATAAATGAAGGAGATACTCCAGTAATGATTCCAGAGGTATGGCAATGGGGTTAAGACCCTTCTGCGAACACCATACAGTAAACCTTTTCCACTTGAAAGCATAAGAGCGTCTTGTGGAAGGCTTCCTGGAAGCATAAAGGATATCCTTTATTTGCTGAGGGAGGTTAAGACAATGGAAATCTAG
Organism: Ichthyophis bannanicus; assembly: GCA_033557465.1. Taxonomy (NCBI): domain Eukaryota; kingdom Metazoa; phylum Chordata; class Amphibia; order Gymnophiona; family Ichthyophiidae; genus Ichthyophis; species Ichthyophis bannanicus. Next base: position 25,031,174 of record CM066046.1, on the reverse strand, counting down.
GCCTTCAGCAACCAAGCCCTCAGACGCAGAGACTGGGGATTGGGATGCCATAACATTCCGTCCTCCTGAGATAGGAGATCTGGAGTAGACGCTAAATCCAGGGAGGGAGCTTGAGAGAGATGTAGAAGCAGAGGGTACCACACTTGCCGTGGCCAATGTGGAGCTATGAGAATCATACGGCCTCTGTCTCTCTGAAGCCTGAACAGGGTTTTGGGAATTAGGGGAATGGGTGGAAAGGCATACAGGAAGTCTTGACCCCAGTAAAGGAGGAAAGCATCCCTGGCCTGAGACCCCTGAGCCGGAATTCTGGAACAGAATCGGGGAACTTTGACATTCCACGGACTTGCAAAGAGGTCTATGTCTGGGGTTTCCCAATTTCGAAAAATCTTGGCCACCTGGACTGCATGCAGAGACCACTCGTGTGGAAGCAGAACTTGACTGAGTCTGTCTGCTCAAGAAGTTTGTATGCCTGGAAGATACACTGCCAGGAGATGAATCTGATGCTCTCTGGCGAGGGCCTATAATCGCAAAGCTTCGTTGCAAAGCGACAGAGAGACTGTTCCCCCCTGCTTGTTCACGTAGAACATGGCTACTTGATTGTCTGTATGAATGAGGACTGTCTTGTAGCTGAGCAGGGTGTGGAACACTCGAAGAGCAAGGAAGATTGCTCTGACTCCAGGAGATTGATATGTAGATGAGTCTCCTGTGGAGACCAGGTGCCTTGGGTGGAGAGGTCTTGCAGATGAGCGCTCCCCAACCCATCGGAGAAGCATCTGTTGTGAGAGATGCTTGGGGTAAGGGTTGTTGAAAAGGGGACCCCAGCAACAGGTTTTGAGTGGATTTCCACCACTGGAGGGACAAAATAAGGCGACTTGTGTTTGCTATTTTGTCTGACAGGCATCCTGATGCCTGGGTCCACTGAGTGGATAAAGTCCACTGGGCTGCCCTCATATGGAGGCGAGCATAGGGAATCACATGCACAGTAGATGCCATGTGGCCTAGTAGTTGTAGCATTTCTCGGGCAGTGAGATGAGGCTTTAGCACTGCCTGAGAAGCTAACTGCACCATGCCAAGGCTACGGCCCTGGGGGAGATAGGCCCTTGCCTTTCTGGTATCCAGCAAAGCTCCTATGAACTCTAGAGTGGGAGTTAGACTGGATTTTGGAATGTATATGACCAGACCAAAATACTGAAGGATACGCATTATACAGGATAGAGAAGTCCTGGCCTCTGACTCTGTTGGGGCTCGAACGTGCCAGTCGTCTAAGTAGGGGAAGACGAATATCCCTAGAGTGCGGAGAAATGTTGCTACCACAGCCATGCATTTCGTGAACACCCTTGTTGCTGAGGCCAGGCCAAATGGAAGCACCCAGTATTGGTAGTGCTTTTCTTGAAAAAGGAACCGAAGGAACTTTCTGTGAGTTGGATGGATGAGAACATGGGTGTACGCATCCTTGAGATCTAGAGAACAAAGCCAATCCTGACTCTGAAGGTATGGCAGCAGAGTTCCAAGAGAAATCATCTTGAATTTCTCTTTGACAAGGAATTTGTTCAATTTTCCAAGGTCCAAGATAGGTCTGTATCCCCCTGTTTTCTTTGGGATAAGGAAATAGGGGGAGTAAAACTCTGTACCCTGCTGATGGATGGGTACTTCTTCTATTGCCCCTTGGGCAAGAAGCATAGTGACCTCCTGACCTAACAGGTTGATGAGAGAGGTCGGAGAACTGAACTGCCTTATCATTGTGGGAGGGGGCATGCTTGAAAAATGAAGCTTGTACCCCTCTTATGATGGAGAGTGTCCAATGCTCTGCTGGTATTTGCCCCCATCTGGGGGCTAAGTGACACAACTTTCCTGGAATGGTGGAAGGCTCTGGTCCAATGAGAGCCAGGAAGGCTAAGTTCTCTAGCTGAAAGTCAAAGGCCTTGTGGAGGCTGAGACTGCTGGGACGGCTGATGCTTAGCAGTCTTTGCTTTTCTTTTTTTGGGTGGTTGCTGACCTTTTCTGACAAGCTGACCTGCAGAACGTCCCTGCTGAGAATAAGCAGGATAATACTTTTTCTTTTTAGAAAAGAATGGTTTCTTAAAAGATTTCTTTCTTGCAGGATCAGCTATGGACTTGGACAATCTATCCAAGGTGGAGTTGTCAGCATCCAACTCATTGGAATTTTCCTGCCAATCTTTACCAAACAGGCTCTCACCAGTACAAAGGAATATTTCCCAGTTTATCTTGTACCCAGAGCTCCAGATCAGATGCCTGGAGCCAAGCAATTCTACGTGCACCTATGGCAATGGCAGAGGTTCTGCTTATGCACTCAAAACAGTCAAAAGCTGCACGGTTGACAAATTTAGAAACATCTTGGGCATGCTTGACCAACGTGAGAAAATCCTGTCTTCTATCCTCCGGAAGAAGAGGACTCAAAGCCTCTAAATCACCTGTGACTTCCTTCAGGAACATTCCCATATATAGACTATAGGAAATGATCCTGGCAGAAAGCATGGAAGCTTGGAAGACACGACGTCCAAAAGCATCCAAAGTTCTGCACTCACGTCCTGGAGGATTAGAGGCATGCCTCTTTGCACTCTTGATCATTCTCATAGCTGATTTCACTACAATAGAGTGGTGAGGAAGCTGAGTTTTCTGGAAACCAGGACAAGGAGGGACTCGATACAGAGTATCCAGTCTACGAGAATGAGGAGAGGTGGTAAGAGGTGTCTCCCACATTCTTAACATGAGATCATGCAAGATCTCATGGATGGGCAAAGTAGCTGCCTCCTTAGGAGTTTTAGGATATTGTAAAATTTCCAACTCCTTTGCTCTGGGCTCTGTTTCAGGTGCCACAGTAATGGACAGACCTTGAGCCACCTCCCTGATGAAATCCTGAAAGGAAATATCCTCTGGAGGAGACATCCTACGTTTAGGGGAGGAAGGCTCCTCGGGGAGAAGTATTCCCACATCAAAAGAACTGTCTGAATCCTCAGATTCCTCTGAGGACTCAAAGTACCTTCTGTTAGGATGCTCTTGAAGAGTCCGATACCCGTACCGACCGAAGTCGGTACCGGGAGTAATCGGTACCGGAAGGCATCGGATGACTGGGTGCCGGCAATGCGGACACCGATGTTGATGTTATCGGTACCGATACCGGTGACGGTACTGGTTGAATAGTCTGACGCGGTTCCGAGGGTGTCGATGCCGCAAGGAGAGCCGCCAGACTGCGCTCAATAGCCAGGACTCTCTGGTCTATCGACACTGCCGATGCCTGGACGTCGGTACAGGAGAAGACCGCCAGTACCCCAGAGCATGGCACCAGTAGTTCTGCCGAGGTCGAGGCCTCGAGAACATCTTGGAGCCCCGATAATGCTTTGGAAGCCGAAGCCTCCCGCCGGGGCAACTTTGCCGGTGCAGAATCCTCAAGGGCAACGCCAGAGTCACCTCGATGCTTAAAAGGAGATCTACCCTTTGAGGACCGGCTAGACTTATGTTTAGTTACCTGAGATCCACGGGAAGACGACGAAGCCCTGGAAGACGTCGATGCCACCGAAGCTGCATCAGAGGGAAACAGCGTACTGAGCTTGGCGGCTCGGTTCTGTCGACCTCTCTTGGACATCATGGCACAGGCCATACAATCCGAGATGGTCAGGAGCTAACATTTCAGACACCACTCATGGGTGTCGGTGATGGTACCGCCATACTTGGTGCACTTTTTAAAACCCGAGGAGGGTTTTTCCATTATGGAAAAAATCTTGGGCCTAAGCCCCAAAATGGCGTGTGCACCTGGAAAAAATGGGAAAGTACTAAGAATTTTTTTTTTTTTTAAAAGAAAAGAAATTAAGAAATAAAGAAAAACCGGCAGTACCGGTAAAGCGTCGAGGAAGGCAGATGCGACCACAAAAAAGAAGGAAATTTTCTGCGGTGACAGGAACACGACCTGCTGGCTCCGCGGAAAACGAAGAACTAAAGAGAGGCAGTTGGGAAAGGCGGGAAGGCAGCACGCAGGCGCTGTGGGATGCTCCAAAAAGCTTTCTAATTGGATGTTGGGGAGCGTTCCCGCGCAGGCTCCGTCGGTACCAACGATACCCATATGTGATGACTACATTTCTGCTTGTTCCTGGAGATACTTCATTTCAAATGTTCTCTTTGCCTGCCTTATCAAAGCCTTGCATCTTATGCTTCCCGTTTTCATCATTTGGCTCCTTTTTCCATTTCTTAAAAGATGCTCTTTTGCCTACAACAGTATCTCTGACCTCACCTTTAAACTTTACCAGCTGTTTTTTGGCCTTCCTTTCACTTTCTTGAAGCGTGGGATACATATGGTCTGAGTTTCCAAGATAGTATTTTTAAACATCGTCCATGCTTGATGTAAAATGTCCTGGTATATCTCATACCAATTAACCTACTGTTACATGTAAACCGCACTTGAAACATGGGAAAGAGCGGTATATAAATAACTGTTAAATAAAATAAAATAAATAAATAAATAAACGTTTAACCTTTGCAATTGCTCCTTTTAGTTTTTTTCTTAACTATTTTCCTCATTTTATCAGTCTCCCTCTTGAAAATTAGTGCTGTGGATTTCCTTGCCCTCCTACCTCCATTCATTAAATCAAATGCGATCATGTTATGATCACTATTGCCACGGGGCCCCAACATTATTATTGCTTGCACCAAACCCTATGTTCCATTAAGAACTAGGTCTAAAATAGCTTCTCCATGTATTGGTTTATGAACCAGCAGCTCCAAGAAGCAGTCATTTATTTCATCTAGAAACTTTATCTCCCTAGCATGTCCTGCTGTGACCCATTATTCTTGTGTTGTAACTTTTATTATCTTCTTTGATTTCTTTTAGCATTACATCATCCTTCAGTTTATTCTGGCCAGGCGAACAGTACTATACCCATACTGCCCCTGCCTTCCCTTTTTTACATGGAATTTCTAGCTACAGAGATTCTACAGTGTATTTTGTGTCCTGCAAAACATTTATCCTGTTTGACTCAATACCCTCTCTAACATATAGCGCACAATTCCTCCACCAATTTGATTTACTCTATCATTGCGATATAATTTGTACCCAGGTATCACTGTGTCGCATTGGTTGTCCACAGAAGAGAGCTTTCTGGTTAAATTTAGAATCCAGCAGAGAGCTTGTAGTTTAAATTTCATAATAGGTTAGAGCCTAGTAGCAGCAAAGAGCTATAATTTAAATCAAATCAGAATATAGCTTAGCACAAGAGGCAAAACAAGGTCAATTCTCCTTGAGCAGCATATAAAGTCTTCTAGAGACCTTTACAAAGAGGCCTTCTACCTAGTGGGCAAGCAACCTGTGAAGCTTTTTCAATAGGTGTTAACACCAGCTGGCAGTTCAAAAGGCCATTTTGACAGACTCCTTCTATCCAAGCAAGGACTGTTAATTACCCAGGAAGTAGGTCACTGCTTACATCATCAGCACAAGCATAAATAGCTCAACCAGAGCTCTGTGACCCTGTCTTGAAGGACTGGAAAGGGGGGCTGTTACTTCTGGAGAGAAATCTGAAATTGTGAGTATATACTTCTGGGAATTTTTTCTGAAAGGAATTTTTTTTCTTTTAAAGCTAATTAATCTGTGAACCCACTATTTTTTTTGTTAAATCAGTCAGGGCCTAGTAGCAACAGTTTAAGATTCAATTTAAAAACACAGAAGAGAACTTTCTGGTTACCTTTCATACCCAGTAGACAGCTGTAGTTTAAATTTCATAGTCACTCAGGGCCTAGCATCAGCAAAGTACTTTTAGTTTCAAATTAAAACACAGAAGAGAGCTTTCTGGTTAAATTTAGAATCCAGCAGAGAGCTTGTAGTTTAAATTTCATAATAGGTTAGAGCCTAGTAGCAGCAAAGAGCTATAATTTAAATCAAATCAGAATATAGTTTTCCTCAGCAGCACAGGACAAGGTACTGTGTAGCAGCCCTTTTTTAATAAGTGTTATATCCCTCCCTCCCTCCCACACCCACCCTACCCTGGGAAACTCACAGCTTTATAGGTACTTGCACAACTTAAAAGACAGGAGGTGCTCTCAGGTGAAGCTCATTACCCAAATCAGTCATACACCAAGGACCTGAAATTAATTAAGCTTCAGGTGAACAAGGTATATTAAACTTCTTAGGTACAGTTTTAGTGGTATAAATATCCATTGCACCCTTTAGTACATATAGAACTTAAAGATCTAAACACAAACTTAAAACTAAGATGCAGACAGCAGTCCAGCAGCGGGATGTGGGCTTTCCAGTCTTTTGCATTGAGTGTCACATGTATGATTTTCTCCCAGCTGGTGAGAGGTCTTACGTGTGCACTAGGTGCAAGGAGCTCTCTGCTCTCAGGGAACGAGTCCGTTCTCTAGAGGCTAGAGTAGCAGACTTGGAAAACATAAGACAGACAGAGAGGTACATAGACGAGACCTACAGGGATATAGTCCTGAAGTCCCACCTCCAGTCTGGCAGCATCCCTGTTGCCATGGAGGAGAGAGGTCACGTGACAGGAGAGCATCACCCTGGTGTGGCAGGAAGTGATCCTGTAACTAGGACCTGTCCTCCAGGTGATGTAAACCCCTCTCGCACCAAGGAGGTTTCTCCAGGGCCAAGTGCCCATGCGGGAAGGGTTAGGACAGCAGTTATAGTTGGTGATTCGATCATTAGGCATGTAGATAGCTGGGTGGCTGGTGGACGTGAGGATCGCCTGGTAACATGCCTGCCTGGTGCGAAGGTAGCGGACCTCACACGCCACCTAGATAAGGTCTTAGATAGTGCTGGGGAGGAGTCTGCTGTCTTGGTACATGTTGGTACCAATGACATAGGAAAATGTGGTAGGGAGGTTCTGGAAGCTAAATTTAGGCTTTTAGGTAGGAAGTTGAAATCCAGAACTTCCAGGGTAGCGTTCTCCGAAATGCTTCCCGTTCCACGCGCAGGACCCAATAGGCAGGCAGAGCTCCGGAGTCTCAATGCGTGGATGAGACAATGGTGCAGAGATGAGGGGTTCGGATTTGTTAGGAACTGGGGAACATTCTGGGGAAAGGAGGGGCTCTTCCGAAGGGATGGGCTTCACCTTAACCGGGATGGAACCAGGCTGCTGGCATTAACCTTTAAAAAGGAGATAGAGCAGCTTTTAAACTAGATAATAGGGGAAAGCCGACAGTCGCCCAAGAGCGCATGGTTCGGAAGAATGTATCCTTGAAGGATACTACAAAAAGCAGAGAGGTTCCAAAAAAGAGTAAAGTAGCCCAAATGCCCTCGAGTATGGAGCAGACAGAACTTAAAGATCCCAAATTACCCATGTCTAACCAATAGCCAAATTAATATGAATAAAATACAGTCTCTAAAATGCTTGTATGCAAATGCTAGAAGTCTACAAAACAAGATGGGAGAGTTAGAATATATAGCACTAAACGAGAGGTTAGATATGATTGGAATATCAGAGACATGGTGGAAGGAGGACAACCAGTGGGACACTGTGATACCTGGGTACAAACTATATCGAAATGATAGAGCTGATCAAATTGGTGGAGGGGTTGCGCTCTATGTTAGAGAGGGCATTGAGTCAGAAAGGATTAAAGTTTTGCAAGAAACAAAATTTGCTGTAGAATCTCTATGGATTGAAATTCCATGTAAAAAGGGGAAGGCGATGGCAGTGGGGGTGTACTATCGTCCGCCTGGCCAGAATGAACAAATGGATGATGAAATGCTCAAAGAAATCAAGGAAGCTAGCAAAAGTTACAGTGCAGTAATAATAATGGGTGATTTCAATTACCCCGGCATCGACTGGGTCAGTGTCACAACAGGACATGCTAGGGAGATAAAGTTCCTAGATGAAATAAATGACTGCTTCTTGGAGCAGCTGGTTCATGAACCGACCAGAGGGGAAGCAATATTAGACCTAGTCCTTAGTGGAACACCAGATGTAGTGCAAGAGATAAGGGTGCTGGGGCCACTTGGCAATAGTGATCATAGTATGATCGCCTTTGATTTAATTAGTGGAGGAAGGATAGTAAGGAAATCCACAGTACTACCCTTTAACTTTCGAAAGGGAGACTATGATAGAATGAGGAAAACAGTTAAGAAAAAACTAAAAGGAGCAGTTGCAAAGGTTAAAGACGTACATCAAGCTTGGGTGTTGTTGAAAAATACTATCTTGGAAGCCCAGACCAGCTGTATTCCACGCTTTAAGAAAAGTGGAAGGAAGTCCAAAAAATTGCCAGCATGGTTTAAAGCTGAGGTCAGAGAGGCTGTTGTTGCCAAAAAAGCATCTTTCAAGAAATGGAAAAAAGAGCCAAATGATGAAACCTGGAAACAGCACAAGCACTGGCAAGTCAAATGCAAGGCATTGATAAGGCAGGCAAAGAGAGAATTTGAGAAGAAGCTTGCTGCGGAAGCAAAAACGCGAAATAAAGACCTTTTCAAGTACATTCGTAGCAAAAAACCCGTGAGAGAGTCAGTTGGTCCATTAGATGATAAAGGGGTTAAAGGAGCACTAAGAGGCGACAAGGCGATAGCGGAGAGACTGAATGAATTCTTTGCTTCGGTCTTTACTGAGGAAGATGTAGGGATGTTACCCACGACTGAAGTGGTATTTAAAGGTGTGGAAGAATTGAAGGAAATATCGATACATCGGGAAGATGTCCTACAACTATTAGATAAACTGAAGAGTAGCAAATCACCTGGGCCGGATGGTATACATCCAAGGGTGTTGAAAGAACTGAAATTTGAGATTGCAGACCTGCTATCAGTAATCTGTGAACTATCATTAAAATCATCTCTAATACCTGAGGATTGGAGGATTGCCAATGTAACACCAATTTTTAAAAAGGGTTCGAGGGGTGATCCGGGAAACTACAGACCGGTGAGCCTGACATCAGTACCAGGAAAAATGGTAGAAACCATCATAAAGAATAAAATTACTCAGCATATAGATAGTCATGACCTAATGGGAGACAGCCAACATGGCTTTAGACAAGGAAGATCTTGTCTTACTAATCTGTTATGTTTTTTTGAAGGAGTGAATAAACAGGTGGACAAAGGTGAGTCGGTTGATATTGTGTATCTGGACTTTCAGAAAGCCTTTGACAAGGTCCCTCATGAGAGACTTTTGGCAAAACTAAAGAGTCATGGGATAGGAGGCAGTGTACTACTGTGGATCAGGAACTGGTTAAAAGATAGAAAGCAGAGGGTAGGGCTAAATGGCCAATTTTCCCAATGGAGAAAGGTGAATAGTGGTGTACCCCAGGGATCTGTGCTGGGTCCGCTGCTTTTTGACATATTCATAAATGACCTGGAAAGTGGAATAACGAGTGAGGTTATCAAATTTGCTGATGACACAAAACTATTTAAAGTTGTTAAAACCCAGGAGGATTGTGGAAAATTGCAAGAGGATCTTGATAAATTGGAAGACTGGGCATCAAAATGGCAGATGAAATTTAATGTGGAGAAGTGCAAGGTTATGCACCTAGGGAAGAACAACCCAAACTATGGTTACACGATGCAAGGTTCCACATTAGGAACCACCACCCAAGAAAAAGATTTAGGCGTCCTTGTGGATACCATGTTAAAACCCTCGGCCCAGTGTGCAGCGGCGGCCAAGAGAGCAAATAGAATGCTAGGTATGATAAGGAAAGGAATGGAAAATAAAACAAAAGATATTATAATGCCTCTATATCGTTCCATGGTGAGACCGCACCTTGAAAATTGTGTGCAATTCTGGTCGCCATATCTTAAAAAGGATATAGCAATTTTAGAAAAGGTTCAGAGAAGAGCCACCAAAATGGTAAAGGGGATGGAAGGCTACTCCTATGAAGAAAGGCTAAAAAGGTTGGGGCTCTTTAACCTGGAAAAGAGACGGCTGAGGGGAGATATGATAGAAGTCTATAAATTAATGAACGGAGTGGAACGGGTAAACGTAGATCGATTGTTTACCTTATCAGAATATAGAAAGACTAGGGGACATGCAATGAAGCTACAGGGTAAACTATTTAAGACTAATAAAAGAAAATATTTTTTCACTCAACGTGTAATCAAACTCTGGAATTTGTTACCGGAGGATGTAGTAAAGGCTGTTAGTGTAGCTGGGTTTAAAAAAGGTTTGGACAAGTTCCTGGAGGAAAGGTCCATAAACCATTATTAAGAAGGGACCCAGGATATCAATGCTTGAACCAATACAAGCATTGTGGAACCTGTGTCCCTTGGGGAAACTGCTAGGTACGTATGACCTAGATTGGCCACTGTTGGAAACAGAATACTGGGCTTGATGGACCTTGGTCTGACCCAGTATGGCATATCTTATGTTCTTATGTTCTTATGTTCTCCTTCAACCAGGTCTCTGAGATGCCAATTATATCTAAGCTTTCACTGAGTACTATATACTATAACTCTCCATCTTATTTTTTAGAATTTTACTATTTGCATACAGGCATTTCACTAGTTATAGTTTGTTCATAGTACCGTAACGATTTGGTTATCAGTTGACAGAAGTAATTTGGAATCTTTTGACTGTCTGCTCTTCATGGTTTATTGCACTTTCTATACCATCTTTTCAGGTTAGGCAAAGTGGTTTACAAAATAAAAACAATTAACATAGAAACATAATGACAGAAAAAGACCACATGGCCTATCTAGTCTGTCCTTCCATATCAACAACTACAACAGTCCACTTTTTACCTTTAGAGATCCTCTGTGTTGGTCCCATGCTTTTTTGAATTCAGCTACTGTCCTCATCTCTACCACCTCCACTGGGAGACTATTCCATGGATCCACTACTCTTTCCGTAAAGAAATATTTCCGCAAATCACTCCTGAATCTATCTCCCTTCACCCTCATCCCATGTCCCCTCATAGCAGAACTTGCTTTCAATTGAAAGAGGCTGTCTCCCTGAACATTTATAAAAAAATAAGAACATAAGATATGCCATACTGGGTCAGACCAAGGTCCATCAAGCCCAGTATTCTGTTTCCAACAGTGGCCAATCTAGGTCATATGTACCTAGCAGTTTCCCCAAGAGACACAAGTTCCACAATGCTTGTACTGGGTCAAGCATTGATATCTTCGGTCACTTCTTAATAATGGTTTATGAACCTTTCCTCCAGGAACTTGTCCAAACCTTTTTTAAACCCAGCTACACTAACAGCCTTTACTACATCCTCCGGTAACAAATTCCAGAGTTTGATTACACGTTGAGTGAAAAACTATTTTCTTTTATTAGTCTTAAATAGTTTACCCTGTAGCTTCATTGCATGTCCCCTAGTCCTTTCTATATTCTGATAACGTAAACAATCGATCTACGTTTACCCGTTCCACTCCGTTCATTAATTTATAGACTTCTATCATATCTCCCCTCAGCCGTCTCTTTTCCAGGTTAAAGAGCCCTAAACTTTTTAGCCTTTCCTCATAGGAGTATCCTTCCATCCCCTTTACCATTTTGGTGGCTCTTCTCTGAACCTTTTCTAAAATCGCTATATCCTTTTTAAGATACGGCGACCAGAATTGCACACAATATTCAAGGTGCGGTCTCACCATGGAACGATATAGAGGCATTATAATATCTTTTGTTTTATTTTCCATTCCTTTCCTTATCATACCTAGCATGCCACGGAGGTATTTAAACATCTCAATCATATCACCTCTATCTCGCCTTTCCTCTAAGGTGTACATATTAAGATCCTTAAGTCTGTCCTCCTATGCTTTATAATGAAGCCCACTAATCATTTTAGTAGCCACCCTCTGCACCGACTACATCCTGTTCACATCCTTTTGAAGGTGCGGTCTCCAGAATTGCACACTATACTCCAAATGAGGTCGCACCAAAGACTTATACAGAGGCATTATCACCTCCTTTTTTCTGCTAGCCATTCCTCTCCATATGCACCCAAGCATCCTTCTAGCTTTTGCTGTCGCCTTTTTTACCTGTTTAGCTACTTTAAAGATCATCAGACACAACCACGCCTAGGTCCCGCTCTTCTTTAGTGGACAAAAGTACTTCACCTCTTATACTGTATTGCTCCCTTGGAATGCTGCAGCCCAAATGCATGACCTTACATTTTTTAACATTATATCCCAGCTGCCAAATTCTAGACCATTCTTCAAGATTAGCTAGATCCCTCCTCATGTTATCTACACCTTCCTGGGTGTCTACACTATTGCAGATTTTGGTATCATCCGCAAAGAGGCAAACCTTACCCGACAGCCCTTCCGCTATATCACTAACAAAGATGTTAAAAAGAATCGGACCAAGGACAGATCCCTGGGGCACACCACTGGTAGCATCCTTCTCCTCAGAGTGAGCTCCATTTACTTGTACTCTTTGTCACCTCCCAACCAACCAATTTCTAACCCAAGCAGTAACTTTAGGGTCCATCCCTAGGCTGCTCAGTTTGTTTATAAGTTGCCTGTGAGGAACAGTGTCAAAGGCTTTAATGAAATCTAAATACACCACATCTAGAGCTCTCCTCGGTCCAACTCCCTGGTCACCCAGTCAAAGAAATCAATCAGATTTCTCTGACAAACCTGCCTCTGGTTAATCCATGCTGCCTCGGATCCTGTAATCCGCTGGACTCCAGAAACCTCACTATTTTCTCTTTCAGCAGCGTTTCCAATAATTTACTAACCACCGAAGTTAAACTAATCGGCCTGTAGTTTTCAACCACATCCTTACTTCCGCTTTTATGTAAAGGCACCACATGAGCCTCTCTCCAGTCCTTTGGCACCACTCCCTACTCCAACGAGGCATTGAAAGGGTCAGTCAATGGAGTTGCTAGAACGTCCCCACGTTCCCTCTGAATTCTAGGGTGTATCCCATCCGGTCCCATCGCTTTGTCTACTTTAAGTTGAGCTAGTTTCTCACGAACACAGTCTTCTGAAAATTGTTCAAGATGTCCCTCGCTTCTGTTCCTATTTGTGGGTGTTTTCTGAGGTCCTACTCCTGGTTCTTCATCTGTGAACACAGAACAAAAATATTTGTTAAGCAATTCCGCTTTATCCTTATCAGCTTCTACATATTCCCCCCCTGCACCCTTGAGTCTGACAATACCACTTTTGCCCTTCCTCTTCTCACTAATATATCTGAAAAATGTCTTATCCCCCCATTTTATTGCATTGGCTATTTCCTCCTCCTTTTGAATCTTTGCCTTCATGACTACTTTGCTAGCTTCTCTAAGTTTTTCCAACTATAGATGCCTGTCTTCCTCTCTCTGTGATCTCTTGTATTTCATGAAGGCCTCCCTCTTTTTCTTCACTTTTTCAGCTACTTCCTTCGAAAACCATAGCGGTCTCCTTTTCCTTTTGCCTTTATTTACCATTTTAACAAAAAGGTTGGTTGCCCTTAAAATACCCCCTTTCAGTTTTGCCCACTGTTTTTCTACATCCCCCAGCTGTTCCCATCCCACTAACGACTCCCTGAGGTATTGGCCCATCTTCACAAAGTTAGTCTTCCTAAAGTCTAAGATCCTCACCTTGGAATGGATTCTAACAGCCCTAGTCCTAATACTGAACCACACCATCTGGTGATCACTGGATGCAAAATGATCTCCCACTACAACATCAGAAACACTTTCACCATTGGTAAGCACCAAGTCCAGTAGGGCCCCTTCACGTGTGGGGTCTGTTACCAATTGCCTGAATAGTTCTCCCTGTAGAGAATCCAGGATCTCCTTACTTCTAGATGATACTTCAGCAGGAATGTGCCAATTGACATCTGGCATATTGAAATCTATCAGTAGCACTTCCCCTTTCCTAGCAATGCTGCATATGTCTTCAATTAACTCTCTGTCCACCTCTTCCTCTTGTGAGAGAGGTCTCTATATCACACCAATGAAAATAGATTTCTCTTTCCCTCTTTCTAGTTTAACCCACAATGCCTCCTCTCTCCCTTTTAAGCTCTGTAATTCCAAAGCTTTAATAGTAGTTTTTACATATAGTGCCACTCCTCCTCCCCTTCTTCCTACCCTGTCCTTTCTGAATAAAGTATAGCCAGGTATAGTTACATCCCAGTCATGGTTTTCTGTGAACCATGTTTCTGTAACTGCAACTAAATCCAAGTCAGCCACTCCCACCAAAGCTTCAACATCAGGGATCTTATTTCCCATGCTACGGGCATTTATACACACTGCTTTCCATATGTTACCCCGGTTACCCATTTCCATAAAGGTATTTAATCTATCACCTACCTGGGGGCTTTCACTTACCTGGGGGCTTTCTTCACCTATCCCCAACGAATCTAGTTTAAAGCCCTCTTCAGTAGATTAGCCAGTCTACTACCGAAGATGCGTTGACCTTTCTTGGACAGATGGATGCCATCTCTGCTCTGCAACCCTTGGAACAGCATCCCATGGTCTAGGAAACCAAAACGCTCTCAATGACACCATCCACGCAGCCATGCATTCATCTCCAGGATGCGAGCCTCTCTGCCTTGGCCTTTACCCTCAACAGGGAGGATTGAAGAGAACACCACCTGTGCACCTAACTGCTTCACCCTCTGTCCCAGAGCCATGAAGTCACTTTTGATACATTCCGAGGTATACCTGGCAGTATAATTTGTTCCAACATGGATTAGCAACATTGGGTAATAGTCAGTGGGCTTGATGAGTCTCGGCAAACTCTCTGTAACATCTTGGATTTTGGCACCAGGCAAGACAGCATACCTCTCTGGACATTAAGTCTGGTCTGCAGATGGACGCCTCAGTACCCCTCAGAAGAGAGTCTCCAACCACCACTACCCTTCGTTTCCTTCTGGTCACTGATTCTGCAACTTTGGGGTACTTGAACTCTGGTTCTTCCCTTTCCAGGGATGCTTTCACCTCCTCCACTTCCAGGGCTGCATAATGGTTTTTCAATTCAAGGGCTGGAGAAGTTGGATTGGTGATTTTGCAGGCCCTGGTGACTTGTGTCCAACCATCGACATTCTGTTGGCACCCATCTTTTCCTGTGCTGGAGAGCTTGGTTGCTGCAAGAAGCATCTCATCAATGTACTTCTCACGGTCTTGAATGCTCCTCAGCCTCGCCACTTCCTCTCTGAGTTCCTCCACTTGTTTCCTCAGAGCTTCAGCATGCAGGCACCCTGCACATGGAACTGGTCCTTCAACTTGCATTAGGACCTCTGTCTGGACAGAGGCAGAAGCTGTAACGGGGGCAACAGCTTAAGCAATACGATTTTTCCCAGCCATTGTTCTGTTTGTGGAGCTTAGATATCTGTTAAAGCAAAAGAGAGAGATCTACCAAGTACCAGCCGGTTTCCCAGCTGTCCCTTTCAGAGAAAAAGCAGTTAAATCTCTTTAATTATATTCAAAATGTGCTGGTCCAATTCTCTGTGATTTGTTAAAGGGGGAGGTGCCCTATAAAGCAAGACTGCTCACTAGGGGTGGGGTGGGAGTCGGGGTGGGTAGGGAGGGAACTAACACCTGATTAGGTGTTAGGAGTTTCCAAACCTGTAAGTTAGCAGTTTCCAAATTAAGTAAGACGTAGAAAGTAACTCGAATATAATTGATAGCAAAGGGAGACAGGAGACACAAACAAAATACAGTCTTTACTTAAAAAGCATCTGGGTTACTTTTACTTGAATCTCTCTATCAGGATACCAAGACTTCCCTGTTTTTTTAGCATCCTTCAGGGATACATCATTCCAAACCATGTGCTCTTGGTCAACTGTAAGCTTTCCCCTATTTTCTAGTTTAAAAGCTGTTCTATCTCCTTTTTAAAGGTTACTACCAGCAGCCTGAATCCATCCCGGCTGGTAGAGCCCATCCTTTCGGAAAAGCCCCTCCCTTCCCCAGAATGTTGCTCAGTTTTTAACAAATCAAATCTTTCTTCCTTGCACCCTTGTTTCATCCAAGCATTGAGACTCTGGAGCTCTGCCTGCCTCTTGGGTTCTGTGTATGGAACAGGTAGCATTTCTGAAGTTTTGGATTTCAACTCCCTACCTAACAGCCAAAATTTGGTTTCCAGAACCTCCCTCCTACACTTTCCTATGTCATTGGTACCAACATGTACCAAGACAGCATATTCCTCATCAGCACTATCTAAAACCTTATACTGGTGGCACATGAAGTCTACTATCTTCGCAGTAGCCTGGCATGTTACCAGGTGATCCTCCCGTCCACCAGCTATCCAAGAACATAAGATATGCCATACTGGGTCAAACCAAGGTTTATCAAGTCCAGTATCCTGTTTCCAACAGTGGCCTATATAGGTCATATGTACCTAGCAGTTTCCCCAAGAGACACAGGTTCCACAATGCTTGTATTGGTCAAGCATTGATATCCTGGGTCCCATTCTTAATAATGGTGTATAGACCTTTCCTCCAGGAACTTGTCCAGATCTTTTTAAACCCAGCTACACTAACAGCCTTTACTACATCCTCTGGTAACAAACTACAAAATCTGATTACACGTTGAGTGAAAAAATATTTTCTTTTATTAGTCTTAAATAGTTTACCCTGTAGCTTCATTGCATGTCCCCTAGTCTTTCTATATTCTGATAACGTAAACAATCGATCTACGTTTACCCGTTCTACTCCATTCATTAATTTATAGACTTCTATCATATCTCCCCTCAGCTGTCTCTTTTCCAGGTTAAAGAATCCTAACCTTTTTAGCCTTTCTTCATAGGGGTATCCTTCCATCCCCTTTACCGTTTTGGTGGCTCTTCTCTGAACCTTTTCTAATAATGCTATATCCTTTTTAAGATACGGTGACCAGAATTGCACACAATATTCAAGGTGCGGTCTCATCATGGAACGATATAGAGGCATTATAATATCCTTTGTTTTATTTTCTATTCCTTTACTTATTTATTTATTTATTTATTTAACAGTTATTTATATACCGCTCTTTCCCTAGTATCAAGTGCGGTTTACATGGAACAGTAGGTTAATTGGTATGTAATATACCAAGTCAGTTTACATAGAACAGATACTTATAATTTACAAGGAATGTTGTAACATTAAAGGTATAACATATTAGAACATATATACATTGTTAGTTTAAATCTATAATCATCATGTGAATGAGAGTGTGGTATGGTTAATAGTGTATTAGTGATATTTATTTTGAAAATAGAGTATGTAATAATAATGTATAAATGTTAGCCTGTATCTATTTGAGTATTCTGTTCTGAGGGTGTATTGTAGTGTAATATGAATAAGTGAGTTTTTAATTTTTTTCTAAATTCCTTTATATCAGATAGCAGGCGAATGTTGTCAGGTAGATTGTTCCAAAGAATTGGAGCAGAGTGTGAGAAAGCTCTCTTATTTGTTTGTTTTCTGGCTTTTGTGAAATCTTTTGGTATTGTTAAGGTATTTAAGTTTCTGCTTCTTTGGGATCGTTTATCGATGTCTATATTAATCAGTGTATTGAGTGCCGATGGTGCGAGATTATTTATAAGTTTAAATGTAGTGACAAGAATTTTATATTTGATTCGGGAGTAAATAGGTAGCCAATGAAGTTCAGCCAAAATTGGTGTAACATGTTCAAGTGGGCTTATATTCATAATCATCCTGGCAGCTATGTTCTGAATTATTTGTATCTTTTTAATATTTTGTTTTGAAATGCCATTAAGTATTGTGTTTGCATAATCAAAATGTGGGGTGATGATAGCATGAATTATATTAATAAAGTCTTGTAGATGAATCAATGGTCTTAATTGTTTTAGTGTTTTGAGTTTGTAATGTATTTTTTTAGTTAGATATTTTATATGTGAATCCATATTTAGATTATTGTCAAGTATTACACCTAAATATTTTATTTCTTTTTTTGTATTTATTTCATGAGTATCTAGTGTGATCGTGTTTGGGGGTATGTATGTTTGATTTTTAGTGATGAATAATATATCAGTTTTAGTAAAGTTGATAAGTAGATTTTGTTCTTTGAGCCATTCAGTTAGTTCATTGAAACATTCTGTTATTTTTTGAAGAGGTGGGTGTGGGATTTCAAATGGGAGGTAGAACATTATATCATCAGCGTAGATATGATAATAAACATTGTGACGTTTAAAGATGTTACAAACTGGTTGTAAGTAAATATTAAATAATAGCGCAGATAATGCAGAACCCTGCGGGAGACCCTGAGTTTGTTTGAAGGTGTTAGAAATTTGGGTGTGGATTCTTACTGTTTGAGTTCTGTTTGATAGATATGATTTGAACCAATTATAAACAGTAGATGTAATTCCAATTTGTTGAAGTCTGTTTAACATTGTTAAGTGATTAACACTGTCAAATGCAGCTGATATGTCAAGGAAAACAAGAATAAAGGCTTGTTTAGGATTATCAATACCTCTTAATATTGTGTCATAAAGGATCGTTAGCAAGGTTTCTACTCCATGGAAGGGTCTAAAGCCATATTGATGTTCATCAAGGAGGTTTAATGTGTCAATAAAGTCTTGTAGTTGAATTTGTACAATTTTTTCAATAAGTTTGGCCATAAAAGGAATACTTGATATGGGTCTGTATGATTTTGGGGATAATTTATCTAATGTGTTATTTTTAAGTATAGGTCGTATTTGAACGTGTTTGAGAGATGGTGGTAAGTAGCCTTTTTGTAAGGATAGGTTCACTAAGGGTAGAATGAAAGAAGAGAGTATTGAGAAAGTCTTCTTTATCCAATCAACTGGGCATGGATCAAGGTATGAGGTTGTTGTATTAATGTTAGTTATTGTAGTTTTGAGAGTAGATTTTGATATTAAGTTGAAATTGGTCCAGTTATCAAATGTAGCTTGCTTTGTTTGTGTTTGAATTTGTGGTTGAGTAATATGTAGAGGTGTTATTTGTAGCTTTGTTTTATTGATATAGTATTGAGCTAATTCTTGTGGGGAGATATCAATTGATATTTCATCAGAATTTAGTGTTTTGTTTGTTAGTTTTTGTACTATACAGAATAGTTCTCTTGGGCGATTAGTGGCTCTTGAGATTATATTAGAATAATAATTTTGTTTGGAGTTGTTTATTGTTTGTTTATAAATTTGTAGTGTATTAGTGTAGTTCTCATGATTTATTAATGATTTTGATTGTCTCCATTTCCTTTCCTCTTTTCTTATGCTACCTAGTATTCTATTTGCTCTCTTGGCCACCGCTGCACACTGGGCTGAGGGTTTTAACATGTTATCCACAATGACGCCTAAGTCTTTTTCCTGGTAGGTGGTTCCTAATGTGGAACCTTGGATCGTGTAACCATAGTTTGGGTTGTTCTTCCCTAGGTGCATAACTTTGCACTTGTCCACATTAAATTTCACCTGCCATTTTGATGCCCAGTCTTCCAATTTATCAAGATCCTCTTGCAATTTTCCACAATCCTCTTGGGTTTTAACAACTTTAAATAGTTTTGTGTCATCTGCAAATTTGATAACTTCACTCGTTATTTCCTGTTCCAGATCATTTATGAATATGTCAAAAAGCAGCGGACCCAGCACAGATCCCTGGTGTACACCACTATTCACCTTTCTCCATTGGGAAAATTGGCCATTTAGCCCTACCCTATGCTTTCTATCTTTTAACCAGTTCCTGATCCACAATAGTACACTGCCTCCTATCCCATGACTCTTTAGTTTTGCCAAAAGTCTCTGATGAGGGACCTTGTCAAAGGCTTTCTGAAAGTCCAAATACACTATATCAACCGACTCACCTTTGTCTACCTGTTTATTCACACCTTCAAAAAAAGTTAACAGAATAGTAAGATAAGATCTTCCTTGTCTAAAGCCATGTTGGCTGTCTCCCATTAAGCCATGACTATCTACATGTTCAGCAATTTTGTTCTTTATGATGGTTTCTACCATTTTTCCTGGTAATGGTATATGCTTAATGATCAAATTGCCAACTCTAACGGCCATCCTAACCCTTCCCTCATGGGCACATGGCCCTGGAGAAACGTCCTTACCATGAGAGGTTTTACATCACCATGACAGGTCCTAGCTACAAGATGACTTCTGCCACACCAAGCTCTCCTTTCATGTGAGCTCTCTCCTCCCTGACATCAGAAAGACTGCCCGTTAAATTCTCCCATCAAAAGATTATCTTGCAAAAGGAATGTTTATATATATATAAACTTCGCCCCAAACAACTACGGTTGGATCGGGTAGTGACAGGACGGTGAACAGGAGCAGATTTGACCATTTATTCTTAAGGACAAGAGATGCCTCACTGTACAAAATGGAGGGGAAAGCGTAGTTACTCACCTGTAACAGGTGATCTCCGGGAACAGCAGGAATTTAGCCTTCACATATGGGTATCGTCAGTACCGAAGGAGCCTGCGCTGGAACGTTCCCCAGCATCCAATAGGAAAGCCTTTGGGAGCATCCCACAGCGCCTGCATGCTGCCTTCCCACCATTCCAACTCTCCCTCTTCAGTTGAGTTTATAGCTGAGACAAAAAAGCGAAGGAAAGAGAGAGAGAGAGAGAGAGAGATAGAGAGACAACACCTAGGGAAGGTGGGTGGGTTGGGAAGACTAAATTCCTGCTGTTCCCAGAGATCACCTGTTACAGGTGAGTAACTACGCTATCTCCAGGAATAAGCCTTGTAGTCTTCACATATGGAGGACTCCCAGCTGAAAAGATGCCAGTGAGATGGCCCCAGGAAGCTGCAAATCCATGGCCATGTTTCCCCCCATGGATCTCTGGCATCCACCTTGGAAGGTGGGTAGGAGTTGTACTAAGTTTGAAAGAGATGCTGAACAGCAGCCTGGCCAAACAAGGCATCCCGATGGGAGTCCTTGTCTACGCAGTAGTGGGCTGTAAAGATGTGTACTGAAGCCCAAATGGCTGCTCTACAGATGTCATCGATAGACACAGAATGAAGGTTAGCCATAGAGGCTGCTATGGCTCTCACATTGTGAGCTGTGACATGGCCCTCGAGAGGAAGTCCCTTACTCTCATACGCGAAGGATATGCACTGTGCAATCCATCTAGAGAGAGTTCTTTTGGAGACTGGAAGTCCCAAATGACTAGAATCAAAAGCAACACAAAACTGAGAAGAGTTTCTATGCTGCTGTGCTCTTTGCAGGTAAAAAGCTAAGACACTTTTACAGTCTAAGGTATGAAGGTTCCTTTCTGCATTAGAGGTATGAGGCCTCGGAAAAAATACAGGAAGGTAAACCGCTTGGTTTAAATGAGTCCTAAGAACAACCTTATCATGGTGAAATCTTGTATAAGGAGGATCAGCCACTAAGGCTTGTAATTCACTAATGCATCGTGCAGAAGTGATTGCAACTAGGAAGATGACCTTCCACGAAAGAAACTTTAGAGTTGTAGTGGCTAAAGGCTCAAAGGGCAGTTTCATGAGCTACCCGAGAACAAGGTTCAAATCCCATGCCACCGGTGGTGGTCTAATGGGAGGCTTTGTTAATAGAAGACCTCTCATAAATCTTGCTATGAGTGGATGAGAGGAAAAAGGTTGTCCATTTAGAGGCTTGTAAGAAGCTGCAATAGCACTAAGATGGACTCTTACTGAATTGGTCTTAAGACCAGAATTTGACAAATGGAGGAGATACTCCAGTAGCGATTCCAAAAGTATCGAAAGAGAGTTAAGTCCCTTTTGAGAGCACCATATAGTGAAACGTTTCCACTTGAAGGCGTATGACCGCCTTGTGGAGGGCTTTCTGGAAGCCTGAAGGATATCCTTTACCTGTTGAGAAAGGTTGAAATCCTGAAGTTATTTATTTATTTGGTTACATCTGTATACCACTTCTTCCAGTGATCAGTAGCGGTTTTACATTAAACTTTTAACACAGCAATTCTTTTACATATAACAATAGTCTCATTTATTTACTTATGGATAACAAAAATGTGGATTTTTACAGTATGATAATTGTAGGATTATATGCATATTTACATACGCTTCATGGGTATTTACAAAGCCTAGTGTTAGAAACATATTTACAAGCGTTTCATGGTTATTTACACAGCCTGGTGCATTGTTACATTAGGACAAGTTGTAGTATTCCTGAAATAGATAGGTTTTTAGGTCTTTCCGGAAATCTTTTAGGTCATTGTTATCTCTTAGTGCGTGAGGTAGGCTGTTCCATTGGGAGGGAGCTGTGTATGTAAATGCTCTGCTGCTTGTAAGGATTTTGGGTTTGCGCATGTTGTGTGAGATGTGCAGTGTTTAGGTTCTGTGCTCTTCTGTTCTAGGCTTTCAGCAACCAGGCCCTGAGATGCAGGGACTGGGGATTCGAGTGCCATAGCATCCCGTTCTCCTGGGAAAGAAGATATGGAGCATATCCCAACTCCAGAGGTGTGGCTTGAGAGAGACGTGGAAGCAGAGGATACCATGTTTGCCGTGGCCAACAGAGCTATGAGTATCATACGATCTCTGTCTCTGAAGCTTGAACAGTGTTTTGGGAATGGGTGGGAAGGCATAGAGGAAGTCTTGACCCCAGTGAAGAAGGAAAGCATTCCTTGCCTGACAGTTTTGAGCCAGAATTCTGTAACAGAACTGGGGAAGTTTGGTATTCTGTGGACTTGCAAAGAGGTCTATGTCTGGAGTTCCCCAGGGTTGGAAAACTCAGGCAAGCTGGTCCGAGTGGAGAGACCATTCATGTGGCAGCAGTACTAAGCTGAGTTTGTCTGCCCAAAGATTTTGAATGCCTGGAAGATATACCACTAGGAGGTGGGTTTGATGCTCTCTGGCGAGGGCCCATAGTCGTAAAGCTTCGTTGCATAACGACAGAGAGCCCATTCCACCCTGCTTATTCACGTAGAACATGGCTACTTGATTGTTGGTCTGGACCAGGACAATCTTGTAGCTGAGCTGGGCTTGGAATACTCGAAGAGCAAGGAAGATTGCTCTGAGTTCTAGGAGGTTTATGTGAAGACAAGCCTCCTGTGGGGTCCAGAGACCCTGAGTGTTGAGATCATACAAGAGGGCCCCCATCCCAACTGGGACGCATCTGTTGTTAGAGTGGCCTGGAATAGAGGTTGCTGGAAAGGAGAGCCTATGAGTAGGTTTTCCAGTGATTGCAACCATTGGAGGAACGAAATAAGACGTTTTGAGTTTCTTATTTTGTCCGACAGGCGACCTGAGGCCTGTGTCCACTGAGAGGATAAGGTCCACTGGACTGCTCGCATGTGAAGGCGAGCATAGGGAACCACATGGACGGTCGATACCATATGTCCTAGAAGCTGAAGCATTTCCCGAGCAGTTAGGGAGGCCTTTACCACTGCTTGGGAAGCCAGCTGCACTATACGAAGACAGCGGGGCTGTGGAAGGAAAGCCCTTGACTGCCTGGTATCTAGACAAGCTCCTATGAATTCTAGGGACTGAGAAGGAGCGAGATGAGATTTTGGGAAGTTTATGACCAATCCCAAGTAGCGAAGGATTTGCATTGTGCGAGAAAGAGCGAAGCTGGCTTCTAGAGCAGTGGGTGCTCGAATGAGCCAGTCGTCCAAGTAAGGGAAGACTAATATCACCAGAGTTCATAAGAATGCAGCTACTACTGCCATGCATTTTGTGAAAACTCTTGGGGCAGAAGCCAAACCGCAGGGAAGAACCCTGTATTGGAAGTGTCTTCCCTGGAAAAGGAATCGAAGGAATTTCCTATGATCTCGATGGATGAGAATATGCGTATATGCATCCTTTAGATCTAGAGAACATAGCCAATCCTGACTCTGAAGGTATGGCAGAAGTGTTCCAAGGGAGATCATTTTGAATTTTTCTTGGAACAGATATTTGTTCAATTCTCTGAGGTCCAAAATGGGTCTGTATCCTTCTGTTTTCTTTGGGATGAGAAAATAGGGGGAGTAGAACCCTGTACCCTGTTGAGGTATAGGTACCTCTTCTATTGCTCCTTGAGCAAGAAGTGCTGTGACCTCCTGACCCAAAAGATTGGTAACAGGTAACGTATACAAGCAACCTATATGTGAAATCATCCGCTCATTCAATATCCACAGCCTGATATACGCAGATGATGTCTTGCTGTTTGTACCACTCAAAGTCATGCATCCGGACCTTAACCCCTTAATTGATTGCTTCAATGCAATCACTGACTGGCTGCAAGCTCAGAACCTACGCATTAACTTCAAGACGACTGAGGTCCTATTTATCACAAAGAACAAAGAGTTCTCACCTCCAACTACCTTAAAGGTGAGAGATGCAAAGCTCCAATGCAAATCCACAATACGCTACTTGGGAATTACGCTTGACCAACAGCTGGACTTCAAAGAACACATAAAGAACATCACCAGGGCTATATACAATAAAATCAAAACTCTAAGGCACCTAAGACCCTTGCTAGCTCCCGACGACTTCAGGACAATATTCCAGACCCTTGTAACACCACACTTCGACTATGCGAACATCATTCTGCATGGCCTCCCCAAGAGCACGCTTAATCTTTTACAGCTTGCGATGAATGTGGCAGCCCGAATTCTCTGCGGCTTATCCAGAAGGACCCATATCACGCCCATCCTTAAGGACCTCCATTGGCTACCAATAAACTGCAGCTCACATACAAGGCACTACTCCTAACCTTCAAAGCAATCAACTTGATTTCCCCATCGTCCCTCACAGATCTCCTTAGATCCACCCCCAACAACAGGTCGAGAAGGACAGTAGCCACCAACACGTTAATTATCCCTAAGGAATCTACAAAATGTACACAAACAACCAGGAATAGAACCTTCGCTTTCTACACCCCAAGGTGCTGGAACAACCTCCCCCCACACATCAGATCAATCAAGGACCTGAGTCAATTTAGGAAAGCCCTTAAGCATCATCTGTTCATTTTACACTTTGCACAGCCAAACTCAACACTACCACATCCTACACCCCAACTCACTCAAGCCACACCTAACTCATCTACAACCTGACTTATACAAACCAAACAACTGATCCATCCATCAGGCACTTTAATCATATGCTGATAATTCATAATTGTTACTGTAATAATTGTAAAGGCCCAGTTCCAACCATTCAGTTCGGGTCTAATGTATAACCTGTAAATAGTTACCTGCCACAGTTTGAGTGGCTGGATTTGTAAATAGTTCTCCCAGTTGCAGTTCCAAGTTATTGATCCTGTTTCAATGTATGCACAAGGCTGTTCCCTTTGTCTTTGCAAGAATTTGGTATTTGTAAACCGCACTGATATTGAAGAGCGTGGTATAGAAAAGCTGCTAAATAAATAAAATAAAATAAATACATAAAATATTTTCTTTGCTGGGTTGGCTGTAGACTTTGACAATCTGTCTAGGGTGATATTGTCAGAGTCAATCTCATTAGCCTTTTCTTGCCAATTCTTGCCAAGGAGATGTTCTCCTGTGCAAGGAATGTTTCCCAGTTTATCTTGTACCCATATCTCCAAGTCTGATGCCTGAAGCTCTGCTGATGCATTCAAAGCAATCAAAGGCTGCACGGTTTACAAACTTGGAAACATCTTGGGCATGTCTGACCAGAGTAAGAAAATCCTCTCTTTTATCGTCAGGAAGAAGAGGGCTCATAAGTTCCAAGCCTCTTGTAACCTCTTTGAGGAACATCCCCACCTACTCTTGCCATCTTGCTGGGCAGACTAAATGGACCATGCTGGTCTTTATCTGCCGTCACTTTCTATGTTACTATGTATAGGATGTCTGAGATGATTCTAGCTGATAGCATGGAAGCTTGGAAGCATTGACACCCAAAGGCATCGAGAGTCCTCGATTCACGGCCTGGAGGATTGGAAGAATGTCTTTATGCACTCTATTTATTTATTTATTTATTTTTAGCTGTATTTATATCCCGCTTTTCACTGGGTCAAAGCGGTCAATTGGGAGATACATTTAACACGAGGGGATATGACACACATACGCTAATACTTACAGGGAACATGGGCAATGGAGGGTTAAGTGGCTTGCCCAAGACCACAAGGAGTGCCTATAGGACTAGAAATCCCAGTCCCTCCGGCCTGAGATTGCTGTCCCCAGGTGGGACTTGAACCCCTGGCCCTCCGGCCTTAAGTACCTTGTCCTAACCACTAGGCCACTCCTCCCCATCGCCGATTCTACTACCATTGAATGGTGTGTTAAATGAGTCTTTTGAAAGCCAGGACAGGGTGGAACTCAATACATGGTATCGAGTCTCCGAGAGTGTGGAAATTTGGTCAAAGGAGTTTCCCACATTCTCAGCATAAGATCATGAAGGATCTTATGAATGGGCAGAGTAGCTGCCTCTTTAGGAGCCTTAGGGTATTGAAGAATTTCTAATTCTTCTGCTCTAGGCTCCTTTTCAGGAGTCACCGTGATTGCAAGGCCTCGAGCCATATCATGTATGAAATCCTGGAAGGACATGTCCTCTGGAGGAGACATTCTTCACTGAGGAGAAGGAGATGGATCCTCCAGAAAGACTGCTCTAGTACCGGCAGAGTCATCGGAATCAGAGGATTCAAAATATCTCTGTTCTCGATGTCTGTGCAATGCACGGTACCGGTATCGATCGAACTCGGTATCGCGGTGTCTCGGTACCGATCTCTCGATACCAAAGATTGACTCGACTTGGCATGGGGGGGTATACCCACCAAAGCCGGTACAGTCGGTGTCGGTACCGAACCTGTGGAACGGTCTGAAGCGGTTTCAGTGGTACCGAAGCTGTTAAAAGAGCTGCTAGACTGTGTTCAATAACGAGAAATCTCTGATCTATCGCTCCTGCCGATGCTTGGGTTTCGGTACCGATAGAAGCGGCCGAAACCCCAGAGCATGGCACCAGTAGTTCTGCAGAGGTGGAAGCCTCGAGAACATCCTGGAGCCCCGTTAGTGCTTTGGAAGCCGAAGCCTCCCACCGGGGCTGTTTTGCCGGTGAACGTTCCTTGAGGGCAACGCCGATGGCATCTCGATACTTGGAAGGAGATCTACCCTTTGAGGACCGGCTAGTCTTAGGAGATTTATGTTTAGTTACCTGAGATCCATGGGAGGAAGATGAAGCCCTGGAAGACGTTGATGCAACAGATATCGCATCTGCGGCAAAAAGGGTACCGAGTTTTGCAGCTCTATTCTGCAGGCCCCTCTTGGTCATCTTTCTACAGGCGAGACAGTCCAATGGAGAATGGTCAGCTCCTAAACATTTAAGACACCAGTCATGGATGTCGGTGACGGATATGGTACCGCCACACTTAGAACATTTTTTTTAAAACCACTGGCTGGTTTTTCCATTTTTAAAGAAAAATGGGCCTAGTGCCCAAAATGGCGCCTAGCACCGAAAGGGAAAAGGCCTCTGAAGAGAAACTACTTCAAAAAAGAAATTTTCTTTTTTTTTTTTTTAAGAAAAGAAGAAAAGAGAACCGGCGGTACCGGTAGGCATCGAATGAAGGCAGATGCGACCACACAAAAAAAAAAGTAGTAACAAATAATTTTCTACAGTGACAGAGTATGCGACCTGTCGGCTCCACGGAAAACGAAGAACTGAAGAGGGAGAGCTGGAATGGCAGAAAGGCAGCATGCAGGCACTGTGGGATGCTCCCAAAGGCTTTCCTAGTGGACGCTGGGGAGCGTTCCCGCGCAGGCTCCGTCGGTACCGACGATATCCATATGTGAAGACTACATCTCTGCTTGTTCCTGGAGATACTATTTTTTTTTATGGATTGGATTCTCAGAACTTTTATTCAGATTACAATTCTAGCTCATCCAACCATACCTTGACAAACACAGCATACAGCATCATTGTGCTTGAATGCAGAGCGACCAGGTCCATCAGCACATCCAAAGAAATGTCAACTTCTACTGTATAGCCACTGCAAACATGTGTCACTAGTGCAGCCACAACCTCCTGTTGAAATAAGAAAGCACAATTACATCAACACTCTTTGTGACTTCTAGCAAATCAGTTTCTCTCTCTCTGCTTATGACATCATTCCTGATATTATACCTGATGCAGCTAGAGGCATCCTTCATTATTTGTATCCAAGCACATGGTCAAGGATCCCTGACCACACACCACCTCAGTGAGGACAACCAAGGAAGGATCAAACAGAACAAGTAAACAACTATGTACGGTATTTATTTATTTAACATTTCTTATATACCGCCTTTCATGATATCAAGGCGGTTTACATTGAACAAACTGAAATTACATTGAACAGGGCATTATAACTTGGAGATAACTATTCTACAGGGACCATGGGCAACGGAGGGTTAAGTGGCTTGCCCAAGACCACAAGGAGCACCTGTGGGACTAGAAACCCCAGTCCTTCCGGCCCAAGGTTGCTGTCCTCTAGTGGGATTTGAACCCCTGGCCTTCCAGCCTGAGGTAACTTGCCCCAACACCTAGGCCACTCCTCCCTCCAGTAGTTGTTCTCAAAGCTGTCCTGGGGGACCATCAGCCAGTCAGGTTTTCAGGATATCCACAAGGAATATGCACGAGAGAGAATTACATATAATGGAGGAAGTGGACATGAAAATTTCTCTCATGCATATTCATTGTGGATATCCTGAAAACCCAATTGGCTGGTGGTCCCCCAAGACAGGTTTAAGAACCATTGATGTACAGGATAGGTTTTGGACAGAAGGTCTGTCAAGGTTATGAGCTCACAGGGCTAAACCGCAGCAGAATATGGCAGAGCATAATTGCAGATCCTGGACAGGTTTAGCAGGACTTTAGGAAAGGATATTATCTGTTAAGTAAAATGTCACCTTTCATATCATCCTGATAGACCAGTCCAAAAACGTGATGCACTAAAGCTATGACTCTACTGAGCGTAAAGAAGATATGGCTGCTCTCAAAATCTCTGCACCAAAGGCTACATCCACCCGAGCATGGGAATCTGAGCGATAATGCTCAAAGGTGTAAAGTGAGAACCACGTTGCCATCTGACAAATGTCAATAGGAGCAAAAGAGCTAAACTTCATCCAGGAGGAATCCTGCGCTCAAGTGAAATGCATATGCAAATCCTCCAGAAACTGTTAGTTCTGCAACAGATAGCGTAGTTACTCACCTCTAACAGGTGTTCTCCAGGAGCAGCAGAAATCAGTCCTCACATATGGGTGACGTCGGCGCTGATGGAGCCCTCGTGCGGAGCATTTCCCCAACTTTCAAAGAAAGCCTTTGGGAATGCAGCGCGCATGCGCGGTCCCCTTCCAGCCCAAGGGTGCCATTTTGCTCAGTCTGATGACATAGCTAAAAGACATCAAAAACAAAATGAAATATAGGACTGCAACTCCAAGAGGAGGAGGGAGGGTCATGAGGACTGATTCCTGCTGCTCCTGGAGAACAGCTGTTACAGGTGAGTAACTACGCTTTCTCCAGGACCAAGCAGGAAGTCAGTCCTCACATATTGGACTCCCCAGCTCTAGTCTACCGAGAACCCAAAGCTGAAAAATAAGCTCCCTCCAGAGCTTCAGCATGCGCGATAAGAATCTTCTCTGAGAACGCCCCTGAACGGTAGCCCAACACAAAGGCCGGAGGGTAGGAGTTGCCTAAACCTCAAAGAGATTACGGAGTACCGCTAGTCTGAAAGCACTGTCCCTGTGGGACTCACTCTCGAGGCAGTAATGGGCCGCAAAAGTCTGGCTTGAAGACCAAGTAGCGGCCCAGCAGATGTCTGCCAACGGAACAGAGCAGAGATGAGCTACTGACGCAGCCTTCGCCCTGACACGGTGGGCCGTGACTCAATCCTGCAAGGAGAGGCCGGCTGCCCTGCACGCCCAGGCGATACAGTCTGCTACCCAAATGGACAGGGTACGCTTGGACACAGGTAAATCCAGTTTATTAGGGTCAAAAGATACGAAGAGCTGGACAGCCCTTCGATGCCCCTGCGTATGGTCAAGGTAGAAAGACAACGCCCTCCTACAGTCCAGGGTATGCAAGACCATTTCAGCCCGGCTGGCATGCGGCCTGGGGAAGAATGCTGGAAGAACCACCTCCTGATTGAGGTGGAAGGAGGAGACAACCTTTAGAAGGAACTTAGGATGAGTCCGTAAGACCACCCTGTTCTTATAGAACCGTGTGTACGGTCTGTCAGAAACCAGAGCTTGTAGTTCACTCACACGCCTGGCCGAGGTAAGAGCTACCAAGAACAATGCCTTCCAGGAAAGGAAGCGTAAAGAACAGGTAGCCATCGGCGCAAACGGTGGGCAAGTAAGTTGTTGCAAGACCACATTCAAATCCCACTCAGGGGCTGGTGGACGAATCAGAGGCTTGGGCAAAAACAGGCCTCTGAGGAAACAGGCCACTAAGGGGTGGACCGACAGAGACTGGCCCTCCACCGGTGAGTTGTGCGCTGATAGAGCACTGAGGTGGACCCAGAGTTGGATTTAAGGCCTAGGTCCGATAGGTGAAGCAGATACTGCAATACCACTGGTACCAGGCACGAAAACGGATCCTCTTGGTGCTGAGCACACCAGGTGGAGAACTTACGCTACTTGAGGGCATAAGATTTCTGGGTGGATTGTCTCCTAGAGGCCAAAACCACCTCTTCTACTTCCCTAGGTAGAAGTAAGGGGGCTAGAACTACCCTTTCAACAGCCAGGCCATCAGATTGAGGAACTGGAGGTTGGGGTGGAGAGATCCTTGATCCTGAGAGAGGAGATCGGCTTGCACCCCTAGAAGGAGTGGAGTGTCCACCGCCAACTGCAGAAGGAGTGGAAACCATGGTTGCCTCGGCTATCTGGGGGCTACCAGAATCAGCGAGGCCCTGTCCCGAAGAACCTTGAATACGGTTCTGGCCACTAGAGGCGTTGGAGGTAACGCATACAGCAGGCCCGTAGACCAAGAGATTAGGAAGGCATCTGCGGCTATTCGCAGAGGACGTGGTTATCTGGAGCAGAACCTGGGCAGCTGACGGTTCAGTGGACTGGCGAAGAGATCGATGGTTGGAAGACCCCATTTTAGGAAGATCTGCTGGACCACTATGGGATTCAAATGCCATTCGTGAGGCTGTAGAATCCTGCTCAACCTGTCTGCCAGGTAATTTTCTTGGCCAGGTAGGTAAACGGCCTTGAGAAACATGTCGTGCTTGACTGCAAAGGCACACAAGGCCTGTGCTTCCTGACACAGAAGCCAGGATCCCGTGCCTCCTTGTTTGTTCACATAGAACATTGCTACTTGGTTGTCTGTCTGAATCAAGACCGACCGGTGAGAGAGGACATGAGAGAAAGCCTGTAGAGCTAACCGAATAGCTCACAACTCCAGCAGATTGATCTGCTGCGTGGACTCCCAAGGGGACCAGAGGCCCTGAGTACATGCCCCTGGCAATGTGCACTCCAGCCCTGCAGAGAAGCATTGGTCGTCAGCACCTATGTGTGTGGTGGTGCCGCCGCCTGGAAAGGCACCCCTTTGATCTTGTTTGGGAGATGCAGCCACACTGCAGGGAGACCGCTAGTAGTTTGGACACTCTTAGTCGGTCTCTTAAGTCTCCTGTGGCCTGTATCCATTGGGCTCTGAGGCACCATTGAGCAGGCCGCATATGCAGACAAGCATTTGGAGTTACATGGACCGTGGATGCCATGTGGCCCAAAAGTCTCAGAAAAAGTCTGGCAGAGACCAGTGACCCCCTGCGAAACTGCTGGGCCAGAGCCATCAGTATGTGGAGCCCTGCTCTCGGGCAAATAAGCCATTGCTTGGAAGGTATCCAACCTTGCTCCTATGAACTCTATGTCTTGTGAGGGGAACAAAGTGGACTTTGCGAAGTTTATGACAAAACCCAGGTGCTGGAGAAGAGAGACAGTGCGAAGAGTGGCCTGTCTGGCCTCCTGTGGAGACTGACCCCTGATGAGCCAGTCGTCCAGGTATGGAAAGACAAAGATAGAAACATAGAAACATGATGACAGAAAAAGACCACATGGCCTATCTAGTCTGTCCTTCCATAACAACAACTACAACAGTCCACTTTTTACCTTTAGAGATCCTCTGTGTTGGTCCCATGCTTTTTTGAATTCAGTTACTGTCCTCATCTCTACCACCTCCACTGGGAGACTATTCCATGGATCCACTACTCTTTCTGTAAAGAAATATTTCCGCATATCACTCCTGAATCTATCTCCCTTCACCCTCATCCCCTGTCCCCTCGTAGCAGAACTTGCTTTCAATTGAAAGAGGCTCTCTCCCTGAACATTTATGCCACAGAGGTATTTAAACATCTCAATCATATCACCTCTATCCCGCCTTTCCTCTAAGGTGTTCATATTACGATCCTTAAGTCTGTCCTCATATGCTTTATAATGAAGCCCACTAATCATTTTAGTAGCCAGATGCCCTGGTTTCTGAGATAGACCGCCACCACCGCCATGCATTTGGTGAAAACCCTGGGGGCGGAGGTCAGGCCAAATGGAAGTACTCTGTACTGAAAATGCTTTCCTCCCACTACAAATCTGAGATATTGTCTGTGGTCTGGATGAATGAGGATATGAGTATAAACATCCTTTAGGTCTAAGGAGCATAGCCAATCTCCCTGCTGGAGATAGGGCAGCAGTATTCCAAGGGTAAGCATCTTGAACTTTTCCCTCCAGGAACTTGTTGAGATTTCGCAAGTCTAGGATGGGCCTGAAGCCTCCTGTCCTTTTTGGTACTAGAAAGTACCTGGAATAGAAGCCTCGCCCTGTCAGATGGTGAGGCACCGGTTCTACCGCCTGCTCCTTTAGAAGACTTGCCAACTCCTGAAGAAGGAGGTTCCTGGGCAGAGGGAGTCTTGGAGGCTCCCCTGGAAAATAGGAGGGGGGGTAGCTGGGTGAAGTGGAGCAAATAGCCCTTTTGGACTATGCTCAGTACCCAGGTATCCCCTGTTATGGCTGACCACCTGTGGGCGTACAGAGTCAGCCGGCCTCCTGTGCTGAGTGGAGCCAGCTGAGGAGGAGAGGCTATGCAGTGGGAGTCAAAACCCCGCTCCCTGCTGTGTAGGAGCCGGAGCTGGTGGCTTGGGGGTTTTCTGCCTATGGGGCCCATGTCCCTGCCCCTTGGCCAGCGGACCCTGTTGGGGAGCTGTGGAGGCCTGGAATTGAGGGTAGGATTTGTAGGCAGAGGTCTTCCTCGGGTAAAAGGGCTTTTTCTCCGAGCCCTTCTTCTTCTGAGAAGGGGCAGAAGTCTTCCTGGACAGCCTTGTCCTGGTGAGAGTCTCGGTCTCGATTTCTGCAACCTTTTCAGCCATGGGTTTGCCAAAGAGGATCTCAAACCAGCAAGGGACATCGACCAACTTGTCCTGGACCCATGGCTCGAGGTCTGATGACTGTAGCCAGGCCTGACGGCGTGCACCAATGCCGGCCACTGCTACTCGGGCCGAAGCCTTGAAGCCATCATAGGCTGCTCGAGATATAAACTTCGAGCACTCTCGAATCCCCGATGACAAACCTTGCACCTCTGCAAAGGTGCCTCGGAGAGGCCAGCAGAGAACCCGGCAATCTCCTTTGCCAGGTCTCGGAGCTACATGCCCATGTATAGCTGGTTCGTCTGGACACGGCAAGCCAGCATAGAGCCCTGGAAGCACTTTCTCCCGAGGGCATCCAGGTTCCAAGCCTCCCTGCCGGGGGGCACCGAGGCGTGCATCTTCTGACTCTTCAGACAATGCATGGCCGATTCCACAACCATGGAATGGTGCGGCAGCTGTGCCTTTTGGAACCCAGGGCTCTTACGGACTCGATAAATGGAATCGACCAGTTTGCTGAGAACTGGCGCCAAGGCTGGTGCCTCCCAAATACGGAAGAGCAGCCGTTCCAGCATTGGAGGAACCGGTACAGTAAAGGCCTCTTTCGGGGGAGAGTCACACTGGAGGACCTCGAGCTCTTCAGCTCGAGGCTCCTCCTCGGGATCCGTGGGGAAGGCCAAAGCCTTGGCCATATCCCTCACGAAGTCCGAGAACCAGGTATCCTCTGGGGGGGACCTTCTCTGAGGTTCGGACTCCTTTGAGTTCGACAGGACACACCAGGTCCGAAAAGTGTCTGGGGTCTCCTCGTCCTCCGTCTCCCACCCCGACCCCTCCGAGGAGGAATCGAGCAGCTCCGGTCGGGCAGGCACCGATGCCCTCCGCCCCGACACTGAGGGTACCGGCATCGACTACCTCGGCCCTGTACGGGAAGCCGAGGGAGACCTTGGCCGAGGATCGACTCGAGACCGCATGGACTCGAGGATCAGCTCGGCCTCCAGGGTCAACTTGGACGTCGAGGTCCCGGTGGTCGGGGCAGAAGCACCAGTCAGACCAGCAATCAGCACACGCTGCTGTTCCATGAAGGCAGCCAAGCTGCTCTCCAAGGCCGTCAACCTGAGTCCGAGCTCAGGAGACTCAGCAGCCCCCGACTCGGCCGCTGACGGCATCGGGGCCGATGTCGGCTCCCCCAGGAGAGTCCACGAGAACTACAGTACTCACGTGACTCAGGGTCTCCGGCTCCACACGAGGCAATTTTGCAGGCCTCTCCGGCTCTGAGGACTCGGGACGGCGGTTGGGGCTATGCGACCTGGCCCTTAAGGGACCAAGAGCATCCACCGACGCCGCCCTTGTGGGTTTCTTCTTCCTTTTGTGTTCCCACTAGGGAGACCCCCGCTCAGAGGAGCCCTGACGATGCTCGGGGTCAGACTCCCGAGACGTCGAGATCTCTGACGAAGTCTGGGCCCGGCCGGACGCGGAGTCAGAGAAGATCCTTTCCCGCTGATGCTGATGGCTCCTCAATGCTCAATGTCATGATCGGGCCCGAGGCACCAGTCGTGTGTGTCGGTGAGAGACATTAGTTTCTTACACCGATCACACTTTTTGAACCCGCTGGCAGCCATCGGGGGAAAAAGGGCCCCTGCAAGGTCAAAAGACCGGGTTGCCAGTGAAAAAGAAAAAAGAGCGCGAACGCTAATCTCGAAGGACAAAAACCGAAAAAACCAACTGCGGGCTTGATACCGGTGTACCGTGCCCAGGCGGGAAGGGGAACCGGCGTCGAAACAGCAAAAAACAATGAATTGTCGAAGGAAAAATCAACTTTAACCGGGTGACCAGGACACATGTCCGTCGGGCTCCGCGGAAAAAAGAAGACTGAGCAAGATGGCACCCTTGGGCGGGAAGGGGACCGCGCATGCGCGCTGCATTCCCAAAGGCTTTCTTTGAAAGCTGGGGAAATGCTACGCATGAGGGCTCCGTCGGCGCCAACGTCACCCATATATGAGGACTGACTTCCTGCTTGATCCTGGAGAAACAACAGATACACGGAGGCTATTGCCTTCTTTATCTAGCGACCCAAGGTAGCCTTAGTGCCCACATCACCCTTATGTTGACCCGCCAAGAGGGGAAAAAAGCTGGTCCGATTTCTGAAAGGAATCAGTTACTTTAAAGTACTGAAGAAGCACTCTCCTAACATCCACCAAGTCAAAGCCCTTATCCTTTCCTTACAACATCAACTTAGATCCTTATCAGAGCTTATATATGATACTTCATACGTATAAAGACAGCTCTATTTTCTTACCTTATCAAAGTATTGTTCAATTAGCAAAGCAAGAATGGAGAGAGCAGACCTCAGAAAATCTCCAAAGGTACCTGCAGCCAACAAATGGATTCAGGTGTCCAGTAGATTTAATACATAAATGGTCTGCTTGAAACCCCTCCACCTCACCTATATCAAAAATGTGGATACCACATATTTTCACCATAACAAACATTACTTACCACACCCAGACAACATTCTACTTAACAAAACCTTTTCTTCCAATCTAATGTCATCTTATATACATTTTGTAAGAGTTACAAATATCATCTTCCATAACAGGCTTCCACCAGTTAAAGCAGGTAAATCAAAATTCAGAATTCAACCCTGACGCCCGCCTGGACGTCCCTTCAGCGTTTTGCCTTTGCTGCTTCAGGGGAATAGAACTAGAATAAAAAACCAAATAAAATCTTTGCTTTAACATACATACCACGATTCTTCAGACCCCCATCTCTTCTATATCTAAAAATCAATTCATCTTACCCAACCAGCATTCTTAACTTGCAAAAGATGTAAAAAGACTGGAAACTGTTCAGAGGAAGGCGACAAAAATGATTTGGAGCCTGCGTAAGAAACCTTATGAGAATAGATTTGAAGACCTAAATATGTACACTTTGGAGGAGAGGAGGGATAGGGGAGATATGATTCAGACCTTTAAAAACTTAAAAAGTAACGATGAACAAACAAACCTCTTCCAAAGACGGGGAAGCTGTAAAACTAGAGGGTATAACATGAAGCTGCAAGGTGGAAAATTGAAAGGCAATGTCAGGAAATATTTTTTCACTGAAAGGGTGGTGGATGCTTGGAATGCTCTCCCGATGGAAGTGGTGGGGACAAACACGGTGACGGAATTCAAAACAGCATGGGACAAGCACAGCGGATCCCTTTACAGCAACAGGATAAAAATAAAATAAGCTGAACCATCTAACTTCTCAACAAATAGGGGTGTCCTACATGGAGTGGTGGGTCCACCCCTAAACAAAGACATGGGGAGGGGTGGCCTGCACAGAGTGACAGGTGCACCTACTCTTACCGTATTGCTGGGCAGACTGAATGGACCATGCTGGTCTTTATCTGCCATCATTTACTATGTTACTATATTAAAGAATGTATCTTATACCACCATACCGGGACATTTAAATCTCTTTTCACGCATCTTAGCTTCTTCTGTCCTGACGCTGCAACTAACCACCTATGGATGCTATGCGAACTTAAATACGTCAGAATGACTCCGCCCACTTCTTCTACGAACAATCACCGATGCAAACATAATACGTCATACACAAACTTTCCAAACAATTCCCAAGTTCAGCCCCTCAGGGATGACCGTTCCCAATAGGTAAACCCAACGTTGCTCCCTATATATTAAATGCTGCTCATGCGTCATACCTTTGAGATCCGAACCTACCCACTCTATACAGATGTATTGCAAATCACCAAAGCCATGCTCTTTCCGCAAACGAAGTTCCACTATAGGAGCTTCACGCCTTTTACATCATATCCTACTCTTATATTCTTCTAACCTAACCCTAAAGGGTCGAACCGTCTTTCCCAAATATAACTGACAAGGACAGAAAATCCCATAAACAACAAAATCAGATTCACATGAAGTAGATGATCTTAAATGGTACTCTCTGCCTTTATATTATAAATCGATCATTTTCCCAGGTAACTGCACAGATGGTACAGTGTCCTCATTTTACGTGCCCAAACTGTCGTTCTTGTGCAACTTCCACAGACCACAACTGGGAAGGGCTTAATATCTCCTTCAAGTTAGAATTTCTTTGCCAGACACATCGAGGGCTCTTAGCCTCCAACCCTATTACTGTACTTAATACACTGGCATGCTTTCGCAAAATTTGCTGTATTTTCATACTTAATGGGGAATAGCGTGAAATAAAGTTAACATATTCATCCTCCCCATCAGTTCTAACCTTAGGGGATAGTAACCAACTTCTATCATTAAATAATGATCTCTTATAAGCCCGTTCTATTGTTCTAGTGGGATACCCCCTCTCAATAAAATCATTAAGGGACTGCGCTTGAAATCTTAAAATCCGCTATGGATGAACAATTCCGTCTATACCGAATAAACTGTGAGAAAGGCAATTATTTTAATAAATTAGACGGATGAGCACTAGAAAAATGCAAGAAAGTATTCTTATCAGTACTTTTCCTATATACCGTAGTGCCCCATCCATCAGCCTGCCAATAGATCTTTACATTCAAAAATATAATTGCCTTGACATCATAGCATATCATAAATTGTATATGGGAATCTAACCCATTCAGCCATTCATAAATCATCAAGGAATCCACAGATCCCTCCCACAACAAGAAAATGTCATTGATGTATCGATAGCTAAAAAATACTGCCGAAAGGAATAATAATAATACAGAAAACCAAAACCACTTCCTTTCACCACCCTTACTTAACAGAATCTAATCAAAAAGTATACAATGTAGTTCAAAAGATTATCATTAGGGTAATTGTATACAGGCCTCAGTAAACGCTCACACCATTCATTTGGCGAACGGTGTCACCATAGGATAGAGCTTCAAAGTTTTCATACATCACCGACCTTCCCTTTTTAATTTAATCCAATATAATACATTATTTCCAAAAAAGTACTTTTTTAGCATTCGATATATCAATTAAAATTTTATATCGAATTAGTTCAATCTTCGATAAAACCTTAATATATTTTATTGAATTATCCAAAAATAATTTAATTTTTAATTTTTATATAATATAATTTTCATAATATTCATACTATCTATAGATATATATTTCCCAAAATTCAGCGACTTGCACCAGAGCCGGATATTCAAGTATCTGGAAAAAATAGAGATACTTTTAATAGTGCACAATCGGTCACACAGCTGAACACAATAGTAATCCGTTACTTATCTTTGGCGCTATCACTGCTTCAAATTCCGCTTCAAAAACCCCGCATCGTGTTATCAGATTTCCAAGGGTTTAGAGCAAAACACCGGATTGCATTTAAGATCTAACTGTGCTGAAAATCCTACAAAAGCTTTTGTTTCACCCTTCCGGGCTTCATCAGGGATCCAGCGTTTTATCCGGGGCAGAGTAATATGCATTTAAACTTGAGCTGCCATTTCGCTTCACAGGTTATCGGATAGCGTCTGACGTCAATCTCTTCAAATAGATATCCGAAGGCAGTGATTGGTACGAAATTCGTGACGTCAACTACTCCGTCAAATTTTATTACTCTCAATCTCACATAACAGAAAACAGAAGACAATTAACCGACATTAAATTCAAAAAAACAAAAAAATTCCATATACTAAGAAACCAAAACAACGAAAAAGTACCACATTTCAAAAAATATACCGAAAAGCAATATATTGAAATAACAGATATACCAAAAAACAGATCGGAGCTCACAGGACTACTGGCTGAATATTTAGAAAAAAAGAGCCCACTCAATTTTGTCATTTAAGCCTCGTGGGGTAAGAGTATGCATCTTATAAATCCATTGTTATTCTTTCTGGAGAAGAATACGTCCCCTATCCCCTCTTCGTATATCGGGAAGTAATTGTTCAATGACAGTACAGCGAAATTCTTGAAAAACATGATTCATGACATTACAATGTTGAATAAGTGGAGTTTCCAAACGAGCTTTCCCAATGCTATATTTATGCTCTGCCAACCTAGTGCGTAATAAGCGAGTAGCATTGATGTATCGATGCCATAATCTTATCTGGGAGGAGTAAGGCGACCCTCCCAACCACCGTTGTTCATACTGACCCATAAATAGATTTGCTACTGATGGAGCAAATGATGCCCCCATTGCAACTCCCATTGTCTGTTGAAATATATCCTCATTGAAACTAAAATAATTCCTATATAAAGCTAACCGTGCACATTGCATCAAAATTCACTCTGCATTTCCCCAACATCACCTCTCTGCTGTAAACCTAACCGTATCACTTCTAGCACCGCTTCTTGTGGGATACTCGTATATAAAGCTTTCACATCTAGAGTAACCAACAATATTGAATCATTCTTCGCCCAATCAGATGCGGCCGCCAATATTTGTAAGAAGTGCATTGTATCCCGCACATATAAAGGGATAGTTTTTAACAGTGGTCGCAAGAAAGAATCAATCAACATGGATAGTGGTTCTAGAACCGACCCTCGGGTTGATACAATGGGCCTACCTGGTGGCCATCTCATACCTTTATGTATTTTTGGGAGAAGATAAAAGTGTGGTATCAAAGGTGATTTCACACTTAGAAATATCATTTCCTTCTTAGTTATACAATGTGTCAAATAGGCCTGGGCCGCCAAATCCTTAATTTCACCCTGTAGTTCTATAGTGGGATCATTCTCCAAATTCACATACACCGTCAAGTCAGATAATTGACGGTAAGCTTCGGCCAAATAGTCCTTTCTATTAAGGGACCACTATAGCCCATTCTTTATCTGCACGTTTTATAACTATATCGGACCTTACTGAAAGATCCTTAAAAGCAAGTTTCTCTCATACCGATAAGACATTTCTAGATCTTACTGGGACCGTCTTTTCTAAATTCTCAATAGCCTTCAATACCAATTCTTGAATAACTGATAAATTAGGATGTAATGGCCCAGGGGGGACTCCAAGTCGATTTAAATGGCAGAGGAATCCTCTTTAAAGACATAACAGAATTACCAACAGTCATAGTGTCAGACCCCTGTTCATTAACAGA
Source organism: Ichthyophis bannanicus (assembly GCA_033557465.1). Classification (NCBI taxonomy): domain Eukaryota; kingdom Metazoa; phylum Chordata; class Amphibia; order Gymnophiona; family Ichthyophiidae; genus Ichthyophis; species Ichthyophis bannanicus. The sequence continues at coordinate 24,991,122 of CM066046.1, read as the reverse complement.
TGATGATGCAAAAAACTGTTTTAAATACAATTTCCTCATATATTTCTCAAAATCTATCCTATTTATTTATTTTATTTATTTATTTACATTTTTTATATACCGCACTATTCGGCATCAGCGCGGTTTACAGAGAACAAAACAAAAACCAGAACAAGCAGCTGTTCGGTGTTACATATAACAGGAGCATAAACTTGGAAAAAACAATTAAAATGGGAGAACTATCTACATGGAGTATATGATCAGTTAACTAGACAACATACTCAAACTATTTACACAATTTAGCCAGAATGTTAGTAACAATGAGAAATCATTCCTAAACTGAAAAGGGTCAAAACTAATTCTAGGAACAAAAGAAAACTCCATCACTAACAACATCAAATGATCTTCTGTCAAACTCAAATCAGAAAGATTAACCACTAATGAGCGCGGGTCCTGCCTTGCTCCTGTTCTTGGCTGGACCGATTCTTCTTCTTTTTCTGACGGCCGTCTTCTAAAAAAAATCTTCCTTCGTATGTTTAGAACCCACTGATTCGATGTAAAAGGCGTAAAGCAGCCTATAGTGGAACACTGTTTGCGGAAAGGGCATGGCTTTGGTGATTTGCAATGCTTCTGTATAGAGTGGGTAGGTTCGGGTCTCAAAGGTATGACGCGTGAGCAGTATTTAATATATAGGGAGCAACGTTGAATTTACCTATTGGGAACGGTCATCCCTGAGGGGCTGAACTCGGGAATTGATTGGAAAGTTTGTGTATGACATATTATGTTTGCATCGGTGATTGTTCGTAGAAGGGAAGTGGGCGGAGTCATTCTGACGTATTTAAGTTCGCATAGCATCCATTGGCCATTAGTTGCAGCTATGATGCGTGAAAAGAGGTTTAAATGTCCCAATATGGTGGTATAAGATACATTCTTTAAGAATGCTGGTTGGGTAAGATGAATTGATTTTTAGGTATAGAAGAGATGGGGGTCTGAGGAATCGTGGTATGTATGTTAAAGCAAAGATTTTATTTGGTTTTTTATTCTAGTTCTATTCCCCTGAAGCAGCAAAGGTGAAACGCTGAAGGGACGTCCAGGAGGGCGTCAGGGTTGAATTCTGATTTACCTGCTTTAACTGGTGGAAGCCTGTTATGGAAGATGACATTTGTAACCCTTACAAAATATATATAAGATGACAGATTGGAAGAAAAAGATTTGTTAAATAGAATGTTGTCGGTGTGGTAAGAAATGTTTGTTATGGTGAAAATATATGGTATCCACTTTTTTTTTGATATAGATGAGGTGGAGGGGTTTCAAGCAGACCATTGATGTATTAAATCTACTGGACACCTGAATCCATTTGTTGGCTACAGGTACCTTTGGAGATTTTCTGAGGTCTGCCCTCTCCATTCTTGCTTTGCTAATTGAACAATACTATGATAAGATAAGAAAATAAAGCTGTCCTTATCCTTCCCTTGGCAATGTTCCTAAGGAAAGGAAGATAGACAGACCACCTGATTGACATGAAAGAGACCACCACTTTGGGAAAGAAGGAAGTGATAATCCAAATGTTCATGGCCTCCTCCAAGAACAGGAGGCCTGCAATTCCAAGATAGTGGCAGTGTGCTCAGCACAGCCTAACACAGTAGTCTTGAGGGCCAAATGCTTAAGCGTAGCTCATCTCAAGGGCTCAAAAGACTCAAATATCAAGACCCAAAGGACTAGTCTTAGATCTCATGAAGGAACAAGTGCAAATGCTTCACTCCTCAAAGGAAACAGGTCACATCTGAGTGCTAGGCCATGGAGCACCCTGCCACAGTCCCCCAAAAACAGGACAAGGCCACAACCTGAATCCATTGTAAAGAAAGTCAAGCAAAGAGGGCAAGTCTGTAGCACTAGGGCTGATGTGATACTCATGATACCACAGCTCAAAAAGGCAACAGACATGCACATAGTTCAGGCTCTCAAAAGCGTGGAAACCACAGCAGAAGAGTAGCCCTTATGCACTAAACATCATCTTTCAAAAGCAAGGCCATAAAAAAAAAAGGAGACTGATCATCAAGCAGGACTGTCCCCTGCCTCAAGAGCCCCAGGCCAGCAGAAGGCACAAGGGAGTCTTTGCAGGAGCTGCATCAGATCCGCAAAATAAGACCTCCCCAGCTAATTGAGCACCACCTGAACTACTAGCCCTGGATGGCACTCTATACATCACACACGTCCTATAAGAGGCCAAGGAGGAAACACATACAGCAGTCACTCTCTTAACCAAGGCTGGACCAGGGAGTCTACACCCTCGGAGCCTACTTTCTTCTGGCAACTGAAGAATTTTCAAACCAGATCCATCTCTGAACAATCTCATCTGTCCAGAATCTTTCAGAACACTATCCTGTTCAACTCCCAGTTCTCAGGATCGAGGGAGTGGTACTGAACTAGCTTGCTTCCACACTGTCCAAGCTTCAATGTGTTGTGCCGAGAAGGCCAGGAAATTCTGTTCCATCCAAGGAAACTAGAAGGCCATTTCCAGGGTCACTCCAGCATTCTTCATACCTCCTTGACATATGACACTGCTGTGGCATTATCTGAATATCCAAACCACTCTGCTCTGGACCAGGGGTTTATTTTATTTATTTATTTTATTTTATTTATTTACTTTTCTTATATACCGCACTATTAAAATCAGTGCGGTTTACACTTGAACAAAACATACTGCAATGTCACATGACAGTTGAGTTTACATTGAACAAGGAACAAGATAACTTGGAGGTGAACTGGGGTAACTATTTACAGGATAGGTATTTACAGAGTATGAGGTTGTGCATGGGGTTATACCGACTGCTTGTTTACATAATATAGGTCGGTTTACAATAATGTTAAACGTTAAACAGGAGAGTGGACATAGTGGTAGATCTAATCGTTCTCTTTATGTTGTTGGGTTGTGGATGGAGTGGAGTAAGGTGTGGAGATATTTGGTTGTTTTCTGGGGTTGGATTCTGGGTAATGGGTTAGGAAGAGGTGGTGTTTGAGGGCTTTTCTAAATGACGATAGGTCTGGAATGGTACGGAGCTCAGTAGGAAGGGCATTCCAGGCTATGGGTGCAAATATGGAGAAGGCCATGTTAGCGGTAGCCTTTGTGCACTTTGTTAGTATTTTGGGGACCTCCAGGGTGTTTGCTTGGTTAGATCTTCTGATTCTGTTGGTCGGTCGGCTTTGAATGAGTTTGCTGATGGGCGTCTGGGTCTGGTTCCTTAGAGCTTTGAATGTCAGCACTAGGGACTTGTACTGGATTCTAGCTTGAAGCGGAAGCCAGTGGAGGTCCACCATGACTGGAGTTATATGTTCAGCTCTCAATGTACCTGCAAGTACTCTTGCTGCGGCATTCAATGCAAGGCGGAGAGGGCCTAGCGTTGACTGAGGGAGGCCATGGAGGACGATGTTTGCAAAATCCAGATGTGGGAGCACCAAGGCTTGGAAAATTGTACGGTAGTCATTAAAGTCCAGTAGGGGGCGCAGATGACGTAGTATCCGGATCTTATGGTAAATTGCTTTTGTGGTGTTCTTCACGTGTGTCGACATATCGAGCAGTTGGTCGAGCGTGATGCCTAGATAGCGGATTGTTGATTTTGCTATTAGCTCAACATTGTTTATTTGTAGTGTGGAGGGTGGGGTGAACTTCTGGTTCTTGGTAAGGAATAGGACATTCGTTTTGCTGTGGTTGATCCTTAGGTTCTGTGCTGAAAGCCATTCTGCTACAGATTCGAAACAACTTGATATTGCTGAAAAGTCTGGCTGATCGATCAGGAATGGGGAATAGATCAGGACGTCATCTGCATAGACTAGGCACTGGATGTTAAAGGATCGGATTAAGGCACAAATTGGCTGCATATAGATGTTGAACATTAATGCAGATAGAGACGAGCCCTGAGGTACACCTTGATTAAGCGGGAAAGGATCAGAGGTCATGGGGCCTGTTCGGACTTGTTGCCACCTGTCAGCCAGGTAGGACTTGCACCATGTTATAGCTGAGCCTTGTATTCCTTTTTCCATGAGACGGAGTATCAGCGTTTCGTGGTTGACTGAGTCAAAGGCCGCAGCAATGTCCATGAAGATGAGGACAAATCCGTGGCGGGTGTTATCTAATCCTGTAACCAGATCATTGAAGAGAGTTGTGAGGATGGTGTCGACACCATGTGCTTCTCTGAAGCCATGTTGAGCTGGGTCCAGTGGGGCTGCAGTGTCGATATGATGTATCCGCCGTTGGACTACCTTTTCGATGATTTTGGCGAGCAGGGGGATGCTTGATATTGGGCGAAAAGATTCCACTGGACTGAGCTCATGGCGCAATTCTTTGATCCAGCTGGCTGGACACGGGTCACTAGGGGCGGTAGTAAGGTTAATGGATGTGATAATATCTTGTATTTCCTTGTTGGATACCTCGCAAAATTTGAGTAGAGGGGTTTCACATGGGGTAGGGGGGATTGCGTGGGTTGTCGTCTTATTGGCTTGGATCATCTTTGATTGTAGGTAGATGGCGTAATCTTGTGGGTGAGGCATAGATGTTTGGGCTGGAGCTGGGTCACCTGTTAATGACTTCACTATGCTGAACAGGTCATGGGGTTTGTTCAGCGATCTCTTTAGTATATCTGCATGGTATTGTTTTCTTTTTTTCATTGTCATCAATCGATATTTTTGTAGGTATGAGGTGTATGTAGATAGGGATCCAGAAGACCGGGTATGGCGCCAGTGTCTTTCGAGCTTGCGTAGGTGGCGGAGCGATGCCCTAAGGTCGTCGGTGTACCATGGTGCATTTTCTCGCTTCTTGGGGTTTTTTCTTGTGGTTGGAGCGGAGGCAGCAGATTTGAGAGCGTGGTCCCAGTTGGAAACTAGTTCATCTGGGTCAGATGGTGTGGTAATGAGGCGAGGTAGAATTTCATCGAGGGCTTTATCCTTAACAAGGGGCCTAAAACGTGTAGACAGGGAACTCGGGGGGGGGGGGGGCTTGTGCCTTGTTATCACTGCTGGTTTGATGGGTGGCAGGTATTTGGAACGTGATAAGATCATGGTCAGACCAGGGTACTGGGGTTATAGAGGTGGCAAGGTGGTTGGATATGTTTATTGCCAACTGTGGGGCGAAGATCAGGTCGAGTATGCTTCCCTTGATGTGGGTGGGTGACTCGACAATTTGTTTGTATCCCAGGTCATTCATAGCTTCGATGAAGGTTGCTGCATGTGAAGTTTGTAGGGAAGGCAGATTGAAGTCTCCCATTATCCAGCTTGGGTTATTGGAGTTGCAGGCAAGGTTGATTATTGTTGGTAACTCGTCTGGTGAGGGTGTAGGAGCTCGGTATAGAAGGTTGATTGAACAAAATTCGCTTGTTATGGTAATCATGTCAAGGTGGGTGGTGCTGGATGTGTTGCTTGTTTTGAACTGGAGGTTAGATCTGGTGAGGATGAGTGTACCTCCTCCCTTCTGGTTGGACCTGTGGCAAGTATGGATGATGAAGCCTGGTGGTAACATCTGGTGGATGAGAGCATTGTCGCAATCTGATAGCCATGTTTCAGTTATCATTAGGATATTGAGATTGTGTTGTGATATCAGGTCGTGGACCACTGGCCATTTTGAACGTATGGATCTTGCATTTATAAGTGCACATCTGATCGGGTGTTGGGAGTTGTTTTTTCCATTGTGGTCCTTTTTGAGGGTGTGCAATGGGATGTATAGTAAGTGTGGGTGGGTCGTGGTGGGTCTTGATGTAGGGTGGCGGGGGGTTTCAGACCATTTTCTACTCGTGTTACGGAGAATTGGGATATAGCTGGTACTGGGGTTAAAGGCATGTAGGAGGTTGGGGTAGCAGGAGGTAAGGAGAAGTAGGGTTAAGGTCAGGATAGAGTGCATTTTTGGTGTCTTGGGTGGGGGAACTTATGTGACCTCAAGGTAGGTAGATGTAGGATGGTATTACGGGAGCAAGCCTAATTGTCCTGGTAGGGCTGCGTTACCAGGAAATAGGTAGTAGAGATGACATGGTATCTATGAGGTGTCTGTGTGCTATGGGTTATAAGGTAGGCAGGGCATCAGATACGGTAAACATTTGAGAGTGGCGTCTTTTAGTTAAGGTAGTGTAGCCTACAGAGCAGTAGTTGTATTGGTGGTGGTGGTAACCAAAGTAGCGTGGTATGAATGTAATGGTAGGCAAACAGACTAACATTAGAACATGGTTTGACAGCGCTTTTTGATTAGAATAATGCAGTAAGCAGTATCATGCAGAACAATAGTATCCAAGTAGGTAAGACTGAGTAGTATGAGTCAGTTAGAACCTCGAGTATTAAACATGGGGTTGGTGTGGTTTATCAAACCTGGTTGCAGCAGGAGGGTTGCTCGGTGTTGGTTGAAGGGAAGGCTTGGAAGATAGGCGGTCTGTTTTGTTGCCGGGAGCATGGTTCTTCTTCGGTGTTCAGTAGAGACGCAGCGACTAGTGGAGAGCGAGCTCAACACAGGGGGAGCTCAAGCTGCCGGTCTATTGTAGGAATTGCTCTCTTTAGAGCGTTGCTGAGGAGTGTGGGTGTCTCAGCATGGGCCCCTGCCAAAGGGCCACGCCAAAGGGCCCTCTGGCGAGGCCCTCAGGCGCGGGCCCGCCTGACGGCGGCTTCTTTTTGTTGGAGTTGGGCTCCGCCTCCCATAGCCCCGATTGGGCTGGAGGGTCCTGAGCGGGGAAGATGGCTGCGTCCCGCTCAGGTGAGCTCTACCCCGATCGGGGAGCACGGAGCCGGAGCGGGAGGGAAGACAGAGGCTGGCTGCTGCACGGCGGCTTCTTTTTGTTGGAGTTGGGCTCCGCCTCCCACAGCCCCGATTGGGCTGGAGGCTCCTGAGCGGGGAAGATGGCTGCGTCCCGCTCAGGTGTGAAAACACAAAAGAGCCAAGTGAATAACCCTCTCCTCGAGTCAGTTGATGGGTTGTTTCCTGACTGTTTCAATGGCCCTGAGCCATCTGTCATTCGCAATAGGCAGACCAGCCGAACAGGATGGCATCCATTGATAGGAGAAGCCATGAGGGGTAGGCTGGAGACATGCCTATCATCAGATGGTTGGGCTAGCCCCAACAACACAGGCTAGCTGACACCAACAGAAAGAGGAGAAGCCTGATCTCAAAGTCTTGTGAGCAGGGTGACCAGCAAGATAACAAAGACATTTGCAGCTGCTTCATATGAGCCTACACCCAAGAGACCTGCTCGACTGTTGCAGACATCGAGCTGAGGACCTTATGGTAATTTAAAATCTTGTGAACTCACTGTTTCCAGAAGTCTTCCAGCTGCATCAATAGCTTTCCCACTCCCTCTTGGGGTAGAAAAAGCCTGCCTGCATGAATATAGAACAGAGCCCCAAGGTATTCCAATGCCTTGAAAGATTCTAAATGGTTCTTTCTGTGGTTGATCATCCAGCCCAGTCTCTCCAGAAACTGTACCATCTGAGCCAACACCAGAGAGACATCCAACTTCGACCTGGCCTGGATGAGCTACGGTAGTCATCTAGATATAAATGAACACAGATCGCTTTGCGCTACAAGGCTGCAAATGCCACCATCATGATCTAGGGAAATGTCCTCGGGGCTGTGAAGAGACCAAAAGGGAGAGCTGAGAACTGAAAGGGAGAGCTGAGAACTGAAAGGGAGAGCTGAGAATGGCAAAGCAGAGGAAATGCTGATCCTCATGAATGGGAACATGGAAATAAGCTTTGGCCAGATCCAGGGAAGCAAGAACCCCTCCCCCCCCACATTGAACTGCTTGGATAGGCAACCTTAGAAGTGAACGACTGTCAGATAGGCATTGGAGTCCTTGATATCAAGGATCAGCTGGAAGGAACCATTCCTTTTTTGGCACCAAAAAGTAGAGGAAATACCGATCCATGCCACATTCAGGTTGTTGTTGTTGTTAAGTGCCGTCGAGTCGGAGTCGACCCATGGCAACCCTCTGGATAGCTATCCTAAATTGTGTTCGGTCTTCAGTCAGGTGGCTCATTGTTGACAAACTGGTACCCGTAGCTGCTGTTATTGTATCGATCCATCTCATTGCTGGCCTTCCTGTTTTACGTTGACCTTCTATCTTGCCAAGCATGATGTCTTTCTCTAATGATCTCTCTCTTCGCATGATGTGTCCAAAGTATGAAAGTCAAAGTCTTGTCATCTGAGCTTCTAAAGAAAGCTTAGGTTTGATCTCCTCTAATACCGACTGGTTTGTTCTTCGGGCAGTCCATGGTATACACAGTATTCACCACCAGCACCATAATTCAAAGGCATCAATTTTCTTCCTGTCTGTCTTTTTCACTGTCCAGCTTTCACATCCATATGATGTTATTGAAAATACCATGGCTTGAACAAGTCGAATCTTTGTATGGAAAGAGACATCTCTGCTCTTGAGAATCTTATCTAGGTCTTTCATAGCCATTCTGCAAAGAGCAATGCATCGTTTGATTTCTTGACTGCTTGTTGCTTCTTTATTGATAGTTGATCCAAGTAGGTTAAAGTTGTTCACAATTTCAATTTCTTCTCCTTTAACGATGAACCTGTTGATTATGCCAGTTGTCATAATCTTTGTCTTCTTTACATTAAGGTGCAGGCCCATTTTGAGACTATGTTCTTTGATTGTGAGAAGCAAATGTTTCAGATCATCTTCACTTTCAGCCAGTAATGTAGTATCATCAGCACAGCGAAGGTTGTTGATGAGTCTTCCACCAATCTTCACACCTCTGTTGTCTTCATACAATCCTGCTTCTCTGATGATTTGTTCTGCATATAAATTAAACAGGTAGGGGGAAAGTATGCAGCCTTGTCTTACACCTTTGCTTATTTTAAACCATTCTGTTTCTCCTTGTTCCGTTCGAACTGTTGTTTCTTGAGCAATGTACAGACTGCGCAAGAGAACGAACAGGTGTTCTGGTATACCCATGCTTCTTAATGTGGCCCAGAGTTTCTCATGGTTTACACAGTCAAAAGCCTTGCTATAGTCGATAAAGCACAGTTACTTACCTGTAACAGGTGATCTCTGGGAACAGCAGGAATTAGTCCTCACATATGGGTACGTCGGTACCGACGGAGCCTGAGCGGGAAAGCTCCCCAGCTTTCCAGAAGGAAAGCTTTTGGGGCCTCCCACTGCGCATGCGCGCTGCCTTCCCGCCTTCCTGACCAACTCTCCTCAGTTCGAGTTTATAGCTGAGACAATAGAGAGAGGAAAGGAAGAGAGAGAGAGATACAACTCCTAGGGGAGGTGGGCGGGTTGTGAGGACTAATTCCTGCTGTTCCCAGAGATCACCTGTTACAGGTAAGTAACTGTGCTATCTCCAGGAACAAGCAGGAATAAGTCCTCACATATGGGGACTCCCTAGCTAAGATGCCCGGGAGATCCCCTGAAGGGTATGAGACCCTGAAACGTTCTTCATCTTCCTATGGATCTCAGGCATCCATTCAGGGAAGGTGGGCTGGAGTTGTTCAAGAATGGAACAGGTGTCTGAGGACAGCCTGACCAAACAAGGCATCCCGGCGGGAGTCCTTGTCCAAACAGTAATGGGCTGTAAAGGTATGAACCGAGGTCCAGGTGGCTGCTCGACAGATCTGGTCAATGGACACAGAGTTTAAATGAGCCATAGAGGTGGCCATGGCCCTCACGTTGTGAGCGGTGACATGGCCCTCCAGAGAAAGGTTCTTACTCTGGTAAGCAAAAGAGATACACTGAGCAATCCAATTGGAGAGTGTTCTTTTGGAGACTGGAAGTCCTAAATGAGAAAGATCAAAAGCAACAAAAAGCTGAGAAGACTTTCGATGTTGCTGTGTCCTGTGGAGGTAAAAGGCAAGAGCTCTTTTACAGTCTAGAGTATGAAGGTTCCTCTCTGCATTGGATGCATGAGGAGCTGGAAAAAAGACAGGTAAATATACCTCTTGATTAAGATGAAAAGGTGAGACCACTTTAGGCATAAAGTGAGGATTTGTCCTAAGGACTACCTTATCATGATGGAACCTTGTATTTATTTATTTACATTCTCTTATATACCGCACTATTCAGCATCAGCGCGGTTCACATGGAACAGAAACGCTCAGTACAGTTAACATGTATGAGTTTACAGATAACAGGGCAAGTAACTTAGATAACAGGGGTAACTATTTACAAAACTTGCTACATAAGCTTGTAAACTATTTACAAATATTGCTACATAAGGTTGTATGATCATGAATTCTATAGAAACAAATGCACCACTAAGGGTTAGAGAATCTTTCTTGGCATGTTGTTGGGAAACCATATATTTGCTTAGTGGGTTGCATCTCTGTCTCGGTGGGTGAGGTTGGGTTCTATGAGGTACTTATTGAAAAGATGGTACTTGAGGGCTTTCCTAAACTGCGTAATGCCCTTAATAGCCCGGATATCTGGAGGTAATGCGTTCCAGCATCTTGGTGCGCTGATACTAAACGCCCTGTTGGCTGTAGATGAAGTGCAAACTGTTAATGCTTTCGGGACTTTTAGGGTGTTTGTAGCTGTGGATCTCCTTGCTCTATTAGGAGATATGGTATGGATGAGGGCCATTATTGATTCAGGGGAGAGCTTGTTAATAGCTTTAAAAGTGAGTAACAGAGTCTTAAAAAGCGATTCTAGCCTGGATAGGTAGCCAATGTAATTGTATCAACAGAGGTGTCACGTGGTCGCTTCTGGGGGCTCCATGGATGACCCTTGCTGCAGCGTTCATGGCGAGCTGCAGCGGGTGTAAGGTGGATAGGGGCAGGCCTTGAAGGATGGCATTGGCATAATCAAAATGAGGTATGATCAATGCCTGGTATATAGTCCTGAAGTCATTTGGTTCCAGCATAGATCGTAAATGCCGAAGTGAGCGGATCTTGTAGTATACTGCTCTGACTGTGTTCCCTATGTGGGCTTTCATGTCTAGGCGCTGATCCAAGGTGACTCCCAGGTAGCGTATTGATGGTTTAGTTTGTAGCTCTGCTTCTTTTACTTTAAGGAATTGTGGTGGTGTGAAGTTAGTGTTCCTTGTAATGAAGAGTACTTCCGTTTTCTTATGTTGTATTCGGAGGTTTTGGGAGAGAAGCCAGTCAGATATTGCGTTGAAGCAGCTCGTCAGTGGAGAGAGGTCCAGATGTTCCGTAGAGAAGGGTATGTACAGCAGGACATCATCAGCGTATAACATGCAGTCGACATTGAAGGATCGGATGATCTTGCAAATTGGCTGCATGTAAATGTTAAACAAGAGGGCCGAAAGGGAAGAACCTTGTGGGACTCCTGGCTTTGGTGGAAAGGTTCTGATGTCATCCCTCCAGAACGCACATGCTGCCATCTTCCAGACAGGTAAGATCTGCACCATTCAAGCGCTCTACCAGTAATTCCTTTCTCAAATAGTCGACCTAAGAGAAGCTCATGACTTACTGAGTCAAAAGCTGCAGCGATGTCCAGAAAGATGAGAGCAAATCCTTGACGGATGTCATCAATGCCAGTGATTATCCTGCAGAAGAGGGTGGTAAGAAGGGTTTCCACTCCGTGGGATTCCCTAAAACCATGTTGGCAGGGGTCTAATGGTGAGGCAATGTCGACGTGATCTTGTAGTTGTCGTTGTACCTCTTTTTCGATGATCTTCGCAAGTAACGGAATACTGGATATAGGTCTATATGAATCCACTTTTTGGGGGTCGAGTTTGCAGTTTTTCAAAAGAGGTCTGATAGAGGTGTGCTTAAGAGCGGAGGGGAAGGAATCTGTTGTGAAGGAGAGGTTCATTATATTGGATAGTATTGGGCTGAAGTGGCTGCGGAGCTCCTTAATCCAGAAGGCTGGGCATGGGTCAGACTGAGATGTGGTGGTGTTAAGGGCCATAATCGTGTCTTCAATTCCTTTTTTGGTAGGGGTAGAGAATATGGTTAGAGCTGTGGATTAGCCACTAAGGCCTGCAGTTCACTGATGTGGCGAGCTGAAGTGACTGCAATGAGGAAAATAACCTTCCAGGAAAGAAATTTCAAGGAGGTAGTGGCTAAGGGTTCAAAAGTTGGCTTCATAAGCTGACCAAGAACCAAGTTTAAGTCCCATGCCACCGGAGGAGGTCGAATGGGAGGTTTAGTTAAAGTTAAGCCTCTCATGAATCTTGCAATAAGAGGATGAGAGGAAACAGGTTGTCCATTGATGGGCTTAAGTGATGCCGCAATAGCACTCAAATGGACTCTTACTGAATTCGTTTTGAGTCCTGCATTGGAGAGATGCAGGAGATATTCCAAAAGAGAATTCAATGGGAGTGACAGAGGGTTAAGACCCTTTTGAGCACACCAAATGGAAAATCTTTTCCATTTAAAAGCGTAAGAACGCGTAGTGGAAGGTTTCCTAGAGGCATGTAGGATATCCTTCACTTGCTGCGAAAGATTGAAGTGTTGAAGGTCTAGGCCTTCAGTAACCAAGCTCTGAGGTGAAGGGACTTGGGGTTTGGGTGCCACAAAGTCCCCTCCTCCTGAGACAGAAGGTCTGGAGCCGCTCCCAAGTCCAGGGTTGGGGCTTGGGAGAGATGCAGAAGTAGAGGGTTCCACACTTGGCGTGGCCAGCGTGGAGCTATGAGGATCATGATCCCTTTGAAGTTTGAACAGAGTCTTGGGAATCAAAGGAATGGGTGGGAAAGGCATACAGGAAACCCTGACCCCAATGCAGGAGAAAGGCATCCTTGGTCTGAACTCCCTGACACGGAATTCTGGAACAGAACCGGGAAAGTTTGGCATTCCACGGACTTGCAAAGAGGTTATGTCCGGGGTTCCCCATTTCTGGAAGATTCTGAGTACCTGATCCATGTGCAGGGACCATTCGTGTGGAAGCAGAACTCGACTGAGTCTGTCTGCCCAAGAGTTTTGGATTCCTGGAAGATATACTGCCAGGAGATGGATTTGATGCTCTCTGGCGAAGGCCCATAATCTTACAGCTTCATTGCAAAGCGACAGAGAGCCAGTCCCTCCTTGTTTGTTTATGTAAAACATGGCTACTTGATTGTCCGTGTGAATAAGGACTGTCATGTTGCTGAGGAGGGTATGAAAAACTTTGAGAGCTAGAAAGATTGCTCGAAGTTCCAAGTGGTTGATATGAAGGGTGGTCTCCTGTGGAGACCAAGTGCCCTGAGTGGAGAGATCTTGGAGATGAGTCCCCCAACCTGTTTGGGAGGCATCTGTTGTGAGGGTTGCTTGGGGCAACAATGGTTGAAAGGGGGCCCCCAACAACAGATTTTGAGTGGATATCCACCATTGGAGAGACCAAAAGAGACGATTGGAGTTTGCTATTTGGTCTGAGAGAGCTCCTGATGCTTGAGTCCACTGGGTGGATAAAGTCCATTGAGCTGCTCTCATATGTAGGCGAGCATAAGGCACCACATGCACTGTGGAGGCCATGTGGCCTAATAGTTGTAGCATCTCTCTGGCAGTCAAGTGGCTTCTGGACGGAGTCTGAGAGGCTAAGTGCACTAGACGTTGGCAACGGGCCTGAGGTAGATAGGCCCTTGCGGTGGTGGTATCCAACCAGGCCCCTATGAATTCTAGGGATTGAGTAGGGGTGAGTTGGGACTTTGGCAGATTGATCACGTCCCAGATACTGTAGAATTCGCCTGGTGCGATCCAGGGAAGTCTGAGCCTCGGACTGAGACGGAGCTCGGATGAGCCAGTCGTCCAGGTATGGGAAGACAAAAATTCCCAGGGCGCGTAGAAATGCAGCTACTATTGCCATGTATTTGGTAAATACCCTTGCAGCAGAGGCTAGACCGAAGGGAAGTACTCTGTATTGGAAATGTTTTCCCTGGAACAGAAACCGTAGGAATTTTCTGTGGGATGGATGGATGAGTATATGTGTGTACGCATCCTTGAGATCTAGAGAACAAAGCCAGTCCTGACTCTGTAGGTATGGAAGGAGAGTGCCTAGAGAAAGCATCTTGAATTTCTCCCTGTATAGAAATTTGTTCAATTCTCTGAGATCCAGAATGGGTCTGTACCCCCCTGTTTTCTTGGGAATGAGAAAATAAGGGGAGTAAAAACCTGACCCTTGTTGAGGAAGAGGAACCTTTTCTATTGCCTTTTGGGCGAGAAGAGTGGTCACCTCCTGACCCAACAGGTCTAGGAGAGATGGGGGAGAATTGAAACTTCTCACCATGGTATGGGGAGGAAGGTTGGAGAAATGTAGTTTGTAGCCCTCTCTGATGATAGAGAGGGTCCATTGCTCTGATGTGATTTGCTCCCATCTGGGAGCAAAATGAGTTAACCTTCCTGGAATGGTGAGAGGTTCTGGATGTTTTAGAGCCAGAAAGGTTAAGTTCTCTAGTTTTAAGTCAAAAACCCTGAGGGGGTTGGGACTGTTGGGCTGTAGCAGCCCCTGCAGGTTTTGCCCTGGCCTGTTTAGGCTGCTGACGCTTAGGAGCAAAGCGAGCTGCAGAAGATTGTTGGCCAGTATTTGTGGCAAATCTGGCCTTCTTGTAGAAAGGCTTTTTGAAATTTTCCTTCTTGACAGGGGTAGAGGTAGACTTAGAAAGTCTATCTAAAGCAGCATTTTCTGCATCCATTTGAGTGGCTTTGATTTGCCACTCCTTACCAAACAGATTCTCACCTGTACAGGGCAAATTTCCCAACCCATCCTGGACACAGGGTTCAAGGTTAGAGGCCTGGAGCCAAGCAATTCTGCGAGCTGCTATGGCAATACCTGAGGCTCTGCTAGCACCCTCAAAGGAGTCAAAGGCTGCTCTGTTGGAGAACTTTGAAATATCTTGGGTATGCTTCAGCAGAAGAAGGAACTCCTCCTTTCTATCCTCTGGGATAAAGGGGAGAAAATGGCGTATTTTTAATGCAATTTCCTTCAGAAACATGCCCATATAGAGGCTGTATGAGTTGATTCTGGCAATAAGCATACTTGCTTGGAAGATTTTTCTTCCAAAAGCATCCAGAGTCCTACATTCTCTTCCTGGGGGAGTAGAAGAGTGTCTTTTAGTACTCTTGATCCTTTTCATAGCTGACTGCACCACGATGGAGTGGTGCGGGAGCTGAGTTTTTTGAAACCCAGGAGAAGGGGGGACACGATACATGGTGTCCAGACGACGAGAATGTGGAGATAGGGTGAGAGGAGTCTCCCATAAGTCCATCATGTGATCTTGAAGAATTTCATAGATGGGCAAGGTGACTGCCTCTTTGGGAACCTTAGAGTATCCTAAAATGTCTAACCTTTTTGCTCTAGGTTCTTTTTCAGAGGGTACAGAAATAGAAAGACCTTTAGCTACTTCAATGATGACGTCTTGAAAGGATAAATCCTCTGGAGGAGACATTCTCCTCTTTGGAGAAGAGGGCTCCTCAGGTAGAGTAAGGGATACTTCAGCAGAGTCATCTGATGAATCAGAATCATCAGAAGACTCAAAGTATCGTCTGTTTGCTTCCAGGGATCGATAAGTGTATCGACCGGTATAGACATCGGGGGTACCCGGAACCGGATCGGTATCGGGAAAAACCCCGGAACCGGGAACCGAAATCGGTATCCTGGTTGATGTGGAAGGCATGGGTACCGGTATCGGTTGTGGTACCGGAACCGGAGTGGGTACCGCAGGGTGCGGTACCGAGAGCGTCGCAGCCTTAATAAAAGCCAAAATGGCCTGCTGCATGGATTGAACTGTATGATCCATGGACGCCACGACTGTCTGGATGTCGGTACCGGATGATTGAGCCGGTACCCCATTACAGTCTAACAGGTGATCGGTCGAGGCCGTGCCATCGATGTCAACCTGTAACCCCATAGGAGGAGCTTTGGAAGCCGGAGCTTCCCGCCGGGGTTGTTTGGCTGGGGCAGGGTCCTCAGGGTCAAGCCCAGGGGTATCTCGATACTTAGAGGGAGATTTGCCCTTTGAGGACCTGCCAGAGGAATGTTTGGTTACCTGAGATCCATCAGGAGAGGAAGACCTGGAAGATGTCGATGCTGGAGTATCTGTAGAAAACAGCATGTGAAACCTGGCTGCCAGTTCTGTAAGCCACGTTTAGACATCAAAGAACAGGATGGGCAATCCGGAATGGAATGGTCAGGCCCCAAACATTTAAGACACCATTCATGGGTGTCTGTGACTGAAATAGTACCGCTGCACTTGGTGCATTTTTTAAACCCAGAGGCTTGTTTCTCCATGAGGGAGAATTAGTGAAGGCCTAAAGGCCTCACAGAACTAACACACCAAGTGAGGGAAAAAAAAGATGATTTTTTTTTTTTTTTTTAAATAAAGGAAAAAAAAACGGCGGTACCGGTCTGGAATCGGGGAAGGCAGACACGCGGCCAAAGAAATAAATTAAAACAACAACTTCTTCAGCGGTGACAGGAACACGACCTGCTGGCTCCGTGGAAAAAGAAGAAGAACTGAGGAGAGTTGGTCAGGAAGGCGGGAAGGCAGCGCGCATTCGCAGTGGGAGGCCCCAAAAGCTTTCCTTCTGGGGAGCTTTCCCGCTCAGGCTCCGTCGGTACCGACGTACCCATATGTGAGGACTTAGTCCTGCTTGTTCCTGGAGATAGCACAAAAAGATATCCTTTTGGTACTCTTTAGTCTTTTCAAGGATCCATCTCACATCCGCAATGATGTCTCTCATTCCTCGTCCTTTTCTGAACCCTGCTTGCACTTCAGGTAGTTCTTGTTCCAGGTATGGATGTAGTCTCTTTTGAATAATCTTCAGTAGAACCTTGCTGGCATGTGGGATCAGAGAGATTGTGCGATAATTTCTACAGTCAGTTGGATCACCTTTCTTTAGTATTGGTATAAACACAGATCTTTTCCAGTCAGTTGGCCATGATGTTGTCTTCCATATTTCTTGGCAGAGCCTTGTAAGTATGGTAACAGCTGCATCAGATTGCTGTAATACCTCTATGGGAATGCTATCAATGCCTGGTGCTTTGTTCTTTCATAAGGCTTTCAATGCTGCTTTAATTTCTTCTTTCATCACCAATGGTTTCAGATCATAAGGTACAGGTTGAAACGGCTGTTGGTCCACTTGATCTTTATCATCTAAAAACTCTGTATATTCCTTCCACCTTTTCTTGATCTTCTCAGCATCATTCAACATAGAACCTTGAGCATCTTGTAAGATTCCAATTTGAGGCTGGAACTTTTTCTTTAACTCTCGTAGCTTTAGGAAAGACGATCTTGTTCTTCCTCTAATAGTTTCTGCTTCTATTTCCTTGCATGCGTTGTCGTAGTACTTTTCCTTGTCCTGTCTTGCTGCACGTTGGAAATCTCTGTTGAGTTCTGTTAGTGTTTTTCTTTCTCCTCTGGCTTTAGCTTCTCTGCGTTTCTGGGCAATTTTCAGAGTTTCTTCCGTCATCCATTTTGGCCGTTTTTGCTTTTTCACCTTTTGTAGAGACTTCTCGCTTTCTTCCAACACAACCTTCTTGATGTCATTCCATAACTCTTCTGGAGCTCTGTCATTTGTATCTAAAGCAGCAAATCGATTTTGCAGGCAGTCTTTAAATTCCACTGGTATATTCTCAAGGTCATATTTTGCTGCATTCATGAGTGGTTTGCTCTTTTTCAACTTTAGCTTGAGTTTGCATACTAGTAGTTGATGATCTGTACCACAGTCAGCTCCAGGTTTTGTCTTTGTTGATGTTATAGAGCTCTTCCATCGTTGACTTCCACAGATGTAGTCAATTTGATTTTTATACAATCCATTGGGTGAAATCCATGTGTACAGACGCCACTTGTGTTGATGGAAGAAGGTGTTTGAGATGAATAGATCGTTGGTCTTGCAGAATGCTATCAGTCTTTCTCCAGCTTCATTTCTGTTGCCAAGTCCATATTTTCCAACTATTTTGCCTTCTTCTTTGTTGCCAACTTTTGCGTTCCAGTCACCCATGACTATCAGGATATCCTGTTTTCATGGTCTGTCACTTTCAGCTTGTATTTGTTCATAGAATTCTTCAATTTCATTCTCTTCTGCAGCTGTTGTTGGGGCATATACTTGAATTATAGTTGTGTTGATAGGCATTCCTCGTAGACGAATAGAGATTAAACGTTCGCTGACTGCATTGTATTTCATTACAGTTCTTTCAAGTTTCTTTATTATAAATGCAACACCATTTCTTCTTTGTCTTTCATTTCCAGCATAGTAGACCATGTGATCATCTGATGCAAAGTGCCCGATGCCAGTCCATTTCAGTTCGCTGACACCCAACATATCAAGTTGTATATGTTCCATTTCATTCTTGACGACCTCCAACTTCCCTTGGTTCATGCTTCGTATGTTCCATGTTCCAAAGCGTAAAACATCTTTACAGCTTCTGACTCTCATTTCATGCGCAGCTACATCAGCAGTCAGACGTCCCGAGGGCTTTGATCCAACCACATAATAAATGCTGGCTTTACTCTGAGAAGTCTTCAGCTCTTCCCAAGTAGATAGTTGAGTGCCTTCCAAACTGGGGGTCTTCATCTTCCAGCACCATAGCACAATATGTTTTGTTGTAACTATCCATTGAGTTTTCATGGCAAGATAGAGAAGTAGATTGCCAGGCCTTTCTTCCGCGCAGTTTAAGTTTGGTGGTGTTGCCGTTGTCACAGAAATGTGATCCTCCGCCGTCAACACTATCCAATTCTGCTGCTGCCCAGATGGGTGGTTTTTCTTGGTCTGGCACCTCAGCCGAGACTTGTCCATCTTGGGAAACCCTGCCAGTAGTTAAACTACAGATAGTTTAGCTCTCAGCATCACTGATGCATACAAGCCCTCACAGCACGACAAGATGCAAACCAAGTGAGGGGAAACTATCATAAACAACAAAATTACTCAGCACGTAGATAGTCATGGCCTAATGGGAGTCAGCCAACATGGATTTAGACAAGGAAGATCTTGTCTTACTAATCTGTTATTTTTTTTGAAGGTGTGAATAAACAGGTAGACAAAGGTGAGTCGGTTGATATAGTGTATCTGGACTTTCAGAAAGCCTTTGACAAGGTCCCTCATCAGAGACTTTTGGCAAAACTAAAAAGTCATGGGACAGGAGGCAGTGTACTATTGTGGATCACGAACTGGTGAAAGACAGAAAGCAGAGGGGTAGGTCTACATGGCCAATTTTCCCAATGGAAAAAGGTGAATAGTGGAGTACCCCAGGAATCTGTACTGGGTCTGCTGCTTTTTGACATATTCATAAATGACCTGGAAAAGGGAACAACAAGTGAGGCTATCAAATTTGCAGATGACACAAAACTATTTAAAGTTGTTAAAACCCAAAAGGATTGTGGAAACTTGCAAGAGAATCTTGATAAATTGGAAGACTGGGCATCCAAATGGCAAATGAAATTTAATGTGGACAAGTGCAAAGCTATCCACCTAGAAAAGAACAACCCAAACTATGGTTACATGATGCAAGGTTCCATTGGGAACCACCACCCAGGAAAAAAGATTTAGGTGTCATCATGGATAACATGTTAAAACCTCCGCCCAGTGTGCAGCGGCAGCCAAGAGAGCAAATAGAATGCTAGGTATCATAAGGAAAGGAATGGAAAATAAAACAAAGGATATTATAATGCCTCTGTATCGTTCCATGGTGTGAACACACCTTGAATATTGTGTGCAATTCTGGTCGCCGTATCTTAAAAAGGAGATAGCGTTATTAGAAAAGGTACAGAGAAGAGCCACCAAAATGGTAAAGGGGATGGAAGGCTACGTCTATGAGGAGAAGCTACAAAGGTTAGGGCTCTTCAACCTGGAAAAGAGACGGCTGAGGGGAGATATGATAGAGGTCTATAAATTAATGAATGGAGTTGAACGGGTAAAGCATAGTTACTCACCTGTAACAGGTGATCTCCGGGAACAGCAGGAATTTAGTCTTCACATATGGATATCGTCGGTACCGACGGAGCCTACGCGGGAACGCTCCCCAGCGACTAATTAGAAAGCTTTTGGGAGCATCCCACAGCGCCTGCGTGCTGCCTTCCCACCTTTCCAAACTGCCTCTCTCCAGTTGAGTTTAAAGCTGAGACAAAGAGAGAGAGAGGGAAAGAGAAAGAGATAGATAAAGAGATACAACTCCAAGGGGAGGTGGGTGGGTTGTGAAGACTAAATTCCTGCTGTTCCCAGAGATCACCTGTTACAGGTGAGTAACTATGCTATCTCCAGGAACAAGCAGGAATGTAGTCTTCACATATGGGGACTCCCTAGCTTTAGATGCCAGGGAGAGACCCCAGAAGTTGTGTGTTCCTGTGAAAGGGCTCCACTTCCCCCCATGGATCTCTAGCATCCAACCAGGGATGGTGGGTAGGAGTTTATTAGGTATGGAACAGGTGTTGGAGAACAGCCTGACAAAACAAGGCATCCCGGCGGTAGTCCTTCTCCAAGCAGTAATGGGCTGTGAAGGTATGAACTGAGGTCCAAGTAGCTGCTCGACAGATGTCATCGATAGACACAGAGTGCAGATGAGCCATTGAAGCTGCCATGGCTCTCACATTGTGAGCTGTGACATGGCCGTCCAGAGGAAGATTCTTACTCTGATAGGCAAAGGAAATACACTGAGCAATCCAGTTAGACAGTGTTCTCTTGGAGACTGGAAGTCCCAAATGAGAAGGATCAAAAGCAACAACGAGCTGAGAGGACTTTCTATGTTACTGTGTTCTTTGCAAGTAAAAGGCTAAAGCTCTTTTACAGTCCAAAGTGTGAAGATTCCTTTCTGCATTTGATGCATGAGGTCTTGGAAAGAACACAGGCAGGTAGACCGCTTGGTTAAGATGAAAAGGCGAGACCACTTTGGCATAAAGTGTGGATGAGTCCTAAGGACTACCTTGTCATGATGGAACCTTGTATAAGGTTGATCAGCCACTAGTGCTTGCAACTCACTGATTTGACGTGCTGATGTGATTGCAATGAGAAAGATAACTTTCCAAGAAAGGAATTTCAATGAGGTAGTAGCTAGGGGTTCGAAAGGTGGCTTCATGAGCTGACCAAGAACCAGGTTTAAGTCCCATGTCACTGGTGGTGGCCTAATAGGAGGCTTAGTAAGAAGGCCTCTCATAAATCTTGCTATAAGAGGATGGGAGGAAATAGGTTGTCCATTTAGAGGCTTGAAAGAAGCTGCAATAACACTCAAAAGGACTCTTACTGAATTAGTCTTATGTCCTGCATTGGATAAATGAAAGAGATACTCCAGTAATGATTCCAGAGTTATCGCAAGGGGGTTAAGACCCTTCTGCGAACACCATATGGTAAACCTTTTCCACTTAAAAGCATAAGAGCATCTTGTGGAAGGTTTCCTGGAAGCATAAAGGACATCCTTTTCTTGCTAAGAGAGGTTAAGATCATGAAGATCTAGGCCCTCAGCAACCAAGCTCTGAGATGCAGAGACTGGGGATTGGGATGCCATAACATTCCGTCCTCCTGTGACAGGAGATCTGGAGCAGATCCTAACTCCGGGGAGGAAGCTTGAGAGAGATGTAGAAGCAGAGGGTAGCACACTTGCCGTGGCCTATGTGGAGCTATGAGAATCATACGGCCTCTGTCTCTCTGAAGCTTGAACAGGGCTTTGGGAATTAGGGGAATGGGTGGAAAGGCATACAGGAAGTCTTGACCCCAGTGAAGGAGGAAAGCATCTCTGGCCTGAGAGCCCTGAGCCGGAATTCTGGAACAGAACCGGGGAAATTTGGCATTGAACAGACTTGCAAAGAGGTCTATGTCCGGGGTTCCCCAAATTTGAAAGATCTTGGCCACCTGGTCTGCCTGTAGAGACCATTCGTGTAGAAGCAGAACTCGACTGAGTCTGTCTGCCCAAGAGTTCTGTATGCCTGGAAGATACACTGCCAGGAGATGAATCTGATGCTCTCTGGCGAGGGGCCATAGTCGCAAAGCTTCACTGCAACACGACAGAGAGCCTGTTCCCCCCTGCTTGTTCATATAGAACATGGCTACTTGATTGTCCGTATGAATGAGGACTGTCTTGTAGCTGAGCAGGGTGTGGAACACTCGAAGAGCAAGGAAGATTGCTCTGAGCTCTAACAGATTGATATGCAGATGAGTCTCCTGTGGAGTCCAGGTGCCTTGGGTGGAGAGGTCTTGCAGATGAGCTCCCCAACCCATCGGAGAAGCATCTGTTGTGAGAGTTGCCTGGGGTAAGGGATGTTGAAATGGGGACCCCAGCAACAGGTTTTGAGTGGACTGCCACCATTGGAGGGACAAAATAAGGCAATTTGTGTTTGCTATTTTGTCTGACAGGCACCCTGATGCCTGGGTCCACTGTGTGGATAAAGTCCACTGGGCTGCTCTCATATGGAGGCGAGCATAAGGAAGCACATGCACGGTAGGTGCCATGTGGCCTAGTAGTTGTAGCATTTCTCGAGCAGTGAGATGAGGCTTTAGCACTGCTTGAGAAGCTAACTGCACCATGCAAAGGCAATGGGGCCTGGGGAAGATAGGCCCTTGCTTTTCTGGTATCTAGCAAAGCTCCTATGAACTCTAGAGACTGAGTGGGAGTTAGACAGGATTTTGGGATGTTTATAACCAGACCCAAATACTGAAGGATACGCATTGTGCAAGATAGAGATGTCCTGCCTCAGACTCTGATGGGGCTCGAATGAGCCAGTTGTCTAAGTAGGGAAAGACGAATATCCCTAGAGTGCGGAGAAATGCTGCTATCACAGCCATGCATTTTGTGAACACTTTTGGAGCTGAGGCCAGGCCAAAAGGAAGAACCGTGTATTGGTATTGCTTTCCTTGTAAAAGGAACCGAAGGAACTTTCTGTGAGTTAGATGGATGAGAACATGGGTGTACGCATCCTTGAGATCTAGAGAACAAAGCCAATCCTGACTCTGAAGGTATGGCAGCAGAGTTCCTAGAGAAATCTTGAATTTCTCTTTGATCAGGAATTTGTTCAATTCTCTGAGGTCTAAGATAGGCCTGTATCCCCCTGTTTTCTTTGGGATAAGGAAATAGGGGGAGTAAAACCCTGTACCCTGTTGGTGGATGGTTACTTCTTCTATTGCCCTTGGGCAAGAAGCATAGTGACCTCTTGATCTAACAGGTTGATGAGAGAGGTCTGAGAATTGAACTGTCTTACCATTGTGGGAGGGGGCATGCACAGAAAGTGCAGCTTGTACCCCTCTCTTATAATGGAGAGTGTCCAATGCTCTGCTGTTATCTGCTCCCACCAGGGGGCAAAGTGACATAACCTTCCTGGAATGGTGGAAGGCTCTGGTCCATTGAGGGCTAGGAAGGCTAAGTTCTCTAGATGAAAGTCAAAGGCCTTGTGGAGGCTGAGACTGCTGAGGTGGTTGAGGCTTAGCAGTCTTTGCTTTCCTTTGTTTAGGTGGTTGCTGACCTTTCCGGGTAGGCTGACCTGTAGAACGTCCCTGCTGGGACTAAGAGGGATAAAACCTCTTCTTTTTTGAGAAGAAAAGCTTTTTGAAAGACTTCTTTCTCGCAGGATCAGCTGTGGCTTTGGATAGCCTATCCAAAGTGGAGTTGTCAGCATCTAATTCATTGGCTTTTTCTTGCCAATTTTTGCCAAATAGATTCTCACCTGTACAAGGAATATTGCCCAGTTTGTCCTGCACCCAGAGCTCCAAATCAGATGCCTGGAGCTAGGCAATTCTACGTGCACCTATGGCAATGGCAGAGGTTCTGCTTATGCACTCAAAACAGTCAAAAGCTGCACGGTTGACAAACTTAGAAACATTCTGGGCATGTTTGACCAGTGTGAGAAAATCCTCAGGAAGAGGGCTCAAAACCTCTAAATCACCTGTGACTTCTTTAAGGAACATTCCCATATATAAAATATAGGAACTGAACCTGGCAGAAAGCATGGAAGCCTGGAAAGTACGACGTTCAAAGGCATCCAAAGTTCTACATTCACGTCCTGGAGGATTAGAGGCATGTCTCTTTGCACTCCTGATCCTTCTCATAGCTGATTCCACTACAATAGAGTGGTGAGGAAGCTGAGTTTTCTGGAAGCTAGGACAAGGATGGACTTGATACATGGTATCCAGTCTGCGAGAGTGAGGAGAGGTGGTAAGAGGTGTCTCCCACATTCTCAACATGAGATATTGTAAAATCTCCAGCTCCTTAGCTCTGGGCTCTGTTTCAAGAGCCACAGTAATGGACAAACCACGAGCCACCTCCCTGATAAAGTCCTGAAAGGAGATGTCCTCTGGAGGAGACATTCTACGTTTAGGAGAGGAAGGCTCCTCCGGGAGAAGTATTCCGGTACCGACAGAGCTAGCAGAATCCTCAGAGTCCTCTGAGGATTCGAAGTATCTTCTGTCCAGATGCTCTTGAAAAGCCCGATACCCGTACCGATCGAAGTCGGTACCGGGGGGAATCGGTACCTGGGTATCGGTACCCGAAGGCATCACATGACTGGGTACCGGCAAAGCCGACACCGACGTCGATGCTATCGGTACCGGTACTGATGCCAGTACCGTTGAACTGTCTGACGCAGTTGCGAGGGCGTCGATGCCGCAATGAGAGCCGCCAGACTGCGTTCAATAGCCAGGAACCTCTGGTCTATCGACGCTGCCAATGCCTGGGTATCGGTACCGGACGCACCGGTACACCAGAGCATGGCACCAGTAGCTCTGCCGAGGTCGAGGCCTCGAGAATGTCCTGGAGCCCCAATAATGCTTTGGAAGCCGAAGCCTCCCGCCGGGGCAATTTTGCCGTTAAGTAACCCTCAAGGGCAACGCCAGGGCATCTCGATGCTTGGAAGGAGATCTACCCTTTGAGGACCGGCTGGACTTATGTTTAGTTACCTGAGATCCATGGGATGAAGACAAAGCCCTGGAAGACGTCGATGCCACCGAAGCTGCATCGGAGGGAAAAAGGGCACTGAACTTGGCATCTCGGTTCTGTCGACCCCGTTTTGAACATCATGGTGCAAGCCATGCACTCGGAGATGGAGTGGTCAGGACCTAAACATTTAAGACACCACTCGTGGGTGTCGGTGACGGAGATGGTACCGCCACACTTGGTGCATTTTTTTAAAACCCAAGGCGGGTTTCTCCATGGTGGAGGAAATTTTGGGCCTAAGGCCAAAAATGGCGTATGCACCTGGAAAGAAAAGTTTGGAAAAAAGAATACTATATATATATATATATGTTGTTTTTTTTTTTGTAAAGAAAGAAAGAACCACCGGCGGTACCGGTGTAGCGTCGAGGAAGGCAGATGCGACCACAAAAAAGAAGAATAAGGAAAATAATTTTCTGCGGTGACAGGAACACGACCTGCTGGCTCCGCGGAAAACGAAGAACTGGAGAGAGGCAGTTGGGAAAGGCGGAAAGGCAGCACGCAGGCGCTGTAGGATGCACCCAAAAGCTTTCTAATTGGCCGCTGGGGAGCATTCCCGCGCAGGCTCCATCGGTACAGACGAGACCCTTATGTGAAGACTACATTCCTGCTTGTTCCTGGAGATATGTAGATCGATTGTTTACATTATCAGAATATAGAAAGACTAGGGGACATGAAATGAAGCTACAGGGTAAACTATTTAAGACAAATAAGAGAAAATATTTTTTTACTCAACGTGTAATCAAACTCTGGAATTTGTTACCGGAGGATGTAGTAAAGGCTGTTAGTGTAGCTGGGTTTAAAAAAGGTTTGGACAAGTTCCTGGAGGAAAGGTCCATAACAGCTAGACGTATATGGAGGTCACTAAACTTTATTGGATTGAAAAACGCCCCTATGCGTTTTGGCACAACCTTCATCAGGGGGCTAGGAACTGCAAAGCAACAAATAAATAACAAATATAACAATTATATGTACTGCAATAAAAAAGAAGAAATTGTAACATGAAATAAATAACAATAAGTTACATAATTATGGGAAACACATATAAAATCTGTGAACCATAAATAGTGTGAAAACCGACAAACAAATGATATGTTTAAAACTACATTAAAATAAAACATTATGTCACAAACATGGACTAAAGACTGAAGATCATGTACAAAAAATTAATTAACAATACTCACAAATTAAAGATCATCAAAAACCACTATGGAATACACAGCGACCGTTGTACTCATATATGTAAAACATAAGCTGAAATTTTACATAAATAACAAGATTAAAAAGGCAAATTGTATGTAATGAAATGAATTATAAAAAACTTACAAATATACAACAAAAGCAAAAGCAAAAGCAAAAGCAAAAAGGGAAACCTAGACCATGAGTACTTATACGCGAGGATATGCATGCTGCTTCACTTCTTGATTATTGCCGAAAGAAGATTATTCCTAGGGGCCTACGAGTCTCTAAAGCCCCAGGAATGTTTAAAGACAATGAAGAATTTATGTCAAAATGGATAAAAATACTTAACAAATGCTCTTTAGACCTTATGATACTTCTGATCAACACATCAAAACGAAAATCGGCTATTTTAAAAGCCAATGTGGATAAGAAAATGGATGTTCTGAAAGATAATGACAATAGGTTTGATAGATTGAAGATTTTGATAAAAATACCTTGGACTATAAGAAAATAGTGAAAGAGAGAAAACTTAATAAATTCAAACGTGATGAAGCTGACTATAAGTCCGGCACAGTGTACTACTGGATTAATAATAATGGGAAACCTAGACCACGTAATGTATCCTACAGATGGGATCTTGAACCTAAGAAACCTGGAACTAGTAACAATAATAATAAGAAAAGTAAAGATCATATTAAGAATAAGGCTACCAGATAACAGTGTAGAACGGACTACGAAAAGGAGTCGTAGTCAAGTTGATGAAACTCAAGAACATGATATCTCAGCTCCTCTCTTCTCCTCAGATCCCTTACCCCACCCATCTCAGGTTTTTTCAATGGACGGTTCATGGAAAGGGGGAGGTCGCAAAACGGCCCCACAGATGCACAATTCTATGAGGTCACCGGGACATCAGTATCAGGTCCGCGAATTCCTGTCCAGCTATCACCAAAAGGGAAGGGGTCAAGGGAGAGGTCAGGGCTATCGGAGGATCTCAGAATGATGAAAGTAGGAGGTATATTTAACCTTTCAAGTTTCAACCTTTGCCACACTCAGGTTGACGTCTTAGAAAAAGGTCTTTCCTTTGTTCCATTTGAAAGGCACGATCAATTTACAATTTATGTTGAATTGGTCAAATTCTTCAGAAAACTGAAAATTATCTTTTTTTTTCGAGCAGCAAGGTGACACCACCATTGACAACTCTGTTTTTCGTAAGCCCTCCACGTGGGTTCCATCTAACAATACTAATGTTCTTATTGAAGCTTTTGAAAAAGTGGTTCACTCTCGTGTAGAGGCATTATACACTAAAAAATTTCGTTCCTTTCACAATTTGACGTTATCACAGAAACAGGCACTTCATGAACTGCAAAATAATTTGTCTATTGTAATCAAACCAGCTGACAAGGGTGGGGCTATTGTCATTCAAGACAAGAATGTGTATATTAATGAAGTGTTACGACAAATTAATGACACATCCTTTTATCAAAAAATTTATGATGATCCTAGTGTTCCGTTAAGGAACAACATTGATACTTTGATTTTTGTAGGCCAACAGGCAGGTTTATCTCACTACACATGAAGTAGAGTTTCTTACAGTTTCTAATCCTGTCACTCCTACAATTTATATTTTACCCAAAATCCATAAATCACTTACTAATCCCTCCTGGACGACCAATAATATCGGCCATTGGTTCTCTTTTGGAACCTCTGTTCAAGTTTTTGGATTATTTTCTCCGGCCCTTTGTTTCATTAATTCCCTCATATGTTCGTGACTCCACACACGTTATTAACATTCTAGATGCGTTTACGGAATATAATACAAAACTCATTATGGTGACTTTCGATATTAACTCTCTCTACACAAACATTCCACAACGTGCAGCCTTGGAAGTTATTGTCAACACTCTCAAACAACGAGCTAGACCTGTACGTAGCCCCACGAGCTTATTGGTGCACATGGCCACTCTAGTAATGTGTGAAAATTTCTTTTGCTTCCGTGGCATTTTTTATAAGCAGATCAAGGGTGTAGCCATGGGCTCCTCCATGGCCCCAGACGTAGCCAATTTATACGTTGCAAACTTCGAGAAAGTTTTCTTACAAGGACATCCTTTCAAGAAATTTGTGAAATTATGGCTACGGTACATTGATGATGTTTTTATGCTTTGGGATGGCTCTGAAGATGATCTTCAATTATTCTTCAACTGGCTTAACTCTTTAGATGAACATTTACAGTTTGAAGGTACATATAGTATGACCCAGATATCCTATTTAGATATCACTATCAAAAAAGGTGACAATGGCTTTTCCACTGAATTATACTGTAAAGAAACGGATAGAAATGCACTTTTACGTTACGATAGTTTTCATAATAAATCATTAAAAGAAAATTTGCCATATGGCCAATTTCTTCGGGTCAAACGTCTGTATACCTCTCAATGTGATTTTGAAAAACATGCTTTTGAGATGAGCCAGAGGTTTAAAATGAGAGGTTATCCTGAGCGTGTAATTCACAAAACCTTTAACAGAGCTAAAGCCACAGATACACTCCTTAAAAAGCAAGAGAAGTCTGATAAGAATCAAACTGTATGTGCTCTCACCTTCTCATCTTTAACCAAAGATATTTCTAAGATACTTCGAGAAGAGTGGCACCTTTTGACTTCACTTCCCTCTTTGGCTAAAAAAACTAACTATTGCTCATAAAAGGAATAAGAATTTGAATAATTTTTTAGTTCCATCTGCCCTTTCTAACCCGAAACCATTGTGTCAAGTTAAAGGTCATTTTCAGTGCGGGAAGTGTTCTTTCTGTCTGTGTTAATGCTTTACCAGTAAAAGAATCCTTTATACATCCTATAACTAAGAGGAAGTTCTTTTTGAATCACTACTCCAATTGCAATACTGTTAATGCCATTTATGTAATTATATGCCCATGCAATATGATTTATGTTGGCAAGACCAAGCGCCCTATAAAAACAAGGATCATAGAACATAAAAGTTGTTTAAAGAGACGGGTTTTAGATAAACAAATGGTTAATCACTGGATTGATAAAGGACATAACATCTCCGACCTTAAGTTTTTTATTATTAAGGTTGTTCATCCACACTGGAGAGGAGGAGACATAGAAAGAATATTACTCAAATGTGAACAGCGGTTTATTTATGAACTTAAATCACTAGAGCCTTGTGGCTTGAACCAGGATTTTAATCTTACAGTTTTTCTGTAAGATGTCTTAAAATTAGTCTGTTTTATATACTATTATGGAATCTGATCCTTCAAATTATAAAAATTCCAAAGAGGTACAGTTCCTTTTATATGTGGTTCTTTTAGTGTAATTCTAACTCAGGATAGACATTTTGATAGAATCATTTGTCTTTTTTAATTCCTGGGTTATTTCATTGCTGAATGGTCATTTTAATTGTGATTTTTAACACATCTTTGTTTGTATTATTATATTCTTTATTTATTTTTATTTATTTATTTACATTCTCTTATATAGCGCGCTATTCTGCATCAGTGCGGTTTACATTGAACAAACTGAAATTACATTGAACAGGGCATTATAACTTGGAGATAACTATTTTACAGGAAACATGGGCTATGGAGGGTTAAGTGGCTTACCCAAGACCACAAGGAGCACCTGTGGGACTAGAAACCCCAGTCCTTCCGGCCCAAGGTTGCTGTCCTCTAGTGGGATTTGAACCCCCGACCTTCCGGCCTGAAGTACCTTGCCCCAACCACTAGGCCACTCCTCCACTCCTCCTTCTCTCAAAAGAAACCGTCTCATAATGCATGCTGAGATGCATAATGTTTGCGTCATCATTCTTACTGACGTACCACGCCGTTTTAAAAACGGCGCGAATCTGGAAGGTTGCCCTTAAAGTTATCCAATGCTTTCAGTTATGACAGGTATTACTTTTTATTCGTTTCATTCTAATTGTCGTATCTTGATATGGTTAAGACCGTTTTTGACTTTTAAAGTTTAACGAACTAACACCGCTCATGTAATTTTACCCTTCAGCTCACAGACATCTTTTGATGGAAAAGGTTTTACTTTTCAGTTTACCTTATACCGTGTAAGGAGACATCAAGTTTTTTTGCGATACCGGCACATCTTTAATTCATTGTGAAAGTATGGTTATGTTCCTCTTCAAGGTTATCATTGTTTGGAATGACCTTAGTCGGTGATTTGCGTTTAAGTTTATGCTGAATAGTCTTTTTAAGCAGCCTTGCTTCACGTTTATTTACATTTATCGAGCTTAAATATAGGCTATTAATTTAATATGTATTATCTTCACCCTTGCTGGATTTTTCATTTTACAACGGGGTATCCTAAATGGTGCCACCTTGCTGCCGAGATAAATTTTGATCGACAAAAATTTTGATCGATGTTTTTAGTACATTTTTGCTGCACATGCTTTTCAGTCAAGTTTTTTTACTTATGCGTGCAGAGTTTGCTCAATACTTCAGATATTCTTATTCTGAACATATGTTTTTCAAAAAAGGTTTGATTCTGTTTTTCCACATACAGAATTTAGATATGCTATTTTCTATTCCATAAATTTCACCTGCTTTGACCATTTGTTCTTTTGAACTTGTTTTTTAGCCTTATTCTTATCAAATGATGATTTGTTGTCCATAAAGTTTTATTTATTTTTTATGTTAAGCATTTGTTTTTATGGATTTTAATTAGTTTCGTTCTGTATATCTATTCATGGTCTAGCTTTCCTTTTTGCTTTTGCTTTTGTTGTATATTTGTAAGTTTTTTATAATTCATTTCATTACATACAATTTGCCTTTTTAATCTGGTTATTTATGTAAAATTTCAGCTTATGTTTTACATATACGAGTACAACAGTCGCTGTGTATTCCACAGTGGTTTTTGATCTTCTTTAATTTGTGAGTATTGTTAATTAATTTTTTGTACATGATCTTCAGTCTTTAGTCCATGTTTGCGACATATGTTTAAAACTACATTAAAATAAAACATCATTTGTTTGTCGGTTTTCACACTATTTATGGTTCACAGATTTTATATGTGTTTCCCATAATTATGTAACTTATTTATTTCATGTTACAATTTCTTCTTTTTTATTACATTACATATAATTGTTATATTTGTTATTTGTTGCTTTGCAGTTCCTAGCCCCCTGACGAAGGCTGTGCCGAAACGCATAGGGGCGTTTTTCAATCCAATAAAGTTTAGTGACCACCATATACTTCTCGCTGTTTGTGTGGTTTTCCTAGTGTCTGCAAGAGGGGCTCCTCTTGTGTTCTTGGAAAGGTCCATAAACCATTATTAAAAAGGGACCCAGGATATCAATGCTTGACCCAACACAAGCATTGTGGAACCTGTGTCTTTTGGGGAAACTACTAGGTACGTATAATCTAGATTGGCCACTGTAGGAAACAGGATACTGGGCTTGATGGACCTTGCTCTGACCCAGTATGGCATATCTTATGTTCTTATGTTCCTGAGAAAGAAGCCTCGGGGCAGTCGCCAGGGGGGATGCTGCCACCGCCAACTGCAGGAGCAGCGGGAACCATAGCTGCCTGGGCCATCGGGGGGGGGCTATCAAGATGAGCGAGGCCCTGTCGCGGAGGGTCTTGAATAAGGACTTGGCAATCAGCGGTATCGGATGGAAGGCGTACACGAGGCCCCCCGACCATGGGACTCGAAAGATTTCTGCCGCCACCCTGGAGGGGTGAGCCTGCCGAAAGCAAAAGCGGGGCAAATGGAAGTTGTCCGAACTGGCAAGCAAGTCCATCATGGGGTCCCCCCAGAGTCAGAAAAACCGGCTGGCTACCATGGGGTCCAACTGTCACTCGTGTGATCGGAGAACTGTGCTGAGCCTGTCGGCCAGTATGTTATCCTGTCCTGGCAGGTACACTGCTTTGAGGAAGATACTCTGCTAGGCAGCAAAAGAGCAGAGGGTCAGCGTATCCTAACAGAGGGCACGGGATGCCATGCCCCCTTGTTTGTTCACATAGAACATGGCCACATGGTTTTCCGTCGGGACCAGGACTAGCCGATGGCAGAGTTGATGGACGCTCAGGGCGAGGTGAGTGGCTCAAAGCTCCATGAGATTGATTTGCTGGTTGCCCTCATCCGGAAACCAGCAGCCCTGGGTGTGGAGTCCCTTGCAATGGGCTCTCCAGCTGATTAGGGAGGCATCTGTGGTGAGGACCAGCGAATGTTCGGGGCCTTGGAAAGGCATGCCCTTTTCTAGGTGCTGAGACGACTGCCACCAGACAAGGGAGTCCGCCAATTGACGGGACACCCGGACTCTGTCCCCGAGGCGGCTGGTGGCCTGGGACCACTGCTCCCGGCGACACCACTGCACTGTTCTCATGTGGAGATGGGTATCTGGAGTGACGTGGACCGTGGAAGCCATGTGCCTGAGGAGGCACAGAAGATGGTGGGCAGACACCAAGGGACGGTGTTGTATGTCCCGAGCCAGAGATCTGAGGCAATCTGCCCAGTCCGTGGGCAAGAAAGCCTTTGACTGGCAGGTGTCAAGCTTCGCTCTGATGAATTCCAGGCACTGTGTTGGTAGAAGGTGGGACTTGGGGTAGTTTATGACAAAGCCCAATTGCTGTAGGACATGGATGGTGCGTGCGGTGGCCTGCTGCATCTTGGACACAGTGTTCCCTTTTACGAGCCAGTCGTCCAGATAGGGAAACATGAAGACCCCCTGAAGCCTGAGAAAGGCAGCCACGACTACCAGGCATTACGTGAACACCCTTGGGGCAGAGGTGAGACAGAATGGGAGCACTCTATACTGAAAGTACCCATCCTCTACTACAAACCGCAGGTACTGCCTGTGGTGTGGGTGGATTAGGATGCGAGTATAAGCATCCTTGATGCCTAAGGAGTACAGCCAGTCTCCCTGCTGGAGATAGGGAAGCGATGTTCCAAGGGAGTAAAAGCTGTTAGTGTAGCTGGGTTTAAAAAAGGTTTGGACAACTTCCTAGAGGAAAGGTCCATAAACCATTATTAAAAGGAACCCGGGATATCACTGCTTGACCCAATACAGGCATTGAAGAACCTGTGTCTTTTGGGAAAACTGCTAGGTACTTATGACCTAGATTGGCCACTGTTGGAAACAGGATACTGGGCATGATGGACCTTGGTCTGACCCAGTATGGCATATGTTATGTTCCTATGTTCATCATCAACGTCTCCCACACCAGGAATTTGTTGAGGTTGCGCAGGTCGAGGATGGGCCTTAGGCCCCCTGTCCTCTTTGGGATGAGGAAGTATCTGGAGTAGAACCCCTTGCCCTGGAGGTGGTGGGACACCGGTTCCACCACATTGTCCTAAAGACCACCTGCCAGTTCCTTCAGAAGGTGGTCCCAGTGGAGGGATGACCTGGGGGAGGCAGCTGAGTCAAGCGGAGAAGGTAATCCTCTCTCTGACCACCCTCAGTGCCCAGGCATCGGTAGTGATGTTTACCTACCCCGGGGCATAGGGGGTCAATCATCCCCCTGTGGGCTGCTGACCTCCTTGGGGTAAAGAGGCTATGCCGGAGTAGTCAAAAACTCCCCCCCCCCCCGGCTGAGCCGGAACTGGTGCCTGGGGCTTTGGAGCCTTCTGCTTACGAGGCCATGCCCTTTGCCCTTGTCCCTTGGCCTGCTGCCCTTTTTGGGGAGCCGGGGAGGCCTGAAAATATGGGTAGTTACTGTAAGCAATTGCTTTCCTCGGGTAAAAGGGCTTTTTACCCGACCCTTCCATCGGGGAGGGGCAGCGGTCTTCTTAGAGAGCCTGGTCCTCATCATGAACTCGGTCTCCGGCTCTGCGACCTTGTTGGTCATGGGCTTCCCAAAGAGGTTTTCACCCTGGCAGGGGACATCAACCAACATGTCTTGGACCCATTGCTCGAGGTCGGACGACTAGAGTCAAGCTTGGCCACGCGCACCGATGCCTGTCATGGCTACCCAGGCCACCGACTCAAACCCATCATAGGCCACTCAAGACAGACTTGGAGCATTCACTGATGGCCTTGGAGAGGCTCCTGAAGCTCTACAAGGGTTCCTCGGAGAGACCAGCTGAGAAACCGGAGAGTTCCTTCGCCAGATCTCTCAGGTACATGTCCATGTACAGCAGATAGGCCTGGACATGGCAAATGAGCATGGAGCCCTGGTAGCACTTCCTGCCAAAGGCATCCAAAATGCAAGCCTCCCTCCCGGGGGGCACAGAGGAGTGTGTCTTCTGGCTCTTCAGCCGACGCATGGCCAACTCCACCACCATGGAGTTGTGCGGCAGTTGCGACTTCTGGAAGCCAGGGCTCCGGCGGACTCTATACATCGAGTTGAGGCACTAGCTCACCACCAGCACAGACGCCGGCGTCTCCCACATGCGGAACATGAGCCACTCCAGGATGGGAGGAATGGGTACCGTGAGCGATTCCAGAGGGGGAGCCTCATACTGGAGGATCTCAAGCTCATCAGCTTGAGGGTCCTCCTCTGACTTGGTCGGGAACGCCAGGGCCTTAGACATGTCCATGACAATAAGAATTCCATATTCTCCAGCGGGAATCTTCTCCGAGGTTCTGAGATTGGAGAGTCCGAGGGGACGTCACGGTGTCTACGGGTATTTGGGGACTCGTCATCCTCCGTCTCCCACTCAGAGTAGTCTGAGGAAGACTTGAGGGTGGGCTGCTCCGCGGGCTAGAGAGGCCCAAAGCTGCAGTCTGCCCCCAGGGGGGGACATAGGGGATGATCGCAGCCCTGTCGAGCGGGAAAGCGAGCGCGACCTCGGCCGAGGATCGACTCGAGACCGCAGGGCCTCGAAGATCAGCTCGGCCCGGCCCGGCCCGGCCTCCGGGGTCGACTTTGACATCGAACGCCCGGTGGTTGGGGCGGAGGAACTGGACCATGCTGGAAAACAGCACCCGCTACTGGTCTAAGAAAGCAGACAAACTGCACTCAAAGGCCGCCATTCTGGACTCCAGGCCAGAAGGCTCCGCAGCCTTCGGCACGGGCATGAGGAACTTGGGCTTGATGCTGGGATAACCTCCAAGGATTGAGGCCAGTCCACCATCGGATACTTCCAAAGGACCTTCGCCGTCCGCTCCTTCTCAGATGCCTCAGGCAGGAGCCTGTGGCTGTGGGACCAGGCCCGAGAGGAACTCTGTCTGTCGGAGCCATCCATGCATGCCACCTTCAAGAGTTGCTACTTCCTCCTGTGTTCCCTTCGAGGGGACCCCCTCTTTGAGGACCCACAATGGTGCTCTGGTTCAGAAAACTCCTCCTGAGATGTCGGGGCCTCAGACGAGGTCCTGGCCTTTGAAGGCATCGTGGAGTCGGGGAAAAACGTATCATGCTGCTGCTGACTGCTCTTCAGGAACTTGCTAGACATCCGTTTGCATAAGCTACAGGCTGCCGGGTCGTGGTCCGGCCCAAGGCAACGGAGATAGCAGTCATTTGTGTCGCTTAAGGACATTAGCTTAGAACACCGATCACACTTCTTGAACCCACTGGTAGCCATAGAGGAAAAAAGAACCCCAGTGAGGTCAAAGTCCCTCCGAGCTGCCAGCGGGGAAAAAAGGCACGAAGACGCCCAAAAGGAACAACACACACAAAAATGAACTGAACTCGACGTCGAGGCACCAAGGTCAGTAGGCATGAAGAGTACCGGTGCGATACCAGAGTTAAAAACTCGAAAAGAAAAAAAATCAACTTTTTCCAGGGGAAAGATAGACGACGTCTGAAGGGCTCCGCGGAAAAAACAAGACTGAGCAAGATGGCACCCTTGGGCAGGAAGAGGACCACACATGCATGGTGGCATCTCCGAAAGGCTTTTTTTGAAAGCTGGCGAGATGCTCTCACGAGTGCTCCGTTGGTGCAGATGTCACCCATATGTGAGGACTGACTTCCTGCTTGTTCCCGGAGAAGAATTCGTAACCACCAAGAACCGGAGAAGCACCCTCTGGACATCCACCAGGGCAAGATCCTTACGATTCGTCTGATACTGCTCCCTAGAGGAGGAGGGTAGGCAAACTATTTGGTTCACATGAAAGGGAAATCACCTCAGGGAATAAGTATGGAACAGGATGAATGTAAAGGGCCTCCTCGGACAAAGATAGGATCTCGGCAAGACAGAGCCTGCAGCTCAGAATCTTCCTTGTGGAACAGATCATAACCATGAACATCTTGAGCATCAAATTCACCCATTTCTTAAGGAAGAGGCGAAGCCTGCCCGCAACCAGAGGAACCAGGGAATGGGCCCTCAAACCTTCATTGTGCAGCCTGAGAGGGTCTCTGGGCCCAAGCACTCCACAAAAGGACTGAGAACAAGCCTGAAGTCTATAAGCAGAGGGGAAGAAAGACTTTCCAGGCCAATAGCAACAGGAGTCCCGAGACCCCCAGGAGTCCGACAAGCGCACCCGCGAGGAGTAGGCAGAGGCTGACGGAAAAGGGTCTTCTGGCCACTTCACAGGCCCCATGGACTTGTTCTCTGGAAGGCGGAAAGATTTTGTCTCTCCCAGGTCCTTCACCAGCTTCTCCAAATCAGACCCAACAGAAGTGTCCCTCCAAGGCCAGATAGGAAAATGGGCTTTGGAAGATGAGTCCACTGCCCCATGTCTGAGTTAAGCCAACACTGTGTCACTGTCAACAGGGCATAATCCTTGGCCGCTAGATGTACCAGGCCGTACACAGCATCAGAAAGGAAGGCCATAGCCAACTTCAACAGAGGGATAGAATCATCTGGCAAAACAGACTGAATCTACTGGAGTAGGGCTCAAGATGTCAGGACTGTACTTGACGCCAGCTGAAGAATAGCAGCTGCTGCAGCAAACTGGTTCTTAAACACAAATCTACCTTTTGATCCAGAGTATCCTTTTAAGGCCAATCCACCTTCCACAGGAATGGCAGTCAATCTGGTAACCACAGTGACCTAAGCATCCACCTTGGAAATATCAAGCTACACAACGTACTTCTCCAGGAGAGCATGCATCTTCTTATACACTCTTAGCCCCTTAAGTGGGCAGTCAGGGGAATCCCACTCTGACCAGAACCGGCCCTTGAGCACCTCAAGCAGCGGAAAGACAGCAGTGGATTTCCATATCCCTTGCAGGAGTGGATGCATCTTCGGTTCCTGTACCATGCCTGGAGCATACACCTAGCTCAAGGTGGATAAGACCTGTGGATTAATGCCTCCTCCCGGAACAGGCGTATAACACTGGCCTCCTCACAATCCTCTAAAGGGGAGCATACTTCTTTATCCACATCAAACATCTGAATCTAAGCCACAGTCCAGATCTCAAATAGAGCTCAGCTGATCACCATCTCCAGAGGTCGCCTTTTGCCAGGGACACTAAGCCATCAGCATTGAAATAGGGATTCCTCTCTCAGTCTGCCCCTCATGAGACTGCACTTGGGGAACCCAGAGGCCGCAGGTCTGAATTTCTACACCAGAATTACCAGAACTATTGTAAAAAAAAAAAAGAATTCCAGGGAGGACAATCCGGACTCTGGAAGTTCTCCTCGCAGAAATAACCTTCGTACACCAGGGGACATAGTCGCCGTTGATCCTTTAGAGGTTGGAGAGCAGCGCACAGTATGGTTACTAGAAAGTCCCGCCGGCTGGTTATCCTTACCCACAGCGCCATTCGCCACTTCCTGCCCTAAGGCAGACAAAACTGGACTAACCGCATCCCCCGGCATAGAGAGGGGCAGCAATCCCTCCAGGGATGGCTCAGGTTGCCATGCAAGAAGAGCAGAGTCCAGAAGCCAGAGATGAGGCACCTTGCTTGCCAAAGGTCAAACAACATTTCCTGAAAGAAGACAGAGTTAAGGCAAGTATCACAACAGCATGCACTAAGGCAACAGAAGGAACTCGTTAACCGCACTTATACAGCAATGTGTGCTACAGGCGCTTGGTTAGGAACGTGCATTGGAGCCATTTTGGCAGAACACGTGCAAGGACCATGCAACCGCAAGGCACACAATAATAAAAATGCTACTAACAAATGCAGGAAAGGGAGGAAACCCTCACACCGTGCCAAGTCACCAGTGGTCCACCCCGAATTGCACCCCAGAAGGACAGAAAGGGAAGCCCCCAAGGAAGACAATGATAAGGTCAAGCCTTGGTACTCACTCCCTGAGAGTCCCAGGCAAAAATCCATGCCAGGTTCAGCTCTATGGCCTTGAAAATTTCTCTGGCTTTGCAGACACTGCGTTTAAGGTGGCTGGCAGGCAGATTCCTCCAAGAGCCTTCTGCAATCTTTGGGAATGAGCAGGGGGGACAGAGGAGGGAGGGAGGGGGGGACAGAGATTGTGTGAGGCTGCTGAATTCTTTCAAATCCTTCCAATTTTTTGGGCTGCTCAACAGGTTATTATGCTAAGAGCGCAGAGCTGAACCAATTTTCCCTCCTCCTATGGCTAACGAAAAGACCGCAGTTTAGTGGAGCCTCCCACGTTGCAGTCAAGTGAGAGAAGCACCCTCAAGGTGGTCGTTTGTTAGCGTTTAAATCGATCTTTTCCTCTCAATTATTCAAATTTTCTTCAGAATGGAGTAAATCCATCCACCATCTGCTGGAAACAAAAGAAATACTGAAGAGACCTCTGGTGGCTGAGGTGGATAGAGGCATGGGAGTGAAGTCATTGAAATCTGGGCTTTTCATTGGTTCTTAGTCTCCACCAATCTGCTCATAGGGGAACACAACCCACTTGTCTGGACTGGTCTAGCAGGATGATATGGAATACATGTTTTATAAACGGTGACCACTTTCGTGCACTTTATAAAATACAGCCAAACTTTTACACATCCTTATTTTCAGATGTACATATCTACCCTATTCAACCTGTACAAAATTACTCTCCACAGGTCCCTAAGCAAAATCACTTCACTCTCTACTTCCCTTGGCAAGGAAATAAATTGAGTATGTTAATGTAACTCACTTTGAGCTCAGATTTGGAAAACGCATGTAAATCTCAATCTATCCAAAAAAAGCCAAAGATCAACATAGTCTGTCTCTTAGTCTGAAAAAGACCATGGACCTGATATTCAAACCCTTACTACTACTACTGCTACTATTAATCATTTATATAGCACCACAAGGCATACTCAATACTATACAGACAAAGAAAAGATGACCCCTGCTTGTCGGACTGACAACAAGAGACTGTCCAGATAAGGGCGCTAACCATATTTAGCAATACTATCCGAATAGTGCCAATGAATGTCTCCACAGACTGCTCCGGCACTATCCCATTAGTGCAGAGGTGGTCCTTGAGTGGAGCAAGGGCAGTACCACTGTTATCTGGATGTGCAGACATATCCGGATAGCGGCGATTTTAAGTTGCCACTTATCCAGATAACTTAGGCTGCATGCAATGCAGATCTAAGTTGCTGTCCAGATAAGAGCCAGCTGAAAACCAGCACTTATCCAGATGTTAACACTTAGGCCAGATATTCAGCAGCAGTTACTATCTGGACACTGCCGTTGAATATTCAAATAAAGCAGGCAGCGCCAGTCACAGGACAGCCTATTGAATACTGGGCTTTTTGAAAATCAGCCTCCATATTTTCAGATTTTTCTGAAAACTCAAATGTTGTTCATCTGATCTCCTAAGGAAATTTATTCCTACAGAAAGAGCTAACACAGAAATAGAAGTTTTAAAGAGAGGGTTTTTTGGTTATTGTAATCCTTAATCTACTAAAACAGCGGTGCAAGTGGTAGCCAAAGATTGCTTACTGAAATTGTAATAGGCATGAAGATTGGGTATGTGTTAGTATTTCACTTTTTTCCTTATTTATTGTGGCATGCAATGCTGGCTAGAATGTCACCATGTGCCAGAGGCTGTCAACCTCTATTCTAAGACCTTTTACTCATCAATACATCCAATCCCAATCTCGTCAGTATTTGCATATTATGCACAGTACCTGTTGACAGTATGAGTCAAATGCTGAGAACATGTGCATATACATAAGACTCCCAAACAACAAGGCACTTTGATCCGCAGAGCGCAGCAAGGTTTGAGCCAGACACAGGATGGAAGGAAAGTACTCCCGAAGAACCTGCCAAAAAAGAGAAAACGTTCAGCATGCAGCACATCTGTCCAACATTATTTTAAATCACTCATCAAAAAGATAAAAGACGAGATTAATCTTGTAATTATCAAATCTACTACCTTGAAGCAATCAGAGTATTCAGCTGGGAGCTGTAACTAACAAACTTTGTGAGTTTAAGATAAAAAAGAAAAAAGGAAAAAGAAAAAGAAACTTAATAGTATCCTTACACAGGAGAAAGATCTGAAACATGTTGCATTAACAGAAGACGACCTTAAACTCGTATGCTTTAATAATAAATTGGGAGCAGCAGCAGCACAACTACTGAGATATGAAGAAAAGAGATGTCAAAACTAACGATTTGAAGAGAACCCAAAAATATTCCTTCAGGAAACTGGGAAAATACCAACAATTAAAATAGGAATGGAAAGATTTTGGAGAATTTTATATGAGGATCCTGAAAAGCACAACAGAGAAGCAGACTAACTGGCAGCGTACAAGAGAATGTGGTAAAGACAAACATAAAAGTTATGGAAAACAAGGCCTAGTGCCCAAAATGGCACCGAAGCACCAAGAGGGGACAGACCCTCAAGAAAAAGCTTTTTTTTTTTTGAAAGAAGAAGAAAATAAAGAAGATACTGGTGGTATCGGTGTGGCGTCGACGGAAAGGCAGACACAACCACAAAAAAAGAACATTTTCTGCGGTGACAGGAGTTGCTGCCTGTCGGCTCCGCGGAAAACAAAAAACTGAAGAGGGGGAGTTAGAAAGGCAGGAAGGCAGCAGCGCAGACGCAGTGGGATGCTCCCAAAAGCTTTCCTATAGGACGCTGGGGAGCATTCCTGCGCGGGCTCAAGTCGGTGCCCATACCCATATGTGAAGACTATATTCCTGCTTGTTCCTGAGATACGTCATTTCCTCCCTTCAGTGTAATTTGGATGGCTTTCAGGGTTTTAAATGGTTTATATTCTGGGTTTCAGTCCAAGTATGGTTTGAATTGTTTTATCTTCTGCATGGTCTTTATTCGCAATTAAACTCCACCTAATCCCCTTTCTTGAGATATATAGAAGTTGGGATCCTCTGCTGAAAGACAAATCATCATGGTTTTTCAGAAAAGGAAACAACCTTCTTGTTGCCACTGCTGGCTGACATTTTCAACTGTTCGATTTACTGATTTAAAAAATATTTTCCCCTATTATTTTGTTTCTGGTTTCTCACAGCAGAGAGTTTTAAAGGGGAAACCTTATCTATATTTTGTGAAAAGACATTCTAGCAAATGAGCTTTTGCTTAGAAACTGCTAATGATGGATTTTACTGCACTTTCAAAAAACTTGCAAGGGCTAATTGTTTTTAAAAGTACACACTAACTTTCCTGAATGTCTGTCTAAGGAAGAAGTAGAAAGAGGAATTGCAACCTAGTGTGATCTGTTTGGGTGGGGGATCTTAAGCAAAGAGGCTTTTTTTAGTACGAATTGCCCAAAGACATTGGGGGGCATATTCAAAGCGTTTCAGCCGGTTAGCAGATTGGCTAAAACGAGATGATCCTGATATCCAGCGGCACTATTTGTATGGTGCTGTTGAATATTGGCACAAACACAGTAACATAACATAGTATATGACGGCAGATAAAGACCAGACCACATAAAAAACACTTTGTTAAAACCAGGGCAGTCTGTGGGCAGACTGGGGCAGTGCCAGTCAATGTCCAGTCCACGGCAATATTCAGCCACGAAATGGATAGCTAAACTAGTTAAAGTTCGGGCATTTCAATAGCTGGTCAACTTTAACTAGTCAAAGCTATCAACCAAATATCACTGCTGACTGGATAGCGATGTTGCTGTCTGGCAAACGCGGATATTCACTGCCAGAGAGTTTTCAGCGCTGAATATTCAGGATTTTTAAAGCAAAGGTAGCTAAGCGTTTTAAAAGCTTCTAGCTGCTGCCACTGAATGTTCCCCCCCCCCCCTTAAATCTACTAACACAGAGCTTCTTGCTTGCTTTGTGATCAGTTTCCTCCTGTCTTTCCAGATCTTCCCATTTCCACAAAAAGGTCTATCTAGAATCAACTCCTCTCATGCACTGGATACTGTGGCTCCTCAGCATTATTATCCTCCCAGACTCGAATCTCATCATCCATGGTATCACTGAGACCTTTTTTTTGTTCATATCCCAACTGAGATGGGCACAGCAATACTGTCAAAAAAATCCTTTCCCCTCCACTTTAGCCAGCTACAAGGAAAGCTCTACAGAATATCGCCTTGCAATCACCTCAACCAAATATACTTATAACTCTATTGATAGGCGGTTTATAAAAAATGTAAATACATAATAAATCTAAATCCACAGTAAAAAATGCAATGTGTGCCTTCGAGTCAGTCCTGACTCCTGGCAACCCAGAAGCTCCTGGGTTTTCTTGGCAGTGTCACTGGAAGTAGATTGCCAGGCCTTTCTTCCGAGGCAGTGGAGGGTTAAGTGACTTGCCCAAGGCCACAAGGAGTGCTAGTGGGAATTGAACCCTGGCTGCTTGGTTACCAAGCCAGTGTTCTAACCACTAGGCTACTCCTCCACTCCAAAATCCACAATAACCACACAAAAAATATATTTAATGTTATCTCTTCTCACTCGGCCTCCTTCTAGTCCCTTCAGCTCTATGAATCCTTATCCAACTGCAATCTATTTCAAGTCTAAGGTGGATATGGCATCATTATCTCCATATTCCTCAGCAGCTGCCCACATCATCACAACAGATGAGTCCACCT
This sequence comes from Ichthyophis bannanicus, assembly GCA_033557465.1. Classification (NCBI taxonomy): domain Eukaryota; kingdom Metazoa; phylum Chordata; class Amphibia; order Gymnophiona; family Ichthyophiidae; genus Ichthyophis; species Ichthyophis bannanicus. The sequence continues at coordinate 24,948,434 of CM066046.1, read as the reverse complement.
ACTTTAAGTGATTTAGTTTCCCAATCTCTCACTGCTTCCTTGTCTTCTTTCAATGAACCAATCTTTTTTCTCATCAATAAAGCACTGGCTTCTATGCAACCTATGACCTCCCCCTCAGACCCTTTTATCCTCTTGGCTACTAAGACCCTCCTCTTAATCTTTCCTCCAAATCTGCTCTATGTTTAGTAATGTTCACATTTCTAGTGAAGTCCTACAACTCTGGAAGCATGCCACCATTATTTCTACTCTTAAGCAGCTCACCTTAACCCAGGGATTCCCAAACCTGCCTCTCAGCCAGTTGGGTTTTCAGAATATCCACAATGAATATGCATGACAGAGATTTGCATACACAGCATCTATTGTATGCAAATATCTCATATGACTGTGGCAATGCTTTTCTTTTGATTTCATTGGATCTTTTTGCTGCCTTTGACATTGTTGGTCGCTCTTCTATTAATCTTTTTAAGCTCTCTTGGTATCATGGACACTGTTCACAAATGGTTTTCATCTTTTCTTAGCAATAGACGTTTTTCAATTTTCTTTTAATCTGTAGCATCTTCTAGCTATTCTCTCATTTGTGGGTTCCACAAGGGGCTCTTCTTTCACCTTCTCTCTTCAACCTTTCCTCAGTCCGTTGGCCACTCTTATTCAGTCTCTCAGTGTCGATTCATACTGTTATGCAGAAGATACCAAACTGATTTACCCCACTAATCTTCTATCACTAGTCTTCCTTAAACGAATGCCTCAATACCATAAGCCTCTTGGATTTCTTCCCATAAACAAACTGACTGTTGCTAATTATAAGGCTGTGTCCTTCATTGCACCCCAGCTCCTAGGCCAGGATCTAGCTTTAAGAGATTCTCTCATGATTTTAAATTACCTTTTTGATCTCTTTCTCACCTGTGATGTTTTCAAGACTTATTTCTTTTTCCTCTCCCAATTTCAGGCCTGATATTAAGTGGCGGTGGCTAGTGTTGCTAAAGCGCATAGCCATCACTGCTGAAGCTTAACCCCAGATATTCAATACCAGGGCCATATCTGGCCACTGGCATTGAATATCCGGGTCACTGCACAGCTCGGAGGTTAACCGGGCAGTGGTGATAGTGAGCTACTGCCCAGTTAAGCTCCCATGAGTAAAGTTAAGCCAACCTTTGCTATGCCTAACCTTGCCCATGGGTCACTAATTGGGAAACGGCTCAATATCACCGCTGCCCAGTTAGCAACAGGTGCCACCTCCACTCCACCCCGGAAAGCACAGTTACTTACCTGTAACAGGTGATCTCTGGGAACAGCAGGAATTAGTCCTCACATATGGGTACGTCGGTACCGACGGAGCCTGCGCGGGAAAGCTCCCCAGCTTCCCAGAAGGAAAGCTTTTGGGGCCTCCCACTGCGCATGCGCGCTGCCTTCCCGCCTTCCTGACCAACTCTCCTCAGTTCGAGTTTAAAGCTGAGACAATAGAGAGAGGAAAGGAAAGATAGAGATACAACTCCTAGGGGAGGTGGGTGGGTTGTGAGGACTAATTCCTGCTGTTCCCAGAGATCACCTGTTACAGGTAAGTAACTGTGCTATCTCCAGGAACAAGCAGGAATAAGTCCTCACATATGGGGACTCCCTAGCTGAGATGCCCGGGAGATCCCCTGAAGGGTATGAGACGCTGAAAGGTTCCTCATCTTCCTATGGATCTCAGGCATCCATTCAGGGAAGGTGGGCTGGAGCTGTTCAAGAATGGAACAGGTGTCTGAGGACAGCCTGACCAAACAAGGCATCCCGGCAGGAGTCCTTGTCCAAACAGTAATGGGCTGTAAAGGTATGAACCGAGGCCCAGGTGGCTGCTCGACAGATCTGGTCAATGGACACAGAGTTTGGATAAGCCATAGAGGTGGCCATGGCTCTCACATTGTGAGCGGTGACATGGCCCTCCAGAGAAAGGTTCTTACTCTGGTAAGCAAAAGAGATACACTGAGCAATCCAATTGGACAGTGTTCTTTTAGAGGCTGGAAGTCCTAAATGAGAAGGATCAAAAGCAACAAAGAGCTGAGAAGACTTTCGATGTTGCTGTGTCCTGTGGAGGTAAAAGGCAAGAGCTCTTTTACAATCTAGAGTATGAAGGTTCCTCTCTGCACTGGATGCATGAGGAGCTGGAAAAAAGACAGGTAAATATACCTCTTGATTAAGATGAAAAGGGGAGACCACTTTAGGCATAAAGTGGGGATTGGTCCTAAGGACCACCTTATCATGATGGAACCTTGTATAAGGTAGATTAGCCACTAGAGCTTGCAGTTCACTGATACGGCGAGCTGAGGTGACTGCAATAAGGAAAATAACCTTCCAGGAAAGAAATTTCAAGGAGGTAGTGGCTAAGGGTTCAAAGGGTGGCTTCATAAGCTGACCAAGAACCAAGTTTAAGTCCCATGCCACCGGAGGAGGTCAAATGGGAGGTTTAGTTAAGGTTAGGCCTCTCATGAATCTTGCAATAAGAGGATGAGAGGAAACAGGTTGTCCATTGATGGGCTTAAGGGATGCTGCAATAGCACTCAAATGGACTCTTACCGAATTTGTTTTGAGTCCTGCATTGGAGAGATGCAGGAGATATTCCAAAAGAGAATTCAAAGGAAGTGCTAGAGGGTTAAGACCCTGTTGAGCACACCAAATGGAAAATCTTTTCCATTTAAAAGCGTAAGAACGCCTAGTGGAAGGTTTCCTAGAGGCATGGAGGATATCCTTCACTTGCTGCGAAAGATTGAAATGTTGAAGGTCTAGGCCTTCAGTAACCAAGCTCTGAGGTGAAGGGACTTGGGGTTTGGGTGCCACAAAGTCCCCTCCTCCTGAGACAGAAGGTCTAGAGCCGCTCCCAAGTCCAGGGAGGGGGCTTGGGAGAGATGCAGAAGTAGAGGGTACCACATTTGGCGTGGCCAGCGTGGAGCTATGAGGATCATGGACCCTTGATCCCTTTGAAGTTTGAACAGAGTCTTGGGAATCAAAGGAATGGGTGGAAAGGCATATACAAAGTCCTGACCCCAATGAAAGAGGAAGGCATCCTTGGCCTGAACTCCCTGACACGGAATCATGGAACAGAACCGGGGAAGTTTGGCATTCCACGGACTTGCAAAGAGGTCTATGTCCGGGGTCCCCCATTTCTGGAAGATTCTGAGTACCTGATCCATGTGCAGGGACCATTCGTGTGGAAGCAGAACTCGACTGAGTCTGTCTGCCCAAGAGTTTTGGATTCCTGGAAGATATACTGCCAGGAGATGGATTTCATGCTCTCTGGCGAAGGCCCATAATCTTAGAGCTTCGTTGCAAAGCGACAGAGAGCCAGTCCCTCCTTGTTTGTTTATGTAAAACATGGCTACTTGATTGGCCGTATGAATAAGGACCGTCATGTTGCTGAGGAGGGTATGAAAAACTCAGAGCTAGAAAGATTGCTCGAAGTTCCAAGTGGTTGATATGAAGGGTGGTCTCCTGGGGAGACCAAGTGCCCTGAGTGGAGAGATCTTGAAGATGAGCTCCCCAACCTGTTTGGGAGGCTTCTGTTGTGAGGGTTGCTTGGGGCAACAATGGTTGAAAGGGGGCCCCCCAACAACAGATTTTGAGTGGACATCCACCATTGGAGAGACCAAAAGAGACGTTTGGAGTTTGCTATTTGGTCTGAGAGAGCTCTGGATGCTTGAGTCCACTGGGTGGACAAAGTCCACTGAGCTGCTCTCATATGTAGGCGAGCATAGGGCACCACATGTACTGTGGAGGCCATGTGGCCTAATAGTTGTAGCATCTCCCTGGCAGTCAAGTGGCTTCTGGACTGAGTCTGGGAGGCTAAGTGCACTAGACGTTGGCAACAGGCCTGAGGAAGATAGGCCCTTGCCGTGGTGGTATCCAACCAGACCCCTATGAATTCCAGGGACTGAGTAGGGGCGAGTTGAGACTTTGGCAGATTGATCACAAGTCCCAGATACTGCAGAATACATCTGGTGCGATCCAGGGAAGTCTGAGCCTTGGACTGAGATGGAGCTCGGATGAGCCAGTCGTCCAGGTATGGGAAAACAAAAATTCCCAGGGCTCGTAGAAATGCAGCTACTATTGCCAGGCATTTGTTAAATACCCTTGGAGCAGAGGCTAGACCGAAGGGAAGTACTCTGTATTGGAAATGTTTTCCCTGGAACAGAAACCGTAGGAATTTTCTGTGGGATGGATGGATGAGTATATGTGTGTACGCATCCTTGAGATCTAGAGAGCAAAGCCAATCCTGACTCTGTAGGTATGGAAGGAGAGTACCTAGAGAAAGCATCTTGAATTTCTCCTTGCATAGGAATTTGTTCAATTCTCTGAGATCTAGAATAGGTCTGTACCCCCCTGTTTTCTTGGGAATGAGAAAATAAGGGGAGTAAAACCCTGACCCCTGTTGAAGAAGAGGAACCTCTTCTATTGCCCTTTGGGCGAGAAGGGTGGTCACCTCCTGACCTAACAGATTCAGGAGAGAAGGGGGAGAATTGAAACATCTCACCATGGTATGGGGAGGAAGGCTGGAGAAATGTAGTTTGTAGCCCTCTCTGATGATAGAGAGGGTCCATTGTTCTGATGTGATTTGCTCCCATCTGGGAGCAAAATGAGTAAACCTTCCTGGAATGGTGAGAGGATCTGGATGTTTTAGAGCCAGAAAGGTTAAGTTCTGTAGAGTTGAGTCAAAAGCCCTGAGGGGGTTGGGACTGCTGGGCTGTAGCAGCCCCTGCAGGTTTTGCCCTGGCCTGTTTAGGCTTCTGACGCTTAGGAGCAAAGCGAGCTGCAGAAGATTGTTGGCCAGTATTTGTAGCAAATCTGGTCTTCTTATAGAAAGGCTTCTTGAAAGATTTTTTCTTAACAGGGGCAGAGGTAGACTTAGACAGTCTATCTAAAGCAGCATTTTCTGCATCCATTTGGGTGGCTTTGATTTGCCACGCCTTACCAAACAGATTCTCACCTGTACAGGGCAGATTTCCCAACCCATCCTGGACCCAGGGTTCTAGGTCAGAGGCCTGGAGCCAAGCAATTCTGCGAGCCGCTATGGCAATACCTGAGGCTCTGCTAGCACCCTCAAAGGAGTCAAAGGCTGCTCTGTTGGAGAACTTTGATATATCCTGGGTATGCTTTAGCAAAAGAAGGAACTCCTCCTTTCTATCCTCTGGGATAAAGGGGAGAAAATGGCGTATTTTCAATGCAATCTCCTTCAGAAACATGCCCATATAGAGGCTGTATGAATTGATTCTAGCAATAAGCATACTTGCTTGGAAGATTTTTCTACCAAAAGCATCCAAAGTCCTACATTCTCTCCCTGGAGGAGTAGAAGAGTGTCTTTTGGTACTCTTTATCCTTTTCATAGCTGACTGCACCACAATAGAGTGGTGAGGGAGCTGAGCTTTTTGAAAACCAGGAGAAGGAGGGACACGATACATGGTGTCCAACCGACGAGAATGTGGAGATAGGGTGAGAGGAGTCTCCCATAAGTCCATCATGTGTTCTTGAAGAATTTCATGAATGGGCAAGGTGACTGCCTCTTTGGGAACCTTAGAGTATCCTAAAATATCTAATTTTTTTGCTCTAGGTTCTTTTTCAGAGGTTACTGAAATAGAGAGACCTTTAGCCATTTCAAGAATGAAGTCTTGAAAGGACAAATCCTCTGGAGGAGACATTCTCCTCTTTGGAGAAGAGGGCTCTTCAGGTAGAGTTAGGGATACTTCAGCAGAGTCATCTGATGAATCAGAATCATCAGAAGACTCGAAGTATCGTCTGTTTGCTTCCAGGGATCGATAAGCGTATCGACCGGTATCGACATCGGGGGTACCCGGAACCGGATCGGTACCGGGGAAAACCCCGGAACCGGGAACCGGAATCGGTATCCTGGTCGATGTGGATGTCCTGGCTACCAGTATCGGTTGTGGTACCGGAACCGGAGTCGGTACCGCTGGCTGCGGTACCGATGGCGTCGCAGCTCTATTAAAAGCCATAATAGCCTGCTGCATGGATTGAACTGTATGATCCATAGACGCCACGACTGTCTGGATGTCGGTACCGGAAGAATGAGCCGGTACCCCAGAGCAGTCTAACAGGTGATCGGTCGAGGTCGTGCCATCGATGTCAACCTGTAACCCCATAGGAGGAGCTTTGGAAGCCGGAGCTTCCCGCCGGGGTTGTTTGGCTGGGGCAGGGTCCTCAGGGTCAAGCCCGGGGGCATCTCGATACTTGGAGGGAGATTTGCCCTTTGAGGACCTGCCAGAGGAATGTTTGGTTACCTGAGATCCATCAGGAGAGGAAGACCTGGAAGATGTCGATGCTGGAGTATCTGTAGAAAACAGCATGTGAAACGTGGCTGCCCGGTTTTGTAAGCCACGTTTAGACATCAAAGAACAGGATGGGCAATCCGGAATGGAATGGTCAGGCCCCAAACATTTAAGACACCATTCATGGGTGTCTGTGACTGATATAGTACCGCTACACTTGGTGCATTTTTTAAAACCAGAGGCTTGTTTCTCCATGAGGGAGAATTCTGTGAAGGCCTAGAGGCCTCACAGAACAAACACACCAAGTGAGGAAAAAAAAATATATATATATATTTTTTTTTTATAAAGAAATAAAGAAAAAAGACCAGCAGTACCAGTCCGGAATCGGGGAAGGCAGACACGCGGCCAAAGAAACAAATTAAAACAACAACTTCTTCAGCGGTGACAGGAACACGACCTGCTGGCTCCGCGGAAAAAGAAGAACTGAGGAGAGTTGGTCAGGAAGGCGGCACGCATGCGCAGTGGGAAGCCCCAAAAGCTTTCCTTCTGGGAAGCTGGGGAGCTTTCCCGCGCAGGCTCCGTCGGTACTGACGTACCCATATGTGAGGACTTATTCCTGCTTGTTCCTGGAGATTGCCCACAACACACCTCCACGGTAACTGCATAACATCTGGGCATGTAGGAGCGGCACCCACAGATATCCAGTGGAACTAACCATGATAGTGCTACTGAATATCCCACTTAGGAGCATTTAAACGGCTTACAGCTCTGTAAACTGTGTAAATGCCTTTGAATATCAGGGCCCTTTCATTCCTTAAAATTCTACCTTGAGGGGGCGGAGCCTGATGTCCAGCGGGTAAGACGCTTCGCGCTGAAGCTCCCGAGAGGCCTACTTAGAATCCTGACTTAATACCTATACAAATTTACTATTTCGCTCCGAGCTGACCGGGGTACCTCGGGGGGGATGGCGGCCCATAAACCAGCGCGCTTGGACTTCGGGTCTCCTTCTTCTTCTCATGGAAAACGCTCCAAAACAGAGGTGTCCTCTCCACAGAAGATGGCTCCATTTCGTGAAAGCCCCGAAATGCACCTGGAGATTTTAGAGGAAATACGCGGCGTGAAGGAATTGGTGCAGTCCAATGGAGAAGCGCTTCGAGCTATGCGAGAAGACTTTGGAGTGCTCCAGGACCGACTTGAAAGTCTATCATTACGGCAGGACAACATGGCGGGGGTCCTCGACTCGCACGCGGTGCGCTTGGGCAAACTGGACAAGGCTGAGCGCCAGATACAGAATCTTCAAAAGGAGTTAGAAGATAGCAATAATCGAGCCCGTCGCAACAATGTGAGGCTCATTGGAATACCGGAGGGGGTGGAAGCAGGAGATATAAGAGAATTTCTGCTCAAAACTCTTCCCTCCTTGCTGAAGATCACTTTTCATAGAGAACTGGAAATCGATCGTGCACACCGTGTTCCTACCCACATGGCGCTCAACCGAACGACCCCCCGACCTATTATTTTTCGCTTGCTACGATATCAACAAGTGGAACAAATTTTAAATGCTGCCCGGGCGAATCATCATTTGGAATTTGGAGGTCGCAAAGTCTCCTTTTTCCCTGATTTGGCAAAGCCTACCGTTGACCGTCGGAAGAAACTCCTTGCTTTTCGCCCTCGACTTCAACAGCTACAGGCTCGCTTTGGCCTGTTGTATCCTGCGAAGCTCCGAGTGACTCTCCACAACCAAACCAGGACATTCGAAGATCCTGATCTACTGTCAACATTTTTAGACTCCAAAGAAGCAGAGCAGATGCGCTAATCCAAAACTTGGACTTTTATCTGCCGGCTCTGTCCGCCATTTTGAAGGGCGCGACGCGGCGGTCATAGCTAAGCACAGAGACTACCTGGACTTTCTTTCTTTCTCTATATGACTTTGTTTTTTGGTCTCCTATCCCTCCATGAGGTGTGCCTCGGTCGGATTCGGAGCACGCACAGTCCTACAGGTTATGTGTTTTTTCAATTTCGGCCTTCTCTGGGGTTTCTCCCCGCAGACACATGGTCGCCAGTAATTTTTGGGGTTCTGCTTCTTCTCTACCGCACTGCGGTTTTCTTTTTTAATGTGGGGCGCTTCATTGAATTATCTTAGCTTATTTTCTTTTATGTCATGTGTACAGCCAGATACAGTCAATATGAGGGACATTGTGAAATTATGTGCGCTATCATGCTCAGAATCTTAATTTTTCTGAATGGCCTTATGTAAAATCTTATCACTCAATGTAAACGGCATTAATAGTCCAATCAAAAGAAAGAAAATCCTTTGCTATCTTAACCATGAGCATGCCGATTTAGTGTTTCTTCAGGCAACGCATCTAAACTCTGCTGAAACACTGAAACTCAATGCTAAGCCTTATATGGTGGCTGCCTATTCTCCCGCCGTTTCCAAACGGTGCGGGGTAGCCATTCTGGTTAAGAAGTCTTTGCAAGCTACTGTAATTGATACTAGCGCTGACATGGAGGGTAGATGGGCTCGTGTACACCTTAAGGTTGGAGATAGTGAATTCACGTGTATTTGCATTTATGCCCCGAATCTGGACAACCCTGCTTACTATGCAAGTATTGCGCAGTTGGCATAGGCCTCTGCCAATGCTCCATTAATACTTGGTGGTGATTTTAATCAAGTGTTCCATTACTCTTTTCTTCTCAAGCAAGGCGTTCGTTGGCTGGAAGAACCAGTACCGAATAGACCTGTGTGGCTGGACATAGAAGAGGATCTTTGCAAACTGATTCCTCTTACTTTTCTCCCTGGTATGACTCTCCCATCAGACTCCCACTATCCACCAATGCTTTTAGACACTTTAGGTGCCTTTAATACTCTTATGCAATCTTTAGACTCCCGACTCTGTCCGTTCGACAGACTCCCGCTTTGGTACAATATTCGATTTCGAATACAAAATAAGTCGATGGCATGGAGCCCCTGGTACACTAGGGGCATTTGGATTCCTAGCCAGTTGTTCCATGATGGTCGCTGGAAAGCTTTTAGTGAATTGCAAATTGAATTTGGTCTCCCAGCGAAATACTACTTTCAGTCAGTGCAATTTCAGCATAGCCTTCGGAGTGCTAAGGTACTTCCGCCATCGGCATCCCCTACACAAGGTTGATCGGAGACTACCCGATCTACCGGTAGTTCACCGGGTGTAGCATCCAATTTTTACAAAACCTTATGTAATGCTATAACTAGCGATACCCCTATAGTGCGGAAAGCATGGGAGAGAGAATTGCATGTGACTCTGACCTCGGAGCAATGGAGCCTTGTCTGAAGTAGAGTGACACGGGCTTCCCGATCCGCCTCACTCACTCAGACACTCTTCTTTCTAGCCCACCGGTGTTTTTACACTCCTGACAGATTAGCCAAATGGAACACTACTCAGGGCAATAGTTGTTGGACTTGCCATGCGGCCATTGGTTCACTACCTTATGTTAAGTATGAATGTCCCGCACTACAGTATTACTGGCGTCGGGTCTGGGGTCGTATCCAGTTTATTTTGCACTTTCAAGAGCCCCTTTCTTGGAGGATAGTGGGACTTCGCCCTGTTGCGGGGATCCCCTCTCTTCCAAAACGGCTTACTTCCTTTTGGACTTTATGCTTGGCATAGCTATTTCCCTAAGTAAGAAATACTGAAAAATAGCTCCCATCTGAGCCCCAATGAATGGTGGAATCATGTCTGTCTCTACAGTAAATATGAACAAATACCTCGTATGTTTGCTTCCCCCGTTCAGACTCCTCATCATTGGTCTAAATGGAAGATGCTCAATGACTATGTACATTCTGCTAAATGCTTTCATCTGACTGTCTAACTTTGTATATATTTCTGTCCCATGATCATTCTGTATCGGAGATACTCTTTTGATCGTTTTCATGTATAATCACTGTTAATTGGAAGCGCTCACATGCTGACATAATCGGCTAGAGAAGAAGCATCGGGGTGGGGGGTAATTGGGTTTACTTTTCCTTATTGTATACTTGTTTTGTCTCCTTTGGTGTGTTGTTTCTTTTGTTTGTTGCAAAATGAAAATAAAAGTTTAAAAAAAAAAAAAAATTCTACCTTAATCAAGAGGCCCTTGCCACAGCAGCTCATGCCTTAATTCTTTCCAGACTCAACTATAGTAATGTTGTCTACCTTGACTTCCCTGCCTCTTCACTCAAACACCTCCAGAAAGTGGAATTGCTTACCTATAATAGGGATTTCTCCATGGACAGCAGGGAAATGCAGCCCACTTGATAGTGACATCCACAGGACAGATCTTGTGTGTCATGCTGTCCTCTAGCTCAGAAACTCTTTGGACTCTCTGAGCATGCACGGGTATTATGCTGGCTAACAGTCCTCCACTCCCCTCCCCTCTTCAGTCTGTTCTAAGTTGAGGAATGTGCAAAGAAGTAAGTTGCCTGGAGAAACAGGACACATCCAAGGGTGGGAAAGTATTTCCCTGCTGTCCATGGAGAACCCCCGCTTAGCTAAGCAACTCTGTTTTCTCCATAGAAAAAGAGGGGAACTGTAGGAACACTTGATGCTGGCTACAGAACTGTAGGTTGCCGGTGTGAAGTCCTCCAAATAGGCTTTGGTGATCCATGAAAGGCAATGAGAGGTGGAAACAGTTTATAAGGTAAAAATGTTATGGAGGACTTGACTGACCAACTGCAATGACCCTCAAGATGTAAATGCCCAGGAAGCAATGTTTCATGAAAGTATGGGGCCATTGACCATGTAGCGGCTTTGCAGATATCTTCTAGGGAAAATAATTGAAGATGTGATGTTATTGCAGCCATGGCTCTTAGATTATGTGAAGTATCCTTCCTGGGGGAAGTGAGTTCAGAGAGTGTGTAGCAGAAGTCGACATAGTGGGAGATCCAGTTTCCAAGGGTTTGCTTGTTTGCAGGGAGCCCCCAATTTTTTTATATTGAAAGTGATGTAAAGCTTTGACATTTTACATATGGTTTGTGTAGCCTGACGTTAGTACAACAGAGCTTGCCAGCAGTCTAATCTCTGCTGGAAAGGAATGAGGTTTTGGGAAGAAGGCAGAGAGGAAAATGGACTGATTCAGACAGAATATAGAAACCACTCTTGGAAGACATTTTGGGTAGGTTTTGAGGACTACTCTATTTGGAAAGAATTGGGTATGGGGAAAATAGTGCACTCAGGTCTGGAGCTCACTGGCACAGGGTGCAGAGGTTATGGAGACGGAGAATAGTTTTCCATCTCACATGTTTTAGAGAGGCTCAAAGGAGGTGGTCATCAACTGAAAAAGTGACACTGAGGTCCAGGGTGGGGCAGGAAGTCACAGGGTGGTCTGATAGTCACAAACTCCCATATGAATTGGGAAACTAATGGGTTTGTAGAGATGGGGCAGCCTTCAGTTTTGTCATAACACTGCTATCGCCAACAGATGCACATACATAGAGGTTGTTTGAATAAGTTTTGTTGTGACATGCTGCTATTGCTGCCAGAAGCATGGTGGTTGTTTGAAGGTCACCTTTGGAAAGGTGAAGGAATCAGGAGAGGACATCCTCAAGGAGGCAGGTAAATGGGTCAAGCTGATGGTGGCGACAACAACGAGAGAACGAGTTCTTCTTGAGACATACAATTTTTTGATTGAATCTGTCCATGATGATAGGATGATGTTGCGAAACTGGAATGGAAGCAATTAATACATGTTCAACTTCCATGCAGTGAAGGCAAGAGAGCACAGATTGAGAGGATGCAGTCATCCCAGCTACTCTGTGAGGAGAGAGTGGTGGATTCCTAGCAGCATGGGCTGCTCCTCAGTAGGGAGAAGAGGAGAGGGAACTAGATCTGTCTGGGTTAATGAGATACTATGAGTAGCACTGAGGCTCGGGCTTGCTGGATCTTTTGGAGTATGCTAGATATTAAAGGAAATTGAGGAAAAGCATAAATGAAGCCCTGGTCCCAAGACAGGGCAAAGGCATCATGGTGAACCAGTTGAGTGCTGGCTGAAAAGAGAAATTAAGGCTTTTAGCATTCTCTGGTGAGGTGAAGAGGTCCAGGTCCAGCATGCCCCACTTCTGGAGGAGGCTGTCGGCAACTTTGCTGTGATGAAACCACTTGTGAGAGTCTAGCTTGAGATTTAGGGAGTCCACTAGCTGACTGTGTTGCCCTGGTAGGTAGGCTGCCTGGAGGGTGCATAGTAGCATCTATTCCAGTGTCCATAGGCAAAGCGCCTCCTTGCACAGCCATAGAATCCACAGCCTCTGCTTGTTCATATAGATCTCCACCACTTGGTTGGTCCATGTGGATGAGGAAAGGCATCTTCTGGATCCAGGGTATAAAGGTTGAAGGGCAAAAAGCAGGAGTCTGAGCATGGGCTGGCTGATGTGAAAGTGGGTCTCTGTCCTTTTCCATGCACCTTGAGTGCAGAGATTATTGAGATGTGCTCCCCAACTCCAGGGGGACGCATTGCTGGTAATGAGGAGCTGTGGTTGAAGATGGCAGAAGGCAGTCGACTGCTAGATGCTGAGGATGCAACCAACAATCCAGATCTTTTCTGATGTGGTCCCTTGATTGGGATCCTCCTGGAAAGGGAGTACTGGTTTTGGTTTCAGTACAATTTGAGATGCCATTGGAGAGTTGCAAAACAGACAACTGTGGCCATGTGCCTGAGGAGGCAAGGGAGGGTTTGTGCCACCAGCTCTGCATGCTCTCATGAGGTTTTGTGCAAGTATTCAGATGGAAAAAGCACTATTGTGGATGCTGTGCCAAGATAAGTGCCTATGAAGCAAAGTTGCTGCACTGATATCAGGTGGGACTTTGCCTTGTTGACCATGAAACCTACAGACCTGAGCAGAGTAATTGTACAATTCAGGGTGACTTGGATAAGATCAGCCAGTTGCCTAGATATGGATAGACTAAGTGCCCAGCTTTGCGGAGGTGCGCTGCCACAACTATGAGGCATTTAGTGAATACTCTGGGGGCCGAGGAAAGACCAAAGGGAAGGACTTGGTACTAGAAATGGTGATTCTAGAAAACAAAGTGCAGAAGGCCAGCCAATCATTCCAACTGAGTAGGGGTCAGGGGTTCATCTTAAATTTTTACCTCTTGATGTACAGATTGAGATTTTGAAGATTGAGGATGAGACATCAGGAAGAAATCCGAATAGAATCCTTGTCCCTGTTACGAGGCAGCTAAAGGCTTTATGGCATTTGCTTCCAGCAGGGAACAGAGTTCCGCATGGAAGAGTAGAACATGGTGATGGGGACACTGCAAGAGCAGCAGGGAGGCATAGGTGGGGGGAGGAAGACAAATTCTAGCCTTATTCCACAATCCTGAGAACCTAGCTGTCAGTGGCGATGGACTGCCAAGACTCCCTAAAGGTGAGGATCCTGTCCCTCACTAGTAAGTAGTCAAAAGGATGAATTAGGCTTGCTCGCAAATGCTGTCATCGCCAATTCTATTTCATTCCTGAAGCATCTCTCATTGCAAATAAGACTGAGGAAGCTGACGACATGGTGAGAGTCTTGCATAAAATTAATATCCTTGTCTTGGATAGACGTGTTGGTAAAACTGTAGAGGATACTGCCTCCTAAGAAAGGATTGCTGGCCTCAGGGGTGAGAGTCAAGAGCTCTCATATTGTAGAGCAATTATCTTTAAAGTTTCATAACCATGTCCTGTACCTTGATTCTGAAAACATATTGCCTGAGGAGAGGGCATCAGGGAGATGATTGTGAAGATCTTTCTGAAGTCCTGATGCCTAGAACCAGGCTGTTCTATGAGCACAAACTTCCACCATCACAGCCCACAAGGTGGTATTCATAGACATCATAGATCGCCTTGAGAAGGTGAGAAGCATATTCATGAACCACAAAGTGGATTTTTGTTTGAGTCTCTGGGGACTTTTTGGACGCTGTGGAATGTTCCGTCATGGGTGGTGGTAATGTAACAATCTATAGCTGGTGGGCCAGAATTTTCAGGGTAAGCACAGAGCTCTGATACACCTTCTTATCGATCACATCTAAAATTTTGTGGTCATGACCGAGTGGGGCATGGCTAGTCAGTTTGGCTGTCTTCATCTTTTTTGGGGCAGCTTCGGATACACAGACTAGTGTAGTAGTTGCAACTGAAGAAGGACTGAGCCGCCAGCAAATTTGTACTTTGCCTCAAGTGGTGTTTAACAAGTGTCAAGTCAAAGTTCTTGCATAGCAATGCCAGTAGTTTCCTTAGCGTGCTCATAGATTTTAGCAGGGACTGGAAATCCTTCCCTGCTAAAATCTATGAGCACGCGGTGGGTAGCTCTGTGGTTCCCAGAGTGAGAGCTTTAAAAAGCTAAGAGGAATTTAGGATAGGAAACAACTTCTGAGTGTTCATGTGGAGAAGAATGCCAAATTTGTGGCACCCAGCACCTGCGGTTCCTCATGCCCTGAGTCATAGAGGTATGAGAGTTTGCTAGCAGTGCTGGAGTTCTCTCTCTGGGATAGAGGAGACACCGAGTGGCCAAGGCTCTTCAACAGGGGGAAAAGGCACTGTCTCTAGGAGGGGCACCCTTTCTTATGGCACTTTCTCAGATCACCCCTGGAACCCTTTTTAAAAATTGGTGTTACACTGGCCATTCTCCAATCATCAGGTACTACAGATGATTTTAATGATAGTTGTCACGCCGTTGCTTGTCCCTTCAAGCTAAGGTGGGGTATTAAGCCGAGGCCTTGTGTTTAACCAGCCCAGAGACCTTGCTTGACACTCTGGGATACGTAGTTTTTCTTAGGCCAGTCAAAAGAATAAGTTGTGGAAACGAGGTAAGGCTTAAACAGGTTTTATTCCCCTTCCGGGAGGATTCTTTCAGTGGTCAAAACAAAAAGGTAAACAGCCCCACTTTGGGCACAAACAAAAACAAAATGGGAACAGAAAAATGCTTATCTTCAGCTTTTAACATGCAAACAAAAAGTAGTTAAACAGCCCTTTTCCAGCACACAAAAACCCTTTTCTTTGTAGCTTTAAGGCTTGGCAAGTATCACAACTGGTTCACCGCAAAGAAGATATATTATCAGAAATTGTAAGCGTACAGTCCATGTATTCATTACACGTTGCGTCCCCCTGTACCTCACACTGCATATCCTCTTCTTCTGCCTTTAACCATTCTTCTCTTGCACAGTTCGGCACATTATTAAATAGTCTCTCTTTGTTATTCAGAGATTCTCTTTCTCTCTCTGTGAGAATGTATGACAGGCTACTACCACATTCACTGGAGTACTTAATTTGGGAGCCTCTCAAATGCTGAGGACCATAGGGGAAATTACAACATTCACCTTTCCCTCTATTAGCTACAATTGGTTTACCTCTTGGCAGTCTCTGACTCGGGCTTCTCTCTGCTGCTGCAGACACCGGAGTAACATCACGTGGAAGCTTTCCACGGCTCCTGCCTTTTGTCCTTCTCCCAGATACAAGATTATCTTCAGGTACAAAAGCTTTTCTTTTCCTGTGCCAATTACTTGGGTAAATAGTTTCCTCAGGCTTCCTCCAACTAGCTTCCCAATTGAACTCTCCGTTACCTTTTAGATATCTTCTGCTGAGCTCTGACGCTTCTGTGCTCTGCCTTACACCACAGGCACCTAGGTTCTCACTCTCTCCCTTGGAATAAAACTTTTTAGCTTTTACAGCTCTTCCATCGGCTTCATTCCAACCTGAGTTTCTCCCAGCACGTCCTTGGCTCTCTGAACACTCACGGCTACCTGTTCCCGTGTTCCTTCCGGGTTCTGTTCTGCTTCTCCCTCTAACTCCATGTGCATTGAGTTTATCTGCGTGTGTGTCAGCTCCACCCCCTCCCAGCTGGCCTTCATCAGTTACTGATCCCTCAGCCTTTCTGCTGCTTGGGCGTGTTTCTCTAGCTCGTGACCTGATTTGTTTGGGTTGCCTATAGCAACATCCTGACGTGCTCCTCTGAAATGTCAGAATCAGTTTCACTGCCTGCATCTTTGCCTATTTCCATGGGCTCTGTTAAACCTACTTTGTGACATAGTTCACAGATTACTAATAGTAGGTCTGCAACCTCATCTTTCAACACCCTTGGATGTATACCAGGTGATTTACTACTCTTCAGTTTTCTTCCCGGTTTATCAATATTTCTTTCAATTCTTCCGATATATCATTTTTAAATACCATTTCAGGCATGGGTAATTTCCCTACATCTTCTTCAGTAAAAACCAAAGCAAAGAATTCATTCAATCTCTCCCTTAGCGCCCCTTTTACCTTTCTATCATCCAGTGGTCCAACTAACTCAAGTTTTTTGCTACAAATGTACGCAAGCTTCTTTTCACGTCTCTCTTTGCCTGCCTTATCAATTCCTTGCATTTAATTGGCTCCTTTTTCTATTTCCTGAAAGATGCTTTTTTGGCCTTTCTTCCACTTTTCTTAAAGTGTGGAGTACATCTGGTCTGGGATTCCAAGACAGTCTCCCTTTTTAAAGTTAAAAGGTAGTATTGTGGATTTCCTTGCCGTCCTTCTTCCATTTATCAAATCAAACGTGATCATGCTATGATCACTATTGCCAAGTGGCCCCAATATCCTTAATCTTTTGCACCAGATCCACTAAGGACTAAGTCCAAAATAATTTCCTCTCATTGGTTCATGAACCAGCTGCTCCAAAAAGCAGTCATTTATTTCATCTAGGAACTTTATCTCCCTAACATGTCCTGCAGTAACAAGGACCCAGTCGATACCGGGGTAATTGAAATCACCCATTATTACTGTGTTCTAACTTTTGTTAACCTCCTGATTTCTCTTAACATTTCAACATCTGTTCATTGTAGCCAGGTAGTCGGTAGTACAACCCCACTCCCATCACCTTCCTTTTTTTACATGGGATTTCTATCCATAAAGATTCTACAGTGTATTTTGTTTCTTGCAAAACTTTAATCCTGTGTGACACAATGTCCTTCACAACACAGAGCGCAACCCCTCCACCAATTTGATCTACCCTATCATTGCAATATAGTTTGTATTTATTTATTTAACATTTCTGTTATACCGCGCTCTTTTCCATCAGTGCGGTTTACAAATAACAAAGTGGCTCAATGACAGCGAAGGCAATCAGAGTTTACATAGAACAGGGGAAAACAACTTGGAGTGAACTGAGGGAAACTATGTACAATATACATATGAACAGTTTGCAAATAAAACTATGTACAAATTACAAGCTACCACGCTAATCTTTCCATTGTTCCTAGGGTTATATAATTGCTGAGAGCAAGTGTAGGGCAGCAGGGTGTGATCTGTCTGAGGCTGTTTTGCGTAACCTGACAGTTGCCCCTTGTGGATTGTGAAGTTCAAGTTGAGATGTTAGGTGGAGGGGAGGGAGGTGTGGTGGGGTAGTTGTGTTGAGAATAGTGTATGAGGAACAGGTGGTGTTTGATGGCTTTTCTAAACTGCATGAGGTCTTTGATTGCTCTGATATGGGGTGGCAGATTGTTCCAGGCCCTGGGGGCATAGGACACGAAGGCATGTTTGTTTGTTGAGTGTGCCCATTTTGTGGTTATTTTTGGGATTAGCAGCATATTGTCGGCAAGTGCTCGCTTAGGTCTGTTACTGGGAATGTGGGAAAGAAGAGCTGAGATTGATGAGGGTGATATGTTATTTAAGGCTTTGAATGACATAAGAAGGGCTTTGTAAGTTATCCTACTGCTTACTGGGAGCCAGCGTAGCTCTCTTAATATGGGGGATATGTGATCACTCGCAGGAATCCCACTTAGGATACGGGCAGCAGCGTTCATCACTAATTGGGGCGGGTTCAATGTGTTCTTGGGGAGGCCGTGTAGTATAATGTTTGCATAGTCAAAGTGGGGAGTGACTATTGCTTGGAATATAGTTCGGAAGTTGTCGGGGTCCAGCATGGGTTTAAGGTGTCGAAGAGTCTTGATCTTATAATAGATGTATTTCACTGTGCGGCTTATATGGTCTTTGAATGTTAATCGTTGATCTAGTGTAACGCCGAGGTAGCGTATGGTAGGCTTTATTGGTAGTTCGGCGTCTCTGACCTTCAGGGTTGGGGGGGGGGGCGTGAATCGTTTGTTTCTCGTGATGGTTAGAACCTCTGTTTTCTTAAAGTTTATTCTCAGGTTATTGTTTAAGAGCCAGTCTGTTAACATATTGAAGCAGTCGATGATGGGTGTGTAGTCTGGAGTCATGACATTGAAAGGTGTATATAACAGCACATCGTCAGCATAGATGGGGCACGATATGCCAAATGCACGAGTAATTTCACAGATTGGTTGCATGTATATGTTGAAGAGTAAAGCCGATAGGGAGGATCCTTGGGGTACTCCCTGTTTTTGTTGGAAAGGTTCAGATGTGTTAGAGCCAATTCTAACTTGCTGCCATCGATCTTCAAGATATGATTTGCACCATTCCCAAGCTAGACCCTGGATCCCCTTCTCATGGAGATGGGTGAGGAGTTGATTGTGATTAATGGAATCGAACGCTGCAGAAATATCCAGGAAGATCAGCACAAAGCTCTCTTTGATGTTGTCTATCCCACAGATTAATGTGTTGCATAGGGAGGTCAGGAGAGTTTCGACTCCGTGGGCTTCTCTAAACCCGTGTTGGCAAGGGTCTAGGGGGGCCATGGCGTCTATGTGTTGTTGTATTTGTCTCAGGGACACTTTCTCAAGTATTTTAGCTAATAACGGGATACTTGAGATTGGCCGGTAAGACTCTTCCTTCTTCGGGTCTAGCTGGGAGTTTTTTAGTAGAGGCCGGATTGATGTCTAAGTGCTGCTGGGAAACTTCCTGTTGAGAATGACATCTTTGTTATTTCTGCTATGATTGGGCTAAGCTCAGATCGCATTGCTCTGACCCAGTGAGCTGGGCACGGGTCGTTAGGCGCAGTGGTAGTGTTGATGGCGGCGATGATGTCTTCGATGTTCTTCGCTGTTGGGGGTGAGAGCTTCATGAGAGGCTCCACGTGGGGTGGAGTTTGTGGTTTTCCTGGACTGATAGCTGTAATTGGCTGGAGAGCTTTGGATTGTATGTAGGTGGCATATGATTGGGGTTGAATTTGCTCATTTTGTGGCGGTGAGGGTTCTTGAGCTATAGATTTAGATTTGTACCCTGGTATCAGTGTCATTTGTTGTCCTCCTCTACCAGGTCTCAGATGCCAATCATAGCTTTCATTTAGTGCTATATATTCTAGCTCTCCTATCTTATGATTTTTTAGACTTCTAGAATTTGCATATGGGCATTTTGGAGGTTGTATTTTATTCATATTAATCTGGTTATTTATTTATTTATTTATTTATTTATTTAACATGTTTTGTATCCCGCCTTTTCCTTCAATCAAAGCGGTTAATACAGCACAGAGTTAAACAAAGGTGAGGGAAACATACATTGCATTATAATTACATCACAACAAAACACTAGGAGTACAAACAGGGAACACAGTACATAACTTACATTACATTACCTTACATTAACTACAAACAGCATACCGCTGAACAGAAAGAGCATATAGAGGGTCCCGCACGGTCCACCGCCTAAGGGCCATGCCAAAGGCCCTCTTGCGAGGCCCTCAGGCGCGGGCCCGCAAGGCGCGGGCGCGCCTCTGGTGCGGCGGTTTAAATGCCGTTCTGAGGCAGATGATTGGCAGTTCATGGGGAAGTGCGGAGGAGCTGCCGCTCAACTCCCCGATCTTAAAAGTAATGCTGCTGCTCTCCCCGATCTCCAGAGAGCCTCTGGTGCGGCGGTTTAAATGCCGTTCTGAGGCAGATGATTGGCAGTTCATGGGGAAGTGCGGAGGAGCTGCCGCTCAACTCCCCGATCTTAAAAGTAATGCTGCTGCTCTCCCCGATCTCCAGAGAGCCTCTGGTGCGGCGGTTTAAATGCCGTTCTGAGGCAGATGATTGGCAGTTCATGGGGAAGTGCGGTTATCAGCTGATAGTAGTAATTTGGAATCTTTCAGTTCTGTACTTAAGGGCATCTGGGTTACTTTTATCTTTACTGGAACCTCTTTGTCAGGATACCCTAACTTCCCTCTTCTGCTAGTATCCTTCAAGGATACATCCTTCTGATTCATGCGCTCTTAGGCGACTGTCGGCTTTCCTCTATTATCTAGGTTAAAAGCTGCTCTATTTCCTTTTTAAAAGTTAATGCCAGCAGTCTTGGTACCATCCTGGTTAAGGTGGAGCTCATGCCTTGGGAAAAGACCCTCCCTTCCACAGAATGTTGCCCGGTTCCTAACGAATCCAAAACCCCCTTCTTTGCATCATCGTCTCATCCATGCATTGAGACTCCGGAGCTTTGCCTGCCTTTTGGGTCCTGCACGTGGAACTGGAAAGCATTTCGGAGAATGCTACCCTGGAAGTTCTGGATTTCAACTTCCTACCTAAATGCCTAAATTTGGACTCCAGAATCTCCCTTCCCACACTTTCCTATATCATTGGTACTAACATGTACCAAGACAGCAGACTCCTCCCCAGCACTATCTAAAATCTTGTCTAGGAGGCACGAGATCCACTACCTTCGCACCAGGCAGGCATGTTACCAGGCAATCCTCACGTCCACCAGCCACTTTGCTACCTACATGCCTAATGATCGAATCGCCTAGCTACAGAATCACTTCCTGTCACACCAATGTGATGCTCTCCTTTCACCTGACCTCTCTCCTCCATGGCAACTGAGAGGCTGCCAGACTGAAAGTGGGAGTTCAGTACTATGTCCCTATAGGTCTGGTTTATATACCTCTCTGTCTTCCTTATGTCCTCCAAGTCTGCCATGCTAGCCTCCAAAGATCGGGTTCGTTCACAGCAGGCAAAGAGCTCCTTGCACCTAGTGCACATGTAAGACCCCTCACCAACTGCGGAAAAAGTCGTACATATGACACTCGGACTGGATAGACCCCTTTCACTGATGGGCTGCTGTCTGCATCTTAGTTTTAAGATTTTGTTTAGCTATTTATGTTGTCTACTTGTTTAAAATTGTTAAGGATACTTGTAGCTAATACAACTGTACCTAATAAGTTTAAGGGACTTAGTTCACCTCAAGATTAATCAATCTATTTCTGATGAGGATAGTCAGCTGAACCTGAAGTGAATTTGACAACCTCTTCCCCTTTAATACATTTAAGAGTCTATAAAGCTAAGATTATGCCTAGGGTGGGTGGAGTCAGGGTGGATGGGAGGGAATGAACACCTAGTAAAAGCTGGCTTGCTACAGTGCCCTGATCTGTGCTTCTAAGGTAATCTCTTAATTTCCTGAGCAATTTACACTGCCCTTGGTTTGATGGAGGGAGCCTTTCAAATTGCACCTTTTACCTGTCACCTGACTTCAAAATCTATCTAAAACAGTTTAACAGGTCTTTTGTCCCCTAACTGGAAGGCCTCTTTGTAAAAGTCTCTAGAAACAATTTATTTCTTTATATTCAAAAATTATTTACCCTATTCTTCCTTCTATGTTAAGCTATACTCTAATTTGATTTAAATTAAAAGCTCCCTGGAGCTACTGACTCAGTTTTAAATTCAAATTAAAAGCTCTCTGAGGCTACTGACTGAAGTTTTAATTCAAATTAAAAACTATCTGGGGCCACTGACTGAAATTTAAATGTAAGTTAAAAGCTCTTTGGGTCTACTGAGACCAGAGTGAGTCAGCAAATAAATGTGTGTCTTAGAAGCCAGTGTTATCAGCTTTAACCCAAAGAATTCCTTTTTACCCAAAATTTAAAGAATATCCTAGAAGTAAAGAAATACTTACAAGTGTAGATTTTTTTCCAGCAATAGCAGTCCCTTTTAGCAGTCCTTCAGGAATTACCCAGGTGAAATGGATCCCGGAAAGTTCAAGGCGGTGGGGAGGAACCATGGCTGCTGAAGCCAATAAGAATTATCATGCCTCTGTTCGAGTTTCAAAAAGGTTTTCATAATTATAGGAATAGGAAGATATGTGTACATATGTCCCTCTTGCCACTGAAGGAGGAAGGCATCCGGGGCTAGTATGCCATGTGTCCCCATCCTGGGGCAGAATTGAGGCATCTGAGCATTCTGAGGAGCAGCAAAAAAGATCTATAGGAATATGGAAAGTGCCACCTCCTGCTCCAGGGTCCATTTGTGAGACTTAAGGACTTGGGCCAGCCTGTCCACCAGGGTGTTGTCCTCGCCAGATAGGTATGTGACCCTGAGTTCCATCCCCTGGGAGATGGTAAAGTTCCACATCCTTACTGTTTTCCAACACAGAAGACACAAACAAGTTCTTCCCTGTTTATTGATATAACCCATGACTACCTGGCTGCTCGTTTGAATAAGCACAATTTGGTTGGCTAACCTATCTCTGAAAGCCTTTAGAGCCTTCAGTATTGCTCTCAAGAAATTGATCTGCTGGCGACTCTGACTGACCATGTTGCTCAAGTGTGGAATCCATCTACATAAATGCTCCAAACCAGCTTCAACACGACTGTCGTGAGGAATTTTGGTAGGGAGGAATTTGGTAAGGAAGAACTTCAGCCAAATTGGAATGATGCATCCACCAGGACAGAGTCCAAAAGGAAAAAAGGGACAGATATTATGACACTGAGCTTGCCTGTGGCCAGTGTCAGTGCTTAAGGTCCACTAAAATTGTCTCATATGGAGATGTGCCATGGCAATAACACAAACAAAAGAAGTAACATGAACCACTGAAGCCATGTGGCCCAACATTCTCAGAATGGCTTTTGCTGACATCTGCTGACTCTTGCATATCTTCCACTATTGCACCAAGCAGGTAAGCCTGCCATGTGGAAGAAAGACTTTCACCAGAGTAGTATCTAGCAGAGCTCTGATGAATTCCACTTGATTCGATAGGTTCAATTTGGATTTGGGATCATTGATGACGTACCCTAGTAGTTCTAACACCCGGATGGTGATGCATACAGATTCACAAACTCCTTCCTTTAGGTATCAATCTTGCGCAGCCAGTCATTCAAACACGGAAGCATATGCACTACAAGTCTGCGTAGAAATGCTGACACATTTTGTAAAGATGCCATGAGAGATGAGAGACAGATGGTAGTACACAATACTAGAAATAATGTTTCCTCATGACAAATTGCAGAAACTTTCTGTGAGTGGAATGTATATGTATGTGGATTTAAGCATCCTTTAGACCAAGGGAACACAGCCAATCTGCCTTTTGGTGAAAAGGCAGAAGGATGTCCAAAGAAATCATCCTGAACTTCTTTGACCAGGAATTTGTTCAGGTCTATGATTAGATGGAATCCTCCGATTTTCTTAGACACCAGAAAGTATCTTGAATAAAATGGCTCGATTGCATGTGAAGATCAAAGAGCAAAGAGTTCCTGAAGCAAAGAGAATCAGCCTCCCACTGATTGAAAGGTTGCTCAAGTAAAGTACAGAGATATTAGCCATGTTCTCAAAGTGCCAATCAAAACCATGATGATGTCACAGGTACATAAGCTCCGGTACCGGCTTCTTCCACCAGTAACCTATTGACAAAGCAGACTCACCGGAGCAACAATTAAGTAGTAAATACTAGAAAACATGTGACTAAACAGAAACTAGTACTTGAAACCGTACCAGGTATCGTCCCCAAACATAAGTGCTTAGGCCCGTATCTCCCCCTTATGGACAATATTTATTTATTTTTATTTATTTAGCAAACATTTATATACCGCTGCTTCCAGCGATCAGCAGCGGTCTGATTACACAAGGGGAACATAAAGAGGACTGTCAATCAGTACAGTAAAATTTGGGTGTGTACAGGTTGATCAGGAGGGTAGGCACATCACACGAGGGGTTTGTTAGGTATATGAGTACTAATTACATATATACATATACATTATACAATATGCGAGCAGGAGTACATAAATATGTTCTGGACTTAGACCCCTTAGGTTAATTCAAATTAAAATGACTCTGGAAAAGATGAGTCTTGAGGTTTTTCCTGAAGACAGTTAGGTCTTTGCAATCTCGTAACTCTGGCGGCAGATGATTCCAGAGTGTAGGTGCTGCGTATGAGAACGCTCTATTACTAGTATTGGTTTTAACAGTTCTTATATCGGCTGGAATGAGGAGGGTGTTGGCGTTGAAGGTTCTTCTGCTTCTGTTGGGTGGTTGTGAGCATATCAAGGTGGAGAGGAAGGATGGAGCAATGTTATGTAGGAGCTTGAAGGTGGTCGTGAGTGATTTGTATTTTATACGAGCCGTGATGGGGAGCCAGTGGAGCTCAATCAATACCGGGGTGATGTGATCAGCAAAGCCTTTTTTCGTGATGACCCTAGCGGCTACAATATGCAGTCTACTTTCACATGCACGACAATTACTTCGAGAAGCCGACACATGTCGCTCCCCTTCGAACCCTTCGCTTACCTGTACTCTCCTGTGCTTCAGGCTCCAGTCAACAGCAGCCACCAGGGCGGGATACTGGACCAGACTGGAGTTCCGTAAGGAACAACAATTAGCAGGTAAGTCTAATTTCACCTTCCGTAGCGTCCCCTCCAGTCTGGTCCCGGAACTTCTGGGGATGTAACAGAGCACTGAAACAAAAAATCAATGGGTGGGAATCCGGAGACCGGCCTGAAGCACCGCCGATGCAAAACAGGTTTCCCTGTCCGCCTGAACATCCAGGCGGTAATGTTTGACGAATGAATGCAGAGACGACCAGGTCACTGCCTTACAAATTTCCACCGCAGGCACTAAACTGCACTCTGCCCAAGACGCTGCCTGCCCCCTAGTGGAATAAGCTCTCAATCCTTTCGGCGCCTGCTTGCCCTTTAGCAAGTATGCTGACATAATCGCCTCCTTTACCCAACGGGCCATGGAAGCCTTGGATGACGCTTCCCCTTTCCTTGCCCCTGCAAAGAGAACAAAAAGCCTATCCGACTTCCGGAAAGGGGCTGTCCGACGTAAATAGTGCTTTAAGGTCCTTCGGACATCCAAGCAGTGCAACCGTCTTGAAGAAGCGGTCTCAGCACTAGCCCCAAACACCGGCAACGCAACCACTTGGTTCAGATGAAAAGCCGAAACCACCTTCGGCAAGAACGATGGAACAGGCTGCAGAACCACCTTAGATCCACAGAAAGACAGAAAAGGCTCCCTACAGGACAGAGCTTGTAACTCTGTAATTCTTCGCGCAGACGCAATTGCCAACAATAACACCACCTTAAGGGTAAAATCCTTCAATGAAGCTCTTGCCAACGGCTCAAAGGGCTCACACACCAACGCTTCAAACACTAGAGGCAGATCCCATGTCGGAACTACCGGCCTCCGGGGCGGCCGCAACAATGTCACTGCCTTTAAGAATCTCTTAGTATCCGGATGAACTCCCACAGCCACCCCCTGAACCTTTCCCCTAAAACAGGATATCGCCGCTAACTGCACTCTGAGGGATGAGGCCGACAAACCTTTTTGAAACCCATCCTGCAAAAAAGCCAGAATCTGAGGAATTGAAGCTTTCAATGCCGTCGCCTGTCGCCCCCCACACCAAGCCTCAAATATCCGCCACACCCGGATATAGGCTAAAGAAGTCGACCGACGACGTGCCTTCAACAGGGTAGAAATAACCGCCAACGAATATCCCCTTGCTGTCAACCTCGCCCTCTCAAGAGCCGTGCCGTAAGCGAAAACCGATCCACGTGAGGCATGACCATTGGCCCCTGAGAGAAGTGGTCCTCCCGCCGGGGGAGGAGCCACGGCTTTCCGATCAGAAGCCTCCTCAGATCGACATACCATGGCCTCCTTGGCCAGTCCGGCGCGATCAATATCACCTGCCCTCGGTGACGCTCTATGCGCTGCAGCACTCGACCTATTAACACCCAGGGCAGGAACACATACAGAAGCTGTTCCTCCGGCCAGGCCTGAATGAGAGCATCCAGGACTTCCGGACATTCTTTCCTTTCTCCTGCTGAAGAAGCGTCCGACCTGTGCCGACCGAAAGGTCGCCATCAAATCCATCACCAGCGTTCCCCAACGGTGTACTAACAATGCAAACACTTCTGGGTGAAGAACCCACTCTCCTGGGTCTACTCTTACTCAGCTTAAGAAGTCGGCCTGCACATTGTCCACCCCTGCTACATGTGCCGCCGAAAGCGCCAGCAGATTCTCCTCGGCCCACCTAAACAGATCCTCTGCCTCTGCTTCAAGCGCCACACTGCTGGTGCCTCCTTGATGATTGATATAAACCACCGCGGTCGCATTGTCGGAAAACACCCGAACGGCTTTCCCCTGTAAATAAGGCTGCAGAACCTGCAGCCCTCTTGCCACCGCTCTCAGCTCCAACCTGTTGATGGCCCAACTCTTCTCCAGGCCCGTCCATTGCCCCTGAGCGAATTGTCCTTGACAGTCAGCCCCCCAACCTCCGAGACTGGCATCCGTCGTCAGAAAAATCCATGCTGGGGTTTCCAAAGGCATCCCTTTTTCTAGACATCCTGGCCGCAGCCACCACTGCAGGGCCACACGCGTTTCCTGGGGGAAGGGCAGACGCTGATCCAACCGACCCTTTTGGTGAGACCAACTCCGCAACAATGCTCTCTGCAATGGTCTCATGTGAGCCTGAGCCCACGGCACCAAATCGAGCGTCGCCGCCATGGTCCCCAGTAGCTGCATATAGCTTCATGCTGTGGGAGCCTGCTTCTTGAGGAACTCTCGAACCATGCTCCGAAGCCCCCTCGCTCGTTGTTGCAGCAGAAAAATCTTCCCTTCGCTCGTATTGAAGCGTGCACCTAGGTAGTCCAGGCGCTGAGATGGCAACAACTTGCTCTTGGACATGTTGACCACCCAACCGAGACTTTGTAGCAAGGCACCTACGAGACCTGGCAAAGCAGATTGCCAGGTTCTCCAAGGCTCAGAACTCGGGGAATCTGAGGGAATGTACTTGGTCTGGTGGGTGTCTGGTGACTCCTCGTCCTCCATTTCCCAACTGGACCCCTCCGAGGAGGAATCAAGTGGCTCTGGCCTGAAGGGCTTTGATCTCGACCACCCCGACGCCGGTGGAATCGGCGTCATCGACAACCTCGGTCCCGAACTGGAGGTCGAGGGGGACCTCGGCCGAGGATCAACTCGAGACCTTAGTGTCTCGAGGATCGGCTCGGCCTCCGGGGTAGACTTCGATGTCCTGGTGGTTGGGGCAGATGGACCGGTGAGACTGGCTATCAGGGCCTGCTGCTGTTCCATGAAGGCAGCCATGTTGCGCTCCAAGGCCACCATCCTGAGACCGAGCTCAGGAGGCTCTGCAGCCCCCGGGTCAGGATCCGATGCCAGCTCTCCCAGAGCAGAGTCCACAATGAAGACAGTGCTTACCTGCCTCGGTGTCTCCGGTTCCTTATGAGGGAGTTTTGCAGGCCTCTCCAACTCCGAGGTTCTGGGGCAGCGGGCCGGGCTCCGTGACCTATCCCACGAGGGACCAGGCCGCTCGGAGCCAACTGAGGACACCGCCCTTTCTTCCTCTGGTGTTCCCGCGAGGGAGACCCCCTTTCGGAGGACACTCGATGCTGCTCAGGATCAGAGAACTCCCGAGATGTTGAGGCCTCCGATAAGGTCCGGGCCTGGGCGGGTGCAGACTCGGAAAAAATCCTATCATGTTGCTGTTACCTGCTCCTCAAGGCCTTGGAAAACATTTTCTTACACAGGGCCACAGACCTTCAGGTCATGGTCGGTCCCAAGGCAACGGAGGCAGCAGTCATGTGTGTCGGTGAAAGACATTAACCTCATGCACCGATCACACTTTTTAAACCCGATGGCAGCCATCGGGGGAAAAAGAGCCCATGTGATGTCAAAGGACCGGACTGCGAGCTAAAAGGAAAAAGAGCACGAACGCTAGTCTCTAAGGATAAAAAACGAAAAATTGCACCGGACTTGATACCGGTGTACCGAGCCGAGGCAGGAGGGGGAACCGGCGTCGAACCAGCTAGGCAGAAAAGTAATTTTCTGGCTTTTTTAAACACTTATTTCGCAAGGGAACTTAGACGATGTCCGTTGGGCTCCGCAGAAAAAAGGAGACTGAGCAAGATGGCACCCTTGGGTGGGAAGGGGACCGCGCATGCATGATGCAATCCCAAAGGCTTTCTCTGAAAGCTGGGAATTGCTCCACATGAGGGCTCCGTCGGCACCATCACCCATATGTGAGGACTGACTTCTTGCTTGTTCCTGGAGAATTTGTGCTACACGGGGGACTTCATTCCCAGGCGAAAAGGAAAGAGATTTAAACAGTGGGAGCTGGAAGGTCTAAGGTGGTTCTATCAGTTTATAGATGGGGAGATTGGGTCCCATTTGAGGAAATGCAAGATAAGTACCAATTAGGGGTGGGTGGGTTCTTTCATTATAGACAGGTGATACATTATTTACGGAAAAAATTAGGCAAGGAAGGGTTAGAGCGGCACTACACTAATCTTGAAACAATATGGTATGGGAAAAAGTGGTCTCGGGTTGATATCAATGTTATACAAGGCAGTGAGGGGAGGGCAAAGAGATGGGAAAACTGGATATATGCTGGCATGGGAAAAGGAGATGAGTAGAATATTAGAGATCAGACAGTGGAAAGCTATTTTGGATCAAGCTCGTCAACTACCCATATCGGTGACTATTAGGGTGAACTGGCATAAAGTTATGATGAGATGATATTACACGCCAGTGCGTCTGAACAGGATGTTCCCGGCAGTTTCGACGGGGTGCTGGAGGAATGGTGGGGAGGAGGGGTCCATGTTCCATATTTGGTGGACATGTCCATGGATTCAACTTTTTTGGGCAGAGATTCAGAGGTGGATAAAGCAGGTGGTGGGAGTGGAAATAAGGAGGGACACGAAAATTTTTTTGTTTGGATGGTGGAGGGATGGAGGTCCGAGGAAGGGAAGGCAGCAAATCCTGGCCCTGTCTCAGTGCGGCGAGATGTGAGATAGCCTATCGGTGGAAACAGGTGGCGCCGCCTCAGGTGGAGCACTGTGAGGATAGGCTCCGTCACATTTATTTAAGGAAACATTGACCGCAATTCGTAGACAGAGGTGGTCTAAGTTTGACAGTGAATGGCAGCGTATGTTGGTGTACCTATAGGGGGAGGGGGGAAGAGAGGAGTAACGGGGGGGGGATTAGAAGGGGAAATTGGAGCTAAATGGGGTGAGTTGTAAATGTTATCAAATGTGATTTGTGCATGTTTACTTGTGCATGGAATTGAGTTGAATAGGACTTTCATAAAAAATTGAAATATAAAATAAGAGCAGCATAAAAGAGATGGGGTAAAGGGAGGAGATAATGGAGAAAGTTTATGGACTTGGGCTAAAAGGTTCCCTTGGGAGAGAGGTTTTAAGATATGTAATTTAATTCTTGGAGGAGGAAAAAGAAAATGTGAGAAACATTCACAAATGGTTGTGTGCTGTGTATGGAAATTCTGCGGTAGATAGGAGCACCGTTGGACGATGGGTGAAGAGAGTAAAGGCTTCAGGAAGTGGTAAAACGGAACTAGAAGATCGGCCGTGGTCTGGGCATCCTGCCTCAGCCACCAGTCCAGACAAGTTGCAGCACCCTGCGATAGCTGCCAGCGGGCATTAAGCTGTTGCGGTGTGCCTTGCACACACCTTTGAATATCCCAAAGGGTCAATAATTGCCATTGCACTACCTCTACTGACAGAAAGCTGTATGGACAATTCCCGACTCGTGATGCGCCGATCCGCACGAATGTCATCAGCGCGCTGCAACTAGTGCACATATTTTTTTATTTATTATTATTTATTACATTCTCTTATATACCGCGCTATTCTGCATCAGTGCGGTTTACATTGAACAAACTGAAATTACATTGAACAGGGCATTATAACTTGGAGATAACTATTTTACAGGGAACATGGGCTATGGAGGGGTTAAGTGGCTTGCCCAAGACCAAGGAGCACCTGTGGGACTAGAAACCCCAGTCCTTCCGGCCCAAGGTTGCTGTCCTCTAGTGGGATTTGAACCCCCGACCTTCCGGCCTGAAGTACCTTGCCCCAACCACTAGGCCACTCCTCCACTCCATATACGACCCTTCACCATCTGGGAGAAAATTGTACATGTGACACTCAATGGGAAAGACTGGATAGCCCCCATCTCGCTATTGGACTGCAGTCTGCATCTTAGTTTTAAGGTTTTGTTTAGGTATTTAAGTTGTTTACTTACTTAAGGTTGTTGGTGATACTTGAACTAATATAACTATACCCAATAAGTCTAAGGGACCTTAATCACCTTAAGATTAATTAATTTCAGAGCCTTAATTAATCTATTCCTGGTGAGGATAACCAACTGAACCTGAAAGTGAATTTGACTACCTCTTTTCCTTTAATAGGTTTCAGAGCCTATAAAGCTAAGATTATGCATAGGGTGGGTATGAAGGAACAAACACTTAGTAAAAGCTCTCTTACTACACACAGTGCCCAGACCTGTGCTTCTAAGGTAATCTCTTAACAATTTCCTGGGTGATTTACACAGCCCTGGTTTGATAGAGGGAACCTTTAAAATTTCCCCTTTGATCTGTCACTTGGCTTTAACACCTATTTAAAACAATTTCACAGGTCTCTTGCCTCCTAACTGGAAAGCCTCTTTGTAAAGATCTCTGGAAAAAATTGCTTTCTTTCTACTCAAAGAATATTTACCTAGTCCACCTTCTATGCTAAGCTATACTCTGATTTGATTTAAATGAAAATCTATCTGGTGGTACTAAGCCCTGACTGACTTAACAAAAACAACAAATTCTAAAATACACAGATTTAGCAGCTTAAATTTAAAGAATTCCCTTATCCCCAAGATTTAGAGAATTTCCCAGCACATAAATATTTACAAATGCAGATTTCTTTCCAGCAGTAGCAGTCCTTTTTGGTAATCCTTCAACCCTTTGAACTCTATACATAGTCAACCTTCTTACTCACTGGAGACACAGAGAGAGGGGTCTCTCAAATTCTCAACTGTAACCTCTGAAGGATGTGGCGAATGGGCACAGTCACTGCTTCCATGGGGGGCAATGGAATATAGCACAGTTACTTACCTGTAACAGGTGATCTCTGGGAACAGCAGGAATAAGTCTTCACATATGGGTACGTCGGTACCGACGGAGTCTGCGCGGGAACGCTTCCCAGCGTCCACTCAAAACGCTTTTGGAAGCATCCCACCACGCCTGCGTGCTGCCTTCCCAACTGCCTCTCCTCAGTTAAGTTTTAAAGCTGAGACAAAGAGAGAGAGAGGAAAGGAAAGATAGATAAAGAGATACAACTCCTAGGGGAGGTGGGTGGGTTGTGAAGACTTATTCCTGCTGTTCCCAGAGATCACCTGTTACAGCTGAGATGCCCAGAGGGAGTCCTAGCATGTTGCGGATGTAGAAGAGCCATGCTGCTCCCCAGAACCTCAGGCATCCTGGGGATGGAGGGTAGGAGTTGAATACAGAAAAGGTGCTGTGGAACAGCTGAACTAGAACAGGACCTCTACAGAGAAGAACCCTGTAGAGGGGAGATCTAGTGGTAAAAATTGAGATATGGGCCTCCCATGTTGGCATTGCAAGTCTACTGAGGTTGATATAGATCTGTTAGAAGAACCATTGGAAAACCTCAAGGAGTACCTCACTGAGAAGTAGAGGTAAGAAAAGTAGAAAAACAAGTGGAGGTCAGAACCCCTCAGGGTGAAAAAATAGCCCCAGGGAGAAACTGGGGTAGGGAAAGAGAGATAGGACTTCAGCGGAAGACGCAGAAAGTACCATTAAGAAAGCTTAAGCTGTGTTGGTCCAAGAAAATCTAATCCTAGGACCAAAATTTAAAAAAAAAGAGTCTGACCCTGCTGGACTGGCAGTAGAAACAGTCCATGTAGGAGAGAAAGGGTGTGGAAAACCCCTGTATCTTATAAGAAGTTAAGGACAGACTTAGGAAGCGCTAAGCTTTAGATAAACTGAAGTTCCCCAATGTCTTTCCTGAAAGGAAAGAATAAAAGGGTACATGGAGAACTTCAGGGGTACCTAACCCTGAAAGGTTATGGTAAGAAAGGTTTGTTGATCACCACAGGAAGTGGTTATGTGTGTAGAACCCTAAGTATGCTGGTACAGCATTGATAGCGGTGGTGCCCATCTGTCAGGATCATATAGGAATGTATGAATATCTGAATGTAAACATACAGATAAGTATGTGGATACATATCTACTTAAAAGATATATCTCTATAGAGACATATATATATATATATATATATATATATATATAGATATATAGATATATTGTCAGACGGATGCCTGGCAAAGGCATATACTAATATTATTTGCAAGGGATTGTGGGAAATGTAGTCCATTCACACCAGACACAGCCGCTCACAATAATTAGTTGTGCTTGAGTGTAAAGCCAATAAGATATTTATTTATGGGGTTATTTCTCCCAACACAGATATGCTTGGTAGCACATAAAACAGGATACTTGCTTTCAGTGTTAAACTTGGAAAAACAAAATCAGGAAAACAACAGCTGAACTTGTCAGGCAATCAAAGCAAAAGAATAAAGACCAGGATGGTAACAGAATGGTCTTTTCTGTAGGCTCTAGCTAATATTTTCTTAGCAGTGCTTTAATCAACAAACAAAACCCACAAAGTAGGGAAAAACTGTTCTTTTCAGGTTAACTTCTTATATCTTCACACATAGACTCAGAAGTGATTTCCTCAGAGCTCACAAGCAATTAGGTAAGGCTCAATTGCTAGCAGTTACCCAGCTGAAACCCCTTAGCTGGCTTGCTTTCTACTGCGTGGCTCAAATCCTACTCAGGAGCTTTTCTGAGTAGATTTAAAGAACAAGTTTGTATTTCTTTGTGATGGTTGTTGTACTTTGTAACCGAAAATTACCAAAGGAGTTTAGACAGAGAGCAATCCATGTATTCACAGCCTGTATCTACAACCCCTCCCCCTTCTTCAACAATCATGGGTTCAATATCATGGATTGGCACAGAGGAATTTCTCAATGGAGCATTCTCAGGAGAATACTTGTTTCCCTGCTGTCTTTCAAGGGTATAGCTAGGGCATAGATCAGTGTTCATACCTGAGCTTCCATTGCTGTTAGAGTTCCTCTCTAAATAGCCTGGCCAGTATGTAGTCCAGTTCTTATGTCCAGCCTTCCAATCCAGATCCCTGGACACTGGGTCTCTCTTCACATACCTTCTGGCACAGGTCCTAGGGTCCCTTCCAAGTGCAGCCGTCTCCCTCACAGGTACCGTCTGGAGATTCCTAGCTCTGCAGCACCATTCCACTGGCTTTCCCCAGTCCAATGGTGTATGCTGGCCTTTGAAATGCCTCCCAGTATACGTACTGCTCTGGACTCCTTTAGACCTCCCAAATGCTTTTCTCTTCTTTCTTCCAAAGGGTTTCTTGCCCTCTCTGTCCGTCCGCTCTGGCTTCTGCTTCTGATGATCCTCCAGATGATGAAGCTCTCCAAGATGAGGATCTCCAAGATGAGGATATCCAAGCTGATTCTGAGGATAATTCTCTGTAGAATAAACTCTACCTTTATTCTGCTTAGATGAGTGCTCCACCCTAGCACAGCGCAGCTGTGCTGAATCAGGCCCTGCCCTTTGAAATGAGTGCTTAGGGATTACCTCATAGCCCTCCTGATTGAACACACGTTTCCCCACTTCAGCTCCTCTAATGGCTGTTGGAAACCTGGTGCATTCTGGGACTGGTAGTCTTTTATGGAAAAATTCTGTTTTCTTATTTCTACCAGAACTGACAGGTTGCTTGTTCAGAGTCACTTCACCTTTACTATAGCTCCTTCCTGAGCTATGATAAGCTTCCTTATCACATACCCCCCTGCTTAAATTATTACGGACTGGTTTAACTGGTGAAACTTCTTTCCTACAGTCCGTAATACCTACGAGAGTGTTATCTTTTTGAAGCTCACTTACTTCCTGACTGGCTTCAAGGTCATTATTATTTACAGGCCTCTCCTTCCAAGACTTAAGTACATTAATATGGTAGGTCTGCCTACGCCCTCTTGCATTTTCTACCATATAAGACACTGGGCTCACTTGTTTAACAACCTTCCATGGCCCTTTCCACTGTACTTCAAACTTTGGGGCTGTACCTGCTACTTGAACCAAAACCTTTTCACCAATGCTTAATTGGCGGCTTTTGGCCTTCCTATCATACCACCCTTTCTGGCGTACTTGGCTGTCCTGCAGGTTCCTGTCAGCAACCTGCGAGGTCCTTTTCAAACGTGCTCTCAGGTCACGTAGAAACTGTGGCACCTCCTGACTTCCTGGTTCAGGATCAATCCACTGTTCCCTCAAAATATCTAACAAACCCCGTGGAGCCCTACCATATATCAATTCATATGGAGTTACACCTAGGGACACCTGAATTCTTTCCCTGCAGGCATATAAGGCAAAGGGCAATAACATATCCCATTCTTTTACCTCTCCTGCTAACTCCCTTCTCAACATTTGTTTGAGAGTTTGGTTGAATCTCTCCACCAAACCGTTTGATTGTGGATGGTAGGCTGAGGTTTTCACGTGATGAATGCCAAAGGCATCCCAGACCTGGGCCAAATATTTGGATACAAAATTGGACCCTCGGTCAGTCAACACCTCTCTTGGGAATCCCACTTCACAAAACAATTTTACTAGCTCTAAAGCTATTGTTTTTGCAGAAACATTCCTCAATGGTATGGCCCAGGGAAACCTTGTTGCCTGATCTACCATAACTAGGACGTATTGGAAACCTCGGGGCGTTTTGACTAATGGGCCTACAATATCCATGGCAATGTGACCAATTGGGTCTGTGATAATTGGCATGGGAATCAATGGCACCACCGGCGGGTGAGCCGCTGTAACTCGCTGACATGCTGGACATGCAGCACAAAACTGGGCAGTTTCTTTGAAAATACCTGGCCAGTAAAGCGTAGTTACTCACCTGTAACAGGTGTTTTCCAGGAGCAGCAGGAATCAGTCCTCACATATGGGTGACGTCGGCGCCGACGGAGCCCTCGCGGAGCAATTTTCCCCAGCTTTCAAAGAAAGCCTTTGGGAATTGCAGCGCGCATGCGCGGTCCTCTTCCCGCCCAAGGGTGCCATCTTGCTCAGTCAGATGACATAGCTAAGAGACAGCAAAAATTAGCAAAAACGAAAGCATAAAACTGCAACTCCAAGGGGAGGAGGGAGGGTTGTGAGGACTGATTCCTGCTGCTCCTGGAGAACACCTGTTACAGGTGAGTAACTACGCTTTCTCCAGGACCAAGCAGGAAGTCAGTCCTCACATATGGGACTCCCAAGCTTAAGGCTACCGGAGACCCTAAGCACAAAAATGAGCTCCCTCTAGCTCAGCAGCACAGAAGGAAGGAATCTTCTCTGAATACGTCTCCAACCGGTAGCCCAACATCCGGGATGGAGGGTAGGAGTTGCCTATACCTCGAAGAGGTTACGGAGGACTGCCTGTCCGAAAGCACTGTCCCTGCGGGACTCCCTCTCCAGGCAGTAATGGGCTGCAAAGGTCTGGCTTGAAGACCAAGTAGCGGCCCGGCAGATGTCTGCCAATGGAACAGAGCGGAGGTAAGCCACTGACGTAGCCTTCGCCCGAACACAATGAGCGGTGACTCTACCTTCCAGCACAAGGCCCGCAGCCTCGTAAGCCCAAGAGATGCAGTCCGCAATCCAGATGGACAGAGTACGCTTGGAGACAGGGAGCCCCAACTTGTTGGGGTCATAAGACACGAAGAGCTGAACAGCCCTTCGGTGCTCCCGCGTACGGTCAAGGTAGAAGTTCAGCGCCCTTTTACAGTCCAGGGTATGCAGGACCATTTCAGCTCGGCTGGAGTGTGGCCTGGGAAAGTAGGTTGGAAGTACCACCTCCTGGTTGATGTGAAAAGGGGAAACCACTTTAGGAAGAAACTTAGGGTGAGTCCGTAGGACTACCAGGTTCTTGTAGAACCTAGTGTAAGGAGGATCAGATACCAGGGCCTGCAGCTCACTAACGCATCTAGCAGAAGTGAGGGCCACCAAGAACAAGGTGTTCCAGGAAATAAAACGAAGAGGACAGGTAGCCATAGGCTCAAAAGGCAGACAGGTAAGCCGCTGTAAAACCACATTGAGATCCCAGTTCGGGGCTGGCGGGCGCAAAGGTGGTTTAAGGAGTAGGAGGCCCCGGAGAAAACGAGCCACCAGAGGGTGGCTGGAAAGAGGTCTACCCTCCACCGGTAGGTGGTGCGCAGAAATAGCACTGAGGTGGACCTTGACCGAGTTGGACTTAAGTCCAAGATTGGAAAGGGAAAGCAAGTACTGCAAGACCACTGATGTTGAACAGGAGAAGGGGTCTTGCGACTGCTGAGTACACCAGACGGAGAACCGACGCCACTTGAGAGCGTAGGACTTCCGGGTGGAAGGCCTCCTGGAGGCCAAGACGACCTCTTCCACATCTGGAGGTAGCTGGAGAGGAGCAAGGACTACCCTTTCAGCAGCCAGGCCATCAGATGAAGGGACCGAAGGTTGGGGTGCAGGAGCGTCCCCTGATCCTGCGAGAGGAGGTCGGGCTGAAACCCCAGAGGAAAAGGAGTGTCCACCGCCAGCTGCAGCAGAAGCGGGAACCAAGGTTGTCTCGGCCACCGGGGAGCCACTAGGATCACCGATGCCTTGTCTCTGAGAACTTTGAAGAGCGTCCGAGACACCAGAGGCATGGGTGGAAAGGCATACAAGAGACCTGTGGACCATGGAATCAGAAAAGCATCCGCCGCTACCCGGAGAGGATGCGGCTGTCGAGAGCAGAATCTGGGAAGCTGCCGGTTCAGAGGACTGGCGAACAGATCCATGGTGGGGAGGCCCCATCGGAGAAAGATCCGCTGAACCACGAGCGGATCCAATCTCCACTCGTGCGGTTGGAGGATCCTGCTCAGTTTGTCTGCCAGGTAGTTTTCTTGACCTGGGAGATAGACAGCTTTGAGGACGATGTTGCGATGAATGGCCCAAGAGCAGAGCTTCTGTGCTTCCTGACAGAGAAGGAAGGAGCCGGTTCCGCCTTGTTTGTTCACGTAGAACATGGCAACCTGATTGTCGGTCTGGACAAGTACCGACTGGTGAGAAATCAGGTGAGAGAAGGCTTTGAGCGCTAGGCGGATGGCTCTGAGCTCCAGGAAGTTGATCTGCTGAGCGGACTCCCAAGGAGTCCAGAGACCCTGAGTACAAGTCCCCTGGCAATGTGCTCCCCAACCTTGGAGAGAAGCATCGGTCGTCAGGACCCGAGAATGTGTAGGGGGCTGAAAAAGCACCCCCAGCACTAGGTTTGGTAGATGAAGCCACCATCGCAGAGAGGAGACCAGCTGGGCTCCCAGTGGCCTGATGCCATTGTTTGCGAAGGCACCATTGAGCAGGTCGCATGTTCAGGCGGGCATTGGGGGTTACATGGACCGTGGAAGCCATATGGCCGAGCAGTCTCAGAAATTGCCTGGCCGAGACCAGGGAATTGCTGTGAAAGCGGCTGGCGAGATCCATGAGCCTTTGGGCCCTGTCCAGAGGCAGGAAGGCCCGCGCCTGAAGAGTGTCCAACCTGGCGCCGATGAATTCTAGATCTTGAGAGGGGAGCAAAGTGGACTTTGCGAAGTTTATGACAAAACCCAAGTGCTGGAGCAGGGCCACAGTGCGATGAGTAGCCTGAGTGGCTTCTTGGGCAGACTGGGCCCTGATGAGCCAGTCGTCCAGGTATGGGAACACAAAGAGACCCTGAAGTCTCAGATAGGCCGCCACCACTGCTAGGCATTTGGTGAACACTCTGGGGACGGAGGATAGGCCGAAAGGCAGTACTCTGTACTGGTAATGGTGTCCGCCCACAACAAACCTGAGGTATTGTCTGTGGTCTGGATGAATAAGGATATGAGTATACGCATCCTTTAGATCTAAGGAGCATAGCCAGTCTCCCTGCTGGAGGTAGGGCAGCAGGATTCCAAGGGTAAGCATTTTGAACTTTTCCTTTGCAAGGAACTTTTTGAGGTTTCGCAAGTCTAGGATGGGTCTGAGGCCTCCTGTTCTTTTCGGAATCAGGAAGTATCTGGAATAAAACCCTTGACCCTTCAGGTGGTGGGGCACCGGTTCCACGGCTTGTTCCTGAACAAGACTCGCTAACTCCTGAAGGAGTAAGTCCCTGTGCAGAGGGAGTCTGGAAGGCTCCCCTGGAAAGTAGGAGGGAGGTACCTGGTGAAAATGAAGAAGATAGCCCTTTTGAACTATCTGAAGCACCCAGGTATCTGTGGTGATGTTGGACCACCTGTGGGCAAAGTGGACCAGTCGGCCTCCTGTGCTGAGAGAAACCAGCTGAGGGGGAGAGGCTATGCTGAGAAAGTCAAAAACCCCCACCCTGCTGAGCAGGGGCCGGTGGTGCAGGCTTGGGGGCCTGCTGCCTACGGGACCCATTACCCCGTCCCTTGGCCTGCTTTCCCTGTGGGGGAGCTGGTGAGGCCTGATACTGAGGGTAGTATTTATAGGCAGCACCTTTCCTCGGGTAAAAGGGCTTTTTCCCCGAGGCCTTCTTCTTTTGAGAAGGGGCAGAGGTCTTCCTTGAGAGACGAGTCCTGGTGAGAGTCTCCGTCTCGATTTGTGCAGCCTTCTCATCCATGGGCTTGCCAAAGAGGTTATCACCTCGGCAGGGGACATCGACCAACTTGTCCTGTACCCAGGGCTCGAGGTCGGACGTCTGAAGCCAAGCCTGGCGGCGTCCACCGATGCCAGCCGCGGCTACTCGAGCCGAAGCCTCAAAACCATCATAGGCTGCTCGAGAGATAAACTTGGAGCACTCCCGAATACCAGTAGACAAGGATTGAAACCTCTGCAAAGGTTCGTCGGAGAGACCAGCAGAGAACCCGGCTATTTCCTTAGCCAGGTCTCGGAGATACATGCCCATGTAGAGCTGGTATGTCTGGACTCGACAAGCAAGCATAGAGCCCTGGAAGCACTTCCTACCGAGGGCATCCAGGCTTCGGGCTTCCCTACCAGGGGGCACCGAGGAGTGCATTTTCTGACTCTTCAGTCTATGCATGGCCGATTCCACCACCATGGAATGGTGCGGTAGTTGTGCCTTTTGGAACCCGGGGCTCTTGCGGACTCGATAAATGGAATCGACCCGCTTGCTTAACACCGGCGACGACGCCGGGCTCTCCCACATGCGGAAGAGAAGCCGTTCCAGCATGGGAGGAACCGGTACAATAAAGGCCTCCTTCGGGGGAGAGTCATATTGGAGGGCATCGAGTTCTTCGACTCGAGGCTCCTCCTCGGGATCCGCAGGGAAGGCCAAGGCTTTGGCCATATCCCTCACGAAGTCCGAGAACCGGGTATCCTACGGGGGGGGACCGTCTCCGAGGTTCGGACTCGGGGGACACACCGAGTCCGAAAGGAACCAGGTGACTCTTCGTCCTCAGATTCCCAGGCCGACTCCTCGGAGGAGGAGTCGATCGGCTCCGGTCAGGCGGGCACTGATGGACTCGAGGATCGGCTCGGTCTCCGGGGTCGATTTGGAGGTCAACGTCCCGGCGGTCAGGGCAGAAGCACCAGCGAGGCCAGTGATCAATGCCCGCTGCTGGTCTAAGAAAGCAGACAAACTGCACTCCAAGGCCGTCAACCTGAGTCCGAGCTCAGGAGACCCAGCAGCCCCCGACTCGGGCCCCGACGGCGTCGGGCCCGACGTCAGGTCCTTCGGAGGCGAGTCCACGAGGACAACAGTACTTACGTGAGCGGGCAAGTCCACCTCGAGTCGAGGATGTTTTGACGGCCTCTCCGACTCCAAGGACCCGGGACGGGAATCGGGGCTATGCGACCTGGCCCTCGAGGAACCAGGAGCGTCCACCGATCCCGCCCTCGCGGGTTTCTTCTTCCAATGATGCTCCCGGGTAGGAGACCCCCTTTCAGAGGAACTCCCACGATGCTCAGGACCAGAGTCCCGAGACGTCGAAGCCTCTGACGAGGTCCGAGCCCGGCCGGAGTCAGAGAAGATACGCTCCCGCTGGTGCTGCCGACTCCTCAATGCTTTTGAGGACATTTTGCCGCATGGCCCGCAGATCATGGGGTCATGATCTGGGCCGAGGCAGCGGAGGCAGAAGTCATGAGTGTCTGTAAGAGACATAAGTTTCTTACAGAGGTCACACTTTTTGAAACCACTGGCCGCCATCGGGGGAAAAAGGGCCCCTGCGAGGTCGAACGACCGGGCAGCCAGGGAAAAAGGAAAAAAAAAACACGAAATCTGTCACGAAGGACAAAAAACCGAAAAATAAAGGACGGACTCGCAACCGGCATCGCGAGTCCGGGCGGGAAAAGAACGGCGTCGAACCGAAGAAAAAACAGAGAAAAATAGAGAAAAATCAACTTTTCTGCGGGGATTCACAGGCAACGTCTGTAGGGCTCCGCGGAAAAAAGAAGACTGAGCAAGATGGCACCCTTGGGCGGGAAGAGGACCGCGCATGCGCGCTTCAATTCCCAAAGGCTTTCTTTGAAAGCTGGGGAAAATTGCTCCGCGAGGGCTCCGTCGGCGCCGACGTCACCCATATGTGAGGACTGACTTCCTGCTTGGTCCTGGAGAAAAACGCATAAGTATTTGATCCAGCGTTCCTTGCATCCCTTTATGACCTCCAACTGGATGATCATGTGCTAATCTAAGTACTAGCCCTTTGAAAGTTGTGGGTACCACCAATTGTTTACGTATGGTCCCATTTCTGGGGTCCTGACTCTCTCTATATAATATTTCATTATCTAGTCTGAATCTGGGCAACTCCTCCCTGACCTCATGAGCATACTTAAAAGCTCGGGTGAGAGCTTGATCAGCTCGCTGCTCTTGTGGAAAGTTAGGAAACTTTGCCAATAACTCAGCTGGCACCCAGGGTAAACTTTGACCCGCTAACATCTCAGCCCTACCCTGTGCTCTGCAAAGCCTCTCACGCCGCTTTTGTGCTTTCAACTTTCTTACTTTACCAGATGATGCC
The DNA here is from genome assembly GCA_033557465.1 of Ichthyophis bannanicus. Taxonomy (NCBI): domain Eukaryota; kingdom Metazoa; phylum Chordata; class Amphibia; order Gymnophiona; family Ichthyophiidae; genus Ichthyophis; species Ichthyophis bannanicus. Next base: position 24,907,294 of record CM066046.1, on the reverse strand, counting down.
CTTTGAAATGAGTGCTTAGGGATTACCTCATAGCCCTCCTGATTGAACACACGTTTCCCCACTTCAGCTCCTCTAATGGCTGTTGGAAACCTGGTGCGTTCTGGGACTGGTAGTCTTTTATGGAAAAATTATGTTTTCTTATTTCTACCAGAACTGACAGGTTGCTTGTTCAGAGTCACTTCACCTTTACTATAGCTCCTTCCTGAGCTATGATAAGCTTCCTTATCACAATATACATACATTCCCGAAGTTATACACATATAGAGTATATATGCATATATATACGGAGAGACCTGTATGGGCAGAAGATACACAGATAGATATAAATAAATATATATATAAATATATGTATATGAATATGTAGGCATGTAGACAGATGTCTCCAGGTATGTGGATGAAGAAATGTCTATAGAAATTGATCCCCATAGGAGTATGGGGAGAGAAAAGATTCATCTAACAGCAAGGAAGGTGATACCCGCTTGAATAGATGCATCAAGAATCTTTCTTCCCTGGTTATGATTGAAAAAATCAGGGGAATAGAGTCCCTGACAAAAGAGAGTCTAAATCCATTTCAGAATTTGAGCTCTTAAATAACCAGGATGGCCTACATGGAAAAAGGCAGAGGATAACTTCAGTCTGCAGGCAGCAAGTCCAGATTTCTCCAGAATTGCAGTATGGAGAATGGATAGAGGACGTCACTGGAGGAAGATACCATAGTGACCTGTCTACAAGGGCAGATGGGTATCAGGCGTCCTTTAATTGCCACTGAAACAAAAAAGATCTCTGGCGAGAAGACCAAGGGTATATGGACCAAGCCAGGGAATTTGCCATTCTTTAGGTTGTCACGTGAAGAAAAGGCTTGAGCCTCAGGTCTCAAAAGAGATTTTAGATGAGATGGTAGGGGTAGGGAACACCTACCAGACATGAAAAATATGACTGGGGAAACCCTTCCTAACCCTCTGGGGTTATCTGCTAGACAAGATATGATGCTCTCTAGCAAGGGCCCATAGTGCAAAGCTACTCTGTAGAGTTGCAGAGAGCATGCTGCAGGTTAGTTAGAAGAAAAAACTGGCTGTTAAAAGCCAGTGGGTAAGAACTATTCTGCCAAGGACAAAGAATAGAAGTTAACCAAGCAGTCTGTGATAATAGGATTTCCCAAACAAGGTTGATAACCTGTTTGGGGTTTAGCACTGAGGCTAGAAGAATAGCTAGTGGAGAAGCAGCCCTGGTTGTGTGGTGAACAGAACCAATGACTTAACCACTAGGAATTAGTGTATCTGCAGCAACTACCAGGGCAGCGGCGAAAAATTTCTTTTCCCATCTTTTTTAGATTGGAAAAAAGAGACAACAGACATAGTAGGACTATCTAGTATCTGATGAGCTGCCCTAAGGAAATAAAGGAGGAGACAACTCTTAAATGGAGAATCCCCCTGTGGAACAGGTAGAGGACCATAGGGGCTTACCAGTGTAAAAGAGCCACTCTTACAAACCAGATGCTGTAGCAAGAGGGAGGTAAGACAGAGGTGAAGGAGACTGACTATGAAAGAAGTCTCTGAAAGGTAAGATGATACATGCCAGTACAGGGAAACAACTGTCTTATTAATAGTTGTCATTTCTCTTTTCCCGAAAAGAAAGAGAAACCTGTCAAGTGAGGGCATGATCATCATGAAGACTCTTAGAGTAAAGGAAAAAATGTCTCAAGAAGAGACATCTTGAAAACGTTAGATAAATTTAGTGCAGATACTTCAGCAAAAAGAAGTAGACTGCCCCTGTAACCAGCAACACAAGGGGAAAAATGGCTTATTTAAAACCCTGCGACTGCTGGGTTTGTGGACCTTGTTGAGGTTGTGGTTTCTTCAGACTATGGCGATGTTTCCCTTGTTTGGGAACATCTGAATGATGGGCAGAAGAATAAAACTTTTTCCCCGTAGGGGAAGAAAGTTGGGTAGGACATTTCCTACCAACTGGGAAAGAGGAAGGCGTAGAACAGCCTCTGGAAACAGGAATGTCAGTGGTTAACTGAGCAATCTGGAGTAAAGACTCCTTGTTAAAGAGATTTTCTCCAGTGCAAGGAGTATTTCCCAGTCTTTCTTGAGCCCATTTGTCTAAGTTTGAAGCCTGGAGCCAGGCTTTACGTCGTGCCCCTATAGCTATAGCAGACGTTCTGCTAACAGACTCAAAGGAGTCCAGGGAAGCACGAATAAGGAACCTAGATATATTTTGAGCATGACTAACCAGAGAGGAATAGTCTGCACTTATAGTCTCTTGAAGAAAAGGAGTCAAAGATAGTAAGTTCTTTGTGATCTCATCAAGAGATAATCCCATATAGAAAATATAAGAGAGAATTCTTGCTGAAAGCATGGATGCCTGGAAGGTTTGGCGTCCAAAGGCATCTAAAGTCTTAGACTCACGACCTGGCGGATAAGAAGAGTGCTTTTTAGTACTCTTCACCCGCCTCATTGCTGATTCAACAACAATGGAATGATGAGGAAGTTGAGTCTTTTGAAAACCTGGAGAGGGAGGCACCTGATATAGAAGATCAGTTGTCCTAGAAGGTGGGGGCACCGTTAAAGGAGCTTCCCACATTCATAGAAGGAGATCCTGCAAGGAATGATGCAAAAGAAGCATGATGGTATCCTTTGCTGTCCCAGAAATATACAGGGATTCCGCATTGCCTTGTGTAGGATCCTGTCCAGGCATAGAAATGGCAAGTGATCTCATCATATCAATGAGAAAAGCTTGAAAAGAAAAATCCCCAGAGGGTAATTCTTTTGGACAGGCTAGATCTGCTGAAGAACTAGCATTGGCACCGGAGGATCTATCCAACCTTATAGGAATATAAGATCCTGAATGGTGGAGATCCCTAGAGAATAGTCGCCGGTACCGCAGGGGGTCAGGACCAGCAACACTCGGTAGCATATCGTCCATGCTAGGATCAATTCGAAACTCGGTATCAAGGGAAGCGAGCCTGAAGAGGGAAGCATGGAAGGCACCAACAGCCATAATACCGGTACCGACTTCGGCACCGTATCCAGTACCAGTGGATGAAGGCCAGCTGGTGACAACTCTATTGGTATGGAAGAAACCGAGAGTGCCGGACATGGATCATCGGAACCGTGCCTTCGGTACCGTTTGGTGTTGGTACCAAGGCGAGTCGGTGCCCAGTCCTCCAGACTGGAGATCGATTCCAGACTCGGCATCGAAGGAAGCGAGTCTATCGAAGCACATCTGGAGGGTACAGATGTCGGTAATAGTATCGGTACCAGGATCGATACCGATACTGGAGGGTCGGCCTGGAGCGTATCCAACGGTCCCATAGGTACTGAGGACGCCAGACAACAATCCTTGGTGAGGAATGTTTCATCCAACACCATTGCCGATGCCGGGGTATCGGTACCGCTCGAAGCGGATGCCACCACCGAGCATGGCACAGGTATGTTCTGTGAGGGGTGAACCTCAGGAACAACCTGAAACCCCACACAGGCTTTGGAGGCCGAAGACTCCCACCGGGGTTTTAAAACCAGTATGTTCTCGAGGGCAAGGCCAGAGGCATCTCTATGCTGTGCATGAGATCTACCACTCGAGGACTGGCTAGTCTTAACAGACTGTTTTTGGGTTACCTGATTCCGTGTAGAAAAAGAAGTGGTCAGTGCCCTGAAGCTGGATGGGGACCGCGTATCGAGGGAAACCCGATGCTGAAGACTTCTTTCAATAATACTATTGCAGGAGGAACACTCCGGAGGAAAATGGTCAGGACCCAAACCAGCCAGACACCAGTTAGGGGTGTCTAACATTGATTTTGTACCGCCGCGGTTTAAACATTTCTTGGGAATAGTGACTGGCGGTTCCATGAAGGAAAGTGAGTAGGCCTAGCAGGCCTAAGAAAACCGTGAGGCACTAAGAAGAAAAAATATTCCTTAAAAAGGAAAATTTTACAAGAAAAAAGGAGAGAAAAACACCGGCGGTACCGGTGGCGTCGGGGAAGGCAGCCGCGACCACAAGAAAATTAAAAAATAAAAGAAGAATTTTCTGCGGTGACAGGAGGACATCCTGCCGGCTCCGCGGAAAAATGAAAACTGAGGAGAGGCAGTTGGGAAGGCGGGAAGGCAGCACGCAGGCGTGGTGGGATGCTTCCAAAAGCGTTTTGATTGGACGCTGGGAAGCGTTCCCGCGCAGACTCCGTCGGTACCGACGTACCCATAATGTGAAGACTCATTCCTGCTTGTTCCTGGAGATTGAAGGATATCCAATTCCTTGGCTCTGAGCTCCTCCTTAGCTTCCAATGGAAATGGTATGACCTTGGTCATGTTGGAGATTTAATTCCTTAGGAGGTAACTTGCTTCTCTCATGAGAGGGTGAATTATCCAAGGGCAACTTCTGAAACCTTTCCTCCAAGAGATAGTTGGAGTTGTACTCAGATTCCCATGAGCGATATGAATCTGACTCAGAGCAGTACTCTGATGACAGTCAGAGCTGGCCTCAGAGTTGGTTCTAGATGTTCGCATCCTAGGCAAATTTTAAGCCTTATGCCCCCCTATCTTTCAGAATATATTGGTTAGCTTTGAATGCCCTGCTTGTTGCTGCTGCCACCTTAGATAGCTGCCTAATTTTCCTAGTGGTTGGGCCAGCCCTTATGCCATCCGAGTCTCTAACAGGATGGCTCTCCATCCCTTTAGGGAAGTGGAGTTCCTTTGGGAGCATCTATGCACCTAGGACTTCCGATGTCTTGGGAAACGATCATCCCCTTTCCCCTAGTACACTGAATGGAGAGTGATATCATAGAAACACGATAACAGAAAAAGACCACATGGCCTATCTAGTCTGTCCTTCCATATCAAACACTAAAACAGTGCCATTTTTTCCTTTAGAGATCCTCTGTGTTTGTCCCATGCTTCTTTGAATTCAGATACTGTCCTCGTCTCTACCGCCTCCACTGAGATACTATTCCACGCATCTACCACTCTTTCCGTAAAGAAATATTTCCGCATATTACTCCCGAGTCTATCACCCTCATCCTATATCCCCTCATAGCAGAGCTTGATTTCAAATCGAGAGAGGCTCTCCTCCTGTGCATTTATGACACGGAGGTATTTAAACATCTCAGTCATATCTATTTATTTATTTATTTTATTTATTTAACTGATTTTATATACCGTCTTTCTACAAATCAAGACGGTTTACATAAAACATTTAAAATAGAGTGTTTCCACTGTTTACATAGAACAAAGTAACAATATATATAAAATAACAATGAAACTAATTATAAATAAGAATAAACAACTATTTACAAAGGTATTTACCGAGGTGTCAGTTGCCAGTATGTAGGTTTAGAAGGGGTAGGAGCTGGGGGAAGCAGATGAAGGTTAGAACTAAGGTGGGAGGGGAAAATGTTCCTGAAAAAGGAGGGTTTTTAAGTTTTTTCGGAACTCAAGGTGAGTTCTAGAGTTCCGAAGCTCATGGGGAAGAGAGTTCCATAGGGTAGGAGCATAAAGGGAAAAAGCCCTGTTACAAGTGAATTGTTTACTATATCTTATGGTTGTTGGGATAGAGATGAGGTTTTTGGTAATAGTGCGGCGGGTTCTAGAGCTAGCAGAGAGGGGAATGAGAGGGGAAAGGCAAGGAGCTGATTCATTGGAGATGATTTTATGTATAAGGGTAAGCACTTTGAACTTAACCCTACAGTAGATGTGGAGCCAGTGGAGGTCATATAGGACTGGTGTGATGTGTGATCGCCTAGGAGAGCTGGTTATGAGTCTTGCAATCATGTTCTGGGCAAGTTGGAGCGGTTGTATAGCATTCTTGGGAAGGCCATGATAGATTAGGTTGCAGTAATCAAGAGAGGAGGCTGTGAGGGCTTGACAGACAGATCGAAAAGAAGTAGGGCTTAAGAGGGGTTTGAGATTCCGGAGGGTACGTAGCTTAACATATATTGTATTGGTAGTTCTCTTTATTTGATTAGTGAAGGAGAGGTTCTGATCGAGGATAATGCCAAGATACTTCACCTGTTTTTTTACAGTAAGGGTGAAATCTCCAATAGTAATGGTTGGAGGGGGGGTGTATGAGGTAGCAGAGAATACCTGTAGCACTTCAGTCTTAGTTTGATTAATTAGAAGGTTATGTTGAGATTGCTTAATTACACTGAAATCATGGCTATCGCTTAGATTAGAGAAGTTAGGGTTGGAGAGATTAAATGGGGTGAAGCACATCATGTCGTCCGCATATAATTGGTACTGAATGCCAAAGCTCTGAAAGATGTTACAAACAGGTTGAAGGAAGATATTGAAAAGGAGAGCAGAGAGGCTCGATCCTTGGGGGACACCTTGTTTTAGTGTAAATGGGAGAGAAGTATCATTGCCAATACGGACCTGTTGGGTTCTGTCGTCTAGGTAGGATCGGAACCAGTTTAGGGTTGTGCCTCTAAGGCCTATTTCATGGAGACTGCATAAGAGTTGATGGTGAGGAAGGGAGTCAAAGGCGGCCAATAGGTCAAGGAATATGAGTAGGCATCCTTGGGTAGGATTCTGGGTGTGCAAGTACAGGGAGTCTAGTACGGAGGTAAGGAGGGTTTCGACACCATGGTTCTTTTTGAAACCATGTTGGAAAGAGTCAAGGGGAGAGTGCTCATCAATATAGTCTTGGAGTTGGGTTTGAACTAGTTTCTCTGCTATTTTGGCAAGAAAAGGGATGCTAGAAATAGGTCTGTAGGAGGTAGGAGAGGTGGGGTCAAGTTTTGTTCCTTTTAGTATTGGCCGAATAGTGGCGCGCTTGAGAGGAGGTGGAACAAAACCAGTCTGGAGGGAGGTTTGTATAATTGATAGGATGTAGGGGCTGAGGGAACCTCTAGTAGCCTTGATCCAAGGAACAGGACAGGGGTCAAGGGCAGAAGTGGAGGTATTCAGGTCTTTTATAACATTAGAGATATTTTCTAGTGTGATGGGATCAAATTCGTTCCAAGTGGTTGGGAGGGTAGGTTCAGGAGGTTGGGTGCTATAGTCTGGAGTAAAATTGGAGTTATTGATAGAGGAGGGAGGGGGGAATTTAGAGGTAAGGTGGTTGGCAATATTTTGTGCAGATATTTTCGGGGGCTGGTCCTGGGGTGAAGGTTCATTTATTAAGGATTTTGCTATGGAGAAAAGTTCTCTAGGTTTGTTGAGAGACCATTGGATTATGTTTTCATTATATTCCCTTTTATGGTTGAGGGTTTCAGAACAGTAGGTTTGGAGTTTATTTATGTATGTAGAATGTGCATCAGGATTATGAGAGCGTCTCCAGATGTGTTCCAAACGCCTAAGTTCTCTTTTGAGATTTCTTAGCTTTGTAGAGAACCAGGGTGCTCTATTGCGGTGCTTTTGAGGGAATTCTTTAGGTGGGAGGAGAGAGGCTGCAGATAGGATTTCATTCCATTTGGAGATATGAGACTCTTGATTAAGTCCCATATCTTTTAGTAAGTCGAGGGGTGGGATCGTTTGCTCTAGGAAGATGGGTGCATTGAATTGTCTAAATTTACGAGTGTGTTGAGGGTGGGTAGGAGGTTGAGCTTTGTGAGTAGAGTAGGGGAAGGAAAAGAGGATAAGAGCATGATCAGACCAAGGAACAGATTGAATAGTGTGAAGGATTTGTTCAGCGAATGGAGCTTGTTGTGGAATAAATATTAAATCAAGGATGTTTCCTTTGGAATGGGTGGGATGATTTAGGATTTGAGTGAAGTGGAGGGCGTTCATAGCTTGGAGGAAAGTAGATGATTGATTAGGGGTTATGAAGTGTAAATTTAAATCACCTAGGATTATGAGGGGGCGTAAGGTAGGTTGGGGGGAGCAGGCTGTGTCTAGAATCGTAGAGAGGTCGGAGGAGACTGTCTGGGGTGCACGGTATAAGAGGTGCAAAGATAGGGTGGAGTTAGATACTGTTATGGTGTCCATGCCTGATGTTGAGGTAGACTCAACTATAGAAAGTTGCAAGTTAGATCTGGCAATAATTGCTACACCTCCACCTCTGCCTTGTGATCTGTTACATGTATATATTGAGTATGTATTAGGACATAGTTGGTTTATTAGAACCATGTCAGTGTCTTGAAACCAGGTTTCGGTGAGGCAAAGTATATCAAGGTCATAGTCAGTTATGAGGTCAGTGAGTAAGGGGATTTTATTTCTGGCAGAGCAGACATTGAGTAGGGCACATTTAAGGGGGGGATAGGGGATGTTAGAGGGAGAGTTAGGTGTAAGGTTGGGAAGTATGTTAATGGGTATGAGTTTGCAAGTACGGTAATGGGGGTTATGAGAAGAGTGAGATAGAGGTGGTGGGATGTATAAGTGTCTGGGAGAGTGGATTATAGGAATGGGGATATTATGTGTCAAAGAAAATGCATAGGTGAGGGTGAACAAAGTGAGGTATAGGATGACAAGGGCAAGCCTGAGTGCCAATGGGCAGGACTTAGAAGGGGCCATTCTGGAAAGAAGGACAGGGTCTGGTTGGAGGGAGGGAGGGAAGAGATCTAGTTGGAAATTTATCAGTTCAGAAGAGTGAGAATGGAGCAGTAAATGTAACAGCTAGTTGAATACTTTTAAGTTATCAGAGTTAAGTGAACATTGATTAGAGGTAATAGAGATAACAAATGTTACTTCAGTTGACAATGAGTACAGAAGCAAATGTTATATTACGTTGTAGTGGAGTACAGTTGAATTAAATGTAGCATTTAATAGTGGTAACAGTGAAGTGGCTGTTGACTCAGAGAGCAGTGGATGAGACAATGGTTGGTTATAATGAAGCACAAGTTAGCACAGTGAGAGTTACGTAGTTATGCATCAGGAACAAGGGGAGGCAATCAATTAGCTGTGGAATACAGAATATATTTAGGATAGAGAGGTGAAAAGGTGTTGCTTACAATTGAAGCTGGAGAAGGCTCATATTGGAGTTAGAACATGAAGCTGCTGTGGTTAGAAGAGGCAGATGGCACACAATCTTGTGATGAGTTCCACGCCTAAGGGCCACGCCAAAGGGCCCTCTGGCGAGGCCCTCAGGCGCGGGCACGCCTTCAGCGTGCTGCTGCTTTTGAAGAAGAGTTCTGGTCCCCGATTGGGCTGGGGGAGGTGCGGGAGGAGCAAGCGTGCTCTGCCCTCAGTGCTGCAGTTTCGGTGGTGTCCGTAGTGGAAGAGGGACTATCCTGCCTTTCCTCTAAAGTATACATTTTAAGATCCTTAAGTCTGTCCTCATATACTTTATAATGAAGACCACTAACCATTTTAGTAACCACCCTCTGCACAGACTCCAACCTGTTTATATTCTTTTGAAGATGCGGTCTCCAGAATTGCACACAATACTCCAAATGAGGCAGCACCAGAGGCACTATCACCTCCTTGCTTCTGCTGGCCATTCCTCTCTCTATGCACCCAAGCATCATTCTAGCTTTTGCCATTGCCTTTTCTACCTCTTTAGCTGATAGAAAAAGCAGGTAAGCTGGTCAGGTTTCAATGTCGAGGATAAGATCAACTTCTCAATGTGCCATGGTCAAAGTTTTCAGCACTTTAAGCTCATGCATGGCGAAAAACAGTATAATTCTGTCTTTAAACCCCTTCATCAGCCATTTCTCAAGGTCAAAGAGTCCACAGCAACAGCAGAATTACCCATGTTTCCTGAATCTGAAGAGGCATATCAGCAGATTGCCTCAGTCCTGTAGAGTCTAGCATGGCTCTTCAAGGAAGATGAGCAATCCTTACATCGGGAATACTTTGAGGGTTGAGAATGCAAATCCTTGGTGTTCGACATCACACTCCAATGAACCTCTTCCCAAAGCTGATCATCATTGATCTTTGAGGCTGAAGACCAATGATGCTTCAGGGCAGTACTGGTGTGTAACCAATGTTGGAGTGGTCTACAGAAATTTGGCTCTGATTGAGCATGAGGACCCTTCAATGCCAATGCTGTGCCAGTGTCCGATGCAACTCCTGAGGCCATGAAGATCGATGCCAATAAATTGGACTTCTCAGCACCAAAAACACATTTTTGCTGCTTCTCTCAACTCTGAAGACCTCTTTTGTTGTCTGTAAAGCGTAGTTACTCATCTGTAACTGGTATTTTCCGGAGACAGTAGGAATCGGTCCACACATATGGGTGATCTCAGTGCCGATGGTACCCACGCGGAAATATCTCCCCCGCTTTCTAAGAAAGTCTTTGGGAGATGCAGCATGCATGCATGGTCCCCTTCCCACCCAAGGGTACCATCTTGTCTCAGTCTAATTACATAGCTAAGACAGCAAAAGTTAAAATATAGTAAAGAAGCAATTCCAAGGGGAGGAGGGAGAGTTGTGAGGATTGATTCCTGCTGTCCCGGAGAACACCTGTTACAGATGAGTAACTACGCTTTCTCCAGGAACAAGCAGGACATCAGAACTTACATATCGGACTCACGGTAACAGGCTACCGAGAACCTATACAAAATGCCACGGAGGCCAGAGAAGTGATCCATGATCTGCAACACTTAAGTCCTAAAGGAGAGACTCTCGCAAGACCCAGGGGTCTGGCAGAGAACCAGCACTCCGGTAGCCTGAACACAGAAGAGTCGGAGGGTGGGAGTTGCCTACACCCTGAAGATTACAGAGTATGGCCTAGCAAAAGGTGCTGTCCCACTGGAACTCCCTCTCCAGGCTGAGCTGCGAAGGTATGGATCAAAGATCAGGTGGACGCCCGGCAAATTTCCCTCACCAGTATGGAACTCAGATTTGCCACGGAAGTAAACATGGCCCTGACGCAGTGTGCCATAACCCATTGGTCTAGTGAGATCCCAGCCTGCTCATAAGCAAGGGCTATGCAGTCTGCCACCCAAGTGGACGAAGTTTGTTTAGTCAATGGAAGCCCCAGATGACTGGGGCTATAGGAGACAAAGAGCTGATCCGTTTTGCGGTGGCCCTGAGTCCATTGCAGATTAACACTAGACACCCCAAAGAGCGTCAACTGACGCAAATGCATCTTCGAAGTTGTCAACTGACGCAAATGCACCACTGCTAGAACCATGTCAGTCATGTTCCATGACTGTTAGAAAGGTCAAGATGTTCAAATATGTGCATCGAAAATTAATGACAGATACATCACCTAGCGGGAAAATGAATTTATACCTAGAAGCCCCAAAGTACGTCAATTGACGCACTCAATTGTCTTGGATGCGTCAATTGATGTACTTTGGGGCTTCTAGGTATAAATTCATGTTCCCACTAGGTGGCACATCTCAATCACTGCTTAAAGTTTTACTCTGACATTACAAACAATAAACACACGATGACGTCATGTAATGACGTCACATACTGCACATATTTAACAAATAAGTAACTTCACATTAATTCAAATCTGCATTTCATGCTAAACGCAGTCATCGTGATAATGTGTCAATTGACGCACTTTGGGGTTTCTACGTAAAATTCCTTTTGGGGCTTCTAGTGTTAAAGGACAGGACCCTTTTACAATCCAAGTATGGAGGAGAGTCTCCACCTTACCGGCATGAGGCCTTCGGAAGAAATTCAGGAGCACCACCTCTTGATTGATGTGGAACGGGGACACTACCTTCGGCAGAAACTTGGGGTGTATGCTGAGCTCCACGCTGTTCTTGTAGAATCTCATGTAGGGAGGCTCTGCCACAGAGCCTGAGCTCGCTGACCCTGCGAGCTGATGCGAGTCCTATGAAAAAGACAACCTTCCAGGAGAGGTACTGCAAGTGGAAGGTAGCCAAGAGCTCAAATGTTGGCTTAATAAGCTGCGAGAGCACCACGTTGAGATCCCATTCTGCAGCTGGTGGGTGGATGGGGAGTTGGGATAGCATGAGGCCCTGCAGGAACCTTAATAGAAGGGGCTGAGCAAAGAGAGGTTTTCCCTGAATGGCATAGTGATGCACTGCAAGTTGGACTTTAGTCCTACCTGAGACAGTTGGAGTAGGTACTGGAGTACCATCTGAACCAAGCAGGAGAATGAGTTTGCCTACTTCTCAGCGTATCAGACCAAGAAGAGATGCCTCGTGGATGCCTTGTGGGAGACTAGAAGGACCTCTTCCACGTCCCGTGGGAGTTTGAAGGGAGCCAGGGCTACCCTTTCAGCAGCCAAGCGGTAAATGACAGGGACCCCAAGTTGGGGTGCAAGAGAGCCCTTCTCCTATGATAGCAGTCCTGCAGCATGGCCAAGGGAAATCGGCAACTCTCCCAACAGGCGGAGAAGCAGCAGGAACGATGGTTGCCTGGGCCACCGAGGGGCTATCAGTACCAATGATACCATGTTGCGCTGGACCTTGAAGAGGGTCTTGGCGACCAGTGGAGTAGGCAGGAAGGTGCAAAGGCAGCTTTCTGTCCATGGAATGAGGAACACGTCCGCTGCCTCCCGGGATGGGTGCAGCTGGGGGGAGCAGTAATGGGGCAACTATGTGTTGTCGAGGCTGACAAACAGATCCCACTGGAGGGATGCCCCAGAGTCGAAACAGCTGGGAGACCACCCTGTGATCCAGGTACTACTCATGCGACTAGAGGACTCTGCTCAGCTTGTCTGCCAGGGCATTGTTCTGGCCTGGGAGGCAGACCGCCCTTAAGAGCCTTCCTGTTGCGTGTCATATATGAGCAGAGGGCTACTGCCTCCTGGCAGAGGAAGTACGACCCTGTGCCCCCTTGCTTGTTCACATAGAATACTGCAACCTCGTTGTCGGTCTGGATTAGCACTACTGGTGCTGCAGACGGTGTCAGAAGGCTCGGAGAGCCAGGAATATCACTCAGAGCTCCAGAAGGTTGATCTGCAGCTGGCATTCCATCTAGAACCAACTGCCTTGTGTGTGCTCCCCAGCCCAGCAGGGAGGCATCTGTGGTGTGGACCCTGTGGGGGGTGTGGCCTGCAGGTGGTGGGGGATCTACCACCAATCAAGCGAGTCTGCCAGCTGGCAGGTCACTCTCACCCTGTCTCGGAGCCTGCCTGTGGCTTGTGTCCACTGAGAATGAAGGCACTACTGGGCTGCCCTCATGTATAGGCGGGCATATGGGGTCACGTGGACTGTAAAGCCCATGTAGCCCAATGGGCACAGGAGAAGCCGGGCAGGTAGTGACTGGTGGTGTTGTACCTCTGTGGCTAGACCCCCAAGGCGTTCTGACCATTCCCGAGGGAGGAAGGCCTTGGCCTGGAGAGAGTCTAGTTGAGCCCCTATGAACTCCAAGGACTGAGCCTGGGGGAGGTGAGACTTAGGGTTTGTCATCAACTTCCCCAAGTGCTGCAGGGTATGGATGGTGTGCTTGGTAACGTGGTGCACCTCTGCAGCTGTGCCTCCCTTTATCAACCAGTCATCCAGGTAGGGAAAGATGAAGGCCCCTTGGAGACGAAGGTGGGCTGAAATCGCCGCTAGGCACTTGGTGAAGATCCTTGCCGTTGAGGCCAGTCGAAAGGGCAGCACCCTGTATTGGTAGTGACCTCCTCCCACCATGAAGCGGAGGTATTTTCAGTGGTTGGGATGGATCAGAATGTGTATATAGGCATCCTTCAGGAGCATACCCAATCTCCCTGCTAGAGATATGGCAGCAGTGTTCCAAGGGAGAGCATCTTGAAATTCTCCCTTACCATAAATCTGTTCAGATCCCCCAGGTCCAAGATGGGCCTGAGGCTCCCTGTTCGTTTGGGAATGAAGAAATATCTTGAGCAGAAGCCAGTGCCCCAGAGATGCTTGGGCACTGGGTCCACTGCCTTCTCCTTCAAGAGACCTGCGACTCGGTGAGGAGCAGAGTCTGCTGGAGGAGAGATCTTACGGGCTCTCCTGGAAAGTATGAGGGTGGCGCCCGTTGCAGGTGGAGGAGGTAGCCCTCCTTAACCATATTCAGTACCTAGGAATCGGTGGTGATGGTGGACCACCTGTGGGCAAACAGGGCCAAACACCCCCTATGGGCTGTTGGGGATCTCCTAGGGAAGAGGAGGTCATGTCCAAGGAGTCAAAAGATCCTCCCAGGATGAGCTGGAGCTGGTGTTTGGGAGTGTTTTGTTGGCGAGGGCCATGCCCTTGCTCTCTGTGGTGTTGGCCTTGCTACAGGGCCGAGGTGGTTTGGAACCGCGGGGCTGAGGTGGTTTGGAACTGTGAGGCACTGCCAAACCCTTCCTTTTTCCTCAGGCAGAAGGGCTTCTTTCCCGGGACCTTCTTACAGAGTGTGGCAAGGTATTTTTATAGAGTATGGTCCTTGTCAGGAATTCAGTCTCTATTTCAGCCGCTTTGTTAGCCATGGGTTTCCCGAAGAGATTCTCTCAGATACAGAGGACATCGATAAGTTTGTCCTGAACCCATTGTTCGAGGTCAGATGATTGCAGTCATGCCTGGCGTCGAGCCACAAAACCCGCGGTGGCTACCCTGGCTGAGGACTTGAAGCTGTCATAAGCTGCTTGGGATCAAAACTTTGAGCATTCCTTGACCGCCGAGTGCAGAGATTTGAACAGCTAAATGGGTTCCCCATCAAGGCCTGCTGAGAAACCGGTGAGCTCCCTCGTCATTTCCTTGAGGTGTATGCCAATGTACAGTTGGTAGGATTGGACTCTGCATGCAAGCATTGAGCCCTGGAAAACCTTTTGGCTGAGGGCATCGAGGGTCTGGGCCTCCCTGCAAGGGGGCACCGAGGAATGAGTCTTTTGACTCTTGAGTCTGAGCATCACAGACTCAACGACCACCAAGTTGTAGGGAAGTTGAGTCTTCTGGAACCCAGGGCTTCGGCAGACTTGGTACATAGAGTCGAGTCACCTGCTGACAATGGGCACCAATGTTGGTGTCTCCCAAATACAGAGGAGGTGGCACTCGAGAATCGGAGGAACAGGCACAGGAGGGGACTTGTACTGGAGAATCTCTAGTTCCTCCATGCAGGGATCCTCTTTGGACTCAATGGTGAATGGCTTAGCTTTGTCCCATACAAAGTTGAGGAAAGTGACGTCCTCTGGTGGGGAACGGTGCCAGGACACCAGGGGAGACTGGTCTGAGGGCATGTCTTGGTGTCACCGAGTGTCTGGGGACTCCTCGTCCTCTGTATCCCATTCCAACTCAAAGTCGGAGGACGAGTTCGAGGACCTGTGGTCCGAACCGCATGCACTCACTAGAGGACCTGTGCCCCAAGGAATGGAACCGGAACCTTGTTTGATGCCGATGGATCTCTCGAAGCTGGCGGCGCTTGATGATTGGCTTGATCTCTGGGGAAGCGCTCGATGTCGAGGGCCCCGTCATCGGGGCAGATGAACTGGAACAGGACATAAAATACCCACTGCAAGGCCATAAGGGCAAATATACTGCTCTCTAAAGCCACCATCCTGGTCTCCATGCCAGTTGGCACCGCAGCCTTCAATTCAGGCACCAAGGGCATTGGGCCCCGACATCAGATCTGTCAAGGAGTCGTCCTCGACAAGGATGGCTTTGGGTGTCCGAGGCCAGTCACCACATACCAGCGATTCCTTCTTGGGCAGCTTGTGAGGCCAAAGCCAAGGCTGCTCCAGCTCCGACCCTGCAGACTCACGCCAGGGACTGCAGGACCTGGAATGGGATTTTGCCTTCTTCCCGGATCTGTCCTTTGAGGTGGTCTTCGAGGGTTATGACTTCTCGCATTCCACCTCTGGGGATTTCCTCTCAGAGGAACTGTGGCCATGGGACTCCGAGGCAGCCTGGGCCTTGAGGAGCACCGAGGTAATGGAGGGGACCCCGGAGCGGGATGTCGTCGGAGACTTCAGTGCAAAGTTGGACTTGTGAAGGAACTGTTCCTGCTGCAGATGATGGCTCTTGATGGCCTTTGTGGTGATGGTCCTGCAGTCCAAGTTGTTGTGCTCAGGACCAAGGCAGAGGAAGCAGCAGTCATGTGGGTCAATGCGGGACATTATCTTACTGCACCGATCACATTTCTTGAAGCTGCTGAAGGCCATTGGGAAAAAGAGGGCCCTGCCACCTGGCAAGGGTCCGAGGCCTGCAGCACAAAAAGGGGTGCAAAGCACCAGTCAAGGGATATCTCGAGAAAAAACAAAAAAACAAAGCAACAAGTCTGAGGAGCGATGCCGAGGCGAGCTGGCTCGGGAGCGGGAAATGAACTGGTATGCGTACCAGATAAAAACAGGATAAAAAATACCCCACACTTTTTCCAGGGCGAACTGGACAGATGTCCAGAGGGCTCAACGGAAAAAAGGAGACTGAGGTAAGACGGCACCCTTGGGCAGGAAGGGGTACACGCATGCCTGGGTACATCTCCCAAAGGCTCTCTCTGAAAGCTGGGAAGATGCATCCCTGTGGGCTCCATTGGCGCCGACGTCACCCATATGTGAGGGCTGAATTCCTGCTTCTTCCCAGAGAAGCACAAAAGATACTGGGTGCACTTTTTAATCCCAATGGCAAGTTTCTGGGACATATAGTCCAGAAAAATAGCAGCTGTGAAATCAAATGACTCAATGCTGAAAGTATAAAAATACTCAATGTGGCCGATAAATACGTCCTATAGCAGCCATGTGAAAAAAATAAAAGAAACCTAAAAACGACTGAAAACCCTAATAAGAGCAGCTAAGAGAACCCTACACATGGCAAGCAATAGCAAGGCCAGGAAAACAAAAACAAATACAAACTTACAAATACTGAAATACGTAAGCAAGAATGGAGAGATGCGAAGAGACCAAAATGTCCGTAGGGCTCTGCAGCTAAAGAAGACCGAGTAGAATGGTGCATGAATGGCAGGCAGGAAGATGCACACATGCGCAGTAGAACTCTTTGAAAAGCTTCTGAAAGAAGCTGAAAAAGCTTCCCGCACGAGGGCTCTGTCAGTGACATCAACCATATGTAAGCACTTATCCTGCTTTCTAAAGAGAAAAAGTATTTGATGTCGGAACCACTAGATGGCAGTTAATGTCCAATATCTCCTAAAAAAAAAGTGGTTAATAACATAGCTTTGGACTGTATATGCACACACATCTAACATATAAAAGAATCAAATAAAACAAGACCAATTAAAAAAGGAAATTGTATAAAAACTAGGACATTGTCAGGACATAATTACTTACCACTAAATTTTTGTGGGAGCTTGTGCCATGAAAGAGTTTCCTCTCGAAGCACAGCACTTCTTTTTATTATTTTTAAAAGGGAATTAACCCTCACCACAAACCAAGGGAAAATTGAAAATCTCCCCCAGGAAAATGAAGGTATGTATACTATGGAGTGGAGGAAAACCCAGTACTTGGCTGTCAGGTGAAAACACTTCATCTTAACCACCTTACCCTCCCCTCCCCTCCCCCCCTTCCCGTGCTCACCTGCAGTCCACCCGTTCCTCTGCCTTCTTTTTCGCTGGTCCCACCCTCTGGAACGCCCTTCCACCCTCCCTCCGTCTAGAACCTCAATACATTACATTCAAACAGAATTTAAAAACGCACCCGTTATCTCTAGCTTTTAATGTTCCCTCCCCTTTTGTGTGATCTACGCTTTCCCCTACCTCCTGTTTCTCCCTAGGCCTATTCTTTCCTATGTTTTGTCTTGTTTTTCTTAAATTCTTCCACTGTCCTGTAAGATATTGTACATTTCTTTTCCTTTTCGTTGGCTATTAGCCTTCTTTTATTGAATTTTATTGTGCACCGCCTTGGTTAATGTAGAAAGGCAGTTTTTATCAAATGAAATAAACATAAACATAAACATAGCTGCTACAGTCAAATGTCCGCACATGCCAACAAAAAGAGAACTGCAGCCGAAATCCAAGAGAGTCCCACCAGAAGTTCTTTCTTCTCAGTGAGCATCCAACCTGTGCTCTCCGGATTCAACGTTCACTTCAAACAGAGCTGCCCTTACAGCAACACCTGCCATGTCAATCCATTCCTCCTTCAATCCCAGCGAAACATGAAGTGACACAACGCTGTGTTTCAGGCCGTAGAACCTCCAGGCCCTTCTTCAAACTGGTTATGTAGTTAAGATGTCACAACGTTTTCCCTTCATTATAAAGTAAACCAAGATCATGTGGTGTTCAAACTCTATCTGGCATGTTAATTGAGTAGCCGATTCAATGGCGTCTGAAACTTCTGACACTTTTTCCAAATACCTCCACTTATGCGTTTTCTGAGGATGCGCTTAATCAGCTGGTACAACGTCCCCTGTTATTTGATAAAGCGTAGTTACTCACCTGTAACAGGTGTTCTCCAGGAGCAGCAGGAATCAGTCCTCACATATGGGTGACGTCGGCGCCGACGGAGCCCTCGCGGAGCAATTTTCCCCAGCTTTCAAAGAAAGCCTTTGGGAATTACAGCGCGCATGCGCGGTCTCCTTCCCGCCCAAGGGTGCCATCTTAGCCAGTCTGATGACATAGCTAAAAGACAGCATAAAAATTTGCAAAAAAACTTAAGCAGATGATTGCAACTCCAAGGGGAGGAGGGAGGGTTGTGAGGACTGATTCCTGCTGCTCCTGGAGAACACCTGTTACAGGTGAGTAACTACGCTTTCTCCAGGACCAAGTAGGAAATCAGTCCTCACATATGGGACTCCCAAGCTTAAGGCTACCAGAGACCCTAAGCAGAAAAATGAGCTCCCTCTAGCTCAGCGGCACAGAAGGAAGGAATCTTCACTGAATTATTCCGGGATGGAGGGTAGGAGTTGCTCAAACCTCGAAGAGATTTCGGAGGACTGCCTGTCCGAAAGCACTGTCCCTGCGGGACTCCCTCTCGAGACAGTAATGGACCGCAAACGTCTGGCTCGAAGACCAAGTAGCGGCCCGGCAGATGTCTGCCAGTGGAACAGAGCGGAGGTAAGCCACTGACATAGCCTTCGCCCGAACACAATGAGCCGTGACTCGACTTTCTAACGAGAGTCCGGCTGCCCCATAAGCCCAAGCGATACAGTCAGCAACCCAGATGGACAGAGTACGCTTGGAGACCGGGAGACCCAATTTATTGGGGTCAAAAGACACAAAAAGCTGAGCAGCTTTACAGTAGAAGTTCAATGCCCTTCTACAGTCCAGGGTATGTAGGACCATTTCAGCTCGGCTGGAGTGTGGCCTGGGAAAGAAGGTCGGAAGTACCACCTCCTGATTGATGTGAAAAGGGGAGACCACTTTTGGAAGAAATTTTGGGTGAGTCCGTAGGACTACCCTATTTTTGTAGAACGGAGTGTAAGGGGGATCAGACACGAGGGCCTGCAATTCACTTACGCGTCTAGCGGAAGTGAGGGCTATCAGGAATAAAGTTTTCCAAGAAAGGAAACGGAGAGAACAGGTAGCCATAGGTTCAAAAGGCTGACAGGTGATCCGCTGTAAAACCACATTCAGATCCCAGTCAGGAGCTGGCGGGCGCAGAGGTGGTTTAAGTAGAAGGAGACCTTGGAGAAACCTCGCTACGAGAGGGTCGCTGGAAAGAGGTCTGCCGTCCACCGGCACATGATGTGCTGAAAGAGCACTGAGGTGAACTTTGACGGAGTTGGACTTAAGTCCCAGATTAGAGAGGTAGAGCAAGTACTGCAAGATCACCGACACCGAGCAGGAGAAGGGATCCTGAGACTGCTGGGCACACCAAACGGAATAGCGACGCCATTTAAGGGCGTAGCATTTGCGGGTAGAAGGTCGCCGAGAAGCTAGGACGACCTCTTCCACCTCTGCCGGCAGGAGAAGGGGAGCAAGGACTACCCTTTCAGCAGCCAGGCCATTAGATTGAGAGATCTGAGGTTGGGGTGTAGCAGGGACCCCTGATCCTGTGTTAGGAGATCCGGTTGAAACCCCAGAGGGAACGGATCCTCTACCGCTAATTGCAGCAGGAGTGGAAACCACGGCTGTCTGGGCCAGCGAGGGGCCACCAGGATCATGGAAGCTTTGTCTCGGAGAACCTTGAAAAGAGTTCGAGAGACTAGCGGGATGGGAGGAAAAGCATACAGAAGGCTCTCCGACCATGAGAGTAGAAAAGCATCTGCCGCTACTCGAAGGGGATGTGGCTGACGAGAGCAGAAGCGAGGAAGTTGCCGGTTGAGAGGACTGGCAAAGAGATCCATCGTGGGGAGTCCCCACTTTAGAAAAAGTTTCTGATCTACCAAGGGATCCAGACGCCACTCGTGCGGCTGGAGTATCCTGCTGAGTTTGTCCGCCAGGCAATTTTCTTGGCCTGGGAGATAAACTGCCTTGAGAAGAATGCTGTGACTGACGGCCCAAGAGCAGAGCTTCTGAGCTTCTCGGCAGAGAAGGAAGGAGCCCATGCCCCCCTGTTTGTTCACGTAGAACATGGCAACTTGATTGTCCGTCTGGACAAGGACGGACTGGTGAGAGGTCAGGTGGGAGAAAGCCTTGAGCGCCAGACGGATTGCTCTGAGCTCCAGGAAGATGATCTGCTGAGCAGACTCCCACGCGGTCCAGAGACCTTGAGTACATGCCCCTTGGCAATGTGCTCCCCAACCCAGGAGGGAAGCATCGGTCGTCAGCACTTGAGCCGGCTGAGGTGACTGAAAAGGCATTCCGAGCACCAGGTTCGGCCGACGAAGCCACCACTGCAGAGAAGAGGCCAGCGGCCCGGAGATGCGCACTAAGTCGGCTAGTCCGCCGGTGGCTTGTTGCCACTGCTTGCGAAGGCACCATTGAGCAGGCCGCATATTCAGGCGGGCATTGGGGGTCACGTGGACGGTGGAAGCCATATGGCCGAGTAGTCTCAGGAAGCGCCTGGCGGAAACCAGGGACTGCTGCGAAAACGGCCGGCTAGGTCCATGAGCCGTTGAGCCCTGTCGAGAGGCAGGAAAGCTCGCGCCTGAGGAGTGTGCAGTCTTGCGCCGATGAACTCGAGATCCTGTGAGGGGAGCAAAGTGGACTTTGCGAAGTTTATGACAAAGCCCAAGTACTGCAGAAGAGTCACCGTGCGGTGTGTGGCATTGGTGACTTCCGGAGAGGACGATGCTCTGATGAGCCAGTCGTCGAGGTACGGAAAGACAGAGGCCGTGAAGCCGGAGATAGGCCGCCACCACCGCGAGACATTTTCTGAAGACTCGCGGTGCGGAGGATAGGCCAAAGGGCAGTACTCTGTACTGGTAATGATTTCCTGCCACCACAAACCTTAGGTATTGGCGGTGGCTTGGGTGGATGAGGATGTGCGTGTAGGCATCCTTTAGATCCAAGGAGCATAGCCAATCTCCCTGCTGGAGGTAGGGCAGAAGGATTCCAAGGGTAAGCATCTTGAACTTTTCCTGCACGAGGAACTTGTTGAGGTTGCGCAAGTCCAGGATGGGTCTGAGGCCTCCTGTCCTTTTTGGTATTAGGAAATACCGGGAATAAAAGCCTTGACCTCTCAGGTGGTGGGGCACCGGTTCCACAGCCTGCTCCTGAAGAAGACTTGCTAACTCCTGAAGGAGTAAGTCCCTGTGTAGAGGGAGTCGTGGAGGTTCTCCCGGGAAATAAGAGGGAGGGACCTGGTGGAAGTGGAGAAGATAGCCTTCTCTTACGACTTGAAGCACCCAGGCATCTGAAGTGATGTTGGACCACCTGTGGGCGAAGTGAACCAGCCGGCCTCCGGTGCTGGGAGGAGCCAGCTGAGGGGGAGAGGCTATGCTGATGAAGTCAAAAACCCCCACCCTGCTGAGCAGGGGCTGGTGGTGCAGGCTTGGGGGCTTGCTGCCTACGGGACCCGTTACCCCGTCCCTTGGCCTGCTGGCCCTGTTGGGGAGCTGCGGAGGCCTGATATTGAGGGTAGTGTTTATAGGCAGCCGCCTTTCTCGGGTAAAAGGACTTCTTTCCCGAGCCCTTCTTTTTCTGGGAAGGGGCGGAGGTCTTCCTAGAAAGCCTAGTCCTGGTGAGAGTCTCCGTCTCGATTTGTGCAGCCTCTTCAGCCATGGGCTTGCCAAAGAGGTTCTCACTTCGGCAGGGGACATCGACCAACTTGTCCTGCACCCAGGGTTAAAGGTCAGACGACTGAAGCCAAGCCTGTCGGCGGGCACCGATGCCGGCTGCGGCCACTCGAGCCAATGCTTCAAAGCCATCATAGGCTGCTTGGGACATGAATTTGGAGCATTCCCGAATACCAGTTGTCAAGGCCAGGAACCTCCGCAAAGGTTCCTCGGATAGTCCAGCGGAGAATCCGGCTATCTCTTTAGCCAGGTCTCGGAGATACATGCCCATGTAGAGCTGGTAGGTCTGGACACGACAAGCAAGCATAGAGCCCTGGAAACACTTCTTACCAAGGCCATCCAGGTTACGGGCCTCCCTGCCAGGAGGCACCGAGGAGTGCATCTTTTGGCTCTTAAGCCTATGCATGGCCGATTCCACTACCATGGAATGGTGCGGCAGCTGTGCTTTTTGGAAGCCAGGACTCTTGCGGACTCGATAGATGGAATCGACCCGCTTGCTTAATACCGGCGACGAGGCCGGACTCTCCCACATGCGGAAGAGTAGTCGTTCCAGCATGGGAGGAACCGGTACAGTAAAGTGTTCCCTGGCGGGAGAGTCATACTGAAGGGCGTCGAGCTCTTCGGCTCGAGGCTCCTCCTCAGGATCCGCAGGGAAGGCCAAAGCCTTGGCCATATCCCTGACGAAGTCCGAGAACCGGGCATCCTCCGGAGGGGACTGCTTCCGAGGTTCGGACTCAGGTGAGTCCGAGGGGACACACCGAGTCCGAAACGAATCAGGTGACTCTTCCTCTTCAGACTCCCAGGCCGACTCCGAGGAGGAATCGGTGGGGTCGGCTCGGGCAGGCGGAGGCGTCGGCCGCCCCGACACCGAGGGAGTCGGCGTCGACGACCTCGGTCCCGAACGGGAGGCCGAGGGTGACCTCGACCGAGGATCGACTCGAGTTCGCATGGACTCGAGGATCGGCTCGGTCTCCGGGGTCGACTTAGACGTCGACGTCCCGGCGGTCGGGACAGTGGCGCCAGCGAGGCTAGCGATCAGTGCCCGCTGCTGGTCCATGAAGGCAGATAGTCTGCTCTCCAAGGCCGTCAACCTGAGTCCGACCTCAGGTGACCAAGCAGCCCCCGACTCGGGCCCCGACAGCATCGGGCCCGACGTCGGACCTCTCGGAGGCGAGTCAAGGAGGACTACAGGACTTACCCGAGCAGGCAACTCCGACTCCAGACGAGGTCGCTTCGGGAGGTGCTCCTTCTCCAAAGACCCGGGACGGCTATCGGGGCTATGCGACCTGGCCCTCGCGGAGCCAGGAGCGTCCACCGACGCCGCCCTCGCGGGTTTTACCTTCCGTCGATGGTCTCCGGAGGGAGAACCCCTGTCGGAGGAGCTTCGGCGATGGTCAGAGCTGGAACCTCTGGACGCCGAGGCCTCCGACAAGGTCCGGGTACGGCCGGGGTCAGCGAAGATTCTTTCCCGCTGGTGCCGCCGACTCCTTAACGCTTTGGAGGACATTTTGCCACAGGCCCCACAGATCAGTTCTTCGTGTTCCGGGCCCAGGCAACGGAGGCAATTATCGTGTGCGTCAGTGAGTGACATGTTTCTGTCACACTGAACACACCGCTTGAAACTGACCAAAAATCAGAAAAACCGAAAAATAAGAGAAGGACTCGCAACGGCGTCGCGAGTCCGGGCAGGAAAAAGACCGGCGTCGAACCGAAGGGAAAAAGAGAAATAAATCACTAAAATCAACTTTTTCAGCGGGGACACGACGGGTACGTCTGTAGGGCTCCGCGGAAAAAAGAAGACTGGCTAAGATGGCACCCTTGGGCGGGAAGGAGACCGCGCATGCACGCTGCAATTCCCAAAGGCTTTCTTTGAAAGCTGGGGAAAATTGCTCCGCGAGGGCTCCGTCGGCGCCGACGTCACCCATATGTGAGGACTGACTTCCTGCTTGGTCCTGGAGAATCTGTCCTCTATCCCTCAAAGTGATACCTCTTCATCTTGGAGCGACTTTCAGAATCTACACAAGAAATTAATTAGGGTTCAGTTGCATACAGCAACTATGGCCCAATAACTGAAACAACGGATGATTCCTCGGGGCCTGCGCTTGTTAAAAACACCACATATGTTTCAGGACAAGAAATTTCATGTTACTTGAAACAGCATTTTAAACAAATGTGGGTTGGATTTAATAGCGCTATTAATAGAACGTCTCACTGAAGAGGAGGCTTCCATTAAGGAGCAATTAACACCATTAGAGGATCAATTGAAACAGACCAAATCAATGGAGAAATTTCAGACGGAATGGAAGGACAGAGTAGTTACTCACCTGTAACAGGTGTTCTCCAGGAGCAGCAGTAATCAGTCCTCACATATGGGTGACACTGACGTCGATGGAGCCCTTGCGGAGCATTTCCTCAGCTTTCCATGAAAGCCTTTGGGAATGCAGGCACGCATGCGCGGTTCCCTTCCCGTCTAAAGGTGCCATCTTGCTCAGTCAAATGACATAGCTAAAAACAGCACACAAAAAAGTAAAAATACAACTATATACAACTGCAACTCCCAGGGGAGGAGGGAGGGTTGTGAGGACTGATTCCTGCTGCTCCTGGAGAACACCTGTTACAGGTGAGTAACTACTCTTTCACCAGGACCAAGCAGGAAGTCAGTCCTCACATATGGGTGACTCCCTAGCTCTGTACTACCAAGGAACCCAGGCTGAACAAGAGAACTCCCTCTAGTCCCAGCATCAAAGAAAGGCTTTTCACTGACAGAATCTCCACCGGTAGCACAACGGAGGGCTGGAGGGCAGGAGTTGCCTAAACCTCAAAGAGATTCCGGAGTACTGCCTGGCCAAAAGCACTGTCCCTACGGGACCTCCCTCTCCAGACAGTAATGGGCCGCAAAAGTCTGGCTTGAGGACCAAGTTGCAGCCCTGCAGATGTGTACCAACGGTGCAGAGCGGAGATGAGCCACTGAGGCAGCCATTGCCCTGACACGATGGGCCGTGACCCGACCCTGCAAAGGAAGGTCAGCCGCCCTGTAAGCACAGGTGATACAGTCAGCCACCCAGGTGGACAAGGTACGCTTGGACACAGCTAACCCCAAATTATTAGGGTCAAAAGATATGAAGAGTTGAGTAGCCCTTCTATGTCCTTGCGTACGGTCAAGGTAGAAGGATAAGGCCCTCCTACAGTCCAGGGTATGCAGGACTGCTTCAGCCTGGCTTGCATGAGGCCTAGGGAAGAATGTTGGAAGAACCACCTCTTGGTTAAGGTGGAAGGAGGAGACAACTTTGGGGAGGAACTTTGGGTGAGCCCTAAGGACTACAATGTTCCTATAGAAGCGGGTGCAAAGCCTGTCACAGACTAGGGCCTGAAGCTCACTGAACCGTCTGGCCGAGGTTAAGGCTACTGGGAAGAGTGTCTTCCAGGAAAGGAAGCAGAGAGAACAAGTAGCCATCGGCTCAAAAGGTGGGCGAGTCAGTTGCTGCAAGACCACATTCAACTCCCACACAGGAGCAGGAGGACGGATTGGAGGTTTGAGCAAGAGCAAGCCTCTGAGAAACCGGGACACCAAGGGGTGAACCGATAGAGAATGTCCTTTCACCAGTGAGTGGTGAGCTGCTAGAGCTGAGAGGTGGACCCGAACAGAATTGGACTTAAGTCCTTGATTTGATAAGTGCAGTAGGTACTGAAGCACTACTAGAAAAACAGTGGGCAAAACTGAAAGGGGGTATTTTAAAGGCAACCAACCTTTTTGTTAAAATGGTAAATAAAGGCAAAAGGAACAGGAGACCGCTATGGTTTTCGAAGGAAGTAGCTGAAAAAGTGAAAAAAAAGAGGGAGGCCTTCATGAAATACAAGAGATCACAGAGAGAGGAAGACAGGCATCTGTATTTGGAAAAACTTAGAGAAGCTAGCAAAGTAGTCAAGAAGGCAAAGATTCAAAAGGAGGAGGAAATAGCCAATGCAATAAAATGGGGGGATAAGACATTTTTCAGATATATTAGTGAGACGAGGAAGGGCAAAAGTGGTATTGTCAGACTCAAGGGTGCAGCGGGGGAATATGTAGAAGCTGATAAGGATAAAGCGGAATTGCTTAACAAATATTTTTGTTCTGTGTTCACAGATGAAGAACCAGGAGCAGGACCTCAGAAAACACCCACAAATAAGAACAGAAGCGAGGGACATCTTGAACAATTTTCAGAAGATTGTGTTCGTGAGAAACTAGCTCAACTTAAAGTAGACAAAGCGATGGGACCGGATGGGATACACCCTAGAATACTGAGGGAACTTGGGGACGTTCTAGCACCTCCACTGACTGACCTTTTCAATGCCTCGTTGGAGTCGGGAGTGGTGCCAAAGGACTGGAGAGAGGCTCATGTGGTGCCTTTACACAAAAGCGGAAGTAAGGATGTGGTTGAAAACTACAGGCCGGTTAGTTTAACTTCAGTGGTGAGTAAATTATTGGAAACGCTGCTGAAAGAGAAAATAGTGAGGTTTCTGGAGTCCGGCGGATTACAGGATCCGAGGCAGCATGGATTCACCAGAGGCAGGTCTTGTCAGACAAATCTGACCGATTTCTTTGACTGGGTGACCAGGGAGTTGGACCGAGGGAGAGCTCTAGATGTGGTATATTTAGATTTCAGTAAAGCCTTTGACACTGTTCCTCACAGGCGACTTATAAACAAACTGAGCACCCTAGGGATGGACCCTAAAGTTACTGCTTGGGTTAGAAATTGGTTGGGTGGGAGGCGACAAAGAGTACAAGTAAATGGAGCTCACTCTGAGGAGAAGGATGTTACCAGTGGTGTGCCCCAGGGATCTGTCCTTGGTCCGATTCTTTTTAACATCTTTGTTAGTGATATAGCGGAAGGGCTGTCGGGTAAGGTTTGCCTCTTTGCGGATGATACCAAAATCTGTAATAGAGTAGACACCCAGGAAGGTGTAGATAACATGAGGAGGGATCTAGCTAAGCTTGAAGAATGGTCTAGAATTTGGCAGCTGGGATTTAATGTTAAAAAATGTAAGGTCATGCATTTGGACTGCAGCAATCCAAGGGAGCAATACAGTATAGGAGGTGAAGTACTTTTGTCCACTAAAGAAGAGCGGGACCTAGGCGTGGTTGTGTCTGATGATCTTAAAGTAGCTAAACAGGTAGAAAAGGCGACGGCAAAAGCTAGAAGGATGCTTGGGTGCATACGGAGAGGAATGGCTAGCAGAAAAAAGGAGGTGATAATACCTCTGTATAAGTCTTTGGTGCGACCTCATTTGGAGTATGGTGTGCAATTCTGGAGACCGCACCTAAAAAAGGATGTGAATAGGATGGAGTCGGTGCAGAGGGTTGCTACTAAAATGATTAATGGGCTTCATTATAAAGCATATGAGGACAGACTTAAGGATCTTAATATGTACACCTTAAAGGAAAGGCGGGATAGAGGTGATATGATTGAGATGTTTAAATACCTCCGTGGCATAAATGTTCAGGGAGAGAGCCTCTTTCAATTGAAAGCAAGTTCTGCTACGAGGGGACATGGTATGAGGGTGAAGGGAGATAGATTCAGGAGTGATATGCGGAAATATTTCTTTACGGAAAGAGTAGTGGATCCGTGGAATAGTCTCCCAGTGGAGGTGGTAGAGATGAGGACAGTAACTGAATTCAAAAAAGCATGGGACCAACACAGAGGATCTCTAAAGGTAGAAAGTGGACTGCTGTAGTTGTTGTTATGGAAGGACAGACTAGATGGGCCTTGTGGTCTTTTTCTGTCATCATGTTTCTATGTTTCTACTGGTACAGTACAGGAGAAAGGATCTTCTGTACGTAGCTGACACCACACAGAAAACCTTTTCCATTTCAGGGCATAGGTTTTCCTAGTGGACTGCTTTCTAGAGGCTAGGACAACCTCCTCAACTTCCTGAGGTAGGCCCCAGGGAGCCAAAACTACCCTTGCAGCCTCCATGCCATCAAATTGAGAGCTCTGAGATTTGGGTGCAGAAGGGAACCCTGATCCTGAGAGAGAAGGTCTGGCTGCAACCCCAGAGACAGTGGGGGATCAACTGCCAGCTGAAGCAGAAGTGAAAACCAAGGCTGTCTCGGCCAACTGGGAGCCACCAGCAGGACCGAGGCCTTGTCCTGAAGAATTTTGAACAGGGTTCAGGCCACCAGGTGCGTGGGAGGAAATGCATACAGGAGACCCTGGGACCAGGAAATCAGAAAAGCATCTGCCGCCAGTCACAGAGGATGTGGTTGCCTGGAACAGAACCTTGTCAGTTGTTTGTTTGAGGGACTGACAAACAGATCTATGGTTGGAAGTCCCCATTTCAGGAAAATCTTCTGAACCACCAAGGGATGGAGCTGCCATTCGTGGGGTTGCAGAATCCTGCTCAACCTGTCTGCCAGGTAGTTATCCTGGCCAGGCAGATATACTGCCTGGAGGAGCATGTTGTGCCGGAGAGCAAACAAGCAAAGGTCCTGCGCCTCCTGACAAAGGAGCCTGGACCCAGTTCCGCTCTGTTTGTTCACAAAAAACATGGCTACTTGGTTGCCTGTTTGAACTAGGACAGACTGATGAGCTAGTGTTTGAGAGAAAGTATTGGGGGCTAAACGAATAGCCCTGAGATCCAATAGATTGATCTGGTGTGTGGCCTCCCAAGGAGACCACAGGCCCTGGGTGAACTTGTCTAGACAATGAGCCCCCCAGCCTTGCAGGGAGGCATCCGTGGTCAACACCACTGTGAACCCAGGAATCTGAAAAGGCATCCCCTTGCAGTAGATTGGGTGGGTGCAGCCACCAGCGGAGGGAGTTCAGAAATTGTCTGGACACCCTTACTCTGTCTCTGAGGCTGCCTGTGGCCTGTGTCCACTGCGTTCGAAGGCACCATTGTGCAGGTCTCATATGGAGTCGAGCAGTGGGGGTCACAAGTACTGTCGAAGCCATGTGGCCAAGAACCCTCAGGCAGAGTCTGGCGGAGACCAGTGACCTGCTGAAAAACTGGTTTGCTACGTTGATCAGTCTTTGGGCTCTGTCTTCTGGCAAGAATGCCTTTGCCAGCAGAGAGTCCAACCTTGCTGCTATGAACTCCAAGTTCTGGGAGGGGAGCAAAGTGGACTTTGCAAAGTTTATTACAAACCCCAGGCTTTGAAGAAGAGCAATAGTTCTGAGGGTTACTGGTCTGGCCTCCTGGCACGTCTGACCCCTGATGAGCCAGTCGTCCAGATAGGGGAAGACAAAGATTCCCTGAATTCTCAGGTAGGCCGCCACCACTGCCAGGCATTTGGTAAAGACCCTGGGAGCGGAGGTAAGGCCAAAAGGCAATACTCCGTACTGATAATGGTTTCCTCCCACAATGAACCTGAGGTACTTTCTGTGGTCTGGATAAATAAGGATGTGAGTGTACGCATCCTTTAAATCTAAGGAGCATAGCCAATCTCCCTGCTGGAGGTAGGGCAGAAGTGTTCCAAGAGTAAGCATCTTGAACTTTTCCTTCTCTAGGAATTTGTTGAGATTTCTGAGGTCTAGAATAGTCCGAAGGCCACCGGTTCTTTTGGGTACAAGGAAATACCTGGAGTAGAACCCTTGACCTTGTAGGTGGGGAGGCACAGACTCCACTGCCCTGTCCACCAACAGACCTTGGAGCTCCTGAAGGAGAAGATCTGTGTGCAGGGGAGGCCTTGGAGGTTCCCCCGGAAAGTGTGGAGGAGGCAGCTGTTGGAAGTGTAGCAGATACCCTTGTGGACTATGCTTAGCACCCAACTGTCTCCAGTGATGAGTGGCCACTTGTGGGCAAACAGGGCGAGGCAAACTCCTGTGCAGGGTTGGGAGAGCAGGGACGGAGAGGCTATGCCTAAGGAGTCAAAAACCCCCACCCTGCTGAGTGGGAGCAGGGACCGTAGGTTTGGGAGTCCTCTGCCTACTGGGCCCATTACCCTGCCCCTTGGCCTGCTGACCCTGAGGGGGAGCCTGGGAGGCCTGGTACTGTGGGTACTGTTTGTAGGCAGTGTCCGTCCTCAGGTAAAAGGGCTTTTTACCCGAGCCCTTCTTTTTGTGAGAAGGGGCAGAAGTCTTTCTAGACAGCTTTGTCCTCGTGAAGTGCTCGGTTTCGAGCAGTGCGGCCTTCTCGGTCATGGGCTTGCCAAAAAGGTTCTCAACTCGGCAAGGGACATCAACCAACTTGTCCTGAACCCATGGCTCGAGGTCCGATGACTGCAGCCATGCCTGTCATCGAGCCGCGATGCCGGCTGCCGCAACACGGGCCGAAGCCTCGAAGCCATCGTAGGCAGCGTGGGACATAAACTTGGAGCATTCCCGTATCCCCGAGGACAAGGACTTCAACCTCTGCAAGGGTTCCCCGGAGAGACCTGCAGAGAACACGGCCAACTCCTTGGTCAGGTCCGGCAAGTACATGCCCATGTACAGCAAGCAAGCATCGAGCCCTGGAAGCACTTTCTACCAAACCCATCCAGGTTCCCGGCCTCCCTGCCAGGGGGCACCGCGGAGTGCATCTTCTGACTTTTCAGGCGATGCATGGTCGATTCCACCACCATGGAATGGTGTGGTAGCTGCGCCTTCTGAAATCCAGGGCTCTTTTGAAGTCGATAGATGGAATCGACCCGCTTGCTTAGAACCGGCGCCAAGGCCGGTGCCTCCCACATCCGGAAGAGGAGCCGTTCCAGCATCGGAGGAACCGGAACAGTAAAGGCCTCCTTCGGAGGAGAGTCGTACTTGTAGGGCCTCAAGCTCCTCAGCTCAAGGCTCCTCCTCGGGGTCCGCAGGGATAGCCAAAGCGGTGGCCATATCCAGGACGAACTCCGAGAACCGGGTATCCTCCGGAGGGGATCTACTCCGGGGCTCAGACTGCAGTGAGTCCGACGGGACAAACCGAGTCCGGAAGGTGTTGGGGGACTCCTCGTCCTCCATCTCCCAGGCGGATTCGTCCGATGAGGAATCTGGCTCCGACCACGCGGGGCCTGTGAGCACCCGCCCCGACGCCAAAGGCACTGGCGTCGACGCCCTCGGTCCCGAGTGGGAGGTCGAGGGAGACCGCGACCGAGGTCGACCTCGAGCCTTCATAGTCTCGAGTATCGGCTCGGTCTCCGGGGTCGACTTCGATTTCGATGTCCCGGTGGTCGGGGCGGATGCGCCAGACAGCCTGGCCATCAGCGCCCGCTGCTGTTCCATGAAGGCAGACAATCTGCACTGCAAGGCTGTCAGCCTGAGACCCAGCTCAGGAGACTCAGCAGCCACCGACTCGGGCCTCGGCGGCACCGGGCCCGACGTCGGCTCTCTGGGAGGAGAGTCCACGAGGACTACAGGACTTACGTGTCCAGCAGACTCCGGCTCCACACGGGGTACTTTTGGAGGCCTCTCCTGTTCCACAGGCCCGGGGCGGCTGTCGGGGGGTCTGAGACCTAGCTCTCGAGGAGCCAGGGACCTCCTCCGCCGAAGCCCTCGCGAGCCGCTTCTTCCTCTTTCATTCCCGGTCGGGGGACCCCCTGACCGAGGAGCCCCGACAGCGCTCGGGATCAGACTCCCGAGATGTCGAAGCCTCAGACGAGGTCCGGGCCCGGCCGGAGGCCGAGTCAGAGAAAAGCCTTTCCTTTTGGTGCTGACGACTTCGAAGCACCTTGGAAGACATCTTTCCACATGGTCCACAGAACTTAGGAACGTGGTCAGGACCCAGGCACCAGTCGTGTGTGTCGGTGAGAGACATTAGTTTCTTACACCGATCACACTTTTTGAAACCATTGGAAGCCATCGGGGAAAAAAAGAGTCCCCGCGAGGTCAGAGGACCGGCCTTCCAGGGAAAAAGAAAAAAAGGGCGTGAATGCCAGCCACGAAGAGCAAAAACCGAAAAAATAAGATCGGGCTCGATACCGGTGCACCAAACCCGGCGGGAGGGGAACCGGCGTCGAACCGGAGAAAAAATAGCAAAGGAATCGCGAAAAAATCCAACTATTTTCCGGGAGGACTAGGACACATGTCCGACGGGCTTCACGGAAAAAGAGAGACTGAGCAAGATGGCATCTTTAGGCAGGAAGGGAACCGCGCATGCGTGCCTACATTCTCAAATGCTTTCATGGAAAGCTGGGGAAATGCTCCGCAAGGGCTCCATCGACGTCGATGTCACCCATATGAGGACTGACTTCCTGCTTGGTCCTGGAGAATATGAGACTCAGTTGTTGCAATTTAAGGACTCTGTTAAGCAAATGATGATCAAGAAATTTTTGCGAGATACAACAGATTATGAAAAAGACCAGGTTTATATGTGGCATTGTCAATCACGGGAAAATAGAAGTCAGCACAATCAGGTAAAGGGGATGGAAGGATACTCCTATGAAGAGAGGCTAAAAAAGGTTAGGGCTCTTCAACCTGGAAAAGAGACGGCTGAGAGGAGATATGATAGAGGTCTATAAATTAATGAATGGAGTGGAACGGGTAAACGTAGATCGATTGGGCCTGGCACTGTTCAATGTATTTGTGAGTGATATTGCTGAAGGACTGAATGGAAAAGTCTTTTTTTGCAGACGACACAAAAATTTGCAACAGAGTGGACTCCCCCGAGGGAGTGGTTAACATGAGGAAAGATCTACAAAAGCTGGAAAACTGGTCTAATGCTTGGCAACTACTATTTAATGCAAAAAAGTGCAGTGTCATGCACTTGGGTAGCAGAAATCCAAGAGAAATGTACACGATAGGGGGCGAGAGGTTGGTATGCACGGTTCAGGAGAAAGACCTTGGTGTGATTATCTCTGATGATCTCAAGGTGGCAAAACAGTGCGACAAGACAGTGGCAAAAGCCAGGAGGATGTTGGGCTGCATACAAAGAGGGACTACCAGCAGAAGGGAAGAGGTACTTATGCCACTGTATAAGTCACTGGTGAGGCCTCACTTGGAATACTGTGTTCAGTTTTGGAGACCGTATCTTGCAAAAGATGTAAAAAGACTGGAAACTGTTCAGAGAAAAGCGACCAAAATGATTTGGAGCCTGCGTCAGGAGCCTTATGAGAAGAGACTTGAAGACCTAAATATGTACACTTTGGAGGAGAGGAGGGACTGGGGAGATATGATTCAGACCATTAAATACTTAAAGAGAAATGATGAACAAACAAACCTCTTCCAAAGACGGGGAAGCTGTAAAACTAGAGGGCATAACATGAAGCTGCAAGGTGGTAAATTGAAAGGCAATGTCAGGAAATATTTTTTCACTGAAAGGGTGGTGGATGCTTGGAATGTCCTCCCGATGGAAGTGGTGGGGGCAAACACGGTGACGGAATTCAAAAAGGCATGAGACAAACACAGTGGATCCCTTTACAGCAATAGGATAAAAACAAGATAAACGGTACCATCTAACTTCTGAACCATATAACGTCTCAACAAATAGGGGTGTCCTACATGGAGTGGTGGGTTTACCCCTAAACAAAGACATGGGGAGGGGTGGCCTGCACAGAGCGACAGGTGCTCCTACTCTTGCCATCTTGCTGGGCAGACTAGATGGACCATGCTGGTCTTTATCTGCCGTCATTTACTATGTTACTATGATTGTTTACATCATCAGAATATAGAAAGACTAGGGGACATGCAATGAAGCTACAGGGTAAACTATTTAAGAGAAAATATTTTTTCACTCAATGTGTAATCAAACTCTGGAATTTGTTACCGGAGGATGTAGTAAAAGCTGTTAGTGTAGCTGGGTTTAAAAAAGGTTTGGACAAGTTCCTGAAAGAAAGGTCCATAAACCATTATTAAAAGGGAACCAGGACATCACTGCTTGACCCAATACAAGCATTGAGGAACCTGTCTCTTTTGGGGAGACTGCTAGGTACTTATGACCTAGATTGGCCACTTCTGGAAACAAGATACTGGGCTTGATGGACCTTGGTCTGAACCAGTATGGCATATCTTATGTTCTTAATTGTTAGTACTCACATGACTTCAATCAACCAACAAATGATGGCTCTAATTTTTAAAATAGTCACATTCATTCCCTGTTGCATTTTCACAATGGTGAAGAGATGAGAGCTGCCTGAGTGCCAGGAAAGGCTTTATCCCCAAAGGGGTACAAGGCCATCCCCAAAGACTTTGGGATTCCTGGGTCTATGGTTCACAATATTATTAAGTTTTCTGCTCACGGAACTGTCAAAAACCTCCCAGAACGTGGTGGGAAGAGGGAAATTAATCCAAGAAGTCCGTTCACACTAACCTTCAAAAACACCACGTACAACATCCAAAGAGCTTAAGGCTGACTTGGAGCAATCTGGAGTGATAGTTTCAACCCGCACCATTATGCTGTGCACTAAACAAAGAAGGACTCCATGGATAAAGGTCAAAGAGGATGTCACTGCTCAAAGACAGACATAAAAAGGCACACCTGATCTTTGCTCAAACCACCATGAGAATCCACAATCCTTCTGGGAAAATGTTCTGCGAACAGATGAAACCAAACTTGAGCACTTTGGCAATGCAGACCAGTGATACATTTAAAGGCGAAGAAATTAAGCTT
The DNA here is from genome assembly GCA_033557465.1 of Ichthyophis bannanicus. Lineage (NCBI taxonomy): Eukaryota > Metazoa > Chordata > Amphibia > Gymnophiona > Ichthyophiidae > Ichthyophis > Ichthyophis bannanicus. The sequence goes on along the minus strand of CM066046.1, from coordinate 24,873,006 downwards.
ATAAGGAAATAAACACCCTTCCTTCAGTTAAATATCGTGGAGGTTCCATAATGTGAAGCTTTTTTGCTGCCTCAGGACCTGGAGGCATAGAATGTATTAAAAGAATCATGAAGTGTGTGGACTACCAAGGTATTTTGGAGTGAAATGTGCTACCTATTGCCAGAAAGCTAGGTCTGGGTCGAAGGTCATGGGCCTTCCACAGCAGGACAATGATCCAAAACATACATCCAAAAGTACAAAAGAATAGTTAAAAGGGAACAAATAGACTCTTTTAAATGGGCCAGCAATGAGTCCTGATGTCACTCCAATTGAGAACCTTTGGAAAGAGCTGAAAACTGCCATTGGTAAAAGGAATCCTAGAAACATTCATAAGGCTGGAACAAATTGCAGTTGAAGAGTGGGAGAAACTACCAGCAGACAGATGTACGAAACTTATAGATGGCTACAAGAAACGTTTGGAGGTGGTCAACACTGCCAAGGGCTGTGCAACCAAATATTAGTGAAGGGGGGCCATTAATCCTGTCCAAGCCATATTTTTTTTTCTCAAAAATTACTACATCTAAGTTGCACAGACATCTTTTTTTTGTTGTATACCTTTGAACATACTATTAAAATATTATGATGACAAAGTTCAAATATTTCCAATCATTTCTCAAGATATTGTACACAACATACCTAAAATGCAAGGGTGCTAATAATGTTGACCACAATTGTATTTGTCAAAGAATCAAGTTTTTTCAGTACTCACTATAGCTACTAAAATTCTGTGTTGTGAGTTAGAGCAAGAGAGAGAGAAGGCAGGAGAGAGTGTTAATGCAGCCCAAACTCCTAAAGCCCCTCCATCACTTACCAAGGAATAATTTCTAAATGCATTCTGCAGAAGCTGGTCCTTGACATAGCCAGTCCGGATCTTGCTCCGCAATACTCTCTCCACCTGCTTCTTGCTGTTATTAGTGTTTGTAGTATAAAGTATTAACAGAACGATGAGGTCTATAATCTTTCTCAGGAAATAAAATAAAAAAAGAGAGAGGAAAAAAGTCAGAAAATCTCAACCACAATTCAGGATGCTGTACCTCGGACTGTTTGAAATTAGAAGTGCAACAGAAGTAATACTCATAGCCTCTGGACAGACAAGTCACTCAATCACACAATACATCAATACACAGTAATATTTACGAGATCCACCAAAGAGCACTAATGGTAACAACTTTAACAAACGTTTATCCTTCTCTCCATAGCTATAGGAGGTCACTGTAGCATGTGGTCAACGCATTAAGAGCAGTGATGGAACAAGGAAAATATATGATTAGAAAGCAAAGTTGTTTACCTGTAATGGGGATTCTTTGCAGACAGCAGGATAACTCCGTCACATAAATGGGTGGGGTCATATGATGCTGCCAAGATAGATCTGCTCTCTGTTATAAAATTATCCTCCTTATCACTGATAGTTGTGAAGCAGGAGGCTACATGGGAACACTCGCACATGCTCAGAGAAGGCAGGGAAAGCATGCACAGTACGGCTCATGGCATTCTTTCCAATCAATATGCATATAAGTGTGTGCATGTGTCACACTGTGCATGTACAGCACACTCACATATATGTTTGCATCTGTGTTTCAATGTGGGAGGTGTGTGTGTGTATTTCTCTGTTAAAGGTGTGCATGCTTGGATGTATGTGGACATGCATGTGTGTTTGTATGTGTGCTGTTATATGTACATGTGTATCTGTATGTTTATATTTTGTGTGTATCTGTACCTGTGCTGGCTTCCTGTATGTCTCATTAAGAGAGAGGGGAGGGCAGTGTGAAAGGTGCAATTCCTTTATCACCATGTTACAGTAAAGCACAGTTACTTACCTGTAAGAGGTGATCTCTGGGAACAGCAGGAATAAGTCTTCACATATGGGTACGTCGGTACCGACGGAGCCTGCGCGGGAACGCTCCCCAGCGTCCAATCAGAAAGCTTTTGGGAGCATCCCACAGCGCCTGCGTGCTGCCTTCCCGCCTTTCCAACTGTCTCTCCTCAGTTGAGTTTTATAGCTGAGACAAAGAGGGAGAGAGAGGGAAAGGAAGAGAGATAGAAAGAGCGAGACAACTCCTAGGGGAGGTGGGTGGGTTGTGAAGACTTATTCCAGCTGTTCCCAGAGATCACCTGTTACAGGTAAGTAACTATGCTATCTCCAGGAACAAGCAGGAATGAGTCTTCACATATGGGGACTCCCTAGCTTTTGATGCCAGGGAGAGAGCCCAGAAGTTGTGTGTCCCTGGAACAGGGCTGCACTTCACCACCTGGATCTCTGGCATCCCATGAGGGATGATGGGTAGGAATTGATTAAGCATGAAACAGGTGTTTGAGAACAGCCTGCCCAAACAAGGCATCCCGGCGGGAGTCCTTGTCCAAGCAGTAATGGGCTGTGGAAGTATGAACCGAGGCCCAAGTGGCTGCTCAACAGATGTCGTCAATAGACACAGAGTTCAGATGAGCCATTGAGGCTGCCATGGCTCTCACATTGTGAGCTGTGACATGGCCCTCCAGAGAAATGTTCTTGCTCTGATAGGCGAAAGAAATACATTGGGCAAACCAGTTGGAAAGAGTTCTCTTGGAGACTGGTTGTCCCAAATGAGAAGGATCAAAAGCAACAAAGAGTTGGGAAGACTTTCTATGTTGCTGTGTCCTTTAAGTAAAAAGCCAGAGCTCTTTTACAGTCCAGGGTATGAAGATTCCTCTCTGCACTTGATGCATGAGGCCCTGGAAAAAAGACAGGTAGGTAGACCTCTGGTTGAGGAGAAAAGGCGAGACCACCTTAGGCATAAAATGTGGATTAGTCCTAAGGACCACCTTGTCATGATGGAACCTTGTATAAGGTGAATTAGCTACTAGTGCTTGCAATTCACTGATGCGGCATGCTGATGTGATTGCAATGAGAAAGATAACCTTCCAAGAAAGGTATTTCAAGGAGGTAGTAGCTAAAGGTTCAAAAGGCGGCTTCATAAGCTGACCAAGAACCAAATTTAAGTCCCATGCCACCGGTGGTGGTCTAATGGGAGACTTTGTTAAAAGGAGGCCTCTCATGAACCTTGCTACAAGGGGATGAGAGGAAACAGGTTGTCCATTTAGAGGCTTGAGTGAAACTGCAATAGCACTCAGATGGACTCTTACTGAATTTGTCTTAAGGCCTGCATTAGACAGATGCAGGAGATACTCCAGCAAGGATTCCAGAGGTATTGACCGGGGGTTAAGACCCCTTCCAGAACACCAGATGGTAAACCTTTTCCATTTGAAGGCGTAAGAACGTCTAGTGGAAGGTTTTCTGGAAGCATGAAGAACATCTTTCACTTGTTGAGAAAAAGGAAGATCCTGGAGATCTAGGCCTTCAGCAACCAAGCCCTGAGATGCAGAGACTGGGGATTGGGATGCTACAATTTTCCGTCCTCCTGAGAGAGGAGGTCTGGAGCAGACCCTAACTCTAGGAAGGGAGCTTGAGAGAGATGTAGAAGCAGAGGGTACCACACTTGCCGTGGACAATTGTGGAGCTATGAGAATCATGTGGCCAATGTGGAGCTATGAGAATCATGTGGCCTCTGTCTCTCTGAAGCTTGAATAGGGTTTTGGGAATTAGGGGAATGGGTGGGAAGGCATACAGGAAGTCTTGACTCCAGTGAAGGAGGAAAGCATCCCTTGCCTGAGCCCCCTCAGCCAGAGTTCTGGAACAGAACCGGGGAAGTTTGGCATTCCACGGACTTGCAAAGAGGTCTATGTCCGAGGTTCCCCAAATTTGAAAAATGTTTGACACCTAGTCCATATGTAGGGACCACTCGTGTGGAAGCAGAACTCGACTGAGTCTGTCTGCCCAAGAGTTTTGAACCCCTGGAAGACAGACTGCCAGAAGATGAATGTGATGCTCTCTGGCGAGGGCCCACAGTCGCAGAGCTTCGTTGCAAAGCGACAGAGAGCCAGTTCCCCCCTGCTTGTTTAGGTAGAACATGGCTACCTGATTGTCCGTGTGGACAAGGACTGTCTTGTGGCTGAGCAGGGTGTGGAAAACTCGTAGAGCAAGCGTAGTTACTCACCTGTAACAGGTGTTCTCCAGGAGCAGCAGGAATCAGTCCTCACATATGGGTGACGTCGGCGCCGACGGAGCCCTCGCGGAGCAATTTTCCTCAGCTTTCAAAGAAAGCCTTTGGGAATTACAGCGCGCATGCGCGGTCTCCTTCCCGCCCAAGGGTGCCATCTTAGCCAGTCTGATGACATAGCTAAAAAAGACAGCATAAAAATTTGCAAAAAAACTTAAGCAGATGATTGCAACTCCAAGGGGAGGAGGGAGGGTTGTGAGGACTGATTCCTACTGCTCCTGGAGAACACCTGTTACAGGTGAGTAACTACGCTTTCTCCAGGACCAAGCAGGAAGTCAGTCCTCACATATGGGACTCCCAAGCTTAAGGCTACCGGAGACCCTAAGCACAAAAAATGAGCTCCCTCTAGCTCAGCAGCACAGAAGGAAGGAATCTTCGCTGAATTATTACCCACCGGTAGCCCACATCCGGGATGGAGGGTAGGAGTTGCTCAAACCTCAAAGAGATTACGGAGGACTGCCTGTCCGAAAGCACTGTCCCTGCGGGACTCCCTCTCGAGACAGTAATGAATCGCAAAAGTCTGGCTCGAAGACCAAGTAGCGGCCCGGCAGATGTCTGCCAGCGGAACAGAGCGGAGGTAAGCCACTGACGTAGCCTTTGCCCGAACACAATGAGCCGTGACTCGACCATCTAAGGAGAGTCCGGCTGCCCCATAAGCCCAAGAGATACAGTCAGCAACCCAGATGGACAGAGTACGCTTGGAGACCGGGAGCCCCAATTTATTGGGGTCAAATGACACAAAAAGCTGAGCAGCTTTACGGTGCTCTCGCGTACGGTCAAGGTAGAAGTTCAACGCCCTTCTACAGTCCAGGGTATGTAGGACCATTTCAGCTCGGCTGGAGTGTGGTCTGGGAAAGAAGGTCGGAAGTACCACCTCCTGATTAATGTGAAAAGGGGAGACCACTTTTGGAAGAAATTTCGGGTGAGTCCGTAGGACTACCCTATTTTTGTAGAACCGAGTGTAAGGGGGATCAGACACGAGGGCCTGCAATTCACTCACGCGTCTAGCGGAAGTGAGGGCTATCAGGAACAATGTTTTCCAAGAAAGAAAACGGAGAGAACAGGTAGCCATAGGTTCAAAAGGCGGACAGGTGATCCGCTGTAAAACCACATTCAGATCCCAGTCAGGTGCTGGCGGGCGGAGAGGTGGTTTAAGTAGGAGGAGACCTCTGAGAAACCTCGCTACAAGAGGGTCGCTGGAAAGAGGTCTGCCGTCCACCGGTACATGATGTGCTGAAAGAGCACTGAGGTGAACCTTGACGGAGTTGGACTTAAGTCCCAGATTAGAGAGGTAGAGCAAGTACTGCAAGATCACCGACACCGAGCAGGAGAAGGGATCCTGAGACTGTTGGGTACACCAAACGGAAAAGCGACGCCATTTAAGGGCGTAGCATTTGCGGGTAGAAGGTCGCCGGGAAGCTAGGACGACCTCTTCCACCTCCGCCGGCAGGAGAAGGGGAGCAAGGACTACCCTTTCAGCAGCCAGGCCATTAGATTGAGAGATCTGAGGTTGGGGTGTAGCAGAGACCCCTGATCCTGAGTGAGGAGATCCGGCTGAAACCCCAGAGGGAATGGATCCTCTACCGCTAATTGCAGCAGGAGTGGAAACCACGGCTGTCTGGGCCAGCGAGGGGCCACCAGGATCATGGAAGCTCTGTCTCGGAGAACCTTGAAGAGAGTTCGAGAGACTAGCGGGATGGGAGGAAAAGCATACAGAAGGCTCTCCGACCATGAGAGTAGAAAAGCATCTGCCGCAACCCGAAGGGGATGTGGCTGACGAGAGCAGAAGCGAGGAAGTTGCCGGTTGAGAGGACTGGCAAATAGATCCATCGTGGGGAGGCCCCACTTTAGAAAGAGCTTCTGAACTAACAAGGGATCCAGGCGCCACTCGTGCGGCTGGAGGATCCTGCTGAGTTTGTCCGCCAGGCAATTTTCCTGGCCTGGGAGATAAACTGCCTTGAGAAGAATGCCGTGACTGACGGCCCAAGAGCAGAGCCTCTGAGCTTCTCTGCAGAGAAGGAAGGAGCCCGTGCACCCCTGTTTGTTCACGTAGAACATGGCCACTTGATTGTCCGTCTGGACAAGGATGGACTGGTGAGAGGTCAGGTGGGAGAAAGCCTTGAGCGCCAGACGAATCGCTCTGAGCTCCAGGAAGTTGATCTGCTGAATAGACTCCCACGCGGTCCAGAGACCCTGAGTACATGCCCCTTGGCAATGTGCTCCCCAACCCAGGAGGGACGCATCTGTCGTCAGCACTTGAGCCGGCTGAGGTGACTGGAAAGGCATGCCGACTACCAGGTTCGGCCGATGAAGAGAGAAGAGGCCAGCGGCTCGGAGATGCGCACTAAGTCGGCTAGGCCGCCTGTGGCTTGTTGCCACTGCTTGCGAAGGCACCATTGAGCAGGCCGCATATTCAGGCGGGCATTGGGGGTCACATGGACGGTGGAAGCCATGTGGCCGAGCAATCTCAGGAAGCGCCTGGCGGAGACCAGGGACTGGCTGCGAAAACGGCCGGCTAGGTCCATGAGCCGTAGAGCCCTGTCGAGAGGCAGGAAAGCTCGCGCCTGAGGAGTGTGCAGTCTTGCGCCGATGAACTCGAGATCCTGTGAGGGGAGCAAAGTGGACTTTGCGAAGTTTATGACAAAGCCCAAGTACTGCAGAAGAGTCACCGTGCGTTGTGTGGCGGTGGTGACCTCCGGAGCGGACGCTGCTCTGATGAGCCAGTCGTCGAGGTACGGAAAGACATAGAGGCCGTGAAGCCGGAGGTGGGCCGCCACCACCGCGAGACATTTTGTGAAGACTCGCGGTGCGGAGGACAGGCCAAAGGGCAGTACCCTGTACTGGTAATGATTTCCTGCCACCACAAACCTTAGGTATTGGCGGTGGCTTGGGTGGATGAGGATGTGCGTGTAGGCATCCTTTAGATCCAAGGAGCATAGCCAACCTCCCTGCTGGAGGTAGGGCAGAAGGATTCCAAGAGTAAGCATTTTGAACTTTTCCCGCACGAGGAACTTGTTGAGGTTGCGCAAGTCCAGGATGGGTCTGAGGCCTCCTGTCCTTTTTGGTACCAGAAAATACCGGGAATAAAAGCCTTGACCTCTCAGGTGGTGGGGCACCGGTTCCACAGCCTGTTCCTGTAGAAGACTTGCTAACTCCTGAAGGAGTAAGTCCCTGTGCAGAGGGAGTCGTGGAGGTTCTCCCGGAAAATAAGAGGGAGGGACCTGGTGGAAGTGGAGAAGATAACCCTCTCGTACGACTTGAAGCACCCAGGCATCTGAAGTGATGCTGGACCACCTGTGGGCGAAGTGAACCAGCCGGCCTCCGGTGCTGGGAGGAGCCAGCGGGGGGGGAGAGGATATGCTGAAGAAGTCAAAAACCCCCACCCTGCTGAGCAGGGGCTGGTGGTGCAGGCTTGGGGGTTTGCTGCCTACGGGACCCGTTACCCCGTCCCTTGGCCTGCTGGCCCTGTTGGGGAGCTGCGGGGGCCTGATATTGGGGGTAGTGTTTATAGGCAGCCGCCTTTCTCGGGTAAAAGGACTTCTTTCCCGAGCCCTTCTTTTTCTGGGAAGGGGCGGAGGTCTTCCTAGAAATCCTAGTCCTGGTGAGAGTCTCCGTCTCGATCTGTGCAGCCTTTTCTGCCATAGGTTTGCCAAAGAGGTTTTCACCTCGGCAGGGGACATCGACCAACTTGTCCTGCACCCAGGGTTCAAGGTCAGACGACTGAAGCCAAGCCTGTCGGCGGGCACCGATGCCGGCTGCGGCCACTCGAGCCGATGCTTCAAAGCCATCATAGGCTGCTCGGGAGATGAATTTGGAGCATTCCCGAATACCAGTTGACAAGGCTAGGAACCTCCGCAAAGGTTCCTCGGACAATCCAGCGGAGAATCCGGCTAGCTCTTTAGCCAGGTCTCTGAGATACATGCCCATGTAGAGCTGGTAGGTCTGGACACGACAAGCAAGCATAGAGCCCTGGAAACACTTTTTACCAAGGCCATCCAGGTTACGGGCCTCCCTGCCAGGAAGCACCGAGGAGTGCATCTTCTGGCTTTTAAGCCTATGCATGGCCGATTCCACTACCATGGAATGGTGTGGTAGCTGTGCTTTTTTGGAAGCCAGGACTCTTGCGGACTCGATAGATAGAATCGACCCGCTTGCTCAAGACCGGCGAGGAGGCCGGACTCTCCCACATGCGGAAGAGTAGTCGTTCCAGCATGGGAGGAACCGGTACAGTAAAGTGTTCCCTGGCGGGAGAGTCATACTGGAGGGCGTCGAGCTCTTCGGCTCGAGTCTCCTCCTCGGGATCCACAGGGAAGGCCAAAGCCTTGGCCATATCCCTGACGAAGTCCGAGAACCGGGCATCCTCCGGAGGGGACTGCTTCCGAGGTTCGGACTCAGGCGAGTCCGAGGGGACACACCGAGTCCGAAAGGAATCAGGTGACTCTTCCTCTTCAGACTCCCAGACCGACTCCGAGGAGGAATCGGTGGGGTCGGCCCGGGCAGGCTGCGGCGTCGGCCGCCCAGACGCCGAGGGAGTCGGCGTCGACGACCTCAGTCCCGAACGGGAGGCCGAGGGTGACCTCGACCGAGGATCGACTCGAGTTCGCATGGACTCGAGGATCGGCTCGGTCTCCGGGGTCGACTTAGACGTCGACGTCCCGGCGGTCGGGGCGCAGCGGCACCAGCGAGGCTAGCGATCAGTGCCCGCTGCTGGTCCATGAAGGCAGACAGTCTGCTCTCCAAGGCCGTCAACCTGAGTCCGACCTCAGGTGACCCAGCAGCCCCCGACTCGGGCCCCGACGGCGTCGGGCCCGACGTCGGCAGTCTCGGAGGCGAGTCCAGGAGGACTACAGGACTTACCCGAGCAGGCAACTCCGACTCCAGGCGAGGTCGCTTCGGGAGGTGCTCCTTCTCCAAGGACCCGGGACGGCTATCGGGGCTATGCGACCTGGCCCTCGCGGAGCCAGGAGCGTCCACCGACGCCGCCCTCGCGGGTTTCACCTTCCGTCGATGGTCCCCGGAGGAAGAACCCCTGTCGGAGGAGCTTCGGCGACGGTCAGAGCTGGATCCTCTGGACGCCGAGGCCTCCGACGAGGTCCGGGTACGGCTGGGGTCAGCGAAGATTCTATCCCGCTGGTGCCGCCGACTTCTCAACGCTTTGGAGGACATTTTGCCACAGGCCCCACAGATCATTTCTTCATGATCCGGGCCCAGGCAGCGGAGGCAATTATCGTGTGTGTCAGTGAGTGACATATTTCTGTCACACTGACCACACCGCTTGAAACCACTGGCAGCCATCGGGGGAAAAAGGGCCCCTGCAAGGTCAAAGGACCGGGCTGCCAGTGAAAAAACCGAAAACGAAACTGACTAAAATCAGAAAAACCGAAAAAGAAGAGAAGGACTCGTGACGGCGTCGCGAGTCCGGGCAGGAAAAAGACCGGCGTCGAACCGAAGGAAAAAAGAGAAAAATTACCAGAAAATCAACTTTTTCGCGGGGACACGACGGGTACGTCTGTAGGGCTCCGCGGAAAAAAGAAGACTGGCTAAGATGGCACCCTTGGGCGGGAAGGAGACCGCGCATGGGCGCTGCAATTCCCAAAGGCTTTCTTTGAAAGCTGGGGAAAATTGCTCCGCGAGGGCTCCGTCGGCGCCGACGTCACCCATATGTGAGGACTGACTTCCTGCTTGGTCCTGGAGAAAGGAAGATTGCTCTGAGTTCCAAGAGATTGATGTGGAGACAAGTCTCTTGTGGGGACCAGATGCCCTGGGTGGAGAGGTCATGAATATGAGCTCCCCAGCCCATTGGAGAAGCATCTGTTGTAAGAGTTGCCTGGGGTAGAGGCTGTTGAAAAGGACACCCCAGCAAGAGGTTTTGAGGGGACTTCCACCATTGGAGGGACAAAATGAGGCAACTTGTGTTTGCTATTTTGTCTGACAGGCAGCCTAATGCCTGGGTCCATTGGGTGGATAAAGTCCACTGAGCTGCTCTCATGTGAAGGCGAGCATATGGTACCACATGAACGGTGGAAGCCATGTGGCCTAGCAACTGTAACATCTCTCGAGCAGTTAGTAGGGGTTTCAACTCTGCTTGAGAAGATAACTGCATCAAGCGAAGGCAGCGGGCCTGGGGAAGAAAGGCCCTTGCCTTTGTGGTATCCAGCAATGCCCCTATAAACTCCAGGGACTGAATAGGGATCAAATTGGATTTTGGGATGTTTATTACCAGCCCTAAGTATTGAAGGATACGCATTGTGCAGGTTAGAGCAGACTGGGCCTCTGACTGAGTGGGAGCTCGAATGAGCCAGTCGTCCAGATAGGGGAAGACAAATATTCCCAGGGTGCGCAGAAAAGCAGCAACCACTGCCATGCATTTCGTAAACACCCTTGGTGCAGAGGCCAAGCCAAAGGGGAGCACTCTGTATTGATAGTGCTTCTCTTGGAAAAGGAACCAAAGGAACCTTCTGTGAGTTGGATGGATGAGAACATGAGTGTACGCATCCTTGAGATCTAGAGAACAAAGCCAATCCTGACTCTGAAGGTATGGCAGCAGAGTTCCTAGAGAAACCATCTTGAATTTTTCTTTGACTAGGAATCTGTTCAACTCTCTGAGATCTAAATGGGTCTGAAGCCCCCTGTTTTCTTTGGGATAAGAAAATAGGGGGAGTAGAACCCTGTGCCTTGTTGTTGAGAAGGCACTTCCTCTATTGCCCCTTGGGCTAGAAGAGTGGCAACCTCCTGCTGTAATAGGCTGAGGAGGGAGGTTGGAGAATTGAACTGGTGCGCTCTTGTGAGAGAGGGGGCAAGCTGGAAAAATGAAGTTTGTACCCCTCTCTTATGATGGAGTGTCCAATGCTCTGTGTGATTTGCCCCCATCTGGGAGCAAAGTGACATAGCCTTCCTGGAATGGTGGAGGGCTCTGGTCCTTCTAGAGCCAGGAAGGCTCAGTTCTCTAGCAGACAGTCAAAGGCGCTGAGGGGGCTGAGACTGCTGGGCTGGAGCAGGCCTCGCAGCCTTTGCTTTGATCTGTTTGGAGGATTGCTGACGTTTGGAAGGGAACTGAGCTGCAGAAGATGCTCTCTGACTATAAGCAGGATAGGATCTTCCCTTCTTAGAAAAAGGGGTTTTCTTGAACAACCTTTTCTTAGCAGGAGCAGCTGTAGATTTGGATAGTCTATCCAAAGCAGAATTTTCAGCATCCATCTGATTGGCTTTTGCTTGCCAATCCTTACCAAACAGATTTTCACCTGTACAAGGGATATTTCCCAATTCATCTTGGACCCAGGTCTCCAAATCAGATGCTTGAAGCCAAGCAATCCTACGTGCACCTATAGCTATAGCTGAGGCTCTGCTTACGCATTCAAAGGAGTCGAAAGCTGCACGGTTGGAGAATTTGGAGATATCCTGGGCATGTTTAAGCCCAGAGAGAAATTCTTGCCTTTTATAGTCAGACATAAAAGGACTTAAAGTCTGCAAATGGTCAGTGACTTCTTTTAAGAACATTCCCATGTAGAGACTATAAGAATTAATTCTCGCAGCAAGCATGGAAGCTTGGAAGACTCTTCTACCAAAAGCATCCAGAGTTCTACATTCACATCCTGGAGGATTAGAGGCATGTCCTTACAATATACCCAATTAATAAACGCTCCCACGCACAAATACGGATCCATGCCAGATCTCAACTTTGCCCCCAACCACATCATAAATAATGGCAACTTCTCATCACCCATAATTACCCCAGTTCCATGGTCAGATCACCATAGAATTAAAATAGAATTCAAAAGCACGTTTGACAAGCTCGATAAAAGCATAGTTACTCACCTGTAACAGATGTTCTCCAGGAGCAGCAGGAATCAGTCCTCACATATGGGTGACGTCGGCGCCGACGGAGCCCTCGCGGAGCAATTTTCCCCAGCTTTCACAGAAAGCCTTTGGGAATTGCAGCGCGCATGCGCGGTCGCCTTCCTGCCCAAGGGTGCCATCTTAGCCAGTCTGATGACATAGCTAAAAGACAGCATAAAAATTTGCAAAAAACTTAAGCAGATGATTGCAACTCCACGGGGAGGAGGGAGGGTTGTGAGGACTGATTCCTGCTGCTCCTGGAGAACACCTGTTACAGGTGAGTAACTACGCTTTCTCCAGGACCAAGCAGGAAGTCAGTCCTCACATATGGGACTCCCAAGCTTAAGGCTACCAGAGACCCTAATCACAAAAATGAGCTCCCTCTAGCTCAGCAGCACAGAAGGAAGGAATCTTCGCTGAATTATTACCCACCGGTAGCCCCCATCCGGGATGGAGGGTAGGAGTTGCTCAAACCTCGAAGAGATTTCGGAGGACTGCCTGTCCGAAAGCACTGTCCCTGCGGGACTCCCTCTCGAGACAGTAATGGACCGCAAAAGTCTGGCTCGAAGACGAAGTAGCGGCCCGGCAGATGTCTGCCAACGGAACAGAGCGGAGGTAAGCCACTGACGTAGCCTTCGCCCGAACACAATGAGCCGTGACTCGACTTTCTAAGGAGAGTCCGGCTGCCCCGTAAGCCCAAGCGATACAGTCAGCAACCCAGATGGACAGAGTACGCTTGGAGACCGGGAGCCCCAATTTATTGGGGTCAAAAGATACAAAAAGCTGAGCAGCTTTACGGTGCTCCCACGTACGGTCAAGGTAGAAGTTCAGTGCTCTTCTACAGTCCAGGGTATGCAGGACTCGTTCAGCTCGGCTGGAGTGAGGCCTGGGAAAGAAGGTTGGAAGTACCACCTCCTGATTGATGTGAAAAGGGGAGACAACTTTTGGAAGAAATTATGGGTGAGTCCGTAGGACTACCCTATTTTTGTAGAACCGAGTGAAGGGAGGATCAGACACGAGGGCCTGCAATTCACTTACGCGTCTAGCGGAAGTGAGGGCTATCAGGAATAAGGTTTTCCACGAAAGAAAACGCAGAGAACAGGTAGCCATCGGTTCAAAAGGCGGACAGGTGATCCGCTGTAAAACCACATTCAGATCCCAGTCAGGTGCTGGCGGGCGCAGAGGTGGTTTAAGTAGAAGGAGACCTCGGAGAAACCGTGCTACGAGAGGGTCGCTGGAAAGAGGTCTGCCGTCCACCGGCACATGGTGTGCCGAAAGAGCACTGAGGTGGACTTTGACGGAGTTGGACTTAAGTCCCAGATTAGAGAGGTAGAGCAGGTACTGCAAGATCACCGACACCGAGCAGGAGAAGGGATCCTGAGACTGCTGTACACACCAAACGGAAAAGCGACGCCATTTAAGGGCGTAGCATTTGCGGGTAGAAGGTCGCCGAGAAGCTAGGACGACCTCTTCCACCTCTGCCGGCAGGAGAAGGGGAGCAAGGACTACCCTTTCAGCCGCCAGGCCATTAGGTTGAGAGATCTGAGGTTGGGGTGTAGCAGAGACCCCTGATCCTGTGTGAGGAGATCCGGTTGAAACCCCAGAGGGAACGGATCCTCCGCCGCTAATTGTAACAGGAGTGGGAACCAGGGCTGTCTGGGCCAGCGAGGAGCCACCAGGATCATGGACGCTTTGTCCCGGAGAACCTTGAACAGTGTTCGGGAGACTAGCGGGATGGGCGGAAAAGCATAGAGAAGGCTTTCCGACCTTGAGAGCAGAAAAGCATCTGCCGCTACCCGAAGGGGATGTGGCTGACGAGAGCAGAAGCGAGGAAGTTGCCGGTTGAGAGGACTGGCAAAGAGATCCATCGTGGGGAGGCCCCACTTCAGAAAGAGTTTCTGGACTACCAAGGGATCCAGACGCCACTCGTGCGGCTGGAGTATCCTGCTGAGTTTGTCCGCCAGGCAATTCTCTTGGCCTGGGAGATAAACTGCTTTGAGAAGAATGCCGTGACTGACGGCCCAAGAGCAGAGCTTCTGAGCTTCTCGGCAGAGAAGGAAGGAGCCCGTGCCCCCCTGTTTGTTCACGTAGAACATGGCAACTTGATTGTCCGTCTGGACAAGGACGGACTGGTGAGAAGTCAGGTGGGAGAAAGCCTTGAGCGCCAGACGAATAGCTCTGAGCTCCAGGAAGTTGATCTGTTGAGCAGATTCCCACGCGGTCCATAGACCATGAGTACATGCCCCCTGGCAATGAGCTCCCCAACCCAGGAGGGAAGCATCGGTTGTCAGCACTTGAGCCAGCTGAGGTGACTGAAAAGGCATTCCGAGCACCAGGTTCGGCTGATGAAGCCACCACTGCAGAGAAGAGGCCAGCGGCCCGGAGATGCGCACTAAGTCGGCTAGTCCGCCGGTGGCTTGTTGCCACTGCTTGCGAAGGCACCATTGAGCCAGCCGCATATTCAGGCGAGCATTGGGGGTCACGTGGACGGTGGAAGCCATATGGCCGAGTAGTCTCAGGAAGCACCTGGCAGAGACCAGGGACTGGCTGCGAAAACGGCCGGCTAGGTCCATGAGCCGTTGAGCCCTGTCGAGAGGCAGGAAAGCTCGAGCCTGAGGAGTGTGCAGTCTTGCGCCGATGAACTCGAGATCCTGTGAGGGGAGCAAAGTGGACTTTGCGAAGTTTATGACAAAGCCCAAGTACTGCAGAAGAGTCACCGTGCGGTGTGTGGCATTGGCGACTGCCGGAGGGGACGACGCTCTGATGAGCCAGTCGTCGAGGTACGGAAAGACATAGAGGCCGTGAAGCCTGAGATAGGCCGCCACCACCGCGAGACATTTTGTGAAGACTCGCGGGGCGGAGGATAGGCCAAATGGCAGTACTCTGTACTGATAGTGATTTCCGGCCACCACAAACCTTAGGTATTGGCGGTGGCTTGGGTGGATGAGGATGTGCGTGTAGGCATCCTTTAGATCCAAGGAGCATAGCCAATCTCCCTGCTGGAGGTAGGGCAGAAGGATTCCAAGGGTAAGCATCTTGAACTTTTCCCGCACAAGGAACTTGTTGAGGTTGCGCAAGTCCAGGATGGGTCTGAGGCCTCCTGTCCTTTTTGGTATCAGGAAATACCTGGAATAAAAGCCTTGACCTCTCAGGTGGTGGGGCACCGGTTCCACAGCCTGTTCCTGTAGAAGACTTGCTAACTCCTGAAGGAGTAAGTCCCTGTGCAGAGGGAGTCGAGGAGGTTCTCCCGGAAAATAAGAGGGAGGGACCTGATGGAAGTGGAGAAGATATCCTTCTCGCACGACTTGAAGCACCCAGGCAACTGAAGTGATGTTGGACCACCTGTGGGCGAAGTGAACCAGCCGGCATCCGGTGCTGGGAGGAACCAGCTGAGGGGGAGAGGCTATGCTGAGGAAGTCAAAAACCCCCACCCTGCTGAGCAGGGGCTGGTGGTGCAGGCTTGGGGGCTTGCTGCCTACGGGACCCGTTACCCCGTCCCTTGGCCTGCTGACCCTGTTGGGGAGCTGGAGGGGCCTGATATTGGGGGTAGTGTTTATAGGCAGCCGCCTTTCTCGGGTAAAAGGACTTTTTTCCCGAGCCCTTCTTTTTCTGGGAAGGGGCGGAGGTCTTCCTAGAAAGCCTGGTCCTGGTGAGAGTCTCCCTCTCGATTTGTGCAGCCTTTTCAGCCATGGGCTTGCCAAAGAGGTTCTCACCTCTGCAGGGGACATCGACCAACTTGTCCTGCACCCAAGGTTCAAGGTCAGACGACTGAAGCCAAGCCTGTCGGCGGGCACCGATGCCAGCTGCGGCCACACGAGCCGATGCTTCAAAGCCATCATAGGCTGCTCGGGACATGAATTTGGAGCATTCCCGAATACCAGTTGTTAAGGCTAGGAACCTCCGCAAAGGTTCCTCGGACAGTCCAGCAGAGAATCCGGCTAGCTCTTTAGCCAGGTCTCGGAGATACATGCCCATGTATAGCTGGTAGGTCTGGACACGACAAGCCAGCATAGAGCCATGGAAACACTTCTTACCAAGGCCATCCAGGTTACGGGCCTCGCTGCCAGGGGGCACCGAGGAGTGCATTTTCTGGCTCTTAAGCCTATGCATGGCCGATTCCACTACCATGGAATGGTGTGGCAGCTGTGCTTTTTGGAAGCCAGGACTCTTGCGGACTCGATAGATGGAACCGACCCGCTTGCTCAATACCGGCGACGAGGCCGGACTCTCCCACATGCGGAAGAGTAGTCGTTCCAGCATGGGAGGCACCGGTACAGTAAAGTGCTCCCGGGCGGGAGAGTCGTACTGGAGGGCGTCGAGCTCTTCGGCTCGAGGCTCCTCCTCGGGATCCGCAGGGAAGGCCAAAGCCTTGGCCATATCCCTGACGAAGTCCGAGAACCGGGCATCCTCCGGAGGGGACTGTTTCCGAGGTCCGGACTCAGGTGAGTCCGAGGGGACACACCGAGTCCGAAAGGAATCAGGTGACTCCTCCTCTTCAGACTCCCAGACCGACTCCGAGGAGGAATCAGTGGGGTCGGTTCGGGCAGGCGGAGGCGTCGGCCGCCCCGACGCCGAGGGAGTCGGCGGCGACGACCTCGGTCCCGAACGGGAGGCCGAGGGTGACCTCGACTGAGGATCGACTCGAGTTCGCATGGACTCGAGGATCGGCTCGGTCTCCGGGGTCGACTTAGACGTCGACGTCCCGGCGGTGGGGGCAGCGGCGCCAGCGAGGCTACCGATCAGTGCCCGCTGCTGGTCCATGAAGGCAGATAGTCTGCTCTCCAAGGCCGTCAACCTGAGTCCGACCTCAGGTGACCCAGCAGCCCCCGACTCGGGCCCCGATGGCGTCGGGCCCGACGTCGGACCTCTCGGAGGCGAGTCCAGAAGGACCACAGGACTTACCCGAGCAGGCAACTCCGACTCCAGGCGAGGTCGCATCGGGAGGTGCTCCAAAGACCCGGGACGGCTGTCGGGGCTATGCGACCTGGCCCTCGCGGAGCCAGGAGCGTCCACCGACACCGCCCTCGCGGGTTTTGTCTTCCGTCGATGGTCCCCGGAGGGAGAACCCCTGTCGGAGGAGCTTCGGCGATGGTCAGAGCTGGAGCCTCTGGATGCCGAGGCTTCCGACGAGGTCCGGGTACGGCTGGGGTCAGCGAAGATTCTATCCCGCTGATGCCACCGACTCCTCAACGCTTTGGAGGACATTTTGCCACAGGCTCCACAGATCATTTCTTCATGATCCGGGCCCAGGCAGCGGAGGCAATTATCGTGTGTGTCAGTGAGTGACATATTTCTGTCACACTGACCACACCGCTTGAAACCACTGGCAGCCATCGGGGGAAAAAGGGCCCCTGCAAGGTCAAAGGACCGGGCTGCCAGCGAAAAACCGAAAACGAAACTGACCAAAAATCAGAAAAACCGAAAAATAAGAGAAGGACTCGCAACGGCGTCGCGAGTCCGGGCAGGAAAACGACCGGCCGAATTGAAAAACGAGAAAACTCACGAAAATCAACTTTTTTAGCGGGGACACGACGGGTACGTCTGTAGGGCTCCGCGGAAAAAAGAAGACTGGCTAAGATGGCACCCTTGGGCGGGAAGGCGACCGCGCATGCGTGCTGCAATTCCCAAAGGCTTTCTGTGAAAGCTGGGGAAAATTGCTCCGCGAGGGCTCCGTCGGCGCCGACGTCACCCATATGTGAGGACTGACTTCCTGCTTGGTCCTGGAGAAATAAAAGCTACTACGTTTACCCCAAGAAGGTTCAAAGCTTTCAATAGGGAACAATTCTTACTAGACACAATACCTCACCTTAACTCAGCTGAACTTGATTTGAACAAACAAGTAAACAATTGGTATGACACCATCAGCACTGCAGCCAAGGCTATAACAGACTCAAAAAAGATCAAAAGGAGACATCACGCACCATGGTATTCAAATAACATACGCGATGCTAAGAGAGAATTAAGGAAGTTAGAACGCCAATGGAGACGATCCAAATCTACCACCTCTCAGGATTTATATTTAATTCAGCAAAAGAATTATAATGATCTCATCAACAAATCAAAAAAAGACCACCACACAAACACTATCCAGAAAGCTTATAACAAACCTAGAGAACCTTTTTGAGATAGCAAAATACCTAGTTAATGAACCTTGTTCTGATAAAGACATCCAGATCAATCCTCAAGTGTTTGCAGATTATCTTCGAGAAAAAATAGGCCAAACTCCACCTCTAAAACAATCTGAAAAAAATAATCTTATTTTACCAAGTACAATTTGGAACAAGTTTCATATTCCCTCAACTAAGCAGCTTTCAGACATCATTGCTACACTTAACACAAGTACCGCACCCACAGATCCTTGTCCAGTACCTTGGGTCAAAGCTACTAAAGTCAAACTTCATTAATTTTATACACCACCTCGTAACCAACTCCCTAAATCAAGGAATCATGCCAGAACAGCTGAAATTAGCCACAATCAGGCCTATCCTTAAGAAAACCAACCTTGAAAAAAACAATCCAGCTGCATATAGACCAATTTCCAGCTTACCACTCCTGGCAAAAATTATTGAGAAGGTAGTACAACTACAGCTCCAAGACCATATTGATGAGCATGCGCCACTTGACATACATCAGCATGGGTTCCGCCCGAACCATGGAGTTGAGACGCTGCTACTTTATTTATTCAATGATATCACTCAAACCATAGACAACTATAATAGAGGAACCTTAATGATTTTCTTAGATATTTCAGCGGCCTTTGATTCAGTGGACCATTCAATCCTATTAGCCAGACTAAAGAGCATCGGTTTAACTGGCACCGTCCTAAACTGGTTTGAGTCCTACCTAATTGGTAGACAGTTCCAAGTTAAAGTCGGTCTAAACACTTCACATCATACAGTTATCAAACAAGGCGTACCGCAGGGATCTGCACTCTCATCACTTCTTTTTAACCTCTTTATCCAACCAATCTGTCACATAATATCAACTCATCAAATAGACTACACGATTTATGCAGATGATATTATGATCTACACTCCAATTGATATCAACTGCTCAAACTACAACAAGATTTCAAACTGCATTACCAGCATTTCCATTTGGCTGTCAAATAACAACCTTGCAATAAACTTGAACAAGACTGAAGCACTTGTCACTAGAAACACCAACTTTAATCCCCCACCATACATCACATGCAACAGTACTGAGATTCCAATTAAGGATGAAGTAAGATACCTCGGGGTAACCCTCGATAAGAAGCTAGACCTACGATCTCACATAAAGAAAACTGTTAAAAGCGCTTATTACCGAATGAAATAATTAGACGCCTCAAGCCTCTTATCTCTTATGAACACTTTCGTACAGTCTGCCAGACACTTATTACCCCCATTCTGGATTTTTGCAACCCTATCTACAATGGGCTGTCAAAACATGCTCTCAAACCTCTTCAAATGGCACAGAATACAGCAGCCAGAATAATTAATGGATCCACTAATCATGACCACATTACCCCCATCCTTAAAGATTTCCACTGGCTCCCGATAACCCTTCGCATAAAGTATAAGTTAATCATAAACATCTTCAAAATGAAACACAACAGTTCTGCAACCAGCCTCAATGCCCTCTTATCCCGTGATACCAGCAACAGACCTAGAAGATTATCCACCTCAAACACCCTCAATACCCCAAGAAACTTCGCTAAATCACGCAAATGTACATCACAACGAGCAATTTCTTTGGCTGCCCCTTAAATTTGGAACGCTCTCCCTCCTGATTTACGTTCAATTGATGTTTTAAGTGACTTTCGTAAGCAATTAAAAACTATACTTTTCATTGAGCACTATGGATCAACAATTGATTAAGATATCATCTATTGTATATATTTTATAAATAATCTACTAAATTGTTAACCCTTGTTATTTTTCCTACATTACCATATGCTGTCATGTCTATACTGTTTATGTTTCCCTTGTTTATACCTTGTATTTCTTGTGACCGCTTTGATTAAAGGAAAAGGCGGTATAAAAACTTGTTAAATAAATAAATAATGTCTCTTGGCACTTCTAATCTTTCTCATTGCAGACTCAACCACAATAGAGTGGTGAGGAAGCTGAGTTTTATGGAAACCAGGACAAGGAGGGACACGATACGTGGTGTCCAACCTGCGAGAATGAGGAGAGGTGGTTAGAGGTGCTTCCCACATTCTTAACATGAGATCATACAGAATCTCATGAATAGGCAAGGTAGCTGCCTCCTTAGGAGTTTTAGGATATTGTAGAATATCTAACTCCTTAGCTCTAGGTTCTGACTCTGGGGCTACTGTAAAGCACAGTTACTTACCTGTAACAGGTGATCTCTGGGAACAGCAGGAATAAGTCTTCACATATGGGTACGTCGGTACCGACGGAGTCAGCGCGGGAACGCTTCCCAGCGTCCAATCAGAAAGCTTTTGGAAGCAACCCAACACGCCTGCGTGCTGCCTTCCCGCCTTCCCAACTGCCTCTCCTCAGTTAAGTTTTAAAGCCGAGACAAAGAGAGAGAGAGCAAGGAAGGGAAAGATAGAGATAGAGAAAAAGCAACTCCTAGGGGAGGTGGGTGGGTTGTGAAGACTTATTCCTGCTGTTCCCAGAGATCACCTGTTACAGGTAAGTAACAATGCTATCTCCAGGAACAAGCAGGAATGAGTCTTCACATATGGGGACTCCCAAGCTCAGATGCCCAGAGGGAGTCCTAGCATGTTGCAAGTCTAGAACGAGCCATGCTATTCCTCAGGACCTCAGGCATCCTGGGGATGGAGGGTAGGAGTTGAATACAGAAAAGGAGCTGTGGAACAGCTGGCTAGAACAGGGCTTCAAAAGGGGAAGACCCTGTACAGAGGGCATTTAGTAGTATCATATTGTGATCTGGGCCTCCCTTGTTGGCATTGCACAAGTCCACTGAGCTATGTATGGATCTGTTAGAAGAGCCAGTGAATGTGCTCAGAGAAGTAGAGGTAATAAAGTAGAACAAAAACAAGTGGAGGTCAGAACCCTTCAGGGTGAGAGATAGCCCCAGGGGAAAAACTGGGGTAGTATAAGAGGTAGAGCTTCAGCGGAGATGCAGAAGGTACTATGAAAGAAAGCTTAAGCTGTTTTGGTCCAAAAGTAGTACAAACCTTGGACCAAGAGAAAAAATGAGTCTGACCTAACTGGACTGGGGTTGGAATCAGTCCATGTAGGGGAGAAAGGGTATAGAGACCCTTGTATCTGATAAGAAAGTAAGGACAGACTCAGGAGCGCTAAGCTTTAGAGTAACTGAAGCACCGCAATGTCTTTCCTAAATGGGGTCAATTAGGAAAGAAAAAAGGTACATGGAGAGCTTCAGGAGTACCTAACCTGAAAGGATATGGTAAGGAAAAAATTTGTTAATTACCACAGGAAGTGGTTATAGCTGTAGCCCTCTAAGAATGCTGGCACAGCATTGATAGAGGTAGTGCCCATCTGTCAGGCTTATATAGGAATGTAGGGATATCTGAACCTGAAAGACAGATAGATAAGTAGATGGATACAGATCTATCTAAAAATATATCTCATTATAACTATAAACATATATGTATAACTATAAACATATATATATATAGCGTAGTTACTCACCTGTAACAGGTGTTCTCCAGGAGCAGCAGGAATCAGTCCTCACATATGGGTGACGTCGGCGCCGACGGAGCCCTCGCGGAGCAATTTTCCCCAGCTTTCAAAGAAAGCCTTTGGGAATTGCAGCGCGCATGCGCGGTCGCCTTCCCGCCCAAGGGTGCCATCTTAGCCAGTCAGATGACATAGCTAAAAAAGACAGCATAAAAATTTGCAAAAAAACTAAAGCAGATGATTGCAACTCCAAGGGGAGGAGGGAGGGTTGTGAGGACTGATTCCTGCTGCTCCTGGAGAACACCTGTTACAGGTGAGTAACTACGCTTTCTCCAGGACCAAGCAGGAAGTCAGTCCTCACATATGGGACTCCCAAGCTTAAGGCTACCGGAGACCCTAAGCACAAAAATGAGCTCCCTCTAGCTCAGCAGCACAGAAGGAAGGAATCTTCGCTGAATTATTACCCACCGGTAGCCCACATCCGGGATGGAGGGTAGGAGTTGCTCAAACCTCAAAGAGATTACGGAGGACTGCCTGTCCGAAAGCACTGTCCCTGCGGGACTCCCTCTCGAGACAGTAATGGACCGCAAAAGTCTGGCTCGAAGACCAAGTAGCGGCCCGGCAGATGTCTGCCAGCGGAACAGAGCGGAGGTAAGCCACTGACGTAGCCTTTGCCCGAACGCAATGAGCCGTGACTCGACCTTCCAAGGAGAGTCCGGCTGCCCCATAAGCCCAAGTGATACAGTCCGCCACCCAGATGGACAGAGTACGCTTGGAGACCGGGAGTCCCAATTTATTGGGATCAAAAGACACAAAAAGCTGAGCAGCTTTACGGTGCTCCCGCGTACGGTCAAGGTAGAAGTTCAATGCCCTTCTACAGTCCAGGGTATGGAGGACCGTTTCAGCTCGGCTGGAGTGTGGTCTGGGAAAGAAGGTCGGAAGTATCACCTCCTGATTGATGTGAAAAGGGGAGACCACTTTTGGAAGAAATTTTGGGTGAGTCCGTAGGACTACCCTATTTTTGTAGAACCGAGTGTAAGGGGGATCAGACACGAGGGCCTGCAATTCACTCACGCGTCTAGCGGAAGTGAGGGCTATCAAGAACAATGTTTTCCAGGAAAGAAAACGGAGAGAACAGGTAGCCATAGGTTCAAAAGGCGGACAGGTGATCCGCTGTAACACCACATTCAGATCCCAGTCAGGTGCTGGCGGGCGCAGAGGTGGTTTAAGTAGAAGGAGACCTCGAAGAAACCTCGCTACAAGAGGGTCGCTGGAAAGAGGTCTGCCGTCCACCGGCACATGATGTGCTGAAAGAGCACTGAGGTGAACTTTGACGGAGTTGGACTTAAGTCCCAGATTAGAGAGGTATAGCAAGTACTGCAGGATCACCGACACCGGGCAGGAGAAGGGATCCTGAGACTGTTGGGTACACCAAACGGCAAAGCGACGCCATTTAAGGGCGTAGCATTTGCGGGTAGAAGGTCGCCGAGAAGCTAGGACGACCTCCTCCACCTCTGCCAGCAGAAGAAGGGGAGCAAGGACTACCCTCTCAGCAGCCAGGCCATTAGATTGAGAGATCTGAGGTTGGGGTGTAGCAGAGACCCCTGATTCTGAGTGAGGAGATCCGGTTGTAACCCCAGAGGGAATGGATCCTCTACCGCTAATTGCAGCAGGAGTGGAAACCACGGCTGTCTGGGCCAGCGAGGGGCCACCAGGATCATGAAGGCTTTGTCTCGGAGAACCTTGAAAAGAGTCCGAGAGACTAGCGGGATGGGAGGGAAAGCGTACAGAAGGCTCTCCGACCATGAGAGTAGAAAAGCGTCTGCCGCAACTCGAAGGGGATGTGGCTGACGAGAGCAGAAGCGAGGAAGTTGCCGGTTGAGAGGGCTGGCAAAGAGATCCATCGTGGGGAGGCCCCACTTTAGAAAGAGCTTCTGAACTACCAAGGGATCCAGGCGCCACTCGTGCGGCTGGAGGATCCTGCTGAGTTTGTCCGCCAGGCAATTTTCTTGGCCTGGGAGATAAACTGCCTTGAGAAGAACGCCGTGACTGACGGCCCAAGAGCAGAGCTTCTGTGCCTCCCGACAGAGAAGGAAGGAGCCCGTGCCCCCCTGCTTGTTCACGTAGAACATGGCAACTTGATTGTCCGTCTGGACAAGGACGGACTGGTGAGAGGTCAGGTGGGAGAAGGCCTTGAGAGCCAGGCGGATCGCTCTGAGCTCCAGGAAGTTGATCTGCTGAGCAGACTCCCACGTGGTCCAGAGGCCCTGAGTACGTGCCCCTTGGCAATGTGCTCCCCAGCCCAGGAGGGATGCATCTGTTGTCAGCACCCGGGCCGGCTGAGGTGACTGGAAAGGCATGCCGAGTACCAGGTTCGGCCGATGAAGCCACCACTGGAGAGACGAGATCAGCGGCTCAGAGACGCGCACTAGGTCTGCTAGGCCGCCTGTGGCTTGTTGCCACTGCTGGCGGAGACACCACTGAGCAGGCCGCTTATTCAGTCGGGCATTGGGGGTCACATGGACGGTGGAAGCCATATGGCCGAGTAGTCTCAGGAAGCGCCTGGCGGAGACCAGGGGCTGGCTGCGAAAACGGTCGGCTAGGTCCATGAGCCGTTGAGCCCTGTCGAGCGGTAGGAACGCTCGTGCCTGAGGAGTGTGCAGCCTTGCGCCGATGAACTCGAGATCCTGTGAGGGGAGCAAAGTGGACTTTGCGAAGTTTATAACAAAGCCCAAGTACTGCAGAAGAGTCACCGTGCGGCGTGTGGCGTTGGTGACCTCCGGAGCGGACGCTGCCCTGATGAGCCAGTCGTCGAGGTACGGAAAGACAGAGGCCGTGAAGCCGGAGGTGGGCCGCCACCACCGCGAGACATTTTGTGAAGACTCGCGGTGCGGAGGACAGGCCAAAGGGTTGTACTCTGTACTGGTAATGATTTCCGGCCACCACAAACCTTAGGTACTGGCGGTGGCTTGGGTGGATGAGGATGTGCGTGTAGGCATCCTTTAGATCCAAGGAGCATAGCCAATCTCCCTGCTGGAGGTAGGGCAGAAGGATTCCAAGGGTAAGCATCTTGAACTTTTCCCGCACGAGGAATTTGTTGAGGTTGCGCAAGTCCAGGATGGGTCTGAGGCCTCCTGTCCTTTTTGGCACTAGAAAATACCTGGAATAAAAGCCTTGACCTTTCAGGTGGTGGGGCACCGGTTCCACCGCCTGTTCCTGTAGAAGACCTGCTAACTCCTGAAGGAGTAATTCCCTGTGCAGAGGGGGTCGTGGAGGTTCTCGCGGAAAATAGGAGGGAGGGACCTGGTGGAAGTGGAGAAGATAGCCTTCTCTCACGACTTGAAGCACCCAGGCATCTGAGGTGATGCTGGACCACCTGTGGGCGAAGTGAGCCAGCCGGCCTCCGGTGCTGGGAGGAACCAGCGGAGGGGGAGAGGCTATGCTTAAGGAGTCAAAAGCCCCCACCCTGCTGAGCAGGGGCTGGTGGTGCAGGCTTGGGGGCTTGCTGCCTACGGGACCCGTTACCCCGTCCCTTGGCCTGCTGGCCCTGTTGGGGAGCTGCAGGGGCCTGATATTGGGGGTATTGTTTGTAGGCAGCCGCCTTTCTCAGGTAAAAGGACTTCTTTCCCGAGCCCTTCTTTTTCTGGGAAGGGGCGGAGGTCTTCCTAGAAAGCCTAGTCCTGGTGAGAGTCTCCTTCTCGATTTGTGCAGCCTTTTCAGCCATGGGCTTGCCAAAGAGGTTTTCGCCTCGGCAGGGGACATCGACCAACTTGTCCTGCACCCAGGGCTCAAGGTCAGACGACTGAAGCCAAGCCTGTCGGCGGGCACTGATGCCGGCTGCGGCCACTCGAGCCGATGCTTCAAAGCCATCATAGGCTGCTCGGGATATGAATTTTGAGCATTCCCGAATGCCAGTGGACAAGGCCAGGAACATCCGCAAGGGTTCCTCGGACAAACCAGCGGAGAATCCGGCTAGCTCTTTAGCCAGGTCTCGGAGATACATGCCCATGTATAGCTGGTAGGTCTGGACACGACACGCAAGCATAGAGCCCTGGAAACACTTCTTACCAAGGCCATCCAGGTTACGGGCCTCCCTGCCAGGAGGCACCGAGGAGTGCATCTTCTGGCTCTTAAGACGATGCATGGCCGATTCCACTACCATGGAATGGTGTGGTAGCTGTGCTTTTTGGAAGCCAGGGCTCTTGCGGACTCGATAGATAGAATCGACCCGCTTGCTCAGGACCGGCGAGGAGGCCGGACTCTCCCACATGCGGAAGAGTAGTCGTTCCAGCATGGGAGGAACCGGTACAGTAAAGTGTTCCCTGGCGGGAGAGTCATACTGGAGGGCGTCGAGCTCTTCGGCCCGAGGCTCCTCCTCGGGATCCGCAGGGAAGGCCAAAGCCTTGGCCATATCCCTGAAGAAGTCCGAGAACCGGGCATCCTCCGGGGGGACTGCTTCCGAGGTTCGGACTCAGGTGAGTCCGAGGGGACACACCGAGTCCAAAAAGAATCAGGCGACTCTTCCTCTTCAGACTCCCAGACCGACTCCGACGAGGACTCGGTGGGGTCGGCCCGGGCAGGGCGCGGCGCCTGCCGCCCCGACGCCGAGGGAGTCGGCGTCGGCGACCTCGGTCCCGAACGGGAGGCCGAGGGTGACCTCGACCGAGGATCGACTCGAGTTCGCATGGACTCGAGGATCGGCTCGGTCTCCGGGGTCGACTTAGACGTCGACGTCCCGGCGGTCGGGGCAGCGGCGCCAGCGAGGCCAGCGAGCAGTGCCCGCTGCTGGTCCATGAAGGCAGACAGTCTGCTCTCCAAGGCCGTCAACCTGAGTCCGAGCTCAGGTGACCCAGCAGCTCCCGACTCGGGCCCCGACAGCGTCGGGCCCGACGTCGGCGGTCTCGGAGGCGAGTCCAGGAGGACCACAGGACTTACCCGAGCAGGCAGCTCCGACTCCAGGCGAGGTCGCTTCGAGAGGTGCTCCTTCTCCAAGGACCCGGGACGGCTATCGGGGCTATGCGACCTGGCCCTCGCGGAGCCAGGAGCGTCCACCGACGCCGCCCTCGCGGGTTTCACCTTTCGTCGATGGTCCCCGGAGGGAGAACCCCTGTCGGAGGAACTCCGGCGACGGTCCGAGCTGGAACCTCTGGACGCGGAGGCCTCCGACGAGGTCCGGGTACGGCTGGGGTCAGCGAAGATCCTATCCCGCTGATGCCGCCGACTTCTCAACGCTTTGGAGGACATTTTGCCGCAGGGCCCACAGATCATTTCTTCATGATCCGGGCCCAGGCAGCGGAGGCAATTGTCGTGTGTGTCAGTTAGTGACATATTTCGGTCACACTGACCACACCGCTTGAAACCACTGGCAGCCATCGGGGGAAAAAGGGCCCCGGCGAGGTCAAAGGACCGGGCTGCCAGGGAAAAACCGAAAACGAAACTGACTAAGTCAGAAAAAACCGAAAAAGAAGAAGAGGACTCGTGACCGGCGTCGCGAGTCCGGGCGGGAAAAAGACCGGCGTCGAACCGAAGGAAAAAAGAGAAATTATGAGTAAAAATCAACTTTTTCGCGGGGACACGACGGGTACGTCTGTAGGGCTCCGTGGAAAAAAGAAGACTGGCTAAGATGGCACCCTTGGGCGGGAAGGCGACCACGCATGCGCGCTGCAATTCCCAAAGGCTTTCTTTGAAAACTGGGGAAAATTGCTCCGCGAGGGCTCCGTCGGCGCCGACGTCACCCATATGTGAGGACTGACTTCCTGCTTGGTCCTGGAGAAATATATATACACCTAGAGGGTATATAGGCATATAACTATAAGAGATATGTATGGGCAGAAGACACAGCGATAGATCTAGATAAGTATATATATGTATCTATATATATATATCTATATATACCTATATGAATAGGCAGGCATGTCTCCAGGTATAAGGGTGGAGAGATGTCCATAAAACCTCATCCCCCTAGGGATAAAGGGAGAGAGAAAGATTTTTCCTGGTTATGACTGGTAGAGTCAGAGGAGAGATCTCCCTGACAAGAAGTCTGAATTCCCTGCAGAATTTGAGCTCTTGAATAACCAGGATGGCCTACGTGAAAATGGCAGAGGATAACTTCAGTCTGCAGACAGGAAGTCCAGGTATCTCCAGAATTGCAGTATGGAGAATGGAGAGGACACGCCTCTGGAGGAAGATACCCTTGTGACCCACCTATGAGGGCAAGAAGGGTATTAGGCGTCCTCTAGCTGCCATTGAAGAAATTTACCTCTGACGAGAAGACCCAAGGAAATATGGGCCAAGCTAGGGATTTGGCCCTCCTTAAGTTTTTCACATAATGAAAGGCCTGAGGCGTATGCCTCAAAGGAGATTTAAGATGAGATGGTAAGGGTAGGGAATACCTGCCAGACATGGATACGACTGGGGAACCCCCCCCCCCCCCAACCATCTGGGGTTATCTGCTAGGCAAGATACTAATGCTCTCTAGCAAGGCCCATAGTGCAAAGCTACTCTGTAGAGATGCAGAGAGCATGCTGGAGGTTGGTTGGAAGAAAAAACTGGCTGTGAAAAGCCAGCAGGTAACCAACTATTCTGCCAAGGACAAGGGGGCGAAGAATAGAAGTTAACCAACCAGACTGTGATAATAGGGTTTCCCAAAGGAGGTTGATAACCTGTTTGGGACTTAGCACTGAGGCGAAGAGGATTGCTAGTGGAGGGGAATCCCTGGTTCTGTAGTGAAACAAAACCAGTGGCTTAACCACTAGGAATTGCTGTATTTGCAGCAACTACCAGAGCAGCATTGAAAAGTTCTTTCCCCTGCTCCTTTTTTAGACTGGGAAAAAGAAACAACAGACATGATAGGAGTCCCTATTGTCTGATGAGCTGCTCTAAGGTAACAAGGGAGGGAGACAACTCCAGAAGGGAGAATCCCCCGGTAGAACAGGTAGAGGATCATAGGGGTTTTCCCGTTTAAAGAGCCACTCTTACAAAACAAATGTTGTAGTAAGAGGGAGGCAAGGCAGAGTTGCAAGAGACCGACTATGGAGGAGGTCTCGGATAGATGAGATGATACATGCCAGTACAGGGAAAACAACTGTCTATTGATAGTTGCTACCTCTCTTTCCTCCAAGAGGAAGAGGAAAATCTGTTAATGATGGGCACGATCATCATAAAGACTCTTAGAGTTAGAGAAAGATGTCTCGTGAAGAGATATCTAGGTAGGTTAGGATAAAAAATAGTGCAGATTCTTCAAGTGAAAAGAAGCAGACTGTCACCTTAATCCCCAACCAAGAGGGACAATGATCTATTTGAAACCCTGCGACTGCTGGGTTTGTTGACCCTGTTGAGGTTGTGGATTCTTCAGACTAGGGCGATGTTTCCCCTGTTTGGGAACATCTGTATGATGGGCAGATGATGGCTAAAACCTTCTCCCCCTAGGGGAAGAAAGTTTGTTAGGATATTTCCTACCTACTGGGAAAGAAGGCGGCGTAGAACAGCCTGGAAAAAGGAAAGTCAGTGGATAACTAAGTAACCTGGAGTAAAGACTCCTTGTTGAAGAGATTTTCTCCAGTGCAAGGGGTATTTCCCAGTCTTTCTTGTGCCCATTTGTCCAAGTCTGAAGCTTGAAGCCAGGCTCTACGTCGTGCCCCTATAGCTATAGCAGAAGACCTGCTAACAGACTCAAAGGAGTCTAGGGTAGCACGAGTAAGAAACCTAGAGATATTTTGAGTATGACTAACCAGTGAGGAATAGTCTGTACACCTGGGCTCTTGAAGAAAAGGAGTCAAAAGATGTAATTGCTTTGTGACCTCCTCAAGAGATAGACCCATATAAAAAATATAGGAGAGAATTCTTGCTGAAAGCATGGATGTCTGGAAGGTTTGACGTCCAAAGGCATCTAGTGTCTTAGACTCACGACCTGGCGGACAAGAAGAGTGCTTTTTATTACTCTTCACTCGCCTCATTGCTGATTCTACCACAATGGAATGATGAGGAAGTTGAGTCTTTTGAAACCCTGGAGAGGGGGGCACCTGATATAGAAGATCAGTTGCTCTGGAAGGTGGGGGTACCTTTAAAGGAGCTTCTCACATTCGTAGGAGGAGATCCTGCAAGGAATGATGCAAAGGAAGCATTATGTTCTCCTTTGCTTTGGTAGGAACAGAGAGGTATTCTGTATTCCCTTGTGTAGGATCTTGTCCAGGAATAGGAATGGCAAGTGATTTTGCCATATCCAGGAGGAAAGTCTGGAAAGAAGGCTCCCCAGAGGGAACTTCCCATGGATAGGCTAGATCTGATGAAGAACTAGCGTTAGCACCGAGGGATCTAAGTATATAGGAATAGAAGATCCTGAATGGTGCAGTATGGGATCCCTAGATGGTGGTCGCTGGTACTGTAGATCAGGACCAGCGACAGTCGGTAACAGATCGTCCATGCCAGGGATCGATTCCAAACTCGGCATCGAGGGAAGCGAGCCTGACGAGAGAAGCATGGAAGGTACCGACAGCAATGGTAATGTGGATATCGGTACCGACTTCGGTACCGTATCTGATACCGGTGGATGAAGGCCAGCCGGTGGCAACTGTAACAGTATCGGAGGAACTGAGAGCTGCGGATCCGAAGTATCGGAACCGAGCCTTCGGTACCGACGGGAGTCGGTACCAAGGTGAGTCAGTACCCAGTCCTCCAGACTGGAGATCGATTCCAAACTCGGCATCGAAGGAAGCGAGTCTATCGATGCATGTCTGGAGGGTACCGATGTCGGTGCTAGTATCGGTGTCGGTACCGATACTGGAATGTCGGTTTGGAGCGTATCCACCGGGCCCGCAGGTACCGAGGACGCCAGACGACGATCCTTGGTGAGGAATGTTTCATCCAACACCAGTGCCGATGCCGGGGTATCGGTACAGCTCGAAGCGGATGCCACCACCGGGCATGGCTCAGGTATGTTCTGTGAGGGGTGAACCTCAGGAGCAACCTGAAACCCCACAAAGGCTTTGGAGGCCGAAGACTCCCACCGGGGTTTTGAAACCAGTAGATTCGAGGACAAGGCCAGAGGCATCTCTATGCTGTGCATGAGAACTGCCGCTCGAGGACTGGCTAGTCTTAACAGACTGTTTTTGGGTTACCTGATCCTGTGGAGAAGAAGATATGGTCGGTGCCCTGAAGTTGGAGGGGGACCGCGTGTCGAGGACGCGATGTTGAAAACTTCTTCTCACAAGACTATTGCCCGAGGGCTCCGGAGGAAAACGGTCAGGACCCAAGCAAGTTAGACACCAATTGTGAGTGTCTAAAAATAAAGTTATACCGCCACAGTTTGTACATTTCTTGGGGAAAGTGGCTGGCGGTTCCATGAAGGAAATGGAGAGGCCTAGAAGGCCCGAGAGACCGTGAGACACTAAGGAAGAAAAATATTCCTTAAGAAGGAAAAATTTTACAAGAAAAGAAAAGAGAAACACCGGCGGTACCGGTGGTGATGGGGAAGGCAGCCGCGACCACAAGAAAACTAAAAAATAAAAGAATTTTCTGCAGTGACAGGAGGACGTCCTGCCGGCTCCGCGGAAAAACGAAAACTGAGGAGAGGCAGTTGGGAAGGTGGGAAGGCAGCACACAGACGTGTTGGGATGCTTCCAAAAGCTTTCTGATTTATTTATTTAACAATCATTTATTACCCGCATCTTCCAGAGTTCAGTTGCAGTTTACAATAAAACAATCCACAAAGCAAGAGCTTAGTTTTACATCGAACATTTTGTAACAATAAAGAGTAATGGTTAACAGCATGAACCAATGCATAACAGCACAAAACTGGCTTGTAAACTATGTACAATAAACTATATACAAATACAAGTTGTAGGTACTTTAGAATTGAATCATAGTGTTTTTAGGATAGTGTATTGTCTGTTAAGTTGTTAGAAATAGTATTACTCAGTCAGGATTTTTTAGCCTATCAGGATTTTTTAGCCTTTATCTGAGTGTATCACGGGGTTATCTGTGTTGCCATAGTGCATGGCGAATAAATAGGTTTTTAGTTTTTTACGGAGTTCCATAATTTTGGTTATAGTTCGTAGGTCCTCCGGAAGGGAATTCCAAATAGATGGGGCTGCATGAGAAAAAGCTCTGTTGTTAGTTAATTTATTTGCTTTTATGAAATCATTAGGAGTGTTTAGTTTATTTGAGTATCCTTTTCTGTGCGTAATTTTTTGAGATTCCATGCTGATTAGTTTGCATAGTGGGATTGGAGCCATGTTATTTAAAGCTTTATATGTAGTTATTGTGGTTTTATATATTATCCTACTTTGAATTGGCAACCAGTGTAGTGAAGCTAATATTGGTGTTATGTGCTGGAATGAGTGTGCTTTCATTATAATTCTAGCTGCTGCGTTTTGTGCTAATTGGATTCTTTTTATGTTTTGTTTCGTTATTCCTAAAAGAATTAGGTTGGCAAAATCAAAGTGTGGGGTTATTGTAGCCTGGATTATATTGATGAAGTCTATTTGGTGTACTAAAGGGCGTAATTGTTTAAGGATTTTGAGTTTAAAATATATTTTCTTAATGGTGTTTCTGATGTGAGTATTCATCGTCAGATGTGTATCCAGAATAACACCTAGGTATCTTATTTCGTTTTTT
This sequence comes from Ichthyophis bannanicus, assembly GCA_033557465.1. NCBI lineage: Eukaryota > Metazoa > Chordata > Amphibia > Gymnophiona > Ichthyophiidae > Ichthyophis > Ichthyophis bannanicus. The sequence goes on along the minus strand of CM066046.1, from coordinate 24,840,806 downwards.
ATTTTAATGTCATGATTTTGTAATGTTATGTGGGTTGGGGGGATATATGATTGGTTTTTTGTTATAATTAGGACTTCTGTTTTTGAATGATTAATGTGGAGGTTTTGAGCTTTTAGCCATGTTGTGATTTCACTGAAACAATCTGATAGTAGTTTTATTGGCAAATTAGGGATTGTGAATGGGATGTACATCATAATATCATCTGCATATAGATGATAGTATACTCCGAATTTTTTAAAGATATTACAGACTGGTTTTATGTAAATATTAAACAGGAGGGCTGATAGTGCGGATCCTTGTGGGAGTCCAATTTCTTGTTTGGACGCTGATTGGACGCTGGACGCTGATTGGACGCTGGGAAGCGTTCCCGCGCGGACTCCGTCGGTATCGACGTACCCATATGTGAAGACTCATTCCTGCTTGTTCCTGGAGATTAGAGAGACCCCGAGCCACCTCTCTGATAAAGTCCTGAAAAGACAAGTCCTCTGGAGGAGACATCCTTCGTTTATGAGAGGACTCCTCCTGAGGAAGAAGCATCGCTGCATCGACAGACTCTTCAGAATCATCAGAGGAATCGAAGTATCGTCTGTCGGGATGCTCTTGCAAAGCCCGATACCCGTACCGACCGGGGTCGGTATCGGGAATCATCGGTACCGGGGTATCGGTACCGGAAGGCTGCAGAGGGCAGGGTACCGGCATGGCTGACACAGATGCCGATGTCGATGCCACCGGTACTGGAATCAGTACTGATGGCGATACCGGAGCCGATACCTGCGGAGTAGTCTGTTGTGGTACCACGGGCGTCGATGCCACAAGGAAAGCCGCCAGACTGCGTTCCATGGACAGAATCCTCTGATCCATCGACGCTGCCAATGCCTGGAAGTCGGTACCGCCACCGGTACCCCAGAGCATGACACCAGGAGATCTGTTGAGGCCACGCCATCTAGATCGTCCTGGAACCCCGATGATGATGCTTTAGAAGCTGAAGCCTCCCGCCGGGGTAATTTTGCCAGTGCAGAATACTCGAGGGCAAGGCCAGATGCATCTCGATGCTTAGAAGATTTGCCCTTCGAGGACCAGCTGGATTTATGTTTAGTTACCTGAGATCCATGTGAGGAAGAAGCAGCCCTGGAAGACGTCGATGCCACCGAAGCCGCATCAGAGGGAAACAGGGTACTGAGCTTGGCAGCTCAGTTCTGTCGACCTCTCTTAGACATCATGGAGCAGGACACACAATCTTTAATGGAATGGTCAGGGCCTAAACATTTGAGACACCAGTCATGGGTGTCGGTGACGGATATAGTACCGCCACATTTTGTGCACTTCTTAAAACCTGAGGCAGGTTTTTCCATATTTGAGGAAAAAGGTTTTGGGCCTAAGGCCCAAAACTGAAGTACACGTGAAGAAAAATAGAAGGTCTTTTTTTTTTTTTTTAAGAAAAGAATAAGAACCGGCGGTACCGGTATAGCGTCGAGGAAGGCAGACGCGTACAGAAAAGAAATAAAGAAAAAATAAGAAAATTCTTCTGCGGTGACAGGAACACGACCTGCTGGCTCCACGGAAAAAGAACTGAGGAGAGACAGTTGGAAAGGTGGGAAGGCAGCACGCAGGCGCTGTGGGATGCTCCCAAAAGCTTTCTGATTGGACGCTGGGGAGCGTTCCCGCGTAGGCTCCGTCGGTACCGACGTACCCATATGTGAAGACTCATTCCTGCTTTCTCCTGGAGATATCAGTGTATGTATGCTGCAGCTGTTGGAACTGCTTCTCCCTTAAAAATGTATTGGGGCATAATTTGGGGGAATTCATTTATGCTCCATCCCTCCACTATCACCACCAGCACCACAATACTCCTGCTGGAATTATGCACATAAAATTCAAAATTCTATGTCAAAAGGTCTGAATTATACAAAAATCTGCATGCTTTGTCAGAATAACAAAGCATATTGTTTGCGTGATAAGTCATTTAAAATACAATACAGGAAAATAAAACAAAAAAGTGCAATATTTTGGGAAGTAATGTCACTGGGGGAGATGGTGGCCTAGCTTTATAGCCCCACGACCCCATCATTTAATTTGCAGCCAGAACCCATGTTAATCACAGCCTAAATAAAGAAAAACCTGAGCAAATATCTCCCGATCTTGCTGTTCTTCCGGATGGTGCAGAGAAACCAAGCAGTGGACCTTAAAGACTTCTCCTACACCAGTGTCAGTAAGCCGCGAAGAGGACTGGGTGGGCCCCTGGAGCTGAAGAAAAGCAGTGGGAGTGGCAAACGGGTGAGAGCGAGTACGACTCTCGCAAGGAGGACAATATATCACGCTGGGAATTTTGGCGCTGGTTCCAGGAATTAAAAAGCAATGTCAGCACAATCCAGAGTGATATCGCAGTTCTAGGTGTAGAGCTGAGAAAACAGTTGGTGGATTTCAGGAAGCACATGTAGGATTTGGAGACACGCATCAAAGAGCAGGGGGAGTCCATTGCTGAATTGGACAAGCAGATGGCTCAATTGGAACAAGTGAATTGTGAGCTAATGGACAAACTGGAGGACTTAGAAAACTGTTCGAGACAAAACAACTTTCAAGGAGTCCCTAAGAAGCCAGCTTACGATAATTGTTTTGAAGTGATCACTAACATTGTTAAGTCAGTACTGGAACCGGAGGCTGAGGGGCCACCCATGCTAGTGATGGAATTGGATCGGACACATCAGATCCTGGGGGCACCATGGGTCAATCTGCCCAGGGATACTGTAGTATGCTTTAATAAATTTCAGCTAAAGGAAAAAGTGGCAGTGCAAGCCAATGTACTGAAGGAGGTGAAGTAGAATTCTCACAATGTTGAGATCTTTGAGGACCTTTCAGCTATAACCTTATGCAAGCAGAGAGAAATAAGGGACATTACAAAGAAGCTTTGAGAAGAGCAAGTGAAATAGCACTGGAAGTTCCCATTTGCCCTGGCTATATCAAAGGATGGACGAACACTGCAAGCATGGACTAGGTCAGAGGCAAAAAAATTCCCCAGGAAATGAATATAGAGGCCTTAGAGGACAGAGAGGAACTCCATGGAAGTGGGAGGTTTTCTGGCAAAGGGTCAAAAGAGGCCAGGGTCAGCTGAAGAGGAACTAGGGCGGCTGCCAGCTGCAAAGCAGGATGAACTCAAATGACTGAATATACCAAGAGACTCAGCTGAGGTATTACTCACTTGGTTTTCTGGTAATGGATCCGGAATAATGTGTGGCATGTTAAGTTTCTCAAGGGAGATAGAAAGTTGCAGATGGGAAGAATAGTTGGGGGTCGGTTGGGTTGGGTATTGGGGAGAGGTAGTGTTGGTTCATTTGGATGTGTGCATCTAGTTTTCGGATGGTTGGGCGTTTGGTGTTTGTCTGATGACTAGGGGGGTAAGGTGTGCCTGGGTTCTGGAGTGTACAGGTGGGGGGAGGGTAGTGCATGTTTGGGGGTGAGTAGGGTATGACTGGTAGGTTAGTATGGATGGTTGTGGGAGGTACTCAAGCAAGAAGGGGGGTTCTAACCTTAAAGGACATTGCTTTTGAGATTACCTCCTTGCAACTTTGTTTTAAGCCCTCTAGTTTAAAAGTTTCCTCTTCTTTGAAAAAGGTTTGTTTGTTCATTATCAAGTATTTAATTAATTGTCTGTATCATATCTCCCCTATCCCTCCTCTCTAGGATATTGATATTTAGGTCTTCAAGTCTCTTCTCATACTTCATCTGGCACAGGCTCCAAATCATTTTGGTTGCCTCTCTCTGAACCGCTTCAAGTCTTTTTTTTTTAATTTTGTATTTGTGCAGTTTTACAAATTATAATACTCATAAATTAAAGAAACAAGCAGTCAGGGTACAATGCACAAATGAACAAAAGAAAACGAAAATCGCGTTAACACTACAAAAAACTAAACCTGCTTACTAAAATCCACCAGTGAGAAACCTGGGGGGAGGAAGGGGAATCCCAAGAAATCAAAACAAAAGAAAGCCAATATCTCTAGCAAAAAAATAAAACAAATACAAATATGATCGCGTCCAAACAATAATTATATTACCTTCTTTACAAACCCCGGTAGGAAAAGCAAATTGACAGGAAATCATGTATCAATCTTATCAGAAAGAAAAGCTAGAGCTGAGTGGGATCAAAAAAAGTAAAAGTGTTATCCTGGTACCACACAAGGAATTTGCAGGGGAACCTTAAATTAAAACGGCCTCCCCTCCCCCCCACCGCAAGCACCTCAGGTTTTAACATGAGGAAACTTTTCCTCCTGGCCTGCGTTGTCCTCACGACCTCTGGGAACATCTGCACTCTTTGACTACAAAAAGAAATCTCTCTCCATTGGAAATACAATTTGAATAATTTTGATTTCTCAGAGTCCGACCATAACATCACTACGAGTGACCAGTGCAGCTATATTGCACATTAAGGAGGAAGAATGACAGATCCAAACTGTCCATTGAAACCAAAGAGTCCATACCACCCTCCTCCTCGGACTCAACCTTATTTCTGGATGGCAGATAAAATAGCTAGTTCAGCTGTATCTCCTCTGGGTTGATGATCTTTAACACATCCCTTAGATACATTCACAAATAACTCCATGGAAGACAAAAGTCGAACTTTAGGGACGTTTAACAGCCGTATATTCTTAGATCAATTAAAATTCTCCACCATCCATCTCCATCTTATAATGCAATGACAAACTGTCTTTCACAAAACGCCCCATCGCTAAATGAATAGAGGACATTTGAGCCTCCACTGAGCCAAATCACCTATGCATAGCATAAGATATGCCATACTGGGTCAGACCAAGGTCCATCAAGCCCAGTATCCTGTTTCCAACAGTGGCCAATCCAGATCACAAGAACCTAGCAGTTTCCCCAAAAGACACAGCTTCCACTATGCTTGTATTGGGGCAAGCAGTGGATGTCCCGGGTCCCCTTTAATAATGGTTTATGTACCTTTCCCCCAGGAACTTGTCCAAACCTTTTTTAAACCCGGCTATAACAGCTTTTACTACATTCTCCGGTAACGAATTCCAGAGATTGATTACACATTAACTGAAAAAATATTTTCTCTTATTAGTTTTAAACAGGTTACCCTGTAACTTCATTGAATGTCCCCTAGTTTTTTCTATACTTTGATGGCATAAACAATCGATCTAAGTTTACCCGTTCCACTCCATTCTTTAATTTATAGACCTCTATCATATCTCCCCTCAGCCGTCTCTTTTCCAGGTTGAAGAGCTCTAACCTTTTTAGCCTCTCTTCATAGGAGGGAGGAATGGCCTAGTGATTAGGACACGGTACCTCAGGTCGGAGGGACTGGGGTTTCTAGTCCTATAGGCACTCCTTGTGACCTTGGGCAAGCCAATTAACCCTCCATTGCCTCAGGTACACCTAGATTGTGAGCCCCTTAGGGACAGGAAATGTACAAAGTACCTGTTTGTAGTGATTACATAATGTAAACCGCTTTGATTGAAGGATAAGATGGTATAGAAAACTGGTTAAATAAATAAAAATACGGGTATTCTTCCATTCCTTTTACCATTTTGGTGGCTCTTCTCTGTACCTTTTCTAATAACGCAATACCCTTTTTAAGATACTGCGACCACAATTGCACACAATATTCAAGGTGTGGTCGCACCATGGAACGATATAGAGGAATTATAATATCCTTTGTTTTATTCTCCATTCCTTTCCTTATGAAACCTAGCATACTATTTGCTTCTTGGCCGCCGCTGCACACTAGGTGGAGGGTTTTAACATGTTATCCACGATGTCGCCTAAATCTTTTTCCTGGGTGGTGGTTCCTAATGTGGAACCTTGCATCGTGTAACTATAGTTTGGGATGTTCTTTCCTAGGTGCATAACTTTGCAATTCTCCACATTAAATTTCATCTGCCATTTGGATGCCCAGTCTTCCAATTTATAAAGATCCTCTTGCAATTTTTCACAATCCTTATGTGTTTCAACAACTTTGAATTGTGTCATCTGCAAATTTGATTACCTCACTCGTTATTCCCTTTTCCAGGTCATTTATGAATATGTTAAAAAGCAGCAGACCCAACACAGAACCCTGAGGTACTCCACTATTCACTTTTCTCCATTGGAAAAATTGGCCATTTAGCCCTACCCTCTGCTTTCTATCGTTTAACCAGTTCCTAATCCACAATAGTACACTGCCTTCTATCCCATGACGTTTTAACTTCGCAAGAGTTTTTCATGAGGAACATTGTCAAAGGCTTTCTGAAAATCCAGATACACTATATCAACTGACTCACTTTTGTCTACCTGTTTATTCACACCTTCAAAAAAACATAACAGATTAGTAAGACAAGACCTTCCTTGGCTAAAGCTGTGTTAGTCGACTCCCATTAAGCCACGACTATCTACATGTTCAGTAATTTTGTTCTTTATAATGGTTTCTACCATTTTTCCCAGTACTGGCATCAGGCTCACCAGTCTGTAGTTTCCCAGATCACCCCTGAAACACATTTTTAAAAATTGGCGTTACACTGGCCATCCTCTAATCTTCAGTTATTACAGATGATTTTAACGATAGTTCACAGATTACTAATAGTAGGTCTGCAATCTCATATTTCAGTTCTTTCAACACCCTCGGATATATACCATCCGGTCCAGGTGATTTGCTACTTTTCAATTTATAAAATAGTTGTAATACATCTTTCTGGTGTATCGATATTTCTTTCAATTCTTCTGTGGCGTCACCATTAAATACCATTTCAGTCATGGGCAACATCCCTACATCTTCCTCAGTAAAGACCGAAGCAAAGAATTCATTCAGTCTCTCCGCTAAGGCCTTGTCCCCATCTAAGTGCCCCTTTTACCCCTCTATCATATAATGGTCCAACTGATTCCATCACAGTTTTTTTCCTACGAATGTACTTCAAAAAATCTTGCTTCTACAGCAAGTTTCTTCTCAAATTCTCTCTTTGCCTGCCTTATCAATGCCTTGCATTTAACTGCCAGGGGGCACCGCGGAGTGCATCTTCTGACTTTTCAGGCGATGCATGGTTGATTCCACCACCATGGAATGGTATGGCAGCTGTGCCTTCTGAAAGCCAGGGCTCTTCCGGAGTCGAAAGATAAAATCGACCAGCTTGCTTAGAACCGGTGCCGAGGCCGGTGCCTCCCACATCCGGAAGAGAAGCCGTTCCAGCATCGGAGGAACCGGAACAGTAAAGGCCTCCTTCGGAGGAGAGTCATACTGTAGGGCCTCGAGCTCTTCAGCTCGAGGCTCCTCCTCGGGGTCCGCAGGGATAGCCAACGCAATGGCCATATCCCGGACGAACTCCGAGAACAGGGTATCCTCCGGAGGGGATCTACTCCGAGGCTCAGACTGCGGTGCGTCCGACGGGACGCACCAAGTCCTGAAGGTGTCAGGGGACTCCTCGCCCTCCGTCTCCCAGGCGGACTCGTCCGATGAGGTATCAGGGTCAAAACCGCGCGGGGCCTGTGGGCACCTGCCCCGACGCACCGGCGTCGACGCCCTCGGTCCCATGGTATCGAGTATCGGCTCGGTCTCCGGGGTCGACTTTCATGTCGATGTCCCGGTGGTCGGGGCAGATGCGCCAGACAGGCTGGCCCATCAGTGCCCGCTGCTGTTCCATGAAGGCAGACAATCTGCACTCCAAGGCTGTCAGCCTGAGACCCAGCTCAGGAGACTCAGCAGCCACCGACTCAGGCCCTGGCGGCGCCGGGCCCGACGTCGGCTCTCTGGGAGGAGAGTCCACGAGGACAACAGGACTTACGTGTCCAGCAGACTCCGGCTCCACATGAGGTAGTTTTGGCAGCTTCTCCTGTTCCACAGACCCGGGGCGACGGTCGGGGGTCTGAGACCTAGCTCTCGAGGAGCCAGGGACCTCTTCTGATGACGCCCTCGCGAGCCGCTTCTTCCTCTTTCGTTCCCGAGATGTCGAGGCCTCAGACGAGGTCCGGGCTCGGCCGGAGTCCGAGTCGGAGAAAAGCCTTTCCTTTTGGTGCCGACGACTTCGAAGCGCCTTGGAAGACATCTTTCCACATGGTCCACAGATCTTAGGATCGTGGTCAGGACCCAGGCACTGAAGGCAGCAGTCGTGTGTGTTGGTGAGAGACGTGAGCTTCTTACACCGATCACACTTTTTGAAACCACTGGAAGCCATCGGGGAAAAAAAGAGTCCCCGCGAGGTCAAAGGACCAGCCTTCCAGGGAAAAAAGAAAAAAGGGCGCGAACGCCAGCCACGAAGAGCAAAAACCGAAAAAAGAAGATCAGGCTCGATACCGGTGTATAGAACCCGGCTGGAGGGGAACCAGCTTCGAACCGGAGAAAAAATAGCGAAAGAATCGCAAAAAAGCCCAACTATTTTCCGGGAGGACTAGGACACACGTCCGATGGGCTTCACGGAAAAAGAGAGACTGAGCAAGATGGCACCTTTAGGCGGGAAGAGAACCGCGCATGCGTGCCTGCATTTCCAAAGGCTTTCTTGGAAAGCTGGGGAAATGCTCCGCAAGGGCTCCATCGCCGTCGATGTCACGCATATGTGAGGACTGACTTCCTGCTTGGTCCTGGAGAATTTCCCTAATAACTCTATGAACTGGGAAGGCTCTCTGTGTCTTCCTAAAAACCTGCAGCAAGGGATCCTCTAATGAAGCATCCTCCGCCGAGCCTGGCGAATGCATATCGACCGCCTTAAGAGTCTCTGAAATGAGTGCAGGCAACTCGTCCCTCCTAAACACTCGAATGACTCTCGCCTGATCCTCTCTGTCTGATCTCGCCTTCTTCCATCTCCTCGTCCAACTCCAACTCTGGGTCTCCATCATCCGAATAAAAACCCTCCAAGTCCACCGACTGTTCCTTCTGCTCCATTTCCAATCTGGCTTTCTTCGCCTGCTGTCCCGATTTCCCAGCATTCAAAGGGGTTCCCGGCCTCTTTTCCCCCCGGGAAACTCCAAAAGAAGTCACCTCCTGTTCCTGCCTGGGATGTCCCAAGGCTTGCTGCAGCAGCGCCACAAAATCTGGGGAAAAAATGGCTGTGAGACCCCCCTGGCAACACCATTTGCGCAGAAGGAAGGTCTCGGGCCGAAGACGGACCGGCTATGGGTTCCTTTAATGGGGGAGATACGGAAATGGGATCCTGTGAGCTGACGGAGTCCTTCTGCCCTTTCCAAGCTGTGCTCCATGGCAGCAGCCTCCTGTGTGCACCGCTTGCAAACCCCTGTTTCTGCCACAATGCCCCTCTTAGAACCGCAGACCAAACAATGCGGTCTAGACAACATACCTCCTTACAGAGGCTGTGGAGTTCCTTTAACACGTGCAGAAACCCTTTTCTTTTTTTTTTTTAAACAATAAAGCAAACAATAAAATAACAAAAACAATATCTCTTAACCTGAAAAAACGTCAAGTTTCTACTTAAAGTGAGGCTTCCCGCGCAAAGCAGAAGCCTCCACAGGGCCTGCTGAGCCGTTGGCGTTTCCCACGCGATCATCACGCAATTAGGCCCCGCTCTGAGGAAAGACACTGCCTCCTTACCTCTATGCGGCCAAGACGGCTTTATCTTTGCCTTTTAATCCCCTCCGTTCCTCCGACGTTACAAGCTACCTGGTCGGGAACCAGAGAGGCTGAGGGAATCAATTCCGCTGTCCTTTCCCGCGCTCCGTCAAAACTGCCGTTCTGCTCTAGCAATGAGCAGTTGCAAGAGCGCCAGGAGCGGGCATGGCTGAAGAAGAAAGAGAGCGGCACTGCCTTTCTCCCTCTGCGGCCGCCTCTCTGACCTCCCAAATGAAGCTGCTGACAGCGTCGTGGTAGAGGAAAGGCAGGGCCCACTGTCCCCGCACAATTGCTCCAGCCGTCGGCAGATCTTCGCAGCATAAGCAGGCAAGTCTTCTCCAATCACTGACTAACGGCTCTGCAAGAGTTCCCCCTCGGCTGAACTCCACACCTGAAACCGAAGTAGCACTAGGGATCCAAGCAACTCCTTCTGAACCGAGGGCGGGGGGGGGGGGGATGGGGGGAGAGAAGGATGAAGAAGAATAAAGCAGGAGGAAAGACCTCAATACTTGCTCTCCCCCCCCACAGAGATAGCATAGTTACTCACCTGTAACAGGTGATCTCCGGGAACAGGAGGACTTTAGTCCTCACATATGGGTATCTTCGGTACCGACGGAGCCTGCGCAGGAACGCTCCCCAGCGTCCAATTAGAATGCTTTTGGGAGCATCCCACAGCGCCTGCGTGCTGCCTTCCTGCCTTTCCGAACTGGGAGAGTTAGAATATATAGCACTAAATGAAAGGTTAGATATGATTGGAATATCAGAGACATGGTGGAAGGAGGACAACCAGTGGGACACTGTGATACCTGGGTACAAACTATATCGTAATGATAGAGCTGATCAAATTGGTGGAGGGGTTGCGCTCTATGTTAGAGAGGGCATTGACTCAGAAAGGATTAAAGTTTTGCAGGAAACAAAATCTGCTGTAGAATCTATATGGATTGAAATTCCATATAAAAGGGGGAAGGCAATGGCAGTGGGGGTGTACTATCGAGCACCTGGCCAGAATGACCAAATGGATGATGAAATGCTCAAAGAAATCAAGGAAGCTAACAAAAGTTACAGCGCAGTAATAATAATGGGTGATTTCAATTACCCCGGTATCGACTGGGTCAGTGTCACGTCAGGACATGCTAGGGAGATAAAGTTCCTAGATGAAATAAATAACTGCTTCTTGGAGCAGCTGGTTCATGAACCGACCAGAGGGGAAGCCATATTAGACCTAGTCCTTAGTGGAACACCAGATCTAGTGCAAGAGATAAGGGTGTTGGGGCCACTTGGCAATAGTGATCATAGCATGATCGCCTTTGATTTAATTAGTGGAGGAGGGATAGTAAGGAAATCCACAGTACTACCTTTTAACTTTCGAAAGGGAGACTATGATAAAATGAGGAAAACAGTTAAGAAAAAACTAAAAGGAGCAGTTGCAAAGGTTAAAGACGTACATCAAGCTTGGGTGTTGTTGAAAAATACTATCTTGGAAGCCCAGACCAGCTGTATTCCACGCTTTAAGAAAAGTGGAAGGAAGTCCAAAAAACTGCCAGCATGGTTTAAAGGGGAGGTCAGAGAGGCTGTTGCCAAAAAAGCATCTTTCAGGAAATGAAAAAAAGAGCCAAACGACGAAACCTGGAAACAGCACAAGCACTGGCAAGTCAAATGCAAGGCATTGATAAGGCAGGCAAAGAGAGACTTTGAGAAGAAGCATGCTGCGGAAGCAAAAACGCGAAATAAAGACCTTTTCAAGTACATTCGTAGCAAAAAACCTGAGAGAGTCAGTTGGTCCATTAGATGATAAAGGGGTTAAAGGAGCACTAAGAGGCGACAAGGCGATAGCGGAGAGACTGAATGAATTCTTTGCTTTGGTCTTTACTGAGGAAGATGTAGGGATGTTACCCATGACTGAAGTGATATTTAAAGGTGCGGAAAAATTGAAGGCAATATCGATACATCGGGAAGATGTCTTACAACTATTAGATAAACTGAAGAGTAGCAAATCACCTGGGCCGGATGGTATACATCCAAGGGTGTTGAAAGAACTGAAATATGAGATTGCAGACCTGCTATCAGTAATCTGTGAACTATCATTAAAATCATCTCTAATACTTGAAGATTGGAGGATCGCCAATGTAACACCAATTTTTAAAAAGGGTTCAAGGGGTGATCCGGGAAACTACAGACCGGTGAGCCTGACGTCAGTACCGGGAAAAATGGTATAACAAGAATAAAATTACTCAGCATGTAGATAGTCACAACCTAATGGGAGACAGCCAACATGGCTTTAGACAAGGAAGATCTTGTCTTACTAATCTGTTATGTTTTTTTGAAGAAGTGAATAAACAGGTGGACAAAGGTGAGTCGGTTGATATTGTGTATCTGGACTTTCAGAAAGCCTTTGACAAGGTCCCTTCATCAGAGACTTTTGGCAAAACTAAAGAGTCATGGGATAGGAGGCAGTGTACTATTGTGTATCAGGAACTGGTTAAAAGATAGAAAGCAGAGGGTAGGGCTAAATGGCCAATTTTCCCAATGGAGAAAGGTGAATAGTGGTGTACCCAGGGATCTGTGCTGGGTCCGCTGCTTTTTGACATATTCATAAATGACCTGGAAAGTGGAATAACGAGTGAGGTTATCAAATTTGCAGATGACACAAAACTATTTAAAGCTGTTAAAACCCAAGAGGATTGTGAAAAATTGCAAGAAGATCTTGATAAATTGGAAGACTGGGCATCAAAATGGCAGATGAAATTTAATGTGGACAAGTGCAAGGTTATGCACTTAGGGAACAACAACCCAAACTATGGTTACACGATGCAAGGTTCCACATTAGGAACCAACACCCAGGAAAACGATTTAGGCGTCATTGTGGATACCATGTTAAAACCCTCGGTCCAGTGTGCAGCGGCGGCCAAGAGAGCAAATAGAATGCTAGGTATGATAAGGAAAGGAATGGAAAATAAAACAAAAGATATTATAATGCCTCTATATCGTTCCATGGTGAGACCGCACCTTGAATATTGTGTGCAATTCTGGTTGCCGTATCTTAAAGAGGATATAGCGATTTTAGAAAAGGTTCAGAGAAGAGCCACCAAAATGGTAAAGGGGATGGAAGGATACTCCTATGAAGAAAGGCTAGAAGGGTTAGGGCTCTTTAACCTGGAAAAGAGACGGCTGAGGGGAGATATGATAGAAGTCTATAAATTAATGAACAGAGTGGAACGGGTAAATGTAGATCGATTGTTTACGTTATCAGAATATAGAAAGACTAGGGGACATGCAATGAAGCTACAGGGTAAAGCAGTTACTTACCTGTAACAGGTGATCTCTGGGAACAGCAGGAATTAGTCCTCACATATGGGTACGTCGGAACCGACGGAGCCTGCGCGGCAAAGCTCCCCAGCTTCCCAGAAAGGAAGCTTTTGGGGCCTCCCACAGCGCATGCGCGCTGCCTTCCCGCCTTCCTGACCAATTCTCCTCAGTTTGAGTTTAAACCTGAGACAATAGAGAGAGGAAAGGAAAGAGAGAGAGAGATACAACCCCTAGGGGAGGTGGGTGGGTTGTGAGGACTAATTCCTGCTGTTCCCAGAGATCACCTGTTACAGTTAAGTAACTGTGCTATCTCCAGGAACAAGCAGGAATGAGTCCTCACATATGGGGACTCCCTAGCTAAGATGCCGGGGAGATCCCCCTCCAAGGGTTCCTCATCTTCCTATGGATCTCAGGCATCCATTCAGGGAAGGTGGGCAGGAGTTGTTTAAGAATGGAACAGGTGTCTGAGGACAGCCTGACCAAACAAGGCATCCCGGCGGGAGTCCTTGTCCAAGCAGTAATGGGCTGTGAAGGTATGAACCGAGGCCCAGGTGGCTGCTCGACAGATCTGATCGATGGATACAGAATGAAGATGAGCCATAGATGTGGCCATGGCTCTCACATTGTGAGCTGTGACATGGCCTTCCAGAGAAAGGTTCTTACTCTGGTAAGCAAAAGAAATACACTGAGCAATCCAATTGGACAGTGTTCTTTTTGAGACTGGAATTCCTGAATGAGAAGGATCAAAAGCAACAAAAAGTTGAGAAGACTTTTGATGTTGCTGTGTCCTGTGGAGGTAAAAGGCAAGAGCTCTTTTACAGTCTAGAGTATGAAGGTTCCGCTCTGCATTGGATGCATGAGGAGCTGGAAAAAAGACAGGTAAATATACCTCTTGATTAAGATGAAAAGGTGAGACCACTTTAGGCATAAAGTGAGGATTTGTCCTAAGGACTACCTTATCATGATGGAACCTTGTATAAGGTGGATTAGCCACTAAAGCCTGCAGTTCACTGATGCGGCGAGCAGAAGTGATTGCAATAAGGAAAATGACTTTCCAGGAAAGGAATTTCAAGGAGGTAGTGGCTAAGGGTTCAAAGGGTGGCTTCATAAGCTGACCAAGAACCACGTTTAAGTCCCATGCCACCGAAGGAGGCCGAATGGGAGGCTTAGTTAAAGATAGACCTCTCATGAATCTTGCAATAAGAGGATGAGGGGAAACAGATTGTCCATTGATAGGCTGAAGAGATGCTGCAATAGCACTCAAATGGACCCTTACAGAATTGGTTTTAAGTCCTGCATTGGAAAGATGCAGGAGATATTCGAGTAAAGAATTCAAAGGTAGTGCTAGAGGGTTAAGACCCTTTTCAGCACACCAAATGGAAAATCTTTTCCATTTAAAAGCATAAGAACGCCTGGTGGAAGGTTTCCTAGATGCATGGAGGATATCCTTCCCCTGTTGAGAAAGACTGAAGTCTTGAAGGTCTAGGCCTTCAGTAACCAAGCTCTGAGGTGAAGGGACTTGGGGTTTGGGTGCCACAAAGTCCCCTCCTCCTGAGACAGAAGGTCTAGAGCCGCTCCCAAGTCCAGGGAGGGGGCTTGGGAGAGATGCAGAAGTAGAGGGTACCACATTTGGCGTGGCCAGCGTGGAGCTATGAGGATCATAGATCCTTGATCCCTCTGAAGTTTGAATAGAGTCTTGGGAATCAAAGGAATGGGTGGAAAGGCATATAGGAAGGCCTGGCCCCAATGAAGGAGGAAGGCATCCTTGGCCTGAGCTCCCTGACACGGAATTCTGGAACAGAACCGGGGAAGTTTGGCATTGCACGGACTTGCAAACAGGTCTATGTCCGGGGTTCCCCATTTCTGAAAGATTCTGAGTACCTGATCCATGTGCAGGGACCATTCGTGTGGAAGCAGAACTCGACTGAGTCTGTCTGCCCAAGAGTTTTGGATTCCTGGGAGGTATACTGCCAGGAGATGTATTTGATGCTCTCTGGCGAAGGCCCACAATTTTAGAGCTTCGTTGCAAAGCGACAGAGAGCCAGTCCCTCCTTGTTTGTTTATGTAGAACATGGCTACTTGATTGTCGGTATGAACAAGGACTGTCATGTTGATGAGGAGGGTATGAAAGACCTTGAGAGCAAGGAAAATTGCTCGCAGCTCCAAAAGGTTGATATGAAGGGTGGTCTCCTGTGGAGACCAAGTGCCCTGAGTGGAGAGGTCTTGGAGATGAGCTCCCCAACCTGTTTGGGAGGCATCTGTAGTGAGAGTTGCTTGGGGTAACAAAGGTTGGAAGGGGGCCCCCAACAACAGATTTTGAGTGGATATCCACCATTGGAGAGTCCAAAAAAGACGTTTTGAGGTTGCTATTTGGTCTGAGAGAGCTCCTGATGCTTGGGTCCACTGGGTGGACAAAGTCCATTGAGCTGCTCTCATATGTAGGCGAGCATAAGGCACCACATGAACTGTGGATGCCATGTGGCCTAGCAGTTGTAGCATCTCCCTGGCAGTCAAGTGGCTTCTGGACTGAATTTGAGAGGCCAACTGCACTAGACGGTGGCAATGGGCCTGAGGAAGATAGGCCCTTGCAGTGGTGGTATCTAGCCAGGCCCCTATGAATTCTAGGGACTGAGTAGGGGTGAGTTGAGACTTTGGCAGATTGATGACAAGTCCCAGATACTGCAGTATGCGTCTGGTGTGGTCCAGGGAAGTTTGAGCCTCGGACTGAGATGGAGCTCGGATGAGCCAGTCGTCCAGGTATGGGAAGACAAAGATTCCCAGAGTGCGTAGAAATGCAGCTACTATTGCCATGCATTTGGTAAATACCCTTGGAGCAGAGGCTAGACCGAAGGGAAGTACTCTGTATTGGAAATGTTTTCCCTGGAACAGAAACCGTAGGAATTTTCTGTGGGATGGATGGATGAGTATATGTGTGTACGCATCCTTGAGATCTAGAAAACAAAGCCAGTCCTGACTCTGTAGGTATGGAAGGAGAGTGCCTAGAGAAAGCATCTTGAATTTCTCTTTGTATAGAAATTTGTTCAATTCTCTGAGATCCAGAATGGGTCTGAACCACCCTGTTTTCTTGGGGATGAGAAAATAAGGGGAGTAAAAACCTGACCCTTGTTGAGGAAGAGGAACCTCTTCTATTGCCTTTTGGGCGAGAAGAGTGGTCACCTCCTGGCCCAACAGGTACAGGAGAGATGGGGGAGAATTGAATTGTCTCACCATGGTATGGGGAGAAAGGCTGGAGAAATGTAGTTTGTAGCCCTCTCTGATGATAGAGAGGGTCCACTGTTCTGATGTGATTTGTTCCCATCTGGGAGCAAAGTGAGTTAACCTTCCTGGAATGGTGAGAGGCTCTGGTTGTTGCAGAGCCAGAAAGGTTAAGTTCTCTAGAATCAAGTCAAAAACTCTGAGGAGGTTGGGACTGCTGGACTGTAGCAGCCCCTGTAGACTTTGTTCTGGCCTGTTTAGATTGCTGACGCTTAGGAGCAAAGCGAACTTGGGAAGATTGCTGGCCAGTATTTGTGGAAAATCTGGTCTTTTTATAGAAAGGCTTCTTAAAAGGTTTTTTTCTTGGCAGGGTTAGAGGTAGACTTAGAAAGTCTATCTAAAGCAGCATTCTCTGCATCCATTTGAGTGGTTTTGATTTGCCACTCCTTGCTAAACAGATTTTCATCTGTACAGGGCAGATTGCCCAAGCCTTCTTGTACCCAGGGTTCCAAATCAGAGGCCTGGAGCCAAGCAAGTCTGCGAGCAGCTATGGCAATGCCGGAGGCTCTGCTAGCTCCCTCAAAAGAGTCAAAGGCTGCTCTGTTGGAGAACTTTGAAACATCTTGAGTTTGCTTTAGCAAAAGAAGGAACTCCTCCTTTTTATCCTCTGGGATAAAGGGGAGAAAATGACGTATCTTCAGTGCAATCTCTTTCAAAAACATGCCCATATAGAGGCTGTATGAATTGATTCTGGCAATAAGCATGCTAGCTTGGAAGATTTTTCTCCCAAAAGCATCCAGAGTCCTATATTCTCTTCCTGGAGGAGTAGAAGAGTGCCTTTTGGTACTCTTATCTTTTTCATAGCAGACTTCACCACAATAGAGTGGTGAGGGAGCTGTGTTTTTTGAAAACCAGGAGAATGTGGAGATAGGGTGAGAGGAGCCTCCCATAAGTCCATCATGTGTTCTTGAAGAATTTCATGTATGAGTAAGGTGGCTGCCTCTTTGGGAACCTTAGAGTATCCTAAAATATCCAATTTCTTTGCTCTAGGTTCCTTTTCAGAGGTTACAGATATGGAGAGTCCTTTAGCTACTTCAATAATGAAGTCTTGAAAGGACAAATCCTCTGGAGGAGACATTCTCCTTTTTGGAGAAGAGGGCTCCTCAGAAAGAGTAAAAGAGACATCAGCAGAATCATCTGAGGTATCAGAATCTTCAAATGATTCAAAGTACCGCCTATTAGCTTCCAGAGATCGATACGCGTACCGACCGGTATCGACATCGGGCGTACCGGGAATCAGAGCGGTATTGAGAAAATCTCCGGAACCGGAGACCGGAACCGGCATACTACTGGAAGTAGATGCTTTGGGTACCGGTATCGGTTGCAGTACCGGAACCGGAGTCGGAACCGATTGTCACGGTACCGAGGGCGTTGCAGCGTTAATGAAAGCCAGTATGGCCTGCTGCATGGATTGTACCGTAGTACCCATAGACGCCACAACTGCCTGGATATCGGTACTGGTGTTAACCGGTACCCCAGAGCAGTCTAACAGGAGATCGGTCGAGGCCGTGCCATCGATGTCTACCTGTAACCCCATAGGAGGAGCTTTGGAAGCCGGAGCTTCCCGCCGGGGTTGTTTGGCTGGGGCAGGGTCCTCAGGGTCAAACCCAAGGGCCTCTCGCTGCTTAGAGGGAGATTTGCCCTTTGAGGACCTGCCTGAAGAATCTTTGGTTACCTGAGATCCATCAGGAGAGGAAGACCTGGAGGATGTTGATGCTGGAGTATCCGCAGAAAACAGCATATGAAATTTGGCTGCTCTGTTCTGTAAGCCCCGTTTGGACATCAGAGAGCAGGATGGACAATCCGGAATGGAATGGTCAGGCCCCAAACATTTAAGACACCACTCATGGGTATCTGTGACTGAAATAGTACTGGTACACTTGGTGCATTTTTTAAAACCAGAGGCTGGTTTCTCCATGAGGGAGAATCTGAAAAGGCCTAGAGGCCTCACAGAAAAAACACACCAAGTGAGGAAAAAGTAATTATTTTTTTTTAAGAAATAAATGAAAAAAGACCGGCGGTACCGGTCCGGAATCAGGGAAGGCAGACACGCGGTCAAAGAAACAAATTAAAATAACAATTTCTTCAGTGGTGAAAGGAACACGACCTGCTGGCTCCGCGGAAAAAGAAGAACTGAGGAGAATTGGTCAGGAAGGCGGGAAGGCAGCGCGCATGCGCTGTGGGAGGCCCCAAAAGCTTCCTTTCTGGGAAGCTTTCCCGCGCAGGCTCCGTCGGTTCCGACGTACCCATATGTGAGGACTCATTCCTGCTTGTTCCTGGAGATACTATTTAAGACTAATAAAAGAAAATATTTTTTCACTCAACGTGTAATCAGACTCTGGAATTTGTTACCGGAGGATGTAGTAAAGGCTGTTAGTGTAGCTGGGTTTAAAAAAGGTTTGGACAAGTTCCTGGAGGAAAGGTCCATAAACCATTATTAAGAAGTGACCTAAGATATCAATGCTTGACCCAGTACAAGCATTGTGGAACTTGTGTCTCTTGGGGAAACTGCTAGGTACATATGACCTAGATTGGCCACTGTTGGAAACAGAATACTGGGCTTGATGGATCTTGGTCTGACCCAGTATGGCATATCTTATGTTCTTATGCCTCTCTCCAGTTGAGTTTTAGAGCTGCGACAAAGAGAGAGAGCGAGGGAAAGGAAAAGAGAGAGATAGAGAGATACAACTCCTAGAGGAGGTGGGTGGGTTGTGAGGACTAAATTCCTGCTGTTCCCGGAGATCACCTGTTACAGGTGAATAACTATGCTATCTCCAAGAACAAGCAGGAATGTATTCATCACATATGGGGACTCCCTAGCTTTAGGTGCCAGGGAGAGACCCCAGAAGTTGTGTGTCCCTAAGAAGGGCTCCACTTTCCGCCATGGATCTCTGGCATCCTACCAGGGATGGTGGGTAGGAGTTGATTAGGTATGGAACAGATGTTTGAGAACAGCCTGACCAAACAAGGCATCCCAGCGGGAGTCCTTGTCCAAGCAGTAATGGGCTGTGAAGGTATGAACTGAGGCCCAAGTGGCTGCTCGACAGATGTCGTCAATAGACACAGAGTTCAGATGAGCCATTGAGGCTGCCATGGCTCTCACATTGTGAGCTGTGACATGGCCCTCCAGAGAAAGGTTCTTACTCTGATAGGCGAAAGAAATACACTGAGCAATCCAGTTAGATAGTGTTCTCTTGGAGACTGGAAGTCCCAAATGAGAAGGATCAAAAGCAACAAAGGGTTGAGAGGACTTTCTATGTTGCTGTGTTCTTTGCAAGTAAAAAGCTAGAGCTCTTTTACAGTCCAAGGTATGAAGATTCCTCTCTGCATTTGATGCGTGAGGTCCTGGAAAAAAGACAGGTAGGTAGACCTCTTGGTTGAGATGAAAAGGCGAGACCACCTTAGGCATAAAGTGTGGATGAGTCCTAAGGACTACCTTGTCATGATGGAACCTTGTATAAGGTGGATTAGCTACTAGTGCTTGCAATTCACTAATGCGGCGTGCTGATGAGATTGCAATGAGAAAGATAACCTTCCAAGAAAGGAATTTCAAGGAGGTGGTAGCTAAGGGTTCGAAAGGTGGCTTCATGAGCTGCCCAAGAACCAGGTTCAAGTCCCATGCCACCGGAGGTGGTCTAATGGGAGGCTTAGTTAGAAGGAGGACCCTCATGAATCTTGCTATAAGAGGATGAGAGGAAATAGGTTGTCCATTTAGAGGTTTAAGAGAAGCTGCAATAGCACTCAAATGGACTCTTACAGAATTTGTCTTAAGGCCTGCATTAGACAAATAGAGGAGATACTCCAGTAAAGATTCCAGAGGTATAGCAAGGGGGTTAAGACCCTTTTCTGAACACCAAATAGTAAACCTTTTCCACTTGAAAGCATAAGAACGTCTCTAGTGGAAGGTTTTCTGGAAGCATAAAGAACATCTTTCACTTGCTGAGAAAGATGAAGATCTTGGAGATCTAGGCCTTCAGCAACCAAGCCCTGAGATGCAGTGACTGGGGATTGGGATGCCATAACATCCCGTCTTCCTGAGATAGGCGATCTGGAGCAGACCCTAACTCCAGGGAGGGAGCTTGAGAGAGATGTATTAGCAGAGGGTACCACACTTGCCGTGGCCAATGTGGAGCTATGAGGATCATGTGGCCTCTGTCTCTCTGAAGCTTGAACAGGGTTTTGGGAATTAGGGGAATGGGTGGAAAGGCGTACAGGAAGTCTTGACCCCAGTAGAGGAGGAAAGCATCCCTGGCCTGAGCCCCCTGAGCCGGAATTCTGGAACAGAACTGGGGAAGTTTGGCATTCCACGGACTTGCAAAGAGGTCTATGTCCGGGGTTCCCCAAAGTTGAAATATCCTGGTCACCTGGTCTGCATGCAGAGACCACTCGTGTGGAAGGAGAACGTGACTGAGTCTGTCCGCCCAAGAGTTTTGAATGCCTGGAAGATATACTGCCAGCAGATGAATCTGATGCTCTCTGGCGAGGGCCCATAGTCGCAAAGCTTCGTTGCAAAGCGACACAGAGCCCGTTCCACCCTGCTTGTTCACATAGAACATGGCTACCTGATTGTCCGTGTGAATGAGGACTGTCTTGTAGCTGAGCAGGGAGTGGAACACTCGCAGATCTAGGAAAATTGCTCTGAGTTCCAAAAGATTGATATGTAGACAACTCTCTTGTGGAGGCCAGGTGCCCTGGGTGGAGAAGTCTTGCAGATGGGCTCCCCAACCCTTTGGAGACGCATCTGTTGTGAGAGTTGCTTGGGGTAAGGGTTGATGGAAGGGGCACCCCAGCAACAGATTTTGAGTGGACCTCCACCATTGGAGGGACAAAATGAGGCGACTTGTGTTTGCTATTATGTCTGCCAGGCACCCTGATGCCTGGGTCCATTGGGTGGATAAAGTCCACTGAGCTGCCCTCATATGGATGCGAGCATATGGAACCACATGCACGGTGGATGTCATGTGGACCAGCAATTGCAACATTTCTCGAGCAGTTAGATGAGGCTTTAGCACTGCTTGAGAAGCTAACTGCACTAAGCGAAGGCAACGGGCCTGAGGGAGATAGGCCCTTGCTTTTGTGGTATCCAGAAGAGCTCCTATGAACTCTAAAGATTGAGTGGGAGTCAGACTGGATTTTGGGATGTTTATTACCAGCCCCAAATACTGGAGGATACGCATTGTGCAGGATAGAGAAGTCTTGGCCTCTGACTGTGTTGGAGCTCGAATGATCCAGTTGTCCAAGTAAGGGAAGACGAATATTCCCAGAGTACGTAGAAATGCTGCCACCACAGCCACGCATTTCGTGAACACCCTTGGAGCAGAGGTCAGACCAAAGGGAAGCACCCTGTATTGGTAGTGCTTTCCTTGAAAAAGGAACCGAAGGAACTTTCTGTGGGTTGGATGGATGAGTACATGGGTGTACGCATCCTTGCGATCTAGAGAACAAAGCCAATCCTGACTCTGAAGGAATGGAAGCAGAGCACCGAGAGAAATCATCTTGAATTTCTCCTTGACAAGAAATCTGTTAAATTCTCTGAGATCTAATATAGGTCTGCATCCCCCTGTTTTCTTTGGGATAAGAAAATAAGGGGAATAGAACCCTGTGCCCTGTTGATGAAGAGGCACTTCTTCTATTGCCCCTTGGGCAAGAAGAATGGCAACCTCTTGACCTAAGAGGTTGATGAGAGGTGTCGGAGAATTGAACTGCTTCACTATTGTGTGAGGGGGCATGCTTGAAAAATGAAGTTTGTACCCCTCCTTTATGATGGAGAGTGTCCAATGCTCTGCTGTTATTTGACCCCATCTGGGGGCAAAATGACATAACCTTCCTGGAATGGTGGACGGTTCTGGTCCTTCCAGAACCAGAAAGGCTAAGTTCTCCAGCTGAAAGTCAAAGGCCCTGAGGAGGCTGAGGCTGCTGAGCCGGTGGAGGCCTAGCAGCCTTTGCTTTCTTCTGTTTGGGTGGTTGCTGACGTTTGGTTGAAAACTGACCTGCAGAAGATGCCTGCTGAGTATAAGCAGGATAAAATCTTTTCTTTTTAGAAAAAGGTGTTTTCTTGAACAACTTTTTCCTAACAGGATCAGCAGTGGACTTGGATAGTCTATCCAAGGTGGAATTTTCAGCATCCATTTCATTGGCCTTCTCCTGCAAATCTTTCCCAAACAGGTTCTCACCAGTACAAGGGATATTTCCCAATTTATCTTGTACCCAGAGCTCTAAATCAGATGCCTGGAGCCAAACAATTCTATGTGCACCTATGGCAATAGCCGAGGTTCTGCTTATACACTCAAAGCAGTCAAAGGCTGCATGGTTGGAGAATTTAGAGACATCTTGGGCATGTTTGACCCAAGTGAGAAAGTCCTGTCTTTTATCCTCAGAAATGAAAGGACTTAAAGTCTGTAAATTATCTGTGACCTCCTTTAGGAACATTCCCATGTAGAGACTATAGGAACTGATTCTTGCAGCAAGCATGGAAGCTTGAAAGACTCTACGTCCAAAAGCATCCAGGGTTCTGCATTCACTTCCTGGAGGATTAGAGGCATGTCTTTTTGCACTTCTAATCCTTCTCATGGCTGACTCCACCACAATAGAGTGGTGAGGAAGCTGAGTCTTATGGAACCCAGGCAAGGAGGGACACAATACATAGTATCTAACCTACGAGAATAAGGAGAGGTGGTAAGAGGTGTTTTCCACATCCTCAACATGAGATCATATAGAATCTCATGAATGGGTAAGGTAGCTGCCTCCTTAGGAGCTTTGGGATATTGTAAACTTTCCAACTCCTTGGCCCTTGGCTCTGTTTCAGGGGCCACAGTGATGGACAGGCCCCGAGCCACCTCTCTGATAAAGTCTTGGAAAGACATGTCCTCTGGAGGAGACATCCTGCGTTTAGGGGAGGACGACTCCCCTGGAAGTAGTATCTCTGCATCGACAGAACTTTCAGAATACTCAGATTCTTCTGAGGATTCGAAGTATCGTCTGTCTGGATGCTCCTGCAGAGCCCGATACCCTTACCGACCGAGGTCGGTACCGGGAATAACCGGTACCGGAGAATTGGTACTGGAGGGCATCGTAGGACAGAGTACCAGCATAGCAGACACCGATCCCGATGTCAATGCTATCAGTACCGGTGCCGATACCGGTGCCGGTGCTAGTGCTGGTACCGGTGGAGTTGTCTGTTGCGGTACCAAGGGCGTCGATGCCGCAAGTAAAGCCACCAGACTGCGTTCCATGCTCAGAATTCTCTGGTCCATGGACGCCGTCAATGCCTGGAAGTCGGTACCAGTGGAGGCCACCGGTACCCCAGAGCATGGCACCAGGAGATCTGTTGAGGCCGAGCCATCTTGAACATCCTGGAACCCCGATAAGGCTTTGGAAGCCGAAGCCTCCCGCCAGGGTAATTTTGCCGGTGCAGAATCCTCGAGGGCAACGCCGGAGGCATCTCGATGCTTAGAAGGAGATCTACCCTTTGAGGACTGGCTGTATTTATGTTTAGTTACCTGAGATCCACGGGAGGAAGCAGCAGCCCTGGAAGACGTCGATGCCACCGAAGCTGCATCAGAGGGAAACAGGGTACTGAGCTTGGCAGCTCGGTTCTGCCGACCTCTTTTAGACATCATGGCACAGGACACACATTCCGTGATGGAGTGGTCAAGACCTAAACATTTTAAATACCATTCATGGGTGTCGGTGACGGAAATGGTACCGCCACACTTGGTGCACTTTTTAAAACCCTAGGCAGGTTTTTCCTTGTAAAGGAAGTTTTGGGCCTAAGGCCCAAAAAGGCGGGTGCACCTGAAGAAAATAGAAAAGATATGTATATATATATATTTTTTTAGAAATAGGAAAAGAAAGACCGGCGGTACCGGTAGAGCGTCGAAGAAGGCAGACGCGACCACAAAAAGAAATAAAGAAATTCTTCTGCGGTGACAGGAACATGACCTGCTGGCTCCGCGGAAAAAGAAGAACTGGAGAGAGGCAGTTGGGAAAGGCGGGAAGGCAGCACGCAGGCGCTGTGGGATGCTCCCAAAAGCGTTCTAAATGGACGCTGGGGAGCGTTCCCGCGCAGGCTCCGTCGGTACCGACGATACCCATATGTGGTGACTACATTCCTGCTTGTTCCTAGAGATAATTGTACTTTTAGCAATCCCTAACTACTAACTCTCCTTAATTGTCTCTCTGTGGAGCCTGGACCCCCAGGCTCTTCCAACCTCCAGTTGCTTGGAGACTGAGTTAACTGAGATGAGGAGGCGGTTCCTGGGAGGATATACCACTGTCATCACAAAAGGATGACGTTTCTCAGTCTCCAAGCTGCTGTGAGATGTGCACAACCCAGAGGTCCGGGACTAGACTGGAGGGACGTTAAGGAAGGGGGCAATGGTGTCGAAGAAAATAAAGGAAACCTTAACGGTTGAAAAATCTAACTAAGGAGTTAAAAAGGAAAATAAAAAAACATGGTAGGCAGGTAGTAAAAAAAAATACTCAAGCGAGTTACCGACTGATGATCTTAGTCTAACACATCCGTTGGGCCCTGTGGAAACACAAAAACTGTGATAATATGGTGCTGTAGCGGCAGGCGGGAAAATGACTTGCATGTGCAGAGGTGGTTCCCAAAAGTTTATAGACGTAGCTGGGGATTAGTCCCACAAGAGCTCCCTCGGATAACTTTACCCATAAGTGAGGACTTTTTTCCTGCTTGTCCACAGAGAAGGGGAAGGTTCTGAATAAGATATGGGCACAGAGTAACTGCTATGTAACCAGTGGTGCTAGATTCTGTGTAAACCTGAGGAAGGGAGAGAAAGGGAAGCAGCAGCTGTGGGGATCTCATACTGATCAGAAGAGACAAAGTATATGTGTGTGAGACTGCTACATCGGCAGCCTTTAAGGCCTGAACAATCTGTGAACGAGCATAGTGGGCACAGGCTGTTTATTAGGTGGGTTTCTGTAAGTGCAGGGCTCAGAATGAAGATAATTCTACTGTAAAATAGCCATCACATTCTAATCAGTAAAGTTACTTACTTTCTTTTGCTTATTTTCTTCATTCATGACAATTATCAATAAATGAACCATAATTTATGTACAGTTTTACTTTAAAAAGTTATCAATTTCAGTTACCTTGTGTTCTGCTGCAGACTCAATGTTTTCTATTGCCTAAGAGAAAATGTGTAAGGGAGAAGAGTTTAAGCATTGAAAACCACTTAATTTATGACAAGCAAATGATAAAAAAAAAAAAAAAAAACCCAAGCAAACTGCTACTTTGTTACTTACAGCAAACTCAGGCCTTAGTATTACAATGACTATAGTGGGATGCAGTCAGAGAAGTGTAGGATAGGTTTGTGGAGGGAAGTGCTTAGCATTCTCAGAGTAAGAAAGCACTATAAGGAGGGATGGCCTGCACGGAGCAGCAGGTGCACCTACTCTTGCCGCCTTGCTGGGCAGACTAGATGGACCATACTGGTCTTTATCTGCTGTCATATACTATGTTACTATGAAAGACCTTTAAATCAATTAAGAAAGCATCCGATTACAGCCAGGCAAAAAAATGCAACTGCCCTGGCATGCAGGACTCGCCCAAGGCTTTCTCCCATTCCAGGAAGAAGCCCCAGTTGGCTCCACCCTACACCCGTTGCCGCTGATTCCAATGGCAGGGTTGTGGGGGTGGCATGCCATGTGTGCTGAAGCACATGGCCTGCCGCAGGCGCCATACCGTATCCACAGAGGTTTGCTGTCCTTGGCAGCTGCCTAGCCAGCCTAGTGGATGTGCCAGCCCGGCTAGCATGCATAGCTGCATTACTGTACAACATGACATCCTCAGTAAAAAAAATACCCTTGTCTGTACTATCAGAGCTGATTCTGGGTCCCATGCTCACTGCCTTATTACTCCGCCTCCCTCCACAGAACCTTCTGCAAAACCCCAATCAAACAGAAGCTTCCAGGGGACCACCTGAGTCCTGATAGGATCAACAGATGATTGGAAATATGCAATTCTCACTATAAAATTAACTAAACATTATGCAGGAATACCAATTCTTTGTAAAATAGTACTTGCATTTCCAAAGTATTTTACAATAAATCCACGTTTGTACTATGTACCTGTGAGATTTCAAGAATAGCTAGCTTTTGCTTTGTTAGTACATTCCTTTTAATGAATTATAAAATCAGGATTATATAAGATGTGTGGCAAAAATTCTTACTTGATGATTCCTTACATATAATATTACACCCGGGGTCAGCCCGTCCACTAGGCGAGCTAGGCAGCCACCTAGGGTGGGCGGCTTCGTGCCGCCACAGTCGCTTGAGGAAGGCCATGTGCTTTGGCACACATGACAAGCTACTTCTGATTTCCCTCTGATGCATCTTACTGTTGGAGAGGGGTCAGAAGCAGCAGGTCATGTGTACTGAAGCACATGGCCTGCCACAAGCAACAAAGCGGTGACACAAAGCCGCTGCTTTTTAAATGCTGTCCCTCCCCACCAAGACGGAATCAATGGCAGCAGGGGTGGGAGCAGGGCAATAGGGGAGGGTTCTGCCTGGGGTGGCAGAAACCCTTAGGTCAGCCCTGACTGCTCCTTATTTGCCTAATATTCTACAAATTTCTGTAAAAGCTCTTCTCCTTGATTGCATTTATTCAACCAGCAAGTGGCACATTAGATAACACCTCTAAATAGCCACGTGCAACCTGAACAAAGTTAGATGTTTCATGTTAGCGAAGTTATTCACCTATAGCAAGTGTTCTCCATGAAAAGCAGGAATAAGTCTTCACATATTGACAATCCCAACGGAGCTCATGTGGGAATGCTGCCCAGCTGCCATAGGAAGCTTCTGGGAGCTCCATCACACATGAGCAACTGCCTTCCTGCCTGCTGCTGCCATCTTTACCTCAGTACGATGACAAAGCTTAAAAAAGCAACACTTCACGGGGAGGTGGTAGAGTTGTGAGAACTTATTTATTTAAACTTATTTATATACCGTCTTTCTACAATTCAAGATGGTTTACATGAAACAGAACATGTAATAGTGTAGAATACAGCTGTTGTACAGAGAATAGGAACTTGGTACATTAATAACATTCAACAGTCTTAGAACTATGCCAGAATTTGGCAATTATGTACAAAGGGAGTGAAGAGGACTAAGGAGGAACTTGTTTAGAAGGGGAGGACAGAGGATCACTCGAAGGAGGAATTCAAGCTAATTGTATGGCGTGGAATAGAGGCTTCTGACACGGTTAATAACTTTGTGGTCAAGGTCACACTAGATTACTGGTGGCATGTTGGGGATGTGTTAAGGTATTCGTGAAAGAGGAAAGTTACGTTTTTTTCGGAAGTCTGAGTGGTCAGAATAGCCTCGCAGGTCAGGTGGGAGGGCATTCCATACAGTGGGGGCGAAAAGGGAGAATGCACGGTTACATGTGGCTTGTTTGCTTTTTATTTTTTGGGTAGGGATATTGAAGAGGTTTACAGAGTCTGTCACTATTTGGTCTGGAGAGGAGGGAGAGTAGACAGGGTGCTGAATCATTGTTTATGATTTTGTGAATCAATGTGAGTGCTTTATATTTTATTTTATTTATTTATTTATTTAACATCTTTTATATACCGCACTATTCATAATCAGCGCAGTTTACATAGAACAAGAAAACATCAGACAGAATACAATTATCTGAGTATTTTACATATAACAGGAACAATAACTTGGGTAATCGGGGTAATTATTTACAACAAATATCTTATTCTAGCAAGGACAGAGAGCCAGTGAAGATGTATAAGGGACAGGGGTAATGTGGGCTAGCCTGGATGATCTGTTGATTAAGCATGGTGTAGTGTTTTGGGCCATTTGGAGAGGGTGAAGGTTTTGCTTCGGGAGGCATTACAGTAGTTGAAGATAGGGGTAGTAAAGGCTTGGCAGACGGTACAGAAAGAGTCTGGACTTAGTA
Organism: Ichthyophis bannanicus; assembly: GCA_033557465.1. Classification (NCBI taxonomy): domain Eukaryota; kingdom Metazoa; phylum Chordata; class Amphibia; order Gymnophiona; family Ichthyophiidae; genus Ichthyophis; species Ichthyophis bannanicus. The sequence goes on along the minus strand of CM066046.1, from coordinate 24,812,754 downwards.
AGGGGCGGAGGTCCTTCAGGTTTCTAATTTTGCAGTAGATGATTTAGTTGTTCTTCATATTTGTTCATGGAAGGTGAGGTTCTGGTCGAGTATTATACCTAGGTATTTAACTTCACTCTTCACGTTGATGGTGAAGTCGTCAAGGTCAAGTGTTGGTGGAGGAGAGTAAGATGTACCACAGAATAGGTGCAGGGCCTCGGTCTTAACTTGGTTGATGATGAGATTGTGTTGCTGTAGCCACAGTCAATCCTTGGTGAAGCATTTGCTGATACTGGTGAAGTTGGGGGCTGCAAAGTTGAAAGGGTTGAAGAACATAATTTCAACTGCATAGGGTATTGAATCTTGTGGTCCTGAAAGATTTTGCATACAGTTGGAGGAAGATGTTGAAAAGGAGTGCAGATAAGCTGGAGCCTTGTGGTGCACCTTGTTGCTGTATGTATGGGTGAGAGGTTTTATCACCGATTCTAACTTGTTGGATCCTATGGTCAAGATAGGAGTGGAACCAGTTGAGAATGGTATTTCTCAGGCCAATGTCATGTAGTATGTCAAGCAGGTGGTGATATGGAAGAGAATCAAAAACGGAGAATATATCAAGGATGATTAGCAGGCAGCCTTGGGTAGCTGTTTGTGTGTAGGCAATGACTGAGTTTAGAAGGGATGCGAGTAAAGTTTCAACTCAGAGGTTTTGTTTAAATCCATGTTTGAAGGGGTCAAGGGGGACATGGTCTTCAATGAAACTCTGTAGCTGGTTTTGTACAATCTTTTCTGTTATCTTTGCTAGGAGAGAGTTACTTGAGATAGCTCTATAGGACGTAGGGGTAGTGTTATTTAGTTTATTTCCCTTTAGGATAGTACGAATTGCGCTCTTCTTCAAGGGGGTAGGCATTATCACAGTGGAAAGGGAAGTTTGCACTATGGTCAGTATGTAGGGGCTGAGGTGTCCTTTGGTACTCTTTATCCAAGTGACAGGACAGGGATCCAGGGCTGAGGTAGATGTATTAAGGTTTTTTATGGTGACAACTATATTAGAAAGATGTTGCTATTCACAGAGAAAGCATAGCAGTGGGGTGCTCCAAAAGGCTTTCCTATTGGACGCTGGGGAGCGTTCCCGCATGGGCTCTGTTGGTACCAAAATCACCCATATGTGAAGACTACATTTCTGCTTGTTCCTGGATATCACCTGCTACAGGTGAGCAACTTCACTTCCCCGTAAACAAGCAGAACTCCTCAGCAGTGGTCCTTCTCCAGGATTTTCTCTAATAAAAATAGAGCAGAAGTATTTGTTTAGCATTTTCACTTTTTCAATGTCATTTTCCACGCATCTGTTACCAGCACTTTTGAATCCTGCAATTCCACCTCTGATTTTCCTCCTCTCCCGAATATACCTGAAAAATGTTTTGTCGCCACACTTCACATCTTTAGCCATCTTTTTTTCTGCCTTGGATTTTGCTATCCTTATTTCTCTTATTGCCTTTTTTAGTTTGAACTTCTATTCTTTTCTGTGTTTCTCTGTATGTGAACTTTTGAATTTTGTGAAAGCTGTGTTTTTTGCCTTTACTTGTGCAGCCACTTCTTTGGAGAACCAAATAGGTTTCCTTTTCCTCTTGTTTTTATTTACTTTCCTTACATACGTATCTGTTGCCCCTTTTATTGCCTCCTTTAGTTTAGCCCATTGCAATTCCATTCCCTTATCCCCTCCAACTCCTCCTTCAGGTACTTGGCCATTTTACTGAAGTCAGTGTTTTTGAAGTCTAGGACTCCGAACTTGCTGTGATTGGATTCTACCTTGGCTTTTATCTCAAACCACACCATGCGATGATCGCTGCTGCTCACATGGGCACCCACCCGGATATTCGACACGCTATCTCCATTGGTGAGCACTAAATCCAGCAACGAGTTCTCCCTGGTCGATTCCATCACCATTTGTCTAAGTGATGCATCTTGGAAGGCATCCACAATTTTTTTTTACTTCTTTCCAGATGTGCAGAAGGAACACTCCAATTCACATCGGGTAGATTAAAGTCACCCAATATGATCACTTCCCCCTTCATGGCTATCTTTGCAATACCAGCAATCAATTCACTATCCATTTTTTCAGTTTGAGATGGAGGCCTGTAGACTACACTAGTATGGATGACAGTGCCATCTCCTCTTTCCAACACATTTCACAGCGCTTCTTCCTTTCCCCACATCCCCTGCATTTCAGCAGCTTTAATATGGCTTTTGACATATAGGGCTACTCCTCCTCCTTTTCTACACTATCTCTTCTAAATAGATTATAGCCAGCTATGGTTATATCCCATTCATGCAACTCGCTAAACCATGTTTCTGTAATGGCCACAATGTCGAAGTCCATTTCCACCATTAGAGCTTCCAGATCAGGAACTTTGTTTGCTAGGCATCAATCATTTGTGCTCTTTGCTTTCCAGCATTTGTTGACTGGCTTGCCTGTTTTGCATGGATCTTGTTGTACACGCCCCTTCCCACTTGCCACTGATGTGTGGTTTAAAAGTGTGGCTGTTTCCAATGTCATTTTGCTTTTGCTGGGAGTAACATCCTGAACTTGTCCTTTTCCATCCATCACCCCCTTTACCTAGTTTAAATGCCTGTCCACATACTGACTGAATTTTTCACTTAGGATCCTTTTCCCTGTGATGGAGAGATGTAGTCCATCAGCACAATATAGTCTCTTGTTGATCCATCTGTTTCCCCAGTCTCCTATATATCTAAATCCTTCTTGTTTGCACCAGGTTTGGAGCATGTATTAAAGTTGTCTATGCGATGCAGCCTTTCTGCCCCCTTACCATGAACAGATAACACTATAGCATTCTCAGAAGTTCTAACAATTGGTTTGAGTTTCTCTCCCAGAGTCTGGAAGTCCCTTTGAACTCCAGAGGCACTGTTTCTAGCCAAGTCATTTGTACCCAAGTGGATGACATCATCAGTTTTGGAGTGCTCACTTTCTGCACTAACTATACCAATAATTTGGTTCGTATTCCTGCTGGCTGAAGAGCCTGGGAGGCATTTGACCATCTTCTCTCCTTTGAACTGTGTTCCCAAGTTGGTGCCTCTGATGATGGAATCTCCAAGTAGTAATAGTTTTCTGTTTTGTGATTTTTTTCTTCCTATTTGGTGCATTATTAGTAGATTTGGCATTGAGTCTTTCATTTAAGGGCACCCTCATTATCCAAGGCAAAGAAGGCATTAATGTAAGAATATCTCTTGATGCATAGGGTGTCTCTGCATTACAGGTCGCAACCTACCAGAGCCCACTGTGATCCATTTGTTCCCGGGCCATTTGATTCTTTATGGGAGCATTGGTGGATTTTGTTCAGTTTGTACCCTCGAGTAGGTGTGTTTAATTGCAGCTAATTAACCCCTTAATAGAGTTAATTCTTTATACACAGCAGATAACTTGAGGCTTATAGGGAAAGCTCTTAGGCTCCAAATGATTCTTCTCAGAATGAAAGCACCACAGTTATTGCATTGAATATACGACATGCTGATTTAGCTGTCCTTTGCTGCAAAATTAAGTAGGAGACCTAAGTAGAAGACCAGGTCTCTGCAAACCTAAAAGCAAATGAATAAATCTAATCCAAGTAGCTATATATATCACAAGTGTCCCTGGCCAGTAGACCTTATATGAAATGAAGGCATACTCAGATATCTGATTTAAAAGCTATGCAAGGAATGTAGGCAGTCTGAATATTCCTAAAAACCTATATCCAACAGTTAAAATGTATATTAAAAACAGGCAATGAAAGCCTTAGCCGAGTGTGTAGTCTCTTGAAGCTGTGATGAGCAGCTTATTAGTGCTACCCCAGTGAGACACAGCAGTAAATTCGCCCCTTTAAGCTGGAATGCACTCCCCCATGAAATCCGTGGAATAAAAAGCCTCATCCTATTCAGAAAAGCCTTAAAACTCCACCTGTTCACAAAATGTTACTCAGAAACCTCCAGCGATAGAAGCACAACCAGCAACCTGCAAACTTTCCCCATACACCAGTCGCCCCTGCACGTCAACACCACAGACAATAGGTAGTCCCCCCTCAAACCCTATCAACCTCACAAAACCAATGCAACACCCATTTACATTAGAGTATTGTACATAGTTCGAGTTAATATGTATTTAGTTTCCCTGGTTTCGCTCCCATGTTCAATTCCCTGTTCTTTGTAAACTCAATGTTGTTTGTATACATTGCAGAATTCTTGTTCGATGTACACCGCGCTGATTTTAATAGCGCGGTATAGAAGAAATGTTAAATAAATAAATAAATATAAGCATCAACTGATATTTCTTCGATGGCTCCCTAGAATGCAAAATCTGAAATGGTGGGCAAGCTGTGGGGGCATGTGTTCCACCCCCCAATCAGCCTTCATTTTTTTTTTTTTTAATTTGAGAGTTCCGAAGCAATGGGCTGCTTATCCTCGGAGATGGAGCTGGCCCCTTTCCACCCACAACAGTGCAGGGGGCCTGACACATGTTTAATTGAACCTGTAGTATATCAGGCTGCAGAGAAGGTACGGCAGAATTACTGCGCTTTTTTTTTTTTTTTTTTTTTTTAAATCTGCTGTATGGAGACCTCTGGAGCAAGCAGACCCCCAAGCAACTAGAGGTCCCACAGCAGTGCAGTGGGAGTATGGCTTCCTTTTTTCTTTCCCTTTTTGGACAGAAGTTAGGCTGAGGCATGGCATGGTGGTGCAACAGACACTGAAATAGCCCTGGAATGATCTCTCTTGGGCCGCAAGCAGAGTCGCCTTCATACCCATCAAGCATGGCCCCAGGAGGAGGAGTACAGGACTCCCATGCAGTTTACGGAACAGGACCAGGTTCACCTAGCTATAGTGCACTTCTATGGAGCATCAGTAGAGTCATCATCGTGGCTTCAGAAACAGAACTCTGCCCGGTCCGTGCTGCAGAGGAGCAGAGGATTCTGATCGCTTACCTGGGGCTGCAAGGAGAGTCAGTGCAGTAGCAAATGTAAGTACTCAAATAAGGAGGCAAGCTGAAATAGGTCTGTATTTCCCCCCCTGCACAGGCACTAGGTTACAGCAGCATCACAGCAGGCGGTGGTATAGTACTGGAAAAGCCACAGGTATTTGAGGTGAATCAGGCCTATCCCTGTAGTAGTAGTAGTAGTATTAGAACTATATATTGTTTTTTGAAACCCTGTTGGGTGACAACCATGGCAGTGACCCCAGGAGGCTGGGAAAAAACTTGGGGTCCAAGCAAGAATCTCTCTAGACTCTTCTTGTGTGAGGTACAATACCTTTCCCTTCAGAAAAGGATCATTACATGCTGGACGGCATGAGAACATCCAACAGTCGCTTCAAGCCTTCTGAAAAAGTAGAAGGGAGTCTTCTGGACGGTGTGGGAGTTGCCCGTTCCAGGGAAGTCTTCTCTAGATTAGGCAGGCCAGCTAAGGCTTCATGGTGCTACCATCTCAGTTTCCCACAGCAAGAGAAGTCTACTCTGGACGGGGAGACAGGAGAAGCAAAAACCCCTACGCTGCAGCTACCGGAAAAGTCTGCTATGGACTGGGCTAACACTGCCGGCAAATAGGAACAAAGAAAAAGTAAAGGGATTTTAAAAATAAAGGTGAAAACATGAGGAAAATAAAGATGAAAATCATGGGACTTCCGGTGTGGTAATGAACTGACCAGACATGTGCTGATCGACTCCGGGCACCCTACCCCACAAACCTGCTAATTTTCCTGCTACAGAGAAGCTGAATGCCCCTAACACAATCATCGGGTAGCAGAGACGGGGGTCGAAAAGCCGTAGTGCCCGTTCAATCTACCGGGTGCAGCCCGATGGCGACAAAACCTTCGCGGCGAGAGAAGGCTCGGACCCTGGAACCTAAAATGGCGGAGGGAGACCCGCAGAGTCCCGCTTCCGACAGCGAACACACCATGGTTGCAGAAGTAAGCGCTGCGGTAGTGCGAGCTCTTGATGACCGATTCCGAGAGCTGGGCGATCAACTGCACTCAGTGGCTCAAATATCACAGACTTCACGGGACGGATCGAACAGGCGGAAACCAGGATATCGGGTCTGGAGGACACTCAACACTCCCTGGTCGCCAAGGTACAGTCCCTGGAAGCTACCGTCAAGCAACAAGGGGAGAAATTGGAAGACCTGGAAAATCGGGGACGCCGAAAGAATCTGCGCTTCGTCGGAATCCCGGAAAATATTGCGGACAATGCTCTCCCCAGGTACTTACATGAGTGGATTGTGAAGATCTCCAATGGCAGGGTGGAGACACCTCTACAGATGGAGCGGGTACACCGGCTGGGCCCCAGGCGTGAGCAGGCAGGCCGGCCACGTGCGGTGATAGCCCGCTTCTTAGACTATCGACAAAAGGAAGCAGTGCTGCGCGCAGCCCGAGGTTTTCGGCGAGATACGGGAGATCATGAAAAAATTCTTGTATTTCAAGACTACTCCCAGCTGGTTAGCCAGCAAAGGAGAGCCTTCTCTGCGGCGTGCGCCCAACTGAGCAGTAAGGGGCTGCGATTTTCGCTCCTTTATCCAGCCCGGCTGCGTGTGGAGCACCTTGGACAGACACGTTTCCTGAGCTCCCCGACAGAGGCCTTGGCTTTTGTGGAACAGCTGGGGGAATCTTCAGCAGCAACCTCTTAGGCGCAGGCCCTATCCACCAGGGTATGACATTGTAGCATTGCGATGTTTTAACAGTGGAGCAGAGAGCAACAGTTTGCTACAGAGTGTGGTAATTTGTAACAAGTTTGTAACAATATGTAACTGTGCTGTTAAGCTGGGACTATCCGCTTCTGTGGACACCCTGAGACTTCTTTTTTTTCTTTTATTTTCTCCTCTTTGGTTTGCATTGGTTGGGGTCTATGCGCGATTTTGCATACTTTTTATGGCCCGGACAGCGAGGCCTGTTGTGCAGGCCGGCACGATTACTAACTGTTGGGCCTCTGTTATTTTAATGTCAGCATGCTTTTGGTCTCTGGGGATGGGTCGGAACTTGGGTCCTGTTTGGGCCTTGTTGTGAGGGGATCCCATGGGAGGAGGGCTTGTATGGCTCCCTAGGGGCCTCCCTCGGAGGACACGGGGGGGGTGACACCCCCGAGCCCCTTGTCCTTGACGGGTGTGATGAGTGGGGGGCGACGATTGCTCGGGGCGACCTGGCTCCGTTGCTCCTTGGTGGTGGGGAACGAGCCGGACCGCCCGGCGGGAGCACGGGAGGTCCTTTCTTCTGCCTCTTTCCTCTTCCCTTTTCCCTTTCTTCCCTCCCTGCTCAGCCCCTCGGTACTTTCAATTACGAGTAAGGTTTTTGATTAGAGTGGGGCATTGTTGAGTTTGCTGTAATCAGCCCCCCCCCCCCTATCTGTATCGCTTAGTAGCATTGTGTCGCAGCTAGATTGCACTGGATTGCAGCAACCGGCTGACTGCCCCGGTCCCGAGATAATGGGAGTGATATCGGGGTGTGGTACCCACGGCCACGACACCCATTTCCTTGGAACCGGGGTTGGGGGGAGGCGGGTGACATTTGGGGTTAGCTTCGGGGGGGCAGGCACCTGTATGCAAGTGGACGCTAGCAGGCCTCCTGTGTCGCCCACTACTGTGTGACTTAATTGGTGCTGGAGGAGGGGGGGGTTATTGTGGGGAAAAGTCTCTGTAGACTCTACTATGGATTTGAAGGTTCCTTCCCCCTTGGGATCTGGTGGTGGGGGGATAGAGGTCCCTTGGAGAGCGGGGTGTATGCAGAGTGGTTTTGTTTCAGGGGTAGCTTGGGGCAGGAGGGGTTGGTGAAGGGAGGGGATTTTCTTTGGTAGTAGCATTGGGGTTGTTAACAATGGGGTAGCCTGACTACCACAGGAAGTTTTCGGCCTATGGGTCGGCTGGGTGAGGGGATTGAGGAGGGGATGGGGAATGCAGTTGGGGGGAGGGGAGTGTTTATTAGTATAGCATCAAAGCAATGGAAGGGGAGGGGGGAAGGGTGGGGAGGGGGGAAGGGAGGGCCAGAGTGGAGCCGCTTCACACAGGGGAGACTGACACTTCCAAATTCATGGACCTTGGGAGGGTGGCTGCGGGCTGGGACAGCCACCCTCCTCTCGATTTGCAGATGTGCATGGGAAGACATCGGGAATAGTTTTGCGTTCTGAAGATCGTATCTTGGAATGTGTGTGGTATTGGCAACCCTATCAAGAGATATAAAGTTTTGCAGGCTTTGGCCCGCTTCCAATGCGATGTGGCTATGCTACAAGAAACTCACCAAACTATGGTGGAACACAATAAATTGCAACGGGACTGGGTGGGGCAGATCTGGGGGGCCCCGGCCCTCGGGAAGAAGGGTGGGGTGGTCATTCTAGTTCACAAGCGCCTTCGATTTGAGGCAGTGCGGGAGTATGCGGACCCGGCAGGTCGGTATTTTTTGCTCTATGGTATCCTATCGGGAAAGCCTATTATTCTCGGGACCATATATAGCCCAAATGTTTTAGATAAGGCACTATATGCTCGCCTGGCCTCTAGGATTGAGCAGTGGCCGGAGGCTCCGCTGGTGCTGGCGGGCGACCTGAATGGGGTTCTTGATATTGCCTTGGACACTGAGGTGGGAGCGGGGGAGAGATCTCGGGCGCCGACCACCAAGGCTCTGCAGGCCCTACGTACCCGGTTGGGACTGGTGGACCCTTGGCGTTTGCTACATCCTATGGAACGCGACTTCACCCACCAGTCTCGGGCCCATGGTACACATGCTAGGATAATTACACTCTTATCTCTGAGAGGCTTTTTGCGCAGGTGGAGGAAGCACAGATTGGCCCCACGGAAATATCTGATCACGCTCCTATTTGGGTGAGTCTCACTTGGGATACTCGAGCCCCAGAGTCACGGATTTGGCGTTTTCCCATGGACTTATATCGCGATCAGGCTTTCCAGGGTTATCTCATGCAACGTTGGCTGGATTTCCGGAAAAATCATGAGAACGGTGAGGTTGACCCGGAGTTGCTGTGGGAGACAGCGAAGGTGGTGTTGCGGGGAGATATAATAGCTTACGCAGCTAGGAAACGCAAAATGTTGACTGCACGGATTCTTTACTTGGAAAAGCAGACTGTGAAAGAGCGCAGACGGTGTGCAGGCGACCCAACCCCGATTAATAGAAAAAGATTATGGGAGGCCCAGGTGGCTCTTAATGAGCTCATACATCAACAGGCAAAAAAGTCCCACATGTATTATCGCTACCAACTATATCGCTTTGGGGACAGGCCGGGGAAGCTTTTAGCGAGGTGTCTTCGGGGAAGTAGAGGGACTCGTTCGATAGTCGCCTTGCGAGATGACCAGGGGCAATTACAGAAGGAAAGTCGAGAGATAGCACAGGTGCTTCGCACCTATTTTCAGAAGTTCTATGCTAGAAGGCAGGGGTCCCCGCTGGATATGATGGAGTACTTTCGGGAGCTGCAGCTCCCCAAGCTTACGGATGACCAGCGGGCACATCTTGATTCACCAGTGTCTGTGGAAGAGGTGATTAAAGTGATATGTGGTGCCAATTGCTGCCGTGCTCCGGGCCCCGATGGGTTTGGGGCAGAATTCTACAAGTTGCTAGGGGAGAAGATGTCTCCGGTCTTAGTGGAAATGTATCGAAGCCGGATTGATCGAGGCACCTTTATGTGGGGAAACAACCATGCCCATATCATTCTGATACCTAAGCCAGGGAAGGATCCCACTCAAGCCGCCTCATACCGGCCTATCTCTCTCCTAAACTTTGACTTGAAAGTGTTAGCTAAAATTCTGGCTGACCGATTGGCGGAAGTCCTGGGCGAGCTGGTACACGAGTCACAGGTGGGGTTTGTAAGAGGACGTTACGCTGTCCGCAACTTGCGTAAAATATTGGCATCATTAGAATGGGTTCGCGAACGAAATTTATCATCCTTGTTAATCAGTTTCGACGCCGAGAAGGCCTTTGGATCAGGTCCACTGGGACTATTTGCAGTTTCTCTTGCCTAAGTATGGTATTGGAGAGATGTTTTGTAAAATGGTGGACTTACTTTATACAGATCCGACCGCGGGTATTTCCTGTAATGGGGTGCTTTCCGACTCCTTTTTACTAGAGCGGGGTACGCAACAGGGTTGTCCCCTTTCCCCATTGCTTTTTGTGTTATCCTTAGATCCGTTGGTGCGTAGAATTGAGTCTTCTCCAAGTGTACGGGGGGTAAGGGTAGGGGCTCAAGAATTCAAATTGGCGGCATTTGCTGACGATTTATTAGTACATGTGCTCTCACCTCAGCAATCGCTCGCCAACTTACTAGAGGAGTTTGCTCTTTTTGGAGCCTTTGCAGGATTGCGGATAAATATGGATAAATCTGAGGCGCTGGATGTTGGGGGTCAATTAAAGGGAACTTGGCAGGGAGTCTTCCCTCTTCGTTGGGCGGAGGAGGCCTTCTTATATCTGGGTATCTTGCTGTCTAGGGATCCTACGGCGCTTTATAAACTTAACTTCGATCGATTCTTTTTGAAGATACAGACTCAGCTGCAGGCTTGGACCCCTCTTCCCTTGTCATTGTCTGGACGATTGGCGGCTATAGGGATGGTTGTGTTCCCTAGGCTGCTGTATTGGCTGCAAACATTGCCGGTGTGGTTGTTACATAAGGATCTTCAAAAGATAGAAAGGGAAGTCCGGAAATTTCTCTGGGGGCAGTTAGAGCTCGGATACCCTTGTCTAGACTGAGGGGTGGTTGGAAAATGGGCGGAATGGGACTTCCTGACTTATCTCAGTATGCTTTGGCATGTCAGGCCAGACACTTGGGGGATTGGCTGGGTGCTACTGATTATTATACGCCTCGGACCCTAGAGGCGGCCTTCCTAGCCCCCCATGCGCTGGAGGCGGTGGTGCACCTGGATGGTGTGTTGTTGCCGCCCCGGGTGAGGAACAGCGTTTTGGTGGCCCCGCTTCGGCGGACTTGGCAGAAGTTGAATAATATTTGGGGCAGTTCTCCACGGGTGTCTAGCTGGCTTCCCCTGCAGGGAAATGTTACTTTTGCTCCGGGTACGGACTCCGTTTTATTCAGGCAGTGGAAGGGGAAGGGGATAAAGTGTCTCGGCATGTGGTCGCGCTCGACGGTCGTTGTAAACCCTCGGATATGCTCTGTCAAGAATACGATTTGAATCAGGGTACTTCCCGCTTTGCCTATATCCAGCTTCGGCATTATGTGGACTCTTTACCACGGACGGGTTTGCAGGAGGCTCATTCGGCAAGAATTATTGACTTTTTGGCCCTGGGGACGGATTGTCCACCTCAGGTAGCGGAGTTTAAACGTAAGCTGGATCAATATGGTACCCCCCGAGACTTCTCCAAAGAGGAGGTGGCCTGGGCGCAAGAACTAGGGCAGTGATGGCTAACCTTTTTGAGCCCGAGTGCCCAAACTGCCGCACAAAACCAAAGAATTTCCTCAAAGTGCCAGCACGTCAATTAAACCTTAACAAGATTTTAGTATCTAAAAACTCTTTATAAAGCTGCCTGAACTATGTAACATCATTTGTAAAGGTTGGAATCTTTGTATTGTCAGAGAATCAATTTGATTCACAATCCTTTGGTTTTCATTTCAATTTATTGGCAATTTATAATGTTTTAATGATTTCATTCAATTTAATGAATTTAAGAAGAATTTGATTCAGTTACACAATATATTTTAAATGTATTATTCACATAACATGTCAAATGTATCCTGAGTAAAAAAAAGATAAACTTCTTAAAACTGTTAACTGTGTCAGGACTCGGTGTGTATTCCCAAAGAATCTATACATGAAAAAAATTAATGTGATGTTTGTTGTTGCATGCATGCTGATAACTTGTCAATCCTTGGCTCATAATGCGTTAATTTCAGAGCAACACATGCAGCACTCATGTCATCCGTTAATCTGTTTCTAGCATCACTTTCCCATCACTGAATATAGCACCCACTACAATATTAACAGCACTGCCTTTTCCTATGTAGGATTCTTATTATGTGAGTTTTGGGTGTTAGTGCTGGCATGGTAGATTTTCTCTAAGTCCCGAATATCCAAATTACAACGTATTAAAAATATGGCCATAAAACGTCTCCATAATGCGTCTAAATTTGACCTTGTGACTTCTTCGCTCATTAAAGGTCACTGGCTTCTCATTAGTTATCAAATAAAATTTAAGATTCTGATCTGACCCATACAGAATTTTATACAGGAATTCCTTTATATTTGTCCAGTCATTTAATTGCTTATAAATCTAGCCTATAAAGCCATACCTGGAACAAGAACTACCTGAAGTGCAAGCAGGGTTCAGAAAAGGTCGAGGAACGAGGAACCTGATCATTCTCTTGCACAATCTGTACATTGATCAAGAAGCAACAGTTCGAACGGAACAAAGAGAAACAGAATGGTTTAAAATAAGCAAAGGTGTAAAACAAGGCTGCATACTTTCCCCCTACCTGTTTAATTTATATGCAAAACAAATCATCAGAGAAGCAGGATTGTATGAAGACAACAGAGATGTGAAGATTGGTGGAAGACTCAACAACCTTCGCTATGCTGTTGATACCCAGGGGCTGCTCAAGGCAATCTGCTGTCCGAGGTGAAGAATGAGATGGTGCCCCCCCACTTAGAGGGAGGAAGGGCTTTTTCAGAATTCCAATCAGGGACTGAACCAAACCAAAAAGCCGTTTAGATTATATGGAGGGAATGTGAGATGTTTGCACACAGGGCCGTACCAAGCTGCTATCGTGCCCTGTGCGACTTGCAGCTTGGGCACGCGCCCCCCCCCCCCTCCTCCCCATACCTCCATCCAGCACTGCTTGCTCTTTCCCTGCTGCTGCCGCCCTCTGTTTTTTTTTTCACGGCGGCACCGGCAGCAGGGAAAGAGCAGGCAGTGCTGGATGGAGGTATGGGGAGGAGGATGGGGGCATGCGCCCCATCTGAAAGGCGCTGGCACTTTAAGCAGATCTGTCCCTACCTGCTTTGACATTGCATCAGAGGAGGGAGGGACCAGACCTGCTTAAAGTGCTGCGAAAAGGCTTGGGGGCACAATTTGGCTGCCTTCTATTGTCCTGCCAGCGGCAGCAGGGCAACAGCATACAGCCAAAATGTGTCCCCTAAGCCTTTGCGCCCTGTGCGACTGCACCGCTTGCACAGGGCTAGGTAGGTCCTATTTGCACACCAAGGAGCTAAAAGAGAGCAAGAATCAACAGCACAGTTTATAAAACTAAATTATAACTGATTTTTATTTTGTTGTTATAAACTGCGTTATGGTTCTTGCTTTTTCTTTTTCAACATATATTTTGCATCCACAGTAGGTGCAGAGCAGAACCAGGACATTCACCCACAGAACTCAATATTTAAAAAAAGAAAAAAATCTGATTCTGATCATCTCACTAACAACAACAACAACAAGCACTATTCTCAAGTACCAGGCATATTGTGAACTAATACAAAACCCTACAACAAAGAGCAAACCTACCATACCATACCATATCAGCACAAACTTCCAAAACTCACATAAGGAGTCCATCAAAGTAAAAATAAAATTATGTAGACAAAATTTAAATTGAAACCCCAAGAAGCCAGAGTCCACATGCAGTGCAACATCAAATAAATAAGAGATGCAGTTCCCCAATATAGTGTAAAATATAAAAATATGCGTGCATTATCCTTGCCCTGGAAAAATGGGAATTCCACTCACCTCTGATGGTGCTCTGGCACGAAAATAGGGTTTGGCACAGCCTTTCTGACATCTTGGGGAGCTTGAGTGACCAAGAACAGGAACAGCAGCATGACCACAGCATGGATTGAAACAAGCAATATCTGGCTTCTGGGCTCCAGTGCAATGGCGGATCCTGTTTGTCATGCACTGGAGCAGAGTTCAGTGCAGTCATGGAAGCCGGGATGGGAGCAGCATGTAGACGGCACTAGAGCAGCATGCGGTGACCAGTTAAGGCCCGCTAGGAGAGACTTGACTGCTGCAAGCTGTTTTTTGAGTGGTGCTGGCTGCCTCCTTCCCCAGCCCCCCTGGAGTGTTACTGATGAACTTGTCTGCACAGGGACATGCTCTTTGAGCTTACAGTCTAAAACTGGGAGATACAGAATGTGAAGGATGCTATTGCCTGCATGCACTTTCCTCACCAGAACTTGAGGGCCTTTGATGGATTTGGCTGGAGTGGCAAGTATTTGATCATAGAAGAGTTAGTCATGCCATCTACAAGCCAGTTTGCCTCTGTTTTTTGGGGGGAGCTGGTGTGGCTGAGTGTTTGTGGTTAAAGCTAAAGAGAGTGCCTTTTTTTTCCTTGGATGACTGTGTGCTGGATTGCCTGTTAGTCCTTGTTTTTCCACGTGCCTGGGTGCTTTTTTCTCCCAAGGAACATCCTGTGAGTGGCCCCAAGTCCCATCCAAAGGATAGGAGGGGGGGGGGGGGAAGAACCAGAGGAGCAGCAGACACTCTTGTTCCGTGCGAGTGATCTTCAGTTTAAATAAAAACCAAGCCAGTGCAGAGCCTTCCTGCCTCTGAGGAGCCACCGTGCAGATGTGTCCCGCCCCCAAAGGAAGTTACATTAACTTCCTTTTTGGGGCGGAATGCATCTGCATGGGCTCCTTCACAGAGACTGAAGGCTGTGCACCGGCTTGGTTTTTATTTAAATTGAAGATCAGCCGCAACCGCAACCGCCACCGCCGCCACCGCCGCCGCTGCTAGAGAGGGTGAATCTGCCACTGCCGAGAAGCGGCCTCGGCAGTGGAACAAACTTGAGCGTTTTAATTTTTTTTTTATCTTTTTGAAGGAACATAGTCTTAAAATGGGCCCGCGTGCCAGCTGCAAGGCCTTCGCGTGCCACAGCTGGCACGCGTGCCATAGGTTCGCCATCGCTGAACTAGGGTGTGTGGTCCCTTTAGGCGCGGTTGGAGCGGCCTTACGGCGGATTGCCCGACTAGTTGAAGGTACCAGATGGCGAGAGACGCAATTCAAGTCCATCATACGGGCTTATTTCTCCCCGAGGCGAGCGCTGCGAACGGGGCTAGCTGACTGGGGAGGTTGTCCTAGGTGCGCCTTACCTTTGGCAGACTTGGGCCACATGTGGTGGGGCTGTGGGCGCATCAAAGCGTATTGGGCACGTATTGAGGCTTATTTAAGCGTCTTATTATGTCAACCCGTCCGGTGGTCGGGTTTGTTGGTTGCATTGGACTGTTTGGGCCCTCTACAGGTCAAAGGGAAATGGGGGCGCATCTTAACGCGTAAAGCTTGTTTGGAAGGGAAAGGCCCCATTCTTCGTAGGTGGAGAGAGGCGTCAGCCCCTACTTTTTGGGAGTGGCGCATTAGTTTCCACCATCTCATGCTACAGGAGAGTAGAGCGGCTAGGGGGACCCCCCAGCGTTGGGCCTCTTTCCTGCTGATATGGACTCCCTACATCCAGAGTTTAGGTCCTAAAGCTAGAAGCGAGGTTTTAGCTATGGGGTAATTCTGCATTTCAGGGTTGTCGGGTGCGGGGAGGGAGTTGGTGATGGCCTGGGATGGAAGATGTGCGGGTTCCCGGTGGGTAGCGATTCGGCTCTGGCTTGGGGGGAGGGTATGGGGGACTGGGGGGGGAGGGTTTTCTTTAGTATACCACTAGGGAAGGAGTCTTTAGCGGGCTTCTATGATTACTGGTGTTTTCTTGCTCTCTCTTTCCTTTCTCCCTCTCTTCGGGACTCGAGGGCTCTTGGATGGGGATAAGACACAACCCTGTCCAGGAAATTGTTTAGGAAGGTTTTTTCTTTGTTCCTTTTTGTTTTTGCTATAGCCGTCGGAGGGAGGTGCAAGGGGGGGAAGAACTTATGAAAACAAGTATCTATGTTCTTAAAATGGCTGTACTGTTGAATTGATGTTGAATAAACAGATTTTGAAAAAAAAAAAAGATGAAAATCATAACAATGGAGAGTTACATATGTACTTGGCCGCGGATGAGGAAGACTGAAAGGGAAGAGCAATAAGCACACAGGAGGGGTTCACTTGCACATGCCAAGAGGAGTTTGTACACTTTTCTGGACTCTGGGAGAGCAAGTCCAGTCCGATGCCATCACAGATGACGTCATCCACTTGTATGGCTGATTTATATCTTGTTTGTTCATAGAGAAAGCGGTGTGCAAAAATGCCCATAATATGGGAAATAAGATCCCAGATATTAAGGCTTTAATGGAAGAGGCCAACTTGGATTTAGTGGCAGTTACGAGACGTGGTTCATGGATAACCATAATTGGAAAGTAATCTATACTGGGATATAATTTATTCAGGAAGTACAGAGTAGGAAAAAGGGGAGGAATAGTGGCATTATATGTAAAAAAATAATACTACAGCTATAGAATTATAGGGCTTAAAAAGGGAGCAAGGAGACACAGTGGGTTAAACTGGAAAGAGGGAACGGGAAATCCATTTACATTGATGTGATATACAGATCTCCTTCACAGGGAGAAGTGGACGGAGATTTAATAGAAGACATACGTAGTACTGCCATGAAGGGAAAAGTGCTACCGATAGGTGATTTCAATATCCTGGATGTTGACTGGCACATCCCTGCTGTGGTGTCATCTAGAAGTAGGGAGATCCTAGATTCTCTACAGGGAGAACTATTCCGGCAACTGGTAAGAGAACCCACATGTGAAGGGCCCATATTGGACTTGTTGCTTACCAATGGGGAAAGTGTTTCTGATGTTACAGTGGGAGATCATTTTGCATCCAGTAATCACCAGATGGTGCGGTTCAGTATTAGGACTATGGCTGATAAAGTCCATTCAAAAGCAAGGGTCTTAGACTTTGGGAAAACCAACTTTGCCAAGATGGGACAATGTCTCAAGGGGTCATTAGCGGGATGGGAACAGCTGGATGATATAGAAAAGCAATGGGCAAAACTGAAAGGGATATTTTAAGGGCAACAAGTTCTTTTGTTAAAAAGGTAAATAAATGTAAAAGGAAAAGGTCGCCGCTATGGTTCTCAAAAGAAGTAGCTGAAAAGGTGAAGAAAAAGCGGGTGGCCTTCATAAAATACAAGAGATCAAAGAATGAGAAAGATACAGTGGTGTGCAAAAGTCTGGAATCACTTGTGAATTTGACGTTTTTTCAACTTCGTGACCTTATATCTTAATTTCTTTTTCCTCCCAGTGGCTTTTTCTGTGTATCTCACGATAAGTGATAGATTTGGCTATTATGGAAATCTTTTAGTATTGGTTTGGCCCTTATTTTCTGAGTTTGTTCCCCACAGTTGTCCTGTTGATAGATTTTCTGTGAAAATCGCGTAATGTACATCGTTGGCCAATGATATATTATTGTAAATATACTTTAAAATATTATTTATTTATAGTCTCTTATATACCGCGCAGTTCTGCATCAGTGCGGTTTACATTGAACAAACTGAAATTACATTGAACAGGGCATTATAACTTGGAGATAACTATTTTACAGGGAACATGGGCTATGGAGGGTTAAGTGGCTTGCCCAAGACCACAAGGAGCACCTGTGGGACTAGAAACCCCAGTCCTTCCGGCCCAAGGTTGCTGTCCTCTAGTGGGATTTGAACCCCCGACCTTCTGGCCTGAAGTACCTTACCCCAACCACTAGGCCACTCCTCCACTCCAAATATTATATAATATTATAAAATATTATGGATGCACGCCAGGTTTCCTTCAAATTAATGTATGTGGCCTTGAAAAAAAGGCCATTTTTATATGTCAATGATGGCTCAGTATTTGATGGGCCACCCTTTGTTCTTGATCACCTGATTGCACCTTGTCAGCATCGAATGGACCAGTCTGACAAGGTGATCATTGGTGACAACGCGGTTCCAAGCTGCAATGAGTGACTCAATCAGCTCATGCTTTGATGTCGGATGCCTCTTGGATATTTCCAAGGCCACCTTGTGCCACAGGTTCTCGATTGGATTCAGATCTGGAGACTGGGCAAGCCAGTCCATTGACTTGATGATGTTCCGCTGCTTCCAGCTGATCACCTGTCTGGAGCGATGGCAGGGTACATTGTCATCTTGGAACAGGAACTGGCCAGGAAACAGCTAGTGTGCTGATGGCACCATGCACTTTTACAGTATGGTGATGTACTTGGCCCCGTTGACCATTCCATCAACGATGTGAAGATATCCAACGCCAATGGCAGCCATGCAGCCCCAGACCATGACCTTCAAAGGATACTTCACAGTGAGGTTGAGACACTCAGGCTTGAATTCCTCGCCAGGAAATCTCCTCACATAGGTGTGGGCCTGGTTACCAAACAGGGAGAAGGTGCTTTCAACGCTGAATAGCACCTTTTCCCACATTTCAGTCGACCAGGTTGAGTGCTTTCTCGCCCACACGATCCGGTTGCGCCTTTGTATGTCAGTCATCAATGGCTTATTCCGTGTTTTGCAGCCCCGGAGACCAAACTGCAGACACCGGCAACAAACTGTTGATGAGCTGACACTGACCTCACTCTTGTCTGACCACTCTCAAAGTAGCTGAGGAGAAGTCAACTTACGATTAGTCAGTGAAATGCATCGTAGTGCGCGGTCCTGGCATGATGTTGATGCACGTGGAGACCTGAACGAGGCTTGCCCACCACTGAACCCGCTTCTTTCTTCTTCTGTACAATCTTAACAACAGCGCTCTGACGGCAACCAACTTTCCTGGCTGACGGCTTGAAAATCCTTCCTCGCTCATAAAGGACACACGAACACGCTCCTCCAACGTCAGGGTCTGAGTCATCTTCATGGTCTATCCAGAAAGCGTATGAAATTCAAAAATTCTGCACATTTTTATAGCTGCACTGTTGGCTAGATATCTGCATTGTGATTGGTTAGTGAAACCAGCCTCCTGATTGATCAGAAATAACGTGTGCATATTGGATAATCTCGATCCAGTTTTGACGCAGGATCCACAAAAATCGCAGTAGCTATCTCCCAGTGTCTGTAAAGTATTTAAATTGCAAGCAAGGAATGCAAAAAAGTCAACTCTTAATAGCCAAATGTATCCATTTTAATGTGGTAGAAAGATGAATATGCTGGACTAATGCAAAATTTAAAAAAAAAACGTTAGAAAGTAAGAAAAACGCAAAACTCACAAGTGATTCCAGACTTTTGTACACCACTGTAGGCATCAACATTTGGAAAAATTAGAGAAGCTAGGAAAGTAGTCAGAAAAGCAAAGATACAAAGAGAAGAAGTAATAGTCAAAGCAATAAAATGGGTGGACATTTTTCAGATATGAAAGTGAGAGAAGGAAGTGCAAAAATGGTATTGTCAGACTCAAGCGTGAAGGGGGAATATGTAGAAGCTGATGAGGATAAAGCAGCATTGCTTAACAAATACTTTTGTTCTATGTTCACAGATGAAGGGCCAAGAATAGGACCTCAGAAAACACCCACAAACAGAAACAGATGTGACAGGGATCTTGAAAGATTTTCCGAAAACTAGCTAAACTAAAAGCAGACAAAGGGATGGGGTTAGATAGGATACATCTGAGAATATTGAAGGAACTTAGGAACGCTCTAGCAACTCCACTGATTGAACTTTCCAATGCTTCTTTAGAGTCAGGATGGTCCCAGACGACTGGAGAAAGGAACATATGGTCCCTCCTTTACACAAAAGTAGAAGTAAGGATGAGATGAGAACTACGAACCGGTGAGTCTGACCTCTATGGTGAATAATTGTATTTATTTATTTCACATTCTTGTATACCGCCTTATCTGGCAATCAAGGCGGTTTATAATAAACAGAACAAGACTTTACATTGAACATTTTAATGAAATAAATTAACAAATTAATGGAAACACTGCTAAAAGAGAGGATAGTGACGTTTCTGAAGTCCAATGGATTGCAGGATCCAAGATAAAATGAGCTTCCCAGAGGCAGGTCTTGTCAGACAAATCTGACCGATTTGCTCGACTGGATGACCAGAGAGTTGGACTGAGAGACAGCCTTAGATGTGGTGTACTTTGATTTCAGTAAAGCCTTTGACACCGTTCCGCACAGGCAATTTATAAATAAATTCAGCACCCTAGGGATGGGCCTAAAAGTGACCGAATGGGTTAGAAATTGGTTCAGTGGGAGGCGACAAAGTGAACAGGTAAGTGGAGCTCACTCTGAGAAGAAAGCATAGTTACTCACCTGTAACAGGTGATCTCCGAGAACAGCAGGAATTTAGTCTTCACATATGGGTATCGTTGGTACCGACGGAGCCTGCGTGGGAACGCTCCCCAGTGTCCAATTAGAAAGCTTTTGGGAACATCCCACAGCGCCTGCATGCTGCCTTCTCGCCTTTCCCAACTGCCTCTCTCCAGTTGAGTTTTAAAGCTGAGACAAAGAGAGAGAGAGGGAAAGCAAAGAAAAGAGAGATACAACTCCTAGGGGAGGTGGGTGGGTTGTGAAGACTAAATTCCTGCTGTTCCCGGAGATCGCCTGTTACAGGTGAGTAACTACGCTATCTCCAGGAACAAGCAGGAATGTAGTCTTCACAAATGGGGACTCCCTAGCTACAGATGCCAGGGAGAGACCCCAGAAGTTGTGTGCCCTTGTGAAAGGGCTCCACTTCCCCCCGTGGATCTCTGGCATCCTACCGGGAATGATGGGTAGGAGTTGATTAAGTATGGAACAGGTGTCGTAGAACAGCCTGACCAACCAAACAAGGCATCCTGGCGGGAGTCCTTGTCTAAGCAGTAATGGGTGTGAAGATATGACCCGAGGCCCAAGTAGCAGCTCGACAAATGTCGTCAATAGACACAGAGTGTAGATGAGCCATAGAGGCTGCCATGGCTCTCACACTGTGAGCTGTGACATGGCCCTCCAGAGAAAGGTTTTTACTCTGATAGGTAAAAGAAATGCACTGTTCAATCCAATTGGACAATGTTCTCTTGGAGACTGGAAGTCCCAAATGAGAAGGATCAAAAGCAACAAAGAGTTGAGAGGACTTTCTATGTTGCTGTGTCCTTTGTAAGTAAAAAGCAAGTGCTCTTTACAGTCCAAAGCATGAAGATTCCTTTCTGCATTTGAAGCATGAGGCCATGGAAAAAATACAGGTAGGTAAACTGCTTGGTTTAAATGAAAAGGTGAGACCAACTTTGGCATAAAGTGTGGATGAGTCCTAAGGACTACCTTATGATGGAACCTCGTATAAGGAAGATCAGCCACTAATGCTTGCAATTCACTGATGCGACGTGCTGATGTGATTGCAATGAGAAAGACAACCTTCCAGGAAAGGAACTTCAAGGAGGTAGTAGCTAGTGGTTCAAAAGGCGGCTTCATGAGATGTCCAAGAACCAGATTTAGGTCCCATGCTACTGGTGGTGGCCTAATGGAAGGCTTAGTTAGAAGGAGGCCCCTCATAAATCTCGCTATGAGAGGATGAGAGGAAATAGGTTGCCAATTTAAAGGCTTGAAAGAAGCTGAAATAGCACTTAAATGGACTCATACTGAGTTAGTCTTAAGCCCTGCATTACATAAATGAAGGAGATACTCCAATAATGATTCTAGAGGTATCAACATGGGGTCAAGACCCTTCTGCGAACACCATATTGAAAACCTTTTTCCACTTGAAAGCATAAGAGCATCTTGTGGAAGGCTTTCTAGAAGCATAAAGGATATCCTTCACTTGTTGAGACAGGTTAAGACCATGAAGGTCTAGGCCCTCAGCAACCAGGCCCTGAGATGCAGAGAGTGGGGATCAGGATGACACAACATCCCGTCCTCCTGAGACAGGAGATCTGGAGCAGATCCTAACTCCAGAGATGGAGCTTGAGAGAGATGTAGGAGCAGAAGGTACCACACCTGCCGTGGCCAATGTGGAGCTATGAGAATCATATGGCCTCTGTCTCTCTGAAGCTTGAATAGGGTTTTGGGAATTAGGGGAATGGGTGGAAAGGCATATAGGAAGGCCTAACCCCAATGGAGGAGGAAAGCATCCCTGGCCTGACAACCCTGAGCCGGAATTCTGGAACAGAATCGGGGAAGTTTGGCATTCAACGGACTTGCAAAGAGGTCTATGTCCGGAGTTTCCAAAATATGAAAACTTTTTGCTACCTGGTCTGCACGAAGAGACCACTTGTGCGGAAGCAGAACTCGACTGAGTCTGTCTGCCCAGGAGTTTTGAATGCTTGGCAGATACACCGCAAGGAGATGAATCTGATGCTCTCTGGCGACGGCCCATAGTCGCAAAGCTTTGTTGCAAAGCGACAGAGAGCCTGTTCCTCCCTGCTTGTTCAGATAGAACATAACTACTTGATTGTCCGTCTGAATTAGGACTGTCTTGTAGCCCAGCTGGGTGTGGAACACTCGAAGAACAAGGAAGATTGCTCTGAGCTCCAAAAGATTGATGTGCAGATGGGTCTCCTGTGGAGTCCAGGTGCCTTGGGTAGAGAGATCTTGCAGGTGAGCTCCCCAACCCACCTGTGAGATGTCTGTTGTTAGAGTGACCTGGGGTGGGGGCTGTTGGAAAGGGGACCCCACCAACAGGTTTTGGGTTGACTGCCACCATTGTAGAGACAAAATAAGGCGACTTGAGTTTGCTATTTTGTCTGATAGGCAGCCTGATGCTGGGGTCCACTGAGTGGATAGAGTCCATTGGGCTGCTCTCATATGGAGGCAAGCATAGGGAACCACATGCACACGTGGCCTAGCAATTCTAACATTTCCCGAGCAGTGAGATGAGTCTTTAACACTGCTTGGGAAGCTAACTGCACAATGAGAAGGTAGCGGGGCTGTGGAAGATAGGCCCTTACTTTCCTGGTATCCAGCATAGCTCCTATAAACTCTAGAAATTGAGTGGGAGTTAGGTTGGATTTTGGGATGTTTATGACCAGGCCCAAATACTGAAGTATACGCATTGTGCAAGATAGGGAAATTCTGGCCTCTGACTCTGACGGGGCTCGAATGAGCCAGTCGTCTAAGTAGGGGAAGAGAGTGCGAAGAAATGCTGCCACTACAAACATGCATTTCGTAAACACCCTTGGTGCTGAGGCCAGGCCAAAAGGAAGAAACCTGTACTGGTAGTGCTTCCCCTGAAACAGAAACCGAAGGAATCTTCGGAGAGTTGGATGGATGAGAACATGGGTGTACGCATCCTTAAGATCTAGAGAACAAAGCCAATCCTGACTCTGAAGGTATGGCAGAAGAGTTCCTAGAGAAATCTTGAAGTTCTCCTTGAACAGGAATTTGTTCAATTCTCCGAGGTCTAAAATGGGTCTGTGTCTCCCTGCTTTCTTTGGAATAAGGAAATAGGGGGAGTAAAACCCTGTACCCTGTTGGGAAATGGGTACGTCTTCTATTGCCCCGTGGGCAAGAAGTAAATTGATCTCTTGACCCAACGGATTCTCGAGTGAAGTCTGAGAATTTAATCGTCTTACAACTGTAGGAGGGGGCATGTTGAGGAAATGAAGCTTGTACCCCTCCTTTACAATGGAGAGAGTCCATTCTTCTGCTGTTATCTGCTCCCATCTGGGGGGCAAAATGACAACCTTCCTGGAATGGTGGAGGGCTCTGGCCTGTTGAAGGCCAGGAAGGCCAAGTTCTCTAGATGGGAGTCAAAGCCCCTGTGGAGGCTGAGTCTGTTGGGCCGGTTGAGGCTTAGCAGACTTTGTTTTTCTTTGTTTTGGTGGCTGCCATCCCTTTCGGGCAGAATAGTAGAATGCCCGTGCTGGATATAGGAGGGGTAAAACCTCTTCTTTTTAGAGAATTTATTTATTTTATTTATTACAGGCTCTTATATACCGCTCTATTCAGCATCAGCGCGGTTCACAATATAACAACAGACCAGAACAACAAACTGTTTGGTTTTACAGAGAACAAGGTCAGAGAACTTGGATAAAACATGGGACGTCATTACTGGAACTATTTACATGAGTATTTACAAGTATACACAACAGGATTTGTTATTAGTTATAGGGTAAGGATCGAGATTGGTTAGCTAGTCAGGTAATATTGGGGGAAAAGGTGGGATTTGAGTGCCTTTCTAAAAAGGGATAGATCAGTGATAGCACGAATCTCTGGAGGTAGAATGGTTTCTTGTAGGATTTTCTCCTTGCAGGATCTGCTGTAGCCTTGGATATTCTATCCAAAGTGGTGTTATCAGCATCCAGCTCATTAGCTTTCTCTTGCCAATTTTTGCCAAAAGATTTTCGCCTGTGCAAGGGATATTCCCCAGTTTGACCTGTACCCAGAGTTCTAAGTCAGATGCCTGGAGCCAGGCAATCCTACGAGCACCTATGGCAATGGCAGAGGTTCTGCTTATGCACTCAAAGCAGTCAAAAGCTGCACGATTAAACTTGGAAACATCTTGGGCATGTTTGACAAGTGTAAGATAATCTTGCCTCTTATCATCAGGAAGGAGAGGGCTCATAAGTTCTAGATCTCCTGCAACCTCCTTAAGGAACATTCCCATATATAAAAAGTAGGAACTAATTTTGGCAGAAAGCATAGAGGCCTGGAAGGTTCGACGCCCAAAGGCATCAGGAGTCCTACTTTCACATCCTGGCAGATTAGATGCATGTCTTTATGCACTCTTGATCCTTATCATACTTCATATACTTATCATATCGATGCTTGGAAGGAGATCTACCCTTTGAGGACCGGCTAGACTTGTTTAGTTACCTGAGATCCATGGGAGGAAGACGAAGCCCTGGAAGACGATGCCACGGATGCTGCATCGGAGGGGCAAAGGGTGCTAAGCTTAGCAGCTCGGTTTTGCCGACCCCTCTTCGACATCATCCCACAGGCAACACACTCCGAGATGGCGTGTTCAGGACCTAAACATTTAAGGCACCACTCGTGAGTGTCG
The DNA here is from genome assembly GCA_033557465.1 of Ichthyophis bannanicus. Taxonomy (NCBI): domain Eukaryota; kingdom Metazoa; phylum Chordata; class Amphibia; order Gymnophiona; family Ichthyophiidae; genus Ichthyophis; species Ichthyophis bannanicus. The sequence continues at coordinate 24,787,996 of CM066046.1, read as the reverse complement.
GTGACGGAGATGGTACTGCCACACTTGGAACACTTTTTAAAACCCGAGGCGGGTTTTTCCATTCTGAAGGAAAAGTTGGGCCTTGTGCCCAAAATGGCATGTGGCACCTGACAGAAAAAACAAGAGTGGAAAGTCCAGAAAAAAAGATTACCTTTTTTTTTTTTTTTGAAGAAAGAAAGAACCGGCGGTACCGGTATAGCGTCGAGGAAGGCAGACGCTACCACAAAAAAGAATGAAAAAGATGGGATAATTTCTGCGGTGACAGGAAAAACAACCTGCTGGCTCCGCGGAAAACAAAGAACTGGAGAGAGGCAGTTGGGAAAGGTGGGAAGGCAGCACGCAGGCGCTGTGGGATGCTCCCAAAAGCTTTCTAATTGGACACTGGGGAGTGTTCCCGCACAAGCTCCGTCGGTACCAACGATACCCATATGTGAAGACAACATTCCTGCTTGTTCCTGGAAATGAAATGTACTGGTGGTGTGCCGCAGGGATCTGTCCTTGGTCCAATATTTTTTTTTTTAACATCTTTGTTAACAACATTGCGGACAGGTTGTCTCGTAAGGTTTGCTCTTTGTTGCTAATACCAATGTCTGCAATAGAGTAGACACCCAGGAAGGAGAAGATAACATGAAGAGGGATCTAGCTAAGCTTGAAAAATGGTCAAAAATTTGGCAGCTCAGAATCAATGATAAAAAATGCAGGGCTATTCATCTGGGCTGCAGAAATCCAAGGGAGCAGTACAGTGTAGGAGGCAAAGTACTTCTGTCCACGAAAGAAGAGTGGGATCTGGGAGAAACTATTTTTGATTATCTTAAAGTGGATAAACAGGTAGAAAAGGCGATGGCAAGCGCAAGAAGGACGCTTGGGTGCATATGGAGAAAAATGGCAAGCAAAACAAAGGAGGTGATAGTGCCTCTATATAAATCTCTGGTGTAAACTCATTTGGCATATTGTGTGCAATTCTGAGGACCACATCTTCAAAAGGATATAAACAGAACAGAATCAGTGCAGAGTGCGGCTACTAAAATGGTTAGTGGTCTTCATAATAAACCTTATGGGGAAAGACTTAAAGATCTTTATATGTATATGTTAGAGGAAAGGGGGGATAGAGGAGATATGATAGATACGTTTAAATACCTCCATGGCATAAAGGAGAGCCTCTTTCGAATGAAAGTAAAGCATAGTTACTCACCTGTAACAGGTGATCTCCAAGAACAGCAGGAATTTAGTCTTCACGTATGGGTATCGTCGGTACAGACGGAGACTGCGCAGGAACACTCCCCAGCGTCCAATAGGAAAGCTTTTGGGAGCATCCCACCAGTGCCTGCGTGCTGCCTTCCCACCTTTCCCAACTGTCCCTCTCCAGTTGAGTTTAAAGCTGAGACAAAGAGAGAGAGATAGAGAGAGAGATAGAGAAATACAACTCCTAGGGGAGGTGGGTGGGTTGTGAAGACTAAATTCTTGCTGTTCCCGGAGATCACCTGTTACAGGTGAGTAACTATGCTATCTCCAGGAACAAGCAGGAATGTAGTCTTCACATATGGGGACTCCCTAGCTTTAGATGCCAGGGAGAGACCCCAGAAGTTGTGTGTCCCTGTGAAAGGGCTCCACTTCCCCCCATGGATCTCTGGCATCCAACCAGGGATGGTGGGAAGGAGTTGATTAGGTATGGAACAGGTGCAGAAGAACAGCCTGACCAAACAAGGCATCCCGGCGGGAGTCCTTGTCCAAGCAGTAATGGGCTGTGAAGGTATGAATCGAGGCCCAAGTGGCTGCTCGACAGATGTCGTCGATAGACAGAGTGCAGATGAGCCATTGAAGCTGCCATGGCTCTCACATTGTGAGCTGTGACATGGCCATCCAGAGGAAGATTCTTACTCTGATAGGCAAAGGAAATAAAATGAGCAATCCAGTTGGACAGTGTTCTCTTGGAGACTGGAAGTCCCAAATGAGAAGGATCAAAAGCAACAAAGAGTTGAGAGGACTTTCTATGTTGCTGTGTTCTTTGCAAGTAAAAGGCTAAAGCTCTTTTACAGTCCAAAGTATGAAGATTCCTTTCTGCATTAGGTGCATGAGGCCTTGTAAAAAACACAGGGCAGGAAGACCGCTTGGTTTAGATGAAAAGGCGAGACCACCTTTGGCATAAAGTGTGGATGAGTCCTAAGGACTACCTTGTCACGATGGAACCTTGTATAAGGTGGATCAGTTACTAGTGCCTGCAATTCACTGATGCGGCGTGCTGATGTGATTGCAATGAGAAAGGTAACCTTCCAAGAAAGGAATTTCAATGAGGTAGTAGCTAAGGGTTAGAAAAGTGGCTTCATAAGCTGACCAAGAACCAGGTTCCAGTCGCATGCCACCGGTGGAAGCCTAATAGGAGGCTTAGTTAGAAGAAGGCCTCTCATAAATCTTGCTATAAGAGGATGGGAGGAAATAGATTGTCCATTTAGAGGCTTGAAAGAAGCTGCAATAGCACTGAAATGGACTCTTACTGAGTTAGTTTTAAGTCCTGCAGTGGATAAATGAAGGACATACTCCAGTAATGATTCCATAGGTATCGCAAGGGGGTTAAGACCCTTCTGCGAACACCATATGGTAAACCTTTTCCACTTGAAAGCGTAAGAACGTCTTGTGAAAGGCTTCCTGGAAGCATAAAAGATATCCTTTACTTGCTGAGGGAGGTTAAGATCATGGAGATCTAGGCCTTCAGCAACCAAGCCCTGAGATGCAGAGACTCGGGATTGGGATGCCACAACATTCCGTCCTCCTGAGATAGGAGATCTGGAGCAGACCCTAACTCCAGAGAGGGAGCTTGAGAGAGATGCAGAAGCAGAGGGTGCCACACTTGCCGTGGCCAGTGTGGAGCTATGAGAATCATACGGCCTCTGTCTCTCTGAAGCTTGAACAGGGTTTTGGGAATTAGGGGAATGGGTGGAAAGGCATAAAGGAAGTCTTGACCCCAGTGAAGGAGGAAAGCATCCCGGGCCAAAGAGCCCTGAGCCGGAATTCTGGAACAGAACCGGGGAAGTTTGGCATTCAACGGACTTGCAAAGAGGTCTATGTCCGGGGTTCACCAAATTTGAAAAATCTTGGCCACCTGGTCTGCATGTGAGAACATAACATAAGAACATAAGATATGCCATACTGGGTCAGACCAAGGTCCATCAAGCCCAGTATTCTGTTTCCAACAGTGGCCAATCTAGGTCATATGCACCTAGCAGTTTCCCCAAGAGACACAAGTTCCACAATGCTTGTACTGGGTCAAGCATTGATATCTTCGGTCACTTCTTAATAATGGTTAATGGACCTTTCCTCCAGGAACATGTCCAAACCTTTTTTAAACCCAGCTACACTAACAGCCTTTACTACATCCTCAGGTAACAAATTCCAGAGCTTGATTACACGTTGAGTGAAAAAATATTTTCTTTTATTAGTCTTAAATAGCTTACCCTGTAGCTTCATTGCATGTCCCCTAGTCTTTCTATATTCTGATAACGTAAACAATCGATCTACGTTTACCCGTTCCACTCCGTTCATTAATTTATAGACTTCTATCATATCTCCCCTCAGCCGTCTCTTTTCCAGGTTAAAGAGCCCTAACCTTTTTAGCCTTTCTTCATAGGAGTATCCTTCCATCCCCTTTACCATTTTGGTGGCTCTTCTCTGAACCTTTTCTAAAATCGCTATATCCTTTTTAAGATACGGCGACCAGAATTGCACACAATATTCAAGATGCGGTCTCACCATGGAACGATACAGAGGCATTATAATATCTTTTGTTTTATTTTCCATTCCTTTCCTTATCATACCTAGCATTCTATTTGCTCTCTTGGCCGCCGCTGCACACTGGGCTGAGGGTTTCAACATGGTATCCACAATGACGCCTAAATCTTTTTCCTGGGTGGTCGTTTCTAATGTGGAACCTTGCATCGTGTAACCATAGTTTGGGTTGTTCTTTCCTAGGTGCATAACCTTGCACTTGTCCACATTAAATTTCATCTGCCATTTTGATGCCCAGTCTTCCAATTTATCAAGATCCTCTTGCAATTTTTCACAATCCTCTTGGGTTTTAACAACTTTAAATAGTTTTGTGTCATCTGCAAATTTGATAACCTCACTCGTTATTCCACTTTCCAGGTCATTTATGAATATGTCAAAAAGCAGCGGACCCAGCACAGATCCCTGGGGTACACCACTATTCACCTTTCTCCATTGGGAAAATTGGCCATTTAGCCCTACCCTCTGCTTTCTATCTTTTAACCAGTTCCTGATCCACAATAGTACACTGCCTCCTATCACATGACTCTTTAGTTTTGCCAAAAGTCTCTGATGAGGGACCTTGTCAAAGGCTTTCTGAAAGTCCAGATACACAATATCAACCAACTCACCTTTGTCCACCTGTTTATTCACTCCTTCAAAAAAACATAACAGATTAGTAAGACAAGATCTTCCTTGTCTAAAGCCATGTTGGCTGTCTCCCATTAGGTTGTGACTATCTACATGCTGAGTAATTTTATTCTTTATGATGGTTTCTACCATTTTTCCCCGGTACTGACGTCAGGCTCACCGGTCTGTAGTTTCCCGGATCACCCCTGGAACCCTTTTTAAAAATTGGTGTTACATTGGCGATCCTCCATTCTTCAATAACACTTATTAAAATAGGGCTGCTACACAGTACCCTGTCTTGCGCTGCTGAGGTAAGCTAAATTCTGATTTGATTTAAATTATAGCTCTTAGCGCTGCTAGGCTCTAACTTCTTATGAAATTTAAACTACAAGCTCTCTGCTGGGTTCTAAATTTAACCAGAAAGCTCTCTTCTGTGTTTTAAAACTAAAAGTACTTTTCTGATGCTAGGCCCTGAGTGACTATTAAATTTAAACTACAAGCTCTCTGCTGGGTATGAAATGTAACCAGAAAGTTCTCCTCTGTGTTTTAAATTCAAACTTTAATTGCTGCTGCTAGGCCCTAACTGATCCAACAAAAAACAGTGGGTTCACAGATTAAGTAGCTTTAATACAAAGAATTCTTTGTAGAAAATTACTAGAAGCATATACTCACAGTTGCAGATTTCTCTCCAGAAGTAACAGTCCCCTTTTCTAGTCCTTCAAGACCATTCGTGTGGAAGCAGAACTCGACTGAGTCTGTCTGCCCAAGAGCTTTGTATGCCTGGAAGATACACTGCCAGGAGATGAATCTGATGCTCTCTGGCGAGGGCCCATAGTCGCAAAGCTTCGCTGCAAAGCGACAGAGAGCCTGTTGCCCCCTGCTTGTTCACGTAGAACATGGCTACTTGATTGTCTGTATGAATGAGGACTGTCTTGTAGCTGAGCAGGGTGTGGAACACTCGAAGAGCAAGGAAGATTGCTCTGAGTTATAAGAGATTGATATGTAGATGAGTCTCCTGTGGAGTCCAAGTGCCTTGGGTGGAGAGGTCTTGCAGATGAGCTCCCCAACCCATTGATCAAGCCTCTGTTGTGAGAGTTGCCTGGGGTAAAGGTTGTTGAAATGGGGACCCCAGCAACAGGTTCTGAGTGGACTTCCACCATGGGAGAGACAAAATAAGGCGATTTGTGTTTGCTATTTTGTCTGCCAGGCACCCTGATGCCTGGGTCCATTGAGTGGATAAAGTCCACTAGGCTGCTCTCATATGGAGGCGAGCATAAGGAACCACATGCACTGTAGATGCCATGTGGCCTAGTAGTTGTAACATTTCTCGGGCAGTGAGATGAGGCTTTAGCACTGCTTGAGAAGCTAACTGCACCATGCGAAGGCAACGGGTCTGAGGAAGATAGGCCCTTGCTTTTCTGGTATCCAGCAAAGCTCCTATGAACTCTAGAGACTGAGTGGGAGTTAGACTGGATTTTGGGATGTTTATGACCAGACCCAAATACTGGCGGATACGCATTGTGCAAGATAGAGAAAACCTGGCCTCTGACTCTGATGGGGCTCGAATGAGCCAGTCGTCTAAGTAGGGGAAGACGAATATTCCTAGAGTGTGGAGAAATGCTGCTACCACAGCCATGCACTTCGTAAACACTCTTGGTGCTGAGGCCAGGCCGAAAGGAAGCAACCGAAGGAACTTTCTGTGAGTTGGATGGATGAGAACATGAGTGTACGCATCCTTGAGATCTAGAGAACAAAGCCAATCCTGACTCTGAAGGTATGGCAGCAGAGTTCCCAGAGAAACCATTTTGAATTTCTCTTTGAACAGGAATTTGTTCAATTCTCTGAGGTCTAAAATAGGTCTGTGTCCCTCTGTTTTCTTTGGGATAAGGAAACAGGGGGAGTAAAACCCTGTACCCGGTTGATGAATGGGTACTTCCTCTATTGCCCCTTGGGCAAGAAGCATAGTGACCTCTTGATCTAACAGGTTGACGAGAGAGGTCTGAGAACTGAACTGTCTTACCATTGTGGGAGGGGGCATGCTCAAAAAGTGAAGCTTGTACCCCTCTTTTATAATGGAGAGTGTCCAATGTTTTGCTGTTATCTGCCCCCATCTGGGGGTAAAGTGACACAACCTTCCTGGAATGGTGGAAGGCTCTGGTCCATTGAGGGCCAGGAAGGCTAAGTTCTCTAGATGAAAGTCAAAGGCCTTGTGGAGGCTGAGACTGCTGAGACGGTTGAGGCTTAGCAGTCTTTGCTTTCCTTTGTTTAGGTGGTTGCTGACTCTTTCAGGCAGGCTGACCTGCAGAACGTCCCTGCCGGGAAAAAGAGGGATAAAACCTCTTCTTATGGTTTCTTGAAAGATTTCTTTCTTGCAGGATCAGCTGTGGCTTTGGATAACCTATCCAAAATGGAGTTGTCAGCATCCAACTCATTGGCTTTCTCTTGCCAAATTTTGCCTAATAGATTCTCACCTGTACAAGGGATATTGCCCAGTTTGTCCTGCACCCAGAGCTCCAAATCGGATGCCTGGAGCCAGGCAATTCTACGTGCACCTATGGCAATGGCAGAGGTTCTGCTTATGCACTCAAAACAGTCAAAAGCTCTTGACATCAGGAAGGAGAGGGCTTAAAATCTCCAAGTCTCCTGTGACTTCTTTAAGGAATATTCCCATATATAAAATATAGGAACTGATCATGGCAGAAAGCATGGAAGCCTGGAAAGTACGACGTCCAAAGGCATCCAAAGTTCTACACTCACGTCCTGGAGGATTAGAGGCATGCCTCTTTGCACTCCTGATCCTTCTCATAGCTGATTCCACTACAATAGAGTGGTGAGGAAGCTGAGTTTTCTGGAAACCAGGACAAGGAGGGACTCGATACATGGTATCCAGTCTGCGTGAGTGAGGCGTGGTGGTAAGAGGTATCTCCCACATTCTCAACATGAGATCACGTAAGATCTCATGGATGGGCAAGGTAGCTGCCTCCTTAGGTGCCTTGGGATATTGTAAAAACTCCAACTCCTTTGCCCTGGGCTCTGTTTCAGGAGTCACAGTAATGGACAGGCCTCGAGGCACCTCCCTGATAAAATCCTGAAAGGAGATATCCTCTGGAAGAGACATCCTGCGTTTAGGAGAGGAAGGCTCCTCTGGGAGAAGTACTCCGGTACCGACAGAGCTATCAGAATCCTCAGATTCTTCCGAGGATTCAAAGTACCTTCTGTCCGGATGCTCTTGTAGAGCCCGATACCCTTACCGACCGAAGTCGGTACTGGGGGGAATCGGTACTGGTGTATCGGTACCGGAAGGCATAGCAAGACTGGGTGCCGGCAAAGCGGACACTGATGTCGATGCCGATGCTGTCGGTACCGGTACCGGTTGAGCTGTCTGACGTGGTTCCGAGGGTGTCGATGCCGCAAGGAGAGCAGCCAGACTGCGTTCAATAGCCAGGAACCTCTGGTCTATCGACGCTGCCGATGCCTGGGTATCGGTACCGGAGAAAGCAGCCGGTACCCCAGAGCATGGCACCAGTAGTTCTGCTGAGGTCGAGGCCTCGAGAACATCCTTAAGCCCCGATAATGCTTTGGAAGCCGAAACCTCCCGCCGGGGCCATTTTGCCGGTGCAGAACCCTCAAGGGCAACGCCAGAGGCATCTCGATGCTTGGAAGGAGATCTACCCTTTGAGGACCGGCTAGACTTATGTTTAGTTACCTGAGATCCATGGGAGGAAGACGAAGCCCTGGAAGACGTCGATGCCACAGAGGCTGCATCGGAGGGAAAAAGGGTGCTGAGCTTAGCAGCTCAGTTCTGTTGACCCCTCTTGGACATCATGGCACAAGCCATACACTCCAAAATGGAGTGTTCAGGACCTAAACATTTAAGACACCACTCATGGGTGTCGGTGACGGAGATGGTACCGCCACACTTGGAACACTTTTAAAACCCGAAGCGGGTTTTTCCATAGTGGAGGAAATTTTGGGCCTAAAGCCCAAAATGGCACATGCACCTGGAGGGAAAAGTTTGGAAAAAAAACTATAGTATATATATTTTTTTTTTTTTAAAAGAAAGACAGAAGAAACGGCGGTACCGGTATAGCGTCGAGGAAGGCAGACACGACCACAAAAAGAAAGAATAAGGAAAATATTTTCTGCGGTGACAGGAACAACGACCTGCTGGCTCCGCGGAAAACAAAGAACTGGAGAGAAGCAGTTGGGAAAGGTGGGAAGACAGCACGCAGGCACTTTGGGATGCTCCCAAAGGCTTTCTAATTGGATGCTGGGGAGCGTTCCCACGCAGGCTCTGTTGGTACCGACGATACCCATGTGTGAAGACTACATTTCTGCTTGTTCCTGGAGATACACTGCTACGAGGGGACATAGGATGAGGGTGAAAGGGGACAGACACAGGAGTAATATGCGGAAATATTTCTTTACGAAAAGAGTGGTAGATGCGTGGATAGTCTCCCAGTGGAGGTAGTACAGACGAGGACAGTATCTGAATTCAAGGAAGCATGAGACAAACACAGAGGATTTCTAAGCTAAAAAGGGAACTATAATAGTTGATATGGAAGGGCAGATTAAATAGGCCATATGGGATCCGATATTCATTTGGGCAGACTTATGTGCCACTATGGTGCATAGCCATACCTGCCAACCCTTAACCCCGGATATTCAATGCCAGGGTCATATGCGGCCCCCGTATTGAATCTGGGGTTTGCCACACATGCCATAAAGCACAGTTACTTACCTGTTAACAGGTGATCTCTGGGAACAGCAGGAATAAGTCTTCACATATGGGTATTGTCGGTACCAGCGTCCAATCAGAACGCTTTTGGGAGCATCCCACCATGCCTGCGTGCTGCCTTCCCACCTTTCCCAACTGCCTCTCCTCAGTTGAGTTTTAAAGCTGAGACAAAGGGAGAGAGAGAGAGAAGGGAAAGATAGATAGAGAGAACAACTCCTAGGGGAGGTGGGTGGGTTGTGAAGACTTATTCCTGCTGTTCCCAGAAATCACCTGTTACAGGTAAGTAACTGTGCTATCTCCAGGAACAAGCAGGAATGAGTCTTCACATATGGGGACTCCCAAGCTAAGATGCCTGAAGGAGGCCCCAGCATGTTGCAATCTGAAGATGGGCCTTGCTTATCCCTAAAACCCTCAGGCATCTGGGGGATGGAGGGTAGGAGTTGAACTAGAAAAGAAAAAGAGCTGTGAACAGCTTAAGTAAACAAGGTATCCAAGGGGGGCCCTTGTGTAAATGATAATAGAAAAAAAGTTGAGTCCTAATTATGTAATGTGGATCTCACTCAGAAATATTGCAAAATATTTGTTGAGGGTAATAAGGGTCTGTGGTTGAGAGCCAGATCATTATCCTCAGAGAGATTCCCCCAATGTGAAGTAGAGGGAAAAAAATAATTTGCAATACAGGAAGAGATGAGAAGTCCTCATGACTAGAACTAACCCTAGAAGAAATACTGGGGGAGTTCAAGGAGGTTGGACTTTTGAGAATAGGTGAAGTTTCTGTAAAATCCAAGAAATTGAAACTTCTTGTCCTTGGAGCAGAATATGCTCCTAGGAAGAGTGGAGATAATCTGACTGGTTTGGATGAAAAGGTAAAAATACCCTTTGCAGAAAAAAGTGAATACAGTCAAACCTCGGTTTTCGTGTGCCCCGGTTTTCGTTCGTTTCAGTTTTCGACGTCTTTTCTAACTGAGATCTTGTCTCGGTTATCGTTTATCGCCTCGGTTTTCGTCAGGAACCAGTGCTGCCAGATCTGAAAACCTACACCCTCGCGCTGGTCTGCCCGCCCAGTCCTGGCAGCACTACCCCCCCCCCCCCCAGACTCATCCGATCGCGTGTTGAGAAGCCAAAGTCAGCTGAGCAACATCCTCGAGCCAGAGATGCAAGGATTGCACAGAGAGGAAGGCCCCGATCTCTCCACCGCCTGCCTGTTCTCTGGAGCGCCCCCTCAGGCTCGGAGGTAGCAGGGTAGCTGTCAATGTAAGCAGGAGATGTTGCATGAATGTGGGAGGCAGTTCTTTATCTTGCAGGGTACGCTTGCAAATTGCTGTTGAGACGGAGTCAGCGATCAGATTACAGTGCCGTACAGTACAATATCTGTGTGTTTGCTGTCCTGTGGACGATCGGGCAGGTGAGAGAAGTGACAGGAGCTGGGTGTCTGGAACGGATTACATTGAATTTACATTATTTCCTATGGGAAATATTGCTTCGGTTTTCGTACGTTTCGGTTTTAGTCAGACTGCTTAGAACAGATTAATCATTAAAACCGAGGTTTGACTGTAGATCTTTAAGACTCCCTTTATTCCAATGAAAGAGAAGATATTTATACTAGGCGTTGAGCCTCCAATTTTTTGAAGATCATTAAAGTCCTTGTAAGTGATGTCACTTATGATGAAGACTTTACATGTAGAGCTTCAGGTATGACATAACCTAAAAGGTAACGGTAAAGAAGGTATTTGGTAAAAAAACATAGAAATTGATTGTCTACTGAGTTTATGGTATGCTGATGCAGCATTAATATGGACAGTAGACAAATCTTTCAAGTCAGATGATGCAGAGAAATTGACACTACAACAAGAAGGATTAAGACCTACTTGAGAATCTCTGTCTGGTTAAATATGGAAGAACTATAGAAAAGTTTCATGGAAACTGGTAATTTGTTCTTCACTTACAGGGATAGGATTAGACTTCTGGAAAAGATCTATCCCCTAAATAACCAGGTCTGGAGACATAAGTGAATGAGTGCAGGGGAGCTCCTTAGTCTTAAGACAGCAAGTCTGGATCCTTCTACGATTTCAATTAGTAGCTGGAGAAAAAGACACAATATAAGGGGATACCATGTTTGACCCTTTATGAGGGCAATATGAGTATCATGCGTTCTCCTATGTAAGATAAGCTACCATGAAGTATAGGAAATTAGAAGGAGAGTAGTGAATAAGGACCAACTGCAGTGAAAAAAATGCATCCCTGTTGGAGAAATTCCAATGAGATGTGGAACAACCAGGGAATTGTGCAATTTTTACACTTTCACGTGGTCTAAACCCTGGTTACCCTTCCTTAAAAGGAAATTTTAAGGAAAATGTTAAAAGTAGGAAAAAACCACTCATGTAGGAACCATGACTGGTAGAAATTACCCGCTGAAGACCTTATTGAGTATCTGGCCAGCTACCTATAGGAGTAGCTCTGAAGCTCTCTGGCAAAGGCCCACAGTTGCAGAGCTTTGTTGTAGAATTGCAGAGAGCATGTTGTAGGTTGCTTAGATCTGGCTATTGAACTGCCAGTGTGCAACCGTATCTATTCTATTGGAACCCAAAGAATAGAATGTGGTAAGAATAGTCAACAGGCCTGATGCCTGCAACAATATATAGTCCAAATGAGTTCTGGATCTCCTTTGGACTTATCTGTCATTAAGGCAGCATAAAAGTTAGGTCCCATGAGTTGGAGAGGACCGACAGACATAATTTGGAGTAGAAATACCCACTTTCTGTGCGAACAGCTGCCTTAAAAAGATATGTGAGAAGGAGATGAACTGCAAAAAAGGGGGAAAAACTCTGTATGAAAACTAGTTACTGGAGTAGGTTCTGAAGAAAACCTATGGCTTAGAGGATAAGCCCTCCAGTTGATTAGTAATACTCTTAGAGACTAAATGTCTGGACTAAGAGGGATAGAAATTAATACAGAGTTGAAAAGACCTACAATTTATTAAGTCTTTGAAAGGATAGGGTACCCCTGCAATTAAAAGTATGAGATATCCTCGTACAGGAAAACTGACAAGGTGAAAGTTATAGTTCACCCTATTGTTAGTTCTCTTTTTTGTTTTAAAAAGAGAAACCTGTTATCTCTGGGGTATGACAGTCCCTAATAGCTTTTAGCTAGAAGGATAGATTCTCTTGTAGCAAGAGATCTATACCCAGAGGCGAGGACTGAATCAGTGCATGATGGATATCTCAGCATGAATGAGATGACCTTTAGGTGCTTCTGTTGAAAAGAAGAAGGTTCAAGTTCTAAACCTCACACAGAAAAAGTGAATAAAATATCAGAAACCATGCGATTGCTGGGTTTGCTGAGCCTGTTGGTTTTGACTTTCTTAGTCTGGTGTGGTGTTGCCCATCTTTGGAAACATCCGTAGAATGGGTAGAAGATGGATAAAACTTTTTCCCCCTGGGGGAATAAAGCTTTTTATGAGATTTTTTATTAGCTGGGATAGAGGAGAGTTTGGACAATCCTCTGAAAGAAAAAGCATCAGTGTTCAACTGATTAGCTTGAAATAAAGCCTCCTTGTTGAAGAGATTTTCACCAGTACAATGAGTGGTATTTCCCAGCCTTTCCATCTATCCTAAGTCAGAAACTTGGAGCCAGGCTAAGCGTCGTGCTCCTATAGCTATAGCAGAACGTCTGCTAATAGACTCAAAACAGTCCAGGGAAGCACGATTAAGAAACTTAGAGATATTTTGAGCATGATTGACTAATAAGGAATAGTCTGCTCTTTTATGCTCTGGAAGAAAAGGGTTCAAAAACTTTAAGTTCTTTGTGACTTCTTCAAGAGATAATCCCATATAGAAAATATATGAGGTAATTTTTGCTGAAAGCATGGATGCCTGGAAGCATCGACGTCCACAGGCATCTAAAGTCCTAGACTCACGACCTGGCGGATAAGAAGAGTGCTTCTTTGCACTCTTAATACGCCTCATTGCTGATTCTACAACAATAGAATGATGAGGAAGTTGAGTCTTCTGAAAACCTGGAGAAGGTGGCACCTTGTACATAGTGTCAAGTGTCTTGGAATATGGGGATACCGTTAAGGGAGTTTCCCACATTTTAAACAGTAGATCTAGTAAGATCTGATGCACTGGAAGCATGATCACCTCATTTGGAATCCAGGGAAAGCACAGTTACTTACCTGTAACAGGTGATCTCTGGGAACAGCAGGAATTAGTCCTCACATATGGGTACGTCGGTACCGACGGAGCCTGCGCGGGAAAGCTCCCCAGCTTCCTAGAATGGAAGCTTTTGGGACCTCCCACTGCACATGCGCACTGCCTTCCCGCCTTCCTCAACAGCTCTCCTCAGTTTCGAGTTTATAGCTGAGTCAATAGAGAGAGGACAGGAAGATAGATAGATAAAAGATACAACTCCTAGGGGAGGTGGGTGGGTTGTGAGGACTAATTCCTGCTGTTCCCAGAGATCACCTGTTACAGGTAAGTAACTGTGCTATCTCCAGGAACAAGCAGGAATAAGTCCTCACATATGGGGACTCCCTAGCTGAGATGCGTGGGATCCCCTGTCAAGGTTCGCCATCTTCGTATGGATCTCAGGCATCCATTCTGGGAAGGTGGGCAGGAGTTGTCTAAGAATGGAACAGGTGTTTGAGGACAGCCTGGCCAAACAAGGCATCCCGGCGGGAGTCCTTGTCCAAACAGTAATGGGCTGTGAAGGTATGAACCGAGGCCCAGGTAGCGGCTCGACAGATCTGATCAATGGAAACAGAGTGCAGATGAGCCATAGAAGTTGCCATGGCTCTCACATTGTGAGCTGTGACATGGCCTTCCAGAGGAATGTTTTTACTCTGGTAAGCAAAGGAAATACACTGAGCAATCCAATTGGAAAGTGTACGCTTGGAGACTGGAAGTCCCAAATGTGAAGGATCAAAAGCCACGAAAAGTTGAGAAGACTTTCGATGTGGCTGAGTCCTATTAAGGTAAAAGGCTAGAGCTCTTTTACAATCCAGAGTATGAAGGTTCCTCTCTGCATTGGAGGCATGAGGAGCCGGAAAAAATACAGGTAGATATACCTCTTGATTAAGATGAAAAGGCGAGACCACTTTAGGCATAAAGTGGGGATTCGTCCTAAGGACCACCTTGTCATGATGAAATCTTGTATAAGGTGGATTAGCCACTAGAGCTTGCAGTTCGCTGATGCGACGAGCGGAAGTGACTGCAATTAGGAATAGTACCTTCCAGGAAAGAAATTTCAAGGAGGTAGAAAATAACGGCTCAAAAGGTGGCTTCATAAGCTGACCAAGCACTAGATTCAAATCCCATGCGACCGGGGGGGGTCTGATGGGAGGTTTAGTGAGGGTCAGGCCTCTCATGAATCTTGCAACAAGAGGGTGAGAGGAGATAGGTTGTCCATTTACAGGTTTCAGGGATGCTGAAATAGCACTTAAATGGACTCTTACAGAATTCGTCTTAAGGCCTGCATTGGAAAGATGCAGGAGATAGTCTAAGAGGGAATTCAAAGGAAGTGCCAGAGGGTCAAGGCCCTGCTGAGCACACCAAATGGAAAAACGTTTCCATTTGAAAGCATAAGACCGCCTCGTGGAAGGTTTCCTAGAGGCATGAAGGATATCTTTCACAGGTTGAGAAAGATTAAAGTCTTGAAGACTTAAGCCTTCAGTAACCAAGCTCGGAGGTGTAGGGATTTGGGGTTTGGGTGCCACAAAGTCCCGTCCTCCTGAGACAGAAGGTCTGGTGCAGCTCCTAAGTCCAGGGAGGATCCCTGGGAGAGCTGTAGAAGCAGAGGGAACCACACTTGGCGTGGCCAGCGTGGAGCTATGAGGATCATAGAGCCGTGATCTCTCTGGAGTTTGAACAGAGTCTTGGGAATCAGCGGAATGGGTGGAAAGGCATATAGGAACGCCTGACCCCAATGGAGGAGAAAGGCGTCCGTGGCCTGAGCTTCCTGACACGGAGTCCTGGAACAGAACCGGGGAAGTTTGGCATTCCACGGACTTGCAAAGAGGTCTATGTCCGGGGTTCCCCATTCCTGAAAGACTCTGGTTATCTGGCCCACATGTAGGGACCACTCGTGTGGCAGCAGAACTCGACTGAGTCTGTCTGCTCGAGAGTTTTGAACTCCTGGAAGGTACACTGCTAGCAGATGAATTTGGTGCTCTCTGGCGAAGGCCCATAATCTGAGAGCTTCGTTGCAAAGCGACAGAGAGCCCGTCCCTCCTTGTTTGTTTATGTAAAACATGGCCACCTGATTGTCTGTCTGAACCAGGACAGTCAGGTTGGCAAGGAGGGTATGGAAGACCTTGAGGGCAAGGTAAATTGCTCGCAGTTCCAGGAGGTTGATATGAAGGGTGGCCTCCTGTGGAGACCAAGTGCCCTGAGTGGAGAGAGTTAGCAGATGGGCTCCCCACCCCAATTGGGAGGCATCTGTTGTGAGGGTTGCTTGGGGTAGCAAGGGCTGAAAGGGAGCCCCCAACAACAGATTCTTGGTGGATATCCACCAATGGAGGGACCAAGACAGACGGTTTGAGGTTTGTATTTGGTCTGAGAGTGCTCCCGACGCCTGAGTCCACTGGGTGGCCAGGGTCCATTGAGCTGCTCTCATATGAAGACGAGCGTAGGGCACCACATGTACTGTGGAGGCCATATGGCCCAGGAGGCGTAGCATTTCCCTGGCTGTCAAGTGAGTACTGGACTGGGCTTGGGAGGCCAAGCTCAGCAGACGCTGACCCCGAACCAGTGGAAGGTAGGCTCTTGCAGTGGTGGTGTCCAACTGGGCCCCTATGAATTCTAGAGACTGAGTAGGGCTGAGTTGAGACTTGGGGAGGTTTATTACCAGTCCCAGATACTGCAGAAGGCTCCTTGTGCGGTCTAGGGAAATCTGGGCCTGCGACTGAGTTGGAGCTCGAATGAGCCAGTCGTCCAGATATGGGAATACGAAAATCCCCATGCTTCTGAGAAATGCGGCTACGACTGCCATGCATTTGGTAAAGACTCTTGGGGCAGAGGCGAGACCGAAGGGAAGTACTCTGTATTGGTAATGACTTCCCCTGAACAGAAAGCGAAGATATTTTCTGTGGGATGGATGGATGAGTAGATGTGTATACGCATCCTGCAGGTCTAGAGAACAAAGCCAGTCCTGACTCTGAAGGTATGGAAGGAGAATGCCCAAAGAGAGCATTTTGAATTTCTCCTTGTACAGAAATTTGTTCAATTCTCTCAGATCTAGGATTGGTCTGAATCCCCCTGTTTTCTTTGGAATGAGAAAATAGGGGGAGTAGAAACCTGACCCCTGTTGATGAAGAGGAACCTCTTCTATGGCCCCTTGGGCAAGCAGAGAAGAGATCTCCTGATCCAACAGGGCTAGGAGAGGAGATGGAGAATTGAAGGGTCTCACCATGTGATGAGGAGGAAGGCTGGAGAAATGAAGTTTGTAACCCTCTCGGATGATAGAGAGGGTCCATTGCTCTGTTGTGATCTGTTCCCATCTGGGAGCAAAGTGAGCTAACCTTCCAGGTATGGTGAGAGGTTCTGGTTGGTCCAGAACCAGGAATGGCAAGTTCTCTAGGGGCAAGTCAAAACCCCTGAGGGGGTGGAGCCTGTTGAGCTGTAGTAGCTGCTGCAGGCTTTGCTCTTGCTTGTTTCGTTTGCTGACGTTTAGCCGCAAAACGAGGTTGAGAAGATTGCTGGCCAGTATTGGAAGCATATCTGGCCTTCTTATAATAAGGCCTCTTGAAAGACTTCTTCTTAGTGGGAGTAGAAGTGGACTTAGAAAGTCTCTCTAAGGTGGCATTTTCAGCGTCCATTTGAGTGGCCTTAACTTGCCACTCTGCACCGAATAAGTTCTCACCTGTACAGGGCAGATTCCGTAAGCCATCTAGAACCCAGGGTTCCAGATCAGAAGCCTGGAGCCAAGCCAGACGTCTGGCTGCAATAGCAATGCCAGAAGCTCTGCTGGCTCCTTCGAAGGAATCAAAGGCAGCTCTGTTGGAGAACTTAGAAACATCTAAAAGTTGTTTCACAACAGAAAGGAAGTCCTCCTGTTTATCCTCAGGGATAAGGGAGGCAAAATGCCGTACTTTCTTGGCAAGTTCCCCTAGGAACATGCCCATATAGAGGCTGTAGGAATTAATCCTGGCTATAAGCATACTAGCCTGGAAGATTTTCCTACCAAAAGAGTCCAGTGTCTTACATTCCCTTCCTGGAGGTGTAGAAGAGTGCCTTTTAGTACTCTTGATCTTTTTCATTGCAGACTTTACCACAATGGAGTGGTGAGGCAATTGAGTTTTCTGAAAACCAGGAGAAGGAGGGACCCGATACATGGTGTCCAACCTACGGGAATAAGGAGACAGAGTTAAAGGGTTCTCCCAGAAATCCATCAATTGTTCTTGAAGGATTTCATGGATAGGCAGAGTAACTGCTTCTTTAGGAGACTTAGAGTATCCTAAAATATCCAATCTTTTTGACCTTGGTTCCCTTTCAGAGGAAGTAGTGATAGAAAGGCCTTTAGCCATTTCTAAAATAAAGTCCTGAAAGGACAAATCCTCTGGAGGAGACATTCTCCTTTTTGGAGAAGAAGGTTCCTCAGGAAGGTCAAGGGAGAGCTCTGCAGACTCATCAGAGGAGACAAAATCCTCAGAGGAATCGGTGTATTGTCTAGTTTCCTCCAACGCACGATACGCATGCCGATCGGTATCGACATCGGGCGTACCGGGTATGGAAGCGGTATGGAGCGAAAGCCCATACGGTACCGATTTGCGTTTAGAAGAGGAAGGCCTGGGTTCCGGCATGGCGGACGATACCGGAACCGGGCCCGGAACCGCTGGAAGCGGTACCGATGGCGTTGCAGCTTTAATGAAAGCCATGACGGCCTGCTGCATGGATTGGACAGTATTGCCCATAGACGCCACGGCTGCCTGGATGTCGGTACCGGTATGGGCCGGTACCCCAGAGCAGTCCAACAGGTGATCTGTCGAGGCCGTGCCATCGATGTCAACCTGTAGCCCCTGTATTGGCGTTTTGGAAGGTAGGACTTCCCGCCGGGGCTGTTTGGCTGGGGCAGGGTCCTCAAAACTAAGAGCCTCTCGATGCTTTGAAGGAGATTTGCTCTTTGAGGACTTGCCCACAGAAGGTTTGGTTACCTGAGATCCATCCGGGGATGATGACCTGGATGACTGTGATGTTGGATTCTCTGAAGCAAACAGCACATGGAATTTGTTGGCCCGGTTCTGCAGCCCACGCTTAGACATTTGGGAGCAGGAAGGGCAGTCCGGAATGGAGTGGTCAGGCCCCAAACATTTAAGACACCATTCATGGGTGTCTGTGACTGATATTACAGCAGTACACTTGGTACACTTCTTAAATCCAGGGGCTGGCTTCTCCATGTGGAGAATTCAAGTAGGCCTGAAGGCCTAACTGAAGTGACCAAGTGCTGAAAAATAATAAAAGAAAAGAAAATAATTTTTCAAGAAAGAAAAAGGAAGACCGGCGATACCGGTATCGGTATGGGAAGGCAGGTACGCGGTCTAAAGAAACAAAACAAAAAACTACAATTTCTTCAGCGGTGACAGGATACACGACCTGCTGGCTCCGCGGAAAAAGAGAAACTGAGGAGAGCTGTTCAGGAAGGCGGGAAGGCAGTGCGCATGTGCAGTGGGAGGTCCCAAAAGCTTCCATTCTAGGAAGCTGGGGAGCTTTCCCGCGCAGGCTCCGTCGGTACCGACGTACCCATATGTGAGGACTTATTCCTGCTTGTTCCTGGAGATAAAGCAGTATCTCTGAATTCCCCAGTAAGGATTCTTTACCAGATATAGAAATGGCAAGTAACTTTGCCATATCAAGCAGAAAAGCTTGAAAAGAAACCTCCCCCGAAGAGGACTCTTTGAAATGAGGGGTAAAGGCTAGACTTGTGGAAAAATCAGCCTTGGTACCGATGGATTCATCCCAGTCATCGGGATCGGAAGACTGAAAAGGATGAAGCATCGGATTTTCTTTAAAGCGGTGTCTCTGGTACTGCCCGAGGTCGGTACTGAGATGAGTCGGTACCGAATCTTCCATGCTAGAGATCTATTCCAGGCTCGGCATCGAGGGAAGCGATTCTGTCGAAGTAAGCATGGATGGTACCGACACCGATACCGGTACCGAAAGTGATACCGATACTTGAGGAACGGTCTGAAGCAACTCTAATGGTACCGTAGTAGCTGAGAGTGCTAGACTACGTTCATCGGTGAGGAGTGTTTCGTCCATCACCTTAGCCGATGCCGGGGTGTCGGTACCGCCCGAAGCGGCCACAACCACCGGGCATGGCCCGGGTATTGTGTGCAATTCTGGTCGCCGTATCTTAAAAAGGATATAGCAATTTTAGAAAAGGTTCAGAGAAGAGCCACCAAAATGGTAAAGGGGATGGAAGGATACTCCTATGAAGAAAGGCTAAAAAGGTTAGGGCTCTTTAACATGGAAAAGAGACGGCTGAGGGGAGATATGATAGAAGTCTATAAATTAATGAACGGAGTGGAACGGGTAAACGTAGATCGATTGTTTACCTTATCAGAATATAGAAAGACTAGGGGACATGCAATGAAGCTACAGGTTAAACTATTTAAGACTAATAAAAGAAAATATTTTTTCACTCAACGTGTAATCAGACTCTGGAATTTGTTACCGGAGGATGTAGTAAAGGCTGTTAGTGTAGCTGGGTTTAAAAAAGGTTTGGACAAGTTCCTGGAGGAAAGGTCCATAAACCATTATTAAGAAGTGACCGAAGATATCAATGCTTGACCCAGTACAAGCATTGTGGAACTTGTGTCTCTTGGGGAAACTGCTAGGTACTGTCGCGCCCTTCCCTTGCCTAGGCGGCTGCCTGACGAGGTGAAGGGGGAGCGAATGTTACTTTCAAGTAACTTCCAAAGCAAAGGCTTCTGGGAGTTGTAGTGTTCAGAGCATGTGTAGTTGTAAAGCAAAGGCTTGAGCCGAGGTTTGAAAGCAAACGCAGGAATAGTTTTATTAGCCTCCCTTAGTAGCGGGAACTTCACAATGAAGCTTGGTATAACACGGGTACACTTATTCACAGGAAACTCAGGTAAGAAAAAAACTAATTGCTTACTTCAGCAAACAAAACTTTCCATTCACTTATAAAGCTTCTCTTCACAGTGCTTCAAACAAAAATGTTCATTGAAATCTTCAATGCAAATAAGTTCAGCAGTTAAACTTTTCTCCTTTTGTTTCAGAGCTTTTACTGGTTTTAATCAGTGGTTCTGAGACTTCTAGCAGCACTCCTGATCAAGTCTCATTCATGGCAGCAAGCATACTAATTAAAACTTGGTAGCTCTGTAACACATTAGGCATAGCAAAGAAATGGAGTTTTTCTTCAACACATATATTCACACATTCTTATTTTACTATCTGGGATAACTCACATTCCATTGGCTCCTCCAGGTCACTTAAAAGAATGTTTTCCCCGATATCCATAGATTCGCAGTCTGAGCAAGAGTGTTCTGTGACGTCGTCAACAAGCAGCTGTGCTTTCCCTCGGTACACAGAATTCTTCTCCCTGTTAATTACTTCCTGGTCTCTCAGCATACGCTGAACCAGTTTCAAAACATTTAACCCTTCCTTACTGAGAGGCTTTCTGTAACCTTGCTTCTGGTTAAACTCTGGGAGCTGGCAGTCTGGGAACTCTTCCTGAGACCTCTGGCTAATAGCTTTATCAGCATTACCTTTTGGGAGTTTCCTTAGCAGGGGTTCCTTGCTCTTTCCCTGGCCATGCTGTCTCTGGGTTAAAGCAGCCTTCTCGTCTCTTCCTCCTGGAGACATGAACCTCGTGTCCTGAGTAAGGCTCCCTTTCAGACTCCTCCTCTGAAACAGAGTCAGCTCTCTTCCTCTCGGGGCCTGGCAATTTCCTTGCCTCTCTTTGGATCCTTGCCACTCTCCCTTCCTCTCTCGGGAAGCTTGAGAATCTTCCTGATCCTGTGAGTCTCTCTCTCTCTGTTCTCTGGTGTTTATAAACATGTGACTGGCTGGTATCTTTCCACCCCGCCCCCAGCTGTGCTGCATCACCACCCTCAGTTGCTATGGAGCTGGGGCGTGGCTTTTGGTCAACAACTTTTGACAGGTTCTTTTTTTCAACCTTAGCTGCAGTTTTAAACTGAGCATTTTTTTCCCTTTCGCTCTGCTTAGGGGAAATTGCCTGTACTTTTTCCACTTCCATAGGGCTTTGGCTGTCTTCGCCATCACAGTACATATGACCTAGATTGGCCACTGTTGGAAACAGAATACTGGGCTTGATGGACCTTGGTCTGACCCAGTTTGGCATATCTTATGTTCTTATGTATGTTCATCGAGGTAAGAACATCGGGAACAACCCGGAGCCCCGTTGGTGCTCTGGAGCCCGAAGACTCCCGCCGGGGCTTTGTTGCCAAGATGTCCTCGAGGGCAAGGTCAAAGCCATCTCGATACTGGAAAGGAGATCTACCACTCGAGGACTGGCTAGTCTTTGCAGACTGTTGTTTGGTTACCTGATCCTGTGAAGAAGATATTTCAGCTGGTAACATGAAAGGGGATGTGAACCGGGTATCGAGTTCTGCTCAATTCTGAAGACTTCTTCTGTTTGAGCTCCAGCAGGAGAGACAGTCCAGAGGACAATGGTCAGGATCTAAACATTTTAGACACCAAGTATGAGTGTCTGAAAAAATATCTGTACCGCCACACTTTGAGCATTTCTTAAGGATAGTGGCTGGCTTTTCCATAAAGGAAGGGTAGAGGCCTAGTGGCCTAGAAACCGTTAGGCACTAAACAGGAAAAAATTTCTAAGGAAAGAAGAAATTCTTCAGGAAAAAGAAGAAAAGTACCGGCGGTACCGGAAGCATCGAGGGAAGGCAGACGCGACCACAAAAAAGTAAAAAAATAAAAAGAAGAATTTTCTGCAGTGACAGGAATATGTCCTGCCGGCTCTGTGGAAAACGGAAAACTGAGGCGAGGCAGTTGGGAAAGGCGGGAAGGCAGCACGCAGGCGTGGTGGGATGCTCCCAAAAGCGTTCTGATTGGACGCTGGGGAGCGTTCCCACGTAGGCTCCGTCTGTACCGACGATACCCATATGTGAAGACTCATTCGTGCTGGTTCCTGGAGATGCCGCATTAGCTAACCAGGCAGCAGCGATATTGCATGCTGCCTGGTTAGGGACTGTTGCCGCCTCTGCTCCTCCCCAGAATGTCCCCGACACGCCCCGATGCTAAGCAGTTAGCATCCGGGAACGTAAGAGAGATAAATCACAGATATTCAAGCAGCACTAACCATGTTAGAGCCGTTGAATATCCCTCTCAGAGGCAGTTACACGGTTTAAAGGGCTGTAAACCATGTAACTGCCCTTCGAATATCAGGCCCATGGTTTTTTTCTGCTGTCATGTTTTTAAGTTTCCATAAGACCCATCACCAACTGGGAGATAATCATCCATAAGACACTCTATGCAAAAGACTGGATAGCCCCCATCTCACTGCTATACTGCATCTTAGTTTTAATGATTTATTTAGCTATTTAAAGTTGTTCGGTTATTTAAAAGTTGCTAGGACAATAGGGGTACTTGAATTAATACAGATATAGCTAATGGGGGGATAATTGGCAGCGGCTAGCCACTGCCCAGTTAGCTAAAGCAACTAAATTTAGGCCAGCCTTTAAAGTACATAACCGGAGACTTCCGGTGGCACATGAGCGAGTGAGGACGTGCTCTCTGCTCGCTCCGGGGCCGCCTCAGCTTTCACCATTATTCTTTGCATTTATACCCGTGGAAGGTGTGTGATACTGCTCTGAAATACTGTGATACTAGTAAGGGACACGGTGGCAACGAAACCGCAACGAAAAATGCCTCCACCGCCGAAGAAAGAGCGGGAGAAAGCTACCCGAGCTGGGGCCATGCTGCCTGGAGGTACTAATCCGGCCTCCCCGGGAGCGGAGAGTGTTGATTCTGCAACGGAGGAATTGGCAAAGGAGGTCGTAAAACTCCTTGAACCTAAGTTTGATCGTATTCTTAGTAAGCTGGACTCTGTGGGTACAGCGCTGGCCGAAATGGGCCAAAGAGTGGAGGAGGTAGAACACCGCGTTTCTGCGCTGGAAGACGCTGGGAGCAGCAGGGCCAGAGAGCACGAGGCTCAGCGTGTGCAGCTAGCAGCCTTAGTGGAGAAAGTTGAAGACCTCGAGAATCGTTCCCGGAGGAACAATTTACGGATCGTGGGGATCCCGGAGTCTACCACTGATGCTCTCCTTCTGCCCTTGGTGGAATCTTGGCTGCCCAAGACCTTGGGCCTGGACGATTTGGTGGGCCAGTTGAAAGTGGAGCGCGTGCACAGATTGGGGCCGAAACTCGAATCGCGCCCGCGACCGCGGGTGGTGATTGCTAGAATCTTGAATTTTCAACACAAGATGCAAATCCTTCAGGCATGTCGGCAGAAGCGAGAGGTACCCTTTGAAAATCAAAAACT
Source organism: Ichthyophis bannanicus (assembly GCA_033557465.1). Lineage (NCBI taxonomy): Eukaryota > Metazoa > Chordata > Amphibia > Gymnophiona > Ichthyophiidae > Ichthyophis > Ichthyophis bannanicus. The sequence continues at coordinate 24,764,394 of CM066046.1, read as the reverse complement.
TTTACTTTTCCAAGATTACTCTGCAGCCGTTGCAGCTAAGCGAAAGGAGTTCGCACCGATATGCTCTGCTCTTTTCCGGAGGAAAATGCGGTTCACGCTAGCATTTCCCGCTACCCTGAGAATTTCACACTCCGGTATTAGTCATGCGTTTACTGCGGTCGGGGAAGCCCAATCTTTCTTGGACGCTTTGAACGCTGGGCCGGCAGAGTCGCCAGTTCGGGAGGAGAGCGGCTGAGATTCTGAATTATTGCGACTTCCAGGTGGTTCTGGGGGCCTATCTCTGAGCTGGACTACATGGCACGACTGCCTTGAAGATAGCTACACACTGATATGTTTCTCTCATGCTATAGAATGTGTTAGTGGATATGTGTGGATGCTTACTGCATATAGGGGGGGGGATATGATATATTCTATTGTACAGGTGGGGGACAGAGACGCCGGTTATGGCTCTATGGTTTTTTTGTTGCCTGGTGTGGATGTTTGTTGCTTGTTTGAGTGCAGGTTATTATTCGCTGAGCAGGGTAAAGTGTGTAATGATTGACCAGTACCCGGGGGGGGGGGGGGTTGGGGCGGCCCTGCTGTGCCAAGCTCGAAGTCCAGCCTCGACTTTAGTGGTTGAGGTTGATAGTTCGTATAGTGGGGGCTGGGGGTGGATAGGTAGGTGGGACGTAGGTTGTGGAATGGGGTGGGGGGTAGTAGGGGGCGGGGGGTAGGGATGTGAAGGGGGAGGGAAGTGAGGTGAAAATGGGTGGGAAGATGGGTGGGGATATGGGAAAGGGACAGCACATCTCTTTTTTTTCGATGACCCTACAGGGGGGTGAAAGGTTTGTAAACTCCTGGAAGTTTGGTGCAATGGTGGGGATGGGCGTGGATCCCGGAGGTGAGGCTGGGCGCCTCTGGGAGCAGAGTAAGCGATATCACCAATGGTTAACTTTGTATTGACACATGCCTGAGATCAAGATAATTTCTTGGAATGTGGGGGGCATAGGTTCTCTGATTAAGCGTACCAAAATTCTTCAGGGGCTCAAGAGAATGGGTGCACACATTGCCATGCTGCAAGAGACACACTTGAGTGCTGTGGAACACAAGAAGCTTGCCCGGGATTGGGTGGAAGTGGCTTATGGTGCAGAGTTGGGTACGAAGAAAGCGGGAGTAGTGGTGTTAGTGAAGAAGGGGGTCCCTCTTGAAGTGAAGGGGGTGCATGCAGACCCTCATGGGCGATTTGTTTTGTTGAAGGGCCAACTGTATAATGAACCCATATGGCTTTTGAATGTCTATGCACCCAATGTATATGACCATGTTTTTTTTACCCAGTTGATAGGCTTGCTAAAGCATGCGGGAGGGGCAAAGGTCATTGTGGCTGGGGATTTCAATTGTCCACATGATCCCCGTTTGGATAAGTCTTCTCAGGGGGGAGAGGGGGCGTGGTCACGTAGAGGGATCAGCTATTTGTGTAGGGTGGGGGCCCTTGTGGATGTCTGGCGAGTCTTACACCCTGGGATGCGGGAATACACACACCAATCGAGAGCACATCTTACTTGGTCCCGTATCGACTACATACTTGTTAGTGAGGGTGGGCTTCCCCGGGTCGGACAGGCGGAAATAGAGCCCATTGCTGTTTCGGATCATGGTATGGTCTGGATTACTTGGGAGTGTCAGGGACAGGAGAGAATGGGATGGAGATTTCCGGCTTTTCTGTGGGAGGACGAGGCCTTCCGGATATTTCTTGCAAAGCAGTGGGAGGAATATGTCCTATTCAATGATCTCCCAAGCTGCTCCCCACTGTTATTTTGGGAGGCTAGTAAGGCGGTGATGAGAGGTGCGATCATCTCTTACATGGTGTCGCGTCGTAAGCACTTGGACCGTAGTATTGTGGTTGCGGAGCGCGCCCTACGCACGTTGCAACGTCAGGTGTGTCGGGGTAGAGGTGGTGATCTTCAGCGGGAATACGCTAATGTGCAGGCGGCACTCAATGCTCTACTTCAGAGGAGAGCTTCGTTTTCGATGCACTACTATAAATATCGCCTCCATTTGTATGGTAATAGGACGGGGAAGTTACTGGCTAGACTAGTGCGGGATCCTCGAGGCAATCGGTTTATCCCTGTGCTGCGTGATCAGGGTGGTGTTTTACAGCACCAGCCTGTACAAATTGCGCGGATTTTTCGAACCTTTTATAAGCAGCTGTATAGTGAGGAGGTCCGGGATTATGGACAGGGGGTAGCGTTTCTTCATAGCTTACCCCTTCCCAGAATTTCGGCCGCGGACTTGGAGAAGCTTAATGCGCCGTTGACGGTGTCGGAGCTCCTTGTGGGTATTAAGCGGGGGAAATCTCATAGGGCTCCTGGGCCGGATGGCTTTAGTATGGATTATTATAAAATCTTGGCCCCGCATCTTGCTCCATCTATGGTGGTGATGTTTGAGGAGGCCCGTACAAAAGGTATTTTTCCACGAGATATGCGTTGTGCAGATATCACTGTGATTCCGAAACCAGGGAAGGACTTGTTAGACCCGGCCTCATACCGCCCAATTTCTCTCATTAATTGTGATTTGAAACTTTTGGCTTCAGTGTTAGCAGCTAGGCTTGCACCTCTGTTACCTTCACTTGTTGACCCTAGCCAGGTTGGGTTTGTGCAGGGGAGGGAGGCCTCTCGAAATATTGCCAAGTTGCTTTTGAGAATGGAACATTGTCTACAGAAGGATGAGGCTTTACTTCTGGTCAGCTTGGACGCTGAAAAGGCGTTCGATAGAGTGGCCTGGGTCTATATGTGGGATGCGCTGTCTGCGTTCTGCTTGCAAGGGAACTTTGTGTGCTGGGTGCAAACGCTATATGCCCAACCCATGGCTCGAGTGGGCTTGAATGGTGTTTTCTCGGAGCCCTTTGTGTTAGAGAGAGGTACGCGGCAGGGCTGCCCTTTGTCCCCGCTGCGCTTTGTGTTGGCCTTGGAACCGCTCCTGCGGGCGATACAGAGAGACCCGGGGATTGCTGGTATGCGCTTGGGAGGTGAAGATATTAGAGTTAGTGCCTTTGACGATGACATGTTGCTGAGTCTTACGAATTTGCCCAGGTCCTTAGCGCGCGTGCTGCAATTGATACAGGAGTTTGGGGGGTTTTCGGGTTTGAAAGTTAATACTATGAAGTCGGTAGTGCTCGATGTTGGGGGTAAAGTACGGCCGTATTGGGAAGGGGCGTTCCCATTAGTGTGGGTGGAGGGGGTGATCAAATACCTGAGGATACAACTCCCTGACAGACCTGCCCATCTATACCGTGCAAATATCCCTGGCCTGCTGGATAGAAGTAGTAGAACGTTTGCCGGTTGGCGGAGTCTACCTTTATTTATTTATTTATTTATTTAACAATTGCTTCTATACCGCGCTATTAAAATCAGCGCGGTGTACATCAAACAAGCATACTACAATGTATACAAACAACATTGAGTTTTACAGAGAACAGGAAATTGAACATGGGAAGGAAACCAGGGGAACTATATACATATTAACACAAACTGTGTACAATACTTTAATGTAAGTGGGTGTTGCATTAGTTTTGTGAAGCTAACCATTATCTGAGAAGGTGACGTGCGGGGGCGGCAGGTATATGGGGGAAGTTTGCAGGTTGTTAGATGTGCTTCTATCATTGGAGGTTTCTGAGTAATATTTTGTGAATAGGTGGAGTTTTAAAGCTTTTCTGAATAGAATGATGCTTTTTATTCCACGGATTTCATGGGGGAGTGCATTCCAGTTTAAAGGGGCGAATAAGGAGAAGGCTCTGTTGGAGGTAGCTTTTGTGCATTTAGTCATTAGGTTGGGGACTGCTAACGTGTTCTGTGCAGTAGATCTTCTGCTTCTATTTTCTAGGGTGCCATGGATTAGCGTGCTGATTGGTGTAGGGGGGTAGTTATTTAGAGCTTTGAAGGTAAGAACCAGTGATTTGTATTGGATCCTGGCGTGAAGAGGTAGCCAATGTAAATCCTTCATGATGGGTGTTATGTGGTCGGATCTTGATGATCCGGAGAGGACTCTTGCGGCTGCATTCAAGGCTAAGCGGAGCGGGTTTAAGGTCGACTGTGGAAGGCCATGAAGGATAATATTCGCGAAATCGACATGTGGAAGGACTAGAGCCTGAAAGGTTGTTCGGTAGTCTGTGAAGTCCAGTAAGTGTCGGAGGTGACGTAGAGTTCTGATCTTATGGTATATTGCCTTTGTGATGTTTTTTATATGCGTTGTCATGTTCAGGTGCTGGTCCAGGGTGATGCCGAGGTAACGAATTGTGGATTTGGATTTCAACTCTACATTGTTGACTCGTAGAGATGAAGGTGGTGTGAATTTGAGGTTCCTCGTGACAAATAGGACATCCGTTTTGCTGTGATTGATCCGTAAATTTTGGGATAATAGCCAATCTGTTACTGCTTCGAAGCAATTAATTATTGGGGAGAGCACTGGTTGGTCTATCAAGAATGGCATGTAAAGGATGATGTCATCAGCGTAGGCAAGGCATTTTACGTTGAAGGATCGGATTAAGTCGCATATCGGTTGCATATAAATGTTAAACATCAATGAAGATAATGACGATCCTTGGGGAACTCCTTGTGTTTGTAGAAACGGTTCGGAGGATGAGTGGCCAGTCTTGACTTGCTGCCATCTATTGGATAGGTAGGATTCACACCACTTTAGAGCTGTATTTTGGATCCCCTTTTCTTTCAAGCGTTGTAGAAGTATGTCATGACTTACTGAGTCGAATGCAGCAGATATGTCCAGGAAAATAAGGACAAAGCCTTGTTGTATGTTGTTGATTCCTGTGATCAGATCATTAAACAGGGTTGTGAGCAATGTTCCCTCTAATTTTCTGTAGGCTGTGTGCGCATAAAATATCAGCTGTGTGCAGCTTTTGAAGGAAGGTTAAATTTTTGTGCGCCACATGACGACACTCGGAGTTATATACTTTAAAATTTGACTACACGTCAGAATACAGTATGTACACCACATTGAATTTAATCAAATTAAATGAAAATAGACGATTACTAAACGAAGCGGGAAATTTATAGTAATTACAATCATAACTTTTAAATTTTAAGACGTCTGTGTTGTTTTCTATCAGAATCAGAGCCGTAATTTTTGTGCGCTCTGTTGTAAAGTATGTGCGCTCGCTCGGCGAGGTGTGTGCGCGCGCACACGCGCACAGCTTAGAGGGAACAGTGGTTGTGAGGACAGTGTCTACTCCGTGTGCTTCTCTGAATCCGTGTTGGGCTGGATCCAATGGTGCTTCGGTGTCGATATGTTGCTGGATTTGTTGTTGGGCGGCTTTCTCAATGATCTTGGCAAGTTGGGGGATGCTCGATATTGGTCTGAAGGATTCTACTTTGGCTGGATCTAGTTTGCTATTTTTTAGTAATGGTTTGATAGAGGTGTTTTTGAGGCTCTGCGGGAATGATCCTGTGGTGAAGGACTGGTTCAGGATTTTGGCCAGGATGTTGCTTATGTCATGACGAAGCTCTTTGATCCAGCTGGCTGGGCAGGGGTCATTAGGTGCTGTGCTGGGATTAACAGAAGCAACGATGTCTGCGACCTCTTTAGTGGATACTGTGGTGAAGTTGCATAGTGGCGTTGCTTGAAAAGTTTTGGATGGTGTGGAAGGATTATTAGTGCCTATGTTTGCGTTGGTCTTAACCATCTTCGATTGTAAATAGTCTGCATAGTCCTGTGGTTGAGGCATTGGGGGGTGGACTGAGATTGGTTCTCCTGTTATGGATTTTACTATATTGAATAAAGCATGTGGTTTGTTGATGGAGCGTTTTAAAATATCAGTGTGATATAGTTTGTCTTTGAGAGGACGGATTGCATTGTTTGTCATGGTGGAGTTTCCTAGATGGCTATATGTGTTACGCACACTACCTATATGGGTCTTGGATAAAGATTGGAAGCGTTTTGAACATTGTTTGCGGGGGTTCCTGTGGGGGGGGGGGGGTCGGAGGGCGCGGATTCCCCTTAGAGCTTTAATGAGCAGGCGAGCAGAGGGAGGTCTTGAATTGCCCTCGTTGCGTAACTATAATCTACGTTATTTGGCCCGTCACATACGGGCGCTGCTGGTGGGGGAGGGCTGTGCCCCGGTTAGGCAACTGGTGGAGGCGCTGGCTCCATGCCATGGTCTTTATCTTTTGCATACTGGGCAGCTGCCACGGGTGCTTAGGGCTGGGATAGGTGGGGGATATCTGGGGGCTATACGTGCTGCTTGGAAAATGTTATGTAAGTGATTTGGTTGGGACTGGTGTAAGTCACCCCTGCTGCCGTTGGTGGGTAATCTGGATTTCGCTCCCGGGTATGCACATCCAAATATTTTTTGGCAATGGATGGAGCGGGGGCTTGTGTGCTTGGGTGATCTTTATTCTGACGATACTGGAATCTTGGATAGCTTTCAACAGGTACAGCGCCGGTTCCATATTCGTCATCAGGATTTTTATGGTTATTTGCAAGTCCGCTCTTATTTAACTTCTGCCTCGGCAGCCAGGGGAGGGGGAGTATGGCTAGCTTCTGAATCACCGAGGGTTATCTTGGAACAGTTAGAGGAGAGTCGATCGGGGGAGACGGCCCTGCGTACGGTGCTTAGGCCCACTGGGGGCCCCGGGTTTCTTCACGAGCTCACAATTAGGTGGCGGGAAGATGGGATTGAGGAAATGACGATGGAGATGCTGAGGGTAGCCTTTGAGGGGATAGCAAACGGGCCGGTGTGGGTGTATCTCCAGGAAATGCAGTATTAATTTCTATGGCGTGCATATACCAGTGATAAGTGGGCCTATCATGCAGGCCTACAGCTCTCTCCTATCTGTCAATGGTGTGGGGGTGGTCCCGGGACTCTAACACATACGTTTTGGGGATGCCCGAAGGTGCGTGCCGTGTGGGTACAGGTTTGCAATAAGCTGCAGGGATGGTTGGGGTCGGGTGAGGTTCTCCAAAGAGAGGTTTGTTTATTTCATAATTGGGAGATGGGCTATGAGCGGTTTTCCTTCATGCACAGAGCACTGCTTGAGAGGGGGTTTCTGTTGGTCAAACGTGCTTTGCTGAGGCATTGGGTGGATCCCTCCCCTCCTTGTCTGGCTCTTTGGGAGAATTCCATGATTGATTTGCTATGTATGGAAAAATCCACCGCTCAGCAGAAAGGGGGCAAGAGCTGGGAGGGGTTTCTGGAACTCTGGTCCCCCTTGATCTCTCAGTTATCCCCTCATGGCCGGGGGGGGGGGGGGGTGCTTAATGTTTAATAGGGGTAATCTTTAGTGGGGAGGCTCCAAGCCACAATGTATTCCTGCGCCTCTCTCTTACTCTGATGCTCTGATTCCTCTGAGTGCTGGAGGGGGGTAATGTCTATGGGGGATGCGGGAGAGTTCTCACCGGTCCTCCCACGCTGGGCTAGGCTATGCTTCCCACTTAATTGTTGTAGTGCCTTCCTTGTCTTTTGCACTAATGTCCTTTGCACTAATGTAACTACGGTGCCCCCCCCTGGGGGGTTGGGGTCTATATGTGCTGTTGGGGTGGGGGGGGGAGGGGAAGGGAAGACTGTTAACTTTTCGAACTTCGGGGGGGCCATCCTCCTGGTTTGCTCTCTGTTTGCTCATGGGGTCGGGGGGATATTGTTCAGTTGGATTTGTTTTGGCTGTATGCATTTTGTGTGGAAAATTCAATAAAAATGATTTGAAATAAAGTACATAACCTCTGCTGCCGTTCGATACCCAGCAGTGGCTGAATATCACTGCTAGCCAATTATCCTCAGATGCCACCTCTGCTCCATCCCTGGAATGCCCCAGTGCTAGCCCAGTCATTTTATGGCTCCTTCTTCCGCTAAATAGCACCACTCACAAGCTTTAGTTCTCTGCAGGTCATCCCCTCAGCAGACATTGCAGTACACACAGAGGCTCTTCTCCTTTGCATTCCTGATACGGCAACTTCTTTCTTCTTTCTTTTTTTTTTTTTTTTTTTTAACTTCTGGCCCCCTCCCAAAGTTGGGGCAGAGGAAAAGTCAAAGATAGCCATGAGCTTTCAAAATACACCAATTCCTAAGGGTAGAGACCTGAGGAGGTGGAGTGGAGGACCTGGAAACCACCAGGTTCTACATCTCTGAACTTCTGCACCACCTAGTCTTCCAAGCCCTTGTCTGCCTTAGCTGGTTCTCCGTTACTGGACCTAGGCCCTAAAATTTCTTTCCAGACCAGCTCCAGACTGAACAGGTCTATGCACCCTTCATCTGCTAGAGAGACTGTATAGGACCCTTATAGGGTGATGTCATTAAACCAGTAGTTCCCAGTTTCCATCTGCTGGTAGGAAACCAGAAGTCTAGATGGACTGGAGGAACGATGAGGAAAGAGCCATTTCTGCTTACTTTCAGAATGATTTACTGATATCAGTAGCAGCAAAACTGCATCCAAGGTATCAGACTTGAAAAAAGTTACAACGCAGATCTAAAGACGTAAAATCGATGTTTGGAACTTCTTGGGTATCCATCCATGGTGGCCCATCTTGCCTCTCCGCCTCATACCTTTTGCTGATGTCTGAAGACAATGGTGTAGTAATCTGATTTATAAGTAAGGCTTCCGGTTTCTTATTATTTATTTATTTATTAACATTCTCTTATATAACGCGCTATTCTGCATCAGTGCGGTTTACATTGAACAAACTGAAATTACATTGAACAAACTGAAATTACATTGAACAGGGCATTATAACTTGGAGATAACTATTTTACAGGGAACATGGGCTATGGAGGGTTAAGTGGCTTGCCCAAGACCACAAGGAGCACATGCGGTACTAGAAAGAGTAGTTACTCACCTGTAACAGATGTTCTCCAGGAGCAGCAGGAATCAGTCCTCACATATGGGTGTCATCGGCGCCGATGAAGCCCCAGCGGAGCATTTCCCCAGCTTTCTATGAAAGCCTTTGGGAATGCAGGCACGCATGCGCAGTTCCCTTCCCGCCTAAAGGTGCCATCTAAACTCAGTCAAATGACATAGCTAAGAACAGCACACAAAAATGAAAAAAAAAAAAAAAAAAAAACCTATGTACAACTGCAACTCCAAGGGGAGGAGGGAGGGTTGTGAGGACTGATTCCTGCTGCTCCTGGAGAACACCTGTTACAGGTGAGTAACTACTCTTTCTCCAGGACCAAGCAGGAAGTCAGTCCTCACATATGGGTGACTCCCTAGCTCTGGGCTACCGAAGAACCCAGGCTGAACAAGAGTATACCCTCTAGTCTCAGCAGCAAAGAAAGGCTTTTCAAGGACACAACCTCCACCGGTAGCCCAACAGAGGGCAGGAGGGCAGGAGTTGCCTAAACCTCAAAGAGATTCCGGAGTACTGCCTGGCCAAAAGCACTGTCCCTACGGGACTCCCTCTCCAGACAGTAATGGGCCGCAAATGTCTGGCTTGAAGACCAAGTTGCAGCCCTGCAGATGTCTACCAAGGGCATAGAGCGGAGATGAGCCACTGAGGCAGCCATTGCCCTGACACGATGGGCCGTGACCCGACCCTGCAAAGGAAGGTCAGCCACCTTGTAAGCCCAGGTGATACAGTCAGCCACCCAGATGGACAAGGTACGCTTGGACACAGCCACCCCCAACTTATTGGGGTCAAAGGATACGAAGAGCTGAGTAGCCCTTCTATGCCCCTGCGTACGGTCAAGGTAGAAGGATAAGGCCCTCCTACAGTCCAGGGTATGCAGGACTGCTTCAGCCTGGTTTGCACGAGGCCTAGGGAAGAATGTCAGAAGAACCACCTCCTGATTGAGGTGGAAAGAGGATACAACCTTAGGGAGGAACTTTGGATGAGTCCTAAGGACTACCCTGTTCCTATAAATCTTGGTGTAAGGCCTATCACAGACCAGGGCCTGAAGCTCACTCACTCGCCTAGCCAAGGTAAGGGCTATCAGGAAGAGTGTCTTCCAGGATAGGAAGCGTAGTGGACAAGTAGCCATCGGCTCAAAAGGTGGGCGAGTCAGTTGCTGCAAGACCACATTCAACTCCCACTCAGGGGCAGGACGGCGGATTGGAGACTTGAGCAAAAGCAAGCCCCTGAGAAAGCGGGACACCAAGGGGTGACCTGACAGAGAATGTCCCTCCACCAGTGAGTGATGAGCTGCTAGAGCTGAGAGGTGGACCCGAACAGAATTGGACTTAAGTCCCTGATTTGATAAGTGCAGTAAGTACTGAAACACTACTGGCACAGTACAGGAGAAAGAATCCTCTGTACGTAGGTGACACCACACAGAAAACCTTTTCCATTTGAGAGCATAGGTTTTCCTAGTGGACTGTTTCCTAGAGGCTAGGACAACCTCCTCAACTTCCTCAGGTAGGCCCCAGGGAGCCAAAACTACCCTTGCAGCCTCCAGGCCATCAAATTGAGAGCTTTGAGATTGGGGTGCAAAAGGGAACCCTGCTCCTGTGAGAGAAGGTCGGGTTGCAACCCCAGAGGCAGTGGGGGATCCACCGCCAGTTGAAGCAGAAGAGGAAACCAAGGCTGTCTCGGCCACCTGGGAGCCACCAGCAGGACCGAGGCCTTCTCCTGAAGAATTTTGAAGAGAGTTCGGGCCACCAAGGGCGTGGGAGGAAACGCATACAGGAGGCCCTGAGACCATGGAATCAGAAAAGCATCTGCTCCTATTCTCAGAGGATGCAGTTGCCTGGAGCAGAACTTTGGCAGTTGCTTGTTCATTGGGCTGGCAAAGAGATCTACCAAAGGGAGACCCCATTTTAGGAAGATCTTCTGAACTACTGAAGGATGCAGCTGCCACGCGTGGGGCTGCAGAATCCTGCTTAACCTGTCGGCCAGGTAGTTTTCCTGGCCTGGAAGGTACACAGGCTTGAGGAGCATGTTGTGCTTGAGGGCAAATGAACAAAGGTCCTGAGCCTCCCGACAAAGGATTCTGGACCCAGTCCCGCCCTGTTTGTTCACATAAAACATGGCTACTTGGTTGGCCGTCTGAACCAGAACAGATTGATAAGCCAGGGCAGGAGAGAAAGCTTTGAGTGCTAATCGAATAGCTCTGAGCTCGAGGAGATTGATCTGCTGTGCAACTTCCCAAGGAGACCACAGGCCCTGGGTGCACTTGCCTATACAATGAGCCCCCCAGCCCTGCAGGGAGGCGTCTGTGGTCAGTACCACCGTGTACCCAGGGATCTGAAAAGGCACCCCCTTTAGTAGATTGGGCGGGTGCTGCCACCAGTTGAGGGAGTTCAGAAATTGTCTGGACACCCTTATCCTGTGTCTCTGAGGCTGCCTGTGGCCTGTGACCACTGAGTCCGAAGGCACCACTGTGCAGGCCTCATATGGAGCCTGGCATTGGGGGTCACATGCACTGTCGAAGCCATGTGGCCAAGCAGCCTTAGGCAGAGTCTGGCGGAAACTAGTGTCCTGCTGAGAAACTGATTTGCCAAGGCCACCAACCTTTTGGCCCTGTCTTCTGGCAAGAAGTCCAGTCTTGCTCCTATGAACTCCAAGTTCTGGGAGGGGAGCAAAGTGGACTTTGCGAAGTTTATGACAAATCCCAGGCCTTGAAGAAGAGCAATAGTCCTGAGGGTGGCCTGTCTGGCCTCCTGGCACGTCTGACCTCTGATGAGCCAGTCGTCCAGATAGGGGAAGACAAAGATTCCCTGATTTCTCAGGTAGGCCGCCACCACTGCCAGGCATTTGGTAAAGACCCTGAGAGCGGAGGTGAGGCCGAAAGGCAGCACCCTCTGTACTGATAATGGTTTCCCTCCACAATGAACCTGAGGTACTTTCTGTGGTCTAGATGAATGAGGATGTGAGTGTACGCATCCTTTAGATCTAAGGAGCATAGCCAATCTCCCTGCTGGAGGTAGGGCAGAAGTGTTCCAAGAGTAAGCATCTTGAACTATTCTTTCTCTAGGAACTTGTTGAGGTTCCTGAGGTCCAGAATGGGTCGAAGGCAACCAGTTCTTTTGGGTACCAGGAAATACCTGGAGTAGAATCCGTGACCTTGCAAGTGGGGAGGCACAGGCTCCACCGCCCTGTCCACCAACAGACCTTGAAGCTCTTGAAGGAGAAGGTCTGTGTGCAGGGAAGGCCTTGGAGGCTCCCCTGGAAAGTAAGGAGGAGGCAGTTGGTGAAAATGCAGTGCATAGCCCCTGTGGACTATGTCCAACACCCAACTGTCCCCAGTGATAAGGGGCCACTGGTGGGCAAAGAGGGCTAGGCGACCTCCTGTGCAGGGTTGGGAGAGCAGGGAAGGAGAGGCTACGCTCAAGGAGTCAAAAACCCCACCCTGCTGAGTGGGAGCAGGGGCCGGAGGCTTGGAGGTCCTCTGCCTACGGGGCCCATTACCCTGCCCCTTGGCTTGCTGACCCTGAGGGGCAGCTTGGGCAGCCTGATATTGAGGGTATGTTTGTAGGCAGTGCCCTTCCTCGGGTAAAAGGGATTTTTACCCGAGCCCTTCTTTTTATGAGAAGGGGCAGAGGCCCTTCCTAGACAGCTTTGTCCGTGTAAGGTGCTCTGTTTCGAGCTGAGTGGCCTTCTCGGTCATGGGCTTGCCAAAAAGGTTTTCACCTCGGCAAGGGACATCGACCAACTTGTCCTGAACCCATGGCTCGAGGTCCGATGACTGAAGCCATGCCTGGCGTCGAGCTGCGATGCCGGCTGCCGCAACTCGGGCCGAAGCCTCAAAGCCATCGTAGGCGGCGCGGGACATTAACTTCGAGCAGTCCCGAATCCCCGAAGACAAGGACTTAAATCTCTGCAAGGGTTCCCCAGAGAGACCAGCAGAGAACCCGGCCAACTCCTTGGCCAGGTCCCGCAAGTACATGCCCATGTACAGCTGGTACGACTGGACAAGGCAAGCAAGCATCGAGCCCTGGAAGCACTTTCTACCGACGCCATCAAGGTTTCGGGCCTCCCTGCCAGGGGGCCCTGCAGAGTGCATCTTCTGGCTCTTCAGACGATGCATGGTCGATTCCACAACCATAGAATGGTGTGGTAGCTGTGCCTTCTGAAAACCAGGGCTCTTTGAGTCGATAGATCTAGTCGACTCGCTTGCTCAGAACCAGCGCCGAGGCCGGTGCCTGCAAAAAAAGGAAGAGGAGCCGTTCCAGCATCGGAGGAACCGGGACAGTAAAGGCCTCCTTCGGAGGAGAGTCATACTTCCCACTTCCCTCCGATTAGAAGAATCCTACCCCAAATACCGCTCCCTTCTCAAAACCCATCTTTTTTCCTTAGCTTTTAATGTTTCTCTATAAATTTTTCCTCTGACCCCCCTCTTCCTTCCCTATTACTGTTCTTTCCTGTCTCCTGTACCTCTCCAATTATTGTAACTTCCTTTTCCTTTTCTATTTCGAATTTAATTTGTATTGTAAACCGCCCCGATGTAATGGGGGGCGGTATATCAAATGTAAATAAACAATAAACAAACAATAATACTGCAGCACCTCGAGCTCTTCAGCTCGAGGCTCTTCCTCGGGGTCCGCCGGAATAGCCAAGGCAGTGGCTATATCCCAGACAAACTCCGAGAACCGAGTATCCTCTGGAGGGGATCTACTCCGGGGCTCAGACTGCGGTGAGTCCGACGGGACGCACAGAGTCTTGAACGTATCGGGAGACTCCTCGTCCTCCGTCTCCCAGGCGGACTCGTCCGAGGAGGAGTCAGGGTCTGACCCCACGGGGCCCTGGAGCACCCACCCCGACGCCGGAGGCACCGGCGTCAACGCCCTCGGTCCCGAACGGGAGGTCGACTTCGAGCCATGAAGGACTCGAGTATCGGCTCGGTCTCCAGGGTTGACTTCGAAGTCGATGTCCCGGTGGTCGGGGCAGATGCGCCAGACAGGCTGGCCATCAGTGCCCGCTGCTGCTCCATGAAGGCAGACAGTCTGCTCTCCAAGGCTGTCATCCTGATACTCAGCTCGGGAGACGCAGCAGCCACCGACTCGGGCCCCGGCGGTGCCAGGCCCGACATCGGCTCTCTGGGAGGAGAGTCCTCGAGGACTACGGGGCTTACGTGTCCAGCTGACTCCATGCGAGGAACTTTGGCAGGCTTCTCTTGTTCCACGGGCCCAGGGCGACGGTCGGGGGTCTTAGACCTGGCCCTCGAGGAGTCAGGGACCTCCTCCTCTGACGCCCTCCCGAGCCTCTTCTTCCTCTTCTGTTCCCTGTCGGGGGACCCCCTGTCCGAGGAGCTTCGATGGCGCTCGGGATCGGGGCCGAGATGTCGAGGCCTCAGATGAAGTCCGGGCCCGGCCGGAGTCTGAGTTCGAGAAAAGCCTTTCTTTCTGCTGCTGGAGACTTCGGAGTGCCTTGGAAGACATCTTCCCACATGGCCCGCACGACTTAGGGTCGTGATCAGGGCCGAGGCACCGAAGGCAGCAGTCATTAATTTCTTACACCGACCACTGGAAGCCATCGGGGAAAAAAGAGAGTCCCTGCGAGGTCAAAGGACCGGCCTTCCAGGGAAAAATGGAAAAAAGGGCGCAAACGCCTGCCACGAAGGGCAAAAACCAAAAAAGAAGAATCGGGCTCGATACCGGTGTACCGAACCCGGCGAGAGGGGAACCGGCGTCGAACCAGGAGAAAAAAATAGCGATAATCGCCAAAAAAAATCTACTTTTAACCGGGAGGACAGGACACACGTCCGGTGGGCTTCTCGGAAAAAAAGAGACTGAGGTAAGATGGCACCTTTAGGCGGGAAGGGAACCGCGCATGCGTGCCTGCATTCCCAAAGGCTTTCATAGAAAGCTGGGGAAATGCTCCGCTGGGGCTTCATCTGCGCCGATGACACCCATATGTGAGGACTGACTTCCTGCTTGGTCCTGGAGAAACCCCAGTCCTTCCGGCCCAAGGTTGCTGTCCTCTAGTGGGATTTGAACCCACCGATAACCACAGATAGAACACCTCTCGATGCTCTAATTGTGGCTGTTATAACCGATAAACCCCGGATTTGTGTGCCACCCTGATAACATAATCACAGCAAAGATCCCTCCTCGAAACCCCACAGACAAAACAGGAGATTGGATCCCCAGCGGGCAGAACAGGAAGGGAAGCCTGCCCAAAGCAGCAGAGAGTTGCAGGGATCAGAGCTTTCAATGGAAAAAAAGACAGGGAGAGAAGCAGAAAAAATTTAAAGGATCAGTACCTTAAAAAACAATAAAAAAAAAAAATAAGGCGGATGGGGGAATGAAGAGCAGGGAGTGGGAGTGCTGGGGGGGAAGGAGAAGGAGAGAAAGTCCAGAAGGGGAACAGCGAGTGGGGAGTGGTTGAAGTGGGGAGGGAACAGTGCAAGGTGGAGGTTAAAGGGGACAAAAATGACAAATCGTTTACCCCAAAGGGTGCACCCCCCTCCCAGAACATACATGCAAGCACCTCACCCCTACACTATACACACACATGCACTGCAGCCCTGCACCAACCGCCACATCTCACACACAGACAGGCACACCACTGTTGTACTATTCACCACAGCGACACTATCTGAAGCTGTAATTATTGTTATCTAAAGAGGACACATAGTTAGGAAATCTGGTGCTGGTCTCACGAGAACATGAGACCAGTATAAGAAAGCCTGAGGGTATGTGAGAGAGGCCCATGTTCTCTTAGCATGGAGTTTCTAAGTAGGGATACTGTATGTAGTAATCCAATTCAGTTTTGTGAATAGGGGGATGCTGATGCGTTGTTGGAGCTTAGAAGAAGGTACCAATGCTGAGGCTGGCATTGAAAAATTGTGTTTTATATTATTAAATGGAATCCACTTAAAAAGCTGCTAAAAAAATCTTTCATGGCGCGAGTACATCACTAAACCGTCATTTTTCCATTCCTGGGA
The DNA here is from genome assembly GCA_033557465.1 of Ichthyophis bannanicus. Taxonomy (NCBI): domain Eukaryota; kingdom Metazoa; phylum Chordata; class Amphibia; order Gymnophiona; family Ichthyophiidae; genus Ichthyophis; species Ichthyophis bannanicus. The sequence continues at coordinate 24,748,598 of CM066046.1, read as the reverse complement.
AAGTACCTAATTGCTTCAAAAAGAAACCCCTAAAATCACAAATGATAATCTCCCTTATAAATAGGGCTTCTGGCTTTAGGTGTTTAAGTCTGAGTTGTCCAAGAGTTTGGCCATTTCAGATTGGATTTGTTCAGTTTCCAAATTTGAAATTTACAATTGCTCTGGGGCGAAAAACAACTGAAGCCAATGTCAACTCCAAATAAATATTAAGGCTTAGTTAAGAAAAAACACAGTTCTGCATTTTTTTAGTGACATAAAAAATTCAAGAACACTAAAATCCTTAAATAAAATTCAGTCTATGAGGATGACGACCAAGTCCTGGGAGCTATTAGAAGGAGCTCGCCAAATGAACTCAGACTGGACTCCTATTCAATTGAGTATTTCTGGAGACTTCTTTCCTCACAGATCTGGCAAAATAAGCCTGCCACTGAATACCTCCAAATGTGTCCTCAACACACAGACCATGTGTCCTCTTGAAGACAAAACTAGTTTACAGTCATGGTAATATTGGTCCTTTCTATCTAGGTAATGATACAGCACAGCTCAAGTGGGAACTTGCAAACCTTTCTCCATAGTGAATGACAACTGAAGCCTCAGGAAAAACTGCTAAGGAACATTCTGTTCCATTTCTTACCAGCTGGTAAATTTTTTCCTATGCAGCATGAAAAACTACTGAAATCTTTGTGAAGCAAACAAGATGCATGACATCGGCCTGTTCCTGGACCAGTGGATAGCTAGGTGCAAACAGTAACTCACACCAATATCACTAGGCAGCTTTTAGATTTAGAGTGATAAATCTTTGGGGTAGAGCTGTTGTCAATCAGAATCCTCAGAACACATTATCTGTAGTACAGACTAAGATGAAGGTTAGAGGAAGGGGGAAGTCACCCATTTGATATGCCTTTCACAATTTACCTTTATCCAAGCTTCTGAAATAGTCTTCTGAAATCTGACTGCTGATTTAATCACATCCAAGAGAAGGGTTATGCAGTCCTGGGCTGTGCTATTCTGGGTAAGACAAGAACTGCAAGGGATCAGATGAGAAAGGTTAAATTAGACCTTACCTGCTAATTTTCTTTCCTTGAGATCCTCCAGTCCAGTCTCCTGGGTTATGTCTCATTCCCCACAGATGGAAACTGAGAATTCCAGGCTTTGATGATGTCATGGTATAAGAGGATAGTGCCCCTCCTCTCAAGCCAGTATTCTAGTAACAAAGCAGAGCAAGAGAAAACCATTACTATAAACTCTTGTACAAACTATATACATAACCATAGAAATACAGGTGAGAATAGGAGAAAAGCGTTTCACCTCACAGAGAGAAACCAAGGCGTTCTGCCCCTTGACATGAAGCAAGCGCACTGAAAATATCCAACAATGGGAAAAACCGACTTTCATCATACCCGGGCTTGCTGACGATACTGAATATGGGCGGGTTCTGGACTGGATTAGAAAAACTCAAGGAAAGAAAATTAGTAGGTAAGGTATAATTTCACCTTCCTTATCATCCTTCCAGTCCAGTACAGACTCATGGGATGTACCACAGCAGTCCTTAAGAAAGGGCGGGACCAGCAAGCCCAGATGGCAGCACAGTAGCACCAAACTGCACATCTGCCCTGGCCTGTACATCGAGTCGATAATGACGCATAAAGGTGTGAAGAGAGGAACAGGTGGCTGCCTTGCAGATATCACAGGTGGAACAAGGCAATATTTTGCCCAATATTTATTTGTTTGTTTGTTTTGTTTGTTTAACCAGTTTTCTGTACCACCTTATCTTTCAATCAAAGCCATTTACATTATAACTTTGAATCATTCACATTGCAACAATAGGATAGGAGGGGGCATATGGCATGCAGGGATTTTAAACATAAGAACTTATATACAGGTCATAGTGGCAGGTGCTGGAGAGTGTCTAATTAAAGTGGGCTAAGTGTACATAGTGAGGCCATGGACCGTCTATTGATTGGAGTTTGTTGCATTGTACTAAGTGATATTCCCGAAGTGTTCCGTATAGAGGAGCATCTTTAGTTTTTTCCTAAAGTCTTTAGTGTCCACAGTGGCTCTCAAGTCATCTAGGAGGAAATTCCATATAAATGGGGCGGAGAGTGAAAAAATGCCCTGTTGGATGTAATCTGCTTTGCCTTTGAATAGTTGCTGGGTGTGGAAATGAGGTTCATTTGGTTGTTCCTTCTGGGCAGTTGACTGGATCTCTTTTGATAAGGTCCTTCAGAATGTCTGCTGAATTATTCTGTAGGACTTTGAATATGTTGACCGCCATCTTGAACTTGGTGTGGGAGCAGAATGGGAGCCAATGCAGTTGATTTAGTATGGGAGTGATATGGTTGTGTTTTGTTGCACCTGTGATGTGTACCGCCGAGTTCTGTGGCATTGCAGTGGGTGAATGAAATATTTTGGGAGGCCATAGTACAAGGAGTTGCAGTAGTCCAGGATCGGTGCAACGATGGCTTGGCATACCACATGGAACTGCTCCTTGTTGAGGAAAGGCTTTAGCTTCCGAATGATTTTCATTTTGTGGTAGCATTCTTAGTAGTCTTACTGATATGGGACTGTAGGTTCAAGTTTTGATCCAGGGTGACTCCTAAGTATTGGACCTCACTCTTTACAGATATATGTCCCTATGCAATAGCTTGATTGATAGTGGGGATGTAAATGTTGTGTTTCTTGTGATGAACAGAATTTCAGTTTTATTGTAATTTATGCTTAAGTTATTGTTTTTGAACCATTTGTTAATGTCTTCCAGGCATCTAGCTATATTTGAGTAGTCATGCTTGCTTAAGTCAATTGGAGTGTATATCATAATGTCAGCATATAAATGGTATTTTGAGCCTTTTCATTACATTGCAGACAGGCTGTATGTACAGGTTGAAGAGCAATGAGGATATGGATGATCCCTGTGGTATGCCCTGGTTTAAGAAGAATGGAGTGGATTTATTCATGTCACATTTGACTTGCTGCTGTCTGAGCCTCGAGTATGATCAAAACCACTTAATGGTGATGTTGTGAAGGCAGATGTCCTATAGTCGCTGTAGAAGAATGTTGTGGAATATGGGGTCAAAGGCCGCTGATATGTCTATGAAAATGAGGAACAACACTTTTTTATGCTGTCTATTCCTCTAATTAGGGTGTCAAGGAACAATGTAAGTAAAGTTTCTATGTTGTGGTTTGGCTTGAAGCCATGTTGGTGGAGTCCAGTAGTGCCTGTAAGTCTATATAGCCTTGGAGCTGCATTTGTACTGTCTTTTCTATAATTTTTGCGAGGAATGGTATGCTTGAGACTGGTCGATATGACGCTAGGTCTTTATTGAGTGAGGCATGTTTGAGGATTGGCCATAAGGATGCTTGTATTAGTAGTACTGGCAGATAACCATGGGTGAGGGATGTTTGTACTATTTTGTGTATTAGTGGGTTGAAATCTTCCTTGGGCTGATTTGATCCATGGTACAGGGCATGTGTCAGAGGGTAAGGTAGTTGAGTTTAGTGCAGATATGAGCATCCAGTTAACACGGCTGGGCTCCAGTAGACCAACATGACAATCCACAACCGACCTACTGATAGTATTGCATGAAAAAATGAAATTTAACCAACGATCCTGCAACCGTGCTTTTGACTTGCTAGGTATCATAAGGAAAGGAATGGAAAATAAAACAAAATATATTATAATATCTCTATATCGTTCCATGGTGCGACCGCACCTTGAATATTGTGTGCAATTCTGGTCGCCGTATCTTAAAAAGGATATAGCATTATTAGAAAAGGTTCAGAGAAGAGACACCAAAATGGTAAAGAGGATGGAAGGATACTCCTATGAAGAAAGGCTAAAAAGGTTAGGGCTCTTTAACCTGGAAAAGAGACGGCTGAGGGGAGATATGATATAGATATATAGATATATATATATATATATATAAAACTCTATGTAAATTTTATGTGTATATATCTTATAAATAGTTCCCCCGTTATTCTCCCATTATGACTGTACCCCTGTTCTATGTAAGCACATTGTGTTATGTAAAAAACATTGTTGCATTGTTCAGTTGTAATGTAAACCGCACTGATCTTAATAGCGCGGTATATAAGAAAAACAAATAAAATAAATAAAATAAATAAATAAATAATAAAATGATAGAAGTCTATAAATTTATGAACAGAATGGAACGGGTAAACGTAGATCGATTGTTTACGTTATCAGAATATAGAAAGACTAGGGGACATGCAAAGAAGCTGCAGGGTAAACTATTTAAGACTAATAAAAGAAAGCACAGTTACTTACCTGTAACAGGTGATCTCTGGGAACAGCAGGAATAAGTCTTCACATATGGGTACGTCGGTATCGACGGAGTCTGCGCGGGAACGCTCCCCAGCGTCCAATCAGAACGCTTTTGGAAGCACCCCAACAAGCCTGCATGCTGCCTTCCCGCCTTTCCCAACTGCCTCTCCTCAGTTAAGTTTTAAAGATGAGACAGAGAGAGAGAGAGCAAGAAAGGGAAAGATAGAGATAGAGAAATGCAACTCCTAGGGGAGGTGGGTGGTTTGTGAAGACTTCTTCCTGCTGTTCCCAGAGATCACCTGTTACAGGTAAGTAACTGTGCTATCTCCAGGAACAAGCAGGAATGAGTCTTCACATATGGGGACTCCCAAGCTAAGATGCCGGGAGGGAGTCCTAGCATGTTGCGAATCTAGCATGAGCCATGCTACTCCTCAGAACCTCAGGCATCCTGGGGATGGAGGATAGGAGTTGAATTACAGAAAGGTGCTGTGGAACAGCTAGACTAGAACAGGACTTCTAAAGAGGAAGATCCTGTATAGATGACATTTAGTAGTAAAATATTGAGCGCAATATTGTAATATGGACCGCCCTTGGTGGCATTGTAAAAAGTCTATTGAGGTTCATATGGATCTGTTAGAAGAGCCAGTATAAGATCCTCAAGGAGTACCTCACTGTGAAGTAGAGGGTAATAAACTGTAGAAAAAAACAAGTGGAGGTCAGAACCCTTCAGGGTGAAAAATAGCCCCAGGGGAAACTGGGGTAGTATAATGAGGTAGGGCTTCAGCGGAAAACGCAGAAGGTACTATTAGACAGCACTTAAGCCCTTTTCGTCGAAGAACAGTCCAATGCTAGGACCAAAAGGAAAAATAAGTCTGACCGATTTGGACTGACAATGGAAATAGTCCCTGTAGGAGAGAAGGGGTATGGAGACCCCTATATCCAATAACAAAGTAAGGACAGACTTAAGAAGTGCTACAGCTGTAGATTAACTGAAGATCCGCAATGTCTTTCCTAAATGGGGTCAAATAGGAAAGAAAAAAGGTGTATGGGGAGCTTCAGAGGTACCTAACCGTGAAAGGTTATGGTAAGAAAAAGGTTTGCTATTTACCACAGGGAGTGGTTGTATGTGTAGAACCCTAAACATGCTGGCACAGCATTGATAGGGGTAGTGCCCATCTGTCAGGGTCATATAGGAATATATGAATATCTGAACCTAAACAGACAGATAAGTACGTAGATACATATCTACCTAAAAGATATATCTCGAATATATATATATATATATATATATATATATATATTCATAAATGTATATAGGGCATATATGCATATATATAGAGCGATATACATGGGCAGAAGATACACAGATACATATATAGATATATATATAGATATATGTAGACATATAGACACACATCTCCAGGTATGTGGATGGAGACATGCCTATATAACTAGATCCCCATAGGAATATGGGGAGAAAAAAAAATTCATCTAATAGCAAGAAGGGTGATACCTGCTTGAATAGATGCATAGAGAATCTTCTTTCCCTGGTTATGACTGACAGAGTCAGAGGAATGGTCTCCCTGAGAAGAAGGAGTCTAGATTCCTTTAAGAATTCGAGCTCTTGAATAACCAGGATGGCTTACGTGAAAAATGCAGAGGATAACTTCAGTCTGCAGACAGCAAGTCCAGATCTCTCCAGAACTGCAGTATGGTGAATGGATAGAGGACGCCACTGGAATAAGATACCATGGTGACCCGCCTATAAGGGCAAGAAGAGTATCAGGCGTCCTTGAGCTGCCACTGAAAGAAAAGTATCCCTGGCGAGGAGTCCAAAGGAGATATGGACCAAGCCAAGGAATTGGGCATTCTTTAGGTTTTCACGTGATGAAAGACCTGTGTCTTTTGTCTGAAAAAGAGATTTTAGATGAGATGATACGGGCAGGGAACACCTGCCAGTCATGGGACATGACTGGGTGAACCACTCCTAACCATCTGGGATTATCTGCTAGGCAAGATACTAATGCTCTCTAGCAAGGGCCCATAGTGCAAAGCTACTCTGTAGAGTTGCAGAGAGCATGTTGCAGGTTGGTTAGAAGAAAAAACTGGCTGTTTAAAGCCAGTAGGTAACAAACTATTCTGCCAAAACAAGGGGGCGAAGAATAGAAGTCAACCAACAAGTCTGTGATAAGAGGGTTTCCAAAAAAAGTTGATAACCTGTTTGGGGTTTAGCACTGAGGCTAGAAGGATTGCTAGTGGAGGAGAAACCCTGGTTGTGTGGTGAACAGAACCAGTGGGTTAACCACTAGGAATTGCTGCATTTGCAGCAACTACCAGGGCAGCGGAAAAAAAATTCTCCCTCCCTTTTTTTTTTTTTTTTTTTTTAGATTGGGAAAAAGAAGGAACAGACATAGTAGGAGTGGTAAGACTCCCTTATTGTCTGATGAGCTGCCCTAAAGTAAGAAAAAACAGAGGAGACAACTCTGGAAGGGAAAATCCCCTTGTGGAATAGGTAGAGAACCATAGGGGCTTACCAGTGTAATAGAGCCACTCTTACAAACCGATTGTTGTAGTAAGAGGGAGGTAAGACAGAGTTGAAGGAGACTGACTATGTAGCAAGTCTCTGAGAGGTAAGATGATACATACTATTACAGGGAAAAACTGTCTTATGGATAGTTGTCACTTCTCTTTTCCCAGAAAGAGGAAGAGAAACCTGTTAACTATAGGCATGATCATCATAAAGACTCTTAGAGCAAAAGAAAAGATGTCTCGTGAAGAGAGATCCAGGAGAATTTAAGATGAAATTAGTGTAGATGCTTCAAGTGAAAAGAAGCAGACTGCAACTCTAACCACCAAACAGGAGATGTAATGATAATCTATCTGAAACCCTGCGACTGCTGGGTTTGCTGACCCTGTTGAGGTTGTAGACCAGTGCGATGTTTCCCCTGTTTGGGAACATCTGTATGATGGGCAGAAGATGGATAAAACTTTTTCCCCCTAGGGGAAGAAAGTTTGCTAGGACATTTCCTACCAACTGGGAAAGAGGAAGGCATAGAACAGCCTCTGGAAACAGGAATGCTAGTGGTTAACTGAGCAACTTGGAGTAAAGACTCCTTGTTAAAAAGATTTTCTCCAGTGCAAGGAGTATTTCCCAGTCTTTCTTGTGCCCATTTGTCCAAGTCTGAAACTTGGAGCCAGGCTTTACGTCGTGCCCCTATGGCTATAGCAGACGTTCTGCTAACAGACTCAAATGAGTCTAGGGAAGCACGAGTAAGGAACCTAGAGATATTTTGAGCATGACTAACCAATAAGGAATAGTCTGCTCTTTTGGGCTCTTGAAGAAAAGGGGTCAAAAACAGTAATTTCTTTGTGACCTCTTCAAGAGATAATCCCATATAGAAAATTTATCAGAGAATTCTTGCTGAAAGCATGGATGCCTGGAAGGTTTGACGTCCAAAGGCATCTAAAGTCTTAGACTCACGACCTGGCGGATAAAAAGAGTGCTTTTTAGTACTCTTAATACGCCTCATTGCTGATTCTACAACAATGGAATGATGAGGAAGTTGAGTCTTTTGAAACCCTGGAGAGGGGGGCACCTTATATAGAAGATCAGTTGCCCTAGAAGGTGGGGATACCGTTAAAGGAGTTTCGCACATTTGTAAGAGGAGATCCTGCAAGGTCTGATGCACAGGAAGCATGATGTTCTCCTTTGGACTCCAGGGAATATACAGGGATTCTGTATTCCCTGGTGCAGGATCCTGGCCAGGTATAGAAATGACATGTGACTTTGCCATATCAAGCAGGAATGCTTGAAAAGAAAAATCCTCAGAGGGAAATCCTCTAGAAAGAGGAGATCTGTTGAAGAACTAGCATTGGCACCCAGGGATCTATCCAAATTTTGAGGAATAGAAGACCCTAAAGGGTGGAGTATCGGATCCCTAAAGGATGGTCGCCGGTACCACAGGAGGTCGGGACCAGCCACAGTCGATAACGCATCGTCCATGCTAAGGATCGATTCCAAACTCAGTACCGAGGGAAGCGACCCTGATGAGAAGCATGGAAGGTAACGACTGCAATGGTAATGTGGATACCGGTAACGACTCCGGCACCATATCCGATAGCGGTAGATGAAAGCCAGCCGGTGACAACTCTAACGGTATCAAAGAAACAGAGAGTGCCCGACCTGGATCATCGGAACCGTACCTTCGGTACCGACCGGTATCGGTACCAAGGCGAGTCGGTACCCAGTCATCCAGACTGGAGATCGATTCTAGACTCGGCCATCGAGGGAAGAGAGTCTATCGATGCACATCTGGAGGGTAACGACGTCGGTACCAGTACCAGTACCGGGATCGATACCGATACAGGAAGATCGGTCTGCAGCGTATCCAACAGGCCCGCAGGTACCGAGGACGCCAGACTACGATCCGTGGTGAGGAATGTTTCATCCAACACCATTGCCAATGCCGGGGAATCAGTACCGCTCGAAGCGGATGCCACCATCGAGCATGGCTCAGGTATGTTCTGTGAGGGGTGAACCTCAGGAACAACCTGAAACCCCACACAGGCTTTGGAGGCCGAAGACTCCCACTGGGGTTTTAAAGCCAGTGTGTTCTCGAGGGCAAGGACAGAGGCATCTCTATGCTGTGCATGAGATCTACCACTCGAGGACTGGCTAGTCTTAACAGACTGTTTTTGGGTTACCTGATCCTGTGAGGAAGAAACGGTGGTCGGTGCCCTGAAGTTGAATGGGGACCGGGTATCGAGGTGAACTCGATGCTGAAGACTTCTTCCGACTATACTGTTGCAGGAGGGGCACTCCAGCTGATAGTGGTCAGGACCCAAGCAGGATAGACACCAATTATGAGTGTCTAAAATTAATTCTGTACCGCCACAGTTTGTACATTTCTTAGGGATAGTGGCTGGCGGTTCCATGAAGGAAAGTGAGTAGGCCTAGCAGGCTGAAAATAACCTTGAGGCACTAACAAGGAAAATAGTATTCCTTAAAAAGGAAAATTTACAAGAAGAAAGAAAAGAAACACCGGCAGTACCGGTGGCGTCGGGGAAGGCAGACGCGACCACAAGAAAACCAAAAAATAAAAGAAGAATTTTCTGCGGTGACAGGACGACGTCCTGCCGGTTCCGCGGGAAAACGAAAACTGAGGAGAGGCAGTTGGGAAAGGCGGGAAGGCAGCACGCAGGCGTGTTGGGATGCTTCAAAAAGCGTTCTGATTGGACGCTGGGGAGCGTTCCCGCGCAGACTCCGTCGGTACCGACGTACCCATATGTGAAGACTCATTCCTGCTTGTTCCTGGAGATAAGTTTTTCACTCAACGTGTAATCAAAGGTTAAATTAGACTTACCTGCTAATTGTAGTTCCTGGAGTACCTACAGTCTAGTCCCAGAATCTCTGGGGTTGTCAACCTCCTCTAGCAGCTTTGGAGACTGAGAAACTTCACTCTTGTGATGTCATCAGTATATAAGGGCTGGCTCCACCTCCATCCTCCAGTTTACCTATTGACAAAGCAGACTCACCGGAGCAACAAGTAAGAAGTGAATGACAAACCAACCCACTACACCCATAAATTACACAGGCCAGCTGGCCCAACTATATACAGGAAGAGTACCTATATAAGAATGCCATGAGATCCCCTGTCCATCCCCCACAAGGATTCCATACAGCTGGCCGCCCTCCCCCAGGTGACCAACTTCAGGAACCGGCAACACTCCACCCCGAAAAACAAAAGTGCTACTCACCAGTTATAACTCCCGCTTCAGGCCACCGTGCAGCATCGAGACAGGGCGGGACCCGGGACTAGACTGTAGGTACTCCAGGAACTACAATTAGCAGGTAAGTCTAATTTAACCTTCCTGATCGTCCCTCCAGTCTAGTCCCGGAATCTCTGGGGATGTACCAGAGCAGTAATACCATCAACGGGAGGGACCTGCTAGTCCGGCCTGTAGCACCGCCGACCCAAAACAGGTATCCCTGTCCGCCTGCACATCCAGACGGTAATGCTTCACAAAGGTATGCAGCGACGACCACGTCGCCGCTTTACAGATTTCCGCCGCCGGCACCAAGCGAGACTCCGCCCAGGACACCGCTTGCGCTCTAGTGGAGTGAGCTCGCAAACCTACCGGCACCGCTCAACCCCGCAAAATATAAGCCGAAGCGATGGCCTCCTTCACCCACCGAGCAATGGACCCCTTAGAGGCTGCCTCCCCATTTCGGGCCCCCGCAAACAGCACGAAAAGCCTGTCGGACCTCCGGAAAGCGGCTGTTCGAGCGACATATTTCTTCAAAGCCCGGCCAACATCCAAACGATGAAACCGGGCTGCTTTTCGCCCCTTCCCCGGGACGCGAAAAACAGGCAAAGAGACCACCTGGTTCACATGAAACACCGAAACCACCTTCGGTAAGAAGGACGGAACTGGCCTCAGCACCACCTTAGAATCGCAGAAAGACAGAAAAGGCGGCCAACAGGACAAAGCCTGTAACTCGGAGACACGACACGCCGAAGCAATCGCCACCAAAAACACCACCTTCAACGTCAAATCCTTCAAGGAAGCCGAATCCAAAGACTCAAACGGCGCCTTCCCTAAAGCTTCCAAGACCAAAGGCAGATCCCAAGCCGGAACCATCGGACGCCTCGGAGGTCGAAGAAGCGTTACCGTCTTCAAAAAACACTTAACATCGGCATGACTCCCCAGAGAAACTCCATGTACCTTCCCCCTGCAACAGGACAAGGCTGCTAACTGCACTTTCAAGGAGGATGCCGCTAGTCCCTTCTGAAAACCATCCTGCAAAAACGATAGCACCTGTGGAACGGAGGCCTTTAAGGCAACAAACCACCGTTCCGCACACCAAGCCTCGAAAACGCGCCACACCCGGACGTAAGCCAAGGAAGTAGACCTCTGTAGCGCTTTGAGCAAGGTAGCTATGACCGCCGGCGCGTAACCTCTCGCCCTCAACCGAGCCCGCTCAAGAGCCAAGCCGTAAGCGAGAATCGATCCACTTGTGGCATGGACAGGGGCCCCTGGGTCAGAAGATCCGCGCGAAGAGGAAGCTTCCAGGGACTCTCCACCGAGAGCTGGACTAAATCCACATACCACGGCCTTCTGGGCCAATCCGGCGCAATGAGAATCACGCGACCCCTGTGCCGTTCTATGCGCTGTATCACCCTGCCGATCAACACCCACGGTGGAAAGACATACAGCAGAAGCCCTTCTGGCCACCTCTGAACGAGGGCGTCTAAACCTTCCGACATCCGCTCCCTTCGGCGGCTGAAGAATCGATCCACCTTTGCAGACTGGAAAGTCGCCATCAGATCCATCACCGGCGGCCCCCAGCACCTGACCAACATTGCAAACACCTCCGGGTGCAGGACCCACTCTCCTGGATCCACCTTTACCCGACTGAGAAAATCTGCCTCTACATTTTCCACGCCTGCGACATGCGCCGCCGACAAGGCCAGCAGATTGGCCTCGGCCCACGCGAACAGACACTCCGCCTCGGTCTCTAGCGCCACGCTGCTGGTGCCCCCTTGCCGATTCACATAAGCTACTGCCGTCGCGTTGTCCGAGAACACCCGAACGGCCTTTCCCTGCAAAATGGGGCGCAACTCCCGTAGAGCCAGCGCTACCGCCCGCAGTTCCAAACGGTTGATTGACCACGACTTTTCCCGGTCGGACCATTGGCCCTGCACGAGGCGACCTTGACAATGGGCACCCCAGCCATACAGACTGGCATCCGTTGTCAGCGGAACCCAAGCCGGCGCTTCCAACGACATCCCCTTCTCCAGATGTCCTGGGGTGAGCCACCAACGCAGCGCCAACTGAGTGCACGGAGGACAAGGCAACCTCTGGGATAGCGAATCCCTCTGATGTGACCATCTTCTTAACAGCGCCCGTTGCAACAGCCTCATGTGGGCTCGCGCCCAGGGAACCAACTCCAGAGTCGCCGCCATCGTTCCCAGGACCTGTAGATAATCCCATGCCGTGGGACACGGAAGCCCGAGAAAACGATGCACCAAGTGTCGGATCCCCAGCACTCGCTGCTGCGGCAGAAAAACGCGACCCGCACCGGTGTCGAAACGCGCTCCGAGATACTCCAGGTCCTGAGACGGAACCAATTTGCTCTTTGCGTCGTTGATCACCCAACCAAGACTCTGCAAGAAAGTCACCACCCTTGCTGTAGCGGACATACTCTCGGCGGCTCTGGACTTCGCCCTGATCAACCAATCGTCCAGATATGGGTGAACCAATATTCCTTCCTTCCGTAAGGCCGCCGCTACCACCATCACCTTGGTGAATGTACGCGGCGCAGTTGCTAGGCCAAAAGGAAGAGCCTGAAACTGAAAATGACCCATCGGGACCGCAAACCTGAGGAATTTCTGATGCTCCAAGCGGATCGGGATGTGAAGATACGCCTCCGATAAGTCCAAGGACGTCAGAAACTCTCCGCTCCTGACCGCTACTATGACCGACCGGAGAGTTTCCATCCGAAAATGAGACACGCGGAGACAGCGATTTAACCTTTTTAAATCTAGAATGGGACGCCATGTCCCTTCTTTCTTCGGGACCACGAAGTAAATGGAGTACCGACCGCAACCTAACTGGTCGGGAGGAACCGGAACAATGGCTCCAAGCCGAAGGAGCCACTGCACTGTTTCCCGCACGGCTTTGCACTTTGTGGGGGCATGGCACGGCGACCGAACGAACAACTCCGTCACCGGCCGCTGCAACTCCAGAGCATAGCCTTCCCTGATCACCTCTAACACCCCCCGATCGGACGTGATTCGGGCCCAGGCAGGGTAAAAATCCCACAGACGACCCCCTACGGGAATTAACTCCCCCTGGACCCGCCTGACTTCATTGGGACTTCTTGAAGGCGGAAGACGAGGATGCCGCTGCAAAACCTCTGTTCGCTCCACGAAACCCCGAAAGCCTTGGGACCTACCAGGAAAACGCCCCCGCTAAAATTGCCCCATTTTTGGGGAATGGAAACAGCGAAAATCCCGCTGTGGTCCCCGAGGCCCGGGAAGAGAACGACCTGGCTTTTGTTTGTCCTCTGGCAACCGACCGCCTTTGGACTCCCCTAAATCCTTAACCAGCTTTTCTAAATCTTCTCCGAAGAGCAGCTTACCCCGAAAGGGAAGCTTACTCAACCTGGCCTTGGAGGAACCATCCGCAGCCCAATTCCGCAGCCAGACACACCGCCGGCCTGCGACAACGGAAGCCATACTTTTCGCCAAACCACGGATCAGGTCATACTGCAAGTCGGCCAGATACGCAGCTCCGGACTCCAATCTGGCCGCCTCTTCTGCCACCTCCACCACGGGATCGCCCTAGACCCGCTGCGCCCACCGTAAGCAGGCCCTTGCGACCCAGGCCCCACAAATAGACGCCTGTAAGGACAGCGCATTAGCCTCAAAAACCTGTTTCAACACAGCCTCCAACTTGCGGTCCTGTGCATCTTTCAGCACCGCTGCCCCCTCCACCGGGATGGTGGTTTTCTTGGTTACTGCCAACACGGCGGCATCCACTTTCAGGGCCTTGAACAAATCTCGTTCCTGATCCAGCAGAGGGTACAGCCGGGCCATAACCCTCGAACCTTTAAGAGCAGCTTCCGGCGTATCCCATTCCTCCTGAATCATTTTCTTAAACACTCTGTGCACCGGGAAAGCCCTCTGCATTCTCCGGACCGCTTGCAGGAGAGGATCCTCCAGGGTAGAATCCTGTGGCGGCTCCGCCACCGGCATATTCAGAGCTTTGAGCGACTCCGCTATGAGTGCCGGGAGCTCCTCCCTTCGAAACACCCGAACCACTCGCGCCTAATCTTCCTGCTCTCTAATCTCCCCTTCTTCTAGATCCTCCAGGTCCTGCTCCGTGTCCGCTTCCTCAGATCGGATATCTTCCGATAGGACGGACTGATCCAGGCGATCCTTCTCATACCTGGCCTTCTTAACAAGAGCGCCCAAGCCCTCCGCTGCTACCAGCGAAGGTGGCCTCTTCTGACTAATCCCCGCCCCTGAGGGACCTGCAACCGGCGTCCCCTGAGTGGCAGGGAAGGACTTCTGGAGCAGCGCTAGAAAGTCCGCTGAGAAAATCGCCGCCAAACTCCACTATCGGCTGCTGGGACGGCCGGAGTTCAGGCTCCGAAACGACGCTGAGCCCTGGCTCTGAAACCGGCAAGGAAGAGAGAGTGGGGTCCAGAGCTTCCTCCAACGGCACCTGTCCCCAAGCTCTGAATCTGGGAGTGGCTCCCTGGCTGCCAGATCGGGAGCGCAGCCCCTACAAACTCCCTCTGCAGACACAGAACTGCGCTTGGCCCCACACAAGAGGCATAGCTGCTTGGAGGGCATACTGCGCTGTCTGTTAGAAACCCCCCCAGCAACAGGCTCCGCCTCTTTCTATAAGAACCTATAGAACTCTTTTTTTTTTTCCCAATTATTAACCACAGAAACGCTCCCCCAGGCAAACCCTGAAGAAACTACTGAAAAACGAAGCTCTGTTGCTGAGGGAGAAGGCGCCAAAAACTTGCACCGCAAAACCGCGATTCTCCTGCTTCTTGCCCATGAGGTTTGGCCTGCCTCTGCACTCAGAGGCTTCCTGCCGAAAATCCTCTTACCTGCATTCCCGCTGCCCTACGAACTGTCGGACTCGGCTTGAGTGCGCTGCAACTCCGCAGCCCGGAACTGAACTCTCTCCAGGTCGGAGCCCCAAATTGAGGCCAACAAACCGCTGAGGCTGCACTCTCCCGCTCAAAGCGCCGGCAGGCAATGCTTCTGCACGCGCCGAGCGAAAACAGCCACCGGGTCCAGTCCCCTCCGTTCCGGGACGGTAACCCGCTGAGCGTCCTCACTCCTGTGGTCTGCCCAAACCTAAGCTGGCCCCCCAAAGAACACACGGATAGAAAATTTAAAAGCAAAGTAAACCCGAATGAAAAAAAACCGGGGGGGGGGGGAGGGAGTAGAGGACCTCAGGGCCACAGGAAAGCAGCTCACACAGCCAAACTGCCAACAGAGCTTTAAAACAGCTTTCCTTCTGATTATTCCCTCTGAACTCTCGCCTATCACAATCTCTGAATCGTATTCTTAATCGTTTCTCTAGTGAGCCCTGGAACCTCTGGGGCTCACCCCTCCACTAGCTGCTTTGGAGACTGATAAAACTGGAGGATGGAGGTGGAGCCAGCCCTTATATGCTGATGACATCACAAGAGTGAAGTTTCTCAGTCTCCAAAGCTGCTAGAGGAGGTTGACAACCCCAGAGATTCCGGGACTAGACTGGAGGGACGGTCAGGAACTCTGGAATTTGTTACCGGAGGATGTAGTAAAGGCTGTTAGTGTAGCTGGGTTTAAAAAAGGTTTGGACAAGTTCCTGGAGGAAAGGTCCATAAAGCATTATTAAGAAGGGACCCAGGATAAAACTTCTTGACCCAGTACAAGCATTGTGGAACCTGTGTCTTTTGGGGAAACTGCTAGGTATGTATGACCTAGATTGGCCACTGTTGGAAACAGGATACTGGGCTTGATGGACCTTGGTCTGACCCAGTATGGCATATCTTATGTTCTTATGTCTTATATGCTGCCACCTTAGGGAACACTCTCCCGACCAACATCCGTGGTAACAAGGATCTCTCCTCTTTACGGAAACAACTAAAGACTCACCTCTTTGCCACCCACTTAGGGCAGGAACGGACAAGCACCAACTGACTCTAGACTCTTCCCCTGCCTAGACTCTAATCAAATCTTGAATCTGTAAATATTATGTCGGTTTAATGGAAATATATATTGTTGTGAAACT
The DNA here is from genome assembly GCA_033557465.1 of Ichthyophis bannanicus. NCBI lineage: Eukaryota > Metazoa > Chordata > Amphibia > Gymnophiona > Ichthyophiidae > Ichthyophis > Ichthyophis bannanicus. Next base: position 24,732,511 of record CM066046.1, on the reverse strand, counting down.
CCCCTCCCCCTCGTGTTGATGCAGACATATGGACCCCCTCCCCGGTGATGGTACCCCTCCTCTTTATAATTATATGATAACCTTGTTTCATATTATTTCACCCTTGCTTTTGTAAACCGCTTTGACCCAGTGACAGGCGGCGTGTATAAGAACAGCTAAATAAATGTGTTCCATTGATGATATACTGAATTCAACCCATATTTCCGTGATAATTGTGCATACTGTGTGGTCAATCATGTGTAGCAGTGTGTCTTGGTAGGTGTTCTTGTGCTTTGTCCTTCGATAGTTTACTGCATGCTGTGAATGTATTACATAGTCTGTTGTCGGTGTTGGTTCTTTGGTGAGAGCTCGGACAATGTCGAATAACTCTCTAGGCTTGTTTGTAGATGTCATAATGAGGTTGCATCTGTTAATTTACGTTTGCATCTGTTAATTAGGCCATTATATTCCTGGTTGGTTGGTTCTATATCCACTTTCTCTTGCATCTTCTTAAAGTCCTCTTTGCTACTTTTATCTCATTGGAGAGCCATGGTGCCGATTTTGTTCTTTGAGTTGTAGTTCTCTCTGTCTGGTGCTGCTGCCGCGATAGAATGGTTCCAGTTTTTGATTGTGCTGTCATGGTCTGTGCTGTCTTGGTTTAGTTTCCAAAGGATTTCTTGTGGAAATTGTTCCTTGTTGAAGCTCTTGAATCTTCTAACACTGAGCTGCTGGTTCTTTAGCGTGGTTTGATTGCTGATCATCACGTTGAATGCTACTAATGTGATGATCAGACCAGGGAGTCAGTGTTATTGTAGGAGATGTTATTGCATCTTCTTCTATCAGAATCTTAGGGGCAAAGAGGCGGCGGGAGGTTGAGCCAAGCCGGTGCATGGGGGCATGCAATAGTTTTGAGTATTGCAGGGATTCCATTGCTTTCAGGAATGCGTTGATCTCCTTGCTGGATGTTGAATTGAGGTTAAATAACGTCTATTAGCGGCTTGTGGTGGGAGTTAAATGCACACATTGAATCAAGTACTGCAGACAGCTTGCTAGAATTGGCATTTGGGGCCTATAGGTGAGGCATATAGAAATATACTTGTTCTCAATGATATTGCTTTGTGCTGTGCTGGCTGTTGAGGCTGTTTTAAACTTAAAATGGTTCCTTGCTTGTATAAGCACTCCTCCACCCCTCTTGTGTGATCGTGGGCAATTGAAAGTCATATAAGTGGGTGAAGTGAACTGGTTCAGAATGACTTGATCTGTGCTTGTTAGCCAGGTTTCAGTTATGCACATTATATCTTGCAAGTAGTCAATTATGGTATTATATTTGCTTCTGACAGACCTTGCATTAATTAGGGCACAACTGACTGTTGCTCTTAGGATGGGGTTGGTTTGTGCAGTTTGTGGGAGTCTAGAGGGATTAATTTGTATGAATATTTGTGTCCTCCTGTTTGAGGGATTGAGTGTGTGTTGTCAGGGCATCCTGTGTTGTATTTCAGTTAGTAGCCGTAACATGAAGATGTGGTTTGTGGCAGAGTGGCTCCTGCATAATATAATATAATGTGCAGGAGAAGCAGTAGGAAAAATAGAGTGCTGAAGGTCTTCATGTTGTGATTCTGTAGTTTTGGCTTTCTTGTGTTTGTTGTTCTCTGTGGAGCTTCTCTAGAGATGTATGATGTTCGAGTGGCGGTGGGGTGGTATTCTTGGGTATGCGTTGGAATAGCTACTTCCCCTGGGCTAGCTGGTGCTCTGGAGTTGTTTAGTGGATTGCCATTCATGTGCCACTCCAAGGGGCCACTTCTAAGGGCCCTTTGATGTGGCCCTTAGACGCGGGTGCGCCTTGGGAGCACTAGAATTTAAAGTTTCTGCTGCTATGAGTGACGTCGCAGAAGGGGAGGGGCTTACCTCCACTCCCGCTTCTGGGTCCTGGAGACTTCTATGCTGCGATCGGGACTGAAGGACAAGGAGTCCTGGGCTTGCTTTGAGGAGTCCCAATAGTCCGCCTGTGCTCTAGTAGAGCAGGCACATAAGCCCAGCAGAAGTGTTCTACATTTAATTAGATAGGCAGAAGCATTAGCTCCCTTCAGCCAGCAGGCAATTGAAACTTTCAAGGCCATTGCGTGGACCTCCAAATAGGACAAAAAGATGTTCCACACTATGGAATGACACTTTGTTTCTGTAACTGTGTATTTGCTTGGATTGTAAACTACCATGATGTAAAACTTGAATGGGGCTGTACCAAATCATTTTAAATTAACCAAACTTTTTCACGGAAAGATGGGTGGATGCCTGGAATGCCCTCCTGAAGAAGGTGGGAACAAAAATAGTGACGGAATTCAAAAAGGCATGAGACAAACAGAGCATCACTGTAACAATAGGAATGGAATCAAAGTAAATGTAAAAAAACTTCATAAATAGAGAGGAGTAACCTGCCTGGAGCAGCAGGTACAACCTTAAGAAAAGGCATAGAGGGGGAATAACCTACACAGAGAGGCAGGTGCATCTCCCAATCAATGTACATTTCCCAGATGTACCGCCCAATCAATACAGACAACTCTAACACCCAGCAAAAAACATGCTTTAATGAAGCCTCACAATGCCTCCATTCATTCAACCTCAAATAAACAATAAAACGGAGGTTCTATTTATCACCAAAAACAAAGACTTCAAACCCCCACCTAAAATTCAAGTAAAAGATGCTACCCTTGAAGTAAAAAACAAAGTGAAATATCTAGGTAACACATTAGACCAACATCCCACATCAACACCACAACCCAAGCCATCTACAGAAAAATAAGAATGTTGCATCATCTGAGGACCTTACTAGAACCATATGACTTCCATTCGGTCCTACAAGCCATGATCTACCCACATATCGACTTTTGCAAAAGCATATTACAAGGACTACCTAAACACACATTGATGCCTCTGCAGATGACACAATACACAGCGGCTATTGTAATCCAGAAGGCCCTCCAGATCTGAACACATCACTCCCATTATGAGACAACTACACTGGCTCCCCATACACAGAAGAATCCAGTACAAAAACTTGATCTTCACATTCAAACTCATCCATGACATAGCCCAATTCCACCTTGGATCTCTAATTAATAAGATCCCAAATAATAGAAAAACAAGGGGAATTATTCAAAACTTCTTGGCCATCCCAACAGAATTCAGAAGGACCAATCAATCAACAAGCAAAAAAATCTTTTCCTACTATGCCCCCACACAATGGAACACCCTTCCAGCTGGAATAAAAAACATAAATGACCTATTCAAGTTCCAGAAAAAGATCAAGATGTTACTCTTTTCAGAGCATTATGTAAATATACAAACAGAAACAGATGTTCTACCTACGTAAATGAGGCCTAAAAAATGTTCAGTACGCTCACCCAACACACACACTCATCTGCTGCCACCCATGTAATTACATCAAATGTAATGACGTAAACCACCCCATAATTTCACTGTAAATATGTTTGTGATTATAAAAACATAGAAACATGACGACAGAAAAAGACCACATCGCCCATCTAGTCTGTCCTTCCATATTAACTACTCAAACAGCCCCCTTTTTTCTTTAGAGATCCTCTGTGTTTGTCCCATGCTTCTTTGAATTCAGATACTGTCCTCGTCTCTATCACCTCCACTGGGAGATTATTCCACGGATCCACCACTCTTTCCTTAAAGAAATATTTCCGCATATCACTCCTGAATCTATCCCCCTTTCACCCTCATCCCATGTCCCCTCGTAGCAGAGCTTGCTTTCAATGGAAAGAGGCTCTCCTCCTGTGCATTTATACCACGGAGGTATTTAAATGTCTCAATCAAATCACCTCTATCCCGCCTTTCCTCTAAGGTGTACATATTAAGATCCTTAAGTCTGTCCTCATATGCTTTATAATGAAGACCACTAACCATTTTAGTACCCACCCTCTGTACTGACTCCAGCCTGTTTATATCCTTATGAAGGTGCGGTGTCCAGATTTGCACCCAGTACTCCAAATGAGGTCGCACCAAAGACTTATACAGAGGCACCGTCACTTCCTTTCTTCTGCTGGCCATTCCTCTCCCTATCCACCCAAGCATCCTTCAAGCTTTTGCTGTCGCCTTTTCTACCTGTTTAGCTACTTTAAGATCAGACACAATCACACCTAGGTCCCGCTCTTCTTTAGTGGACAAAAGTACTTCACCCCCTATACTGTATTGCTCCCTTAGATTGCTGCAGCCTAAATGCATGACCTTGCTTTTTTTTTTTTTTAACATCTCAGCTGCCAAATTCTAGACCATTCTTCAAGCTTAGCTAGATCCTTCCTCATGTTATCTACAACTTCCTGGGTGTCTACTCTATTGCAGATTTTGGTATCATCCGCAAAGAGGCAAACCTTACTTGACAGCCCTGCCGCTATATCACTAACAAAGATGTTAAAAAGAATCGGACCAAGGACAGATCCCTGGGGCACACCACTGGTAACTTCCTTCACCTCAGAGTGAACTCCATTTACCTGTACCCTTTGTCGCCTTCCACTCAACCAATTTCCAACCCAAGCAGTAACTTTAGGGTCCATCGCTAGGGTGCTCAGTTTGTTTGTATGTCTCCTGTGAGGTTACTACGAATTACCCTGTATGGAAATGTAATTCACTACTTTAGTTGTGTTTACTGTTCACTGTAAATGTTATTGTTCCCTGTAAACCACTTTGATTCTTGATAAGGCGGTATAAAACAAACAAATAAATAAATCATTATAACTCTATAACTCTAGCCACCTTACTGGGCAGACTCGATGGACAATGATGTTCTTTATCTGCTGTCATTTACTATGTTAGCGGATAAACTTGCAGTGGCCATCGAGACAATAGGGAGCTTTGCAAAGAACGCATGTGTGCCCTGGACCAGGGGACTAGTTCAAACATCACTGCCATTGACCCCAAGACCTGGAGGTAAGACCATGCCGACAGAGCTTGCTGCCTTAAGAATCTGAGACTAACTTCCTGGCTTTCGCCAATGGAAGAAAAACTAGCCCCTGTCGCTTGTCGAACCGGGCTCCTAGATAAGTGAGATTCTGAGAGGCGTCCAAATGGCTCTTAGCAAGGTTGACTACCTTTGCAATATGTCAAGCAACCTTTGAGTGACCGCACAACTCTATGTCAGTGACTTTGCCCGAATCAGCTAGTCGTCCAGGTAGGAATGTCTGAGCACTCCTTTGCGTCGGAGGGCAGCCGCCACTATCACCATGATCTTTGTAAAGTTATGGAAGCCGCTGTCAGCCAGAAGGGCAGGGCCTGAACTGAAAATGATCTATTGAACCACGAAGCATATGAAATGATGTTCCAAATGAATCGGAACATGCAGATAGGCCTTCACGAGATCTAGAGAAATTAGAAACTCGCCCTTTCCCACTGTCACTATCATTGAATGTAAGGTTTTCATTTGAAAATGAGGAACTCACAGTGCTCTGTTGACATACTTGAGATAGAGTATGGGCCAAAAGGTACCCTACTTTTTGGGAACTACAAAATAAATGGAATATTGACCTTGATTGCACTGGTTTGCGGGAACTGGCACGACTGCTTCGAACTGAATGAGTCTCCTGAGATGTCAGCCACGGCCTGCCACTTGGAAAGAGCCTTGCAAGGGGATAAGAGAAAAGCGTCTGAGAGCGGTCTTGCAAACTCCAAAATGTAACCTTCTCAACTGACTTCCAACACCCACTGATTGGACATTATCTGGACCCAAGCGGAGTAAAAGTGGTGCAGCCACCCATCCCCCTCACTTCATTGTGGCTTTTTAGAGCTGGTCCTGGCCCCAAGAAAATAGCCTCTCCCGGCTTCTTTACTACCCCAAAAGGACTGATCGCTTGAGGGATAGCAAGCTTACTGAAAGGGCGCAAATCGGACAGCTCAGTATCTATGATAATCCCAAAACTCTTCCCGCACTGGAGGTGCCTGTTTACTACTCTTAGGCTTGTCTTCTGAAAGTCTGGAGGACTTGGACTCCCCTAAGTCCTTAACCAACATTTCCAAAGTTTCTCCAAACAGAAGCTTACCCTTAAAGGGAAGCTTACCTAAACGAGTCTGAGAAAACGTCCACCAACTAGTTGCGCAACCAAAGGAACCAGCACGTCACTACAACAGACACAATGCTCTTAGCCTGCTTCAGTAGAGATTCTAACTTCTTCTCTTGTACATCTTTCAAGGCTGCACCACCTTCTACGGGACTTGTGGTCTTTTTGGTAACAGCCTAGACCAAAGCGTCCACTTTAGGAACCTTAAGGACATCCTTCTCGCTGGAAGAATAGGGTACAAACCAGCCATAGCTCTCCCACCCCGTAAGCCTGCCTCTTTCAGGTCCAGAGGGGCAAGGTCTCTGTAAAGGCTAGAGGTCCCTCCAGGGGGTCCTCAGAGGCTGCCGACATCCCTAAGGTTCTATCCTCCTTTATGGTGCTCTCTCTATCGCAGTCTCCCTGGATCTTTCTGCCGCCTTTGATGTCGTCGACCACCGTACTCTCCTCATTCGCCTGTCTGACTTTGGTATCCAAAGCACCGTTCTTCATTGGTTTCACTCTTTTCTCTCATCCCGCACCTTTGCTGTCCACTCAGGCCACAACATCTCCTCCTCTTTCCCCCTGCACTGTGGTGTCCCTCAGGGTTCCATCCTCGCCCCCCCTTCTGTTCAACATCTTTCTTGCCCCCCTTGCCCTACTCATTCGACAGACCGGTATATCATCTTACCTCTACGCTGACGATATTCTTCTCATTCATAACACCAGCTCTTCAACCCCGGACCTCTCTGCCTTCAATGCTTGCCTTACTCTCATTGACGGCTGGTTCTCCGATAATTTTCTCTGCGTCAATCCCACTAAGTCCTCTGCTATTTGGCTCTCCTTCACTGCCACTTCTCCCACTCTAGCTCCCACGATGTCCTCTCTTCCCATCCCACTTGTCCCCACGCTCCGCTATCTTGGTGTCACCTTTGACTCTTCTATGTCTTTCCACCCACATATTTCCTCACTCATACGTAGCTATTTTTTCCATCTACGTGGGATTCGGTCCATCCGGCCCTACCTCTCCACCCTCTCCCTCACCACCCTGGTTCTCTCCCTCGTGATCTCCCGTTTGGACTACTGTTAATTCAATTTTCGCCGGTCTTCCCAATTACCAGCTCCGTCGTCTTCAACTTATCCAAAACACCGCCACCCGCCTTGTCACTCATTCCTCCCCTTTCGATCATATCACCCCTTGTCTTCTCACCCTCCACTGGCTCCCCATTAAATTCAGATTTATCTATAAGTACCTCATGACTACACACAAGGTTCTCCACACGGGTATCCCCCAGTATTTGTCCAATCTTATATACCACCAGCCTGCTCCTCGCTGCCTCCATTCTACTCATAGCAACTGTCTTTCTCCCCTCCCCATCCCAAGCACACCTCAAACTCACTCGTCACTCTGTATTCTTCTTTCTAAGCCCTGCCCTATGGAATTCTCTACCACACTCTCTCCGCACCGAACCCTCTTTTCCTTGTTTTAAATCTTTATTTAAAACCTATCTTTTTTCCCAGGCCTTTGATCTCCCTGTTGCCACATGATGGTCTTGATGCTATACACTACCTCTATTTTCCCCCTTCCTCTATCCCTTCCATCCTCTCAGCAGTTTAGCCTGTTTATATGTTTAACTTTGCTCCTTTTCTGTCTTCTTCTCATTCTCTCACTACTGCTTTCCTATCAACCTATTGGCGTTCCTTTCCTCCTTTTATTTTCTAGTAGCCACTATTTTTTTTTTGTGCACCACTCTGACACTTCGGTATGGGCGGTATATCAGGCCTTGCTAATAAATAAATAAAAATAAATAAATAAAGTCCTCCTGCACCCAGCTAATTTTGCAACCAGAGCCCCTAGCTCAGGAAGCCCAGAGGAGATTTTCTTAAGGTCCCTGAAGTTTCTCCCAGGCTTAGCTTAATACACTAAGCCTGGTGTAAGAGCAGGACAAATTCAGACGAGAAAGGCACCTGTTCTGTATTAAACTGCTTTCCAGAGTGAAGCCCTGCAGGTACAGGAACTGAATCCTGTCCCCCCTGCAGGGCTAATGGATGGTAACTCAGCCTTGCTTAAAATGGCTGCAGTTCCCGCCATAACCACAGGAACTGGGGCCTGAGGAGATCCTCTAGTATCTCCCATGCTGTCAAAAACTTACTGGCAGTCTCCCACAACGAAAGCACAGTGCTGCAAATCAAGTTTTCAGCATTCCAACCATCCTCTTCACATGAACTGCAAAACCCCACTGCTGAAAGACGGTCCCTCCTTCAGCCACAGAGGTCGCTCTTCTGAGCCATTGCAAATCTGAGAAGACAAACTGAACCCCAAAGGCACACCAAAACCGACGGGGGACCCTTAGCGAAAACAAAACCAACTACAATACTTTGGCAAAATGTCCGGGAAACCCTCAACAGAAAGAAAACTCCCAAAGGCTTACTGCATTGCTGTCTCAGATGCAGCTGCAGACACAGACTACTACCGAAGCTCAAAATTTAAACCGAAGAGAAAATAACAAAAACGGAAATAGACCACCTGGACAGAGGGCCCAATACTGACTTAACATTCTTAGGGTCTCTGAGAGATGAACTCTCTGCTTGCCAACTTTTTTTTTTAAAGCATTCATGGATCTTCTTGAAAACTCCTCTGTCTATAAAATCAATCTCTTTTTTTAACTCAGTGTAGCCCCGACTACACAAAGCTCATCACCATCCCCTGGAGACTGAGAATACTGGCTTGAGAGGAAGGGTTCTGTCCTCTTATACCATGACATCATCAAAGCATGGAATTCTCCGTCTCCATCTGCTGGTAATGGGACATAACCCAGGAATATGGACTGGAAGGATAAGGAAAGAAATGTTCTGAATGACATCATAATTGCACATTCTCTGAGAAAAGGCACAACCCCTTCCCATCTTAATCTTCATTCTTTTTTTTTTTGAGGGGGTACAGGACATACAAACTATCTTAGGAAATGTGAACAATTATTTAAAACATTTTCCTTTGATAATGGAGGTTGCAGTAAGATCTGCCTTTACAAATGTGAAATTAAGTTTTGGAATAAGGGATATCGCAGCTTCAAAACAATTCCAAAACAAACTATTTTACACTGCTGCACCATGAGTACTACAGGTTTAAAAAGACAACAAAGGCAAAAAAAGACTCAGATTTGAATTTAAGGTGTTTGGATTTGCTCATGCTAGATAGCGTAGTTACGCATCTGTAACAGGTGATCTCCGGGAACAGCAGGAATTGACTCTTCTCATATGGGTATCGTCGGCACCGACAGAGCCTGCGCGAGAACGCTTCCCAGCATCCTATAGGAAAGCTTTTGGGAGCATCCCACTGAGCCTGCGCTGCTGCCTTCCCACCTTTCCAACTCTCCCTCTTCAGTTGGGTTTGTAGCTGAGACAAAAGGAGAAAAGGAAAGAAAAAAAGGGAGAGAGAGACAGATACAACTCCTAGGGGAGGTGGGTGGGTTGTGAAGACTCAATTCCTGCTGTTCCCGGAGATCACCTGTTACAGGTGAGTAACTACGCTATCTCTTAGTCTTCACATATGGGACTCCCAAGCTTAAAGATGCTAAGGAGATGACCCCAAGAGAGCAGTGAAACACAGGCTGAAGTGGGTCATGTTTCCTCACAAGGATCTCTGGTATCAAAACCCAGGACAGGGGGTAGGAGTTGTTCTAAGTCTGAAAGAGATGCTGGAGGGCAGCCTGGCCAAACGAGGCATCCCGATGGAAGTCCTTGTCCAAGCAGTAATGGGCCGCAAACGTGTGGACAGAGGACCAAGTGGCTGCTTTGCAGATGTCGTCAATGGACTCTGAGCGAAGGTTGGCCATAGAAGCAGCCATTGCTCTCACATTGTGAGCTGTGACATGACCTTTGAGATAGGTAAAGAATATGCAGTCTGCAATCCACTTCGAGCGTGTTCTCTTGGAAACTGGTAAACCCATGTGACTGGAATCAAAGGCAACAAAATAGCTGTGAAGCCTTTCTATGCTGCCTAATCCTCTGAAGGTAAAAGGCTAAAGCCCGTTTACAATCTACAGTGTGAGGATTCCTTTCTGCACTAGGAGGCATAAGGCCTACGGAAGAAGACAGGAAGGTAAACCGACTGGTTCAAATGAAAAGGCGAAACCACCTTTGGCATAAAGTGAGGATTAGTCCTAAGGACTACCTTAACATGGTGGAATCTTGTGTAAGGAGAGTCAGCCACTAAGGCTTATAGCTCATCGATACATCTTGCAGAAGTGAGGACAATTAGGATGATTACCTTCCAAGAAAAACCTTCAGGGATGTAGTGGCTAAGGGTTCAAAGGGCAGCTTCATAAGCTGTCCAAGGACAAGATTTAAATCCCATGCCACGGGTGGTGGCTTAATGGGAGGCTTAGTTAAGAGTAGACCTTTCATAAAACGTGCTACAAGCGGCTGAGTGGAGACAGGTTGTCCAGCAAAGGGCATGTGGAAAGCCGCAATGGCACTAAGGTGGACCATTACTGAATTAGTTTTAAGTCCAGAGGATGAAAGGTGGAGGAGATACTCCAGTAAGGCCTCTACTGGAACTGAAAAGGGATTAAGTTCCTTCTCTGAACACCAGATAGAGAACCTTCTCCACTTAAAAGCGTAAGAACGCCTTGTGGAAGGTTTCCTGGAGGCCAAAAGGAAATCTTTAACCTGTTGAGAGAGGTTGATATCATGTAGTTCTAAGCTCTCAGCAGCCCTGCCATCAGGAGCAAGGACTGAGGGTTTGGGTGCAGAAGCGTCCTGTTCTCCTGGGATAGAAGATCTGGAGCCCCTCCAAACTCCAGAGGTTTGGCTTGAGAGAGACGTAGAAGCAGTGGATACCACGTCTGTCGTGGCCAGCGTGGGGCTATTATTTATTTATTTGCATTTCTTATATACCGCACTATTTGCGATCAGCGCGGTTTACATAAAACAAAAGGTATCCGACAATGAACAAAAGTCAGGTCATTACATTGAACAGGAACAAGTAACTTGGAAAACAGGGAAAACTATATACATATGCGTAGCATTGAATAGGTAACTATATACATGTCAGATGGATTTATTGGGTATTGATCATACTTGGTGGCTGGGGTTCGGGGAAGTCAGTGAGGTATTTGATAAAGAGGAAGTGTTTTAAGGCCTTCCTGAACTGGCTCAAGTTAGGGATTGCTCTGATGTGTGGTGGTAGGGAGTTCCAGAGACTTGGGGCGCATAGTCTAAAGGCTCTGTTCGATGTTGCTTTGGAGCATTTTGTCATGTCTCTGGGTATCACTAGCATGTTGGCTACAGAGGTTCTTCTTAGCCTGTTGGGTATGGGTGGTTGGATGAGGTCACATAGTGAAGAGGAGGAGAGCCCCTTGATGGTCTTGAATGTCATCACTAGGGTTTTGTAGCTTAACCTGACTTGAATGGGGAGCCAGTGAAGCTGTTTCAGGAGGGGTGTGATATACTCTCTTCTTGGCGTTCCGAGGAGAATCCGCGCTGCACTGTTCATGGCAAGTTGCAGGGGATGTAAGGTGGCCTGAGGGAGTCCTTGTAGGATGGCGTTTGAGTAATCAAAATGAGGAATGATGAGGGCTTGATAAATGGTGCGGAAGTCGCCTGGTTCGAGTAAAGGGCGTAGGTGTCTAAGGGATTTAATCTTGAAGTAGATCGCTCTTACAGTGTTGGTTATGTGTTGTTTCATGTTGAGGTTCTGATCCAATGTGACTCCGAGGTAACGTATAGCTGATTTTACTTGCAGTTCGGCGTTGTCCACTTCCAAGTAGCTGGGTGGTGTAAACTCAGGATTTCTGGAGATGAACAGGACCTCCGTTTTCTTGTGTTGGATGCGCAGATTCTGAGAGAGGAGCCATTCGGATATGGCGTTGAAACACTCAGTCAAGGGGGTAAGGTCTGGGCAGTCCAGGGATATTGGAAGGTACAGTAAGACATCATCTGCGTATATCATACAACTCACATTGAATGATCTGATGATATTACAGACAGGTTGGATATAGATGTTAAACATAAGTGATGATAGGGAAGATCCTTGAGGAACTCCTTGACTTTGTAAGAATGGCTCGGAAGTGGACCCATTTGCTCGGACGTATTGCCATCTGCCAGACAGGTAGGATCTGCACCACTCGAGAGCTCTTCCACCAATGCCTCTCTCTCTTAGCCGACCTAGGAGAATTTCGTGGCAGACCGAGTTGAAAGCTGCCGCTATATCCAAAAATACGAGTGCAAAACCTTGACGTAGGTTGTCAATGCCTGAGATTATGGTATCGAAAAGAGTTGTGAGTAGTGTTTCGACTCCGTGTGACTCTCTGAATCCATGTTGAGATGAATCTAGAGGGGCGTTGGTATCAATATGATCTTGTAACTGTTTGTAGACTATCTTTTCAATGATTTTAGCGAGCATCGGGATGCTGGAAATGGTCTGTATGACTCCACCTTTTGAGGGTCTAATTTGGCGTTCTTCAGGAGCGGTCTAACGGAGGTCTGTTTGAGCGTGGAGGGGAAAGACCCAGTGCTAAAAGATAGGTCTATCATTTTAGCTAAGATCGGGGCGAGGTCACAACGCAGATCTTTTATCCAGAACGCTGGACAGGGGTCTGAGTATGCAGTGGAGGTATTTAAGGTTGCGATGGTGTCTTCAATAGTTCTCTTTGATGGTGTGACAAAGGTAGTTAGGGATGCTGAGAACTCTTGTTCGTTGGAGGGGTCCGGTAATACCACTGTCGGTCTTGCACAGTTTAGATTGCATAAAGACGGCGTAGTCCTGCGGGTGTATGGTTCCGGGGTGCTCCGGGGTGGGTTCTTTGGCAAGAGTTTTGACCAGGTTGAAGAGGTCGTGCGGCTTGTTTAATGACCTTTTCAGTGTGTCTGTGTGGTGGTGTTTCATCCTGTCTGTGACAGCCCTGCGATGTGTGTGTAAGTGCTGGGTGTATGCTGCTTGGTCACTGGTGGTGCGTGACTTCCTCCAGCGCTTTTCCAATCTCCGTAGGTGGGTTAGTGATGCCCTTAAATCAGCTGTGAACCACGGTGCAGATGATCTTTTGTTTGGGGCTTTAGTTGTTGGGGGACGGACTGCGATTGCGCTGAGTTTGCTGTTCCATGTGGCTATGAGGATCATATGGCCCCTGTCTCTCTGAAGTTTGAAAAACGTCTTGGGAATGAGGGGAATGGGCGGGTAGTGTAACGTAGGAGACTCTTATGAAGCAATGGAAACTGATAGTGATCCGGTGGAGAGAACCGGTACCGCAAGGGAATGCAGGATTTTCTCTTCTGAGAGAAAAAAACACAGAGCTAATCAGGAACCACACCTCACCTCAAGGCAGGAGAGAAGCCAAGTCCCTGATTGGGCACGCTCAAGCAGGAGGCGGGCAGTGCAGTACTCAGCCAGCTTGTTAAGAACTGAGAAACAGAAACAGTTAGAGGAGAAGCACGAGCACCAGGAGCAAGACGGAGAGGAGGAGTCAGGACACAAGCACCTGGACGAGGACGGGTCAGATGACCAGGAACAGGAACCGTTGGAAAGAGAACCACTGAGCAGCTGTGATCCATGAAGGAGCAGACAGGACCTGGGAGACTCAGGGGCAGAGAAAGACTTCTGTTACCAGAAGAATTCAAAGGCACTGAGAGACCCAAGGCTACAGCTCAGGAGTTTAAAGGACCAAGCAGAACCTTGGAACAGGAGGCAGAGGGAGAAAGAATTACCCTGGAAAAAGCCCCAGCACAAGGTATCTGGTGGGTTTGGAACGGCTAGCAAGCTTAATAGTGGGAAGCCAGAAAGAGTGAACTTTAATTGTGAAAGACAGAACAAAGGCAGAAAGTTTGATAGTAACTGGTTAAGCCAAGAGAAGCCTGACTGTTTTCCTTTTAACACTCTGAGAGACTCTCCAAGCACAGCTGAAGCGTTTTACCCTGCACTTTCATTTGGAGATAGGTGGGGGAAGGGAAATGCTTACACGCTGAACTGTTGTCCAAGTAAAAGCACTGATAATTGCCAAGAGATAAGAACATTAAACAAGCATTTACCTGAAGGAGGATATTCTCAGCCTAGCTCAGAAAATACACAGGCTGAATTATTTCTCACTGATTTCAGGGAGTTCCTTAAAAGTAGAGCAGTTTCTCCTCATGACGTAGCAAAGCCTATGAGCAGCTGTGAGGAAGAAATGCCTTTAATTTCTCTGCCGTCTACAGAGCAGGAAGTCCCGATGGACTGCTCTACATGTGTGATTCAAAAGGACATTTAAGTGATATGCTTGCCAATGATTTATGAAAGAATATAACAAAGTTACCTCACTGATTGCTATGCAAAAGAAGCTTATGTGAAGAGAATAAGTGAAAGCATATTCTGTGCAATTCAGGAGCATTGCTGTTACCAGAGTTTTCTGTTACGTTAATGAAAGGAGGTCACATGACAACCGAATGTGATCAGTAATGGACATTTAGCCAAGCAGTAAAAAGCCGTGTTTAGTTAAGTTTCTCAGCCTTGTTTTGTGCTACATTATTTCATTTACGTCTGCTGCATTTGAACTCCGGAGCGGGAGAAATAAACCTCACAAAAGAAATTGTCTTTGCCTTGCCTTACTACTTGAGCACCTACACAACTACAACTTTAACCCTCAAGGGCATTCAAGGCCAGCCCCTCCCTTAACCATCAAGGTCCAGGGAGTGGGTGGGTGGCAGTAGGCATATAGGAAGTCCTGACTCCAGTGGAGGTGGAAAGCATCCATTGCCTGACTTTTCCGAACAGGAATTCTGGAACAGAATTGGGGAAGTTTGGCATTCTGAGGACTTGCAAATAGGTCTAATATCTGGGGTTCCCTAGATTCAAAAGATTCGAGCAATTTGCTCTGAATGAAGAGACCACTCGTGTGGCAGCAGTACTCAACTGAGTTTGTCTGTTAGGAGATTCTGTTTGCCTGGGAGATATATCGCTAGTAGGTGAATCTGAAGGCTTCTTGCAAAGGACCATAGGTGTAGCGCTTCGTTGCACAATGCCTGAGAACCTGTTCCATCCTGCTTGTTCACATAGAACATGGCTACCTGACTGTCCGTCTGGACAAGAACTGTCCTGTAGCACAGATGGTCCTGGAATACTCGAAGAGCGTAGAAAATGGCTCTGAGTTCTAGTAGGTTTATGTGAAGGCAAGTCTCCTGCTGGGTCTAGAGACCTTGAGTGGAGAGATTGTCCAGATGAGCTCCCCAACCCAACTTGGACGCATCCGCTGTCAAGGTAGTTTGGTGCAGTGGCTGCTGAAAAGGTGACCCTACGAGTAGGTTTTCTAGCAATTGCCACCACTGAAGGGACAAAATGAGGCATGCTTGAGTCCACTGAGAGGCTAGGGTCCACTGGGCTGCTCACATATGTAGGCGAGCATAGGGGACCAATGTACAGTGGACGCCATATGACCGAGCAACTGAAGCATTTCTCGAGCAAGTCAGGAAAGTTTTCATAGCTGCTTGAAAAAGCCAGTTGAACTATTTGAGCACAGCGGAGCTGTGGAGCTTGTCTAGAAGAGCCCCTATGAACTCTAGGGATTGAGCAGGGGTAAGATGGGACTTTGGGAGGTTTATGACCAATCCCAGATATTGAAGAAGTTGCATCGTGCAGGAAAGAGAAGAGCTGGCTTCTGAAGCTGTTGATGCTTGGATCAGTCAGTCATCTAAGTAGGGGAAGACAAATAGCCCTTTAAAAATGCGGCTACTACTGCCATGCATTTTGTGAAGACTCTTGGGGTGGAAGCCAGGCCAAAGGGTAGAACCCTGTACTGGTAATGTCTTCCCTAAAAGAGGACTCGAAGAAACCTCCTGTGTTCTGCATGAATAAGGATATATGTATATGCGTCCTTTAGATCTAGAGAACATAGCCAATCCTGACTGGATTTAAGGGAGAAGTGTTCCGAGGGAGATCATTTTTAATTTCTCTCGAAACAGATACTTGTTTAACTCCCTGAGGTCCAGTATGGGCCTGTACCCTCCTGTTTTCTTTGGAATAAGGAAATAGGAGGAGAAAAACCCAGGCCTTGTTGAGAAAGAGGTACCTCCTCTATCGCACCTTGAGCAAGGAGTGAAGTAACTTCCTGACATAAGAGAGTGGTGAGAGGAGGCCGAGAACTGAACTCTCTTGGAGTGGTGGGAGGGGGCATACTGTGGAAATGGAGTTTGTACCCCTCTGTCACTATGGAGAGAGTCCAATGCTCTTATGTTATCTGCTGCCACCCCTTGGCAAAGTAACAGTCTGACTGGAATGTGGAGTGGCTCTGAAATTTTTAGAGGTAAGCTAACTAGGTTCGCTAGGAAGGACTCAAATACCTTGTGGAGGCTGTGTCTGCTGAGCTGGTTGAGCTCTGAGGACTTGAGCCTTTCTTTGTTGTTTCGGCTGCTGTTGCCCCTTCTGGGAAGCATGGACTGGGCAGTGGACAGTATGGGTGTAAGAAGGATATCATTTCTTTTTCTTGTTGAAAAAGGGTTTCCTTAACCATCTTTTTCTTAGCTGGGTTGGCAATGGTCCTTGAGAGCCTATTTAAGGTAGTGTTCTCGGACTCAAGTTGAGATGCTTTGTCCTGCCAATCCTTCCCAAAGGGGTTTCCTCCAGTGCAAGGAATATTCCCCAGCTTATCTTGCACCCACTGCTCTAAATCAGATGCTTGTAACCAAGCAATCCAACGTGCACCGATGGAAATAGCAGAAGTCCCGCTGATACATTCGAAACAATCAAAAGTTGCCCTGTTCATGAACTTAGAAACATTCTGGGCATAGTTTAACAAGTGTAAGAAAATCAGAGAGAAGAGGAGCCATTAGTTCCAAATCTTTAGTAACCTCCCGAAGAAACATACCCATGTACAGTATGTATGAACTTCTTCCGCTGATAACAGAGGCCTGAAAACATCAACGGCCAAAGGCATCGGGAGTTCTCGCCTCACAGCCTGGAGGATTAGATTAATGTGTCTTGGCACTTAATTCGGCGCATTGCCGATTCCACAACCATGGAATGGTGTGATAACTGCGTTTTTTAGAACCCGGGACACTGCGGTATCCGGTACATTGTATAGAGTCTTCGAGAATGTGGAGACACCGTTAAAGGTGTCTCCCACATCCTAAGCATGAGATCATGCAAAATCCGATGTACGGGAAGGGTTGCGGCCTCTTTAGGGGCTGCTGGATACTGAAGAATTTCAAGTTCTTCAGCTCTCAGTTCCTTCTCGGGGGTCACAGTGATCGAGAGGCCCCGAGCCACATCTGGTATAAAGTCTTGAAAAGACATGTCCTCCAGAGCAGACATCTGGCGTTGCGGGGAAGGAGAGGGATCCTCCGGAAGAACCGCTCCGGTACCGATGGAGTCATCGGAAGAATCGGAATCCTTGCAGTATTGACGGGCCAGGTGCTCCCGCACTGCCTGTCAATGGTACCGATCAAAGTCAGCATCGGAATGCCTCAATACCGGACCCTCTATGCCGGACACCGATTCTAGGGCCGGCATGGGTGCTTAGCATGGAGAGCAGCAAAATGGTAGATGCAGATACATACAGTACCAGTACCGATGACTGCGGAACCGATTGCAGCAGCTTTAGCGGTACGGAGGCTGCTAGCAAGGCCGCAAGACTCACCTCAATGGCTAGAATACGTTGATCCATGGAGCCTGCCGATGTCTGGGTGTCTGTACCGGCAGAGCAGGCCACAACCCCAGAACATGGCACAAAGAGCTCTCCGGAGGTGGACGCCTCGGGAACATCTTGGGACCCCAATAATGCTTTGGAGGTAAGGACCTACCACCGGGGTTGTTTGGCCGGTGTATTCTCCTCAAGGGCAACACTAGAAGCATCTCGATGCTTAGAGGGAGATCTACCCTTTGAGGACCGGCCAATCTTCGAGGAAGACCTGGGTTTGGTTACCTGAGATCCATGGGAGGAAGATGAAGCCCTGGACAACATTGATGCAACGGACATTGCATCCGAGGCAAAAAGGGTGCCGAGTTTCGCAGCTCTATTCTGCAGGCCCCTCCCTCTGTCTCATCTTTCTGCAGGGGAGACACTCTGATGGTGAATGGTCTTGTCCCAAACATTTAAGACACCAGTCATAGGTGTCAGTAGCAGAAATAGTACTGCTACATTTTGAACATTTTTTGAAACCACTAGTTGGTTTCTCCATTTTAAAGAAAAACAGGGCCTAAGGTCCAAAATGGCGCCGAAGCACCAAGAGGGGAAAGACCCTCAAGAAAAACAGCTTTTTTTTTTTTTTTTTTAAAGAAGAAAGAAAGAAAGAAGACGACACTGAATGTTACCGGCGTCAGCATCAACGAGAAGGCAGACGTAACCACAAAGATGAAATTAGACTTACCTGCTAATTGTTGTTCCTTAAGGAGCTCTAGTCCAGTCCCGGAACCATAGAGTTTAGAATCTCCTCCAGCAGCCTTGGAGACTGAAAGACATCATCGCTTTGCTGGCACCAGTATAAGTAGGCAAGGACCGCCCCCTTCATCCAGTACCTATTGACAAAGCAAACTGAGCAGAGCAACAAATAAGTAGAGCAAAAGTAAGAAAAACCAACAACTAACCCGAAACCCCGGGCGTGAAGTGCTTTCTTTTTTTTTTTTAAATTCCCTATCAATTAATCTTATGATAAAGTCTATGGAACAGTGTTACAGAGGAATCCCCCCCCAACTGGCTCCACCTTCCGCCTGCAGGGAACCCCTAGAGAACGAAGCTGTACCACCTACCATGTACTTCAGGCTGATAACACTCAGGGCGGGCTCCGGGACTGGACTAGAGTTCCTTAAGGAACAACAATTAGCAGGTAAGTAATTTCATCTTCCTTTGCGTCCCTCTAGTCCAGTCCCGGAACCATAGAGGATGTAACAGAGCAGTGAATATTAAAGGGAGGGACCTGCCAGCCCAGCCTGAAGCACCGCTGCACCGAAACGCACATCCCCCTCCGCCTGCACATCTAGGCGATAGTGCTTTACAAAGGAATGCAACGATGACCACGTCGCCGCCCGGCAAATGTCGGCCACCGGAACCAAACTGAACTCTGCCCAAGATGCCACCTGCGCCCTAGTCGAGTGAGCTCGCAAACCTTCCGGCACCACTTTTCCTTTCAACAGATATGCCGAAGCAATCGCTTCCTTCACCCAACGAGAGAGCGAGGACTTCGCTGCGGCCTCCCCCTTACGCGGGCCCCTGAAAGCTACAAACAACCTATCCGACTTGCGGAAGGGAGCCGTCCTCCGTAAATACTTCTTAAGGACCCACCGAACATCTAACCTATGCAACACGACTGCTCCTTCTTCCGGTCCGAAAACACTGGAAGCGACATCACCTGATTAACATGAAACGTGGAGACCACCTTTGGTAAAAACCCCGGAACCGTACGGAGAACCACCTTATGATCGAAAAAAGACAAATACGGCTCCTGACAGGATAACGCTTGCAGCTCAGAAATCCTCCTCGCGGAACAGATAGCTACCAAGAAGACAGTCTTCAATGTCAGATCCTTCAGTGACGCCTTGGCCAACGGCTCAAACGGCGCCTCGAGTAAGGCCGCCAACACCAAGTTCAAATCCAACGCGGGAACCATACAACGCTTCGGAGGACGCAAGAGTAACACGCCCCGCAAGAACCGTTTCACATCCGCGTGAGCCCCCAACTGTTGCCCCTGCACCTTACCGTGGTAACAGGAGAGGGCCGCTAACTGCACTCTTAAGGAACTTGCCACAAGACCCTTGTCCACAAATGTCTTGCAAAAATGAAAGAATTGCGAAACCGAGGCTCCCAAAGGTTTCAGCCCCCTCTCCGCACACCAGGCCTCAAAAATGCGCCAAATCCGAATGTACGCCAACGACATAGATCTCCTATGCACCTGCAGCAAGGTAGAAATGACCGCTGTCGAAAAACCCCTGGCCATCAACCTCGCCCTTTCAAGAGCCATGCCGTAAGCGAGAATCAATTCACCTGGGGCATCCGCAACAGGCCCTGCCGCAACAAATCCACTCGCTGCGGCAGACGGCACGGCTTGTCCGCCAGCAGCCGCACCAAATCGGCATACCACGGTCTTCTGGGCCAGTCGGGTGCCACCAGGACCACCAGACCGCGATGACGCTCTATCCGCTGTACCACTCTGCCGATAAGCGCCCAAGGCGGGAACACAAAGAAGACCCGATTCTGGCCACCGCCGGGCTAGCGCGTCGATCCCCTCCGACACGCGTTCCCACCGCCTGCTGAAGAAGCGCTCCACCTTCTCTGACTCGAACGTCGCCATCAGATCCATTAGCGGGAGACCCCAGCGGCGCACCAACAGCAAAAACACCTCCGGGTGTAGAAACCACTCTCCTGGATCCACCCTGCGCCGACTGAGAAAATCAGCCTCGACATTGTCCACGCCTGCCACATGTTGCACCGACAGACCCCTCAGATTTCGCTTGGCCCAAGCTAAAAGCCGGCCAGCCTCTGCCTCTAGCATCGCGCTGCCAGTGCCGCCCTGGCAATTGATGTAGGCCACTGTCGTCGCATTGTCGGACAACACACGCACCGCCTCCTGTCTGAAGGTCTCCTGAAACTCCCGCAGGGCTAAAAACACCGCTCCAATTTCCAACCTGTTGATGGAACATTGCTGCTCTTCCTGAGACCACCGACCCTGAGCAAAGCGGCCGTCACAATGCGCTCCCCAGTCCAGAAGACTGGCATCCGTCATCAGCAGTCTCCAGGATGGAGGCTCTAGCGGCAGCCTCTTTGACAAACTCTCCGGCGCAACCACCACCAAAGGTCCTGACGCACGTCCTGCGGACAAACCAGCTGATGCGACAACGTATCCCGTTGAGGAGACCAACGCCGAAGAAGCGCGCTCTGCAACAGTCGCATATGCGCCCTGGCCCACGGGACCACCTCTATCGTGGCCGCCATCGTCCCGAGCAGTTGAAGATAATGCCATGCCAAGGGCGCCGGTCTGGCCAGAAACCGCTCCACGAGCTCCCGCAACCCCTGAGCTCGGTGGGATGGAAGAAACACTGCGGCCTGTTGCATCTCGAACCTCGCCCCCAAGTACTCCAGGGACTGCGAGGAAACCAGACTGCTCTTCGCAAAGTTGACCACCCAACCCAGGCTCTCCAACATCTGAATCACCCGAGTGGTGGCCGACGCACTCTCATCCCGCGACTTTGCGCGAATCAACCAATCATCGAGGTAGGGATGCACCAGCACCCCCTCTTTGCGAAGCGCCGCCGCTACTACTACCATAATCTTGGTGAAAGTCCGAGGCGCTGTCGCCAGACCGAACGGCAACGCTTGAAACTGAAAATGCCCCATAGGAACCGCAAAGCGCAGGAACCGTTGATGCTCCTGCCTCACCGGGATATGGAGATACGCTTCCGTCAGATCTAGCGAGGTCAGGTATTCCCCCGCCCTGACCGCCGCTATGACCGAACGCAGCGTCTCCATCCGGAAATGTGTGACCCTGAGACACCGATTCACCCTCTAAGTCCAGAATCGGCCGAAAAGTGCCTTCTTTCTTTGGCACCACAAAATAAATGGAGTATCGACCGTACCCGCACTGATCCCTTGGCACGGGCACCACTGCCTTGAGTTGTAACAGCCACTGCAGGGTCTCTGAGACTGCCCGGTACTTCCGCAGGGCTTTGCAAGGGGACTTAACAAAGGAATCTAAGATGGGCCGATGGAGCTCTAATGCATAACCGTCTCGAATGACCTCTAGGACCCACTGGTCCGACGTAATTTGGACCCAGGCAGGGTAAAACTCCCGTAAACGACCTCCGACCGGGATCACCTCCACCTGAGTCCCCCTTATCTCATTGTGACTTAACAGCTGAGGACTGGTAAGGGGCAAAACCTCTACCGGCTCCCTGGAAACCGCGAAACCCCTGGCCCCGCGTTGGAAATCTCCCACGCTGAGATTGGATAAAGCGGGAGGACCGAAACTTATGAAAATCCCTGGGAACCCCCAGGACCCCGCAGAACTCCGTCCCTGCTTAGGCTTATCCTCTGGAAGGCGACCCCCTTTAGACTCAACTAAATCCTTTTCCAACTTTTCCAGATCCTCTCCAAACAAAAGCTTACCCCAAAACGGCAGCTTGCTGAGGCGAGTCTTAGAGGAAGTGTCCGCCGCCCAATTACGCAGCCAGAGGTACCGTCGAGCCGCTACCACCGAGGCCATACTCTTCGCTAAGACGCAGATGAGATCATAATGAATGTCCGACAAATACGCAGAACCGGACTCCAGGCATGCTACATCGTCCAGCCACCCCTCCAGGAGGTCCCCCTGCAAACTCTGAGACCACCGCAAACAGCCTCTCACCACCCACACCCCCGCTATCGAGGCTTGCATCGAGAGAACACAAACATCAAACACCTGCTTCAACAGAGTATCCAACTTCCTGTCCTGGACATCTTTGAGCGCCGCGGCCCCCTCAACCGGGATCGTAGTCTTCTTAGTAACTGCCGAAACCGCTGCATCAACTTTGGGAGAGCGAAAAAGTTCTCTATCCTGATCAGACAACGGGTAAAGCCGAGCCAAGGCCCTGGACCCCTTCAGAGCCGACTCCGGTACGTCCCACTCTTCCTGAATCATACTCCGAAACACTATGAACCGGAAAAACGCGATGGGACGTCCAAACCGCCTGCAGCAATGGATCTTCCAAGGCATCCTCTGCCCCCGCCCCTTCCGAGGGCATATTCAAGGTCTTAAGAGTCTCGGCAATCAAGGCGGGTAGCTCCTCACACCGAAACACCCGGACTACCCTGCTCTGCAGTTCCGAATCAGGCAGCTCGCCCTCCTCCAGTTCTTCTCCCGAGAACTCTTCCATCTCTGTGTCCACGCCTCCCAGGTCTTCCCCAAGGCGCGACCCAGGGCTCTCCCCTCCGGACACTCTACGTCTCTTGGCGGAGGAAAGGCCCCCGACAGCAGGACCTACAGATCCCCTCCGCTTCTGTGCCTGCGCACCTTGGGGAGGAGACACCATTGCAGGCTGCAGCAGAGCAAAAGCCTGCTGCATGAGAGAAAAGAAACCTGGTGGCACCACTGGAGCAGGCCCACTGAGACCCTGCTGCTGAGACGCAGAAGACGGCTCACCCGAAGACAACCCCGGTTGGGGCTCCGCGGGGTCAAGGAGCGGGGGCAAGCCATCTGTCCCTGTAGGCAGAACTGCCTCACGGTCCTGGGAGGACCCCTCCGTCGGCCCTTCCATCACCTGCGCCTCGCGGGAACAAGCCCCACAGACACGGGAGCCCAGAACCGTACTGCGCTTCACACCGCAAACCAGACACCTGAGCTTAGCCGGCATCCCACTGCTAAGCAGCGCAACCTACACTGCACCTCTCCGAGGAAGTGCACTGGGGGAAAGTAGCCCAAAAGGTACTCAGACAAAAAGACCCAAGGCCTCTGCCTGCTGTGGGACTTTTTTTTTTTTTTTTACACTACTAATTGCTTCCCCAAAGGTCTCCTGGCTAGGAAAAAACAACAGCCAGCAAAAACGAGGCTTCTAACCTGCCCAAATCGCCGAAATTAAAAGAAAAACTGAAGTCTCCCAAAACGCGGGTTAGTTTTAAAATGGCCGCCGCCGGCGCGGATTCTTGCGCGGAGACACGCGGCGTGCCAACCTGCCCCAAAAGAGCTAGACTTCCGAAGACAGCCCCTTTAAATAAAAAATGAAATCGCTTGCCGGCCCACTCACTCACCTAAACAGTGCTCCCGGTGAGGAGAGAAGCTGCAGCCCCGCCGGAGCTCAGCCGAACAGCGGCTGCATCTCTGGCGTCTGCCTTGCCCCGAGGCAATGCTGCTTCGTGCAACCGGCTCCTGCCGCTGCAATTCAGCCTTCCACCTGCTCCTCCCCCATAAACTCAGGATCGCGAGCAGGGAAGCAGCCTTCCACCTGCTCCTCGCCCTTATTTATTTATATTCTCTTATATACCGTGCTATTCTGCATCAGTGCGGTTTACATTGAACAAACTGAAATTACATTGAACAGGGCATTATAACTTGGAGATAACTATTTTACAGGGAACATGGGCTATGTAGGGTTAAGTGGCTTGCCCAAGACCACAAGGAGCACCTGTGGGACTAGAAACCCCAGTCCTTCCAGCCCAAGGTTGCTGTCCTCTAGTGGGATTTGAACCCCCGACCTTCCAGCCTGAAGTACCTTGCCCCAACCACTAGGCCACTCCTCCACTCCTTACACTCGTGTTCGGGAGCAGGGAGGCAGAAAATATTCCCAGTGAAAAACTGTGCCACGGGGAAAATAGAGAGGAGGAGGAGGGGGGGGGAGAAGAAACAAGGAGAGAGATGGAGCCACAGAAAGGAGTCTCCAGCTACAGCACTGCCCCTGCAAAATAAAGCAAGAACAACTTAGGCTCTGAAATCAAACCCCCCTAAATTTAAAGGGACCTAGAAAAGGAAATATTTAGCTCTGCTAATTTGTTTAAACTGAGTCCAGTCCTAGGCTCAGAATCTCCTTCAGCTGCTTGGAGACTGAAAGTACTGGATGAAGGGGGCGGTCCTTGCCTACTTATACTGGTGCCAGCAAAGCGATGATGTCTCTCAGTCTCCAAGGCTGCTGGAGGAGATTCTAAACTCTATGGTTCCGGGACTGGACTAGAGGGACGCAAAGGAAAAAGAAAATTTTCTGTGGTGACAGGAATTGCTGCCTGTTGGCTCCGCGGGGAAAAAAAAAAACACTGAAGAGGGAGAGTTGGAAAGGCGGGAAGGCAGCAGCACAGGCGCATTGGGATGCTCCCAAAAGCTTTCCTATGAGACGCTGGGGGGTGTTCCCGCGCGGGCTCCGTCGGTGCCGATACCCATATGTGAAGACTACATTCCTGCTTGTTCCTGGAGATATAATATATCACAGCTTTGTTCTCGATTTTTATGGTGCAGTTCCCTCCCTTTCTTTATCTCTAGGTGTGGTATATAGTACCTGTATAAATAACAGTTAACTACATATATATTGTGAAGACGTTTAGACACCAGTTAAAAACCTGGCTATCTGAACAAGCAGTTCTGTCTTGTAGGCTGGCTTTGCCTGAGGAGGATTTTATGGGTTTTCCTTTTTTTGGTGGTTGATGGGTGGGGTTTTGGAGTAGGGTGAGGCAGGTGATTGGGAAGGGAGATGAGGTGTCATAAATTAGGAAAGGACGATGAAATAAAATATTTTAGGGAGATTTTTCTTTTTAACTGTTGTAACTTGGCTAAGGTAATCAACAGAAATTCGGTGCAGATTAAATAGGGAGAAATAAATAAATACCCTGTTGATACTCGGCTTTTCAGTTTGTTTTGTGATGCCTGAACTTGTTCCGATAACGTGCATGATTCCAGATCCAGCTTCTTGCGGAGATTAGAAATCACCTACAATAAAAAGACTTTTCACTTCTATGACAGGACAATTTCTAGCCTTAGAAAATACAAGTGCAATACCCTTGTACATGCTGCAGTTTCTTTTTTTCCCATTTCAGAGTTTAAGTTTTCAAATCACTACAATCCAACAATGCAATAACAAATCACAACTTACAAAACAATGCACTTTAAAATACCCACTCTACTTCTTCTCCTCCCCCTCTGCCCCTTCTTCATCCTCATGCCCTTTTCTCCATCCTTGCTAGTTCCTATCAGTTTATATCCTTTTACTGCCCCCCTTCTGCTCCCCCAGCCACTTCCACACCCCTTCCCACTGTTGTTCAATGGCTTCCCCCTACCCCTTTTGATACCCGTCAATTTATGTATCAAATACAGGTTAGCCAATTGTTTAGCATATCATGCTAAACATGGCAGCATGGGTCTGTTCCAGTATGCTGTAATTTCACACCGGGCAACTACAATACAATTCTGAACCACTCCCTGTAATTTTGTCAGCATTGTGGCCTCCTGCTGATGGAGTAAAAATATAGCAGGAAGCCGCTGCAGCAGATAACCCATGATTTCTGCAATAATCTCAATAACCGCACCCAGTATTTCTGAACCACTTGACATTCCCACCACATGTACAACAAAGTACCCCCTCCCAACACTGTCTCCAATAGTTATTCGACAGCATCATTCTCACCTTACACATCTCCTCTCTGACGTCCAATGCCACTGAAAGAGCAATTTATATCCATTTTCTTGTAAGGAAGTGGCCACAGACAACGTTGCAATACCGTAGGGACAACAACATCCCAATCCTCCACTTCTTAAGTCACTGCCAAGTCTCACTCCCATTTAATCATATAATCCAGTTTCTCGGGTCCCTGCATAGTCAACCCCTGATAAATCCGTGACAGAATCCCTTTCCATCCCAGAGCCCCCAAGCAAGTAACTTCGAACCAGCCCCTCTCTTTCCATAAGTTTTGCCATACCTCTCGCCATCGTAAAAAAGCACATACTTGGAGATAACTGTAGAGGTCCCACACCATCAGACGATAGGAGTCCCGTATTCCCTCAAAATCACACACTCCCCCATGAGACCTGACCGTGGCCCCATTCTGACCACTGATGGAACACTGCTATTCCCGGATCTTCTACCACCCCAAAATATTAAAGACATCGTCTGTGAACACTGCCTACCCCCCCCCCCCCCACACCAATGATTCCCGTCGATACTGCTGCCATATAGACAGAATGCGACAAAGGGATTAATCCCCCACCCCTGTCCATCCCATCAGACCAAGCGCTCCAGGGCAAACATTCTAGCCCCGATACAAAAAAATACTTTAAACACCCATATTTTAATAAATAGTTTCTGCAGTTTGATTACGCTGGCTATTGCTCATGCTGCCATTCTAAGACTAGAACCTGACTCTCTCTCTCCTGCTATAGGCCAAATGACAAGTACTGTCTTGCAGACTTTAATCACTTCCTCAGTGTTTTTCTATACCTCTACAGCATCTGCAGGTCTAACAGCATGAAGAATGAATTTGACGATCACAGGCAAATCCTCAAGCTCCACAGCAGATAATGTGGCCATGACTGACTGACGCACCTACAAGAGAGACAAGAATATTATTCATTTACATAAAGATTTTTTTGTTTTTTCTTTGGTTTTGTTTTTTTAATTTAAAGGCTTTCATTATACTGCTCGAGGGCAAATCAAGGCGGTTTACAAGCGAAAAGCTGCAGGGATGACAGAACAGCACAAAGAAAAGAACAAAATCATTAGCAAAGAGAAATGGGATCAGAAGAGGGGCTTGCAGGAGATATGGCAGAATATATTGCAGGAGGTGTCATTTACTGTATCAAGCCCAGTGGCCTCGTGGAAGGCTAACTGAAAAAAACAGGTCTTAACTGTTTTCTTGAAATTGTATAAGAGGTCTCCAGTCAGATGTAGAATGGCAGAGAGTTCCAAAGTGAGAGGCCTAAGTAGGAACAAGCTGAGGAAAGAGTAGTTACTCACCTGTAACAGGTGTTCTCCAGGAGCAGCAGGAATCAGTCCTCACATATGGATGACGTCGGCGCCGACGGAGCCCTCGCGGAGCAATTTCCCAAGCTTTCAAAGAAAGCCTTTGGGAATTGCAGCGCGCATGCGCGGTCCCCTTCCCGCCCAAGGGTGCCATCTTGCTCAGTCAGATGACATAGCTAAAAGACAGCAAAACAATTAGCAAAAACGAAATGATAGGACTGCAACTCCAAGGGGAGGAGGGAGGGTTGTGAGGACTGATTCCTGCTGCTCCTGGAGAACACCTGTTACAGGTGAGTAACTACTCTTTCTCCAGGACCAAGCAACATGAAATACCCAGATGAGGGCAAATGGGAGAAAGGAAGGGAGCAGGAGAGAGTGTAAGAGGAAATATGAAAAAAGATAAGGCAAAGTGTCAATAAGCAGAGCAGGACGGGTTAGGATTAGAATTTTGTAATCAGTGTGTGCAGTAACAGGGAGCCAGTGTTGAGAGATGAAAAGGGCTGAAACATAGTCAAAGTGCCAAGCACTTAACAATTTAACAGCAGTAAACTGGATCAGCTGGAGGTATTTAAGCACAGAAAGGGTATTATAGTAGTCAATCCAAGAAATGACCAGTGCTAAGATCAGGAAGAAAATGTGAGCAGAAGAGAGAACATTTGACAATCCTGATATGACAAAGGTCAAAGGAGGAGTGAATCACAGCAACAAGCAGGGCTTAAAGGAGTCAGGTCAAAGATAGTTTCTAAGATACGAACAGATTCTTGGAAAGCCAAATGAGTATTGTCAATCTGAAAGGCAGCAAAAGGAAAAAGCATGGGCAGGGGAAGTGAATGCATTCTCATTTCTAAATGTGAAGTAGGATATGGTTCAACCACTTGGTAACTTCATGAAGGCAGTCTTGAAAGTATAAACGTCAGGTGACAAAAGCTTAAGAGGAAAGAGAAGTTGAATATAGTCTGCATGGGCTACAGCCTGCAGATTGAATTAAGAGGAACAGAGAGGATAAGATGATGTTAACCACTATTACTACTAATCATTTGCATGGCATTACAAGGCGTACACAACGCTGTACAAAGACATGTAAGAGATGGCCCCTGCTCATCAGAACTTACAGTCTAGACAAGACAGACAACACAACAGCTGGGGACTAGGATATGTCTAGGGGTGGTAAGGAAACACATAGCTGGCGAGCAGGAGACTAAGCGGATCAGGATCCAAAAGCAGCCTTGAAGAGGTGAGTTTTTAGCCTGGATTTGAAAAGGGCCAGAGATGAAGCCTGATGTACCAGCTTGGGTAGTTTATTCCAAGCATAAGAAGCAGCAAGGTGGAAAGATTGAAGTCCAGAGTTTGCTTCTATCTGTGCCCGTCTCTTCCACTGCTATCTGCCAGAACAATGGAGTTTCCGAGGAAGGGTGAAAACTAAGGAAAGGTAGTGATGAGCAGTAGTAATAGAGAACCATGTGGAATACTACAAGATAGCCGAGTGGTGATGACCGAACAGAGCCCGAGGAGATTTGGAAAGATAGCTGAGAGAGATAAGAACCAATAAATCATCATAGGGCATGGCCCTATTCACTCAAGCAATGAATCAGAAGAGAGTGAAAACCCAGGAGCTGGGTCGTCAGGAGTCATTATTAACTCGCAGGCATAGATTGCACTGTATTTTAATTAACCAAGTCAAAACAGGTCCAGTGAAACAAGCGAAATAGAATTGCATTGGTCAAAGGATATGCAGATTTTATTGCCATGCTGTGATCTATGTGGAAGCCAGTTTATCTAGGGTGCAATACCAGGGTTTTATCAAGGAAATGAGTAAACTGACTGAGAACAAGCTTCTCAAAAATCTTAGAAAGAAAAGGCAGGTTTTTTATTTTTTCTATTTTCTTTATTTTTTTGTTTTTGTTTTAATTTTTTGCGGAGCGTAGCTGCATACTCCTGCTATCTAAAGAAAACCCCCATTACAGGTAAGCAACAACACTTTTTCCAGAGACCCATAGGGGGATGCAGGCACATTGTAATGCTGAATACAAAGCTAAGGGCCGCCTCCAGGTTGGGTTTAATAGGGCGATCTGGTGTTCACACTGGATAGAAAATCAAAGTAATCATGGAGCAAACGGGTTGTGAAAAACAGCTTGCTCAAAGGAGATGTCCTGAGATGAGGAGGAATCAGTGCTGTAATGCTTGGTGAAAATGTGAATGGATAGCTATGTGGCCGCTTTGCAGATGTCCTGCACAGAGACGAAAGCCAAACCGGCAAGGAAGGCCACCAGTAGTCTATAGGAACCAATGCACCCAGGGGGCAGCTCCTGAGCCTGGCTGTAGCAAAATGAGGTGCAGTCTACTATCCAGGAGGAGATCGTCTGCTTGGGTGCCAATTGCCCCGGGTTGTTCGGATTAAAAATGGCGAAAAGTTGAGAGAAGGAGTATATGCTTTCTGTCGCTCATAAGTAGTACAAAAGAACTCTCTTGCAGTCCAGAGTACAAAGGGCTTTTTCTGGCCCAGAGAAGGCAACTAACAGAACAGTGACTTCTTCCTTACCAAATCCAAGGGCCTTTATGTGATCCTCATCCTTCTTGACCTTTCTGCTGCCTTTGACACTGCTGACACCACTTTCTCAATACCCTGTCTTTGCTTGGATTTAGGGGCTCTGTTCTGTCTTGGTTTTCTTCTTATCTCTCCCAGCACATGTTTAGTGTATGCTCTGGTAGATTCTCCTCTACTGACATCCTGCTCTCAGTCGGTGTACCTCAGGACACTGTCTTGGGACCTCTACTTTTCTCTCTCTACACCAAGTCCCTTGGTGCATTTATTTCCTCCCATGGTTTTCAGTACCATCTTTATGCTGAAGACTCTTTGATCTACCTCTCTATACCTGAAATCTCTCCAGGAATCCTGTCCCAGATCTCTGCCTGCCTATCTCACATTGCTGCTCAAAACTCACCTGTTCTGCTTAGCTTTCAATCTCCCTGCTGATTCCCCTTGATTAGCCCTGAATTTAGACCTCGGAATTTATTAGGTCCTTGTGTGTCCTCTACCACCTTTGCCTTCTATCTCTTTTCTTTAATCAAATGGTGTTCCTTTCTGACTTTTAATTATTGGTTTTCATTGTAAACCGCCCTGCTGTTCCCACTAAAGAGTAGTTACTCACCTGTAACAGGTGTTCTCCAGGAGCAGCAGGAATCAGTCCTCACATATGGGTGACATCGACGTCGATGGAGCTCTTGCGGAGCATTTCCCCAGCTTTCCAAGAAAGCCTTTGGGAATGCAGGCATGCATGCGCGGTTCCCTTCCGCCTAAAGGTGCCATCTTGCTCAGTCAAATGACATAGCTAAAAACAGCACACAAAAATGTAAAAAGAAACTATGTACAACTGCAACTCCCAGGGGAGGAGGGAGGGTTTTGAGGACTGATTCCTGCTGCTCCTGGAGAACACCTGTTACAGGTGAGTAACTACTCTTTCTCCAGGACCAAGCAGGAAGTCAGTCCTCACATATGGGTGACTCCCTAGCTATGGGCTACCAAGGAACCCAGGCTGAACAAGAGAACTCCCTCTAGTCCCAGCATCAAAGAAAGGCTTTTCACTGACAGAACCTCCACCGGTAGCCCAACGGAGGGCTGGAGGCCAGGAGTTGCCTAAACCTCAAAGACATTCCGGAGTACTGCCTGGCCAAAAGCACTGTCCCTAATGGACTCCCATTCCAGACAGCAATGGGCCGCAAACGTCTGGCTTGAGGACCAAGTTGCAGCCCTGCAGATGTCCACCAACGGTACAGAGCAGAGGTGAGCCGCTGAGGCAGCCATTGCCTTGACATGATGGGCCATGACCCGACCCTGCAAAGGAAGGTCAGCCGCCCTGTAAGCCCAGGTGATACAGTCAGCTACCCAGGTGGACAAGGTACGCTTGGACATAGCTAACCCCAAATTATTAGGGTCAAAAGAGATGAAGAGCTGAGTAGCCCTTCTATGCCCCTGCGAACGGTCAAGGTAGAAGGATAAGGCCCTCCTACAGTCCAGGGTATGCAGAACTGCTTCAGCCTGGCTTGCATGAGGCCTAGGGAAGAATGTTGGAAGAACCACCTCTTGGTTAAGGTGGAAGGAGGAGACAACTTGTGGGAGGAACTTTGGATGAGTCCTAAGGACTACCCCGTTCCTATAGAAGCGGGTGTAAGGCCTGTCACAGACTAGAGCCTGAAGCTCACTCACTCGGCTGGCCGAGGTGAGGGCTTATCAAGAAGAGTGTCTTCCAGGACAGGAAGCGTAGAGGGCAAGTAGCCATCGGCTCAAAAGGTGGGCGAGTCAGTTGCTGCAAGACCACATTCAACTCCCACTCAGGAGCAGGAGGACGGATTGGAGGCTTGAGCAAAAGCAAGCCTCTGAGAAAGCGGGACACCAAAAGGGTGAACCGACAGAGAATGTCCTTCCACCAGTGAGTGGTGAGCTGCTAGGGCTGAGAGGTGGACCCGAACAGAATTGGACTTAAGTCCCTGATTTGATAAGTGCAGTAAGTACTGAAGCACTACTGGTACAGCACAGGAGAAAGGATCCTCTGTACGCAGCTGACACCACACAGAAAACCTTTTCCATTTGAAAGCATAGGTTTTCCTAGTGGACTGTTTCCTAGAGGCTAGGACAACCTCCTCAACTTCCTGAGGTAGGCCCCAGGGAGCCAAAACTACCCTTGCAGCCTCCAAGCCATCAAATTGAGAGCTTTGAGATTGGGGTGCAGAAGGGAACCCTGATCCTGAGAGAGAAGGTCGGGTTGTAACCCCAAAGGCAGTGGAGGATCCACGGCCAGCTGAAGCAGAAGTGGGAACCAAAGCTGTCTCAGCCACCTGGGAGCTACGAGCAGGACCGAGGCCTTCTCCTGAAGAATCTTGAACAAGGTCCGGGCCACCAAGGGCGTGGGAGGAAACGCATACAGGAGGCCCTGAGACCATGGAATCAGAAAAGCATCTACTGCTATCCGCAGAGGATGCGGTTGCCTGGAGCAGACCTTTGGCAGCTGATTGTTCAGTGGACTGGCAAACAGATCTATGGATGGAAGTCCCCATTTCAGGAAAATCTTCGGAACTACCAAAGGATGGAGCTGCCACTCGTGGGGCTGTAGAAGCCTGCTCAACCTGTCGGCCAAGTAGTTTGCCTGGCCAGGGAGATACACAGCCTTGAGGAGCATGTTGTGCCTGAGAGCAAACCAGCAAAGGTCCTGTGCCTCCTGACAAAGGAGCCTGGACCCAGTTCTACCCTGCTTGTTCACATAGAACATGGCTACCTGGTTGTCCGTTTGAACTAGGACAGACTGATGAGCTAGGGTTGGAGAGCAAGTATTGAGGGCTAATCGAATAGCCATGACTTCCAAGAGATTTATTTACTATGAGGCTTCCCAGGGAGACCATAGGCCCTGGGTGCACTTGCCTAGACAATGGGCTCCCCAGCCCTGTAGGGAGGCATCCGTGGTCAACACCACTGTGAACCCAGGAATCTGAAAAGGCACCCCTTGCAGCAGATTGGGTGGGTGCAGCCACTAGCCGAGGGAGTTCAGAAATCGTCTGGACACCCTTATCCTGTCTCTGAGGCTGCCTGTGGCCTGTGACCACTGAGTCCGAAGGCACCACTGTGCAGGCCTCATATGGAGCCTGGCATTGGGGGTCACATGTACTGTCGAAGCCATGTGGCCAAGAAGCCTCAGGCAGAGTCTGGCGGAGACCAGTGACCTGCTGAGAAACTGGCTTGCCAAGTTTATCAGTCCTTGGGCTCTGTCTTCTGGCAAGAATGCCTTTGCCAGCAGAGAGTCCAACCTTGCCCCTATGAACTCCAAGTTCTGGGAGGGGAGCAAAGTGGACTTTGCGAAGTTTATTACAAACCCCAGGCTTTGAAGAAGAGCAATAGTTCTGAGGGTGGCTTGTCTGGCCTCCAGGCATGTCTGACCCCTGATGAGCCAGTCATCCAGATAGGGGAAGACAAAGATTCCCTGATTTCTCAGGTAGGCTGCCACCACCGCCAGGCATTTGGTAAAGACCCTGGGAGCGGAGGTCAGGCCAAAAGGCAGAACTCTGTACTGATAATGGTTTCCTCCCACAATGAACCTGAGGTACTTTCTGTGGTCTGGATGAATGAGGATGTGAGTGTACGCATCCTTTAGACCTAAGGAGCATAGCCAATCTCCCTGCTGGAAGTAGGGCAGAAGTGTTCCAAGAGTAAGCATCTTGAACTTTTCCTTCTCTAGGAATTTGTTGAGATTTCTGAGGTCTAGAATAGGCCGAAGGCCACCGGTTCTTTTGGGTACAAGGAAATACCTGGAGTAGAACCCTTGACCTTGTAAGTGTGGAGGCACAGGCTCCACTGCCCTGTCCACCAACAGACCTTGGAGCTCGTGAAGGAGAAGATCTGTGTGCAGGGGAGGCCTTGGAGGTTCCCCCGGAAAGTGTGGAGGAGGCAGCTGTTGGAAGTGTAGCAGATAGCCCTTGTGGACTATGCTTAACACCCAGCTGTCTCCAGTGATGAGTGGCCACTGGTGGGCAAACAGGGTGAGGCGACCTCCTGTGCAGGGTTGGGAGAGCAGGGACAGAGAGGCTATGCCTAAGGAGTCAAAAAACCCCACCCTGCTGAGTGGGAGCAGGGGCCGGAGGCTTGGGAGTCCTCTGCCTATGGGGCCCATTACCCTGCTCCTTGGCTTGCTGACCCTGAGGGGCAGCTTCTGCGGCCTGGTACTGTGGGTACTGTTTGTAGGCAGTGCCCTTCCTCAGGTAAAAGGGCTTTTTACCCGAGCCCTTCTTATTGTGAGAAGGGGCAGAAGTCTTTCTAGACAACCTTGTCCTCGTGAGGTGCTCGGTTTCGAGCTGTGCGGCCTTCTCGCTCATGGGCTTGCCAAAAAGGTTTTCACCTCAGCAAGGGACATCGACCAACTTGTCCTGAACCCATGGCTCGAGGTCCGATGACTGCAGCCATGCCTGGCGTCGAGCCGCGATGCCGGCTGCAGCAACACGGGCCGAAGCCTCGAACCATCGTAGGCAGCGCAGGACATAAACTTGGAGCATTCCCGGACCCCCGAGGACAAAGATTTGAACCTCTGCAAGGGTTCCCCGGAGAGACCAGCAGAGAACCCGGCCAGCTCCTTGGCCAGGTCTCGCAAGTACATGCCCATGTACAGCTGGGTAAGACTGGACATGGCAAGCAAGCATCGAGCCCTGGAAGCACTTTCTACCAAAACCATCGAGGTTCCGGGCCTCACTGCAAGGGGGCACCGCGGAGTGCATCTTCTGACTTTTCAGGCAATGCATGGTCGATTCCACCACCATGGAATGGTGTGGTAGCTGAGCCTTTTGAAAGCCAGGGCTCTTTCGGAGTCGATAGATAGAATCGACCCACTTGCTTAGAACCGGCGCCAAGGCCGGTGCCTCCCACATCCGGAAGAGCCGCCGTTCCAGCATCGGAGGAACCGGAACAGTAAAGGCCTCCTTCGGAGGAGTGTCATACTGTAGGGCCTCGAGCTCCTCGGCTCGAGGCTCCTCCTCGGGATCCGCAGGGATACACAATGCAGTGGCCATATCCCAGACAAACTCCGAGAACCGGGTATCCTCCCGGAGGGGATCTACTCCGGGGTTCAGACTGCGGTGAGTCCGATGGGACGCACCGAGTCCTGAAGGTGTCTGGGGACGACTCATCCTCTGTCTCCCAGGCGGACTTGTCCGATGAGGAATCGGGGTCCGACCTCGCGGGGCCTGTGAGCACCCGCCCCGACGCCGAAGGCACTGGCGTCGACACCCTCAGTCCCGAATGGAGGTCGAGGGAGACCGCGACTGAGGTCGACCTCGAGCCTTTATGGTCTCGAGTACCGGCTCGGTCTCCGGGGTCAACTTTGATGTCGATATCCCGGTGGTCAGGGCAGATGCGCCGGACAGGCTGGACATCAGTGCCCGCTGCTGTTCCATGAAGGCAGACAGTCTGCTCTCCAAGGCTGTCAGCCTGAGACCCAGCTCAGGAGACTCAACAGCCCCCGACTCGGGCCCCGGTCTGCTCTCTGGGAGGAGAGTCCACGAGGACTACAGGACTTACGTGTCCAGCAGACTCCGGCTCCACTCGAGGTACTTTGGGAGGCTTCTCCTGGTTCCACGGGCCCGGGGCGACGGTCGAGGGTCTGAGACCTAGCTCTCGAGGAGCCAGGGACCTCTTCCGACGACACCCTCGCGAGCCGCTTCTTCCTCTTTCGTTCCCGTTCGGGGGACCCCCTGTCCGAGGAGCGCCGATGGTGCTCGGGATCCGATTCCCGAGATGTCGAGACCTCAGACGAGGTCCGGGCCCGGCCAGAGGCCGAGTCAGAGAAAAGCCTTTCCTTTTGGTGCTGACAACTTTGAAGCGCCTTGGAAGACATTTTTCCACATGGTCTACAGATCTTAGGATCGTGGTCGGGACCGAGGCACCAAAGGCAGCAGTCATGTGTGTCGGTGAGAGACATTAGCTTCTTGCACCGATCACACTTTTTGAACCCACTGGAAGCCATCGGGGAAAAAAGAGTCCCCGTGAGGTCAAAGGACCAGCCTTCCAGGGAAAAGGAAAAAGAAAAAAAAAAGGGCGCGAACGCCAGCCACGAAGGGCAAAAACCGAAAAAAGAAGATCGGGCTCGATACCAGTTTACCGAACCCGGCGGGAGGGGAACCGGCGTTGAACCGGAGAAAAAATAGTGAATGGATCGCGAAGAAATCTAACTATTTTCCGGGAGGACTATGACACACGTCCGGTGGGCTTCACGGAAAAAGAGAGACTCAGCAAGATGGCACCTTTAGGCAAGAAGGGAACTGCGCATGCGTGCCTGCATTCCCAAAGGCTTTCTTGGAAAGCTGGGGAAATGCTCCGCAAGGGCTCCATCGACGTCGATGTCACCCATATGTGAGGACTGACTTCCTGCTTGGTCCTGGAGAAAGGTGGTATATCAAGTTTTAATAAAATGAAATGAAATGGATATTTCACTGCTGTCTGAAATTGAACACAGCCAACTGAGTTCCTTATCTTTCCCCCTAAACCCACCTCCCCCCTTCCTCCCTTCTCTATTTCTGTGGATGACACTACACTCCTCCCTGTTTCCTCAGCTTGCAACCTTGAGGTCATCTTTGAATCTACTCTCTCTTTCTGTGGGCACATTGTTTATTGTAAATTTGATTACTCGCCTTTAGCTGAATGCATCAAAGCAGTTTACAAAAAATAAAGCCCTCATACAATAAAAACTCAAATTTCTACAAAACTATAATCCAACACAAAAAAAACCAACACAAACACAAGCAGTGTCCACAAGGAAAGTTCCCCACGGTTTGCCCTACTAGACCCATACATCATGTAAAAAAGATATGTCTTGAGTTGCTTCTTTAAGGTTTTCAAGGATTCTGCCTCCTGAATATACAACAAAATGGAATTCCATAACGAAGGAGCATCTAACCATACAGATGAGACTGCCAGGAGCACCAAATGACCCTGGGTTTGTGACTTAATAGCCCTAAACGGCACATAAGGTACCAACAAATGCCAAATAACTAGGACAACCTAGATAATATGCCTTAAAGGCAAGCCAGAGGGTCTTAAATTTAATCTGATAAAATATTGACAGTCAACAGATGGCTAAAACCTGCCCCTTCTTTCTCTATAACATCAGCAAAATTCATCCCTTCCTTTCTATTCACACTACAAAGACTCTTATCCATTCCCTAGTCACCTTCTGCCTTGATTATTGTAACTTGCTCCTCGCTGGTCTCGCTCTGAATCGTCTCTCTCCCCTTCAATCTGTTCAAAACAGCTGCATGGCTTATCTTCCGCCAGTGTCGCTATGTTCATATAACTCCTCTTTTCAAGTCACTTCACTGGCTCCATATCAGTTTCCACATCCAGTTCAAACTTCTCCTACTGACCTCCAAGTGCATTCATTCGATAATTTCTCTATAACATCAGCAAAATTTGTCCCTTCCTTTCCACTCATACTACTAAGACCCTTATCCACTCACTAGTCACCTCTTGCCTTGACTATTGTAACCTGCTCCTCGCTGGTCTCCCTCTGAATCGTCTCTCTCCCTTTCAGTCTGTTCAAAACTCAGCTGCATGGCTTATCATCTGCCAGTGTCACTATGCTCATGTAACCCCTCTTTGCAAGTCACTTCACTGGCTCCCTATCAGTTTCCACATCCAGTTCATACTTCTCCTACTGACCTCCAAGGGCATTCATTCTATGGCTCCTCAATACCTTTCCTCTCTTACCTCACGCTACACCCCTTCTTGGGAACTCCACACCTCTGGCAGATCCTTTTTATCTGTGCCCTTCTCTGCCACAGCCAACTCCAGACTTCGTTCATTCCATCTTGCTGTTTCATATGCCTAGAACAAGCTACCTGAGTCTGTGCATTGGATTCCTTCTCTAGCCCTATTCAAATCCAGGCTAAAACCCCAGTTCTTTGAAACCACTTTTGGATCAGAGTAGTTACTCACCTGTAACAGGTGTTCTCCAGGAGCAGCAGGAATCAGTCCTCACATATGGGTGACGTTGGCGCCGATGGAGCCCCCGTGCGGAGCATTTCCCCTGCTTTCTAAAAAAGCCTTTGGAAATACACCCATGAATACGCGGTCCCCTTCCTGCCCAAAGGTGCCATTTTGCTCAGTCAGATGACATAGCTAAAAGACAGCACAGAAAACAAAATGAACTATGTACAACTGCAACTCCCAGGGGAGGAGGGAGGGTTGTGAGGACTGATTCCTGCTGCTCCTGGAGAACACCTGTTACAGGTGACTCCCTAGCTCTGGGCTACCAGGAACCCAGGCTGAAAAAGAAAACTCCCTCTGTGAAGCCGTAGCATGAAGGAAAGAATTTCACTGAGACCAGAACCCCTCGGTAGCCCAACAAGAGGGCAGGAGTTGCCTAAACCTCAAAGAGATTCCGGAGTACTGCCTGACCAAAAGCACTGTCCCTACGGGACTCCCTCTCCAGGCAGTAATGGGCTGCAAAAGTCTGGCTTGAGGACCAAGTTGCAGCCCTACAGATGTCTGCCAACGGTACAGAGTGGAGATGAGCTACTGATGCAGCCATGGCCCGGACATGGTGGGCTGTAACTCGACCCCGCAAGGGAAGGTCTGCCACCCTGTAAGCCCAGGTGATACAGTCCCCCACCCATATGGACAAGGTACGCTTGGAGACCGGAACCCCCAAGTTGTTCGGGTCAAAGGAGACAAAGAGCTGAGTAGCCCTTCTATGACCCTTAGTACGCTCTAGGTTGAAAGACAAGGCCCTTCTACAGTCCAGGGTGTGGAGCACTTCTTCAGCCCTGCTGGCATGGGGCCTAGGGAAGAATGTTGGAAGAACCACCTCCTGCTTGAAGTGGAAGGAGGAGACCACCTTCGGTAGGAACTTAGGATGAGTCCTAAGGACCACTCTGTTCTTATAGAAACGGGTGTATGGCCTGTCACAGACCAGGGCCTGAAGTTCACTCACTCGCCTGGCCGAAGTCAGTGCCACTAGGAAGAGAGTCTTCCAAGAAAGGAAGCGAAACGGGCACGTAGCCATCGGCTCAAAGGGTGGGCGAGTAAGATGTTGCAAAACCACATTCAACTCCCACTCAGGGGCAGGTGGACGGAGAGGTGGCTTTAGCAAGAGCAAGCCTCTGAGGAACCTGGCCAACAGGGGGTGAACCGACAAAGAGTGCCCCTCCACCATTGAGTGGTGGGCTGCTAGAGCAGAGAGGTGTACCCTAACCAAATTGGACTTCAGACCCTGATTAGACAAGTGCAGCAGGTACTGAAGCACCACTGGAACAGGACAGGAGAAGGGGTTTTCCTGGCGCTGATCACACCACAGGGAGAACCACCTCCATTTCAGGGCATAGCTCTTACGGGTGGATTGCTTCCTTGAAGCTAAAACAACCTCCTCGACTTCCTGAGGCAAGCCCCAGGGAGCCAGCACTACCCTTGCAGCCTCCAGGCCATCAAATTGAGAGCTTTGAGATTGGGGTGCAGAAGGGATCCCTGAGAAAGAAGATTGGGTTGAAACCCCAGAGGAAGAGGGGTGTCCACCGCCAGCTGTAACAAGAGGGGGAACCAGGGTTGCCTTGGCCATCTGGGGGCCACCAGGATGACCGAGGCCCTGTCCCTTAGAATCTTGAACAAGGCTCGAGCCACCAGGGGCGTGGGAGGGAACGCATACAGTAGGCCCTGGGACCATGAGATCAGGAAGGCATCTGCCGCCAATCTTTTGGGATGCGGTTGCCTGGAGCAGAACTGGACTCGATGTAAATACTCTATTGTAACTTGATGTCAATATTTAAAAGAAATTTCTACAAGGTAACTTAATGTATATTGCCAGTCGATCTTCTTCATATAAAAGCATAGAAACTCTCTTCAATTTTTTAACGGTAGTCTCAGAACCAGAGGACACTCTGCACCTCACGCTTTGTGGAAAAGGAGTATTGCCTCATTCACATCAACGACTACCAGGAGACCAATTCTCCTTTCATTTTATCATTTTTTAATATTTATGTGATAGATGGTGCCAGCAAATAAATATATACCACCAAAATTCCTCTGCCTTGTGAAATTTGTTTAAAATGGAATATAATAGGCTTATCTTAATTTAGTGGACAAATTCGTGTTCCACGCCAAACAGATAGTCATTTCTCAGACAAATAATTGTTTCTCTACGCCTTCCCAGGGCGCCGTATTAGCGTTTCTCTCCCTCTTGGAGGTTCTTCAGGAGAATCTGTAAGACAAGTTAGAATGGCATTGCAAACTTTCATGTATTTGTTTAGCCCGCTTGTATTAATGACTCGTGTGAAAATTGAATAAGAAACTGGAGAAAATTCATCTTATGAAGGACCCCTTTCAGTTAAAAACAACTGGAATTACAAAAATATAAAAATATATCGTCAAAATAGGGAGTACTCACTGTGAAATGCTGCCCACGTCTCTCAAAGTGTTTTCATGACAGAAAAAACGCCGCGCATGCGGTCTTACCATAACAGCTGACTTTTATCGAGAGTCTTGTGAAATAGATTATCTGCACACCTGCCATTCTATTGATGCATTGAGCCCTCGTGGTTTCACTGTGTTAACCAGGAAAATCCATCGCTGTTCTTCATAAAGCAGTGTTTCATCTATAGTTTTACCACGTTTAGGAACTAAAATCTGATCTATGCAGAAACAACGTAACTGGTCAAATGTGTGATGAAACTCTTCACAGTGTTGAACCATGGGGGCAGACATATTCTTACATCGCAGACGGCTATGATGTTCTTGTAGCCGAACTCTAAAGGATCGTATAGTCTTTCCTATGTATAATAACCCGCAGGGGCAATGAATGGCATATATCACTGCTTCTGAGTTACACGACGTGACATGTCTTAAAAAATAGGTTTTCCCAAAATATTGGAATTCAGTTAGCTCATCTGTCACATAACATATGTTACAGCCATCACATT
Organism: Ichthyophis bannanicus; assembly: GCA_033557465.1. Classification (NCBI taxonomy): domain Eukaryota; kingdom Metazoa; phylum Chordata; class Amphibia; order Gymnophiona; family Ichthyophiidae; genus Ichthyophis; species Ichthyophis bannanicus. Next base: position 24,691,678 of record CM066046.1, on the reverse strand, counting down.
TTCTATGGCCTGGTGCTTCCTGTGAAGGTTTTACTATATTGTGAGAACGGAGAATGGTAGGACTAAGTTGTTGTTGCAAATTACTATTTCTCTGCCAGACACATCTCACTCGTTTGTCTTCTAATCCAGGAACAGTTTGAAGTATAGGACTATGTTTTTTGACAATATTTTGAATTTTATAGCTCAATGGTGAGTATTTGGTTATAAAATTAATATTGTCTTGATTGACCTCTGGACGGGAGGGTGAAAAAAGCCAGGAACGATCATTATACAAGGCTCGTGTATATGCCTGTTTAGAAACACGTTCAGGATATCCTCGATCCACAAAAGCTTGTAACAGATGTTTTGATTTGTTTTTAAAATCTGTTACCTCGGAACAGTTTCGACGGTAACGAAGAAACAGAGTATGGTAAGCTATTTTTCAACCTTGTCGGATGACCACTCGTATAGTGTAACAGTGTGTTACGAGCAATTGGTTTTCTATAGACTGTCGTCTTCCATCCATGTAATCCTCTACTTATTTCTACATCCAAGAAAACTATAGTGTTCTGCTGTATCGTAGATGTGAATTGAATTACTGTATTACATACATTAAGCCAATTGATGAATTCCACTGCCTTATCCTGAGGTCCCTTCCACAATAGGAAAATATCATCAATAAACCTCAGCCACAACTGGATATGATGAGCATATGGAGATGTTGGTAACCAACTACTTTCAAAATTGCTCATAAAAAGATTAGCAATCGATGGGGCACAAGATGCACCCATGGCTATACCTATATTCTGTTGGTACAGCACATTGTTGAACTGAAAAAAATTTTTTGTGTGATGGTAATTTGTGCCAGCTCCGTAAGAAATGCTACTTGGGAATGTGAAAGGTCCCCTCTGTTATTCAATACTGTGGTAACTGTCATGATCGCTGAATGTTGGGGGATACTGGTGTATAGCGACGTGATATCAAGAGTTATCAACAATATTTGTTCATCCAGAGCAAGCTGATCATGTTGTGCTAGTCTTTGTAGGAAGTGAGATGTATCCCGAATATATGATGGAATTTCTATAAGTAGGGGTCTTAAAAAAGAATCTAAATACAGTGAAAGTGGTTCTAAAACCGAACCCCTAGTAGACACTATGGGCCTTCCTGGCGGTTTATCTAGCCGTTTATGTATTTTCGGAACTATGTAAAAATTAGAAATGGCAGGGGCTTTAATGTTTAGAAACATCATTTCTTTTTTCGTGATCACTTTATTATGATATGCCACTTTAGTGCTCTCTGATATCAATTGCTGTAACGATGCTGTAGGATCCTTTGTTAATTTTTCATAAGTCAAACTGTCTGACGATAAATTTTTATATTTTTGTAATTCCAGTTGTTTTTAACTGAAAGGGGTCCTTCATAAGATGAATTTTCTCCAGTTTCTTATTCAATTTTCACACGAGTCATTAATACAAGCGGGCTAAACAAATACATGAAAGTTTGCAATGCCATTCTAACTTGTCTTACAGATTCTCCTGAAGAACCTCCAAGAGGGAGAGAAACGCTAATACGGCGCCCTGGGAAGGCGTAGAGAAACAATTATTTGTCTGAGAAATGACTGTTTGGCGTGGAACACGAATTTGTCCACTAAATTAAGATAAGCCTATTATATTCCATTTTAAACAAATTTCACAAGGCAGAGGAATTTTGGTGGTATATATTTATTTGCTGGCACCATCTATCACATAAATATTAAAAAATGATAAAATGAAAGGAGAATTGGTCTCCTGGTAGTCGTTGATGTGAATGAGGCAATACTCCTTTTCCACAAAGCGTGTGGTGCAGAGTGTCCTCTGGTTCTGAGACTACCGTTAAAAAATTGAAGAGAGTTTCTATGCTTTTATGAAGAAGATCGACTGGCAATATACATTAAGTTACCTTGTAGAAATTTCTTTTAAATATTGACATCAAGTTACAATAGAGTATTTACATCGAGTTTAATTCAATTATATACTCTGAGAAGACCGCTCTATATTTTTGCAATGGAGCAGAACTGGGGCAGCTGCTGGTTCAGGAGACTGGCAGAGAGGTCGATAGACGGAAGTCCCCATCTCAGAAAAATGGTCTGGACCACTAAAGGGTGCAATTGCCACTCGTGAGGTTGTAGGACCCTGCTCAATCTGTCTGCCAGAAAGCTTTCCTGGCCAGGAAGATAGACAGCCCTGAGCAGCATATTGTGTTGAAGTGCAAAGGAGCAGAGGGCCTGTGTCTCTCGACACAGGAGCCTTGACCCTGTGCCCCCCTGCTTGTTGACATAAAACATTGCCACTTGGCTGTCTGCACCAAGAGAGCCTGGTGGGACAGGGTATGGGCGAAGGCCTTGAGGGCTAAACGTATCGCCCTGAGTTCTAGCAGGTTGATCTGCTGAGTGGCCTCCCATGGGGACCACAGGCTCTGTGTACACTTGTCCAGGCAATGTGCACCCCAGCCCTGCAAAGAGGCATTGGTTGTGAGTACCATTGTGGGAACAGGTACCTGGAAAGGAATCCCCTGAAGCAGGTTGGGGGAGTGTAGCCACCACTGCAGGGAGTTCAGGAAGGGTTTGGACACCCTTACTTTGTCTCTGAGGTTTCCTGTGGCCTGCCTCCACTGAGTTCTGAGTCACCACTGTGCAGGCCGCATATTCAGGTGAGCATTGGGGGTCACATGCACTGTCGATGCCATATGGCCTAGGAGCCGTAAGCAAAGCCTGGCGGAAACCAAGGGGTTGCTTATGAACCAGCTGGCCAAGCTCATCAGCCTTTCCGCCCTGTCCTCTGGCAAATAAGCCTTCGCTTGCAGAGAGTCCAACCTTGTCCCTATGAACTCCAGGTTCTGGGAGGGGAGCAAAGTGGACTTTGCAAAGTTTATGACAAAGCCTAGTTGCTGAAGGAGACAGACAGTACGGAGGGTGGCTTGCCTGGCTTCCTGGAGAGTCTGACCCCTGATGAGCCAGTCGTCCAGGTAGGGGAAGACAAATATACCCTGGTTTCTCAAGTAGGCCGCTACCACAGCTAGGCACTTTGTGAAAACTCGCGGGGCGGAGGTTAGGCCAAAGGGCAGTACCCTGTACTGAAAATGGCTTCCTGCCACCACGAACCTGAGGTACTTTGTGGTCTGGATGAATGAAGATGTGAGTGTACGCATCCTTTAGATCTAAAGAGCATAGCCAATCTTCCTGCTGGAGGTAGGGCAGCAGTGTTCCAAGAGTTAGCATCTTCAACTTCTCTTTTTCCAAGAACTTGTTGAGATTTCTCAGGTCCAGAATGGGCCGGAGACCTCCAGTCCGCTTTGGCACAAGAAACTACCGGGAGTAGAAGCCCTGTCCCCACAAGTGTGGAGGTACAGGCTCTACCGCCCTGTCTTGAAGCAGACCTAGCAGTTCCTGGAGAAGGAGTTCCTGATGCAGAGGAGGCCTTGGAGGCTCCCCTGGGAAGAAGGTAGGGGGTACCTGATTGAAATGGAGCAGATAGACCTTTTGGACTATACTCAGTACCCAATCATCCCTTGTGATGGGTGGCCACTGGTGGGCAAACAGGACCAAGCGACCCCCTGTGCTGCGGTGGGCCAGCAGGGGTGGAGAGGCTATGCAGAAGGAGCCAAAAGCCCCCTCCCTGCTGAGTAGGAGCAGGAGCTGGAGGCTTGGGGACTTTCTGCCTACGGGGCCCATGTCCCTGCCCCTTGGCCTGCTGACCCTGCTGGGGAGGCCTGATAATGAGGGAAAGGTTTGTAGGCAGGCGCCTTCCTCGGGTAAAAGGCCTTTTCCACGAGCCCTTCTTCTTATGAGAAGGGGAAGAGGTTTTCCTGGACAAGCTTGTCCTCGTCAGAGTCTCAGTATCGAGCTCGGCGGCCTTTTCGGCCATGGGCTTGCCGAAGAGGTTTTCACCCCAGCATGGGACATCGACCAACTTGTCCTGCACCCATGGCTCGAGGTCCGATGACTGTAGCCATGCCTGGCATCGAGCAGCGATGCTGGCCGCCGCTACCCGGGCTGAAGCCTCGAAGCCATCGTAGGCCGCCCAGGAGATGAATTTAGAACATTCCCGGACCCCTGAGGACAAGGATTAGAACCTCTGCAAAGGTTCTCCGGAGAGACCAGCCGAGAACCCGGCTAACTCTTTAGCCAGGTCCCGCAAGTACATGCCCATGTACAGCTGGTAGGCTTGGACACAGCAAGCGAACATCGAGCCCTGGAAGAACTTTCTGCCGATGGCATCTAGGCTTCGGGCCTCCCTGCCGGGGGCACCGCGGAGTGCATCTTCTGGCTCTTCAGATGATACATGGCCGATTCCACAACCATAGAATGGTGCAGCAGCGACGTCACTGGAGCCGATGGCAGCTTGAGAGAGCTGCTCCGGCACCGACCCCGGCATCGGGAGGAAATCGGAGCCCCCCAGAGGTGGAAAATTGACACCCTGAGTGTGGGAAGCCGGCGGGAGGCGGTGGAGGGCGGCAGAACGCCGGTGGCAACCCAAGTCAGGATAGATATGGGTATGTCAGAATGTGGTATTGGCTACAGCGGAGGGAGGTGAAAAAGGATTGGGGTGCAAAACCTACACCCTTTGAAGAGATGATGGGCAGTAAAGGATTGCCTACTCGGATAATATCTAGGCTATATATGCTCTTGAGGGAATCAAAGCAGGGGGCAATACGTGGGCAGCTACAGTGGGAGGAGGAGTTGGGAGGGCAGTGGGACTCGGAGAGGTGGGAGCGTATTTATACTCGGACCCACAAATTAGCTCCGGGGACAGCAATGCTGGAAAATAGCTATAAGTTAAGGATGAGAATGTACTGGACCCCGGTGTGGCTCCACGCATTATATCCAGAAAGTTCGGACTGTTGTTGGAAGGGGTGTGGGGCCAGAGGGGATTTTTTGCACATGGTTTGGAGCTGCCCTAAGGTACGGGAGAATTGGTTAGGGGTGGAAAGACTTATGGGTAGATATTACAAGGGTGAAGGTGCAATTCACTCCTAGTATGGTAATATTGAATGAGGGGGTAGGGGGGGGGGGGATGAGGAGTTAGGGAGATTACAGGGGTACTGTGTAACAGCGGGCCGGATGAGCCTTCTCCATTGGTAGAAGAGAACGGATGTCCCTCCGCTAGCGGAGGTGGTGGGGAGAATGGAGCAATTGTGGAGCTTCTGTGCCATTGAAGCACATCACAAACATACTATTCAACGGTATAACAGGGTGTGGGGACAGTATGCACAGTGGAGAACAGGGGGGGGGTAGAACAGTGGTTGGGGCAGGGGAGGGGGCAGGATGAAGGGCAGGGATAGGATTAGACTTATTTTGATTTACATCCCTAATTTCATAACTGGTATCAGTTCTGGGAAGGGTAGTCATATTGCCATCTATTGATGGGGAGTCTGAATGGGGATTGAAAGTATGACTGTTATAACATGCTATTCGGGATAGTGTTCAGGATTTTTGTTTTATGTTGTAAAATATTATTGCGGGGAGGGGTGGTGTGGGTGTGTTTCTAGGACGGAGGGGGAGGGGGGGAATTGTTTAGGTCTGGTAACTTGGGGTCTAATTCAGAGGTTTTTTAGTTCGGTTGGGGGATGTTAGTTCTTTAGTGTATGGAGGGGGGGGGGGTTCTTCTGCCATGCAAACGTATGTTGGTGTTAGAAATTGTATAACATACAAACCAACATGGTTGTTAATCAGGTACACATCGGGGGAGGGGATTTCTCACATTTGTCGCAGGAATATGGAAGATACAATGGTTTATACCAGATGGGGTGATGGTTCTCTGTTATTTGTAGTGTTGTATGATGTGTGCTAATAAAAAATTTAAATTGCAAAAAAAAAAAAAAAGAATGGTGCAGCAGCTGCACCTTCTGAAAACCAGGGCTCTTCCGGACTCGATACATGGAATCGATCCGCTTGCTCAAAACCGGCGCCGAGGCTGGTGCCTCCCACATTCGGAAGAGGAGCTGTTCCAGCATAGGAGGAACCGGCACAGTAAAGGCCGCCCTCGGGGGAGAGTCATACTGGAGGGCATCGAGCTCTTCGACTCGAGGCTCTTCCTCGGGGTCCGCAGGAACATTCAAGGCCTTGGCCATGTCCTTAATGAACTCCGAGAACCGGGTATCCTCCAGAAGGGACCTACTCCGGGGTTCGGACTGCGGTGAGTCCGAAGGGACACACCGAGTCCGAAAAGTATCGGGGGACTCCTTGTCCTCCGTCTCCCATGCAGACTCATCCGAAGAATAGTCGAGGGGCTCTGACCACGTGGGTTCCGGCAACACCCGTCCCGACACCGGGGCCATCAGCGTCAACGCCCTCCGTCCCGAACGGGAGGTCGAAGGAGACCGTGACCGAGACCGGACTCGGGCCTTCATGGCTTCGAGAACCGGCTCTGTCTCCGGGGTCGACTTAAACGTCGACATCCCGGTGGTTGGGGCAGATGCACCAGTCAGGCTGGCCATCAGCACCCGCTGCTGATCCATGAAGGCAGACAATCTGCACTCCAAGGCTGTCAGCCTGAGTCCAAGCTCAGGAGACTCAGGAGCCAACGACTCGGGCCCCGGCGGCGGCGGCGGCCCGACGTCGGCTCCCTAGGAGGAGAGTCCTCGAGGACAACAGGACTTACATGCTCGACAGACTCCGGCTCTACACGGGATACCTTAGTAGGCTTCTCCAGTTCCAAGGGCCCGGGGCGGCGGTCAGGGGCCCAAGATCTGGCCTTCGAGGAACCAGAAGCTTCCTCAGACGCCGTCCTCACAAGCTTTCTTTTATGCTCCCTTTCAGAGGAACGCAGACGAAGCTCGGGGTCCGACTCCCGAGACGTCGAGGCCTCTGACGAGGTCCGGGCCTGTCCGGAGGCCGAGTCCGAGAAAATCCTCTCCTTCTGATGCTGCCGGCTCCTGAGTGCCTTAGTGGACATTTTGCCAAATGGGACACAGACCTTGGGATCATGGTCAGGCCCGAGGCAACGGAGGCAGCATTCGTGTGTGTCGGTAAGAGACATGAGTTTCTTACAACGATCACACTTCTTAAAACCACTGGAGGCCATCGGGGAAAAAAGGGCCCCAGCGAGGTCAAAGGACCGGCCCTCCAGGGAAAAGAAAAAAAAGAGCGTGAATGCGTGCCACGAAGGGCAAAAAAACAAAAAAGAGAGATCGGGTAGATACCGGCATACCAAACCCAGGCGGGAAGGGGAACCGGCATCGAACCGGACGAAAAGAGGCGCGAGAATCGCAGAAAAAATCCAACTTTTCCGGTCGACAAGGACAGACATCCGTTGGGCTTCATGGAAAAAGAAAGACTGAGCAAGATGGCACCTTTGGGTGGGAAGGGGACCGCGCATGCGTGGGTGTATTCCCAGAGGCTTTCTTAGAAAGCTGGGGAAATGCTCCGCATGGGGGCTCCATCAACGTCGATGTCACCCATATGTGAGGACTGACTTCCTGCTTGGTCCTGGAGAAATATATATATGACTGCAACTCCAAGGGGAGGAGGGAGGGTTGTGAGGACTGATTCCTGCTGCTCCTGGAGAGCACCTGTTACAGGTGAGTAACTACGCTTTCTCCAGGACCAAGCAGGAAGTCACTCCTCACATATGGGACTCCCCAGCTTAAGGCTACCGGGGACCCAAAGCTGAAAAATGAGCTCCCACTAGAGCCCCAGCATGTGCGAAAAGAAACTTCTCTGATATCGCCCCCATACGGTAGCCCAACACCAGGGCCGGAGGGTAGGACTTGCCTATACCTCAAAGAGATTACGGAGTATCGCCTGCCCAAAAGCACTGTCCCTGTGGGTCTCCCTCTCAAGGCAGTAGTGGGCCGCAAACGTCTGGCTTGAAGACCAATTAGCGGCCCTGCAGATGTCTGCCAAGGGAACAGAGCGGAGATGAGCCACTAACGCAGCCTTTGCCCTGACACCTTTAGGTGCAAAAGATGTGGGAACCACGGTTGCCTTGGCCACCTGGGAGCCACCAGGATCACCGAGGCTTTGTCCCGGATCACTTTGAACAGTGTCTTGGGCACTAGAGGCATGGGAGGAAATGTATATAGGAGGCTGGTAGACCACGGAATGAGAAAAGCATCCGCTGCTACTCTGAGAGGATGCGGTTGTCTAGAGCAGAACCTGGGCAGTTGACGGTTCAGTGGACTGGCCAAAAGATCTATGTTTGGAAGACCCCATCTTAGGAAGATTTGTTGAACCACCAGAGGATTCAACTGCCATTTGTGGGGCTGTAGCATCCTGCTCAATCTGTCTGCTAGATAATTCTCCTGTCCAGGGAGATAGACCGCTTTGAGAAGTATGCCATGATTGACTGCCCAGGTGCACAGGTCCTGTGCTTCCTGACAGAGGGCAGGACCCTGTGCTCCCCTGTTTGTTCACATAGAACATAGCAACTTGATTGCCTGTTTGAACTAAGACGGACTGGTGAGAGAGGACATGAGAGAAAGTCCGTAGGGCCAAGCGGATAGCTCTCAGCTCCAATAGATTGATCTATTGTGCGGCCTCCCATGGAGACCACAGGCCCCAAGTGCATGCTCCCTGGCAATGTGCACCCCAACCGTGAAGAGAAGCATGGGTCGTGAGCACTTGGGAGTGTGGAGGTGCCTGAAAAGGTACTCCTTGCACCAGATTCGGGAAATGAAGCCACCACTGCAGAGAAAATGCTAGCAGCTGGGACAACCTCACCTCGTCTGCCAGGTTTCCTGTGGCCTGCAGCCACTGAGCCGGCCTCATGTGCAGACGGGCATTTGGAGTGACATGGACCATGGATGCCATGTGGCCCAAGAGCCTCAGGAATTGTCTGGCGGAGACCAGAGAATTGCTGCGGAATTGTCTGGCCAAATCCATCAGTCTGTGGGCCCTGTCCACAGGCAAAAAAGACTGCCTGAAGGGGCGGACGTTAGGCCAAAAGGGAGCACCCGGTACTGAAAATGGTTTCCTCCCACCACAAATCTGAAATATTGTCTGTGGTCTGGATGAATAAGGATGTGAGTATAAGCATCCTTTAGGTCTAAGGAGCATAGCCAATCTACCTGCTGGAGGTAGGGCAGCAGTATTCCAAGGATAAGCATCTTGAAATTTTCTCTCTCCAGGAACTTGTTTAGATTTCGCAAGTCTAGGATGGGCCGGAGAGCCTCCTGTCCTTTTGGTACCAGGAAGTACCTGGAATAGAAGCCTTGACCTCTCAGGTGTTGGGGCACAGGTTCCACCGCCTGTTCCTTTACAAGACTTGCTAACTCCTGCAGGAGTAGGTTCCTGTGGAGGGGGAGTCTTGGAGGCTCCCCTGGAAAGTAGGAGGGGGGTACCTGGTGGAAATGGAGCTGATAGCTCCTCTGGACTATACTTAGCACCCAAGTATCCCTTGTTATGGCCGACCACCTGTGGGCGTACAGGGTCAACCGGCCTCCTGTGCTGAGAGGGGCCAGCTGAGGAGGAGAGGCTATGCCACTGGAGTCAAAACCACGCTCCCTGCTGTGCAGGAGCCGGAGCTGGTGGCTTGGGGGTTTTCTGCCTACGGGGCCCATGACCCTGCCCCTTGGCCTGCTGACCCTGTTGGGGAGCTGTGGAGGCCTGGTACTGAGGGTAGGTTTTGTAGGCAGATGACTTTCTCGGGTAAAAGGAATTTTTCCCCGAGCCCTTCTTTTTTTGAGAAGGGGCAGAGGTTTTCCTGGACAGCCTTGTCCTGGTGAGAGTCTCGGACTCGAGTTCTGCAGCCTTTACAGCCATGGGCTTGCCAAAGAGGTTTTCACCTCGGCAGGGGACATCGACCAACTTGTCTTGCACCCATGATTTGAGGTCCGATGACTGTAGCCAGGCCTGACGGCATGTACCGATGCCGGCCGCGGCTACTCGGGCCGAAGCCTCGAAGCCATCATAAGCTGCTCGAGACAAACTTCGAGCATTCTCGGATCCCAGTTGACAAGGCTGTGAACCACTGCAAAGGTTCCTCGGAGAGACCAGCAGAGAACCCGGCAATCTCCTTTGGCAGGTCTCGAAGGTACATGCCTATGTACAGCTGGTAGATCTGGACACGGCAAGCAAGCATAGAGCCCTGGAAGCACTTTCTACTGAGGGCATCCAGGTTCCGGGCCTCCCGGCTGGGAGGCACTGAGAAGTGCATCTTCTGACTCTTCAGCCGATGCATGGCCGATTCCATAATCATGAAATGGTGCGGTAGCTGTGCCTTCTGGAACCCGGGGCTCTTGCGGACTCGATAGATGGAATCGACCCGCTTGCTCAAAACCGGCGTCAAGGCCGGCGCCTCCCACATGTGGAAGAGCAACCGTTCCATCATCGGAGGAACCGGTACAGTAAAGGCCTCCTTGGGAGGAGAGTCATACTGCAGGGCCTCGAGCTCCTCGGCTTGAGGCTCCTCCTCGGGGTTCGCGGGGAAGGCCAAGGCCTTGGCCATGTCCCACACGAAGTCCGAGAACCGGGTGTCCTTCGGGGGGGTTCAGACTCCGGTGAGTCCGAAGGGACACACCAGGTCCGAAAAGTGTCCGGGTCTCCTCATCCTCCATTTCCCAGCCCGACCCCTCGGAGGAGGAATCGAGCGGCTCCGGTCGGGCAGGCACTGATGCCATCCGCCCCGACGCCGAGGGTACCTGCATCGACGACCTCGGTCCCGAACGGGACGCCGAGGGAGACCTTGGCCGAGGATAGACTTGAGGTCGACTTGGACGTCGATGTCCTGGTGGTCGGGGCAGATGCACCGGTGAGACCGGCGATCAGTGCCCGCTGCTGTTCCATGAAGGCAGCCAAGCTGCTCTCCAAGGTCGTCAACCTGAGTCCGAGCTCAGGAGACTCAGCAGCCCCCGATTCGGGCCCTGACGGTGTCGGGCCAGACGTCAGCTCCCCCGGAGGAGAGTCCACGAGGACAACAGTACTCACGTGACTTGGGGACTCCGTCTCTACACGAGGTTGTTTAGCAGGCCTCTCCGACTCCGAAGACCCGGGACGGCGTTCAGGGCTATGCGACCTGGCCCTCGAGGAGCCAAGTGCGTCCACCGACGCCGCCCTCGCCGGTTTCTTCTTCTTGCGGTGCTCCCTCGAGGGAGACCCCCTCTCAGAGGAACCCCGGCGATGCTCGGGACCGGAGTCCTGAGACGAAGTCCGGGCCCAGCCAGACGAGGAGTCAGAAGATCCTTTCCTTCTGGTGCTGACGGCTCCTCAATGCCTTCGAGGACATTTTCACACACGGACCACAGATCATCGGGTCACGATCGGGTCCGAGGCAGCGGAGGCAGCAGTCATGTGTGTCGGTGAAAGACATCAGTTTCTTACACCGATCACACTTTTTAAACCCGCTGGCAGCCATCCAAGGAAAAAGTACCCCTGCTAGGTCAAAAGACAGGGCTGCTAAGGAAAAATAGAAAAATGGCGCGAACGCTAGTCACAAAGGACAAAAAACGAAAAATACAGTCCGGGCTCGATACCGGTGTACCGGGCGCAGGCGGGAAAGGGAAACCGGCATCAAACCGAAGAAAAAACACGGATCCATGGAGAAAATCAACTTTTTTCTCGGGTGAAAATGAAACACGTCCGTCGGGCTCTGCGGAAAAAAGAAGACTGAGCAAGATGGCACCCTTGGGTGGGAAGGGGACCACGCATGCACGCTGCAATCGCAAAGGCTTTCTATTAAAGCTGGGGAAATGCTCCGCACGAGGGCTCTGTCGGCGCCGACGTCACCCATATGTGAGGACTGACTTCCTGCTTGGTCCTGGAGAATGGGAGGTAAGGCATATAGGAAGCAGTGTCCCCAGTGGAGGTGTAAAGCATCCCCTTGTTGGCTGTGCGGCACAGAAGTCCTAGTACAGAAGCGAGGGAGCTTGGCATTCTGAGGACTTGTGAAAAAGTGTATCTCTGGAGTCCCCCAGCTCTGAAAAATGTAAGAGACTGTGTCTACATGAAGAGACCACTCATAGGGTAGAAGGATTCAACTTAATCTGTCCGCTAATACATTGTGTTTGCCTGGGAGATACACCGCTTGGAGGTGAATGTGATGTATGGCAGAGATGTAGAGCCTCGCTGCAGAGAGTCCAAGATCATGTTTCGCCCTGCTTATTCACATAGAACATAGACACTTGATTGTCGGTTTGGACTAGGACTCTGCAGCAACGAAGATGGTCCTGGAACACTTTGAGAGCATTGAAAATGGCTCTGAGCTCCAGCAGATTTATGTGGAGTTGTGACTCCTGCTGAGACCAGAGGCCTTGAGTGGAGAGAGATCCCAGATGGGCTCCCCAGCCCAGTTTGGATTCGTCTATCGTCAGGGTACATTGATGTGCAGGCATCTGAAAAGATGACCCTGCAAGGAGATTTCTTTGGGAACACCACCACTGGAGAGACGAGATCAGAAGGGTAGAGACTTATCTTGTTCCTTGGGCAACCTGAGGCTTGAGACCACTGGGATGCTAGTGTCCATTGGGCTGTGCACATATGTTAACGGGCATATGGAACTACATGCACCGTTGATGCCATATAACCCAGAAGTTGTAGCATTTCTCGAGCAGTAAGATAGACATGCTTGAGATGCCAACTGATTGAGATGAGCGCAGCGCCAATTGGGGCAGAAATGCCCTTGACTGTTGAGTATTTAAAGAGGGCCCCTATGAACAGAGTTTGAGAGGGGATGAGTTGGGACTTTGGAAGATTTATGACAAATCCCAAGTGTTGCAACACCTGCATGGTGTGTGAAAGGGTCACACTGGCCTCTTGAAAGGTGCTTGCTCTTATAAGCCAGTCGTCTAAGTAAGGGAAGACAAATATCCCTAGAGTCCTTAGAAATGTGTCTATTACCTTAGAAATGCGTCTATTAGGGCAGAGGAAAGGCCAAAAGGTAGGACTCTATATTGATAGTGTCTTCCCTGAAACATGAAGCACAGGAATTTTCTGTGTTCTGGGTGAATAAGAATATGAGTGTATGCTTCCTTTAGATCTAGAGAACAGAGCCAGTCCTGACTCTGGAGATAGGGAAGAAGGGTCCCCAGGGCAATCATCATGAACTTCTCCTGTAGGAGATGCTTGTTTAGGTCCCTGAGATCTAGAATGGGTCTGTATCCTCCTGTTTTCTTTGGAGTAAGAAAGTAGGGAGAATAGAAGCCCATGCCCTGTTGGAATGTTGGAACCTCCTCTATTGCTCCCTGCAATAGAAGGGAGGTGATCTCTTGTAGTAATAGAGCAGTGAGAGGGGGCTGAGAATGGAACTCTCTTGGTGAAGCCGGAGGGGGTAGACTTAGCAAATGAAGTTTGTATCCCCCCATACTATTATTAAGGTCCACTGCTCTGAGGTGATGAGATGCCATCTGTGGGAATAATGGCAGAGTCTGCCGGGAATGTGGATAGGGTCGGGATTCTTCAGAGGCAGGACAGCTATGTTCTCTAGAAAGGAGTCAAAACCCTTGAACAGCCTGAGCCTGCTGAGGTGGCTGAGACTTGGCAGTCTGAGCATTCTTTTGATGTTTTGAAGGTTGTTGTCTCTTCTAAGAACCATGATGATGACGTTGAACGGCAGGGGTATAAGAAGGATAATTCTTCTTTTTATTGAAGAAGGCTTTCTTTGCTGCTGCCTTCTTCTTAGCTGGGCTGGTAGTAGATCTAGAGAGCCTATTCAGGGTAGTGTTCTCAGACTCCAACTGAGAAGTCTTGTCTTGCCAATCCTTGCCAAAAAGGCTTTTGCCGGTGCAAGGGATATTACCCAGTTATCTTGAAACCACTGTTCAAGATCCAATGCCTACAACTAATCAATCTTGCGTGCACCGATGCAGATGGATGTAGTTCTGCTAATGCACTAAAAGCAAATCAAAAGTTGCTCTTGACAAATTTTGAGAGAGCATGCATTACAAGGGTGAGATAATCTGCCCTCTTGTCATCAGGGAGAAGAGGAGCCATTAACTCCAAATCCTTAGCCATCTCTTTCAGGAACATACCCATAAAGAGTATGTAGGAGCTGATTCTGGCTGATAGCATGGAGGCCTGAAAGCAACGTCGACCAAAAGCATCAAGGGTTCTTGATTCCCTACCCGGAGGGTTAGAGGAATGTGGTTTTGAGTTCTTGATTCGACGCATTGCCGATTCCACTACCATGGAATGGCACGGCAATTGTGCCTTTTGAAAACTAGAACACTCCGGTACCCAGTACATAGTATTGAGCCGGGGGGGGGGGGGCGGTTATGGGGAGAAACAGTAAGAGGTGTCTCACAAATATGAAGCATGAGGTTGTGAAGTATCCGATGGATAGGAAAGCATAGCTGCTTTTTTTGGAGCCACTGGGTAGTGAAGAATTTCCAATTCTTCAGCCTTAGGTTCTTTTTCCAATGTTAATTATGGACAGGCCCCTGGCAACATCGCAAATAAAGTCTTGGAAAGACATGTCCTCTGATTGGGACATGCGGCCTTATGGAGACGGGTCTTCCAGGAGAGTTTGCATGTCTCGAGTGTCGGATGATTCATTGTCCGAGAAATCAGAATCCAAAGACTAGAAGTATTGTCGGGCAGGATGTTCCCACTCCGTACGAACTCGGTACCAGTCGAAACCGGTACCTGGAATTTGTGTAGTCGGAACCTCGGTACTGGAAATGGATTTGAGGGCAGGCATGGGCGGTAGCGTGGAAAGCGGCAAAAAAGTTGATACAGCCTGTATCAGTACCGACACTGGTACCAACGTCTGCGGAACCGACTGTAAGGCTTTCACTGGAACCGAGGCAGCCAGTAAGGCCGCTAAGCTCCGCTCGATGGCAAGGATATGTTGACCCATGGAGCTTGCCAATGGCTTGGGTATCGGTACTGGAATTGTGGGCCACGATTCCTGAGCATGGTACCAGGAGCTCTCCAGAGGTGGAGGCCTCGGGGGCATCCTGGGACCCCACTAAGGCTTTGGAGGGAAGGTCCTCCTGCCAGGGTTGTTTGGCTGGTGTGTCACCCTCCAGGGCAACGCCCAAGGCATCTCGATGCTTAGAAGGAAATCTACCCGGGGGGGGGCCAGCCTTCGATGAAGACTTAGGCTTCGATACCTGAGATCCATGGGAGGAAGATGAAGCTCTTGATGACGTCGATACTAAAGAGACGGCGTCAGAGGCGAAGAAGGTGCCCAACTTTGCAGCTCGATTCTGTAGGCCTCTCTTAATCATCTTTCTGCAGAGGCCATTCTGATGATTGGTGATCATGCCCTGGGCCAGGAGTTTTCAACCCAGTCCTCGGGGAACCCTAGGCCAGTCAGGTTTTCAGGATTCCCACAATGAATATGCATAAGATAGATCTGCATACAATGAAAGCAGAACATGCAAATCTATCTCATGCATATTCATTGTGGGAATCCTGAAAACCCTAATGGCCTAGGGTTCCCCGAGGAATGGAGTTGGGAACCTCTGCCCTAGGCATTTTAGACCTCAGTCATGGGTGTCAGTGGCCGAGATGGTACCGCCACACTTGGAACACATCTTAAAACCACTGGATGTTTCTTCCATTTTGTCAGAGACAAAAGGAAAGCCTAGGCCTAAGATGGATTTGATGCGCCTGAAGAAAATGGAACTTTCTTCTTCACAGATTTCTTTTGTTTTTTTAAGAGAAGAAAGAAAGAAAGTACTGATGGAAGTCGGTACCAGCGTCGACGGGAAGGCAGACACGAACCACAAAAATATGAGAGAGAGGAATTTTCTGCGGCGACAGGATTTGCTTCCTGTCGGCTCCGCGGAAAACGAAGAACTGAGGAGGGAGAGCTGGAAAGGCAGGAAGGCAGCTACACAGGCACAGTGGAATGCTCCCAAAGGCTTTCCTATTGGACACTGGGGAGCGTTCCCATGTGGGCTCCGTCGGTACAGACGTCACCCATATATGAAGATTACATTCCTCCTTATTCCTCGAGATAGAGCAGTAGTTCCTGGCCAGCCTAGGAGTGTCAGACCAGCGACACTGAGGAAAAGAGCAGAAAAGAGAGAAGCAAACGAGAAAGTGATCAGACCAAGACCCAAAAGTAGGTGGAGAGGCAGAGACAGAAATCTAATGACACAATCTTCAAAATATCAGGCTATTTAAATCAAAATCTTTCACTGAAAAATTACCTCCAATAAAAGGCCTTCATTCAGATTAAGACTGGAGAGGGCATCTAGGACTGGTACTGTTAGTTGAATGTTCTGCTGTAATAGGAAGCTGCAAGGCCCAAGAAAGTAGACATATTAAAATGTACTCTGCAGAAGCTTTCAGTACAAAACAAACATGCCTGACACTGCAACAGCAGTAGTGCTATATGTTATGAAAAGGAGATCAAGGACTTCAGGCACACTCTAAAGATGAGGTATTTGCATGCTGGAAGACTCAGCCTAGGTATCACTGTCGCATTCCCAACACAAGAAAACAAAGAGGAGAAAATTAAACACAAAGTAGCAACCTCCCATATTGTACAGGTTTTCAGTCTCAGCCAAAAGGCCAAAAAGGGACTCTTCTGCTCTTGACTAAAATCTTATGTTTTATTTTAGCAAGAAGGCCAAGTAGGATAGTTTATCCTTCTGCTTTGGTAATGGTCATAATAAAATCATGTCCCCAATAGCGTTGAGTGGAAAAGCATTTTCATTTAGGTGCTCTTTTATTAGTGCGCCCTAAGTGTTATCTGCCACACAGCCCATAGCAATAAAATGGGGCATGCAGCAGATAGTAAACAAAAAAAAAAGTCCCATTGTGCACTAAAACCCATGCCATTAACGTGCTTGTGGGCTGTGTATGCCAACACAAGTGGCTCACACTAACTTTAGGGGATATATGTGTCCATCCCCTTGCAGTTAGCATGACCCAAGAAGTCACACTGGCACAATTAATGACACCCACTAAGGTGGCACTAAGTGCACTTGTGCTAAGGGTGGCAAGCTCTGTTAGCACTAACTATTAACGTCTGTGCTAGCAATGACACAACATGACAATGCCTTTCTTCTGCCTCTGTCCCGCCCAGTCCCTGCCCCAATATGCGCATCCAGTTAGCACAGGATTTATAGCATAGAGGCCTGTGCTACTTTTTAACGCAACACACTTTAGTAAAGATGCCCCACTAAGCATAGTAAATGGACCCCGAGTCACTTACATTCCCATCTTTATATTTAGATCCAAAGAGAATTACACTGCAAAATTAATATTAACATAACTACAAAATGTTATGTGCCATTGAGTTGTTACTGACATGAAACATAAAATACAATGCCAAATACAAGCACAGTATCAATAAAATAAAAATTCCATTAAAAAGCCAAAAAAATACATTTCTTAATATGAGGAGTACTTCAGATTCCTAAGCTTTGATTAGATACTGTCTGAACAATTTTGTTATCAAAATACACCTAAAGATCATATTAAAAAAATGCAATGTGTGCCTTTGAGTCAGTCCTGACTCCTGGCGACCCAGAAGCTCCTGGGTTTTCTTGGCAGTGTCACCGGAAGTAGATTGCCAGGCCTTTCTTCCGAGGCAATGGAGGGTTAAGTGACTTGCCCAAGGCCACAAGGAGTGCTAGTGGGACTTGAACCCTGGTTGCTTGGTTACCAAGCCAGTGTTCTAACCACTAGGCTATTCCTCCACTCCAAAGATCATATAGCAGAGTGGATATCTAGCGCCATTATTTAAAGGAATTCCATGCTCTCGCAGCTTTATATTTAACCAAAATTATCTAAAGTACATTTATAATGCAAACCTTTAAAAGATGGATTTGCTAGGAAAGCGTCTACTCTAGGAGGATCAGATATCCACCAGAGAAAGTTTAGTTACTCACCTGTAAAAGGTGTTCTCCGGGTACAGCAGAACTGAGTCCTCATATATGGGTGACCTTGGGGCCGACGGAGGCCTTGCAGAAGCATCTCCCTAGCTTTCAAAGAAAGCCTTTGGGAAAAGCCACTACGCATGAGTGGTCCCCTTTCCGCCCAAGGGTGCCATCTTGCTTCAGTCAGATGGCATAGCAAAAGCAACTCCATAGGGAGGAAGGAGGGTTGTGAAGACTGATTCCTGCTGTCCTCAGAGAAAGCATAGCTACTCACCTGTAACAGGTGATCTCCGGGAACAGCAGGAATTTAGTCTTCACATATGGGTATCGTTGGTACCGACGGAGCCTGCGCGGGAATGCTCCCCAGTGTCCAATTAGAAAGCTTTTCGGAGCATCCCACAGCGCCTGCGTGCTGCCTTCCCGCCTTTTCCAACTGCCTCTCTCCAGTTGAGTTTAAAGCTGAGACAAAGAGAGAGAGAGAGAGAGGGAAAGAGAAAGAGATAGAGAGATACAGCTCCTAGGGGAGGTGGGTGGGTTGTGAAGACTAAATTCCTGCTGTTCCCGGAAATCACCTGTTACAGGTGAGTAACTATGCTATCTCCAGGAACAAGCAGGAATGTAGTCTTCACATATGGGGGACTCCCTAGCTTTAGATGCCAGGGAGAGACCCCAGAAGTTGTGCATCCCTGTGAAAGGGCTCCATTTCCCCCCATGGATCTCCGGCATCCTAAGAGGGATGGAGGGCAGGAGTTCATTAGGTATGGAACAGGTGTTGAAGAACAGCCTGATCAAACAAGGCATCCCGGCGGGAGTCCTTGTCCAAGCAGTAATGGGCTGTGAAGGTATGAACCGAGGCCCAAGTGGCTGCTCAACAGATGTCGTCGATAGACACAGAGTGCAGATGAGCCATTGAAGATGCCATGGCTCTCACATTGTGAGCTGTGACATGGCCCTCCAGAGGAAGATTCTTACTCTGATAGGCAAAGGAAATACACTGTGCAATCCAGTTGGACAGTGTTCTCTTGGAGACTAGAAGTCCCAAATGAGAAGGATCATAAGCAACAAAGAGTTGAGAGGACTTTCTATGTTGCTGAGTTCTCTGTAAGTAAAAAGCTAAAGCTCTTTTACAGTCCAAAGTATGAAGATTCCTTTCTGCATTTGATGCATGAGGTCTTGGAAAGAACACAGGCAGGTAGATCGCTTGGTTCAAATGAAAAGGCGATACCACCTTTGGCATAAAGTGTGGATGAGTCCTAAGGACTACCTTGTCATGATGGAACCTTGTATAAGGAGGATCAGCCACTAGTGCCTGTAACTCACTGATGCGACGTGCTGATGTGATTGCAATGAGAAAGATAACTTTCCAATAAAGGAATTTCCACGAGGTAGTAGCTAAGGGTTCGAAAGGTGGCTTCATGAGCTGGCCAAGAACCAGGTTTAAGTCCCATGCCACCGATGGTGGCTTAATGGGAGGCTTAGTTAGAAGAAGGCCTCTCATAAATCTTGCTATAACAGGATGGGAGGAAATAGGTTGTCCATTTAAAGGCTTGAAAGAAGCTGCAATAGTACTTAAATGGACTCTTACTGAGTTAGTTTTAAGGCCTGCATTGGATAAATGAATGAGATACTCCAGTAATGATTCCAGAGGTATTGCAAGGGGGTTAAGACCCTTCTGCGAGCACCATATGGTAAACCTTTTCCAACTGAAAGCATAAGAGCATCTTGTGGAAGGTTTTCTAGAAGCATATCCTTTACTTTCTGGGGAAGGTTAAGATCATGAAGATCTAGGCCTTCAGCAACCAAGCCCTGAGATGCAGAGACTGGGGATTGGGATGCAATAACATTCCGTCCTCCTGAGACAGGAGATCTGGAGCAGAGCCTGACTCCAGAGAGGGAGCTTGAGAGAGATGTAGAAGCAGAGGGTACCACACTTGCTGTGGCCAATGTGGCGCTATGAGAATCATAGGGCCTCTGTCTCTCTGAAGCTTGAACAGGGTTTTGGGAATCAGGGAAATGGGTGGAAAGGCATAAAGGAAGTCTTGACCCCAATGAAGGAGGAAGGCATCCCTGGCCTGAGAGCCCCGAGCCGGAATTCTGGAACAGAACCAGGGAAGTTTGGCATTCAACGGACTTGCAATGAGGTCTATGTCCGGGGTTCCCCAAATCTGAAAAATCTTGGCCACCTGGTCTGCATGTAGAGACCATTCGTGTGGAAGCAGAACTCAACTGAGTCTGTCTGCCCAAGAGTTTTGGATACCTAGATGATACACTGCCAGGAGATGAATCTGATGCTCTCTGGTGAGGGCCCATAGTCGCAAAGCTTCTTTTCAAAGAGACAGAGAGCCTGTTCCTCCCTGCTTCTTCACGTAGAACATGGCTACTTGATTGTCCATATGAATGAGGAATGTCTTGTAGCTGAGCAGGGTGTGGAACACTCGCAGAGCAAGGAAGATAGCTCTGAGCTCTAAGAGATTGGTGTGTAGATGAGTCTCCTGTGGAGTCCAAGTGCCTTGGGTGGAGAGGTCTTGCAGATGAGCTCCCCAACCCATTGGTGAAGCATCTGTTGTGAGAGTTGCTTGGGGTAAAGGTTGTTGAAATGGGGACCCCAGCAAAAGGTTTTGAGTGGACTGCCACCATTAGAGGGACAAAATAAGGCGATTTGTGTTTGCTATTTTGTCCACTGGGCTGCTCTCATATGGAGGTGAGCATAAGGAACCACATGCACGGTAGATGCCATGTGGCCTAGTAGTTGTAACATTTCTCGAGCAGTGAGATGAGGCTTTAGCACTGCTTGAGAAGTTAACTGCACCATGCGAAGGCAACGGGTCTGGGGAAGATAGGCCCTTGCTTTCCTGGTATCCAGCAAAGCTCCTATGAACTCTAGAGACTGAGTCGGAGTTAGACTGGATTTTGGGATGTTTATGACCAGACCCAAATACTGGAGGATACGCATTGTGCAAGATAGAGAAAACTTGGCCTCTGACTCTGATGGGGCTCAAATGAGCCAGTCGTCTAAGTAGGGGAAAACGAATATTCCTAGAGTGCGGAGAAATGCTGCTACCACAGCCATGCACTTCGTAAACACTCTTGGTGCTGAGGCCAGGCCGAAAGGAACCGAAGGAACTTTCTGTGAGTTGGATGGATGAGAACATGAGTGTACGCATCCTTGAGATCTAGAGAACAAAGCCAATCCTGACTCTGAAGGTATGGCAGCAGGGTTCCCAAAGAAATCATCTTGAATTTCTCCTTGAACAGGAATTTGTTCAATTCTCTGAGATCTAAAATAGGTCTGTGTCCTCCTGTTTTCTTTGGGATAAGGAAATAGGGGGAGTAAAACCCTGTACCCTGTTGGGAATGGGTACCTCTTCTATTGCCCCTTGGGCAAGAAGCATAGTGACCTCTTGATCTAACAGGTTGATGAGACAGGTCTGAGAATTCAACTGTCTTACCATTGTGGGAGGGGGCATGCAGAGAAAGTGAAGCTTGTACCCCTCTTTTATAATGGAGAGAGTCCAATGTTCTGCTGTTATCTGCCCCCATCTGAGGGCAAAATGACACAACCTTCCTGGAATGTTGGAAGGCTCTGGTCCGTTGAGGGCCAGGAAGGCTAAGTTCTCTAGATGGAAGTGAAAGGCCTTGCGGAGGCTGAGACTGCTGAGACAGTTGAGGCTTAGCAGTCTTTGCTTTCCTTTGTTTAGGTGGTTGCTGACTCTTCTGGACAGGCTGACCTGCAGAACGTCCCTGCTGAGAATAAGAGGGATAAAACCTCTTCTTTTTGGAGAAGAATGGTTTCTTGAAAGATTTCTTCCTTGCAGTATCAGCTGTGGCTTTGGATAATCTATCCAAAGTGGAGTTGTCAGCATCCAACCCATTGGCTTTTTCTTGCCGAATAGATTCTCACCTGTACAAGGAATACTGCCGAATAGATTCTCACCTGTACAAGGTATATTGCCCAGTTTGTCCTGCACCCAGAGCTCCAAATTGGATGCCTGGAGCCAGGCAATTCTACGTGCACCTATGACAATGGCAGAGATTCTGCTTCTGCACTCAATACAGTCAAAAGCTGCACGATTGACAAATTTAAAAACATCCTGGGCATGTTTAACCAGTGTGAGAAAATCCTGCCTCTTATCTTCAGGAAGAAAAGGGCTCAAAACCTCTAAATCTCCTGTGACTTCCTTAAGGAATATTCCCATATATAAAATATAGGAACTGATCCTGGCAGAAAGCATGGAAGCCTGGAAAGTACAACGTCCAAAGGCATCCAAAGTTCGACACTCGTGTCCTGGAGGATTAGAGGCATGCCTCTGCACTTCTGATCCTTCTCATAGCTGACTCCACTACAATGGAGTGGTGAGGAAACTGAGTCTTCTGGAAGCCAGGACACGGATGTACTCGATACATGGTATCCAGTCTACGAGAGTAAGGAGAGGTGGTAAGGGGTGTTTCCCACATTCTTAACATGAGATCATGTAAGATCTCATGGATAGGCAAAGTGGCTGCCTACTTAGGAGCCTTGGGATATTGTAGAATCTCCAACTCCTTTGCCCTGGGCTCTGTTTCAGAAGCCACAGTAATGGAAAGACCTCGAGCCACCTCCCTGATAAAATCTTGAAAGCAGATATCTTTGGGAGGAGACATCCTACGTTTGGGAGAGGAAGGCTCCTCAGGGAGAAGTACTCCGGTACCGACGGAGCTGTCAGAATCCTCAGACTCCTCCGAGGATTCAAAGTACCTTCTGTCCGGATGCTCTTGTAGAGAACGATACCCTACCGACCGAAGTCGGTACCGGAGGAATCGGTACCGGTGTATCGGTACCAGAAGGCATGGCTTGACTGGGTGCCAGCAATGCAGACACCGATGTCGATGCTATCGATACCGGTACCGATACCGGCACCAGAGTCGGTTCTGGTACCGGTTGGACTGTCTGACACGGTTTCGAGGGTGTCGATGCCGCAAGGAGAGCCGCCAGACTGCGTTCAATAGCCAGGAACCTCTGGTCTATCGACGCTGCCAATGCCTGGGTATCGGTACCGGAGAAAGCAGCCGGTACCCCAGAGCATGGCACCAGTAGTTCTGCCGAGGTTGAGGCCTCGAGAACATCCTGGAGCCCCGATAATGCTTTGGAAGCCGAAGCCTCCCGCCGGGGCAATTTTGCCAGTACAGAACCCTCAAGGGCAACGCCAGAGGCATCTCGATGCTTGGAAGGAGATCTACCCTTTGAGGACCAGCCAGACTTATGTTTAGTTACTTGAGATCCATTGGAGGAAGACGAAGCCCTGGAAGACGTCGATGCCACAGAGGCTGCATCGGAGGGAAAAAGGGTGCGAGCTTAGCAGCCCGATTTTGTCGACCCTTCTTGGACATCATGGCACAAGCCGTACACTCCGAAATGGAGTGGTCAGGACCTAAACATTTAAGACACCACTCATGGGTGTCGGTGACGGAGATGGTACCGCCACACTTGGTGCACTTCTTGAAACCAGAGGTGGGTTTTTCCATAGTAAGGGAAATTTTGGGCCTTAGGCCCAAAATGGCACGTGCACCTGAAGAAAAAAGGTTTGGAAAAAAAAATTATTTTTTTTTTGAAAAGAAAGAAAGAAAGAACCGGCGGTACCAGTATAGCGTTGAGGGAAGGCAGACGCGACAACAAAAAAGAAGAATAGGAAAAGTTTTCTGCGGTGACAGGAACGACAACCTGCTGGCTCCGCGGAGAGAGGCAGTTGGGAAAGGCGGGAAGGCAGCACGCAGGCGCTGTGGGATGCTCTGAAAAGCTTTCTAATTGGACGCTGGGGAGCGTTCCCGCGCAGCTTCCGTCGGTACCAATGATACCCATATGTGAAGACTACATTCCTGCTTGTTCCTGGAGATCACCTTTTATAGGTGAGTAACTACGCTTTCTCCGGGAACAAGCAGGAAGTCAGTCCTCACATACGGGACTCCCTAGCTACAGGCTACTGATAAATATGTAGAAATGCCATAGGCATCCAGAAAAAGATGAACCGTGAGCAGCAGTAATTGAGTCTTAAGGAAAAGACTCCCAGAGACCCAAGTGTCCAGTGAGAACCAACACCCCAGTAGCCTGAACACAGAAGGGTCGGAGGGCAGGAGTTCCCTCTACTCCGAACAGATGACTGAGTACGGCCTGGCCAAAGGCGCTGTCCTGTTGGGACTCACTTCTCCAGGTAGTAATGAGCTGCAAAGGTGTGGACTGGACTAGAGACCATATGGCAGCCTGTCAGAGGGAAAGAATGCAGGTTTACCACAGATGCCGCTATGGCCCTGACGCTGTGTGCCGTGACCCGGCGCTCCAGTAAGAGTCCAGCCTGCTCATAGGCAAGGGCAATGCAGTCCACCACTCAAGTGGACATAGTTTGCTTGGTCACTGCCTCCCGCAGCCAAATGGAATCACAGGAGACGAAAAGCTGAGAGGCTTTGGGGTGGCCCTGGGTACACTGAAGGTAGAAGGACAGGGCCCTCAGGATGGTCTCCACCCTGCTGGCATGAAGCCGTGGAAAGAAGGTGGGGAGCACCACCTCTTGATTGAAGTGGAATAGGGACACCACCTTGGGAATAAACTTGGGGTGCACGCGGAGCACCACTCTGTTCTTATAGAACCTTGTGTACAGCGGATCTGCCGCTAAC
The DNA here is from genome assembly GCA_033557465.1 of Ichthyophis bannanicus. Lineage (NCBI taxonomy): Eukaryota > Metazoa > Chordata > Amphibia > Gymnophiona > Ichthyophiidae > Ichthyophis > Ichthyophis bannanicus. The sequence continues at coordinate 24,667,306 of CM066046.1, read as the reverse complement.
GCCTGAAGCTCGCTGACCCTGCGAGCAGACGTGAGCGCCATCAGGAACATTACATAACATCATAAGATATGCTCTTCCCTGAGAGGTACCATAGGTGGCAGGTAGCGAGGGGCTCGAATGGCGGTCCAGTGAATTTGGATAGCAACACACTGAGGTCTCATTCTGCCGCTGGGAAGCTTTGACAACAGGAGGCCCCACAAGAAGCGGGTCACGAGAAGCTGGGCAGAGAGGGACTTGCCCTCGATAAAGTAGTGGTGTGTTAGAGCACTCAGGAGCACTCTAACCGAGTTGGACGTCAGTCCTGCCTGCAACAAGTGGAGCAAATATTGCAGTACAAGCTGCACAGGGCAAGAGAATGGCTTAACCTGCCATTCCGTGCACCACACTGAGAATCTGCAACATTTTAAGGCATAGGCCTGTCTCGTGGAGACCTTATGGGAGGCCAGGAGAACCTCCTCTACCTCCTCCTGAAAGGTTGAATGGGGCCAAGGCTACCCTTTCAAGAGCCAAGCCATTAATGACAGGGAACCCAGGGTGGGATGTAGGAGGGAGCCCTCAACCTGAGACATTAATCCCAGGGCACTCCCCAGGGGGACCGGGGCCACTGAGGACAAGTGGAGGAGTGGCAGAAACTATGGTTGCCTGGGCCGCTGGGGGTGGGGGGGCAATCAGCATCAGTGATGCCCTGTCATGCTGAGCCTTGAAAAGGGTCCTGGCAATCAGCGGTGTGGGCGGGAAGGCATAGAGAAGGCCCTCCGTACACTGGATGAGGAACGCATCCACTGCAACCTGTGAGGGGTGCAGCTGGCAGGAGCAGAAGCAGGGCAGCTGAGTGTTGGTCAGACTTGCAAAGAGGTTCATCAGCTGAACCTCCCAGAGCTGGAAAAGCCGAGAGGCCACCCTGGGATCCAGCCACCACTCAAACAGCTGGAGGACCCTGCTCAGCTTGTCCTCCAGCGAGTTGAGCTGGCCTGACAGATATACTGCCCGCAGGAGCATCCCACTGTGGAGCAAAAAGGAACAGAGAGCCACTGCCTCCTGAGAGAGGGCATAGAACCCTGTGCCCCCCTGCTTGTTCATGTAGAACATTACCACCTGATTGCCTGTTTGGACCAGCACTGACTGGTGCTGCAGATGGTGGCAAAAGACTCAGAGAGCAGGAATATGGCCCTAAGCTCCAGCAGGTTGATCTGCAGTTGGCTGACTGCGACCAGCTGCCCTGGGTGCAGAAATCTTCGTAGTGTGCACCCCACCCCAGCAGGGAGGTGTACATGGTGAGGACCCTTTGGGGATTGGGGGCTGGAAGGGCACCACTGCCTGGAGGTGCCATGGAGCCTGCCACCAGCTGAGGGAGTCCGCAAGTTGGCGGGTCACACTTACACTGTCCCATAACCATCTGGTGGCCTGGGTCTACTGGGCACGGAGGCACCACTGGGACGCCCTCATGTGGAGGTGGGAGTCCAGGGTGACACGGAACATGGATGCCATGTGGCCCAGCTGGTGTATCAAGAGGCAAGCAGACACGGTGCATCTGCACTGTACATCTGTGGTCAACGCTCGGAGGCAGTCGGCCCTGTCTTGGGGTAGGAATGCTCTGGCCTGGAGGGTGTCTAGCTGGGCTCCTATGAACTCCAGACACTATGTCAGGAGGAGATGAGACTTAGGGTGGTTTATGACGAAACCCATATGTTGTAGATGCAGGGCCGAGGCCTGCTGCACCTTGGCAGCTGAGCTCCCTCTGATGAGCCAGTCGTCCAGGTGGGGGAAGATGAAGGCTCCTTGGAAATGGAGGTGGGCCGCAACCACCGCTAGTCACTTGGTGAAGACCCACTGGGCGAAGGCAAGACCAAAAGGTAGGACCCTGTATTGGTAATGGGCGCCCCCCACCATGAATCTGAAGTATTGCCTGTGGCTGGGATGGAAGAGGATATGTGTATACGCATCCAAGAAGCATAGCCAGTCTTCTTGCTGGAGGTATGGCAGCAGCGCCTCAAGGTCTAGGATGGGCCTTAGGGCCCCTGTTCTTTTTGATACGAGGAAGTACCTGGAGTAGAACCCTCTGCCCCAGAGGTGTGGGGGTATGGGTTCCACCGCCTTGTCCTCAAGAAAGCCTGCAAGTTCCTGCAGTAGCAAGGCCTGGTGGAGGGAAGTCCTAGTGGGCTCTCCCAGGAAAAATGGAGGGGGAAGTCTGCTCCAAGCAGTGAAGGTAGCCCTCCTTGACCACCTGGAGGGCCCAGGTCTCGGTGGTTATAGCTGGCTACCTGAGGGCAAACAGGATCAGATGTCCCCCTGTAGGCTGCTGAGGTAGGCCTCTTGGAGGTGGAGAGGCTATGCACAAGGAGTTAAAAGCTCCCACCAGGCTGGGCTGGAGCTGGTGCCGGTGCCTGGGGTTTAGGAATCTTGGGCTTATGAGGGCCATGCCCTTGTCCCTTGGCCTGCTTGACCCTGCTGGGAAGCTGGAGAGGCTTGACACTGAGGGTAGTTTCCATAAGCTCTTCTCTTCCTTGAGTAAGGGGGCTTTTTTCTCAGGGCCTTATGTCGGGGAAGGGTAGCAGTCTTCTTGGACTGCCTAGTCCTCGTCAGTAACTCTGACTCCAACTCTGCCGCCTTATCAGTCATGGGTTTGCCAACAAGGTACTCTCCTTGGCAAAGGACATCAACCAATTTGTCTTGAACCCATTGCTCCAGGTCAGAAGATGGTAGCCTAGCCTGGTGTCTGGCACCGATGCCATCTATGGCTACTCTAGCCACAGACTCAAAGCCAACATAGGCTGCTCGAGTCATGAATTTGGAGCACTCTGATGGCAGAGGACAGGCTCTGGAACCGCTGAAGGGGTTCCTTGGAGAGACCAGCCGAGAACCCGGCAAATTCCTTCGCCAGGTCCCTTAAGTACATTTATTTTATTTATTATTTTATTTATTAACATTTCTTATATACCACGCTATTATAATCAGTGCGGTTCACAGAAGAACAGAAACACACTACAATGCAGTATGGTACATTGAGTTTACATGGAACAGGTGGTCAAAAACTTGGATGAACTGGGGAGAACTATATACAAATTATATACCAATTATACAGTAGTAAGTATTCAAATGGGGCATGTAGGATTCGTAGTGAATGCGAGAGCTCTTGGGATGGGGGGGGGGGGAGGTGGCGGTTGGTTATCCATTGTCGACCGGGGGCTGTTCAAAGGGATGTGGTAGGCGGGGGGTCGATGTGGAGGTTGTGTGTTTTTCAGGCTTGGTATCGGGGTAGTGCTGAAGGAACAGGTGGTGTTTGAGGGCTTTTCTAAACAACATGAAGTTCGGGATGGCATGGATTTCTGCAGGGAGGGCGTTCCAGGCCATGGGTGCAAAAATGGAGAAGGCTCTACTTGCTGTTAACTTTGTACATTTTGTCAAAGATTTAGGGACTTCAAGTGTATTCGACTGTGTGGATCTCCTGGCCCTGTTGCTGGTGTGTGATGGAGAAGAGTGCTGATAGGCGTGGGTGGTAATTTCCTGATGGCTTTAAATGCCAGAACTAGCGTCTTGTAGGTAATTCTAGCAGGTAGCAGTAGCCAGTGTAGGTTTTTCAGGACTGGCGTTATGTGGTCGGACCTTGAGGATCCGACTAGAACCCTTGCTGCCGAGTTCATGGCAAGTCGGAGTGGATTCAGGGTTGATTGTGGTAGTCCATGGAGGATGACGTTCGCAAAGTCAAGGTGTGGGATGACCAAGGCTTGGAAGATGGTTCGGTAGTCAGAGAAGTCGAGTAATGGGCGGAGATGGCGTAGTGACCGGATCTTGTAATAGATAGCTTTTGTGGTGTTTGTGACGTGGGCTGACATATCTAGGTGTTGATCCAGGGTAATGCCTAGGTATCGAATTGTGGATTTTGCTTTTAGTTCCATGTCATTGACTTGCAGTGAGGAAGGAGGTGTGAATTTCCGGTTCCTTGTGACGAATAGGACGTCTGTTTTATTGTGGTTGATTCGGAGATTTTGAGCTAGGAGCCAATCAGATATAGCTGCAAAACATTTTTGTATTGGGGAGAAGTTGGGTTGCTCAGTCCTGAACGGAGTGTAGATGAGGATATCGTCGGCGTAGGCAAGGCATTGAATGTTGAAGGAGCAGATTAATGTACAGATAGGCTGCATGTAGACGTTGAATAGCAGCGCTGAGAGGGATGAGCCTTGTAGTACGCCTTGCTTCAGAGGAAAAGGTTCAGAAGTCGTGGAGCCAGCTCTGACTTGTTGCCATCGGTTGTATAGGTAGGTTTTGCACCAGGCTAGTGCTGTGCCTTGTATCCCTTTTTCTTTGAGACGATGTAGAAGTGTCTCGTGATTCACCGAGTCGAAGGCGGCAGCTATGTCCAGGAAGATGAGGACAAATCCTTGGTGGATGTTATCGAGACCAGTGACTAGATTGTTGAAGAGGATTGTGAGGATGGTGTCGATGCCATGGGCTTCCCTAAAGCCGTGCTGGGCGGGGTCTAGAGGTGCCTCATTGTCGATGTGGTGTTGCAGTTGTCGCAGGACGACCTTCTCGATGATTTTTGCGAGCAGCGGGATGCTTGAAATTGGCCTGTAAGATTCGACTTTAGCTGGGTCGAGCTTGTTATTCTTTAGCAGTGGGCGGATGGATGTGAGTTTCAGGCTTTGGGGGAAGGATCCTGTTGAGAGGGACTGGTTCAGGATTTTGCAGATGGTTGGGCTGAGGTCATGGCATAGCTCTTTGACCCAGCTTGCGGGGCAGGGATCATTGGGGGCGGTGGTAAGGTTGATGGACGAGATGGTGTCAATGATCTCCTTGTTGGATACTTTAGCGAAGCCGTGCAGGGGGGTTGGTTGGGGGACTGCATGTGGGGTGAAGGTGGGTATGGTGGTTGTGTTCATGTTGCATTGTATCATCTTCGATTGAAGGTAATTAGAATAGTCTTGTGGCTGGGGTGTTGTTGGGTGAACTGGAGCTGAATCACCTGTTAGGGACTTCACAATGTTGAATAGATCGTGTGGTCTGTTTAGTGATCGCTTCAATAGCTCTGAGTGGTACTGTTTTCTTTTTTCCATGGTTTTTTCTCGGTGAATTTGTAGGTGAGTGGAATACATACGGAGTGCTTCTGGGGTCCAGCCGTGGCGCCACTGTCTCTCTAGTTTGCGTAGCTGAAGGAGTGATGCTCGAAGATCGTGGGAATACCATGGTGCATGTTCGCGTCTTACTGTGCTCTTGTTGGTGGGTGGGATGTGGGCAGCAGTTCTGATGGCGTCGTTCCAGTTGGCTACTAACTCATCAGGGTCGAGGGATTTGGTGGCAAGGAGAGGTAGGATCTTCTTGAGGGCCTCATCCTTGTCGAGGGGTCGAAAACGTGTTGTGCTAGGTCTGGGGGGGGGGGTGCATGATTTGTTATTATTACCGAGGTGGGATGTGGGTATGTTGAGTAGAATTAGGTGATGGTCAGACCAAGGTATGGGCGTTATGGAATGCAGCAGGTCCTGGGATGAGTTGACGTCAGTCTGGGGGGCGAATATCAGGTCGAGTTTGCCACCCTTGTCATGAGTGGGGGCGTTAATGAGTTGGGTATATCCCAGCTCGTTCATTGCATCAAGAAAGGCTGACGAGTATATATCCTGTAGGGAGGGCAGGTTATTTATTTATTTATTTACTTCTCTTATATACCGCGCTATTAAAATCAGTGCGGTTTACAATTAAACCAAAAAAAAATGGTTGAAGTCTCCCAGCAGCCAGTTTAGGGATCGTGGGTTATGGGGGTTGCAGGCTAGGTCAATTATTGATGATAAGTCATCCGGTTGCAGGGAAGGGGCTCGGTATATGAGGTTGATTGAGCATTGTTCATTTGAGATGGAGACTGTGTCCAGATATGTAGAGCTAGCTGAGTAATTCAGGGTAAAGTGGAGTTCAGATCTGGCGAGGATGAGTGTGCCTCCGCCTCTCTGGTGGGTTCGGCGACAGGCGAAGATCGAGAATCCGGGGGGGGCGACATCTGGTTGATTAGCACATTGTCGCTGTCAGATAACCATGATTCGGTTATCATTATGATGTCCAGGTTATGGAGGGTTATCAGGTCGGTGATTACTGGCCATTTTGAGCGGATTGATCTCGCATTTATTAGGGCGCACTTAAGTAAGCATTGGTTGTTGATCTTCTCCTGTTGGATATTCTTCAGGCGCTGTAGTGGGATGTGTAGAAGGTGTGGGTGGAAGGAATTGGTTCTTGCAGAGGTGTGGTGGGGGTTTCCAGATGGTCTCCTATGGTGGTTGTAGAGAATTGGAATGTGATTGGTGAGGGGGGTGAGTGCTAGTGAAAGGTTAGGGGTCAGGGCGGTGAGGAGGATGAGGGCTAGAGAGAAGATAGGGAGCATCGTGATCATGATGTGTCCTGGCTGGGACGGTTGTTCGCTGAGCAGGGCTGGAGTATTTCAACAAAGGGGAAGCAACGTGGGACAGACAGTATTATACAATTGTAGAGGTTGGTAACAGATTCAAGAATGTAACAGAGCAGTAATTAATGAGTGTGGGATGGTTCAGCCTGGTTGGGGGCTGAGATACTCTGGACATGAATACCGGGTACTGTGGAGTCAGCCATGCATCGGCTCAAGAGCCAGAAGACGCACTCCTTGGTGCCTCTGGGTTGGGAGGCCCTCACCTTGGACGCCCTGGACAAACAGTGCTACCACGCACTCCTTGGTGCCTCTGGGTTGGGAGGCCCTCACCTTGGACGCCCTGGGTAGACAGTGCTACCAGGACTCGATGCTCATAGGCTGGATCTAGGCATATCGAGTCCTGGTAGCACTGTCTGCCCAGGGCGTCCAAGGTGAGGGCCTCCCAACCCAGAGGCACCAAGGAGTGCGTCTTCTGGATCTTGAGCCGATGCATGGCCGACTCCACTAACATGGAGTTGTGTGGCAGTTGAGCTTTCTGGATGCCTAAGCTCCAACGGACCAAATACAATGAGTCCAGTCGTCGGCTCATGAAGAGCACCGATGCCAGTGTTTTCCACATGCGGAGGAGCAGTCATTCCAGGATCAAAGAATGGGCACTGTAAGTGCCTCCTTCGAAGGACCTCGTATTGGAGGATCTCCAGCTCCTCCGTGCAAAGGTCCTCCTCTGACAGTGTCGAACACCACCACCTATGCCACATGAAGTAAAAGAAGGCCATATCCTTAGGCGGGGACTGGCGCAAGGTCTCAGAGGGAGATGGGTCCGAAGGCACATTACAAGGGCGACGGATGTACAAGGATTCCTCATTCTCAGTCTCCCAAACAGACTCATAGTCGGTGGAGTAGTCAAGATTGAGCCGAGTTTCAAGGTCGGGCAACGAGCCAGGTCCATGCCCCTCAGAGGCTCTGTCAGTGGATCCATGGCCACTCATTGGGGAAGAACTTGGTCCAAGGATTGGGACCGGGATCGAGACCAGTGTCGAGAATCAACTCAAAACTGATGATGCTTGAGGATCAGCTCAACATCTGGGGATATCCTCAAGGTCAAGGGCCTGGTGGTCTGGACAGATGACCTGGTGGAATTGGGCATCAAGGCCCGCTGATGGGCCAAGAAAGCAGAAAAGCTGCATTCCAAGGCCGCCATTCTGGATTCCAGTCCAGATGGCTCCGCACCCTTCTGGGCGGGCACTAAGGATCTTTGGCCTGGCACCAGTTCCGATGAGGTGGAGTCCTTGACCAGGATGTCCTCGGGGGTCAGAGACCGGTCACCAGAGGCTGATGAATCCTTTCAGATGACCTTGATAGGCCCCTCCTGCTCCAATCCCTCAGACCCATGGTGTGCACTACGGGACTAAGCACAGGACTTACCCGCTTTCCCTGAATCATCGACAGACACTGCCCTCAAGGATTTCTTCATCTTCTTTTTCTCCACCTATGGGGTGGTCTGCTCAGAGGACTCCCGACCTCAATTAGAGGCGGCGAGATCACTTTGGGACTCCAGGAATTCGAAAAGTGCCTTGGAGCATGGTGTCTCCAGGACAGAATTTGATCTTTAGAAGATCTTGTCATGCTGCTGCTGCTGACGACTCTCAATAGCCTTGGAGGACATCTTTTTACAGAGGCCACAATCCAAGGGGTCATGGTCCTTCCCAAGACAACGGAGGTGAAAGTCATGTGTGTCGGTGAGGGAACATGGTTCGCGAGCACCGATCACGCTTTTTGAAGCTGCTCGCAAAGATCATAAGGGGGGAAAACGGGCTCCAGCAAGGTCGAAGACCCAGGGCTCTGCCAGTGAAAACGGCATGAAACTGCGCCAGTTAAAAAACAAGAAAAGGGAAAAAAAATTTCAAACCAGAGACGCGATGCCGAGGCAAGAGAGCTTGGGAGTGGGAAAAGGAACCAGTACTCGACCAGGGAAGAAAACTTCCAAAAGAAAAAAACTAGCTCTTTTTCCAGAAAAAAAACGAAACATGTCTAGTGGACGCCACAGAAAAAGGTAGACTGAGGCAAGATGGCATCCTTGGGCGGGAAGGGAACCATGCATGAGTAGTGCATCCCAAAAGCTTTCTTTGAAAGCTGGGGAGAAGCTTTCTTTGAAAGCTGGGGAGAAGCTTTCTTTGAAAGCTGGGGAGAAGCTTTCTTTGAAAGCTGGGGAGAAGCTTTCTTTGAAAGCTGGGGAGAAGCTTTCCACAGGGCTCCATAGGCATTGGCGTCGATGTCACCCATATGTGAGGACTGACTTCCTGCTTGTTCCTGGAGAAACTAAATAACCTGGAAAGCACAGTTACTTACCTGTAACAGGTGATCTCTGGGAACAGCAGGAATAAGTCTTCACATATGGGTATCGTCGGTACCGACGGAGCCTGCTCGGGAACGCTCCCCAGCGTCCAGAAAGAAAGCTTTTGGGAGCATCCCACAGCCCCTGCGCGCTGCCTTCCCGCCTTTCCTAACCGCCTCTCTCCAGTTCGAGTTTTAAGCTGAGACAAAGAGAGAGAGAGAGGAAAGGAAAGATAGATAGAGAGATACAACTCCTAGGGGAGGTGGGTGGGTTGTGAAGACTTATTCCTGCTGTTCCCAGAGATCACCTGTTACAGGTAAGTAACTGTGCTATCTCCAGGAACAAGCAGGAAGAGTAAATTAGACTTACCTGCTAATTGTTGTTCCTTGCGGAACTCTAGTCCAGTCCCGGAACCATAGAGTTGTGAACCTCCACCAGCAGCTTTGGAGACTGAATATCTTCATCTCTTTGATCATCCAGCTATATGCAGCCCCAAGGACCGCCCACACATCAGTACCTATTGACAAAGCATACTAAGCAGAGCAACAAATAAGTAGATATAACCATACAGTGGAAAAAAGGATCCTGACCCTAAAGATCCCACTACTAGCGAAATTTTTTTTTTTTCTGTATTTCTTATGAACAAGCACCCGCCTACGGGAAGGCGGACCAGAACAGCCGTGGCGACCCCTGCGCAAAACACAAGCAACAAGAGGCGCCACCGCTCACCCTCCAAATTGGCCCCGAAAGGGAACTGAGGCGTGCTGCAAGCAGAGGAGCTCTGACCGAAAGCATAGAGAACAGAAACCCTGGCAGACTCCTATAATGACTGTATCTTCTTGGCTGGCAGCGAGAACCGAAAGACAGGGAGGGATCCGGGACTGGACTAGAGTTCCACAAGGAACAACAATTAGCAGGTAAGTCTAATTTACTCTTCCTTAGCGTCTCTCTAGTCCAGTCCCGGAACCATAGAGGATGTAACAGAGCAGTATATTTCAACGGGAGGGCCTCGCTAGTCCAGCCTGAAGCGCCCGAGAGCCAAACCGCACATCCGACGCCGCCTGCACATTCAGACGATAGTGCTTAGCAAAGGTGTGCAAGGACGACCACGTCGCCGCCCGACAAATATCCACCGCCGGCACCAAGCTAACTTCTGCCCAAGACGCCGCCTGCGCCCTAGTCGAGTGAGCCCGAAGCCCGGCAGGAACCATCTTGCCGTGTAAAAGGTATGCCGACGAAATCGCCTCTTTCAACCAGCGGGAAATGGAAGACTTAGACGCCGCTTCCCCCTTGCGCGGACCGCCAAAGGCGACAAATAAACGATCGGACTTACGGAAGGACGCCGTTTCCCGCAAATACCGGCGAAATCCTCGACGGACATCCAACGCATGCAAGGAGTTATCCGCGTGCTTACCGCGTTCCTTGGCAAACACCGGGAAAGACACCACTTGATTCATGTGAAACACCGAAACTACCTTAGGCAAAAACGCGGGAACCGGTCGCAATACCACCTTGTCGGCCGAGAAAGACAGATAGGGTTCCCTACACGAAAGAGCCTGCAACTCCGAAATCCTGCGAGCTGATGAGATCGCCACCAGAAACACCGTCTTCAACGTCAAGTCCTTCAACGAAGCTTGCGTCAAGGGTTCAAACGGCGAAGCCACCAGAGACCTCAACACCAAATTCAAGTCCCACGAGGGAACTAAAGCCCTGCACGGAGGACGCATAAGCAACACCGCTCGCAAGAAGCGCTTCACATCAGCATGGGACCCCAATAGCTGGCCCTGAACCTTGCCTCGAAAATACGCAAGAGCTGCAAGTTGTACCCTCAAGGAACTGGCCGCCAGGCCCTTGTCCACCCCTGCTTGCAAGAAGGAGAGGATCTGAGGAACGGAGGTCCGCAAAGGCTGCAATACGCGATCCGCACACCAGCTCTCAAAAATACGCCAGACCCGGACATACGCTAGCGACGTGGACCGACGCCGTGCCCGCAACAAAGTAGCAATGACCTCCGGAGAATAACCTTTGGCTCTCATTCGCGCCCTCTCAATAGCCATGCCGTAAGCGAGAATCGAGCCACCTGAGGCATCTGCAGCAGCCCCTGCCGAAGGAGATCTGGCCGAGGAGGAAGCAGCCACGGATGGGCCACACTCAACCGCACCAGATCCGCATACCAAGGCCGACGAGGCCATTCCGGGGCAATCAGAACCACGGGACCCAGATGCCGCTCGATCCGCTGCACCAGGCGACCCACCAGAGCCCACGGAGGAAAGACAGAGCAGCCCGTACCTTGGCCACATTTGTGCCAATGCATCGAGGCCTTCCGACATGCGTTCCCGACGCCTGCTGAAGAACCGTTCGACCTGCGCGGACTCGAAGGTCGCCATGAGGTCCATTATCGGCAGACCCCAACGACGGACCAGCAACGCAAATACTTCGGGATGTAGAGACCACTCTCCGGGGTCTACTCTGCGACGACTAGAAAGTCCGCCTCCACATTGTGAACCCCCGCGACATGCTGGGCCGACAGACATTGAAGATGCCGCTCTGCCCATTCTAGAAGCAGATCCGCCTCCGCTTCCAACGCCGCGCTGCCTGTGCCTCCCTGGCGATTTATGTAGGCTACCGTGGAGGCATTGTCGGACAGCACACTGACCTCCGCTCCCTGCAGCCAAGGCTGAAACGCAGAGTCAACCACACGGCTCTCATTTCCAGAAGGTTGATGAACCACTGGCTCTCCCACGAGGACCACTGGCCCTGAGCAATCTGACCCTCGCAATGAGCCCCCCAGCTGCTCAAACTGGCATCCGTCATCAGCAGACGCCAGACGGGAGACTCCAAGGGCATACCGTTCGCCAGAGAGCGCCGACGCAACCACCAGCGAAGGCTGCGCCGAACCCCCAAGAGGCAAACTAACTGACGAGCTAGCGAGTCGGACTGATGACACCATCGACGCAGCAGCGCTCGCTGCAGGGGTCGCATGTGTGCCCTTGCCCACGGAACTACCTCGATGGTCGCCGCCATCGTGCCGAGAAGCTGAAGGTATTGCCAAGCCGAGGATGACCGTCTCGCTAGAAACTGCTCCACCAGCCGCCTCAGGGCCCGCGCTCTGTGCACTGGGAGAAAAACCTTCCCGTTGCCGGTCTCGAAACGTGCTCCCAAATACTCCAAGGTCTGCGAGGGAAGAAGGCTGCTCTTCGTCCGATTGACCACCCAGCCTAACGATTGCAAAATCTGTACGACCCGTGCCGTCGCTCGGAGACTCTCCTCCCCCGACTTCGCCCGGATCAACCAGACGTCGAGATAGGGATGCACGAGGACACCATCCTTCCACTGGAACGCTGCTACCACCACCATGATCTTCGTGAAGACCCGTGGCGCCGTTGCGAGGCCGAAGGGCATGGCTTGAAACTGAAAATGGCCCATCGGCAGTGCAAACCGCAGAAATCTTTGATGTTCCCGATGAATGGGAATGTGCAAATAGGCCCCCGTAAGGTCTAGGGACGTTAAGAATTCCCCCTCTCGGACCGCCGCTATGACCGAGCGCAGCGTTTCCATGAGAAAATGCGACACCCGGAGGCACCGATTCACTCTCTTTAAATCCAGGATTGGTCGAAAGGTGCCCTCCTTTTTCGGCACCACGAAGTAGATGGAGTATCGACCGGACCCTAACTGCCCCTCCGGCACGGGGGCGACTGCCCGGAGCCGAAGCAGCCGGGAAAGTGTATCTGATACGGCTCTCGTTTCCAGGGAGCGCTGCACGGGGACATAACGAAGGAATCTAGCACCGGTCGATGCAGCTCGAGCGCATATCCCTCTCGTATCACTTCTAACACCCACTGATCGGATGTGATAGCGGCCCAGGCAGGGTAGAAATCCCGTAGTCTGCCCCCTACGGGGATCACCGCCACCGGAGCCGGCCTCGCTTCATTGTGACTTTTTGGGGACCTGCGCCTGGAAGGAGCCAAAACCTCTACCTGCCCCCCGAAATCCGTGGAAACTCTGTCCGCGCCCCGGGTATCTGGAACGCTGGGACTGACCAAAGCGGGAGGCACGAAATCTCCGAAAGGACTGCTGAGACCCCCGGAAGGTGAAGGTCGGCTTCCCCTGCTTGGGCTTATCCTCCGGAAGCCGACCCCCTTAGAATCCCCGAGATCTTTTACCAACCTATCCAAGTCCTCTCCAAATACCTGCCTGCCCTTAAACGGCAGCTTACTAAGGCGAGCTTTAGAAGAACCATCAGCCGCCCAATTGCGTAACCAAACAGAACGACGCGCCGCTACCACCGACGCCATGCCGTTAGCCAACCCCCTAATGAGGTCATAGTGGATATCCGCCAAATAAGCGGCACCAGACTCCAATCTGGACACCGCGGCCTCCTGTTCCGCTGACTGGGGCCCCTGCAACTGCTGAGACCAGCGGAGGCAGCTGCGCGCCACCCAGGCCCCGGCCACCGCCGCCTGCATTGACAGGGCAGAAACATCAAACGCCTGTCTCAACAAGCTCTCGACCTTTCTATCCTGCGCGTCCTTCAACACCGCAGCACCTTCCACCGGGATAGTAGTCCGTTTAGTAACCGCGGAAACTGCCGCGTCCACTTTCGGCGAGCGAAAAAGGCCTCTATCAGCCTCCGATAGAGGATACAGCTTAGGCAACAGTCTAGCCCCGCGCAAGGCAGATTCTGGACTGTTCCACTCCTCCTGGATCATAGCCTTAAAAACCCTATGGAGCGGAAAGACTCTGTGGGAAGTGCGCACCGCCTGCATCAAGGGATCCTCCAACTGGTCCTCCGCAGCGGAATCTTCCACGGGTATGTTCAATACTTTGAGGGTTTCGGCAAGCAGTGCCGGAAGTTCCTCTTTACAAAATACACACACTATTCTACTAATCTGCTCGTCGTCAAACAACTCGCCGTCTTCTAAATCTTCCGCAGACTCTAGCTCCAGAGCCTCCCCCAGCCCCTCGTGGGACTCATCCCCAGGAGACACAGAATCCGCAACACTCGGGGGCCGGCTCTTCTTTTGTGGACCGGTGTCTCCCACTACTGAAAGTGGGCGCTTCAGCCCACGGCGGGGCGGGACCAAACCTCCACCCGCCGGCTGCAAGAGAGCCAGAGCCTCCTGCATGAGAGAGAAAAAGGCGGGTGGAATTCCCAGGGATCCCTCCTGGACGCCCCCCGCCAACAGGCGCTCTGGCACCTCAGAAATCCCCGGACCAAGGACCGTCTCTGCCTGCCTTGATGTCCTTCTGTAGAGACAGGAGGGAGATCCGCACTGGAGCCCTCCAGAGGATCCTCCATGACAGCACCCACAGCAGAACAAGTGGCACAGACTTTGGCTTCCAAATTACTACTTCTACGAATGCCACAAACCAGACACCGAGGACTAGGAGGCATGCTTATGCACACAGCCCTCTACCAGCAAAGCAGAGACACCTTGCTGAAGCAAACAGAGCAGAAAAAAAATCGTGATTTTAAAAGTGCTCAAAAACGCTTCAAATCGCAGGATTAGATAGAGCTGGGGTCAATTAGCTGATATCTGACCAAAAAATTCAAAAACGAAGCTCCTATCCCTAAAAAGAAACACGAAGAAAAAAATGACTTTAAAAATCCAAGATGGCCGCCGGACCCGATCCCGCCAAAAAAAGGACTATAAAAAGTACCCAAAAGGTCTAAACAAACTCCCCAGAGCTGTTCCAGGCTACCCCAAGGCCTCTATCACTGCCTTTAGAAATAAAAAGCCCCAAAGTCTACTCACCCACACACAGGAGAGGAGGGGGGGTCAAAACTCTGTGAGTGCTGTCCAGCGTGCCTGTCACAAGCTCTGAGTAGCAGTTATCAGAGCCCACATCAGAGTTAATAACTGCTTAGGGCAGCTCGGGGAACCCCTAAATCAGTTAGGGGACCCTCAGAGCCTACTGCTGTATTTAATTGCTGCAGTTAATTGCCTTCAACCTTCTCCTCACCCACCAAGGGGGTTCGGTAGAAAGGAGACCTGTGTCCTTTGCAGCTCCCCTGCTTGTTTGACCTATGGGGAGACTGACAGAGAGAAAGAGAGAAAAAAACAGATCAGAAAGGCAGAAGGGACACAGCCAAAGAATTCCTCCACAGCAGCAGCCCAGCACCTAAACCTAGAAAATAATAAAACACTAAAGGCTCTGCTTATTTGTTCCTAAGGAGCCCAGTTCTGGGCTCTGACTTCCAAGCTGCTTGGAGACTGAGATACTGATGTGTGGGCGGTCCTTGGGGCTGTATATAGCTGGATGATCAAAGAGATGAAGATATTCAGTCTCCAAAGCTGCTGGTGGAGGTTCACAACTCTATGGTTCCGGGACTGGACTAGAGAGACGCTAAGGAATGAGTCTTCACATATGGGGACTCCCCAGCTAGAGATGCCAGGGAGATCTCCAAGGTTGTGAGTCCCTGAGAAGGGCTCTACCTCCCCCCATGGATCTCGGGCATCCAACCAGGGATGGGGGGTAGAAGTTGATTAGGTATGAAACAGGTGTTTGAGAACAGCCTGACCAAACAAGGCATAAGAACATAAGATATGCCATACTGGGTCAGACCAAGGTCCATCAAGCCCAGTATTCTGTTTCCAACAGTGGCCAATCTAGGTCATATGTACCTAGCAGTTTCCCCAAGGGACACAGGTTCCACAATGCTTGCATTGGTTCAAGCATTGATATCCTGGGTCCCTTCTTAATAATGGTTTATGGACCTTTCCTCCAGGAACTTGTCCAAACCTTTTTTAAACCCAGCTACACTAACAGCCTTTACTACATCCTCCGGTAACAAATTCCAGAGTTTGATTACATGTTGAGTGAAAAAATATTTTCTTTTATTAGTCTTAAATAGTTTAACCTGTAGCTTCATTGCATGTCCCCTAGTCTTTCTATATTCTGATAAGGTAAACAATGGATCTCCGTTTACCCGTTCCACTCCGTTCATTAATTTATAGACTTCTATCATATCTCCCCTCAGCCGTCTCTTTTCCAGGTTAAAGAGCCCTAACCTTTTAAGCCTTTCTTCATAGGAGTATCCTTCCATCCCCTTTACCATTTTGGTGGCTCTTCTCTGAACCTTTTCTAAAATCGCTATATCCTTTTTAAGATACGGCGAACAGAACTGCACACAATATTCAAGGTGCGGTCTCACCATGGAACGATACAGAGGCATTATAATATCTTTTGTTTTATTTTCCATTCCTTTCCTTATCATACCTAACATTCTATTTGCTCTCTTGGCCGCCGCTGCACACTGGGCCGAGGGTTTTAACATGGTATCCACAATGACGCCTAAATCTGCATCGTGTAACCATAGTTTGGGTTGTTCTTCCCTAGGTGCATAACCTTGCACTTGTCCACCTTAAATTTCATCTGCCATTTTGATGCCCAGTCTTCCAGTTTATCAAGATCCTCTTGCAGTTTTCCACAATCCTCTTGGGTTTTAACAACTTTAAATAGCTTTGTGTCATCTGCAAATTTGATAACCTCTCGTTATTCTACTTTCCAGGTCATTTATGAATATGTCAAAAAGCAGCGGACCCAGCACAGATCCCTGGGGTACACCACTATTCACCTTTCTCCACTGGGAAAATTGGCCATTTAGCCCTACCCTCTGCTTTCTATCTTTTAACCAGTTCCTGATCCATAATAGTACACTGCCTCCTATCCCATGACTCCCGGCAGGAGTCCTTGTCCAAGCAATAATGGGCTGTAAAGGTATGAACCGAGGCCCAGGTGGCCGCTCGACAGATTTGGTCGATGGACACAGAGTTTAGATGAGCCATAGAGGCTGCCATGGCCCTCACGTTGTGAGCTGTGACATGGCCCTCCAGATAAAGGTTCTTACTCTGGTAGGCGAAAGAAATACACTGAGCAATCCAATTGGACAGAGTTCTCTTAGAGACTGGAAGTCCTAAATGAGAGGAATCAAAAGCAACAAATAGTTGAGAGGACTTTCTATGTTGCTGTGTCCTTTGTAAGTAAAAAGCAAGTGCTCTCTTACAATCCAGGGTATGACGATTCCTCTCTGCACTTGATGCATGAGGTCCTGGAAAAAAACAGGTAAATACACCTCCTGGTTCAGATGAAAAGGTGAGACCACTTTAGGAATAAAGTGTGGATTAGTCCTGAGGACTACCTTGTCATGATGGAACCTTGCATAAGGAGGATTAGCCACCAAGGCTTGCAGCTCACAGATACGGCGAGCTGAGGTGACTGCAATGAGAAAAATAACCTTCCAGGATAGGAATTTCAAGGAGGTGGTGGCTAAGGGTTCAAAGGGTGGCTTCATAAGCTGGCCATGAACCAAATTCAAATCCCATGCCACTGGAGGTGGTCTAATGGGAGGTTTAGTTAAAAGAAGGCATCTCATGAATCTTGCAATAAGAGGATGAGAGGAAATAGGCTGTCCATTGAGAGGCTTAAGGCATGCTGCAATACCACTCAAATGGACTCTTACTGAATTCGTTTTAAGGCCTGCATGGGATAAATGCAGCAAATAGTCTAGTAAAGAATTCAGAGATATTGCAAGAGGGTTAAGACCCTTCTCTGCACACCAAATGGTAAACCTTTTCCATTTAAAAGCATAGGAACGTCTAGTGGAAGGCTTTCTGGAAGCATGAAGGATATCCTTCACCTGCTGAGAAAGATGCAAATCTTGAAGGTCTAGGCCTTCAGCAACCAGGCCCTGAGATGAAGAGACTGGGGATTTGGCTGCCACAACGTTCCCTCCTGCTGGGACAGGAGGTCTGGAGCAGATCCCAAGTCCAGGGAGGGAGCTTGAGAGAGATGAAGTAGTAGAGGGTACCACACTTGGCGTGGCCAACGTGGTGCTATGAGGATCATAGACCCCTTGTCTCCCTGAAACTTGAACAGTGTCTTGGAAATTAGGGGAATGGGTGGAAAGGCATAGAGGAAGTCTTGCCCCCAATGGAGGAGGAAGGCATCCCTGGCCTGAACTCCCTGACACGGAAACCTGGAACAGAACTGGGGAAGTTTGGCATTCCACGGACTTGCAAACAGGTCTATGTCCGGGGTTCCCCAAATTCGGAAGATCCTGGCTATCTGGTCCCCATGGAGGGACCATTCGTGTGGAAGCAGAACTCGACTGAGTGTCTGCCCAAGAGTTTTGAACCCCTGGAAGATACACTGCCATGAGATGAATTTGATGCTCTCTGGCGAAGGCCCACAATCTCAAAGCTTCGTTGCAAAGCGACAGAGAGCCAGTCCCGCACTGCTTGTTCACGTAGAACATGGCTACTTGGTTGTCCGTGTGGATGAGGACTGTCTTGTAGCTGAGCAGGGTGTGGAAGACTCAGAGCTAGAAAAATTGCTCTGAGCTCCAAGAGGTTGATATGTAGAGATGTCTCCTGTGGAGACCAGATGCCCTGGGTGGAGAGATCTTGTAGATGAGCTCCCCAACCCCTTGGAGAGGCATCTGTTGTAAGGGTTGCTTGGAGTAGCAACTGTTGAAAGGGGGACCCCAGCAACAGATTCTGAGTGGACTTCCACCACTGGAGAGACCAAAAGAGGCGACTGGAGGTTGCTATTTTGTCTGACAGGCACCCTGATGCCTGGGTCCATTGGGTGGACAGAGTCCACTGAGCTGCCCGCATGTGAAGGCAAGCGTAAGGAACCACATGCACGGTGGATGCCATGTGGCCTAACAGTTGTAACATCTCTCGAGCAGTTAAATGGGACTTTAACTGAACTTGTGAGGCTAACTGCACCAATTGTAGGCAACGGGCTTGGGGAAGATAGGCCCTTGCAGTTGTGGTATCCAGCAAGGCCCCTATGAACTCTAGTGACTGAGTAGGGGTGAGATGTGATTTTGGGATGTTTATTACCAGTCCCAGATACTGAAGAACATGCCTTGTGCAGGCTAGGGAAGCCTGGGCCTCTGTCTGGGATGGAGCTTGGAAGAGCCAGTCGTCCAGATATGGGAATACAAATATTTCTAGAGTGTGTAGAAATGCAGCTACTACTGCCATGCATTTTGTGAACACTCTTGGAGCAGAGGCCAGACCAAAAGGAAGCACTCGGTAGTGCTTTCCTTGATAAAGGAACCGAAGGAACCTTCTGTGTGTTGGATGGATTTTATTTTTATTATTTATTACATTTTCTTTTATACCGCGCTATTTAAGATCAGTGCGGTTTACAATAAACATTGAATCTACACATGGATGAGGACATGGGTGTACGCATCCTTGAGATCTAGAGAACAAAGCCAATCCTGACTTTGAAGGTATGGAAGGAGAGCACCGAGAGAAATCATCTTGAATTTCTCCTTGCATAGAAACTTGTTCAATTCTCTGAGATCTAATATGGGTGTGTAGCCCCCTGTTTTCTTTGGGATAAGAAAATAGGGGGAGTAGAACCCTGAACCCTGTTGAAGAAGGGGTACTTCTTCTATTGCCCCTTGGGCAAGAAGGGCAGCAATCTCCTGACCCAGAAGGTCGAGGAGAGATGTTGGAGAATTGAACTGTCTCACCATGGTGTGAGGAGGAAGGTTTAAGAAATGAAGCTCATACCCCTCCCTTATGATGGAGAGGGTCCATTGCTCTGCTGTGATTTGTTCCCATCTGGGAGCAAAGTGAGCTAACCTTCCTGGAATGGTGAGAGGCTCTGGTTCTTCTAGAGCCAGAAAGGCTAAGTTCTCTAGTTGTAAGTCAAAGGCGCTGAGGAGGCTGAGGCTGTTGGGCCGTAGCAGTCCTTGCAGCCTTAGGCTTGGCTGGTTTAGGTTGTTGCTGATGCTTTGCAGCAAAACGACCTGCAGAAGATGCCTGGTGACCATAACCAGGATAATATTTCCCTTTTTTGGGAAAGAAAGCCTTTTTGAATAACCTTTTTCTAACAGGAGCAGAAGTAGACTTTGAAAGTCTATCTAAGGCAGAATTCTCAGCATCCATCTGAGTGGCCTTTGCTTGCCAATCCTTGCCAAAAAGGTTTTCACCTGTAAAGGGAAGATTTCCTAATCCATCCTGGACCCAGGGTTCCAAATCAGAAGCTTGTAACCAAGCAAGTCTGCGTGCACCTATGGCAATAGCCGAGGCTCTGCTGGCACACTCAAAAGAGTCAAAGGCTGCACGGTTGGAAAATTTGGAAACATCCTGGGCATGTTTATGCCAGGTGAGAAACTCCTCCCTTTTATCTTCTGAGATAAAAGGAGATAAAGTAAGCAGATGATCTGTAACTTCCTTTAGAAACATCCCCATATAGAGACTATAGGAGTTGATTCTGGCAGTAAGCATATTGGCCTGGAAGATTCTCCGGCCAAAAGCATCCAAGGTTCTGCATTCTCTTCCTAGAGGATTAGATGAGTGTCTTTTTG
Source organism: Ichthyophis bannanicus (assembly GCA_033557465.1). NCBI lineage: Eukaryota > Metazoa > Chordata > Amphibia > Gymnophiona > Ichthyophiidae > Ichthyophis > Ichthyophis bannanicus. The sequence goes on along the minus strand of CM066046.1, from coordinate 24,647,251 downwards.
CACTCTATCTTCTTCACAGCAGACTCCACCACAATAGAGTGGTGAGGAAGCTGAGTCTTATGAAAGCCAGGACAAGGAGGAACACGGTACATGGTGTCCAACCTGCGAGAATGAGGGGAGGTAGTAAGAGGTGTCTCCCATATGCCCAACATGTGATCATAAAGGATCTCATGAATTGGTAAAGTAGCTGCCTCTTTAGGAGCCATAGGATATTGTAAAATATCCAATTTCTTGGCTCTAGGCTCTGGTTCAGGGGCCACTGAAATAGAGAGGCCCCTGGCCACTTCCCTAATGAAGTCTTGAAAAGACAAGTCTTCTGGAGGAGACATACTTCTTTTTGGAGAAGAGGGCTCCTGAGGAAGGAGTACCGATGCTTCGACAGAAGCCTCTGATTCATCAGAGTCTTCGGAGGAATCGAAGTATCACCTGTCTGGATGCTCTTGAAGAGCCCGATACGTGTACCGAGTGGTATCGACATCGGGAGTGATCGGTACCGATTCGGTACCGATGGGCATCACAGAACAGGGTACCGCTGTATTCGACACCGAAGTCAGTGTCGATGCAATCGGTACCGGTACCGGCACCGGAACCGATATCGGTGCCAGAAAGCGTAGTTACTCACCTGTAACAGGTGTTCTCCAGGAGCAGCAGGAATCAGTCCTCACTTATGGGTGACGTCGGCGCCGACGGAGCCCTCGCGGAGCAATTTTCCCCAGCTTTCAAAGAAAGCCTTTGGGAATTGCAGCGCGCATGCGCGGTCGTCTTCCCGCCCGAAGGTGCCATCTTAGCCAGTCAGATGACATAGCTAAAAAAGACAGCATAAAAATTTGCAAAAAGAACATAAGCAGACGATTGCAACTCCAAGGGGAGGAGGGAGGGTAGTGAGGACTGATTCCTGCTGCTCCTGGAGAACACCTGTTACAGGTGAGTAACTACGCTTTCTCCAGGACCAAGCAGGAAGTCAGTCCTCACTTATGGGACTCCCAAGCTCAAGGCTACCGGAGACCCTAAGCACAAAAATGAGCTCCCTCTAGCTCAGCAGCACAGAAGGATAGAATCTTCGCTGAATTATCACCCACCGGTAGCCCACATCCGGGATGGAGGGTAGGAGTTGCTCAGACCTCAAAGAGATTACGGAGGACTGCCTGTCCGAAAGCACTGTCCCTACGGGACTCCCTCTCGAGACAGTAATGGACCGCAAAAGTCTGGCTCGAAGACCAAGTAGCGGCCCGGCAGATGTCTGCCAGCGGAACAGAGCGGAGGTAAGCCACTGACGTGGCCTTTGCCCGAACGCAATGAGCCGTGACTCTACTTTCTAAGGAGAGTCCGGCTGCCCCATAAGCCCAAGAGATACAGTCCGCAACCCAGATGGACAGAGTACGCTTGGAGACCGGGAGCCCCAATCTACTGGGGTCAAAAGACACAAAAAGCTGAGCAGCTTTACGGTGCTCCCGCGTACGGTCAAGGTAGAAGTTCAGAGCCCTTCTACAGTCCAGGGTATGGAGGACCGTCTCAGCTCGGCTGGAGTGTGGTCTGGGAAAGAAGGTTGGAAGTACCACCTCCTGATTCATGTGAAAAGGGGAGACCACTTTAGGCAGAAACTTTGGGTGAGTCCGTAGGACTACCCTATTCTTGTAGAATCGAGTGTAGGGGGGATCAGACACGAGGGCCTGCAATTCACTTACGCGCCTAGCGGAAGTGAGGGCTATCAAGAACAGTGTTTTCCAAGACAGAAAACGGAGAGAACATGTAGCCATAGGTTCAAAAGGCGGACAGGTGATCTGCTGCAAAACCACATTCAGGTCCCAGTCCGGCGCTGGCGGGCGCAGAGGTGGTTTAAGTAGCAGGAGACCTCGGAGAAACCTCGCTACGAGAGGGTCGTTGGAGAGAGGTCTGCCGTCCACCGGCACATGATGCGCTGAAAGAGCACTGAGGTGAACTTTGACGGAGTTGGACTTAAGTCCCAGGTTAGAGAGGTGTAGCAAGTACTGTAAGATCACCGACACCGGGCAGGAGAAGGGATCCTGAGACTGTTGGGAACACCAGATTGCAAAGCGACGCCATTTAAGGGCGTAGCATTTGCGGGTAGAAGGCCGTCGCGAAGCCAAGACGACCTCCTCCACCTCCGCCGGCAAGAGAAGAGGAGCAAGGACTACCCTTTCAGCAGCCAGGCCATGAGGTTGAGAGACCTGAGGTTGGGGTGCAGTAGGGACCCCTGATCCTGAGTGAGGAGATCCGGTTGTACCCCCAGAGGGATTGGATCCTCCACCGCCAGTTGCAGCAGGAGCGGAAACCACGGCTGCCTGGGCCAGCGAGGGGCCACCAGGATCATGAAGGCTTTGTCTCGGAGAACCTTGAAAAGAGTACGAGAGACTAACGGGATGGGAGGGAAAGCGTACAGAAGGCTCCCCGACCATGAGATCAGAAAAGCGTCCGCCGCAACCCGAAGGGGGTGTGGCTGACGAGAGCAGAAGCGAGGAAGCTGCCGGTTGTGAGGACTGGCAAAGAGATCCACCGTGGGGAGGCCCCACCTGAGGAAGAGCTTCTGAACGATCAAGGGATCCAGACGCCACTCGTGCGGCTGGAGGACCCTGCTGAGTTTGTCCGCCAGGCAATTTTCTTGGCCCGGGAGATAAACTGCCTTGAGGAGAATGCCGTGACTGACGGCCCAAGAGCAGAGCTTCTGTGCCTCCCGGCAGAGGAGGAAGGAGCCCGTGCCCCCCTGCTTGTTCACGTAGAACATGGCAACTTGATTGTCCGTCTGGACAAGGACGGACTGTTGGGAGGTCAGGTGGGAGAAGGCCCTGAGAGCTAGGCGGATCGCCCTGAGCTCCAGGAAGTTGATCTGCTGAGCAGACTCCCACTTGGTCCAGAGGCCCTGAGTACGAGCCTCTTGGCAATGTGCTCCCCAGCCCAGGAGAGATGCATCGGTGGTCAGCACCCGGGTCGGCTGAGGTGACTGGAAAGGCATTCCCAATATCAGGTTCGGCTGCCGGAGCCACCACCGGATAGACGAGACCAGCGGCTCGGAGACGCGCACAAGGTCTGCTAGGCCGCCTGTGGCTTGCCGCCACTGCCGGCGGAGACACCATTGAGCAGACCGCATATTCAGGCGGGCATTCGGGGTCACATGGACGGTGGAAACCATATGGCCGAGCAGTCTCAGGAAGCGCCTGGCGGAGACCAGGGGCTGGCTGCGAAAGCGGTTGGCTAGGTCCATGAGCCGCTGAGCCCTGTCGAGCGGTAGGTACGCTCGCGCCTGAGGAGTGTGCAGCCTTGCGCCGATGAACTCGAGATCCTGTGAGGGGAGCAAAGTGGACTTTGCGAAGTTTATGACAAAGCCCAAGTGCTGCAGCAGAGTCACCGTGCGGCACGTGGCGTTGGTGACCTCCTGTGCGGACGCTGCTCTGATGAGCCAGTCGTCGAGGTACGGAAAGACATAGAGGCCGTGAAGCCGGAGATGGGCCGCCACGACCGCGAGACATTTTGTGAAGACTCGCGGTGCGGAGGACAGGCCAAAGGGCAGTACTCTGTACTGGTAATGATTTCCTGCCACCACAAACCGTAGGTATTGGCGGTGGCTTGGGTGGATGAGGATGTGCGTGTAGGCATCCTTTAGATCCAAGGAGCATAGCCAATCTCCCTGCTGGAGGTAGGGCAGAAGGATTCCAAGGGTAGGCATTTTGAACTTCTCCCGCACAAGGAACTTGTTGAGGTTGCGCAAGTCCAGGATGGGTCTGAGGCCTCCTGTTCTCTTTGGTATCAGAAAATACCTTGAATAGAAGCCTTGACCTCTCAGGTGGTGTGGCACCGGTTCCACCGCCTGTTCCTGCAGAAGACCTGCTAACTCCTGAAGGAGCAACTCCCTGTGCAGAGGGGGGCGCGGAGGCTCTCCCGGAAAATAGGAGGGAGGGACCTGATGGAAGTGGAGAAGGTAGCCCTCTCGCACGACCTGAAGCACCCAGGCATCTGCGGTGATGCTGGACCACCTGTGGGCGAAGTGAACCAGCCGGCCTCCGGTGCTGGGGGGAACCAGCGGGGGGGAGAGGCTATGCTGAGCGAGTCAAAAACCCCCACCCTGCTGAGGCAGGGGCTGGTGGTGCAGGCTTGGGGGCTTGCTGCCTACGGGACCCGTTACCCCGTCCCTTGGCCTGCTGGCCCTGTTGGGGAGCTGCAGGGGCCTGATAATGGGGGTATTGTTTGTAGGCAGCTGCCTTCCTCGGGTAAAAGGACTTTTTTTTCCCGAGCCCTTCTTTTTCTGGGAAGGGGCGGAGGTCTTCCTAGAAAGCCTGGTCCTGGTGAGAGTCTCAGTCTCAATTTGTGCAGCCTTTTCCGCCATGGGCTTGCCAAAGAGGTTTTCGCCTCGGCAGGGGACATCGACCAACTTGTCCTGTACCCAGGGCTCAAGGTCGGACGACTGAAGCCAAGCCTGTCGGCGGGCACCGATGCCGGCTGCGGCTACTCGAGCCGAGGCTTCAAAGCCATCATAGGCTGCTCGGGACATGAACTTTGAGCATTCCCGAATACCCGTGGACAAGGCTAGGAACCTCCGCAAGGGCTCCTCGGAGAGACCAGCGGAGAATCCGGCTAGCTCTTTAGCCAGATCCCTGAGATACATGCCCATGTATAGCTGGTAAGTCTGGACACGACAGGCGAGCATAGAGCCCTGGAAGCACTTCTTGCCAAGGCCATCCAGGTTACGGGCCTCCCTTCCAGGAGGCACCGAGGAGTGCATCTTCTGGCTCTTAAGACGATGCATGGCCGATTCCACTACCATGGAATGGTGTGGCAGCTGTGCCTTTTGAAAGCCAGGGCTCTTGCGGACTCGATAGATAGAATCGACCCGCTTGCTCAGGACCGGCGAGGAGGCCGGACTCTCCCACATGCGGAAGAGTAGTCGTTCCAGCATAGGAGGAACCGGCACAGTAAAGTGTTCCCTCGCGGGAGAGTCATACTGGAGGGCGTCGAGCTCTTCGGCTCGAGGCTCCTCCTCGGGATCCGCAGGGAAGGCCAAAGCCTTGGCCATATCCCTAACGAAGTCCGAGAACCGGGCATACTCCGGGGGGGACTGCTTCCGAGGCTCGGACTCCGGAGAGTCCGATGGGACACACCGAGTCCGGAAAGAATCAGGTGACTCTTCCTCCTCAGACTCCCAGACCGACTCCGACGAGGACTCGGTGGGGTCAGCCCGGGCCGAGCTCAGGTGACCCAGCAGCCCCCGACTCGGGCCCCGACGGCGTCGGGCCCGACGTCGGCTGTCGCGGAGGCGAGTCCAGAAGGACTACAGGACTTACCCGGGCAGGCATCTCCGACTCCAGGCGAGGTCGCTTCGGGAGGTGTTCCTTCTCCAAGGACCCGGGGCGGCTGTCGGGGCTATGCGACCTGGCCCTCGCGGAGTCAGGAGCGTCCACCGACGCCGCCCTCGCGGGTTTTTCCTTCCGACGATGGTCCCCGGAGGGAGAACCCCGGTCGGAGGAGCTCCGGCGACGGTCCGGGCTGGAGCCTTTCGACACTGAGGCCTCCGACGAGGTCCGGGTACGGCTGGGGTCAGCGAAGATTCTCTCGCGCTGATGCTGCCGACTTCTCAACGCCTTCGAGGACAGTTTGCTGCAGGGCCCACAGATCAGTTCCTCATGATCCGGGCCCAGGCAGCGGAGGCAAAAGTCGTGTGTGTCGGTTAGTGACATATTTCGGTCACACCGACCACACCGCTTAAAGCCACTGGCAGCCATCGGGGGAAAAAGGGCCCCTGCGAGGTCAAAGGACCGGGCTGCCAGGGAAAACGAAAACGAAAGCTGACTAAGTCAGAAAACCGAAAAAACGGAAGAGGACTCGAGACCGGCGTCGCGAGTCCGGGCGGGAAAACGATCGGCGTCGAACCGAAAGAAAAAAGTATAAAATAAAGAGGAAAATCAACTTTTTCGCGGGGACAAGACGGGGACGTCTGTAGGGCTCCGCGGAAAAAAGAAGACTGGCTAAGATGGCACCTTCGGGCGGGAAGATGACCGCGCATGCGCGCTGCAATTCCCAAAGGCTTTCTTTGAAAGCTGGGGAAAATTGCTCCGCGAGGGCTCCGTCGGCGCCGACGTCACCCATAAGTGAGGACTGACTTCCTGCTTGGTCCTGGAGAACCGGTACCAACAATGGAGTTTGTTGCGGAACCGGAGGCGTCGCAGCTTGTATGAATGCCGTAATGGCACACTGCATAGTCAAAATATTCTGATCCATCGACGCAACCAATGTCTGGATGTCGGTACCAGTGGAAACCACCGGTACCCCAGAACATGGCAACAGGTGATCGGTCGAGGCCACGCCATCGAAGTCAACCTGTGACCCCACAGATGAAGCTTTGGAAGCCGGAGCTTCCCGCCGGGGTAATTTTGCCAGTGCAGGATCCTCGAGAGCAAGCCCGGAGGCATCTCGATACTTAGAGGGAGATTTACCCTTCGAGGACCGGCTGGACTTATGTTTGTTTACCTGAGATCCATGGGAGGAAGAAGCAGCCCTGGAAGATGTCGATGCCACCAAAGCTGCATCAGAGGGAAACAGGGTACTGAGCTTGGCCGCTCGATTCTGTCTACCTCTTTTAGACATCATGGAACAGGACTCACAATCGGTGATGGAGTGGTCAGGACCCGAACATTTTAGACACCAGTCATGGGTGTCAGTGATAGAAAGAGTACCGCTGCACTTCGTGCACTTTTTAAACCCGGAAACGGGCTTTTCCATGAGGAAAATTTTTCTAGGCCTAAGGCCCAAAAGGAAAAAATGCACAGAAGTGGGAAACGGTAGTTTGTTTGTTTTTTAAAGAAGAAAGATGAAAAGACCGGCGGTACCGGTCCGACGTCGAAGAAGGCAGACGCGCGACCAAAGAAATAAAGAAAAATAAAGAACCTCTTCAGCGGTGACAGGAACACGACCTGCTGGCTCCGCGGAAAAGAAGAACTGGAGAGAGGCGGTTAGGAAAGGCGGGAAGGCAGCGCGCAGGCGCTGTGGGATGCTCCCAAAAGCTTTTTTTCTGGACGCTGGGGAGCGTTCCCGCGCAGGCTCCGTCGGTACCGACGATACTCATATGTGAAGATTCATTCCTGCTTGTTCCTGGAGATCAAGGCATTGCCCTTTTCCCTCTCCTGTTTCCCCAGTATAGTCTTGGTAGCTTTATTTGTAATATCTAAGGTAAATCGCTCAAAGAAGTGACCAAGAGAGTTATTTGTAATATCTGCATTCTCTAGATAAGTCTACTTGAGATTCCCAGATGCAAAGCATTACAGTAATCAAGCTGTGTAATTATAAACACCAGAGTTAACAACTTAAGGTGTCCACTAGCAAAATACAATATCATTTGTCTAATATTATATAATTTCAGAAACACTCTCCTCATAACAGCACCGATCTAACCCTTCATTGAAAATGTCAAGTAGTGTTTTTCCCAAGACCTTTTCAATGGGCACACCACGCGGCTGATTTTACTGACCACTCAACTAACTCAATCTGATAAATTGACATGGCAAAATAATGAGCAGGAATGGAAAAATGGTTTAAGTGATGTTGTAATTAATACTCAAAAAAGCATAACAGTGTATGCAAATATAATATGAATGAATTAGCAAGAAAATGAATTTGAAACAGAGAAAAATAAATACATCGTATATGGAACTTCCTGAAAGATGACTAGTTATGTAGTCTGCTGCCAGCCGGCTTATAGTGTGGCCTATCTAGCTACTCCTTCATGCCAGCCAGCTGACAAATTTCTGGGGAGAGCACTGTGGAACTAAAATAATCTCTAGAATCTTTAATGCCCGATGAACCTTAATGCTTGATGAAGATGGGAATCTGAAGACGACAATGAACTATATCATTACTAATCCAAAAAAGGTTTACAGGTCAATATTCAAAGCCAGTTGGCCAAAGGAAGGTCGGATGGCTAAGTGCACCAGCCATGATATTTAGGGTATTATCCAGATAGTGACACTGAATATCTCCACAGAACCCCCACCTCCCGGCACTGTCCGGTTTAGTGCAGGGGCAGTACCAGCACTAATGGGACAAGTGTCAACACTTACCCAATTAGCGCAATATTCAGCAACTCCTGACTGAACAACTTAAACCACATGAAAAACTGGCCTACATGGCCATCCAGGAGTCCAACACCAAGCACGAATCCACGTGCAAAGAACCACCCAATAAAAACGTGGAATGCAAATGAAATGACACACCAAATTTTATTAAATAATATCACTCCAGCCAATGGCCCAACACAGGCCGTGTTTCGGAAAAGCCTTCTTCAGGGGCGTGTAGGCTAAAAGGATGAAGTATAATACACATAAACAATAAAATAATAAAGATAAAATCTGATTATTATAACAGAAATGGACATTGAGGACAAACATATTAAATGCATAAATAATTAAAAAATTAAAATGAATGCCAAATTAAAATTATAAATTGCATATACGGCCAAAAAAGGGGAGGAGCTATAAAAACTTACACATAAAAATAGATAACATTTTAAACCAATCATTCAAAACATACAAAATGAACAATAAGATAGTAAAAAAAATACTCTTTAGAACATTATAAATATGACTAGGGCACTGTCAATGGAGTCGTTTGAAAGCCTGGAATGGCTTGCACAAGATGCCAATGTTTGTGTAAGATTTTTTTTAATGAAATTGGACTGGTGTGAATACAAAAGAGAACATACTATCCCCACATCAGATTGTCTATCTTGCTTCTGAAGCAATTGGGAACGATTAGAGTTACGAGCTCTAAAGTATGCCATTGTAATATGTCGATGCGGATACCCTCTCTCATTAAACCTGTCTTTCATAACTAAGGCTTGATTCTCAAAATCCTCTTCTTTTGTGCACACACGTCTAGTTCTTAAAAACTGCCCAATCGGGAGGTTATTTTTAAGGGACGCATTATGAAAGCTAGTATAATGCAGCAATTTGTTCCGGTCAGTGGGTTTTCTATACAAAGTATATAAACCTTCTTCAGATTTTACAAGAAGCAAATCCAAAAATGGAATTCAATATTGGTTATTTACACTTTTAGCTGCCTAAATATCATTAAATATACACCCTCTTTTTATGTATATTAGGGTAACCAGAAAAGTAGGGAGCTTATTTTTAGATTCCAAGTCTGAAACTGGTTTTTTAACCTCAATAAGGTTCCTTTTGAATTTGCATAAGAGGCGGTTCATTCTTTGGAGGAGTATTTATTTGTCCATCTGTGCAGACGTCAGCATTTTTTATCCTGGCAGTTAGACACTTGTTTGCAGAGCATCCTAATGCTGGTTTATTGAATAATGACGGATAAAAAAGTAAGTGTTGTAAAGTTTTGGTTGTGTTAAGAATGGAAGTTTGATCCATCTTACATTTTTATTTAATCCCATGTAGGGGTTCGTTTTTGAAAATGGTTTAGAAATGTTTTTAAGGATTCCTATATTCTAGAAATTCCCTGTAAAATAGTTATCTCCAAGTTATAATGCCCTGTTCAATGTAATTTCAGTTTGTTCAATGTAAACCGCACTGATGCAGAATAGCGCGGTATATAAGAGAATGTAAATAAATAAATAAAATAGAAATACACACCCCCTCCCCTTCCCCCCCTTTCCCCCCCCCCCCCTTTCTGAAGCGGATTTTATAAGAATTATGGTTGGTCATTTTTTATATAGTTTCACATATACATATATATTTTTTTTTCTTAAGTTTTGATATTTTTCAAATATATAAGAAAAGATAATCGATTAGGTCAAGGTTTTAAGTGTATCGTTTGCCTTTAAAGGGCTAAAGTTATCAATGGTTTAATGGAGACATTCGGATAGACTTAAAAGTATGTAAGACATTCTTTTATATGCCCACTTGTGTGCACTCTTATGAGTTATGGTGGGTATGTAATTGGCTATATACACTCTTAGCTGTCTAAATATCATTAAATATATACCCTCTTTTTATGTTTTTTATGTATATTAAGGTAATTTGAAAAATAGGGAGCTTACTTTTAGATTTCAAGTCTGAAATTGTTTTTTTAACCCCAATAAGGTTCTTTTTGAATTTGCATAAGAGGCGGTTCATTCTTTGGAGGAGTACTGGATTTGTCCATCTGCGCAGCCGTCGGCGTAATTAGATTTTTGTTTGCAGAACATTCTAATGCTGGTTATTGAATAACGACGGATAAAAAGTAAGTTTTGTTTGCATTTAGAATGGAGGCCTGATCCATCTTGCCTTTTTATTTGGGCAGTTTAACGTTTATATAAAATAAATGAAATGGTGTAAGCTGTGCTTTTGGGGTATTCCCATGCAGGGGTTTGTTTTTGAAAATGATTTAGAAATATTTCTAAGGATTCCTATAGTCCAAAACTCCCACCCCCCTCCCCTTCCCCCCCCCTTTTCCCCTCCCCCTCCTCCGCTCCCCTTCTCCTTCCTCTCTCCCCCCTCTTCCCCTCCCCTCCCTTTCCCCCCTTTTCCCCTCCCCCTCTTCCTTTCCCCCCCCTTTTCCCCTCCCCCTCCTCCCCTTCTCCTTCCCCTCCCCCCCTTTTTTGAAGTTGTTTTTATTTACCAAGTTTTCAGTTTTTTCGTTCCTTTAAAGCCGTTGTGGTAAATGATACTTTTGATTTATTTTAAAGGGCTGCTTATATGGATATGGAATTATTTATAATTAAGATCAATGAATCCCGCAAGAACTAATATTAGGCACTGCAATTGTTATAGCGTGCACTAGCTCCCCTTGGTGGTGACTGTAGTTTTTTGGGATCCTTAACTTAAGCCGTCTATATATATATAGATTAAATTATGTAATGACATTTTTTACACACACTGAATGGTTGTTTTTTGATTTTATTTAGTTTCTCATGTATCTTTTTACACATATACATAGTTTTTTCATTATTGTTTTTATAGGAGTAGTTCGTTTTACAGTTATATGCATCCTTTGGCATCTCGTATTTGATGCTCCATCAGGTAATTTTTGTGGTTCTATTGCTTCTCCATTCATCTCCAAAAAATTTTTTTAGGAACATAAATTGTTGATCAGTTAGTTTAATTATACTTACCTAGTTATATATAGATATTTATAGTCGTTTTTATGGGAGTGATTCACCCCTGTATTTAATAGTGCCCTAGGGCTTTTTAGTTAGATATTATATTAAGTAATACTTATAGATATATTTATTTAATTTGGAGTATATTTGAGTTTAATGATCCTTATTTTTTAACGAAATTTCTATGGGACATATTCTGTCAGATTTGGTATTATATGTCTGTAGGGCTCGCCCTCTCACCACCGGGGCAGTACAAAAGCATTTTCTCCTCATCCCTCTCGTTGGTTTTATTTTTTCTTATGTTTTTTTAAATTTTGTAAAAGGAATATTTTGTTTTATTTACTTATTGTTTATTCATATAGGTGATTGTTCCTACAAACGCAGGTATGAATTTCTTGGTTTTTAACTTCTTCCTTCTTAAATAATTATGACTATTGGGTACTTTATGTGGTTTAAGTAAAAATGATTTATGTACGTTTTATATGTATATATATTCTCTTATAATTGTTTGTATTTTATTTAATGATGTTTTAATAATTATTATTCATGATTTTTTACTTTTATTAATGTTCATTTATTTATTTATTTTATGTGCCCTAGTCATATTTATAATGTTCTAAAGAGTATTTTTTTACTATCTTATTGTTCATTTTGTATGTTTTGAATGATTGGTTTAAAATGTTATCTATTTTTATGTGTAAGTTTTTATAGCTCCTCCCCTTTTTTGGCCGTATATGCAATTTATAATTTTAATTTGGCATTCATTTTAATTTTTTAATTATTTATGCATTTAATATGTTTGTCCTCAATGTCCATTTCTGTTATAATAATCAGATTTTATCTTTATTATTTTATTGTTTATGTGTATTATACTTCATTCTTTTAGCCTACACGCCCCTGAAGAAGGCTTTTCCGAAACACGGCCTGTGTTGGGCCATTGGCTGGAGTGATATTATTTAATAAAATTTGGTGTGTCCTTTCATTTACATTCCACGTTTTTATTGGGTGCTACATGGCCATCCAGCCAAGGATATCATGCTAACCGGGCACATATCGGAACTTGCCTGGTTAATGCTGCTGAGCCCAGATTATTCAGCAGAAGCTACTATCTGGATGCTGCCACTAAATATACTGTCAATATTTGAGTGCCATAACTAACTGCCAATGTGTTTAAAAATTGGCTTATCTGAATATCACCCCCTTCGTTTTTATGTTTTTTTTTTTAATTTTTTTATTTATGAAAATTTTTAATGTAAATCAAGAAAGTTAACAACACTCTCCTGAAGAAGAAAACAGGATAGCACACAGAAAAAAAAATAGTTACACATAGCAGTATCTTAAAGCAAAAAGAAAAAACCCAATGTGTCAATCCACCAAAGTCCACAATAGAGGGGGGGGGGGGGAGACCCTTCAAATAAACATATTACCAAAAATGCAAGAAATACGGCAGCAATTCAAATTCAGACTTTCAAAACATAGGCTCATTTGGAGGAGACAGCAGAGGATTCTATTCGCCTGGCACTGATAAAGGCTAACAGCTGAAAGGGCTCAAAAAAATACATAGGAAACAGCCTGATATTTTACCAAGCATTTACACGGATGCTTTCGAAAAAAAAGCCCCCCCAGCTGTAAGACCCCAGGGCGTAACAGAAGAAACTCCCTGCGGCGCTTCTGCGTTTCCCTAGATAAATCAGGATATATACGGACAGCAAAGCCTCGAAAAGAAACCTCTTACGAAAAAAGAGCTTCGTTTTTTTCAGGATTTTACATCATTTGTTAAGAGGACAGCCAAATTTCTATCTGATGGCACTGGTGGAAAATGGATTATTTTGTTGATACCCTTTCAGGATAATTTATCAGCATATGAGTAAAGTCAGGAATCCATTTTTAATAAAATTCCCAAATGCATTAAGATAAATATTAAATAGAACTAGCGACAGTGGGGTACCCTGGGGGACCTCACAACCGGGCTTCACTTATGAGATAGTTTATTAATCCGGTTTACCCTCACAGTTCTATTCATGAAGAAATAGCACTAAAGCATTCTAAAAGTAATACATGATCAAGGAGAAAAAAGTTGCTCGTTTGCTCTTTTTGAGCAATAAGTGTATTTCAAACATTAAGAATGCTAATACAGTTTCTGAATTGTGCTTACTTCTAAAAGCCGATTGTGACACATTTAAACTCCCGTAATGCAAAGTTTTCAATCATAGCTAAAAGACCAAGAAGGGTCTGTCCTCAGCTCATAGCTCACACCCCGACCTCAAATATTGAATGCCCTTCCTGCAGTTTCAAAACGAAAGCAAAGTTAAGCAATTTTGAAAGAAATTAAAGATTTATTTATTTTCTTTAAAGTTTAGATAAAGAAATATTCATATTGGCTTTATCTTAAAGTTTATTCATTAAAGAATATTTTTAGTATTGTCTTGTTTTATTGTATTTTGTGTGTGATTCTGCAACCTATATAGAAGAGTTTTGATGTGTAATTTTTTTTAAGTGCCGTTAAGTCAATGCTGACTCCTGGCAACCCAGCAGCCCCTGGGTTTTCTTGGCAAGGTATGACAGGAAGTAGATTGCCAGGCCTTTTCTTCTGAGGCACCGGAGGGTAAAGTGACTTGCCCAAGGTCACAAGCAGTGCCAGTGGGAACTGAACCCCAGTCTCCTGGGCGTTAGGCTGTTGCTCTAATCACTAGGTTACTACTCCACTCCTAATATGTAAGATATAAATTTGCAATAAATGTAAAATTTCAATCTCAGTGAAGGTGGATAATAAGAGAAAAACAGTCTTTACAGAATCCCCTCAAGAGAAAGAGTAGTTACTCACCTGTAACAGATGTTCTCCAGGAGCAGCAGGAATCAGTCCTCACTTATGGGTGACGTCGGCGCCGGAGCCGTCGCGGAGCAATTTCCCCAGCTTTCGAAGAAAGCCTTTGGGTTTGCAGCGCGCATGCGCGGTCCTCATCCCGCCCAAGGAAGCCATCAACCTCAGACGAATGACATAGCTGAAGACAGCAACCATAAGAAAGACTGCAACTCCAGGCGAGGAGGGAGGGTAGTGAGGACTGATTCCTGCTGCTCCTGGAGAACACCTGTTACAGGTGAGTAACTACTCTTTCTCCAGGACCAAGCAGGAAGTCAGTCCTCACTTATGGGACTCCCTAGCTTAAGGCTACCGGAGACCTCAAGCTCAAAAAGAGAGCTCCCTCCAGCTCAACCGCACAGAAGGAAGGAATCTTCTCTGAATACGAATCCGGCCGGTAGCCAACATCGGGGCCGGCGGGTAGGAGTTGCCTAAACCTCAAAGAGATTGTGGAGGACTGCCTGTCCGAAAGCACTATCCCTGCGGGACTCCCTCTCCAGGCAGTAATGAGCCGCAAAAGTCTGGCTAGAAGACCAAGTAGCGGCCCGGCAGATGTCTGCCAACGGAACCGAGCGGAGGTGTGCGACAGACGCCGCCTTCGCCCGGACACGGTGCGCCATGACTCGACTCTCCAAAGAGAGGCCGGCTGCCCCATATGCCCAGGCGATGCAGTCAGCTACCCAGATGGACAGAGTACGCTTCGACACAGATAACCCCAACCGATTGGGGTCAAAGGAAACGAAAAGCTGGGCAGCTTTCCTATGCTCACGCGTATGGTCAAGGTAGAAGGACAAGGCTCTTCGACAGTCCAGGGTATGCAGAACAGTCTCAGCTCTGCTGGTATGTGGCCTGGGAAAGAAGGTCGGAAGAGCCACCTCTTGATTGATGTGGAAAGAGGAAACCACCTTAGGCAGAAACTTAGGGTGAGTCCGTAAGACAACCCTATTCCTGTAGAACCTAGTGTAAGGGGGCTCCGACACTAGGGCCTGTAGTTCACTAACGCGCCTAGCGGAGGTGAGGGCTACCAAGAAGAGAGCTTTCCATGAGAGGAAGCGGAGGGGGCAGGTAGCCATGGGTTCGAAAGGCGGGCAAGTAAGCCTTTGTAAAACCACATTGAGGTCCCAGTCAGGAGCCGGAGGGCGCAACGGGGGCTTAAGCAGAAGCAGGTCCCTGAGGAAACGCGCCACCAAGGGATGTGAGGAAAGGGGCTGGCCCTCCACTGGCGAATGATGTGCAGAGAGAGCACTGAGGTGGACTCTGACAGAGTTGGACTTGAGGCCTAGATCGGAGAGGTGCAGCAAGTATTGCAGTACCACTGACACTAGGCAGGCGAAGGGGTCCTCAGAACGCTGAGAACACCAGGCGGAGAAGCGACGCCATTTGAGTGCGTAAGACTTCCGGGTAGAAGGTCGCCGAGACGCCAGGACGACAGCTTCCACCTCCGGGGGAAGCGAGAGCGGGGCCAGGACTACCCTCTCAGCAGCCAGGCCATCAGGTGAAGGGCCCGGAGGTTGGGGTGCAGAAGAGTACCCTGATCTTGGGTCAGAAGATCGGGCTGAAACCCCGGAGGGAGAGGGGTGTCCACCGCTAACTGCAGGAGCAGAGGAAACCAGGGTTGCCTCGGCCATCGGGGCGCTATCAGGATCACGTAGGCCCCATCCCGGGCAACCTTGAAGAGCGTCCGGGACACCAGCGGCATGGGAGGAAAGGCATACAGTAGGCCTGTGGACCACGAAATGAGGAAAGCATCCGGAGCCACTCTGAGGGGATGCGGATGCCGAGAGCAGAACCGGGGAAGCTGCCGGTTCAGGGGACTGGCAAAGAGGTCCACGGTGGGGGTGCCCCATCGGCGGAAGATTTGCTGGGCAACGCCGGGGTTCAACCCCCACTCGTTGGGCTGCAAGACCCGGCTCAGCCTGTCGGCCAGGCAATTCTCCTGCCCGGGCAGGTAAACAGCCTTGAGGAGGATGTTGTGGTCGACAGCCCAGGAGCACAGTCGCCGGGCTTCCTGACAGAGCAGGAGGGAGCCCGTGCCCCCCTGTTTGTTCACGTAGAACATGGCCATCTGATTGTCCGTCTGCACCAGTACAGACTGGCGAGAGGTGAGGTGAGAGAAGGTCCGCAGAGCTAGGCGGATCGCCCGCAGCTCCAGGAAGTTGATTTGTTGAGCCGCCTCCCAAGGAGTCCAAAGGCCTTGAGTGCGCGCTCCCTGGCAATGCGCTCCCCATCCCAAGAGAGAGGCATCGGTCGTCAGCACCTGGGAGGGTGAGGGAGACTGAAAGGGCATACCCCGTACCAGGTTGGGCAGGTGGAGCCACCACTGCAGAGAGGAGACCAGGCGGTCGGAGATCTGTAGAAGGTCCGCCAGACCTCCTGTGGCCTGATGCCATTGAGTGCGGAGACACCACTGGACAGGCCTCATATGCAGTCGGGCGTTCGGCATGACATGGACCGTGGAGGCCATATGACCGAGCAGCTGCAGGAACCTCCGGGCCGGAACCGGAGACGCACTGTGGAACCTGCCGGCCAAAGCCATGAGCCTGTCGGCTCGCTCTCGAGGCAAGAAGGCACGAGCTCGTAGTGTCTCGAGCCGAGCTCCTATGAACTCGAGATCCTGAGAGGGGCGCAACGTGGTTCCCGACGTTTATGACGAAGCCCAAGTGCTGAAGCAGAGCCACCGTACGCTGCATGGCCTGCGCGACCTCTGGGGCCGACTGCGCCCGTACGAGCCAGTCGTCCAGGTAAGGAAAAACGAACAGGCCCTGAAGCCTCAGGAAGGCCGCGACCACCGCCAGGCATTTTGTGAACACCCTGGGGGCAGAGCACAAGCCGAAAGGCAGCACGCGGTACTGTTAGTGTTTCCCGGCCACTACAAATCTGAGATATTGTCGGTGGTCCGGATGAATCAGGATGTGAGTATAGGCATCCTTTAGATCCAAGGAGCATAGCCAATCTCCCTGCTGGAGGTAGGGCAGCAAGATTCCAAGGGTAAGCATCCTGAACTTTCCCGCTGCAGGAACATGTTGAGGTTGCGCAAGTCCAGAATGGGCCTGAGGCCTCCCGTCCTCTTTGGGACCAGGAAGTATCTGGAGTAGAACCCCTGACCCCACTGAGGTTGGGGCACTGGCTTCACAGCCTGCTCCTCCAGTAGACCCTACAGCTCCTGAAGGAGTAAGTCTCTGTGCAGAGGGGGCCTCGGAGGCTCCCCCGGAAAGTAGGGGGGAGGCACCTGGTGAAAATGCAAGAGGTAGCCCCTTTGAACCACCTGCAGCACCCAGGAATCGGATGTTATGGTTGGCCACCTGTAAGCGAAGTGGATCAGCCTGCCCCCCGTGCTGAGCGGCGGGCGCGGAGGGGGAGAGGCATAGTCAAAAACCCCCACCCTGCGTGGCAGGGGGCTGTGCAGCGGGCTTGGGGGCCCGCAGGGGCCATTCCCCTGACTCTTAGTCTTTGGGCACTGAGTGGAAGCCGCTGGTACTTGGTATTGAAGGTGGGATTGCTTATAGGCAAGCACCTTCCTCGGGTAAAAAGGCTTCTTCCCCGGACCCTTCCTCTTCTGCGTGGGAGCGGAGGTCTTTCGGGACAGTCGAGTCCGAGTGAGAGTCTCGGACTCGAGTTCCGCAGCCTTATCGGACATGGGCTTGCCGAAAAGGATGTCACCTCAGCAGGGGACATAGACTAACTTGTACTGTACCCACGGCTCGAGGTCGGATGACTGGAGCCAGGCCTGTCGGCGGGCACCGATGCCGGCTCCGGCTACTCGGGCCTACACCTCGAAGCCGTCGTAGGCCGCCCAAGAAAGGAACTTCGAGCACTCTCGAATACTATCGGACAAGGCCAGGAACCTCTGCAAAGGTTCGTCGGAGAGACCAGCCGAGAACCCGGCGAGCTCCTTCGCCAAGTCTCGGAGGAACATGCCCATATACAGCTGGTATGTCTGGACCCTGCAGGCAAGCATGGAACCCTGGAAGCACTTCCTACCGAGGGCATCCAGGTTACGGGCCTCCTTACCCGGGGGCACCGAGGAGTGCATCTTTTGACTCTTAAGCCGATGCATTGCCGATTCCACAACCATGGAGTGGTGTGGCAGTTGCGCCTTCTGGAACCCGGGGCTCTTGCGGACTCGATAAATCGAATCGATCCGCTTGCTTAACACCGGTGTTGAGGCCGGGCTTTCCCACATGCGGAAGAAGAGCAGCCGCTCCAGCATCGGAGGGACCGGCACGGTAAAGGCCTCCTTCGGGGGAGAGTCGTACTGGAGTGTCTCGAGCTCTTCCGCGCGAGGCTCCTCCTCTGGATCCGCGGGGAAAGCCAAAGCCTTGGCCATATCCCACACAAAATCAGAGAAGCGCGTATCCTCCGGAGGGGATCGCCTTCGAGGCTCCGACTCGGGCGAGTCGGAGGGGACGCACCGGGTCTGAAAAGAGCCGGGCGACTCGTCCCCTTCCGTGTCCCAGTCCGACGCCTCCGTGGAGGAATCGAGGGGCTCCGTGCGGGCGAGGATTCGTCCCGACGCCGACGCTGGCATCAACGACCTCGGTCCCGAATGGGAGGCCGAGTGAGACCTCGACCGAGGATCGACTCGAGCATGCATCGACTCGAGGATCGACTCGGCCGCCGGGGTCGACTTGGGCGTCGACGTCCCGGTGGTCTGGGCGGATGCACTGGCGATGCCGGTCATCCAAACCCGCTGCTGGTCCAAGAAGGCAGAGATACTGCGCTCCAAGGATGTCAATCTGAGGTCAAGCCCAGAAGACCCGGCAGCCACAGACTCAGGCCCCGACGGCGTCGGGCCCGACGACGGTTCCGTAGGGGAGTCCAGGAGGACAATAGTACTCACGTGCGGCTCCACCTCGAGTTGAGGAAGTTTAGAAGGTCTCTCCGCCTCCGAGGACTCGGGGCGGCTGGCGGGGCTATGCGACCCGGCCCGCAAGGGACCAGGTGCGTCCTCCGACGACGCCCACGCGAGTTTCCTCTGCCGACGTTGCTCCCGTCCAGGGGACCCCCGCTCAGAGGAACTCCGACGGAGCTCGTGACCGGAGTCACGAGACATCAAAGCCGGACCGGACTCGGGGTCAGAGAAGATTCTGTCCTTTTGCGATTGCCGACTCCTCAGCGACTTGGAGGACATCTTGCCACACGGACCACAGCTCCCAGAGTCATGGTTGGGTCCGAGGCAATGTAGGCAGAAATTATGCGTGTCTGTAAGAGACATTAATTTAGAACAATGATCACATTTTTTGAACCCGCTGGTAGCCATAGGGGGAAAAAGGGCCCCCGCGAGGTCGAAAGACCGAGCCGCCAGGGGTGGAAAATAAGTGGCGGGAACGCCAGTTAAAAACAGAAAACAAAAAAAGAAATGTGAACGGACTCGATAAGGAAAAAATCGAGGCCGGGCAGGAAAAGGACACGCGAACCGAGAAAACAACAAAGAATTAATCAACTTTTTCAGTGGTGGTAACAAACTACGTCTGTAGGGCTCCGCAGAAAAAAGAAGACTGAGCAAGATGGCATCCTTGGGCGGGAAGAGGACCACGCATGCGCGCTGCAATCCCAAAGGCTTTCTTCAAAAGCTGGGGAAATTGCTCCGCGAGGGCTCCGTCGGCGCCGACGTCACCCATGACATTAAAATAAAAAATGAAATAAGATACCTAGGTGTTATATTAG
This sequence comes from Ichthyophis bannanicus, assembly GCA_033557465.1. Classification (NCBI taxonomy): domain Eukaryota; kingdom Metazoa; phylum Chordata; class Amphibia; order Gymnophiona; family Ichthyophiidae; genus Ichthyophis; species Ichthyophis bannanicus. The sequence continues at coordinate 24,627,680 of CM066046.1, read as the reverse complement.
ACACACATCTGACGATGACTACTCATATCAGAAACACTATAAAGAAAATATATTTTAAACTCAAAATCCTTAAACAACTTCGCCCATTAGTACACCTACAAGACTTCATTAATATAATCCAGGCTACAATAACCCCGCACTTTGATTTTGCCAACCTAATTCTTTTAGGAATAACGAAACAAAACATCAAAAGAATCCAACTAGCACAAAACGCCGCAGCTAGAATTATAATGAAAGCACACTCATTCCAGCACATAACACCAATACTAGCTTCCCTTCACTGGTTGCCAATTCAAAGCAGGATAATATATAAAACTACAATAACTACATTTAAAGCCTTAAATCACATGGCTCCAATCCCACTAAGCAACCTAATCAGTATGGAATCTCAAAAAACTACGCACAGAAAAGGACACTCAAACTAAATTCTCCTCATGATTTCATAAAAGCAAATAAATTAACTAATAACAGAGCTTTTTCTCATGCAGCCCCATCCACATGGAATTCCCTTCCAGAGGACCTACGATCTATAAACAAAATTATGGAACTCCGTAAAAAACTAAAAACCTACCTATTCTCCATGCACTACGGCAACATAGATAATCCCTCGATATACTCAGATAAAGGCTAAAATCACCTGACTGAGTAATACTAAATCCAACAACTTAACAGAAAAACCACTGAACTAAAAACTCTATGATTCAACCCTAAAGTACCTACAACTTGTATTTGTATATAGTTTATTGTACATAGTTTACAAGCCAGTTATGCTGTTATGTATTAGCTCATGCTGTTAACCATTATATTGTTTATTGTTACAAAATGTTCGATGTAAAACCAAGCTCTTGCTTTGTGGATTTTGTTTTATTGTGAACCGCAACTGAACTCTGGAAGATGCGGGATATAAATGATTGTTAAATAAAATAAAATAAATAAAAGTGAGGACTGACTTCCTGCTTGGTCCTGGAGAACTCTTATTTAAGCAATCTGCTCCCTGAGTTCCAGTTGCTGGGTGTTTATTTAGGAGTCCCTGATTCATTCTTAAGTTCCTGATTAAAGTAGGATTTGAACCCCCGACCTTCCGGCCTGAGGTAACTTGCCCCAACCACTAGGCAACTCCTAAAGAAGCTGGAACTCTCTATGGTCATCCCAGACTTAAGTACCTACAGTTTTCTCCAGCAGATTTCACTACTTTACCTGTATTTACCTTAGCCCCCTTACTAAATACACTTAAGAGAAACATAATATATTCATAGTTTCATTTTTTCACCATTTTTGTTACCTGACTCAGGTATAACATTTGATAACATATTCCCTTGTAAAATGTGAGGAGGGCAATGGAGCTTGTCCAAGGGTCCGCTGCCAAAGATGTGGAGCCTACAGAGCATACATCTCTTGGTGGAGCCTTATGTTGCACGTACTACTCAAAGACAGATGGGAAATAAGCTTTTTTATATGTTTGAATGGTAGTTTGGGTGGTGGTTTTTAGTGTATAAATAAACAAAATGATTGAAGCAGGCTGGATGCAGTTTTGCCATTATTTTTGAATGTTGTGTTTCTAAAAAGGGGGCGAGATAGCTCCTCATTTGTTATTAGATACATTTTCCCTAGTGGCAATGCCTGTTAGGGAGGATCCATCCCTCCATCCGTTTGTCCCCTACCCCACCCTACCCATACATCTACGTGCACACACCCCTCCACACACACACACACACACACACACACACACACACACACACACACACACATTACCTCACCACACAACGTACACACACATGCGCATTCAATCCCATTCTACACACATATATATTCACATGCACATACCTCACTTCAATATTGCACATACACATGCAAAGATCATCCACCCCCTTACAACATATAGTCACACACAATCACATACTCCGCAACAAACACATTCCCATACCCTACACATCCCACTACATACACAAGCCCTGGATCACAGGCGCAAGCACAGCACCCTCAAACCTCACACAAGTCTATATACAACACGAAATGGTACCCCCTAACGAGAAAGCATAGTAACAGGTGATCTCCGGGAACAGCAGGAATTTAGTCTTCACATATGGGTACCGTTGGTACCGACGGAGCCTGCGCAGGAATGCCCCCCAGCGTCCAATTAGGAAGCTTTTGGGAGCATCCCACAGCGCCTGCGTGCTGCCTTCCCGCCTTTCCCAACTGCCTCTCTCCAGTTGAGTTTAAAGCTCAGACAAAGAGAGAGAGGGAAAGAGAAAGAGATAGATACAACTCCTAGGGGAGGTGGGTGGTTTGTGAAGGCTAAATTACTGATGTTCCCTGAGATCACCTGTTACAGGTGAATAACTACGCTATCTCCAGGAACAAGCAGGAATGTAGTCCTCACATATGGGGACTCCCTAGCTTTAGATGCCAGGGAGAGACCCTAAAAGTTGTGTGTCCCTGGGACAGGGCTCCACTTCCCCTCATGGATCTCTGGCATCCAACCAGGGATAGCGGATAGGACTTGATTAGGTATGGAACAGGTGTTGGAGAACAGCCTGACCAAACAAGGCATCCTGGCGGGAGTCCTTGTCCAAGCAGTAATGGGCTGTGAAGGCATGAACCGAGGCCCAAGTGGCTGCTCGACAGATGTCGCTGATAGACACAGAGTGCAGATGAACCATTGAAGCTGCCATGGCTCTCACACTGTGAGCAGTGACATGGCCCTCCAGAGGAAGGTTCTTACTCTGAGAGGCAAAGGAAATACACTGTGCAATCCAGTTGGACAGTGTTCTCTTGCAGACTGGAAGATCCAAATGAGAAGGATCAAAAGCAACAAAGAGTTGAGAGGACTTTCTATGTGGCTGTGTTCTTTTAAAGTAAAAGGCTAAAGCTCTTTTACAGTCCAAAGTATGAAGATTCCTTTCTGCATTTGATGCATGAGGTCTTGGAAAGAACACAGGCAGGTAGACAGCTTGGTTAAGATAAAAAGGCAAGACCAACTTTGGCATAAAGTGTGGATGAGTCCTAAGGACTACCTAAGGAGTGGAAGAGTGGCCTAGTGGTTGGGGCAAGGTACTTCAGGCCGGAAGGTCGGGGGTTCAAATCCCACTAGAGGACAGCAACCTTGGGCCGGAAGGACTGGGGTTTCTAGTCCCACAGGTGCTCCTTGTGGTCTTGGGCAAGCCACTTAACCCTCCATAGCCCATGTTCCCTGTAAAATAGTTCTCTCCAAGTTATAATGCCCAGTTCAATGTAAACCGCACTGATGCAGAATAGCGCGGTATATAAGGGAATGTAAATAAAATAAATAAATAAATAAATACCTTGTCATGATGAAACCTTGTATAAGGTGGATCAGCTACTAGTGCTTGCAATTCACTGATGCAACGTGCTGATGTGATTGCAATGAGAAAGATAACTTTCCAAGAAAGGAATTTTAAAGAGGTAGTAGCTAAGGGTTTGAAAGGTGGCTTCATGAGCTGACCAAGAACCAGGTTTAAGTCCCATGCCACCGGTGGTGGCCTAATGGGAGGCTTAGTTAGAAGAAGGCCTCTCATAAATCTTGCTATAAGAGGATGGGAGGAGATAGGTTGTCCATTGAGAGGCTTGAAGGAAGCTGCAATAGCACTCAAATGGACCCTTACTGAGTTAGTCTAAAGTCCTGCATTGGATAAATGAAGGAGATACTCAAATAATGATCCCAGAGGTATCGCTAAGGGGTTAAGACCCTTTTGCGAACACCATATGGTAAACCTTTTCCACGAAAGCATAAGAGCGTCTAGTGGAAGGTTTCCTGGAAGCATAAAGGACATCCTTTACTTGCTGAGGAAGGTTAAGATCATGAAGATCTAGGCCTTCAGCAACCAAGCTCTGAGATGCAGAGACTGGGGATTGGGATGCCATATCCTTCCGTCCTCCCGTGACAGGAGATCTGGAGCAGACCCTAACTCCAGGGAGGGGGCTTGAGAGAGATGTAGAAGCAAGGGGTATCACACTAGTCGTGGCCAATGTGGAGCTATGAGAATCATCCGCCCCCTGTCACACTGAAGCTTGAACAGGGTTTTGGGAATTACTTTTTTTTTTTATTTGTTGTTGTTAAGTGTCGTCAAGTCGGAGTCGACTCATGGCGACCCTCTGCATAGCTATCCTAAATTGTGTTTGGTCTTCAGTCAGGCGGCTCATTGTTGACAGACTGGTACCCGCAGCAGCTATTATTGTATCGATCCATCTCATTGCTGGCCTTCCTCTTTTGCGTTGACCTTCTATCTTGCCAAGCATGATGTCTTTCTCTAATGATCTCTCTCTTCGCATGATGTGTCCAAAGTATGAAAGTCGAAGTCATCTGAGCTTCTAAAGAAAGCTTAGGTTTGATCTCCTCTAGGACTGACTGGTTTGTTCTTCGGGCAGTCCATGGTATACACAGTATTCGCCGCCAGCACCATAATTCAAAGACATCAATTTTCTTTCTGACTGTCTTTTTCACTGTCCAGCTTTCACATCCATATGATGTTATTGAAAATACCATGGCTTGAACAAGTCGAATCTTTGCATGGAGAGAGACATCTCTGCTCTTGAGAATCTTATCTAGGTCTTTCACAGTCATTCTGCCAAGAGCAATGCGTCGTTTGATTTCTTGACTGTTTGTTGCTTCTTTATTGATAGTTGACCCAAGTAGGTTAAAGTTCTACACAATTTCAATTTCTTCTCCTTCAATGATGAACCTGTTGATTATGCCAGTTGTCATGATCTTTGTCTTCTTTACATTAAGGTGCAGGCCCATTTTGAGACTATGTTCTTTGACTGTGAGAAGCAAATGTTTACGATCATCTTCACTTTCAGCCAGTAATGTGGTATCATCAGCATAGCGAAGGTTGTTGATGAGTCTTCCATCAATCTTCACACCTCTGTTGTCTTCATACAATCCTGCTTCTCTGATGATTTGTTCTGCATATAAATTAAACAGGTAGGGGGAAAGTATGCAGCCTTGTCTTACACCTTTGCTTATTTTAAACCATTCTGTTTCTCCTTGTTCCGTTCGAACTGTTGCTTCTTGATCAATGTACAGATTGCGCAAGAGAACGATCAGGTGTTCTGGTATACCCATGCTTCTTAACGTGGCCCAGAGTTTCTCATGGTTTACACAGTGAAAAGCCTTGCTATAGTCGATAAAGCACAAATAGATATCCTTTTGGTATTCTTTAGTCTTTTCAAAGATCCATCTCACATCCGCAATGATGTCTCTCGTTCCTCGCCCTTTCCTGAAACCTGCTTGCACTTCAGGTAGTTCTTGTTCCAGGTATGGTTGTAGTCTCTTTTGAATAATCTTCAGTAGAATCTTGAGGCATGTGGGATCAAAGCGATTGTTCGATAATTTCCACAGTCAGTTGGATCACCTTTCTTTAGTATTGGTATAAACACAGATCTTTTCCAGTCAGTTGGCCATGATGATGTCTTCCATATTTCTTGGCAGAGCCTTGTAAGTATGGTAACAGCTGCATCAGATTGCTGCAATACTTCTATAGGAATGCCATCAATGCCTGGTGCTGTGTTCTTTGATAAGGCTTTCAATGCTGCTTCAACTTCTTCTTTCATCACCAATGGTTCCCGATCATAAGGTACAGGTTGAAACGGCTGTTGGTCCACTTGATCTTTATCATATAAAAACTCTGTATATTCCTTTCACCTTTTCTTGATCTTCTCAGCATCATTCAACATGGAACCTTGAGCATCTTGTAACATTCCAATTCGAGGCTGAAACTTTTTCTTTAACTCTCGTAGCTTTAGGAAAGCCGATCTTGTTCTTCCTCTAATAGTTTCTGCTTCTGTTTCCATGCATGCGTCGTCGTAGTACTTTTCCTTGTCCTTTCTTGCTGCATGTTGGAAATCTCTGTTGAGTTCTGCGATTGTCTTTCTTTCTCCTCTGGCTTTAGCTTCTCTGTGTTTCTGGGCAATTTTCAGAGTTTCTTCCATCATCCATTTTGGCCGTTTTTGCTTTTTCACCTTTTGTAGAGACTTCTCGTTTTCTTACAACACAACCTTCTTAATGTCATTCCATAACTCTTCCGGAGCTCTGTCATTTGTATCTAAAGCAGCAAATCGATTTTGCAGGCAGTCTTTAAATTCCAGTGGTATATTCTCAAGGTCATATTTTGCTGCATTCATGAGTGGTTTGCTCTTTTTCAACTTTAGCTTGAGTTTGCATACTAGTACTTGATGATCTGTACCACAGTCAGCTCCAGGTTTTGTCTTTGTTGATGTTATAGAGCTTTTCCATCGTTGACTTCCACAGATGTAGTCAATTTGATTTTTATACAATCCATTGGGTGAAGTCCATGTGTACAGTCGCCGCTTGTGTTGCTGGAAGAAGGTGTTTGAGATGAATAGATCATTGGTCTTGCAGAATTCTATCAGTCTTTCTCCAGCTTCATTTCTGTTGCCAAACCCATATTTTCCAACTACTTTGCTTTCTTCTTTGTTGCCAACTTTTGCATTCCAGTCACCCATGACTATCAGGATATCCTGTTTGCATGTTCTGTCAATTTCAGCTTGTATTTGTTCATAGAACTCTTCAATTTCATTCTCTTCTGCAGCTGTTGTTGGGGCATATACTTGAATTATAGTTGTGTTGATAGGCAATCCTTGTAGACGAATAGAGATTAAGCATTCGCTGACTGCATTGTATTTCATTACAGTTCTTGCAAGTTTCTTCTTTATTATAAATGCAACACCATTTCTTCTTTGTCTTTCATTTCCAGCATAGACCACCATGTGATCATCTGATGCAAAGTGCCCGATGCCAGTCCATTTCAGTTCGCTGACACCCATCAGATCAAGTTGAACACGTTCCATTTCATTCTTGACCACCTCCAACTTCCCTTGCTTCATGCTTCGTACGTTCCATGTTTCAATGTGTAAGACATCTTTACAGCTTCTGACTGATTTCATGCGCAGCTACATCAGCAGTCAGACTTCCCGAGGGCTTTGATCCAACCACATCATAAATGCTAGCTTTACTCTGAAAAGTCTTCAGCTCTTCCCCAGTAGCTAGTTGAGTGCCTTCCGACCTGGGAGTCTCATCTTCCAGCACCATAGCACAATTTGTTTTGTTGTAACTATCCATTGGGTTTTCATGGCAAGATACAGAAGTAGATTGCCGGGCCTTTCTTCCGCGCAGTTTAAGTTTGGTGTTGTTGCCGTTGTCACAAAAAAGTGATCCTCCGCCGTCAACACTATCCCATTCTGCTGCTGTCCAGATGGGTGGTTTGTCTTGGTCTGGCACCTCAGCTGAGACCTGTCCATCTTGGGAGACCCTGCCAGTAGTTAAACTACCGATAGTTTAGCTCTCAGCATCACTGATGCACGCAAGTCCTCACAGCACGACAAGCTGCAAACCAAGTGAGAGGATTTTTTTATTTTTTTTATTTACATTCTCTTATATACCGCGATATTCTGCATCAGTGCGGTTTACATTGAACAAACTGAAATTACATTGAACAGGGCATTATAACTTGGAGATAACTATTTAGGCGAATGGGTGGAAAGGCAAAAGGAAGTCTTGACCCCAGTGAAGGAGGAAGGCATCCCTGGCCTGAGAACCCTGAGCCGGAATTCTGGAACAGAACCGGGGAAGTTTGGCATTCCAAAGACTTGCAAAGAGGTCTATATCCGGGGTTCCCCAAATTTGGAAATTCTTGGTCACCTGGTCCACATGTAGAGACCATTCGTGTGGAAGCAGAACTCGACTGAGTCTGTCTGCCCAAGAGTTTTGAATGCCTGGAAGATAAACTGCCAGGAGGTGAATCTGATGCTCTCTGGTAAGGGCCCATAGATGCAAAGCTTCGTTGCAAAGCGACAGAGAGCCTGTTCCTCCCTGCTTGTTCACGTAGAACATGGCTACCTGATTGTCCATATGAATGAGGACTGTCTTGTAGCTGAGCAGGGTATGGAACACTCGATGAGCAAGGAAGATTGCTCTGAGCTCTAAGAGATTGATATGTAGATGAGTCTCCTGTGGAATCCAGGTGCCTTGGTTGGAGAGGTCTTGTAGATGAGCTCCCCAACCCACTGGTGAAGCATCCGTTGTGAGAGTTGCCTGGGGTAAGGGTTGTTGAAAAGGGGACCCCAGCTACAGGTTCTGAGTGGACTGCCACCATTGGAGGGACAAAATAAGGCGATTTGTGTTTGATATTTTGTCTGACAGGCCCCCTGATCCCTGAGTCCATTGGGTGGATAAAGTCCACTGGGCTGCTCTCATATGGAGGCAAGCATAAGGAACCACATGCACAGTGGATGCCCTGTGGCCTAGTAGTTGTAGCATTTCTTGGGCAGTGAGAAGAGGTTTTAGCACTGCTTGAGAAGCTAACTGCACCATGCGAAGGCAACGGGCCTGGGGGAGATAGGCCCTTGCCCTTTTGGTATCCAGCAAAGCTCCTATGAACTCTAGAGACTGAGTGGGAGTTAGACTGGATTTTGGGATGTTTATGACCAGACCCAAATACTGAAGGATACGCATTGTGCAAGATAGGGAAGTCCTGGCCTCTGACTCTGATGGGGCTCGAATGAGCCAGCCGTCTAAGTAAGGGAAGACGAATATACCTAGAGTGCGGAGAAATGCTGCTACCACAGCCATGCATTTCGTGAACACTTTTGGAGCTGAGGCCAGACCAAAAGGAAGAACCGTGTATTGGTATTGCTTTCCTTGTAAAAGGAACCGAAGGAACTTTCTGTGAGTTGGATGGATGAGAACATGGGTGTACGCATCCTTGAGATCTAGAGAACAAAGCCTATCCTGACTCTGAAGGTATGGCAGCAGAGTTCCTAGAGAAATAATTTTGAATTTCTCCTTGATCAGGAATTTGTTCAATTCCCTGAGGTCCAAAATAGGTCTGTATCCCCCTGTTTTCTTTGGGATAAGGAAATAGGGGGAGTAAAACCTTGTACCCTGTTGATGAATGGGTACTTCTTCTATTGCCCCTTGGGCAAGAAGCATAGTGACCTCTTGATCTAACAGGTTGATGAGAGAGGTCTGAGAATTGAACTGTCTTACCTTTGTGGGAGGGGGCATGCACAGAAAATGCAGCTTGTACCCCTATCTTATAATGGAGTGTGTCCAATGCTCTGCTGTTATCTGCTCCCACCTGGGGGCAAAGTGACATAACCTTCCTGGAATGGTGGAAGGCTCTGGTCCATTGAGGGCCAGGAAGGCTACGTTCTCTAGATGAAAGTCAAAGGCCATGTGGAGGCTGAGACTGCTGAGACGTTTGAGGCTTGGCAGTCTTTGCTTTCCTTTAGGTGGTTGCTGACCCTTTCGGACAAGCTGACCTGCAGAACATCCCTGCTGGGAATAAGAGGGATAAAACCTCTTCTCTTTCAAGAAGAAAGGCTTCTTGAAAGATTTCTTTCTGGCAGGATAAGCTGTGCCTTTGGATAGTCTATCCAAAGTAGAGTTGTCAGCATCCATCTCATTGGCCTTTTCTTGCCAATCCTTGCCGAATAGATTCTCACCTGTACAAGGGATATTTCCCAGTTTGTCCTGCACCCAGAGCTCCAAATTGGATGCCTGGAGCCAGGCAATTCTTCGTGTACCTATGGCAATGGCAGAGGTTCTGCTTATGCACTCAGAACAGTCAAAAGCTGCACGATTGACAAACTTTGAAACATCCTGGGCATGTTTAACCAGTGTGAGAAAATCCTGCCTTCTGTCCTCAGGAAGATGAGGGCTCAAAACCTCTAAATCGCCAGTGACCTCTTTAAGGAACATTCCCATATATAAAATATAGGAACTGATCCTGGCAGAAAGCAAGGAAGCCTGGAAGGTACGACGCCCAAAGGCATCCAAGGTCCTACACTCACGTCCTGGAGGATTAGAGGCATGTCTCTTTGCACTCCTGATCCTTCTCATAGCTGAGTGGTGAGGAAGCTGAGTTTTTTGGAAGCCAGGACAAGGAGGGACTCGATACATAGTATCCAGTCTGCGAGAGTGAGGAGAGATAGTAAGAGGTATCTCCCACATTCTCAACATGAGATCATGTAAAATCTCATGGATAGGTAGGGTAGCCGCCTCTTTAGGAGCTTTGGGATACTGTAAAATCTCCAACCCCTTAGCTCTGGGCTCTGTTTCAGGAATCACAGTAATGGACAACCCACGAGCCACCTCTCTGATGAAATCCTGAAAGGAAATATCTTCTGGAGGAGAGGAAGGCTCCTCCGGGAGAAGTATTCCGGTACCGGCAGTGCTGTCAGAATCCTCGGAGTCCTCCGAGAATTCGAAGTATCGTCTGTCCGGATGCTCTTGAAGAGCCCGATACCCGTACCGACCGAAGTCGGTACCGGGGGTTATCGGCACCAGAAGGCATCGCATGACTGGGTGCCGGCAAAGCCGATACCGCTTGAATCGTCTGATGCGGTTCCGAGGGCGTCGATGCCACAAGGAGAGCCGCCAGACTGCGTTCAATAGCCAGGAACCTCTGGTCTATCGACGCTGCCGATGCCTGGGTATCGGTACCGGAGAAAGCAGCCGGTACCCCAGAGCATGGCACCAGTAGTTCTGCCGAGGTTGAGGCCTCGAGAACATCCTGGAGCCCCGATAATGCTTTGGAAGCCGAAGCCTCCCGCCGGGGCAATTTTGCCAGTACAGAACCCTCAAGGGCAATGCCAAAGGCATCTCGATGCTTAGAAGGAGATCTACCCTTTGAGGACCGGCTGGACTTATGTTTAGTTACCTGAGATCCATGGGAGGAAGATGAAGCCCTGGAAGACGTCGATGGCACCGAAGCTGCATCGGAAGGAAAAAGGGCACTGAGCTTGTCAGCTCGGTTCTGTTGACCCCTTTTGGACATCATGGCACAAGCCATACACTCGGAGATGGAGTGGTCAGGACCTAAACATTTAAGACACCACTCGTGGGTGTCGGTGACGGAGATGGTACCGCCACACTTGGTGCATTTTTTAAAACCTGAGGCAGGTTTGTCCATAATGGAGGAGGCCCAAAATGGCACGCACCTGGAAAAAAGTTTGGAAAAAAGAATTTTTTTTTTTTTAAAAGAAAGAAAGAAAGAACCGGCAGTACCGATATAGCGTCGGGGAAGGCAGATGCGACCACACAAAAAAAATAAAGAATAAGGAAATAATTTTCTGCGGCGACAGGAGCACAACCTGCTGGCTCCGCGGAAAACGAACAACTGGAGAGAGGCAGTTGGGAAAGGGGGGAAGGCAGCACGCAGGCGCTGTGGGATGCTCCCAAAAGCTTCCTAATTGGACGCTGGGGAGCGTTCCCGCGCAGGCTCCGTCGGTACCGACGATACCCATATGTGAAGACTACATTCCTGCTTGTTCCTGGAGATCAAGCATTGTGGAACCTGTGTCTTTTGGGGAAACTGCTAGATATGTATGACCTAGATTGGCCACTGTTGGAAACAGGATACTGGGCTTGATGGACTTTGGTCTGACCCAGTATGGCATATCTTATGTTCTTAATGTATGCTGATGAGAATAAACAGCTGCACCTGAGAATGAATATGGCACCTCCTTCAAGAGGTTTAAGCACCTATAAAGCTATGATTATCCCAGGGGTGGGAGGGTGTCTGGGAGGGAGGGAAAGAAGACTTATTAAAAGCTGGCTGCTACACAGTACCCTGTCCTGTGCTTCTAAGGTAATCTGTGACGAATCTCCAAGGGGAGTCCCAAAGCCCTTGCTTTTATAGAGGGAGTCTTGGGTTCTAAATTTAACCAGAAAGCGCTCTCCTGTGTTCTAAATTTAAACTGCCAACTCTTGCTGCTACTAGACCCTGACTGATTTAAAAATTACAGTGGGTTCACAGATTAATCAGCTTTAATCTAAAGAATTTGTTTTCCCCCAAGATTTAGAATTCCCAGAAGTAAATACTTAAAATTGCAGATCTCTCTTCAGAAGTAGCAGTCCCCTTTTGTAGTCCTTCAAGACTAGCGTAGTTACTCACTTGTAAAAGGTGATCTCCGGGAACAGCAGGAATCGACTCTTCACATATGGGTGACGGTACCAACGGAGACCGCGCGGGAACGCTCCTCAGCATCCAATAGGAAAGCTTTTGGGAGCATCCCACTGCACCTGCATAGTTGCCTTCCCACCTTTCCAGCTCTCCCTCCTCAGTTGAGTTTGTAGCTGAGCTGAAAGGAAAGCAGGATAGAAGAACAACGCCTAGGGGAGGAGGGTGGGTTGTGAAGACTCAATTCCTGCTGTTCCCGGAGATCACCTTTTATAGGTGAGTAACTATGCTATCTCCAGGAACAAGCAGGAATGTAATCTTTACATATGGGACTCCCTAGCTTGAAGATGTCAGAGAGATGACCTCAGAGCAAGCTGTGGAACACAGGCCTAAGTAGGTGGTCATATATCGTCCAACGACGTCTTGCATCAAAACCCAGAATGGGGGGGTAGGAGTTGATCTAAACATGAAAGATGCTGGAGAACAGCTTGGCCAAACGAGGTATCCCGGCAGGAGTACTTGTCCAGGCAATAACAATAGCGAGCAGCAAAAGTATGGACAGAGGACCAGGTTGCTGCTTTACATAGCTCATCAATTTATTTATTTATTTATTTATTTATTACAATTTCTTATATACCGCACTATTGTCAGCGCGGTTTACATATAACAAAATGACCATAACAAACTGTTTGGCTTCACATAGAACAGGAGTAACAACTTGGGTAACATGTTTTGCTTTACAGAGAACAGGAATAACAACTTGGATAACATGGGGATGTAAACTGAACTAACTAATTACATATGTACAATCAATTGCCACAGAGCGGAGAGTTGTCATGTTGGCAGCCATTGCTCGAACACTGTGTGCCATGAAGTGATGTGAGAGAGAGTCCAGCAATGTCGTAAGCAAAGGAGATACAATCTGCTAGCCATTTGAAGAGAGTTTGTTTGGATACTGGTAGTCCTAGCTGACTTATCAAAAGCGATGAAAATTTGGAAAGCTTTTCTGTGTTCCCTTGTTCTCTGGAGATCAAAGGCCAAAGCACGTTTGCAATCCATAGTATGAAGGATTACCTCCGCCTTAGAAGAAAGAGGTCTAGGGAAGAAAACAGGGAAGTACACTGACTGGTTTAAGTGGAAAGGCGAGACCACCTTTGACAAAGTGAGGATAAGTCCTAAGGACTACCTTATCATGGTGGAAACGAGTGTAAGGAGGATCAGCCACTAAAGCTTGAACTTCATTGATGCGCCATGCCTAAGTCAGGGCAACAAGGAAGGCGACCTTCCAGGTAAGAAACTTCAGGGAAGTTTTGGCTAGGAGTTCAAAGGGTGTCTTCATAAGCTGTCCTAAAACAATATTAAGGTGCCACGCAACTGGGGATGGTTTAATGGGAGGCTTAGTCAATAGAAACCCGCTCATGAAGCGTGCTACAAGCGGTTGAGAGTAGATGGATTGACCATCCAAGGGGATGTGGGATGCCACTATGGTCTTGAGTCCAGAGGAAGAGAGGTGGAGAAGATATTCCAGTAATGTCTCCACGGGAGCTGAAAAGGTGTTAAGATCCCTTTTCGAACACCAGACAGAGAATCTACACCACTTGAAGGTGTAGGAGCGCCTTGTGGAAGGTTTCCTAGAAGATAAAAAGATATATTTCACTTGCTGAGAAAGGCTGATGCCCTGGAATTCTATGCCTTCATCAGCTATGCTGTTAGGTGTACGGACTGCAGTGTCCAGTTCTCCTGAGAGAGGAGATCTGGGGCAGACCCCAAATCTACTGTTTGGACTCGAGAGAGACATAGAAGCAGAGGATACCACAGTTGTCGTGGCCAACGCAGGGGCTATAAGGATAATGTAGCCGTTCTCTCTGGAGTTTGAAAAGAGTCTTTGGATTGAGGGAAATGGGGGGGAAGATGTAAATGAACCCCTGATCCTAAGTGAAGGTGAAAAGCATCTACTGCTTGGCTCTTGTGAGCCGGGATTCTGGAACAGAACCGGGGAAGTTTGGCATTCTGAGGACTTGCAAACAGGTCTATATCTGGGGTTCCCCAGATCTTGAATATATGAGCAAACGTGTTTGCGTGGAGAGACCACTCGTGGGGCAATAAGACCCGATTGAATTTGTCCACTAGGAGATGCTGTTTGCCTGGGAGATAAACCGCAAGCAGGTGAATCTGATGTTGTATAGTGAAGGACCATAGGTGCAGGGCTTCGCTGCAAAGGGTCCAAGAGCCTGCTCTGCCCTGCTTGTTAAAACAGAATATGGCTACCTGATTGTCCGTCTGGACTAGAACTGTGCAGAAGCAAAGCTGGTCATGGAATACCCTGAGAGCATTGTGGATAGCTCTGAGTTCCAGATGATTTATGTGGAGTTGTGACTCCTGATGAGACCAAAGACATTGAGTGGAAAGGTTGCCCAGATGAGCTCCCTAGCCCAATTTGAACGCATCAGTCGTCAGGGTAGATTGATGTGGAGGCTTCTGAAAAGGTGACCTACAAGAAGGTGTTCTTGAGATTGCCACCACTGGAGAGATAAAATGAGATGTGCAGAGAGTGTTATCTTGTCTCCCAAGCGACCAGATGCTTGAAACCATATGTACAGTGGATGCCATATGGCCCAGAAGTTGCAGCATTTCTTGAGTGAGAAAGGTTTTGAGGCCTGCTTGGTATGCAAGCTGGATGAGTCAAGCACAGCGGGCTTGAGGCAGAAAAGCCCTTGACTGATGAGTGTCTAGGAGGGCTCCTATAAACTCTAGATTCTGAGAGGGAAGGCGTTGGGACTTTGGAAGATTTATTATAAATCCCAAGTGTTGCAGCACCTGCCTGGTGCACGTGAGAGAAAGATTGGCCTCTAGAGGTGTGCTTGCTCGAATGAGCCAGTCGTCTAAGTAGGGGAAGACAAATATCCCTAGAGTCCTTAGGAATGCAGCTACAACTGCCATGCACTTTGTAAAGACTCTTGGGGCAGAGGTGAGGCCAAAAGGCAGGACTCTGTATTGATCATGTTTCCCCTGGAACAGGAAAGCGTAGTTACTCACCTGTAACAGGTGTTCTCCAGGAGCAGCAGGAATCAGTCCTCACATATGGGTGACGTCGGCGCCGACGGAGCCCTCGCGGAGCAATTTTCCCCAGCTTTCAAAGAAAGCCTTTGGGAATTGCAGCGCGCATGCGCGGTCTCCTTCCCGCCCAAGGGTGCCATCTTAGCCAGTCTGATGACATAGCTAAAAGACAGCATAAAAATTTGCAAAAAAACTTAAGCAGATGATTGCAACTCCAAGGGGAGGACGGAGGGTTGTGAGGACTGATTCCTGCTGCTCCTGGAGAACACCTGTTACAGGTGAGTAACTACGCTTTCTCTAGGACCAAGCAGGAAGTCAGTCCTCACATATGGGACTCCCAAGCTTAAGGCTACCGGAGACCCTAAGCACAAAAATGAGCTCCCTCTAGCTCAGCGGCACAGAAGGAAGGAATCTTCATTGAATTATTACCCACCGGTAGCCCCCATCCGGGATGGAGGGTAGGAGTTGCTCAAACCTCGAAGAGATTTTGGAGGACTGCCTGTCCGAAAGCACTGTCCCTGCGGGACTCCCTCTCGAGACAGTAATGGACCGCAAAAGTCTGGCTCGAAGACCAAGTAGCGGCCCGGCAGATGTCTGCCAGCGGAACAGAGCGGAGGTAAGCCACTGACGTAGCCTTCGCCCGAACACAATGAGCCGTGACTCGACTTTCTAACGAGAGTCCGGCTGCCCCATAAGCCCAAGCGACACAGTCAGCAACCCAGATGGACAGAGTACGCTTGGAGACCGGGAGCCCCAATTTATTGGGGTGAAAAGACACAAAAAGCTGTGCCGCTTTACGGTGCTCCCGCGTACGGTCAAGGTAGAAGTTCAATGCCCTTCTACAGTCCAGGGTATGTAGGACCATTTCAGCTCGGCTGGAGTGTGGCCTGGGAAAGAAGGTCGGAAGTACCACCTCCTGATTGATGTGAAAAGGGGAGACCACTTTTGGAAGAAATTTTGGGTGAGTCCGTAGGACTACCCTATTTTTGTAGAACCGAGTGTAAGGGGGATCAGACACGAGGGCCTGCAATTCACTTACGCGTCTAGCGGAAGTGAGGGCTATCAGGAATAAAGTTTTCCAAGAAAGGAAACGGAGAGAACAGGTAGCCATAGGTTCAAAAGGCGGACAGGTGATCCGCTGTAAAACCACATTCAGATCCCAGTCAGGAGCTGGCGGGCGCAGAGGTGGTTTAAGTAGAAGGAGACCTCGGAGAAACCTCGCTACGAGAGGGTCGCTGGAAAGAGGTCTGCCGTCCACCGGCACATGATGTGCTGAAAGAGCACTGAGGTGAACTTTGACGGAGTTGGACTTAAGTCCCAGATTAGAGAGGTAGAGCAAGTACTGCAAGATCACCGACACCGAGCAGGAGAAGGGATCCTGAGACTGCTGGGCACACCAAACGGAAAAGCGACGCCATTTAAGGGCGTAGCATTTGCGGGTAGAAGGTCGCCGAGAAGCTAGGACGACCTCCTCCACCTCTGCCGGCAGGAGAAGGGGAGCAAGGACTTCCCTTTCAGCAGCCAGGCCATTAGATTGAGAGATCTGAGGTTGGGGTGTAGCAGGGACCCCTGATCCTGTGTTAGGAGATCCGGTTGAAACCCCAGAGGGAACGGATCCTCTACCGCTAATTGCAGCAGGAGTGGAAACCACGGCTGCCTGGGCCAGCGAGGAGCCACCAGGATCATGGAAGCTTTGTCTCGGAGAACCTTGAAAAGAGTTCGAGAGACTAGCGGGATGGGAGGAAAAGCATACAGAAGGCTCTCCGACCATGAGAGTAGAAAAGCATCTGCCGCTACTCGAAGGGGATGTGGCTGACGAGAGCAGAAGCGAGGAAGTTGCCGGTTGAGAGGACTGGCAAAGAGATCCATCGTGGGGAGTCCCCACTTCAGAAAAAGTTTCTGAACTACCAAGGGATCCAGACGCCACTCGTGCGGCTGGAGTATCCTGCTGAGTTTGTCCGCCAGGCAATTTTCTTGGCCTGGGAGATAAACTGCCTTGAGAAGAATGTCGTGACTGACGGCCCAAGAGCAGAGCTTCTGAGCTTCTCGGCAGAGAAGGAAGGAGCCCGTGCCCCCCTGTTTGTTCACGTAGAACATGGCAACTTGATTGTCCGTCTGGACAAGGACGGACTGGTAAGAAGTCAGGTGGGAGAAAGCCTTGAGCGCCAGACGGATTGCTCTGAGCTCCAGGAAGTTGATCTGCTGAGCAGACTCCCACGCGGTCCAGAGACCTTGAGTACATGCCCCCTGGCAATGTGCTCCCCAACCCAGGAGGGAAGCATCGGTCGTCAGCACTTGAGCCGGCTGAGGTGACTGAAAAGGCATTCCGAGCACCAGGTTTGGCCAATGAAGCCACCACTGTAGAGAAGAGGCCAGCGGCCCGGAGATGCGCACTATGTTGGCTAGTCCGCCGGTGGCTTGTTGCCACTGCTTGCGAAGGCACCATTGAGCAGGCCGCATATTCAGGCGGGCATTGGGGGTCACGTGGACGGTGGAAGCCATATGGCCGAGTAGTCTCAGGAAGCGCCTGGCGGAGACCAGGGACTGGCTGCGAAAACGGCCGGCTAGGTCCATGAGCCATTGAGCCCTGTCGAGAGGCAGGAAAGCTCGCGCCTGAGGAGTGTGCAGTCTTGCGCCGACGAACTCGAGATCCTGTGAGGGGAGCAAAGTGGACTTTGCGAAGTTTATGACAAAGCCCAAGTACTGCAGAAGAGTCACCGTGCGTTGTGTGGCATTGGTGACTTCCGGAGAGGACGATGCTCTGATGAGCCAGTCGTCGAGGTACGGAAAGACATAGAGGCCGTGAAGCCGGAGATAGGCCGCCACCACCGCGAGACATTTTGTGAAGACTCGCGGTGCGGAGGATAGGCCAAAGGGCAGTACTCTGTACTGATAATGATTTCCTGCCACCACAAACCTTAGGTATTGGCGGTGGCTTGGGTGGATGAGGATGTGCGTGTAGGCATCCTTTAGATCCAAGGAGCATAGCCAATCTCCCTGCTGGAGGTAGGGCAGAAGGATTCCAAGGGTAAGCATCTTGAACTTTTCCCGCACGAGGAACTTGTTGAGGATGGGTCTGAGGCCTCCTGTCCTTTTTGGTATTAGGAAATACCTGGAATAAAAGCCTTGACCTCTCAGGTGGTGGGGCACCGGTTCCACAGCCTGTTCCTGAAGAAGACTTGCTAACTCCTGAAGGAGTAAGTCCCTGTGCAGAGGGAGTCGTGGAGGTTCTCCCCGGAAATAAGAGGGAGGGACCTGGTGGAAGTGGAGAAGATAGCCTTCTCTTACGACTTGAAGCACCCAGGCATCTGAAGTGATGTTGGACCACCTGTGGGCGAAGTGAACCAGCCGGCCTCCGGTGCTGGGAGGAGCCAGCTGCGGGGGAGAGGCTATGCTGATGAAGTCAAAAACCCCCACCCTGCTGAGCAGGGGCTGGTGGTGCAGGCTTGGGGGCTTGCTGCCTACGGGACCCGTTACCCCGTCCCTTGGCCTGCTGGCCCTGTTGGGGAGCTGCGGAGGCCTGATATTGAGGGTAGTGTTTATAGGAAGCCGCCTTTCTCGGGTAAAAGGACTTCTTTCCCGAGCCCTTCTTTTTCTGGGAAGGGGCGGAGGTCTTCCTAGAAAGCCTAGTCCTGGTGAGAGTCTCCGTCTCGATTTGTGCAGCCTTTTCAGCCATGGGCTTGCCAAAGAGGTTCTCACCTTGGCAGGGGACATCGACCAACTTGTCCTGCACCCAGGGTTCAAGGTCAGACGACTGAAGCCAAGCCTGTCGGCGGGCACCGATGCCGGCTGCGGCCACTCGAGCCGATGCTTCAAAGCCATCATAGGCTGCTCGGGACATGAATTTGGAGCATTCCCGAATACCAGTTGTCAAGCCCAGGAACCTCCGCAAAGGTTCCTCGGACAGTCCAGCGGAGAATCCGGCTATCTCTTTAGCCAGGTCTCGGAGATACATGCCCATGTAGAGCTGGTAGGTCTGGACACGACAAGCAAGCATAGAGCCCTGGAAACACTTCTTACCAAGGCCATCCAGGTTACGGGCCTCCCTGCCAGGAGGCACCGAGGAGTGCATCTTTTGGCTCTTAAGCCTATGCATGGCCGATTCCACTACCATGGAATGGTGTGGCAGCTGTGCTTTTTGGAAACCAGGACTCTTGCGGACTCGATAGATGGAATCGACCCGCTTGCTTAATACCGGCGACGAGGCCGGACTCTCCCACATGCGGAAGAGTAGTCGTTCCAGCATGGGAGGAACCGGTACAGTAAAGTGTTCCCTGGCGGGAGAGTCATACTGAAGGGCGTCGAGCTCTTCGGCTCGAGGCTCCTCCTCGGGATCCGCAGGGAAGGCCAAAGCCTTGGCCATATCCCTGACGAAGTCCGAGAACCGGGCATCCTCCGGAGGGGACTGCTTCCGAGGTTCGGACTCAGGTGAGTCCGAGGGGACACACCGAGTCCGAAACGAATCAGGTGACTCTTCCTCTTCAGACTCCCAGGCCGACTCCGAGGAGGAATCGGTGGGGTCGGCACGGGCAGGCGGAGGCATCGGCCGCCCCGACACCGAGGGAGTCGGCGTCGACGACCTCGGTCCCGAACGGGAGGCCGAGGGTGACCTCGACCGAGGATCGACTCGAGTTCGCATGGACTCAAGGATCGGCTCGGTCTCCGGGGTCGACTTAGACGTCGACGTCCCGGCGGTCGGGGCAGTGGCGCCAGCGAGGCTAGCGATCAGTGCCCGCTGCTGGTCCATGAAGGCAGATAGTCTGCTCTCCAAGGCCGTCAACCTGAGTCCGACCTCAGGTGACCCAGCAGCCCCCGACTCGGGCCCCGACGGCGTCGGGCCCGACGTCGGACCTCTCGGAGGCGAGTCCAGGAGGACTACAGGACTTACCCGAGCAGGCAACTCCGACTCCAGACGAGGTCGCTTCGGGAGGTGCTCCTTCTCCAAAGACCCGGGACGGCTATCGGGGCTATGCGACCTGGCCCTCGCGGAGCCAGGAGCGTCCACCGACACCGCCCTCGCGGGTTTTACCTTCCGTCGATGGTCCCCGGAGGGAGAACCCCTGTCGGAGGAGCTTCGGCGATGGTCAGAGCTGGAACCTCTGGACGCCGAGGCCTCCGACGAGGTCTGGGTACGGCCGGGGTCAGCGAAGATTCTTTCCCGCTGGTGCCGCCGACTCCTTAACGCTTTGGAGAACATTTTGCCACAGGCCCCACAGATCAGTTCTTCGTGATCCGGGCCCAGGCAGCGGAGGCAATTATCGTGTGTGTCAGTGAGTGACATATTTCTGTCATACTGAACACACCGCTTGAAACCACTGGCAGCCATCGGGGGAAAAAGGGCCCCTGCAAGGTCAAAGGACCGGACTGCCAGCGAAAAATCGAAAAACGAAACTGACCAAAAATCAGAAAAACCGAAAGATAAGAGAAGGACTCGCAACGGCGTCACGAGTCCGGGCAGGAAAAAGACCGGCGTCGAACCGAAGGAAAAAAGAGAAATAAATCACTAAAATCAACTTTTTCAGCGGGGACACGACAGGTACGTCTGTAGGGCTCCGCGGAAAAAAGAAGACTGGCTAAGATGGCACCCTTGGACGGGAAGGAGACCGCGCATGCGCGCTGCAATTCCCAAAGGCTTTCTTTGAAAGCTGGGGAAAATTGCTCCGCGAGGGCTCCGTCGGCGCCGACGTCACCCATATGTGAGGACTGACTTCCTGCTTGGTCCTGGAGAAACGCAGAAACCTTCTGTATTCCGTGTGGATAAGAATGTGAGTATATGCATCCTTTAGATCTAGAAAACAGAGCCAGTCCCAACTCTGGAGATAGGGTAGCGGAGTACCTAGGAAGATCATCTTGAATTTCTCCCGGAGCAGATACTTGTTCAGCTGTCTGAAGTCCAGGATGGGCCTGTATCCACCTGTCTTCTTTGGAATGAGGAAGTAAGTAGAAGCCCAGACCTGGCTGGGAGAGTGGCACTTCCTCTATTGCACCCTGCGAGAGAAGGGAGCTGACCTCCTGCAATAATACAGTGGTAAGAGGAGGTTGAGAACTGAACTCTCTTAATGGAGGGGGGGGGGGTGTAGACTTCGGAAGTGAAGTTTGTACCCCCTCCTTCACTATGGAAAGAGTCCAGTGCTCTGATGTTACAAGATGCCACCTGTGGGCGAAGTGACAGTCTGCCTGGAATGGGAAATGAATATGGAACCTACAGAGGTAGGATGGTTATGTTCTCCAGGAAAGAGTCAAAGTCCCTGAGGAGGATGGGTCTGCTGCGCTGGCTGAGAACTGGGAGTCTAAGCCTCCTTGTTGTTTTGGATGTTGTCCTTTTTGAGGAGCATGAACTGGACAATGCAGTGCAGGGTTTTAAGAAGAATAATACTTCTTTTTCTTATTAAAGGTTTCATTGTTGCCTCCTTCTTAGCTGGGTTGGCAGTTACATAGAAACATAGAAATATGACAACAGAAAAAGACCACATGGCCTATCTAGTCTGTCCTTCCATATCAACAACTACAACAGTCCCCTTTTTACCTTTACAGATCCTCTGTTTGTCCCATGCGTTTTTGAATTCAGTTACTATCCTCATCTCTACCACCTCCACTGGGAGACTATTCCACGGATCCACTACTCTTTCCGTAAAGAAATATTTCCGCACATCACTCCAGAATCTATCTCCCTTCAACCTCATCCCATGTCCCCTCGTAACAGAACTTGCTTTCAATTGAAAGAGGCTCTCTCCCTGAACATTTATGCCACGGAGGTATTTAAACATCTCAATCATATTACCTCTACCCCACCTTTCCTCTAAGGCAGAGGTACTCAAATCCAGTCTTGGAGTGCCGCAAACCAGTCAGGTTTTCGGGATATCCCTAATGAATATGCATGAGATATATTTGCATGCACTGCCTCCATTGTATTTGAATCTATCTCATGCATATTCATTAGGGATATCCCGAAAACCTGACTGGTTTGCGGCCCTCCAGGACTGGATTTGAGTACCTCTGCTCTAAGGTGTACATATTAAGATCCTTAAGTCTGTCCTCATATGCTTTATAATGAAGACCACTAATCATTTTAGTAGCCACCCTCTGCACCGACTCCATCCTATTCACATCCTTATGAAGGTGCCGCCCCCAGAATTGCACACTATACTCCAAATGAGGTCGTACCAAAGACTTATACAGAGGCATTATCACCTCCTTTTTTCTGCTAGCCATTCCTCTCTGTATGCACCCAAGCATCCTTCTAGCTTTTGCCATCACCTTTTCTACCTGTTTAAGATCATCAGACACAACCATGCCCAGGTCCCGCTCTTCTTTAGTGGACAAAAGTACTTCACCCCTTATACTATATTGCTCCCTTGGATTGCTGCAGCCCAAATGCATGACCTTACATTTTTTAACATTAAATCCCAGCTGCCAAATTCTAGACCATTCTTCAAGCTTAGCTAGATCCCTCCTCATGTTATCTACACCTTCCTGGGTGTCTACTCTATTGCAGATTTCGGTATTATCCTCAAAGAGGCAAACCTTACCCGACAGCCCTTCCGCTATATCACTAACAAAGATGTTAAAAAGAATCGGACCAAGGACAGATCCCTGGGGCGCACCACTAGTAACATCCTTCTCCTCAGAGTGAGCTCCATTTACCTGTACCCTTGTCTTCTCCCACTCAACCAATTTCTAACCCAAGCAATAACTTTAGGGTCCATCCCTAGGGTGCTCAGTTTGTTTATATTGTGACTCCTCTCCCAGTCCCTATTAGGCATCCGCCTAGGGCCTTAAGGATCAAGTTGCCTTCTAGTACAATAACAGTCTGCAGTCGAGTAATTAAGGCAAAGTAATAATAGGGCTTTATTTCCCCTCCCCTAAGGATCTCCTTTTATACAACAAAAACCAGGAACAAAAACAGCGTCTTCAAAGAAAAATATATTATTTTCCTTTGGTATTTTTACAGAGCTTCTGCCCACTTGTTTAGCACAATGATTCAATATCATCAGAGAAACATAACGTACAGTCCCATTGGTGTGGGTTCAAGGTTACAGCTATTATTTTCCCACTGCATTAGTTCACAATCCTCCGGGGCTGCTGTTGGCTTAAAATCCTCATAGCTGTTTTCATTGTAAAACCCTCTCTGTGAGGCACTGGTCAGCTTATCAGAAACTGCTCTAGGCAAGCAGGGTTTTGAATACCTGGTATTGTGGCAGTTTCCCTCTGGCTTTCCTTTTCTCCCCAGTAATATGGAATTACGTCATAACTCCCAGCATTTACTTTACTTCTTATGCCATGCCCTGGACCTCCAGACAAAACAGAGTTCTTAGCTTTTTCTCTCTTAAAGCTAGGTTCCCACCTTCTCTCTGTTGTCCTGGTTCCTCTCTCTGGGCTACGGACAGCTCCTTCCCGGGACCTCCAGCTACCAGCAGTCTGAGCAGTGCTATGGCCACGTTCCTGAGAAGTTTTTCCCCTGCTGTTTCCTGTTCCGGACCACACCTACTGCTTCCTTGATTGAGCAGGCTTCCTGTGTGACGTCTGCTCTCAACCTGGTTGCTCACTCCTCCCAGGTCGCTGCCCCCACTGGCCTCTCCTGGATTTACCCAGCAGCTTTTATCCTCATGTCCTTTGCACGCTGCCTGTGCTTTCATGGACAGGTGATCCTGATTAGCTTTTAATCTTCCTGCTACGTCAGGACTAGTGTGTGGTAAACTTATTCTATTACTCTTTTGCTTCCTGTGAGTTGAGTGTGTTTGCTGCCTATCAGACTCCAAGGTAAATTCCTCTTTTTCACCTATTATCATGGGCTCTACACCGGCTACTGTATCACAATATGTTGCCTATGAGGAACAGTGTCAAAGGCTTTACTGAAATCTAAATACACATCATCTAGGGCTCTCCCTCGGTCCAACTCCCTGGTCACCCAGTCAAAGAAATCAATCAGATTTTTCTTACAAGACCTGACTCTGGTGAATCCATGCTGCCTCGGATCCTGTAATCCGCTGGACTCCAGAAACCTCACTATTTTCTCTTTCAGCAGCGTTTCCAATAATTTACTCACCACCGAAGTTAAACTAACTGGCCTGTAGTTTTCAACCACATCCTTACTTCCGCTTTTGTGTGAAGGCACCACATGAGCCTCTCTCCAGTCCTTTGGCACCACTCCCGACTCTTAACGAGGCATTGAAAAGGTCAGTCAGTGGAGCTGCTAGAACGTCCCCAAGTTCCCTCAGTATTCTAGGGTGTATCCCATCCGGTCCCATCGCTTTGTCTACTTTAAGTTGAGCTAGTTTCTCACGAACACAGTCTTCTGAAAATTGTTCAAGATGTCCCTCGCTTCTGTTCCTGTTTGCGGGTGTTTTACGAGGTCCTGCTCCTGGTTCTTCATCTGAACACAGAACAGAAATATTTGTTAAGCAATTCCACTTTATCCTTATCAACTTCTACATATTCCAGATGTACATTATTGTAAATAGAATACCAACATTAATCTTTCTCTGCTTAAAATGTACATAGTTTCCCAGTTCTATTCCATGTTACTTTCCTTGTTATATGTAAACTCAGGCCAGATCTGATCCTGTCCTAGAGTCAAATTGTTAACTGTAAACCACACTGATAATAAAGAGTGCGGTATAGAAGAGCTGTTAAATAAATAAATAAATAAATATTCCTCCCCTGCACCCTTGAGTCTGACAATACCACTTTTGCCCTTCCTCTTCTCACTAACATATCTGAAAAATGTCTTATCCCCCCATTTTATTGCATTGGCTATTTCCTCCTCCTTTTGAATCTTTGCCTTCCTGACTACTTTGCTAGCTTCTCTAAGTTTTTCCAAATATAGATGCCTGTCTTCCTCTCTCTGTGATCTCTTGTATTTCATGAAGGCCTCCCTCTTTTTCTTCACTTTTTCAGCTACTTCTTTCGAAAGCCATAGCAGTCTCCTTTTCATTTTACCTTTATTTACCATTTTAACAAAAAGGTTGGTTGCCCTTAAAATATCCCCTTTCAGTTTTGCCCACTGTTTTTCTACATCCCCCAGCTGTTCCCATCCCACTAACGACTCCCTGAGGTATTGGCCCATCTTGGCAAAGATTAAATTAGACTTACCTGCTAATTGTAGTTCCTTTAGGAACTCAAGTCCAGTCCCGGACCTCTGGGGTTGTGATCCTCCTCCAGCAGCTTGGGGACTGAGAAACATCACTTTTGTGATGTCACTGGCATATATAACCACAGGAACCGCCTCCTCGCTCCAGTAACCTATTGACAAAGCAGACTCCCCGGAGCAACAATTTAGTAGTACCACTACTAAACACTAAAACCAAACAAACTGTGTACAACAAAGGGATAAAAACTCCCCATTAATATGTTTTTTTTTTTTATAGACCAGTTAAAAAATCCTGTATAAGTGCTGAGGTCCTTCCTCCTCCATTATGGAAGAAACTGACCCCCAAAAATATACCCCTGCAACTCATTCGCCCCCATGAACCTGACCCCTAGTAAAAATGGCTTCTTACCTGTGACCGATCTCATGCTACAGGCCATAGTCCAAAAAGAAACGGGCGGGATACGGGACTGGACTTAAGTTCCTAAAGGAACTACAATTAGCAGGTAAGTCTAATTTAATCTTCCTTATCGTCCCTCAAGTCCAGTTCCGGACCTCTGGGATGTAACAGAGCAGTATCAAAAATCAACGGGAGGGACCAGACAAACCCACCTGAAGCACCGCTGCACCAAAACAGGCATCTCTATCCGCCTGAACATCCAGCCGGTAATGCTTGAAAAACAAATTTATAGACGACCAAGTCGCCGCCTTACAAATTTCCCCAACTGGAATTAAACTATGATCTGCCCAAGACGCCGCTTGCGCCCTAGTCGAATGAGCCTTAAGACCCTCCAGAACTGACATGCCTTTTAATAGATACACCGACGCTATCACTTCCTTGAGCCACCTTGCTATGGAAGCTTTCGACGCCATGTCTCCTTTTCTAGGTCCGCCAAAGAGAACAAACAGCCTATCAGACTTCCGGAAACTCTCCATCCGACATAAATACTTCAACGCCCGACGGACATCCAATAAACGTAAACTCCCTGCCGACGCTTCACCCGTGTCGCCCCTGAACACAGGCAAGGACATTACTTGATTTACATGAAAAGCCGAAACTACTTTGGGTAAAAAGGCTGGCGCTGGTCGCAAGACCACCTTCGAGTTATAGAAAGACAGAAAAGGCTTTCTACACAACAAGGCCTGCAACTCGGAGACTCGCAGTGCTGAGCAGATAGTCACCAAGAACACCACCTTGAGAGTGAGATCCTTTATAGTCGCTCTAGTCAACGCCTCAAAAGGCTGTCGTACCAACGCCTCCAACACTATCTGAAGATCCCAAGATGGATCTGTCTGTCTACCCGGTAGCCTTAAGAGAACCACCGCTCGCAAAAAACGCTTTACATCTGGGTGGCTTCCCAGCGACTCTCCTTTAACCTTCCCCCTGTAACAGGACAAAGCCGCTAACTGAACCCGTAGGGACGAAGCAGCCAGACCTTTCTGAAAGCCATCCTGCAAGAACACCAACACCTGAGGTACAGACACTCGCAGTGCCTCCACGTTCCTGTCCACACACCAAGCTTCGAATATTCGCCATATCCGGACATACGTCAACGAAGTTGATCTCCGCCACGCCTTCAACAAAGTTCCAATAACCACCGCAGAATAACTATTCCCCTTCAGCCTTGCCCTCTCAAGAGCCAAGCCGTAAGAGAGAATCGATCCACCTGGGGCATTAGCAATGGTCCCTGAGACAAAAGGTCTCTTTGACAGGGCAGGCACCATGGCTCCGCTACTAACAGCCTCATCAGATCCGCATACCAAGGCCTTTTTGTCCAGTCCAGCGCGATCAACAGCACCAGTCCTTTGTGACCTTCTATACGTTGTAACACATATAGGAGTTGGTGTTCGGGCCAAGGCTGAATCAGCACATTCAGACCCTCCGACATTCGATGTCACCTTCTGCTGAAGAAACGTCCTACCTTTGCGGATTGGAACGTGGCCATGAGATCCAGTACTGGCGTGCCCCAATGCTGCACCAGCATGTCGAACACTTCCGGATTAAGGTTCCACTCTCCTGGATCCACTCTTATGTGACTCAAAAAAATCGGCTTCCACATTGTTCAGTCCTGCTACGTGCGCCGCCGACAGAGCTACCAGATGCGCCTCGGCCCACTCGAACAGCCCCTCGGCTTCCTCCTCCAGCGTGACACTGCTGGTGCCTCCCTGACGATTGATGTAAGCAACTGCTGTTGCATTTTCGGAAAACACCCGGATGGCCTTTCCTTGGAGATAGGGCTGAAACTCCCTCAGCACCAATGTTACTGCGCGTAACTCCAATCTGTTGATCGACCAACTCTGGTTCCAGCTCAGTCCACTGACCCTGGGCAAAATGACGTTGGCAGTGAGCCCCCCAGCCTACCAGAGTGGCATCCATCGTCAGGGGAATCCATACGGGGGCTTCCAAGGGCATCCCTTTCTCTAGGCACCCCGGACGCAGCCACCACCGTAGCGCCCGCCACATCTCCGGCGGACAGGGCAGCTTCTATGATAACCGATTCCTCTGGTGCGACCACCGTCTGAACAAGGCACGTTGCAACGGTCTCATATGCGCTCGCGCCCATGGAACCAGCTTGAGAGACGCGGCCATGGTCCCGAGCAACTGCAGATAATGCCACGCCATCGGGCACGATCTGTTGAGAAATTCTCTGACTAAATCCCTCAACACTTGTGCTCGCTGCTGAGGCAGAAAGATTCGTCCCACTCTTGTATCAAACTTTGCTCCCAGATATTCCAGCTCCTGTGACAGAGCTAACCGGCTCTTTTCCTGATTGACTACCCAACCTAGGTCCTGCAGAAACGCCACCACTTTGGCAGTAGTAGCATCGCTCTCTGCATGGACTTTGCTCTGATCAACCAATCGTCCAGATAAGGATGCACCAGCACCCCTTCTTTCCACAATGACGCCGCTACAACCACCATCACCTTGGTGAACGTCCGAGGCGCTGATGCTAGACCAAATGGCAAGGCCTGAAACTGGAAATGCCCCATCGGCACCGCAAACCTGAGATATTTCTGAAGTTCCTGACGGATTGGAATGTGCAGGTATGCCTCGGAGAGGTCTAGGGACTTAAGAAACTCGCCTGCCCGTACTGCCACTATAACCGACCTTAGAGTCTCCATACGAGAGTGAGACACCAGAAGAAAGCGATTTACTCGCTTGAGATCCAAAATAGGTCCAAAGGCCCTGTCCTCCTTTGGAACCACGAAATATATGGAGTAACGACCGCTGCCGCATTGGTCCGCAGGCACTGGTATTATGGCCTTGAGAGCCAGCAGCCTCTGCACCATCTGTCGCACCGCATCGCACTTGAGACGTGCCTTGCAGGGCGACTGTATGAAAGAATCCAGCACCTGACGGTGCAACTCCAATGCATAACCTTCTCGAATGACCTCCAACACCCACTGGTTGGACGTAATTTGGACCCAGGCAGGATAAAAGTCCCATAGCCGACCTCCCACGGGCACGAATTCCCCATGGGTCTCCCCTGACTTCATTGTGACTTTCGAAGATTCGAGGAGTAAGCGGTCGCAAAACCCCTACTTGCTCCTCCAAACCCTCAAAAACCTTGGGACCTATAGGGAAAAAGACCTCTTTGGGCTTGCCCGAACCTCGGGGAACGAAAGTGACGAAACTCCCTCGGTTGCCCTTTAGCTGGGGAGTTGTCCCCCTCTGATCTTCTTTGGAAGCAGCCCCGAGGCCGCCGAATCCAAAGGCATGCCGGGCCTCTTTTCCCCGGAACCGTCGCAATGGTAGTAGCTGCAGGCCTTCCCTGCGGGCTTCCGAATGCCTGCTGAATCAGGGCAACAAATTCAGGGGAAAAAATTGCAGCCAAGCCCCCTGGCAAGGATGATTGAGAAAACGAAAGAACCGAATAGGAAGAAGTCCCTGCTACCGGCTCCGGGAGTGGTCTCTCAGACTAACTCTGCTCTGCCAGCAGCTCAGGGACACTGGTATGCCCTTCACCAGCTGCCTCCAATAACTTCTCCATAGAAGCAGCCTCCTGAGGGCAGCCCATACAAACACCAGCATCCGACACTGAACCCCTTCTAGCCCCCACACATGGAACAGAGCGGCCTAGAAGGCATCCCGGTTAAAGACGCACAAGACACAGCACAGCACAGCACTGCCTGCCGGAGCTTACAGCCAGGTAGTCTTAAATCTGAAACTCAAAACAGCCTTAGTTACCAACTGCCAAACTTCGGAGGGTGTAGTTTTTTTGGGGTTTTTTTATATGATGACGTGGAATCCTGAAAGCACTGGCTCCCAACCTATTCCTGAGGAAACCAAGCTAAAACGAAGCCTTACAGCCCACGCAGAAGCCCCGAAAGGTCCACTGCCCAAAATGGTGTTTCCCGCCCTCGAGCCACGTGGCGCTGCCGACTCCCGCACTGCCGTCTTACCACGGGCCCCCGGCTAGATCAATAAGCGCAATCGCGAAGAAACACCCCAGCTACATTCTTACCTCTGGAAGCTGATTTAACAGGCTGCTGATCCCCTGTCACGTGAACGCATCTGCACCGGCAGAGAACCCCCTCCCGCGGTCCAAACCGCTGGCGAACCGGCAGCTCTCCTCTTCCTCCTAAAGCGTCCAACACTAGCAGGCAAACACATCTGCATTAGTCGGACCCAAAACTCCCGGTGCCTCTGAACCTCCCACTGGCTCAGGAACCGGCTCTGCATCCCTGTCTTCACCTGCTTACAAGGCCATACAGGTCCCTCAACAGAGCAAGGGGGGTGGGAGAGAGGAGAGGAGGGAGGGGGAGCACTTCAGCACTAAAGTTAAAGGGCCCTTAACCTAATTTTACAAAATAAGAAAAAAACACCAAAGAACTTTAGAAATCCTAAGAAACCTTATCCAATACCCTACTCTAACTCGCCTTAATTGTCCTCAAGTGAGCCCCGAACCTCAAGGCTCACAGTCCTCCAGCTGCTTGGAGACCGAGATAACTGGAGCGAGGAGGCGGTTCCTGTGGTTATATATGCCAGTGACATTACAAGAGTGACGTTTCTCAGTCTCCAAGCTGCTGGAGAAGAATCACAACCCCAGAGGTCCAGGACTGGACTTGAGGGACAATAAGGAAGTTAGTCTTCCTAAAGTCTAAGATCCTCACCTTTGAATGGATTCTAACAGCCCTAGTCCTAATACTGAACCACACCATCTGGTGATCACTGGATGCAAAATGATCTCCCACTACAACATCAGAAACACTTTCACCATTGGTAAGCACCAAGTCCAGTATGGCCCCTTCAAGTGTGGGATCTGTTACCAACTGCCTGAATAGTTCTCCCTGTAGAGAATCCAGGATCTCCTTACTTCTAGATGATACTGCAGCAGGAATGTGCCAATCAACATCTGGCATATTGAAATCTCCTATCAGTAGCACTTCCCCTTTCCTAGCAATGCTGCGTATGTCTTCAATTAACCCTGTCCACCTCTTCCTCTTGTGAGGGAGGTCTGTATATCACACCAATGCAAATAGATTTCTCTTTCCCTCTTTCTAGTTTAACCCACAATGCCTCCTCTCTCCCTTTTAAGCTCTGTAATTCCAAAGCTTTATAGAAGTTTTTACATATAGTGCCACTCCTCCTCCCCTTCTTCCTACCCTGTCCTTTCTGAATAAAATATAGCCAGGTATGGTTACATCCCAATCATGGTTTTCTGTGAACCATGTTTCTTTAACTGCCACTAAATCCAAGTCAGCCACTCCCACCAAAGCTTCTACATCAGGGATCTTATTTCCCATGCTACGGGCATTTATACACACTGCTTTCCATACGTTACCCCAGTTACCCATTTCCATAAAGGTATTTAATGTATCACTTACCTGGGGGCTTTCTTCACCCATCCCCAACGAATCTAGTTTAAAGTTGATCTAGAAAGTCTATTTAGAGTGGTGTTCTCAGACTCTAATTGAGACGCGTTATCCTGCCAGTCTTTGCCAAACAGGTTTTCGCCTGTACAAGGAATATTACCCAGTTTATCTTGAACCCACTGTTCAAGATCAGAGGCTTGGAGCCAAGAAATCCTACGTACAGCAATGCAAATAGCTGAAGTCCTACTAATGCATTCAAAACAGTTGAAGGTTGCCCTGTTAAATTTGGAAACATTTTGAACATGCTTTACCAGAGTGAGATAATCAGCTCTCTTATCGTCAGGGAAGAGAGGAGCCATCAGCGCCAAATCCCTAGTCGCTTCTCTCAGAAACATATCCATGTAGAGTATGTATGAACTTTTTCTGGCTAATAAAAAAAGCCTGAAAGAATCGACAACCAAAACCATCGAGGGTTCTTGATTCTCTGCCCGGAGGGTTCAAGAAATGCGTTTTAGCAGGGGGGGGGGGGGGTTCCATTTAACATTTTTATTAAATTTATTCCATACATAATACAAACTTCTTCTTAGCCCAACATTATACAATTATATTTAAGAAACAATCTGTCATCTTGGCTGTTTTCCCCTAATTTCTATTACATAGTAACATAGTAAATGACGGCAGATAAAGCATAGTTACTCACCTTTAACAGGTGATCTCCGGGAACAGCAGGAATTTAGTCTTCACATAAGGTATCGTCGGTACCGATGCAGCCTGCGCGGGAACGCTCCCCAGAGTCCAATTAGAAAGCATCCCACAGCGCCTGCATGCTGCCTTCCCGCCTTTCCCAACTGCCTCTCTCCAGTTGAGTTGTAAAGCTGAGACAAAGAGAGAGAGAGGGAAAGGAAAGAAAAGAGATAGAACTCCTAGGGGAGGAGGGGGTGGGTTGTGAAGACTAAATTCCTGCTGCTCCCGGAGATCACCTGTTACAGGTGAGTAACTATGCTATCTCCAGGAACAAGCAGGAATGTAGTCTTCACATATGGGGACTCCCTAGCCCCTGATGCAAGGGAGAGACCACAGAAGCTGTGTGCCCCTGTGAAAGGGCTCCACTTCCCCCCATGGATCTCTGGCATCCTACCGGGAATGGTGGGTAGGAGTTGACTAAGTATGGAACAGGTGTAGTAGAATAGCCTGACCAAACAAGGCATCCCGGCGGGAGTCTTTGTTCAAGCAGTAGTGAGCTGTGAAGGTATGAACCGAGGCCCAAGTAGCTGCTCGACAGATGTCTTTAATAGACACAGAGTGAAGATGAGCCATTGAAGCTGCCATGGCCCTCACATTGTGAGCTGTGACATGGCCTTCCAGAGAAAGGTTCTTACTCTGATAGGTAAAGGAGATATATTGTGCAATCCCATTGGACAATGTTCTCTTGGAGACTGGAAGTCCTAAATGAGAAGGACCAAAAGCAACAAAGAGTTGAGAGGACTTTCTGTGCTGCTGTGTTCTTTGTAAGTAAAAGGCAAGTGCTCTTTTACAGTCCAAAGTATGAAGATTCCTTTCTGCATTTGAAGCATGAGGCCTTGGAAAAAATACAGGTTCAAATGAAAAGGTGTTTGGTTTAAATGAAAAGGTGAAACCACCTTTGGCATAAAGTGTGGATGAATCCTAAGGACTATCTTATCATGTTGGAACCTCGTATAAGGAGGATCAGCAACCAATGCTTGCAATTCACTGATGTGACGTGCTGATGAGATTGCAATGAGAAAGATAACTTTCCAGGAAAGGAATTTCAAGGAGGTAGTAGCTAAAGGTTCAAAAGGTGGCTTCATGAGCTGGCCAAGAACCAGATTCAGGTCCCATGCCACTGGTGAGGGCCTAATGGGAGGCTTAGTTAGAAGAAGGCCCCTCATAAATCTTGCTATGAGAGGATGAGAGGCAATAGGCTGCACATTTAAAGGCTTTAAAGAAGCTGAAATAGCACTTAAAGGGACTCTGAGTTAGTCTTAAGTCCTGCATTAGATAAATGAAGGAGATACTCTAGTAATGATTCCAGAGGTATCGCAAGGGGGTCAAGACCCTTCTGCGAACACCATATGGAAAACCTTTTCCACTTGAAAGCATAAGAGTGTCTTGTGGAAGGTTTCCTGGAAGCACAAAGGACATCTCTTACTTGTTGAGAAAGGTTAAGACCATGTAGGTCTAGGCTCTCAGCAACCAGACCCTGCGATGCAGAGCGTGGGGATTTGGATGCCACAACATCCCGTCCTCCTGAGACAGGAGATCTGGAGCAGATCCGAGATCCAGAGATGGAGCTTGAGAGAGATGTAGGAACAGAGAGTACCGCACTTGCCGTGGCCAATGTGGAGCTATGAGAATCATATGGCCTCTGTCTCTCTGAAGTTTGAATAGGGTTTTGGGAATTAGGGGAATGGGTGGAAAGGCATATAGGAAGTCCTGACCCCAATGGAGGAGGAAAGCATCCCTGGCCTGACAATCCTGAGCCGGAATTCTGGAACAGAACCGAGAAGTTTGGCATTCAGTGGACTTGCAGAGAGGTCTATGTCCGGGGTTCCCCAAATTTGAAAAATCCTTGCTACCTGGTCTGCATGGAGCGACCATTCGTGTGGGAGCAGAACTCGACTGAGTGTCTGCCCATGAGTTTTGAATGCCTGGCAGATACACCGCAAGGAGATGAATTTGATGCTCTCTGGCGAGGGCCCAAAGTCGCAAAGCTTCGTTGCAAAGCGACAGAGAGCCTGTTCCCCCCTGCTTGTTCAGATAGAACATAGCTACTTGATTGTCAGTCTGATTTAGGACTGTCTTGCAGCTTAGCTGGGTATGGAACACCCGAAGAGCAAAGAAGATTGCTCTGAGTTCTAGGAGATTGATATGTAAGTGGGTCTCCTGTGGAGTCCAGGTGCCTTGGGTAGAGAGACCTTGCAGGTGAGCTCCCCAACCCAACCGTGAGGCATCTGTTAGAATGACCTGGGGTAGGGGTTGCTGGAAAGGGCACCCTACAAACAGGTTTTGGGTTGATTGCCACCATTGGAGAGACAAAATAAAGCGATTTGTGTTTGCTATTTTGTCTGATAGGCAGCGTGATGCCAGAGTCCACTGAGTGGATAGGGTCCATTGGGCTGCTCTCATATGGAGGCAAGCATAGGGGACCACATGCATGGTAGATGCCATGTGGCCTAGTAATTTTTAAGATTTCCTGAGCAGTGAGATGAGTTTTCAACACTGCCTGGGAGGCTAACTGCACAATGCGAAGGCAGCGGGGCTGTGGAAGATAGGCCCTTTCTTTTCTGGTATCTAGCAAAGCACCTATGAATTCTAGAGACCGAGTGGGAATTAGGCTGGATTTTGGGATGTTTATGACCAGACCCAAATACTGAAGGATACGCATTTTGCAAGATAGAGAAATCCTGGTCCCTGATTCTGATGGGGCTCGAATGAGTAGGGGAATCGTCTAAGTAGGGGAAGACAAATATTCCTAGAGTGCAAAGAAATGCTGCTACCACAGCCATGCATTTCGTAAACACCCTTGGTGCTGAGGCCAGGCCAAAAGGAAGCACCCTGTATTGGTAGTGCTTTCCCTGAAAAAGGAACCGAAGGAATCTTCTGTGAGTTGGATGGATGAAAACATGGGTGTACGTATCCTTGAGATCTAGAGAACAAAGCCAATCCTGACTCTGAAGGTACGGCAGCAGGGTTCCCAGAGAAATCATTTTGAATTTCTTTTTGAAAAGGAATTTGTTCAATTCTCTGAGATCTAAAATGGGTCTGTGTCCCCCTGTTTTCTTTGGGATAAGGAAATAGGGGGAGTAAAACCCTGTACCCTGTTGAGGAATGGGTACCTCTTCTATTGCCCCTTGGGCAAGAAGCATAGTGACCTCTTGATCTAACAGGTTGTTGAGAGAGGTCTGAGAAATGAACTGTCTTACCATTGTGGGAGGGGGCATGCAAAGAAAGTGAAGCTTGTACCCCTCTTTTATAATGGAGAGAGTCCAATCTTCTGCTGTTATCTGTCCCCATCTGGGGGCAAAATGACACAACCTTCCTGGAATGGTGGAAGGCTCTGGTCCGTTGAGGGCAAGGAAGGCTACGTTCTCTAGATGGAAGTCAAAGGCCTTGTTGTAGGCTGAGACTGCTGAGACGGTTGAGGCTTAGCAGTCTTTGCTTTCCTTTGTTTAGGTGGTTGCTGAGCCTTTCGGGCAGGCTGACCTGCAGAACCTCCCTGAGAAGAATGGTTTCTTGAAAGATTTCTTCCTTGCAGGATCAGATGTGGCTTTGGATAATCTATCTAAAGTGGAGTTGTCAGCATCCAGCTCATTGGCTTTCTCTTGCCAATTTTTGCCGAATAGATTCTCACCTGTACAAGGGATATTGCCCAGTTTGTCCTGCACCCAGAGCTCCAAATCAGATGCCTGGAGCCAGGCAATCCTACGTGCACCTATGGCAATGGCAGAGGTTCTGCTTATACACTCAAAACGGTCAAAAGCTGCACGATTGACAAACTTAGAAACATCCTGGGCATGTTTAACCAGTGTGAGAAAATCCTGCCTCTTATCAGGAAGGAGAGGGCTCAAAATCTCCAAATCTCCTGTGACTTCCTTAAGGAACATTCCCATATATAAAATATAGAAAATGATCCTGGCAGAAAGCATGGAAGCCTGGAAAGTATGACGTCCAAAGGCATCCAAAGTTCTACACTCACGTCCTGGAGGATTAGAGGCATGCCTCTTTGCACTTCTGATCCTTCTCATAGCTGATTCCACTACAATAGAATGGTGAGGAAGCTGAGTCTTCTGGAAGCCAGGACATGGAGGCACTCGATACATGGTATCCAGTCTACGAGAGTGAGGAGAGGTGGTAAGAGGTGTTTCCCACATTCTTAACAAGAGATCACGTAAGAGCTCATGGATAGGCAGAGTAGCTGCCTCTTTAGGAGCCTTGGAGATTGAATGAATACTTGTTGCGGGATAAGGGTGTGGATGTGCAACTCCAAAAGGTGATAGCGGATTATTTGGATCTTAATGATAATGGAGAAGTGTCCACGGGCATTCTTTGGGATGGGCTCAAGGCGGTACTGAGGGGCCACTTGGTCCAGATGGGGGCTAGGCGTAAAAGGCATCGGGTGGAGGAGGAACGTCGCCTTTTGGGCCAGTTGGCTGACTTGGAGCGGGCGCATAAGGAAAGGGGGGGACGGCGGTTGCGGAACCAGGTGGAGGAGGTGCGTAAACAGCTTAATGCACTCCAGCTAGAGCAGATCTCTGGTCAACTGGACAGGGTGGGGCAACGGTACTATGAATTTGATAATAAATCGGGTCGGCTGTTGGCTGGGAAGCTTCGGTCCCAGAGGCAGCGGCGCACCGTTGTTAAGATCAAAGGCCCGGGAGATAAATTGCTTTATCGAGCGGGGGATATTAGGGATAGCTTTAGGGACTATTATCAGCGGTTGTATACTGCTGACCCCCCGGGGGCGGAGAGGGAACTTCGGGGCTACCTTCTTAATGATGGTCGAGGGAGTGTGCTCGACTGGGGGATCGGGAAGGAGAGGAATTGGAAACGGATATCAACGTGGATGAGGTGCAGAGGGCGATTAGGGCCCTGGTTCCGGGGAAGGCCCCGGGCTTAGACGGATTTTCCGGGGCATTCTACAAAACGTTGATGGGGACTTTAGCTCCGGTTCTGACCCGAGTGTTCAATGCTGTGTTGAATGGGGAGGCTTTGCCTCCCTCCATGAACCAAGCGGCTATTACGGTGATTCCTAAACCGGGTCGAGATCCCGCGGTGTGTGGGTCTTATCGTCCAATATCCTTATTGAATATTGATGTCAAGCTCCTCGCTAAAGTCCTGGCCCTTCGCCTGGGCCCTCACATGCCCGCCTTGATCCATCCTGATCAATCGGGCTTTATTATGGGACGGCAGCCTGCAGACGGGATCCGGAGGGTTCTGCAACTTGGTTGGTTGGCACGGCAGGATAAACAGCAAGCTATGTTTCTTTCCATCGATGCGGAAAAGGCCTTTGATAGGGTGAGTTTTCCCTTCTTGCACGAGGTCTTGGCCTATGTGGGCTTGGGCCCTCGTTTTCGATCCTGGATTCGGGCCTTATATGCGGCACCGGTTGCCGCGGTGACTGTGAATGGGGGCTATTCCGACTTTTTTCCTTTGGGCAGGGGAACCAGGCAGGGATGCCCGCTTTCCCCCCTACTGTTCGCCTTGGTCATGGAGCCGTTGGCCGCCAGGATCCGGGCGGCGAACGTTGATATTCAGGGGATTGCGGTTGGGTCCACGCAACATAAGATGGTTCTTTTTGCGGATGACGTGCTTTTTGCTTTGACTAACCCCGTAGTCTCTGTGCCGATGGTGATGGGCGAGCTTCAGCAATATGGGGCGTTTTCCGGGTTCAAGGTGAATTGGGACAAGACGGAGGCCATGGCTCTTACGTTGGAGGAGCGTGTTATTGAGAGCTTGCGGCAATCATTTCCCTTTAAGTGGACGGTGGGGTCACTCAAATATCTGGGGGTACGGGTGACAGCGCAGCCGCCGGAACTCTATCGTGCCAATTATCCTGCGATTTTTGCCCAACTCCGGAAAGATCTTGACCGCTGGAAGGGGCTGGAGATCTCCTGGCTGGGCAGAATAGCTGCCCTGAAGATGAATCTTCTTCCACGGCTTTTGTATTTGTTCCAAACCCTTCCGGTGGGGATCCCCGCACGGGAGTTGAGGGCTCTTCAAAATTTACTTTTTGCTTTTGTTTGGGGGGGTAGCAAACCCCGGGTGAGTCGGCGTGTACTTTATGCGGATCGGGAGGCCGGGGGGTTAGGGGTGCCCGAGTTGGCCCGCTATTATCGGGCCGCCCAAATGCGACAGGTGTTTGAGTGGCGAGATCAGGGTGGGAGGGAAAAGCGGTTTTCGAGAAATAGAGCAACATTGGGCGGGGGACATTGCGTTGAAAGATCTGCCCTGGGTGTTTGGCAAATGGCCTTTGGGGCGTTGGAAGGTTAATCCCTTCATTTGGCACTTGGCGACGTTGTGGCGGAGGGCGGGAGGGCGGGGAGGGGTCCCGGGGGGGGTTTACGGTGCTCTCTCCGGTGGGAGCGACGGACGCCTTTTTACCGGGTAGAGAGGGGGTTTTTCGTAGGTGGGCACGATTGGGACTGGATACCTTTGGGAAATTCCTCCAGGGGGGGCAGGTGATTCCCTTTCCGGATCTTCGGCTGCGATATCGGTTGCGGGGGAGCGATTTTTTTCCCTATCTTCAGGTGAAGCATTTTTTGTCCCAACGAGACATTCGGGAAGAGTGGGAGGCGGACCCGGAGGCTGCGGTGGTGCTCTGGCAAAGTTGGGAGGGCTCTCGGGGGTTGATCTCCCGCCTCTATCGGGAATTGGGACGGGGTGGCACTACGGGGCGATTCCCTCATCAAGAGCAATGGGAAAGGGATCTGGGAAGGGAGCTGGAGCCCTTGGAGTGGCGGAGGATACACATGAATATTGGGCGTCAGGCCCTCTCGGTGGCTATCCGGGAAACGTCCTACAAATTGCTCTATCGGTGGTACTATACCCCGGTTCGGTTGCATCGGATGTTTCCCAGCTTCTCTGATGATTGTTGGCGTGGTTGTGGGGAGCGGGGGACCTTCGCGCATATGTGGTGGTGGTGCCCAAAGGTTCGAGAATATTGGAATATGGTGGGGGAGGTGTTACATTCTGCCCTGGGGCTGCTGGGAGTAATAGATATGGGATATGGGCTGTTGGGGATCCGGCCTGACAGTGTACCTGGGGGTTTGGATCGCCCGGCGCGAGCTTGTCTCCAAGCGGCTAGGAGTGAAATAGCTCGGGCTTGGAAACAACCTTGCCTTCCTGGTTTGGCGGCATGGCAGACCCGGCTTCGACGAATTGCATTAATGGAACACTTGACTGCAGTTCGGCGACAGTCCGTGGAGAAGTTTCAGACCCAGTGGCAAGCCCTATTGGATTACTTGAAGGGTTGAGAATTCCTTGGGAGTACAATTAATTGCGAGGATGGGAGGGGGGGGAAGGGGGGTGGGTTGGTGAGGGGTGGGGTGGGGGGAGTGAAAGGGATCAGGGGAGGGGGGGGACGCCAAGGGATTGGGGTTGGAGGAGAAGGTTTGTGGACCTAGTCCACGTGTTTGTTATTGCTAGTTTTTGTGTCTACACGGTGTGCTTGCGCGTACCACATATGACCTGTTGATGTATTTGCTTTTGCTGCTGTGTACATCCTTTTTTGGACTGTTTCCTGTTGCATTTATGTTGGGAAAAAATTTTCATAAAGACAAATTGGAAAAAAAAAATAAGCAAAGGTGTAAGACAAGGCTGCATACTTTCCCCCTACCTGTTTTATTTATATGCAGAACAAATCATCAGAGAAGCAGGATTGTATGAAGAGAACAGAAGTGTGAAGATTGGTGGAAGACTCAACAACCTTCTCTATGCTGATACTATATTACTGGCTGAAAGTGAAGATGATCGGAAACATTTGCTTCTCACAGTCAAAGAACAGTCTCAAAATGGGCCTGCACCTTAATGTAAAGAAGACAAAGATCATGACAACTGGCATAAATCAACAGATTCATCGTTGAAGGAGAAGAAATTGAAATTGTGAACAACTTTAACCTACTTGGATCAACTATCAATAAAGAAGCAACAAGCAGTCAAGAAATCAGACGACGCATTGCTCTTGGCAGAATGGCTATGAAAGACCTAGAAAAGATTCTCAGGAGCAGAGATGTCTCTCTCCATACAAAGATTCGATTTGTTCAAGCCATGGTATTTTCAATAACATCATATGGATGTGAAAGCTGAACAGTGAAAAAGATAGACAGTAAGAAAATTGATGCCTTTGAATTATGGTGCTGGCGGCGAATACTGTGTATACCATGGACTGCCCGAAGAACAAACCAGTCGGTACTAGAGGAGATCAAACCTAAGCTTTCTTTAGAAGCTCAGATGACAAGACTTCGACTTTCATACTTTGGACACATCATGCGAAGAGAGAAATCATTAGAGAAAGACATTATGCTTGGCAAGATAGAAGGTCAACACAAAAGAGGAAGACCAGCCATGAGATGGATCGATACAATAACAGCAGCTATGGGTACCAGTCTGTCAACAATGAGCCGCCTGACTGAAGACCGAACACAATTTAGAATAGCTATCCAGAGGGTCGCCATGAGTCAACTCCGACTCGACGGCACTTAACAACAACAACCGCCAGCACTTGGCCTCTATAGGTTCCTCTTCCATCTTGCACATCTAATGCTTCAAGTTCCATTAATCTTTCTCACCGTTCCCTTTCTCTCCCTCCCTCTCCCTCTTTTTTACATGCCCCCCATTTTAGGAAAACTCCCCT
The DNA here is from genome assembly GCA_033557465.1 of Ichthyophis bannanicus. Taxonomy (NCBI): domain Eukaryota; kingdom Metazoa; phylum Chordata; class Amphibia; order Gymnophiona; family Ichthyophiidae; genus Ichthyophis; species Ichthyophis bannanicus. The sequence continues at coordinate 24,587,404 of CM066046.1, read as the reverse complement.
CACTACTGCCTTATAGCCATCCCAAACTCCTCCCCAGGCCACCTCACCATTATTGTTCCATCTAAAATATTCCACTGTCTCCCTCTCTATCTCCTTACTAACCCTCTCATCCTCCAACAGAGATTCATTTAACCTCCAGAATTGGGTTCCTCCTCCCTCCCCCTCCATTGTCAGTCTTACCTCCACTAATGCATTGTCTGACCATGTTATAGAATCCATTTCTGCCCCTTTAACCCTACCTACAATCTCCTTTGTTACCCAAATAGCATCTATTCTGGAATATGATCCATGCCTTTTCCGGGGATGTTGAAATCGCCATGCATCTATCAAGCAGTGCCGTGTAACAAAACTTCGATATTTACTCCTATCCGATCTTTTGCCCTCTCTTTTCCCCGTTGCATCTCTATCTGGGTTCCACGTTAAATTAAAATCTCCCCCACATATGAGTTTTCCATCCCCTAATTGTCCCACCTCATCATCTAGTTTTGTCCAAAATTCCCCTTGCCCCCTTTTGGTGTATATACATTAATTATACAATACCATTCATTCCCTTTTTTTATACGTAACATTATCTCCCCTCTTTATCTCTAATTATCTTCTGTACCTCCACCTTAAGTTTGGAGGCTATGAAGGACTGCCATCCCACCCTTCTTTTTTTCCCCACTATGTTTGATGCATAGAGACATAAGTCCATATCCTTTGGGTTTGACCATGTGTTCTGTTGCCCGTGTTAAATGTGTTTCCTGTATGAGCACTAGCGACGCTTTTTGACGTGTTACTTCTTTGTAAAGTTTCTGCTGTTTAAATGTTGAATTAAGCCCTTTGACATTCAATGTTACAACTTTTAACTCACCTTGAAGATTTTACTACCCCCTCCTTCTCTGCCCCAAATTTTCTGTCTTCCCCCTCCCCCCTTCCTCTTCCCCTCCCCCCCCCCTTCTCCTTCCTTCCTGCCCTCCCTCCCTACCTCCCCTCCCCGTCCCGTCCCTCTTCTCCTCACGGGAGATATTACTTCCATTAAGGTAACTGACTATTGGACCGCGGTCTACCTCTGCCCTTCTATCATCCTCCCCCCCCCCTCCTCCCTCCTTTTCTCCTTCCCATCTCACCCCTCCTCCTCCCCTTCCCTACCTTCCCCTACCCTTATAGTCTATCTTCCCCTCCTAACCCCTTCCCCCCCTCCGCTCTAACCCCTGCACCCCTTCCTTCCCACATCTATACTCTGTTGCTATCATTTCTCATAATTAGATCCCTCTTCTCCCTCCCTTCCCTTAACACTTCCTCCCTCCTTGCCCATCCCTCCACCGCCCCCATCCTTCCTCCCCCCCTACACCCCCCTTCGAGCTTCCCACTGGTAACCAACACTTCTATATGGAACATATATCAACAATCTATAACCCTTCCCTTATAAAGTATCTTCTGGCTCAAGTCTGTATAATGTCCTCAGCTTCAGCCTGTTTCTTTTTCCACCACTTTTCCTCTTTGGCCAGTCTCGCCAATCTCCTGCCACCTTCTGTTGCTCTATGCCACCTCAGGCTAACCGCCCTAGAGGTAGTTGTGCTGTTGTCAGTTGTTTTGGCTGGACTTCTGGCCTCTTCCGGGAGGATTAGTTCATCCTAAGTCTCTAAGCGCCCTCCAAGCTTCTTCAATTGTCTTCACTCTCTGCGACCGCCCTTGCACTGTAATCAGTAAGCCAAAAGGATACATCCATTTATCTCTCATATCTGCCCCCCTTAAGTAGGCCGTGACCTCCTTCATCGCTCTCCTGCGTTGCGTTCCCTTGGATAAATCCTGGAACAGTTCCAGCTTGTGCTCTTCCCACTGGAAGTGTCTCAGCTTCCTGGCTGCTCCCAAAAGTCGCTCTTTCATTTTAAAAGAGTTCAGGCATACCACGATGTCTCGCGGTTGATTCTCTTATGGGCCCCAATCCTCTATGAGCCAGTTCTATTTGTAGAGACTCCCCTTCACCCTCCTCCGCTATAGCGGCAGCTTTTAAGATCGCTCCAAATACTTTTTGAATAACTTCCTCACAGTTCTTGTATTTGGGATCCTCTGGGATCCCTCGCACTGTGATATTGCATCTTCTGGACCGAACCTCCAAGTCCTCCACTTTCACCTTCGGCTCCTCTTGAGCCTGCTTTAATACCTCCCATCCTTTTTGTATATTTTCCATTACTGCCCCTTGTTGTTCCAACTGATTCTCTGTGTCTTCCACCTGATCTCCCAGATCCGTGATATCTTGTCTGATTATTTGTAGGGTCTCTTAACTCATTTTTTACTCCACTAATTTCCACCTTTAATTCCTCTTTTAGTTCCCTAAGCCACTGTTTGATTTTGTCAGCCATTCCCGAGCTCTCCTCTCCCCTCCATCTCCTCCTCCAGCTCAGTATGATCTGAATTCTGCCTGTTTTTTCTTCGCTGACAACTGTTTGATTTATCCATTTATATTTTTTTGCTCCGCTCAGCATGCAGTGATTACTGTGAAGAAGCTCTGCTGCTCCCCCCCTCCCCCGCCCCCCGTTTAGTGCTCTATCTGGAATGTTTGCTGCTCTCACTTATTGGTACGCTTTTGTTCCTCTTGGATAGGGCAGCCAATTAAGTTTATATTTGTTTTGCCTTGTTTTATGTATATTTTGACCTCTTGATTATTCCCTGCTGCTTCAAGCGGCCTGGATATTCCTTATGCTGCTTGCCTGCACTGTGCTTTACTGTTCATCACTCTTCCTGCCTTGTATTGCACCCATAGATGCCAACTTCTCCCCTCCGATGCGAATCCCCCTTCTCCTCCTCACTCGTATCGCTCCAAAAGTGGAGTGGAGGAGTGGCCTAGTAGTTGGGGCAAGGTACTTCAGGCCGGAAGGTCAGGGGTTCAAATCCCACTAGAGGACAGCAACCTTGGGCAGGAAGGACTGGGGTTTCTAGTCCCACAGGTGCTCCTTGTGGTCTTGGGCAAGCCACTTAACCCTCCATAGCCCATGTTCCCTGTAAAATAGTTATCACCAAGTTATAATGCCCTGTTCAATGTAATTTCACTTTGTTCAATGTAAACCGCACTGATGCAGAATAGCACGGTATATAAGAGAATGTAAATAAATAAATAAAAACACCTTCAGTTTTTCTGCCTCAGCGGTTTCTCCACAGGATGTCTTTTACTCTGCCCACTTCTCTCCCGTTCGATCCAGCCCTTCGCGTGTTCTTCTCTTCTCCCCCGAGCACAGCTCTCACCAGCCACATGTCTCACTGTTCGGGCCTCTCACAGCTCCCGATTCGGCTGCTCTCCCCCAAATCACTGATCTCTCGCCTCCTGCACTGCTCCGGGCAATCAGGTGTTGAATTGCTGCAGTTCCGGCACTCACCAGCCCTCCTGCCGCTTACTTCACTCCACTTCGCTCTGCCCTCTGCACGCTCAAACATGTGCCGCCCCAATCAGGCCTCTCTCTCTATGTTTACAGCGCATCAGGTAAGTGCCGTGGCTCGCTCCGGCTCCGATTTCTCTCTGGGTCTTCCTTTCCTATTTCCTCCTCATTTTGCCTCCTTTTTGTACAGTTCAGGGTGCTACCCCCCCCCCCCCCCACACACACACACACACACTTTGGCAGGCCTTAATGTCGGAGCTTGCCCTTTACTCCGCCATTCACTCCAATGACGTCACCAGAAGTCCGTTTTGGCAGTTTTAATTCAACGCATCGCCGATTCCATCACCATGGAATGGTGTGGTAATTGAGTCTTCTGGAAGTCGGGACAGTCCAGTACCCGGTACATAGTATCAAGCCTTCGAGTATGTGGGGAGATGGTCATGGGTGTCTCCCACATTCGAAGCATATAGTCGTGAAGTATTCGATGAATAGGAAGAGTGGCAGCCTCTTTTGGTGCTGCAGGGTTTTGAAGGATTGCAAGCTCCTCAGCCTTAGGTTACTTCTCCAAAGTTACGGTGATGGAGAGGCCCTGGAGCAACATCGCGGATAAAATCTTGAAAAGACATGCTCTCCAAATGGGACATACACAATAACGGGGATGGAGATGGATCGTCCAGTAGAATTCTCATTTCTCTTGTACCGGTTGATTCATCATCCGACGAATCAGAGTCCAAAGACTCAAAAGTATCGACGGGCTGGATGCTCGCGTTCTGCCCGTACTAGATACCGTTAGAAACTGGCATCGGAAAGTTTCGGCACCAGAACCTCAGTACCGGAGACTGACTCAAGGTGGTAGCATAGTAAGTGGCAAAAATGTCAATGCCGGTACCTTCGGCACCATTGGCGGTACTGATGGCGGTACCGATGGCTGGGAAATAGACTGTAGAGGCTTTACCGGTATGGAAGCCGCTAGCAAGGCCGCTAAACTCCGTTCAATAGCAAGGATACGTTGATCCATGGAACCTGTCGATGGCTGGGTATCAGTACCTGAACTGTGGGCCATGATCCCTGAGAATGGCACCAAGAGCTCTCCAGAGGTCGAGGCCTCAGGAGCATCCTGGGAACCCACTAATGCTTTCGAGGCAAGGACCTTCTCCCAGGGTTGTTTGGCCGGTGTTTCTTCCTCCAGGGCAATGCCTAAGGCATCTCAATGCTTAAAAGGAGATCTACCCTTGGAGGGACAGCTAGTCTTTGATGAAGACCTGGGTTTCGATACCTGAGATCCCTGGGAGGAAGATGAAGCTCTCGATGATGTCGATGCTACGGACATTGCATCGGTGGCAAAGAGGGTGCCGAGTTTCGCAGCTCTGCTCTGCAGGCCTCTGTCATCTTCCTACAGAGGAGACAGTCAGTCGGTTGATGATTCGGTCCCAAACATTTTAGACACCAGTCATGGATGTCTGTGGCTGAAATTGTACTGCCACACTTGGAACACTTTTTAAAACCACTAGTTGGTTTGTCCATTTTGGAAAAACCAAGGCCTAAGCCTAAAATGGTGTCAATGCGCCCTGAGGGAAAGGGCCCCTCAGAAAAGTTTTTTGTTTGTTTGTTTGTTTTTTACAGAAGAACGAAAGAAAGTGAGCACCGACAGAGTCGGTACCAGCGTCGACGGGAAGGCAGACGCGACCACAAAAAAAATAAGAAAAATTGAATTTTCTGCGGTGACAGGAATTGGTTCCTGTCAGCTCCGCGGAAAACGAAGAACTGCGGAGGAAGAGCTGGAAAGACGGGATGGCTGCTACACAGATACAGTGGGATACTCCCAAAAGCTTTCCTATTGGACGCTGGGGAGCGTTCCCGCATGAGCTTCGTTGGTACCGACGTCACCCATATGTGAAGACTATATTCCTGCTTGTTCCTGGAGATTCTAGATAATCACAATGAATATGCACGATAGATTTGAATGTACCAACTCCATTGTATGGAGATCACTCATATGCATATTCATTGTGATTATCCTGAAAACCTAATTGACTAGGTGTGTTCCAAGGACTGGACTGATAACCTCTACTATAGAAGAATGAACTGTTGACTTGTTCCTAAACTTGTTCCACTTACCAAGGGAAAATAGGAAACAATATGAGAAAGGTTATGGGAAATCATTCTGCTGATATGTTACTGAACAATACTTAGTTACAGGACAGAAAGTTCTGCAGATATGATGTAACATGCATTGAGAGTGAGTGAGCAAGCACGCAGCAAGCATATATGGACTCCTACTTGAGTTCTCTGGCTATGTCATTATGCTGAGAATCCTCAAGGATCTCGGGTAGGCTGGTGATGATATCATGCTGGATTTCTGCTGGAACAATACTGATCAGCTGCATAATCTTAGAGGTGAAGTCCTAGAGAAAGAGAGAAAGGACAAAAACTCAAGCAAATACCGCAGTCTATTTGCAACAAAGGTAAGAAAGAAGTGTACAGAGCAAGAGATCAAAAGGAACTTGAAGGATTACAGAGCTCTAATACTGGGTCTCTCAGTGACCTTGGGCATGTCAGTCTCCCTGTGCAGACTGTAAATATGGGGTATGTTTACTAAATTGTACTAATGGTTAATGTGCATTTAGTGCATGCTTAACAGCTAGCACAGGGCTGTGGCAACTGCTACCACATGTTAAAACAGACAGTGCATTCCAAATTCCATGCTAACTGCATAGTGCACGATGCAGGAAATCGGCGGGTTAGGGGTGGAACTGAACATTGTAGCTAGCATGCAGGTTAACTGTGCGCCAGCTGTCAATGCTGCAGTTAGTGCAGGTGCACACCACCTCAATAGGTGGCATTAAGTGCACCCAAGTTAAGTGTAAATGTGCTGCCATGCATTAGGGTCCGTTTCAGTGTTGGTAACATGCCGGACATGCCTCCAATGGTTACTGTTGCACTAACTGCATGTTAGATTTTACTCCAAATATGCTTTAAGTGCAAACTCTTAGCACATTTTAATAAACATACACCTATGTCAGAGGTTTCCAACTCCAGCCCTGGAGAGCCAAACACTATTCAGGTTTTCAGGCTGCCCCTAATGAATATGCATGAGATACATTTAAATACAATGGGGGCAGTGCATGCAAATGCACCCAGTCAACAGCAAGCAGGGCCTTTAAATTCTGTGCACCCAGATGCTGGAAGACCCTACCTCCCAACATCTGAGCAATCACCGACTTAGTCCAGTTTAGGAAGGCTTTGAAGCACCACCTCTTCCTCCTGCACTACCCGGTAGACAATGCGATAATAGCCCCATCCATGTATACCACGCAAAACATCCATGGCTAAGACCGATGAGGTGAAACCTACCTTGTTGCATGATTGTAAATAGTTACCCCAAGTTATCCAAGTTTTTAATTCCTGTTCATTGTAAACACAGAGTACCCAAGGAAATGTGTAGTTTCTATGTTCATGGTAAACTGCACTAATGTTGAATAGCGCGGTATAAAAGAGACTGTAAATAAAAATAAAATAAAAATAAATTAGGGAAGCCTGAAAACCTGAATGGTGTTTGGCCCTCCAGGACTGGAGTTGGGAACCTCTGACCTATGTGATCTCAACACTGTTAGTTCACTCCCTGTCAATAGTTTCAATGCCACATCTGGTACCAGAATTTCCACTAGAATATATATATTTTTTTAATTTTATATTTATGAATTAACATACAAGAATAAATTCTCCAAAATTTGGGAAAAGGTAACAAAGAGATAAACCACCTTAGGAAGAAAAACAATATCATCCATCCCACCCCACCCAACCCACAAATTATGAGAGATCCAAGAAAGGAAAATAAATACAACGCTTACAAAAAAGAAAAGGGCAGGCTATTAACAACCAGCATAAAGCTCATGGAGGGACAAGAGGCAGCGTATCCATGGTCAAAGTACGACGGGCAGTAATGAAGGCCAACAACTGGGAAGGCTCATAAACATATGAAACAGACTGATATTTTATCAAACATTTATGTGGATACTTCAGGAAAAAGAGCCCTCCCAGCTGCTGAATGCCAGGATGAAGGAGGAATTCCCAGCGCCTCCTCTGCATTTCCCTTTAGAAGTCAGGAAACATACGAACCATGACCTTGGAACAAGAGATTCCACTTCCTAAAAAACATTTTCATCAACCACTCTTTATCAGAAAGTAATGCAAGCATAATCAACAATGTAGAAGGGGTTACAGACTCATCCTGAGATGACTCCAACAGAGCAGATACATTTATGACATCTACTTGTGACAAACCAGTCAGAAACTGCAGTTTGAAGAGAAAGAACATTCATCACATTCTTCTGTATGGCATTGGAATTATTCTGCACCTGAAACGATATACTCAATATCTGCAGTCCCAGGTGGACTCCAGCGCAATAGCCTCCAAGGGTAACACAGAGGGGGAGATAGAACCCTCCCTCGAGATCGTCACTTCACCTTCCATCCTGCTCTGCTCCCGACCAGGAACACTCAAGGCAACCAAACTTGCTGCCTTTCCCTCTGTCGCCATCTCCAAAGATTCTGCACTCAATAACTGTTCAGGGAGTCTCCTCCAAACTGTTGAGATCCAGGGTAGGGCCTCTTGGAGAGGACAATTCCACTCCAACAGGGGAGCCCCTCCTGCTGCGATAACCCAGATACTTCTTGTCAGAAGACAACCATGGAAGAATGCCAAAAGCCAGGGGAGAAAGATTCCATACCCGAAGCAAACACCAAGTATTCCAACTCCAATGACTGCAAAGCCGGGCTAACCTCCCCAACAATCACCGGCTCCCATGGCATAAGATAGGCCATACTGGGTCAGACCAAGGTCCATCAAGCCCAGTATCCTGTTTCCAACAGTGGCCAATCTAGGTCATACGTACCTAGCAGTTTCCCCAAAACACACAGGTTCCACAATGCTTATATTGGGTCAAGCATTGATATCCTGGGTCCCTTCTTAATAACGGTTTAAGGACCTTTCCTCCAGAAACTTGCCAAAACCTTTTTTAAACCCAGCTACACTAACAGCCTTTACTACATCCTCTGGTAACAAATTCCAGAGTTTGATTACACGTTGAGTGAAAAAATATTTTCTTTTATTAGTCTTAAATAGTTTACCCTGTGGCTTCATTGCATGTCCCCCGAGTCTTTCTATATTCTGATAATGTAAACAATCGATCTATGTTTACCCATTCCACTCCGTTCATTAATTTATAGACTTCTATTATATCTCCCCTCAGCCGTCTCTTTTCCAGGTTAAAGAGCCCTAACCTTTTTAGCCTTTCTTCATAGGGGTATCCTTCCATCACCTTTACCATTTTGGTGGCTTTTCTCTGAACCTTTTCTAATAACGCTATATCTTTTTTAAGATACGGCAACCAGAATTGCACACAATATTCAAGGTGCAGTCTCACCATGGAACAATATAGAGGTATTATAACATCCTTTGTTCTATTTTCCATTCCTTATGATACCTAGCATTCTATTTGCTCTCTTGGCTGCCGCTGCACACTGGGCTGAGGGTTTTATAACATGTTATCCACAATGACACCTAAATCTTTTTCCTGGGTGGTGGTTCCTAATGTGGAACCTTGCATCGTGTAACCATAGTTTGGGTTGTTCTTCCCTAGGTGCATAACTTTGCACTTGTCCACATGAAATTTCATCTGCCATTTTGATGCCCAGTCTTCCAATTTATCAAGATCTTCTTGCAATTTTACACAATCCTCTTGGGTTTTAACAACTTTAAATAGTTTTGTGTCATCTGCAAATTTGATAACCTCACTCGTTATTCCCTTTTCCAGGTCATTTATGAATATGTCAAAAAGCAGCGGACCCAAGCACAGATCCCTGGGGTACTCCACTATTCACCTTTCTCCATTGGGAAAATTGGCCATTTAGCCCAACCCTCTGCTTTCTATCTTTTAACCAGTTCCTGATCCACAATAGTACACTGCCTCCTATCTCATGACTCTTTAGTTTTGCCAAAAGTCTCTGATGAGGGACCTTGTCAAAGGCTTTCTGAAAGTCCAAATACACTATATCAACAGACTCACCTTTGTCCACCTGTTTATTCACACCTTCAAAAAAACATAACAGATTAGTAAGACAAGATCTTCCTTGTCTAAAGCCATACACGGGTTTAGCCGCAGCCACAGATATTCTGATGCCTGCCTCCATTTCTGTACTACCCGTGTATTTGAAATATCCCATAGCACAACATACCCATGGATAACAATCCATACACCCTCACATGCAAGTATGTCTGGGCTAGCTCCCTGGTGTGGAGCTGCATAATGTGTGATGAGAAAGGGGCAGCTGATAGGCATAGTCAAGTATGTGAATGGCAGGGTCACCCTACAAATGAAGGCAAAAGACTACAGTGCTGAGTTGCAAAATGGTGTTGTTCCAGAGGTGACAGCCATGGTCCGTGCTGGATGGCAGACAACTTCAGTCTCATGCACCAGAGCCTATAGCACTGGTTACAATGGGTTACATCAGGCAGCACATATATCATACTGCATAGCGATGCAAATATGTATGAGATGAATGACATGTGGTATCACCAATATTACATTCCAGTCACTGCAGCAACCATTGCAGAGAAGTATAACATCATGTTTCAGCCTCAACAACTGCATTCCAATACAATAGTCCATATGTCAATGACCTTATGCAGACATACACAAAGCCATAGGTCAACAGATGTGAGATAACTCTACCCACCTTACCTCCCCTATCATCAGGCTTAGGGTTATGTGTCAATCTGAGTGAGGTGTGATTGCGATATGCACCATTATCATATGCTGCAGTTGTTGATAATGAAACATGCCATGATGTATATATGATACATTGTGCAGAATTCTGTGACTGTAATGTTGCTGGTGCCATATAGTTTAGAGATAATGAGAAGCAGGTATGTGGTGGGTATTATATATGAGTAATGCTAATGTGGACCCAGACCTGGAAAACAACTCATACCTGCAACTGGGTGACATGGTTACCCTGCAAGTGTGTCTGCCCTTGTAGTGACATGCTGGGGCAGATGCCCAGCTTTGTCAGCAGGCCTCGGCCTTGGCCCTGGCTATGCTGTATGTGCTGCTGGAAGGGGCTCACTGCCTGTTGCTCTCAAGTCTTTGGCAGGCAAAGATTAGCACAAGTGTCACCCACCAGGACCTGCAGACAAAAAGCCACTCCCCCCTTTTGGCCCTGACCTTGGCTGTGCACAATCACATGCAGTGAACACGTAGACAGCCAGTTCCCCATCACTGTTAGCCCAGGGCCATAGAAGCAGGGTTGGGCTATCCTCTGTCCAGTAGACCTGTGCATGTGGGGGAGTGAGGGGAGGAAGATAGTAGCACACTGCCAGGGGGTGGCCTCCCACCCATTCCATGACCATTCCTGTTCCCATCATAACATTGGGCATATTCTTTTCCCTTCTCATTTGCATGCCCCTCATCTCCACATTGCATTCCTACCACTGCTCCTCCTCTAGCTGTCCCCCACCACCCTTATCCACACCTTTTCTGCTCTTCCTCTGAAAGGCACAGCCCTTCCCCTCTTGGCATGCTCCCATCACAGAAGTGTACCCTCACACATTCCAGCAAATGATGTAGTGTGCTTTGCACTGGCAACACTCTGCTTGCCATGACTGCCTGTGCTGTCTTTCCCCCTCTCCCTGTCCAGATCCACATTCCATCCCTGATCTACTGCATGTTGTTCCGTACCTGGGAAACCCACAAGCCACCCCTGCAGCTTCATGTCAGACACCTATACCGCCCCCTTCCACTCCCATCAAATCTCACAGGCCACCTGTACCCCACAATGCGTTTCCCAGTCCTCATCCCCTCTACCCCTCCCACTGTCCTGGCACTCTGGATCACACCCTCTGCCAACTACCCCTGCCCAGCTAGATCCCAGGGTCCTGCTACATACTGTATCTTCTTCCCCTAGCTCCACATCCCTTGGTGTCTGGTCATCCCTTGTTCCTTGTTAGCCACGTGCAAAGGCATAGAGCAACCACAGTAGGAGGTGACTTACTTCAGTCAGCCATGTAGGCAACACAAGGACCAAGTGGAGTCTCTCATTCTGCTTAGCAGTGCAGTGTCAGCCATATACATATATGTTTGAAGGTCCTCTGGGGGTTCCCTCAGATGGATGTGATAGGGTTATGGGATGTACGAGCAACGGCAGTTGGGAACCAGGTCCACAGGCTAAGTTTGCAGCAGTGCAACACCAGAGACAGTGCACAGGTGATCACATATGTAGTGTGCCAATGTTGGAGGTTGCAGTGTCATCATCACACAATGTGCAAAGCAGAGGATGGCAGATGGGATGTTGTGTTCAATGACACATTAGCTGGGAATGGGTCCCCTTTCCATCAGTGCATTTGTTCAAATGTAGGGCCACAGGGTACCCCATGCGATGATGTATTTGTATTAGCCTGACCAGTCCCTGCCACCTGGCAAAAGGAGAGAATGGAGTGGGAGAGGGCTGGGGAAATTAATCATGAGACGGGCCAACTGAAAATAGAGATGTGTCATATGACAATGTCCATGAGTCAGTCTTAAACCTGTGACCCTTCCATTAGAAGGTAGGGCACTGCCTGACTGTGCCACTGCAGAAAGGGAGTGCAGCAAGGGGTTAGGAGGTGGCGAGAGAAGGCTGGAAGAACGTGGGATGGGCATTATGGTGAAGAGTTCCAAATTCAAGAGGTGATGGGGTGATACCATGAAATGGGCTTACCTCCTAGGGAACATGTAACAAGGTCAGATAGGGAGCCAAAGAGGATGCTGCATGTCAGCAGGTGTTGCCTGCTGACATGAGAAATGCATAGAGTTGGTGTAGGGTACTTACTAGAGGCTCTTGCATACCCCAGAACATCCAGGACTGCCTTAGTGCTACTGTCTGCATGGGGGATGGGCCATGGAGTTTTGGCATGCCAGCTGGGTTCAACTGCTAAAGGGACATATGGATATAAACAATTGAAGAGTACAGTAAAGAAACCCACCCCAACTCCCCCCTAACCCAGCCTCCCCACTCCATTCACATGCGAACCCCGGGACCCTCCCCCTCCAGTGTGCCCCCTCCCTGGGCCTGAGGCTCCTGTCGGCACAGCAGTGCCTGCACAAGGGCCTGGAGGCCAGCCCATATCTCCTTCTCTGAAACCTCCACTGCCTACTTCAGGAGCTGCAGATCCTGTACCACAGAAGTTAGTGATTGCAAAGGCTCCTGAGGGGAGCCAGTCGCTATGGGATATGTGAAAGCTGCAAAGGAGATTGGTGGTGGGAGGTATGGCCCTGCCTGTGGTGTCACTCCCACATCGGGTAACCTGTGCCCTTTGGGTGCCATCTTGGAGGGCCAGGACATTGCTGGGCTGGCATGGCGCAGTGGTGGCTCAGGTGTGCCACCCATCTCCCCTTCCTCTACTTTTATTTGGGTTGTGTCCACAGCCCCACCCACTCATATTCCCTGTACCACACCTGCACTTGAGTGAACTCCTCTGTGGCAGGATGCCATTGTGGCCTCCGCCTGGCCGAGATGTCTCTTCCCCTTGTCCTTCCTCCTTCTCATCTTCCTTCTCAGCTTCTCTCCTTCCTCCTCTTCTGCCTCTTCCTCCTGTCCTTCCTATACCTCCCCTCTCTTGCTGCTTACTCGCCAAGGCAGCAGATGAATATTGATGTAGAAGTGCTGGTGGATGAGCTGGTGCTGTGTGCTGCCTCCTGCATCCACCTACCCTCCAGATGGCCCCTCTGCAGCATCCTGCTCCCGTTGTGCTGTGAATTGAAATTAAGTGTGTTCGGTACATCTCCTGTACATGCTGCAGTTCAGGTCATATCATGGCATCATAAGGGCTACACACAATGCAAAGTGTGCAGGTGCTATAAATCTGACAACAGACATATTGCCCACTCCATGTCAATATGGCCAGTCCAGCGTTCCTCCTCTCTAGGCCTATTCCCACCCTGGGAGGGGCAGCAGCACTCCCATTGATGGTGTGCTTGCAAACCACTGTGGTGGGGAGGCCATGGCATCTCATCAACAACTTGTGTGACCAGCATACTGCTAGTACTCATGGCGTCTGGCACACAACTGCACAGCCCAAGTGGTAGATACTATAGTGGGCTCTTAGCCAAATCCTGTCCGACTCTGTATCTCGCTGGCTATCCACATTACTTTTGCCCCTGTTCCCCCTATACCGCTCAGTCCTTGGACCCATGTTCCTCAGCAGTCTTTCACACTGCTGCCTCTTGGGCACCTTGCATCACTGCAGCCCTCAGGGCTACAGGCAGCTTTGGCCCAATGGTTGGGGCCATGACATTTGCAACAGGAAAAGCAAGGTTCAAGTCCCACTGTGGCTGAGTGACTTTGGTCCTTGTGATTTCAGTTCCTCTAGTAGGAGGAGATTTCCAGTTTTGCACTGGGTTCTTGTGCCTGCAGCTTGACAGGTGCTGCAGCTAGACCTGCCATACACAATGGCACACAGGGTGCCCTTGCATCATCTCCCACACACGATTGTTTCTACTGACAGACACCACATGACCTAAACCGTATCATAAATAGCTTTTGGGCCACAGTCATGTGACCCACACATGGTGTTCAGGACCTCACCCCTTGCCTGGTATCCATGGGTACATGCTACATTGTCTGCTCTCCTAGACTACATCAGCCACTTGGCAGACCCTTGCAAGTCATTGTGTATCTGATGTTATTTATTTATTTATTTACAGTTCTTATATACCGCGCTTTTTGGTATCAATGCGGTTTACAAATAACAGAAATTTGCATCAGAACAGGATCTTTTGCTTATATTGAAACAGGGTATTGGAATGTAACAGGGGTAACTACATACAAAACTACAGTAGAAGTTGTGGAAACTATTTACATCTTATATGCAGCAAGTTGTTATGATGTGTGCATGGAAGCATTTGGATTACAATGGTCTCTGCATGGTCCACTGTATACTGCACTATACACCATGGCACCACACTGATTTGGCGCATGGTAGACAGGTACTGGTAGTAAGAGGACCACAGACCTGTGCTTGTGTGACGCACTGCGTGTCGCTCTATCGCATATTTGGAATACACTCCCCAAAATTTGGAATACACTCCCCAAAATTTGGAATACACTCCCACCAAACATCCGAGCCATTGCTGACCTGACCCAATTCAGGAAGGCTATCAAATTTCACCTCTTCCTCCAATACTACCCAGCCAGCGATGATTCCAGATAACACAAACTAAGAAACACAGCCAGCGTTGTTTCTAAATAACACCACCAAGAAACACTGCCTTTCTCACAGCCCATTTTCACAATGTATTTTATATTTGAAACGGACTTATTTTATACTGTTCAATTCAATCATGTTATAGGTCTCTTACGTCATGCATTTGACCTATTTCATGTGTATATTTCATGTATATAGTTCATGTACATAGTTCAACCCCCCCCGTTATCCAAGTTTATACCCCTGTTCGATGTAAAACCAAACAGAAGTGTGTTTTGGTCATTTTGTTATACTGTGAACCACGCTGATGCCGAATAGTGCGGTATATAAGCAACTGTAATAAATAAATAAATATTGTATGTTCATTGTGAGGGCTTCACTAAAAAACAGTAACATTGTACAGTGGGTGGTGGTCAGCTGTTCTGTGGCACAGCCCATGCTGCTTGCTAGTGTCAGAGATGTCATGTGGGGGTGCCAATGGGATGGTTGTGGCCTGTTCAGCATGTATCCCCATCACAGCAGAGTCCTACTCCTGCCTGCATGGAAGGTCTGTCAAATGGGTTTATGTGGCATGAGTAGGGTCAGACTCACCAGCTGCGGCTGACGCCTCCTCTTGGATGTGCTGTATCCAGTCTGGTTCTGCCACCTCATAGTCCAGAACCAGCATTTGAGGGCCCCCAGCATCCACCTCACACTAAAGTCACCGTGGAAGAGAGAGATGACATCAGGAAGTGGTCCATTTGGATACACACACCACCCAGGTATGGTCCCTCTTCTTTTCCCACCTGCATACTGAACACAGCAGTCTCCACCTTTATCTGCCACCCTTGGGGCTTTATTGCATGCTGTCTCCTATCCTTTCACCTCATCCCCTGCTGTGTCCTCACTTCCCCCGACAACCACCCTCTCAACCGCCACTCCCTCCTCTTCTCCAAACATTTCTGTAACCTGCCTTTTCCTCCCATCATTCTATATCTACTGCAGCCTCTTATTGCACAGTTCTTTATCTGTGCTCTCAATCCACTGGGGCCCAATCTGAGAGGCTCCCTTTCCCCCAGCCCTGCCCTTTCTCTGCCCATCCTGCTTGCAGCCCTTTTCCAATTCCCTCCATCCCCCCCAGTCCTTGGCACTCTTCTAGACCAGACCCTGCCACACCCACATTCACTTCTATGCTCTCCAACCCTATTGGTGCTTGCCTTCTCCTCTAGCTGCTCATACATTTCCTTTCAGTGACCCATACAGGTGCCCAGGACACACACTATTCGGGGCCAAAATATCAACCTTTCGGTTGGCAGATATCTGTAGTTAGCATAGCTAATGTGACAGCTGTTAGTGTGAACTGATTGCACATTTTTGTTGTTGGATGCTTCCAGGTTCGGAGTTGAACTTGTGTCCCCTCGGGCAAGTAGCATTGCTCCTCCAGTTTGAGCTATTGTATCTGTTTGGTGGCTGGCTGACTGACTGGCTGTTGGCTACAGTGTCAGGATTGGAGCATCAGACAGCCTGCCATGGCACAGACAGAGGTGCAGGATTGTATGATATGGCAAGGCTGGCAGCAAATATTTCCCAATATCAGAGTTCCCTCAAAAGCTATTTTTCATGGGGCGGCCCTGAGTGACGATTTCGGGAGGCCTTATCTCCTTGGAGAGTTGCCCATAAGAAGCAGAGGCTAACAGACCTGCAGCCTATCAGCACCCAGGACCTGTACACAGCATGGGCAACAAAGTCCTCCAGTCTTATCAGTACAGTGTCTATTCATAGTTCCTGGTCTCCTTCCTCTTACTGCCATTTTGTGTCCCTCCTTCTCTCCACCTGCTCTGTTGATCTCAGGGGATATGTGGGCTCTTAGGGTTATCTGTGGTAGGACCCTTGTGCCATGTCTTGCCACTGCAGCCTCAGCGCACTATACAACTACTATGGCTGATAGGTAGATGTGGCCATAGATGTATGGCGGGTGTGGGTGGCATGGCCTTGTGCCATGTTGTGGCACATAGATATAATATGGTTGCACACACCTGATGCTGCTGTGCCACTGTCCCTGATTTATGTCTGCTGCAGGTGCTCTTAGCCTGTCTTCTGCTATTCCCCTCCACCACCAAATGCCTGCCACCCATGGCTTACTCAACAGCAAAGCAACATCTGGACTACCCGCCAGATCCGTATCACCAACTGTAGGTTAGACCTACTGTGGCCCCTCGGGTACAACATTCCCTCCCACCTCAGCACCACGCATGCCAATGCCTCTGCCTCCCCTTGGCTGAAGTTCTGTTGTCGCCTCTGGGAAGCCATTTTGTAACTGTTGTCCGCCCAGGGGGAGGACCAACACAGAGTGTGCCAATCGAAAGCTGTGCTGAAATACACAGTTATGGGCACATGCGGGGTCTCAAGTTACCCATGTCTGGCATTACAGCTTCACATGGCTAGTTTGGGGTCATATTCCATGTTGCACGTGTTAAGCGGCGATATCTGGGGTGCAGCTTGCGGCCTAAATTTCCTATGGTGGCTGCTCTGTGGGACTCTGCAGATAAATCTGGAATGTTGGGATGCTGGCAGCCCCTTGCATTGTTCACAAGTAGGTACCCATCTGTTCTTTGCTCTTCCTACACAGCCATTTTGGAAGGTTCTCAGGTTGCACGGGATTATCCAATATCAGGGCCACATTCAAGCCGCATACACGGTTTGGGTCAAAATAGGTAGTGCAGCCATGTCCACTTATATTCCATGCCTGTCCATGTATCTGCCGCCTTTCTGAGGGTTCAAACCTTCTTTTGTGCATGTGTCCTTTGGCGAATTTCGCTGTTTTGGCACCTTAGCAATATTCATGAAAAACTAGCTAAACTTAAAGTAGACAAAGAGATGAGACAGATGGGATGCGCCCTAGAATACTGAGGGAACTTGGGGACGTTCTAGGAACTCCACTGACTGACCTTTTCAATGCCTCGTTGGGAGTCGGGAGTGGTGCCAAAGGACTGAAGAGAGGCTCATGTGGTGCCTTTACACAAAAGCGGAAGTAAGGATGTGGTTGAAAACTACAGGCCGGTTAGTTTAACTTCAATGGTGGGTTATGTATTGGAAACGCTGCTGAAAGAGAAAATAGTGAGGTTTCTGGAATCCAGCGGATTACAGGATTCAAGGCAGCATGGATTCACCAGAGGCAGGTCTTGTCAGACAAATCTGATTGATTTCTTTGACTGGGTGACCAGGGAGTTGGACCGAGGGAGAGCCCTAAATGTGGTGTATTTAGATTTCAGTAAAGCCTTTGACACTGTTCCTCACAGGCGACTTATAAACAAACTGAGCACCCTAGGGATGGACCCTAAATTTACTGCTTGGGTTAGAAATTGGTTGAGTGGGAGGCAACAAAGGGTACAGGAAAATGGAGCTCACTGAGAAAGAAGTTACCAATGGTGTGCCCCAGGGATCTGTCCTTGGTCCGGTTCTTTTTAATAATCTTTGTTAGTGATATATTTATTTATTTATTTATTTATTTATTTATTTAATGTCTCTTTTATACAGCACTATTTAAAACCAGTGCAGTTTACATACAACAGTGAATTATACATTGCAGCCTAGGCTGCGCTGTATTTACAATAGAACAGGTGATCTAACTTGGACAAAATCAGGTAACTATATACACATGGGGATCAAGATATAGCGGAAGGGCTGTTGGGTAAGGTTTGCCTCTTTGCGGAGGATACCAAAATCTGCAATAGAGTAGACACCCAGGAAGGGTAGATAACATGAGGAGCTAAGCTTGAAGAACAGTCTCGAATTTGGCAGCTGGGATTTAATGTTAAAAAATGCAAGGTCATGCATTTGGGCTGCAGCAATCCAAGGGAGCAATATAGTATAGGGGGTGAAGTACTTTTGTCCACTAAAGAAGAGCGGGACCTAGGAGTGGTTGTGTCTGATGATCTTAAAGTAGCTAAACAGGTAGAAAAGGTGACAGTAAAAGCTAGGAGGATGCTTGGGTGCATAAAGAGAGGAATGGCTAGCAGAAAAAAAAAGGAAGGTGATGGTGCCTCTGTATAAGTCTTTGATGCAACCTCATTTGAAGTATTGTGTGCAATTCTGCAGACCGCACCTTCAAAAGGATATAAACAGGATGGAGTCAGTACAGAGGGTAGCTACTAAAATGGTTAGTGGTCTTCATTATAAAGCATATGAGGACATACTTAAGGATCTTAATGTGTACACCTTAGAGGAAAGGCGGAATAGAGGTGATGTGATTGAGACGTTTAAATTCCTCCGTGGCATAAACTCACAGAGAGAGAGAGCCTCCTTAGATTGAAAGCAAGTTCTACCATGAGGGGACATGTGATGAGGGTGAAAGGGGATAGATTCAGGAGTGATATGCGGAAATATTTCTTTACGGAAAGAGTGGTGGATTCGTGGAATAGTCTCCCAGTGGAGGTGGGAGAGATAAGGACGGTATCTGAATTCAAAAAAGCATGGGACAAACACAGATTATCTCTAAAGGAAAAAAAGAGGACTGTTGTTTTTGATATGAAAGGACTGACTAGATAGGCCATGTGGTCTTTTTCTGTCGTCATTTTTCTATGTTTCTATCAATGCTTGACCCAGTACAAGCATTGTGGAACCTGTGTCTTTTGGGGATATTGCTAGGTACGTATAACCTAGATTGGCCACTGTTGGAAACAGGATACTGGGCTTGATGGACCTCGGTCTGACCCAGTATGGCATGTCTTATGTTCTTATGTTCTTATGTTACTCTAGCCACCTTACTGGACAGACTAGATGGACTATACTAATCTTTATCTGCCATCATATACTATGTTACTATATGTTACTATGTTAGATCAGTGGTTATCAACTTTTTTCTGTTGTAACACACCTGAAAAGCTAAATTCATAGGCATGACACATTAAATGCTAAAATCTGAGGCTGAACAAAAAAAAAGAGCCCAAATAGCAATTACTCACCTATAACAGCTGTTCTTCAGGGACAGCAGGAAGTCAGTCCTCACATATGTGTGACATCGGCGCATACAGAGCCTTGCAAGAAAGCATCTACCCAGCTTTCAAAGAAAGTTTTTAGGAGATGCACTATGCATGCATGGTCCACTTCCACCCCAGGGGTGCCATCTTGCCTGTCTAATGACATAGCTAAGATGGCAAAATTAAAATATGGTAAAGAAGCAACTCCAAGGGAAGGAGAGAGGGTTGTGAGGACTGATTGCTGCTGTCTCCGGAGAACACCTGTTACAGATGAATATCTACACTTTCTCCAGGAACAAGCAGGAAGTCAGTCCTCACTTATGGGACTCCCCAGCTACAGGCTAACAAAATCCTGTAACCAAAAATGCAATGGAGATCTGCAAGGGGTGAGCCGTGATCGGCAGCAGCTGAGTCCCAACTGAGAGACTCTCGCAAGACTAAAGTGTCCAGTGGAGAACCAGCACTCCAGTAGCCTGAACACAGAAGGGTCGGAGAGAAGGAGGTGCCTACAACTCTAAGAGATTACAGAATATGGCCTGGCCTAGCCAAAGGCGCTGTCCCGTCGGGACTTCCTTTCAAGGCAGTAGTGAGCTGCGAAGGTATGGACTGAAGACCAGGTTGCGGCCCTGCAGATTTCCGTCACGGGGACAGAACTCAGGTTTGCCACTGAAGTAGCCATGGCCCTCTGGTCCAGTGAGATTCCTGCTTGCTCATAGGCAAGGGTAATGCAGTCTGAGACTCAAGTGGATAGAGTTTGTTTAGTAACTGGGAGCCCCAGGCGGCTGGGGTTGAAGGATACGAAAAGCTGCGGTGCACTGCGGTGCCACTGCATCCATTGCAAGTAAAAGGATAGAGCCCTTATACAAACCAGATTGTGGAGAACAGTCTCCGCCCTACCAGCGTGGGGTCTCAGAAAGAAGGTGGGGAGTACCACCTCCTGGTTGAGGTGGAATGGGGACACCAGCTTTGGCAGAAATTTGGGGTGTGTGTGAAGCACCACTCTTCTTGTAGAACCTCGTGTAGGGGGTAGGCTCAGCCATCAGAGCCTGGAGCTCGCTGATTCTGCAAGCTGAGGTGAGTGCTACCAGGAAGGTGACCTTCCAGAATAGGTACTGGAAGTGGCAGGAAGCCAGATGCTCGAACGGAAGCTTAGTGAGCTGCGAGAGCACCACATTGAGATCCCACTCCGCCATTGGGGGGCAGACAGGTGGTTTGGATAACATGAAGGAACTGAGATGCAAAGCTTGGCTGCTGAAAGGGTGACGTTGGCTCCCTTCAACCTCCCACGGGATGTGGAAGAGATCCTTTTGGTATCCACTAGAAGAGCATACACCTTCAAGTGGCACCGATTCTCAGTGTGGTGTGCGGAAAGATGGGTGAACCTGTTTTCCTGCTCAGTACAAACGGTTCTACAGTACCTGCTTCACTTATCGCAGGTGGGACTGAAGTCTAATTAGGTCAGAGTACACCAGAGTGCCATTGCAGCACATCACTATTGAATATAGCATATAGCAGACCCTGTCCCCAGTGAAAGAAAAAACATCTGAACTCTCGCTGTGGGGAGATGGAATTCTCAAGCAGAAGCGAGGTTGTAGGCATTGTGTGGAGAAGCAAAGAGGCATCCCCCATAGTTGAAAGAAGTGTTGTGAGACCCAAGGACCTAGCATCCACTCGTACGGGTGGAAGACCCGACTGAGTCTGTCGGCTAACTGATTCTCTTCCCCTGGGAGATAAACAGCATGCAGATGAATCCCGCAAGTTTTTGCAAATTTCCAGAGGTGGATTGCCTCCTTGCAGAAGGGGTGAAAACCCATTCCTCCCTGTTTGTTGATACAGAACATGGCAACTTGATTGTCTGTCTGAATGAGGACTAACTGCCCTAGAAGGTGGGGAGAGAAGACGCGTAGGGCATTGGAAGTCACCCTGAATTCCTGAAGGCTGATGTGAAAAGAAATATCCTGATGAGACCATAGCTCCTGTGTCATAAGGCCATTGAGGTGAGCTCCTCAGCCATAGTTGGATGCATCAGTGGTCAGACTATATGCAGTACAGACCTTCGAAAAGGTAACCCAACATTTAGGTTGTGCGGCATGCACCACCACTGAAGAGAGTTAATCATTTGAGGAGAAACGGTTATGTGATTGGACAGATGCCCCGTGGATTCTGTCCACTGCTGTGACAGGTTCCATTGTCCCACATGCATGTTGAGACGGGCATGTGGTACAACACTGACTGCAGAGGCCATGTAGACTAGTAAGCTAAGAAAGTCCCTGGCTGATACGATTGTCTGCAGTTGAAAATGGGCTGTGAGAGTGACCAATGGAGCCCAGCAGTCATCTGGCAAAAAAGCTTGGGCTTCAACAGTGTCTAGGCGAGCCCTATAAACTCCAGGCATTGAGAACATAAGATATACCATACTGGGTCAGACCGAGGTCCATCAAGCCCAGTATCCTGTTTCCAACAGTGGCCAATCTAGGTCATACGTACCTAGCAGTTTCCCCAAAAGACACAGGTTCCGCAATGCTTGTACTGGGTCAAGCACTGATATCCTGGGTCCCTTCTTAATAATGGTTTATGGACCTTTCCTCCAGGAACTTGTCCAAACCTTTTTTAAACCCAGCTACACTAACAGCCTTTACTACATCCTCCGGTAACAAATTCCAGAATTTGATTACACGAGTGAAAAAATATTCTCTTTTATTTGTCTTAAATAGTTTATCCTGCAGCTTCATTGCATGTCCCCTAGTCTTTCTATATTCTGATAATGTAAACAATCGATCGACGTTTACCCGTTCCACTCCGTTCATTAATTTATAGACTTATATCATATCTCCCCTCTCAGCCGTCTCTTTTCCAGGTTAAAAAGCCCTAACCTTTTTAGCCTTTCTTCATAGGAGTAGCCTTCCATCCCTTTTACCATTTTGGTGGCTCTTCTCTGAACCTTTTCTAATAACACTATATCCTTTTTAAGATACAGCGACAAGAATTGCACACAATATTCAAGGTGCGGTCTCACCATGGAACGGTATAGAGGCATTATAATATCTTTTGTTTTATTTTCCATTCTTTTCCTTATGATACATAGCATTCTATTTGCTCTCTTGGCTGCCGCTGCACACTGGGCCGAGGGTTGTAACATGTTATCCACAATGACACCTAAATCTTTTTCCTTGGTGGTGGTTCATAATGTGGAACCTTGCATCGTGTAATCATAGTTTGGGTTGTTCTTCCCTAGGTGCATAACTTTGCACTTGTCCACATTAAATTTCATCTGCCATTTTGATGCCCAGTCTTCCAATTTATCAAGATCCTCTTGCAATTTTCCTCAATCCTCTTCGGTTTTAATAACTTTAAATAGTTTTGTGTCATCTGCAAATTTGATAACCTCACTCGTTATTTCACTTTCCAGGTCATTTATGAATATCTCAAAAAGCAGCGGACCCAGCACAAATCCCTGGGGTACACCACTAGTCACCTTTCTCTATTGGGAAAATTGGCCTTTAGCCCAACCCTCTGCTTTCTATCTTTTAACCAGTTCCTGATCCACAGTAGTACACTGTCTCCTATCCCATGACTCTTTAGTTTTGCCAAAAGTCTCTGATGAGGGACCTTGTCAAAGGCTTTCTGAAAGTACAGATACACTATATCAACTGACTCACCTTTCTCCACCTGCTTATTCACACCTTCAAAAAAACATAACAGATTAGTAAGACAAGATCTTCCTTGTCTAAAGCCATGTTGGCTGTCTCCCATTAGGCCATGACTATCTACATGCTGAGTAATTTTATTCTTTATGATTGTTTCTACCATTTTTCCTAGTATTGATGTCAGGCTCACCGGTCTGTAGTTTCCCGGATCACCCCTGGAACCCTTTTTAAAAATTGGTGTTCCATTGGCGATCCTCCAATCTTCTGGTATTAGAGATTATTTTAATGATAGTTCACAGATTACTACTAGCAGGTCTGCAATCTCATATTTCAGTTCTTTCAACACCCTTGGATGTATACCATCTGGCCCAGGTGATTTGCTACTCTTCAGTTTAATAGTTGTAATACATCTTTCTGATGTATCGATATTTCCTTAAATTCTTCTGAACCTTTAAATACCACTTCAGTCATGGGTAACATCCCTACATCTTCCTCAGTAAAGACCGAAGCAAAGAATTCATTCAGTCTCTCCGCTATCGCCTTGTCGCCTCTTAGTGCCCCTTTAACCCCTCTATCATCTAATGGACCAACTGACTCTCTCACAGATTTTTTTGCTACGAATGTACTTGAAAAAATCTTTATTTCGCGTTTTTGCTTCCGCAGCAAGCTTCTTCTCAAATTCTCCCTTTGCCTGCTTTATCAATGCCTTGCATTTGACCTGCCAGTGCTTGTGCTGTTTCCAGGTTTCGTCGTTTGGCTCTTTTTTCCATTTCCTGAAAGTTGCTTTTTTGGCAGCAACAGCCTCTCTGACCTCACTTTTAAACCATGCTGGCAGTTTTTTGGACTTCCTTCCACTTTTCTTAAAGCGTGGAATACAGCTGGTCTGGGCTTTCAAGATAGGATTTTTCAACAACACCCAAGCTTGATGTAAGTCTTTAACCTTTGCAACTGCTCCTTTTAGTTTTTTCTTAACTATTTTCCTCATTTTATCATAGTCTCCCTTTCTAAAGTTAAAAGGTAGTACTGTGGATTTCCTTACTATCCCTCCTCCACTAATTAAATCAAAGGCGATCATGCTATGATCACTATTGCCAAGTGGCCCCAACACCCTTATCTCTTGCACTAGATCTAGTGTTCCACTAAGGACTAGGTCTAATATGGCTTCCCCTCTGGTCGGTTCATGAACCAGCTGCTCCAAGAAGCAGTCATTCATGTCATCTAGGAACTTTATCTCCCTAGCATGTCCTGCCGTGACACTGACCCAGTCGATACCGGGGTAATTGAAATCACCCATTATTATTACCGCGCTGTAACTTTTGTTAGCTTCCTTGATTTCTTTGAGCATTTCATCATCCATTTGTTCATTCTGGCCAGGTGGTCGATAGTACACCCCCACTGCCATCGCCTTCCCCTTTTTACATGGAATTTCAATCCATAGAGATTCTACAGCAAATTTAGATTCCTGCAAAACTTTAATCCTTTCTGACTCAATGCCCTCTCTAACAGAGCGCAACCCCTCCACCAATTTGATTAGCTCTATCATTACGATGTAGTTCGTACCCAGGTATCACAGTGTCCCACTGGTTGTCCTCTTTCCACCATGTCTCTGATATTCCAATCATATCTAACCTCTCATTTAGTGCTATATATTCTAACTCTCCCATCTTATTTTTTAGACTTCTAGCATTTGCATACAAGCATTTTAGAGAATGTATTTTATTCATATTAATTTGGCTATTGGTAAACATGGGTAAATTGGGATCTTTAAGCTCTGTCTGCTCCATACTCGAGGGCATTTGGGCTACTTTACTCTTTTTTGGAACCTCTCTGCTTTTGGTAGTATCCTTCAAGGATACATTCTTCCGAGTCATCCGCTCTTGGGCGACTGTCGGCTTTCCCCTATTATCTAGTTTAAAAGCTGCTCTATCTCCTTTTTAAAGGTTAATGCCAGCAGCCTGGTTCCATCCCGGTTAAGGTGAAGCCCATCCCTTCGGAAGAGCCCCTCCTTTCCCCAGAATGTTCCCCAGTTCCTAACAAATCCAAAACCCTCATCTCTGCACCATTGTCTCATCCACGCATTGAGACTCCGGAGCTCTGCCTGCCTTTTTGGGTCCTGCACGTGGAACGGGAAGCATTTCGGAGAACGCTACCTTGGAAGTTCTGGATTTCAACTTCCTACCTAAAGCCTAAATTTAGCCTCCAGAACCTCCCTACCACATTTTCCTATGTCATTGGTACCGACATGTTCCAAGACAGCAGACTCCTCCCCAGCACTATCTAAGACCTTATCTAGGTGGCGCATGAGGTCCGCTCCCTTTGCACCAGGCAGGCATGTTACCAGGCGATCCTCACGTCCACCAGTCACCCAGCTATCTACATGCCTAATGATCGAATCACCAACTATACCGGCTGTCCTAACCCTTCCCTCATGGGCACATGGCCCTGGAGAAACTTCCTCGGTGCGAGAGGGTTTTACATCACCTGGAGGACAGGTCCTAGTTACAGGATCACTTCCTGCCACACCAGGGTGATGCTCTCCTGTCACGTGACCTCCCTCCTCCATGGCAACAGGTATGCTGCCAGACCGGAGGTGGGACTTCAGGACTATATCCCTGTAGGTCTCGTCTATATACCTCTCTGTCTTTGTTATGTTTTCCAAGTCTGCTTCTCTAGCCTCTAGAGAACGGACTCGTTCCCTGAGAGCAAAGAGCTCCTTGCACCTAGTGCACACGTAAGACCTCTCACCAACTGGGAGAAAATCATACATGTGACACTCAATGCAAAAGACTGGAAAGCCCCCATCTCGCTGCTGGACTGCTGTCTGCATCTTAATTTTAAGTTTTTGTTTAGATCTTTAAGTTCTTTACTTACTAAGGGTTGCTATGGATATTTATACCAATAAAACTGTACCTAATACGTTTAATATACCTTGTTCAACTGAAGCTTAATTAATCTCAGGTCCTTAGTGTATGACTGATTTGGGTAACGAGCTTCACCTGAGAGCACCTCCTGTCTTTTAAGATGTGTAAGTTCCTATAAAGCTATGATTATCCCAGGAGTCGGTGGGTGTAGGGAGGGATATAACACGTATTAAAGGAGGGCTGCTACACAGTACCCTGTCCTGTGCTGCTGAGGTAAGCTATATTCTTATTTGATTTAAAATTATAGCTCTTTGCTGCTGCTGCTGCTGCTAGGCTCTAACTTATTATGAAATTTAAACTACAAGCTCTCTGATGGGTTCTAAATTTAACCAGAAAGCTCTCTTCTGTGTTTTAAATTTAAACTAAAAGTACTTTGATGATACTAGGCCCTGAGTGACTATTAAATTAAAACTACAAGCTCTCTGCTGGGCATGAAATGTAACCAGAAAGTTCTCTTCTGTGTGTTAAATTTAAACTTAAACTGCTGCTACTAGGCCCTAACTAATTTAACAAAAGAATAGTGGGTTCACAGATTAAATAGCTTTAATAGAAAGAATTCCTTTCAGAAAGAATTCCTTTCAGAAAATTCCCAGAAGTATATACTCACAATTGCAGATCTCTCTCCAGAAGTAACATTCCCCTTTTCTAGTCCTTCAAGACTGAGCTAAAGAGAGATCGGACTTTGGAAAGTTTACGATGAAGCCTAAGTTTTGGAGGACCTGGATGGTCTGACAAAGGGCCTCAGTGACAGACTGTGGGGTATCTCCCTTGATCAGCCAATCATCTAAGTAAGGGAATAGAAAGACCCCCTCAAAGTGCAGGGATAGGCTGTGACAACAGCCAGACACTTTGTGAAAACTCTGGGTGCTGAAGCCAGACCAAAAGGGAAGAACTCGATACTGGTAATGGTGTTTGAGAAATACAAACCTGAGGAATTTTCTGTAATTGGGGTGGATCAAGATGTGTGCGTATTCATCCTTAAGATTCAGAGAGCATAGCCAGTCATTTGACTGGAGATAAGGGAGAAGTGTACTGAGTGAAATCATTTTGAATTTTTCCTCGAACAAAAATTTGTTGAGATTTTTGAGATTTAGGTTGGGCCTGTGGCTTTCTGACTTCTCTGGGATAAGGAAGTAGTGGGAGTAGAATTGTTGACCTTGTTGAGACGGAGGGACCTCCTCGATCACGCCCTGTTAAAGAAGAGTGAGGATCTCCTATTGGAGTAAGGTGGCCTGTTGGAGATTCATAGTGGGTTGGGCCACAAAGCGAGCGGGTGGGGGCAACTTGAAATGCAGTTGGTGGCCTCTGCTAACTGCAAGGTCCAGGGTTCTGAGGTGATAGCGCTTCATCAATGTGCAAACAGCACCAATCTCCCTGGAATTTCAGAAGAAACAGGAGATATTATAGGACAACTGGCCATGCTCTGCCGGAAAAAGTCAAAAACTCTGTGTAGGTTGTGGCTGAGGGACCGGCTGCCTTAGGAGGCCTTAGGCTTACGAGGTTGCTTGGGTCCCGGTTGTCTATGCTGCTGGTGTCGCAACTGGTAGGTGGAATAAGAATGGCAAGGCAGAAGAAACATTTTTTTTCTCTTCGGGTAGAATGGTTTCTTGCTAGGAGCTTTTTTCTTGGAAGAATCTGCCATCGTCCTAGATTGCCTCTTCATTATGAGGTCATCTGTATTTCCCCTGCCTTTTCTCTCTACCACTGGCCAGAGGTTTTCCACATTGCAAGGAATGTTGTTTCAGGCCACTGCTGCTCTGCTATTTGCCTCAAAAACATCCAATGCTGCTCTTGTGAGGAACGTTGAAGTGTTTTGGGCATGAGAAACAGGGACCTGATGAGGGGCCTGTTTCTCAGAAGTTAGAAAGGAAGTAAATTCTGGCAGGTCCCTAGAGACATCTTTAAATCCAACACTGTAACCTGGAAGGCCTTTCTACCAAAAGGAACTGATGAATGATTTTTCTGGCTCTTGATCCTTCTCATTGCTGACTCCAATAGCAATGAATGGTGTGGAAGCTGTGGTGTTTGGAAGCCAGGACAGGAAGGAACCCTGCAGAGCAGGAGTAGAAGCAGAGGCATCCCACATTCTGGCCATTAGATTCCTGAGAATGTAGTGCAACGGGAGGGTCGCAGCCTCCTTTGGCGCCGAAGGATACTGTAAGATGTCAAGCTCGTCGGCTCTTGGTTCTCTCTCTGTCGATATCGAAATGTCGAGGGCAGCCACCATATCCTTAATGAAATCTTGGAAGGACATATCCTCAGGAGGTGAATGGCGCCATTCGTATGGAGGCAATGGATCCAAGGCTATGTCCTTCTGGGGATCAGAATCGACCGATTCTGGTTCAGAGATGTCGGAGGCAGAGTCAGAATTTGGCAGAAAATCAAAGTAATCTTTGCCCCATCATACCGTCGATGCTCCTGGGTTCGAGGCCAACTCGATATAGATGGAACTGGTTGATGCGGCTCTGAGTGTTCTGGTACCAATGGATCAAGTGGGCCTCATGAGGTATGAGCCTCAGAATGCATCAGAACCAGGGTGTCAATACCTGGGGATGGTCTCGACTCAATGACCATCTCAGTACCTGGAGGTCTCGTGGGCGGAGTCTGTGCCACGGTACTTGGAAGCAGCAAGTGTAATGGAGTAACTGCTGCCAGAATCGCCGCAATGCTTTTCTCGATGGCCATAATCCTGTCATCGAGGGTCGGTGCAGGGAATGGAGCGGCTCCGGATGAAGAAATCTGGGCCACCACTCCTGAGCATGGTTATCAGGGGCTCCGCCAAGGACAAAGCCTTGGGGGCATACTCTGGAGGGGGTAAACTCCCGCCAGGGCTATTTGCCGGGCGGTCAACATCAGAAGGTGATGAGTGTCTGTGTCGATGCCCTGAGTCAGAATGCGAACCTGACCTGGACGAGGAGCGAGACCCTCTTGATGCCAAGCTCGATGTTTTCACGGTCTTATGCACTGGGGAGTCCGAGTGATGCTTCATTTTTTGTTTGACTGGAAATGAAGACTGGGAAGCTTTAGATAACTTCGAAGGTATCAACCTCCCCCCCCCCCCCAAGGACTGCACCGAAAGAGCCAAGTCTGTACAAAACAGCTTAGTCTTCAGTTGTTCACGGTTCTTCCTTCCTCTAGAAGTCATCTTAATGCAGTGGGCACAGGAATCCGTATCGTGGTCTGGGCCGAGGCATTTGAAACAGCAATCATGTTCATCAGTTAGGGAAATGGTGCTCAAGCACTTAATGCACTTCTTAAAGCCACTGCGGGGCATTTCTATATTGGCTAAAAGGACAGAAGCTAAATTGAATTGGGCGATGTTGCCCAGAAGGGCCCACTAGGCCCCACAAAAATTAAGATTAAAACAAACAAAAACATGAAAAAGGTAACCGGAATCGACAGAGCTGATGCGGTCAGCGGGAAGGCAGAAAAAGAGCACCAAAAAGGTACCAGAGAAAAAATTGAAGTCTCTGCATGCAGTGAAACTAAGACTATGTCCCGATGGCTGGCAGAAAAAGAGACAACTGAGGAGACCAGCTGGGAAGGCGGGAAGACATATTCATGCCTGGAGTGGCACTCCCAAAAGCATTCATACCAACGTCACCCATATGTGAAGACTGACTTCCTGCTTGTTCCTGGAGATGAATCTCAACTCATGCTAGAAGTTTTTGATAGGAATTTTACAACAGCGAACTATACATGCTGATTTTGGAAAGACCTATTTATTATTATACCGCAACACCAGCAAATCCCTTAGGGATTAAAACATCCATACCAAGATTTTTCTGTTTCACTGATTGCTACATTTTAGCCATATGGTGTTTGATTATATTGGCTACTAGGAAGGGAAATCAATTAGCTCAGGTTTTGGGGGGTTTTGTTGTTTTTTGGGGTTTTTTTTACTAATAGTTACATTTTTATTGCAGTGTATCTCTGGTCTGTTTGTGAACTAATCTAACAGCACTGCAGTGCTGCTTCTCCATAATTTTGATACAGTGGAGTAAGTTGTGATATTCCTTCATCCTCCCCCACCCACTCTTTATGAGTTCAATACTGTACTGGTGCTCCTCCCTTACCACTTTTAATTGATCGGGGTTACAATGCAACAGAATACCTCATTCAAGTTCTGCATTAGCCACTACCATGGCCAATCTGAATGCCTGTGTTTTTAGTGTGTTTGACTCTATGACTTCTCATTTCTCACTAATACAAGTCTTTTACTTCTCTTGTACATTTAAATGGTTTCAAATAGCCTCCTCTAATCCACCTTAGAAACACAAACATGACGGCAGAAAAAGACCACATGGCCTACCTAGTCTGCCTTTCCATATCAATCACTACAATCACTTCTTTCCTTCAGAGATCCTCTATCTTTGTCCCATGACTTTTTGAATTCAGACACTGTGCTCATCTCTACCACCTCCACTGGGAGACCATTCCACGCATCTACCACTCTTTCCATAAAATATATTTCCACATATTATTCCTGAGTCTATCGCCTTTCACCCTCATCCTATGCCCCCTCATAGCAGAACTTGCTTTCAATCGAAAGAAGCTTTCCTCCTGTGCATTTATGCCATGGAGGTATTTAAACATCTCAATCATGTTGCCTCTATCCCGCCTTTCCTCTAAATTATACATATTAAGATACTTAAGTCTGCCCTCGTATGCTTTATAACGAAGACCACTAACCATTTTAAGTAGCCGCCCTCTGTACAGACTCCAACCTGTTTATATCCTTTTGAAGGTGCGGTGTCCAGAATTGCACACAATTCTCCAAATGAGGTCGCACCAAAGACTTATACAGAGGCACTATCACCTCCTTTCTTCTGCTGGCCATTCCTCTCCCTATTCACCCAAGCATCCTTTTAGCTTTTGCAGTCGCCTTTTCTACCTGTTTAGCTACCTAAAGATCATCAGACACAGTCATGCCTAGGTCCCACACTTATTTTGTGGACAGAAGTATTTCACCCCCTATACTATATCGCTGTTTGATTGCTACAACCCAAATGCATGACCTTGCATTTTTTAACATTAAATCTCAGCTGCCAAATTCTAGACCATTCTTAATATTTAGCTAAATCCCTCCTCATATTATCTACACCTTCCTGGGTGTTTACTCTATTGTAGATTTTGGTATCATCAGTAAAGAGGCAAACCTTATCCGACAGCCCTTCCGTAATATTACTAACAAAGATGTTAAAAAGAATTGGATCCCTGGGGCACACCACTGGTAACCTCCTTCTCCTCAGAGTGGGCTCCATTTACCTGTACCCTTTGTCGCCTCCCACTCAACTAATTTCTAATCCAAGCAGCAACTTTAGGGTCCATCCCTAGGGTGCTTTGTTTGTTTATAAGTCGCCTGTGTGGAACAGTGTCAAAAGCTTTACTAAAATCTCAATACACCATATCTAGGGCTCTCCCTCGGTCCAACTCTCTGGTCACCCAGTCAAAGAAATCAATCAGATTTGTCTGACAAGACCTGCCTCTGGTGAATCCACGCTGCCTCTGATCCTGTAATCCATGGACTCCAGAAACATCACTATTTTCTCTTTCAGCAGCGCTTCCAATAAATTACTCACCACCAAGGTTAGACTAACTGACCTGTAGTTTTCAACCACATCCTTACTTTCGCTTTTGTGTAAAGGTACCATATGTGCCTCTCTCCAGTCCTCTGGCACCACTCCCGACTCCGTGGCTTTGAAAAGGCCAGACAGTGGAACCGCTAGAACATTCCCAAGTTCCCTCAGTATTCTTGGATGTATCCCATCCGGACCCATTGATTTGTTTACTTTTAGTTTAACTAGTTCCTCACAAACACAGTCTTCTGAAAATCGTTTGAGATCCCCATCGCTCCTGTTCCTTTGGGTGTTTCTCGTGGGTGTTTTCTGAGGTCCTACTCCTGGTTCTTCATCTGTGAACACGGAAAAGCAATATTTGTTAAGCAATTCTGCTTTATCCACATCAGCATCTACATATTCCTCCCCCTTCACCCTTGAGTCTGGCAATACCACTTTTGCCCTTCCTCTTCTCACTAATATATCTGAAAAATGTCATCCCCATTTTATTGCATTAGCTATTTCCTCCTCTTTTTGAAATCTTTACTTTCCTGACTACTTTGCTAGCTTCTCTAACTTTTTCTAAATATAGATGCCTGTCTTCTTCTCTCTGTGATCTCTTGTATTTCATGAAGGCCTCCCTCATTTTCTTCACCGTTTCAACTACTTCTTTTGAAAACCATAGCAGTCTCCTTATCCGTTTACCTCTATTTACCATTTTAACAAAAAGTATGACTGCCTTTAAAATATCCCCTTTCGGTTTTGCTCACTGTTTAACTACATCCCCCAGCTGTTCCCATCCCGCTAACGACTCACTGAGATATTGGCCCATCTTGGCAAAGTTAGTTTTCCTAAAGTCTAAGATCCTCGCTGTTGAATGGATTGTATCAGCCCTAGTACCAATAATTTACCACACCATCTGGTGATCACTGGATGCGAAAAGATCTCCCATTATAAAATCCGAAACACTTTCACCATTGGTAAGCACCAAGTTCAGTACAGCTCCTTCACGTGTGGGTTCTGTTACCAGTAATCTGAATAGTTCTCCCTGTAGAGAATCCAGGATCTCCTTACTTCTAGATGATACTGCAGCAGGGATGTGCCAATCAATATCTGGCATACTGAAATCCCTTATCAGTAGCGCTTCCCCTTTCCTGGCAATGCTGTGTATGTCTTCAATTAACTCTCCATCCACCTCTTCCTCTTGTAAGGGAGGTCTGCATATCTCGCCAATGCAAATAGATTTCTCTTTCCTTCATTCTAGTTTAACCCACAGTGCCTCCTCTCTCCTTTTTAAGCTCTGTAATTCCAAAGCTTTAATATTATTTTTTACATATAGTGTCACTCCTCCTCCCCTTCTTCCTACCCTGTCCTTTCTGAATAAGTTATAGCCTGGTAATAGTTACATCCCAGTCATGGTTGTCCATGAACCATGTCTCTGTTACTGCCACTAAATCCAAGTCAGCCTCTCCCATTAAAGCCTCAACATTTGGGATCTTATTTCCCATGTTATGCGCATTTATACACACTGCTTTCCATATGTTGCCCCTTTTACCCATTTCCATAAAGGTATTTAATATTTCACTTACCTGGGGGCTTTCTTCACCCATCCCCAATGAATCTAATTTAAAGCCCTCTTCAGTAGGTTAGCCCATCTGCTACTGAAGACATGTCGACCCTTCCTGGACAAATGTATGCCATCTCTGCTCTGCAACCCTTGGAACAGCATCCCATGGTCCAGGAAACCACAATGCTTTCAAGGACACCATCCATGTAGCCATGCATTCATCTCCAGGATGCAAGCTTCTCTGCCTTGGCCTTTATCTTCAACAGGGAGGATTGAAGAGAACATCACCTGCACCCCTATCTGCTTCACCCTCTTTCCCAGAGCCATAAAGTCACATTTGATACGCTCAGAGGGATACCTGGCAGTATCATTTGTGCCAGGACACAGGACAGCAGGGCTCCTGCAGACAATAGTAGAGTACACAACGAGCAGAAGCAATTGATGACCCAGTGGCTTAAGATGGCTTAGAAATACTTTATTGAAGGTCCCCGACGCGTTTCGGCTTACACCTTTCTCAAGGGGAGAGATGCTTACAAAGAAAAAATAAATATATTAAAATACATGTATAAACGCATCTCTAAAAGGCAACCGGAACACATTTACATACTTTTAAAATATATGACAAAATTAACTTTAAAGTAAAATTGAAACAAAAGTAAAACTGTTAAAAAATAAATATACAATAAGAAATTAAATGTGACACTCATATTGGATTAATAAATAATTAAAAAATGATGAAACAACATATCAAAACATATTAAAACACCATGGAGAGATAGACGCAGAGCAGAGAGAAACTCATTCAAGCAGACTATATTAATCATATGAAAACTACTCACTGAGATGTGCACCGAAGTGCCGTTTAAACCGAAGAGACACTAAGGTCTTTAGTGAGGTTGTATTGTAGCAGCAAAGCGCAGACAAACCAATGATACCAGGAGTCTGTTCAGAAGGTCCAAATCATTTATTTGTGCACAAGTCTCAAGCAAGGCAATTTCAAAATGGCTGAGCAAAGTTTTCAAGCATTACAACAACTTTTATAGACTTCTGTTCCATTCTAGGTATAGAAAAACATTTCATTGGTCCCGGTACGCTCCCGTACCTCCCGTAGCCCTTCTATTGGTCCCGGTACTGATAAGTTTCTCCAATTATGTTCCTTCTGTGGGCTTCTGTAGGCATGACACCTGCCTGCCCCCCTTCTAGTCCCAATTACAATGGTCAGTTCATCAACTTGTTACTTTCACACTTTCAAGGCTATGGGACCATTTGTGCGTGCAGAAGAGCAAGGTTCTGTAACTCATCTGTCAGCACTCCTCAATATTTCTCTGTATATGTACTCTTTCTTATCAGTAACTTTAAAACACATCTTTTCTGTACTTTTCCATTTCTTAATTCTGCAATTCTGCTTATCTAAGCTAATTCAATATTTCTACTGAGTTCTTTCTTACAATAGCAGCATATTGGGGGATGTGCAATCCTATATGCCTCTCCACAGGCCTCATTTACAGGTCAAGCTAGCCATGCTGGCCTGCCTATGTCAGACACCGTGGGTCACAGGCCTGCACCTGCCACATTCCCCCCTTTGATTAATCTCACCCTATTACTTAAATAAGGTGTGAGAATTAAATCACTTTCCAGAGGATTCAAATCCTGATTAAAGGATTCTTACTAGTTCCACTAGGGCTGGCTCTGTATAAAGCCATTATTTTGGTTGCGGTCTTCCGCTCTACTGTACTATCAATAGCACTATGAAGGGAACGCATGCAACATGGGATTAAACATGGTAAGCAGAGGACAACAGCAACAAGGATTAGTACTAAGATAATAAAAGTCTTAAATCCTCCCAGCCAAGAGAAAAGGTTAGCAAACCAGTTAGGAAATTTCAAGGCGTGCCAAGTCTGTACTGGCACATAAGCATGTCTCTGCATATCTTTAGCAATTTCTTCAACTACTTGACCTTTATCATCTATTTTCAAACAGCAATTAGTTAAATTCAGTTTACCACATACTCCTCCTTCAGCTGCTAGCAAATAATCATGGGGCTAAGCGATTCTGGTATATGGCAGTGCGCATCTGAGTACTTTGTCTAGCTAAGAGCGTAAGAGCATGACTAGTTTCGTTGGTTATTATTTCAACTACTGCTTGTAAGCGAATAATACGATTAATCATATAGACTGGGGTTCGGTAGCCCCACATACCATCATCATTCCAAGTGGCAGGTCCATAATACTCAATAATTCTTTCTGGTGGCCAATCATCACCTTGCCATTTCTCCCACTTGCCTATCTGTAAGGCCTCTCTTTTCTGTCTAGATGCTCCTTTGTGTTTGTGGGTAGTATATACGGGGTATCCTAATTGTTCTCCATGTTCAGTGTTTAACAGGAAGAACGAAGGTCTGATGGTTCCTAAGACACATGCTCCTCCCCATTGTGGTGGGAGTTGCGCATATGCTCGGTTTCCACAGATCCCATATAGGCCAGGTGGGGCTTGCCAGGCTTGGACTTTGGCGAGGTTAGTCCATAGACCTGCAAGTTCAGGAAATCTGGCTAATGGGTTAGGAGGTTCAGGATGTCTGATTCCTGACCACCATGCTGTCTTTTTGGTCGTGGCATTATAGTATTTCTGGCTAAGACAGACCAGCTGTCCTACCTTTTGAGTGAACTGGGGTCCAGTTCTGGCATAGCAAAGACGTCCAACGATTGAGTGCGCTAACACCCATTCACTGGTTGTCTTGTGTAATTCAGTCTGATTGTAAATCATGGAATAGTTCAATTCTTGGGCTTCCCAGGGCCATTGGTCTCCCATTTGGGTTCCGCCACAGAAATAACAATCTGTGATCTTAAGACTAGATACTACTGCTCCGGCTAATTCTAGAAACAAATTCTGTGAAGGGTGAGGGATCTCAAACTTATTTACATGCATAGCTTCATAAAAGGTACTATGAATATGATATTTAGATGACTTGTGGGCTTGGGTATTCAATCTAATATACACAATGGTCCCTGGATCTGTTCCTCCTCCAGCAATACGTAAACCAAACTTATATCCTTGTTTCCATGCATGGGGGTTATGTACACGCAAATGTAAGGGGTTGCAAGCATCTTTCTGACATTTATCATTCGTGGTTGGCTTGGTTAGAGTAGCCATCCGTTTATCTATTTTCTCATTAGTTATACCAGTGTTCCAGGTAGCATAGAAAACACATTCCCAATACGGGCAATAGTAGTCTGCCGCTGTAGCAGTACTATACCCTGATCCTGTTTTACCTGTACACTTCCACCAATTTGTGGCACCTTCCGGACACATATACTTATGGTCATTTCGGTACGCTTTCTCCCATGTACCACAGGTGGACTGACTATCTCTATTAATAGCATTACATGCATCAAAATTCAAAACAGCAGGTTTAGTAATGTCCTTAAGTGGTGGTGTAGCAGCTAATATAGGTCCATCTGCATCCTTCCATCTTATTTCCAACGTGTAATAGGATGGATTCTGATGCGGATTATAGCATGCTTTAATTTTGCCATGAGTGCAAACATTTAGTTCAGTGGTGTTATAGATACACCGAGTTATTGTTCCCTTGCAGGTATAGTAAGAATGGTAAAGCAAAGTCTGAGTTACTTTCAGTCCAGTTCTAGTAGAGGTAATACAAGCAGTGCATGGAGGTAGAGCATAAGTCTGTTCAAAACCTCCAAAGAGGGCAACCAAGGCAAAGCAGAAGCAAAGATACATGTTGATGTTGATTGGAGTTCTTCTGAATCCTCAGCTTGCTGATCTTGATCACGACGGTCTATTATTCTTCGTCCGTTTGCTAATGAAGCAATTTAACGGTTGCTGAGTGTTGATTGAAGATCCTCAAGGTGTCCAGCACACATTAACCAACTTAGCAATTCAGTTGGCTTGTGAAGTCTGGCTTAGTCAATGTAGTTTCACAGTAGTGTGTCAAATCACACACAAATTGGGTTCGTTGAAACAAAACTGTTGCTGCATGGAAAACAGCAATCCTCTTCGAAAGACTTGGCTACTGCAAAGCACTTGTGATGAAGTGTCTATGCTGCTGGTTGCCGTCTCAGAGTAACTCGCAAGGGTACATCAGGGTGCTGCTCTGCTGTCCACCGCTCTGGTTCAGGATCGGCGGCGGGCTTGACTCGGCTGTGGTGGATCCAGGCGTCGATCTCGGCTACCTTTACTGCAGTTGGGGTAGACAGGATGACGGTGTACGGTCCCTTCCAATGGGGTTCCAACGGTATCTTCTTCCAATCTTTGATCCACACCGAAGTTCCAGGCTGGTAGGGATGCAAGGGTTCCGTCAAGTTGATAGGCAACTGGTCTTGGATCCACGTATGGAGAGTCTGCAGAACAAAACTAAGAGCTAGGAGTTCTTGTCTGGTTACTTCTGAACCAATCTGGGCTAAACTTCCTTTGATTCCCTGCACTATTGGTGGGGGTTTACCATACAAAACTTCAAAAGGGGAAAATCCTGTTGACTTTACAGGGGCTGAGCGTATTCTGAGTAAAGCTATGGGGAGCACTTGGGGCCATTTCAAGTGTGTCTCCTGACAAAGCTTAGACATTTGGGCTTTCAATGTACGATTCATTCGCTCAACTTTCCCTGAACTCTGGGGTCTGTATGCAGTGTGGAGCTTCCACTGTATCTGCAAAGCTTTTGCTAACTGCTGAGTAACTTGAGAGACAAATGAGGGTCCATTGTCTGACCCTATTACTGCTGGGATTCCAAATCTGGGGACAATCTCTCTCATTAAGGCTTTGGTAACTTCTCGGGCTTTCTCAGTTCTGGTTGGGAATGCTTCTACCCACCCGGAGAAAGTACAAA
The DNA here is from genome assembly GCA_033557465.1 of Ichthyophis bannanicus. Lineage (NCBI taxonomy): Eukaryota > Metazoa > Chordata > Amphibia > Gymnophiona > Ichthyophiidae > Ichthyophis > Ichthyophis bannanicus. Next base: position 24,549,318 of record CM066046.1, on the reverse strand, counting down.
CTAATACTAGTAGGTAATGGTATCCATTGGCTTTTGGCATTTCGGTGAAATCAACTTGGAGGTTGTGCATGGGGGTCACACCTCTTGACTGAACTCGGGGTGCTGTAATAAGGCCTTGCTTGGCATTATTCTTGGCACAAGTTTGACATTGTCGGGCTACTGAGGCTGATATGGTTGTCATCAGAGGAATGTAGAAATGTGGTCTGAGTGCTTTCTCCATAGCACTCTTTCCATAATGGGTGGCTTCGTGGAAAGCTTTGACAAAGGATGGTCCTAACAATTCTGGAATTACTATTCTTCCCGGAGGTTGACTGCCCTCTTCTGGTGGCAGCTCAATCCATCCGTCTTTCAATACTCCATTTTCTTTGTCACAATAGTAATCCAATTCTTTGGTGGTATATCGTGGGGTCCATAGATTCAAAGGTACTGGAAAACAATGCTGCTTGCATTGGCATAGCTTGTGGGGCAATCTGTCCTGTCATAGCTGCTTGTCGTGCTGAGGCATCTGCAAATCTATTTCCTCGAGCAACTTCTCCTTTTCCTGCTTGATGTCCTCTACAATGCATGACAGCTACACGTGTTGGGGCCCAGACTGCATCAAGTAACATCAATATCTCGGGACCATATTTGACTGATTTTCCTCCGGATGTGATGAGTCCTCTTTCTTTGTAGAGAGCTCCATGGGCATGCAAGGTAGTGAAAGCATATTTGGAATCTGTATATACATTTAGCACAAGTTTTTCTCCTAACAACAATGCTCTGGTGAGTGCTATCAATTCGGCTTTCTGGGCTGATGTGCCTGAGGCTAGGGCTGATGATTCAATTACTTCGTGTTGAGTGACGACTGCATATCCGGCACAGCGTCGTCCGTCAAGGATGAGACTGCTCCCATCAACATAATAGATCTGGTCAGGATTGTCTATGGGCACATCTGTTAAGTCAGGTCGACTAGAGAACACAGTTTCCATGACTTCGATGCAGTCATGTTCTGGGAGTTCTTCACTGATGGGTATCAAGGTAGCTGGATTCAGGGCATGGCTTACTTCAAGTTGTATCTGTGGGTTTTCACATAACATGCTCTGGTACTTCAACATTCGAGAATTGGTGAGCCTATATTTTGCTTTCTGTTCCATTAGGGCAAGGACTGCATGTGGCACAGTAACTCGTATGTTCTGTCCTAGTGTGAGTTTGTCTGCTTCACTCACTAGTAGCGCTGTAGCTGCAACTGCTCTCAAGCAGGGTGGCCATCCTTTGGCCACAGGGTCCAATTGTTTCGATAGGTAGGCTACAGGTCGTTCCCAATTTCCTAATTTCTGAGTCAACATGCCTAGGGCATTTCCCTGTGTTTCATGTACAAACAAACGGAAAGGTTTGTGGACATCTGGTAGTCCAAGTGCTGGTGATGACATCAATTCTTCTTTTAACTTCTGGAAGGCTGTATCCTGCTCAAGTCCCCACTCCAGTGGTGACTTCTCTTCTCCTTTTGTGGCTTCATACAGTGGTTTGGCAATTTGGGCAAAGTTGGGTATCCAGATTCGGCAATATCCTGCTGCTCCCAGAAAGGCTTCTGACTTGCTTTCTGGTTGTTGGAGTTGGAATTCTACATACTGCTTCTTTTCTTTCTCTGCCTAATCTTCTGCTTCCTTGGGTAATACGAAACCCAAGTATTTCACTTCTGTTTGACATAGTTGTGCTTTGGCTCTGGAAACTTTATATCCAGCTTCATTTAGTAACTGCAAGAGATCTTGGGTGGCTAATATACATTCTTTTTCTGATACGGCAGCTATCAACAGATCATCCACATACTGGAGAAGTACTCTCCTCCCCGGGGCTACTGGATAGCTTGAAAGATCTTGATTTAGTGCAGCACTAAAGATGGTAGGTGAATTCTTGAATCCTTGGGGTAATCTTGTCCAGGTGAGTTGGCCCCCTCTTCCAGAGATGGGGTCCTGCCATTCAAATGCAAACAATATTTGGCTTACAGGGGCTAATCTTATGCAAAAGAATGCATCTTTTAAATCCAGTACAGTGAAATGGGTAGCTTCAGCGGGTATCAATCCTAGTAGAGTGTAAGGATTGGGTACAACTGGGTGTATAGTTTCAACTGCATCATTTACTCTTCTCAAATCTTGCACTGGTCGGTAATCATCTGTCTCAGGTTTCTTCACTGGCAAAAGTGGGGTGTTCCATGGGGATTGACATACTTTTAGTAGGCCATACTCAAGCAATCTCTGTAGGTGGCGATGAATGCCTTCAATTGCGGCTCTTGGGAGAGGGTACTGTTTGACGTGCACTGGTGTAGCGCTAGGCTTGAGGGTTACAATCACTGGTGCTATATGCTTGGCTAGGCCTGGGGGACTGCCTTCTGCCCATACTTCAAGTGGTGCATGAATGTTCTTTAAAGTCTGTTCAAAATAGGTATCTTGAATCGAATCATCTATGTAATATCTCCATTCTTCTTCCCGGGGTACTGTCAGCAGCATTACTCCTGCTGGTTTGGCTTGAGAATTCACTGTCATTTGCATTTCTCCTTGCTCGGAGAAAGATATCTGTGCTTGAAGCTTGGCTAGCATGTCTCGTCCCAGTAATGGTACTGGACATTCGGGCATGTAAAGAAATTGATGCGTTACTTGCTGTCCTCCTAGACTGCATATTCGGTTTTGAAGAAAAGACTTTGTGGCTTTGGCACCAGTTGCTCCTATAATGGTGACTGCTTTCTTGGTGAATGGGGCTATCTTTTTGTCTATTACTGAATGTTCTGCTCCAGTATCAACCATAAAGTTCATAAATTGGTCTCCTATTTGTATTTCGACCATAGGCTCCTGGAGACCTAAAGCAAACTTGGAGCCCGGTCTGTCCTAATCCACGTCATCTTCGTCATGGGCCTGTGTGGCCAATGCTTGGATGGCTCCTCCTCCCCTCTCTCGCTGGAATTGTTCTCGATTGGCTCCTCCTCGGCCTCGGGGACGGCCTCGTCTTTCTTCTCGCCACTGATGATCGTATTCGTCATCTTGCTGGGCGTCTTCGAGTTGCGGGCAAGTATCTCTCCAATGTCCTTCTTCTTTGCAATAGGCGCATTGGTTCACGCCTAGTCTCTGGGTCCGGCCTCCGCCTTGACCCCGCCCTCTTCCTCTGCTCCTTCGATTAGGGACACCTCCCCTTTTCTTTTCAACTATGGCCGCAGCCAAAAAATCAGCTTTCTTCTTCATCTTTCTATCACATTCTCTCTGTCTTTCAGTATCACGATTCACATACACTTTATGAGCGACTTCCAATAACTGTGTTGCATTCATGCCCGCAAACCCTTCTAATTTCTGTAATTTACGTCTAATGTCTGGTTGAGACTGGTTTACAAAAGCAGAATTCACCATGCATAAACTTCCTGGTGCCTCGGGATCATAGGGAGTATACATTCTATAAGCTTCAGTTAATCTTTCATAATAATCTGCTGGGCTCTCATCTATTCCTTGGATAACTCCTGTTACTTTGGAAAGGTTCATAGCTTTTTGGCCTCCTCTTCGCAGGCCTTGTAAAAAGCCTTGGCGAAAACGGGCTAGGGCGGTGGATCCTTCATCTGTATTTGGATCCCATTGGGGGTCTTCATTTGGGAATTCTCTCTGAGCTGCTTCTCTACGATCTATTATATTCTGACCCTGCGCTGGAGCTGCAGGGTTTTCTGCCATCCATTCGATAGCTGCTTTTCTAATTCTCGCTCGTTCTTCTGTAGTAAATAGGGTGGTCAGGAGCTGACGGCAATCTGGCCAAGTGGGTTGGTGAGTTTCCATAATACTAGTTACTAATTCGGTCAGCTCCTGGGGCTTGCTAGTATAGGAGGCATAGTGCGACCTCCAATTTAATAAATCAGTTGTAGAGAAGGGAATATACACATAAGTTAGGGGTCCCGCTACCACTTCATCATTATCATTCTTTACGGGCACTCCCGGGACTTGCCTTAAGGGAAACAGTTTGGCTGTCGTCCCAGGCGTCATTTGGGTCTGGGATCTAAGGGCTATTGTCGTTGTCTTTGCAGGAGTCGCTTTCTTTTTCTCAACTGGTTTTGCTTTGGGTTTTTCTTTCACTGGCTTGCTAGTGCTGGTGCTAGCTTTCTCAATTATTTGTACACTGTCCTCTTCTTCTTCTTCTGGGGGATTCCCTCCTTTTTCTTCTAGCTCCGCTTCTGGCTCACTTTTTACATCCTCCTCTTCTCTTCCCGCTAATTCTTCCTCTTCCTCTCCTCCAGGAGGAGGGGATCTGGGTTGGGTCTCGCCTCGGCTCCGGCGGTCTCTGGGGATCTGGGGCAGGGCGCCGCCGGGCTATTCTTACTGGACCTGGGGTTCGGGGTTGCCTGAGGACTACTTCTGGGGAATCGGGATCTGCCAAGATGGGTTTCTTCTTGGCTTTCTTATCCTGCTCTTTCATTCTAGGCTGTTCCTTTCTCTGTCTAGAATCTGTTTTAGCTAACATTATTCTGCACTGTTCCTCATAACAGCGCTGCGCCCAGGAGGGCGGATCTTCACAAATACTTAACCAGAATCTATATAGGGGTACTGATCGGGGTGCGCTACCCGCACTCTACGATGTATTGACTGAATAATCTCTACGGTGAACGTTCCCTCTCGGGGCCAGATGGGGTCTAGATCGGGCCACTCCCTAGTACACAAAATCTGCAAACGGGCTGCTGTCATTTTAATACCATAATCTCCTGAATATCCCTCTTTAAAATGTGCGATCATACATTCTAATGGAGTGTTCCTAGTAGACTCCGCCCCTCCCATTTCGATGTGTGCGCGCGCAACAACAGACAAAAAGGGGAAAAGGTGGGCGGGGACGTGGGTAAGGGGTCCTCACGGCCCTGGAAACGTACAGGGAATACAAATAACAAGACAAGACGACAATCGCTTCCCCCTTTTCGCGACCTGAACGCGGTCGCCCGGTCAGGAAATGCGCTAATCAGGGGTCAGCTTTCACTTGGTCCGTGCTGCCAGACCTCTCAGTCACACTTCGTTCACACACTCATGCTAGCAACGTATCCCAGAATGCATTCGTTTCTATCTGTTCTGACTAGTCTTTTCCAAGTACAATTACAAAAAGGATGAGGGTTTCACCTAGCGAATTCCCATGCCAGGCTACTCGGCTCTTCCTTGAGAGTTGATCAGGCTCTCTTACCAATTCCCAATATCTCGAGATTACAAATTCCAAGTTCCAATGGCAGTACTGCTCTTTCTATTTCTGTCTAGACCCAAAATCAAAACTATACTCACCGGATCCGGTCCTCAAACTTCCCAAGCAGGCGCATGAGTTGGACCTCGGACTCCCCTCACTCGGGTTCGAGGCGTTGGCTCCGACCGGGCCCGGCACCCGCCGAGGTCCGACCAGCTCCCTCCGATACAAGGGACCGGTGGCGCCAGGGAGCGGCCCTCGTCGGAAGGGCGCGATCCCGGCAGGACCAAGCCTATAGAGGCGGAAAGTCGTGGTATATTGCCCTATATACACTTTGATTCCACAACTTCCCGGCCAACGCACCAAGGAATATGTAGCAGCAAAGCGCAGACAAACCAATGATACCAGGAGTCTGTTCAGAAGGTCCAAATCATTTATTTGTGCACAAGTCTCAAGCAAGGCAATTTCAAAATGGCTGAGCAAAGTTTTCAAGCATTACAACAACTTTTATAGACTTCTGTTCCATTCTAGGTATAGAAAAACATTTCATTGGTCCCGGTACGCTCCCGTACCTCCCGTAGCCCTTCTATTGGTCCCGGTACTGATAAGTTTCTCCAATTATGTTCCTTCTGTGGGCTTCTGTAGGCATGACACCTGCCTGCCCCCCTTCTAGTCCCAATTACAATGGTCAGTTCATCAACTGTTACTTTCACACTTTCAAGGCTATGGGACCATTTGTGCGTGCAGAAGAGCAAGGTTCTGTAACTCATCTGTCAGCACTCCTCAATATTTCTCTGTATATGTACTCTTTCTTATCAGTAACTTTAAAACACATCTTTTCTGTACTTTTCCATTTCTTAATTCTGCAATTCTGCTTATCTAAGCTAATTCAATATTTCTACTGAGTTCTTTCTTACAATAGCAGCATATTGGGGGATGTGCAATCCTATATGCCTCTCCACAGGCCTCATTTACAGGTCAAGCTAGCCATGCTGGCCTGCCTATGTCAGACACCGTGGGTCACAGGCCTGCACCTGCCACAGTATTATGCCACTATGTAAATAAAGATAAAAAACAGATCACGTTGAAACTAAAAATAATGCTGGGAATAAAAAGCTCTTACAAATACTTCAAAGGCGGAGTGTTGTTAATACCTGTATTGACTGCACGATCAGAGTTAACCTTGTTTAAAAGGAAACTTGTGGAGTAACAGTAGCAGGACGTTGTACTAGCAACTGCAAAGAACACATCAACATGTACCGTGAATAATTATGTTTTTTAAATGTTGCTTCTTTGGCATAAATGAAGAATGTTTTTACTTACTGCTGACGGCAAAAGCTATGCAAGGTGCGTTCTTCCAAATGGATCGGGATAGTGTTCTAAAGTGCTGTTTTAAAGACGCTAATTTTCGCGCCAAAAGGGGCGTGGCCATCTTCATCCAATCGATGAAGAAATATTTAGAAGTGTGTAGAAGGATATTAAAGAATGTGTAGAAGATAGATAATAATTTCATTGTAAAATGTGGTAAATGGTTTTAATTGAAAAATTGCCCAAAGGAATATAACTTTGAAGCTGAATTCCACACACAGAAGTCTCGGCAAGGAAACAGACGATCCCCTGGCAAGTGCAAGAAATTGTATAAAAAAATATGTCTAAAAAAAAGGGGGGGAAAGCAGAAAGGATGGAATAAAATATAAAACCATGTTAAGTATTGAACGTAAATTTTTTCTAATAGATATTTCCTCGAAATGCTAACTTGCTGAAACAAACGCGACTAGCCGCAAAACCAGCAGCCACATATTAAAGGCTAAAAAAGTGTGTAAACCACAGTTTAAATTATAAAATGAAATAATACCTAACATAAAAATGATACTTAAAAACAGTTATGAAAACATCGTGCTGACAAAACCCTCGTGCTGAAAAATACCTCACTTGTAAAATATTGCCTTCATTACTTTAGTAAAACCAATAGGACAGGAAAAAAAAAACATTGAAGAACGTTAAAGGAGAAACATTCTTAAAAATAATGAAACAATTTCGGTAAACCTCTAACTCTTGATTAGGACTATAGTAAATGTGTAAGGTGGTTAAAAATTAAAAATCCTAATCTAAAAAAGTAAAATTGCTAAAAAGATAAACAGTGCCAATAAATAATTAAATAAATAACTATTGTAGCGTCGCTTAAAAACTTCTAGATGCTAGGGGCATAAGAACTAAAATATTTAGCATGAAGATCTATCATGGTAAAATAAAAATGTCATTTTTACATTAATGAATAAATAAATATGTCAACCCATAAAAAATATATTAAAAGTTTAAAATACCATCCTTTTCCAATTAAGCATGGATGCCTATGTATACTATAGAGAAACCAAAACGTGGCAGAATTAATAAACCTGTCTCTAAATTATAATTAATAAAATGTAATTAAATAAAAGCATATGATACATAAATAACCTGTTGTGTTTGCAACAAATAAATAAATAACTGCTAAAATTAGTAAAACTTCACGTGCATGATGGAAAATTGTCTTAAGACAATCTGATACATTAGGATCACCACTAATTTCATCAATACTAAACAAAATGGTCACATTAAGCAGTAATCTAGAAGCCATAAGGACTTGAGGGGACCTACAGAAACACGGATAAATCAATCTCCTGGTTGAGACCATTGGGTTCTAGGCTGTTAAACTCATATATAAAACGCTGCTTTAACTTGGAGAGTCTTATCTACGTCCCCTCCTCTCCAATGAGGAATTACCACTTTTAAAACCACATACTTCAAGTCTTGTATAGAATGTTTCATTTTGAGCCAATGGGCAACAAGTGGGCGGTCAGGGACGCCTCGTAGGAGGCAACTTCTGTGTTCTATAATACGAGTACGTACTTGACGTTTGGTTTTCCCAATGTAGACCAAATTACACGGACACAAAATCAAATAAATAACATTTTCTGTTCTGCAGTTGGAAAAAGTGTGAAGATATATTCTATAGTTGGTAAGTGGATGCATGAAAAAATCTTTTGCTAAAATGGTGTGCGAACAAACAGAACATTGGAGAGGAGGGGACGTAGATAAGACTCTCCTCAAGTTAGAGCAGCGTTTTATATATGAGTTTAACAGCCTAGAACCCAATGGTCTCAACCAGGAGACTGATTTATCCGTGTTTCTGTAGGTCCCCTCAAGCCCTTATGGCTTCTAGATTACTGCTTAATGTGACCATTTTGTTTAGTATTGATGAAATTAGTGTTGATCCTAATGTATCACATTGTCTTAAGACAATTTTCCATCATGCACGTGAAGTTTTACTAATTTTAACTGTTATTTATTTATTGCAAACACAACAGATTATTTATGCATCATATGCTTTTATTTAATTACATTTTATTAATTATAATTTAGAGACAGGTTTATTAATTCTGCCACGTTTTGGTTTCTCTATAGTATACATAGGCATCCATGCTTAATTGGAAAAGGATGGTATTTTAAACTTTTAATATATTTTTTTATGGGTTCACATATTTATTTATTTATTCATTAATGTAAAAATGACATTTTTATTTTACCATGATAGATCTTCATGCTAAATATTTTAGTTCTTATGCGACGCTACAATAGTTATTTATTTAATTATTTATTGGCACTGTTTATCTTTTTAGCAATTTTACTTTTTTAGATTAGGATTTTTAATTTTTAACCACCTTACACATTTACTATAGTCCTAATCAAGAGTTAGAGGTTTACCGAAATTGTTTCATTATTTTTAAGAATGTTTCTCCTTTAACGTTCTTCAATGTTTTTTTTTCCTGTCCTATTGGTTTTACTAAAGTAATGAAGGCAATATTTTACAAGTGAGGTATTTTTCAGCACGAGGGTTTTGTCAGCACGATGTTTTCATAACGGTTTTTAAGTATCATTTTTATGTTAGGTATTATTTCATTTTATAATTTAAACTGCGGTTTACACTCTTTTTTAGCCTTTAATATGTGGCTGCTGGTTTTGCGGCTAGTCGCGTTTATGTTTCAGCAAGTTAGCATTTCGAGGAAATATCTATTAGAAAACATTTACGTTCAATACTTAACAAGGTTTTACATTTTATTCCATCCTTTCTGCTTTCCCCCCCTTTTTTTAGACATTTTTTTATACAATTTCTTGCACTTGCCAGGGGATCGTCTGTTTCCTTGCCGAGACTTCTGTGTGTGGAATTCAGCTTCAAAGTTATATTCCTTTGGGCAATTTTTCAATTAAAACCATTTACCACATTTTACAATGAAATTATTATCTATCTTCTACACATTCTTTAATATCCTTCTACACACTTCTAAATATTTCTTCATCGATTGGATGAAGATGGCCACACCCCTTTTGGCGCGAAAATTAGCGTCTTTAAAACAGCACTTTAGAACACTATCCCGTCAGCAGTAAGTAAAAACATTCTTCATTTATGCCAAAGAAGCAACATTTAAAAAACATAATTATTCACGGTACATGTTGATGTGTTCTTTGCAGTTGCTAGTACAACGTCCTGCTACTGTTACTCCACAAGTTTCCTTTTAAACAAGGTTAACTCTGATCGTGCAGTCAATACAGGTATTAACAACACTCCGCCTTTGAAGTATTTGTAAGAGCTTTTTATTCCCAGCATTATTTTTAGTTTCAACGTGATCTGTTTTTTATCTTTATTTACATAGTGGCACAATACAACCTCACTAAAGACCTTAGTGTCTCTTCGGTTTAAACGGCACTTCGGTGCACGTCTCAGTGAGTAGTTTTCATATGATTAATATAGTCTGCTTGAATGAGTTTCTCTCTGCCCTGCGTCTATCTCTCCATGGTGTTTTAATATGTTTTGATATGCTATTTCATCATTTTTTAATTATTTATTAATCCAATATGAGTGTCACATTTAATTTCTTATTGTATATTTATTTTTTAACAGTTTTACTTTTTTTTCAATTTTACTTTAAAGTTAATTTTGTCATATATTTTAAAAGTATGTAAATGTGTTCCGGTTGCCTTTTAGAGATGCGTTTATACATGTATTTTAATATATTTATTTTTTCTTTGTAAGCATCTCTCCCCTTGAGAAAGGCGTAAGCCGAAACACGTCGGGGACCTTCAATAAAGTATTTTTAAGCCATCTTAAGCCACTGGGTCATCAATTGCTTCAGTATCATTTGTGCCGACATGGATGAGCAACATCAGATAATAGTTAGTGGGCTTGATAAGCTTCGGCAAACTCTCGTAGCATCTCGGATTTTAGCACTTGGCAGACAGCATACTTCTCTGGACATTGACTTGTTGGCAGATGGATGCCTCAGTACCCCTCCGAAGAGAGTCACCAACCACCAACCTTCGCTTCCCTGTGATCACTGATTCTGCAAATTTGGGGTGCTCTAGCTCTGGTTCTTCCCTTTACAGGGATGCTTTCACCTCCTCCACTCCCAGGGCTGCATAGTGGTTCTTCAGTTCAAGGGCTGGAGGAGTTGGATTGGTGATTCTGCAGGCCCTGGTGACTCATGTCCAACCTTTAGGCTCCCATCTTCTCTTCTGCTGGAGAGTTTGGATGTTGCAAGAAGCATCTCATCAATGTACTTCTCACTGTCTTGAATGCTCTTCAGCTTTGCCACCTCTTCTCTGAGCTTCTCCACCTGTTTCCTAAGAGTTTCAGCATGCAGGCATGCACATGGAACAGGTCCTTCAACTGGCATTGAGACGTCTGTCTGGACAGAGGAAGAAGCTGTAATGGGGGCAACAGCTTTGGCGATACCATTTTTCCCAAACATTGTTCAGTTGGTGGAGCTTAGGTACCTGTTGAAGTAAAAGAGAAAGAGACCTACCAAAGTACCAGCCGGTTTCCCAGCTGTCCTTTCAGAGAAAAGCAGTTAAGTCTCTTAAGTGTGTTCTAAATGTGCTGTTCCAAGTCCCTGTGAGTAGCTAATTGGGGAGGTACCCTATAAAGCAAGGCTGCTCACATGGGGTGGGTGGGAGTTGGGGGGCAGGTAGGGAACTAACAACTGATGAGATGTCAGTAGCTTCAAAGAGCTAAGAAAGATACTAAAAGCAGAGTTTTAAACCTACACCACTACATAAACTATTTCCCCTTTTGAATTAAAGCACCAAAAAGAATGTAACTTTGTTTTAAAAATATACCAAAACCCTTTTAAGAACTCTCAGGCAGAGAGCTAGTAATTAAAAAAACACATGCTCTTACCTTTGCTTGAAATGTAGAGCCCCTGTTATATTATTGTTGCCTCTCCCAGTATTCACTTTGATGTTTTTAATTTATATGGCTGTCTTTTTATTATGATTTTATTGCTGTTGTTGTTAATTGCCATCAAGACTGTGTCGACCCCTGGCAACCCTCTTGATAGTTGACCTAAACTTTGTTCGGTCTTTAGCCAAGCGGCTCATTGTTGATAGAATGGTATCCATAGCTGCTGTTATTGTATCGATCGATCTCATTGCCAGCCTTCCTCTTTTACAGTGACCTTTTACCTTGCCAAGCATTGTGTCTTTCTCCAATTATCTCTCTCTTCGAATGATGTGTCCAAAGTATGAAAGTTGAAGTCTTGTTATCTGAGCTTCTAAGGAAGGCTTAGGTGTTGATCTCTAGTACTGACTGGTTTGTTCTTTGGGCAGTCCATGATATACATAGTATTTGTCCCCAGCACCATAATTCAAAGGCATCAATTTTCTTCCTTTTTCATTGTCCAACTTTCACATCCATATGATGTTATTGAAAATACCATGGCCTGGACAAGTGAAATCTTTGTATGGAGAGAGACATCTCTGCCCTTGAGAATCTTGTCTAGATTCTTCATAGCCATTCTACCAAGAGTAATATGTCGTTGGATTTCTTGATTGCTAGTCCTTTCCTTATTGATTGTTGATCCAAGTATTATAGCTTATAATTATATACATTTTTAAACCTTCATGTTATATCCATGTCCCTTATTTATGCCTTATTTATGATTTTAACGTGGTGTTTTATGTTTTCTATCTATTGTAAGTTTTAACCCCCTGAAGAAGGCAGTATTGCAAAAAACTACAAGTGTAGGGGTTGGATTTAAATAAAGTTGTGTTTCAACTTTTGAAGGTTGAAGTTTTCTCTTCGCCTCACTCCTGTTTGCTGTACATTGCTCCCTTCGCCACTATGGTTGTGAAAAAGTTGTGACAATAGACATTTGATGCATAGATGTTGTACAGCATCAATTTATATCCTTTTACCTCACACAAAACAAAGATGTATCTACCCTGTGTGTCCTGCATCACTTTGTATGTTTGAAAACCTAATCCCTTCAGAAAATGGCTACTTGCCTCTGCCGTCCATTGAAGGCAGATGAGTATACTTCTGCTAACAAAGATCTTTGTAGTTTCTTGTGCTCTAGAACACTCAGGTGTGTTTCCTGTAAGAAGGCTATATCTGTTTTAGCCTTCCATAAATATGTGAAAATTTTTGTATGCTTCACTGGTGAGTGAATTCCATCCACGTTTAATATGGTCAACTGCAAGTCCACCATTGTCTCCATACACTGGTATATGTGTCTCTCTTACATGTTTCATTGCCATTATGTCGCCTTCCTCCCCCCCAGCAAGGGATACTCAGCTTTCTCAGGACAGTACAGAGGCGTCTCCAGTGTGTTTACAGAGTTCCCCATTGTGTATGTTGGTTCATCCCCCCCAAAAACCCTTATCTCATCTATCCCCCTTGACACTTCCGTTCCAATTAGCCAAACATCCATCCACATTCATCCTTTCATCCTCCCTCCTATCCATTGAAAATATCATAGGATCTTTCCGAACCCCTCTCCCCCTACTCCCTCACTCACCACTGACAGTCCTTAACAGTAATTGTCAATGTACAACCAACATCTGATTATTAAAGCAAAGGCCATTTCCCAGACCATACCCCTTTCACACCTCCACCCACCCCTGGGCATTTAGGTACTTGGTGGGCCGGCCTCCAGAGCTCCATGCACGGAAATCTATCTTTATTCAAGCTTTTAATATGTCGCTCAACACACATGCATCTGTGCGATTTACAATACGTCAAATCATGCTGCTGGAAAGAGGAAATAGAATGTCATAAATCAGATAGGAAAGGGATAGTAAAGTGGACACATCTCATAGAAAAAATGGCAGGGATAGCACAGTTACTTACCTGTAACAGGTGATCTCTGGAAACAGCAGGAATAAGTTTTCACATATGGGTACGTCGGTACCGACGGAGCCTGCACGGGATTGCTCCCCAGAATCCAATCAGAAAGCTTTTGGGTGCATCCCTCGCGCCTGCGCACTGCGTTCCCGCCTTCTCCACTGCCTCTCCTCAGTTGAGTTTCATAGCTGAGACAAAAGGAGAGAAAGAGGAAAAGAAGATAGAAAAATAGATACAACTCCTAGGGGAGGTGGGTGGGTTGTGAAGACTTATTCCTGCTGTTCCCAGAGATCACCTGTTACAGGTAAGTAACTGTGCTATCTCCAGGAACAAGCAGGAATGAGTCTTCACATATGGGGACTCCCAAGCTAAGATGCCTGGAGCCCTAACATGTTGAAGATTGAAAACATGCTATACCTCATATGACCAGGAATCCTGAGGATGGAGGGTAGGAGTTGAAAGGAGAGGAGCTGCTGAAAAAACAGCTAACCTAAGAGAGGACAACCCCGAAGGAGTCCCTGTATGTATGATCACTATCAAAAGATATATTGAAATGAACTAACATAATATTGAAATGAACAATCACCATATGATGCTCACCTACTGGATTGCAGGAAGTAGAGAGGCTGAGGTGGTCTACTGGGGATCCAGTAGAGAAATGTTCAAGGTGACCTCACTGGAGTGAAGGTGGAGGTCCACATCTGGAAGTGAGAGGTGACCCCAGGATTCAATTGGGGTAACACAAACACGGCAGGTCTTCAGTGGGAAGCTTCATGGAAAGCTGAAAACTCTTTTGGCTACAGAAGCATTTAGAGGTAGGAGCAAAAGAGGAAGACTGACCGATCTGGACAAACAGACCTAGTCCCTGAGGGAGGAAAGGGTATGAAAGAACCCCATACTCCCATGAAGGACAGATGTTGGAGGAATTGAACCTGAAATCTACTGAAGATCTAAGATGTCTTTCCTATCTGGTGAGAGAGAGGAAGACATTGGCTTCAGGGATACTTCAACCTAGGAAACAGTAGGGCTGTCAGTTCTATAGCAATGGTTGAGTGCAAAATAGCCGAAACATACTGTGGAACAGTATGAAACTGTGCAAGCCCACTGTCAGAAATATACAGGAAGGTAAAAACCTTTGAGTATAGACAGTTAGGTGATAAGTATGGAAATACATATCTACCTATAAAAATATTTGGAGAGATACACACATATATATATATATGGCTAGATCTAATAAGATCTAAAGGGCATAGGATATGCACAATTAGCTGACAGGCAGACATCTATAGAGATGTGTATATATATATATATATATATAGATAGATAGATAGATATATATACCTGAGTATATAGGTTAAATGATAAAGGAATGCTATCCAGTGAATTAACAGGACGGTTATGTGAAAAAACAGAGGATAATAGTAGTCTGTAAACAGCAAGTCCGGAGTCCTGTGGAACTCCAGCATGGTAAAAGGACAGAAACGCATGGAAGGAGATACCAGGTTGACCCACGTGAGGGACAAGGAGGTATCAGGCGTTTTTCAGATTAATATGTGCTGTCCTTTGAAGTAAAAGGATACCATGGGGACAAGCTGCAAGAAAAAAAGAGAGTATTCCTAAGGAATGGGAAAAACTCCCAGACTTTCATTTGGAGAAGGCAAATGTCCTTCTCCCTCTTTTTGTTTTTTTTTTTGTTTTGTTTTTTAAGATAGCAGGGTATGAAGAACCCCCACAGTCATAGGAGATGACTGAGGAAGCATTTTTCAACCATGATGGATAGTCATTCGAGAAACTTCATGCTCTCTAGCAAGGGCCCATAGTGAAAAGCTTCTCAGTAGGATTGCAGAGAGCATTATGCAGGAGAACTGGGATGTAGAACTGGCTGATGGAGAAAAACTGACAGCCACGCCCATTACGTGCCAAACCCAGAGATTGGAGATGGCAAGGGTAAAGTGTAAGAAGCCTATAGTGAAAAAGATTATCCAAGAAAGATGTAGAAAACTGTCTTGGAATCACTACTAAGGCAGGATAGGAGTGGTGGAAAACAATACTGGGACTTGTGGCAAAGTACCAGTAGGGAAGCAATGGAACTCCTGCATGGGCAGCTACTGAATAGGGTAACAGAGAGAGTCGGATCTGTATCAAACAGAGATAACAGACTGAACAAAGAGCAAGCTGTCTCTGTCTGCAGAGCTGCCCAGAAAAAGAAAAGAGTTTATTCAGGAGAAGAAACTCTACAGGGAAAAGAAAGACAAGAAAAGTCTTTCAATGGTAGGGTACCACTCTTACAGGGGAAAACCCTGGCGAGAGGGTAGAGCTAGAAGCTGAAGAAGGACTTACCACATGGCAAGTCCATGGAAGGAAAAAATTCATGCTGGTACAGAGAAACTATCATATGATAGTTGTTAAACTTCTAGTCAGGAAGAGGTGGAAAACTCTGTAACTTATAGACATGAATAACCTGACAGTTCAGCATAGTGAAGAGTAAATGGATTTCCTGAGAATATGAATCCCTGAGCAGAGTTTGGAATGGAAAAACTTCTGCTGAAAGAAATTAACTGTAGTTATAAAAGATTAATCAGAAACCTATGGTTACTGTGTTTATTCAGCCTGGCTAGAGTTTGGATTCTTCAGACCAGGGCGAGATTTCCCCTTTTGGGGAACATCCGAATGATGGGCAGGTGAAGAGGAAAACCTCTTTCTTTTAGAGAAAGAAGGTCTGGTAGGGCATTTTCTACCTGTTGAAGAAGGAGAGGGCTTAGGATGGCCCTCAGATACAAGAAAGTCAGTGGAGCAATGAGCAACCTGACGTAAGGACTCCTTATTGAAGAGATTTTCTCCAGTACAAGGAGTATTACCCAGTCTTTGTTGTGCCCATCTATTCAAGTCTGATGCTTGGAGCCAGGCTTTACGACGTGCTCCTATGGCTATAGCAGAAGTTCTGCTAACAGACTCAAAAGAGTCTAGGGAAGCACGAGAAAGAAACCAAGAGATATTTTGGCTATGAGTAAGAAGTAAGGAATAGTCTACAGCCTTGGGCTCTGATAGAAAAGGAGTCAAAAGAGATAATTTCTTTGTGACCTCCTGAAGGGATAGACTCATATAGAAAATATATGAGAGAATCCTTTTTGCCAGCATAGATGTTTGGAAGGTTTGACGTCCAAAGGCATCCTGTAATCTAGATGCACGCCCTGGCGGGAAAGAAGAATGTTTTTTCTTGCTTTTCACCTTCCTCATTGCTGATTCCACTACAATGGAATGATGAGAAAGTTGAGGCTTTTGAAATCCTGGAGAGGGGGCCACCTGATACAGAAGATCGGTTGCTGTAGGAGGTGAAGAAACCTTTAAAGGTTTTTCCCATACCTTCAGAAGAAGATTCTGCAAAGAGTGATGCAAAGGAAGCATTACATTTTCCTTTCTTGCAGAAAAACCCTGAGAAGACTCATAGCCAGGGATAGGAATATTAAGGAAGGTTGCCATGTCAAGGAGAAACTTCTGAAAAGAAGGATCTCTGATGGGAACCATCCCTGGACAGGTTAAACCTGAAAAGGAAGCCTGGGGACCGGAGGATATACCTGTCCGGTGCAGAACAGGATTTGCAATGGATGGATACTGGAACTGGCAATTATCAGAAGTGCATCATCCATGCCCGGAATCGACTCTATACTAGGCAAAGAGAGGAGCGATGCAGGTGACAAAAGCATGGAAGGAGCTGGTTCCGATGATGCTGTAGGTACCGGCATCGATACCGATACCGGTAGCGAAGGCGCCGAAGCAGATATCGGAGACAGCTCAAACGGTACCGAGGTAAGTAAAACTCCTTGGTGATTATCCTCGGTACCGTGTATGCGGAATCGGTAAACATCGGTTCCGAGACGCGTCGGTACCTAGTCATCTAGACTAGAGAGCGATTCCAGACTCGGCATCGAAGGGAGCGAGTCTATCGATGCATGTCTAGAGGGTACCAACATCGGTGGTGGTATCGGCGATGTTGCCGATACAGGAAAGTCGGTCCGGGTCGTATCGATCGGTCCCGAAGGTACCGAGAACGCCCGATGACGATTCCTGGTGAAGAGTGGATCACTCAACACCGGTGTCGATGCCGGGGTATCGGTACCGCTCGAAGCGGATGCCACCACCGAGCATGGCTCAGGTATGTTCTGTGAGGGGTGAGCCCCAGGAACAACCTGAAACCCCTGAAATGCTTTGGAAGCCGAAGACTCCAGCCGGGGTTTTAATGCCAATGGGGTCTTGAGAGCAAGGCCGGAGCAGTCATCATGCTTGGTATGAGACCTACCACTCAAGAATTGGCTAGTCTTAACAGACTGTTTGTGGGTTACCTGATCCTGTAGAGAAGAAAAACCATGTGCCCGCACTTCGGGAGGGAAAACGGTATCGAGGGAAACTCGAAAGAGGGAAGTTCTTCTCCCAGTATTGCAGCCTGAGTGTTCAGGGGAAAAAGGGTCAGGACCCAAACAGTTTAGACACCAGGAATTGGAGTCTAAAAAGAAAACCGTGCTTCCACAGTGAAGGCACTTCTTAGGAGACGAAGGCTCCATGGTGGCGAGGCCTTGTAGACCCAAAAAATTTAAAGACAGAAACTGAGGGAAAAATCTCCCTGAGTTTAAGAAAAAAAAAAAGAAAAATCCACCGGCGGTACCGGTGGTGGCGGGAAAAACAGCCGCGACCACAAGAAAACAAGAAATAAAGAATTTGAAGAAAAAAGTTTCTGCGGTGACAGGAGGACGTCCTTCCAGCTCCGCGGAAAAACGAAAACTGAGGAGAGGCAGTGGAGAAGGCGGGAACGCAGTGCGCAGGATGCACCCAAAAGCTTTCTGATTGGATGCTGGGGAGCATTCCCGTGCAGGCTCCGTCGGTACCGACGTACCCATATGTGAAGACTCATTCCTGCTTGTTCCTGGAGATAGGAGAGGATCAGAAAGACATCAATGTGGGGGGGAGGGAGTGCCTGGGAGAAAGGGAGATCAAAGACAGTACAGAAAGCGTAGTTACTCACCTATAACAGGAGTTCTCCAGGGACAGCAGGAATCAGTCCTCACTTATGGATGACGTCAGCACCAACGGAACCCGCACGGAGCAATTCCCCAGCTTTCAAAGAAAGCCTTTGGGATTGCTACCACGCATGCGTGGTCCTCTTCCTGCCCAAGGGTGCCATTTTACTCAGTCAGGTCCCTTAGCTCAAGCCCTACCAAGCAGATGGCAAGGGAAGGACAAAAATTCAGCAACTCATCAGGGGAGGTGGGTGGGTAGTGAGGACTGATTCCTGTTGTCCCTGGAGAACACCTGCTACAGGTGAGTAATTACGCTTTCTCCAGGAACAAGCAGGGAGTCAGTCCTCACTTATAGGACTCCCTAGCTACAGGCTACGGAACCTGTAACCAAAGAATGCCTCCGCAAGGCCGTAAGCAGAAATCGAAGGCCATAAGCAGAAGCCAAAGCCCGAAGAAGCCCGAGCCTTCGGGACGAAGCCCTCGGTAGCCATGAAGAAGGGTCGGAGGGCAGGAGTTGCTTATACCCCAAACAGATTACGGAGTACAGCATTGCCGAAGGCGCTGTCCCGGTGGGACTCCCTCTCCAGGCAGTAGTGGGCAGCGAAGGTGTTCGTGGAAGACCAGATCGCGGCTCCGCAGATGTCCATCATGGGTAAGGAGTGCAGCAAGGCCACTGAGGCTGCTTTGGCTCTGACCCCGTGTGCAGTGACTCGATGATCCAGAGGGGCGCCCACCTTCGCATGGGCGAAAGCGATGCAGTCCGCCACCCAAACCGAGAGGGTGTGCTTGCTGACTACCTGTCCCTGCTGATTGGGATCGTAGGTCACGAAAAGCCTATCAGACTTGCAGTGAGTCTGGGTGCGCTGCAAGTAGAAGGTGAGGACCCGCCTGCAGTCGAGGGTGTGGAGAGCCGCCGACACCCGGTCAGCGTGGGGCCTCAGGAAGAAGATTGAAAGCACTATCTCTTGGTTGAGATGAAAAGCCGACACGACCTTAAGTAAGAATTTAGGATGGGTCCGGAGGACCACCCTGTTCCAATAAAACCTGGTGTAAGGGGCGCCAGCCATGAGCGCCTGAAGCTCACCGACTCAGCAAGCCAAGGTCAGCGCCACCAGGAAGGCCACCTACCAGGACAAATGCCAGAGCGAACAGGTCACCTTCGGCTCAAAAGGCGGATGGGTGAGCTGCATGAGCACCACGTTCAAGTCCCATTCCACCGGAGGGGGACGGATGGGTGGCTTGGATAGCAGAAGTCCCCGCATGAAGCGGGAAACTAACGGCTGCCCTGAGAGAGGTTTTCCTTTGATAGAGAGATAAGCCAATATGGCGCTCAAATGAACTCTAACAGTGTTAGACTTCAGTCCTTCCCTCGAGAGGTGGAGGAGGTACTGGAGAACCCATCGAACCGGGCATGGGAAGGAGTCTATCTGGTGCTCTGAGCACCAGATGGAAAAGAGTTTCCACTTGAAGGCGTAAACCGTCTAGTGGAGTCATTCCTCGAAGCAAGGAGGATTTCCTTGACCTCCTCCAGAAGGCCTAGAGAGGCTAGAGAGACCTGTTCAGCCACCAGGCCGTGAGGGATATGGAGTTCGGGTGTAGAACCCGACCCTCCTCCTGCATTAGCAAGTCCCTGACCGAGCCCAGGGGAAACAGAGGCTCTGTCGACAGCCGGAGCAGGAGCGGAAACCAAGGCCACGAGGGGGCCACAAGGATTAACAATGCCCTGTCCCATTGAGCCTTGAACAGAGTCCTTGCAAAGAGGGGAAAAGGGGGGAATGCATATAGAAGACTGAAGGACCAGTCCAGGAGAAATGCATCGGGGCCCTCCCTGTCCTGATGCGGTACCAGGCCACAAAAGCGAAGGAGCTACATGTTCTGAGGGCTGGCAAAGAGGTCTATCACTGGAGTGCCCCAGTGGAGAAACAACCAGCCTGCCACCCTGGGATCCAATCGCCACTCGTGAGTGTGAAGGATTCTGCTGAGTCTGTCTGCCAGACCATTCTCCTGACCGGGGAGGTACGCCACCCTGAGGGACATCCTCCGTCGGTGGCGAAAGAGCAGATGAGGACCGCCTCCCTGCAGAGGGAGCGTGACCCCATGCCCCCCTCTTTGTTGATGTAGAACATTGCTACACTGTTGTCGGTCTGTACTAGAACAGACTTCCCGCTAAGGAGATCGCCGAAGACCCTCAGAGCCCACCGGATGGCCCGGAGCTCGAGCAGATTTATTTGCTGCTGAGCCTCCGTGGGTGACCATTGCCCCTGCGTGCAGAGAGACCCGCAATGGGCTCCCCACCCTAACAGAGAAGCGTCTGTCATCAGCACCACATCATGCTATGGGGTCTGAAAGGGTGATCTCTACAGGAGGGCTGCAGGGGTTCTGCCACCAGTTCATGGACAAGCGAAGGTCGGGGAGAATCCTGACGGGGTCCCTGAGGTGTCCGAGGGACTAGCTCCATTGGGCACTGAGACACCACTGAGCCGTCCGCATGTGCAAGCGAGAGTAGGGAACCACATGTACGTTCAAGGCCATGTGACCAAGGAGACATAGCATGGACCGAGCGGTGACCTGGTGGGCGCTTTGGACGCAAGCCGCCAGAGCTCGGAGGCAGGTGGAGCGATCCACCGGCAAGAAAGCCATGGCCTGCCGAGTGTCGAGGCGCGCCCCAATGAACTCGATAGCCTTCACCAGCTCGAGGTAAGACTTTGGGTAGTTGACCAAGAACCCCAAGCTCTCCAAGAGGACAATGCATGACATCGCTTGCCAGGCCTCTTCAACAGAGGAGCCCATAACGAGCCAGTCGTCGAGGTAGTGAAACACTGGCACGTCCCCGCGCCAAAGGAGAGAGGCAGCCACAACGAGACACTTCGTGAAGACTCGTGGAGCGGACAAAAGGCCGAAGGGGAGCACCCTGTATTGGAAGTGCTCTCACTGCACCCTGAAACACAGGTACTGCCTGTGTTGAGGGTGGATCAAGATATGGGCGTAAGCGTCCTTTAGATCCAAGGAGCATAGCCAGTCACCCTGCCGGAGGAAGGGCAGCAGCCCGCCAAAGAGATAACATCTTGAAGTTCTCCTGCACCAGGAACTTGTTTAGCCTGCGGAGGTCGAGGATGGGCCGCAGACCCCCCCCCCCCCCCGTCTTTTTTTGGAACGAGGAAGTACCGAAAATAAAAGCCCCGACCACGAAGGTGGGGAGGGACCTTCTCGACTGCCCGTTGGGCAAGGAGGGAGTGCAATTTCCGCTGCAGTAGAAGCTGGTGTGCGGGGGAGTCAAGGAGACTCCACAGGGGGAGAAAGGGGGTAGGAGCCTGTCGAAATGGAGGCGATAGCCCTCCCGGACGACCTGGAGGACCCAAGTATCCGAGGTAATGAGCGCCCATGCTGGGGTGAAGCAGGACAGGCATCCCTCAACTGGCTGCTGTATCGTCGGAGGGCGAGGGGCCATGGAGGGCGAGGGGCTGTGGAGGGGTCGGCGTTTGGGTCTACGTTGCCCCTGGCCGGGCTTTCCCTGTGCCAGAGCAGTCAGCGTAGGGGTAGCTGGGTATGGCGGGTAACTGCGATACTGGAGACCTTTCCTGGGGAAGAACGGCTTCTTGGTTGGCTGCTTCTTCCGAGGTAGAGTGAAGATCTTGCGGGAGAGATGGGTCCTAGTAACAAACTCAGTCTATCTTCGCAGACCTCGCCTTACTAAAAAGTTGTTTGCCGAGGCAGGATATGTCCAGGAGCTTCTCCTGCACCCACTGTTCCAATCCGAGGAATGGAGCCATGCCTAGCGGCGAGCCCCAATGCCAGCAGATGCCACCTGAGCCAATGTCTCAAAGCCATTATAAGAGGCTCGAGAGATGTACTTGGAGCAGTAGTTGAGTTTTTGTTTCGTCCACTGCCATATCCCACAGTCTGGATCTATTGAGTGTTTTCTGAAATGTATCTAGTTTTGGATGATAAAGCCTCTTTCATATCTTCCAGTGTGGACTGGAATTTAGTCAGCTTATCTTCTAATACAGCCATCACACTTTTTGTTAGATATTTGGCCACCTCTTCAGTAAGTAGCAGGGCCGGTGGGTTGTTTGCAGCCTCCATGCTCTTCCTAGTCTGCTCCGGGATGGTCTTGGCCTACAGGCCTGTTTTCTTCTGTGTATTAGGCTTTTGTAGATTTCAGGGAGGAGTGTGGTGATCCGGCACCGGGACCACCTTGTCCAGGGAGTCTTCTTACTCTTAGGCCTCTCTGCACTGCACTGCTTTGCTTCCTGTCATCACGCTCTGTCATCTCCGTGTGGCCGGGTGCAACTTTTCTTTTTCCCCTCACTGCTGCTCAGCCTCAGTAGCATGCTGAGATCTAATTGCCAGAGACTTTACCACTGTGTGGGCACCATCTACCACCACCTCCTATGGTGCCGTATCCCCAGCTCGTCACTGTTGCAGGCCCCTTCGTGCCTTTGCTGCCAGAGGCTTCCCCAGGCACCTGGTAGCCTCATCAGTGATTTCATGATGTCCTGTGTCTCATCACCATTTGTGCACCCCTAGTGGTTTCCATGCTTGCAAGATTTATGAGGGGTTACTAGCACCAGCAAACATCTATGACTTTTAGCACTGTGCTGCGTTTTATTGCGGCAGGGGGTTAGCAGAGCTCAGGGGGCTGTATCCATTTTGATTCATCACCCCCTCAACCATCATCTAATGGTCCAACTGACTCTCTTACTGGTTTATTTGATATGAATGTACTTGCAAAAGTTTTTTTATTATGTGTTTTTGCTTCCACAGCTAGCTTTTTTTCAAATTCTCTCTTTGCCTGCCTTATCAATGCCTTGCATCTAACTTGCCAATGTTTATTTTATTTCCTGTTTTCGTCATATGGTTCCTTTTTCCATTTCCTGAAAGATGCTTTTTTGGCAACAGCCTTTCTGACCTCGCCTTGAAACCATCCTGGCAGTTTTTTGGCCTTATTTATTTAATATTTAACTTTTCTTTTATACCGCGCTATTCACATCAGCGCGGTGTACATTCAACAATAACATTATACATGCAGAAGAACCACATTGTAATTACAATGAACAGGAGCAATAAACCTGGATATAACTGGGGGTGCCTAGTGGTTAGAACACTGGCTTGGTAACCAAGCAACCAGGATTCGATTCCCACTAGCACTCCTTGTGGCCTTGGGCAAGTCACTTAACCCTCCATTGCCTCGGAAGAAAGGCCTGGCAATCTACTTCCAGTGACACTGCCAAGAAAATCCAGGAGCTTCTGGGTCGCCAGGAGTCAGGACTGACTCGAAGGCACACAGTGCATTTGCAACTGGGGGTAACTATCTACAAATTATTTACATTGATGCATATGTTTTCCGGCTCTGGTTTATTTGGGCTGGGGAAAATTGGGCTAGCTATCCTTTTTCTTGTTGGGTATATTTATTAGGGTGCTGTAGGTGACTGGTAGGAGCGCTCGCTGCTTGATTTCTACAGCTGGTTTCAGGGTAGTTTCTTGTGAACAAATGATGCTTCAGCGCTTTCCTGAATTGGATCAGGTTAGTGATGTTTCGCATGTCTGTGGGGAGAGCATTCCAGGCTCTGGGTGCGTAGATCATGAAAGCCCTGTTGGTCGCTGTCTTTGTGCATTTTGTCATTGCTTTTGGGACTACCGATGTGTTAGTCATTATGGACCTTCTGGTTCTATTAGGAGGTACGGTGTGGATCATCTGGCTGATGGATGTGGGGGGCTAGTTGTTTAAGGCTTTGAAGGTCAGGACTAAGATCTTGTAATGAAGTCTAGCCTGTATAGGTAGCCAATGAAGGTTTTTCAAAACTGGAGTGATGTGCTCCATCCTTGATACCCATTAGAACTCTTGCGGCTGTGTTCATCGCAAGCTGGAGCAGGCTTAGTGTTGCCTGCGGGAGTCCATGTAGAATTGCGTTAGCATAATCAAAGTGTGGGATTACTAGGGCTTGGTAGATTGTTCGAAAGTTGCTGAGGTCAAGTAGTGGTCGTAAGTGGCGTAATGTCCGTATTTTATAGTATATCGTTTTCAGTGTTACTCATGTGTGTTTTCATGTCCAGACGTTGATCCAAGGTAATACCAAGGTAACGGATTGTAGATTTGGTTTTCAGTTCTGCATTGTTGACTTTCAATGAGGATGGCGGGGTAAAAACCTGGTTCTTTGTGATGAAAAGGACGTCCGTTTTGTTGTGGTTGATCTGGAGGTTTTGTGTAAGGAGCCAAGCTGAGACTGCGTCAAAACATCTTATTAATGGGGAGAAATCTGGCTGTTCTATCGTAAATGGTATGTATAGAAGGATATCGTCTGCGTACGCAAGGCATTCGACATTGAAAGATCTGATCAAGGCACAGATGGGCTGCATATAAATGTTAAACATCAATGCTGATAATGAGGATCCCTGCGGTACACCTTGTTTTTGTAGAAATGGTTCTGAGGTCGTGGTGCCAGTCTTCACGTGTTGCCATCTGTTGGATAAGTAGGATTTGTACCAGTTTAGTGCAGTGCCTTGTATCCCTTTTTCTTCGAGGCGTTCTATGAGTATCTCATGGCTAACTGAGTCAAAGGCCGCTGCAATATCCATAAAAATGAGGGCAAATCCTTGGCGAATGTTATCAATTCCAGATATTAAGTTATTGAAGAGGGTGGTGAGGAGGGTTTCAAAGCCATGTGCTTCCCTGAAACCATGTTGGGATGGATCCAGTGGGGCTTTGGTATCAATATGGTGTTGGATTTGGCGGTGGACTAGTTTTTCAAGTATTTTGGCGAACAGTGGGATGCTTGAAATCGGTCTGTAGGATTCAACTTTTGATGGGTCGAGTCTGATGTTTTTCAATAGAGGTCCGATTGATGTGTGTTTTAATTTCTGTGGGAAGGATTCCGTTGAGAATGATTCATTCAGTATTTTGCCCATGAACTGTCTTAACTCACAACGCAGTTCTCTTATCCAGAGCGCTGGGCAGGGGTCATTGGGAGCAGTGGTAGGGTTGATGGAGGCAATGGTGTCTTCAATCTCTTTGTTTGATTTTTATTTATTTAGACAGTTTTTGTATACCGCTTTATCCTTCAATCAAAGCGGTCACGACACAATTGGGGGATACATTTAACACGCGGGGATATGAGACACATACACTAATACTTACAGGGAACATGGGTTATGGAGGGTTAAGTGGCTTGCCCAAGACCACAAGGAGCATCTGTGGGACTAGAAACCCCGGTCCTTCCGGCCCAAGGTTGCTGTCCTCTAGTGGGATTTGAACCCCCGACCTTCCGGCCTGAAGTACCTTGCCCCAACCACTAGGCTACTCCTCCCTATTGATATATTGTTGAAATTGGACAATGGTGTTAGTTGTGATGGTTTATGCGGTGGGGTGTGGGCCTTCCTTCAATTTTTCTTAAAGCATGGGATACATCTGGTCTGGGTTTCCAAGATGGTATTTTTAGACAACGCCCATGCTTGATGTAAATCTTTAACCTTTGCAACTGCTCCTTTTAGTTTTTTCTTAACTATTTTCCTCATTTTATCATAGTCTCCCTTTTCAAAGTTAAAAGATAGTATTGTGGATTTCCTTGCAGTCGTCCTACCATTTATTAAGGATCTTAATATGTACACCTTAGAGGAAAGGCGGGATAGAGGTGATATGATTGAGATGTTTAAATACCTCCGTGGCATAAATGTTCAGGGAGAGAGCCTCTTTCAATTGAAGGCAAGTTCTGCTACGAGGGGACATGGGATGAGGGTGAAGGGAGATAGATTCAGGAGTGATATGCGGAAATATTTCTTTACGGAAAGAGTAGTGGATCTGTGGAATAGTCTCCCAGTGGAGGTGGTAGAGATGAGGACAGTAACTGAATTCAAAAAAGCATGGGACCAACACAGAGGATCTCTAAAGGTAAAAAGTGGACTGTTGTAGTTGTTGATATGGAAGGACAGACTAGATAGGCCATGTGGTCTTTTTCTGTCATCATGTTTCTGTTTCTATCCCTGCGGTACACCATGTGGTCTTTTTCAGAACACAGAACAAATAAAGTAGCTAAACAGGTAGAAAAGGCGACGGCAAAAGCTAGAAGGATCTTGGGTGCATACGGAGAGGAATGGCTAGCAGAAAAAAGGAGGTGATAATGCCTCTGTATAAATCTTTGGTGTGACCTCATTTGGAGTATGGTGTGCAATTCTGGAGACCGCACCTTCAAAAGGATGTGAACAGGATGGAGTCGGTGCAGAGGGTGGCTACTAAAATGATTAGTGGGCTTCATTATAAAGCATATGAGGACAGACTTTCTATGTTTCTATGTTTCTAAATGTGAACATGCTGTAACTATTGCCAAGTGGCCCTAACACCATTATCTCTTGCATCAGATCCTGTGTTCCACTAAGGACTAGATCCAAAATAGCTTTCTCTCGTCAGTTCATGAACCAGTTGCTTCAAGAAGCAATCATTTATTTCATCTAGAAACTATCTCCCTAGCATGTCCTGCAGTGACATTGACACAGTTAATACCAGGGTAATTGAAATCACCTTAATGCGTTGTAACGTTTGTTAGCTTCCCCCAATTTCTTTTAGCATTTCATCATCCATCTGTTCATTCTGCCCAGGCGGTCAGTAGTATACACAAACTGCCATCTTTTCCCCCTTTTTACATGGATTTCTATCTGTAGAGATTCTAGAGTGTATTTGGCTTCTTGCAAAAAACTTTTATCCTGTGTGACAATTTATTTATTTATTTATTTATATTCTCTTATATACCGCACTATTCAGCATCAGCGCGGTTCACATAGAACAAAAATCTCAGTACAGTTAACTTGCATGAGTTTACAGATAACAAGGGAAGGAACTTGGATAACAAGGGAAACTATTTACAATCTATTTACAGATGTAGTACTACTGAATAGGAACATGTTACTAGGAACAGGATCAATCGTTATAGAGAATCAGCCTAAGCATGTTATTGAGATATCATGGAATTTGGTAATTGGGTGGGAACACTAATGTCAATGGGTGTTGATGACTCTATAAGGTACTTGTTGAAGAGATAAAATTTGAGGGCTTTCCTGAATTGTGATAGGCTGTTGATAGCCCGGATGCCAGGGGGTAGTGCATTCCAGCACCTAGGGGCACAAAGGATAAAGGCTCTGTTGGCTGTAGAAGAAGAGCAGCTTGTAAGGGCCTTTGGGAGCTTTAGGGAGTTGATGTCCTCTCTAACAGAGTACAACCCCTCCACCAATTTGATCTACCCTATCATTGTGATATAGTTTGTACCTGGGTATCATAGCATTCCATTGATTATCCTCCTTCCACCAGGTCTCTGAGATACCAATTATATCTAACCTTTCATTTAGTGCTATATATTCTAACTCTCCCATTTTATTTTCCAGACTTCTATCATTTGCATACATGCATTTTAGAGGTCATATTTCATTCATATTGATCTGTTTATCAGTTGAGAGGGTAATTTGGAATCTTTCAGCTCTGTACTTAAGGGCATTTAGGTTACTTTGATCTTTATTGGAACCTCTCTGCTGGGATGCCCCAACTTCCCCTCTTCTGCTAGTATCCTTCAAGGATACATCCTTCCGAAACATATTTATTTATTTATTGGGAGACTGCCTGCTTTCCCCGACTATCTAGTTTAAAAGCTGCTCTCTCTTTTTTAAAGGTTAATGCCAGCAGCCTGGATCCATCCCGGTTAAGGTGGAGCCCATCCTTTCAGAAAAGCCCCTCCCTTCTCCAAAATGTAACCCAGTTCCTAACAAATCCAAAAACCCCTTCCTTTCACCATCATCTCATCCATGCATTGCGACTCTGGAGCTCTGCCTTCCTTTTGGAACGTGGAGCATTTAGCAGAATACCATCCTGGAAGCTCTGGATTTCAACTTCCTACCTAAAAGCCTAAATTTGGCCTCCGGAACATCCTTCCCACACTTTCTTATATCATTAGTACCAACATGTACGAAGACATAGTAAAGACCAGCATGGTCCATCCAGTCTGCCCAGCAATACGGCAAGAGGAGGTGCACCTGTCGCTCTGTGCAGGCCACCCCCTCCCCCCATGTCTTTGTTTAGGGGTGGACCCACCACTCCATGTAGGACACCCCTATTTGTTGAGAAGTTAAATGGTTCAGTTTATTTTGTTTTTATCCTGTTGCTGTAAAGGGATCCGCTGTGCTTGTCCCATGCTGCTTTGAATTCCGTCACCATGTTTGCCCCCACCACTTCCATCGGGAGAGTATTCCAAGCATCCACCACCCTTTCAGTGAAAAAATATTTCCTGACATTGCCTTTCAATTTTCCACCTTGCAGCTTCATGTTATGCCCTCTAGTTTTACAGCTTCCCCGTCTTTGGAAGAGGTTGGTTTGTTCATCATTCCTCTAATTATTTAAAGGTCTGAATCATATCTCTCCTATCCCTCCTCTCCTCCAAAGTGTACATTTTATTTATTTATTTATTTAACATTTCTTATATACCACCTTTCATGATATCAAGGCGGTTTACATGGAACAAACTGAAATTACATTGAACAGGGCCTTATAACTTGGAGATAACTATTTTACAGGGAACATTAAATCTCACATGATGTATATTATGTAAATAATACTATGTTTAAATGTGTGTAAATAGTTAATTTAATTTTTGACCATCCAAGTTGAGCTACCTGTTATCTGTATTTTTACGGTTAACCCACCGTAAAACATAATTGTTCCATGTAAACCGCACTGATGTTGAAAAGCGCGGTATATAAGAGAAATAAATAAATAAAATAAATAAATAACATGGGCTCTGGAGGGTTAAGTGGCTTGCCCAAGACCACAAGGAGCACCTGTGGGACTAGAAACCCCAGTCCTTCCGGCCCAAGGTTGCTGTCCTCTAGTGGGATTTGAACCACCGACCTTCCGGCCTGAAGTACCTTGCCCCAACCACTAGGCCACTCCTCCACTACATATTTAGGTCTTCAAGTCTCTTCTCATAAGGTTTCTTACACAGGCTCCAAATCATTTTGGTTGCCTTCCTCTGAACAGTTTCCAGTCTTTTTACATCTTTTGCAAGCTATGGTCTCCAAAACTGAACACAGTATTCCAAGTAAGGCCTCACCAGCGACCTGTACAGTGGCATAAGTACCTCTTCCTTTCTGCTGGTAATCCCTCTTTGTATGCAGCCCAACATCCTCCTGGCTTTTGCCACCGCCTTGTCACACTGTTTTGCCACCCTGAGATCATCAAAGATAATCACACCAAGGTCTTTCTCCTGAACCATGCAGATCAACCTCTCGCCCCCTATTGCGTACATTTCCCTTGGATTTCTGCCACCTAACTGCATGACACTGCACTTTTTCGCATTAAATCGTAATTGCCAAGCATTAGACCATTCTTCCAGCTTTTGTAGATCTTTCCTCATGTTATCCACTCCCTCGGGGGAGTCCACTCTGTTGCAAATTTGTGTGTCATCTGCAAAAAGACAGACTTTTCCATTCAGTCCTTCAGCAATATCACTCACAAATACATTGAACAGTGCCGGGTCCAGAACCGAACCCTAGGGCACCCCGCTAATTACCTTCCTTTCATCCGAGTGAGCTCCATGTACCATCCCCTTCTGTCGCCTGTCAGTCAACCAATTTCTAATCCAGTCTACCATCTTGGGACCCATCCCCAAGCTACTGAATTTATTGACAAGCCTCCTATGAGGAACAGTATCAAAGGCTTTGCTGAAATCCAGGTAGATGACATCTATCGCATGCCCCTGATCTAGTTCCTTGGTCACCCAAAGAACTCAAATCAGATTTGTTTGGCAAGACCATCCTTCAGTAAAACCATGTTGCCTCGGATCTTTCAACCTGTTGGTTTTGAGAAAGTTCACTATTCACTCTTTCAGGAGCGCCTCCATTATGTTTCCCGCCACCGAGTTAAGGCTCACAGGCCTGTAGTTTGACACTTCTTCCCTGTCACCACTTTTGTGTAGAGTTACATCAGCCATTCTCCAGTCCTGAGGAACCTCTCCTGTTTCCAAGGATCTGTTGAATACATCCTTTAATGGCCCTGCAAGAACCTCTCTGAGCTCTTTCAGTATCCTTGGATGTATCCCATCCGGTCCCATGGCTTTGTCCATTTTCAATTTAGCAAGTTGTTCCAACACCTCATCTTCTGTGAATGGTGTGGTATCTACTTCATTCCCATTTTTATATTTGGGAGTCACAGCTGGTACTTCTCCAGGATTATCTTTAGTAAAAACAGAGCAGAAGTATTTGTTTAGCAATTTCGCTTTTTCTGTGTCACTTTCCACAAGACCTTTCCCAGCACTTCTGAGTCCTGCAAGTCCAACTCTGATCTTCTTCCTTTCCCGAATATACCTGAAGAAAGTTTTGTCGCCACCCTTAACATCTTTGGCCATCTTTTCCTATCCTTATTTTCCTATCCATTTTGCTATCCTTATTTCTCTTTTTGATTATTTGAGTTTGATCCTGTATTCATTTCCGTGTTCTTCTGTTTGCAAGCTTTTGAATTTTGTGAAAGCTGTGGTTTTTGCCTTTCTTTGAGCAGCCACTTCTTTGGAAAACCAAATAGGTTTCCTTCTCCTCTTGTTTTTATTTACCTTTTTTACATATTTATCTGTTGCCCCTTTTATTGCCACCTTTAGTTTAACCCATTGCAAGTCCACTTCCCTTATCTCCTTCCACCCTATCATCTCCTCCTTTAGGTACTTGGCCATTTTACTGAAGTCAGTGTTTTTGAAGTTTAGGACTTTGAGCTTGCTATGTTTGGCCTGTACCTTGGCTTTTATCTCAAACTATACCGTGTGATGATCGCTGTTGCTCACAGGGGCACTCACGCAGACATTCGACACGTTATCACCGTTGGCGAGCACTAAATCCAGCGTTGAGCTTTCCCTGGTTGGTTCCATGACCATCTGTCTAAGTGATGCATCTTGGAGAGCATCTACAATTATTTTGCTTCTTTCCAGATGTGCAGAAGGAGTAATCCAATTCACATCAGGTAGATTAAAGTCACCCAAAATGATCGCTTCCCCCTTTGTGGCTATCTTGACAATATCTATAATCAATTCGTTCTCTCTCTCAATTTGAGTCGGAGGTCTGTAGACTACAGCAGTATGGATGACAGTGCCATCTCCTCTTTCCAATGCAATCCAGAGTCCTGCTTCTTTTCCTCATGTCACCTGCATTTCAGTAGCTTTAATATTGCTTTTAAATCATTAAAGCGCTCAATGATATCAACAAAGAACTATATTCACTTTCAAATCTTCAACATAATTAATCAAAGGATATGTATTTATACACCCACTGAAGGTCTCAGACTTCCACGACACTCATTTCTTGGGCTTTTTTTTTGCCCAGTGAATGTGTCTAATAGCATCAATGACCATCAATGTGTTTTATGCGAATAATATAAAATTACTACTGCCTTCTTGCTCCTCTGTGATCCCAACGTCTTCCTCGGGCACCGCTGTCGCGTTTCACATGAATCGTTTCATCAGGGGATCGTATTAACTTCGTGATCGTTACCTAAAAAATACAACCCTTGTGTTTGAACCCACTCATTTATTTCTACTATAAAGTTCCTATTGCTAAAGCTATTTACATTGAGAACCATGCACATACCAGAAGTTGAAATAACTGCTGCCCACGTCCTTTTATTTTTCTGGCACAACAACGATTTTTCAAATCGATTCTTTCACTGCCACAGAAACGCCGTGCTTGTGGAAATGAGACACTATTCCATTTTTAAAATCCTAAATGCTCGAATTTCATTGGCTGTGGATGTCTCCATTTCAACCAAATAGCACTACGAACTCCTTTGCGTTTCAATGTGGTTTGGGCTAGCAGAACACTGGTGTGTGTAATCTCCCCTACCTGTTCTATATATAAAAAATTCCATGTTCTTATTGATCTCCCCCCTTATATGGAATATATCAATTTAAGAAAAACCTTTTGCACTATCCTAATACTGAAATTGGATTTTTTTTTTAAACACACACTGCCCAATCTATATTTGCATTAAGTCCCGTGGGTACAATTGTGTTCAGTCTATGAACCCACCGCTGTTCTCGAATCAATAAGGTTTGGTCCTGAGACTTTCCACTCATTCCTACTTCAAATTTCATCTATACAGAAGCAGCGCAGTTGCTCAAAAATATGGCCCTTTAATAAACAATTTGAATGTTGGACTAATGGAGCCTCCACAACTCGACACTTCAACCGGCTCCTATGTTCCCACATTCGAATCTTAAACGTGCGGAGTGTTTTTCCCACGTAGATGAGCTCACACGGGCAACTGATGACAAATACCACTCCTGTAGAATCACAAGTTGTAGAGGTGCGCAACGGAAAACATCAAGCTCCAAAGAAATATCACAAATGTCACAACAACCACATTTTCTGTGGCCTGGTTCTGCAATCATATTCCCTTGGTATGCTGCCACTCTTAATATAGTGGCAATTACAGTCCAGCATTGTCTGCTAAAACATCATCGGTATGAGCAACTTCAGATTTTATGTGTTGATCAGGTAGTAAAGAGTGAAAGGGGCGTGTCTTTGGATCGGTTATTGATAAGGCGGGAGCAATGGTGGATATACACTTTTGATACAGTGTTTCCTAAAGGCTTAAATGCATCTGTAGAATGGGCGCGTTGTGTATGAGATCATTAAAAATTGGAACGCACATTTTATTATTTTTTATTTTCTTCTCACTGAGCTCCACAGCGCATAAGCACTCGGAGAAGTTAGAGGTTTTTACCAGCTGCATGAGTATATGGTACACTGACGTTTGATAGGTTCTTTAAGCTTGGAGGCGTGTAGGGCAAAAGAGGGGCATGTTTTTGGATTGGTTATTTATTAGGTGTGAGAAGTAGTGGCTCTATACCTTTTGTTGAGAGTTTTAAATCCCTTGTATGGGAGTAAGATGGACGCAATTATTGGAAATTTGAGTAACACACTTCATTTTTCTCTTTATTGCGGTAACTAGTGTATAAGCTCTTGGTAAATCGAGCAGGTCTTCTGACACCTGGATAATTGCGCAATACACTGACATCTGATTGGTTCTTTAGGCTTTGAGCACTCCCTATAAGAGGGAGGTTTTTTCTTTAGTCCGCATGGGCAGCGTTCTAAGTTATAACCGATAAGACTTTAGATAATCACCGGTAGAATGCGGGCAGCTCGCTAAATGTGTGAGGTATGGTCTATCTAGTTTGATATTTTGAGGTGGGGTCTGATTATTTATAGTTTGTCTAAGTTAAGAAGGGGTTGGGTGTATTAGTAATATATTTTTGGTGTTGTTTAATATGATAGTAAGAAGAATGTTGGACGAGTGATCTGGAGTGATCCCCTGAAGAAAGCATAAGCCATGAAACGCATGACTGGTACCCGTGAAGGGCGTCGGGATCTTGAATAGTCCACAGTAGCGGGTTATTTTAGATAACACAGATAAGTAGAGTTTCATATGACATCTTGCAATTTTTGAATACTATTACTGTGTTAGATAACCTGCTTAAGTTGAGAGGTCGTTGATGCAAATGGGCAACCTGCTTTGATAACGGACGGAAGTCCCTGTGGCAGAGCCAAATAAGTCTGAGACCTCTATTATTCAAAACTTTAAATTTTGATTTTTGACTACAGTGAACGTAAAGATTTTTAGTCACCTACTGATACATGAACGATTTTTATAGTTGTTTGGCACTCTTAATATAGCCGGACTAAGCCAGTCTTTCAAATTTCGATGCTGTTGCCAGACACAGCGTATCTTCTTTCTGGCTAATCTGGGTACTACAGCTATTACATTAGTATGCTTCTTTAAAAATTTTTGAATCCTACACTTAACGGAAAATATTTCGTGATTAAGTTGACATTATCTGAATTAAGATTTTCTTTTCTATTGGAGCTCTTTTCTCCAAATAATAAGGTTCTGTTATTATAAAGGGCTCTATAATATGCCCGTTTCACCGTTCTTCCCGGAAAAACCTCTATTTCGAAATGTATTAAATAATTGCTTGGACAGCCACTTAAATTCATTCTCATCTGAACAATTTCTTCTATACCTCAAAAAATGCGAAAAAGGAAGACTTTCCTTCAATGAGAACGGATGTGCACTTTTAAAATGCAAAAATGAATTTCTATCCGTATCCTTCTTATGCACAGACGTCAACCATTAATATTGCTTTTGACATACAAGGAGTCAGGAATGGTGCCAAAGGATGGGAGAGAGGCTCATGTGGTGCCTTTACACAAAAGCGGAAGTAAGGATGTTGTTGAAAACTACAGGATGGTTAGTTCAACTTCGGTGGTGAGTAAATTATTGGAAACGCTGCTGAAAGAGAAAATAGTGAGGTTTCTGGAGTCCAGTGGATAACAGGATCCGAGGCAGCGTGGATTCACCAGAGGCAGGTCTTGTCAGACAAATCTGATCGATTTCTTTGACTGGGTGACCAGGGAGTTGGACCGAGGGAGAGCCCTAGATGTGGTATAATGAGATTTCAGTAAAGCCTTTGACACTGTTCCTCACAGGTGACTTATAAACAAACTGAGCACCCTAGGGATGGATCCTAAAGTTACTGCTTGGGTTAGAATTTGGTTGGGTGGGAGGCGACAGAATACAGGTAAATGGAGCTCTCTCTGAGGAGAAGGATGTTACCAGTGGTGTGCCACAGGGACCTGTCCTTGGTCCGATTCTTTTTAACATCTTTGTTAGTGATATAGCAGAAGGGCTCTCGGGTATGGTTTGCCCCTTTGCGGATGATACCAAAATCTGCAATAGAGTAGACACCCAGGAAGGTATAGATAACATGAGGAGGGATCTAGCTAAGCTTGAAGAATGGTCTAGAATTTGGCAGCTGGGATTTAATGTTAAAAAATGTAAGGTCATGCATTTGGGCTGTAGCAATCCAAGGGAGCAATATAATATAGGGGGTGAAGTACTTTTATCCACTAAAGAAGAGCGGGACCTAGGCGTGGTTGTGTCTGATGATCTTAAAGTAGCTAAACAGGTAGAAAAGGCGACGGCAAAAGCTAGAAGGATGCTTGGGTGCATACGGAGAGGAATGGCTAGCAGAAAAAAAGGAGGTGATAATGCCTCTGTATAAGTCTTTGGTGCAACCTCATTTGGAGTATAGTGTGCAATTCTGGAGACAACACCTTCAAAAGGATGTGAACAGGATGGAATCGGTGCAGAGGGTGGCTACTAAAATGATTAGTGGTCTTCATTATAAAGCATATGAGGACAGACTTAGGGATCTTAATATGTACTGTCGCCGCGCCTCCCGCCCAGACCGATAGCCAGTAAGCAGGAGGGCGTCGCCTTATTGCCCTCTTCGAATAATGTCCATAAATATGGCTGCCAACTAGGACTGCTGGGAAATGTAGTTTACTTATTCTTTAGAGCAAATAGTGTGACCACATGGTGTTAGGCGAAAAACAGAGAACATTTTTATTTTTCAGGATTTCCCCCTCGCATCAAATTCAATAGCACTGAACAGAAACTGGATACGTCTCCAAAACAAAGAATAAAGTCCAACAGGTTGTATTCACAGAGTTGGTCACTTTTAACAGCAGTTAACTTTGGTACTAGGAACTGGCTTACAAAGCTCAGGCTGTTAACCTTTTCCAAGGTCACTCAACTTTCATAAGAAGACTGTTTTTCTCACATCATCTTTACACGGAGGCACACAGCTTCTAAACGCCCAGTAAGTTTTACTTCTCTTCAGAGCATTGAGGAAAACACATCGGCTTAAAACTTCTGGTTAGTTTTTCTTGCTGTGTCTTTCAGCTTCATACAAACAAGCTTTGCTCTACTTTAAATACTCATTCTTTTACATGTGCTTAGGCTCAGCACATCTCAAACTCATTAGCTCTACAATATGAGCACTGCATTTCCTCAGACTCACTTTCATACGGTTCAATGCAGCTTTCTATCTCCATCTCTTCAATGGATTCATTGCAGCTATTTTCAGGTGGAACAGGGTCATAGAGCTTACTACTCTGCTTCTGCAACAACTCATTCAGCTTTCCTAACAAGAGTTTCTTTTGCTCTATCTCAGCAGAGAGACTTTGGCTAGGGAACATAGAAAAGCTATTTTCTCTACCTTTGCAGCTTAGCTGGCTAGCTGAGTTGCTTCCCCCACTAGGAACTGACTCTTTCAGCTTTCTTTCACGCAGGGACTTTGAAACACGCACTTGCTTTGACTCTGGGCCTCTTAGTTGTTCCAATCCTTCCTGCTCGGTGCCATGCTGCCTTCTCTCTTCATACATTTGCCTCTCTCCTGGCAATTTCCCTTTTAGCTGTGTCTGCCTCTGATCTGTTCCTCTCAGATCCAACGGCTCGTCTCTGCTCCTTGTTCCAGCTGTTCTCCTTCCCGGGTTTCTCCTCGTGCTTGTGCTGCTGCTCCTCGTTCTGACTGCTCAAACACTGCAGTTTTAAATTGATCCTTCTTAGGGACCACACCCTTCTCCCAGCCCACGTGGGAGCTGTTAGGACTCAACCTAGCTCTGATGGGCTGAAGTGGGCGGGGCTTGATACTGGCTGCACTCTCAGAGGTTTGTGGTTGCTAGGGAAACCCTGTTTGCTACTATTTTTAAAGGAACAGGATTCACTTTCTTGCCACTCCATGTCCCCTGAACAGCCTTCACCATCACAGTACACCTTAGAGGAAAGGCGGGATAGAGGTGATATGATTGAGATGTTTAAATACCTCCGTGGCATAAATGTTCAAGGAGAGCGCCTCTTTCAATTGAAAGCAAGTTCTGCTACAAGGGGACATGGGATGAGGGTGAAGGGAGATAGATTCAGGAGTGATATGCGGAAAGAGTAGTGGATCCGTGGAATAGTCTCCCAGTGGAGGT
The DNA here is from genome assembly GCA_033557465.1 of Ichthyophis bannanicus. NCBI lineage: Eukaryota > Metazoa > Chordata > Amphibia > Gymnophiona > Ichthyophiidae > Ichthyophis > Ichthyophis bannanicus. The sequence goes on along the minus strand of CM066046.1, from coordinate 24,512,157 downwards.
GGTAGAGATGAGGACAGTAACTGAATTCAAAAAAGCATGGGACAAAACACAGAAGATCTCTAAAGGTAAAAAGGGGACTGTTGTTGTAGTTGATATTGAAGGACAGACTAGATAGGCCATGTGGTCTTTTTCTATTGCCATATTTCTATGTTTCTACTCCTCCTCTTCCATTTTCTCTGTCTCTTTTGAATAGATTATAGCCAGCTATGGCTATATCCCAATCATGCCATATATCCCAATCAAACCATATTTCTGTAATGGCCACAATGTCCAAATCCATTTCCACCATTAAGGCTTCCAGGTCCGGAACTTTGTTGGCTAAGCTTTGAGCATTTGTGCCCATTGCTTTCCAGCATTTACCTGGCTTGTGTGCATTTTGCATGGATTTTGTTCTGCCCACATCTTCCCACTTGTTTTTGATGTGTGGTTTAAAAGTGTGGCTGTTTCTGATGTTATTCTGCTTTTGCAGGGGGTAGCGTGCAGGTCTCGACTTTCCACATCCATCACCCCCTTTTCCTAGCTTAAATGCATATCCCACATACTGCCTGAATTTTTCACTTAAGATTCTTTTCCCTGCGACAGAGATATGTAGTCCATCAGCACAGTATAGTCTCTTGTTGGTCCATCTGTTTCCCCAGTCGCCAATAAATCTGAATCCTTCTTGTTTGCACCAGGTCTGGAGTCATGTATTAAAACTGTTAATGCGATGCAGCCTTTTTCTCCCCTTACCAAGAACAGGCAGAACCTCTGAGAATGCAACAGTGTTAACAATGGGCTTGAGTTTCTCTCCCAGAGATTGGAAGTCCTTTTGGACTGTAGAGGCACTGTTTCTAGCCAGGTCATTTGTGCCCAAGTGGATAACATCAAGTTTGGAGTGTTCACTTTTTGCGCTAAGTACTTCAACAACTTGGTTTGTATTCCTGCTGGCTGTCGAGCCTGGTAGGCACATGACTATCTTCTCTCCTTTGAACTGTGTTCCCAAGTTGGTGCCTCCGATGATGGAAATCTCCAAGTAGCAGTAGTTTTCTGTTTGGTGAGGTTTTCTTCATATTTGGTGCTTTAGCAGGAGATTGGGCATTGTCTGACTCATTTAAGGGCCCTTCAGTTTCAATGGATTGAGCATCCTCATTAGCCAAGGCAGAGAAGGCATTATGCAGGGATATCTCTTGATGTATAGGATGTCTCTGCGTTACAGGTCGCAATCTTCCAGAACCCACTGTTCTCCACAGCACTCTCTAAAATCTTGAGTAGGTGGCGCGTGAGGTTTGCTACCTTTGCACCAGGCAGGCATGTTACCAGGTGAACCTCACATCCACCAGCCACTCAGCTATCTACATACCTAAGGATCAAATTGCCAACCATAATAGCCATCTTAACCCTTCCCTCATGGGCATATGTCCCTGGAAAAAACTCCTCTGTGCGAGAGGGTTTTACATCACCTGGAGGACAGGACGTAGCTACAGGATCACTTCCTGCCTGTCATGTTAGCTCTCTCCTTCATGGCAACAAAGAGGCTGCCAGACTGGCGGTGGGACTTCAGTACTACATCCCTGTAGGTCTCATCTATGTACCTCTCTGTCCTACCCAAGTCACTTCGCTGAGAGGGGGAGGAGCTGCCCTCTAAGATCACATCCAAAACTTGCATATTAGAGGTGTAAATACCAGAATTGAGCAACGAATCTCTCTGCTTTCCACAGACCAGGCAGCGCTTCTTAGCAGCCAACATAGAAGCTAATCCTCAGAATAATTTGAACATACTGTAAGGCGCATCCAAATCAACATGGTAAGACAAGACAACACTTGCATGTGCTCAAGCCACACAAGGTGCACGATCAGGCCGATAAACATGCCTTAACTCTGCATGAGTGGGAGAGTATGTACACAAGTACTGCGTGGACAGACACTGCATGCTGAGAAAACAGAGAACACACAAACAACAAAGAAAAGGACAGTAAGTGCTAGTAGCGCACACCGGCAGTAGAGCAAGTAACAAAAGCACCAAAGCTATCCCAGATGCCCCGGTCTGACACAATCCCAACAGCTGGAGGTGGTCGGGAGCCCCCACAAATATAGTTAAAACAAAAAGGCAGAGACTCAGTCTCAGTACTCAAAGGGGTGCCCCAGCCAGGAAAAAAATGATGCTGGGCTCAATGCTACTCCCTTGATGCTGAATCTGCAGTCACATACCTCTGTACAGCCTTCATTAATCTTTGGGGGAGAGCTGGGGGGAAAGGAGAAGGGGGGGGGAACGGAGGTAGTGTGATGTACAGAAAAATCCTTTCCAATATTTGACTGTTCAACAGGTCCTTAACAGGGATCGAGCCACCGGCAGCAGCAGGGGCCTGCTGACTCCCGACGCCCAATCCGGGCCCAGCAAGGGGTTTAAAAAAACACGCGCCTTCAGGCGCCGACATCCGGCAGCCCCCACCACCACCCGCAGCAATCCCCTTCCCGGGGGATCGAGCCACCGGCAGCAGCAGGTTCCTGCTGACTCCCGACGCCCAATCCGGGCCCAGCAAGGTGTTTAAAAAACCACGCGCCTTCAGGCGCCGACATCCGGCAGCCCCCACCACCACCAGCAGCTCTCCCCTTCCCGGGGATCGAGCCACCGGGCAGCAGCAGGGGCCTGCTGACTCCGACGCCCAATTCCGGGCCCAGCAAGGGGTTTTAAAAACCACGCGCCTTCAGGCGCCGACATCCGGCAGCCCCCACCCCACCAGCAGCTCTCCCCTTCCCGGGGATCGAGCCACCGGCAGCAGCAGGGGCTGCTGACTCCCGAAGCCCAATCCGGGCCAGCAAGGGGTTTAAAAAAACACGCGCCTTCAGGCGCGCGCCCGGACTGGCGGCCTCGCCAGAGGGCCCTTTGGCGTGGCCCTTAGGCGGAGCACGAGAGGCGGCACTTCAGATGCCTTACCAGCGACCTAACTGCCGGACACCTGACCAAGATTCCAGCATTCTACCAACATCTGAACTGTGAGAATGTGTGTTTGTTAAATATCTCTAGCTATTGTAAGCCACATTAACTTTCAAAGTAACCTGATAGCATCATAACGTATTAGATACTATCTTAGCAATACTATTGCCAGTTGAAAGTCAATTTAAACTGCCAGCTTTGCACTTCTTACAGTGTTCACATTACTGCAATACTGCATTCTCTCTGTAAAGTTAGTCACTATCTTGCATGTAACTGTACCTGCTCTATTGTGCGCTCTCATATAATCACTCCTCTACAGTGTCTCACACACAATCCAAACCCTCAGAATGGCCCTCCAGGTCGCTGTCATTCTTAGCCTCTACCTCCTCACCCACTGGCTTGGAACCTCCCCAATCTCTCTACACACCACATGGCAGGATTCCATCCTGAATAGCCATGGCAAAAGAGGAATAGTCCCCTTACTTCACAGGAAGTAACACCTACCCCGCCACTCCCACCTGATACATGTAGCATTCCAGCTATCCAATACAACCCAACCAGGAAACCGTGTAGATGCCGACCCCTAAAATGTGCATCATTAACGCACGTCCATCCGCAAAAAATGGCCTGTTGTCCTTGACACAATCTCCTTCTATGACCTTGAGATCCTCATGATCACAGAAACATGGCTATCACCAGAAGACAACGTCCTCCTCAATCAACTACTTCCCCCCAATTTTTCCATACACACGAAACATAGGAAAACAAAAAAGGAGGAGGGGTGCTCATAATCTCCAAATCAGACCTCAACTTCCAGACTGTGGACTCTTCTAGCACAACAGCCTGGACACTCTCTCTGTTGCTAACCACAATTCTCCCTCACCCTCTTATATAGAACACCATCTACTTCTCCAATTGACCTCCCAACCCTCATTGACCTTGCAGCTAACACCCGCACTCCCAACAAACCAAATTGGATAATGGGTGATTCAATCTCCCATCGCTACACCAAAACCACGCAAATGCGTTCCTTGATGCAATGGAAGACCTGGGTCTCAACAAATCATAAATGAACCACACATACAAAAGGGAACATTTTGGACTTGGTTTTTGTGCCACATCCAGTCAAAGACAAAGCACAATCTGCCAACATCAGTCGTGGATGTACCCTGGTCCGACCACAAATTGATCATTATCCAGATTCCCAGCAACAATGACAGCTGAACAGAAGCCAACCCACGAACATCACCTCTCGAACTTCCACTAGATGCTTCCGCCCCTTCGATAGGGAACTATCCTTCGGAAACCCCATCACTCATCAACAAAACAACACCTGACCTTGATGAACTAATCTCTCACTGGAAATTCCAGCCTGCTTGCCATCTCACAACACCAAATCCTAAAATACAGCAAGAGCGGAAAAAGAAAATCCGCCCCATGGTTCTCTCCTGATCTACACGCTTCCCTCATGCAATTACGTAGACTCGAACGCCGATGGCGCCGATCACGCTCACCGGATGATCAGACCGCATACCTAACCCACCTTGCAATACATCGAGGAACAATCTCTATCAGAATGAGACAATATCACACTGACACCCTAAAGAGGTCATTGAATAAACCTCGTGACCTCTTCAATTTGGTCAAATCCCTCTCAAAGGAACCATCACCCGAGCAACACATCAACATACATCCAAGAATTCGCTGATTATCTGCAATCCAAGATTGTACAAACTAACAAGGTCAACAGCATTCCAATAACAATAACCGGCTGACCTCTATCCACTTAACTTTTTTTCCACACCATCAAATAAATGTTTTGAGAACAACATAGCATCACTCAACACCTCCAATGCACAGACAGACCCATTTCCAGCTTTTTGGATCAATGATCTACGTTATGTGCTCAGTCCTGTCATCGCTAATATAATGAAACTCTCCTTTACATCTGGATATTTTCCCAATTCACTCTATCAGACTTCCATTAGGCCTTTAATGAAAAACCCCAACCTGGACCCCCTTAGGGTTGACTCCTATCGACCAATAGCTAGCATCCCCATCTTAGCCAAAATAATCGAGAAGGAAGCACAACGGCAAATTCAAGATCACATAGACTCTGTTGCTCCCTTAGATAACTGCCAACATGGGTTCAGAGAACATCACAGGGTTGAGACACTACTCACTGGTCAATCAACAAGATCATCACAGGAATCGACAACATCCATCAAGGTTTTGTCCTCATTTTCCTAGACATCGCCGCGGCTTTTGACTCCGTGAGTCACGAAATCCTCCTGGGAAGACTAAAAGAAAAGGGTGTCTGCAACAAGGCACTAAAATGGTGCAAGTCTTATCTGGACGATAGATGGCAATATGTGAAGTCTGGATCAGAAGAGTCTAGCCACTTCCATCACAATATCATAACTGCATGATATATGCAGATGACATTCTTTATACATACCTTTCTCCACAACCCACATGGACCTGACCCCACTCACAGATTGTTTCAATGCAGTTTCAACATGGCTCCAGACACAGAACCTACGTATCCAGCATAAAAAAACAGAGGTCTTTTCATCTCCAGAGACTCCAACTTTACGCCCCCATCCCACGTCAGTGTCAAGGAAGCTGATTTGCAAACTAAAGATGCAATAAATATTGGGAGTTACCCTGGACCAACTCTAACATGAGACGCCACATAAGCAGCGTAGTCAAAGCCATCTACTTCAAAATCCGTTCCCTCACAACACCTACGCTCCCTGCTGGACCCAGACGATTTCCGTACCATATATCAAGCGCTGATCCTGCCGCATTTGACTTTGCAAATGCCATCCTACAAGGTCTCCCCCAATCCACACTAACCCCCTTACAGTTGGCCATGAATGCCGCAGCTAGGGTCCTCTACGGTGCATCCAGAACCACGTGACTTCTCAACAGCTGCACTGGCTACCAATTCACGGGAGAATCACCTTCAATCCCTTGTATTAGCGGCAATCAAAGGCACCTCATCCCTCTCACTCACGAATCTAATCCACATGGTCCCCCCAATAGAGCAAGAGAACACAGCTGTAAACTTGCTAGCAATACCAAAGGCTTCAAAAAGGCCAACACGAACACCACAAACAGGGCATTCAGTTTTATGTACCAAAATGCTGGAACACCCTACCCCCCGACATTAGAGCCATTCCCATCTATATCAGTTCAGAAAGGCTCTCAAAACATACCTTTTCCGCCAATATTTTCCCAGACAGCACTAAACCAGATATCCCCTCCAAGAAATAACCCAATCTAGAAATGCCCGCACACTGCAGTGTAGATAGATTATGTATATAGTTAACCCAGTTATCCAAGTTTGTACTCCTGTTCAATGTAAAACCTGACAGTTTGTCGTAATGGTCGTTTTGTTATGATGTAAACCGCGCTGATTCTAAATAGCGCGGTATATAAGAAACTGTAATAAATAAATAAATAAAAGGACGTGGAGCTAAACCAATTCCGCTCTCCCCTATGGCTTCCAAAACGACCATGGTCTAGTGGAGCCTCCCATGTCATGGTCTAGTGGAGCCTCCCATGTCCGCACTCTGTGAGAGTCACCCATAACTGATCGTTCACAAGTGAAAGTAATCTTTCCTCCTCCAGTTCTCAAAAACTTTCTTTGCTTCTTCAGATTTTCACCAGAGCTAAAAAACATACATTCAAAATCAACTGGCAACAGAGAAATACTGACTTTGCTCCTAGTGGCTGAGGCTGAATGGCACATTGATGTCATAAGAAGCCTCTGAAAGTTTTGCTCTCTGTCTCCACATCTGCTGGTAGGAGGACACAACCCACTTGTCTGGACTGGTCTAGCAGGACAATATTTATTTATTTTTATTTATTTACATTCTCTTATATACCGCGCTATTCTGCATCAGTGCGGTTTACATTGAACAAACTGAAATTACATTGAACAGGGCATTATAACTTGGAGATAACTATTTTACAGGGAACATGGGCTATGGAGGGTTAAGTGGCTTGCCCAAGACCACAAGGAGCACCTGTGGGACTAGAAACCCCAGTCCTTCCGGCCCAAGGTTGCTGTCCTCTAGTGGGATTTGAACCCCCGACCTTCCGGCCTGTGGCCCAGTGGTTGGGGCAAGGTACTCCAATATGGAGTATTACAGCTAAAAATTTCCCATCCATTCTAGAAGTTCCAATTTGCACTGCTGAATCATACCAGCGCTATGAATGTGTAAACATACACTGCTAGGCTGCCAAGTCATTTTTATGCCCTCTCCCCTTTTAGAAATTAAGATCCTCTTATCCTATGCCTTCTTAAGCACATTATTTATAAGCCACCGCCACACATTCCAAGAGGGCATTGCATACTTCCACCATTCCACCTCTTCCAGGAACACCTTAACAGTGAAAATTAAAGCACATTGCCCCACCTAACATACATATCACTCCTAGCAGATAGTTCAACAAGCAGTAACACTCACCCAGCAAAATGCACCTAATACAAATTATTTATTACCCTATGCCACAGCAGTTATTCTATATCTTCTATGTAATATTGTTCTCATTATTTTTATTGAAATTATACAACCTTGAGGTTATCAGTTTTATACGTTCTATGTAATATTATTTATTTTATTTTGTATTTATATCCCGCTTTAACCTTGAATCAAAGCGGATTTCACTGCAAACCAATCAAGTAGAGTAGTGCGGAGGTGTCGGCATGCAGTGGCTGTAAGTTTAGTGTTCATGATTGTATGGATAGGCAGGTTTTGATTTGGGATACAATATATACAGTTTGAGCTATCTACATTGGGCTATATACAGTTTTCTTAGACTGGTTGGGTGTTTTGAATCTGTGGAGGTCATTTCTTGTGTAACTCGTTTTGTAGTGTGGTTAGGGTGGATTGGTGGTCTTTATTAAATTGTTCAATGAATAGGGTGGTTTTTAGTAGTTTCCGGAAATCCTTTATATCAGCTGTTGCTTTTAGGTTATCTGGGAGGACATTCCAGATGGCAGGGGCTGCCAGAGAAAAGGCTTGCATGGATGTGGATTTGTTTGTTCTTATGAATAGATTAGGTGTTGGTATATTGTTTTTGGTGCTGTTTCTGTCTTGTCTTTTGCTTGTTTTGGTTTCAATGAGTTCCTGAAGTATTCCTGCTGAGATGTTTTTAATTTTGAAGATGGTGAGCGCTGGTTTATATTTTGCTCATGCGGAGATTGGTAGCCAGTATAGATCTTGTAGTATTGGAGTTATGTGATCTTGTATTGAAGCGTTACTGATAATGCGGGCAGCAGTGTTCTGGACTATTTGTAGGGAGAGGGTGGTTTGTTTAGGTAGACCTTGGAATAGTATATTACAGTAGTCCAGAAGCAGTGTAACGATGGCTTGGCATACTGTACGGAAATGTTCTTGATTGAGGAGGGGTTTTAGTCTCCTGAGTGTTGTGAGTTTGAAGAAAGCTGTTCAGGATATCTTGTTGATATGTGGTTGGAGGGTGAGTTGTTTGTCTAGGATCACGAGGTATCCAACTTCGTCCTTTATTGTAATTGATGTATCGGATATGTTGACAGTAGTAGGAGGAATGAAAGCGTAGTTACTCACCTGTAACAGGTGTTCTCCAGGGATAGCAAGAATCAGTCTTCAAATATGGGTGACGTCGGCGCCGACAGAGCCCTCGTGCGGAGCAATTCCCCAGCTTTCAAAGAAAGCCTTTGGGATTGCATCGTGCATGTGCGGTCCCCTTCCCGCCCAAGGGTGCCATCTTGCTCAGTCTAATGACATAGCTAAAAGGCGGCAAAATGAATAAAAATCAATAATAGGACTGCAACGCCAGGGGAGGAGGGAGGTCAAGCATTGATATCCTGGGTCCCTTCTTAATAATGGTTTATGGACCTTTCCTCTAGGAACTTGTCCAAACCTTTTTTAAACCCAGCTACACTAACAGCCTTTACTACATCCTCCGGTAACAAATTCCAGAGTTTGATTACACGTTGAATGAAAAAATATTTACTTTTATTAGTCTTAAATAGTTTACCCTGTAGCTTCATTGCATGTCCCCTAGCCTTTCTATATTCTGATAACGTAAACAAATCGATCTACGTTTACCCGTTCCACTCCGTTCATTAATTTATAGACTTCTAACATATCTCCCCTTAGCCATCTCTTTTCCAGGTTAAAGAGCCCTAACCTTTTTAGCCTTAGTATCCTTCCATCCCCTTTATCATTTTGGTGGCTCTTCTCTGAACCTTTTCTAACAACGCTATGTCCTTTTGAAAATACGGCGACCAGAATTGCACACAATATTCAAGGTGCGGTCTCACCATGGAACGATATAGAGGCATTATAATATCTTTTGTTTTATTTTCCATTCCTTTCCTTATGATACCTAGCATTCTATTTGCTCTCTTGGCCGCCACTGCACACTGGGCCAAAGGTTTTAACATGGTATCCACAATGACGCCTAAATCTTTTTCCTGGGTGGTGGTTCCTAATGTGGAACATTGCATCGTGTAACCATAGTTTGGGTTGTTCTTCCCTAGGTGCATAACTTTGCACTTGTCCACATGAAATTTCATCTGCCATTTTAATGCCCAGTCTTCCAATTTATCAAGATCCTCTTGCAATTTTCTACAATCCTCTTGGGTTTTAACAACTTTAAATAGTTTTGTGGCATCTGCAAATTTGATAACCTCACTCGTTATTCCCTTTTCCAGGTCATTTATGAATATGTCAAAAAGCAGCAGACCCAGCACAGATCCCTGGGGTACACCACTATTCACCTTTCTCCATTGGGAAAATTGGCCATTTAGCCCTACCCTCTGCTTTCTATCTTTTAACCAGTTTCTGATCCACAATAGTACACTGCCTCCTATCCCATGACTCTTTAGTTTTGTCAAAAGTCTCTGATGAGGGACCTTGTCAAAGGCTTTCTGAAAGTACAGATACACTATATCAACCGACTCACCTTTGTCCACCTCTTTATTCACACCTTCAAAAAAACATAACAGATTAGTAAGACAAGATCTTCCTTGTCTAAAGCCATGTTGGCTGTCTCCCATTAGGCCATGACTATCTACATGCTGAGTAATTTTGTTCTTTATGATCGTTTCTACCATTTTTCCCGGTACTGACGTCAGGCTCACCGGTCTGTAGTTTCCCGGATCACCCCTGGAACCCGTTTTAAAAATTGGCGTTACATTGGCGATCCTCCTATCTTCAGGTATTACAGTTGATTTTAATGAAAGTTCACAGATTACTAATAGCAGGTCTGCAATCTCATATTTCAGTTCTTTCAACACCCTTGAATGTATACCATCCGGCCCAGGTGATTTGCTACTTTTCAGTTTATCTAATAGTTGTAATACATCTTCCCGATGTATCAATATTTCCTTCAATTCTTCCGCACCTTTAAATACCACTTCAGTCATGGGTAACATCCCTACATCTTCCTCAGTAAAGACCGAAGCAAAGAATTCATTCAGTCTCTCCGCTATCGCCTTGTCGCCTCTTAGTGCCCCTTTAACCCCTCTATCATCTAATGGACTCTCACAGGTTTGTTGCTATGAATTGTGGCCGCGCCCCGTCCGCCTAGGCGGTTGCCTAGTGGGGAGCGCTGGACATCACTCTTCTTTTGTGTAGTTGTGGGTTTGCTTTGTCAGCAATTCGAGTGGAAGAGGATCACAGGACAATTTGTTAACTTAAATTGCTTTTTATTTATTTCTTTCTGGAACCAATTTTGGCAAATGACCTTGCTGAGGCAAATGACCTTGATAAGGCAAACAATATTGCAAACTGAAAATACAGGATATTTTCTCCCTTAAACTTCTCAGCAATATTTCTTCAAGTAGTTACTTCACTCTTGATACTCTTTTTAGCTTCTTTCATTTACAAAACAGTGTAACACTTTTTAAATGCACCGTTTCACAAAAACTTCAGTAAGACAGTTTTTGACTTACACTCTCAGCTGCTGCAGATTAGGACATATCTCCTGTGCTGCCTCTTGGTTTAAAACCGCTAGCCTTGTTAACCTGGCTTCTTCAGAGATACAACTGGCTGCTTTTAAACACTGAGGTTTTTGTGACTTCTTGTCTGCTTTTCACCTTGGCACACAATAACACCAGCACAGATTATCTTCTTAACCTGTTACCCACAGCTTCTTATAAAAGCATTAAACACGGCTTATACAAATCCCACACTCCATGGATTCTGCAGAGGATATTGGAGAGTCTGAGTACAGCTCTATTTCCATTTCTTCTGGGGTGCTATAACACTCAGGGCTTGGGGCACGTTCTGGAACGCTATGCTTTACTTCTTTTAAAAGCTTAAGAAGTTTCCCCCATTTTAACTTCCGGTTTCCCCTTTTTACCGGGTCAAAAGCTCTTGCCCTTCTTTCACTTAGCCACTCCTGTTCAGGGCACACACAAGTTGCTTTACTGGCAGAAACCCTCTTTTCAACTGGTTTTCTGTACTGCCTAATCACAGACTCAGGACTTGAGCTGTTACTTTCAGAATCAGTCATATACTCCTGACGTTTTCCCCAGCTCCACTCATGCCCACAATCTTTGCACTTGCCTTGGGAGTTATGGCTGGTCCCCTTTGAACCTCCAGGCCCTACAGCCTTATACTGCTGTTTCTTCCCTTGGTTCCTCTGGACTCTTGGCCTCTCCTCCTGGCTTTTAGCATGCAGTTTTCCTTGAGCACGTCCTCTCTCTGCTTTTGCTTCAGCTGCTGTATCTGTATCCTCTCCCTCTGTGTCCTCTTTCCTTGTTGCCTCTCTCCTTGTTGCCTGCCCACTTCCTGAGTGACGCAGCTTAAATATCCTGCAGCTTGCTTCCTTCTCTGGCCCCACCCCCTCTCTGCCTGCACGAGCTCTAGAGGCTGGGTGTGGCTTCAAGCTATCCCTATTAGTGTGTGTTCTAGCTTCTTTCTCTGCCTGGGAGCTATGCTGTAGTGAGCCCTTCCCCCGCTCATGAGAAAAAAACTCTTTTTTTTCAGTTTTAAAAGGCTCAGCTACCTGCGCATCACCACAGAATGTACTTGAAAAAGTCTTTATTTCGCATTTTTGCTTCGGCAGCAAGCTTCTTCTCAAATTCTCCCTTCGCCTGCTTTATCAATGCCTTGCATTTGACTTGCCAGTGCTAGTGCTGTTTCCAGGTTTCGTCGTTTGGCTCTTTTTTCCATTTTCTGAAAGATGCTTTTTTGGCAACAGCCTCTCTGACCTCACCTTTAAACCACGCTGGCAGTTTTTTGAACTTCCTTCCACTTTTTCTTAAAGCGTGGAATACAGCTGGTCTGGGCTTCCAAGATAGTATTTTTCAACACCACCCAAGCTTAATGTAAGTCTTTAACCTTTGCAACTGCTCCTTTTAGTTTTTTCTTAACTATTTTCCTCATTTTATCATAGTCTCCCTTTCGAAATTAACTACGCTTTCTCCAGGAACAAGCAGGAAGTCAGTCTTCACATATGGGACTCCCTAGCTATAGGCTACCGAGAACCCATAGCTGAAAAATGGCTCCCTATAGAAGAGCCGCAGCAGCTGTGATAGGAATCCAGCGGAGACAACACCCCCGGTAGCCTGAGACCAGAGGGCCGGAGGGTAGGAGTTGCCTAAACCTCAAGTAAGTTATGGAGTATCGCCTGGCCAAAAGCACTGTCTCGTCGGGACTCCCCATCCAAGCAGTAATGGGCTGCAAAAGTATGGTTTGAAGACTAGGTGGTGGCCCGGCAGATGTCGGCCAGCAGAAGTGAGCCACTGATGCGGCCTCAGCCCTGACACGGTGGGCTGTGACTCGACCCTGCAACAGGAGGTCGGCCGCCCTGTACGCCCAGGCAATGCAGTCTGCCACCCAGGTGGACAACGTGCGCTTGGAGACAGGTAGCCCCTGCTTACTGGGGTCAAAAGAGACAAAGAGCTGAGGAGCCCTTTGATGTCCCCGTGTACGCTCCAAGTAGAAGGCTAATGCCCTTTTACAATCAAGGGTATGCAGAACCGCCTCTGCCCGGCTAGCATGAGGTCTGGGAAAGAATGTCGGAAGAACCACCTCTTGGTTGAAGTGGAACGGAGAGACCACCTTTGGAAGGAACTTGGGGTGCGTGCGTAGGACCACCCTGTTCCTATAAAACCGTGTGTACAGTCTTTCTGAAACCAGAGCTTGTAGCTCGCTCACTCGCCTGGCAGATGTGAGTGCCACCAGGAAGAGCACCTTCCAGGAGAGGAAGCGCAGATGGCAAGCAGACATCGGTTCAAAAGGTGAGCGAGTAAGCTGTTGCAAGACCACATTCAGATCCCACTCGGTCGCCGGAGGACGAACCAGGGGTTTCAGTAGAAGTAGACCTCTGAGGAATCTGGACACCAAGGGGTGAACCGAAATAGGTTGTCCTTCCACTGGTGAGTGGTGTGCCGACAGAGCACTCAGGTGGACCCTGACAGAGTTAGACTTTAGGCCTAAGTCAGAGAGGTGAAGCAGGTACAGCAACACCACTGGTACAAGGCAAGAGAAAGGGTTTTCATTGTGCTGGTTATACCACACCTCAAACCTACGCCACTTGAAGGCATAGGTTTTCCTAATGGACTGCATCCTTGAGGCCAGTAACACTTCTTCTACGTTCTTAGGTAGGAGGAGTGGAGCCAGCACTACCCTTTCAGTAGCCATGACATCAGGTTGAGAGCCCTGAGGTTGGGATGTAAGATAGAGCCCTGTTCCTGGGACAGGAGGTCGGGCCTCATCCCCAGAGGGAGTGGGGTTTCCACTGCCAACTGAAGAAGCGGGAACCAAGGTTGTCTTGGCCATCTGGGGGCTACCAGGATGACCGAGGCCTTTTCCCTAAGGATTTTGAACAGAGTTCGGGCCACCAGAGGCATGGGAGGAAACGCATACAGAACGCATACAGGAGGCCCACAGACCAGGAGATCAGAAAAGCATCTGCAGCCATCCTTTGGGGATGTGGCTGTCTGGAGCAAAAGTTGGGCAACTGATGATTCTGCGGGCTGGCGAAGAAATCTATGGACAGATGTCCCCAGCAGTGGAAGATCTGCTGGGCCACTTCCGGATTCAGTTCCCATTCGTGAGGTTGAAGAATTCTGCTTAGTTTGTCTGCTAGGCAGTTCTCTTGACCTGGCAGGCAAACCGCCTTGAGAGACATACCCTGTCTGATGGCAGAGGTCCAGTGTCTCCTAACACAGGATATGGGACCCTGTCCCTCCCTGCTTGTTCATGTAGAACATAGCCACCTGATTATCTGTCTGCACCAAGACAGAATGATGTGAGAAAATATGGCAGAAGGCTCGAAGAGTTAGGCGTATTGCTCGGAGCTCTAAGAAGTTGATTTGTTGTGTCCTCTTGACGAGACCACAACCCCTGAGTACATGAGTCCTGGCAATGGGCTCCCCAGCCCAGCAGGGATGCATCTGTTGTCAGGACTCTTCAGTACAATGGAAGCTGGAAAGGCACTCCTCCAAGCAGGTTGGGTGGCTGAAGTCACCAGGCCAACAACTTCAGCAGTTGTTTGGAAACCCTTATCCTGTCTCGGAGTCGCCCTGTGGCTTGCGTCCACTGATCCCGGAGGCACCATTGAGCTGTTCTCATGTTGAGACGGGCGTTTGGGGTCACATGAACCGTGGAGGCCATGTGTCCTAGAAGGCGCAGAAAATGCCTTGCAGATATCTGAGACTTGTGGCTGATCTAGCGTACTAGTTCCAGAAGCCTCTGTGCCCTGTCCTCTGGCAGGTAAGCCCTTGCTTGAAGGGTGTCCAGTCTCGCCCCTTTGAACTCTGTGTGGGGAGCAAGGTGGACTTTGCCTGATTTATGACAAAGCCAAGATGCTGCAGTATATTGATAGTGCGAGTTGTGGCCTGTTGGGCCTCTTGAGGCGACGGGGCCCTGATGAGCCAGTCGTCCAGGTACGGGAAGACGAAGATTCCCTGGTTCCTGAGAAAGGCCGCCACCACCGCCAGGCACTTGGTGAACAATCTTGGGGCGGAGGCTAGGCCAAATGGAAGTACTCTGTACTGAAAATGGTTTCCTCCCACTACAAATCAGATATTGACTGTGGTATAGATGTATATGGATGTGAGTGTAGGCATCCTTCAGGTCTAAGGAGCATAGCCAATCTCCCTGGTGGAGGTAAGGAAGCAATATTCCAAGAGAAAGCATCATGAACTTTTCCCTCACCAGAAACTTGTTCAAGTTTTGCAGGTCGAGGATGGGCCTAAGGCCTCCTGTTCTCTTTGGTATCAGAAAATACCTGGAGTAAAGCCTTTCCCTTGTAGGCTGTGGGGCCCCGGCTCCACTGCCTGATCCTCTAGAAGACCGGCCAACTCTTGTAAGAGGAGGTTCCTGTGTAGAGGGGGTCTGAGAGGTTCTCCCGGAAAGTAAGAGGGAGGTACCTGGTTGAAGTGGAGCAAATAGCCCTTCTGGGCTATTTGTAGGACTCAGGTATCTATAGTGATTGCTGGCCACCTGTGGGCGTACAGGGCCAGCCTTCCTCCTGTGCCAAGTCTCACCCCTGGTTGGAGAGAGACTATGCTGTGGCTGTCAAAAACCCTCTTCTGGCTGGGAAGGAGCTGGTGCCTGGGGCTTGGGGGTCTTCTGCTTATGCACGCCATGCCCCTGTCCCTTGGCCTGCTGCCCCTGGTGGGGAGCCGGGGAGGCCTGGTGAGTGGGGTAGTTGCGGTAAACAGCACCCTTCCTCAGGAAAAAGGACTTTGTACCCGAGCCCTTCTTTTTAGAAGTCTTTTTGGAGAGTCTTGTCTGGGTCAAATACTCGGACTCTATTTCAGCAGCCTTTTCAGTCACGGGCTTGCCAAAAAGGTTGTCACCTCGGCATGGGATATCGAACAACTTGTCCTGAACCCATGGCTCTAGGTCCGACGACATTAGCCATGTCTGGCGTCGGGCACCAATGCCGGCTGCGGCTACTTGGGCCGAAGCCTCGAAGCCGTCATAGGCTGCTCGAGATAAACTTCGAGCATTCTCGAATCCTCGTGGACAAGGCCTTGAATCGCTGCAAGCCCTCAAGGACTCCCCTTCACTGGGATCTACTACTACAGGAACTCGCAGGTCTCCGAGGACAGAGCAGTGAAGCCAGTGCCTCAGCACCTCTGGGGCAAAGGGTTCTACTCCATGTACTTCCTCATGCCCTGTAAAATAGTTATCTCCAAGTTATAATGCCCTGTTCAATGTAATTTCAGTTTGTTCGATGTAAACCGCACTGATGCAGAATAGCGCGGTATATAAGAGAATATAAATAAATAAATAAATAAACAGGGGGCCTAAGGCCAATCCTAGACTTGCGGGACCTAAAGAGGTTCCTGGTGAGGGAGAGGTTTAAGATGCTCTCCTTTGAAACACTGCTGCCTTACCTCCAGCAGGGAAACTGGCTATGCTCCTTGGATCTGAAGGATGCCTATACCCACATCCTCATTCATCCCAGCCACAGGCAGTATCTTAGATTCATGGTGGGGGGGGGGGGGCGGCCTCTTTCAGTACAGAGCTCCTCAGCTCTGAGCTCCTCAGCTCTGGGCTCCTCAGCTCTGGGCTCCTCCTCTGTGTTCACCGGGAATGCCAAAGCCTTGGCCATGTCCCTAACTAACTCCAAGAACCGGGTATCCTCCGGGGGGGGGGGGGCCTTCTCCGAGGCTCGGACCTGGCGAGTCTGATGGGACACACCGGATCGGGTGGGTGTCCAGGGACTCTTCATCCTCCATTTCCCATGCCGAGTCCTCCGAGGAGGAATTGATGGGCTCCGGCTGTGAGGGCTTCGGTCTCGACCGCCCCGACGCCAATGGCACCGGCGTCGACAAACTCGGTCCCGAACGGGAGGTCGAGGGAGACTTCGGCCAAGGATCAACTCAAGCTCGAAGAGTCGCGAGGATCGACTCAGCCTACGGGGTCGAGTTGAATGTCAACGTCCTGGTGGCTGGGACGGATGGACCGGTGCAACCAGCCATCAGCGCCCGCTGCTGCTCCATGAAGGCAGACATGCTGCGCTCCAAGGCCGCCATTCTGAGGCTGAGCTCAGAAGGCTCTGCAGCCTCCTGCTCGGGAGCCGGTTCTCCCGGAGGAGTCTCAACGAGGACAACAGCAGTTACCTTCCTCAGTGTCTCTGGCTCCGTGCGAGGTACCTTTGCAGGCCGCTCCGACTCAGAGGACCCGGGGTGGCGGTCAGGACTCCACGACCTGACACGCGAGGACCCATGCCTATCAGAGGCATCCAACGACGACACCCTCGCGAGTTTCTTCTTCCTCCGGTGCTCCCTCAAGGAAGACCCCCGACGATGCTCAGAGTCAGACAGCTCCCGAGATGTCAAGGCTTCTGACGAGGTCTGTACCCGGATGGATGCGGACCTGGAGAAAATCCTGTCATGCTGCGGCTGCCTACTTCTCAGTACCTTGGTAGACATCTTGTCGCACAGGCCACAGGCCATCGGGTCATGGTCAGCCCCGAGGCACCGGAGACAGCAGTCATGTGTGTCGGTGAGGAACATTAACTTTTTATACCAATCACACTTCTTAAACCTGCTGGCAGCCATCGGGGGAAAAAGGGCCCCTGTGAGGTCAAAAGACCGGGCTGCCAGTGAAAAAGAAAAAAAGGCGCGAACACTAGTCACTAAGGACAAAAAACAAAAAATACTGACCGGACTCGATACCGGTTTACCGAACCGAGCGGGGAGGGGAACCGGCGCCGAACCGGGCCGAAGAAAAGAATCTTCAGGAGATTTGACGCACTTTTTCCACGAGGGAATTTGGACCATGTCCGTTGGGCTGCGTGGAAAAAGGAAGACTGAGCAAGATGGCATCCTTGGGCGGGAAGGGGACCACGCATGCGCGATGCAATCCCAAAGGCTTTCTTTGAAAGCTGGAGAATTACTCCGCACGAGGGCTCTGTCGGCGCCGATGTCACCCATATGTGAGGACTGACTTCCTGCTTGTTCCTGGAGAATGAAGATTCCCTGGTGACGATAACTGCTTCAGGCTTTTTTTTATGTTGATTTTTAGGTTGTTAGTTAACCAGGTTGTTATTTCTTGAATGCATGTTGATATTTTGGTATAGTCTGGCGAGTCCAGCTGAATAAGGATATATGCCATGATGTCGTCAGCATATATGGCATATTGTATCCGTGTTTGTTAAATATTTTGCATATAGGTTGAATATAGATGTGGAAGAGGAGAGCTGATAATGCTGAGCCTTGGGGAACTCCTTGTCTTTATCTTTATTTGTGAGATTTGATATATCGCCCTTGCCGGAGCGTCAGGGCGGTGTACAATAAAACAATATATTGGTTACAAGAAAAATTGAAGGAAGAAAAGAACACCATCGGTAGACAGGAAAGGAAAGAGAAAGAAAAAAGCGTAGCAGAAAAAGGTGGGAGGGAGGGTTTGACATGGGTATAAGGCAGGGAGGGAGTAGTCGCTAATTGAATAGATGAGGGTATTCCTAGGTTACTGGTGTCTGAGGGCTTGGTGGGGGACGGTCAGACGGGGGACGGTCAGACGAGGGAGGGCCAGAGCCATCAGCCAGTGGAGGAAGATCATAAGCCTGACAGAATAGGTGCGTTTTAAGGAGCGCTTTGAAACGTGGAAAGGACAGTTCAATGCAAAGGGAGTGCGAGAGCGAATTCCACAAAGCGGGACTGAGAAAGAAGAAGGCAGAGTGACGGGTGAGCTCGAGGTGGGCCTTGGAGGGAGAAGGGAGGAAGAGACGGTTGCCATGTGCAGAGCGGAGGAGACGAGGGACTGGTTGGAGGTGAATGATATCAGCCAGATATTGTGGAGTGCTGGTGTGTAGGACTTTATGGGTGATAGTAAGGAGTTTGTAGACGAATCTGACTTTAATTGGGAGCCAATGGAGGGAAAAAAAGAGAGAGGGAGTGATATGGGTAGTAACAGGGGAATAGGTGATTAAGCGGGCGGCGGTATTTTGGACTAACTGGAGGCGACGTAATTGGTAGCGGGGAAGACCAGCGAAGACAGAATTACAGTAATCTAAACGGGTGATCACAAGGGACAAGACAGAAGTAGTGATAGCAGTAGGAGAAAGGAATGGCCGAATAGATCTGATTCTACGGAGATGGAAAAAGGAGGTGCGCACCACAGAGGAAATGTGCTAGTGAAAAGAAAGAGAGAAGTCCAAAGTAACGCCCAAGTACCAAAGGGTGGAAACAAGGGGAATAGGATGGGCAGACATAATAGGGGATAAATTGGGAGGGTTCTGAGGTGAGGTTTCCAGATTTTACTCTCTGGTGTCTATCTTCAAGGTATGATGTGAACCATTTTATTGTGTTATCTTGTAGTCCGATCTTCGTTAGTCGCTTCAGTAGGATGTAATGGGAAAGTGTGTCGAATGCCGCTGATATATCGATAAATATTAGTAGGACGTCCTGCTTCATCTTGTCTATTCCTTTGATTATGTTATCGAATAGATGTATGAGTAGTGTCTCAACTCCATGTTGTGGACGAAATCCGTGCTGGTGGGGATCTAGTGGGGCGAACTCGTCAATGTGATCTTGGAGCTGTCTCTGTTCAATTTTTTTGGTTACTTTTGCCAGGAATGGGAGGCTGGATATTGGGCAGTAGGTTGATGGGTCGGTAATGTTGGATGAAGTAGATTTAGGGATGGGGCAGATAGCTGATTCTTTGAGGGCCTTTGGCTTGTAGCCCTGTGTAAGAGAGGTGTTTACTATCTTTTGTATGAATGTGCCAAGTTCTTCTTTAGTGGATTTAATCCAAGTTACCAGGCAGGGGTCCGATGGAGAGGTGGTGGTGTTTAGTGCAGTGATGGTTTGTTCTATTTGTTTTTTTGATGGAATGCTGAATTTTTTCCATTGATTGGTCGTTACGGAGTCATCTGTTGATGTTATAAGGGGGATGTTCTTCTGGTGTGCGTTGGTGCTGTTCTTGGCTGTTAGGTAGTCAGCAAAGGTTTGTGGGTGTATTTTACTTTCATCTTTCATTGCTGGGTCATTTGTTAGGTTTCGAATGATGTTGAAGAGTTCTTTAGGATAATTATTACAGGCCTTTAGTACAAAGTTTGTGTGGTATTGTTGTTTATGCTTGTTTATTAGGTTGTTGTAATCTTTTTGCATCTCCTGGTATTGTTTCAGTGTAGTTTCTGATTTGTTGCGTCTCCAGCGACGTTCCAGTTGCCTTAGTTTTCTTTTGGATTGTCTTATCGTGTTAGAGTACCATGGTGCAGATCTGGATCTGTTTTTGTTGTGGTGTGAGTTCATACAAGGTGTTAGTTGAGATGCAGCAGATATGTTGGTATTCCATGAATTGATGGCTTCATCCAGGTCGGTAAAATCTTGGGGTAGGGACTGCATGGTATCTTTGATTTGCTCTTTTTTAAAAGGCTTTGTAGTGTCTTGTTGGTTGTTCCTTTTTCTTGGCTGCCTGATTGGTGTTGTGGAGTTCAAATGATATGGCATGGTGATCTGACCATGGTATTGGCATAGTTTTAGGTGGTGTTATGAGATCTTTATCTAGGGTGTTGGCTGGAACGAATATGCAGTCTGGTGTGGAGCCAGAGCGATGTGATGGACCCTCTAAGATTTGCTTGAGTTGAATGGCCATTGCTTTGTGAAATGCAAGTTCAGTTGTTGAGGCAGATGTGAGGTTTAGGTCTCCTAGTACAATAAGAGTCTTCTGTTAGTGAGTTGGCTGCATATATCATGTCCAGGATGTTGGATGTGCCCTCTGATGGTGCATTGGGGGGGGGGGGGGTCAGTATATTAGGCAGATTGATAGGTGTTTGTTTCCTGTGTTGATGAATTCCAAGTATTTGGAACTTTTGGTAGATGTCTTGAGCCTTAATTCTGTTCGGGCAAGGATTAATACTCCGCCTCCTCGTTTGTTGGTTCTGGGGCAGTTGTAGGCTGTGAATGCTGGTGGTGTTATTTGATTCAGTATGACCTGGTCTGTATTCTTGAGCCATGATTCAGTAAAGCACAGTTACTTACCTGTCACAGGTGATCTCTGGGAACAGCAGGAATAAGTGTTCACATATGGGTACGTCGGTACCGACGGAGTCTGCACAGGAACGCTTCCCAGCGTCCAATCAAAGAGCTTTTGGAAGCATCCCACCACGCCTGCGTGCTGCCTTCCCGCCTTTCCCAACTGCCTCTCCTCAGTTAAGTTTTAAAGCTGAGACAAAGAAAGAGAGAAAGGAAAGGAAAGGAAAGATAGATAGAGCTACAACTCCTGGGGAGGTGGGTGGGTTGTGAAGACTTATTCCTGCTGTTCCCAGAGATCACCTGTTACAGGTAAGTAACTGTGCTATCTCCAGGAACAAGCAGGAATGAGTTTTCACATATGGGGACTCCCAAGCTAAGATGCCTGGAGTCCCAGCATGTCATAGGTTGGAACATGCTATCCCCCACAACACCAGGCATCCTGAGGATGGAGGGTAGGAGTTGAAGAAAGAAAGGTGCTGTGGAACAGCTAACCTAACATAGGACTGCAGACAAGGAGTCCATGTGTGGATGATAATTATCATCAATGATATTGAAAGAAATATTGGAATATGGACCTCCCCTAACAGGATTACACAGCAGTAAGGAGGTTCATGGGATCTACTGGGGAACCCAGTAGAGGAACTTCAAGGAGGACCTCACTGTGAAGTGGAGGTAATAAACCTGTAGGAAAAAACAGTGGAGGTCAGATTCCTGAAAGGTAAGAGGGGACCCCGGTAATAACTGGGGTAGTACCAAAAACGGTGGGCCTTCAGCGGAAGACTTTATGATAAAAGCCGAACTCTTTTGGGGACAGAGTGGCTCACCTTTGGGAGCAAAAAGAGAAGGCCGACCGAATTGGACAAACAGGCACAGTCCTTGTGGGAGGAAAAGGTATGGAAACCCCTTGTATCCCAAAAGAAAGGACAAATGCCTGAGGCGTTAGAGCCTGTGATTAGCTGAAGATCCGCAATGTCTCTCCTAACTGGAGTCAGCTAGGAGAGATAGTGGAACATGGAGAGCTTCAGAGGTACCTAAACCTTAAGGTTATGGTGGAAGTTGTTAACTACCACAGAAGTGGTTGTGAGTGTAGAACCCCAAACATGCTGGATAGCATAGGTATGGGTAAAGCCCATCTGTCAGAATCATATAGCTATATGAGCCTCGACAGTCAGGTAGATAAATGCAGAATACATGTTGTTGTTGTTGTTGTTGTTGTTAAGTGCCGTCGAGTCGGAGTCGACTCATGGCGACCCTCTGGATAGCTATACTAAATTGTGTTCGGTCTTCAGTCAGGCGGCTCATTGTTGACAGACTGGTACCCGTAGCTGCTGTTATTGTATCGATCCATCTCATTGCTGGCCTTCCTCTTTTGCGTTGACCTTCTATCTTGCCAAGCATGATGTCTTTCTCTAATGATCTCTCTCTCTGCATGATGTGTCCAAAGTATGAAAGTCAAAGTCTTGTCATCTGAGCTTCTAAAGAAAGCTCAGGTTTGATCTCCTCTAGTACAGACTGGTTTGTTCTTCGGGCAGTCCATGGTATACACAGTATTCGCCACCAGCACCATAATTCAAAGGCACCAATTTTCTTCCTGTCTTATCTTTTTCACTGTCCAGCTTTCACATCCATATGATGTTATTGAAAATACCATGGCTTGAACAAGTCGAATCTTTGTATGGAGAGAGAAATCTCTGCTCTTGAGAATCTTATCTAGGTCTTTCATAGCCATTCTGCCAAGAGCAATGTGTAGTCTGATTTCTTGACTGCTTGTTGCTTCTTTATTGATAGTTGATCCAAGTAGGTTAAAGCTATTCACGATTTCAATTTCTTCTTCTTCGACGATCAACCTGTTGATTATGCCAGTTGTCATGATCTTTGTCTTCTTTACATTAAGGTGCAGGCCCATTTTCAGACTATGTTCTTTGATTGTGAGAAGCAAATGTTTCAGATCATCTTCACTTTCCGCCAGTAATGTGGTATCATCAGCATAGCGAAGGTTGTTGATGAGTCTTCCACCAATCTTCACACCTCTGTTGTCTTCATACAATCCTGCTTCTCTGATGATTTGTTCTGCATATAAATTAAACAGGTAGGGGGAAAGTATGCAGCCTTGGTCTTACACCCTTGCTTATTTTAAACCATTCTGTTTCTCCTTGTTCCGTTCGAACTGTTGCTTCTTGATCAATGTACAGATTGTGCAAGAGAACGATCAGGTGTTCTGGTATACCCATGCTTCTTAATGTGGCCCAGAGTTTCTCATGGTTTACACAGTCAAAAGCCTTGCTGTAGTCCATAAAGCACAAATAGATATCCTTTTGGTATTCTTTAGTCTTTTCAAGGATCCATCTCACATTCGCAATGTTGTCTCTCGTTCCTCACCCTTTTCTGAACCCTGCTTGCACTTCAGGTAGTTCTTGTTCCAGGTATGATTGTAGTCTCTTTTGAATAATCTTCAGTAGAATCTTGCTAGCATGTGGGATCAGAGCGATTGTGCGATCATTTCCAGAGTCAGTTGGATCACCTTTCTTTAGTACTGGTATAAACACAGATCTTTTCCAGTCAGTTGGCCATGATGCTGTCTTCAATATTTCTTGGCAGAGCCTTGTAAGTACGGTAACAGCTGCATCAGATTGCTGTAATACTTCTATGGGAATGCAATCAATGCCTGGTGCTTTGTTCTTTGATAAGGCTTTCAGGGCTGCTTCAGCTTCTCCTTTCATCACCAATGGTTCCAGATCATAAGGTACAGGTTGAAACGGCTGTTGGTCCACTTGATCTTTATCATATAAAAACTCTGTATATTCCTTCCATCTTTTCTTGATCTTCTCAGCATCATTCAACATAGAACCTTGAGCATCTTGTAACATTCCAATTCGAGGCTGGAACTTTTTCCTTTAACTCTCATAGCTTTAGGAAAGCTGATCTTGTTCTTCCTCTAATAGTTTCTGCTTCTATTTCCTTGCATGCGTCATTGTAGTACTTTTCCTTGTCCTGTCTTGCTGCACGTTGGAAATCTCTGTTGAGTTCTGCGATTGTCTTTCTTTCTCCTCTGGCTTTAGCTTCTCTGCGTTTCTGGGCAATTTTCAGAGTTTCTTCCGTCATCCATTTTGGCCATTTTTTCTTTTTTACCTTTTGTAGAGACTTCTCGCTTCCTTCCAACACAACCTTCTTGATGTCATTCCATAACTCTTCTGGAACTCTATCATTTGTATCTAAAGCAGCAAATCGATTTTGCAGGCAGTCTTTAAATTCCAGTGGTATATTCTCAAGGTCATATTTTGCTGCATTCATGAGTGGTTTGCTCTTTTTCAGCTTTAGCTTGAGTTTGCATACTAGTAGTTGATGATCTGTACCACAGTCAGCTCCAGGTTTTGTCTTTGTTGATGTTATACAGCTTTTCCATCGTTGACTTCCACAGATGTAGTCAATTTGATTTTTATACAATCCATTGGGTGAAGTCCATGTGTACAGTCGCCGCTTGTGTTGCTGGAAGAAGGTGTTCGAGATGAATAGATCGTTGGTCTTGCAGAATTCTATCAGTCTTTCTCCAGCTTCATTTCTGTTGCCAAGTCCATATTTTCCAACTACTTTGTCTTCTTGTTGCCAACATTTGCGTTCCAATCACCCATGACTATCAGGATATCCTGTTTGCATGTTCTGTCAATTTCAGCTTGTACTTGTTCATAGAACTCTTCAATTTCATTCTCTTCTGCAGCTGTTGTTGGGGCATATACTTGAATTATAGTTGTGTTGATAGGCATTCCTCGTAGACGAATAAAGATTAAGCGTTCGCTGACTGCATTGTATTTCATTACAGTTCTTGCAAGTTTCTTCTTTATTATAAATGCAACACCATTTCTTCTTTGTCTTTCATTTCCAGCATAGTAGACCATGTGATCATCTGATGCAAAGTGCCCCATGCCAGTCCATTTCAGTTCGCTGACACCCAACAGATCAAGTTGTACACGTTCCATTTCATTCTTGACCACCTCCAACTTCCCTTGGTTCATGCTTCGTACGTTCCATGTTCCAATGTGTAAGACATCTTTACAGCTTCTGATTCTCATTTCATGCGCAGCTCCATCAACAGTCAGACGTCCCGAGGGCTTTGATCCAACCACATCATAAATGCTGGCTTTACTCTGAAAAGTCTTCAGCTCTTCCCCAGTAGCTAGTTGAGTGCCTTCCAACCTGGGGGTCTCATCTTCCAGCACTACAGCACAATTTGTTTTGTTGTAACTATCCATTGGGTTTCATGGCAAGATACAGAAGTAGATTGCCGGGCCTTTCTTCCGCGCAGTTTAAGTTTGGTGTTGTTGCCGTTGTCACAGAAATGTGATCCTCCGCCGTCAACACTATCCCATTCTGCTGCTGCCCAGATGGGTGGTTTGTCTTGGTCTGGCATCTCAGCTGAGACCTGTCCATCTTGGGAGACCCTGCCAGTAGTTAAACTACCGATAGTTTAGCTCTCAGTATCACTGATGCACACAAGCCCTCACAGCACGACAAGCTGCAAACCAAGTATAAGTATATATATATATATATATGTAACATATAGATAGATAGATAGATATATTCTTATCTATCTATAGTGAGATATGAAGGGCATAAAATACACACAAATGATAGACAGCCATCTGTAAGATGTATGCTATAGATATGAATATATAGGCCTCTATATGGGTGTCTGCAATGAAGCAGACAGATATGCCTACAGAACGGTATTCACATAGGAAATGTGGAGAGGAAAGATTAATCTAACAACAAGAAGGTGGAACCTACTTGAGAAGATATATAGAGAATCTATTCCCACTGGTTATGAGCTACAGGGATGCTAGCTAGTGAAATAACCAGGACGGTTACGTGAAAAGCAGAGGATGATATCAGTCTGCAGCCAGCAAGTCCCAAGTATTCTAGAACTCTAGCATGGTAAGTGACCAGAAGACGCATAAAAATGAGATACCATGCTGACCTGCTTAAGGGCAAAAAAGGTATCATGCGTTCTTACCACGAGGATGAGCTGCAAGGAGAAAAGCATATTCCCGATTGGAAATACTATGGACCAAAGCAGGGAATTGGCAACTCCTTAAGCTTTCACGTAAGAGAAGGCCTATGTCCTTTATATTAAAAAGGAGATAGTGAACAAAGGGAGAACCTTTCTAGTCATGGGAGACATGACTGAAAAAGCCTTTTCCAACCATCTAGGATAGCTGTTGGAGAAAAAAACCCATGCTCTCTAGCAAGGGCCCATAGTGGAGAGCTTCTCTGTAGAATTGCAGAGAGCATGATGCAGGAGAATGAGGAGATAGAACTGGCTGCTGGAGAGCCAGTACCTATGTCAACTATGCTGCCAAACCCAGGGGAATGGAGATGGCAGAAAGAGAAGACAATCCAACAAGCCTGTAGTGAAATAATTTCCAAGACAGATAACAGCACTGACTTGGAATCACTACTAAAACTAGACAGAAAGTTAGTGGAGGACAAATCTGGTTGCTGGTGGACAAGAACCAGTGGTCCAAACATTAAGGCTCCTGCATAGGCAGCTGCTTGCTAGACAGCAGAAAGAATCTTACTGTTTAAAAACAGAAAGGACAGAACAGGAGTAGAAAACTCTGGACATGTCTGATGAACTGCCGCAAAGCAAGATTGAAAAAGAGGAGGCAACTCAGAGAGGAAAACTCCGCACTGGAAAAGTAACAAAATTAGAGAGGCTGAAGAAAAAGCCCTCCAGTGAAGCAATACCGCTCTTACAGAGGAAAAGCTTGGTAAGAAGGTAAAGAGAATGGAGCTGAAGAAGACTTACAAAGTAGTGAGTCTATAGAAAGGAAAAAAGACATGCTGGCACAGGAAACTATCGTTTGATAGTGGTTAGACCTCTTTCCCTAGCAGGAAGAAGAGGAGAACCCTGTGCCCTATAGGCATGAACATCCTGACAGCTCATAGAACATAGAAAAAAAATGGATGTCTTTTGGGAAGAGATCCATGTCTAGGGTTTAGAATGAAAGCAGTGGATTGCCTCTATTGAGAAGAAGCAACTGTAGATTCTAACCCACAGAGTCACAAGCATCTGATTAAGATTGATCAGAAACCCTGCAGTTGCTGGGTTTGCTGAGCCTGGTGAGAGGTTGAATTCTGCAGACCAGGACGATGCTTCCCTTGTTTGGGAACATCTGCATGATGGGCAGATGATGTATAAAACCTTCTTCTCCTATGGGAAGAAGGTTTGGCAGGACATTTCCCACCTACTGGGACAGAAGAAGGTGCAGAACAACCCCTAGGAACAGGTAAGTCAGTGGACAACTAAGTAACCTGACGTAAAGACTCCTTGTTGAAAAGATTGTCTCCAGTACAAGGAGTATGTCCCAGTCTTTGCTGTGCCCATTTGTCTAAGTCTGAAGCTTGGAGCCAGGCTCTACGTCGTGCCCCTATAGATATAGCAGACGTCCTGCTAGCAGACTCAAAAGAGTCTAGGGAAGCACGAGTAAGAAAGCAAGAGATACTCTGAAGATGCTTAAGCAGTGAAGAATAGCCTGCACTCCTGGACTCTGGAAGAGAAGGAGTCAAAAGATGTAATTGCTTTGTGACCTCCTCAAGAGATAGACTCATATAAAAAATATATGAGAGAATTCTTGCAGAAAGCATAGATGTCTGGAAGGTTTGACATCCAAAGGCATCTAGTGTCTTAGACTCACGACCTGGCCGATAAGAAGAGTGCTTTTTCTTACTCTGTACCCCTCTCATTGCTGATTCCACTACTATGGAATGATGAGGAAGTTGAGTCTTTTGAAACCCTGGAGAGGGGGGCACCTGATATAGAAGATCAGTTGCTCTGGAAGGTGGGGGTACCTTTAAAGGTGCTTCCCACATTCCTAGAAGGAGATCCTGCAAGGAATGATGCAAAGGAAGCATTATGTTCTCCTTTGCTTTGGTAGAAACAGAGCCTTGTGCAGGATCATGTCCAGGGATAGGAATGGCAAGGGATCTTGCTATATCCAGGAGGAAACTCTGAAAAGAGGGATCCCCAACAGGAATCTCCTTTGGACAGGTTAGATCTGAAGAACTAGCCTGAGCACCGAAAGAGCTATCCAAATATATAGGAATAGAAGATCCTGCACGGTGCAGTGTGGAATGCTTAAGGGATGGTCGCTGGTACTGGCTGTCAGGAGCAGCGACCGTCATTACCACATTGTCCATGCCAGGTATAGACTCCAAGCTTGGTATAGAAGGGAGCGATCCTGTTGGAAGAAGCATGGCAGGAGTTGGCCACGATGCTACTGTGGATACCGGTACCGATGTCGGAGCCGAGCCCGACACAGACATCGGAGCAGCCATTGGCAGTTCAATCGGTACCGAGGTAACCGAAAGCCTCCGGTCGCTATCCTCAGTACCGAGTCTCCGGTATCGATCGGTGTCGGTACCAACGCGTGTTGGTACCCAGTCCTCCAGACTAGAGATCGATGCCAGACTCGGCATCGAGGGCAAAGAGTCTGATGAGCGAAGCATGGAAGGCACCGACCGCAAGGGTAATGTGGACATCGGTACCGACTTCGGTACCGTGTCTGATACCGGTGGATGAAGGCCAACCGGTAGCAACTCAAACGGCCTCGGGGGAACCGAGAGTTGCGGATCCGAATTATCGGAACCGAGCCTTGGGTACCGCCCAGAGCCGGTACCAAGGCAAGTCGGTACCCAGTCCTCCAGACTGGAGATGGATTCGAGACTCGGCATTGAGGGAAGCGAGGCTATCGATGCACGTCTGGAGGGTACCGACGTCGGTGGTAGAATTGGTACTGGAACCGATAATGGAAAGTCAGTCTGGAGGGTATCCACCGGTCCCGAAGGTACCGAGGACGCCAGATGATTATCCCTGGTGAGGAGTGTATCATCCAACACCAGTGCCGATGCTGGGGTATCGGTACCGCTCGAAGCGGATGCCACCACCAGACACGGCTCAGGTATGTTCTGTGAGGGGTGAACCCCAGGAACAACCTGAAACCCTTCAAAGGCTTTGGAGACCAAAGACTCCCACCGGGGTTATGAAGCCAGTGGGCCCTCGAGGGCAAGGCCGGAGCCGTCTACATGCTGTGCATGAGACCTATCACTCGAGGGCTGGCTAGTCTTAACAGACTGTTTGTGGGTTACCTGATCCTGTGTAGAAGAAGAAAGGGACGGTGCCCTGACAGAGGGAAACCGTGTAGCGAGGGAACCTCGATGTTGAAAACCTCTTCTCACCAAACTGTTGTCTAACGGCTCCGGAGGAAAAAGGTCAGGACCCAAGCAGGTTAGACACTGATATTGAGGGTCTAAAAATAAAGTTGTACCGCCACAGTCTGAACATTTCTTGGAGAAAGTGGCTGGCGGTTCCATGAAGGAAAAGAAGGAAGCCTGAAAGGCCTGAGAAACCGTGAGACACTATGAAGAAAAACTATCCCTTGAAAAAGGAGATTTCACAGGAAAAGAAAAGAAAACACCGGCGGTACCGGTGACGTCGGGGAGACAGCCGCGACCACAAGAAAACTAAAGAAATAAAACAAGAATTTTCTGCGGTGACAGGACGACGTCCTGCTGGCTCCGCGGAAAACGAGAACTAACTGAGGAGAGGCAGTTGGGAAAGGCGGGAAGGCAGCATGCAGGCGTGGTGGGATGCTTCCAAAAGCTCTTTGATTTGACGCTGGGAAGCGTTCCCGCGCAGACTCCGTCGGTACCGACATACCCATATGTGAAGACTCATTCCTGCTTGTTCCTGGAGATTGCATAGGATGTCAATGTTGTTTTCGTGAATGTAGTCGGTAATTGTGTTTGTTTTGTTGCATATTGATCTTGCATTTATCAGGCCCATGTTTAAGAGGGTAGCATGTGTAACATGCGATTGGGGTATGTATGCTTGTGACGATGGTTCTCTGAGTATATTTTTTAAGTCTCTTGCTGTGCGGTCTGTAGTGTGCAGATGTGTATAGAGGTCGGTATATGGTAGGGATGTATTATATATATGTAGGGGGAGCTTGTAAGGTTGTAAATTAGTAGTTGTAGTATAATGCATCTGTTTGATAAGAGCATAGGGTGAGAATTAGTATACAAGCATACATTTGTAGGATAAGTGTTCTTTTGTGTTTTTGCTGTCCGTATAGGAGTGTGCAGCTTTTGTGTGTAGGACTAGCGTGCTAGGATTGATGTTCCATGCTATTGTCCTCTATGTGGGGTGAGCTTTTCATTGTAGCATTGTGTTTTTAGTTGTTAATCTGAAGGGTATCTGTTCTGAGCAAAAATCTATCAAGATATATATACTTGTATCATTATATAGACATGTAGCAAATATATAGCAACATATAGACATGTGGCAATTATATAGCAATATCTAGACATGTAGCAAGTTTGTACAGACATGTAGCAATATATAGACATGTAGCAATTATAGCAATTATAGCAATTATAGCAATTATAGCAATATATAGACATGTAGCAGGGTTGTGCTGGTGGACTTCTAACTCAGTGTAGTATACAAATGTAGTATTATAGAAACTGATAGACAGTGCAATGTGTTCATAAGTTACTAGTTACTCTGTAAACCACTGACTCTAAGATAAACAGTCTATAAAAAACAGCAAAATAAATATTTTCTTTCCACTAGAGGAAACGTGCTGGTATCAATGCTTTATTAATGGGAGTAGCAACCAAAAATAGTTACCAATACCAATTCCTGAATTTTTCCACTGATGAGAGACAGGGCGGGACATGGTAGTACTACTACTCTATAACTGTTTATCTTTATGTAAACACTACAAGACCAGTTGGCTTCAAAATTTACTGACCAGATAGGCAGGCTTTTTCAGCTCAATGGACAAAAATGTTCCTCTTTCACCATGACAACTATTTTGTACTAGCATTGAAAACAGTATCCAAACACAGTGACATTGTGCAAGATGTACTGTACCTTGCTGTCAACTATCCGGTCCAGCCACTTGAACTGGTTAACGATGAGTTTTGGTAAGTTGATTCCATCGCTGCCAATGCTATTTAAATAAAAACACAAATCAGTGGCTCGCTGCGACAATAAATCTCAACTACTTTTCTTTTTTTTTCCATTTCTATTTCATTTTGCATATAATAGGGATAATTTTAAAAGGCATTTATATGCATAGAACTGAGGTTTCTGTGCAGAAAAGCATAGTTACTCACCTGTAACAGGTGTATCCAGGGACAGCAGGAATCGGTCCTCATATATGGGTGATGTCGGGGCCGACTGAGTCCTTGCAGAAGCATCTCCCCAGCTTTCAAAGAAATCCTTTGGGAAATGTCACTATGCATGAGTGGTCCCCTTCCCGCCCAAGGGTGCCATCTTGCCTTTGTCAGATGACATAGCTAAAGACAGCAAAAATGATAGGAAAGCAACTCCATGGGGAGGAGGGAGGATTGTGAGGACCGATTCCTGCTGTCCTCGGAGAACACCTTTTACAGGTGAGTAACTATGCTTTATCCGAGAACAAGCAGGAAGTCAGTCCTCTACAGGCTCCAAAAGCCCATAGAAAAAGAAGGATACCCCACGGGGAGCCGTGAGAAGCAATTGAGTCCAAGGATAGAGACGCCAGAAGAACCCGTGTGTCCAGAGAGGAACCAACACTTCAGAAGCCTGAACATAGAAGGGTCGGAGGGTAGGAGTTGCCTAAACCCTGAACAGATTACAGAGCATCGACTGGCCAAAGGCACTGTCCCATTGGGACTCCCTCGCCAAGCAGTAATGAGCTGCGAAGGTATGGACTGAAGACCAGGTGGTGACCCTGCAGATGTCAGTCATCGGGACGGAATGCAAACTTGCCACAGAGGCCGTCATGGCCCTGACATTGTTTGCTGTGACCTGGCATCCAGCGAGAGTCCAGTCTGTTCATAGGCGAGGGCAATGCAGTCTGCCATCCACGTGGACAGGGTCCGCTTGGCCACCGCCTCCCCCAGCTGACTGGGATCATAGGAAACGAAAAGCTGTGACGCTTTGCAGTGGTCCTGGGTACGTTGAAGGTAGAAAGATAGTGCCCTCTTACAATCCAGAGTATGGAGGACAGTCTCCGCCCTGCTGGCGTGAGGCTGTGCAAAGAAGATGGGGAGCACCACCTCCTGGTTGAGGTGGAATGGAGACACCACCTTTGGGAGGAATTTGGGGTGAATGCGGAACATGACCTTTTTTTTTGTAGAACCTGCTATAGGGCAGCTCTGCCACCAAGGCTTGGAACTCGCCTGGCCTGGCATTGGGGGTCACATGTACTGTCGAAGCCATGTGGCCAAGAAGCCTCAGGCAGAGTCTGGCGGAGACCAGTGACCTGCTGAGAAACTGGTTTGCTAAGTTTATCAGTCTTTGGGCCCTGTCTTCTGGCAAGAATGCCTTTGCCAGCAGAGAGTCCAACCTTGCCCCTATGAACTCCAAGTTCTGGGAGGGG
The DNA here is from genome assembly GCA_033557465.1 of Ichthyophis bannanicus. Classification (NCBI taxonomy): domain Eukaryota; kingdom Metazoa; phylum Chordata; class Amphibia; order Gymnophiona; family Ichthyophiidae; genus Ichthyophis; species Ichthyophis bannanicus. Next base: position 24,479,867 of record CM066046.1, on the reverse strand, counting down.
AGCAAAGTGGACTCTGCGAAGTTTATTACAAACCCCAGGCTTTGAAGAAGAGCAATAGTTCTGAGGGTGGCTTGTCTGGCCTCCTGGCACGTCTATCTTTAATTTATTGACACATTTCATATACCGCACTTTACCAGTGGCACTAGAGCGGTGTACAATAACAAAATAGATAGGCTGCTGAAAAAGAAAAGGAACGCCAAAATAATGAAGAAACAGGAAAGAGGAGAGAGAGTAAAGTGACAGGTAAACAATGAGGGCGACAAAGTAAAATGTTATAGACATACAGGATCAGTGGGATGGGGGGGAGAGGGGAGCAGGAGAGGGGGAAAGGTTAAAGGCGGTGCAAAAAAGGTGAGTCTTCAGCATAACCTTAGACGTTTTGTAGGAGGGTTCTAGGCGTAGGGTAGTGGGGAGCGAGTTCCAGAGGCGCGGGCCCAGAAAGAAAAATGCTGAGGAGCGGGTGGACTCAAGGTGGGCCTGTGATGGGGAGGGGAGGGACATGCGATTCAAGTGGACCTATCTAAGGGAGCGGTGAGACGAGTGGAGATGTATTAGATTGGCGAGGTAGAGGGGAATGCCGGTGTGGATGGTTTTGTGCACATATATAAGATTTATGAACTGTATACGGTAAGCCATAGGGAGCCAGTGGAGGTGAATCAAGATAGGGGTGATGTGATCAAAACGGGAAGCATGAGTGAGAATACGTGCAGCTGTGTAGTGGACTAATTGTAGTCTTTGCAATTGGGTTTGGGGGAGGCCGGCCAGGACCATATAACAGTAGTCCAGGCGGGATACCACCAGGGACAATAGTAGTATAGTCAGAGAAGAAACAAATAAGAAAGGACTAATGGCACGGAGTTGACGTAAAGTGTGAAAAGACCGCTGTACAACAGAGGAAACGTGTTCTTTAAAAGATAAGGCAGAGTCCAGGGTGACTCCTGGGTAACGTAGGGAGGAGACTACTGGCAGAGGAGAACCGGACAAGACAGGGGCGAGAGGGGGAATTGGGGCACCAGAAGTGAACCAGATGGCAAATGATTTTGAGAGGCTCACATGCAATAAGTTGGTGGAGAACCAGGAGGACACTGAAGCCAGGCAGGAGTTGAGAGGGGCAAGATCTGGGGCAAAAGGGTCTGTGTGGTGAAGAAGGATGATGTCGTCTGCGTAATAGTGGGCTGAAATGATGAGCCAGTCGTCCAGATAGGGGAAGACAGATTCCCTGATTCCTCAGGTAGGCCGCCACCACTGCCAGGCATTTGGTAAAGACCCTGGGAGCGGAGGTGAGGCCAAAAGGCAGTACTCTGTACTGATAATGGTTTCCTCCCACAATGAACCTCGGGTACTTTCTGTGGTCTGGATGAATGAGGATTTGAGTGTACGCATCCTTTAAATCTAAGGAGCATAGCCAATCTCCCTGCTGGAGGTAGGGCAGAAGTGTTCTAAGAGTAAGCATCTTGAACTTTTCCTTCTCTAGGAATTTGTTGAGATTTCTGAGGTCTAGAATAGGCCGAAGGTCACCGGTTCTTTTGGGTACAAGGAAATACCTGGAGTAGAACCCTTGACCTTGTAGGTGGGGAGGCACAGGCTCCACTGCCCTGTCCACCAACAGACCTTGGAGCTCCTGAAGAAGAAGATCTGTGTGCAGGGGAGGCCTTGGAGGCTCCCCTGGAAAGTATGGAGGAGACAGCTGTTGGAAGTGTAGTGCATAGCCCCTGTGGACTATGCTTAACACCCAACTGTCTCCAGTGATGAGCGGCCACTGGTGGGCAAACAGAGCGAGGCGACCTCCTGTGCAGGGCTGGGAGAGCAGGGACGGAGAGGCTATGCCTAAGGAGTCAAAAAAACCCACCCTGCTGAGGGGGAGCAGGGGCCGGAGGCTTGGGGGTCCTCTGCCTACGGTGCCCATTACCCTGCCCCTTGACTTGCTGACCCTGAGGGGCAGCTTGGACAGCCTGATATTGTGGGTACTGTTTGTAGGCAGTGCCCTTCCTCGGGTAAAAGGGCTTTTTACCCGAGCCCTTCTTCTTGTGAGAAGGGGCAGAAGTCTTTCCAGACAGCCTGGTCCTCGTGAGGTGCTCGGTTTCGAGCTGTACGGCGTTCTCGGTCATGGGCTTGCCAAAAAGGTTCTCAACTCAGCAAGGGACATCGACCAACTTGTCCTGAACCCAATGGCTTCGAGTTCCGAAGCCTCGAAGCCATTGTAGGCAGCGCGGGACATAAACCTGGAGCATTCCCGGACCCCCGAGGACAAGGACTTGAACCTCTGCAAGGGTTCCCCGGAGAGACCAGCAGAGAACCCGGCCAGCTCCTTGGCCAGGTCCCGCAAGTACATGCCCATCTACAGCTGGTAAGACTGGACACGGCAAGGAAGCATCGAGCCCTGGAAGCACTTTCTACCAAAACCATCCAGGTTCCGGGCCTCCCTGCCAGGGAGCACCGCGGAGTGCATCTTCTGACTTTTCAGGCGATGCATGGTCGATTCCACCACCATGGAATGGTGTGGCAGCTGCGCCTTCTGAAAGCCAGGGCTCTTCTGGAGTCGATAGATAGAATCGACCCGCTTGCTAAGAACCGGCGCCGAGGCCGGTGCCTCCCACATCCGGAAGAGGAGCCGTTCCAGCATCGGAGGAACCGGAACAGTAAAGGCCTCCTTCGGAGGAGAGTCATACTGTAGGGCCTCGAGCTCTTCGGCTCGAGGCGCCTCCTCGGGGTCCGCAGGGATAGCCAACGCAGTGGCCATATCCTGGACGAACTCCGAGAACCGGGTATCCTCCGGGGGGGGGGGGGGATCTACTCCGGGGCTCAGACTGGGGTGAGTCCGACGGGACGCACCGAGTCCTGAAAATGTCGGGGGACTCCTCATCATCCGTCTCCCAGGTGGACTCGTCCGATGAGGAATCAGGGTCCGACCGTGCGGGGCCTGTGGGCACCCGCCCCAACGCCGAAGGCACCAGCATCAACGCCCTCGGTCCCGAACGGGAGGTCGAGGGAGACCGCGACCGAGGTCTACCTCGAACCTTCATGGTCTCGAGTATCGGCTCGGTCTCCGGGGTCGACTTCGATGTCGAAGTCCCGGTGGTCGGGGCAGATGTGCCAGACAGGCTGGCCATCAGTGCCCGTTGCTGTTCCATGAAGGCAGACAATCTGCACTCCAAAGCAGTCAGCCTGAGACCCAGCTCAGGAGACTCAGCAGCTCCTGACTCGGGCCATGGCGGCGCCAGCAGACTCCGGCTCCACACGAGGTACTTTTGGCGGCTTCTCCTGTTCCACGGGCCCGGGGCGACGGTCGGGGGTCTGAGACCTAGCTCTCGAGGAGCCAGGGACCTCTTCTGACGACGCCCTCGCAAGCCGCTTCTTCCTCTTTCGTTCCCGGTTGGGGGACCCCCTGTCCGAGGAGCTCCGACGGTGCTCGGGATCCGATTCCCGAGATGTCGAGGCCTCAGACGAGGTCCGGGCCCGGCCAGAGGCCGAGTCGTAGAAAAGCCTTTCCTTTTGGTGCTGACGACTTCGAAGCGCCTTGGAAGACATCTTTCCACATAGTCCACAGATCTTAGGATCGTGATCAGGACCCAGGCACCGAAGGCAGCAGTCGTGTGTGTCAGTGAGAGACATTAGTTTCTTACACCGATTACACTTTTTGAAACCACTGGAAGCCATCGGGGAAAAAAAAGAGTCCCCGCGAGGTCAAAGGACTGGCATTCCAGGGAAAAAGAAAAAAGGGCGCGAACGCCAGCCACGAAGAGCAAAAACCGAAAAAAGAAGATCGGGCTCGATACCGGCGTACCGAACCTGGCGGGAGGGGAACCAGCGTCGAACCAGAGAAAAAATAGCGAAGGAATCGCGAAAAAAATCCAACTATTTTCCGGGAAGACTAGGACACACGTCCGATGGGCTTCACGGAAAAAGAGAGACTAAGCAAGATGGCACCTTTGGGCGGGATGGGAACCATGCATGCGTGCCTGCATTCCCAAAGGCTTGCTTGGAAAGCTGGGGAAATGCTCCGCAAGGGCTCCATCGACGTCGATGTCACCCATATGTGAGGACCGACTTCCTGCTTGGTCCTGGAAAAATATCGATACATCAGGAAGATGTATTACAACTATTAGATAAACTGAAGAGTAGCAAATCACCTGGGCCGGATGGTATACATCCAAGGGTGTTGAAAGAACTGAAATATGAGATTGCAGACCTGCTATTAGTAATCTGTGAACTATCATTAAAATCATCTCTAATACCAGAAGATTGGAGGATCGCCAATGTAACACCAATTTTAAAAAAGGGTTCCAAGGGTGATCCGGGAAACTACAGACCGGTGAGCCTCACGTCAGTACCGGGAAAAATGGTAGAAACCATCATAAAGAATAAAATTACTCAGCATGTAGACAGTCATGGCCTAATGGGAGACAGCCAACATGGCTTTAGACAAGGAAGATCTTGTCTTACTAATCTGTTATGTTTTTTTGAAGGTGTGAATAAAGAGGTGGACAAAGGTGAGTCGGTTGATATAGTGTATCTGTACTTTCAGAAAGCCTTTGACAAGGTCCCTCATCAGAGACTTTTGGCAAAACTAAAAAGAGTCATGGTATAGGAGGCAGTGTACTACTGTGGATCAAGAACTGGCTAAAAGATAGAAAACAGAGGGTTGGGCTATAAGGCCAATTTTCCCAATGGAGAAAGGTGAACAGTGGTGTACCCCAGGGATCTGTGCTGGGTCCGCTGCTTTTTGACATATTCATAAATGACCTGCAATGTGGAATAACGAGTGAGGTTATCAAATTTGCAGATGACACAAAACTATTTAAAGTTGTTAAAACCCAAGAGGATTGTGGAAAATTGCAAGAGGATCTTGATAAATTGAAAGAGTGGGCATCAAAATGGCAGATGAAATTTAATGTGGACAAGTGCAAAGTTATGCACCTAGGGAAGAACAACCTAAACTATGGTTACACGATGCAAGGTTCCACATTAGGAACCAACACCCAGGAAAAAGATTAGGCGTCATTGTGGATACCATGTTAAAACCCTCCGTCCAGTGTGCAGCGGCAGCAAAGAGAGCAAATAAAATGCTAGGCATCATAAGGAAAGGAATGGAAAATAAAACAAAATATATTATAATGGCTCTATATCGTTCCATGGTGAGTCCGCACCTTGAATATTGTGTGCAATTCTGGTCACCGTATCTTAGAAAAGATATAGCGTTATTAGAAAAGGTTCAGAGAAGAGCCACCAAAATGGTAAAGGGGATGGAAGGATACTCCTATGAAGAAAGGCTAAAAAGGTTAGGGCTCTTTAACCAGGAAAAGAGACGGCTGAGGGGAGATATGATAGAAGTTTATAAATTAATGAACGGAGTGGAACGGGTAAACGTAGATCGATTGTTTACGTTATCAGAATATAGAAAGACTAGGGGACATGCAATGAAGCTACAGGGTAAACTATTTAAGACTAATAAAACAAAATATTTCTTCACTCAATGTGTAATCAAACTCTGGAATTTGTTACCGGAGGATGTAATAAAGGCTGTTAGTGTAGCTGGGTTTAAAAAAGGTTTGGACAAGTTCCTGGAGGAAAGGTCCATAAACCACTATTAAGAAGGGACCCAGGATATCAATGCTTGACCCAGTACAAGCATTGCGGAACTTGTGTCTTTTGGGGAAACTGCTAGGTATGTATGACCTAGATTGGCCACTGTTGGAAACAGGATACTGGGCTTGATGGACCTTCGTCTGACCCAGTATGGCATATCTTATGTTCTTATATTCTTATGTTCGTAGACAGCGTGGCTGTGGCAGGAAAGCCTTTGACTGCTGTGTGCCTAGACGATCCCCTATGAATTCGAGAGATTGAGAGGGGGTGAGATGAGATTTTGGGAGGTTTATAACCAGTTCCAAATATTGAAGACTTCTCATTGCTCAAAAAAGAGCGAAGCTGGCATATAGAGCTGTCGATGCTTGAATGAGCCAATCGTCTAAGTAAGGGAAAGAGTAGTTACTCATCTGTAACAGGTGTTCTCCAGGACCAAGCAGGAAGTCAGTCCTCACATATGGGTGACTCCCTAGCTCTGGGCTACCAAGTAACCCAGACTGAACAAGAGAACTCCCTCTAGTCTCAGCATCAAAGAAAGGCTTTTCACTGACAGAACCTCAACCGATAGACCAACAGAGGGCAGGAGTTGTCTAAACCTCAAAGAGATTCCAGAGTACTGCCTGGCCAAAAGCACTGTCCCTACAGGACTCCCTTTCCAGACAGTAATGGGCCGCAAAGGTCTGGCTTGAAGACCAAGTAGCAGCTCTGCAGATGTCTACCAACGGTACAGAGCGGAGATGAGCCACTGAGGCAGCCATTGCCCTGACACGATGGGCCGTTACCAGACCCTGAAAAGGAAGGTCAGCCTCCCTTTAAGCCCAGGTGAAACAGTCAGCCACCCAGATGGACAAGATACACTTGGATACAGCTAACCCCAAATTATTAGGGTCAAAAGATATGAAGAGTTGATTAGCCCTTCTGTGCCCCTGCGTACGGTCAAGGTAGAAGGATAAGGCCCTCCTACAGTCCAGGTTATACAGAACTGCTTCAGCCTGGCTTGCATGAGGCCTAGGGAAGAATGTTGGAAGAACCACTTCCTGGTTGAGGTGGAAAGAGGAGACAACCTTTGGGAGAAACTTTGGATGAGTCCTGAGGACTAACCTGTTCCTATAAAATCTGGTGTAAGGCCTGTCACAGACCAGGGCCTGAAGCTCACTCACTCGCCTAGCCAAGGTTAGGGCTACCAAGAAGAGTTTCTTCCAGGATAGGAAGCAGAGAGGACAAGTAGCCATCAGCTCAAAAAGTGGGCGAGTCAGTTGCTGCAAGACCACATTCAACTCCCACTCAGGAGCAGGACGATGGATTGGAGGCTTGAGCAATAGCAAGCCTCTGAGAAACCAGGACACCAAGGGGTGAACCGATAGAGAATGTCCTTCCACCAGTGAGTGGTGAGCTGCTAGAGCTGAGAGGTGGACCCGAACAGAATTGGACTTAAGTCCTTGATTTGATAAGTGCAGTAAGTACTGAAGCACTACTGGTACAGTACAGGAGAAGGGATCCTCTGTACGTAGGTGACACCACACGGAAAACCTTTTCCATTAAAGAGCATAGGTTTTCCAAGTGGACTGTTTCCTAGAGGCTAGGACAACCTCCTCAACTTCCTGAGGTAGGCCCCAGGGAGCCAAAACTACCCTTGCAGCCTCCAGGCCATCAAATTGAGAGCTTTGAGATTGGGGTGCAGAAGGGAACCCTGATCCTGAGAGAGAAGGTCGGGTTGCAACCCCAGAGGCAGTGGGGGATCCACTGCCAGCTGAAGCAGAAGTGGAAACCAAGGCTGTCTCAGCCACCTGGGAGCCACCAGCAGGACCGAGGCCTTGCCCTGAAGAATCTTGAAGAGAGTTCGGGCCACCAAGGGCGTGGGAGGAAACTCATACAGGAGGCCCTGAGACCAAGGAATCAGAAAAGCTACTGCTGTCCGCAGAGGATGCGGTTGCCTGGAGCAGAAGTTTGGCAGTTGTTTGTTCAGAGGACTGGCAAACAGATCTATGGATGGAAGTCCCCATTTCAGGAAAATCTTCTGAACCACCAAAGGATGGAGCTGCCACTCGTGGGGCTGTAGAATCCAGCTCAACCTGTCGGCCAGGTAGGGAGATACACAGCCTTGAGCAAACAAGCAAAGGTCCTGTGCCTCCTGACAAAGGAGCCTGGACCCAGTCCCGTCCTACTTGTTCACATAGAACATGGCTACCTGGTTGTCTGTTTGAACCAGGACAGACTGATGAGCCAGGATGGGAGACAAAGTTTTGAGGGCTAACAGAATAGCCCTGAGTTCCAATAGATTGATTTGCTGTGCAGCTTCCCAGGGAGACCACAGGCCCTGGGTGCACTTGCCCAGACAATGAGCTCCCCAGCCCTGCAGGGAGGCGTCCATGGTCAACACCACTGTGAACCCAGGAATCTGAAAAGGCACCCCTTGCAGTAGATTGGGTGGGTGCAGCCACCAGCTGAGGGAGTTCAGAAATTGTCTGGACACCCTTATCCTGTCTCTGAGGCTGCCTGTGGCCTGTGACCACCGAGTCCGAAGGCACCACTGTGCAGGCCTCATATGAAGCCTGGCATTGGGGGTCACATGTACTGTCGAAGCCATGTGGCCAAGAAGCCTCAGGCAGAGTCTGGCGGAGACCAGTGACCTGCTGAGAAACTGGCTTGCCAAATTTATCAGTCTTTGGGCTCTGTCCTCTGGCAAGAATGCCTTTGCCAGCAGAGAGTCCAACCTTGCCCCTATGAACTCCAAGTTCTGGGATGGGAGCAAAGTGGACTTTGCAAAATTTATGACAAACCCCAGGCTTTGAAGAAGAGCAATAGTTCGGAGGGTGGCTTGTCTGGCCTCCTGGCACGTCTGACCCCTGATGAGCCAGTCGTCCAGATAGGGGAAGACAAAGATTCCCTGATTTCTCAGGTAGGCCGCCACCACTGCCAGGCATTTGGTAAAGACCCTGGGAGCAGAGGTGAGGCCAAAAGGTAGTACTCTGTACTGATAATTGTTTCCTCCCACAATGAACCTGAGGTACTTTCTGTGGTCTGAATGAATGAGGATGTGAGTATACGCATCCTTTAGATCTAAGAAGCATAGTCAATCTCCCTGCTGAAGGTAGGGCAGAAGGGTTCCAAGAGTAAGCATCTTGAACTTTTCCTTCTCCAGGAACTTGTTGAGGTTTCGGAGATCTAGAATAGGTCGAAGGCCACCGGTTCTTTTGGGTACCAGGAAATACCTGGAGTAGAACCCTCGACCGTGCAAGTGGGGAGGCACAGGCTCCACTGCCCTGTCCACCAACAGACCTTGTAGCTCCTGAAGGAGAAGATCTGTGTGCAGGGGAGGCCTTAGAGGCTCCCCTGGAAAGTATGGAGGAGGCAGTTGTTGGAAGTGTAGTGCATAGCCCCTGTGGACTATGCTTAACACCCAACTGTCTCCAGTGATGAGCGGCCACTGGTGGGCAAACAGAGCGAGGCGACCTCCTGTGCAGGGCTGGGAGAGCAGGGACGGAGAGGCTATGCCTAAGGAGTCAAAAAAACCCACCCTGCTGAGGGGGAGCAGGGGCCGGAGGCTTGGGGGTCCTCTGCCTACGGTGCCCATTACCCTGCCCCTTGACTTGCTGACCCTGAGGGGCAGCTTGGACAGCCTGATATTGTGGGTACTGTTTGTAGGCAGTGCCCTTCCTCGGGTAAAAGGGCTTTTTACCCGAGCCCTTCTTCTTGTGAGAAGGGGCAGAAGTCTTTCTAGACAGCCTTGTCCTTGTGAGGTGCTCGGTCTCGAGCTGTGCGGCCTTCTCGGTCATTGGCTTGCCAAAAAGGTTCTCACCTCGGCAAGGGACATCGACCAACTTGTCCTGAACCCATGGCTCGAGGTCCGATGACTGCAGCCATGCCTGGCGTCGAGCCGCGATGCCGGCTGCCGCAACACGGGCCGAAGCCTCGAAGTCATCGTAGGCAGCGCGGGACATAAACCTGGAGCATTCCCGGATGCCTGAGGACAAGGACCTAAACCTCTGCAAGGGTTCCCCGGAGAAACCAGCAGAGAACCCAGCCAGCTCCTTGGCCAGGTCTCGCAAGTACATGCCCATGTACAGCTGGTAAGACTGGACACGGCAAGCAAGCATCGAGCCCTGGAAGCACTTTCTACCAAAAGCATCGATGTTTCGGGCCTCCCTCCAGGGGGCACCGGAGTGCATCTTCTGACTTTTCAGGCAATGCATGGCCAATTCCACCACCATGGAATGGTGTGGTACAATGTTCCCTCTAATTTTCTGTAGGCTGTGTGCGCATAAAATATCAGCTATGTGCAGCTTTTGAAGGAAGGTTAAATTTTTGTGCGCCACATAACGACACTCGGAGTTATATACTTTAAAATTTGATTACACGTCAGAATACAGTATGTACACCACATTGATTTTAATCAAATTAAATGAAAATAGACGATTACTAAATGAAGCGGGAAATTTCTAGTAATTTTAATCACAACTTTTAAATTTTAAGACGTCTGTGTTGTTTTCTATCAGAATCAGAGTTGTAATTTTTGTGCGCTCTTTTGTAAAGTATGTGCGCTCACTCAGCGAGGTGTGCGCGCGCGCACACGCGCACAGCTTAGAGGGAACAGTGGTGTGATAGCTGCGCCTTTTGAAAGCCAGGACTCTTCCGAAGTCGATAGGTTGAATCGACCCGCTTGCTTAAAACCGGCGCCGAGGCCAGTGCCTCCCACATCCGGAAGAGGAGCCGTTCCAGCATCGGAGGAACCGGGACAGTAAAGGTCTCCTTCAGAGGAGAGGCGTACTGCAGGGCCTCGAACTCCTCGGCTCGAGGCTTCTCCTCAGGGTCCGAAGGGATAGCCAACGCAGTGGCCATATCCCGGACGAACTCCGAGAACCGGGTATACTCCGGGGTTCAGACTGCGGTGAGTCCGATGGGACGCACCGAGTCTTGTAGGTGTCGGGGGACTCCTCGTCCTCCGTCTCCCATGCGGACTCGTCCGATGAGGAATCGGGGTCCGACCTCGCAGGGCCTGCGAGCACCCGCACCGACGCCGAAGGCACCGGCGTCAACGCCCTCGGTCCCGAACGGGAGATCGAGGGAGACCGCGACCGAGGACGACCTCGAGCCTTCATGGCCTCGATTATCGGCTCGGTCTCCGGGGTCGACTTCGATGTCGATGTCCCGGTGGTCAGGGCAGATGCGCCAGACAGGCTGGCCATCAGTGCCCGCTGCTGTTCCATGAAGGCAGACAGTCTGCTCTCCAAGGCTGTCAACCTGAGACCCAGCTCAGGAGACTCAGCAGCTCCCGACTCGGGCCCTGGCGGCGCCGGGCCCGACGTCGGCTCCCTGGGAGGAGAGTCCACGAGGACATAAGAACATAAGATATGCCATACTGGGTCAGACCAAGGTCCATCAAGCCCAGTATTCTGTTTCCAACAGTGGCCAATCTAGGTCATATGTACCTAGCAGTTTCCCCAAGAGACACAAGTTCCACAATGCTTGTACTGGGTCAAGCATTGATATCTTCGGTCACTTCTTAATAATGGTTTATGGACCTTTCCTCCAGGAACTTGTCCAAACCTTTTTGGACTACAGGGCTTACGTGTCCAGCAGACTCCGGCTCCAGTCGAGGGACTTTGGAAGGCTTCTCCTGTTCCACGGGCCCGGGGCGACGGTCGGGGGTCTGAGACCTAGCTCTCAAGGAGCCAGGGACCTCCTCCAATGACGCCCTCATGAGCCTCTTCTTCCTCTTGCGTTCCCAGTCGGGGGACCCCCTGTCCGAGGAGCCACGACAGTGCTCGGGATCCGATTCCCGAGATGTCGAGGTCTCAGACGAGGTCAGGGCCCGGCCGGAGGCCAAGTCAGAAAAAAGCCTTTCCTTCTGGTGCTGATGACTTTGCAGTGCCTTGGAAGACATTCTCCCACATGGTCCACATGTCTTAGGGTCGTGATCAGGACCGAGGCACCAAAGGCAGCAGTCGTGTGTGTCGGTGAGAGACATCAGCTTCTTGCACCGATCACACTTCTTAAAACCGCTGGAAGCCATCGGGGAAAAAAAAAAAAAAGAGTCCCCGCGAGGTCAAAGGACCGGCCTTCCAGGGAAAAAGAAAAAAGGGTGCGAACGCCAGCCACTAAGGGCAAAAACCGAAAAAGGAAGATCGGGCTCGATACCGGTGTACCAAACCTGGCGGGAGGGGAACCGGCGTCAAACCGGAGAAGAAAAAATAGCGAAGAAGCGCAAAAAATCAAACAATTTTCCGGGATGACTAGGACTCATGTCCGGTGGCTTCACGGAAAACGACAGACTGAGCAAGATGGCACCTTTAGGCGGAAAGGGAACCGCACATGCGTGCCTGCATTCCCAAAGGCTTTCTTGGAAAGCTGGGGAAATGCTCCACAAGGGCTTCATCAACATCGATGTCACCCATATGTGAGGGCTGACTTCCTGCTTGGTCCTGGAGAAAAGATATATTCTTGCCCATTATCCCTGCATCACCCAACTAGTTAATTTAAAAAAAAAGATCACATTTGCATACTGTTGTCAAGGAAGAAGCATTTTTAAAAATAAATTTCATCCAGATCACCTGTTCATGAATGTAAATTTGTTTACAACTAACAATCAATCTCTATCATACAAATTTTTAAAGCCTTCTATTATCCCAGGTAGATAAGATTTCATCTATGCCATCAGCAGCTTTTGCAGAATTTGGGCTGCTGCCTGCAAGTACCTCCCAAAAAGTATTCAACTGCCCAAATATATAAACTATGACAAATACTGATACTATTTGTGGAATTTTTTGTGATGTTTAATCCTCTTGTTTTGGTAATTTTAATCTGTCTTTGCTCACAACTTTCCAATGGTATTCAAAGCCAGTTACAATAAGGTAGAGAGCACAGTTACTTACCTGTAACAGGTGATCTCTGGGAACAGCAGGAATAAGTCTTCACATATGGGTATCGTCGGCACCGACGGAGCCTGCGCGGGAATGCTCCCCAGCGTCCAAAAGGAAAGCTTTTGGGAGCATCCTACAGCGCCTGCACGCTGCCTTCCCGCCTTTCCTAACCGCCTCTCTCCAGTTCGAGTTTTAAAGCTGAGACAAAGAGAGAGAGAGGAAAGGAAAGATAGATAGAGAGATACAACTCCTAGCGGAGGTGGGAGGGTTGTGAAGACTTATTCCTGCTGTTCCCAGAGATCATCTGTTACAGGTAAGTAACTATGCTATCTCCAGGAACAAGCAGGAATGAGTCTTCACATATGGGGACTCCCCAGCTAGAGATGCCTGGGAGATCACCCAGGTTGTGAGTCCCTGGGAAGGGCTCTACCTCCACCCATGAATCTCAAGCAATCCAGTCAGGGATGGAGGGTAGGAGTTGATTAAGTATGGAACAGGTGTTTGAGAACAGCCTGACCAAACAAGGCATCCCGGCGGGAGTCCTTGTCCAAGCAGTAATGGGCTGTAAAGGTATGAACCGAGGCCCAGGTGGCCGATCGACAGATTTGGTCGATGGACACAGAGTTTAGATGAGCCATAGAGGCTGCCATGGCCCTCACATTGTGAGCTGTGACATGGCTTTCCAGAGAAAGCACAGTTACTTACCTGTAACAGGTGATCTCTGGGAACAGCAGGAATTAGTCTTCACATATGGGTACGTCGGTACCGACGGAGCCTGCACGGGAATGCTCCCCAGCATCCAATCAGAAAGCTTTTGGGAGCATCCCTCGCGCCTGCGCGCTGACTTCCCGCCTTTCCCACTGTCTCTCCTCAGTTGAGTTTCATAGCTGAGACAGAAGGAGAGAAAGAGGAAAGGAAATAGATAGATACAACTCCTAGGGGAGGTGGGTGGGTTGTGAAGACTAATTCCTGCTGTTCCCAGAGATCACCTGTTACAGGTAAGTAACTGTGCTATCTCCAGGAACAAGCAGGAATGAGTCTTCACATATGGGGATTCCCTAGCTGTGGGTGCCAGGGGAGATCCCATAAAATGCGTATCCCTGGAATAGGACGGCATTTCCTAAACCTGGATCCCCGGCATCCCCTCAGGGATGGGGGATAGGAGTTGAATAGAGCAGAGCTGTGGAGGAACAGCGAATCTAAAGACTACAGGAAAAAGAGTCTTTAGAATGTATGTCACGTATCATTAAAATATTTAATGAACTAGCACAATATAGAGCTTACCTACTGGATTGTAGGAAGTAGAACTGTGATGGAGTGTACTGTAGATGCAGTAGCGAAATCTCCAAGGGAACTTCACAGCAGTGAGGATGAAGTCCCAAACCTGGAATGGGCAGGTGACCCAGGGGTCAACTGGGGTAGGAGAAGAACGGCAGGTCTTCAATGGAAAGCTTTATGGGAAAAAGCTGAAAACTCTTTTAGGTAGAGTTATTGACATTGAGAACTAAAAGAAGACGACTGACCGATCTGGAGAATTAGCCCAGTCCTAAAAGGAAGAGGGGTTATGGAAAAAAGCCCCTGTTCCCAAGGAGAAGAGAAGTGTACTCAAAATACTGAAGTAGTACACTGTCTTCCCTAGCTGATAAGAGATAGGAAGACATTAAAGTTTAATACTTCATAGACAGGGAGATCTAACACAAAAATAGAAGCTGTTAACATCACAGCAATAATATTGTGTACAACTGCTCCCACTTTCTGAGCCGTATGAAAATAGGCAAGTGGACTATCTGGACCCCTACGAAGGGAAAAACTTTATAGCACAGACAGTTAGGGAGATAGCAGGTAATTCTTAGCGTCCTGTGGACATCTCCCCATGGGCACATATATATATAGATATATAGATATATATATATATATATATATGGAGAGACATACATATCTATATATACGTGTATATATGTCTAGATATGTGTGATATATGTAGATATAGGGGTATATAGATAGATAGATAGATATGGGCATGACTTATGCCCGCACAGACTACAGAAATATGTATGTATAGGACATATACATACACGAAAATAAGTCTGCGGAGACATGCCTGCAACTGAGCCCCACAAAAACATTCACATGGGGAATGTGATGGGAAAGATTCATCTAATAATGAGGGGGTAAAAACCACCTGAAGATATATAGAGAATCTATTTGTGTGGTGCAGGAATGTAGTTCAGTGGAATAACCAGTATGGTTGCGTGAAAAAACAGAGGGTAATAACAGTCTGGCAAGAGCACATCAGGAGTACTTTAGGACTCTGGCATATCCAAAGGACAAAAACAAAACGCATAGAGTAAGACACCAGGATGACGCAGCCAAGGGACACAGGGTATCATGTACAGTAAAAGAGTATGCGTTGTCCAAGTGGAGCAGAAAGCATAATGCCAAGCTGTAAGGAAAAAAGGGGTAAATTCCTGCAAGATTGGGAACTCCTTGGACATTCACGCCATGGAATGATTATATAAACTTTTTCTACTATATGGGAAAAACCTTCAGAGACAGTTCAATGCTCTGTGCAAGGGCCCATAGTAGAAAGCTTCTCTGAAGATTGCAGAGAGCATAGTGCAGGAGGATTATAAGATAAAACTGACAGAAGTCAGGTGTGTTGCCACATCCCAGGGAAGGATATGGCTAGAAGAAGAGAACCTGCAGTGAATAGAATTATGCAAGATAGTTGAAAGTAGCTTGCAATGAGCATTAAAGTAATCACTGGAACTCCTGCATATACAGCAACTGAACAAAACAGCAGAGGGGATTCTCCTGTATAAAAACAGAGAGAAAACAGACAAAGGGAGCAGAGAGATTCCCGTCTCTGTCTGATGAGTTGTTCAGAGCATGCATTGAAGGATAACAAAAAGTCTACAGTGGAAGAAAAAGAAGTGTTTCGGTATGGTACCAACTCAAGCAGGGGAACCTTGGAAGAGAGGGGGTTGGAAAGTGACTTACCATATGGTAAGTCAGCTGAAGGAAAAGATGTCCATATGGGGACAGAAACTATCATGGGATAGTTGTAACTTCCCTTCGTGGTAGTAAGAAGGGAAGAATTCTGTAACCCATGGACAAAAGTATCCTAACAGCTTAGCATACTGAAAAAGAAAGAACCAGTGTAGAGTTTGAATAATAAACTTCTGCTAACAAGAAGTTAACTGTAGATTGCAATACACAGGAACCTATGGTTGCTGGTTATGATTAGACTGGCTAGAGTCTGGAGACTTCAGACTAGGATGAGATGTCCCTTGCTTGGGTACATCTGGAGGATGGGCAGGAGAAGGGTGAAACCTTCTTTTCTTAGGGAAAGAAGGTTTGGTAGGACATTTCCTACGTCCTGGGGAAAAAGAAGGCTTAGGATGGTTTCCAGAACCAGGGAAGTCAGTGGAGCAATGAGCAACCTGACGTAAAGCCTCTTTATTGAAGAGATTTTCTCCAGTACAAGGAGAGTTACCCAGTGTATGTTGTGCCCATCTGCTCAAGTCTGAAGCTTGCAGCCAGGCTGTACGACGTGCTCCAATGGCAATAGCAGAGGCTCTGCTAACAGACTCAAAAGAGTCTAGAGAAGCACGAGAAAGAAACCAAGAGATATTCCTGCTATGATTAAGAAGCAAGGAATAGTCAGTGGCCTTAGGCTCTGACAAAAAAGGGGACAAAAGAGATAATTTCTCTGTGACTTCCTGAAGTGTCAGGCTCTTATAAAAAATATATGAGATAATCCTTGAAGCCAGCATAGAAGTTTGGAAGGTTTGACGTCCAAAGGCATCAAGTGCTTTAGATGCACGACCAGGCGGATAAGAAGAGTGCTTCTTCCCTTCCTCATTGCTGATTCCACTACAAGGGAATGATGTGGAAGTTGGTTTTTCTGAAAGCCCGGAGAGGGAGGCACCTGACACAGAACATTCATGGCTGTAGAAGGCGAAGGAACCCTTAAAGGTGATTCCCAAATCCTCAGAAGGTGGTCCTGCAAAGAATGATGTAAAGGAAGCATTATATTTTCCTTTTCTGCAGGATCTTGGTTAAGAGTAGAGCCAGGAATAGGAATGGCAAGAAAGGTTGCCATGTCAAGGAGAAATTTCTGAAAAGAAGGATCTCCAATAGGAACTATTCCTGGGTAGGCTGAGGTTGAAGAAGCAGCTTGAGCACCAGAAGACATACTGGACTGGTGCAGAAAAAGAATCCTGCTAGATGGAGAATGATACTGACAGTTCTGATTCGAGGCAGTTAGTACTGCATCATCGGTTCCCGGTATCAATTCCAAGCTAGGCATAGAAAGGATCGATGGCACCGATGGAACTGCAGGAATCGACATCGATACCGATAGCGGTATCGGACATGGTAATGCCATCGAAGCAGGTATCGGAGGCTGCTGAAGCGGTACCGAGGTAACCCGAGAGGCTTGGTAAATATCCTCGGTACAGCATAATCGGGAACGATATGGGTCGGTTCCCAAACGCGTCGGTACCACGTCATCTAGACTGGATAGCGATTCCAGACTGGACATCAAGGGGAACAGGTCTATCGATGCATGCCTAGAAGGTACCGACATCGGTGGTGGTATCGGCGATGCCGATACAGGAAAGTCAATCAGAGTGTTATCGATCGGTACCGAAGGTACCGAGGATGTCTGAGGACAATTCCTGGTGAAGAGAGGAATACTCGACACCGATGCCAATGCCGGGGTATTGGTACTGCTCGAAACCGGTACCAACCCCGAGCATGGCGGAGATACAGGATAGCCAATCTGGGTCGCATCGATCGGCCCCAAAGGTACCGAGGACACCAGATGACGATCCCTGGTGAAGAGTGCAGCACTCGACACCGGTGCCGGGTTATCGGTACTGCTCGAAGCGGATACCACCCCCTGGCACGGCTCAGGTATGTTCTGTGAGGGGTGAGCCCCAGGAACAACCTGAAACCCTGTGAATGCTTTGGAGCCCGAAGACTCCCACCGGGGTTTTATTGCCAATGGGATCTTGAGGGCAAGGCCGGAGCCATCATCATGCTGTGCATGAGACTTACCCTTCAAGAATTGGCTAGTCTTAACAGACTGTTTGTGGGTTACCTGATCCTGGAGAGAAGAAAAAAACGGTGTCCTCAACTCAGGAGGAAAAACGGCATCGAGGGAAACTCGAAAAAGGGAAGGTCTTCTCCCAATAGTACAGCCTGATGGTTCAGGGGAAAAAGGGTCAGGACCCAAACAGGTTAGACACCAAGCCTTGGAGTCGAAAAAGAAAACTATGTTTCCACAATGAAGGCACTTCTTAGGAGAAGGCGGCTCCATGTTGGAGAGGCCTGGTAGGCCCAAAAAGTTAAGACGAAAAAACTGAGGAGAAAAAATGTTTCTAATTTTAGAAAAGAAAAGAATAAAGCACCGGTGGTACCGGTATCGGCGGGAAGAACAGCCGCGACCACAAGAAAACAAGAAATAAGAATTTTAAAGAGAAACGTTTCTGCGGTGACAGGAGGACGTCCTGTCGGCTCCGCGGAAAAACGAAAACTGAGGAGAGACAGTGGGAAAGGCGGGAAGTCAGCGCGCAGGCGCGAGGGATGCTTCCAAAAGCTTTCTGATTGGATGCTGGAGAGCATTCCCGTGCAGGCTCCGTCGGTACCGACGTACCCATATGTGAAGATTCATTCCTGCTTGTTCCTGGAGATAGGTTCTTACTCTGGTAGGCAAAGGAAATACACTGAGCAATCCAATTGGACAGAGTTCTCTTAGAGACTGGAAGTCCTAAATGGGAAGGATCAAAAGCAACAAAAAGTTGAGAGGACTTTCTATGTTGCTGTGTCCTTTGTAAGTAAAAAGCAAATGCTCTTTTACAATCCAGGGTATGAAGATTCCTCTGTGCACTTGATGCATGAGGTCCTGGAAAAAAGACAGGTAAATACACCTCCTGGTTCAGATGAAAAGGTGAGATCACTTTAGGCATAAAGTGTGGATTAGTTCTGAGGACTACCTTGTCATGATGGAACCTTGTATAAGGAGGATTAGCCACTAAGGCTTGCAACTCACTGATACGGCGAGCTGTGACTGCAATGAGAAAAATAACCTTCCAGGAAAGGAATTTCAAGGACGTAGTGGCTAAGGGTTCAAAGGGTGGCTTCATAAGCTGCCCAAGAACCAGATTCAAGTCCCATGCAACTGGAGGTGGTCTAATGGGAGGTTTAGTCAAAAGAAGGCCTCTCATGAATCTTGCTATCAGAGGATGAGAGGAAATAGGATGTCCATTGACAGGCCTAAGGGATGCTGCAATAGCACTCAAATGGACTCTTACTGAATTCGTTTTAAGGCCTGCATGGGATAAATGCAGCAAATACTCTAGTAAAGAATTCAGAGGTATTGCAGGAGGGTTAAGACCCTTCTCTGCACACCAAATGGTAAACCTCTTCCACTTAAAAGCATAGGAACGTCTGGTGGAAAGCTTTCTGGAAGCATGAAGGATATCGTTCACTTGCTGAGAAAGGTGTAAGCCTTCAGCAACCAGGCCCTGAGATGAAGAGACTGGGGATTTGGGTGCCACAACGTTCCCTCCTCTTGGGAGAGGAGATCTGGAGCAGACCCCAAGTCCAGGGAGGGAGCTTGAGAGAGATGCAGAAGTAGAGGGTACCACACTTGGCGTGGCCAACATGGTGCTATGAGGATCATAGACCCCTGTCTCTCTGAAGCTTGAACAGTGTCTTGGGAATGAGGGGAATAGGTGGAAAGGCATAGAGGAAGCCTTGCCCCCAATGAAGGAGGAAGGCATCCCTGGCCTGAACTCCCTGACACGGAATACTGGAACAGAACCGGGGAAGTTTGGCATTCCACGGACTTGCAAACAGGTCTATGTCTGGGGTTCCCCAAATTCGGAAGATCCTGGCTATCTGGTCCCCATGGAGGGATCATTCGTGTGGAAGCAGAACTCGACTGAGTCTGTCTGCCCAAGAGTTTTGAACCCCTGGAAGATACACTGCCATGAGATGAATTTGATGCTCTCTGGCGAAGGCCCACAATCTCAAAGCTTCGTTGCAAAGCGACAGAGAGCCAGTCCCGCCCTGCTTGTTCACGTAGAACATGGCTACTTGGTTGTCAGTGTGGATGAGGACTGTCTTGTAGCTGAGCAGGGTGTGGAAGACTCTGAGAGCTAGAAGAATTGCTCTGAGCTCCAAGAGGGTGATATGTAGAGATGTCTCCTGTGGAGACCAGTTGCCCTGGGTGGAGGCATCTTGTAGATGAGCTTCCCAACCCCTTGGAGAGGCATCTGTTGTAAGGGTTGCTTGGGGTAGCAACTGTTGAAAGGGGGACCCCAGCAACAGATTTTGAGTGGACTTCCACCACTTGAGAGACCAAAAGAGGCGACTGGAGGTTGCTATTTTGTCTGACAGGCACCCTGATGCCTGGTTCCATTGGGTGGACAGAGTCCACTGAGCTGCCCTCATGTGAAGTCGAGCGTAAGGAACCACATGCACGGTGGATGCCATGTGGCCTAACAATTGTAACATCTCTCGAGCAGTTAAATGGGACTTTAACTGAATTTGTGAGGCTAACTGCACCAGGCAACGGGCCTGGGGAAGATAGGCCCTTGCAGTTGTGGTATCCAGCAAGGCCCCTATGAACTCCAATGATTGAGTAGGGGTGGGATTTTGGGATGTTTATTACAAGTCCCAGATACTGAAGAACACGCCTTGTGCAGGCTAGGGAAGCCTGGGCCTCTGACAGGGATGGAGCTCGGATGAGCCAGTCGTCCAGATATGGGAATACAAATATTCCTAGAGTGCGTAGAAATGCAGCTACTACTGCTATGCATTTTGTGAACACTCTTGGTGCAGAGGCCAGACCGAGGGAAGCACTCTGTATTGATAGTGCTTTCCTTGATAAAGGAACCGAAGGAACCTTGTGTGTGTGGGATGGATGAGGACATGGGTGTACGCATCCTTGAGATCTAGAGAACAAAGCCAATCCTGACTCTGAAGGTATGGCAGGAGAGCACCGAGAGAAATCATCTTGAATTTCTCTTTGCATAGGAACTTGTTCAATTCTCTGAGATCTAAAATGGGTCTGTAGCCCCCTGTTTTCTTTGGGATAAGAAAATAGGGGGAGTAGAACCCTGAGCCCTGTTGAAGAAGGGGTACTTCTTCTATTGCCTTTTGGGCAAGAAGGGTAGCAATCTCCTGACCCAGAAGGTCGAGGAGAGATGTTGGAGAATTGAACTGTCTCACCATGGTGTGAGGAGAAAGGTTTAAGAAATGAAGTTTGTACCTCTCCCTTATGATGGAGAGGGTCCATTGCTCTGCTGTGATTGGTTCCCATCTGGGAGCAAAGTGAGCTAACCTTCCTGAAATGGTGAGAGGCTCTGGTTCTTCTAGAGCCAGAAAGGCTAAGTTCTCTAGATGTAAGTCAAAGGCCCTGAGGAGGCTGAGGCTGTTGGGCCGTAGCAGTCCTTGCAGCCTTAGGCTTGGCTTGTTTAGGCTGTTGCTGACACTTTGCAGCAAAACGACCTGCAGAAGATGCCTGCTGACCATAAACAGGATAATATTTCCCCTTTTTGGGAAAGCAAGCCTTTTTGAATAACCTTTTTCTAACAGGAGCAGAAGTAGACTTTGAAAGTCTAAGGCAGAATTCTCAGCATCCATCTGAGTGGCCTTTGCTTGCCAATCCTTGCCAAAAAGGTTTTCACCTGTACAAGGAAGATTTCCTAATCCATCCTGGACCCAGGGTTCCAAATCAGAAGCTTGTAACCAAGCAACTCTGCGGGCACCTATGGCAATAGCCGAGGCTCTGCTGGCACGCTCAAAAGAGTCAAAGGCTGCACGATTGGAAAATTTGGAAACATCCTGGGCATGTTTAAGCCAGGTGAGAAACTCCTCCCTTTTATCTTCTGAGATAAAAGGAGATAAAGTTTGCAGATGATCTGTAACTTCTTTTAGAAACATCCCCATATAGAGACTATAGGAGTTGATTCTGGCAGCAAGCATATTGGCATGGAAAATTCTCCGGCCAAAAGCATCCAAGGTTCTGCATTCTCTTCCTGGAGGATTAGATGAGTGTCTTTTTGCACTCTTTATCTTCTTCATAGCAGACTCCACCACAATAGTGTGGTGAGGAAGCTGAGTCTTATGAAAGCCAGGACAAGGAGGAACCCGGTACATGGTGTCCAACCTACGAGAATGAGGGGAGATAGTGAGAGGTTTCTCCCATATGCCCAACATGTGATCATAAAGGATCTCATGAATTGGTAAAGTAGCTGCCTCTTTAGGAGCCTTAGGATATTGTAAAATATCCAATTTCTTGGCTCTAGGCTCTGTTTCAGGGGCCACTGAAATGGAGAGGCCCCTGGCCACTTCCCTAATGAAGTCTTGAAAAGACAAGTCTTCAGGAGGAGACATTCTCCTTTTTGGAGAAGAGGGTTCCTGAGGAAGGATCCCCGATGCTTCGATAGAGGCCTCTGATGCATCAGAGTCTTCAGAGGAATCGAAGTATCGCCTGCCTGGATGCTCTCGCAGAGCCTAATACGCGTACCGGGCGTACCGGAATCGATACCGACAACGGAGTTTGTTGCGGTACCGAAGGCGTCGCAGCTTGTATGAATGCCGTGATGACACGCTGCATGGTCAGAATATTCTGATCCATCGACGCCACCAATGTCTGGATGTCGGTACCAATGGAAACTGCCGGTACCCCAGAACATTGTAACAGGTGATCGGTCGAGGCCGAGCATCGATGTCAGCCTGTGACCCCATAGATAAAGCTTTGGAAGCCGGAGCCTCCCGCCGGGGTACTTTTGCCGGTGTGGATTCCTCAAGAGCAAGCCCGGAGGCATCTCGATACTTGGAGGGAGATGTACTCTTTGAGGACCGGACGGATTTAAGTTTGGTTATCTGAGATCCATGGGAGGAAGAAGCAGCCCTGGAAGACGTCGATGCCACAGAAGCTGCATCAGAGGGAATCAGGGTACTGAGCTTGGCTGCTCGATTCTGTAACCCTCTTTTAGACATTATGGAACAGGACTCACAATCCGCAATGGAGTGGTCAGGACCTAAAAATTTTAGACACCAGTCTGGGTGTCAGTGACAGAAATAGTGCCACTGCACTTCGTGCACTTTTTGAACCCGGAGGCGGGCTTTTCCATGAGGAAAAATATTTCTGCAGGCCTAAGGCCACAGAAAGAAAAAATGCACTGAAGTAAGAAAAGAGTCTTTTTTTTTTTTTTGAAAATAAAGAAAGAAAAAAGACCGGCGGTACCGGTCCGGAGTCGAGAAGGCAGACACGCGACTAAAGAAATAAAAGAAAATAAATTCTTCAGCGGTGACAGGAACACGACCTGCTGGCTCCGCGGAAAAGAAGAACTGGAGAGAGGCGGTTGGGAAAGGCGGGAAGGCAGCACGCAGGCGCTGTGGGATGCTCCCAAAAGCTTTCCTACTGGATGCTGGGGAGCGTTCCCGCGCAGGTTCCGTCGGTACCGACGATACCCATATGTGAAGACTCATTCCTGCTTGTTCCTGGAGATACTATTTAAGACTAATAAAAGAAAATATTTTTTCACTCAACGTGTAATCAAACTCTGGAATTTGTTACCAGAGAATGCAGTAAAGGCTGTTAGTGTAGCTGGGTTTAAAAAAGGTTTGGACAAGTTCCTGGAGGAAAGGTCCATAAACCATTATTAAGAAGGGACCCAGGATATCAATGCTTGAACCAATGCAAGCATTGTGGAACCTGTGTCCCTTGGGGAAACTGCTAGGTACATATGACCTAGATTGGCCACTGTTGGAAACAGAATACTGGGCTTGATGGACCTTGGTCTGACCCAGTATGGCATATCTTATGTTCTTATGACTTTCAGGTATAAAAAAAAAGTTAAATAAATAAAATTTGTACCTCAGGCAATGGAGGTTAAGTGACTTACGAACCCTGGTCTCTGGTTACGAGACCACTGCTCTAACCAGTAAGCTACTCTTCCACCTCAATTAGTAATGGTAATAGTTGTAAAGCAACCATATCCTCAAAATGATCTGGTTCGTAGGGCTTTAACCTCCCCCCCCCCCACCCCCACCCAACAATAAAGACTCTTGGTCTCAACAAAAAGATCAAGAAAAACACCATGCTCAGTCATAACTCAGACCTTACACTTAGATCTAAGCCAAAAAGGACAAGAAGTAATGGATGGTGTTTTGAAGAACTTAGGTCCCAATATTTATTTGCGACAGCTATGCGCCTCTAAGGCGCATAACTGTCACCACAAACTAACACCGGATATACAATCCGGGGCCATATCCAGCCACTGGCATTGAATATCCGGGGTCATCACACAGCCGCACACAGCGCAGAAGCAAACAGTGCAGCAGCAATATTCAGTCGCTGCATGGAGAGCTCCGGCGGCAAAAGTTAGGACAGCTTTTGCTACGCCTAACTTTCGGAGCTGAGGGATAACCAGGCAGCAGCTGAATATCGCCACTGTATAGTTATCCCAGGGTACCGCCCCTGACACATCCCAATGCTAAGCGGTTAGCACTGGGGCAGATAGCAGCATTGCAAAGGCAATGTGTGCCTTCGAGTCAGTCCGGACTCCTGGCGACCCAGAAACTCCTGGGTTTGCTTGGCAGTGTCACCAGAAGTAGATTGCCAGGCCTTTCTTCCGAGGTAATGGAGGGTTAAGTGTCTTGCCCAAGGCCACAAGGAGTGCTAATGGGAATCGAACCCTGGTTGCTTGGTTACCAAGCCAGCGTTCTAACCACTAGGCTACTCCTCCACACCATAGGGATATTCAGCGTCACTAACCGTGTTTTCAACCTATGATATCTCATGTCAAGAGTGGGCTATGCTCTAAATCAGAGGTGAGCAGATCTAGCAGAATAGCATGCGTAGCACATTTCAAGGTTTCTTTACATTACATCAAGTTTCTATGAGTTATTAACTTCACCCCATAACTTATAAAACCTCAGCAATTGGATTAAAACAACATTCATCAATTAAGCAATGGCTCTGTGTACTTAAAAACATAAGAACATAAGATATGCCATACTGGGTCAGACCAAGGTCCATCAAGCCCAGTATCCTGTTTCCAACAGTGGACAATCTAGGTCATACATACCTAGCAGTTTCCCCAAAAGACACAGGTTCCGCAGTGCTTGTATTGGGTCAAGCATTGATATCCTGGGTCCCTTCTTAATAGTGGTTTATGGACCTTTCCTCCAGGAACTTGTCCAAACCTTTTTTAAACCCAGCTACACAAACAGCCTTTACTACATCCTCCGGTAACAAATTTCAGAGTTTGATTACACGTTGACTGAAAAAATATTTTCTTTTATTAGTCTTAAATAGTATCTCCAGGAACAAGCAGGAATGAGTCTTCACATATGGGTATCGTTGGTACCGACGGAACCTGCGCGGGAACGCTCCTCATGTGGAGCCTGGCATTGAGAGTCACATGTACTGTCGAAGCCATGTGGCCCAGAAGCCTGAGGCAGAGTCTGGCGGAGACCAGGGGCTTGTGTAGGAACTGTTTGGCCACGTCCATCAGTCTTTGGGCCCTGTCTTCTGGCAAGAATGCCTTTGCCAGTTGAGAATCTAACCTTGCCCCTATGAACTCCAAGTTTTGGGAGGGGAGCAAAGTGGACTTTGCGAAGTTTATGACAAAGCCCACGTTTTGAAGCAGAGCAATGGTTCTGAGGGTGGCTTGTCTGGCCTCCAGGCATGTCTGACCCCTGATGAGCCAGTCGTCCAGAAAGGGAAAGACAAAGATGCCTTGATTTCTCAGGTAGGCCGCAACCACTGCCAGGCACTTGGTAAAGACCCTGGGAGCGGAGGTCAGGCCAAAAGGTAGTACTTTGTACTGATAATGGTTTCCTCACACAATGAACCTGAGGTACTTTCTATGGTCTGGATGAATGAGGATGTGAGTGTACGCATCATTTAGATCTAAGGAGCATAGCCAATCTCCCTGCTGGAGGTAGGGCAGAAGTGTACCAAGAGTAAGCATCTTGAACTTTTCTTTCTCTAGGAACTTGTTGAGGTTCCTGAGATCCAGAATGGGCCGAAGACCACCGGTCCTTTTGGGTACCAGGAAATACCTGGAGTAGAAACCGTGACCTTGGAAGGGAGGAGGCACAGGCTCCACCGCCCTGTCTTTCAACAGGCCCTGAAGTTCCTGAAGGAGGAGGGCTGTGTGCAGGGGGGGCCTCAAGGGCTCTCCTGGGAAGTAAGGAGGAGGCAGTTGATGAAAATGCAGGGCATAGCCCTTTTGGACTATGTCCAGCACCCAACTGTCGGTGGTAATGAGAGGCCACTGGTGGGCAAAGAGTACAAGGCGGACCGCCTGTGCAGGACTGGGAGAGCAGGGACGGAGTGGCTATGCTCAAGGAGTCAAAAAACCCCACCCTGCTGAGTGGAAGCAGGGGCAGAAGGCTTGGGGGTCATCTGCCTACGGGGCCCATTACCCTGGCCCTTGGCTTGCTGACCCTGGGGGGCAGCTTGGGCAGCCTGATATTGAGGGTACTGTTTGTAGGCAGTGCCCTTCCTCGGGTAAAAGGTCTTTTTACCCGAGCCCTTCTTCTTGTGTGAAGGGGCAGAGGTCTTCCTCGACAGCCTTGTCCGGGTAAGGTGCTCGGTCTCGAGCTGAGCGGCCTTCTTGGTCACGGGTTTGCCAAAAAGGTTCTCACCTCGGCAGGGGACATCGACCAACGTGTCCTGAACCCATGGCTTGAGGTCCGATGACTGCAGCCATGCCTGGCGTCGAGCCGCGATGCCGGCAGCCGCAACTCGGGCCGAAGCCTCGAAGCCATCGTAGGCGGTGCAGGAAATGAACTTTGAGCATTCCCGAATTCCCGAGGACAAGGTCTTAAATCTCTGCAAGGGTTCCCCGGAGAGACCAGCAGAGAATCCGGCCAATTCCTTGGCCAGGTCTCGCAAGTACATGCCCATGTACAGCTGGTAAGACTGGACACGGCAAACAAGCATAGACCCCTGGAAGCACTTTCTACCGACGCCATCGAGGTTGCGGGCCTCCCGACCGGGAGGCACCGCGGAGTGCATCTTCTGGCTCTTCAGACGATGCATGGCCGATTCCACAACCATGGAATGGTGTAGTAGCTGTGCTTTCTGGAAACCAGGGCTTTTGCGGAGTCGATAGATGGAATCGATTCACTTGCTCAGAACCGGCGCCGAGGCCAGTGCCTCCCACATCCGGAAGAGGAGCCGTTCCAGCATCGGAGGAACCGGGACAGTAAAGGCCTCCTTCGGAGGAGAGTCGTACTGTAGAGCATCGAGCTCGAGGCTCTTCCTCGGGGTCGGCAGGGATAGCCAAGGCAGCGGCCATATCCCAGACGAACTCCGAGAACCTAGTGTCCTCCGGAAGGGATCTACTCTGGGGCTCAGACTGCAGTGAGTCCGACGGGACGCACCGAGTCTTAAAAGTATCGGGAGACTCCTCGTCCTCTGTCTCCCAGGCGGACTCATCCAAGGAGGAGTCAGGGTCCGACCCCACGGGGCCCCGAGGTACCGGCGTCGATACCCTCGGTCCCGAACGGGAGGTCGAGGTCGAGGTAGACCTCGACCGAGGACGACTTCGAGCCACGAGGGTCTCAAGTATCGGCTCGGTCTCCGAGGTTGACTTCGAAGTCGACATCCCGGTGGTCGGGGCAGATGCACCAGACAGGCTGGCCATCAGTGCCCGCTGCTGCTCCATGAAGGCAGACAATCTGCTCTCCAAGGCTGTCATCCTGAGACTCAGCTCGGGAGACGCAGCAGCCACCGACTCGGGCCCTGGCGGCGGCGCCGGGACCGACGTCGGCTCCCTGGGAGGAGAGTCCACGAGGACTACGGAGCTTACGTGTCCAGCAGACTCTGGCTCCACGCGAGGAACTTTGGCAGGCTTCTCTTGGTCCACGGGCCCGGGATAGCGGTCGGGGGTCTTAGACCTGGCCCTCAAGGGACCAGGGACCTCCTCCGACGCCACCCTCACAAGCAGCTTCTTCCTCTTGTGTTCCCGGTCGGGGGACCCCCCTGTCCGAGGAGCTTCGACGGCGCTCTGGATCGGAATCCCGAGATGTTGAGGCCTCAGACGAGGTCCGGGCCCGGCCAGAGGCTGAGTCCGAGAAAAGCCTTTCCTTCTGATGCTGTCGACTTCTGAGTGCCTTAGAAGACATCTTCCCACATGGCGCACACGACTTGGGGTCGTGGTCAGGGCCGAGGCACCGAAGGCAGCAGTCGTGTGTGTCGGTGAGAGACATAAGTTTCTTACACCAATCACACTTTTTGAAACCACTTGAAGCCATCGGGGAAAAAAGAGCCCCTGCGAGGTCAAAGACCGGCCTTCCAGGGAAAAACAAAAAAAGGGCGCGAACGCCAGCCACGAAGGGCAAAAACTGAAAAAGAAGATAAACAGGCTCGATACCGGTGTACTGAACCCGGCGAGAGGGGAACCGGCGTCGAACCAGAGAAAAAATAGCAAAAAATCGCCGAAGAAAAAATCACTTTTATCCGGGAGAACAGGACACACGTCCGGTGGGCTTCTCGGAAAAAAATAGACTGAGGTAAGATGGCACCTTTAGGCGGGAAGGGAACCGCGCATGCGTGCCAGCATTCCCAAAGGCTTTCATGGAAAGCTGGGAAAATGCTCCGCAGGGGCTTCATCGGCGCCGATGACACCCATATGTGAGGACTGACTTCCTGCTTGGTCCTGGAGAACATGCTCACTTCAGAATTTCTCCCTCATGAGGGGCTCTTTTATTAAAAGCGCTATGATGTTTCACAGAAATCGCCAACAGTGCTGAAACTATGGCACGTAAAGTGCAACATCATTTCATTAACTGTAGAGCTAAACAAATGCCGAGTAGTAGTAGTACTTCGCTGCTGCCTTAGAATCTTGACTCACCTGGTCTTTTTTGCGTTTCCTTACCATGCCCCCTAGCTGTATCCCGTGTCTACAGCTACTATGTTGTCTGTCTTGACTAAATTGTAAGTTCTGATGAGCAGGGACCGGTCTTTTACATGTGTCTGTGCAGCACTACATACGTCTTGTGATGCTGTACAAATGCTCAGTAGTAGTAGCAGTAGTAGTAACTGCGGGGGACATGGAAAGCATCTCCCCGGCACTTAAACCAGAATCCTGTCTCTTAGCACAGGTGCACTTAACTCTGCGTACCGAGGCGACGTTGTATGAACCTGGTGCTAACTGCACAGAGCACACCATGCCCACTCTCCACCCCTACCCTGCCCACTCGCTACCCTAATACGAGTTAGATAGCATGAGAATCATCCCATGCTATCATGGCCTTGCACTAGCTGGCAATGTGTGTCCCGACACACATTCAGCGCGCACCAGAGCATACGTTGTCAGCTAATGCCCTTTAGTAAAGACCCCCTACAGTGTCTCCATTCCACAAAGAGCAAATACCAACAAGCAGGAGAGGAGTACATACTGGTCCACAAATCTTACCACCTGTCACACCTGCAGCCCTTAACACTTTCTCAGACATGGTCATTAATGGACTCAGAACATCAATCTATACAGAACACATCAGCAAGTAAACCCTCTACTTTTAGGCCTCCTAGATAATTTGTCTGTCCAAACAAACCCTCCTTTCCCCTGAATATCACATTGTAATTAATTAATTAATTACTTAATAAATAAAGAGATAAATAAATGTAAGTTATATTTCAAGCATTCCTTTCCCCATGAACAAAAACTGTCCTAAGGCAGAAAGAAAGACCCAGTCTATCATGGTGGGATGATCCAGTTCCAATAAATGAGAGGAGTAGGCACCAGTTACAGGACAGCTGCCATGTGAAAGAAATCACACTAAAATACCCACCTGTCATACAAAAATTCTGGAAGCTTCTCAAAGAGCGCATTGATGACAGCAGGCTGCAGAAAGAAAAATACAATGAGCAACAACATAGAGCCAATACTTGCAGCTATTAACAAAATTGAATGTGCTGAACAATTGCAGAATACATGTCCATTCACACACCTTGTGGCTATCAGGATTTACAGGGATCTGTGGCAGATTGACTGGCAGCTATATTTATTGATTCTTGATAACTTGAAGCAGCTTGTTATGCTACTAACCATAGCTTTTTTGAGAGGGTACACAGTGGTACGAAGTACCAGCACTTTTTTCATTACCATGGTCCTCATGAATTAATGAAAGAGCCCTGCATGTGAGTACCAGCACCTTTTTTCCTAGGAAAAATGCACTACTAATAACCAACAATTACCATACTGGGTCAGCCAAAGATCCATCAAGCCCAGTAGCCTGTTTCTAACAGTGGCAAATGTTTAAATTAGACTTACCTGCTAACTGTAGTTCCTGAAGGAACTCCAGTCTAGTCCTGGAAACTCTGGGTTGTCATCCTCTTCCAGCAGCTTGGAGACTGATCCACGTCATTCTCTGATGACACAGGTATCAGGACACAGGCACCGCCTACTCCCACTCCAGTAACCTATTGACAAAGTAGACTCACGGGAGCAACAATTAAGTTAGAACACACACCTAAATCTATTGCCTTCTAACTGTATAACTAGAAAAAACGTAACTTTACAAACGATGTTGTTGTATTTGAACTGCAAGGTTCTTACTTCCCTTTCCGGAAGAAAACTGCCCATACCATATTAAGTTCCCCAAAGCAAAATTCACCCCCTGAGCCAGAAGTTGCACAGTTCCCCTTTGTTCTCTTAACTGTAAAGTGCTTTGCTTCAGGCTCCAATCCTCGTAAAGGACCGGGACGGGATCCGGGACTAGACTGGAGTTCCTTCAGGAACTACAATTAACAGGCAAGTCTAATTTAAACTTCCTTATCAGCCCTCCAGTCTAGTCCCGGAAACTCTGGGGATGTAACAGAGCAGTAAAAGTACTCAATGGGCGGAACCTGCTAAACAAGCCTGAAGCACCACTGATCCAGAACAGGTATCCCTACTCGCCTGAATATCCAGACGATAATGCTTGACAAAGGAATTTAAAGACGACCACGTTGCCGCCTTACAAATCTCTACTGCCGGAACAAAGCTGTACTCTGCCCACGAAGCCACTTGCGCTCTAGTAGAATGCGCTCTTAAGCCTTCTGGCACCAACTTCCCCTTCAAGAGATACGCTGACGCAATTGCCGCTTTTATCCATCTAGCAATCGACGCTTTGGACGCTGCCTCTCCTTTGCGAGGATCTCCGAACACCACAAAAAATCTATCAGAGCGTCTGAACTCCGCCGTCCGACCGAGGTACCTCTTCAAGGCCCTCCGGACATCTAAAAGATGCAACTGCAGATTAGAAGAACCCTCTGACACTGCATGGAACACCGGCAGAGACACGACCTGATTCACGTGAAAAGGAGACACGACCTTCGGCAAAAAGGATGGAACCGGCCTTAAGACTACCTTTGATTCATAAAAGGACAGGAACGATTCCCTACGAGATAATGCCTGTAACTCTGAAATTCTCCTTGCCGACGCCATGGCCACTAAAAACACTACTTTCAGAGTAAGATCCTTCAACGTTGCTTTAGCCAAAGGCTCAAACGGCTGTCTACCTAATGCTGCTAATACCAAATGCAGATCCCAAGAGGGAACAAGTTGCCTGCATGGAGGTCTCAAAAGACCCACCACTCTCAAAAATCTTTTAACATCCGGATGGGTGCCAAGCGCTTGCCCCTTGATCTTTCCTCTATAACAGGAAAGCACTGCCAATTGCACTCTCAAGGAAACGGCCGCAAAGCCTTTCTGAAACCCATCCTGCAAGAACGCTAGTACCTGCGGCACGGACGCTCGTAAAGCCTCACAATTCCTATCAACACACCAAGCTTCAAAAACGCGCCACACGCGAATATACGCCAAAGAAGTAGATCGTTTGCGAGCTCTCAATAGGGTCGCAACCACGTCCTCCGAGTAGCCTCTAACTCTTAACCTCGCCCTTTCAAGAGCCATGCCATAAGCGAGAACCGAGCTACCTGAGGTATAACCAACGGACCCTGCCTCAATAGATCCTTTCTGACTGGTAGCCTCCACGGCTTCCCCGCAACCAGCCTCCTGAGATCCGCATACCAAGGCCTTCTTGGCCAATCCGGCACTATCAGAATCACCAATCCTCTGTGGCGTTTGATGCGTCGCACTACTTGGCCTATTAACACCCAGGATGGAAACACACAGAAGCCGATCTACTGGCCAATCTTGGATGAGAGCACCCAGCCCTTCCGACATCCGCTCTCTGTGCCTGCTGAAAAACCGATCTACTTTCGCTGAATTGAACGTCGCCATGAGATCCATAACGGGCGTTCCCCAACGACAAACTACCTCGTCGTAAATATCCGGATGAAGCGTCCACTCCCCGGGATCCACCTTTACTCGACTCAAGAAATTGGCCGCTACATTGTCCACCCCTGCTACATGTGCTGCCGACAGCGCCTGAAGGTTTTGCTCGACCCATTAGAATAACTGCTCTGCCTCGGCCTCTAAGGGAGCACTGCTGGTGCCCCCTTGCCTGTTGATGTAGGCCACCGCGGTCGCATTGTCCAAAAACACTCTGATCGCCGCTCCCCTCAGGAACCGCTGAAACTCCACCAGTGCTAACCCCACTGCTCGAAGTTCTAACCTGTTGATAGACCAAGTCCTCTCCTGAACTGACCACTGTCCTTGCGCAAATCTCCCCTGAAAGTGCGCTCCCCAACCTAAGAGACTTGCATCCGTAGTCAGTGGAACCTAGCGCGGTATGTCCAAGGGCATACCCTTCATCAAGGACTCCGGAAGCAACCACCACTGTAACGCTTCCCAAGTCGCATCCGGACAGAGAAGTCTCCGGGATAGGGGATCGTTTTGGTGAGACCCCCTTTTGAGCAACGCTCTCTGCAAGGGCCTCATATGTGCTCTCGCCCAGGGTACCAAGTCGATCGTCGCCGCCATTGTACCTAGGACTTGCAAGTAATGCCACGCTGTCAGCCGCGGTCTGTCGAGGAACCGCTGAAGCAATCTCCATAAGGCTACCGCCCAATGCGGAGGCAGAAAGACCTTTCCTGCCCTGGTATCGAAACGCGCCCCGAGGTACTTGAGGTCCTGAGAAGGCACCAAACTGCTCTTGGCCACATTGACTACCCAACCTAACTTCTGAAGGCAGCTGACAACCTTGGCTGTAGACTCCTCGCTTTCTATCCTGGACTTTGCTCGAATCAACCAGTAGTCCAGATATGAAACATAGAAACATAGAAATATGACGACAGAAAAAGACCACATGGCCTATCTAGTCTGTCCTTCCATAACAACTACAACAGCCCCATTTTTAACTTTAGAGATCCTCTGTGTTTGTCCCATGCTTTTTTGAATTCAGTTACTGTCCTCATCTCTACCACCTCCACTGGGAGACTATTCCACGGATCCACTACTCTTTCCGTAAAGAAATATTTCCGCATATCACTCCTGAATCTAAATCCCTTCACCCTCATCCCATGTCCCCTCGTAGCAGAACTTGCTTTCAATTGAAAGAGGCTCTCTCCCTGAACATTTATGCCACGGAGGTATTTAAACATCTCAATCATATCACCTCTATCCCGCCTTTCCTCTAAGGTGTACATATTAAGATCCTTCAGTCTGTCCTCATATGCTTTATAATGAAGACCACTAATCATTTTAGTAGCCACCCTCTGCACCGACTCCATCCTGTTCACATCCTTTTGAAGGTGCAGTCTCCAGAATTGCACACTATACTCCAAATGAGGTCGCACCAAAGACTTATACAGAGGCATTATCACCTCCTTTTTTCTGCTAGCCATTCCTCTCCATATTCACCCAAGCATCCTTCTAGCTTTTGCGTCGCCTTTTCTACCTGTTTAGCTACTTTAAGATCTTCAGACACAACCACACCTAGGTCCCGCTCTTCTTTAATGGACAAAAGTACTTCACCCCCTATACTATATTGCTCCCTTGGATTGCTGCAGCCCAAATGCATGACCTTACATTTTTTTAACATTAAATCCCAGCTGCCAAATTCTAGACCATTCTTCAAGCTTAGCTAGATCCCTCCTCATGTCATCTACCCCTTCCTGGGTGTCTACTCTATTGCAGATTTTGGTATCATCCGCAAAGAGGCAAACCTTACCTGAAAGCCCTTCCACTATATCACTAACAAAGATGTTAAAAAGAATCGGACCAAGGACAGATCCCTGGGGCACACCACTGGTAACATCCTTCTCCTCAGAGTGAGCTCCATTTACTTGTACTCTTTGTCGCCTCCCAACCAACCAATTTCGAACCCAAGCAGTAACTTTAGGGTCCATCCCTAGGGTGCTCAGTTTGTTTATAAGTCGCCTGTGAGGAACAGTGTCAAAGGCTTTACTGAAATCTAAATAAACCACATCTAGGGTTCTCCCTCGGTCCAACTCCCTGGTCACCCAGTCAAAGAAATCAATCAGATTTGTCTGACAAGACCTGCCTCTGGTGAACCCATGCTGCCTCGGATCCTGTAATCCGCTGGACTCCAGAAACCTCACTATTTTCTCTTTCAGCAGTGTTTCCAAAAATTTACTCACCACCGAAGTTAAACTAACCGGCCTGTAGTTTTCAACCACATCCTTACTTCCGCTTTTGTGTAAAGGCACCACATGAGCCTCTCTCCAGTTCTTTGGCACCACTCCCGACTCCAACGAGGCATTGAAAAGGTCAGTCAGTGGAGCTGCTAGAACGTCCCCAAGTTCCCTCAGTATTCTCAGGTGTATCCCATCCGGTCCCATCGCTTTGTCTACTTTAAGTTGAGATAGTTTCTCACGAACACAGTCTTTTGAAAATTGTTCAAGATGTCCTTTGCTTCTGTTCCTATTTGTGAGTGTTTTCTGAGGTCCTGCTCCTGGTTCTTCATCTGTGAACACAGATCAAAAATATTTGTTAAGCAATTCCGCTTTATCCTTATCAGCTTCTACATACTCCTCCCCTACACCCTTGAGTCTGACAATACCACTCTTGCCCTTCCTCTTCTCACTAATATATCTGAAAAATGTCTTATCCCCCCATTTTATTGCATTGGCTATTTCCTCCTCCTTTTGAATCTTTGCCTTCTTGACTACTTTGCTAGCTTCTCTAAGTTTTTCCAAATACAGATGCCTGTCTTCCTCTCTCTGTGATCTCTTGTATTTCATGAAGGCCTCCCTCTTTTTCTTCACTTTCTCTGCTACTTCTTTTGAAAACCATAGCGGTCTCCTTTTCCTTTTACCTTTATTTACCATTTTAACAAAAAGGTTGGTTGCCCTTAAAAAAATATCCCCTTTCAGTTTTGCCCACTGTTTTTCTACATCCCTCAGCAGTTCCCATCCAACTAATGACTCCCTGAGGTATTGGCCCATCTTCGCAAAGTTAGTCTTCCTAAAGTCTAAGATCTTCACCTTTGAATGGATTTTAACAGTCCTAGTCCTAATACTGAATCACACCATCTGGTGATCACTGGATGCAAAATGATCTCCCACTACAACATCAGAAACACTTTCACCATTGGTAAGCACCAAGTCCAGTATGGCCTCTTCACGTGTGGGGTCTGTTACAAATTGCCTGAATAGTTCTCCCTGTAGAGAATCCAGGATCTCCTTACTTCTAGATGATACTGCAGCAGGAATGTGCCAATCAACATCTGGCATATATTGAAATCTCCTATCAGTAGCACTTCCCCTTTCCTAGCAATGCTGCGCATGTCTTCAATTAACTCTGTCCACCTCTTCCTCTTGTGAGGGAGGTCTGTATATCACACCAATGTAAATAGATTTCTCTTTCCCTCTTTCTAGTTTAAACCACAATGCCTCCCCTCTCCCTTTTAAGCTCTGTAATTCCAAAGCTTTAATAGTAGTTTTTACGTATAGTGCCACGCCTCCTCCCCTACTTCCTACCCTGTCCTTTCTGAATAAAGTATAGCCAGGTATAGTTACATCCCAATCATGGTTTTCTGTGAACCATGTTTCTGTAACTGCCACTAAATCCAAGTCAGCCACTCCCACCAAAGCTTCAACATCAGGGATATTATTTCCCATGCTACGGGCATTTATACACACTGCTTTCCATATGTTACCCCTGTTACCCATTTCCATAAAGGTATTTAATGTATCACCTACCTGGGGGCTTTCACTTACCTGGGGGCTTTCTTCACTCATCCCCAACGAATCTAGTTTAAAGCCCTCTTTAATAGATTAGCCAGTCTACTACTGAAGACGCGTTGACCTTTCTTGGAGAGATGGATGCCATCTCTGCTCTGCAACCCTTGGAACAGCATCCCATGGTCTAGGAAACCAAAACGCTCTCGATGACACCATCCACGCAGCCATGCATTCATCTCCAGGATGCGAGCCTCTCTGCCTTGGCCTTTACCCTCAACAGGGAGGTAACAGATGTACTGGATGAACCAGAACACCGTTTCTCCTCAGCTCGGAATGTGCAAGTATGCCTCGGAAGAATCGAGGAAAGTAAGAAACTCCCCTTTCCTGACTGCCATGACCACCGATCTCAGCGTCTCCATATGAAAATGAGAAATTCGGAGACACTTGTTTACCCTCTCCAGGTCCAAAATTGGCCAATAAGTTCCTTCTTTTTTCGGAACCACAAAATAAATGGAGTATCGACCTAACCCGCATTGGTCTCGAGGCACCGGTACCACAGCCTTGAGATCTAGAAGCCTCTTTAATGTCTGTTTGACCACCTCGCATTGGCGATGTGCCTTGCAAGGGGACTGTAGTAAAGCGCCGGTCACCGGTTTCCGAAATTCTAATGCATAACCTTCTCGAATCACCTCTAACACCCACTGATCGGACGTAATCTTGACTCAGGCAGCGTAAAACTCCTGAAGACGCCCGCCTACCGCTACGTCCACCTGGGCCCCCCTGACTTCATTGTGGCTTTTTGATACCCGAAGTGCCAGCAGTAAACCCTCTGCTAGCCCCTCGGAATCCTCGAAACCTTTGGTTTCTATAGAGAAAATGCCCTCTCTGATTCTGCGTGAACCTGGAGGAGCGAAAACGATGAAAATCCCTCTGTAGCATTCTCGCAAACGACGGAATCTTCCCTTGCTTCTGCCTATCTTCCAGAAGCCGCCCGCCCTTGGATTCTCCCAGATCCTTAACTATCTTTTCCAAATCTTCGCAAACAGCAGCCGTCCCTTAAAAGGAAGTTTACTTAACCTTGCCTTAGAGGAACCATCTGCTGCCCAATTTCGCAGCCACAGATACCTTCTAGCTGCCACTGCCGAAGCCATACTGTTCGATAGCCCCCTAATGAGGTCCTAATGAACATCCGCCAGACATGCCGTACCAGACTCCAAACAAGCTGCCTCACCAACCAAATCCTCAGTCCGCTCTCCCTAGACCCTTTGAGCCCATCGGAGATAAGATCTCGCCACTCAAGCCCCACAAATAGCTGCTTGAATGGACAGAGCATTAACCTCAAAAACCTGCCTCAACAGGGCATCAAGTTTTCTGTCTTGAGCATTCTTAAGAGCTGCACTCCCTTCCACCGGAATGGTCATCTTCTTGGTTACGGTCGACATCGCCGCATCCACTTTCGGTGACTTAAAAAGCTCCTTATCCTGCTCCACTAATGGATACAGACGAGACATTACCCTAGAGCCTTTGAGTGACGACTCCAGCATGTCCCACTCCCCTTGGATCATCTCCTTTATCACTCTATGCATAAGAAAAGCTTTTTGCATCTTTCTAAAAGCCTGCAAGAGCAGATCCTCTAATGCAGCCTCCTCTGCCGGCGCGGACACCGGCATATTAAGCGTCTTTAAGGTCTCCGAAATCAGAGCCGGCAACTCTTCCCTCCAAAAAATGCACACCACTCTAGCCTGGTCTTCCTGCGCCATAATCTCTCCTTCTTTCACCTCCTCATCCATCTCCAGTTCGTGCTCCTCATCTTCAGTGAGCAAATCCACCGAAAACTCGGAGTGATCTTGTTTGTCTATGTCCATCCAAGCTCTTTTTAGACCTAAGGTTGAAGGCGCCACTGAGAGAGGAGTCCCTGGCCTTTTGAGCTCCAAATCTCCCCCTAAGGGACTCAAAGCTGAGGAAGGAGCTTCTTTAGGAGCCCCGCCGAATGCCCTTTGAATAAGAGTCACAAAGTCCGGTGAAAAAATGGACGCCAAGTCACCGGTCAAGGGCACCCGAACTCTGGGAACATCAGGAGCCGTGGAAGGACCCAGCACTGGCTCTACCGGATCCAACAGAGGAGACAGAGGCCCCTGAGTAGCCACCTCTCGCTCCTCCGCCGAATCTAATCGCTGTTGCTCCATTGCTGAAGCCTGGCTACAGCTCTTACAAATCCCTGCTTCCGACACTACAGACCTTTTCACTCCGCAGAGCAAACACAAGGTCTTTGCAGGCCTATTAACTCTTTGGCCCCTTATTGCACTACTTAACAAAATTTGCAGGAGTGACACTGGCCCAAAAAGGGACTTCCAAGCTAACCAAATCGTTAGCGCCCGGTTTTTTTTTCCTTTTTAACCCAACATAAAAGAAAGCAGGGGCTCTCCCAATCTGAATCGCACTGTTACAATTCAAAAACGAAGCTTTCTCTCCTCACCATGCGGGTCTATTTCCCCGATCTGAATGGCGGCGTTTCCCACTCAAGACAGGACATGGCGCGAGGCTGCTACTCCCTGGGGCCTAGTTTAGCACCATTAAGTCCACGCCTCAGGCAGCCGACTTAAGGCATCAACAATAGCTCACCTTACCTCGGGGAACCGGCTAAGCACCTCCTGAACACAGAAAACTGTCTTGAAAGAAACCCATGTCAATTCCTCCTTCAGCACCGCTGTGACACCGAGACGCAGAAGGGAACTGTGCTTCGCGGTTCCTGTCTGCCTTCCCCCACAAGCGCATACAGGCAAAGCTTCTGTGTAGCGCTAGGGGAGGCAATTTACAAGGCTGGAAATCCCCTCAGACTCCACCCGGGCTCTGGATCTTCCTGCTCCATTCGGCCCCGGTAAGAAGGGAAGTGAGGCCCCCAGCAGCCCCAATTTAAAGTGATATGCCTTAAATTTAAAACTTTGCAAAGTACCCAAATCCAAAAGAAATAAAAGAAAATGAAAGTAATATCCAATATGAAAGTTAATCTAACCCTCAAAACAAAACTAACTAAGATTAAAGTCCTTAATTGTTACTCTAGTGAGCCAGAAACTCTGGCTCATGTCCTCCAGCTGCTTGGAGACTGATCTAACTGGAGTGGGAGTAGGCGGTGCCTGTGTCCTTATACCAGTGTCATCAGAGAATGACGTGGATCAGTCTCCAAGCTGCTGGAAGAGGATGACAACCCAGAGTTTCCGGGACTAGACTGGAGGGCTGATAAGGAACCAGGGTACAAGTTATCTAGTAGTATCTCAAAAAGTAGCTAGATTCCCCAGGTATAAGCAGTCAGTCACTTTAGGATGGGCCCTAAAATGAATGACTGGATTTGAAACTGGTTGAGTAGGAGCAGACAAAGGGTTGTAGTAAATGGAGTTCACTCGAAAGATAAGGAAATTACCAGTGGTGTGTTGCAGGGATAGCCCTTGGGCCAATTCTTTAATATTTTTTGTAAGTGATATTGTGGAAGACTGTCAGGTAAGGTTTGCCTCTTTGCAGATGACACCAAAATCTGTAATAGGGTAGACACCCTGGAAGATGTAGATAACATAAGGAGGGATCCAGCAACATCTGAATAGTCTAAAATTTGGTAGCTAAAGTTTAATACTAAAAAATGTAGGGTCATGCATTTGGGCTACAAAAATGCAAAGAAACTGTATAGTATAGGGGGTTGAAGTACTTCTGTGCACATAAGAAGAGCAGGACCAAACAGGTAGAAAGGGCGATGGCAAAAGCCAGAAGGATGCTTGGGTGCATAGGGAGAGGCCAGAAGAAAAAAGGATGAGGTGACAGTCTCTGTATAACTCTCTGTTGAGACCTCATGAGTACTGTGTGCAATTTTGGTGACAACACCTTCAAAAAGATACACGTAAACAGGATGAAGTCACTGCAGAGGGCTGCCACTATAATGGTCAGTGGTCTTCATCATAAGGCATATGGGGACAGACTTAAAGATCTCAATAGGTATACTTTGGAAGAAAGGTGGGAGAGGAGAGAAAAACATTTAAATACCTCAGTGGCATAAATGTAGAAGAGGTGGGCCTCAAGGATCCAAATTATCGCCAACTTTAACATCCATTTAGCTCCTCTTTGTAGATTACTACAGGGGCTTAGATTTTCACTTATATGCAGATGATATTTTATTATTTAGTAATTAATTAATTTAAAAGATTTGATATACCACCATTCACAACCGTCATCATGGCGGTTTACAATTTAAAAAGGAACTATGCCCAGAATGGGAGCAAATTAAAATACGGTTATCAAAAAAAAGACAGACAAGACAGGAACACCGTGTGGGGATGCCTAGTACCATTGAAAACAGGCGTTCTTGAATTGAAGGAGTTTCTTTTCTCCAAATAAGTTAGTTTTTCACATACCATGACAGTCATGAAACTCACTTTTAAGCCGGAGTATGTGCTTGCAGTAGGATCTCAGTCTCTCTAATTTACTGCTAATGCTCAGCATAGTACTTGCATCATGCCAAAGAGAGCCTCCTTCTAGAGTTCATAAGAAGTAACATGTATGGGTAATTTATCAAGATGTGCTTAGAAATTCTTAATCACGCCTGTGGCTCCCAACACAATGGGAAATATCTTGGTATCCGACTGTATTTCTTGGTACTTGAAGATCTTTTTCCTGTCAATGCATTTCACAGAATAGTCGCTTGGGCTGACACCTCTATAAAAAGTGCAGTTACTCACTTGTAGTAGGTGTTCTCCATGAATAATACGAATAAGTTCTCACACATATGGGTGATGTCCCCCGAAGGAGCCCCATGCAGGAACGCTCCCCATCTTCCACTGGAAGCTTGTGGGAGCCTCCATCGTGCATGCACACCTGCCTTCTTGTCTGCCGCTGCGCCAACTTATCCTCAGTTCAATATAATAATAGCCAAAAATAACTCCACGGGGAGGTGAGAGGGGCGTGAGAACTTATTCCTGCTGTTCATGGAAAACACCTACTACAGACGAGTAACTACGCTTTCTCCGTGAACAAGCAGGAAAAAATCCTTATGTATGAGACTCCAAAACTACAGGCTACTGAACACGAAAACAGCCCAAACGGGATAAAACAGCAGTATAGTCCCTCTTCAGAACTCGACAGATTCTACATCCACAGCAGACAACTTTATCAGGATGACTCTTTCGGTAGCCTGGACAGACAGACGGGCCGGTTGGAAGGAGTTGAACTTATGTCCCATACAGATGCCAGAGTACGGCCTGGCCGA
The DNA here is from genome assembly GCA_033557465.1 of Ichthyophis bannanicus. Classification (NCBI taxonomy): domain Eukaryota; kingdom Metazoa; phylum Chordata; class Amphibia; order Gymnophiona; family Ichthyophiidae; genus Ichthyophis; species Ichthyophis bannanicus. The sequence goes on along the minus strand of CM066046.1, from coordinate 24,439,099 downwards.
AGTTACTGTCATGCCGGGAATCCCCATCCAGGGGGTAATGAGCTGTGAAGGTGTGGACAGAGGACAACACAGCAGCCCTGCAAAATCTCCTCGGTGGAGACCGAGCACAAAATGGCCAAGGGCATAGCCATGGTCTGACATTGTGGACCATGACATGACCCTCCAAGCACAGATGAGAGCGAGTGTAGGCTGACCAAGGATGTAGCCATGGCCTGAACATTATGGACCATGACATGACCCTCTAGGCACAGATGAGACCGAGCGTAGGCAAAACATCTACAATCCGCAACTCAAATGGACAGTGTGCGCTTGGAGACTTCCATGTCCAGCTTGTTGAGGACACAGGAGACGAACAGCTGTGTGGAGCAGCAGTGTGGATTGGTCCGCTCAAGGTAGAATATGAGCGCACGCTTACAATCCAACTATACTGCTGAGCCTCTACCCTGTTGGCATGAGGCTGAGGGAAAAAAGTGGGCAGCACTACCGACTGGTTGAGGTGGAATGCCAAAACTACCTTCGGCAAGAGCCACAAATAGGTATGTGTAGCACCACTCGGTTATGGTGGAACCGCGTGTATGGCTGGTGGGCCACCAAGGCCTCAAGCTCACTAACTCTGCAAGCAGAGGTGAGCGCCACAAGAAAAACGATCTTCAATGTCAAAACTTTTAGTGGACATGTCACAAGCGACTCGATAGACACCTGCAACAGCTGTCCTAAGACCACATTCAGATCCCATGCCACCAGCGGGGGTCTAATTGGGGGCTTTGAGAAGAGCAGACCCCGCATGAAGTGGGCCATCAGCAGCTAAATGGAAATGTGCTTTCCTTCCAAGCCCCGATAGTAGGTCCCAATCGCACTCACGAGGCCCAAACTGGAGAGATGCAAAAGGTACTTCAGCAAGGCCTCCACTGAGCATGAGAAAGGATCAAGCGCCCTGTCTCACACCAGAGCGACTTATTAAAACTAGCTGCTACACAGTTCGCTGTCCTGTGCATCTCAGGTACTCTGTGATCAATTTCCTGGGTAATTCACACAGAAACAATTTATTGCTCAAAGCATACTGACCCTGTTTTTCCTTTTATGCAAAATTATACTCTGATTTGATTTAAATTAAAGCTCTTTGCTGATACTAGGCCCTGACTGAGTAATAAATTTAAACTAGAAACTCTCTACTGGGTTTTAAATTTAAACTGAAAGCGCTCTACTGGGTTTTAAACTTGTTGAGTTTTTAATTTAACTAAAAGCTCTTTGCTGATGATACTAGGTCCTGAGTGATTTAACAAATACACTAGATTCTAATTTACACAGATTAATCAGCTTTAATCTAAATAATTCCTTTTTTCCCAGGATTTAGAAAAATTCCCAGAAGTAAATATTTACAATTGCAGAAATAGTAGTCCCTTTTTATAGTCCTTCAAGGACCTGAGAGCGTTCACAATCGCCCGCAATTCCAGGAAATTGATCTAGTGCATGCTCTCCTGCTCCAACCAGAGGTCCTAAGTCCGCAGGCACTCCCAAGTGCGTGCCCCAGCCCAGTTTGGACATGTCTGTGGTGAGCATCCATTGAGGTGGGACTGACTGAAAGGGAAGGCCTCGAAGCACGTGTCGGGCTCCAACCATCACCAAAGAAACTTGACAAAAGGCGCATTAATGGCCACTCAGTCCCGGACGACCAGTGGCTTGCTTCCACTGGGTGCACAGCGTCCACTGAGCCTGTGCATTCTGAGCCAGGCCAAGGGGGTCACATACACCTTGGAGGCCATGTGGGCTAATATGAACAGCATCCTTCAAGCCATTGTGTGCGACTTGTGACAGACAGAGGAAACCACCTCCAAGAGCCTCTGCACACGATCCCTTGGAAAAAAGGCACAGACCTGTGTGTTGTCCAAAAAGGCCCCAATGCGATGTCTGCAGGTGGGACTTTGGGTAGTTAATCACGAACCAGAGTTGCTAGAGTACCTGTACTATCAGGTGCGCTGAGTGATGCATGCCATCTGGTGTGGAGGTCTTTATCAGCCAGTCATCTAAAGTAGGGGAAGACGAAGACCCCCAGGGTCTGGAGGTAAATTGCGACAACTGCTAGGTACTTTGTGAAGATTCTGCAGGCCAATGCCAGCCCAAAAGGCAGCATCCAGTACTGAAAATGCTGGTTTCCCAACACAAAGCACAGGTATTTTCTGTGTAAGGGATCAATCGGGATGTGTGTGTATGCATCCTTCAGATCCAAGGAGCATAGTCCATCGCCCTTGAGGAGGTATGGGAGCAAGGTTCCCAAGGAGACCATCTTAAACATTTCTCGAACCAGAAACTGGTTCAGGGCCCTGAGGTCCAGGATGGGTTGAAACCCCCCATCTTTTTGGGGGATGAGGAAGTACTAGGAATAGAAGCCTTGCCCTACCTGAGCCAAGGGCACTGGCACGATAGCCAGTCCAGCCAACAGGGCATCAACACCTAGTGGAGATCACAATGGTGGGGGGGGATCTAGAGGAAACGTTGTTTTGAAAAAGAGGTGGAAACTGGGCAAGATGCAGCAGATAATTGTCCCTCACAATTTGCAGCATGCAGGTGTCCAAGGTGATAAGGAGCCACCTGTGTGTGAAGTGGACAAGCTGACTGCCTACCTGAGAGGGCACCTCCTCGGCGATTGGGCAACCGGCTATGCTGAGGAAGACATCAAGACCCCGAACAAGTTGGGCCTTCTGTGGCGTGGCTGCCGCTGGGTCAGCGCCTTGGGTTGAGCACCCTGGGGGCTCTGATAGTACCAGCACTATGGCCTGTAAAAAGACTTCTTCCCCTGATGTTTTTTCTCGGCAGAGTCCATCATCTTACATGAGAAGCGAGAAATGGTCACCTACTATTTACTACTATTAATCATTTATATAGCTACAAGGCGTATGCAGCGCTGTACAGACATATATAATAAGACGGTCCCTGCTCATCAGTACAATAGATGAAAATGAAGGTACAATAGGGAAGGGTAAGGAGATAGGAGGAAAATAAAGGATTAACATACAAAAGCAGCGTGAAAGAGGTGAGCCTTTAACGTGGATTTGAAAAGGGGAAGAGATGAAACCTGATGTAAAGATACAGGTAGTTTGTTCCAGGCATAAGGAGCAACAAGGTGAAAGGATCGAAGTGTGCAGTCTGAAGAGAAGGACAGAGAGAAGAAAGTTAGAGGAAGAGCAGAGTTCACAAGGAGGGGTGTAGGGAAACAGATGAGAGGAAAGATGAGAGGACCAACAGAATGAATGCATTTATAGGTCAGAAGGAGAAGTTTGTATTGGATATGGAAACAGAAGAGACGTCAATAAAGTGATTTAAGAAGAGGGATCATATGAATATAATGGGACTGGCGGAAGATTAACCACACAGCAGAGTTTTGAACAGACTGAAGGGGAGAAAGATGACTCAAAGGGAGACCAGCGAGGAGGAAGTTGCAATAATCTAAGCGAGAAGTGATTAAAGAGTGGATAAGTGTTTTAGTAGTGTGTTCAGAAAGGGAAGGCTGAATTTTGTTATTATAGAGAAAGTAATGACATGTTTTGCTGTCTCTGTTACATATGTGAGGAGAAGGAGAGGCAGTTGTCAAAGATGACCAAGGTTACAGACTGGGGACACAGGAAGCAGAAGAGTGTTAACAGAGACAGAGAAAGGAGGAAAGGGGGGGGGGAGAGAGGGTTTAGGAGGAACAAGTAGTTTGGCAATGTTGAATTTCAAACGGTGATGAGACATCCAGGCAGCAATGTCAGATAGGCAGGCAGATATACAGGCTTAGAGTGTAGGAAAAATATCAGGTGTAGATAGATTTGAGAGTCATCAGCATAAAAATGATATTGAAAACCATGGGAGGAGATAAGAGCACCAAGGGACTGGGTGCAGAGAGAGAAAAGGAAAGGGCCTAGAACAGATCCTTGGGGTACACCAACAGAGAGGGATGGCAGAATAGGAGGAAACACCAGACAGTGAAGGAGCGATGGAAGAGATAAGAAGAGAATCAGGACAGTACAGAGCCCCTAAAACCAAGTGAGGACAATGTATCAAGGAGAAAGTGGTGGTCAATAGTGTCAAAAGCAGCAGAAAGGTCAAGAAGAATGAGAACTTAGTAAAGGCCTTTGGATTGCTGGAGACTTTAGCAAGGGCCGCTTCAGTGGAATGTAAGGGACGAAAGCCAGACTGAAGTAGATCAAAGAGGGCTTGAGAGGAGAGAAATTCAGGGCAATGGCAGAGAACTGCATGTTCAAGAATTTTGGAAATGAAGCAGATGGGTCAATAATTGGAGGGACAAATATGGTCAATTGAAGGTTTCTTGAGGAGAGGTATGACCAGAGCATGCTCGAAGGCTGCAGAGAAAGTAGCAGTGGAGAATGATAGGTTGAGAATGCGTGTGATGGAAGGGATGACCAGAGGAAGAGATGAAATTAAGGAGATGGGAGGGGATAGGATCAGAGGAATAGGTAGTAAGTTTAGAGGAGGAAAGAAGATGAGAGGTTTCTGATTCAGAGATCTTAGAAAAGGAAGGAAGGATAACAAAGATGGAAGGGAAAAGTTGGCACTGAAGAGAGGGATGAGAGGATGAAGCTGATCTTGAGGAGAATTGGAGTGGAATCTTGTGGACTTTTATCATTGAAATAGTCGGCTAGAGTTTGGGTAGAAAGAGGAGAGGTTGGAAGTGGAGGTGCCGTGAGGAGAGAGTTGAGAGTAGAGAAGAGACAAGAAAGTAGTTAGATGAACATAGTAGCTTTGCTTCGCAAGCACTATAGAGGATTGGAAGGAAACAAGCATGAATTTGAAGTGAAGAAAGTCAGAAAGAGGGTGAGATTTGAGCGAGGTGCACAGGAGTGAAGATAGCAGATAGCTGAAGACAGCCAGGGCCGAGGTCTAGTTTATTTATTTTATTTATTTATTTATTTATTACAGTTTCTTATATACCGCGCTATTTAGAATCAGCGCGGTTTACATCATAACAAAACGACCATTACGACAAACTGTCAGGTTTTACATTGAACAGGAGTACAAACTTGGATAACTGGGTTAACTATATACATAAGAGTTTCCCTTTCGCGACTCCGTTAAGCCCGCGGGGGCTGATGGGAACTCCCATCAGCCCCCGCGGGCTTAACAGAGCAGCGAGGGAACTCTTCCCTCGCGCTCTGCAAGCCGGCGCGTCTGACTGCAGCTCCAAAGAGAGAGCTACTACGGGGAGGGCAGGATCTGCCGGGTACAGGGGTGCCCCGCGGCACGCTCGATTCTGCCGCGGCGGCCCCGACAGCGGCAGCAGACAGGTTTTCTTTTTTTTTTAATTTTCCCTGGGCTGGCCTGGGCTGGGCGGGGGTGGGGGTTAGGAGTGGTGATGGGCTGGGCTGGGCTGGGCTGGGCTGGGGGGGGTTAGGAGTGGTGATGGGCTGGAGGGGGGTTAGGAGTGGTGATGGGCTGGGCTGGGGGGGGTTAGGAGTGGTGATGGGCTGGGCTGGGCTGGGCTGGGGGGGTTAGGAGTGGTGAGGGGCTGGGCTGGGGGTTAGGAGTGGTGATGGGCTGGGCTGGGCTGGGCTGGGGGGGGTTAGGAGTAGTGATGGGCTGGGCTGGGCTGGGCTGGGCTGGGGGGTGTTAGGAGTAGTGATGGGCTGGGGTGGGGGGGGTTTAGGAGTGGTGATGGGCACTGGGCGGGGGGGTTAGGAGTGGTGATGGGCACTGGGCGGGGGGGGTTTGGAGTGGTGATGGGCACTGGGCTGGGGGGTTAGGAGTGGTGATGGGCACTGGGCTGGGGGGTTAGGAGTGGTGATGGGCACTGGGCTGGCTGGGGGGGTTAGGAGTGGTGATGGGCACTGGGCTGGCTGGGGGGGTTAGGAGTGGTGATGGGCGCTGGGCTAGGGGGGTTAGGAGTGGTGATGGGCGCTGGGGGGGTTAGGAGTGGTGATGGGCGCTGGGGGGGTTAGGAGTGGTGATAGGCGCTGGGGGGGCTTAAACTAAAAATTGAGTGATGGGGGATTAGGACTGGGAGTGGGCTGATGGGAAGGTTAGGACTGGAAATGGGCTGGTGGGATTAGGACTGGGAGTGGCTATGGGGGGCTAGGACTGGTAATGGGTTGGGGGGTTGCTAGGACTGGAAATGGGCTGAGTGGAAGGGGGCTTGAACTGCAAATAGCTGTTGGGGATGGGGCTTGGAATGGAAATGGGCTGAGGGGAAGTGGGGGGCTTGAACTGCAAATAGCTGATGGGGACGGGGCTTGGAATGGAAATGGGCTGAGGGGAAGTGGGGGGCTTGAAGAAGGGAATGGATGCTGGGTGAGACTGGAACTAGAAGGGAGCTGATGTTGGGGGAGGATTAGAATGGGATGGGGCTGGGAGAGTAAAATGGAGAGGGGAAAAATATTTTGTGTAGGAGGGATGAAAAATCTACAATTGGCCAGGTATTGGGAGAGTAATTGGGGATTGAGGATGGAGGGGTAAAATTTGTGTGGATGAAATAGGAATGAGGAAAGAGCAAAAGGAGAAAGATTAGTATGTTAAAGCAGATGTAGAGAGAGAGAATGGAAAAAAAACTAGAAGAGAGAAGAAAGGACAAATGGACAGCAGACGATGGAGAGTTAGCAGAAAACATGAAGAAACCAGAAGAAAATGGCTGGACCAATTGCAACTGAAAAAAAATGCACAAAAGGTAGAAAGATATCTCTTTATTTTGAATTTATTAACTGGAATATGTCAGCTCTGGGAAATGTGCATCATTAACATCTGCGCTTTGTTTGGTACAAGAGGAAATTCCTATTTGACGTTGCCACTTGTTCTCTTTCCCCAGTATTCACTGAAATGTATTGGTTTAATATTTGCAGTGTTGCCTTTTGATAGGTAGGGTATGGTGCTTTGTGAGTCCTGGTAATGCTGTCAGGATACGGCGGGTTTGCTATGGGTTCTAAATGGGCAGCGTTTGTAGTAGTTCCTAATGTGCCTGGCGGTTGGCACTGGATTATAGTAATGTAGAAATCTTTTAGTCTTTCTTTATCCATACACTCATTAAGAGACATGTTTACTAAAAGTTAGTGTATGGTAACATTATGCAAATATTTATGCAAATAAGACCACTAATGCAAATGACGTGCTGGCACTTTGAGGAAATTCTTTGGTTTTGTGCGGCAGTTTGGGCACTCGGGCTCAAAAAGGTTAGCCATCACTGATCTAGAGGCTAAATTTAGGCTTTTAGGTAGGAAGTTTAAATCCAGAACTTCCAGGGTAGCGTTCTCCGAAATGCTTCCTGTTCCACGTGCAGGACCCAAAAGGCAGGCAGAGATCCGGAGTCTCAATGCGTGGATGAGACAATGGTGCAAGGATGAGGTTTTTGGATTTGTTAGGAACTGGGGAACATTCTGGGGAAAGGATGGGCTCTTCCGAAGGGATGGGCTTCACCTTAACCGGGCTGGAACCAGGCTGCTGGCATTAACCTTTAAAAAGGAGATAGAGCAGCTTTTAAACTAGATAATAGGGGAAAGCCGACAGTCGCCCAAGAGCGCATGGTTCGGAAGAATGTATCCTTGAAGGATACTACCAAATGCAGAGAGGTTCCAAAAAAGAGTAAAGTAGCCCAAATGCCCTCGAGTATGGAGCAGATAGAGCTTAAAGATCTCAAATTAACAATGTCTACCAATAGCCAGATTAATATGAAAAAAATACAGTCTCTAAAATGTGTGTATGCAAATGCTAGAAGTCTAAAAACTAAGATGGGAGAGTTAGATATGATTGGAATATCAGAGACATGGCGGAAGGAGGACAACCAGTGGGACACTGATACCTGGGTACAAACTATATCGTAATGATAGAGCAGATCAAATTGGTGGAGGAGTTGCGCTCTATGTTAGAGAGGGCATTGAGTCAGAAAGGATTAAAGTTTTGCAGGAAACAAAATCTGCTGTAGAATCTCTATGGATTGAAATTCCATGTAAAAAGGGGAAGGCGATGGCAGTGGGAGTGTACTATTGACCGCCTGCCAGAATGAACAAATGGATGATGAAATGCTCAAAGAAATCAAGGAAGCTAACAAAAGTTAGAGCACAGTAATAATAATGGGTGATTTCAATTACACCGGCATCGACTGGATCAGTGTCACGGCAGGATATGCTAGGTAGATAAAGTTCCTAGATGAAATAAATAACTGCTTCTTGGAGCAGCTGGCTCATGAACCGACCAGAGGGGAAGCCATATTAGACCTAGTCCTTAGTGGAACACCAGATCTTGTACAAGAGATAAGGGTGTTGGGGCCACTTGGCAATAGTGATCATAGCATGATCGCGTTTGATTTAATTAGTGGAGGAGAGATAGTAAGGAAATCCACTGTACTACCTTTTAACTTTCAAAAGGGAGACTATGATAAAATGAGGAAAATAGTTAAGAAAAAACTAAAAGGAGCAGTTGCAAAGATTCAAGACTTACATCAAGCTTGGGAGTTGTTGAAAACTACTATCTTGGAAGCCCAGACCAGCTGTATTCCATGCTTTAAGAAAAGTGGAATGAAGTCCAAAAAACTGCCAGCATGGTTTAAAGGTGAGGTCAGAGAGGCTGCTGTTGCCAAAAAAGCATCTTTCAGGAAATGGAAAAAAGAGCCACACGACAAAACCTGGAAACAGCACAAGCAATGGCAGGTCAAATGCAAGGCATTGATAAGGCAGGCAAAGGGAGAATTTGAGAAGAAGCTTGCTGCGGAAGCAAAAACACGAAATAAAGACTTTTTCAAGTACATTCGTAACAAAAAACCTGTGAGAGAGAGTCAGTTGGTCCATTAGATGATAGAGGGGTTAAAGGAGCACTAAGAGGCGCAAGGTGATAGCGGAGAGACTGAATGTATTCTTTGCTTCGGTCTTTACTGAGGACGATGTAGGGATGCTACCCATGACTGCAGTGGTATTTAAAGGTGCGGAAGAATTGAAGGAAAGAGTAGTTACTCACCTGTAACAGGTGTTCCCCAGGAGCAGCAGGAATCAGTCCTCACTTATGGATGACATCGGCGCCGATGGAGCCCCCGTGCGGAGCATTTCCCCAGCTTTCAAAGAAAGCCTTTGGGAATACTGCACGCATGCGTGGTCCCCTTCCCGCCTAAAGGTGCCATCTTGCTCAGTCAAATGACATAGCTAAAAAACAGCACACAAAAATGTAAAAATGAACTATGTACAACTGCAACTCCCAGGGGAGGAGGGAGGGTTGTGAGGACCAATTCCTGCTGCTCCTGGAGAACACCTGCTACAGGTGAGTAACTACTCTTTCTCCAGGACCAAGCAGGAAGTCTGTCTTGAGGACCAAGTTGCAGCCCTGCAGATGTCTGCCAACGGTACAGAGCGTAGATGAGCTACTGAGGCAGCCATTGCCCGGACACGGTGGGCCGTGACCCAACCCTGAAAAGGAAGGTCAGCTGCCCTGTAAGCCCAGGTGATACAGTCAACCACCCAGATGGATAAGGTACGCTTGGAGACAGGTACCCCCAAGTTATTGGGGTGAAAAGATACAAAGAGCTGAGTAGCCCTCCTATGCCCCTGCGTACGCTCAAGGTAGAAGGATAAGGCCCTCCTACAGTCCAGGGTATGCAGGACTGTCTCAGCCTGGCTGGCATGGGGCCTAGGGAAGAACGTTGGAAGAACCACCTCCTGGTTGAGATGGAAAGAGGAGACAACCTTGGGGAGGAACTTAGGATGAGTCCGAAGGCTACCCTGTTCCTATAGAAGCGAGTGTAGGGTCTGTCACAGACCAGGGCTTGAAGTTCACTCACTCGCCTGGCCGAGGTCAAGGCCACTAGGAATAGAGTCTTCCAGGAAAGGAAGCGTAAAGGACATGTAGCCATTGGCTCAAAAGGTGGGTGAGTCAGTTGCTGCAAGACCACATTCAACTCCCACTCAGGGGCTGGTGGACGGAGAGGAGGCTTTAGCAATAGTAAGCCTCTGAGAAATCTGGACACCAAGGAGTGAACTGACAAAGTGTCCCTCCACCAGCGAGTGGTGAGCTGCTAGAGCAGAGGTGGACCCGAACCGAACTGGACTTAAAGCCCTGATTGGACAAGTGCAATAGGTACTGGAGCACTACTGGCACAGTGCAGGTGAGAGGATCTTCCTGGCGCTGTTGACACCACAAGGAGAACCTCCTCAACTTCAGGGCATATGTTTTTCTGGTAGATTGCTTTCTAGAGGCCAAGACCACCTCTTCCACTTCCTGAGGCAGGCCCTAGGGAGCCAAGACTACCCTTGCAGCCTCCAGATTGAGAGATTTGAGATTGGGGTGCAGAAGGGAACCCTGACCCTGAGAGAGAAGGTCAGGTTGTAACCCCAGAGGCAGTGGTGTCTCCACTGCCAGTTGAAGCAGCAGTGCGAACCAGGGCTGCCTTGGCCACCTGGGAGCAACCAGAAGTACCGAGGCCTTGTCCCTGAGAATCTTGAACAAGGTTCGGGCCACCAGAGGCGTGGGAGGAAACGCATACAGCAGGCCCTGGGACCAAGAAATCAGGAAGGCATCCGCCGCCACCCTTAGGGGATGCGGTTGCCTGGAACAAAACCTGGGCAGTTGGTGATTCAGGGGACTGGCAAAGAGATCCATGGATGGAAGTCCCCATTTCAGGAAAATCTTTTGAACCACCAAAGGGTGCAGCTGCCATTCGTGGGGCTGCAGAATTCTGCTTAATCTGTCCGCCAGAAAGTTCTCTTGGCCAAACAGCCCTCAGCAACATCTGGTGTCTGAGGGCAAAGGAGCAAAGGGCCTGGGCTTCCAGGCATAAGGGTCTGGACCCAGTGCCGCCCTGTTTGTTCACATAGAACATGGCTACTTGATTGTCCGTCTGAACTAGTACAGACTGGTGAATCAAAGTGTGAGAAAAAGCCTTGAGGGCTAAACGAATAGCTCGCAACTCTAGTAGGTTGATCTGTTGCGTGGCTTCCCAGGGGGACCAGAGACCCTGAGTGCAGCTCCCCTGACAATGTGCATCCCAGCCCTGTAAAGAGGCATCTGTTGTCAACACCACTGTGGGGACAGGCACCTGAAAAGGCACCCCCTGAAACAAGTTGGGGGGGGGGGGTGTAGCCACCACTGAAGGGAAATCAGGAATGGTTTTGACACCATGACTTTGTCTGCCAGTTTCCCAGTGGCTTGTTTCCACTGAGTTCTGAGGCACCACTGTGCAGACCTCATGTTGAGGCGGGCATTGGGAGTCACATGTACAGTCGATGCCATGTGTCCTAGGAGCTGCAGACAGAGCCTGGCAGGAACCCTTGGCAGGCTGAGAAACCGGGATGCCAACTCCTTGAGCCTTTGAGCTCTGTCCTCTGGCAAGTAAGCTCTTGCTTGCAGAGAGTCCAGCCGTGCCCCTATGAACTCTAGGTTCTGGGAGGGGAGCAAAGTGGACTTTGCGAAGTTTAAGACAAAGCCTAGGTCTTGAAGGAGTGATACAGTCCGGAAGGTGGCCTGCCTGGCCTCCTGGTAAGTCTGACCCCTGATGAGCCAGTCGTCCAGATAGGGGAAGACAAAAACACCTTGAGTCCTTAAGTAGGCCGCCAACACAGCCAGGCACTTTGTAAAGACTCTGGGGGCGGAGGTTAGGCCAAAAAACAGTACTCTGTACTGGTAATGGTTTCCTCCCACCACGAACCTGAAGTACTTTGTGGTCTGGATGAATGAGGATGTGAGTATACGCATCCTTTAGATCTAAGGAGCATAGCCAATCTCCCGGCTGGAGGTAGGGCAGAAGTGTTCCAAGAGTAAGCATCTCGAACTTCTCTTTCTCCAAGAAGTTGTTGAGGTTCCTGAGGTCTAGGATAGGCCTTAGGACTCCGGTTCTCTTTGGCACCAGAAAGTACCTGGAGTAGAAACCGAGCCCCTGCAGGGAAGGAAGTACAGGCTCCACCGCCTTGTCCAGAAGCAGACCTTGAAGTTCTTGGAGGAGGAGGGATGTGTGCAGGGGAGGCCTTAGAGGCTCTCCTGGGAAGTAGACAGGAGGTAACTGCTGGAAATGAAGCATATAGCCCTTGTGGACTATGCTTAAAACCCACGCATCCCCTGTAATGGGTGGCCACCTGTGGGCAAACAGGGCTAGGTGACTTCCTGTGCAGGAATGGGGCAGCAGAGGTGTAAAGGCTATGCTGTGAGTCAAAATGCCCCTCCCTGCTGGGTAGGAGCAGGAGTCGGAGGCTTGGGGGTCTTCTGCCTACAGGGCTCATGTCCCTGCCCCTTGGTCTGCTGCCCCTGTTGGGGAGCTGGGGAGGCCTGGTACTGAGGGAAAGGTTTGTAGGCAGTCGCCTGAAGACTTTCTAGACAGCCTTGTCCTAGTCAGGTGCTCGGTCTCGAGCTCAGCCGCCTTCTTGGCCATGGGCTTGCCAAAAAGGTTTTCACCTCGGCAAAGGACATCAACCAACTTGTCCTGGACCCAGGGCTCGAGGTCCGATGACTGCAGGCTCCGATGCCGGCTGCCGCCACACAAGCCGAAGCCGCGAAGCCATCGTAGGCCGCTCGGGACATGAACTTAGAACAGTCCCGGATTCTTGAAGACAAAGTCTGGAACCTCTGCAAAGGTTCCCCGGAGAGGCCAGCAGAGAACCCGGCAAGCTCCTTCGCCAGGTCTCGTAGGTACATGCCCATGTACGGCTGGTAGGACTGGACACAGCAAGCAAACATCGAGCCCTGGAAGCACTTTCTGCCGACAGCATACAGGTTCCGTGCCTCCCTGCCAGGGGGCACCGCAGAGTGCATCTTCTGGCTCTTCAGACGATGCATGGCCGATTCCACCACAATGGAATGGTGTGGCAGCTGCGCCTTCTGGAAGCCAGGGCTCTTACGGAGTCGATAGATGGAATCGACCCGCTTGCTTAAGACCGGCGCCGAGGCCGGTGCCTCCCACATCTGGAAGAGGAGCCGCTCCAGCATCGGAGGAACCGGCACAGTAAAGGCCTCCTTCGGAGGAGAGTCATACTGGAGGGCCTTGAGCTCTTCAGCTTGAGGCTCCTCCTCGGGGTCCGCGGGAATCGCCAATGCCTTGGCCATGTCCCGCGCGAACTCCGAGAACCGGTTGTCCTCCAGGGGGGACCTACTCCGGGGCTCGGACTGCGGTGAGTCCGAAGGGACGCACAGAGTCCAGAAGGTGTCGGGGGACTCCGCGTCCTCCATCTCCCACGCTGACTCATCCGAAGAGGAGTCAAGGGTTTCTGACCACATGGGTCAAGGTGGCAACCGCCCCGACGCAGAAGGCACCGGCGTCGACACCCTCGGTTCCGAGCGGGAGGTCGAGGGGGACCTTGACCGAGGACGACTTTGAGCCTTCATGGTCTCAAGTATCGGCTCGGTCTCCGGGGTCGACTTCGACGTCGATATCCCGGTGGTCGGGGCAGATGCACCAGCGAGGCTGGCCATCAGTACCCGCTGCTGATCCATGAAGGCAGACAATCTGCATTCCAAGGGTGTCAGCTTGAGTCCAAGCTCAGGAGACTCAGCAGCCATCGACTCGGGCCCCGGCGGCACCGGGTCCGACATTGGCTCCCTCGGAGGAGAGCCCACGAGGACTAGAGGACTTATGTGTCCGACAGTCTCCGGCTCCACACGAGGTACTTTGGACAGCTTCTCCTGCTCCAAAGGCCCGGGACAGCGGTCGGGGGTCTTAGACCTGGCCCTCGAGGAACCAGGGACCTCTTCCGACGCCGCCCTCACGTGCCGTTTCTTCCTCTTGCATTTCCAGTCGGGGGACCCCCTGTCCGAGGAACCCCGGCGATGCTCGGGATAAGACTTCCGAGACGTCAAGGCCTTAGAGGAGGTCCGGGCCCAGCCGGAGGCAGAATCGTAGAAAATCCTTTCCTTCTGGTGCTGACGGCTTCGAAGTGCCTTGGTGGACATTTTGCCACATGGGCCACAGATCATTGGATCATGATCTGGGCCGAGGCACCGAAGGCAGCAGTCGTGTGTGTCGGTGAGAGACATTAGTTTCTTGCACCGATCACACTTCTTGAAACCACTGGAAGCCATCGGGGAAAAAAGGGCTCCCGCGAGGTCAAAGGACTGGCCTTTCAGGGAAAACAGAAAAAAGGGCGCGAATGCCAGCCACAAAGGGCAAAAACCGAAAAATAGAAGACGGGCTCGATACCGGTGTACCGAACCCAGCGGGAAGGGGAACCGGCGTCGAAATCAGAGAAAACAAAAACGAAGTCATCGTTGAAAAAAACATCAACTTTTCCAGGTGACTCGGACAAACGTCCGAAGGGCTCCACGGAAAAAGAGAGACTGAGCAAGATGGCACCTTTAGGCGGTAAGGGGACTGCGCATGCATGCAGTATTCCCAAAGGCTTTCTTTGAAAGCTGGGGAAATGCTCCGCACGGGGGCTCCATCGGGCCGATGTCACCCATAAGTGAGGACTGACTTCCTGCTTGGTCCTGGAGAATATCAATATGCCAGATGTGGATTGGTACATCCCTGCTGCGGCATCTTCTAGAAGTAAAGAAATCCTGGATTCTTTACAGGGAGAACTATTCAGGCAACTGGTAAAAGAACCCACATGTGATGGGGCCATACTGGACTTAGTGCTTACCAATGGAGAAAGTGTTTCTGATGTTATAGTGGGAGATCAACTCGCATCCAGTGATCACCAGATGGTATGGTTCAGTATTAGTACTAGGGCTGATAAAATCCATTCAAGGGTCTTAGACTTTAGGAAAACTAACTTTGCAAAGATGGGACAATACCTTAGAGAGTCGTTAGCAGAATGGGATCAGCTGCAGGATGTAGAAACAGTGGGCAAAACTGAAAGGGAATATTTTAAAGGCAACAATACGTTTTGCTAGAAAGGTAAATAAATGTAAAAAGAAAGGGAGGTCGCTATGGTTCTCAAAAGAAGAGCTGAGAAGGTGAAGAAAAAGGGAGGCCTTCATGAACTACAAGAGATCACAGAGAGAGGAAGACAGGCATCTATATTCTGAGAAACTTAGAGAAGCTTGCAAAGTAGTCAAGAAAGCAAAGGTGCAAAAAGAAGAAGAAATAGCCAATGCAATAAAATCCGGGGATAAGACATTTTTCAGATATGTTGGTGAGAGGAGGAAGGGCAAAAGTAGTATTGTCAGACTCAAGGGTGCAGGGCAGGAATATGCAGAAACTGATGAGGATAAATCGGAATTGCTTAACAAATATTTCTGTTCTGTGTTCACAGATGAAGGGCCATGAGCAGGACCTCAGAAAACACCCATAAATAGAACAGAAGCAACGGGTATCTGGAATGATTTTCAGAAGACTGTGTTCGAGAGGAACTAGCTAAACTAAAAGTAGACAAAGCCATGGGTCCAGATGGGATACATCCAAGAATACTCAGTTAACTTGGAGACGTTCTAGTGGCTCCGTTGTCTGACCATTTCAATGCCTCTTTAGAGTCAGGAGTGGTGCCAGAGGATTGGAGAGAGGCCCTTTACACAAAGGTCTGTGGTCCCTTTACACAAAAGTGGATGTAAGGATGACATTGAGAACTACAGGCCAGTTATTCTAACCTCTGTGGTTAGTAAATTATTGGAAAGGCTACTAAAAGAGAGAATAATAGATTTCTGGAGTCCAATGGATTGCAGGATCCAAGGCAGCATGGATTCACCAGAGGCAAATCTTGTCAGACAAATCTGATTGATTTCTTTGATGGGTGACCAGGAAGTTGGACCAAGGGAGAGTCCTAGATATGGTATACTTGGATTTCAGTACAGCCTTAGATACCATTCTGCACAGGCAACCTATAAACAAACTGAGCACTTAAGAATCTGCTGTCCTGGTATATGTTTGCACCAATGACATAGAAAAATGTGGGAGGGAGGTTCAGGAAGCCAAATTTAGGTTTTTAGGTAGGAAGTTGAAATCCAGAACTTCCAGGGTAGCATTCTCTGAAATGCTTTCCATGCCAAGCGCAGGGCCCAAAAGGCAGGCGGAGCTCCAGAGTCTCAATGTGTGGATGAGACAAAGGGGCAAAGAAAAGGGCTTTGGGTTTGTTAGGAACTGGGCAACATTCTGGGGAAGGGAGGGGTTCTTCCGAAGGGATGGGCTCCACCTTAACCGGGATGGCGCCAGGCTGCTGGCATTAACATTTAAAAAGAAGATACAGCAGTTTCTAAACTAGATAATAGGGGAAAGCCAACAGTCACCCAAGAGCACATGATTCGGAAGAATGTGTCCCTGATGGATACTAACAAAACAGGGAAGTTAGGACATCCAAACAGAGAGGTTCCAATAAAGATAAAAGTTACTCATATGTCCTTAAGTACAGAGCTGAAAGATTCCAAAATTACCCCATCAACTGATAACCAGATTAATATGATTGAAATACAAACTCTAAAATACCTGTATGCAAATGCTAGAAGTCAAAAAACTAAGACTGGAGAGTTAGAATATATAGCTCTAAATGAGTGGTTAGATACGATTGGTATCTCAGAGACCTGGTGAAAAGAGGACAACTAATGAGACACTGTGGTACAAACTATATCCCAACGATCAAATTGATGGAGGAGTTGTGCTCTTTGTTAGAGAGGGCACTGAGCCACATAGGATTAAAGCTTTGCAGGAAATAAAATACGCTGTAGAATCTCTATGGATAGAAATTCCATGTAAAAAAGAGGAAGGCAATGGCAGTGTAGATGTACTACTGACCTCCTGGCCAGAATGAACAGATGGATAATGAAATGCTGAAAGAAATCAGGGAAGCTAACAAAAGTTATACTATAGTAATAATGGGTGATTTCAATTACCCGAGTATCGACTGGGTCAATGTCACAGCAGGACATGCTAGGGAGATAAAGTTTCTAGATGAAATAAATGACTGCTTCTTTGAGCAGCTGGTTCATGAACAGACAAGAGGGGAAGCTATTTTGGACCTAGTCCTTAGTGGCATGCAGGATCTGGTGGAAGAGATAAATAGTGTTGGGGGCCACTTGGCAATAGTGATCATGGCATGATCACATTTGATTTAATAAATGAAAGAAGGATGGCAAGGAAATACACAGTACTACCATTTAACTTTCAAAAGGGAGACTATGATAAAATGAGGAAAATAGTTAACAAAAGACTAAATATTTGCATAAAGCATGGGCATTGTTTAAAAATGCTTTCTTGGAAGCCCAGAAAAGATGAATGCCACGCTTTAAGAAAAGTGAAAGGAAGGCAAAAAAACTGCCAGCATGGTTTAAAGGCAAGGTCAGAGAGGCTGTTGCAGCCAAAAAAGCATATTTTAGGAAATAGAAAAAGAAGTCAAATGACAAAAACAGGAAAAAAACACTGCCAAGTTGCAGACGATATGTTGTGCTCCCCACTGGACATATTCAATCCCACCTATGACAAGATAGCAACCTGTCTAAAAGGAACAGAAACTGACTTCAAACAAATAACATGAGCATAAACTTCAAGAAAACAGAAGTCCTGTTCACATCAAAGAACCCCGACTTCACCCCTCCATCAACAATCTGTTTAAACACCACCCCATTCCCTGTAATACAGGAAGCAAAATACCTAGGCGTTATCCTTGATAAAACCCTCAGCATGGAACCCCACTTTAAACAGTTAAACAGAACCGTGTTCTTCAAACTAAGGATTAACCAACAACTCAGAAATCTTACTGAGCTGAAGGATTTTAGAACAGTAGTCCAAGTCCTCATCACACCACATTTCGACTCTGCAATAGCCTATTACATGGAATAAACAAAAAGACTCTAAATATATTATAATTGGCCCAAAATGTCACAGCCAGAGTTGTAGTGACAGCACGGCTATCAGACCACATCACCCCATCATATACGAGCCACTGACTCCCAATTACCAGCAGGAGTAAAAAACAAAGTAATAATGGCCACCTTTAAATTGATCCAACAAGAAAACAGCAACAGCCACATTCAGCAGAGCAGAACCAGAAACAAAAGAGTGGCAGGTTCACACACAACACCTTTATTATATAATCAATAGGTGGCCTAAACCAAACACAGGACCGTGTTTCGTGTGGTACTTCATCAGGGGTTGTCAGGGCATTTTTAAAAAACATTAAAAAACATAATATAAATAAGCATAAACACAATAAATAAATACAATTAAAATAATTGTATAAGAAGGCTAAAATATAAAATATTATAAAATATTATAAACACTAATAGGTATAAAACATATGAATAAATCACACTATACCATGAACATGGGTGAACAAACATACATTCAATAAATATGTGTTAAATTATCTTAAAAAGAATACAAGCACATAAAATCAAAATATGGAACATAAGATAATTAAAATACAGTAAAAAGAGGTACAATAAAAAGAGAAAAGAGGATGAGAGGGACAAATTTTCAAATTATACGCCATAAAAGTACATATAAAAAAGGGGCCAAAAGGATGAGGAGAACGAGTCGGAAGCAGGAGTGAGTGCAAAATGAAAAGGTGGACATTACCTGATCAGTGTGTGGTGGTAAAAGACTTCACAACACACATAAATATGTGATTGGAGTCTCTAATATCAAGAGTAAAAACTCTTCTGTAAAAGAAAATGAAAATTTGAATAAAAAGAAAAAAAACATATCCAAAATCAGATACTATATCCATTGTAGTAAGGAGGTGCAATATTAAGGTCAGTACACACTTCGAACCAATCTCTCATGTGACAACCAATTAAAAAATAATATATAAAAAACGCTAGAGGCATACTATCCCGTAAATAAGCATGGCAGAACTTCTTACACAAAAACTAAAAGGGATAAAAAGAAATAAAAGGGATAAGAGCAAAAACCTATTCCCAGGGGACCACCAGCTGGCTAAAAAAACATAATTTAAAATGCAAACCAAATATATGGGCATTAGCTTGTTGAGGCCAATTTAACATATAGTCAAAGACATCCTAACACCATAGTTGAATAAATAAACCCATGTATCAAACATATTCCAAGAAAAATTATGAAAAGACTGTAAACGGGGGCGCTGGGTGAGAATGTCCACAGTCTTGGCAAAGGCAAATATTAATATGACTTGCAAAGGATTGTGGGAAATGTAGTCCATTCATACCAGACTCAGCCGTTCACATTAAATTAGTTGTGCTTGCTCGAGTGTAAAGCCAAGAAGATATTTTATTTATGGGGTTATTTCTCCCAACACAGATATACTTGGTAGCACATAAAAAGGAATACTTTCTTTCAGTATTATACTTAGAAAAACAAATAAGGAAAAACAGCTGAACTTGTTAAGCAATCAAATCAAAGCATAAAGACCTTGATGGGAACAGAAAGGTCTTTTCTGTAAGCTCCTGCTAATTCTCCTTAGCAGTGCTTCAAAGAACAAACAAAACCCACAAAGTAGGAAAAAAACTGTTCTTTTTCAGGGATATCTTCCTGTATCTTCACACACACTCAGAAGTGTCCCTCCAGAGCTCACAGGCAATTAGGCAAGGCTCAATTGCTAACCATTACCAGCTGAAACCCTCTTGGCTGGTTTACTTTCTATTACGTGGCTCAAATCCTACTCAGAAGCTTTTCTGAGTAGATTAAAGAACAAGTTTATATTTTTTTGTGATGGTTGTATTTTGTGCAGCATAATACCACAGAAGTTTAGACAGAGAGCAATCCATGTATTCAAAGTCCCCATTTATAACATCTTCCCCTTCTTCAACTATCATGGGTTCAATATCATGGATTGGCACAGAGGAATTTCTCAATGGAACACTCTCAGGACAATACTTGTTTCCCTGCTGTCTTCCCAGTGAGGAGCTAGGGCATAGATCAGTGGTCATACCTGAACTTCCATTGCTGTTAGAGTTCCTCTCTAAATATCCTGGCCAGTATGTAGTCCAGTTCTTATGTCCAGCCTTCCAATCAAGATCCCTGGACACTGGATCTCTCTTCACATACCTTCTTGCACTGGTCCTAGGGTCCCTTCCAAGTGCAGCCGTCTCCCTCACAGGTGCCGTCCGGGGATTCCTGGCTCTGCAACCACACTCCTCTGGCTTTCCCCAGTCCAATGTGATGTATGCTTGCCTCTGGAATGCCTCCCAGTATACGTACTGCTATGGACTCCTTTAGACCTTCCAAATGCTTTTCTCTTCTTTCTTCCAAAGTGTTTCTTTCTCTCTCTGTCCGTCAGCTCTGGCTTCTGCTGATGGTCAGGATGATCAAGGTGCTTCTGATGATCAAGATGCTTCTGATCAAGATGATTCTCTGTAGCATAAGCTTTACCTTTATCCTGCTTAGATGAATGCTCCACCCTAGCAGAGCGCAGCTGTGCTGAATCAAGCCCTGCCCTTGGAGATGAGTGCTTGGGGATTACCTCATAGCCCTCCTGATTGAACACACGTTTCCCCACTTCAGCTCTTCTAATGGCTGTTGGAAACCTGGTGCATTCTGGGACTGGTAGTCTTTTATGGAAACATTCTGTTTTATTATTTCTACCAGAACAGACAGGTTGCTTGTTCAGAGTCACTTCACCTCTATTATAGCTCCTTCCTGAACTATGATAAGCTTCCTTATCACAAGACACATGTGTATGAATCGCAAAAAAATATAATCAAAGCGGCTTAAAAGCAAGAAGTAATGGTCAATGGTGTTGTACCAGAAACTTTTAACTGAATACCCAATCCGAACATAAACAATATACACAATCCACAAATCGCTCATTAATTCCTTTGAACTTATATACAAAAAAAGTTAAATAGCAATTATATCCAAAGGTTCAACTCCGAGGTGTATTACATTTCCGAGCTACCGGGAACCAAAAAGCCTTAGCGTGTGCTTATTTATGAAAGTGCATCTAAAAGGAAAGCAGTTGTATATATAAATACCAAAAACTTACGAAAGACCAGTCAAATATGACCAGAAGAAATTAAAAAACAATTGTACCTGTTATAGAAACCGCCAAAAGCACAGCTTCAGCAGCGTATTACTCTTCCAAGATACAAAAACTGAAGAACGACGCTAGCACATGCGTGTTAAAGTAAAAAAGACTGGGGATTGTGCAATGCTTAATGGCATTATGCCAAGACCTCCTAAATGAATGCCAAATCCCAGTATAGTTTGTATACATATTCACAAAAATCGGTAATCCAATCGCTAAACATATGTACAGAAAAAAAATTTTCAAAGGCTCAGCACCGAAGGCAACCTGCACTTCCGAGTTACCGAAAAAAAAAACTTTAACGCGTGCATGTTAAGATCAAAAAACATCTAAGAGAACGCCTATAGAAAGTATAAATTCAAAAAATTGCAAAGGACACATCGAGTCTGATCAAAAGAAATTAAATTAAACTAAAAAACTATACCTATTATAAAAAACGCCAAGAGCACAGATTTACCGGCGTATTACTCTTCCAAAATACAGAAACTAAGAATGCTGGCGCATGCGTGTGAAAGTAAAAAAGACCGGTGATTATGCAATGGTTGATGGAAATGTGCCAAAAACTCCTGAATGCATACCAAACTCACAAAAATCGCTAATCAAATCGCTAAACATATGCACAGAAAAAAAATTTTTCAAAGGCTCCACTCCGAAGGTAAGCTACACTTCCGAGCTACCGAAAAAAAAGACTTTAACACGTGCATGTTTAAAAACATCAAAGATCAAAAAACATCTAAGAGAACGCCTGTCGAAAGTGTAAATTCCAAAAATTGCAAAGGACACATCGAATCTGATCAAAAGAAATTAAAAAACTATACCTATTATAGAAAATGCCAAGAGGACAGCTTCACCGGCGTATTCCACTTCCAAGATACAAGAACTGAAGGAAACGCTAGCGCATGCGTATTTAAATAAATCAAAGCCCTGGAATTGTCTAAATCATGGGAATGTGAAAAGAGTATAAAACAACCGGATAAACTAAACACACTGAAAATATGCTATTGTTAAAACATTTTCAATTCCCCCACAAAGTCCTAGCGAACTTTAGTAAAATTTATGCTGGAAATCCTTAAACGATTCAAAGACGAACATTGCAAGGAATCAATTGTGTGTGGATCCCAAAAGTAAATTAAACCACTTTGCTCATAGCTAGAACTTGAACAAAAAACAAATGTTGTTAATACCGAAATTAAAAAACCGCAAAGGTCTGGAAATCCTTAGAAAATAAGAGAACAAACTTTACAAGGCGCCAGTTGCATATAAATCCTGAGGTTAAGTTAAATCATTTGTATTTATAACTGAAACAGAAACGGAAGTGTCTCAACAATTGGGTACTTTGCATACAACAATGAAAATAAAATATTTACTGCACCACATTAGCTGAACTACCCTAAAACAAATAAACTTATAATAAAAAGATACTAACTTTGCTAAGTTGTAAGAAAATATAGCCATGCTGGAATATCTGTGCAAGAAAGGCTTCGAGAGTAAAAACTTGTCCAACATCAATTATAATTAAAAGCATACACCATCTTCTCTTTTGTTCCTAAAAAAAGGGGTATCACACAAACCAATTGTGATAAAAAAAAACTTGAGACCTACTAAAGCAGTCACATGAAACAAAGAGAAGAATAAAAAGCTCAAAAAAAATTGGACATCGGAAGAGAGCCTTAAAGAAAAGCAGACGGATCTCTTTCCACATTCAATCCATTGGGTGATAATGTGTCCATCAAAAAAATATACCTTTGTTCCAATCGTAACAATGTCTTATCGTTATCTCCACCCCTCCAATTGAGTATCACTTTTTTAATAACAAAAAAACGTAGATCTGATATTTTATGGTCCTTATCCAGCCAATGTTGGACCAATGGTTTATCTTCCAATCTTCTTCTAATACAGCTTTTATGCTCCACCATTCTAACACGTATATTACGCATAGTCTTGCCGATATACAGCTTCTTACATGGACACATGACAATATAAATAACATTTGCAATCTCACAATTAGAAAAATCATGAATGTAAAACTTTCTATTTGTGGTGGGATGTGTAAAAAACTTTCGAACCGGCAATGTATGTATACATATTGAACAGTGTCCGCACTGAAATTGACCCTTATAAACAGAAAGAGGTTTCCTTCTCTGTAAGGGCTGACGTAACCAGAAGGTCCCGAAGGTTAACATTTCTCTTGTGTGCAATCAACAATCCTGTATCTTCAAACCCTGGGATGGCTTGGATCAAATGCCATTCTTTTCTTAGGATATCGATAATTCTCTGAGATCCCAAAGAATATTTCAATGGACAAACCATCTTGTTCTGAACCGTCTTCTTGCCACATGGCTTCAGCAGATCGGCTCGTGAAGAATCACGTGCCTTATCGTAAGCTTTACTAATGGCACTAGATGGATATTGACGCGCCTGGAATCTTTTTTTAAGGATTGTGGCTTGAAGTTCAAAATCCTCATCTGAGGTACATATCCTTCTAGCACGGAGAAATTGTCCAACTGGTAAATTGTTTTTGAAGGAGGGGTTATGAAAGCTTGAATGATGCAATAAAGTATTTCGATCAGTTGGTTTTCTGTATAATGTAGTATTAAATACTGACCCTTCTTTTTTATGAGCAAATCCAAATAAGAAATCTGCATCCTATCATAGGTGATCTGGAACCGTAAATTGACATCCAAGCCATTGATCCATGTTTTGAACTCTGACAATAGTTCTAGTGAACCATCCCATATTATTAATATATCGTCAATGTAACTTATCCATAAACGGATATTCTCTTTATACGAATGATCCTTCAAAAAACTATCCTCAAACTTATGCATGTACAGATTTGCAATGTCCGGTGCGAATGAGGACCCCATCGCCACACCTTTGATCTGTTGATAAAATAGGTCTCTGAAACAGAAGAAATTTTTGCAAAGAGCAATTTCTGCAAGTGCAAATAAAAAGGCAGTGGAAATGCGCTTATGAGTGTACGTAGAGCCTCCTGCTGTGGCACGTTAGTGTAAAGGGATTCGACATCCAAGGTGACCATAATAATATTAGCATGTAAATCTTTAAAAGATGACAGAATCTCTATCACATGGGCCGAGTCCCTAACATAAGACCACATCTGAAGAACAAAAGGTCTAAGAATAACATCAAGAAATTTAGATACCGGTTCTAATAAAGACCCTATAGCCGACACTATAGGTCTCCCAGGTGGATTATCTAAAGATTTGTGGATTTTTGGTATCACATATATGGTAGGCATGACAGGATTTCTAACCATGAGGAAATCCTTTTCCTTTTTTGTTAGATGACCTGTTTCATAGGCAATAAGAAACAAATTGTCAATATTGCCCTTAAGGGCATTAGTAGGGTCTCCATCTAATCTTAAATAAAATTCTTTGTCATGCAATTGTCTAGTGATCTCTTGGATATATTTAATCTCATCTAAAACAAAGAGTAGTTACTCACCTGTAACAGGTGTTCTCCAGGAGCAGCAGGAATCAGTCCTCACTTATGGGTGACGTCGGCGCCGACGGAGCCCTCGCGGAGCAATTTTCCCCAGCTTTCGAAGAAAGCCTTTGGGAATTGCAGCGCGCATGCGCGGTCCCCTTCCCGCCCAAGGATGCCATCTTGCTCAGTCTGATGACATAGCAAAGAGACAGCAAAAAAGTTAGCAAAAACATATAATAAGAATGACTGCAACTCCAAGGGGAGGAGGGAGGGTAGTGAGGACTGATTCCTGCTGCTCCTGGAGAACACCTGTTACAGGTGAGTAACTACTCTTTCTCCAGGACCAAGCAGGAAGTCAGTCCTCACTTATGGGACTCCCGAGCTCAAGGCTACCGGAGACCTCAACCGAAAAAATGAGCTCCCTCAAGCTCAACAGTACAGAAGGAAGGAATCTTCTCTGAATACGAATCCGGCCGGTAGCCCAACACCAGGGCCGGAGGGTAGGAGTTGCTTAGACCTCAAAGAGATTGTGGAGGACTGCCTGTCCGAAAGCACTGTCCCTGCGGGACTCCCTCTCCAGGCAGTAATGAGCCGCAAAGGTCTGGCTCGAAGACCAAGTAGCGGCCCGGCAGATGTCAGCCAATGGAACAAAGCGGAGGTGAGCCACTGACGCAGCCTTCGCCCTGACACGGTGAGCCGTGACTCGACTCTCTAAGGAGAGGCCGGCTGCCCCATAAGCCCAGGCGATACAGTCAGCTACCCAGATGGACAAAGTACGCTTAGAGACGGGTACCCCCAACCGATTGGGGTCAAAAGATACGAAAAGCTGGACAGCTTATAGATGCTCTCGCGTACGGTCAAGGTAGAAGGACAAGGCTCTTCTACAGTCCAGGGTATGCAGGACAGTTTCAGCTCGGCTGGTATGCGGCCTGGGAAAGAAGGTCGGAAGAACCACCTCTTGATTGATGTGAAAAGAGGAGACCACCTTTGGAAGAAACTTAGGGTGAGTCCGTAAGACCACCCTATTCTTGTAGAACCTAGTGTATGGGGGCTCCGACACTAGAGCCTGTAGTTCACTAACGCGCCTAGCGGAGGTAAGGGCTACCAAAAAGAGGGTTTTCCCAGGAGAGGAAACGCAGAGGGCAGGTAGCCATGGGTTCAAAACGCGGACAGGTAAGCCTTTGCAAGACCACATTGAGATCCCAGTCAGGAGCTGGAGGGCGCAGCGGGGGCTTAAGCAGAAGAAGGCCCTTGAGAAAACGCGCCACCAAGGGGTGCGCGGAAAGAGGCTGGCCCTCCACCAGCGAATGATGTGCAAGAGAGCACTGAGGTGGACCCTGACAGAGTTGGATTTGAGGCCTAGATCGGAGAGGTGAAGCAAATATTGCAGTACCACCGATACTAAGCAGGCAAAGGGGTCCTCAGAGCGCTGAGAACACCAGACCGAGAAGCGACGCCATTTAAGGACGTAAGATTTCCAGGTGGAAGGTCGCCGAGATGCCAGGACGACAGCCTCCACCTCCGGAGGAAGTAAGAGCGGAGCTAGGACTACCCTTTCAGCAGCCAGGCCATCAGATGAAGGGCCCGGAGGTTGGGGTGGAGGAGAGTACCCTGATCCTGGGTCAGTAGATCGGGCTGAAAACCCCAGAGGAAGAGGGGTGTCCACCGCTAGTTGTAGGAGTAGAGGGAACCAGGGTTGTCTCGGCCACCTGGGCGCTACCAGGATCATGGAGGCCCTGTCCTGGACAACTTTGAACAGCGCCCGGGACACAAGTGGCGTGGGAGGAAAGGCATACAGTAGGCCCGTGGACCACGAGATGAGGAAAGCATCCGGCGCTACTCTGAGAGGATGCGGGTGCCGGGAGCAGAACCTGGGAAGTTGCCGGTTTAGAGGACTGGCAAAGAGATCCACGGTGGGGAGGCCCCAACCAGCGGAAGATCAGCTGGACAACTACGGGGTTCAACCTCCATTCGTGCGGCTGCAGAGTCCGGCTCAGTTTGTCGGCTAGGCAATTTTCCTGCCCGGGCAGGTAAACAGCCTTGAGGAGGATGTCGTGGTCGACTGCCCAAGAGCACAGTCTCCGAGCCTCCCGACATAGGAGGGAGCCCGTGCCCCCCTGTTTGTTCACGTAGAACATGGCGACCGGATTGTCCGTCTGCACCAGAACAGACCGACGAGAAGTGAGGTGAGAGAAGGTCCGCAGAGCTAGGCGAATCGACCGCAGCTCCAGGAAGTTTATCTGCTGAGCAGTCTCCCAAGGCGTCCAAAGGCCTTGAGTGCATGTTCCTTGGCAATGCGCTCCCCATCCCAGGAGAGAGGCATCTGTCGTGAGCACTTGAGAAGGTGGAGGAGACTGAAAAGTCATGCCAAGTACCAGATTGGGCAGGTGAAGCCACCACTGCAGAGAGGAGACCAGGCGGTCGGAGATCTGTATTAAGTCCGTCAGTCTCCCTGTGGCCTGATGCTATTGAGTGCAAAGGCTCCACTGAGCAGGTCGCATATGCAGACGGGCATTCGGAGTGACATGGACCGTGGAGGCCATGTGACCGAGCAGTTGCAGGAATTGTCTGGCAGAGGCCGGTGACGCGCTGTGGAACCTGCCGGCCAGAGCCATGAGCCTGTTGACCCGTTCCAGAGGCAAGAAGGCCCGAGCCTGCAGAGTGTCCAGCCGTGCTCCTATGAAATCAAGATCCTGAGAGGGGAGCAAAGTGGACTTTTCGAAGTTTATGATGA
Source organism: Ichthyophis bannanicus (assembly GCA_033557465.1). Lineage (NCBI taxonomy): Eukaryota > Metazoa > Chordata > Amphibia > Gymnophiona > Ichthyophiidae > Ichthyophis > Ichthyophis bannanicus. The sequence goes on along the minus strand of CM066046.1, from coordinate 24,412,099 downwards.
AGCCCAAGTGCTGAAGCAGAGCCACTGTGCATTGAGTGGCCTGAGTGACTTCTAGGGAAGACTGTGCCCGGATGAGCCAGTCGTCCAGGTAGGGGAAGACGAAGAGGCCTTGAAGCCTCAGGAAGGCTGCCACCACTGCCAGGCAGTTCGTGAACACCCTGGGAGCGGAGGAGAGGCCAAAGGGCAGTACGCGGTACTGATAACACAGGTACACTAAAAAAATTTTTTTTTTAACTGCCTCTAATGTTTCGATTGATTTTTACGTTTTTTGGTGCGCTGAATCCAAATCTGGTAACCAATTTGCTCCATCACGTACAGATTTTTTGCTACATTGGGTTAGCAGTTTGAGGTGAACGTTTCAGATTGAGTGCGATCGAGATAAACGTTTCTTGGATGAATTCTTTATACTAATTGTTTAGTAGTTATTCAAATAAGAATAAAGAAAATTGTAACAAGGCAGCACATAAGAATAGAGTAATGTCAACAAAACACACTGTGATGGTAGCAAAATTGTCTGCACTTAAAACAGCCACATACATGTGCACAAACATTGAGCATATAAGAGCGAGGTTAGACACAAAGCAAAGCAAAGAAATGTGCAAAAAATGTTGTACAGGTATGTATGTAAGAATAGAAAACGCAAACCGCACCATTGCAATACATGAAGACAAACACCCGATGGTGTGAAAATAAAATTCTAATAAATGAGATCCGACACTGTGGTAATAACTAGCAAATTTTTATTTCAAAGTTTAGTAAAAACACGATATTTGTCAACACAGTTTAGATTTTAAAGTCATTCTTGGGTCAATCAATCTCCTGGTGGGCCCGTTTCTTCTTCCTCCGAATGCTTCTCTTGGTGCGCTGCTTGGCGTATTTTTCATCTGGGGTTTCCCGCAGCAGCAACCAGCAGAAATCGGCCATCATAGTGGTGTTCCATCTTCCTTGGTACCTTCTCTCTGCGTCCTTGATGTCCTGGTGAAACCTTTCACCTTGTTCTTCACTGTACGCCCCCAGGTTTTCGGGAAAGTAGTTCACATGGGAGTGCAAGAAATGGACTTTCAGGCTCATGTTACAGCCTTGTTCTTTGAAGGCATTGAGCATCCTGGCAACAATATCCTTATAGTTCTCATCCCGCCTGTTCCCCAAGAATTTGAGAACAACATCCTTGAAGGAATCCCAGGCTTCTTTTTCCTTCTCAGACATCGTTTCAGCGAATGCTCCATCTGAAATGAGTTTCCTTATATCAGGGCCAACAAACACTCCTTCCTTTAGCTTTGCTTCAGAAAGTCGGGGGAACTTTGAGCAAAGGTACCGAAAGCACTCACCATCTTTTGGAAGGGACTTGATGAATTGCTTAATGAGACCCAACTTAATGTGGAGAGGTGGTAATAGAATTTTATCACGAGGTACCAAGCTCTCATGAAGAACATTTTTCTCACCGGGTCTCAAATACTCCCGAATTGGCCAGTCTTTTTTCCCCCAGTGTAGGTCGCAGGCCCGGCTATCCCACAAGCAAAGGAAGCAGGGATATTTGGTGAAACCGGATTGCTGCCCTAATAGCATGGATAGAATTTTAAAGTCTCCACAAATCATCCACTTATGCTCATCATAACGAATCTTCTGAAGAATCAGGGCCAAATTCTCGTATTTTTCTTGGAGAATAACAGAGTGAGCAATAGGAACTGAAGCGAATGTGTTGCCATTATGAAGAAGAACACTTTTATGCTGTCTTTTGATGAATCAATGAACAGCCACCATTCAGCAGGATCATACTTGAGTTTAAACTTTTCCATCACTCCGTATATATCGTTGCAAAATACCAAATCTTCCTCTTTGCTGAAATACTTCAAAAATTGTGTCTCGCGGTTGCGGTACCAATAAAAAGTTGTTCCTGGTGACAATAGATTTTTCTGTTTAAGCCGAGAACCTAGCAGTTGGGCAGCATCTTTTGGGAGTCCTAAATCCCGGACTAAATCATTCAATTCAGCTTGAGAGAAAAGTTCAGGTTTCGGATCTGGTTCAGTTTCAAACTCGGAAGTACTGGACTCATCGGGAAAAGCCATCTGATGAGTCTCATCATGATCAGAACCGTCCACACAAATATGATCCAAAGATTTTGGTGGTTCAGGCACAGGTACTTCGTTGCTATGAGGCATAGGCCTAATTGCTGAGGGAAGGTTGGGGTAACTTATTACGTTCTTATTTTTTAAGTTGTATCCCTTCACAATGCAAGAGCAAAAATAGCAGTCACTGCTGTGGTCTCTTTGTTCACGCCACATCATAGGTATTCCGAAACGAAATGCTTGTTTTTTACCTTTCATCCATAAGCGTAGATCTTCCTCACACATGTCTTGCACACTTTGTGAGGAGCCCACGGTTTGTCTTGATCGCCTAACTTCAAACCGAAATAGGCAAAATATACTTTTTTAATAAATGCAGAAATGTTCCTCTGCCGCTTTTTCACGGTATATTCCCCACAAATAAAACAAAAACTGTCCGGAGAGTTGACGCAACCTCTGGCTCTGTGAGCCATCACAAATACACAGCACTGCAAACTACAACTGTAGTGAACCACTTCGGAATAAAGCTGGATTACGACTGAGCAAACAAAAGGTAATAATGAACTTGCAAGAAACTGAAATTTGACAGGAACGTTCATGTCGCAACCACCGTGTTTGAGCGAGCGAACGAGGCGAGGCGAACAGGAAAGAACATGCGCCAGCGCGAGTACTGGATTTAGCCCCCCGCCTCCCAATTGTCCTGTTAATGTATAAAATGAATACAAAACACTCTAAAATATCATGAGGGAGTGTTTCTAGTTAGTTAACCATTACAACCTCTATTTTGGGCCAAGAAAATAAACTGCAGTCGGCTAAAAAGAAATTATGTGAACATTCCTTATATGGGTAAGAAATCTAATTTTGCAAGAAAACGTGACGTGATGGAACATTTTGGCTATTTTTCCTGGATTCAGCACCCCAAAATCTATAGGAATCAGTTGCAAAACTGGAGGCAGTTTTTTGGTAGTGTACCTGTGTAATGATTCCCTGCCACCACAAATCTCAGATATTGCCGGTGGTCCGGATGAATAAGGATGTGAGTATAAGCATCCTTTAGATTCAAGGAGCATAGCCAATCTCCCTGCCGGAGGTAGGGCAGTAGGATTCCAAGGGTAAGCATCTTGAACTTATCCCGCTGCAGGAACTTGTTGAGGTTGCGCAAGTCCAGAATGGGTCTGAGGCCTCCTGTCCTTTTCGGTACCAGGAAGTACCTCGAATAAAACCAGTGACCCCACAAGTGCTGGGGTACTGGCTCCACAGCCTGTTCCCGGAGCAGACTTTGCAGCTCCTGAAGGAGTAAGTCCCTGTGCAGAGGGGGTCTTGTAGGCTCCCCTGGAAAGTAGGGAGGAGGTACCTGGTGAAAATGTAGGAGGTAGCCCTTTTGAACCACCTGCAGCACCCAGGAATCGGATGTTATGGCTGACCACCTGTGGGCTAAGTGGGTCAGCCGGCCCCCCGTGCTGAGCGAAAGTCGCGGAAGGGGAGAGGCTATGCCGGCATAGTCAAAAACCCCCACCCGGCTGAGCAGGGGCCTGTGTAGTGGGCTTGGGGGCCTTCTGCCTACGGGACCCATTGCCCTGCCCCTTAGCCTGCTGGCCCTGATGGGGAGCTGCTGAGGCTTGATATTGTGGGTGGTGCTGTTTATAGGCAGACACCTTCCTCGGGTAAAAGGGCTTTTTCCCCGAGCCCTTCCTCTTCTGTGAAGGGGCAGAGGTCTTTCTGGATAGGCGAGTTCTGGTGAGAGTCTCAGACTCGAGTTCTGCCGCCTTATCAGCCATTGGTTTGCCAAAGAGGTTTTCACCTCTGCAGGGGACATCGACCAACTTGTCCTGCACCCATGGCTCGAGGTCGGATGACTGAAGCCAAGCCTGACGGCGAGCACCGATGCCGGCTCCGGCTACTCGAGCCGATGCTTCGAAGCCATCATAGGCTGCTCAAGAAATAAATTTTGAGCACTCTCGAATACCAGTGGACAAGGCCTGGAACCTCTGCAAAGGTTCCTCGGAGAGACCAGCAGAGAACCCAGCAATTTCCTTCGCCAGGTCTCGAAGATACATGCCCATATATAGCTGGTATGTCTGGACTTGGCAAGCAAGCATAGAGCCCTGGAAGCACTTCCTACAGAGGGCATCCAGGTTCCGGGCCTCCTTACCCAGAGGCACCGAGGAGTGCATCTTCTGACTCTTAAGTCGATGCATGGCCGATTCCACCACCATGGAATGGTGCGGCAGTTGTGCCTTCTGGAACCCGGGGCTCTTGCGGACTCGATACATGGAATCGACCCGCTTGCTTAACACCGGCGTCGAGGCCGGGCTCTCCCACATGCAGAAGAGCAGGCGCTCCAGCATCGGAGGAACCGGCACAGTAAAGGCCTCCTTCGGGGGAAGAGTCATACTGGAGGGCCTCGAGCTCTTCGGCTCGGGGCTCCTCCTCCGGATCCGCGGGGAAGGCCAAAGCCTTGGCCATATCCCTCACGGTCGGAGAACCGGGTATCCTCCGGGGGGGGGGGCCGTCTCCGAGGCTCCGACTCAGGCGAGTCGGAGGGGATGCACCGAGTCTGAAAAGAACCGGGTGACTCGTCCTCCTCCGTGTCCCAGCCCGACTCCTCTGTGGAGGAATCGAGTGGCTCCGTGCGGGTGAGGGCCGAGGGCCTCCGAGGCTGGCGTCGACGACCTCGGTCCCAAACGGGAAGCCGAGGGAGACCTTGGCCGAGGATCGACTCAAGCTCGTATGGACTCGAGGATCGGCTCGGCCTCCGGGGTCGACTTGGACGTCGACGTCCCGGTGGTCGGGGCAGATGCACTGGCGATGCCGGCCATCAATGCCCGCTGCTGGTCCATGAAGGCAGCGATATTGCACTCCAAGGCCATCAATCTGAGACCAAACTCAGAAGACCCAGCAGTCCCCAACTCGGGCCCCGACGGCGTCGAGCCCGACATCGGTTCCCTGGGAAGTGAGTCCACGAGGACTACAGTACTCACGTGTCCAGGAGACTCCACTTCGAGACGAGGATGCTTCGACGACCTCTCCGCCTCCGAGGACCCGGGGCGGCTGGCGGGGCTATGCGACCTGGCCCTCGAGGGACCAGGAGCGTCCTCCGATGCCACCCTCACGGGTTTCCTCTTCCGACGATGTTCCCGGCCGGGAGACCTCCGCTCAGAGGAACTCCGACGATGCTCGGGGCCGGAGTCACGAGACGTCGAAGCCTCTGACGAGGTCCGGGCCCGACCGGACGCGGAGTCAGAGAAGATACGTTCCTTTTGTGACTGCCGACTCCTCAATGCCTTCGAGGACATTTTGTTGCACGGACCACAACCCACCGAGAGTCATGATTGGGTCCGAGGCAACGGAGGCAGCAGTCATGTGTGTCGGCAAGAGACAAGTCTGGTACAGCGATCACACTTTTTAAAACCACTGGCAGCCATCGGGGGAAAAAGGGCCCCTGCGAGGTCGAAAGACCGTGCTGCCAGGGAAAAAGAAAAAAAGTGGCGGGAACGCCCGTTACAAGGGACAAAAAACTGAAAAAATGTGAACGGACTCGATATTGGAGTATCGAGGCCGGGCGGGAAAGAGACATGGCATCGAACCGAGAAAAAACAAACTAAAGAAATCAATTTTTTCAGCGGCGATCACAAATAACGTCTGTAGGGCTCCGCGGAAAAAAGAAGACTGAGCAAGATGGCATCCTTGGGCGGGAAGGGGACCGCGCATGCGCGCTGCAATTCCCAAAGGCTTTCTTCGAAAGCTGGGGAAAATTGCTCCGCGAGGGCTCAGTCGGCGCCGACGTCACCCATAAGTGAGGACTGACTTCCTGCTTGGTCCTGGAGAACAACTGTGCCACCCTTATCTGCAGGTTTGATAATGATGTTAGAATTAGTATGCAGTGATTTGATGGCAATTTTCTCCCCATAGGTCAAATTGTGAAATGGTAGCCTGGGATCCAGCTTTATATCGTGCACTTGTTTTAAAACAAGTCTCTCAAATGACTATCAGAGGGTCTGTTTGAGGAGGAGGGATCCATGTAGAAGCCTTACTGACAATGGATATAATATCTGATGGAGTCACATGTTCTTTAAAAAAACATTGTACACGTATCCTACGAAAAAAACTTATACAAATCTATCTCCGTCTCAAATGGATCAAAATTATGAATAGGTACAAAAGATAGTCCTTTACTAAGAACTGAGATCTCATCAGACGTAAGAACATGATTTGAAATATTGATTACATTACTTGAATTTAATATCTCCTCTCGTATGAGCCGTCCCTCCCCCATCCGCTCCCTCCCTCGTCCCCGTCCCCTTTGTGGGAAATTCTCGTATTGTGCCTGATCGTTCTCCGTTCTTGGATTTCGTGATTTGTCTAAAAAGGGGGGGTGGGACGGGCGGGACCTGGAGGAACTCTGCCCTCCACCCTTCCAAAGACTGTCCATATTTAAAAAATTCTTCTTTTTATTGCCCTGTTGTTTAGTAGGGTCTATATTATCTTTTTGTGTTGGAAATATTGGGGCTGAGCCATCATTATGTTCAATCGACTCACTCCTGCTTCTTTTCTTTTTTTGTTCAATGTTTGAAGGATTGGATACTCCTTCTCCAGAATTGCTTTCACGTCGGTCAAAAAAGGCAGACCGTCTTTTGTCCCACAATTCCATTAAGCATTGCACAATCCCCGGTCTTTTTTACTTTAACACGCATGCGCTAGCGTTCTTCTTCAGTTTTTGTATCTTGGAAGAGTAATACGCCGGTAAAGCTGTTTCTATAACAGGTACAATTGTTTTTAAATTTCTTCTGGTCATATTTTACTGGTCTTTCGTAAGTTTTTGGTCTTTATATATACAACTGCTTTCCTTTTAGATGCACTTTCATAAATAAGCACACGCTAAGGCTTTTTGGTTCCCGGTAGCTCGGAAATGTAATACACCTCGGAGTTGAACCTTTGGATATAATTGCTATTTAACTTTTTTTGTATATAAGTTCAAAGGAATTAATGAGCGATTTGTGGATTGTGTATATTGTTTATGTTCGGATTGGGCATTCAGTTAAAGGTTTCTGGTACAACACCATTGACCATTACTTCATGCTTTTAAGACGCTTTTTGATTATATTTTTTTGCGATTCATACACATTTGTCTTTTCATAATTTTTCTTGGAATATGTTTGATACATGGGTTTATTTATTCAACTATGGTGTTAGGATGTCTTTGACTATATGTTAAACTGGCCTCAACAAGCTAATGCCCATATATTTGGTTTGCATTTTAAATAATGTTTTTTTAGCCAGCCCGTGGTCCCCTGGGAATAAGTTTTTGCTCTTATCCCTTTTATTTCTTTTTATCCCTTTTAGTTTTTGTGTAAGAAGTTCTGCCATGATTATTTACGGGATAGTATGCCTCTAGCGTATTTTATATATTATTTTTTAATTGGTTGTCACATGAGAGATTGGTTCGAAGTGTGTACTGACCTTAATATTGCACTTCCTTGCTACAATGGATATAGTATCTGATTTTCGATATATGTTTTTTTCTTTTTATTCAAATTTTCATTTTCTTTTACAGAAGAGTTTTTACTCTTGATATTAGAGACTCCAATCACATATTTATGTGCATTGTGAAGTCTTTTACCACCACACACTGATCAGGTAATGTCCACCTTTTCATTTTGCACTCACTCCTGCTTCCGACTCGTTCTCCTCATCCTTTTGGCCCCTTTTTTATATGTACTTTTATGGCATATAATTTGAAAATTTGTCCCTCTCATCCTCTTTTCTCTTTTTATTGTACCTCTTTTTACTGTATTTTAATCATCTTATGTTCCATATTTTGATTTTATGTGCTTGTATTCTTTTTAAGATAATTTAACACATATTTATTGAATGTATGTTTGTTCACCCCTGTTCATGGTATAGTGTGATTTATTCATGTGTTTTATACCTATTAGTGTTTATAATATTTTATAATATTTTATATTTTAGCCTTCTTATACAATTATTTTAATTGTATTTATTGTGTTTATGCTTATTTATATTATGTTTTTAAATGTTTTTTAGTGTGCCCTGACAACCCCTGATGAAGTACCACACGAAACACGGTCCTGTGTTGGGTTTAGGCCACCTATTGATTATATAATAAAGGTGTTGTGTGTGAACCTGCCACTCTTGTTTCTGGTTCTCACCTTTAAATTGATTCATAACATAGCCCCCTCTCACCTCTCTTCCCTCAACCAACTACAGTCACTAGAGTTAGAAGAACTCCCAACCAAATTACACTCGTATTACCTCCGTCAATACGCAAGACCAAACAATTCACTAGTAACAGGGCCTTCACATATATAGCTCCCTCACAATGGAACTCCCTCCCCGAATCACTAAGAGCAATTAAAGACCTAAAATCCTTCTGTAAATAGTTAAAAGCTTACCTATTCAAAGAGCGTTACAGCAACCCTAACCCAACAGTACATAAAACTATACCACCACGACCTCCTCCTCCCCCACCACCCACTCCCTCCCTCCATCCACCCCTGCCCCCCCCCTTATCATCAACACAGTCATTTTAACGCTACAACACTCATTTGTTATATATACATTGCAGACATCATGAAGAGTGGAGAATGGCCAATGTAACACCAATAATTAAAAAGGGTTCCAGGGGTGATCCGGCAAACTATAGACCTGTGAGCCTGACATCAGTACCGGGCAAAATGGTAGAAACCTTTATAAAGAATAAAATTATTGATCATGTATATAGTCATGGTTTAATGGGAGAAAGCCAACATGGATTTAGCCAAGAAAAGTCTTGTCTTACTAATCTGTTATTTTTTTTGAAGGTGTGAATAAACAGGTAGACAAAGATGAGCCGGTTGATTTTCAGAAAGCCTTCGACAAGGTCCCTCATGAGAGACTCTTGGAGAAAAAGAGTCATGGGATTGAAGACTGTGTAGTATAGCGGATCAGAAACTGGTTAAAAAGACAGACAGAGAGAAGGGCTAAATGGCCAATTTTCTCAATGGAGAAAAGTAAATAGTGGAGTACCCCAGGGATCTGTGCTGGGCCTGCTGCTTTTTTTTTTTGCTTTTAACCCTTTTTAATATTTTTCCCATTTAACTTCTTATTGATAATTTTCCATTAATATAACAAATATCCTTTGACATCTCAATATTCAACTGTTAGGACCCCTACACAATCCCCTTTATTATATGTTCCTGTTCAATGTAATGTTATATAAAACTGTTAAATTGTTCCATGTAAACCGCCCCTGATCTCTGGAAGGGGCGGTATAGAAGAAATAGATAAATAAAATAAATAAAAAATAAATAAATGTCCCCCTGGCTAATACAACTTCACTCATGCCTATACTTCTACCTTTCCCCCCTCCCCCGTTCCTTCCCCCCCTCTCTGTTCCCCCCTTTTCCTGTATTTTGCAATATCTCTTCGTACCTTTAATATTCATCACAAACTTATACAAATTCCCCCTTTTTTACACATTAACATATCATAATAATATCCTTCTTCGCTCCTTCACTCCCCCCCTTCCCAGTTTCCCAACCACTCCCATACCTTCTTCCATTGTTCCGTACTCTTCTCACCTTTCCCTTGCCTCAATTTCGTCAGTCTATGCATCAAACACAATTCTTCCATTCTTCTGATGAAGCCTTGGTGTGGAAAGCCCTGTCCAGTATTTTGCTATCTCACAGCTTGCAGCGACTATGCAGTGGTGCAGTACCCCCTTTTCCCTTCCCGGGATATCCTCCTCTATCTGATGCAGTAAACAGACTTCTGGCCTCCTCTGCAATCTATGTCCTGTCATCTCATAAATTATATCCAGCACCCTTTTCCAATATATTTGGATTTGTCCACACTTCCACCACATCACAAATCAAAATGTCCCAATCCTGCTCGCCTTTTACAAATTGGCATCCAGTACCACATATGTAACACTTTATAGGAATTCTCTTTTATTTGAGTGGCTACTGATATACCTGCCACTGTCTGTATTACCTTATCTCACTCCTCTTCCGTCCATTGCACCCCTAAGTTTCCTCCCATTTCTTCATAAACTCTAGTTTACCCTCTCCACCCTCCATTAACCCTTTATATATTTTGGACAAAGTTCCTTTCCTGCCTAGCTGTCCTGATACTAAAGCCTAGTGGCCTAGTGGTTGGGGCAAGGTACTTCAGGCTGGAAGGTCGGGGGTTCAAATCCCACTAGAGGACAGCAACCTTGGGCCGGAAGGACTGGGGTTTCTAGTCCCACAGGTGCTCCTTGTGGTCTTGGGCAAGCCACTTAACCCTCCATAGCCCATGTTCCCTGTAAAATAGTTATCTCCAAGTTATAATGCCCTGTTCAATGCAATTTCAGTTTGTTCAATGTAAACCGCACTGATGCAGAATAGCGCAGTATATAAGAGAATGTAAATAAATAAATAAATAAATAAACCACCCCCTATTTTCCCATATATCCTTCCATACCCTCTGCTGTCTCAGAAAATAACTAACCTGAATATAGCTATAATAATCATTTCTTGTTAACCCATATAGATCCTTAATACCCTCAAAGTCTCTAACTCCCTCTTTAGCTACTATTTGGGAAATATGTGTTAGTCCTATGTTTGCCCACCTATTCAATACCCTCTCCCCTGGCCCCTCTCAAAACATGCCCCTAGGGTCATCCCTTGTATAAACTCTTTGTCTGATATTAATACTGTAGTTTCCTATTCTGTTTCCAAACCTGCAGACTATGTGCAACAAGTGGGTTCAAGATGTTCCCATCCCATCCTTTACTTCCCGTCCACACTACCTTCTCCAGTCCCACACCCCTTACTGAGTCTTCTTCCATTTGTACCCAGTGCTTCTGTTTCTCTCTTTGCCATTCATATATCATTTTCAACTGAGCTGCTGCATAGTATTTTCTAAAGTTTGGAAACCCCAAACCCCCTCCCCCTTTGCTCGCTGTATAACTGAAAAAACTACTCTGGGACTCCTATTTTGCCATATAAAGCGATTAATGATTCTTTGCATGTGCTTTAACTTTCGAGGCGGCACCTGTATTGGCAGTGTTTGAAACATGAAAAGGAATCTAGGTAATAGCATAATTTTCATAAAAGCAATACGTCCAAACCAGGACAGATAACATTGCCCCCACTCATTTAATAAACTCTCCACCTGCCCAAATAGCTTTAAATAATTTAAGTCATATAAAGATTCCAACCTGTTGCTTATTTGGATCCCTAAGTACCTAATTGGTCCCCTAGCCCATCTAAATGGATATTTCTTTTGTATTATTTCCTGCCCGTCCTTTTTTATTGACAAGTTAAATATTTCAGACTTTGCCTAGTTTATGGTAAATCCCGACATTCTGCCATTATTCTAATTCCCACATTAGTATTGGTATAGTGAAACACGGTATGGTCACACTCATTATATTGCCCACAAACAACGATATAGCATAGTTACTCACCTGTAACAGGTGATCTCCGGGAACAGCAGGAATTTATTTATTTTTATTTATTTATTTATTTATAGACTCTTATATACCGCACTATTAGGCATCAGCGCGGTTCACAAAAAACAGTGAGATACACAATTCAACAGTACTTTGTGTTTACAGAAAACAGGAGAATATAACTCGGATAACAGGGTATATAATTAATAAACACTACTATGCCCTTCAGATCTTCCCGTTCTCTTATCCTTGCCGCAAACAGCTCCAATGAAATTGCAAATAAAAGAGGTGACAAGGGACACCCTTGCCTCGTCCCCCTCCCTCATTCAAAAAAATTCAAATAGGCTCCATTGACCTGGAAGCAGGCTTTCGGTTTACGATATAATGCCTGCACCCAACCCATGAATTCTTGTCCCAAACCCATTTTTTCCATTACCTGAAATAGAAACAGCCACAACACTTGGTCGAAGGCCTTTTCCGCATCTAAAGATAATAGTAATGCCTCCTCCTTGCTTTTGTCAATCGACCAGATTATATTTAATATTTTGCAAATACTGTCTGCTACCTGCCTGCCTGGGATAAATCCCGCTTGATCCTGATGAATTAATTTCCCTATGACCCTATTCAATCGCATAGCCAATATTTTAGCGTTTAAGTTTAATAGTGAGATAGGTCTGTATGATGCACATTCTTGCAGGTGGCCTGCTGTTTAACATATTCATAAATGACCTAGAAATGGGAATGATGAGTGAGGTGATCAAACTTGCAGATGACACAAAATTATTCAAAGTTGTTAAAATCCAAGAGGATTGTGAAAAATTGCAAGAGGACCTTGATAAATTGGAAGACTGGGCGTCCAAATGGCAGATGAAATTTAATGTGGACAAGTGCAAAGTTATGCACCTAGGAAAAAAACACCCAAAATTTGGTTACACTATGCAAGGTACCACCTTAGAAATCACCACCCAGGAAAAAGATTTAGGCATCATTGTAGATAATACGTTTAAACTCTCTGTCCAGTGTGCAGCGGTGGCCAAGAATGCTAGGAATAATAAAGAAAGGAATGGAGATTAAAAATCAAGATTATTATATGCTTCTATCATTCCATGGTTCGACCACACCTTGAATATTGTGTGCAATTCTGGTCACTGTATCTTAAAAAGTATATAGCAGAATTAGAAAAGGTACAGAAAAGAGCTGCTAAAATGGTAAAGGGGATGGAAGGATACCCCTATGAGGAAAGACTTAAAAGGTTAGGGTTCTTCAACTTGAAAAAGAGAAGGCTGAGGGGAGATGTGATAGAATTCTATAAATTAAAGAATAGTGGAACGGGTTAAGGTAGATTGGTTGTTTACACCATCAAAAAAATAGAAAGACGGAGAGGAAGTGACGTCACCATCCTGAATGGCTGGGTAGATCGTGGGCTCCGGTCTATGCCCCATTAAAAACGCTAAATAAAGCCTCCCGGAGGGACGAAAGGAGAGGTGAGCAAGTGTAGCGAAGAAGCAGGCTGGCGGACGACATAAGGGGATGACAACGAGAAAAAAAGCGGCAGATTTGAAGGCGTTCACGTATCAAGGAGCAACAGGGATGAAGGGTGGAGGAAAGAAAATGGTGGTGGAGGGAGTGGAGAGTGTGGAAAGCACGGCGAAAACTAAGAGCAGCCAGAAGACAGGAGTGGAGGAAGGAAGCGATCTACAAATCCAGCAGATCTCAAAAAGTGAGTTAATGAGCTGGTTTGCAGAAATAAAATCAGAAATGCTGACTGTAAAGATTGAAGTGGACAGTATGCTGGGCGAGATAAAGGAGGAGTTAAGTGAATTGGTGCAGCGAGTGGAAGAACAAGAGCGAAATGTATTGCAAATGCAAGGCAAACAAGGAAAGCTGGAGAGCCAGCTTAAGAGTTTGGAGAAGTGGAAGGAACATGTGGCATACAAGATTGAGGATCTGGAAAACAGGTCAAACGAAACACAACCTCAGAATAAGAGGCATACCAGAGGAATCAGAGTTTAAAGACTGTGTGAAAGTGGCGGAAGCGGTGTGCATCGAAGCGTTGCAGCAGGGGGGGGGGAGATCCCAACATACCAAAGACAATAGCTTTGGACAGGACTCATTAAGCTTTGGGCCCGGCAGTCAAGAACAGGCCGTGGGACATTATAGTTTGTGTCACCAATTATGGGATTAAAACTAGAATTGCGGAGCGAATGCGGAATTTGGGACTGTTTGAATGGCAAGGCTACAAGATAGCAAGCTTTGCATATTTGGCGGCTGGAACTCTGCAGAGAAGGAGAGAGATGCAGCCCATAACAGGAATGCTGAGAGACAGTGGAATACAGTATAGATGGTTGTTTCCATTTGGGCTGCTATTCCAGAAAAATGCTAAGACCTTGCGAGTAAGGACACTGGAAGAAGCGAAGGAGGCACTTTCAGCGTTGGGTCTGACACAGAGGAGAAAGGAGACGGCAGAAAATGGACAGAGCGGGAGCGGTAGCCCAATAAGAAGCAAGGACAATGGAGAAATTCGAACAAAATCAGATGTGGACAGTTATGATTGAAGGGCCATATAAGCCTATATGGGAGCGAGACCAGAGTGGGGCTAAGAGAGCTGCTGGATTATGGGGAGAAAAAGCACAGTTACTTACCTGTAACAGGTGATCTCTGGGAACAGCAGGAATAAGTCTTCACATATGGGTACGTCGGTACCGACGGAGCCTGTGCGGGAACGCTCCCCAGCTTCCCAAAAAGGAAAGCTTTTGGGAGCATCCCACAGCGCCTGCGTGCTGCCTTCCCGCCTTTCCTAACCATCTCTCCTCGGTTCGAGTTTAAAGCTGAGATAATAGAGAGAGAGAGGAAAGGAAAGATAGAAAAAGAGATACAACTCCTAGGGGAGGTGGGAGGGTTGTGAAGACTTATTCCTGCTGTTCCCAGAGATCACCTGTTACAGGTAAGTAACTGTGCTATCTCCAGGAACAAGCAGGAATGAGTCTTCACATATGGGGACTCCCTAGCTAAGATGCCTGGGAGATCCCCAAGGATATGAGACCCTGGAGAGGGGTCTACTTCCTCCTATGGATCTCAGGCATCCATCCAGGGAAGGAGGGTAGGAGTTGTTTAAGAATGGAACAGGTGTTTGAGGACAGCCTGACCAAACAAGGCATCCCGGTGGGAGTCCTTGTCTAAGCAGTAATGGGCTGTGAAGGTATGAACCGAGGCTCAGGTGGCTGCTCAACAGATCTGGTCGATGGACACAGAATTTAGATGAGCCATAGAGGTGGCCATGGCCCTCACATTATGAGCTGTGACATGGCTCTCCAGAGAAAGGTTCTTACTCTGGTAGGCGAAAGAAATACACTGAGCAATCCAATTGGACAGTGTTCTCTTAGAGACTGGAAGTCCCAAATGAGAAGGATCAAAAGCAACAAAAAGCTGGGAAGACTTTCTATGTTGCTGTGTCCTATGTAAGTAAAAAGCAAGAGCTCTTTTACAATCCAGAGTATGAAGATTCCTCTCTGCACTGGATGCATGAGGAGCTGGAAAAAAGACAGGTAAATATACTTCTTGATTAAGATGAAAAGGTGAGACCACTTTAGGCATAAAGTGTGGATTTGTCCTAAGGACTACCTTATCATGATGGAACCTTGTATAAGGTGGATTAGCCATTAATGCCTGCAGTTCACTGATGCGGCGAGCTGAAGTAACTGCAATGAGGAAAATAACCCTCCATGAAAGGAACTTCAAGGAGGTAGTGGCCAAGGGTTCAAAAGGTGGCTTCATGAGCTGACCAAGAACCAAATTTAAGTCCCATGCCACCGGAGGAGGCCTAATGGGAGGTTTAGTTAAAGTTAGGCCTCTCATGAATCTTGCAATGAGAGGATGAGAGGAAATAGGTTGTCCATTGATGGGCTTAAGGGATGCTTAATAATAACATCATTAATGTTAATAATAACATCAATAATGTTAATAACATTATTGATGTTATTATAATAATAATACAATAATGTTAATAATAACATCAATAATGCTTAATAATAACATCATTCAAAGCCTTACATGACATGGCCCCGACTACTCTATGTAGTCTAATATGCAAAGAACTTTCTAAGCCTACCCACAGAAAAGGACAATCAAATAAACTAAAGATTCCAAAAGACTTCATAAAAGCACATAAATTAACAAATAATAGAGCCTTTTCTCACATAGCTCCAACCATTTGGAATTCCCTACCAGAGGATCTACGATCACTAACAGAGATCGTGGAATTCCGCAAAAAATTGAAAACATATTTATTCACTAAACACTATAATACAATGGAAACCCTAGAACCCATATTAGACAAAGGCTAAATAGCCACCTGTTCACATCAAGTACAAACCTAACTCTATCCGGATAACACTTATAGCTTAAACGAAATGACGATCCAAGCTCTTATGCCCAAATACCTCCACATGTATATAGTTGCATATGTTATGTTCTTTTTTAAGCTGTTCGACACTACAATACGTTAGTTAACTTGATACTTACGGTTCTAGCTTAAATATACTGTTTGTTTATAAAACTGTGTTTGTTTAATTTATGATGTTCTATGTAAAAGTTATGACGTTCTATGTAAAACAAACTGCGCTTTGTTAATTGTTGTTAATTGTACACCGCAACTGAACTTTGGAAGATGCGGTATATAAATGTTAAATAAATAAATAAATAAATAAATAAATAAAATAAATAAATGCTGCAATAGCACTCAAATGGACTCTTACTGAATTTGTTTTAAGGCCTGCATTGGAAAGATGCAGTAGATAGTCTAACAGAGAATTTAAAGGTAGTGCTAGACGGTCAAGACCCTTTTCAGCACACCAAATGGAAAACCTTTTCCATTTAAAAGCATACACCGCTTTGACCCGGTGAAAGGCGGTATATAAATACAGCTAAATAAATAAATAAGAACGCCTGATGGAAGGTTTTCTGGAAGCATGGAGGATATCCTTCACTTGTTGAGAAAGATTCCAGTCTTGAAGGTCTATGCCTTCAGTAACCAAGCTCTGAGGTGTAGGGACTTGGGGTTTGGGTGCCACAAAGTCCCTTCCTCCTGGGACAGAAGGTCTGGAGCAGCTCCCAAGTCCAGAGAGGGGGCTTGGGAGAGATGTAGAAGTAGAGGGTACCACACTTGGCGTGGCCAGCGTGGAGCTATGAGGATCATAGATCCGTGATCCCTCTGGAGTTTGAACAGAGTCTTGGGAATCAAGGGAATGGGTGGAAATGCATACAGGAAACCCTGACCCCAATGGAGGAGGAAGGCATCCTTGGCCTGAACTCCCTGACACGGAATTCTGGAACAGAACCGGGGAAGTTTGGCATTCCACGGACTTGCAAACAGGTCTATGTCTGGGGTTCCCCATTCTTGGAAGATTCTGAGTACCTGATCCATGTGCAGGGACCATTCGTGTGGAAGCAGAACTCGACTGAGTCTCTCTGCCCAATAGTTTTGGACTCCTGGGAGGTATACTGCCAGGAGATGGATTTGATGCTCTCTGGCGAAGGCCCACAATCTTAAAGCTTCATTGCAAAGTGACAGAGAGCCAGTTCCTCCTTGCTTGTTTATGTAAAACATGGCTACTTGATTGTCCGTATGAATGAGGACTGTCTTGTAGCTGAGGAGGGTATGAAAGACCTTGAGAGCTAGAAAAACTGCTCGAAGCTCCACGTGGTTGATATGAAGGGAGGTCTCCTGTGGGGACCAAGTGCCTTGAGTGGAGAGGTCCTGTAGATGGGCTCCCCAACCTGTTTGGGAGGCATCTGTTGTGAGGGTTGCTTGGGGCAACAACTGTTGGAAGGGGGACCCCAGCAACAAATTTTGAGTGGACATCCACCATTGGAGAGACCAAAAGAGACGTTTGGTGGTTGCTATTTGGTCTGAGAGAGCTCCTGAAGCTTGAGTCCACTGGGTGGACAAAGTCCATTGAGCTGCTCTCATGTGTAGGCGAGCATAGGGAACCACATGCACTGTGGAAGCCATGTGGCCTAGCAGTTGTAGCATTTCCCGGGCAGTTAAGTGGCTTTTTGACTGAATCTGGGAGGCTAACTGCACTAGACATTGGCAACGGGCCTGAGGAAGGTAAGCCCTTGCAGTAGTGGTATCCAACCAGGCCCCTATGAATTCTAGGGACTGAGTAGGGGTGAGCTGAGACTTTGGGAGGTTTACAAGTCCCAGATACTGCAGAATGCGCCTTGTGCTGTCCAAGGAATTCTGGGCCTCTGACTGAGATGGAGCTCGAATGAGCCAGTCGTCCAGGTATGGGAAGACAAATATTCCCAGAGTTCGTAGAAATGCAGCAACTATTGCCATGCATTTGGTGAACACTCTTGGGGCAGAGGCCAGACCGAAAGGAAGAACTCTGTATTGGTAATGTTTTCCTTGGAAAAGAAACCGTAGGAATCTTCTGTGAGAGGGATGGATGAGGACATGGGTGTACGCATCCTTGAGATCTAGAGAACAAAGCCAATCCTGACTTTGAAGGTATGGAAGGAGAGTGCCCAGAGAAAGCATCTTGAACTTCTCCTTGCATACAAATTTGTTCAATTCTCTGAGATCTAAGATGGGTCTGTATCCCCCTGTCTTCTTTGGAATGAGAAAATAGGGGGAGTAGAACCCTGACCCTTGATGAAGAAGAGGAACTTCTTCTATTGCCCCTTGGGCAAGAAGGGTAGTTACCTCTTGACCTAGAAGGTCGAGAAGAGATGTGGGAGAATTGAAGTGTCTCACCATGGTGTGGGGAGGAAGGTCTGAGAAATGAAGCTTGTAGCCCTCTCTTATGATGGAGAGGGTCCACTGCTCTGATGTTATTTGCTCCCATCTGGGAGCAAAATGAGCCAACCTTCCTGGAATGGTGAGAGGCTCTGGCTGCTTTAGAGCCAGAAAGGCTAAGTTCTCTAGCATCAAGTCAAAAGCCCTGAGGAGGTTGGGCCTGCTGAGTTGCAGCAGCCCCTGTAGGCTTAGGCCTGGCCTGTTTAGGTTGCTGACGCTTAGTGGCAAAGCGACCTGTAGAAGATTGTTGGCCAGAAGTAGAAGGAAATCTGCCCTTTTTAAAGAAAGACTTTTTAAAAGGCTTTTTCTTGGCAGGAATGGAGGTTGACTTTGAAAGTCTATCCAGAGCAGAGTTTTCTGCATCCATTTGAGTGGCTTTTATTTGCCATTCTTTGCCAAATAGGTTTTTCACCTGTACAGGGAAGATTTCCTAAGCCATCTTGAACCCAGGGCTCTAAATCAGAAGCCTGGAGCCAAGCAATTCTGTGAGCAGCTATGGCAATGCCTGAGGCTCTGCTGGCACCTTCAAAGGAGTCAAAGGCTGCCCTGTTGGAAAACTTTGAAATGTCTTGGGTATGCTTAAGCCAAATGAGGAATTCCTCCCTTTTATCCTCTGGAAGAAAAGGGAGGAAAGTGTGCAGTTTTTGTGCAACTTCCTTTAGAAACATACCCATGTAAAGGCTATATGAGTTGATTCTGGAAATAAGCATACTGGCTTGGAAGATTTTCCTACCAAAGGCATCCAAGGTCCTGCATTCTCTTCCTGGAGGAGCAGAAGTGTGTCTTTTTGTACTCTTTATCCTCTTCATAGCTGACTGCACCACAATGGAATGGTGAGGAAGAAGAGTTTTCTGAAATCCAGGACAAGGAGGGACACGATACATAGTGTCCAATCTACGAGAATGAGGAAAGAGTGAGAGGAGTCTCCCATAGATCAATCATGTGTTCATAAAGAATCTCATGAATTGGTAAGGTGACTGCCTCTTTAGGAGCTCTAGAATAGCCTAAAATATCCAATTTTTTAGCTCTAGGCTCTGATTCAGAAGTTACTGAAATAGAAAGTCCTTTAGCTACTTCTCTTATGAAGTCTTGAAAGGACAAATCCTCTGGAGGAGACATTCTTCTTTTTGGAGAAGGCGACTCTTCAGGAAGGGCTATGGATACTTCAGGAGACTCGTCTGATGTATCAGAATCATCAGAGGAATCGAAGTATCGCCTGTCAGGGTGCTCTTCCAACGCTCGATACGCGTATCGAGCAGTATCGACATCGGGCGTCCCCGGTACTGGATCGGTACCGGTAAGCAGCCCTGGACAAGGAACCGCTGCAGCCGGTATCCTGGTCGATGTCGATGTAGTCGGTACCGGTATCGGTGCTGGTGCTGGTACCGGAGCCGATACCGAGAACGGAGTTTGTTTCGGTACCAGCGGCGTCGCAGCTTGAATGAAGGCCGTAATAGCCTGCTGCATGGACAGAACATTGTGATCCATCGACGCCATGAATGCCTGGCAGTCGGTACCGGGAGATTGTGCCGGTACCCCAGAGCAATCTAACATCGATGTCAACCTGTAACCCCATAGGAGGAGCTTTGGAAGCCGGAGCTTCCCGCCGGGGTTGTTTTGCTGGCAGAGGATCCTCGGGGGCAAGCCCGGAGGCATCTCGATGCTTAGAGGGAGATCTACCCTTCGAGGACCTGCTAGGTTTATGTTTGGTTACCTGAGATCCATCAGGAGAAGACGACCTAGAAGATGTCGATGCTACCGACAGTGCATCAGCGGGAAACAGCACATGGAGCTTGGCTGCTCGGTTCTGTAACCCCCGTTTAGACATTAGAGAGCAGGACGGACAATCCGGAATGGAGTGTTCAGGACCCAAACATTTAAGACACCATTCATGGGTATCTGTAACAGAAATAGTACCGCTACACTTAGTACATTTTTTAAACCCGGAGGCTGGTTTTTCCATGAGGGAAATTTTCTTGTAGGCCCTGAGGCCCAAGAAGAGAATACACTAAGTGAAGAGAAAATAGGGGTTTTTTTGTTTTTTTTTAAAGAAAGAAAGAGAAAAAGACCGGCGGTACCGGTCCGGAGTCGGGGAAGGCAGACACGCGACCAAAGAAATAAAATAAAATAAAGAACTTCTTCAGTGGTGACAGGGCTCGACCTGCTGGCTCCGCGGCAAAGAAGAACTGAGGAGAGATGGTTAGGAAAGGCGGGAAGGCAGCGCGCAGGCGCTGTGGGATGCTCCCAAAAGCTTTCCTTTTTGGGAAGCTGGGGAGCGTTCCCGCGCAGGCTCCGTTGGTACCGACATACCCATATGTGAAGACTCATTCCTGCTTTTTCCTGGAGATAGTTGGGGATGTCTTAAGGTCTTAAGGACTGTTATGTTTAAAAGATGATAGGAATATGCGGGGTATGTTCAAGTTTGCTAATGTTAAATAAGTATGATGTGATCATTAGGAGGCATGGGTAGGTTGGGAGAAGGGGGGGTGGCAGGGAGGAATGGGGAGAGGAGGAAAGGAAAGGGTTTAAGGCCGCCTAAGGCAGCAAAAGTTAATGGTTGGAAAGGGGGGGAGAGGGGAGAGGAAGGAATGGGGCGGACCTGTGGTCCATTACAGTTCGGGAGGGGGATCACTACTCTGAGGAGGGCCCCAGGAGGAGGGGGATGTGGGGGAGGAAGGAAGGGTGGAAAGGGGGGGGAGGAGGGGGGGAAGGAGGCAGCGGGAGGTGGGAAAACAATTATTGCAACATGAGCGAACCCTCAAACTAACTTCCATAAATGTGAAGGGTCTGTGCACGTGGCAAAAGAGGAGCTACTGGGGAAAGAGGGTACGAGGCAGCAGGCAGACATTTTATGCATACAGGAGAAACACTTCAAAGTGGGGCAAGAAAAATTACTGCAAACAAAGAAATATCCATATGTTGTTCTGGCCAGGAAGGAAGGGAGGAGTAGGCATTTTGCTGGGATAAAGGGTTAAAGATCAGGTAGTGAGAATCAGCAGAGATAAAAAAGGGAAATGGGTAGGAGTGTGCATGCAGGTGGGGAAGGAAGAGATGGGGTAATAAGTGTATATGGACCCAATGAAGAGCAAAAAGAATTTTATGAAACTTTTATGAGAGAGTTGGAAAAGCTGGGGAGCGTCCTTGTAATAATGGACTATAATCTCACAGTAAATTCACATTTAGATTCTACTGGAGGGGGGCAATTGGGGGGACAGTCAGCGAGGAAGAGCCTTTTGCATATGAAGGAAAAGGGGGGGGATTTATTGATGTCTGGAGATTCAGGAACCCAGGGCAGAGGAGATATACTTTTGTTTTCAAACCCACATGGGACACACAGTAGGATAGATATGGTTTTGCTGAGTGGTGGATGGATAGGGAAGGTGAAAGAAGTGGAGCACAGGTCCATAACTTGAACTGACCATGCTCCGGTGTCAGTAGTTTTTGGGCTGGGGGTGAAGGTATTACATTTTGGCGGCTTAATGACTCGTTACTGGAGGACAAGGATAATGTTGAAAATATTAGAGGGAACATAAGGGAATATATTCAATTTAATAGTGGAGGGGAAGTGGCTACAAGATATGTATGGGATGGATTCAAAGCAGTGATGACAGGACATTTGATAGAATTGGCGACAAAGGCAAAAAGGGGGAGGGAAAAGGCAGAGCAGGAATTATTAAAGAAAATACAAAATTTGGAACAGAGTCAGAGTGATAGGAATCCAGTAGTGTTGGAGGCCTTGGCTAAATTGAGGGTGGAGTTGGGGCGATTGCAGGCTAGTATAATGGCGCATGAAACGAATGTGCTGAAGCAGACATATATGGAAGGTGGAAGTAAAGTGGGGAAAGTGCTGGCTAGTAGGCTAAGGCGAGGAAACAGCAGGGGATGATAAGTTGTATAAGGATTAAAAAAGGGGAGTTAGAGTATGACGTGGTAAAGATAAAGCACAGTTACTTACCTGTAACAGGTGATCTCTGGGAACAGCAGGAATTAGTCTTCACATATGGGTACGTCGGTACCGACGGAGCCTGCACGGGGATGCTGCCCAGCTTCCAATCAGAAAGCTTTTGGCAGCCTCCCTCGCACCTGCGCACTGAGTTCCCGCCCTCTCCAGAGCCTCTCTTCAGTTGAGTTTCAAAGCTGAGACAAAGGCGAGGAGAGAAAGGAGAAGAAGATAAGAGATGCAACTCCTAGGGGAGGTGGGAGGGTTGTGAAGACTAATTCCTGCTGTTCCCAGAGATCACCTGTTACAGGTAAGTAACTGTGCTATCTCCAGGAACAAGCAGGAATGAGTCTTCACATATGGGGACTCCCTAGCTGGAGATGCCAGGGGGAGATCCCATAAAAATGCAGCAGCCTGGACCAGGGGTGCATTTTGTTTCCAGAAATCCCTGGCATCCAATGTGGGATGGAGGGTAGGAGTTGACAATAAAGGAGCTGTGAGGAAGAACAGCATAGCCAAGGACTAGAGGGCCGTACAGATTGTAGGAGTCCTTGGTGTATATGAGGAGGCACATGAACACATGTAACGTACCATTAGATATGTCACTTACCTACTGCACTGTAGGAAGTAGAACGCCTGATGTAGTCTGCTGGAGAAGCAGTGGCGGAATCTTGAAGGGACCTCCCAGCAGTGAGGATGAAGGTCCAGACCTGGAGGTAGTAGACGATCCAGGTGTCAACTGGGTAGGATGAGACGTCATGTCTTCAACGGAGAGCTTTATGAGAAAAAGCTGAAAAGCTCCTTTAGTCATAATGGTATTAACAGGGAGGACTAAGGAAGAAGACTGACGGAGTTGGAGAACTAGCCCAGTCCTGACGGGGAGAGGGAAAGTGGAAAAAATCCCTATTCCCAAGGAGAAGAGCTGTGTACTCAAAGATAAAGATGTACACTGTTTTTTCCTAACTGTCGAGAAATAGGAAAAAAATATTGAAGCTTGATGCTTCAAGGGTTTAAGAAAAATTAGAGAAGTTAGCACCACAATGGTAGTGGTGTCTAACAGTTTTCCGCATGGTAATATGGTATGCGAAATAGGGCGATGGACTGTCTAAATCCTTTAGGAGGTAACATTTAATATAGACAGTAAGGGTGAGAGTATAGAGATATGAACCCTTAAGAAACCGCCCAAGAGACACATATATTATACAGATGTTTATATATATATGTGGGTGGATGTAAACCTGAATCGATATGTCCGGATGCAGAACTGGTCGGTCGGTCGGTCGGTAGGTATAGATATCTTTGTGGGGCATGGGATTGCACCACCAGAGAAATGATATAGGTATGTAGACATATATAGAGATGCTACATACAAGATGACAGGTTGAAGAACATGTCTAGCACCCAGCCCCATGATTGTGACATGGGAAATAAAAAAGAAAAGGATTCTGCATACTACCAGAGGGTAAAGCCACTTGGGATATGTAGAGAGAATCTAGTTCTATGAATTGAGGGATGCAGGAAGGCAATCCAACAAAATAACCGTGATGATTGCGTGAGAACAGATTATAAGATGAATCTGTAAGGAACAAGGCGGGAGTTCCACCGAGCACTGACACGGCAGAGGTGTAAAATGCAGGGGAAGATACCAGAGGGACCTATTAGAGGGACCCAGAGGTACCATGCACGAAT
Source organism: Ichthyophis bannanicus (assembly GCA_033557465.1). NCBI lineage: Eukaryota > Metazoa > Chordata > Amphibia > Gymnophiona > Ichthyophiidae > Ichthyophis > Ichthyophis bannanicus. Next base: position 24,388,172 of record CM066046.1, on the reverse strand, counting down.
GTCCGCCTTGGATCTTCACGCAGAAGAATATATCTCGTGCTAACACCCTAGGTTAAAGGGTGTGGAGAACCTTCACAGGCAAGAGAAGGGTGAACAAGCTTTTTCCTACTAATAGCGAAGGTTCAGAGACAAGGTTAATGCTCTATAGCAGGCCCTCATAGTAGAAAGCTGCTCTGAAGATTGTAGAGAGCATTGTGCAGGAGAGATAAACTGACTGAAGTCAGGTTTGTTACCATATCCTAGGAGAGGAGATGGATAGAATAATGTGAGAAAGCCTAAGGGAGTAGGAGGATCCAAGGTAGCTAACGAATAGCTTGGAGATACTACCAAGGCTAGACAAAAATTGAACAAAAGACTGGAACTTGGCAAAAGTACCAGTAATACAATCACTGTAACTCCTGCAGGCACAGCAGCTGACAGAATCAGCAGAAAGATTGCCCTGTGCCCCATAAAGAAAAACAGATAAGGAGGGAGGAGATATCACTTCTCCCTGTCTGTGGAATAAGCTTGGTAAAAACTTTTTAGTATGGTACCCCTCCGTTAGGGAAAAAACCCCATTGGAGAGGGTAGCAAGCAATTAGAGGGTGACATACCCATAGGGTAAGTCAGCAGAAGGAAGAATGTTCAATTGGGACAAAACCATCATGGGATAAGTGCAACTGCTCTTCTAGAGGATAAGAAGAGGAGAAGTTAGCAGTCCCTGAACATAAAATGTTTCACAAGGCAGTACCCTGAAAGAAACACAGTGTATAAACTTCTAATGAATTAGAAGGAAAGTATAAAGTATAAGGCCCAGCTCCTATGGTTGCTGGGAATGCTGAGACTGGCTAGAGCTGGAGGAGTTCAGACTAGGCTGAGGTGTCTCCTGTTTAAGTACAGCCAAATGATGGGCAGGAGAGGAATGAAACTTTCTTCTCTTAGGGAAAGAAGGTTTGGTAGGATATTTCCTACCTCTCGAAGAAGGAGGTGGCTTAGAAAGGTCCTTATTGGAAGGAGAGTCAGTGAAGCATTGAGCAACCTGACTTAAAGCCTCCTTATTGAAGAGACCCTCTCCTGTACAAGGAGAATGAGCCAGTATAGTCTGTGCCCATTTACTCAAGTCTGAAGCTTCAAGCCAGGCTCTGCGACGTGCTGCTATGGCAATAGCAGAGGATCTGCTAATAGACTCAAAAGAGTCTATCGAAGCACGAGACAGGAACCAAGATATATTCCGGCTGTGATTGATGAGTAAGGAATAATCAGTAGTCTTGGGCTCTGGTAAAAAAGGGGTCAAAAGAGACAATTTCTCTGTGACTTCCTGGAGTGTTAGACGCATGTGAAAAATATATGAGAGAACTCTGGAGGCCAACATAGAGTTTTGGAAGGCTTGACGACCAAAAGCATCGAGTGTTCTTGAAGAACGACCCGGTGGATAAGAAGAATGCTTCTTCTTGCTCTTAACTTTTCTCAGTGCTGATTCCACTACAAGGGAACGATGAGAAAGTTGAGGCTTCTGGAACCCTGGAGAGGGTGGCACCCGATACCGAACCCTCAATGTTTGTAGAAACTGGAGGAAGTCGTAAGGGTGATTTCCAGACCCTGAGAAGGAGATCCTGCAGAGCAGGATGTAAAGGAAATTGTATATTTTCCATCTGTGCCTGTGAGGCCTGAGTAGGACCACTACCAGGGATAGATATATTGAGAAAGGTTGCCATGTCCCGGAGAAAAGCCTGAAAAGACTGATCTCCTATGGCAGGGGTCTGCAACCTTTAAGACATAAAGAGCCACTTGGACCCGTTTCCGAAGGGAAAAAAAAAAACTGGGAGCCGCAAAACCATTGCGACATTTAAAACAAATCTAACACTGCATATATTGTTTCTTACCTTAATGCTATATATGACCCCCTACTTTTCCTGTTAAAATATAGGTGTTTGGCCTATACTCGCCGTATAAGACTACCCCTCTTCCTTCGCACACCAAAAAAAATACGCCAGAAAATATCACAACAACAAGTAACAATATTTGATTTCAAAATTATGATGATTTTGTAGTCAAATCACTAATATGAAATAAAATTATTTTTTCTACCTTTGTTGTCTGACCAATTTATTCTTTGATCATGCTGGTCCCGATCTGAGGCTTCTGCTTTCCTGTCTTCTCTTAGCTCTCTTTCTGTGGTCTATGGTCCATCTGCCATTTCTTATCTCTTCTTTCGTTTTCTTCACTTCTTTCCATCAGCCTATTTCCAGTCCCAGTAACCCTCCCCAATATCAGCCCCTTTCCAGTCCTCACTCCCAGTACCTTCCAATGTCAACTTGCATTCCCATGATTGCCACTGGTGTCCATTTCCTTCCAATCCCCCTCCTTCCCCACTGACCAGTCCCTTCTAGTACAAATACCATGGCAGCCTTAGCCCCCAGTTATCTTCCAGGGCCAGCAGCTCTATCCTCCCCTCCCCACAATCAGCCCATGCCCATTCAAAGCCCCCCAATCAGCTCGCTTCCAGTGCTAATCCCCCCTCAACCCCATTACCAGTGCTAGCCTCCCCTAATCAGCCCAATACCAGTCCTACCCCCCATCAGCTCATTACCAGTCCTAGCCTCCCCTAATCAGCTCATTTCCAGTGCTAGTCCCCTCAACCCCATTACCAGTGCTCCATCCCTCCATGTCAGCCCCCTCCATGTCAGCCCCCCTCCCTCCCTCCATGTCAGCCCCCTCCATCCCTCCATGTCAGCCCCCTCCCTGCATCCATATCAACCCCCTCCCTCCATGACAGCACCCTCCATCCCTCCATGTCAGCCCCCCTCCCTCCATCCATATCAGCTCCCTCCCTCCATGTCAGCCCCCCTCCCTCCATCCATCCATGTCAGCCCCCTCCCTCCATGTCAGCCCCCCTCCCTCCATCCATATCAGCTCCCTGCCTCGATGTCAGCACAGCTGCCTCCTTCCATCCTTATCAGCTCCCTCCCTCCATGTCAGCCCCTCCTCCCTCCATCCATCCATGTCAGCCCCCCTCCCTCCATCCATCGTCAGCCCCCCTCCCTCCTCCATCCATGTCAGCCCCCTCCCTCCATCCATATCAGCTCCCTCCCTCCATGTCAGCCCCCCCCTCCCTCCATCCATCCATATCAGCCCCCCTCCCTCCATGTCAGCCCCCCTCCCTCCTCCATCCATATCTGCTCCCTCCCTCCATGTCAGCCCCTCCCTCCATCATCAGCTCCCTCCCTCCATGTCAGCCCCCCTCCCTCCATCCATCCATATCTGCTCACTCCCTCCAAGTCAGCCCCCCTCCCTCCATGTCAGCCCCCCTCCCTCCATCCATCCATATCTGCTCCCTCCCTCCATGTCAGCCCCTCCCTCCATCCATATCAGCTCCCTCCCTCCCTCCATGTCAGCCCCCCTCCCTCCATCCATCCATATCTGCTCCCTCCCTCCATGTCAGCCCCCTCCCTCCATCCATCCATATCTGCTCCCTCCCTCCATGTCAGCCCCCCTCCCTCCATGTCAGCCCCCCTCCCTCCATCCATCCATCCATATATGCTCCCTCCCTCCATGTCAGCCCCCCTCCCTCCATCCATCCATATCTGCTCCCTCCCTCCATGTCAGCCCCCCTCCCTCCATGTCAGCCCCCTCCATCCCTCCATGTCAGCCCCCCTCCCTCCCTCCATGTCAGCTCCCTCCCTCCCTCCATGTCAGCTCCCTTCCCTTCTTCTGCAGCCGCGGCTCCCTGCCTCTTACGGAACCGCGGCTGTGCTTTTAAATCATCTCGGAGCCCTTCCTGTCTTGACGGGCTCCGTGCAGCATTGTCCCGCCTCCAAACTTCCTTTAGAGGCGGGACAATGCTGCACGGAGCCTGTCAAGACAGGAAGGGCTCCGTGATGATTTTAAAAGCACAGCCGCGGTTCCCTAAGAGGCAGGGAGCCGCGGCTGCAGAAGAAGGGAGGGAGCTTACAACACCATTGCCTGTCACCGGGCGGGCAGTGTGCTCCGGAGCCGCGGCAAAGGTGAGAAAGAGCCGCATGCGGCTCCGGAGCCGCAGGTTGCCGACCCCTGTCCTATGGGAACCATCCCTGGCCCGGCTAAAGAAAAAGCCGGGGCTCCAGAGGAGGCACAGGGGACTACACCAATGCCAGGTATCGGTTCTAAAGTAGGCATGGGTGCCAGAAGAGGCATGGATACTGATACAGGAGTAGCAGATGAAGCAGCCATCGGGAACTGCTGCAGTGGTAGCGAGATCATGAGAGAGTTATGACTCTGATCTTTGAAACTGCCGATCTGGAATCGATCGGAGTCGGTTCCAGGGCACGTCGGTACGGAGTCATCGAGACTAGATATGGACTCAAGACTCGGCATCGAAGTAAGTGATACTATCGATGCGTGTCGCGAAGGCGCCGACGCCCATGGCAGTATCGGCGATGCCGATACCCCTAAGGCAAACTGGGTCACATCGACCGATACCGACGGTACCGAGGATACCCGATGAACACCTTTTTCAAAGGGAAAGGTGGTCCACCTCGATGCCGATGCCAGGGTATCGGAACCGATCGACGCCGGTACCGGCCCGGAGCATGGCTGAGGTTGCAGGAAGTTAATGCGGTGCGAATCGATCGGGCCCGAAGGTACCGAGGATGCCCGATGACAATCCTTGGTGAAGAGTAGGCTACTCGACACCGGTGCCGATGCCGGAGGCTCGGTACCGCTCGAAGCGGATACCACCTCCGCGCATGGCTCAGGTATGTTCTGTGAGGGGTGAGCCCCAGGAACAACCTGAAACCCCTTTAACGCTTTGGAGCCCATAGACTCCCGCAGGGGTAATGCCAATGGATTCTTGAGGGTAAGGCCGGAGCCGTCACCATGCTTGGCATGGGACATACCACTCAAACATTGACTAGTCTTAACAGACTGTTTCTGGGTTACCTGATGCTGTGAAGTAGAGAAACCTGGTACCCTCACTGCCGAGGAAAAAAACGGTATCGAGGGAAATTCTAAAATTTGAAGGTTTCTTCACAGAAATATCCCCCGACTTGCCAGGGGAAAAAGGGTCAGGACCCACACAGTTGAGACACCAAGCATTGGTATCTAAAAAGAAACAGGTGTTTCCACACCGAAGGCACTTCTTAGGAAAAGAAGGCTCCATAATGAAGAGGCCTGGTAGGCCCAACAAGTTAAGGCAAAAACTGAAGAAAAAGTTTCTCAGAATTAAGTCAAAAATCCACCAGCGGTACCGGTGGGAGCGGGAAATACAGCCGCGACCACAAGAAAAGAAAAAAACTAAAGTATTAAAGTAAGTAAATAAGTAAGTTTCTGCGGTGACAGGAGGATGTCCTGCTGGCTCCGCGGAAAAACGAAAACTGAAGAGAGGCTCTGGAGAGGGCGGGAACTCAGCGCGCAGGCGCGAGGGAGGCTGCCAAAAGCTTTCTGATTGGAAGCTGGGCAGCATCCCCGTGCAGGCTCCGTCGGTACCGACGTACCCATATGTGAAGACTCATTCCTGCTTGTTCCTGGAGATAAGAAATTTTCAGAGAGTGTTACAGGTCCCTTTATAGTAGTGAGGTGAGTGAGGGGGAAGTAAAAAAAAGTGTTCAGTACTTGAAGTGCAGATTGAAGAAAGTTAGTAAGGAGGAGTGGGGCAGGTTGGATAAACTGATAGATGGGGAAGAGATTCTCACAGTGATTCGGGGGATGAAAGTGGGAAAAGCTCCAGGGTTGGATGGATTAACTGCTAAATTTTATAAGGTATTTCAGGCCCAGGTGCAATCCTTCCTTATTGGTGGAGGTTTTTAACAATATCTTAATAGGGAAAAAAATACCAAGCTCTATGGAAGAAGCGGGGATTACCATATTTCCTAAGCCAGGGAAAGATATAGTGTGTGGGTCATATAGGTCGATTTACTTGAGCAATGTGGATACAAAAATTTTGGCAAAAATACTGGCTAACAGAATGCAGGAGGTATTGCCAAATTTAATCCACAGGGATCAAACTGGGTTTGTGAAAGGTCGGTTGGGTGGAGATAATATTAGGAAAATTGTTAACCTTATTTGGCATACACGGAGAGAGAGCAGGAGGGCAGTAATGGTTACGGTAGATGCAGAAAAGGCATTTGATAGGGTGGAATGGCCTTTTATGCATAAGGTATTAGAGAATAAGGGGATAGGACCAAATTTTAGAGACTGGATCAAGGCGCTATATGCTCAACAAAAAGCGTGTATCAGAGTGAATGCGAGTTACTAGGAAGTTATAGCGCTACAAAAGGGTACCAGGCAGGGGTGCCCTTTGTCACCACTGTTATTTGCACTAGTAATAGAGCCTTTGGCTGAAGTGATTCGGATGCAGGGAGATAGAGGGGTATGGATGGGGGGGGGGACGGAATCTAAGGTGGCGGTGGCGCTATTCGCAGATCATGTTATTTTTACGGTCACGGAACCCTTTACTTCTTTGCCAGTACTTATGAAAGAGATTAAGCAGTATAGCGAAGCATCGGGGTATAAGATTAATCTCAGTAATTCAGAAATAATGGGGGTGAATCTTCCAGAGGAGTTGGAAGGGAGTTTGAGAGCAGCATTTCCCTTTAAGTGGGTGCAACAAAAATTTCGATACTTGGGCATACAGTTGGGAAGTGCAGTACAATGGTTGGTGGAATGGAATTATGCACCACTGATTAAGGCGATTAGTCAGGACCTACAAAATTGGAAAGGGCTGAATTTAACAAGGGTGTGGTGTATAGCAACGATAAAGATGAATGTCCTGCCTAGGGTGCTATTTTTATTGGCCTCCTTACCTGGTAGGGTCCCAAAGGGGATATATTAAAGAAGATTCAGAATCTGATCTTTCAATTTATTTGGGAAGGGAAAATGCCCAAAATATCTAAGGAAGAGGGGGGTTGGGGGTACCCCATATAGTAAATTACTATAGGGCGGCACAACTGAGAACGCTGGTGGTAAGTAATAGTGTAGGGGAAGTGCCTCAGTGGGTGCAAATGGAAAGGAAAGGAAAGGTAAGGATGGAGGAATGGATATGGAACCCCCAACTTGGCAAAGAGAGAGGGGAGGATGGGAATCCATTTAAAGAGGCAATGAAAGATACGTGGAGGGTGGTAAGGAATAAACTGATGGGCAATAGGAAATATTTTAGGGGTACGCACATAACGGGGTTGCTGGAATTCCCGCCATGGTTGAAGGGAGCAGAATTGCAGGACTGGGGGGAAATTGGGGCAGTTGGTAGGAAAGGATAAAGAGAAATTAGACTTACCTGCTAATTGTTGTTCCTTGAGGAACTCCAGTTCAGTCCCGCACCGCTGGGTAGTGTACCTCTTCCTGCAGCATGGAGACTGGGCATGTCAGAAGCTTGACACATCTACTGGTGACACCTCCCACCAGCTTCCAGTGATCTATTGACAAAGCATACTCTAAAGAGCAATACATAAGTAGTTATAACCAACATGAACTGTAACCTAGCAGTCTCTCTGCCATGAAATAAAAACCCCTTTAAGGAGAGGATAACTGCTCCACCTCCCCCCCCCAAGGAAACCAACAGTAAAGATATGAAATACATGAAAGAAGGTAACAGAAAGAAGTACCGAGCAGAGCCGCCAATTTGACGAGTACCTCACCAAAACAAGTAATAAACACTTACCTTTAGGCTTTCTTCTGCGTGGCCAGTCCCTTTAATGTCACGAGACCATTGACGGAATCCTCAACCTGGGTGGGAATCGGGACTGAACTGGAGTTCCTCAAGGAACAATTAGCAGGTAAGTCTAATTTCTCTTTCCTTATCGTTCCTCCAGTTCAGTCCCGCACTGCTGGGATGTAGCAGAGCAGTACACTAATGGGAGGGACACGAAAAACCGGCCCGCAAAACTGATGACCCGAAACAGGCATCCCTTGCCGCCTGCACATCAAGACGGTAATGCTTACTAAAAGTATGCAAAAAGGCCCACGTGGCTGCCTTCCAGATTTCAGCTACAGGAACACAGCTGCATTCTGTCCAAGACGTGGCTTGGGCCCTTGTTGAATGAGCCCTCAATTCTAAAGGCGCTTGACATCCCTGCAAAAGATAAGCTGATGCAAATCGCTTCCTTAATCCACCTAGCAATGGACGCCTTGGAAGCAGCTTCACCTTTACGCGGTCCTCCAAAAAGAACAAACATGCCGACTTACAAAAAGCATCAGACCTCCGCAAGTAATGACGGAGCACTCTTCACATCCAGCAACCGCAAATTACAATCAGTCGCCTCTCCATCCGATGACCTTAACATCGGTAAAGCGACAGATTGATTTAAATGAAATGGAGAAACCACCTTCGGCAAAAACGACAGCACTGGATGTAACACAACCTTTTCCTTGAAAAACATTAGGAAAGGCTCCCTGCAAGATAAAGACTGCAACTCCGAAACCGGATGTGCCGAACAGATAGCCACCAGAAACACCGTTTTCAACATCAAGTCCTTCACTGAGGCCTCACCTAACGGCTCAAAAGGCCTTCTTGTCAACGCCCCCAACAGCAAATTGAGATCCCACGGGGGAATTAACACGCGGCGAGGAGGCTGCAAACGTGAAACCGCTCTCAAGAAATTCAAGATATCTGGGTGAGCTCCTACTGCAAGCCCTTGTACCTTACCACGATAACACGCTATAGCGGCCAGCTGGACTCTTAACGAACTGGCCGCCAAACCCTTATAAAAGCCATCCTGAAGAAAACTCAACACCTCCGGAACTGAGACTACAGAAGGACGCAACTGCCTAGCTTCACACCATCCAGAGTAGTTACTCACCTGTAACAGGTGTTCTCCAGGAGCAGCAGGAATCAGTCCTCACATATGGGTGACGTCGGCGCTGATGGAGCCCCCGTGCGGAGCATTTCCCCAGCTTTCAAAGAAAGCCTTTGGGAATGCAGCGCGCATGCGCGGTCCCCTTCCTGCCCAAGGGTGCCATCTTGCTCAGTCTGATGACATAGCTAAAAGACAGCAAAAATAACAAACGAAAATCATATGACTGCAACTCCAAGGGGAGGAGGGAGGGTTGTGAGGACAGATTCCTGCTGCTCCTGGAGAACACCTGTTACAGGTGAGTTTCTCCAGGACCAAGCAGGAAGTCAGTCCTCACATATGGGACTCCCCAGCTTAAGGCTACCGGAGACCCAAAGCTGAAAAATGAGCTCCCTCTAGAGCCTCAGCATGCAAGAACAGAATCTTCTCTGATAACGCCCCCGAAAGGTAGCCCAACACCAGGGCCGGAGGGTAGGAGTTGCCTAAACCCCAAAGAGATTATGGAGTACCGCCTGCCCGAAAGCACTGTCCCTGTGGGACTCCCTCTCAAGGCAATAGTGGGCCGCAAAGGTCTGGCTTGAAGACCAAGTAGCGGCCCGGTAGATGTCTGCCAACGGAACAGAGCAGAAATGAGCCACTGACGCAGCCTTTGCCCCGACACGATGAGCCATAACTCGACCCTGCAACGAGAGGCCGGCTGCCCTGTAAGCCCAGGCAATACAGTCGGCTACCCAGATGGACGAAGTACGCTTGGAGACAGCCAACCCCAACTTATTGGGGTCAAAAGAGATGAAGAGCTGAACAGCCCTCCGGTGTTCCCGCGTACGGTCAAGGTAGAAGGACAATGCCCTCCTACAGTCCAGGGTATGCAAGACCATCTCAGCCCGGCTGGCATGTGGCCTGGGAAAGAAAGTTGGAAGAACCACCTCCTGATTGAGGTGGAAGGAGGAGACAATCTTAGGAAGGAACTTAGGGTGAGTCCGTAAGACTACTCTGTTCCCATAGAACCTAGTATAAGGTGCATCTGATACTAGGGCCTGAAACTCACTCACTCGCCTTGCTGAGGTAAGGGCTACCAGAAACAACGCTTTCCAGGAGAGAAAACGTAGAGGGCAAGTAGCCATAGGTTCAAATGGTGGGCAAGTAAGCCATTGCAAGACCACATTTAAATCCCATTCAGGGGTAGGGGGACGCAGTGGAGGCTCAAGCAAAAGCAGGCCTCTGAGGAAGCGAGCCACCAAAGGATGGCTTGAGAGAGACTGACCCTCCACTGGGTGTGCTGAAAGAGCACTAAGATGAACTCTCACAGAATTGGACTTAAGGCCTAGGTTGGACAGGTGAAGCAAATATTGCAGCACCACTGGCACCAGGCATGAGAAAGGATTCTTGTTGTGTTCAGTACACCAGGTAGAGAATCTACGCCACTTAAGGGCATAAGACTTTCGGGTGGACTGCCTCCTAGAGGCCAAGACCACGTCCTCCACTTCCCTAGGCAGTAGTAAGGGCGCTAGAACAACCCTTTCAGCAGCCAGGCCATCAAATGGAGGGACTGGAGATTGGGGTATAAGAGAGATCCCTGCTCCTGAGACAGGAGATCGGGTTGCATCCCCAGAGGAAGAGTGTCCACCGCTAGGTGCAAAAGAAGTGGAAACCAGAGTTGCCTGGGCCACCTGGGGGCCACCAGGATCACCGAGGCCTTGTCCCGGATCACTCTGAAGAGTGTCTTGGACACTAGAGGCGTGGGAGGAAACGCATATAGGAGGCCTGTAAACCATGGAATTTATTTATTTTATTTATTTACATTCTCTTATATACCGCGCTATTCTGCATCAGTGTGGTTTACATTGAACAAACTGAAATTACATTGAACAGGGCATTATAACTTGGAGATAACTATTTTACAGGGAACATGGGCTATGGAGGGTTAAGTGGCTTGCCCAAGACCACAAGGAGCACCTGTGGGACTAGAAACCCCAGTCCTTCCGGCCCAAGGTTGCTGTCCTCTAGTGGGATTTGAACCCCTGACCTTCCGGCCTGAAGTACCTTGCCCCAACCACTAGGCCACTCCTCCACTCCTTCTGCTGAAACGCATCCGCTGCCACTCAGAGAATGCAGTTGTCTGGAGCAGAACCTGGGAAGTTGACGGTTCAGAGGACTGGCAAAGAGATCTATGGTTGGAAGACCCCATCTCAGGAAGATCTGTTAAACCACTAAAGGATTCAACTGCCATTCGTGCGGCTGCAGGATCTTGCTCAATCTCTCCGCCAGGTAATTCTCCTGACCAGGGAGATAGACCGCTTTGAGAAGAATACCGTGATTGACTGCCCAGAAGCACAGTTTCTGCGCTTCCTGACATAGAAGGCGGGACCCTGTGCCCCCTTGTTTGTTCACAAAGAACATAGCAACTTGATTATCCGCATGAACCAAGGCGGACTGGTGAGAGATGAGATGGGAGAAAGTTCTCAGGGCTAAGCGTATAGCTCTCAGTTCTAAAAGATTGATCTGCTGTGTGGCCTCCCCAAGGAGACCACAGGCCTTGAGTACATGCTCCTTGGCAATGTGCACCCCAACCTTAAAGAGAAGCATCGGTTGTCAGCACTTGAGAGTGTGGAGGTGTCTGAAAAAACACCCCGTGCACTAGATTCGGGAGATGAAGCCACCACTGCAGAGAAGACTCTAGTAGTGTGGACATCCTCACTCTGTCCGTGAGGCTTCCTGTGGCTTGATGCCACTGAGTTCTGAGGCCCCATTAAGCTGGCCTGTGTAGACGGGCATTTGGAGTTACATGGACCGTGGAAGCCATGTGGCCTCAGAAACTCAGGAATTGTCTGGCAGAGACCAGAGAATTGCTGTTGAACTGCCTGGCTAGATCCATCAGTCTGTGTGCCCTGTCCACGGGTAAAAAGGCCTTTGCCTGAAGGGTGTCCAGTCTTGCTCCTATGAACTCCATGTTCTGTGAGGGGTGCAAAGTGGACTTTGCGAAGTTTATAACAAACCCCAGGTGCTGAAGCAGAGCGACAGTGCGAAGGGTGGCTTGATTGGCCTCCTGTGGGGATTGACCCCTGATGAGCCAGTCGTCCAGGTATGGAAAGACAAAGAGGCCTTGAACCCTTAGGTAGGCCGCCACCACCGCCAGGCACTTGGTGAATACCCTGGGGGTGGAGGTTAGGCCAAAAGGCAGTACTCTGTACTGATAGTGGTTTCCTCCCACTACAAATCTGAGATATTGTCTGTGGTCTGGATGAATGAGGATGTGAGTATAAGCATCCTTTAGGTCTAAGGAGCATAGCCAATCTCCCTGCTGGAGGTAGGGCTGCAGGATTCCAAGGGTAAGCATCTTGAACTTTTCCCTCTCCAAGAACTTGTTGAGATTTCGCAAGTCTAGGATGGGCCTGAGGCCTCCTGTTCTTTTTGGTACCAGAAAGTACCTGGAATAGAAGCCTTGACCTCTCAGGTGGTGGGGCACCGGTTCCACTGCCTGTTCCTTTACAAGACTTCAAAAAATAATGGTCTGTTGTTCGAGAGTAGAGTGAAAACTCAATTTAGAAAAATAATGTACTCCCAATTTGTTTCAGAAAGTGTAACAAAATATATTTGCTTATTTTGTCTTATAACAATTGTACCATCGTACCATATACCAAATTTTTCAAACTTTTTTTCAATAGTGGTTGTGACAATAGGAGGTCTCAGAACTCACGGGCCGCCAATGGTTAATGTACCACTCTCATTGGACACAACGCCCTTATTTGCATCAACGACCTCCAACCTCATTATCCACCATTGATTTTTTATAAAAAAAAATTTCAAACAACTGTGAAGTCCAAAAACGGCAAAAATCGCGAGTTTGGCCTCTCAACGTCACTCTGGGTCTCCCAGTTTTCAACTTATCCTCTGGCAGCCAACCTCCTTTGGACTCCCCCAAGTCCTTAACCAGCTTATCCAGATCTTCACCGAAAAGCAGCTTCCCCTTAAAGGGGAGCTTACTAAGCCGTGACTTGGAGGAACTATCAGCCGCCCAATTTCGCAACCAAATATATCTGCGCGCTGCCACTAAAGATGACATACTATTCGCCAAGGTCCTGACCAGGTCATAATGCACGTCCACTAAATAAGCTGCTCTGGACTCCAACCTGGACAAGTCCTGCAACTGGTCCTGCGACAAGTCTGCTACCTGCGAACACTGAGACCAACGTAGACAAACCCTCACTATCCATGCCCCACAAATGGAGGCTGTGATAAGGAAGCTTATCATAGTTCAGGAGGGAACTATAAAAGAGGTGAATTGGCTTTGAACAAGCAACCTGTCTTTGCTGGTAGAAATAATAAAACAGAATGTTTTCATAAAAGACTACCAGTCCCAGAATGCACCAGGTTTCAAACAGCCTCTAGAAGGGCTGAAGTGGGGAAACGTGTGTTCAATCAGGAGAGCTATGAGGTAATCCCCAATCACTCATCTCCAAGGGCAGGGCTTGATTCAGCACACCTGGGCTGTGCTAGGGTGGAGTGTCCCTCTAAGCACGTTAAAAGTAATAGATTTTCTACACACAGAGAGAGCAGGGGAAGCCAGCAGAAGCAGGAGAGTAGACAGAACCATGAGAGCACACAGAACCAGCAGCAGCAACGTGGAAGGAAGAAGAGAAAGACATCTTGGAGGTCTAAAGAAGGAGCCCACAGCAGTACGTGTGTTGGGAGTCATTCCAGAGGCAAGCATACTCCATTGGACTGGAGGAAGCCAGAGGAGTGGGGTTATAAAGCCAGGAATTCCCAGACGGCACCTTTGAGGGAGACGGCTGCATTTGGAAGGGGCCCTAAGACCGGTGCAAGAAGGTATGTGAAGAGATACCCAGTGTCCAGGGATCTTGATTGGAAGGCTGGACATAAAAGCTGGACTACTTACTGGCCAGGATACCAGGAGAGGAAACCTAACAGCAAAGAAAGCTCAGGTATGAACTTTGATCTATGCCCTAGCTCTTCTCCAGGAAGACAGCAGGGAAACAAATATTATCCTGAGAATGATCAATTAAGGAATTCCTCTGAGCCAGACCCTGATATTGATTCCATGATATTTGAGGAAGGAGATATATCAAATGATCAGAATGAATACATGGATTGCTCTCTGTCTAGGCTACTGTTTTAAAGTTCTTTCTCACTAATACAACAACCACCAAAAGGAACTGTAATTTGTTCTTTTATCTACACAGAAAAGTCTGCAAGAAAGCTTTAGGGTAGGATTGAGCCACGTAGAGAAAGTGAACCAGCAAAGGGGTTTGCAGCTGGCTAATTAGTGGCAATTGAGCCAGGCACAAGTGCACATGAGCTCTGAAAGGAAACTTTTCTTTCTTTTTGTATGTGTAATTAGAAGAAAGTTATCCTTGATAAAGAACAGTTTTTGTTACTTTTGGGTTTTGTTTTTGCTTTTGGAGCACTGCTAAGAGTCATTAGCAGGTGCCATCAAAAAGACCTTTTCTGTTATCCATCAAGGTCTTTATTGATTTTTGCTTAAGAAGTTCAGTTACCTTATTTCATGTTTTGTTTTCCTGAGTGCAATACTGAAAGCAAGTGTCCTTTTTGTGTTACCAAGTAAATCTGTGTGGGAGAATTAACCCCATGAATAAAATCTATTTTTCTTTGCTACACTCGAGCAACACAACTCATTATTTTGTGAACGGCTGATTCTGGTATGAGTGAACTACATCCCCCACAATCCCTTGCAAGTCATAATAAGATTTTGCCTTTGCCAAGACTGTGGACATTCACGACCAGCGCCCCCGTTTACAAGGTCTGTAGCGCCCGAGCACTGGCCTCAAAGGCTTGCTTCACCATCGAGTCTATCTATCTGTCCTGTCCATCCTTCAATGCCACGCTACCTTCCACCGGAATGGTAGTCTTCTTCGTTACTGCCAAAACCGCCGCTTCAATTCTAGGAGAGCGAAACAGCTCTTGCTCCTGATCAGACAACGGATATAGCCGAGCCATGGACCTCCCACCTCTGAGAGCTGACACCAGCATGTCCCACTCATCCTGAATCATCTGCTTAACTACCTTATGGACTGGGAACACCTCCTGGGACTTCCTCACCGCTTCGATAAGTGCATCTTCCACAGTGTCTTCTTCCACCGGCGTGGCTATGGACAGGTTAAGAGCCTGCAGAGACTATGAAATCAGCGCCGTCTGCTCCTCTCTCCTGAACACCCGAATAATCCGGGCCTGATCCTCAGGTTCTTGAATCTCACCTTCCTCAAGATCCTCACTCAGATCCTCCAAGTCCTCTTCTAACCCTTCATCGTCCAATACACTCTAAGAGAAGGGGCTCATCTTCCACTATCCGTGGTTGTTTGCCTGGCCTCACGTGAGAACCTTCCGCTGTCTGCATCATCGACGGAACCACTCCGGGACTCAATCCTGAGATGTCCGGAGTAGCCCCCTGCTTACGAAGGCAAAACGCTTGATGTAGCAGTAGTATATAATCTGGGGAAAATTCTTCCAGGGCCGTGGCCAGCGCCCCTCGAGGTGCAATCATAACAGGCCGAGACGAAGTCGAAGCCTGCGGTGATAGAGGGGCTTCTTGTCCCCTTTTCCTTTTCCTCCCCTCCAACTCCTAGGGGCTTGGAGAGGAGTTCTTCCTTATCCTGGTCCTGTAACTCCTGCTCCACCTGTACTGCTTCCACCGCACAGCCACGACACACCTCGCTGACAGAAACTGTGCCCCTGCGGGTTCTGCACAGCAGGCACTGTGGACGAGCAGGCATCAGCTACCAAACTCCGTTTTACCAGGTACTGAAGCTTCCCAACCACCGGGTATGGCCTCCCAGCAAAGCTTGCCCTTAACCCTACTGAAAAAAACAACATGCCTAACTACAGGCAATCTAGAGGCTTGGGGCAAGCATCAAAAATATTTTCTCAAAAACTAATGACATGAACCCACAGGAATTGCCTGCACAGCCAAACACACGGTTTGCAAAAAACCGCAGGAAAAAAAACACGCTACTGACAAAAATGGCTGCCTCAAAATTTAGTCCCCGGCTTTACACGAGGCTGCAGGCCTCAACCAACAGCCAGAGGCCCCACAGCTCCTCAACAACCCTCTGCAGTCTTCCCTCCCGATCCGGAGACAAAAGAGAAGGTAAATACCTGGAATTCCTGCCAGTAGCTGTCTCAGCTCCGTGCCGGTGAGCCCCGATGCTGAGAGAAGTGCAGCCGCCACCTGACAGCACTCTCCGACGCTGCCGACAGGATCGGCAGCCTGCTCAGAGCCTGAACACACAGCTCCCCACCATCCTTACTAGGTAGGGAGTGCTACAGGGCAAGAAACCAAACAGAATGTTGAAGGGAAGAGGAGCAGGAATCCCTTCCACTGCCCCCTTCTCTGCCCTTACCGGCACTGATTTCTTTTCCTTTTATTTTTTTTTTTTAACTACTAAAATTAAAGGTAATCCCCCTTAAAACCAAATTTTAAACCCAATTTTTTTATTTAATTTTTTTTTTAAACAACCAAATATCCTTATGTGCTACTCCTGCTGGGCCTACACCTTAGGCTCACAACCTCCTGCTGCATGGAGACTGGACACATTGGAAGCTGGTGGGAGGTGCCACCGGTAGATGTGTCAAGCTTCTGACATGCCCCATCTCCATGCTGCAGGAAGAGGTACACTACCCAGCGGTGCGGGACTGAACTGGAGGAACAATAAGGAATAAGGTGTTGACTTTTGAGGAATTATGCAGAAGATATAAGGTGGAGGGATAAGGATTATTATGCATATACACAAATATATTATTTCTTGCAAAAACCTGGGTTGAGAAGAGAGTTGAAGGCAGAAGGGATTGAGATTAGGAGCCATAAACAATGAGAACAAGAGTTGCTGGGAGAATGGGATCAGAAGAGGTGGCAAGAAATTGTGGGGAGAGCGAAGAGGTTAGCCCCGGGAGCAAATTATCTAGAAAGTTGTATCAAGGTGTGGTTGCGCATGTACTGGACCCCAGTGAAGATAAAGAGTATGCACTTACAACAAAGCAACTTATGCTGGAAGGGGTGTGGAGGACTGGGAGATTTGCTGCATTTATTGTGGGGATGTCCAAAGGTACAGAGAATGTGAAAAGGGGTGGAGGACCTATATTATGAAATCACTAAAGTAGGAGTCAAGATTAATCAAAATATGGCAATTTTAACAGAATTACAAGAAAGTGACAAATACTTAGATCACTTTTTGGGATACTGTATTAATGTGGGGCGCAGGGAAAGAGTAGTTACTCACCTTTAACAGGTGTTCTCCAGAAGCAGCACGAATCAGTCCTCACATATGGTGACGTTGGCGCCGACGGAGCCCCCGTGCGAAGCATTTCCCCAGCTTTCAAAGAAAGCCTTTGGGAATGCAGCACACATGCGCGGTCCCCTTCCCACCCAAGGGTGCCATCTTGCTCAGTCTGATGACATAGCTAAAAGACAGCAAAAAAACAAAATGAAGTATGACTGCAACTCCAGGGGAGGAGGGAGGGTCATGAAGACTGATTCCTGCTGCTCCTGGAGAATACCTGTTACAGGTGAGTAACTACTCTTCTCCAGGACCAAGCAGGAAGTCAGTCCTCACATATGGGACTCCTCAGCTCTAGGCTACCGAGAACCCTCAGCTGAAAAAATGGCTCCCTCTCAAGAGCCTCAGCATCCGTGATAAGAATATCCTCTGAGAACGCCCCCGTATGATAGCCCAACACAAGGGCCGGAGGGTAGGAGTTGCCTAAACCTCAAAGAGATTACAGAGTACTGCCTGTCCGAAAGCACTGTCCCTTCAGGACTCTCTCTCGAGGCAGTAGTGGGCTGCAAAAGTCTGGCTTGAAGATCAAGTAGCAGCCCGGCAGATGTCTGCCAACGGAACAGAGCGGAGATGAGCTACTGACGCGGGTTTCACCCTGACACGGTGGGCCGTGACTCGACCCTGCAAGGGGAGGTCAGCTGCCTTGTACGCCCAAGCGATACAGTCTGCTACCCAAGTGGACAATGTACGCTTGGAGACAGGTAACCCGAGTTTATTAGGGTCAAAGGAGACGAAGAGCTGAGTAGCCCTTCGGTGCTCCCGAGTATGTTCTATGTAAAAGGACAACGCCCTCTTACAGTCCAGGGTATGCAAGACTGTCTCAGCCCGGCTGGAATGCGGCCTGGGAAAGAAGGTCGGAAGAACCACCTTTTAATCGAGGTGGAAAGAGACGACCACTTTTGGGAGGAACTTGGGATGGGTCCGTAGGACCACGCTGTTCCTATAGAACCGTGTGTACGGTCTATCAGAAACCAGAGCTTGTAGTTCACTCACACGTCTGACCGAGGTAAGAGCTACCAGGAAGAGCGCTTTCCAAGAAAGGAAGCACAAATGGCAAGTAGCCATCGGCTCAAACGGTGGGCAAGTCAGTTGCGGCAAGACCACGTTCAAATCCCACTCAGTCACCAGTGGACGAACCGGAGGCTTGAGAAGAAGCAGACCTCTGAGGAAGCGGGACACCAAGGGGTGACCTGACAGAGACTGTCCCTCCACCGGTGAGTGGTGTGCTGACAGAGCACTGAGGTGGACCCGAACAGAGGTAGACTTAAGGCCTAGATCTGACAGGTGAAGTAGATACTACAGTACTACTGGCACAAGGCAGGAGAAAGGATCTTCATTGCTCTGAGCACACCATATTGTGAACCTATGCCACTTGAGGGCATAGGACTTTCTGGTGGACTGCCTCCTAGAGGCCAAAACCACCTCTTCAACTTCCTTAGGTAGAAGCAAGGGAGCTAGCACTATCCTGTCAGCAGCCAGGCCATTAGATTGAGGGACCCGAGATTGGGGTGCAAAAGGGAACCCTGATCTTGAGACAGGAGATTGTGTTGCAACCCCAGAGGGAAAGGAGTTTCCACTGCTAACTGTAGCAGAAGTGGAAACCACGGTTGCCTCGGCCATCTGGGGGCTACCAGAATCACCAAGGCCTTGTTCTGAAGAATCTTGAAAAGAGTTCGGGCCACCAGGGGCGTGGGAGGAAACGCATACAGGAGGCCTGTAGACCAAGAGATCAGAAAAGCATCTGCAGCCATCCTCAGGGGATGCGGCTGTCTGGAGCAAAACCTGGGCAGCTGACAGTTTAGTGGACTTGCAAAGAGATCGATGGATGGAAGTCCCCATCTTAGAAAGATCTGCTGAACCACCAATGGATTCAACTGTCATTCGTGGGGCTGGAGAATCCTGCTTAGCTTGTCTGCCAAGAAGTAATCCTGACCAGGCAGACAAACTGCTTTGAAACATATGCCTTGTTTGACTGCAAAGGAGCAAAGGGCCTGCACCTCCTGACATAGGAGCCTGGACCCTGTGCCCCCTTGCTTGTTCACATAGATCATTGCTACCTGATTGTTCGTCTGAACTAAGACAGACTGGTGAGAGAGGGCAGGAGAAGAAGTCTGTAGAGCCAAGCGGATTGCTCGCAGCTCCAAAAGATTGATCTGCTGTGTGGCTTCCCGAGGAGACCAGAGACCTTGAGTGCACGTGCCCTGGCAATGTGCACCCCAGCCCTTTAAAGGAAGCATCGGTCGTCAACACCCTTGTGTGTGCTGCGGCCTGAAAAGGTACTCCCCTGAGGGGGTTTGGGAGATGTAGCCACCACTGTAAGGAGTCCAAAAGTGGTTTGGACACCTTTACTCTGTCTCGGAGCTCGCCTGTGGCCTGTGTCCACTGAGCTCTGAGGCACCACTGAGCAGCCCGCATGTGCAGACGGGCATTCTGAGTCACATGTACCATGGATGCCATGTGGCCCAGGAGCCACAGGAAGTGCCTGGCAGAGACCTGAGAATTGCTGTGGAACTGGTTGGCCAAGTCCATCAGTCTGTGGGTCCTGTCCTAGGGCAAGTAAGCTCTTGCTTGCAGGGTGTCTAATCTTGCCCCTATAAACTCTAGGTTCCGTGAGGGAAGCAAAGTGGACTTTGCGTAGTTTATGACAAAGCCCAGATGCTGAAGAAGAGAGGCAGTGCGGCTTGTCTGACCTCCTGGAGAGACTGGCCCCTGATGAGACAGTCGTCCAGGTATGGGAAGACAAAAATTCCCCGATTCCTGAGATAGGCTGCCGCCACCGCCAGGCATTTGGAGAAAACCCTAGGGGCGGAAGTTAGGCCAAAGGGAAGTACCCTGTACTGAAAATGGTTTCCTCCCACCACAAATCTGAGATATTGTCGGTGGTGTGGATGAATGAAGATGTGAGTATAAGCATCCTTTAGGTCTAAGGAGCATAGCCAGTCTCTCTGCTGGAGGTAGGGCAGCAGTATCCCAAGGGTAAGCATCTTGAACTTTTCCCTCTCCAGAAACTTGTTTAGATTTCGCAAGTCTAGAATAGGCCGGAGGCCTCCTGTCCTTTTTTGGTACCAGGAAGTACCTGGAGTAGAAGCCTTGCCCTTCCAGGTGGTGAGGCACCGGTTCCACCGCCTGTTCCTTTAGAAGACTTGCCAACTCCTGAAGGAGGAGGTTTCTGTGCAGAGGGAGTCTTGGAGGCTCCCATGGAAAGTAGGAGGGGGGTAGCTGGTAGAAGTGGAGCAGGTAGCCCTTTTGGACTATGCTGAGGACCCAGGTATCCCCCCTGTGATGGCTGGCCACCTGTAGGTGTACAGGGTCAGCTGACCTCCTGTGCTGAGTGGAGCCAGCTGTGGAAGTCAAAAACCCCCTCCCTGCTGTGCAGGAGCCGGAGCTGGCGGCTTGGGGGTCTTCTGCCTACGGGGCCCATGTCCCTGCCCCTTGGCCTGCTGGCCATGTTAGGGAGCTGGATAAGCCTGATATTGAGGGTAGGATTTGTAAGCAGCACCCTTCCTCGAGAAAAAGGGCTTCTTTCCCGAGCCCTTCTTTTTCTGAGAAGGGGAAGAAATCTTCCTGGACAGCCTTGTCCTGGTGAGGGTCTCAGTCTCGATTTCTGCAGCCTTTTCAGTCATGGGCTTACCAAAAAGGTTTTCACCTTGGCAGGGGACATCGAACAACTTGTCCTTCACCCATGACTCCAGGTCTGATGACTGCAGCCAGGCCTGACGGCGTGCACCGATGCCGGCTGCGGCTACCCGGGCCGAACCCTCGAAGCCATCATAGGCTGCTCGAGAGAAACTTCGAGCACTCTCGGATCCCTGTTGACAAAGCCTTGAACCTCTGCAAAGGTTCCTTGGAGAGGCCAGCTGAGAACCTGGCAATCTCCTTTGCCAGGTCTCGTAGGTACATGCCCATGTACAGCTGGTAGGTCTGGACACAGCAAGATAGCATAGAGCCCTGGAAGCACTTTCTACTGAGGGCATCCAGGTTCCGGGCCTCCCGACCGGGGGGCACAGAGGAGTGCATCTTCTGACTCTTCAGGCGGTGCATGGCTGATTCCACAACCATGGAGTTGTGCGGTAGCTGCGCCTTTTGGAACCCAGGGCTCTTACGGACTCGATAAATGAAATCGACCCATTTGCTAAGAACCGGCACAGAGGCCGGTGCCTCCCACATACGGAAGAGCAGCTGATCCAGCATCAGAGGAATCGGTACAGTAAAGCCTTCCTTCGGAGGAAAGTCATAATGGAGGGCATCGAGCTCTTCAGCTTGAGGCTCCTCCTCAGCATCAGCAGGGAAGGCCAAGGCTTTGGCCATGTCCCTCACAAAGTCCGAGAACCAGGTATCCTCCGGGGAGGACCGTCTCCGAGGCTCGGACTCTGGTGAGTCCGTGGGGATGCACCGGGTCCGGAAGGTGTCTGGGGACTCCTCGTCCTCCATCTCCCACGCCGACTCCTCCGAAGAGGAATCGAGCGGCTCCAGCCATGTGGGCCTCGGTGCCACCCGCCCCAATGCTGAGGGTATCGGCGTCGACGACCTCGGCCCCGCATGGGAGGTCGTGACCGAGGATCGACTCGAGACTTTGACTTGAGGATCGGCTCGGTCTCAGGGGTCGACTTGGACGTCGAGGTCCTGGTGGTCGGGGCAGATGCAACAGTCAGACCGGCGATCAGCACCCGCTGCTGCTCCATGAAGGCAGTCAAGCTGCTCTCCAAGGTCGTCAACCTGAGTCCAAGCTCAGGAGACTCAGCAGCCCCCGACCCGGGCCCCAACGGCATCGGGCCCGACGTCGGCTCCCCTGGAGGAGAGTCCACGAGGACAACTGCACTTACGTGACTCGGTGACTCTGGATCCACACGAGGTAACCTGGACGGCCTCTCAGACTCCAAGAGCCCGGGGCGGCGGTCAGGGCTATGCGACCTGGCCCTCGAGGATCCAGGAGTCTCCACCGATGACGCCCTCGCGAGCTTCTTCTTCCTTCTGTGCTCCCGGGATGGAGACTCCCTCTCAGAGGAACCCCGACGGCACTCGGGGTCAGATTCCCGAGATGTCGAGGCCTCTGACGAAGTCCGGGCCCGGCCAGACGCAGACTCAGAGAAAAGTCTCTCATGTTGATGACAGCTCCGAAACGCCTTCGACAACATTTTGCCGCATGGGCCACAGGCAACAGAGGCAGCAGTCATGTGTGTCGGTGAGAGACATAAGTTTCTTGCACCGATCACACTCTTTGAACCCGCTGGCAGCCATCGGGGGAAAAAGGGCCCCTGCAAGGTCAAAAGACTGGGCTGCCAGTGAAAACACAAAATGAATGCGAACGCTAGTCACAAAGGACAAAAACCGAAAATCAAAACTCCGGACTCGATACCGGTGTACCGAGCCCAGGCGGGAAAGGGAACCGGAACAGAAAAAGCCAAACTAGCCGGAAAAAAATCTACTTTCCCGGGTGACACGAACTCACGTCCGTTGGGTTCCGTGGAAAAAGACAGACTGAGCAAGATGGCACCCTTGGGCGGAAAGGGGACCGCGCATGTGCGCTGCATTCCTAAAGGCTTTCTTTGAAATGCCGCATGGGGGCTCCGTCTGCGCCGACGTCACCCATATGTGACGGCTGATTTCCTGCTTGGTTCTGGAGAATTATTGGTTAAATGGAAAGACCTGAGGTGCCTAAGCAACAGGAGATAATGCGGAGGCTTGAGGGAATGTGAGTTATGTGTGAAGTTGAGGCCTACAAAAATCATAATAAGAAGTACTTTGATAATACTTAGAGATGGTATAAAGTGTAGGAATGGACAGGTAAAGGGGATACCATCATCCCCAATATGTAATTAAAGATAGATTAATTTCTTGATACAGATCTCTAAAATGTGCTGATAGAAGAACTTTGTAACAATGACTGTCACTCACGAGTTTGTCCTTTCACCTACTTCCTCTTAGGTGGAGTGGGATATCATGATCATGAGTTCTGTGTAACTGCCTTTAAAAATAGTTTGAGAACATTGTTAACGCAAGCATAAGGAGTAAACACAGGCTATGAACTGCACAACCATAGTTCATTGTACAGTCAACTATAGGTCACTGCTGGAACAGCATCATTTCTGCAACTCTGCAATTATAAATAATTCTGTCATAATCAAGTAAATTTCAAATACACTGTAATCAGCTCTTACTCTGTCAAAGAATTCTAGCGACACCATGTGTTATGATTAATGACTGTGTTACTTCCCCTTTTTCTTTAATAAAAGGGGCTTCAAGGGAGGAAGAATTTGAATTCAACAGAGGTGGAACCGTGCTGTATCCATGGACCTTCTGTTGCTTTCCCTCTGAGCTCAAAGAAAGTAGTACTTTGTGTGTGAATGTGTTCTGTGTTACTCTCTGCTTATTTCTCACTGCTTGAGGGACCAGAGACCGAAAGAGCCGTGGTATTGTGGCCAGATCACGGGTATTCTTCAGTTGGTGCCATTCTCGGATCACTGTGTTCTTCAGCAGGAGATGATTCAGCAGGAATGGGACGTTGCAAATCCCCTATTTGCGCCTCGAAAACCGAGACTTCTAAAATATTGTCGTCCTCTCTGAAATTGTCCAAAACGTGTGGAACGAGAACGACAAACATCTCTGAACTGACCCCTAGTTGCCTGAACTGGACGTCCTAGCTTATGCCTGTCCTCTGGCAGCCTTTAGACCTTTAGACTCCCCTAAGTCTTTTACCAATTTATGTAAGTCCTCACCAAAAAGTAGTTTACCTCTAAAAGGAAGTTTAGTGAGCCTTGCTTTAGAAGAAGCATCTACCGCCCAGTTACACAACCATAAATATCTTCTCGCCGCCACTACCGAGACCACACTCTTAGACAAACCCCTAATAAGGTCATAATGAATTTCTGCTAAATAAGCTGCCCCAGTCTCTAAGCGGGACGCTTCTGTCGCAGAGTCTTCCACACTAAATCCATGTACACGCCAAGACAAACGAAGACAAGCTCTGGCTACCCAAGCTCCACTAATTGAAGCCTGAATGGATAAAGCATTGACATCAAACACCTGCTTTAACAATGTATCCAACCTTCTGTCGTGGCTATCCTTGAGGGCGGCACCACCTTCCACAGGAATTGTAGTCGTTTTGCTAACAACCGAAAACGCTGTATCTACTTTGGGAGACTTAAACAATTCCCGATCCTGATCCAGTAAAGGATATAAACGAGCCATGACTCTGGACCCCTTTAGTTCAGCCTCGGGCATGTCCCATTCCTGCTGAATCATCTCCTTTACGACTCTATGTAATGGAAAAGCCCTTTGTGTTTTTCTAAAAGCTTGCAACAAAGGATCCTCCAAAGTAGAGTCTTCATCTGGCCCAGAAACGGGCATATTAAGTGCTTTAAGAGTTTCCATAATCAAAAGCAGGCAACTCCTCTCTGCGGAAAACACGAACTACTCTCGCCTGATCCTCCTGATCCGTGAGTTCTCCTAATTCCTCATCAACTTCCAAATCTTGATCCATAAGATCCGAGCGAATCTCTTCAGAGGCTACGGAAGGCTCCTGTGAGTCCTTCCCTGCCTTAACCTTCTTAACAGGGACAGCTCCCTCAGCAACCTCCAGAGGAGTACCCGGTCGCTTTTTCCTGAGATCCCCTCCTGCAGAGGGTAGAGGACCTTTTCCAAAAGTCTGCTGCAGCAGAGATACAAAATCTTTTGAAAATAACGCCGTCAAACCTGAAGAAAATATTGATGGTACTTGCGGCACATCAGGAAGAGAAGAAGGTCCTGCCATAGGCTCTGGTAAGAGCTGCGGGGGCGAATTAATATCCAATAAAGATAAGAAAGCAAGTTTAGAACCTTCTGCAGTGGTTTCCAGAGCATGTTCCATATCAGGGGACTCCTGAACGCAGGATTTACAAACTCCCGAATCAGATAAAGGCCCTCTCCTGGAACCACAAACCAAACATTGCGGCTTAGAAGGCATTGTATCACCAAAGCTCTAAAAAGAGACTCCTAATTTAAAATTTGAATAATAATGAAAACAAAAATATCTTTTTTTTTTTTTTACATGAACCTCCTCAAAGAGAATAAATGGAATAAATTCAAATACATCTAAGTAAATTAAATTAAAATAAAGCTATTAACTTTAGAAAGAAGCATCAAAAATAAAGCTTTTGCCTTCAAAGTAAATTCACTTACTGTTTGCCGTTATCGTGCACGCGCCAAAAAGCGCAGCATGCACCGAATCCAACTGCCATCTCCAAACAGCTGCGCAATAAAGAATTACCATCTTAGTGCTGCAGTGAGGAGAAAAGCCCCAAATTACATAAAAACAGCCGGTTCTCCCCACGCTAAATAGTTGCAGCATCAGGGGAGAAACCGGAAGCGGCGGACAGCACAAAATATATAAAAACAAATTACATCCGCTCCAGCAGCCGAATCAGCTGTGCGGCTCTCCAAAACAGCACACGGCTGCGATCCTGCCTTTCTTTTTTCTCCTCACCTAAAGTAGGTAGGTTCAGGAGACAAAAATCTCTGTTAGATGAACTGAGCCGTCCAAATAAATAAATAAACGAGGCTTTTGGCAGGCAGAATACACGCGGCTTTTGGCAGGCAAAAAAGGAAAACAAAAAAAGGAGAGAGGGAGGGCACACCTCTGAACCTCTAAGCCATTGAATTCCATTGAAAAATTAATCCAAGTAACTTAAATGGAAGGAAGACTGCTTAATTGTCCCTCCAGTGAGCCCAGAATCTCTAGGCTCATCAAACCCCAGCTGCTTGGAGACTGAACAAACTGGAGCAAGGAGGCGGTCCCTTGGGTACTTGTGACATCAAAGAAAGAGTAGTTACTCACCTGTAACAGGTGTTCTCCAGGAACAGCAGGAATCAGTCCTCACATATGAGTGTCATCGGCGCCGATGAAGCCCCAGCGGAGCATTTCCCCAGCTTTCTATGAAAGCCTTTGGGAATGCAGGCACGCATGCGCGGTTCCCTTCCTGCCTAAAGGTGCCATCTTACCTCAGTCAAATGACATAGATAAGAACAGCACACAAAAATGAAAAATGAACTATGTACAACTGCAACTCCAAGGGGAGGAGGGAGGGATGCGAGGACTGATTCCTGCTGCTCCTGGAACTACTATTTATCCGAGGAACTACTATTTATCCAGGACCAAGCAGGAAGTCAGTCCTCACATATGGGTGACTCCTTAGCTCTGCGCTACCGAGGAACAAAGGCTGAACAAGAGAACTCCCTCTAGTCCCAGCTGCAAAGAAAGGCTTTTCAAGGACACAACCTCCACCGGTAGTCCAACAGAGGGCAGGAGTTGCCTAAACCTCAAAGAGATTCCGGAGTACTGCCTGACCAAAAGCACTGTCCCTACGGGACTCCCTCTCCAGGCAGGAATGGGCCGCAAAAGTCTGGCTTGAAGACCAAGTTGCAGCCCTGCAGATGTCTACCAAGGGCACAGAGCGGAGATGAGCCACTGAGGCAGCCATTGCCCTGACACGATGGGCCGTGACCCTACCCTGCAAAGGAAGGTCAGCCGCCTTGTAAGCCCAGGTGATACAGTCAGCCACCCAGATGGACAAGGTACGCTTGGACACAGCCAACCCCAACTTATTGGGGTCAAAGGATACGAAGAGCTGAGTAGCCCTTCTATGCCCCTGCGTACGGTCAAGGTAGAAGGATAAGGCCCTCCTACAGTCCAGGGTATGCAGAACTGCTTCAGCCTGGTTTGCATGAGGCCTAGGGAAGAATGTTGGAAGAACCACCTCCTGATTGAGGTGAAAAGAGGAGACAACTTTTGGGAGGAACTTTGGGTGAGTCCTGAGGACTACCCTGTTCCTATAAATCCTGGTGTAAGGCCTGTCACAGACCAGGGCCTGAAGCTCACTTACTCGCCTAGCTGATGTAAGGGCTATCAGGAAGAATGTCTTCCAGGAGAGGAAGCGTAGTGGACAAGTAGCCATTGGCTCAAAAGGAGGGCAAGTCAGTTGCTGCAAGACCACATTCAGCTCCCACTCAGGGGCAGGAGGACGGATGGGAGGCTTGAGCAAAAGCAAGCCCCTGAGAAAGCAGGACACCAAGGGGTGACCAGATAGAGATTGTCCCTCTACCAATGAGTGGTGAGTTGCTAGAGCTGAGAGGTGGACTCGAACAGAATTGGACTTAAGTCCCTGATTGGATAAGTGCAGTAAGTACTGAAGAACTGGCACAGTACAGGAGAAAGGATCTTCTGTACGTAGGTGACACCACACACAAAACCTCTTCCATTTGAAAGCATAGGTTTTCCTAGTGGATTGTTTCCTAGAGGCTAGTACAACCTCCTCAACTTCCTGAGGTAGGCCCCAGGGAGCCAAAACTACCCTTGCAGCCTCCAGGCCATCAAATTGAGAGACTTGAGATTGGGTGGCAGAAGGGAACCCTGGTCCTGTGTGAGAAGGTCGGGTTGCAACCCCAGAGGCAGTGGAGGATCCACCGCCAGCTGAAGCAGAAGAGGAAACCAAGGCTGTCTCGGCCATTTGGGAGCTACCAGCAGGACCAAGGCCTTGTCCTGGAGAATCTTGAATAGGGTTCAGGCCACCAAGGGCGTGGGAGGAAACGCATAGAGGAGGCCCTGAGACCAAGATATCAGAAAAGCATCCGCTGCTATCCGCAGAGGATGTGGTTGTCTGGAGCAGAACTTTGGCAGTTGCTTGTTGATGGGGCTGGCAAAGAGATCCATCAAAGGGAGACCCCATTTCAGGAAGATCTTCTGAACTACTGAAGGATGCAGCTGCCACTCGTGGGGTTTTAGTATCCTGCTCAATCTGTCTGCCAGGTAGTTGTCCTGGCCCGGAATGTACACAGCCCTGAGTAGCATGTTGTGCTTGAGGGCAAAAGAACAAAGGTCCTGAGCTTCCCGACAAAGGATCCTGGACCCAGTTCCGCCCTGTTTGTTCACATAAAACATGGCAACTTGGTTGTCTGTCTGAATCAGGACAGACTGTTGAGCCAGGGTAGGAGTGAAAGCTTTGAGTGCTAATCGAATAGCTCCGAGTTCTAGGAGATTGATCTGCTCTGCAGCCTCCCAGGGAGACCACAGACCCTGGGTGCACTTGCCCAGACAATGCGCTCCCCAGCCTTGCAGGGAGGCATCTGTTAGAATCACTGTGTAACCTGGAATCTGAAAGGGCACCCCTTTCAGCAGATTGGGTGGGTGTAGCCATCGAGGGAGTGCAGAAATGGTCTGGACACCCTTATCCTGTCTGAGGCTGCCAGTGGCCTGTGACCACTGAGTCCGAAGGCACCACTGTGCAGGCCTCATATGGAGCCTGGCATTGGGGGTCACATGTACTGTGGAAGCCATGTGGCCTAGAAGCCGCAGGCAGAGTCTGGCGGAGACCAGAGACCTGCTGAGAAACTGACTTGCCAAGGCCATCAACCTTCGGGCTCTGTTTTCTGGCAAGAATGCCTTTGCCAGGAGAGAGTCCAACCGGGCCCCTATGAACTCCAAGTTCTGGGAAGGGAGCAAAGTGGACTTTGCAAAGTTTATGACAAATCCCAGGCGTTGTAGAAGAGCAATGGTCCTGAGGGTGGCTTGATTGGCCTCCTGACCTGTCTGATCCCTGATGAGCCAGTCGTCCAGATAGGGGAAGACAAAGATGCCCTGATTACTCAGGTAGGCCGCCACCACTGCTAAGCACTTTGTAAAGACTCTGGGGGCGGAGGTGAGGCCGAAAGGCAGCACTCTGTACTGATAATGGTTTCCTCCCACAACCAACCTGAGGTATTTTCTGTGGTCTGGATGAATGAGGATGTGAGTGTACGCATCCTTTAGATCTAAGGAGCATAGCCAATCTCCCTGCTGGAGGTAGGGCAGAAGGGTTCCAGGAGTAGGCATCTTGAACTTTTCCTTCACTAGAAACTTGAGCTTCCTGAGGTCCAAAATGGGACAAAGGCCACCGGTTCTTTTGGGCACCAGAAAATACCTGGAGTAGAATCCGTGACCTTGCAAGTGGGGAGGCAAAGGCTCCACCGCCCTGTCCACCAACAGACCCTGAAGCTCCTGACGGAAAAGGTCTGTGTGCAGAGGAGGCTTTGGAGGCTCCCCTGGAAAATATGGGGGTGGCAGTTGGGAGGGCATAATCCCTGTGGATGATGTCCAGCACCCAACTGTTCCCGGTGATAAGGGGCCACTGGTGGGCAAAGAGGGTGAGACGACCTCCTGTGCAGGGTTGGAGGAGCAGTGGAGGAGAGGCTATGCTCAAGGAGTCAAAAGCCCCCACACTGCTGAGAGGTAGCCGAGGCCTGAGGCTTGGGGGGTCCTCTGCCTACGGGGCCCATTACCCTGCCCCTTGGCTTGCTGACCCTGGGGGGCAGCTTGGGCAGCCTGATATTGTGGGTACTGTTTGTAGGCAGTGCCCTTCCTCGGGTAAAAGGGCTTTTTATCCAAGCCCTTCTTTTTATGAGAAGGGGCAGAGGGTCTTCCTCAACAGCCTTGTCTGGGTGAGGTGCTCGGTCTCGAGCTGAGCGGCCTTCTCGGTCATGGGCTTGCCAAACAGGTTTTCACCTCGGCAAGGGACATCGACCAACTTGTCCTGAACCCATGGCTCTCGATCCGATGACTGCAGCCATGCCTGGCATCAAGCCACGATACCGGCTGCCGCAACTCGGGCCAAAGCCTCGAAGCCATCGTAGGCGGCGCGGGACATGAACTTCGAGCAGTCCCGAATCCCCAAGGACAAGGACTTAAATCTCTACAAGGGTTCCCCAGAGAGACCAGCAGAGAATCCGGCCAACTCCTTGGCTAGATCCCCCAAGTACATGCCCATGTACAGCTGGTAAGACTGGACACGGCAAGCAAGCATCGAGCACTGAAAACACTTTCTACCAACGCCATCTAGGTTTCGGGCCTCCCTGCCAGGAGGCACCGCGGAGTGCATCTTCTGACTCTTCAGACGATGCATGGCCGATTCCACAACCATGGAATAGTGTGGTAGCTGTGCTTTCTGAAAACCAGGGCTCTTACGGAGCCGACAGATCGAATCGACCTGCTTGCTAAGAACCGGCGCCGAGGCCGGTGGCTCCCACATACGGAAGAGGAGCCGTTCCAGCATCGGAGGAACCGGGACAGTAAATGTCTCCTACGGAGGAGAGTCATACTGCAGTGCCTCGAGCTCTTCAGCTCGAGGCTCTTCCTCGGGATCTGCCGGAATAGCCAAGGCAGTGGCCATATCCCGGACGAACTCTGAGAACCGGGTATCCTCCGGGGGGGACCTACTCCGGGGCTCAGAATGCGGTGAGTCCGAAGGGACGCACCGAGTCTTAAAGGTGTCAGGAGACTCCTCGTCCTCCGTCTCCCAAGCCGACTCATCTGAGGAAGAGTCAGGGTCCAACCCCGCGGGGCCCTGGAGCACCCGCCCCGATGCCGGAAGCACCGGCGTCGACACCCTCACGGGGGACTGCGACCGAGGTCGACTCCGAACCACGATGGACTCGAGTATCGGCTCGGTCTCCGGGGTCCACTTTGACGTCGATGTCCCGGTGGTCGGGGCAGATGCGCCAAGACAAGCTGGCCATCAGTGTCTGCTGCTGCTCCATGAAGGCAGACATTCTGCTCTCCAAGGCTGTCATCCTGAGACTCGGCTCGGGAGACGCAGCAGCCACCGACTCAGACCCCTGCGGCGCCGGGCCCGACGTCGGCTCCCTGGGAGGAGAGTCCACAAGGACTACGGGGCTTACGTGTCCAGCAGACTCCGGCTCCACATGAGGAACTTTGGCAGGCTTCTCCGGTTCCACAGGCCCAGGGCGACGGTCGGGGGTCTTAGACCTGGCCCTCGAGGAGCCAGGGACCTCTTCCGACGACGCCCTCATGAGCTGTTTCTTCCTCTTGCGTTCCTGGTCGGGGGACCCCCTGTCCGAGGAGCTTCGATGGCGCTCGAGATCGGAATCCCGAGATGTCGAGGCCTCAGACGAGGTCCGGGCCGAGTCCGAGAAAAACCTTTCCTTTTGCTGCTGGCGACTTCGTAGTGCCTTGGAAGACATTTTTCCACAGGCCCCGCACGACTTAGGACCGTGGTCGGGGCCAAGGCACCGAAGGCAGCAGTCGTGTGTGTCGGTGAGAGACATTAGTTTCTTACACCGATCACACTTCTTAAAACCACTGGAAGCCATCGAGGGGAAAAAAAAAAAAAGAGTCCCCGCGAGGTCAAAAGACCGGCCTTCCAGGGAAAAAGAGAAAAAAGTGCGTGAACGCCAGCCACGAAGGGCAAAAACCGAAAAAGAAGAATCCGGCTCGATACCGGTGTACCGAACCCGGCGGGAGGGGAACCGGCGTCGAACCGGAAGAGAAAAAAAAAAAAAATCGCTGAAAAATCTACTTTTAACCGGGAAAACTGGACACACGTCCGGTGGGCTTCACGGAAAAAAAAGACTGAGGTAAAATGGCACCTTTAGGCGGGAAGGGAACCGCGCGTGCGTGCCTGCATTCCCAAAGGCTTTCATAGAAAGCTGGGGAAATGCTCCGCTGGGGCTTCATCGGCGCCGATGACACCCATATGTGAGGACTGACTTCCTGCTTGGTCCTGGAGTATGTCATTGTTCAGTCTCCAAGCTTCTGGAGGAACCTAGATCCCAGAGATTCAGGGACTGGACTGGAGAGACGATAAGGAACTTTGTATTTCCTTTAACAAATACAGGAGTGAGACTAATGGGTTGCTCACTGTATATATGTCGTCGTCTGCAAATAAAGATATCTTACGAGGGTTGCTCAGAAAGTAATGCCCCACCTGTTTTTTCTCAGTCCAGAATGAAGATTGAGGTGTGAAATTGAAAGGGTAATAACTTGGAACTTCAAAGGACACGTGTGTAATTTTACAGTCGTCCAACAAATAGCGAGGCGGTAGTGATCCTTCAAATGGCATCTGTGAGTGACACACGGTACAAACAACGAGCTGTAATTGAATTCTTGGTGGAGGAGAAAGAAAGCGCGAGAAACATTCACAAACGGTTGTGTGCTGTGTATGGAAGTTCTGCGGTACATAGGAGCACCATTGAACGATGGATGAAGAGAGTAAAGGCTTCAGGAAGTGGTAAAACTCAGCCACCAGTCCAGACAAGTTGCAGCGCCCTGCGATAGCCAGCGGTCATTAAAATACTGTAAACTGTTGTGGTGTGCCTTGCACACACCTTTGAATATCCCAAAGAGTCAATAATGCCATTGCACTACCTCTACTGA
This sequence comes from Ichthyophis bannanicus, assembly GCA_033557465.1. Classification (NCBI taxonomy): domain Eukaryota; kingdom Metazoa; phylum Chordata; class Amphibia; order Gymnophiona; family Ichthyophiidae; genus Ichthyophis; species Ichthyophis bannanicus. The sequence continues at coordinate 24,355,941 of CM066046.1, read as the reverse complement.
CGGAAAGAACATCCAATTCAGGAAAGAACTAAAGACCTACCTGTTCACTGAACACTTGGAAATCCCCTACTCCCCCAAAGCCAGCTCCACAAACGTGGTTACACATGCACAAACTCCCTTAATCCCAACAATCTAACTACATGTCTGTCCCCCTCCCCATACACGCCCCAATTACGACAGAAAAGGAATTAAATTCCAGCACCTACACCAGTATCTGCCCTATACACCACACACAACCACTGTAAATATACATTTGTAAAAAGTTTGATGTTTGTTTTGCTTTAATACTTACAAAGTTAAATTTATTGTTCAATGTAAATAGTTGCCTTCTATTGTTCAATGTAAAATGTATACAAATGTGTACAAGACTGTTAAACTGTTATATGTAAACCGCCCTTGATCTCTGGAAGGGGCGGTATAAAAGAAAATAGTTAAATAAATAAATAAAGCTGTACGGACAATTCCCGACTCGTGATGCGCCGATCCGCACGAATAATGTCAGTGTGCTGCAACTTTTCTCCCCCTGTCATCCTATTCTCCCTCTTATCACCCCCCGCCCCCTTCCCCCCACCTTTCCCCTCCTACTTATATGTTGCATCCAAAGCGATGTCATCTCACTCAAACCGCCTTTTTCCTTAAGAGCTTCCTTGTTAACTTTACTTTCCTCTCATGTCCCCCTCCCTTTAATTTATCACAATCATTCTCTCTCTCTCTCGCCCCCCTAATTATATTATCTATTCACACCCTCATGCATTTTTAACATCCAATCCTTAACTACCAATTTTCATCTTTATTATTATTACCCTTATTACTTTTTATAACAGCTTTATGCCCCATTGTAAATTGTTACTGTATCCCATTAGTCTTTCAACCTTTTGGGGGTTTGTTAAGTCCAGTTCTTGTATTTCTTCTCTCCTTTCACTCCACTCGTTGCCACGCTCTTCCTTGGTCTTGCTTCTGCTTAGCTCCGGTCTGCTCCATCATTGGGATCCTTTGAATTCCTGCTCTTTCATAGCCTTTACTAATTCATTCAGTATCCCCAACTCTGCATGTGATGCCATTGATAGTAAATGCTAGGCCCATTGGATACAGCCATTTGTACCTGACATTTTCCTCCCGCAGCCTTACTGCAAATTCCCTCCAATTTCTGCATCTTTGTAGAGTTGCAGCTGCTAAGTCTGCATAAATTGCAATCTCAGACCCCTGCCAGTCAAACTTTCCCAGGGTCCTCATTTTGGCTGCTATTCTCTCCTTTATGGAGTAGTCATGTATGCAAATAATGATGTCCTGGGGTTTCTTCCCGGAAACAGTGATCTGCGCACTCTGTCCAGTATGTTTTCCTGCTCTACTCCATCTTCTCCAGCCAGTACTGCAGCGCATATCTCCTTCGCCATTTTCATGCAATCACAATAGCACTCATTCTCTGGGACCCCTTTAATTCTTAAATTATGGCAGTGTATTCTGTTTTCCAGATCCTCTGTTTTTAATTCTAAGGCTTCTTTCACTCCCTCCAGGTTTTGCACCATTGTTTGCAGTGTGTCCGTTCGAAGTCCTCTATACAACCCTCCGCCTCAGTTACACGCTATGTCAGTCCAAAACTGTGAAAACATCTCCTCCACCTTAAACACGGCTATTTCAGTTTTGAGTTCTGCGAACCAGGATCTTAATTCATTCTTTGAAATAAGCAAAAGAGCCAGCGTTACCCAATTCTACCCTTTTACCTTGGCCACTCGTTGCCCCGTTTTACGCTAGGCCCTCTGTCGCCATTTTTTCCTTCTCCTGGTTCTCAGCTCTAGTGTTGGCAAATGCAAAGTCTCTCAAATTAGCCGTTTTCTTGCGCGTTAAAGTCATTTTCCTTACCAATATGTTTGGCAACTCAATCTCATGTCAGAAGATATTTTCCCCAATCGGAAGCTGTTTTAAGCTTTTTTTCTTACTTTTCCGGCAAAGCTACTACTCTAGCCGTCCATGCCTGGTGGATGCTAACGAATAGGGAGAGTATTTCAGATTTTATAGTGATAATCTTGCATCTGGTGATCATTGGATGTTCTGGTTTAATATTAGGATTAAGGCTAATAAAATCCAGTCAAATGTGAGGGTCCTAGACTTTAGGAAAGCTAACTTTGCCAAGATGGGACAATACCTCAAGCAGTTGTTAGCAGGATGGGAACAGCTGGAATAAGTAGAAAAGCAGTGGGCAAACTTGAAAGGAGATATTTTAAGGGCAACAGACCTTTTTATTAGGAAAAAGGTAGCCATTATAGTTCTCAGAAGCAATAGCTGAAAAGCTAAAGAAAGAGGATGGCTTTCATAAAATACAGAAAGAGGAAGTCAAGCATCAATACGTGTGTAAGGAGGATCAGACACCAGAGCTTGAAGTTCACTGATGCACCTTGCTGAAGTGAGGGCAATAAGGAAGGTGATCTTCCAGGTAAGAAACTTCAGGGAAGTAGTGGCTAGGGGTTCAAAGGGTGGCTTCATAAGCTGTCCTAAAACCACATTAAGGTCCCATGCCACTGGGGGTGGTTTAATGGGAGACTTAGTTAATAGAAGCCCTCTCATGAAACGTGCTACAAGCGGTTGAGAGGAGATGGGCTGACCATCCAAAGATATGTGTGAAGCCCAGGGGCGGCCCAAGGGGGGTGCGAGGCCATGTGCGGAGACTCGGTGCGGGGCCTCATTTGCATAAGGGACCTCATTTGCATAAATATTTGCATAATGTTACCATATACTAACTTTTCGCAAACATGCCTCTTAATGAGTTTATGGATAAAGAAAGACTAAAAGATTTCTACATTACTATAATCCAGTGCCAACCACCAGACACATTAGGAACTACTACAAACACTGCCCATTTAGAACCCATAGCAAACCCACCGTATCCTAACAGCACTACCAGGACTCACAAAGCACCATACCCTACCTATCAAAAGGAAAACATGCAAATATTAAACCAATACATTTCAGAGAACAACAATACATGACCTGCTGGGGAAAGAGAACAAGTGGCAATGTCAAATAGGAATTACATAAACAGAATACCTCAGCTCAGTTACACATGCAGAACATAGACCATCACCAAACAAGGAATCACAATTTAGAAACAGGAAGACAATAATTAAACTGGGAATCCCAAAAGCCAAACTTGGAATGTACAACACTGTAGAAATAAAACTATACATTAATTTGCTCTTGTACTAAACAAAGCGCAGACGTTAATGATGCACATTTACCAGAGCTGACATATTCCAATTAATAAATTCAAAATAAAGAGATATTTTTCTACCTTTTGTGCATTTTTTTTCAGCTGCAATTGCTCCAGCCACTTTCTTCTGGTTTCTTCGTGTCTTCTGCTAACTCTCCATCGTCTGCTGTCCATTTGTCCTTTCTTCTCTCTTCTAGTTTTTTTCCATTCTCTCTCTACATCTGCTTTAACATACTAATCTTTCTCCTTTTGCTCTTTCCTCATTCCTATTTCATCCACTCAAATTTTACCCCTCCATCCTCAATCCCCACTTACTCTCCCAATACCCGGCCAATTGTAGATTTTTTATCCCTCCCAAACAAAATATTTTTCCCCTCTCCATTTTACTCTCCCAGCCCCATCCCATTCTAATCCTCCCCCAACATCAGCTCCCTTCTAGTTCCAGCCTCACCCAGCATCCATTCCCTTCTAGTCCCTGCATCAGCCCATTTCCAGTCCTAGCCCCCCATCAGCCCATTTCCAGTCCTAGCAACCCCCCAACCCAATACCAGTCCTAGCCCCACCCATCAACCCACTTCCAGTCCTAACCCCCCCATCACCCCATTTTCAGTTTAAGCCCCCCTACAACCCATTACCAGTTCTAACCCCATCAGCCCACTTCCAGTCCTACCCCCATCAACCCATTTCCAGTCAGCCCCCCATAGCCCACTGCCAGTCCTAACCCCCCATCAGCCCACAGCCCATTACCAGTCCTAACCCCATCAGCCCACCTCAAGTCCTAACCCCTCCCCATCAGCCCATTTCCTGTCCTAGCCCCCCCATAGCCCATTATCAATCCTAACCCCCCCCATAGCACATTACCAGACAGCCCCCATCAGCCAACAGCCCATTACCAGTCTTAACCCCCCCATAGCCCATTACCAGTTCTAACCCCCCCCAACAGCCCACAGCCCATTAACAGTCCTAACCCCATCAGCCCACCTCCAGTGTTAACCCCCCCATCAGCCCATTTCCAGTCCTAGCCACCCCATAGCCCATTACCAGTCCTAACCCCCCCCAACAGCCCACAGCCCATTACCAGTCCTAACCCCATCAGCCCACCTCCAGTCTTAACCCCCCCATCAGCCCATTTCCTGTCCTAGCCCCCCATAGCCCATTACCAGTCCTAACCCCCCCAACAGCCCACAGCCCATTACCAGTCCTAACCCCATCAGCCCACCTCCAGTCTTAATCCCCCCAGCCCATTTCCAGTATTAGCAACCCCCCCAACCCATTATCAGTCCTAGCCCCCCATAGCCCACTCCCAGTCCTAATCCCACCAGCCCATTTCCAGTCCTAATCCCCATCACACCCAATTTTCCGTTTAAGCCCCCCCATACCCCATGACCAGTCCTAACCTCCCCATCAGCCCACTCCCAGTCCTAATCCCACCAGCCCATTTCCAGTCCTAATCCCCCATCACCCAATTTTTAGTTTAAGCCCCCCCATAGCCCATTACCAGTCCTAACCCCCCCCATCAACCCACTTCCAGTCCTAATCCCATCAGCCCATATACAGAATTAGCTCCCCCATAGCCCATCACCACTCCTAACCCCCCCCCCCAGCCCATCACCACTCCTAACCCCCCCCACCCAGCCCAGCCCAGGGAAAATTTAAAAAAAAAAAAGCTGTCTGTTGCCGCTGCCAGGGCCGCCGCGGCAGAATCGAGTGTGCCGCGGGGCCCCCCCTGCCCAGCAGAGCCTGCCCTCCCCTGTATCACCTCTCTCTTTGCAGCTGCAGTCACACGCGCCGGCATTCAGAGCGCGAGGGGAGAGTTTCTCCCTCGCTGCTCTGTTAAGCCCGCGGGGGCTGATGGGAAGTTCCCATCAGCCCCCGCGGGCTTAACAGAGCCGCGAAAGGGAAACCAGTTCCTTCGCGCTCTGAAAGCCGGCGCGTGTGACTGCAGCTGCAAAGAGAGAGGTGATACAGGGGAGGGCAGGCTCTGCTGGGCAGGGGGGGCCCCGCGGCACACTCTATTCTGCCGCGGCGGCCCCGGCAGCGGACAGCTTTTTTTTTTTTTTTTAAATTTTACTTTTAGATCAGAATGTTTTTTGCGCGGGGACCCCCTGAAACGCGGGGCCCTGTGCAAAAAACATTCTCGCTCAATGGACGGGCCGGCCCTGGTGAAGCCACTATGGCACTTAGGTGGACTCTTACCGAATTGGTCTTCAGTCCAGAGGAAGAGAGGTGGAGAAGATATTCAAGTAATGTTTCCACGGGAGCTGAAAAGGGGTTAAGATCCCTTTTCGAACACCAGAGAATCTACACCACTTGTGGAAGGTTTCCTATAAGACGAGATGATAGCTTTCATTTGTTGAGAGAAGCTGATGCCCTGGAATTCTATGCCTTTTAGCAGCCATGCTGTTAAGTGTAGAGACTGCAGATTGGGATGCAGCAGTGTCCCATTCTCCTGTGAGAGGAGATCTGGGGCAGACCCCAAATCTATTGGTTGAACTCCCTTTATCACTCATGTACATAACAATGTAATGTAGCTCAGGCTGTAAATAGCCCACAACAAATCAACGCCACTTACACACACACATACACTGTATAACACTGCATGATAACACAAATGTCAATATAATTCGATTAATCAAGGCGGTGTACACAGCAGCCAAAGGAGAAGGCAGTATATAAGTCCTGTTAAATAAATAAAATAAAATAAATAAATAAAAACTCGAGAGAGACATAGAAGCAGATGATACCATAGTTGTCATAGCCAACGCAGAGCTATAATAATCATGTAGCCCTTGTCTCTCTGGAGTTTGAAAAGAGTTTTGGGGATGAGGGGAATGTGAGGGAAGGCGTATAGGAAGCCCTGACCCCAATAAAGGTGAAAGGCTTCTACCGCTTGGCTGTTGTGAGCAGGGGTTCTGGAACAGAATCGGGGAAGTTTGGCATTCTGAGGACTTGCAAACAGGTCTATGTCTGGGGTTCCCCAGATCAGAAAAAATGTGAGCAACCTTGTCTGCATGGAGAGACCACTCCTAGGGTAGTAGAACCCAACTGAGTTTGTCGCCAAGAGATTCTGTTTGCCTGTGAGATAAACCGCAAGTAGATGAATCTGATGTTGCATGGCGAAGGACCACAGGTGCAGAGCTTCACTGCAAGGTGCCCAAGAGTCTGTTCCTCCCTGCTTGTTCAAGTAGAACATGGCTACCCGATTGTCTGTCTGGACTAGAACTGTGCAGAAGCGAAGGTGGTCGTGGAACACCTTAGCATTGTGGATGGCTCTAAGTTCCAGCAGATTTATGTGGAGTTGTGACTCCTGATGAGACTAAAGAACCCGAGTGGAAAGGTTGTCCAGATGAGCTCCCCAGCCCAGTTTGGACACATCCATCATCAGGGTACATTGATGTGGAGGCTTCTGAAAAGGTGACCCTACAAGAAGGTGTTCTGGGGATTGCCACCACTGGAGAGATGAGATGAGATGAGATGTGAAGAGTGTTATCTTGTCTCCCAGACGACCGGATGCTTGAGACCACTGGGAAGCCAGGGTCCATTGAGCTGCATGCATATGTAGACAAGCGTATGGAACCACATGTTCAGTAGATGCCATATGGCCCAGAGGTTGCAGCATTTCTCAAGCAGTGAGAAAGGTTTTGAGGCCTGCTTGGGATACAAGCTGGATGAGTCGAGCACAGCGGACTTGAGGCAGAAAAGCCCTTGACTGTTGAGTGTCTAGGAGGGCTCCTATAAACTCCAGAGTTTGAGGGGGAACGAGCTGAGACATTGGAAGATTTATTACAAATCCCAGTGTTGCAGCTCCTGCCTGGTGCGCGCGAGAGAAAGACTGGCCTCTAGAGGTGTGCTTGCTCGAATGAGCCAGTCGTTTAAATAGGGGAAGACAAATATCCCTAGAGTCCTTAGGAATGCAGCTACAACTGCTATGCACTCTGAAGACTCTTGAAGCAGAGTCCTGATAATGTTTCCCCTGGAGCAGGAAAACGCAGAAACCTTGTGTGTTCTGTGTGGATAAGAATGTGAGTATATGCATCCTTTAGATCTAGAGAACAGAGCCAGTCTTGATTCTGGAGATAGGGGAGAAGAGTACCTAGGGAGATCATCTTGAATTTCTCCTGGAGTAGATACTTGTTCAGTTTTCTGAGTTCCAGGATGGGCCTGTATCCCCGTCTTTGGAATGAGGAAATAAGGAGAATAGAAGCCCAGACCCTGCTGGGAGAGTGGCACCTCCTCTATTGCACCCTGCGAGAGAAGGGATGTGACCTCCTGCAATAACAGAGGTGAGAGGGGGTAGACTTCAGAAGTGAAGTTTGTACCCTTCCCTTACTATGGAGAGAGTCCAGTGTTCTGATGTTACAAGATGCCACCTGTGGGAAAAGTGACATATAGTCTGCCTGGAATGGGAATGGAATCTGGAATCTCCAGAGGCAGGATGGCTATGTTCTCCAGAAAGGAGTCAAAGACCCCGAGGAGGTTGGGTCTGCTGAGCAGACTGAGACCTGGGAGTCTGTGCCTTTCTTTGTTGTTTTGGTTGTTGCCCTTTTTGAGGAACATGGATGGGACAGTGCACCACAGGGTTGTAAGAACAATACTTCTTTTTCTTATTGAAAAAGGGTTTCCTTGCTATCGTCTTCTTAGCTGGGTTGGCAGTTGATCTAGAAAGTCTATTTAGAGTGGTGTTCTCAAACTCTAATTGAGACGCCTTATCCTGCTAGTCTTTGCCAAAAAGGCTTTCGCCTGTGCAAGGTATATTACCCAGCTTGTCATTTTTTTTTATTTATTTATTTACATTCTCTTATATACCGCGCTATTCTGCATCAGTGCGGTTTACATTGAACAAACTGAAATTACATTGAACAGGGCATTATAACTTGGAGATAACCCTTCATAGCCCATGTTCCCTGTAAAAAATAGTTAAGTGGCTTGCACAAGACCACAAGGAGCACCTGTGGGACTAGAAACCCCAGTCCTTCCAGCCCAAGGTTGCTGTCCTCTAGTGGGATTTGAACCCCTGACCTTCCGGCCTGAAGTACCTTGCCCCAACCACTAGGCCACTCCTCCACTCCATGAACCCACTGTTCAAGATCAGAGGCTTGGAGTCTAGCAATCCTGCATGCACCAATGCACATAGCTGAAGTCCTGCTGATGCATTCAAAAACAGCAGAAGTTTGCCCTGTTAACAAATTTGGAAACATTTTGGGCATGCTTCACCAGGGTGAGATAATCAGCTCTCTTGTTGTCAGGGAGGAGGAGTCATCAACTCCAAATCCCTAGCCACCTCTCTAAGAAACATACCCAGGTAGAGTACGTAGGAACTGATTCTGGCCGATAACATCCAACTGCCCGCAGCCATCTGCCTGCACTGATCGGCATCCAGCACAAGGAGCGGATCGGAGGCTCCTCCCGCTCCCTACACCAAAGGCCAATCAGGTCCAACCAGCAGGACTTTTAAACGGCAGCACCGAGGGGCGTGCCTGCACCTGAGGGCCTCACCAGAGGGCCCTTTGCCATGGCCCTTAGGCGGGGACCAAAGGCAGATGCAGAACCCTCCAATGCAGAACCCATCACAAAATCTCAAAAGCACATAGGACGCTGAAGCGTCTAAATTGTACGGTACTAATTATACATATAGCAATGTTTAATAGGCAGTGTACTACCCTGTGAATAGTTCTCTGTTACCTATAACAGTGAGTTACAAAATCTTCTGAATTGCCAAACAACTGACCAACTCTGACACACATTAGCTCCAACAACAGAGCAGCCCTGTACTAATATACAAAATAGTTGGAACTCTAGTCAGATCCACCCACCATGGCCTCTATAAAAGTCCACACCAACTCCCTCCTTCTCCTTCTACTAACACTCTAAATTCTAAAGGCTCTCCTATACAAGCCTGAACAAACCTTTTATAATTCCATCCCTATCATACACAATACGCACAGAAACATCTTATACTCCCAACTATCATACTACTCTCATAACCACAAACCATACCAAGGCAACAACCGATCACGCAGCAGATTAATTCAAATCTACCCCCTCCAGCCAAATAAAACACAAGACACTCTTAACACTCCTACTCCTCTAAAATGCATTCTTATCAACATAAGATCAATAAGAACAAAAAAAAAATCATAGACTTAGTTATGGTCGAGAAACCTGACATACTCTGTGTCACAGAAATAGTAATTACACTTACCTGGTAATTGTAGTTCCTTGAGAGACGACAGCTTAGTCCTCTATGTATGGGTTGTGCACCTCCTCCTGCAGCATGAAGACTGGACCAATCAAATTTCAGCATCACTGGATACAGCATCTCTGCCATCTCATCCATCCCAGTGAACTACTGTCAAAGCAAACTCAGAGAAATAGCTAACCTTTAAGCAGAGAAACTATCAGCAGAATGCAAAGCCGTGTCTATTTTCTTTTTTTTTTCTTTCTTTTTTTTTTCATCATTTAGCATATTAGTCAATTGAAAAGAGACCCAAAGAAAAGGTCTCACCACTGTCGCAGCATAAGCAGCCAGAGAAAGAAAAGAAAAGGAAACACACTCACCTGTGAAAAACGACATCTGAATCAAAGGCGTGCCGAGCCAAAAAACTCTACAAGGGAGGGCAGGAGGACTAAGCTGTCGTCTCTCAAGGAACTACAATTACCAGGTAAGTGTAATTACTATTTCCTTATCGTTCCTCCAGCTTAGTCCTCTACGTATGGGATGTAACAAAGCAGACTAACGGGCGGGATTATTCCAGCCGGCACACAACACCGCGGAACCAAAACCGGCATCGGCCGCCGCCAAGACGTCAAGCCGATAGTGCTTACTGAAAGTGTGGAGAGAAGACCATGTGGCCGCCTTACATATCTCCACCGGCGAAACCAAGCTAAACTCTGCCCAAGACGCCGCATGCGCTCTGGTAGAGTGAGCTCGCAGACCGACCGGCGGCACCCGATCTGGCCCGCGGGCCAAATTTGGCCCGTAGTGTAATTATATTTGGCCCGCGAGGCTATACCAAATGACTACTAGAGCTAGCCCGCCGGTATTATACAGCGCATTCATTCATCGCTAATACTACAAATCCCATAATGCCTTGCTGTTGTTTTGGCGCGTCAATCAGGACAGGTCCCAGAAACGCCCTCTCCTGTGTGACAGAAGTCATAGCGATCTCAAGCTACAACTGTCACTGTGGAACCCCTTCCCAAAAATGGCAAAAAGAAAGGCAGACAACAGGAACTTTCTGGACAGGTGGGAGACAGAATATTTGTTTACATATGTAAAAGACAGACCTGTTTGTCTGATTTGTGGAGTCAACGTGGCTATAACTAAGGAGTATAACATTCGACGACACTATGAAACAAAACACCATGACAAGTACAAGGACCTGGACATGACTCAAAGGAGCCAGAAAGTGGAGGAGATGAAAAGAAGTTTGGTTTCACAACAGAATATGTTCAAAAAAGCCACATCACAAAGTGAGGCTGCTGTAAAGGCTAGTTATATTGTGGCAGCAGAGATCGCAAAATCAGCCCAGCCCTTTAATGAGGGAGAGTTTGTGAAAAAGTGCATGTTGAAAGTTTGTGACATCGTGTGCCCAGAGAAAAAGCAAGCCTTTTCAAACGTGAGCCTGAGCAGAAACACAGTAGCTGATCGCACATGTGATCTTGCCACCAATCTGTATGACCAGCTTTTGGAAAAGGGAAAAGATTTCGTTGCATTCTCCCTTGCTGTGGATGAGAGCAGCGACGCATCTGATACTGCTCAGCTGTCAGTCTTCATCCGTGGAGTGGACTCAAATATGTGTGTTACGGAGGAGCTATTGGGATTCAAATCAATGCATGGCACAACCACAGGAAAGGAAATTTTTGAGGAGGTTTCCAAATGCGTAACTGAAATAAAGCTGCCGTGGGATAAACTCGTGGGATTAACGACAGATGGTGCGCCAGCGATGTGCGGTAAAACAAGTGGACTGGTGGGCAGGGTCCGGGAGAAGATGCAGGAAGAGAACTGTGCAGGTGAACTAACTGTTTATCACTGCATCATACATCAGGAATCATTGTGTGGCAAAGCCCTAAAGATGGAACATGTTATGACCACAGTAACACAAGTAGTTAACTTTATAAGAGCCAAAGGTCTGAATCACCGCCAGTTTAAGTCTTTTCTGGAGGAGTGTGGTTCGGAATACGCAGACGTGCCGTATCACACAGAGGTGAGATGGTTAAGCCGAGGAAAAGTACTGAATAGATGTTTTGAGCTGCATGAGGAAATATGTCAGTTTCTGGAAAGCAAAGGGAAGGACACAGCAGAGCTTCGGGAGAAAACGTTTCTGTGTGAGCTGGCCTTTCTGTGTGACATCGAGCCATCTCGATGCGCTGAACCTGCAGCTTCAGGGGCGGGGGCGCATCATCACAGACATGTACGCTGCAGTGAGGGCTTTTAAAACTAAACTGTGCCTGTGGGAGAATCAGATGCTGCAAGGAAACCTTGGCCATTTTCCCTGCTGCCAAACCATGAAAACGCAGTTCTTTACCAACTTGTTCCCATGCGCACAGTTTGCTGAAAAACTCAGTGTACTCGGCGCTGAGTTTAGCCGGCGATTTGCCGACTTTGATGTCCAGAAATGTAGGTTTGAACTGCTCAGTAATCCCTTTGCAGTTAATGTGGAAAACGCACCAACCAACCTCCAAATGGAGCTAATTGAACTCAAGTGTAATGACACGCTGAAGTCAAAGTATGATGCTGTGGGCGCCGCCCAGTTTCCACAGTTCATCCCTGACACAATGCCTCAGCTCCGCACCCAAGCTGCTCAGATGCTCTCCATGTTCGGCAGCACTTATCTATGTGAGCAACTTTTCTCCTCGATGAAGATGACCAAAACATCTCACAGGAGACGTCTGACTGATGAACACCTTCGCTCGATACTGAGGATTTCCTCAGCTCAAAGCCTGAGCCCAGACATTGATGAACTATCATCCAAGAAGAGATGCCAGGTATCTGGCTTGGGCACATCAGATTAGATCAGTGTGCAGCAAACTGAGCAATAATTAACGTTTTCTTTATGCACTTTTTCTTGCTACTCCAAGACATGGGCTTGAATGGTTGATTAATTTTATTATTGTTATTTTATTTTAAAAATTATTATTTATTATTATTTAAATCTTATTTAATAAATGAATGTCATTGATTTTTTTTTATTTGAAATTGGTTTTTGCATATCTGAACTATTAAGTTATAAATTGTATAGTAATAAGTGTTGCTTCATATTCAATGTTAAAGCAAATCTGTTTGGGTCCATATTAAAAGGTTCATTTGTTCAATGCTGGCCCGCGACTTTGTTCAAGTTTTACATTTTGGCCCACTGTGTATTTGAGTTTGACACCCCTGTTGTAATAGATAGGCCGAGCCAATCGCCTCCTTAATCCAGCGGGCAATGGAAGCTTTCGCCGCCGCCTCACCTTTGCGAGGCCCTCCAAAGAGAACGAACAAATGATCGGATTTGCGGAAATCGCTAGTGACTTTCAAATATCGACGCAAAACTCTTAAGGTCCAACCGACTGAGCCCCCGATCGGAACCCTGTTCCCCCGACGCGGGAAACACTGGAAGCGACACTACCTGATTCAAATGAAAGGCAGACGACACCTTAGGCAAAAATGAAGGCACTGGGCGGAGAACCACCTTCTGATCGGAGAAAGAAAGGAAGGGCTCCCTGCAAGAAAGAGCCTGAAGCTCCGAAATGCGTCGAGCTGAGCAAATTGCCACCAAGAACACCCTCTTAAGGGTCAGATCCTTTACCGAACTCCGCGAGAGCGGCTCAAAGGGAGCCGCATTGAGAGCATGCAAGACTAAGTTGAGATCCCACGCAGGGACAGAAATCCGGCGGGCCGGACGCAGCCGGGAAACGGCCCTCAAGAAGCGTATCACATCAGCATGGGCCCCCAGCGCCACGCCCTGAATTTTACCTCTGTAGCAGGAAAGCGTCCAGATAGGAATGCACCAGCACCCCTTCTTTGCGCAATGCCGCTGCCACGACCACCATGATTTTGGTGAACACTCGAGGAGCGGTTGCTAGGCCGAAGGGCAAAGCCTGGAACTGGAAGTGACCCCACGGAGGAGCGAACCGGAGATAGCGCTGATGCGCCTCCCGAATAGGAATATGGAGATAAGCCTCCGTGAGGTCGAGTGATGTGAGAAACTCGCCCTTGCGAACGGCCACAAGCACGGACCGTAAGGTTTCCATCCGAAAGTGCGGCACCCGCAGGCAGCGGTTCACTCCTTGAGATCCAAAATGGGACGAAGAGTCCCACCTTTCTTTGGCACCACGAAATAAATGGAATACCTCCCGAGACCATATTCTTCCGGAGGCACGGGAACCACCGCTCCCAGCCGAAGCAGATGATCGAGGGTCTGCCGGACTTGAGCCGTCTTCCGAGCTCCGCGGCAGGGAGATGCCACAAAGGAATCGAGCACGGGTCTGGCCAAGTCCAGGGCATACCCGTCTCGAACGATCTCCAAAACCCATTGATCGGACGTTATCTGGGCCCAAGCAGAGAGAAAACGTCGAAGACGCCCTCCGATCACTGGAATCTCCGCCTGGACCCGCTGCCCTTCATTGGGGCTTACGGGCGGCGGCAGGGGTAGCTGCCGCGAATCCGCGACTGGCTCCTCGAAAACCCCGAAAGCTGGAGGTCCGCGAGACATATCGACCGCGCTGAAACCCCCCATAGCGGGGAGAGCGAAACCGACGAAAGTCCCGAGACTGACCCCGAGGGGCAGAAAGGAACCTTCCCCTTTTTGGCCGATCCTCCGGCAGACGACCGCCCTTGGATTCCCCCAAATCCTTGACTAACCTGTCAAGATCCTCACCGAACAGCAGCTTACCCTTGAAGGGCAGTCTGCCGAGCCGCGATTTGGAAGAACCATCCGCTGCCCAATTCTTTAACCAAAGGGCTCTTCGGGTAGCCACCACAGACGCCATGCTATTGGATAGCGCCCTGATAAGGTCGTAATGAACATCCGCCAAATACGCCGAACCCGACTCCAAGCGCTGGAGCTCACCGAAATCTTCGGCTTCCAAGGCCGGCACCTGTCGAAGCCACTGAACCCAGCGAAGACAGGCCCGAGCAATCCAAGCCCCACAAACGGAGGCCTGCAGCGCAACCGCTTCCGCCTCAAAGGACTGTTTCAATAGACCATCCATTTTCCTGTCCTGCGGCTCCCGCAACGCCGCACTACCTTCCACAGGAATAGTGGTCTTCTTAGTCACAGCCGAAACCGCTGCATCTACTTTGGGAGAGCGAAACCGCTCGAGGTCCGCATCGGCCATAGGATACAGCTTGCGCATAACTTTTACTCCCTTGAGGCCAGATTCAGGGGTATCCCATTCCGCCTGAATCATCTAATCGATGACCTTGTGGATAGGAAAAACCACCCGAGTCTGCCGCACCGCTTGAATGATGGGGTCGACCCCGTCAGATTCCTCGACCGGCGGTGCAGGTGCCAAACCAAGAGTTTGAAGCGCTTCAGCTACGAGCGCGGGCAACTCCTCCCGGCGAAACACACGAATAATTTTAGCCTGATCCTCAGGCTCCGGGAGTTCGCCTTCCTCTAAGGCCTCCCCATCCGCTTCCAAGTCGAAGTCCTGATCTTCGCCCTCCGGCCAATCCGCCTCCGACTGAAAGGGTTCATGCAAACGCTGGCGTTTGGGCGCTTTGAGACCTGAAGACACAAGCACAGGCGCAGGGGACTGCGCGGTCGCCCCCGGACCACCGCCCATGCTCTGACGCCTACGACAGAACGCCTGGTGAATCAGTAAAACGAAATCGGGAGAAAAATCCTCCACTGGCAAAGCCCCGAGCTCTGCCTGCTCTCCAGCACCCAAAGGTACCGCCGAAGCCGTCCCCGACGGACCCTCCAGGGGGGACTCCAACTCCACAGCATCTGTGTCCTTCTGAGATGCAGCAGCCAAGGAACTCTCCAGGCGCTGCTCCATAGTAAGAGAGACAGAGGCACAGCGGTGACAGACGCCTGTCTCCGAAACCGCGCCCCTCCGGGACCCACAAATAACACAGAGAGATCCCGCTGGCATGGAACCTCACCCCGCAGCTCCCCAAGTGCAGACAAGGAACTGACGGAAGCCGAAGGGCAAACACTGGTCCTGTACCAGAAGACCCAGGACGCAAGGTTGGAAAGAATGCCTCAGCCAGCTGCAATAAAGGGCACCGTGGGGAACGGAACCCCAGACCCCAGCTGCCTTGTCAGGCTGAACCAGGGCGTAGTGGCTCTGCTCTGTCTCCCGGCTATCACTAGTTGGGGGGTTTTTTGTTTTTTTTTTTTATATCAAGTTCTGATGCCTTTGTTTAACTGGTCATGCACATTTGCTGCTGAAAGCTCCAAAACAGCAGCGAAATGAAAGCCAGCTCTCTGCTCCCGAAGGAGAACAGAGAAAAAACACGACCCCTCCCCCTCTCCCGAGGAAGGGACTCCGAGGAAAAAGAAAAGGAAATAAAACAAGAGGATAAAGAAAAGCAGAAAAAGAAGAAAACAAAACAAAACAGGCGGAGGGGAAAAACCTCTGACGGCGCTCCCGTGTACCGGGAGACAAAAAGAAATCAGCCGCGTGTGCCGCACACGGAAAGCAAGCCGCGGCTCACAAAATGGCCGCAGTAAGGCAGAAAAGCATTTTGGCGTGCTTTCTCTCGGCGACGGGAAAAAATCACCCGGCCGAGGAACCAACGCCTGAGGCGGCCTACCCTACACCCGCAGCTCAAGGAACTCGGGTGCAGCCAAGAACAGACCCAAACTGCCGACGAGCAGAGGAGAGGCAGCTTCCCAGCGTTTGCACGGCACTCTGCCGCCGGAATCCACCGGTACTCCCCCAGCGCACACCTTACCTCTATCGGAGGGGTGCTGCTGTGCAGTCGCCGCCGGAGCTCTGCCCCGAATATCCCTGGGGCAGAGATCCTTAAATTAAGGAGGACAGAGCAAGAAAAAAGCAGCCGCTTAGGCAGAACAGAGGAGAGACCTCCCTCGGGTCCTCCCCCCCCCCCCCCACGGAGAGCCGATGAAATCAGCAAATTTAAAGCAACAAGCACCCCTTAAGCTAAGAAAGCAATAGAAGCTCTAATAGAGCCCAAAAAATAAACCACAAAAAGTTTAGCTACAGACTAAAGACCTAACTGACTAACTAGTGAGCCCAGCCAGGCTCCCTCATGTCTTCCTGCTGCATGAAGACTGGACACACTGGGATGGATGAGATGGCAGAGATGCTGTATCCAGTGATGCTGAAATTTGATTGGTCCAGTCTTCATGCTGCAGGAGGAGGTGCACAACCCATACGTAGAGGACTAAGCTGGAGGAACGATAAGGAAAGATGGCTTACACCTACCAATACAATACTGTTGTGTTTGTAGTTGATTTAATAGTATGACCTATTCAACTGCCACCGTGCCTCCAAAAGAGGACAGGGGCATTTATTTTGACCAAATAAAGACCTCAAATTTACTCCATCAAATATTAACAATGTAGATAGCATGAATATCCTCAAAGTAAAAAGATTCTCCCTCTGCCTCATCCATAGAGCACCATCACCCGATCACAATAACCTTACCCCAATCCTTGAACTAGCATGCACTGCCTCGCTGAAAAAAAAAACCCACGCACATCATACTAGGTGATCTGAACCTCCCATCCCTTAACCAATCCCACAGAGCAAACTTCCTGGACACAATGAACGAAATGGAATTCAAACAAATCATACACGCTCCCGCACACATAAAGGGAAACACCCTTGACTTAAGTCTTCCTCCCTACCTCATTTTTAAGCCATTAATTATACACCACCCCCCCTCCATAACAGACATCCCCTGGTCAGACCACCACTTAGTAACTTTCTATATACCCACTCAGTCACCTACCAGCTCTACTCCTAATCCTAGACCACAAAACAGGAGTTTTGCATGCTTCAATAAAGATACTTTCCTAGATAAAGTGTTACCCCAGCTGACAACAAACTTCCTAGACATTAACACAGCCATAGATCAGTGGAACCAAGTCATTCAAAGGGCAGCCTCCCCCACTATAGGCACCCCTAAAAAAACCTCAAAAGAGATCTGAAAAGTGGTTCACACAGGAACTCACTAAGCTAAAAAAACAACTGAGAAAACAAGAAAAAAAGATGGAGACTGACTAAAACACATGAAAATAAATCACAATATCTTAATCTACTCACTTATAAAGATGCAATTAACAAATCTAAAAAAAAGACTATCACACAAAAATCATAAATCTGTCAATCAATCAACCCAGGGAACTATTTCACAATTGTTAGATCCCTAACAGGAACATCTAAAGCAGAATCAGAACCCGGTAGAATAAAACACAAATAGTAGCCACCCATTTTGCGAACAAGCTAAAAAATAAACCCTGCAACTCCTTCACCCTCACACACCCATGCTCAACAAACCCCAATAAATGGGATAATTTCCACTTAATTTACAAAACACACTTTCTCAAGACTATAACAATGATCAACGCCACAACCTAGATCCTTGCCCTGTGTCCTGTATCAAGTCCACCAAAACTGAACTGGCCCCACACCTCCTACACATAGTTAATCACTCCCTCTCACAAGGCATCATGCCAGATACCCTCAAACTTACTTCCATCTGCCCCATACTGAAGAATAATACACTGGATCCAAAAGAACCGAGCTCATACAGACCCATAGCCAGCATATCATTTGTCAAACTAATAGAAAAAAACATCCAATTGCAACTTCAAGATTACATTGACCTCTATGCCCCCTTAGACTCTCACCAATTTGGTTTCCGTCCCTTTCATGGAGTCGAAACCTTGCTGATAACACTAATGGATCACCTCAGAGGTACAGATGACCATAAGCGAGGATTCATCCTCCTCTTTATAGATATAGAGTCAGCATGCGACAATATCAATCATAACACACTAATCGAGAAATTGGCACAACTAGGCATAGGAGGTACTGTCCTTCGCAGGTTTAAGACATACATATCAAACTGGATGCTGCGTGTCCAAATGGGCCAAGAAACTTCAGATTCATTCCCCCAACATCAAGGGGTACCTCAAGGCTCAGCTCTTTCAGCCTTACTTTTTAACATATATTTGCAACCCATTACAGACATATTCAGGAAATTCAACATTGATCATTAGATTTATGCTGACGACATTATGCTGTCCCTCCCCATAGACACAAACAACCCTTCCTACCTCAATCTGTCAGAATGCATAAGAGAAACTGAATCCTGGTTAAAGATCAACCACCTTAACATCAATTTTTTAAAAAACTGAAGCTATGTTCGTATCGAGGAACCAAGATTCCATCCACCCTAAAATCATCATGATCAATAATATAGTCATCCCTGTTAAACAAGAAGTAAAATACCTTGGGATAACATTGGATCACACCCTCGGCATGCTCCCCCATATAAAACAAACAGTAAAAACCATATTCTTTAAATTAAACACAGTTCAGCACCTAAGACCCCTTCTGGACACCTACGACTTTAACCCCTCACTTTGACTATTGTAATAGTCTACTACATGGACTACCACTCAAAAACTAAAACATGCTCCAGAGGCCCCAAAAGATCACGGCCAGGATTGTCACCAGAGCCCGCCTAAGCAAACATATAACCCCTATCCTACAAGACCTGCACTGGCTCCCAGTACTGAGTCGGATAAAATAAAAGATACTCATAACAATATTCAAACTGCTTAACAACATCTCCCCTTCTATCTAACTACCCCTCCTATACACACCACCAGAATCCATAACACACAGACAAAACGCAAACCACTCGCTTGTAATACCCAACGACATCTGCAGGACAAAAATCACAAGCTCTAGAGCTTTTTCATTCACTGCACCTAGCCCCTGGAATGACCTGCCACTACCAATTCTTATGACCAAAAACCTTCACCTATTTAGAAAAGGACTCAAAACGTTCCTATTCTCCGAGCATCTTGGAAACTCAACGGAAACACCCCCCCCCTCACAAACATACAACACACCCAAGGAACAGCGCACTAATTCTCTTTTAGCCACTCACAAACAGTGAACCATGTAACTTTGAAGACAAAGGTCCCTTTGCACAGCTATAATACAATAATCAATTCTCACCGCATAAAACCAAAGAATATACTTTGTACCAATGTAGATAGTAAATAGTGGATCAACCGAGCTCCACTGTTTTGATTTGTAAGTTATGTTCCTGTAAATAGTTTAAAATATTGTTCCATGTAAAATGTTACTGTTTCCATTCTGTTAATTGTAAACCACCCCTGATCTCTGGAAGGGGCAGTATAGAAAAACCAAATAAATAAAATAAGTAAACAGAGACCTGAAAACATCCTCGATGCTTTTGGTCGTTGATTCTCGATTCCCTGCCTGGAGGGTTCGAGGAATGCATTTTGGCACTTTTAATTTGACGCATTGTCGATTCCACCACCATGGAATGGTGTGATAATTGCGTCTTTTGGAAGCCGGGGCACTCTGGTACTCGGTACATAGTATCGAGCCTTCGGAGTATGTGGAGAGATGGTTACGGGTGTCTCCCACATTCGAAGCATAAGGTCATGAAGTAGTCGAATAGGAAGAATAGCAGCTTCCTTTGGGGCTGCAGGGTATTGAAGGATTTCAAGCTCCTCAGCCCTAGGCTCCTTCTCCGAAGTCACAGTGATGGAGAGGCACCAAGCAATATCGTGAATAAAATCTTGAAAAGACATGTCCTCCAGAGGGGACATGCGACATTGTGGGGATGGATCCTTCGGCAGAATTCTCATTTCCCTTGTACCGGTTGATTCATCATCCGGCGAATCAGAGTCCAAAGACTTGAAGTATCGACGGGTCGGGTGCTCACGCTCGGCCCATAATTGATAGCACTCAAAACCGGCATCAGAAAGTTTCAGTGCAGAAACCTCAGTACCGGAGACGGATTTGAGGGCCAGCATAGGTGGTAGCGTGGTAAGCGGCAAAAATGTTGATGTCGGTACTGATAGCTTGGGAATTGACTGTAGAGGCTTTACCAGTACGGAAGCCGCTAGCAAGGCCACTAAACTACGCTCAATAGCCAGGATACGTTCATCCATGGAGCCTGCCAATGCTTGGGTATCAGTACCTGAGTTGGGGGCCACGATCCCTGAGCATGGCACCAAGAGCTCTCCTGAGGTCGAGGCCTTGGGAGCATCCTGGGACCCCACTAATGCTTTGGAGGCAAGGACCTCCCGCCGGGGTTGTTTGGCCAGTGTGTCTCCCCTCCAGGGCAGCTCCTAAGGCATCTCGATGTTTATAAGGAGATCTACCCTTGGAGGGCCAGCAAATCTTCGATGAAGACCTGGGTTTCGATACCTAAGATCCCTGGGAGGAAGATGAAACTCTCGATGATGTCGTTGCTATGGACATTGCATCAGTGGCAAAGAGGGTGCCGAGTTTCGCAGCTCTGCTCTCCAGGCCTCTGTCATCTTCCTACAGAGAGGACAGTCAGTCAGTTGATGATCTAGTCCCAAGTCATGGGTGTCTGTGGCTGAAATTGTACTGCCACATTTGGAACACTTTTTAAAACCACTAGCTGGTTTGTCCATTTTGGAAAACAAGGCCTAAGTCTAAGATGGGGGTCGATGCACCCTGAGGGAAGGGGTTCTCAAAAGTTTTTTGTTTTTTTTTACAGAAAGAAAGAAGGAACGTGAGCACCGAGAGGGTCGGTACCAGTGTCGATGGAAGGCAGATGCAATCACAAAAAAAATAAGAAAAATCAAATTTTCTGCGGTAACAGGAATTGCTTCTTGTCGGTTCCGCAGAAAATGAAGAACTGAGGAGGGAGAGCTGGAAAAGCAGGTAGGCAGCTAAGCAGGTGCAGTGGGATGCTCCCAAAAACATTCCTATTGGATGCTGGGGAGCGTTCCCCATGTGGGCTCCGTTGGTACTAACGTCACCCATATGTGAAGACTACACATTCCTGCTTGTTCCTGGAGATTACCTGTTACAGGTGAGTAACTACACTTGCTCCGGGAACAAAGCAGGAAGTCAGTCCTCACATATGGGACTCCCCAGCTACAAGCTACCGAAAAAAACAAACCTGTAAAAGCCCAGGTGACCAGAAAAAGGTGAACTGTGAGAACCAGCAATGGAATCAGCAAGAGAACACCTCTTGGCAAACACACACCCAGAGGCACAGCAGCCTGCAAGTCTTCCAGCAATCCCGCAGCTCCCAAACTACCAGGCCTCGGGGGTGGCGTCCGCATTATAGGGCTCAACAAAACTCCTTCCTCACTGCTGCCGACAGTTCACACAATCAGCTGACCCAAAGGAGAGAACAAAGAGTGGACTGAGGAAACCCCAAAAGCTTCCAGTGTGGTCTGGCGCAAAGGCTGTGAACCGGAGCCCTACAGTAACAGGGCCTTTCCTTTTCCCTTCCTCTTGCCCATTACAACAGCAATGAGGCACACGCATTGCCAAGACTCAAGCCTCTGCAAGGAGCATCCTCAGGTGTGACCGCACACAGCGCCATCTTGGATCAGGTTTTTGTTATTTTATTTTTAATTTGAAGCTGCTGTACTCAAGCAGCAAGGACACAAACTATTAAAGCAATAGGAAAAAAAATAGGAAACAAAGACATAGCATACAGAAATAGGAAAGCAAGAGATATGAGGAGCCTGGCCCACATTTATGAACCTGCCTCAGGAGCGCTGAGGTCCTCCTGTCCATTCTGTGATCCACCAGTGCTGGAACCTGTGTGTAACAGCACTGAATACAGGGCTGCTGTCAGTTCGAGGAGACAATGGGCAAGCCCAAGCACCAAGCAAAAGTTGCACTAAAAGTCTCAGTCACATTGCCCACAAGATCATGATTTGGGCCAGAGGAAACAGACTTATCTGCAGTCCTACACCTGTCCACACATCTTACCACCTGCTGGAGGCAGACAATATTGGCTTCTCTCAGTGTAGCATCAGAGTATACACTAGTGATGTCATTACTGAAAGCTACTCTAGTTGACTTCACCGGCTGGCTGGGGAGCATAACCCCACTTGCTTAAACTGGTCTACCAGGATAAGGAAATCACAGCTTTCTGGCTGGTTATACAGACTGAGAAAGTCGACAGCATTTGTTTCACATAAAGCATGCACCCCCAATCCCTGGCATGTGCCAGTACTACAACATTCCACCTATTCTAGTTTTTCCACTTTCATCTTCTGCCCAAAGTGCCAACACCCTCCCCATCCTCCATCTTTCCTGTCCTGCCTTTCTTTTCTCTTTCACTTCCCAGCCTCTCCTCTTAATTTTCTCCTACTTGCCCTTTCAAGTTTTAAATTTAATTTGATAAATCACCAATCAAAATAAATTATCCAAGAGGTTTAATACAATAAATCATTTTCTCTTCCTTCTCCCCACCTTTACCCCATGCTCACTTTTCCTAGCTAATCTTCTTTCCCACTGCACCATACAACTTCTCACTCTCTCCCCCCCAACCCTCTTCTGGCTTCTCCTATCTGCCCCTCTCTTCTCAGTTTCCCACTTCACTTGGCCTCTCTCCTCCACATCTCTAGCACCTCCTCCCTACTCACTGCTCTCTTGCCTCTTTATGGTTGTCATTCTCCTCTACCCTCTTTTCTGATTCATCCTCTTTCGGCACCAAGGGTCTTTTCAAATCTTTTAACACACATCATGAGAAGTTGTTGCATGGGGACAATTCTTTATGCCGTGTCTGGATTAATAATTAAAAAGTAAGTTTACCTGTAAAATTTCAATTCCAAGTAGTAATTTAATAAGGCTTTCTTGGTAAGGATTCAAATTACTGTAAAGAAAAACAAAGAGTAGTTACTCACCTGTAACAGGTGTTCTCCAGGAGCAGCACGAATCAGTCCTCACATATGGGTGTCATCGGCGCTGATGAAGCCCCAGCGGAGCATTTCCCCAGCTTTCTAAGAAAGCCTTTGGAAATGCAGGCACGCATGCGCGGTTCCCTTCCCGCCTAAAGGTGCCATCTTACCTCAGTGAAATGACATAGCTAAGAACAACACACAAAAATGAAAAATAAACTATGTACAACTGCAACTCCAAGGGGAGGAGGGAGGGTTGTGAGGACTGATTCCTGCTGCTCCTGGAGAACACCTGTTACAGGTGAGTAACTACTCTTTCTCCAGGACCAAGCAGGAAGTCAGTCCTCACATATGGGTGGACTCCCCAGCTCTGGGCTACAGAGGAACCCAGGCTGAACAAGAGAACTCCCTCTAGTCCCAGCTGCAAAGAAAGGCTTTCCAAGGACACAACCTCCACCGGTAGCCCAACAGAGGGCAGGAGTTGCCTAAACCTCAAAGAGATTCCGGAGTACTGCTTGGCCAAAAGCACTGTCTCTACGGGACTCCCTCCCCAGACAGTAATGGGCCGCAAAGGTCTGGTTTGAAGACCAAGTCGCAGCCCTGCATATGTCTACCAAGGGCACAGAGCGGAGATGAGCCACTGAGACAGCCATTGCCCTGACACGGTGGGCTGTAACCCGACCCTGCAAAGGAAGGTCAGCCGCCTTGTAAGCCCAGGTGATACAGTCAGCCACCCAGATGGACAAGGTACGCTTGGATACAGCCAACCCCAACTTATTAGGGTCAAAAGAAACGAAGAGCTGAGTAGCCCTTCTATGCCCCTGCGTACGGTCAAGGTAGAAGGATAAGGCCCTCCTACAGTCCAGGGTATGCAGGACTGCTTCAGCCTGGCTTGCATGAGACCTAGGGAAGAATGCTGGAAGAACCACCTCCTGATTGAGGTGGAAAGTGGAGACAACCTTTGGGAGGAACTTTGGATGAGTCCTGAGGACCACTCTGTTCCTATAAATCCTGGTGTAAGGCCTATCACAGACTAGGGCCTGAGGTTCACTCACTCGCCTAGCCGAAGTAAGGGCTATCAGGAAGAGTGTCTTCCAGGACAGGAAGCGTAGAGGGCAAGTAGCCATCGGCTCAAAGGGTAGGCGAGTCAGCTGCTGCAAGACCACATTCAGCTCCCACTCAGGAGCAGGAGGCTTGAACAGAAGCAAACCCATGAGAAAGCGGGACACCAAGGGGTGACCTGACAGAGAATGTCCTTCCACCAGTGAGTGGTGAGCTGCTAGAGCTGAGAGGTGGACCCGAACAGAATTGGACTTAAGTCCCTGATTGGACAAGTGCAGTAAGTACTGAAGTACTACTGGCACAGTACAGGAGAAGGGATCTTCTATACGTAGCTGACACCACACAGAAAACCTTTTCCATTTGAGAGCATAGGTTTTCCTAGTGGACTGTTTCCTAGAGGACAGGACAACCTCCTAAATTTCCTGAGGTAGGCCCCAGGGAGCCAGAACTACCCTTGCAGCCTCCAGGCCATCAAATTGAGAGTTTTGAGATTGGGGTGCAGAAGGGAACCCTGCTCCTGTGAGAGAAGGTCGGGTTGCAACCCCAGAGGCAGTGGGGGATCCACTGCCAGCTGAAGAGGTAGTGGGAACCAAGGTTGCCTCGGCCACCTGGGAGCCACCAGCAGGACCAAGGCCTTGTCCTGAAGAAGCTTGAAGAGAGTTCGGGCCACCAAGGGCGTGGGAGGAAAAGCATACAGGAGGACCTGAGACCATGAAATCAGAAAAGCATCTGCTGCTATTCGCAGAGGATGCGGCTGCCTGGAGCAAAACTTTGGCAGTTGCTTGTTTAGTGGACTGGCAAACAGGTCTATCAAAGGGAGACCCCATTTTAGGAAGATCTTCTGAACTACCAAGGGATGCAGCTGCCATTCGTGGGGCTGCAAAATTCTGCTCAACCTGTCGGCCAGGTAGTTCTCCTGGCCTGGAAGGTACACTGCCTTGAGGAGCATGTGGTGCTTGAGGGCAAATGAACAAAGGTCCTGAGCCTCCCGACAAAGGAGTCTGGAACCCGTTCCGCCCTGTTTGTTCACATAAAACATGGCTACCTGGTTGTCTGTTTGAACCAGGACAGATGGATGAGCCAGGGCAGGAGAGAACGCTTTGAGAGCTAGGCGAATAGCCCTGAGTTCCAGGAGATTGATCTGCTGTGCCGCCTCCCAAGGAGACCACAGGCCCTGGGTGCACTTGTCTAGACAATGAGCTCCCCAGCCCTGTAGGGAGGCGTCGGTGGTCAGTACTGCTGTGTACCCAGGAATCTGAAAGGGCACACCTTTTAGTAAATTGGGTGGGTGGGTGCAGCCACCAGCTGAGGGAGTTCAGAAAGTGTCTGGACACCCTTATCCTGTCTGAGGCTGCCTGTGACCTGTGACATAAGAACATAAGAACATAAGATATGCCATACTGGGTCAGACCAAGGCCCATCAAGCCCAGTATTCTGTTTCCAACAGTGGCCAATCTAGGTCATACGTACCTAGCAGTTTCCCCAAGGGACACAGGTTCCACAATGCTTGTATTGGTTCAAGCATTGATATCCTGGGTCCCTTTCTTAATAATTGTTTATGGACCTTTCCTCCAGGAACTTGTCCAAACCTTTTTTAAACCCAGCTACACTAACAGCCTTTACTACATCCTCCGGTAACAAATTCCAGAGTTTGATTACACGATGAGTGAAAAAATATTTTCTTTTATTAGTCTTAAATAGTTTACCCTGTAGCTTCATTGCATGTCCCCTAGTCTTTCTATATTCTGATAAGGTAAACAATCGATCTACGTTTACCCGTTCCACTCCGTTCATTAATTTATAGACTTCTATCATATCTCCCCTCAGTCGTCTCTTTTCCAGGTTAAAGAGCCCCAACCTTTTTAGCCTTTCTTCATAGGAGTATTCTTCCATCCCCTTTACCATTTTGGTGGCTCTTCTCTGAACCTTTTCTAAAATCGCTATATCCTTTTTAAGATACGGCGACCAGAATTGCACACAATATTCAAGGTGCGGTCTCACCATGGAACGATATAGAGGCATTATATCATCTTTTGTTTTATTTTCCATTCCTTTCCTTATCATACCTAGCATTCTATTTGCTCTCTTGGCCGCCGACCACCGAGTCCGAAGGCACCACTGTGCAGGCCGCATATGGAGCCTGGCATTGGGTTTCACATGCACCGTCGAAGCCATGTGGCCAAGCAGCCTCAGGCAGAGCCTGGCGGAGACCAGTGACCTGTTAAGAAACTGATTTGCTAAGTTTATCAGTCTTTGGGCTCTGTCTGCTGGCAAGAAAGCCTTTGCCAGCAGGGAGTCCAGCCTTGCTCCTATGAACTCCAAGTTCTGGGAGGGGAGCAAAGTGGACTTTGCGAAGTTTATTACAAACCCCAGGCTTTGAAGAAGAGTAATAGTCCTGAGGGTGGCTTGGCTGGCCTCCTGGCATGTCTGACCCCTGATGAGCCAGTCGTCCAGATAGGGAAAGACAAAGATTCCCTGATTTCTCAGGTAGGCCGCCACCACTGCCAGGCATTTGGTAAAGACCCTGGGAGCGGAGGTGAGGCCAAAAGGCAGTACTCTGTACTGATAATGGTTTCCTCCCACAATGAACCTGAGGTACTTTCTGTGGTCTGGATGAATGAGGATGTGGGCATACGCATCGTTTAGATCTAAGGAGCATAGCCAATCTCCCAGCTGGAGGTAGGGCAGAAGTGTTCCAAGAGTAAGCATCTTGAACTTCTCTTTCTCTAGGAACTTGTTGAGGTTCTTGATGTCCAGAATGGGTCGAAGGCCACCGGTTCTTTTGGGCACCAGGAAATACCTGGAGTAGAATCCGTGACCTTGGAAGTGGGGAGGCACAGGCTCCACTGCCCTGTCCACCAACAGAACTTGAAGCTCTTGAAGGAGAAGGTCTGTATGCAGGGGAGGCCTTGGAGGCTCCCCTGGAAAGTAAGGAGGAGGCAGTTGGTGAAAATGCAATGCATAGCCCTTGTGGACTATGTCCAACACCCAACTGTCCCCGGTGATCAGTGGCCACTGGTGGGCAAAGAGGGCGAGGCGACCTCCTGTGCAAGGTTGGGAAAGCAGGGATGGAGAGGCTACGCTCAAGGAGTCAAAAACCCCCACCCTGCTGAGTGGGAGCAGGGGCCGGAGGCTTGGGGGTCCTCTGCCTATGGGGCCCATTACCCTGCCCCTTGGCTTGCTGACCCTGGGGTGCAGCTTGGGCAGCCTGATATTGAGGGTACTGTTTTTAGGCAGAGCCCTTCCTCGGGTAAAAGGGCTTTTTACCCGAGCCCTTCTTTTTATGAGAAGGGGCAGAGGTCTTCCTAGACAGCCTTGTCCGTGTAAGGTGCTCTGTTACGAGCTGAGCGGCCTTCTTGGTCATGAGCTTGCCAAAAAGGTTTTCACCTCGGCAAGGGACATCAACCAACTTGTCCTGAACCCATGGCTCGAGGTCCGATGACTGAAGCCATGCCTGGCGTCGAGCCGCGATGCCGGCTGCAACTCGGGCCGAAGCCTCGAAGCCATCGTAGGCGGCATGGGACATGAACTTCGAGCAGTCCCGAATCCCCGAGGACAAGGACTTAAATCTCTGCAAGGGTTCCCCGGAGAGTCTAGCAGAGAACCCGGTCAACTCCTTGGCCAGGTCCCGCAAGTACATGCCCATGTACAGCTGGTACGACTGGATACGGCAAGCAAGCATCGAGCCCTGGAAGCACTTTCTACCGACGCCATCGAGGTTTTGGGCCTCCCTGCCAGGGGGCACCGCAGAGTGCATCTTCTGGCTCTTCAGACGATGCATGGTCGATTCCACAACCATAGAATGGTGTGGTAGCTGTGCCTTCTGAAAACCAGGGCTCTTTCTGAGTTGATAGATCGAGTCGACTCGCTTGCTTAGAACCGGCGCCGAGGCCGGTGCCTCCCACATACAGAAAAGGAGCCGTTCCAGCATCGGAGAAACCGGGACAGTAAAGGTCTCCTTCGGAAGAGAGTCATACTTCAGCGCCTCGAGCTCCTCAGTCGGACTACCCAAGACAGTGGCCATATCCCGGATGAACTCCGAGAACCGAGTATCCTCCGGAGGGGACCTACTCCGGGGCTCAGACTGTGGTGAGTCCGACGGGACGCACCGAGTCTTGAACGTATCGTGAGTCTCCTCGTCCTCCGTCTCCCAGGTGGACTCGTCCGAGGAGGAGTCAGGGTCCGACCCCACGGGGCCCTGGAGCACCCGCCCCGACGCCGGCACCGGCGTCGACGCCCTCGGTCCCGAACGGAAGGTCGAGGGAGACCGCGACCGAGGTCGACTTCGAGCCATGATGGACTCGAGTATCGGCTCAGTCTCTGGGGTCGACTTCAACGTCGATGTCCCGGTGGTCGGGGCAGATGCGCCAGACAGGCTGGCCATCAGTGCCCGCTGCTGCTCCATGAAGGCAGACAGTCTGCTCTCCAAGGCTGTCATCCTGAGACTCAGCTCGGGAGACGCAGCAGCCACCAACTCGGGCCCCGACGGCACCGAGCCCGACGTCTGCTCTCTGGGAGGAGAGTCCTCAAGGACTACAGGGCTTACGTATCCATCAGACTCTGGCTCCACGCGAAGAACTTTGGCAGGCTTCTCTTGTTCCACGGGCCCGGGGCGACGGTCGGGGGTCTTAGACCTGGCCCTCGAGGAGCCAGGGACCTCCTCCAACGATGCCCTCGCGAGCCGCTTCTTCCTCTTCCGTTCCCAGTCAGGGAACCCCCTGTCCGAGGAGCTTCGACGGCGCTCAGGATCGGAATCCCGAGATGTCGAGGCCTCAGATGAGGTCCGGGCCCGGCCGGAGGCTGAATCCGAGAAAAGCCTTTCTTTCTGCTGCTGGCGACTTCGGAGTGCCTTGGAAGACATCTTTCCACATGGCCCGCACGACTTAGGGTCGTGATCGGGGCCGAGGCACCGAAGGCAGCAGTCGTGTGTGTCGGTGAGAGACAATTTCTTACACCGGTCACACTTTTTAAAACCACTGGAAGCCATCGGGGAAAAAAAAGAGTCCCCGCGAGGTCAAAGGACCGGCCTTCCAGGGAAAAAAGGGCGCAAACACCAGCCACGAAGGGCAAAAACCGAAAAAGAAAAATCAGGCTCGATACCGGTGTACTGAACCCAGCAGGAGGGCAACCGGCGTCGAACCGGGAGAAAAAAATAGCGATAGTCGCCAAAAAAAAATCTACTTTTAACCGGGAGGACAGGACACACATCCAGTGGGCTTCTTGGAAAAAAAAGAGACTGAGGTAAGATGGCACCTTTAGGCGGGAAGGGAACCGCGCATGCGTGCCTGCATTCCCAAAGGCTTTCTTAGAAAGCTGGGGAAATGCTCCGCTGGGGCTTCATCGGCGCCGATGACACCCATATGTGAGGACTGACTTCCTGCTTGGTCCTGGAGAAATAAGATATTTTAAGACACCATCACTCTACACAGCACTGCAAAAGACAAGTTTGCCTTTTCACTGGGTCTGTTTTCTCTGACCTGATTTCCTCCTCATGTGAACGGCCACAGGGAAGCAAGCAATTCCTGAACCTGTCTCTATCCTCAATGTGAGACTCCAGGCCACCAACAAATTCCTCAATCACCTGCCAGAGAAAGCAAAAAAGTGGACTTTATTATGAATTAGTGATCAGTGACAACCCCCTCCATTTTTATCCTGGGCCCCTTACAACTTAAACACAGGTTTCCATTACACATTATTTTATTTTCATTCCAGAGTGACACAGCATAAGGTAAAGGAGAGGTATGTTTATGGCAGGTGTGAGTTTGTTCAATCTGATTTTCTTGAAGGTTTTGACCTTGTTTGGGATAACTATAGCTAACTGGAAACTTTCTCTGCACCCATAATAAAGAAAAAGACTTAGCTTGCTACGGAAACCTTAATCCCTGTCAGGACAAGAACAAATGTTGAGGTGGCACTAACATGAGTGTATGAGTGCTTAAATCAAGAGGCACCTCATCAGCCTTCTCCATGAGCATGGGCCTCAAATATAAAAGTATAATGTCATCTTGTATTGAGAAGTTTTTATTTTTCTCTAACCAACTGGATAACATACACATCACACCAGCCTGGAATAAAGATGAGCTGAAGGTGATAACGGCAACCCAAGCTCCGGGAAGAACAAGCACGAAGCAGCACCAGAAGAAGCAGAAGTGACATTTTACTTACCAGATAATGTCCTTTCCACCAGTTCAGACAATGTGTTGTGTTCCCCTACCAACAGGCTAGTGGATATGAAAAACCAATGAAAAGTCCAGGTTTCAATGACATCACTCCTATGCCTCTATTCGCCTGAGCCACGAGAGGTTTATTCAGTACCCATCTCAAAGCATACAATAATGAGTAATCAACAGTAGAGAATTATGTAAAGGAAAGCATAAACAGAAGGCGAAGATGGACCTGTAGAACCAAGTAAAAAAAAAATCATAGTGGACCTAAGGGTACTGCTGCAGAAGAACAGAGCGCAAACAGTTCCAGGGGACGGGCCCTGGACTGGTCTAGCAGGACTCAAGGAAAGGACATTATCTGGTAAGTAAAATATCACCTTCCATATTGTCCTGTTACACCAGTCCAGACAAGTGGGACGTACCAAACTACGCCTTCAATGGGTAGGAAGAAGACACAGCAGCTCACAAAATTTTGGAGCCGAAGGCCATGTCCACTCAAGTGTGGACATCCAACAAAAATGCTTCACAAAAGTGGAAAGTGTCTGCAGGGGTTACCAAGCTCTACTTCGCCCACAAACACGCTAGGGCTCAGAGAGAATGGGCATGCAAACCCTCCAGAACCGGCCAGTTCCACAACAAATCTGCTGATGCAATGGCCTTGCTTAACCCATCTCCCCACTGCAGACTTAACCACCATGCCACCTTGCTTGGGCCAGCAAACAGAAAAAAAGGATGGTCTGACTTACAAAAAGAATTTGTAACCTCCAAGAGCCAGAGAGTCACCCTCCGGACATCCATAAAGCGAAGATTCTTAACAGTCCCCTGACACTGCTCCTTAGAGAAGGAGAGCAGGGAAACCGCCTAATCACTTCAGGGAAGAAGGAAGGCACAGGCCAAATGGAACGGCCTCCTTAGAAAAAGATAGGCAAGGGCCTTGGCAAGATAGACCTGGCTGCTCAGAATCTTCCTTGTAGAATAAAATAATAACCAAGACAACCGCCTTGAGAGTCAAATCAGAGCAGCATGCTTTAATGGCTCAAGGGGCTCCAACATCATGGCTCCGAGTACCAGACACAGATCCCAAGAAGGGACCACAGACTGAAGGGGAGGACGCAGACACTGAACCCTCTTAAGAAGGCATCTGGGTGTACTAAGCGGGCCACAGTAACTGTTACTGTGCACTAAAATATAAAAAGGCTGTAAGCAGTTAAAAATACAAGATATTTTACCTTTCTTATGTCCAAGAGCAAAAAAGCAGGGAAATAATGTAACTATGTATACTGCAACAATGGCAACCCTACCAGTTTTAAATACTGATTTTTCCCTCTGTAGATCAAACAGGGTCAATCATGCAAATGCAATGCAATGTGTGCCTTCGAGTCAGTCCTGACTCCTGGCGACCCAGAAGCTCCTGGGTTTTCTTGGCAGTGTCACCGGAAGTAGATTGCCAGGCCTTTCTTCCGAGGCAGTGGAGGGTTAAGTGACTTGCCCAAGGCCACAAGGAGTGCTAGTGGGGTCAATCATAAAAATGCTTTAAAAAAACCCCCAAAAAAATACATTTTAAAACCCTTTAACCCTGTCTGACCTGTTAATCACTTTC
This sequence comes from Ichthyophis bannanicus, assembly GCA_033557465.1. Classification (NCBI taxonomy): domain Eukaryota; kingdom Metazoa; phylum Chordata; class Amphibia; order Gymnophiona; family Ichthyophiidae; genus Ichthyophis; species Ichthyophis bannanicus. The sequence goes on along the minus strand of CM066046.1, from coordinate 24,324,060 downwards.
TATGGCAGGAAAAATCAGCGTTTTGTAAGTTTGTGATTAAATTTATTCATACTTATTGTTTTTTGGGAAATATTTATTTTATTTTGACCAGTTTAACACTAGAAGACCCAAAGTGCGTCAACTGACGCAAATTGATCTTCGAAGTTGTATACCAGCGCCACTGCTAGAACCATGTCAGTTATGTTCCATGACTTTGTTAGCGAGGTCAAGATGTTGAAATATGTGCATCGAAAATGAATGACAGATGCGCCACCTAGCGGGAAAATTAATTTATACCTAGAAGCCCCAAAGTACGTCAATTGACGCAACCAAGAAAATTGAGTGGTTTTCACAAGTTTTCTTACAACGACTAACATAAGAACAGTGTTAACTAAATTCAAAAGTAACTGCAAATTCAAAAGTAACTGCAAAGTCCATGTCAGTTAACGAACTAACAGGATAAGCATGTACGCCTGCACAACCTATAACATGTAGGTCAACATTTGAATCTGATTCAGTCGAATCAGAGCCACTGTCAATTTCCAAAATATCTTGCACCTTGGCAAGTGCTTGTGCTGCTGTCATGCGCTGCGGACGCGGTTATCTCGTTTTCTGCATCGAAGTACATGAAGAGTCCAGGCGATCTAGGAGACTCTGCATCCCCAACACACACCCCTCGAGCCGAAAGAGGCAGTTAGCCTGGATGAACAGAGGGCCGGAGGGAAGGAGATGTAGCTAAGTCCAAATGAGGTGCCTTGGTATGGCTTGGCCAAAGTCACTATCCTTAAGAGAATCCTTGTCCAGACAGTAATGGGCTGCAAAGATGTGAATGGAGAACCATATGGCAGCACAGCAGATCTCAGTTATGGAGAAAGAGCGTAAGTAGGTCACAGGTGTGGCCATGGCATGGACATTGTGGACGGTAACATGCCTCTCTAATGTCCAGCCCACTCCAGCCCAAAGGATATGCAGTCTGCTATCCAAAGAGAAAGAGTGTGTCTAGTCACAGGAAGACCAAGGTGACTGGGATCAAAAGAAATGGATAACTGAGGATTTTCAGTGTGCCTTGGTTCTGAGAAGGTAATATGCAAACGCTCTCTTGCAATCGAGGGTATGAAGCGTCACCTCTGCTTGAGATGCATGTGGCTTTGGAATAAAAAAGTGGGAAGAATTACCGACTGGTTGAAATGGAAGGATGATACAACCTTTAGAAGGAAACGTGAATGCGTTCACAGGACCACCTTGTCATGATGAAAATGTGCATGGGGGACATGTGCAACCAAAGCTTGTAGTTTGCTAACTCAGCGAGCCAAGGTGAACGCAACTAGGAAGGAAACCTTCCAAATGAGAAACTTGAGGTAGGTGTAATGGTTAGAAGCTCAAATGGAGGCTTGAGCAATTGGCAAGGGATGTTTTTCAATTTGGCACTTTTGGCAGCATTTTGCTCAATCTTTTTTTTTTTTTTTTTTTTTGTGCCTTCGAGTCAGTCCTGACTCCTGGCGACCCAGAAGCTCCTGGGTTTTCTTGGCAGTGTCACCGGAAGTAGATTGCCAGGCCTTTCTTCCGAGGCAATGGAGGGTTAAGTGACTTGCCCAAGGCCACAAGGAGTGCTAGTGGGAATTGAACCCTGGTTGCTTGCTCAATCTAATGCTGTGGATACTTGTGGATTTCAATCGTTCAGTATTGGGGATAGCAGTTCAGGTTTGTTATCCCCTGAAGAAGGCCCCCAGCCAAAACACGTGTTGGGCTGACCCCTCTGTTGAAAAATAAATGTGTCTCTTGCACGGTGTTTCCTGTGTCCTGATTTGTTTGTGGCTTGAGCAATTGGGCAAGAACCACATTGAGGTCCCAGGCAACAGGTGGGGGCCAAACTGGTGGCTTAGTCAATAGGAGTCCTTGCATGAAGCAGGCCACCAACGGATGTGTGGAGATGGGTTTCCCATCAATCCCTCAATAAGAAGCCGAAATGGCACTAAGATGGACACGAATGGAACTAGTTTTGAGTCCCATTGAAGAAAGGTGGAAGAGATACAGTAGAAGACTCTCCACCAGACAAAGGGGTTGAGGGTGTGCTGTGCACATCACAATGTGAACCTGCGCCCTTTAAAGGGATACGGGCGTCGCATGGAGTCTCTTTTGATGCCAGAAGGATGTCCTTTACAGCATCTGGTAAGTTGAGATCTGAAAGTACTACCCTTTCAGTGGCCAAGCCTTCAGACATAGTGCCCAGATATTGGCATGGGGTAACACCCCCTGATCCTGTGAGATCTGGCCTGGTATGCAGCCGAGACGAGGCAGCTGATGCTGAGCTAGACGAAGAATAAGGGGAAATTATGGCTGTCGGGGCCAGAAGGGGGCTACCAGGATCATGGTGCCTCTGTCGGCCTGCAATTTGAACAGCGTCTTGGCTATGAGCAGAATGGGCGGATAAGCATATAAAGCACAGTTACTTACCTGTAACAGGTGATCTCTGGGAACAGCAGGAATAAAAGTCTTCACATATGGGTAAGTCGGTACCGACGGAGCCTGCGCGGGAACGCTCCCTAGCTTCCCAAAAAGGAAAGCTTTTGGGAGCATCCCACAGCGCCTGCGCGCTGCCTTCCCGCCTTTCCTAACCGCCTCTCCTCAGTTCGGTTTTAAAGCTGAGACAAAGAGAGAGAGGAAAGGAAAGACAGATAGAGAGATACAACTCCTAGGGGAGGTGGGTGGGTTGTGAAGACTTATTCCTGCTGTTCCCAGAGATCACCTGTTACAGGTAAGTAACTGCTATCTCCAGGAACAAGCAGGAATGAGTCTTCACATATGGGGACTCCCTAGCTAGAGATGCCTGGGAGATCCCTGAGGTTATGAGACCCTGGGAAGGGCTCTACCTCCTCCTATGGAGCTCAGGCATCCATTATGGGAAGGAGGGCAGGAGTTGATTAAGAATGGAACAGGTGTTTGAGAACAGCCTGACCGAACAAGGCATCCCGGCAGGAGTCCTTGTCCAAGCAGTAATGGGCTGTGAAGATATGAACCGAGGCCCAGGTGGCCGCTCAACAGATTTGGTCGATGGACACAGAATTTAGATGAGCCATAGAGGTGGCCATGGCCCTCACATTATGAGCTGTGACATGGCCCTCCAGAGAAAGGTTCTTACTCTGGTAGGCGAAAGAAATACACTGAGCAATCCAATTGGACAGTGTTCTCTTAGAGACTGGAAGTCCCAAATGAGAGGGAACAAAAGCAACAAAGTTGAGAAGACTTTCTATGTTGCTGTGTCCTTTGTAAGTAAAAGGCAAGAGCTCTCTTACAATCCAGAGTATGAAGATTCCTCTCTGCACTTGATGCACGAGGAGCTGGAAAAAAGACAGGTAAATATACCTCTTGATTAAGATGAAAAGGTGAGACCACTTTAGGCATAAAGTGTGGATTGGTCCTAAGGACTACCTTATCATGATGGAATCTTGTATAAGGTGGATTAGCCACTAAGGCCTGCAGTTCACTGATGCGGCGAGCTGAGGTGACTGCAATGAGGAAAATAACCTTCCAGGAAAGGAATTTCAGGGAGGTAGTGGCTAAGGGTTCAAAAGGTGGCTTCATAAGCTGACCAAGAACCAGATTTAAGTCCCATGCCACCGGAGGAGGTCTAATGGGAGGTTTAGTTAAAGTTAGGCCTCTCATGAATCTTGCAATAAGAGGATGAGAGGAAATTGGGTGTCCATTGATAGGCTTAAGGGATGCTGCAATAGCACTCAAATGGACCCTTACTGAATTCGTCTTGAGGCCTGCATTGGAAAGATGCAGGAGATATTCCAATAGAGAATTCAAAGGTAGTGCTAGAGGGTCAAGACCCTGCTTAGTACACCAAATGGAAAACCTTTTCCATTTAAAAGCATAGGAACGTCTAGTAGAAGGTTTCCTGGAAGCATGAAGAATATCCTTCACCTGCTGAGAAAGATTCCAATCCTGAAGGTCTAGGCCTTCAGCAACCAAGCTCTGAGGTGAAGGGACTTGGGGTTTGGGTGCCACAAAGTCCCCTCCTCCTGAGACAGTAGGTCTGGAGCAGCTCCCAAGACTAGGGAGGGAGCTTGAGAGAGATGTAGAAGTAGAGGGTACCACACGGCGTGGCCAGCGTGGAGCTATGAGGATCATAGATCCTTGATCCCTCTGGAGTTTGAACAAAGTCTTGGGAATTAAAGGAATGGGTGGAAAGGCATACAGGAAGTCTTGACCCCAGTGAAGGAGGAAGGCATCCTTGGCCTGAACTCCCTGACACGGAATTCTGGAACAGAACCGGGGAAGTTTGGCATTCCATGGACTTGCAAAGAGGTCTATGTCCTGGGTTCCCCACTCTTGAAAGATTCTGAGTACTTGGTCCATGTGCAGGGACCATTCGTGTGGAAGCAGAACTCGACTGAGTCTGTCTGCCCAAGAGTTTTGGATTCCTGGAAGGTATACGGCCAGGAGATGGATTTGATGCTCTCTGGCGAAGGCCCACAATCTTAAAGCTTCGTTGCAAAGCAACAGAGCCAGTTCCTCCTTGCTTGTTTATGTAAAACATTGCTACTTGATTGTCCGTATGAATGAGGACTGTCTTGTAGCTGAGCAGGGTATGGAAGACCTTGAGAGCTAGAAAAACTGCTCGGAGCTCCAAGTGGTTGATATGGAGATAGGTCTCCTGTGGAGACCAAGTGCCTTGAGTGGAGAGGTCCTGCAGATGAGCTCCCCAACCTGTTTGGGAGGCATCTGTTGTGAGGGTTGCTTGGGGTAACAACTGTTGGAAGGGGGACCCCAGCAACAGATTTTGGGTGGACTTCCACCACTGGAGAGACCAAAAGAGGCGCCTGGAGGTTGCTATTTTGTCTGACAGAGCACCTGATGCTTGAGTCCACTGGGTGGACAAATTCCATTGAGCTGCTCTCATGTGAAGGCGAGCATAGGGGACCACATGCACTGTGGATGCCATGTGGCCTAGCAGCTGCAGCATCTCCCGGGCAGTTAAATGGCTCTTTGACTGAATCTGGGAGGCTAACTGCACCAGGCATAGGCAACGGGCCTGAGGAAGATAGGCCCTTGCAGTGGTAGTATCTAGCCAGGCCCCTATGAACTCTAGGGATTGAGTAGGGGTGAGCTGGGATTTTGGGAGATTTACCACAAGTCCCAGATACTGCAGAATACGCCTTGTGCAGTCTAGGGCAGTCTGGGCCTCTGACTGGGATGGAGCTCTGATGAGCCAGTCGTCCAGGTATGGGAATACAAAAATTTCCAGAGTGCGTAGAAATGCAGCTACTACTGCCATGCATTTGGTGAACACTCTTGGAGCAGAGGCCAGACCGAAAGGAAGTACCCTGTATTGGTATTGCTTTCCTTGGAAAAGGAAACAGAGGAACCTTCTGTGAGAAGGATGGATGAGGACATGTGTGTACGCATCCTTGAGATCTACAGAACAAAGCCAATCCTGACTCTGAAGGTATGGAAGGAGAGTGCCCAGAGAAAGCATCTTGAATTTCTCCTTGCATAGAAATTTGTTAAATTCTCTGAGATCTAATATGGGTCTGTAGCCCCCTGTCTTCTTTGGGATGAGAAAATAGGGGGAGTAAAACCCTGACCCTTGTTGAAGAAGAGGTACTTCTTCTATTGCCCCTTGGGCAAGAAGGGTAGCCACCTCCTGACCTAGAAGGTCGAGAAGAGATGTTGGAGAATTGAAGTGTCTCACCATAGTGTGAGGAGGAAGGTTTGAGAAATGAAGCTTGTAGCCCTCCCTTATGATGGAGAGGGTCCACTGCTCTTGTTGTAATTTGCTCCCATCTGGGAACAAAATGAGCTAACCTTCCTGGAATGGAGAGAGGCTCTGGCTGTTTTAGAGCCAGAAAGGCTAAGTTCTCTAGCATCAAGTCAAAAACCCTGAGGAGGTTGGGACTGCTGAGTTGCAGCAGCCCCTGTAGACTTAGGCCTGGCCTGTTTAGGTTGCTGACGCTTAGTAGCAAAGCGACCTGTAGATGATTATTGGCCAGAAGTAGAAGGGAATCTGCCCTTTTTGAAAAAAAAAAAGACTTCTTGAAAGGTTTTTTCTTGGCAGGAATGGAGGTTGACTTTGAAAGTCTGTCCAGAGCAGAATTTTCTGCATCCATTTGAGTGGCCTTTATTTGCCACTCTTTGCCAAACAGATTTTCACCTTTACAGAGGAGATTTCCCAAACAATCCTGGACCCAAGGTTCTAAATCAGAAGCTTGGAGCCAAGCAATTCTGCGAGCAACTATGGCAATGGCCAAAGCTCTGCTGGCACCTTCAAAGGAGTCAAAAGCTGCACGGTTGGAAAACTTTGAAATGTCTTGAGTATGCTTGAGCCAAAGAAGGAATTCCTCCCTTTTATCCTCTGGAACCTGGAAGATTTTCCTGCCAAAAGCATCCAAGGTCCTGCATTCTCTTCCTGGAGGGGCAGAAGAGTGTCTTTTTGCACTCTTTATCCTTTTCATAGCTGACTGCACCACAATAGAATGGTGGGGAAGCTGTGTTTTATGAAAACCAGGACAAGGAGGGACACGGTACATAGTGTCCAATCTTCGAGAATGAGGAGAGATAGTGAGAGGAGTCTCCCATAAGTCAATCATGTGCTCATAAAGAATCTCATGAATTGGCAAGGTGACTGCCTCCTTAGGAGCCTTAGAATAACCTAAAATATCCAATTTTTTAGCTCTAGGCTCTGATTCATAGGTTACTGAAATAGAAAGTCCTTTAGCCACTTCTCTTATGAAGTCTTGAAAGGATAAGTCCTCTGGAGGAGACATTCTTCTTTTTGGAGAAGGCTCTTCAGGAAGGGCTATGGATACTTCAGCAGACTCCTCTGATGTATCAGAATCATCAGAGGAATCAAAATATCGCCTGTCAGGGTGGTCTTCTAAAGCTCGGTACGCGTATCGAGCGGTATCGACATCAGGCGTCGTCGATATCGGTTCGGTACCGACGAGCATCCCTGGACAGGGAACCGCTGCAGTCGGCATCCTGGTCGATGTCGATGCAGTCGTTGTCGGTACTGGAGCCGATACCGACAACGGAGTTTGTTGTGGTATCAGCGGCGTCGCAGCTTGAATGAAGGCCGTGATAGCCTGCTGCATGGATAGAACATTGTGATCCATCGACGTCATGAATGCCTGGAATTCGGTACCGGAAGGTTGCGCCGGTACCCCAGAGCATTCTAACAGGTGATCGGTCGAGGCCGTGCCATCGATGTCAACCTGTAACCCCATAGGCGGAGCTTTGGAAGCCGTAGCTTCCCGCCGGGGTTGTTTTGCCGGTGCAGGATCCTCGAGGGCAAGCCCGGAGGCATCTCGATGCTTGGAAGGAGATCCACCCTTCGAGGACCGGCTGGATTTATGTTTGGTTACCTGAGATCCATGGGAGGAAGAAGCAGCCCTGGAAGACGTCGATGCCACTGAAGCTGCATCAGAGGGAAACAGCATATGGAGCTTGGCTGCTCGGTTCTGTAAACCTCGTTTAGACATCAAAGAACAGGACGGACAATCCGGAATGGAGTGTTCAGGACCCAAACATTTAAGACACCATTCATGGGTGTCAGTAACAGAAATAGTACCGCTGCACTTAGTGCATTTTTTAAACCCAGAGGCTTGTTTTTCCATGAGGAAAAAATTCTTTGTGAGGCCTAAGGCCCAAAGAAGAAAACACACTAAGTGAGGGAAAAACTATACATATATATATTTTTTTTTTTTAAGAAAAGAAAGAAAAGACCGGCGGTACCGGTCCGAAGTCGGGGGCAGACGCCCGACCAAAGAAATAAAATAAAAGAAAGAACTTCTTCAGCGGTGACAGGAACACGACCTGCTGGCTCCGCGGCAAAGAAGAACTGAGGAGAGGCGGTTAGGAAAGGCGGGAAGGCAGCGCGCAGGCGCTGTGGGATGCTCCCAAAAGCTTTCCTTTTTGGGAAGCTGGGGAGCGTTCCCGCGCAGGCTCCGTCGGTACCGACGTACCCATATGTGAAGACTCATTCCTGCTTGTTCCTGGAGATCAGATCCATTCTCCAATTGAGAACAGAAGCATCTGGGGCTTGACGTTGCGGAGACAGCGCCCTAAAGCGAGTAACCTGTGCATTGAGCAGGAGTGGCAAAGAGGTCAATCTGCAGAATTCCCCAGAGCTGGAAGATGCGAGCAACTGCTCTCTGATGAAGAGTCCCATTCATGAGGTCGGAGGACCCGACAGACTGTCTGCGAGAACATTCTTCTCTTCTGGCAGGTAAATGGCTCAAAGGAGCATTCCATGAGCCAGGGTAAATGTTATAGTGGGAGATCATTTTGCATCCAGTGATCACCAGATGGTGTGGTTCAGTATTAGGACTACGGCTGATAGAATCCATTCAAAAGCAAGGGTCTTAGACTTTAGGAAAACTAATTTTGCCAAGATGGGCCAATACCTCAGGAAATCGTTAGCAGGATGGAAACAGCTGGGGGACGTAGAAAAACAGTGGGCAAAACTGAAAGGGGATATTTTAAGGGCAACCAAACGTTTTGTTAAAATGGTAAATAAAAGGTAAAAGGAAAAGGAGACTGCTATGGTTTTCGAAAGAAATAGCTGAAAAGTTGAAGAAAGAGGGAGGCCTTCATGAAATATAAGAGATCACAGAGAGAGGAAGAGGCATCTATACCTGGGAAAAAAACAGAGAAGCTAGCAAAGTAGTCAGGAAAGCAAAGATTCAAAAAGAGTAGGAAATAGGCAATTCAATAAATGGGGGGGAAGACATTTTTCAGATATGTTAGTGAGAAAAGGAAGGGCAAAAGTTTTATTGTCAGACTCAAGGGTGAAGGAAAGGAATATGTAAAAGCTGATGAGGATAAAGCGGAATTGCTTAACAAATATTTCTGATCTGTGTTCACAGATGAAGAACCAGGAAAAGGACCTCAGAAAACACCCACAAAACAGGAACAAAAGCAAGGGGCAACTTGAGGAATTTTCAATAGACCGTGTTTGTGAGAAACTAACTAAAAACTTAAAGTAGACAAAGCGATGGGACCAGATGGGATACACCCTAGAATACTGAGGAAACCTGGGGACGTTCTAGCAACTCCACTGACTGATCTTTTCAATGCCTCGGAGTCGGGAGTCATGCCAAAAGACTGGAGAGAGGCTCATGTGGTCCCTTTATACAAAAGCAGAAGTAAGGATGTGGTTGAAAACTACAGGCCGGTTAGTTTTAACTCTGGTGGTGAGTAAATTATTGGAAACGCTGCTGAAAGAGAAAATAGTGAGGTTTCTAGTCTAGCGGATTACAGGATCCAAGGCAGCATGGATTCACCAGAGGTAGGTCTTGTCAGACAAATCTGATTGATTTCTTTGACTGGGTGACCAGGGAGTTGGACCAACGGAGCGCTCTAGATGTGGTGTATTTAGATTTCAGTAAAGCCTTTGACACTGTTCCTCACAGGTGACTTATAAACAAACTGAGCACCCTAGGGATGGACCCTAAATACTGCTTGGGTTAGAAATTGGTTGAGTGGGAGGCGACAAATGGTACAAGATAAATGGAGCTCACTCCAAGGAAAAGGAAGTTACCATTTGGAGTATTGTATGTAATTCTGGAGACCGCACCTTCAAAAGGATATAAACAGGATGGAATCTGTACAGAGGATGGCTACTAAAATGGTTAGTGGTCTTCGTTATATAGCATATGAGGACAGACTTAAGGATCTTAACATGTACACCTTAGAGGAAAGGCGGAATAGAGGTGATGTGATTGAGACATTTAAATTCCATTGTGGCATAAATGCACAGGGGGAGAGCCTCTTGATTGAAAGCAAGCTCTGCTATGAGGGGACATGAGATGAGGGTGAAAGGGGACAGCTTCAGGAGTGATATGCGGAAATATATTTCTTTACAGAAAGAGTGGTGGATCCGTGGAATAGTCTCCCAGTGGAGGTGGTAAATAGGAGGACAGTATCTGAATTCAAAAAAGCATGGGACAAACACAGAGGATCTCTAAAGGAAAAAAGGGGACTGTTGTAGTTGTTGATATGGAAGAACAGACTAGATAGGCCATGTGGTCTTTTTCTGTCGTCATTTTTCTCTGTTTCTATGTTTATTCATGTAAATACATGGCAACCCGATTGTCTTTTTGAAGCAGGATTGACGTAAGTGATAACTGCTGGCGAAACATCCAAAGGGCGTTGGTTAACTCCAGGACGTTGGTTTGAAAGGAGGCTTCCTGCTGAGACCAGAGGCCCTGTGTGTCCAGGGTTTCCATATGAGCTCCCCAGCCCTGTTTGGATGCATCGTAGTGAGGGTCTTTGAGCTGGAGGCAGTGGAAAAGGTATCCCTATACGAAGGTTTTGAGGAGAAAGCCATCACTGAAGGGAGTTTGCTATAAGTGGGGTGACTACCACACGGTCTCAGAGATGGCCTGTCGCCTGCTTCCATTGGGAGGAGAGAGTCCCCTGCACTTGGTGCATGTGGAAACGAGCATAGGGAATGACATGAACTGTGAAGGCCATGTGACAGAGGAGATGAGCATGCTACGTGCCATTGTGCGACTGCTTTACTGAATGTGGCCTGCCAATTCTGTGAGGCATTCGAGACGGTTTTTAGGCAGGAAAGCGCGAGCTTGAGTTGTATCGAGAAGGGCAACTATGAATTCCTGATTCTGGGTAGGAGAAAGGCGAGACTTTGGAAAGTTTATGACAAAACCGAGATGTTGGAGCACTGTAACAGTGCGTTGAATGAACAGATGCACCATCTGTGGCAAATCGCCCCTGACGAGCCAGTCGTCTAAATAAGGGAAGACAAAGATGCCTAGGATGCGGAGATAGGCCATGACTACCGCTAGAAATTTTGTGAGCAGATGCCAGCCTGAAAGGAAGGACTTGGTATTGGCAGCATCCACCGAACATGAAATGAAGGTACTGCCTGCGAGACAAGTGAATGAGGATGTGTGTGCATGCATTCTTTAAATCTAGAGAACAGAGCCAATTTATTTATTTATTTATTATTTATTTATTTATTTAGCTGTATTTATATCCCGCTTTTCACCGGGTCAAAGCGGTCAATTGGGGGATACATTTAACATGAGGGGATATGAGACACACACACACTAATACATACAGGGAACATGGGCATTGGAGGGTTAAGTGGCTTGCCCAAGACCACAAGGAGTGCCTATAGGACTAGAAATCCCAATCCCTCCGGCCTGAGATTGCTGTCCCCAGGTGGGACTTCAACCCCCGACCCTCCGGCCTGAAGTACCTTGTCCTAACCACTAGACCACGCCTCCCCACTGCCCCCTCTGAAGGGCAGTAGGGACCCCAGAGAAAACATCTTGAACTTTTCTCATACTAGGAACTTGTTTAAGTTCCGGAGATCTAGAATGGGACAGAACCCACCTGACTTTCTGGGAATAAGGAAATACTGGGAGAAGAACCCCAATCGTTCTTGTGCACAAGGAAGAAGCTCAATGGCATCCTCCTTTAGAAGGGTGGTAACTTCCTGTGTCAAGAGATCCTGATGGAGAGGGGGTCTAGAGGATCTTCCCTGGAAAGGAGGGAGAATGAAAATGGGCAAAATGGAGCAGGTAGCCCTTGAGGACGACCTGTAGAGCCCAGGGTTCTGATGCTATGAGGAGCCACCTGTGGGCAAAATGGATCAGCCTACCTACAATGTGAGAAGACTGGGGTAACTTCAGAGGAAGAGTAGCAATGTTCTCTAGGAAGCCGTCAAACACTAGCCCCATATTGAGGCTGTGCAGCTGGTTGTGGCTTAGAAGATTTAGGCCCCTTAGGTTGGTGAGGAACCTGAGGTGTCTGTTGACCTTGGTGGGCATGATAGGGCATGTAAGCCAGATAAGATAGAAACCCTTTTACCCTAAGAAGAAAAGATATTACCTTTCCAGAAGAAAGAATCAGCTGTCTTACAAGAGAGATGCTAAATAGTAAAGTCGTTTGCTTCAATTTTACAGCTTTCTCCCTCCAACCCTTACCAAAGAGGTTTTCACCTCTGCAAGGAATATCCACTAACTTGTCCTGGGCGCACTGCTTCAGGTCCGAAGACTGTAACCAAATCAGCCTTCTGGCTCCAATGCCCACTGCTGCAGTTCTGCTGGTAGACTCAAAAGAGCCAAAAGCTGCTCTAGTGATGAATTTAGAGCAGTCTTGACCATGCTCAACCAAGGCTCTGTAGGCCTCTTGCTTGTCTAAAGGGATGATAGCAGATCCTTGACAATTTCTCAGAGGAACATGCCGATACAGAGCATATAGAAATTTATGCAGGAAGCCAACATCAATTCCTGGAAGCATCAGTGGCCAAAGGTATCAAGGGTACACGATTCCTTCCCAGCAGGGACCAAAGAGTGGTTCTTAGTACTCTTGAGTCAGCACATGGCAGATTAAACCACCATAGAATGAGGGAGTTGAGGCTTTTGTAAGCCCATGGACTCAGGGACCCTGTACAGGGTGTCCAGTCTCTTACTGACTGAGGAAACCGAAATGAGTCTCCCACATTTGAAACATGAGGTCCTGTAAAATATGATGGACCAAGAGAGTTGCCACATCCTTCAGCATCGGAATACTGTAGTATCTCCAGTTTCTCAGCTCTCAGTGCCCATTGAGATGGAAAGAGCCCTGGCCATGTCACGGATAAAGTCTTGGAAGGACATGTCCTCCAGCAGGATCGCCGACACTTATGAGGCGGTGATGGGTCTGATGGCACATCATGGTGCCTCTGGGAAACCGGGGATTTGGCCTCTGATTCCCAGGCATCAGAATCGGTAAGAAAGTCAAAACAACAGTAGTCACAGTCGTGTCTCCGGTGCCAATCCAATGCCAAAAGGATGCACTCGATGTCAATGTGATTCAGCCAGTTCCAGGCTCAGCATGAACCCAGAGAGTTCCGAAGACAGCAGTTCCAGGTTCGGCATCAAGGCCTGGATCGCCAAGGGCTTTGAGATGCCCGATTCCAGGCCTGGTATTGAGACCTGGGCTCCCGAGGGCCTAGAAGCCACCCGCACAGATGCCGCCAGGAATGCAGCCAAACTTCTCTTGATGGTCAGCATATGCTGCTCTAGGGAGATGGAGGATGTCCAGGTGGACTCTGGGGAAGGACTGGACCACCATACCAGACAGCAGAACCGGAGGCTCTCCCAAGGTTGAACCCTGGGTAGTACTCCGGTGGTGGATTCCTCGACATCGAAGGCTGAGAAACCGATACAGCTTCAGCGGCTGGCTGTTTCCTATCACTTCCAAGGGAGCACAGGAAATGTATGAAGAACAGGAGCCTCAAGAAGGTATCGACATCTAGGAAGAGAATGCCGAGCCTGCGAATCAAATCCAAAAAAAACTCTATTGATTTTCCCATTTTTTTTAACCCTTTCCTTGTCATTTGCTTACACAGAATACAAGAGACCGGGTTATAGTCAGGCTCCAAGCACTGTAAGCACCAATTGTGTTTGTTGGTGACCAAAACAGTGCAGTTGCTTTTAGTACACTTTTTGAAACCACTGGCTGGCTTCTTCATGTCAGGAAACACAGCCTCTGCCAGGTCAAAAGACTCAATGGCAGCCTATACTGATGAAAAAACCCACGGGAACCACAAGGTAGAAAAATAAAAGTAGGAAAAGTGCATAAAAATGGCACAGACAAGCGACGGTACCAATAACATGGGAAGGCCAAGAAAAAGAAAAGAGAAGCACCCGAAGATAGAAAAAGTTTTAACTGCATATCCGGAGGGATGCTCCCAAACTTGGCATGATATGAGTGCAGTAGAGTGGGCGTTGTTGCTCCTATCTTGGAATTGTGTGCACTTGAAGTGATTAGAGTGTTATAAAGTGCAACAGAGTGGATGTTCAATTGGTTTTATCTTGAAGCACAGAGATGAAAATGTTTTTCTAGTGATTCAGGTGTATTTGGCGCCTGTAAGGATGAAACACCGATGTAATGGAGAATATTAAAGAATTAATGTAGCTGTGGAAGTTTTTGGAGATGCCTTTGGAAATTGTTATGGATTTATATGGCTGTGTGTATGAATGGATGGAATGAGTGGTTTGAATTTGTGGAATTTATGAAATGTTTTTTTATTATATGATATGTATTTGTATTATGTATTATGAAATGATGTATTTTTAGGGGGTTTCATAATAAAGTGTTGTGATAAAATGTTATTTAATAAAGTGTTATGATATAGGATTAAAGTTAATATAGTGAGAATTCAAGATTTTTTACACCTTGTTAAATTCATCCAAAGTGAAGTTAATAATCATTGTAAAAGTGTAATGATAAACTTTTAAGGTACATAGGTTGCATTGTGTTTTCTAGTGATTTGACTTTTGTAATCCATTTGGTAATTTGTTTTAGTGACCAGCGATATTATTTACAGGCAAAGAAATGAAGCTTATAAGGAAAAAACACCCTTCCTATAGTTTAATATGGTGGAGATTCCAAAATGTTGCGGGGCTGTTTTGCTGCCTAAGGAACTTTAGGTCTGGAATGTATTAAAAGAATCATGAAGTCAGAGGACTATCAAGGTAATTTGGAACAAAATGTGCTACCTACTGTCAGAAAGCTAGGTCTGGGTTGAAGATCATGGGTCCTTCAGCAGGACAATGACCTAAAACATATCCAAAATTCCAAAAGAATGGTTAAAAAGGAACAAATAGACTGGCCAGCAATAACTCCTAATCTAAATCCAATCAAGAACCTTTGGAAAGAGCTGAAATCTGCCACTGGTAAGATGAATCCTGGAAATATTTATGAGCTGCAACAAATTGCAGTAAGGGATGATGCTGAGGAGACCATCGCAAGAGCAATGCCTGCTGTAATGGTCTCATATGCACTGTAGCCCAGGGCACTAAGTCCAATGCTGCCGCCATCAAACACAGCAAATGGAGATAGTACCATGCCATAGGAGCCTTTCATGTTCAGAAACTTCTGTACTTGCCCCTGAATCTTCTGTACTCTGTCCTCTGGAACAGAGACTAGTTCAGAGTCCGTATTGAACAGTGCCCTCAGATAAACTAACCACTGGACCTGCTGCAGTTGATTCCTGGCTGGGTTGATCACCCAGCCCAGACTCTGAAGGAACTCCACCACCCTCTGCATAGCAGAGAGGCCTTTGGCTGCAGAGTTTGCCCTGATCAACCAGTCGTCCAAATAGGGATGCACGAGAATTCCCTCCTTGCACAAGACCACTGCCATCACCACCATGATCTTGATAAAGGTGCAGGGAGTGGTTGCTATGCCAAAGGGCAGCACTTGGAACTCAAAAAGCCCCATTGGCACCACAAATCTCAGAAAGTGTTGATGCTCCAGCCTTATAGGAATATGTAAATAAGCTTCTGTGAGATCCCGTTCAGACAAACTCGCCCTGCCACACTGCCAAGATGACAAAGCACAATGTTTCCATCCAGAAATGAGGCACCTGCAATGCGTGATTCACATATTTGAGATCAAGAATGGACTGAAAGGTGCCCTCCCTTCTTGGGCACCACAGATAGGTGGAATATCAACCTAAGCTGCACTGGTCTGGGGGCACTGGGACCACCGCCTGTAGGTACAGTAATAGTTCCAGCATTTTCTAGACTGCCCTCGCTTTCTCCAGAGCATCGGACAGGGGTCATGCAAACTCCAGTGCGTATCCCTCTCATACGATCTCCAAAACCCACTGGCTGGTTGTGATGGAGGCCCAGATGGAATAAAACTGCTGAAGTCAACCACCAATTGCTATGCTTTCCACCTGGGCCATCCTGGCATCACTGGGGCTTCTTGGCTGGGATCTGTGGGGCAGAGTAAAAACGCCGACCAGAAGCCTTGTAGCCCCAAACGGGCTGCCCCCTGACTCCGTAATGCCCCCCTTTGGTATAGAGCAAATCAGTTGGGCCAGAACCGGCAGAAATTTCTAGACTGAACCCGCTGGGTGACCCTTTGTTTTGGGACTTTCGGACAATCTTCCGGCAGCCAGCCTCCCTTTGAATCTCCAAGGTCCTTGACTAACTTATCCAGCACCTCCCCAAACAGTAACTTGCCCTTAAAAAGGGAGCTTACTTAGCCTGGCCTTAGAGCCACAAAAAATGATGTGCCACAGTGATTGAGGCCATAGTCTTAGAGGATGCCTGGACCAGATCATAGAAGACATTCACTAAAGCATACTCCAGCTTAGCCCTGTCCAAAGCCACTTGCCCCTCCAGATCAAGTGACACTAACCCCTGAATCTAGCAAATGGACACAGGAAACATAAGCCCCACAAAGAGCAGCCTGAAGCGTCAAGGCACTGGTTTCAAACTCCTGCTTGAGCAGGGACTCCAGTTTATGATCCTGGAGATCCTTTAGCGCTGCTCCGCCCTCGACTAGTATGGTGGTCTTCTTGGTCACTAGCAAGACCAAGACATCCATCTTGAGCATCTGAAGCAGGTCCTGGTCTTCTTGTGGGATAGGGTACAAGTGGCCCATCACCCTAATGCCTCTCAGCATAGCCTCTGGAAACCCCCATTCTAAAATCATCATTTTTCTAATCACTCTTTGCGCTAGAAAACAAACCTGGGGCCCTTTGAAAACTTGAAGTAAGGGGTCTTCCAGAGGCTCATCCGACACCGAGGGTGGGGGCACAATATTCAGAGCCACCAAAGACTGTTTAATGAGTGCTGATAGTTCCTCCCTGTGGAATACTCAAACCATATTTGGAATCTTCTCCTGATGGAATTTCACTCTTCTAGTGTTGAACCACCCCATCTCTCCCCAGAGGTCTGAGGGACCCCTTCTCCCCTTCCCCCTCCCCCCCTAAGCTCAGAGGTCTGAGATGGAAGAGAATCCTGACCCAGCCAGATGTCGGGATCATCTCTAGCCCTTTTAACTGAAGGTGATCTCTCCTCAGGGTTCCCCCTTCTGCAGGGTATCCAGTGTCATCCCAGCCCCAGCTCGCTTCAGGCATAAACTCTCCCGCTTTAGGCAGTATGCCTTATGTAAAGATAAAATAAAGTCTGGGGAAAAAATGGGTTCTAAGCCCTCTGAACGGTGAACAGCCTCTTCCTGAGACTCTGAACCATAGTTCCCCTTCCGTTTGGCCTTTTTCTTACCCTGCTTGCCTGTCTCTTCTGAGGAAATGGCTGCCTAACAAGAAATGGCTGTGTTTCCTGCCAAAATTGCATCCTCTCCTTGCTCCGTCGCATCTGCCGCTGCTCTTTGTCCACAGGCATGATCACGCTCCCGCGGTCCTGTTCCCCTTCACTGCACCGACCCCAGAAAGCTGGAACTGTGTAGGAACTCACCACTTCTGCCGCAAGCCCCACGTTTGTGCTGGAGCCCCGATACGGCTGTTGGCACTGGTGCAAAAAGGGGGCCCAAACACACCGCTCACGAAACATGCTATCACGCACCACCCTGGGAGCCGTGAGTAAGGGAATGCCAGGGAGGGAGGAAGGAACTCTGGTCGCACCAATCCGATCCCCCTTTTTGAACCCATCTACTCACAATGTAAGCCGTTGCAGCTGATACTTTTCTGTTATGTTTTTTTTTGTTTTGTTTCTTTAAACTTTAAATTCTCCTCCATAGTACAGGTAGCACAATTGGAGCCAAAAATCCCATGGAGCCTAAGGAAGACCCAGTAGCCTGTTGCTCACAGACTCCTGGACTATCCCTGCTGGGGAGGGGAAAAGGGACCTGGGGCACCCAGGTCGTTTTACCCCAGGCTTTCCTGCAACTCTGCCAGAGCCAGGAATCTAGACAGGCCCTGCAGCACTAATTACTCTCCTCAACTACCCCAAAACAGTCAGTAAGGTGAAAGGCCCCAGCCACTATAAGCAAATCTGCTTTTTTTTTATTTTTTTTTAATTGTCCTTTCAGTGGAGTCCACTACACAGGTGGTCTTCACTCAGCTGCTGAGGACTGAAAGACTGGGTTTTGCAGCTGAAGAGGGAGCTCTTGTAAGGTGACATCAGAACTCTGTCATAGTCAGTCCTCAGCTGCTGGTGGGTGGAGAATACCCATGGGTACTGGACTGGCCTGGAGGGACAATTAGTCATTTCTGAGAAAAAAAACAAATTCCTATGCCTAAACTGCACAGATAACTTTTTTTTGTTGTATATCTTTCAATATATTATTAAAAGATTATGATGACATACAGTTGGAATATTTCCAATTATTTTTCAAGATATTCTACACAACATATCTAAAATATAAGGCTGCTAATGTTGACCACAACTGTAAAAGGATTTATAATGAGGATGGGGATATGCAAAGAGACATATAGTTGCTACTCCAAGGTTAAGGGCAGATTTTCTTAAGCTATATTTTGAGGCAGAGGAAAGGAGGAATGGTAAGCGATTCTCCCAGATTAATATTTTGAAGATCTACTCCATGCTGGTGTGAAAATGTCAACCTCAACCCTGTTAAACCAAACAGTTAAACAAGATGTGTGCTTAAGGGAATTAGGCATTTTTTTTTAAATTTCTTTTATATAGCCCAGTGCTTCCAAAGATAATGATTTTCAGTGTATATACAGGGTGGCCCAAAAAAAGTGAGAACATCTCGTAGCATATAAGTTATTTAAAAATTCCCAAAAAAAAAGAGATGTAAACGATTGACAAATTTAAAAAAATAAATAAATAAAAAAAAGATGTGACCGGAAATTGTCGAAATAAAGACATTATATAGCTAAAAAAGGTAAATAAGTAAACTATTTAAGCTTTTAATTTACGAGATGTTCTAACTTTTTTTGGGCCACCCTGTATATATATTGAAATCAGGGACTGAATGGAAGTCATTTTCTGTTTTGTTAAATAATGTGTTATGGAAGTAACTGGATATGTTTTTGCTTTCTGTGAAAGATTTTGTTACACATGGCACAGAAAAATAAAGTGAGATTTCAAAAAAAGAGAGACTATCAGATGTACTGCCCTCTTCTAAACGTGATCCACATGTTTCAGTACCAACATCTGCTATTCAGTCTCTTGGATATGTAGTAATTACACTAACCTGGTAATTGTAGTTCCTTTAGTGACGACAGCTTAGTCCTCCACTTCTGGGTTGTGAACCTGCAGCATGAAGACTGGACATGACAAACCCGTGACACCACGGGACACAGCATGCTGGAACCTCCCATCAGCCCCAGTGAACTACTGACAAAAGCAGACTCAAAAGAGCAACAAATAAGTAGCTAATTATCAACCATAAATCAATAACTCAACCCTAAAAATTTCTAATATTGAACCGATAACTGGTTGGCCCAACCAATCCCCTTTCGGGCTAAATGACTTGTGACCGCTGTTGCCCCCCAGCTCCCCTGCCACACCAAAGACGGAAGCCAGAGAGCACAGCACAGCCACGAACGAATCCGACCACTTACCTGACAGTTGCACTGAATTTCATCGAACGCGCTCCGTTAACTCATACTCTCCGGGGCGGGAAGGAGGACTAAGCTGTCGTCACTAAAGGAACTACAATTACCAGGTTAGTGTAATTACTACTTCCTTAGCGTTCCTCCAGCTTAGTCCTCCACTTCTGGGATGTAACAGAGCAGTACTAACGGGCGGGACCGTGCCATCCGGAGCGCAACACCGCCACCCCGAAACAGGCATCATTTGCCGCCAACACATCCAGGCGGTAGTGTTTACTGAAAGTATGAAGCGAGGACCACGTAGTCGCTCTGCAAAATTTCCACCAGCGGCACCAAGCTATGCTCCGCCCAGGAAGCCGCTTGCGCTCTAGTGGAATGCGCTCAAGCCCACCGGCGCTGGCCGACCGTGCAAAAAACATAGGCTGACACGATGGCTTCTTTAATCCATCTGGCGATAGTCGCCTTTGCCGCCGCTTCACCCTTCCGTGGACCTCTGAAGACCACGAAAAGCCTATCCAACTTGCGAAAGGATTCGGAAACTTTCAAATAATGTTTCAACACTCGTTTAACGTCGAGGCGGCGCAACCCCCGGTCTGAAACGCTTTCCCCACTAGCACCAAGAACCGGCAAAGAAACCGCTTGACTTAAATGAAACGGGGAGGAAACCTTCAGCAAAAATGACGGAACCGTGCGAAGAACCACCTTCGCCTTAGAAAACACAAAAACGGCTCCCTACAAGAAAGCGCCTGTAACTCCGAAATACGCCTCGCCGAACAAATGGCCACCAAAAAGACTGTCTTCAAAGTGACATCCCTAACTGACGCCTGATTCAAGGGTCCAAAGGGCTCTTTGAACAGAACCCCCAAGACCAGTTTAAGATCCCAGGGCGGAACCGAAATCAGACAAAATCAGACAAATCAAACGAAATCAGATGAGCCGGCCGCATCCGGGCAACCGCTTTAAGAAAAACGCACCACATCGACATGCGTTCCAAGAGACACCCCTTGAACCTTCCCTCTATAACAGGCTAGGGCCGCTAACTGAACCCTTAGAGAACTGGCCATTAAGCCTTTATCGAAACCATCTTGCAGAAAGGCTAACAGCACCGGAACAGAGGCCATAGCCGCATGAAACTGCCGTCATGAACACCAATCCTCAAAAATCCGCCAGATGCACACACATGCTAACGATGTGGAGCGCTTCCGTGCCTGAAGCAAAGTGGCAATAACCTCTCTGGAATACCCTTTCTTTCTCAGCCACGCCCTTTCAATGGCCAAACCATAAGCGAGAATCGATCCACCTGAGGGATTTGAAGCGAACCTTGTATTAACAACTTCTCGGACACCGTCAACCTCCACGGGGCTCCGTCCAGCAACCGCATGAGATCGGCGTACCAAGGGCGTCTCGGCCAGACCGGAGCCACCAACAGTACCCGACCCCGATGCGCCTCGATCCACTGAATCACTCGACCGATGAGCGCCCATGGCAAGAAGACATACAGAAGCCCCGCAGACGGCCAAGGTTGAATTAACGCGTCGATGCCTTCCGACATTCTCTCTCGCCTTCTGCTGAAAAAACGCGTCAACTTTGCGGACTGAAGAGTCGCCATCAGATCCATGAGTGGCGGACCCCATCTCTGAACCAGTTGCTCGAACACATCCGGATGCAGCTCCCATTCCACCGCATCCACTTGGACTCTGCTGAGGAAGTCGGCCTGCACGTTGTCCTTTCCTGCAATGTGAGCTGCCGAGATTGCCGTCAATCGAGACTCAGCCCAAGAGAACAGATTGTCTGCTTCCTCTTCCATCGCAACACTTCCTGTACCTCCTTGCCGGTTGATGTAGGCTACCGTCGCTGCGTTGTCGGACAACACCCGGACCGCCCGTCCCGTCACCTGTGGCTCGAACCGTCCGAGGGCTAGCAAGACCGCACGGAGCTCCAGGCAATTGGTCTCCGGAGGAGAGCAGGTGGTCGATCAAACTCCCTGCGTGAAAAGCTCCCCGCAATGGGCTCCCCAGCCTGCCAGACTGGCATCCGTCATCAATGGGAGCCACTGAGGCGGCTCCAAAGGCATTCCCAAGGACAGGGACTGGGGCCTCAGCCACCAACGAAGGGCCTTTGACGGGCAAGGAAGCCGTTTGCTTAACGAATCCGGCTGATGTGACCACCGGCGCAGCAAGGACCTCTGTAAGGGCCGCAAATGGAAGCGGGCCCATGGCACCACCTCCAGGGTCGCCACCATTGTCCCCAGCAACCGAAGGTAACTCCAAGCCAAGGGCACTGGAACCAAAAGGAACTCCCGTAGCAAACGCTGGAGTCCCTTTATTCCGCGATCTGGAAGGAAGATTGCTCCCCTTTGCATATCGAAGCGTACTCCGAGGTATTCGAGGCTCTGAGTCGGCACCAGCTGGCTTTTGGACGGATTGATCACCCAACCGAGACTCTGAAGGAACGACACCACCTTGGCAGTGGCCGCCGCGCTCTCGGCTTCGGACTTCGCCCTGATCAACCAATCGTCGAGATAAGGGTGAACCAGAACCCCTTCCTTTCGAAGAGCTGCCGTGACCACCACCATGATCTGGGTAAGAGTATGCGGAGCTGTAGCCAGCCCGAAAGGAAGAGCCTGGAACTGATAATGTCCCCAGGGCAGCGCGAAGCGCAAATATCGTTGATGGGATGCTCTGATCGGGACATGAAGGTAGGCCTCCGTGAGATCGAAGGATGACAGAAATTCCCCCTGCCTCACCACCACGATGACCGACCTTAGAGTTTCCATTCGGAAATGCGGCACGTGGAGAGAACGGTTTACCCCCTTGAAGTCTAGGATAGGCCGGAGGGCACCGTCCTTCTTTGGCACCACGAAATAAATGGAATACCGACCCATGCCAAACTCTTCCAACGGCACCGGAACCACAGCTCCTAGCTGCAGAAGCCTGTCGAGCGTCTGTTGAATGGCCCGGGTCTTGACGAGGCCTCTGCAAGGAGACATCACAAAAGAGTCCCGAATCGGCCTTGCCATGTCTAGAGCATATCCGTCGCGAATGATCTCCAACACCCACTGATCCATCGTTATTTGGGCCCAGACAGAGAGAAACCCCCGAAGACACCCCCCTACAGTAGAATCCCTGCCTGAACCCGCCTCCTTTCATTGTGGTTTTCGTGTGGGGCCAGCAGGCGACGTGGCAAAACCTCTAGACGCTCCACGAAAGCCACGAAACCCCTGCGCCCATGAAGCAAATCTCCCCCTTTGGAAACCACCCAAACGAGAAGACCGAAATCTCCTAAAATCTCTGAACTGACCTCTGGAAGCCGGGGAGAATCTTGCTGGTTTAGGTTTGTCCTCCGGCAGCCTCCCGCCTTTGGACTCCCCCCAAATCCTTGACCAGCTTTCAAGATCCTCTCCAAACAATAACTTTCCCTTAAACGGAAGTTTACTCAATCTAGACTTGGACGCCCCATCAGCCGCCCACTGCCTGAGCCAGAGGGACTGGCGAGCAGCTACCAGCGAAGCCATGCTATTTGCTAGCACCCTGGCTAGGTCATAGTGTACATCCGCCAAATACGCGGTACCCGACTCCAGACGTTCAAGTTTCCTCACACTGTCTTGGTCTAAGGCAGCCGATTGACGCAAGTGTTGCGACCATCTGAGACAGGCCCGTGCCACCCAAGCTCCACAAATGGAAGCCTGCAATGACACCGCATCCGTCTCAAAGGATTGTTTCAACAAGCCATCTACTTTACAATCCTGCACATCCTTTAAGGCCGCACTACCTTCCACCGGTATAGTGGTCTTTTTAGTAACCGCAGACACCGCAGCATCAACCCGGGGAGAGCGGAATTTTTCCTTGTCTTTATCCGCCAAGGGATACAGCTTGTTCATGGTCAGAATCCCTCGGAGCCCCGCTCCTGGCAGATCCCACTCGTCCTGGATCATTTTATCCACCACCTTGTGGACCGGAAACACTACCTGAGTTTGACGCACCGCCTGAATGATAGGGTCTTCTCCTTCGTCCTCTACAACCGGCGGAGCAGTGGCGAGCTTCAGCGTTTGGAGAGATTCCGAGATTAATGCCACTAGCTCCTCTCTTCGGAATACGCGAATAATTTTGGACTGATCCTCGGGCTCTGGAATTTCTCCAACTCTTCCATATCAGCATCCACATCGAGATCTGTCTCTTCTATTTCCTGCCACCCGAGCTCAGAAGTGGGCTAGTCCAATGGCCGAGACCTCTTTGGCGGCCTTGGAGAACGAGCACACCCATCCGTACCAGCTAATGGGAAGACAGCCGACAGCACCAGAGAGGCCTCCGGCACCTTATCCTGACGCCTTAAACAAAATGCCTGATGCATCAACAGGACAAAGTCAGGACAAAAATCCATCTGCTGCACGTCCGCTCCAGCCCCGGAGGACGTTGACGGGCCCTCTGCTGGAGATTCTGGAACCACCAGTAATGGAGGAGACCCCCACAGTTCACCCTCCCCCGTAGTCATGGCCCCTTGCAAAGGCGGGGAAGCAGCGCTGTCCATCTGCTGTTCTACACTGACAGAAACAGCAGCACAGCCCCTACAAATGCCAGTATCTGCCACCTTGCCTCTGTGGGTTCCACAAACCACGCACTGCAGGCGCACAGACATGTGCTGAGCTGGCAATACACTTACAACTCCGAAATTGATTAACTCAAAGAATATCTTTTTTTTTTTTTTTTTTTTTGTAAGGACTCCCTAATTAAGGCAAGAACCCAGCTCCCAAACCTTTTCCTCCTGTTCTGAGGATAGCTAGGCAAACAAGAGTACACTGCCCTGACAGGGAATCCCAACTATGAAACTGAGATCTAAGAGAGAGAGAGCTTCTAGACCTCGAATAAAATAAAATGCAAAATGAAATAAAATGAAATAAAACACCCATGAGAAGAAACACGCTGTAACAGAGAACTTGGCCACCCACAGTGGACCGTCCCCCGCACCCCGCTGCCGAAGCCTGCACGCGGGAAAAAGACCGCGACTTTAAAATGGCCGCAGCTTCACAGGAGAGCCGGTTTTGGCGCCTTTTTATACCGCCGCACCGTTCTGCCCTCCCGATGCGGTCCCGATGAACAAAAAAACAAAGAAGAGTAGTTACTCACCTGTAACAGGTGTTCTCCAGGAGCAGCAGGAATCAGTCCTCACTTATGGGTGTCATCGACGCCAATGATGCCCCAGCGGAGCATTTCCCCAGCTTTCCATGAAAGCCTTTGGGAATGCTGGCACGCATGCGCGGTTCCCTTCCCGCCTAAAGGTGCCATCTTACCTCAGCCAAATGACATAGCTAAGAACAGCACACAAAAATGTAAAAAAATTAAACTATGTACAACTGCAACTCCAAGGGGAGGAGGGAGGATGGTGAGGACAGATTCCTGCTGCTCCTGGAGAACACCTGTTACAGGTGAGTAACTACTCTTTCTCCAGGACAAAGCAGGAAGTCAGTCCTCACTTATGGGAGACTCCCCAGCTCTGGGCTACCAGGAACCCAGGCTGAACAAGAGAACTCCCTCTAGTCTCAGCAGCAAAGAAAGGCTTTACAAGGACACAACCTCCACAGGTAGCCCAACCAGAGGGCAGGAGTTGCCTAGACCTCAAAGAGATTCCGGAGTACTGCTTGGCCAAAAGCACTGTCCCTACGGGACTCCCTCTCCAGACAGTAGTGGGCTGCAAAAGTCTGGCTTGAAGACCAAGTAGCAGCCCTGCAGATGTCTTGCAATGGAACAGAGCGGAGATGAGCCACTAATGCAGCCATGGCCCTCACACGGTGGGCCGTGACCCTACCCTGCAAAGGAAGGTCAGCTGCCTTGTAAGCCCAGGTGATACAGTCAGCCACCCAGATGGACAAGGTACGCTTGGACACAGGCCTCCCCAAGTTATTGGGGTCAAAGGAAAGGAAGAGTTGAGAAGCCTTCCTGTGACCTTGCGTACGTTCAAGGTAGAAGGATAAGGCCCTCCTACAGTCCAAGGTATGGAGATCTGTTTCAGCCTGACTTGCATGAGGCCTAGGGAAGAAAGTAGGAAGAACCACCTCCTGGTTGAGGTGGAAAGAAGAGACAACCTTAGGAAGGAACTTAGGGTGAGTCCTGAGGACCACCCTGTTTTTATAGAACCTGGTGTAAGGTCTATCACAGACCAAGGCCTGAAGCTCACTCACTCTCCTAGCCGAAGTAAGGGCTATCAGAAAGAGAGTCTTCCAGGAAAGAAAGCGTAGAGGGCAAGTAGCCATAGGCTCAAAAGGTGGGCGAGTCAGCTGCTGCAAGACCACATTAAGCTCCCACTCAGGAGCAGGAGGATGTATGGGAGGTTTGAGCAGAAGCAAGCCTCTGAGAAACCTAGACACCAAAGGGTGCACAGACAAGGAATGGCCCTCAACTAGGAAGTGGTGAGCTGCTAAAGCAGAGAGGTGGACCCGAACAGAGTTGGACTTGAGACCCTGATTGGACAGGTGCAGCAGGTACTGAAGCACTACTGACACAGTACAGGAGAAAGGATCCTCAGCACGTAACTGACACCACACAGAAAACCGTTTCCACTTGAGAGCATAGGTCTTCCTAGTGGATTGTTTCCTAGAGGCTAGGAGAACTTCCTCAACCTCGGAAGGCAGGCCCAAGGGAGCCAACACTACCCTTGCAGCCTCCATGCCATCAGATTGAGAGCTTTGAGATTGGGATGTAGCAAGGAGCCCTGATTCTGAGAGAGAAGGTCGGGTTGCAATCCCAGAGGCAGAGGCAGATCCACTGCCAGTTGAAGCAGAAGGGGGAACCAAGGCTGCCTTGGCCACCTGGGAGCTACCAGGAGGACTGAGGCCCTGTCTCAGAGAATCTTGAACAGTGTTCGGGCCACTAGAGGGGTGGGAGGAAACGCATAGAGTAGGCCCTGAGTCCAGGAAATCAGAAAAGCATCTGCAGCTACTCTCAGAGGATGCGGTTGCCTGGAGCAGAACCTTGGCAGCTGGTTGTTCAGTGGACTGGCAAACATGTCTATGGAGGGAAGCCCCCATTTCAAGAAAATCTTTTGAACCACTAAAGGATGTAGCTGCCACTCATGTGGTTGCAGAATCCTGCTCAATCTGTCGGCCAGGGAATTCTCCTGGCCTGGAAGATAGACTGCTTTGAGGAGCATGTTGTGCTTCAGGGCAAAGGAACAGAGGTCCTGGGCCTCCTGGCAAAGGGGCTGGAGTACCAGTTCCGCCCTGTTTGTTCACAAAGAACATGGCTACCTGGTTGTCTGTCTGGATCAAGACAGACTGTTGTGCCAGGGAAGCAGAAAAGGCCTTGAGGGCCAAGCGGATAGCTCCGAGTTCCAGTAGATTGATCTGCTGTGACGCCTCCCAATGAGACCACAGGCCCTGGGTGCACTTGTCTAGGCAGTGTGCTCCCCAACCCTGCACAGAGGCATCGGTGGTCAGTACCACTGTATGAGGTGGGATCTGAAAGGGCACCCCCACCAGCAGATTGGGGGGGGTGTAACCACCAGTTGAGGGATGCCAGGAAACGGTGGGACACTCTGATCCTGTCTCTGAGACTGCCTGAGGCTTGTGACCACTGAGTCCGAAGGCACCACTGGGCAGGCCGCATATTGAGCCTGGCATTGGGGGTCACCTGTACCGTCGACGCCATGTGGCCCAGAAGCCTGAGACAGAATCTGGCGGAGACTAGAGACCTGTGCAGAAAAGCGTAGTTACTCACCTGTAACAGGTGTTCTCCAGGAGCAGCAGGAATCAGTCCTCACATATCGGTGACGTCGGCGCCGACGGAGCCCTCGCGGAGCAATTTTCCCCAGCTTTCAAAGAAAGCCTTTGGGAATTGCAGCGCGCATGCGCGGTCCCCTTCCCGCCCAAGGGTGCCATCTTAGCCAGTCAGATGACATAGCTAAAAGACAGCATAAAAATTTGCAAAAAAACTAAAGCAGATGATTGCAACTCCAAGGGGAGGAGGAAGGGTTGTGAGGACTGATTCCTGCTGCTCCTGGAGAACACCTGTTACAGGTGAGTAACTACGCTTTCTCCAGGACCAAGCAGGAAGTCAGTCCTCACATATGGGACTCCCAAGCTTAAGGCTACCGGAGACCCTAAGCACAAAAATGAGCTCCCTCTAGCTCAGCGGCACAGAAGGAAGGAATCTTCACTGAATTATCACCCACCGGTAGCCCCCATCCGGGATGGAGGGTAGGAGTTGCTCAAACCTCGAAGAGATTTCGGAGAACTGCCTGTCCGAAAGCACTGTCCCTGCGGGACTCCCTCTCAAGGCAGTAATGGACCGCAAAAGTCTGGCTCGAAGACCAAGTAGCGGCCCGGCAGATGTCTGCCAACGGAACAGAGCGGAGGTAAGCCACTGACGTAGCCTTCGCCCAAACACAATGAGCCGTGACTCGACTTTCTAACGAGAGTCCGGCTGCCCCATAAGCCCAAGCGATACAGTCAGCAACCCAGATGGACAGAGTACGCTTGGAGACCGGGAGCCCCAATTTATTGGGGTCAAAAGACACAAAAAGCTGAGCAGCTTTACGGTGCTCCCGCGTACGGTCAAGGTAGAAGTTCAATGCCCTTCTACAGTCCAGGGTATGCAGGACCATTTCAGCTCGGCTGGAGTGTGGCCTGGGAAAGAAGGTCGGAAGTACCACCTCCTGATTGATGTGAAAAGGGGAGACCACTTTTGGAAGAAACTTTGGGTGAGTCCGTAGGACTACCCTATTTTTGTAGAACCGAGTGTAAGGGGGATCAGACACGAGGGCCTGCAATTCACTTACGCGTCTAGCGGAAGTGAGGGCTATCAGGAATAAAGTTTTCCAAGAAAGAAAACGGAGAGAACAGGTAGCCATAGGTTCAAAAGGCGGACAGGTGATCCGCTGTAACACCACATTCAGATCCCAGTCAGGTGCTGGCGGGCGCAGAGGTGGTTTAAGTAGAAGGAGACCTCGGAGAAACCTCGCTACGAGAGGGTCGCTGGAAAGAGGTCTGCCGTCCACCGGCACATGATGTGCTGAAAGAGCACTGAGGTGAACTTTGACGGAGTTGGACTTAAGTCCCAGATTAGAGAGGTAGAGCAAGTACTGCAAGATCACAGACACCGAGCAGGAGAAGGGATCCTGAGACTGCTGGGCACACCAAGTGGAAAAGCGACGCCATTTAAGGGCGTAGCATTTGCGGGTAGAAGGTCGCCGAGAAGCTAGGACGACCTCTTCCACCTCTGCCGGCAGTAGAAGGGGAGCAAGGACTACCCTTTCAGCAGCCAGGCCATCAGATGTAGAGATCTGAGGTTGGGGTGTAGCAGGGACCCCTGATCCTGTGTTAGGAGATCCGGTTGAAACCCCAGAGGGAACGGATCCTCTACTGCTAATTGCAGCAGGAGTGGAAACCACGGCTGTCTGGGCCAGCGAGGAGCTATCAGGATCATGGAAGCTTTGTCTCGGAGAACCTTGAAAAGAGTTCGAGAGACTAGCGGTATGGGAGGAAAGGCATACAGAAGGCTTTTCGACCATGAGAGCAGAAAAGCATCCGCCGCTACTCGAAGGGGATGCGGCTGACGAGAGCAGAAGCGAGGAAGTTGCCGGTTGAGAGGACTGGCAAAGAGATCCATCGTGGGGAGGCCCCACTTCAGAAAAAGTTTCTGAACTACCAAGGGATCCAGGCGCCACTCGTGCGGCTGGAGGATCCTGCTGAGTTTGTCCGCCAGGCAATTTTCTTGGCCTGGGAGATAAACCGCCTTGGGAAGAATGCCGTGGCTGACTGCCCAAGAGCAGAGCTACTGTGCTTCTCGACAGAGAAGGAAGGAGCCCGTGCCTCCCTGTTTGTTCACGTAGAACATGGCAACTTGATTGTCCGTCTGGACAAGGACGGACTGGTGAGAAGTCAGGTGGGAGAAAGCCTTGAGAGCTAGACGGATTGCTCTGAGCTCCAGGAAGTTGATCTGCTGAGCAGACTCCCACGTGGTCCAGAGACCTTGAGTACATGCCCCTTGGCAATGCGCTCCCCATCCTAGGAGAGAAGCATCGGTCATCAGCACTTGAGCCGGCGGAGGAGACTGAAAAGGCATTCCGAGCACCAGGTTCGACCGATGAAGCCACCACTGTAGAGAAGAGGCCAGCGGGCCGGAGACGCGCACTAAGTCGGCTAGGCCGCCCGTGGCTTGTTGCCACTGCTTGCGAAGGCACCACTGAGCAGGCCGCATATTCAGGCGGGCATTGGGGGTCACGTGGACGGTGGAAGCCATATGGCCGAGTAGTCTCAGGAAGCGCCTGGCTGAGACCAGGGACTGGCTGCGAAAACGGCCGGCTAGGTCCATGAGCCGTTGAGCCCTGTCGAGAGGCAGGAAAGCTCGTGCCTGAAGAGTGTGCAGTCTTGCGCCGATGAACTCGAGATCTTGCGAGGGGAGCAAAGTGGACTTTGCGAAGTTTATGACAAAGCCCAAATACTGCAGAAGAGTCACAGTGCGGTGTGTGGCATTTGTGACTTCTGGAGAGGACGATGCTCTGATGAGCCAGTCGTCGAGGTACGGAAAGACATAGAGGCCGTGAAGCCGGAGATAAGCCGCCACCACCGCGAGACATTTTGTGAAGATTCGTGGTGCGGAGGATAGGCCAAAGGGCAGTACTCGGTACTGGTAATGATTTCCTGCCACCACAAACCTTAGGTATTGGCAGTGGCTTGGGTGGATGAGGATGTGCGTGTAGGCATCCTTTAGATCCAAGGAGCATAGCCAATCTCCCTGCTGGAGGTAGGGCAGAAGGATTCCAAGGGTAAGCATCTTGAACTTCTCCCTGACGAGGAACTTGTTGAGGTTGCGCAAGTCCAGGATGGGTCGGAGGCCTCCCGTTCTTTTTGGTATTAGGAAATACCTGGAATAGAAGCCTTGACCCCTCAGGTGGTGGGGCACCGGTTCCACAGCCTGTTCCTGAAGAAGACTTGCTAACTCCTGAAGGAGTAAGTCCCTGTGCAGAGGGAGTCGTGGAGGTTCTCCCGGGAAATAGGAGGGAGGGACCTGGTGGAAGTGGAGAAGATAGCCTTCTCTCACAACATGAAGCACCCAGGCATCTGAAGTGATGTTGGACCACCTGTGGGCAAAGTGAACCAGCCGGCCTCCTGTGCTGGGAGGAACCAGCTGAGGGGGAGAGGCTATGCTGATGAAGTCAAAAACCCCTACCCTGCTGAGCAGGGGCTGGTGGTGCAGGCTTGGGGGCTTGCTGCCTACGGGACCCGTTACCCCGTCCCTTGGCCTGCTGACCCAGTTGGGGAGCTGCGGAGGCCTGATATTGAGGGTAGTGTTTATAGGCAGCCGCCTTTCTCGGGTAAAAGGACTTCTTTCCCAAGCCCTTCTTTTTCTGGGAAGGGGCGGAGGTCTTCCTAGAAAGCCTAGTTCTGGTGAGAGTCTCCGTCTCGATTTGTGCAGCCTTTTCAGCCATGGGCTTGCCAAAGAGGTTCTCACCTCGGCAGGGGACATCGACCAACTTGTCCTGCACCCAGGGTTCAAGGTCAGATGACTGAAGCCAAGCCTGTCGGCGGGCACCGATGCCGGCTGCGGCCACTCGTGCCGATGCTTCAAAGCCATCATAGGCTGCTCGAGACATGAATTTGGAGCATTCTCGAATACCAGTTGTCAAGGCTAGGAACCTCCGCAAAGGTTCCTCGGACAGCCCAGCGGAGAATCCGGCTATCTCTTTAGCCAGGTCTCTGAGATACATGCCCATGTAGAGCTGGTAGGTCTGGACCCGAAAAGCAAGCATAGAGCCCTGGAAACACTTCTTACCGAGGCCATCCAGGTTGCGGGCCTCCCTGCCAGGAGGCACCGAGGAGTGCATCTTCTGGCTCTTAAGCCTATGCATGGCCGATTCCACCACCATGGAATGGTGCGGTAGCTGTGCTTTTTGGAAGCCAGGACTCTTGCGGACTCGATAGATGGAATCGACCCGCTTGCTTAATACCGGCGACGATGCCGGACTCTCCCACATGCAGAAGAGTAGTCGTTCCAGCATGGGAGGAACCGGTACAGTAAAGTGCTCCCTGGCGGGAGAGTCGTACTGAAGGGCATCGAGCTCTTCGGCTCGAGGCTCCTCCTCGGGATCCGCAGGGAAGGCCAAAGCCTTGGCCATATCCCTGACGAAGTCCGAGAACCGGGCATCCTCCGGAGGGGACTGTTTCCGAGGTTCGGACTCAGGCGAGTCCGAGGGGACACACCGAGTCCGAAACGAATCAGGTGACTCTTCCTCTTCAGACTCCCAGGCCGACTCCGAGGAGGAATCGGTGGGGTCGGTTCGGGCGGGCGGAGGCGTCGGCCGCCCCGACGCTGAGGGAGTCGGCATCGACGACCTCGGTCCCGAACGGGAGGCCGAGGGTGACCTCGACCGAGGATCGACTCGAGCCCGCATGGATTCGAGGATCGGCTCGGTCTCCGGGGTCGACTTAGACGTCGACGTCCCGGCGGTCGGGGCAGAGGCGCCAGCGAGGCTAGCGATCAATGCCCGCTGCTGGTCCATGAAGGCAGATAGTCTGCTCTCCAAGGCCGTCAACCTGAGTCCGACCTCAGGTGACCCAGCAGCCCCCGACTCGGGCCCCAACGGCGTCGGGCCCGACGTCGGACCCCTCGGAGGCGAGTCCAGGAGGACTACAGGACTTACCCGAGCAGGCAACTCCGACTCCAGACGAGGTCGCTTCGGGAGATGTTCCTTCTCCAAAGACCCGGGACGGCTATCGGGGCTATGCGACCTGGCCCTCGCGGAACCAGGAGCGTCCACCGACGCCGCCCTCGCTGGTTTCACCTTCCGATGATGGTCCCCGGAGGGAGAACCCCTGTCGGAGGAACTCTGGCAACGGTCAGAGCTGGAACCTCTGGACGCCGAGGCCTCCGACGAGGTCCGGGTACGGGTGGGATCAGCGAAGATTCGTTCCCGCTGATGCCGCCGACTCCTTAACGCTTTGGAGGACATTTTGCTGCAGGCCCCACAGATCAGTTCCTCGTGATCCGGGCCAAGGCAGCGGAGGCAATTATCATGTGTGTCAGTGAGTGACATATTTCTGTCACACGGAACACACCGCTTGAAACCACTGGCAGCCATCGGGGGAAAAAGGGCCCCTGCAAGGTCAAAGGACCGGGCTGCCAGCGAAAAACCGAAAACGAAACTGACAGAAAATCAGAAAAACCAAAAAATAACAGAAGGACTCGCAACGGCGTCGCGAGTCCGGGCAGGAAAGAGACCGGCGTCGAACCGAAGAAAAAATATAAATAAATCACGAAAAATCAACTTTTTCAGCGGGGACAAGACGGGCACGTCTGTAGGGCTCCGCGGAAAAAAGAAGACTGGCTAAGATGGCACCATTGGGCGGGAAGGGGACCGCGCATGCGCGCTGCAATTCCCAAAGGCTTTCTTTGAAAGCTGGGGAAAATTGCTCCGCGAGGGCTCCGTCGGCGCCGACGTCACCCATATGTGAGGACTGACTTCCTGCTTGGTCCTGGAGAACTTTCTGGCGAGGTCCATGAGCCTTTGTGCTCGGTCTTCTGGTAAGAACACTCTGGCCAGCTGAGAATCCAACCTCGCTCCTATGAACTCCAAGTTCTGGGAGGGGAGCAAAGTGGACTTTGCGAAGTTGATGACAAAGCCCACCTTTTGGAGCAGTTCTATGGTCCTGTTGGTAGCCTGTTGAACTTCCAGGGAAGTCTGGCCTCTGATGAGCCAGTCGTCTAGGTAAGGAAACACAAAGATGCCCTGATTTCTCAGGTAGGCTGCCACCACTACCAGGCACTTGGTAAACACCCTGGGAGCGGAGGTCAGTCCAAAAGGCAGTACTCTTTACTGATAATGGTTTCCTCCCACAATGAACCTGAGGTACTTTCTGTGGTCTGGATGAATAAGGATGTGAGTGTAAGCATCCTTTAGATCTAAAGAGCAAAGCCAATCTCCCTGCTGGAGGTAGGGCAGAAGTGTTCCAAGAGTAAGCATCTTGAACTTCTCTTTCACTAGAAACTTGTTTAGGTTTCTGAGATCCAAAATGGGTCGAAGACCACCGGTTCTTTTTGGCACCAGGAAATACCTGGAGTAAAACCCGTGACCTTGGAAGTGGGGAGGCACAGGCTCCACCGCCTTGTCCATCAACAGACCCTTTAGCTCCTGGAGGAGAAGGGTTGTATGCAGGGGAGGCCGGAAAGGTTCCCCTGGGAAGTGTGGCGGGGGCAGTTGGTGAAAATGCAGGGCATAGCCTCGATGGACTATGTCCACCACCCAACTGTCTTGGGTTATCAAGGGCCACTGGTGAGCGAACAAGGCTAGGCGGCCTCCTGTGCAGGGCTGGGTCTGCAAGGGAGGAATGGCTATACTCAAGAAGTCAAAAACCCCCACCCTGCTGAGTGGAAGCAGGGGCCGGAGGCTTGGGGGCACTCTGCCTATGGGGCCCATTACCCCGGCCCTTGGCTTGCTGACCCTGGAGGGCAGCTTGGGCAGCCTGATACTGGGGGTACTGTTTGTAAGCAGTGCCCTTCCTCGGTTAAAAGGGCTTCTTACCCGGGCCCTTCCTCTTAGATGAAGGGGCAGAGGTCTTCCGAGACAGCCTTGTCCTCGTGAGGTGCTCTGTCTCGAGCTGAGCGGCCTTCTCGGCCACAGACTTGCCAAAAAGGTTTTCACCTCAGCAAGGGACATCAACCAACTTGTCCTGAACCCATGGCTCGAGATCCAATGACTGCAGCCACGCCTGGCGTGGAGCCGCGATGCCGGCTGCCACTACTTGAGCCGAAGCCTCGAAACCGGCGCAGGACATTAACTTAGAGCATTCCCGGATCCTCAAGGACAAGGACTTAAAACTCTGCAAGGGTTCCCCTGAGAGACCAGCAGAGAATTCGGCCAACTCCTTGGCCAGGTCTCGTAAATACATGCCCATGTAGAGCTGGTAAGTCTGGACACGGCAAGCAAGCATCGAGCCCTGGAAGCACTTTCTACCGACGCCATCGAGGTTCCGGGCCTCCCTGCCGAGGGGCACCGCAGAGTGCATCTTCTGACTCTTCAGTCGATGCATGGCCGATTCCACAACCATGGAATGGTGCGGTAGTTGTGATTTTTGGAAGCCAGGACTCTTACGGAGCCGATAGATGGAATCGACCCGCTTGCTCAAAACCGGCGCCAAGGCCAGGGCCTCCCACATCTGGAAGAGGAGCCGTTCCAGCATCGGAGGAACTGGGACAGTAAAGGCCTCCTTCGGAGGAGAGTCATACTGCAGAGCATCGAGCTCTTCGGCTCGAGGCTCCTCCTCGGGGTCAGCCGAGATAGCCAGAGCAGCGGCTATATCGCGGACAAACTCCGAGAACCTAGTGTCCTCCGGAGGGGATCTACTCCGGGGCTCAGACTCAGGTGAGTCCGAAGGGACACACCGAGTCTTGAAGGTGTCAGGAGACTCCTCGTCTTCGGTCTCCCAAGCCGACTCGTCCAATGTCGAGTCGAGCTCGGACCCCGCGGGGCCTCTAGGCACCCGCCCCGACACCGGGGGGACCGGCGTCAAGACCCTCAGTCCCGAACGGGAGGTCGAGGGAGACCTCGACCGAGGACGACCTCGAGCCGCAAGGGACTCTAGTATCGGCTCGGTCTCCGGGGTCGACTTCGAAGTCGATGTCCCGGTGGTCGAGGCAGATGCGCCAGACAGGCTGGCCATCAGTGCCCGCTACTGATCCATGAAGGCAGACATTCTGCTCTCCAAGGCTGTCAACCTGAGACTCAGCTCGGGTGACGCAGCAGCCCCCGACTCGGGCCCCACCGGCGCCGGGCCCGACGTCAGTACTCGGGGAGGCGACTCCACAAGGACAACAAGACTTGCGTGTCCAGCAGACTCCAGCTCCATGCGAGGAACTTTAGTTGGCTGCTCCTGGTCCACGGGCCCGGGACGACGGTCGGGGGTCTTAGACCTGGCCCTCGAGGGCTCAGGGACCTCCTCCGACGCCGTCCTCACGAGCTGCTTCTTCCTCTTATGTTCCCGGTCGGGGGACCCCCTGTCCGAGGAGCTCCGACGCCTCTCAGAATCGGAATCCCAAGATGTCGAGGCCTCAGACGAGATCCAGGCCCAGGCCCGGGCAGAGGCCAAGGCCGAGGCCGAGAAAAGCCGTTCACTTTGCTGCTGACGACTTCGGAGGGCCTTGGAAGACATTTTTCCACATGGCCCGCACGTTTTAGAATCGTGGTCCGGGCCAAGGCACCGAAGGCAGCAGTCGTGTGTGTCGGTGAGAGACATTATCTTCTTACACCGATCACACTTTTTAAAACCACTGGAAGCCATCGGGGAGAAAAGGGTCCCCGCGAGGTCAAAGGACCGGCCTTCCAGGGAAAAGAAAAAGGATTTGGTGCGAGCGCCGAGCCACTAAGGGCAAAAACCGAAAAAGGAAAAAAGGGATTCGATACCGGCGTACCGAACCCGGCGGGAAGGGAACCGACGTCGAATCCAAGGAAAAAAGCGAGATAACTCCAAGAATAAACTACTCTTTTCCGGGGAAAACAGGACACACGTCCGATGGGCTTCACGGAAAAAAAGGGACTGAGGTAAGATGGCACCTTTAGGCGGGAAGGGAACCGCGCATGCGTGCCAGCATTCCCAAAGGCTTTCATGGAAAGCTGGGGAAATGCTCCGCTGGGGCTTCATCAGCGTCGATGACACCCATAAGTGAGGACTGATTTCCTGCTTGGTCCTGGAGAATATGCACTCACCGCAAGAACTCTGAGCCCTGCAACAGCGTTACCCCGATCGAGGAGTATCGTTCGCAGTAAGAGCCTCCCATTGCGCCTGCACTCTACCGCCGAACACGCTAATGCCAGAAAGTAGCGCGTCGGGGCCGAGCAGAAAATAAGCCACTGATGCCCAGAAAACAGGCAATGCGCCTCAGGGGCTCTCTCCCTCGCTGTCCGGGGAGAGAATGCTTTAAACGATCTGGAGGTCGTGGTGTGACAGAGGCACTGACCAGCCCCCCCCCCCCCCTCCAATTCTTTACAGATATATATAAAGAATGCCAGAAATATATATATTTCTTCCGTGGGTTTTTTTTGGTTTTTTTTAAATAAGAACTAGCCAAAATAAAGAATGGTATAGGATAAAATCAAAACAGAGTCACCCCAAAAAATCTAAACCTAAACTACTCCTTATCCGTTCCTCTATTGAGCCCAGCACCTAGGCTCACGTCGTCCTCCTGCTGCATGAAGACTGGACACACTGGGGCTGATGGTAGGTTCCAGCATGCTGTGTCCCGTGGTGTCACGGGTTTGTCATGTCCAGTCTCCATGCTGCAGGAGAAGGTTCACAACCCAGAAGTGGAGGACTAAGCTGGAGGAACGCTAAGGAATGATCTTTCAGTATATAAAATGAGATGCACTAACATCCTGGGCATTATTTAAGTACCTGAAGTTTCTATATTCTGTATTATCCAATCTGCGGCAGACTAACATGTTCTCCATGTTGCAAGTTTTGTTACGGAATGCTAAAAGGTGTTTTAGTGTAGAATTTAACAAGATGAAGTTATGTTTGCTTATCATCATCATAAAAAAATGACCTTACCTGCTAACTGTTCCTTGAGTCCCTTCAGTCCAGTCCAGAATGTGTGTGTTTTCCCCCTCCACCAGTAGCTGAGGACTGAGCATGATAAATTTTGATGGCACAGTACAAGAGCTCCCTCTCCAGCTCCAGAATCCAGTATCCTATAGACAAAGCAGATTACAAAAAAGCATCTAAACGTTGATAACCCCCTTCTCAGCCCGAAGAACTCCCATGAGGTAACAGAAGTATTGTATGCCTGAGTTATTACAGTTCAGAGTGTGAACTAAATACATGATGAGAATGAGCTGTGCTGACAGACATACTTGTCACGACACCCACCCTCGATGGAGGAAGATCAGATACAGTGACTAGGTGAACTTCTTCAGACAATCTTTCCCCCCTCGAACCAGCTGAACTCGCTCCTACTGCAAACCTCTCAGAGATCTGAGAAAAAAACATTATATTCATCCTGGACGGGATTTGGACTGGACTGGAGGAATTCAAGACAATTAGCAGGTAAGGTCTAATTTTGCCTTCCATATCATCCCTCCAGTCCAGTATGTGTGGAATGCACCAGAGCACTAACTAATTAAGGGAGGGACCCATATGTCCTGCTTGAAGCACTGCTGTTCTGAAGCATGCATCCGCTGAAGCCTACACATCCAATTGGTAATGACATGTAAACGTACGCAAAGTCGCCCATGCTGCAGCCTTACAAATCTCCACTGGAGGAACTAAACTAAGCTCTGCCCAAGACGTTGCCTACGCCCTCATAGAATGAGCTCAGAGGCCACTCGGTACTGTCTTCCCCTTACTAGCATAGGCAAAGATAACCTCCTTGATCCAGCATGCCACCAAAGCCTTGGAGGCTGCTTCTCCTTTCCTTGGCCCTCCAAAACACGAACAAGCAATCGGACCTCCTGAAGAGCCAAGTTCTCTTAAAATACCATCAGAGCACCCCGCGCACATACAACTTGTGCAGTTGATGCTCTGCATCTAACCAGAGCTTGAAAGGCTGGGAGAGAAACAGACTGAGATAAAAACTGGAAATCACTTTAGGAAGAAATGAAGGTACAGGCCTGAGCACCACCTTCTCTTTAGAAATTATGAGAAAGGGCTCTCTGCAAGACAATGCTTGCAAATCTGAATCCGTGCACCCCAAGCATATAGCTACCAAAAACAAACAAACAGTCTTCAAGGTGAGGGGTCCTTTAACGATGCCCCTGCCAACGGCTCAAAAGGTGGTTCCATTAGAGCCATAAGCACCAAATTAGGTACCAGAGAGGAACCAATAGTTGCACTGGAGGACAACACCTCTGTGATAAGGAACCATATTGAGATGTTTTGCCAGGGACTCCCCCCTTGCATGCATGCCCTGTAGCATGATAGTGCTGCTACCTACACTCTTAAGGAACTGAATTCCAACCCTTTCTCTAATCCATCTTGGAGAAACAATAAAATCTCTGGCAAGGAGGAAGCAAAAGGTCGAATGGTCCTAGCCATGCATCAGCTCTCAAACCCGTGCCATACCCGCACATAGGCCAGGATGGTAGACTTCTTTATGGCCTTCAAAAGGGTCACAATCACCATAGCTGAATAGCTCTTCCACCTCAACCATGCCCATTCAAGAGCCAAGCCGTAAGCAAGAATCAATCCACCTGAGGCATCAGTAATGCCCCCTGTGACAGCAGGTTTACCTGGTCGGATAAGAGCCAAGGGTTGGCAATCAGAAGCCTGACAAGATCTGCATACTATGACCTGCGAGGCCAATCTGGAGCAGTGAGAATCACTGGACCCTTGTGAGCTTCTATGCGCTGTAGCAGGCATCTGATCAAAGCCCAAAGCGGAAACACATACAGGAGCCTGCCCGATGGCCAGGCCTGCACGAGAGCATCAAAATCCCTCAGACATGCTCCCTCCGTCTGCTGAAGAACCTGGTCACTTTAGAATTGGAATTGGTCACAATCAGATCCATGATCGGAAACCCCCCCCCCCCCCCCAACAGAGCGTGATCTGGTGAACTCCGCAGCATTCAGCTCACATTCACCTTGGTCCAAGTGGTGTCAACTGAGATTGTGCATGCGGACTTTCTCCTTGCCCGCCACATGTGCTGCGGAAAGAGCGGTTAAATGTAGCTCTGCCCACTGTAGCAAGGGCTGAATCTCCTCCACTTGAATAGAACTGCCAATGTTCACCTGACAGTTGATGAAGGCCACTATGTTTGCATTGTCCAAGCAGACTCTCACCACTCTCCCACACAATAGCAGGCTGAAACTCTGGAGCACCAAGATGACCGCCCTCCTTGCTAGATGATTTATGGATCAGGTGATCTCCCAAACACCACTGCCCCTATGTGACTTGTGACTGACAATGCCCTCCCCACCCCATGAGGCTGGCATCCATCATCACCAGAATCTAGTTTGGTGGTTCCAAGGACATTCCAGCTGACAGGTAGACTTCCTGCAGCCATCAATCCAGACTCTCTCGTGCCTTCCGGGCAGACCAGCTGCTTAGACAAGAACTGGGTCTGCAGAGCTCAGGCCGAGAGCAGCACCATCTGAAGGGGTCTCATGTGGGCTGAAACCCAGGGAACAAGATCCAAAGCTGTCACCATGGATCCTAGAAGCTACAAATAAAATCATGGTGTCTGTGCTCTCGTGTCTAAAAACCACCACATCTACTTTTGAATCCTGTCTGCCCCGAGAGACACCAGGCC
This sequence comes from Ichthyophis bannanicus, assembly GCA_033557465.1. Lineage (NCBI taxonomy): Eukaryota > Metazoa > Chordata > Amphibia > Gymnophiona > Ichthyophiidae > Ichthyophis > Ichthyophis bannanicus. The sequence continues at coordinate 24,284,556 of CM066046.1, read as the reverse complement.
TGCCTGGGTATCCAACTGCACCCCTAAGTACACCAGTTGTTGGACTGGTTGCAGCTAATTCTTGGCAAGGTTGACCATCCAACCCAAACTCTAGAGAAACTGCACCATGCATTTATGTTTATGTTTATTTATTTGATAAACCGCCCTTCAGTAACAATCAGGGCGGTGTACAGTCTACAAAAAGTCCGGAAAGGGCACAAGGCCAACGAAATCGAAAGGAAAGTTTACAATTCTTTGATAGGATAGTAAGAGGAAGAGAGAGACAGGACAGGACATAGGTAAATATAGTATTGGGAGGGAGATACAGAGGCAGGCGTAGGAAGGCAAATTACATAAAAGGAAAGGGAAGGTCGAAGGCCAGGGAAAAGAGATGAGTCTTTAGATTACGTTTAAAGGTGGGATGGTGGGGTTCCAGACAGAGGGAGGAAGGGAGGGCATTCCAGAGGGCAGGGCCTGCAAAAAAGAAGGCAGAGGAACGTGTGGATTGTAGATGAGCGCTGGAGGGAGAGGGAAGGGTAAGGCGGTTGAGGTGAAAAGATTGGGGCATGTGCCTGGGAGAATGAAAGGTGATGAGATCCGCTAGATATTGTGGAGTACTTGTGTGGAGAGCTTTATGAACCAGAGAGAGCAGTTTGAATTGTGTGCGGAAGGGAATAGGTAACCAGTGGAGGTAGAAGAGAAGGGGTGTTATGTGGTCTCGGAGAGTGGAATACGTAATAAGTCGAGCGGCAGTATTTTGGATCCTTTGAAGCCGAGCCAATTGAGATTTGGAGATACCAGTGAAAATGGAATTGGAAAAATCAACACGTGACATGACCAGAGATAGCAGCAGGGTAGTGAGAGCGGATGGGGAAAGAAAGGGACGAATTGCGCAAATTTGACGGAGGAAGAAAAAGGAGGTCTTGGTGACGTGTGAAATGTGAGCGTTAAAGGATAGGTCAGAGTCAAAATAAACACCTAGGTATCTGAAGGTGGAAACCAAAGGGACTGGGGTACCAGAGAAGGAAGGGGCCACCGAGGGAGATGGGCTGCCATGGGAGAACCAGATTGCAATAGTCTTGGCTAAATTGAGGTGGAGACAGTTTTGTGTCAGCCAATCAGCCACCTTGGAAAGACAGAGATTCAATGGAGAGAGATCTAGACAGGAAGGGGAGGTGTGATGCAGGACGACTATATTGTCTGCGTAGTTGAAAGCGGATGTTCCAGATTGCTGTATTAGTAAAGCAAGGGGGGCCAGAAAGAGGTTGAAGAGAAGGGGTGCCAAGACAGAACCTTGAGGTACTCCACATGGGAGATGAAGAGGGTCCGAAGAGGGGGTGGAGGAGGAGGAAAGAACTGCACAGGACCGAAAGGAGAGGAAGGAATGAAACTGATAGACAACACTGCAGAGACCTGCTTCCCGTAAGCGGAGAAGAAGAAGAGGAGAGTGGTCAACTAGATCAAAAGCAGCTGATACGTCAAGAGCTACCACCACAGAGATGTCCCCATGATCGTGAGCCGCATGCAGTGCATTAGTGAAAGCGAGCAAGACAGTTTCAACACTGTGACCCTGACGGAATCCAGACTGACGAGGGTGGAGAAAATTAGTAGAATCAAGGTGATGTGAAAGCTGTGCAAAGACAATTTTTTCTAGGAGTTTGAAGAGAAAAGGGAGATTGGAAACTGGGCGGTAGTGGGCGGGGACCAGAGGATCAAGTGAGGGATTCTTGAGAATGGGGTGGATCAGGGCATGCTTCCAGGAATGGGGAAAGTCCCAGTGGAAAGGCTGGAATTGAACATAGAGAGGATATAGGGAAGGAATGCTAAAGAGGGGGTGAGCAAACAGGAGGATGGAATGGGATCAAGAGGACAGGAGGTTTTCCTAGAGGAGGAGATAAGTTGGTGAAGCTCGGGGACAGTAATTAGGGAAAAGGAGGCCCAGGTATGAGAGAGTTGAGAGACTGGAGGGGGAGAGGCGACAGGAGGGGGAGAGTGAATGGGGGAGGGTCAAGAAGGGAGGGATGCTCTTAAGGAGGAAATCTTATTGCTAAAGAAGGATGCAAGAACTGGCGTTGCATGGCAAAGGCAGCCTCCTCCTTTGACTTTGCTCTTATCAGCCAATCGTCTAGACCAGGGGTCGGCAACCCGCGGCTCCGGAGCCGCATGCGGCTCTTTCTCACCTTTGCCGCGGCTCCGGAGCACACTGCCCGCCCGGTATTTATGGCGTTATGGGCTCCCTCCCTTCTTCTGCAGCCGCGGCTCCCTGCCTCTTAGGGAACCGCGGCTGTGCTTTTAAAATCATCTCGGAGCCCTTCCTGTCTTGACGGGCTCCGTGCAGCATTGTCCCGCCTCTAGAGAAGGAAGGGCTCCGAGATGATTTTAAAAGCACAGCCGCGGTTCCGTACGAGGCAGGGAGCCGCGGCTGCAGAAGAAGGGAAGGGAGCTGAGATGGAGGGAGGGAGCAGATATGGATGGAGGGAGGGGGGCTGACATGGAGGGATGGAGGGGGCTGACATGGAGGGAGGGGGGCTGACATGGAGGGAGGGAGCTGATATGGATGGATGGAGGGAGGGGGGCTGTCATGGAGGGAGGGAGCTGATATGGATGGAGGGAGGGGGGCTGACATGGAGGGAGGGAGGGAGCTGATATGGATGGAGGGAGGGGGGCTGACATGGAGGGAGGGAGCAGATATGGATGGATGGAGGGAGGGGGGCTGACATGGAGGGAGGGAGCAGATATGGATGGATGGAGGAGGGGGGCTGATATGGATGGATGGAGGGAGGGGGGCTGACATGGAGCGAGGGCGCTGATATGGATGGAGGGAGGGAGCTGATATGGATGGATGGAGGGAGGGGGGCTGACATGGAGGGAGGGAGCTGATATGGATGGAGGGAGGGGGGCTGACATGGAGGGAGGGAGCAGATATGGATGGATGGAGGGAGGGGGGCTGACATGGAGGGAGGGAGCAGATATGGATGGATGGAGGGAGGGGGCTGACATGGAGGGAGGGGGGCTGACATGGAGGGAGGGAGCTGATATGGATGGATGGAGGGAGGGGGGCTGACATGGAGGGAGGGAGCTGATATGGATGGAGGGAGGGGGCTGACATGGAGGGATGGAGGGGGCTGACATGGAGGGAGGGAGCTGATATGGATGGAGGGGGGGCTGACATGGAGGGATGGAGGGGGCTGACATGGAGGGATGGAGGGGGCTGACATGGAGGGATGGAGGGGGCTGACATGGATGGAGGGAGGGGGGCTGACATGGAGGGATGGAGGGGGCTGACATGGAGGGAGGGAGCTGATATGGATGGAGGGAGGGAGGGGGCTGACATGGAGGGATGGAGCACTGGTAATGGGGTTGAGGGGACGAGCACTGGAAATGAACTGATTAGGGGAGGCTAGGACTGGTAATGAGCTGATGGGGGGTAGGACTGGTATTGGGCTGATTAGGGGAGGCTAGCACTGGTAATGGGGTTGAGGGGGGATTAGCACTGGAAGGTACGGGGAGTGAGGACTGGAAAGGGGCTGATATTGGGGAGGGTTACTGGGACTGGAAATAGGCTGATGGAAAGAAGTGAAGAAAACGAAAGAAGAGATAAGAAATGGCAGATGGACCATAGACCACAGAAAGAGAGCTAAGAGAAGACAGGAAAGCAGAAGCCTCAGATCGGGACCAGCATGATCAAAGAATAAATTGGTCAGACAACAAAGGTAGAAAAAATAATTTTATTTCATATTAGTGATTTGACTACAAAATCATCATAATTTTGAAATCAAATATTGTTACTTGTTGTTGTGATATTTTCTGGCGTTTTTTTTTTTGGTGTGTGAAGGAAGAGGGGTAGTCTTATACGGCGAGTATAGGCCAAACACCTATATTTTAACAGGAAAAGTAGGGGGTCGTATATAGCATTAAGGTAAGAAACAATATATGCAGTGTTAGATTTGTTTTAAATGTTGCAATGGTTTTGCGGCTCCCAGTTTTTTTTTTCCCTTCGGAAACGGGTCCAAGTGGCTCTTTACGTCTTAAAGGTTGCAGACCCCTGGTCTAGACTAGAATGCCTTCCTTTCTCAATGCTGCTGCTGCTGCCACCACCACCACGACCTTCGTAAAGATATGTGGAACTGTGGCCAGGCCAAAGGGCAATGCACAGAACTAAAAGTGCCCTATTGGTACCGCAAACCGCAGGAACTGCTGATGTTCCGGATGAATCAGGATGTGCAGGTAGGCCTCTGTGAGATCTAACGCTGACAAGAATTCTCCTTGCTGCACTGCTAGAATTACAGATTGCAACATTTTCATCCAAAAGTGGGGAATCTGTAATGCCCAATTGATCTGCTTGAGATCTAGGATGGGTAGAAAGGACCATAAAATAAATGGAGTATCGACCTAAGCCATATTGATCTCGAGGCACCGGCACTGCCGCCTCCAGGTGAAGCAGACGAAGGAAGGTAGTCCATATCACCTCTGCCTTCACTGGAGCCTGACCAGGGGATCAAACAAAGGCCTTGGAGAGGGGCCGGGTGAACTCAAGCGCGTACGCCTCCCAAATGATTTCCAACTCCCATTGGTCAGTGCTGATGTTGACCCAGGCGGAATAAAAATGTTGCAATCAACTCCCTACTGGAATATGTTCCGCCTGGTCTCTCTGGCATCATTGGAATTTCTTTGGGAGGGCCCTGAGGAGTGGAGTAAAAACTTCTTCTGGATCCTCTATAGCCCCGAAAAGGCTGCCCCCGCCCCCCATAGCAACCTCACTGAAAGGTGGAAAAACGGCTTAAATGAAACCTGCAAAAGTCTTTTGGCAGACCCCTCTGCAGGTTACTCTGTTTAGGGCCTTTGCCCTTTGAAACCCTAAATCCTTTACCAATTTATCCAGGGCCTCCCTGAACAGTAACTTACCCTTAAAGGGAAGCTCACCAAGTCTAATCTTTAAGGAAATGTCCGCGGACCAATTTCATAACCACAGGAAATGCCAAGCCGCTATGATTGAGGCCATTGTCTTTGAGGAAGCACACAACAAATCGTAAAAGGTATCCGCCACATAAACCAAAGCTCATTCTATTATCTGCTCGAACAGTGCCGCCAACACAAGGGCCTCAAGACAGCGAATGGATGCACTGGTTAGATAGGCTCCACAAATGGAAGCCTGCAAAGTTAAGAAACTGGTATCAAAAGCTTGTTTCAAAAGTGCTTCCAGTTTGCCTTCTTGAAGGTCCTTAAGAGCCAAGCCACCTTCTACAGGTATGGTGGTTGTCTTTGTCACAGCGGAGACCACTGCATCCATCTTTGGCATTTTAAACAGTTCCTTCTACTTCTGCAGGATGGGGTAAAGTCGCCCCATACCCTGGCCCCCCTTGAGGCCAGCTTCTGGCACCTCCCATTCCATTTCAATCACCGTTTTAATGACTCTGCGCACAGAGAAGCATGCCTCAGAACCTTTGAACCCCTGCAACAAGGGATCCTCTAAGGGCTCCTCTGCCAGAGCCAGAGGATGCACAATATTCAAAGCTGCCAGGGAGTGTCCAATGAGGGCTGCGAGTTCCTATGAGATATTCCTCTTATGAGGAGGGTCATCTCCTGGAGAAATCTCTCCTTCCTCCAAATTTGGAATCGATGGTTCCCCCCCCCCAGAGATCTGAGGAACCTTCCCATGCTTCCTCTGAATTCTGTAAAAGTGGGGAATCCTGATACTCCCAAAGATCCCCTTCCCTCCAGACATGAAAGAAGGTGAAGTAGCCTGAGAAGAACACAGAGCTTCTTGCCTTTTTAAACAGTATACTTTGTCTAACAAAAACAAATGAGTCTGCCAACTCCAGCAGCTTGCTGGATGCTGACCGTGGTGCTGAAATCTTTATTCCATGTGTCTTTCCTTGCTTTTTGAGCGGTGCCATTTTCTCTGATGAAAAGGCGCCTATTCCGAAATGCCTGCAGTTCCCGCCAAAACCATGGGAACCACCAAGCTCATCATGCTCTCCTGCTCTTCTCCCATATGAGCCTGCATGTCCCCGATGCTTAAAATTCAATTGACCAATCTGCCCTCTCTGTTGCAGACACGGCAAAGCCCCTGCTCGTTAACCCCGCGGCTCTCCCGACATGTGACACACAAGAATAAAGCTGCCCGCATACACGGAGCCCTGGCAACCAGCCCTGAAAGGAAAAGAGAGCAGAGCCAAATAAATGCTATCCCCAAATAAACACTGCAAAAAAAAAAAAACAGCAATCGCAGCCCCTAAGATCTTAGAAATATTCACACGCTGCCTGTTGCACATGCTTTTATGTATTTATTTATTTTTAAAGATACACAGCCCTTCACTGACAAGTTAAGGTTAGAACAAGACCAAAGGGCGATCCAGCTGGAGGGGGGACCTGGACCACCAGGTGATTTAACCCCAGGGACCCACCAAAGGATCCTGGTGGTAACTAGACAGGCCCTGCAGCACTGCCAGCCCTCACACTCCCCATTAAGAAATGGGGTAAAACCGAGCTTCAGGCTACTATAATTCTGCCACTTCAATGTCCTCTGGATATCAAGGTTTTGTTTTTTTATTTTTCTTGTGTTGCTGAATTTTCCTGTTGAGAAAACAAGTCCTTTCAGTGGAGTCCACTTCACTAAGGATGCTCCTTCAGCTGCTGAGGACTGAGAATACTTGATTCTGGAGCTGAAGAGGGAGCTCTTGTATTGTGACATCAGAATTCTGTCATGCTCAGTCCTCAGCTGCTGGTGGAGGGGGAAACCCCCACACATTCTGAACTGGATTGGAAGGACAATATGGAAAACATGCATTATTAGCAGAAAGGTTTTTACATATAACTTTCTCTGGCATCGATACACATCTATTTACACATTTGTCATGAAAACAAATCACAATAAAATACAAACTTAAAAATAAATAAATAACTAAAAACACGCCCCTAAAAAAATACTCACATTAGGGAAGTGAGGATGTTTTCTGAAGGCCTGATAAAGCTTCTTCTGGAAAACCACTTGATCAACAGCTAATAAAAAAATAAATAAATAGAAAATTATGAAGACATAGCAGAATCTTATGTATATTCAGGAGGTTATTGTAAAAACGTGAGCAATGTGTGAACTCTTGGTGGTTCTAATGCCCTATTTTGGTAGATGCTGGTTTTCTGCATGTTCGTATTTGCTGTGTTGCTGAAGCAAACAGACAGCCAAGCAATACAACTTGACACAGCACATACTATTTTAGTAAAACAATTTTACATTTTGAAGTAAACATGGCCCTGACGTAATAAAACATGCCAACCTTAGCATGCATTTTTTGGGCAATAATTTAGCACCAAATGTTTATGACATTATATTTAGCAGATAATACTACTACGTATCATTTGTATAGTGCTACAAGGCGTACGCAGAGCTGTAAAGATATGTAAAGCACAGTTACTTACCTGTAACAGGTGATCTCTGGGAACAGCAGGAATAAGTCTTCACATATGGGTACGTCGGTACCGACGGAGCCTGCGCGGGAACGCTCCCCAGCGTCCAAAAAGAAAGCTTTTGGGAGCATCCCACACACATGCGCGCTGCCTTCCCGCCCATTCACTTCCCTCTCATCAGTTGGGTTTGTAGCTGAGACCGAAGAAGGGAAGTAGACAAATTAGAGAGCGAGAGAGACACACAACTCCTAGGGAGGTGGGTGAGTTGTGAAGACTTATTCCTGCTGTTCCCAGAGATCACCTGTTACAGGTAAGTAACTGTGCTATCTCCAGGAACAAGCAGGAATGAGTCTTCACATATGGGGACTCCCAAGCTAGAGATGCCTGGAGGAGGTCCCAGCATGTTGCAAATCTAATCGATGGGCCATGCTATTTCCCAGAACCTCAGGCATCCAAAGGATGGAGGGTAGGAGTTGAACTAAAAAGGGTGTGCTGTGGAACAGCTTGACTAAACAAGGCGTCTAGAGAGGAGTCCTTGTGTAGATCAGAAATGTTAGTAAATATTGGATTCCAATTTTCTAATGTGGACCTTAGTCAAAAGTATTGTGAAAGTATTTGTTGAGGCTAATATGGTCTGGTGCTAGAAACCAGTACATTATCCTCAAAGAAAATACCTTACTGTGAAGTAGAGGAAATAAATTTTGCAATACAGGCTGAGGTCAGAAGCCTAAATGGCTAGAACTAATCCCAGAAGAAAAAAACTGGGAGAGTTTAATGGGGTTGGACTTTGGATGAGAAGCTAAAGCTTCTGTAGGCCAAAATTTGAAGCTCTTTGTCCTTGGAGCAGAAAAAGGCTCTAGGAAAGAGAGGAGATAAATCTGACTGGTTTGCAGAAAAGGGATGGGTCTTTAAGACCCCTCTATCCAAATGAAAGAAAAAAAACCATTTGTAGTAGGCGGTGTAGCCTCCAATTTCTTGAAGATCAGCAATATCTTCCTTAAGTGATGTCACTTAAGATGACTTTACATGGAGAGCTTCAGATGTAACATAACCGGAGAGGTTACAGTAAAAGAAGGTAGTTTCTAATTACCATAGAAATTGGTTGTCCATTTAAAACCCTAT